>CM071598.1:147550147-152550147 GCA_036435485.1 Saposhnikovia divaricata | reverse complement strand
CGGTGCCCAAAGAATCTCATCAACAATTCAATTCATTATATCAATTCCAGAGTTGCAATCAAGTGCTTCTATAATAATAATATTTCATATTAAATGATTTAATTTTATTTGTAGAATGTGTTCATTTTTATGTTTTCTAATACACTCATTGATTATAAATTGTATTGTAGTGTAATATACATTATACATTATATATAACGCAAGAGGTAAACAAAACCAGATCTATCGTTTACCTGTTTATAGATATATGTTTTTCTGAAATGCTAGCAACTTGCCTCAGTGTAAGGTGGTGCTAATTGCTCAGTTTCACTATTTTTCCAGCAAAGCGAATTGATGCTTTCCGAAGGAGATTCCTTAAAATAACACCCCCATTTTCGAGGCAACTTTCCATCTTTTGGTAGAATTCCTATGTTGAAATAACAATGTATCAAATTAAAATTAACTACTAGCCTAGAACAGGTTATCCTCATATTTTCCTGTAAAAGTCACTAAAAAAATTCCTTAAAATTCAGAATTCACTTTGCTTGCACATCAAATGAGAAATTCATATATCATAGTATATCTGTTTAGCAAAAAGCTGAAATGATTTAACATGGATAAGATATTACAACATGCACCACACAGTGGATATCATGAAAATACAAAAAAAAAAATTGATTTTGTTTGCAGGTCCGGGAGTTATTTCTTATAAAAGACAGGTAATTATTACCCTTATATTGAGTATACAGAATTACATATATGACATAAATTTAATAGTAATAATGTACAATCCACACGGTACCTTGGTATAATTATACGGATTTGTTGCAAATAGTGGAAACTCCTTGTGCAGGAACCTCCTTTGGCCTGACATAAACAGTCCCCAACAATAATTAGCATAGCTGCAATTTATTATAGTATCGGAGTAGAAGTAATATTAATATATCATGTAAAAGTTAAACGATTGTGATCAGTCCAAACTACGCCAAAGAGAATATATAAAATTTCAATCTTTGTTTATCTATCATTATTCCAAATACATCACATGCAGAAAAAGATAGAGTACCTTCAGCAGCCATGACTTCCGACAGAATTATAGTATGCATAATTTTTATTGTTATAGAACTGTACAGGTCTTTCCAGACATTCACAAAATACTTCTAATCCAGCAATGTAAATACCGCCATCTACCCTGCAGAAGCACAATGTAATTTATGATAAGAAGGTGGTATAATATAACAGATTTTCAATAGCTCAATCCACAGTTAATGGCTTATCAAGGACACGATAAGAAGTAAAATCAAAGGCAACAAGTCTTGTTTTATACCCTCAAGAGCATATATGTATTTAAAATTGTATTAGTAAAAAGTGTTTTAATTTAGTCATCTTTTTAGATGTTAGAATTGGCACACCCAAAAATATAGTATCTAACATGCAAAAAATACAAGTAAAAATCAACTTTTTAGATCGAAGTCCAGGTGTTTCCAAATTGCCATAGCAGTTTGTAGGCTGTAGTTCCATTTCAGGATCTTATTTATTATAACTCACAAAACTGTTTTCAAGTCCCAAAAGCACATAATCTATCATAAAGACACAGTTCTTGGCCAAATTGTTTAAACCCCCATTAACCAGAAACAGGTAGGTGAACATGTACAAGAACCCAAAAAAATTCTTCTCACCGTATATTATCTGCTAATAAATTCAGTTATTTGCTGCTTCAATATATAAATAAGCAGCACAATTAATTTGTAAAACATAAGAACCAGGTTCTTGCAAACCTAAAGAAACTAGTAAACTTATAACCTTGTTAAAGAAAAGATTTTGGCCAATTTTAACGCATCAAATTTGATCACAAATTTTTTGTTTTTATCGTCAATGGAAAGTCATTTTAATTCGTCAATGAACCATCCCTATCCTTCCTCATATGGTTGAGCAAGTTTAAGCCATAAAACTTTTGAGCCAATTCAAAGCCATTCGTATTTCCTATTATATCTTATGATAATTTCGTGTGGAATTGTTTAGTTTATCTGAAGGCATGTCCGGTACAAAGTTGACTTGACTCTACATCACTCAGTTGAACACTTATCTTATGCCTGGCTTCACTTTTAAATCCATTAGATCTTAATTCCTATTTGCTAATCTGAATATACTCTCTAAAACAAATGTACCTTCTGAAAATTCTAGTGGTCTTGAGTCATCCAAATTGCTGTTACCGATCAGAGCTTTTATCAAACAATTTCTAGCTCTATCACCCCAATTACTGCAGCACTGTCAATCTTAATCTAAACATACTAGTCCTGTTTCTGTTAACATACTACCGAACACACCAATTAATACTGAATCCAATTATCCAAGAATAATAGCCTAAAATGAATTTTACTAGTACAAGTACGTGGTAAGCATTATCTAGAATAAATTCATTGGTGGAGCTACGAGGAGTTTGAGGAGTCTTAAGCTCCCACTAATTAAGGTAAAACTAATTATAAAGAGCACCAGCAATATCAAACGAGTAAAATGCATCAAGTGCACGTGGAGTTTTCTCATCATGCAGAAAAACAATGCAATAGAAATCAAGATAATATGGAACGTCAATTCGTTACCATATATAAAATACCCAAAAAAATCACAAATCTCCCATCCTTTGTTGCGGATGACAAAGACTCCGAAAACCATTCAATCAATAATATATTTCCTCAATTCAGAGGGAAAAAAAATTCAGAAAAACAACGAAGTGTAGATGTATTTGTGTTCACTGTGTGGATGTGTAATAATATTTCAAACTAAAAAACAATAATAAAGTTTGAGAACTGGAACCTCACCAATACTTACAGTTTCAAATTTTCAATTGGACGAACGGAATTCCGTAGTCGGCGATGGATAAGCGGGTTACCACGTAAATAACACGAAACCGGTCAAATTTTCAATCCGATACTTTTTCTTAATTTCTAAATTAAGTACTTTTTTGATTCGCGTATTTGATCGGGTATTTTTTTTTTTGAAATAATTTGATCGGGTATGTTAGACTATTTTCATACGTTAAATAAGTAGAAACATATTTTTTAACGGTGCAGTTCATATACACATTTTTTTTATGCAGTATTCAAATTAATAATACTAATTTATAATTCGTGCAATACACGATTTTTTTTAATATTTACATAAATTATATAAATTAACAAAATTTTCTAAATATTTATGTTTATTTATATTAAATTTAATTTTTCTCAAAAAAAATTAATATTTTATTAAACGAAATAAAAAATTATTAAATTTGAAAGACGTAGAGAAAATATAACCAAATTTGAGGATAAGTAGATAAAAAAACTATGAAAGAAAGTTACGAATTTTTAAATTGAGAATTATATTTAGTTAGAAAACTTACTTATATTTTGGTTTAGATTAATTAAATTTATTTTTTTAATATTTGAATATAGTCTTATTATCAATCAAATTAACTTTTTAATATTAAACAATGGTCCGTATCATACTACCAAAAAGATGGATAAGGTCTCATTACGATTATTATTTATATAAAAGATATAAAGCATATGATGCACTTATAACATCTATAATTATATGAACAAACAAAATTTTCTTAATATTTTTATTGAATTAAATTTTATCATATACATTTTAATATTTTACTGAGTAAAATAAAGATTTATAAAATTTGAAAGACTTAGAGATAAATAACCAAATTTGAGTATTGATAAATAAAATATAATATTTATTAAACTTGACACATTTATGACAAAGCTGGGGTCGTGTCGCGAGGCCACCCTACTTGGAATTATCCCACTGGAAATCCAGACAAAGCCCAGTGTGCCAGAGGAGTTTGTTATGGAGATAGCGACCCCAGGGTCGACCTGGATGACCCCTATAAGGGAGTATGTGAAAAATGGAGCCCTGCCTCAAGACAAAAAAGAAGCAAGAAAAATCAAATATCAGGCTGCTCGCTATGTCATCTATGACGAAGTCCTGTATCGAAGAGGGTTCAACACCCCGCTCCTAAGGTGTGTAGATGGAGAAGAATGCAATTACATTCTCAGAGAGGTTCATGAGGGGATATGTGGCAATCACTCGGGGGTAGTTCTCTAGCCCAAAAGATTCTTCGCCAAGGGTACTACTGGCCTACTTTGAAAAGAGATGCTTTTGAGTTCGCAAGGAAGTGTGATAACTGCCAAAGGATCGCTAACTACAGCAGCGCTCCTGTCTCTCACCTCACCTCACCTCGCTAACAAGCCCATGGCCCTTTGCTATGTGGGGCATTGATCTAATTGGGGAGCTACCTAAAGCCAAAGGAGGTGTCAAGTACGCAGTTGTGGATGTTGATTATTTCACCAAGTGGGCCGAGGCTGAGCCACTTGCCACTATTACTGCAAAGAAACTCAAGGACTTCGTGTACAGGGCAATTGTGTGTCGCTATGGGATTCCTTATCAGCTCATATCAGATAACGGAAAGCAATTTGACAGCAAGGATATGAAAGAATTCTGTGAGAACTTGGGGATCAAAAAGAGTTTTTCAGCTGTGAGTCACCCCCAGACAAATGGCCAAACTGAGGCCATCAACAAAATCATCAAACATACTCTGAAGGATAAGTTGGAGGAGAGCAAAGGCAATTGGCCTGAAGAATTACCAAGGGTCTTGTGGTCATACAACACGACCCCAAGGACCACAACTGGAGAGACTCCTTTTTCCCTAACATATGGCTGCGAGGCCATGGTCCCAATTGAAGTGGGCTCCGGGTTGTTTAGAAGGGAACACTACGATCTCGAAGCAAACGAGGTCAATCATAGATTGTACTTAGACATGATAGAAGAAACAAGAAGCGAGGCTCAGCTTCGCCTCGCGGCTTACCAACAAAGGACAGCGAGGTACTATAATGGGAAGGTCAAAGTAAGTTCTTTAAAGACAGGCGACCTCGTGCTTAGGAGAGTCATGCCTAACACTAAGGTCCCGGGTCATGGAGTCTTTGGTGCTAATTGGGAAGGGCCTTACAAAATCTATGCTACTCTCTCAGAGGGAACTTACTACCTCACAGACATGAAGGATAAAGTTATTCCGCGAGCTTGGAATGCGGAACACTTACGCAAATACTATCAGTGAAGGCATCGCTCCTGGTAGTTTCTATCTATTTCGCATGAATAAATTCATACAAAATACTGGGGGGTAGTGATCATATAGACACCCTCCCTTTATGATGTAATGACATTGGGCCTCACCCCACTTACCACTTTTTGGTCATCGCCCCACGTATCAACTATTGGGCCTCGCCCCACGTATCAACTATTGGGCCTCGCCCCACTTATTATTCATTGGGCCTCGCCCCGCTTGTCAACTTGTTTGGGCTTTGCCCCGTTTATCAATATAAAAGTTCAATTTCTTTATGAATTACTTTTTATTGTGCATTCAAATTTTACTTGCTTGTTTGTTAACATTAACATACTAAGGTCCAAGCCATCTCAACGATGCAAGGATCGCATTTGAAGTTACTGCTACAATAATCTAAGGAATCTAAGCAAAGGCATGCAAACATAGCACTATTCAAGACAATTCAACATGCAAAGATGGAATAATGATATAATTTCGAAGTCAAAGTACTAAGGAAGCGAAGCTAAATTACTTGTGCAAATATGTTATGTGCAAAAATAACGAGACAACACAGGATGGAAAAGTAAAAGTGATGCCAATCCATAATTAAAGGGTCGCCATGCGATCCCAATGCAGTTACCAGAGTTAAAGGGTTATCAGAGTTAAACAAAACAATATTACATGTTGCGAGACATTCAAGGGGTGTCCGCATCCCCAGTTCGGTACTTAGAAACAAAAAAAGAGTTCATTGCTTTGCGGCTTCAGTTGTGTTGGTCTGAGTGGCTTCGCTACAAGCTTGGCTGCCTCCTTCGCATCTTCCTCTTCGATCTCTTTGCGAAGAGATTCTGCAAATTCAGCATTACCAGGCCCGAGTCTTTCCCAGTCGAAGTCAGGAATTTTTCTGATAAAGCCCTTCATGAACTCGACCTGGGCAGCCTCCACCACAGCGTCGTGATCAAGTTTGGCAGCCTCGAGCTCCTTCTTCAATTTGCCCAGCTCTTCCCCATGCTCCCTCCTAAGAGTCTCCTCGAGCTCCTCTGCCTCCTTCAGAGATTTGTTCAGAGTATTCCTCTCATTAGTGATCTTCTTGAGCTCGGATCGCAGGGTGGCAGTTTCTGTTTCAAGGGCTAGCCTATGAGTCTCCATCAGCGACCTCTTGTCCTCTTCCTTCTGGAACTTAAGGACTGTGACCTCCTTCTCTAGTTTAGCTTTGACGAATGCAAGGGTCTTCAACTCCTATAGATGTGAAGTTTGACGAATGAACGCCTCAGACAAGCACTTAGAAAGAGATTCAGCATTGTCAATCAGCTCGGCTCCCACCCAGCTCGTACACTCCTCTTCAGTAGAAAGATTATACCCATGCTTCGCAAAGAGGTGATGAACAGGAGTAGCAGTTGCTGGGTGATTGGGAACAGGAAGCACAGGTTCGTCCCTTCTAGTTTTCTTGGAGACATGATCTTCAGGGGTACCCTGGGTTTGCAGAACAATTTTGGTGTTTTTTGACGATGGTGGAGGAGGTGGCAGTTCAGTAGTGTTTGGCTTGGGAGGGACTGTAGCAGTCTTCGCGACGGGGGCAGGCCCGCTTTTTTGGAGAAAGGGAGGCCTGCGACCGCTTTTACCCGACATACCTGAAAAGTGGAAGTGAAATACAATTAGAAGCATAATAATAAAAGTTATACAAGTGCAAGAACAGTAAAGATGAAAGCAGTGTTAAAGTTAACGAGGACGGAGTAAGGGTCGTGTTATGACTAGGAGAATACCCTCGCTAGTGGTAACGACAACTCGAGAGGACAAGGCCTCCTCGCGAGCTTTCCTTTTCAAAGAAGCCTTCTTCACAGCTGAGGGCCTCGTTTATGAAGGAAAACCAACTCCTTCTTTCAAGAAGCCGCACTCGATTAGATTTTCAAGAGAAAGAAGGATTCTAATGTTGCGGGCCTCTCGCGGTGTTTTCAGTACATCGTCTGCACGTTTCTTCTCTTCGCCCTTCAGGACGGTTCGCACTTGACCAACTGCGATCTCAGGAAGGATGAATTAGCGTACGGATCGAATGAAAGGAGGGTGAAGTTAAAAGGATAGTTCCATACCTGGGAGATAATTAAAAGAAGTCTTAACTCTGGGCACCTCGTGAACATAGAAGTAAGGACCTTTCCACGAGCCTGCTTTACTTGGAGCACTGTGTTAAAGTTCTTTTTTGTTAAACTCTGGCCACATTGAGAAATAGACGTAGCCAAAGTCTGAGGCCCCGCATCGCTTTAGTTGCAGAAAATAACCCATGGTCCTCGCATCCAACTCAGGATAGTCAAGCTTATGGTAAAAAACGTAGAGGGCAATCATGGATCTGTAGCCGTTGGGATTGATTTGGATCGGGGCTAGATGGTATGTTTCACAAACATCCCTAATAAAAGGGTGAAGGGGAGAGGAGACGCCTATCTTCATCATTGACGAGGTCAGAACCATTCGAGGCACTATGCCACCATTTTCTTGATGATCAAAGCGGTAACATCGCATTGAAGACTTGGGGAGAATAATTTTGCCTTCTGGCCTGAAAATGTCAACCGCCTTAGCTAAAGATTCTGTATCTAGGGTCGTTGATAGATCCCTGCAGGCTAGGACGCGAGGTTGGCCGGGTTTCACTTTCGAACCTGGTTCGATATCTTCAGGACGAGGACCGCCAACATATATGGTCCCTTCTAGCTCAGGCTGGGGAGTTGGTTCGTAAGGTTGGGGAGATACTTCGGGTATATAATTGTAATCAGTGAAATTGACGACCTTGGCTACTTCATCGAGGCCGCCATCATCAGAGGAAGGCTCCTCGTAGTCAGAATCATCGGAATTGGCCTTGTTGTCATCTCCACCCTCGTGCTCATAGTAAGCAGTACCTAGCGAGTTTGTAGAGGAGCCGCTGGCAATTTCTATGGGGGTCGGAGGAAGAAAGTTCTTGTTAATAGGAGAAAGGAGTTTGGGGATACTGGAGAAAAGCTGATTTCCCTTCTCCAAGAGTTCATTCACTTCGTCTTGAATAGATGAAGGAATTTGAGGAGACGGTTGATTCTGTGAACTGGAGGGGACTCCGACAGATGTATTTTGTGAGGCAGACGGGTGTTTGGCTTTCCAGGAGCATAAATCAGTTTCCCGAGTATATTCTTCGTTGGACCAATGATGATCCAAATACAATTTGAACGAGCTATCACTCGCACTGGTAGCTTTGGCAATGTTAGCGGCCGCTTGCTCGCTTATTGTGATGTGGGGAAGGGGTAAAGGAGTCCTTGAGCTATCGTCAGTAGACATCTGTAAAAGTGAATTATTAGTGTGTGCACTTACAGAATATTAAGGGGATTCAGAAATATAGAAGGTTCTAAGTGTTCTCGCATCGCACACGGTGGAAGGGTTGACGTATATTCTTAAAAGGAAAGGACTGTTTTGTATCTAAATGAGGGATCGCATTTTCTATCCTAGCGGGGCTAGGCTCGCAGTGTCAAATTATAATGGAGGGGTCGCATACATTCGGGCTCGCGTCGCATACATGTATAAGTGATAAAAGAAGGAATTATAAACTATGCATGCATTTAAATCAATTAAAAATGAAGAACAAGGGAAGAAATCTTACTGTGATTGAAGAAAATTGTGAAGATCTGAGAAAAGTTTGAGGTCGTTCTTGTACAAATGCGATCTGGTTCTCTGTTTGATCCGGGGGCAAATTGGCCCTATAACAGAAAGTATTACTAAATATTTTCTAAAATATTATATTACTTAAATTGGTTAAAAGTATTAATATATCTACTAAAGTTATATAGTGTAAAGATTAGTACATATGTGATGAAACCACATATATGTGAAAGACATCCAAATTATGAAGATTGGGTATTGACAGAGAGACAGCAAGTCACGCAAACTAGGTTTAAAAGAATAGAGTTCAGTGTTAAGAGTTATATTTTTAATTTGAAGTTGACTAAAAGTCTTAACGGACTTGATTTATTTTATATTTGAAAATAATTTAAAATTAAATAAATAGGATAACCAAACCAAAAACCAAAATTTTGAAAATTTTCAATGTTTTGGCTTTAATATAATAATATAGTTGACTAAAAGTCTTAACGGACTTGATTTATTTAATATTTGAAAATAATTTAAAATTAAATAAATAGGATAACCAAACGGAAAACCAAAACTTTGAAAACTTTCAATGTTTCGGCTTTAATATAATAATATAGATAATATAGATACGTGATAAAATAACATTTCGATAAAGTCCAAATAACATGTCAAGGTATTTATTTAAAAATATTTCAATAAAAATATCTTTACGCGATAAAGTAATATACGTTGATCGTTCGTAGGAATTAGTGGGACTAAAATTCAGACTTGAAAAATATTCAAACGTAATTCCAAATAATATAATGACTATGATGTCCATGGAATATTTAAGTTTAATTTTTATGAAATTTTATCCGATTAAAAGAAACCAATAGAAGGAACAAAATCTATTATTGATTTTTGAAAGATATATTGATAATAGTTGAATTTAAAACATTGAGAAAGTACACTCTTTTAAGTCTATACAACAAAACAAAGTTGATTTGTAAAAAAAGTGTAAAAATATCTCAGTATTTGTGCTTCAATTTTTCTTCATAATTTGATATGTTAAACCTAGATTAGAATATATGACGAGAGTCACATATCCATTTTAATTAAGTTGATATTAGATTTTGGAATATGGAAAAAGTTTTTTTGTCGATTTAACCTTGGCAGCAATGAATTTCCCCCCTCGGTTTATTCAGTGGATTATTGCTTGTATTACTACCCCGAGATACTCTGTTAAATTGAATGGGGTTCTCCATGGCTATTTCAAAGGAGCAAAAGGGCTGCGACAAGGGGACCCGATGTCTCCCTATCTTTTTTCAATCGCCATGAATGTTTTCTCTGCTATGCTGGCTGTGTCTCCTGATGCTTTTAAGTTTCATTGGAAGTGTAAAACTTCGAAGTTAACCCACTTGTTGTTTGCAGATGATGTGCTGATTTTTTCTAATGGTGATGCTGTTTCCATCGCCCATGTCATGAACTGCGCCACTGATTTTGCTCAAATGAGTGGTCTTCATCCGAGTATGCATAAAAGCCATGTCTTCTTTTCTAATTGCAGTCAAGAGCTTATGGATTGGTTTGACAGTGTTTATCATATTCCTCATGGCCTTTTACCAGTAAAATTCTTAGGCGTGCCTTTGATTACAACCAGATTATGCATTAACGATTGTATGCCGCTGATAGAAAAAATCTCTGCAAGGATTTTTTCATGGACGAATTTTTTCCTGTCCTTGGCTGGTCGAACTCAACTCATTCGAGCTATCCTATTCTCTATTCAAAGTTATTGGACTAACCATTTTTTGCTGCCAGGTGCAATCCACAATACGTTGCAAACTTTGTTCACTAGGTTTCTTTGGTCTGGAGATATTAATAAAAAGGGAGGAGCTAGGGTTGCTTGGAAACATCTTTGCGTCCCATATTCTGAAGGGGGTTTAAATCTTAAAAATCCTAAAGAGTGGAACAAGGCTCAAATATTGTTCCATCTTTGCCGTGTTGCTCGGTGTTCAAAGTCTATTTGGGTTCACTGGATTTGGAACACTTCCTTAAAACGCAAACACTTCTGGACCATGGACATTCCATCTGATTGTTCGTGGATTTGGAAGAGCATTCTGAAGCTAAGACCATTGGCTCGCCAATTCTTGGTTTACAAAATTGGAAATGGCCTTGGCACTTCGCTTTGGTTTGACCCTTGGTGGAGTAATACTTGTCTGGCTTCTAGCAACACGGATTTAATCATTCGTCAATGTGGGTTACCTGCTTCTTCTACAGTTAATTGTCTTCTGCATTCTGGCTCTTGGGTTCTGCCAATGCCCACTCGTCGCCATCACCATATTGATCCAGGTCTCCAGGCTTGGTTATTAGGGTTTGTGCCGCCTGATTTTGATCTTAAAAAAATGACATGGTTCTCTGGGATGGTATTAGTCTTCCCAAGTTAAAAATCTGGCATTGTTGGGACTCCATTAGATTACACTTGCCTGAGGTCCCGTGGTTCAATCTGGTTTGGCATAAAATGAAAGTCCTCAGGTATGCCCATGTCGCTTGGCAGCTTTGCCTTGGTCGTCTTCCCACCCTTCATAGGTTAGCTAACTTTGGCATTGACACTCTTCAGCACTGTTTTCTGTGCGTTGGGGGTATCGAAACCCATGACCACCTCTTTTCATCTTGCCCTTATGCTTCGTTCGTTCTGGAAAAGCTCTCGGCGATTCTTCATTCTTCTCTGCCTCTTGGTACTTGGCTGGAGATTCTGAATGCTTGGGGCTCTATTACAGATGTTTATCACAGAAATCTAGTTTTACTTGCTGCTCAGACTTACTCATACCACCTGTGGCGTGAACGTAATGACAGGGCGCATGACAAAGGTTATATCAGTCCTGGGAAGCTTCTAAATGGAATCGTGGTGGACATTAAGGCTCGATGTCACTCCTGTCTTTGGTTCAAACAATGCCACAATTTTGAAACTTTCAACACTTGGATAGATTCTTATTTAGTTTCTTAGTTTTTAGTTCGGTTTGTTATGCCCTTAGCTCCTGTTGCTTTCTATGTGCAATCTTTTTTAGATTGCTCCTAGATAGTCCAATCTTTGTTCTGCTTTCAGCAAGGGTAAATCCCTGCCTATTCTTTTAATATATATATCAATTTAGCAAAAAAAAAACTTTGTCTCTCCCATCACCATTTTGAATATTGAGGATTTTTTAAGTGATTTAGCTATTCCATAAAACTAATTTAATTACTGTTTTTATATGTTTTGGTGATTTTTAAAATATCCTAGACTTTCTAAAATATGGATTTAATATATTTTAAAATTCAAATATATTGGATAAAGATTTTTAAAAAATATAAAAGATAAAATCAATCCAGATTTTAAAAATCTAGGATATTTATATAGGTTTTTTATTATTTATATAATAATAAATATAACGTATTGAATTTAATAAATAACTTTGGGGATTTTTTTGTTTTAATTATTACTTTTTAGAAGAAAATTTTGTAATTTATTTATATGAGATCTCAATATTGTAAGTTTGTGTGTACACCATGATTTATAGATGCACACCATTTATTCGAACCTCATGTTTATTTCCAATTCCAAACTATATTTATAAATGATGCTGGTAGTTTGGTCTTAATTTTAAGAAAAAGTATGCATCTATAAATCAATAATGTGCTCTATTAACTCCCAATAAAAATCAACTATCCCCTTGAAAAAATTTATCAATTTAATAAATAAAAAGATATATCATCTTAGATTGTTAGTGACATATAGCTTACCGCTGATGCAATGTTTTCTAAGTATTTCCTTCCTTCCACTCAATTTTTTTTTATATATTTTGAGTACTATTTGACATGCATTTTAAGGTGTATATAAAGTATAGTTTCATAACTTATTTTTAATAAAAATAATAAAAATTATTAGTAATAATAATTGTTATTTAATAAATGATATGTATTGTTTAGAACTAATAATATAAAATCTTAATGTAAATTTGTTATTGGCGGGATTCGATCCTTGGATCTTTAGAAGAGTGATTTAAATATGAAATATTCCTTATTATTAGATCCAACGGTTATCATCCATTTACTAAATATCTTACGGTCTTTATTATCTTAAATGGTTGAACCAAATAAGCAAACAAGCAAATTATACCCATGAATCAGACCCATAAAATAAGTAAATCACAAAAATATAGATATACTGTAGAATTGTTTGTTAAGTAGGTCCGAGCAATAAAATTTAGATACCTAAGCCCAAATACCAAAAAATAGGTGTAGATGTGCATAACAAGGCCCAAAACCAAAATTTAAATATTGAAACGCAAGTAGTAAAAAATAAGTAAAATAAAAATAATTAAGTATGGGTAATTAATTAGAAAGAATTAAGGTCAGCACCAAAAAATAAGCACAATACCAATTGACTACCAAACTTTTAATACTTCGGCTTTAATATTATAGTATGGATAACAAGAGACTTCTTTTTCATTTTCATATTTTATCAAAAGAATTGTTTCAAAAATTTTCTGAGGCAAATAATTAAATATTTAATAAATTTTAATTTGAATGAATTGGATTGTATATTAAATGAACTAGAAGTAACTACTCTATTTTCTACTATACCGCATTACAAAAACAAATATACATCACATGTATTGAAAATTATACATCAGCCACTGAATGGTAAAAATAATATTACTTAGAGTGTTAAAATTTAATTATCTTTAAATTTTTGAAGTGCATATGTATATTAATTACCAAAAACTACATTTTGATGCTATATTTTAGCAATAGCTATAGCTATTTTGCATCTAGTATTGGACAAGCTCTAATCTATAAAGTTTATTTTATTCTCCCAAATTTAATTTTTACAATCAATTTGAACCAATGAATTCAAAAATAATACTCCCTCTGTCACTCTCATTTCTTTACATTTCTTTACAGTTACTATTTTGGGATGTCCCTCCCATTTCTTTACGTTACCATAAACAGTAAGTTTCCCCCAGTATTACACCCACTACTTTCCCCACTATCTCATATTTAATAATAAAAAACACTATTACACGGTGTATATATTTAATAAATTTATATAATAAAGGTTAGACAAGTTAAGTTCTGTCATGCTTGTGCATATATTTCCTTTTTCTGTCAATTATGAAAGCTAAAGTTCTAATTATGTACACTACTATCTGCTAATACACGATAATTATAAAAATTTCATTCTAGATTTATTCGGCAAATGAAAGGTTCAAGACAGCACTGGTACCACCATTTTCCCTTCTAAATCTACACAAAGAACTAGCAACAACAGCAAAATAAACCTGGGATTTGCTAAGATTTTAAGAAAATTGTCGAAAGCTATCAAATTAAACCTGGGCACTCCTCCTCCTTTCTACATTGACACATCAATTTATACTGATGTAGCAACAACAGGAAACTTTCACGCCTAGTGACAAGTCCAATTTAATCAGGAAAGCACCTAGTCCAATTTAACAAGTTCAGGACTACGTGTAACAGAGCTCACGTTTCTAACTATGAAATAGAGTTTGTGCACATATCAACAAATAGAAATACTACCTCTACTCCTCTAATCATCGATGCCCAGGTTTCCAAACGAACCGACCACTTTCAACTCATCTATAAAATAAACATAATTATCAAATGAATGACTGCTTCTGTGTTTTCTTCAGTAATATTAGGACTTAGATTATCTTCCTGAGGCCCAACACAACAACAAATATTAGGCCCCAACTATTTTATATTTCACTGCTTCTTTACTTTCGAAATATATATATATATATATATATATATATATATATATATATATATATATATATATATATATATGTGTGTGTGTGTGTGTGTGTGTGTGTGTGTGTGTGAATCTGATTAATTTTAAAATATCTATAAAATATATATATGTATATATATATATATATAATCTGTTCGGTTTCGGTTTTTTTGATTCGATTTTGGCCGGTTTCGGTTCGGTTTTTGTTTCAATTTGGTTTTTTGCTCACCCCTAATTACACCCACTACTTTCCTCCACTATCTCAAATCTATTATTAAATATTGATAGGTCCCACCATTTTACCCACTTGTCATCTAACTTTACTCATTTTTTTATATCTTTTCTTGGTCTCCGTGCCCATCCCCAATGTAAAAAACCTAGAGGGGCGAAGGGAGTAGTAATGTTATGAATAAGATTTTTAGAGAAGTGCTTGGACATAAACTTTTTATCCTCATACTGATTTAATTAAATTGCAATATTCAAAAACAAGGAATTCCAAAACTTGGAAGAATTTAAGCATAAAAGCATCTTCAGTGGTTGGAAACCTTATGAAAAAAATATTTTTATATTCTTTCTCTTCCACATCATTTTTGGTACCCTACTTTCAGAAAATACTTCAATGGCAGGCACCCCTATATGCTAACCTTATAAAAAATGTATTACAAAATTACATTAGAGAAATAATATTTTATTAATCATTGGGATCACAAATGAAGTTGCCACCCTACTTTATGGGATGCCAACTTTTGGGCACCCCATGACATCCCAATAACTCCAATATAGTGCGAACAAGGGTAACATGTCATGTCATGCCACATGTCATTGGCACCTCTCTTAGCATCCTCCATTGGAGATGCTCCAAAAAGCTAAGTTAAAAGAGCTAATTTGAAGTTAAGTATAAGGGATTCGAATGGATGTTGGCCCCAAATGCCACAATTCTGAAAAATAATGCCCCAAATATCACAATTCTAAAAAAAAGCCCTTATTATAATCGCAAAATGCTATCTAAAGTAATGTATCCTGGAAACGTCACGTCGTTTAGCGCTAATGTACACTAAATTACACAACATAGTTTTCAAAAAAAAAAATTGAAAATAGAAAACGTTACATAAAGTGGCATTTGGAGAAACAAACAGTAGTTAAAGTTACGTTCTTGGATTATAAGCGGCCAAGGCCCACCAACAAAAAGCCCAATTCCATAGGCGGGTAGAAACTTTACACAATTTTGCATTTTAGAGTGATATTTGGGGCCATTTTTTCCAGTTGTGCTGTTTTGGACATTTTAACTTTAAATTGTAACAATGGGGTCCTATTCTCCGATTTTATTAGGTTTCGCGAGCATGATAAAGTATTTCGGTCTTATCTAAGATTCAAAATTGGGTGATTCAAACGCACGTGTGAAGACAACCGCATATCTTTCAAATAGGCGTGGTCCAATTGTCAATATTCAACTACTAGGGAAACAAGACAGCCATGATGGAAATTTGAAACCTAATTAGTTTAAGAAACTTAAATGTTAGTAATTTAAAGTATCAAGATACTACTATCTGAATGATACATGCATTGCAAATAATTATTATATTAGAGATGTCACTATTACTTCAAAGAGGTTATCGGTAATCAAAGGGTGCATTTTTCCTTTTGAGTAGTATTTCAAAGTAAATTGGAAAGGAAATTGCATTTATTCATGGCAATGAATGGTAGGGAACTGATTCTAGAAGTTTTTTAGTTAATTGTACATCTTACTTTTCTTCGGAACAAATTTAATCATCTCTTAATAATTTTTAATGATAGTGATTAGTTAGTTGTTTAGTTGTCTGAGTCAAGAATAACTAGTGTTAGATATTTTTTTTGATACATTTATCTTTGTGACATCAACTACTGCATAAAGTATTTAATTTGATAGGCACGCAAGAGCCATGGCTAAATATTTTGGAAAAGAGTTGCTTTCAGACTTACCAAGTTGGGGAAGATGTGCGCTTCTGGTTCCATCCATACCTATCGGTGCCCAAAGAATCTCATCAACAATTCAATTCATTATATCAATTCCAGAGTTGCAATCAAGTGCTTCTATAATAATAATATTTCATATTAAATGATTTAATTTTATTTGTAGAATGTGTTCATTTTTATGTTTTCTAATACACTCATTGATTATAAATTGTATTGTAGTGTAATATACATTATACATTATATATAACGCAAGAGGTAAACAAAACCAGATCTATCGTTTACCTGTTTATAGATATATGTTTTTCTGAAATGCTAGCAACTTGCCTCAGTGTAAGGTGGTGCTAATTGCTCAGTTTCACTATTTTTCCAGCAAAGCGAATTGATGCTTTCCGAAGGAGATTCCTTAAAATAACACCCCCATTTTCGAGGCAACTTTCCATCTTTTGGTAGAATTCCTATGTTGAAATAACAATGTATCAAATTAAAATTAACTACTAGCCTAGAACAGGTTATCCTCATATTTTCCTGTAAAAGTCACTAAAAAAATTCCTTAAAATTCAGAATTCACTTTGCTTGCACATCAAATGAGAAATTCATATATCATAGTATATCTGTTTAGCAAAAAGCTGAAATGATTTAACATGGATAAGATATTACAACATGCACCACACAGTGGATATCATGAAAATACAAAAAAAAAAATTGATTTTGTTTGCAGGTCCGGGAGTTATTTCTTATAAAAGACAGGTAATTATTACCCTTATATTGAGTATACAGAATTACATATATGACATAAATTTAATAGTAATAATGTACAATCCACACGGTACCTTGGTATAATTATACGGATTTGTTGCAAATAGTGGAAACTCCTTGTGCAGGAACCTCCTTTGGCCTGACATAAACAGTCCCCAACAATAATTAGCATAGCTGCAATTTATTATAGTATCGGAGTAGAAGTAATATTAATATATCATGTAAAAGTTAAACGATTGTGATCAGTCCAAACTACGCCAAAGAGAATATATAAAATTTCAATCTTTGTTTATCTATCATTATTCCAAATACATCACATGCAGAAAAAGATAGAGTACCTTCAGCAGCCATGACTTCCGACAGAATTATAGTATGCATAATTTTTATTGTTATAGAACTGTACAGGTCTTTCCAGACATTCACAAAATACTTCTAATCCAGCAATGTAAATACCGCCATCTACCCTGCAGAAGCACAATGTAATTTATGATAAGAAGGTGGTATAATATAACAGATTTTCAATAGCTCAATCCACAGTTAATGGCTTATCAAGGACACGATAAGAAGTAAAATCAAAGGCAACAAGTCTTGTTTTATACCCTCAAGAGCATATATGTATTTAAAATTGTATTAGTAAAAAGTGTTTTAATTTAGTCATCTTTTTAGATGTTAGAATTGGCACACCCAAAAATATAGTATCTAACATGCAAAAAATACAAGTAAAAATCAACTTTTTAGATCGAAGTCCAGGTGTTTCCAAATTGCCATAGCAGTTTGTAGGCTGTAGTTCCATTTCAGGATCTTATTTATTATAACTCACAAAACTGTTTTCAAGTCCCAAAAGCACATAATCTATCATAAAGACACAGTTCTTGGCCAAATTGTTTAAACCCCCATTAACCAGAAACAGGTAGGTGAACATGTACAAGAACCCAAAAAAATTCTTCTCACCGTATATTATCTGCTAATAAATTCAGTTATTTGCTGCTTCAATATATAAATAAGCAGCACAATTAATTTGTAAAACATAAGAACCAGGTTCTTGCAAACCTAAAGAAACTAGTAAACTTATAACCTTGTTAAAGAAAAGATTTTGGCCAATTTTAACGCATCAAATTTGATCACAAATTTTTTGTTTTTATCGTCAATGGAAAGTCATTTTAATTCGTCAATGAACCATCCCTATCCTTCCTCATATGGTTGAGCAAGTTTAAGCCATAAAACTTTTGAGCCAATTCAAAGCCATTCGTATTTCCTATTATATCTTATGATAATTTCGTGTGGAATTGTTTAGTTTATCTGAAGGCATGTCCGGTACAAAGTTGACTTGACTCTACATCACTCAGTTGAACACTTATCTTATGCCTGGCTTCACTTTTAAATCCATTAGATCTTAATTCCTATTTGCTAATCTGAATATACTCTCTAAAACAAATGTACCTTCTGAAAATTCTAGTGGTCTTGAGTCATCCAAATTGCTGTTACCGATCAGAGCTTTTATCAAACAATTTCTAGCTCTATCACCCCAATTACTGCAGCACTGTCAATCTTAATCTAAACATACTAGTCCTGTTTCTGTTAACATACTACCGAACACACCAATTAATACTGAATCCAATTATCCAAGAATAATAGCCTAAAATGAATTTTACTAGTACAAGTACGTGGTAAGCATTATCTAGAATAAATTCATTGGTGGAGCTACGAGGAGTTTGAGGAGTCTTAAGCTCCCACTAATTAAGGTAAAACTAATTATAAAGAGCACCAGCAATATCAAACGAGTAAAATGCATCAAGTGCACGTGGAGTTTTCTCATCATGCAGAAAAACAATGCAATAGAAATCAAGATAATATGGAACGTCAATTCGTTACCATATATAAAATACCCAAAAAAATCACAAATCTCCCATCCTTTGTTGCGGATGACAAAGACTCCGAAAACCATTCAATCAATAATATATTTCCTCAATTCAGTGGGAAAAAAAATTCAGAAAAACAACGAAGTGTAGATGTATTTGTGTTCACTGTGTGGATGTGTAATAATATTTCAAACTAAAAAACAATAATAAAGTTTGAGAACTGGAACCTCACCAATACTTACAGTTTCAAATTTTCAATTGGACGAACGGAATTCCGTAGTCGGCGATGGATAAGCGGGTTACCACGTAAATAACACGAAACCGGTCAAATTTTCAATCCGATACTTTTTCTTAATTTCTAAATTAAGTACTTTTTTGATTCGCGTATTTGATCGGGTATTTTTTTTTTTGAAATAATTTGATCGGGTATGTTAGACTATTTTCATACGTTAAATAAGTAGAAACATATTTTTTAACGGTGCAGTTCATATACACATTTTTTTTATGCAGTATTCAAATTAATAATACTAATTTATAATTCGTGCAATACACGATTTTTTTTAATATTTACATAAATTATATAAATTAACAAAATTTTCTAAATATTTATGTTTATTTATATTAAATTTAATTTTTCTAAAAAAAAATTAATATTTTATTAAACGAAATAAAAAATTATTAAATTTGAAAGACGTAGAGAAAATATAACCAAATTTGAGGATAAGTAGATAAAAAAACTATGAAAGAAAGTTACGAATTTTTAAATTGAGAATTATATTTAGTTAGAAAACTTACTTATATTTTGGTTTAGATTAATTAAATTTATTTTTTTAATATTTGAATATAGTCTTATTATCAATCAAATTAACTTTTTAATATTAAACAATGGTCCGTATCATACTACCAAAAAGATGGATAAGGTCTCATTACGATTATTATTTATATAAAAGATATAAAGCATATGATGCACTTATAACATCTATAATTATATGAACAAACAAAATTTTCTTAATATTTTTATTGAATTAAATTTTATCATATACATTTTAATATTTTACTGAGTAAAATAAAGATTTATAAAATTTGAAAGACTTAGAGATAAATAACCAAATTTGAGTATTGATAAATAAAATATAATATTTATTAAACTTGACACATTTAATTTATTATTTGTACTCTACCTTGAGTTATAAGAATTTAGACGATTTTACTACCCACAAAAAAAAAATCAAAAATCGTCTTTAATTTATTAATGGTTAACAATTATTATCTAACTGAAACTATCCGAAATTGAAAACAAAATGTGAGCGGCATAAAGACCGCCTAGACCAAAACTATTAAGACAATATTTTAGTTACTTGTTCAATAACTCTCTCAGTCTCAGCTTACACCTTACTCCCGAGTTTTAAAAGGGATGAGAGGTAGTTGAGGAGAAAGAAAATAACATAATTTGCATTCCTATTCATACTCCCGAGTGTTTTTTTAAAGAGGGAAGCAAGTGAAAGATAGTAAAAATGTGTAAATAATGTGTTTCATGTTTGTATTCTGCACAACTTTTAAATTCGGAGGTCCTTTAAATTTTAAGAATTGGTCCAATGTATTTTTAAACTTTTTCTATATCTAAATGGAGAATTGTTTGATTTAGAGGTCATTTTAAGCATTATCTTTGTTAACGAAGAAATTTGGTGATAAAAAATTTCGAAGCTTGCTAGAAAAACGAAATCATAAAAATAGGGGGATTTGGGATTTTGGATGTTTGGGGCTGGACTTGAGAGGTGTCTCGACTTGTTAGATGTGTCGGGTCATTTTCCAAGATGCCTGCGTACCTAATACTTATAAGGATCAAGCCAACGCAGTTTTGTTAAGGATTAGTTTTTAATCCCTATGATTGTTAATGGATGTATTGGAATTTAGTAAATTTTATCTATTTAAACTATATCCGTGTTGGCATACTTTCTTGATTTGAAGTATATCGTTTGGAGATATTTTCTATCATTAATTGGAGATTATAACTCGTTTCAGAGAGAGAAAATAATTAACTTGGGGATTAAGTTAATTATTATTAGATGAATATTTGGAAATTTAGGAGATAATTGAGGCAACCGAAAATATGCCGTAGCAACTACCCCCCAGTTCTTCAGTGTAGCTTGATGGACTTGAGAACTAAGCATGCTTCAATCTTCCAAATTTCCTGAGTCACTGAAACAACTAGGAGATGAAGATTAGTAAAAAATATGGAGCACCTAGGTACCCGTAATATGCATGTAGATGTAAACGAGACAATATGCAAGATGTAAAAAAGAATAGATATACGAGCAGTTTTGTAGGTGTGCGATAGTATATCCTGTAGAGCCATCTAGACATTATTCGGAGAGTCGTACAAAACATTCCGAGCAATAACCTGAAAACAAACATTCAAAGAAATATCATCAATAAAGCATTCCTAGGAATACCCTACTCAAAGAAGGACGTATCCTAGAATCTCCATGATTAACTCCAAGGAGGTCAAATTGCTCGAAATTATTTTTCGAAATACCCTCCTCACGTGAGGTCGTATTCCCCTTTCTGGAAACACCCTCCACGCGGGAGGTCATATTTCTGGAGATTACCTTGATGCGGCTCCAGAAGTACGGATCATCCCCCCTGAAAGTACGGTTTTTCAAAGATTTTTAATATATCTCGGAATACCCTCCTTGCGAGGAGGACATATTCCCCTTTCTAGAAACACCCTCCTTGCGAGAAGGACATATTCCTAGAGATTACCTTGATGGGGCTCCGAAAGTACGGATCATCCCCTCCAGAAGTACGATTTTTCCTAGGATTTATTATAACTCGGAATACCCTCCTCACGGGAGGTCGTATTCCCCTTTCCAGAAACACCCTCCTCGCGGGAGGTCATATTCCTGGAGATTACCTTGATGGGGCTCCGGAAGTACGGATCATCGCCCCTGGAAGTACGGTTTTTCAAGGATTTTTAATAAGACTCTCCTTAAAGGAGACCATCTTCCAAAAAATTACCCTCATCGAAAGAGTCTTAAAAAATATTACCCCCACAAGAAAGGGTCTTCCAAAATATTACCCTCATCAAAAGAGGGTCTACCAAAATATTAATCTCTTTAATAAAAGACTTCCAAAATATTGCCCCACAAAGTATGGCCTCCCTCATGGGTCTTCCCAAATAATACTCTTCTTAAAGAAGAACCCCATAAAGGAGGACCTTCCAAAATATTACCCTCATCAAAAGAGGATTTACTAAAATATTAAACTCTATAAATAAGTGACTTCCAAAATATTACCCCCACAAAGTAGGGCCTTCCAAAATATTACCCTCATCAAAAAGAGGGTCTTCCAAAATAATATACTCTTCAAATAAGGGCCTTCCAAAATATTACCCCCACAAAGGAGGGCCTTCCAAAATATTACCCCCACAAATGAGGTCTTCCAAAAATAATCCAAGCAATACCCACCGCGAAGGAGGGCCTTGTTGAAGTAATATTTGTGAAAGTTCGTTCGCAGGGAAGGACGAATATTAATACAAGTTCAAGTGTTAATTCCTTACAATCTAGAAGTATAGAAGAATAGTTGGATGTTTTGTTTACTAATTAAATTTAACTATAAAACAATTAACTCTAAGTTTTATCGATGAGGAAAAGCAATCCAAGAACTAGGGTTCTTCAGTTGGTTCAGTGATGTTGATGTAATGCAATATCTACTTCTCGTACTTTGCTAAAAACAATTCTTCTAAACTTTATAATGTTCTCTCCCGAGATACAATATAGTGCCTACAACCATACCTCAAAATTCATTCCCATTATCAATTGAAATACAATTATAAACTATTAAGACCCAAGAATTATAAGTTACACAGTCCTCTTATTAATCACCTGATTCAATAATCAAACTATGTATACCAAATCATGAACAAGAATTATGAATCCTCTCCCAATTCATCACACCTATAAATACAATTAAAGGTTAGCTACTCCCTTAATTGGGTTAAGCCCTCAATGCTTGATTAGCAAAGTAGAGAATTCACACACAATCAAACAAACATATTAACCAACGAATATACTACCTAATTCTCAGATTAGAGAATTAGTTACCCATGCTAGATAAAGAAAACAAGTTGTTGTGGAATAAAAAGTAGGGTGTAATTAATTCGTGTATTGATTGCTAGGGATTGAGAGCTTCAAGCTTTAATGGTGCCTGCTCTTGCTGTCGGGACTAGTCGATCCTCGCAAGATGCCTACGTACCTTGATGAATATCAAGAATCAAGCCAAAACGTAGTTTTGTAGTTGCCTACGTGGCTTGATGCGCCCTCGTGGCGTAGTGACGTAGTGGCTTGTATGTCATTCCTTATTCGAGGATTAAGCCTAAAACGTGGTGGGTGACGTATGGAGCTGTGCCAAAAAACGTTCTTCTAAGAATGAGGGGTCAGGCCCTTTATATAGGCTTGAGAAGCCTTGGAATTAGGGTTTAGTAAATTGGTGGGCAAGTTATACAATTTGGACCCAATTCTAGATCCTTCCATGAGGGAGGTGGATAACTATAGGAGTTGTATGCCTTGGAGGCTACTCCATAGATGATTTGGTTTCCTTTTCGACTCAATAACATAATCTTTTGTTTGGCTGATTTATTAGCCACAGATTTATTATTTAATTTGGGTTTTAGACCTCATTAATGGGCTTTAACCTTGGACCAATCTAGGTTTAATTAATATCACATTAAATGTGTCTCTAGGACTTATTTTCAGCCCATATCATTTGCCCCCCAACTTCTAGGAAAACTGATCAGGTTTTCGTAGAAGTTATATTTTCCTTAATTGAGACTTGGGGTCACTTTTATCCCTTACCTGGGACTTCTTAATTTTCTTACCCTTATATGGGGACTTTGGTTTACACTAATGTTTCACATATATCGCATTATTGTAAAGTGTGGAGTGACCTACACATTTACGACGATTTGCCTTATTCGCGGCTTTTACTTGTGCTTGCTTTTAGCAATTTTAGCATTTTCCTAGAGCTTTTATGCATTATTAGCACAAATTATTGCTCAATTTGTCAAGAAAATATTTCTATAATTTTCCTCATATTTTTTTGTATCCTTCATAATGTTTGAGGAATTTTTATATACTCACAGGTATTTTTCTTAATTGTTCCTAATAATTTAGGAATTTTTATGTACCCACGGGTATTTTTCTTAATTATTCCTAATAATTTAGGAATTTTCTAGTACCCACAACTATTTTTCGTAATTATTCCTAATATTTTAGGAATTTTCTTGGACCCGCGGGTATTTTTCTTAATTATTCCTAATAATTTAGGAATTTTCTTGTACCCACGGGTATTTTTCATAATTATTCCTAATTTTTTAGGAATTTTCTAGTACCCACAAGTATTTTTCGTAATTATTCCTAATATTTTAGGAATTTTCTTGTACCCACGGGTATTTTTTGGTTTATTCTTGACAATTTCTTGAAAATAATTCAAAAATTTTAATCGAAAATATTAAATTTGTGCACACATGCATTTTAGGGGGGTTATTTCATAATTTTCCAGGGCACTTTTTCTAACCAACCTCATTTGAGGTCGTCCAAGGCCTTAATTTGGCCTTGGTCGTAGCTTTTTTGGAGGACAAATACGAGCTCACGTGAGATCGTCAAAGGCTTCAATACGGCAGGGCTCGTGTGTTTTTTCGAGGTCAATTCCGACCTCATTTGAGGTCGTGAAGATTTTTTTTTTGTAAATAATATTATTAATTTTATTCAAATTTTGAATAACTTTTATACCCGAATCAGGGGTGTCCTACCCGGATAAAATTTTGCTTGAATAAAGTTCGATCGGATTTTATTATTAATTAATAATAATTTATTACAAATTGTTATTAAATAATAATATTTTCTTGTAATTTTGTGTGGGGGTCCAAGCCCTGATAGACCTGAATTGAGGTCAAACTAAATCCTCAAATTGTCCAGGTCTGGGGTCTTCGGGACCTCAATTCTAAGGCCTGGTTTGAGGTCGTCACATTGCTTTCATTTATTCTAGGTCTTGAGGTTCTACGACCTCAATTATGACCTGGATTGAGGTCTTGAAATGACTCACTTTTACCCAGGTCTTGAGGTTCTACGACCTCAATTATGACCTGGATTGAGGTCGTGTATGGCCTTCAATTCAGGCTCGTCGGGAGGCTTACGACCTCAATCCACGACCTGGATTGAGGTCGTGTAAGGCCTTCTTTTTGACATGGTCGTGAAGTTTTACACCTCAATTCAAGAGCTGGATTGAGGTCGTGTATTAGTCCAATTTTTCAGAGATCGTGAAGTTTCAGACCTCAATCCATGACATGGATTGAGGTTGTATATAAGGCCTCTACTTTGAGCTGGTCGTGAGGCTTATGATCTCAATCCACGACCTGGATTGAGGTCGTGTAAGGACCCAAAATATCAATGGTCTTGAGGTCTACGGTCTCAAACAACGACCTAGATTGAGCTCTTGAAATGACTCAATTTTACCTAGGTCTTGAGGTTCTACGACCTCAATTACGACTTGGATTGAGCTCGCTACAAGGCTTCATTTTCGGCTGGTCGTAGAACTTACGAGCTCCATTCATGACTTGGATTGAAGTCGTATAAAGGCCCCCTTTTTGACTGGTCGTGAGGTCTGTGACCTCATTCTGTGACCTCGATTGAAGTCGTTTTAAAGCCTCATTTGTCCTAGGTCTCGGGTCATCACAACCTTATCTCTGAGACCTAGAGGAGGTCAATCGTGACTTGAAATTTTAGCCCCTTGAAGACATTGATTGAGGTCACATTTTTGTCCTTTAACTCGATTATTAGGCCCGCTTATTCCATGAGTATTGAAAAATCCATATCTTTTTGCTCGTTGCTCCGATTTGAGCTTACAATATATCAAATCGAAGCTTGTTTCGAGCTCTAACTCCTTGAAATATATTTTTTAAACTTATTTCTCGCATTTTTTGAACCATCAAATGGATGTTACGCGGCCTTTTTGAGCCTTTAGTTCCTAATTACAGCTAGCTTCCCTGCCTCCATGGCATCGTTTGGTAACCATCCATTCTCAAGGTATGCTTTGATACGATCTATCTAGCATCCTCGTATCCCGATAGGAGCAATAAGCTTAGAATCAATTGTAGGGGTTCTCAGAACTTGGAAGTAGACGCTCTGAGAATGGGTCTCAACTTCTGAAGAAGTATACTGAGATAAGGCATCGACCTCTGTACTCTCCTCCCTTGGGATATACTCAACGTAGCACTCATCGAACTGGGCTATCGCAGCTTTCACAATTCTCAAGTATTTGGTCATATTCTTTTCTATAGCCTCAAACTTTCCATCGACTTGTGAGATTACCAGCTTTGAGTCTCCATAGACTTTCAGGTTCTTCACCCTTAGGGCTCTTGTCAATCCAAGGCCGGCTGTCAGAGCTTCATACTCTACCTCGTTGTAGGTTGTTTGAAAGTCCAACTTCAAGGCATACTCGACTGTGAACCAATCGGGGCTTTGCAGAACTAAACATGTACCACTGGTTTTTGTTTTTGATGCCCCATCAAAATAGAGCATGCAACACTCCTTCTTCACTTCTAAGGGCTTCTCACCTTGCTGACCTTCTTGGCCTATTACCTCCTGCCCCCCGACTTCTTGGTTGTCAATGGTATATTAAACCACGAAGTCAGCTAGAGCCTGGGCTTGAAGGTCGCCCTAGGCTTGTACTTAACATTAAATTCTCATAGTTCGATTTCTCACTTGATGAGCCTTCAATTACATTGAACGCGGCTTTTTCGATCCTTCAATTGCATGGAACGTGGCCTATTAGAGCCTTTAATTGAATGGAATGCGGCCTATTCGAGCCTTCAATTCGTTAGAGCTAGAAGCTTGTGGTTTCATCGAACCTTATTTCCACTTAGTCTGACCATGTGGAGTGTCCTAACCGGATGCTCAGATACGATAAACCTTGAGGTTTGGGGTGTGCCAAGTCTCAGAACCACATTTTTTTAAAACAATTCCAGCTTGTAAGAGCCTCATTTTTGAATTGTCATCATGTCTGGCTACAAGGATTGGTGGAAGTCCATATCTACGTATCACACTTTCCCACATGAATTGTGTCATTTACTTGATGGTTATCCAGGATTTGGGTTTGGCCTTAATCTACTTCATGAAGGTATCAATTGCAACTATCAGGAACTTCCTCTGGGCATTTGCCACTGGGAATGGTGGAACTGATGGTTTTCAACATTTCAGGGGATTGATCAACAGTTACGTGTTTATGTATATCGATCGTACATAACTTCTGGCATTAGCCATCATGCCTGGCTAGAAGAATCCAAATCGGGTCATCTTTTGGGAAAGGGTCCTGCCCCCGAGTACTGCCCCCATATTTCCAGATGAGTTTCTTTCAAGGCTAAATTTGCGTTTTGAGGCCTCAGTGTAATTATTGACAACTTTCGTGCCTCCAAGGCATTGTCGGGTAACAAACCGGTTTCCTGGCGAGCCTCTTTAGGATCTATCCAATAGCTTTCCACACCTACAGGTGTTGTTTAGTTTTTCAGTCATTGCTTCGGGCCTTCAAGACTTTGAAGTGAAAAATTATATAAAATTCTATAACTCCAAGGAGGCAAACTTGGGTAGGACACCAGCCTTTTCATATTCCTTCCTCTGGATGTACTTCATGTAACACTCATTGAACTGAGTCAAACTTCAAGTATTTGTCGTGGTTCCAGCCCTGACCTTGAACTCACCATTCACTTTTGGTACTACCGATCTTGGGTCTCCACAGACTTTAAGGTTTTGACTCTCGGGGCTCTGGCCCAACCAAGTATGGCTATCACGGCTTTGCGTTCAATCTCATTGTTTGTCATTGGGGAATCATGAACCCGTCGAGGTATGTTCTCACTTAATTTTGTTTTTGATTCTCCATCAAAATTGAGCATCCATTACTCTTGAGTACCGCTCTTCTACCTTCCTTCTCTAATTCCTTGCCCTCCTAGGGTACTACCTCCTGCCCCCGACTTCTTGGTTGTCAATGGTGTATTCAACCATGAAGTTAGTGAGTGCTTGGGGATTTATTATGGTTACTTTGTCCAATGTAAGACCTCTTTCATGTAACAGACAGGTTTCTGAACTTTGCTTTCCTCTTTCGCGAGGACGATACTCAAAGATGTATTAAGTACAGTCAAGTATAGATACAATTACTTTATGTAATTCGGTTATGTCAAGTATTGTCAACACGTGAGGTTCCGTATCAAGGATTGCTCTACCCTAATCGGGGTTGGCCTCTATTTCCATGCTTGGAGACCATTAAATCCAAAAATTTTCTTAATTCTATGCTGAAGGTGCATTAAGTTAGATTCAATATCATCTTGTGATGCCTTAACACCTCAAACGCCTTATGAGAATACTCGATGAGATGTGCCTTATCGAGACTCTTGATTAACATATCATTTTCATGGACTTCTTTAGTCTTCCCATTAAGATGCTCAAAGATCTTATTCATCAATCTTCGGTATGTTGCCTCTTTGGGCCGTCATCTTTGATGCATTGGTTAATGTATTATTCTTTGGATGGGGAGAGTGGTCACTGGGACATGCATCATTCATATCAATAAAGTCCATACATATCCTTCAATCTCCATTGACCTTCCTGCCTCTTGGAATCAATGTTTCTTTCCTTCCGTTTCATCGTCTCCCTATTCAGGTGGACGTTTAGTTTACGTAATCAATTGGGGATCGACCCCTGGCATATCAACTATTGTCCAAGCAAACACAAACCATTTTTTTTGTAGGAACACATCCAATTCATTCTTTAAGGATTCATCCAGCAATGCCCTACGTAGGTAACTCTTTGTTTCTGATCGTTTTGGACATCCATGTCTTCAATCGGGAGGACCTTCCCCCCAACTTCATCAGGCCTCAAGGTGGCCGGATAGCAATGCTCTCTCTTTTCATCATCAACTATATTCCTTGTAGGAAATTTGATCTTCAGGTCTTAGCTAACTTGAGGCAACTGCCTTAAGCTTGTCCTCCTAAGGATAACATTATAAGCGGAAGTTGCTTAAATAGCAAAAGGTTCGACATATGAGTAGCTTCCCTAGGCTCTCGTCCTATTATTATGGATAGTCGAATAGTTTCTTTAACTCTTGACTCAACTCTATGGAACCCATACACGGGCATGTTGGAGGGGTTCAATTAAGAGTCATTGTTTCGCATCTTCGAGATATCCACAGAAGTCCCATTGTCTATCGAGACTCCTTTCACTTGCGAGTTGCCTGTCACAGGTGTTATGACCAACGGGCCATCATGGAGGCACTTCACCCCTTCAAAGTCAGAATCATCAAAGGCAAATGTCATTTCAGTTTTTGCTTGTTATAGAGCTTCTCCTGCAATGTACATAGCTTCTCGAGCATAAGCTTTGTGAGAGCTCCTTGTATTCCCGACCGTCGTCGGGTCTTCAGAAATCATGTTGATCATCGGCCTTCTGGGGTTATGGATTGCGATCTTGATTGTCATCCTTTCTTTCATCATCTCTACTTCATAGTCCGGCATTAGGTTACCCTATTGGCCATCCTTGGTGAACTTATACAACCTTGTTCTTCGGACCAGAAACTTGATCTTATGTTTCAGGTTGTTTATAATCGTGAGATTTATTTCCCACATCCTTATGGAACCGATAATATTGGTTCTTGTTTCTCTACTCGGGATCAGTCATTAATGGTTTCGACCATCGGAGATCCTTGTCTTAAGCAATGTCCATCAGGATTTGGGTGTTAGGAGTATTCAAACGTACATTGCTAGAGAACCTAGATCCTTGATTTCTCTTCTTCCAGGTAGAGTCAGATTATTTACTTATTCGAGGATACCTATCCTTAACGTCCTACTCGTGACTACTTTCGTTTCTCGTTTACATCCATTGCCTCTAGCAGGGGTTGAGGCTTCCTTTACACTTTCCTCTATCTTGATGACCACTCTATCATTCAGGTTCGGGACCTTCAAGGCTTCCTTGGTGATTCGGTTCATGTAATCCCCCAAGGATTCATTTATTTTTCTTATTCACGTTGATGTAAAACGTTTCTCATGAACTTTCCATCGATAAACGGGGGGACGAATGCCTTTCTTAGTCCTTTAAAGGAGCTGATTGAGCTCGGGGGCAACGGACTTTATCATCGTTGTGTCATGCCCCCCAGGGTTTGAGGGAATGCCCTATACTTGATTACATCAATCACGGGTTAAAATTTGTATTGCATTGGAGGATGTCATCACTTGATTAGTGGGGCCTCTTACCCTAACACACACCTCGATGGTGGGCGTCTTGAATTTTCTTGAGATATGAGCATTCATTATCTTGTTGGCGAATGATAGGATGTGATCATCACGATCTCCTAGAGGCATAGAATCATCGGGATCATCCCTTTGTGTATCAACCCTTCTCCTCATAGGGGGAACCACTCAAATTAATAACATGGGGATCCTAGCCCTTAGGGGATGCCTAGCCTATTGTACTTCCAGATCTTTCTTTAATTTTCAGATAAGTGCTTCTTCATGAGCGATTATATATCCTCCCTCCTGAAGTCTTGGGAGCCAGTCCTTTGGATCCTCGGGGCTGAGAAGGCCCTAACCTTCATTCGAGCTCCTTGCCTGGTTCTCTTTCTGAGATATTTATCTTCTTCAGTGGATGATAATTTGTCAACAATATAGGGTCCGGGAAAATCATGACTCCTTCATTGGTTTTCTAGGCCTTGAATTCATTGAGGTACGTATGCCTCGTGTTACTGGCTACTCCTACCATCGATGAATGACATCTCATTGGTGGGAACCTAATTTCATCGTTTAACGATGGAGATGGACATCTATAGTCCCAACAGTGCACTGGAGGGGCGACACCACTGTCCGGAGGGAATTCGTCCCTGAATTCATTAAACCCACAATCGGCTGCTACGGATGAGTAATTTGAGCCCACAAATCCTTTCGTTTATGGCCTAAAGAGCCGTTCCTTGAGTCCCTCGGGGTTAAGAACATCCCGATCCTATGACGAGCTCCTTGCCTTGACGTTTCTTGCTATAACGGACGTCCTCTTCTTCATCTTCTTCGGACGAGAAGTCGTCTTTTGTGTATGATCCGGATAGACTTTGATTTCCTCCAACAAGGGGACCAAGCCTTCAATGTATTGAGGCACATACAATTCATGAGTAAATCGATGGTTCCATCAGCAGTTGGGAACAGTGACAACCCATAAATGGGGTTTTGAGTTATTGGGATCAATCATGACGATGGTGGCGATCTGTGCTCATGGTGCTCCATTAGTCAGAGGTAAAACCACCATCTGAAATTAGGGATTCGCTCCTTGAGTTAGTGGATTTTGGATCATCCCTTGGGGATCACCCCTTGGATACGTGTCTCTGGGGGAGTTATTCCCTGATTGGAAGTCGAGGGGAGTGGATCATCAGTCTGATTGTTCTTTTATCATCGTTAGTGAACGATCGAGACTCCTCCCTCATGCTATATGCGGAGGTTCCAAGTCTCAAGCATGGGGCGAATCATCCCCTCATTAGGGTGGGAGCCCATAACTTAGGTTCTAAGTTGTAAGCGGTGTAAGCACCATGGTAGAGATTTGTAATCATGCTACCCTATTATGGGCATAGCCATGCCTGGGATTCGGGATCCGCCCTTGGAGAGTTTAGAATCGTTCTTTGGACTCCCTCTCCTTGGAGACTCGTTCAAATTCCTGTTCCTCGATTATCCAACCCTTAAACATTAGTAGATGTGGATTGCATCCCAAGAGTGGTGATCAAAACGCGTATTGAGGCTGTGGATCGTCACATCCATTTTTTATCTCCGTGTATTTTCCATGGTTGACGTCTTTTTCAGACAGACGGCGCCAAATGTTGTGGAATAAAAAGTAGGGTGTAATTAATTCGTGTATTGATTGCTAGGGATTGAGAGCTTCGAGCTTTAATGGTGGATGCTCTTGCTGTCGGGACTAGTCAATCCTCGCAAGATGCCTACGTACCTTGATGAATATCAAGAATCAAGCCAAAACGTAGTTCTGTAGTTGCCTACGTGGCTTGATGCGCCCTCACGGCGTAGTGACGTAGTGGCTTGTATGTCCTTCCTTATTCGAGGATTAAGCCTAAAACGTGGTAGGTGACGTATGGAGGTGTGCCCAAAAACGTTCTTCTAAGAATGAGGGGTCAGGCCCTTTATATAAGCTTGAGAAGCCTTAGAATTAGGGTTTAGTAACTTGGTGGGCAAGTTATACAATTTGGGCCCAATTCTAGATCCTTCCATGAAGGAGGTGGACAACTATAGGAGTTGTATGCCTTGGAGGCTACTTCATAGATGATTTGGTTTCCTTTTGGACTCAATAACAGAATCTTTATTTGGATGATTTATTAGCCACGGATTTATTATTTAATTAGGGTTTTAGACCTCATTAATGGGATTTAACCTTGAACCAATCTAGGTTTAATTAATATCACATTAAATGTGTCTCTAGGACTTATTTTCAGCCCATATCACAAGTATATATTAATGGGCAAAATCATTGTTACAAGAGAATAGAGTAAAGAAAATACAACTTGAAGAATCTCTTAAAGCTTAGATGGAATCCCTTCAATCCTTCCTCTCAAATCCTCTCTCAAAAGTGTTTCTCTCTTGTCATACGATACAATCAAAACCCTCGTTCCAAAATTTTTATATACTTGGGCTTTTCAAAAGTCATACATGGTAACTAAAAACTAATTACAATTAAATAAATAAATCTATTTTTATCCAGCTCAAGACCCCTGAATATGATGCCCAGGCCCCCCTGAGCTTGCTGCAACTTCCGTCAAGGTCCCTGAGTGCCAGGCTCAGGTCCTGACGCTCCAAATACTGAAAATTCTGGTTTGTTCAAGGCCCTTGAGCCAAGGCCCAAGACCTATTTTCACTAATTCTTGTCTCCTTTCAGCATGCCTTCTTGTCCCCAACACCTTGCTCCTTTGAAATCTCCTACAAACATATAAAACAACCACTTAGCATCTATGTAAATTATATAACCAATAACATTATTTATATAGGACCAAAAAATCATAAAACAAGGCTTTTGAGGATTATTATGAAGCAAAATATCTATATTATAACCATACATCAGGCCTTCTGAAATAATACCCAAAAGGTATGCTTGTGTATTTTTTAACAAAAACTCAATTTTTGCTTCCGTTAAATTCAGAATTTCCCAAGCTTCTATTTGTTCTTCATGTACCACAAATATTGGATCTCAAATCTTGAATACACTAGTAAAAAAATTCTAATAGACATCGGTTTCTGGCCGATGTCTTTGAAAAAACCAGACCGATGTCTTTATCGGTGATGTCTGAAGTCGAAAGTTTAGACATCGGTTTTTGGCCAATGTCTATTAGCATATAGTACATCAGTTTTAAAAATATTTCTCATGTTTATGTATTGTCTTCTTGGGTTAACTGCATGAGGTTAACTTTTGAATTGTTATATTAGAGGTTTTAGCTGTATTTAACATATAGCAAACATAGAATAATTCGACATAGACATCTGTTTTTGTCCAAAGATTGATGTCTAAGCATTTATTAACATCGGTAAATATAAAGAAAACCGTTGTATAATGTTGTCATAGACATCGGTTTTAGACGATGTTGAAGATAACTATTGCATTGGTTACCTATTTTTAAACCGATGTCTGAGGTCCATTAGACATCGTTTTCAGCTGATGTTTAAGACTTCTAATATAACAGTTTTTTATAATGATGAACGATGTGCAAGGTCTATTAGTACATTGTTTTTTTTGTCTCTAATCGATGTGTAAGTTGCAAGTAGACATCAATTTTTATTGATAATTGGTTGTGCATGTTGTTATTAGACATCAATTTTCTCTATTTGACATTTAAAACTAATGTCGTTTTTCATATTGATACAAACAAAACTTGATTGAAATCGAAAACAAGCATTCATTCAAACATATACACAAACAAAACTACCGCCTGCCATCAACACAAAATTAAGTACACATTCATTCAACCAATGTCATTCATTTACAAGCATCCATAGTTCATTCAAACATACATTCCTAGCTTCCAGCCATAATCGAAAACAAGCATAACTTGCAATCTAGAATGTACACTGAATCAACCAGCTATATATAGCCAAATTCGTAAAACATAGAAATTCTCAAAACCAACTGATAGGTACAAGTACTATAAATCTAGAAACCAACATGCACTAGTACTGAATCCATCCAACAAAACCTGATGTGAAAAAAGTAAAGTCAAATACGATCTTGAATGAATTCGAGTGCATCAACACGCACCTCATCCACATCTGCATCACTGTAAGTTCTTCTAGTCTTGTTCAGCCACTACAAAGTGCAAAAAAAAAAAAAATCATTTAACACAAACAGAAATGGCCTGCAGGTTCATAACCTTACTATATAACAAAAATATGTTAAAGAGATATGCATGCATCGAAGAAACAGATATAACTACACTGAGTGTACGAGAAGCAGACAAAATTTTACCTTTGTGGCAAAAGTCAATCCCGGATCCTTTGTGATCTCTTTCATGTAGCGCATTACAACGTAACCGCATTCATGACCACCAGGTTGTTTCGGAGATCCCTGTTTCAATTTTTGAAAAAAAAGGCATATAAGGCCTTGCCAAATTAACCAACATTTTTAATTACACTGGATTGGAACGAAATGTAAAATTACTTACAGCGAGAAACTTTACTTTCGGCATCTTGCCGCTCCTACCAGTTTCGGCATTGAAAGATTTCAAAGCACTGCAAAAAAAATTATAAAAAATTAATTTGTACTCCATGTCAAAATCGAGGAATGCTTCCAAACTCATCACAGTGGTGGAAATTACCTTGTTAATGCTTTTTCTACTAGAAACTGAACTAGATGAAGCAGTGGATTGAGAATGTAAATCTCACCATCCCAAATGATTATTAAAATCCAATGCGTACTATTTTTAACTAAAAAAAGGCATCACAGTCAGAAATTAAGAAAATAAGAATGAGAAGTGTTGGCATTTATCAAAGTTGCAAATTAGATCTAAGTGTTTAAATTAACTTATCTAAAGAGTACACTTACTTGTGATTATATGGCAAGAAGAACAGGCGATCAGCATTACCCTCTTTGAGCCGTTTTATAATGTAGGCTTCAAATTCAGCATTGACCTTATATGTCGATCCTGGATCGACAAAAGAAAATGTATCTGATTCATCCGTCTTACTTAGCTCAGTATGCAGGTGCCTAAAAAAAATTAGCATTATAAATTGTACATGCAGAATAAGAAAATTTATAAACAAAAAACATGTACTTACAGCATATAAGCCGGGATGACAGCTTGGCCACTCATATTGTACTCCAATAATGATATAATATTCTCATCTAACAAAAAAATGGTTTTTTCATGTCCAAACACCTCCTGACCACATTGAATCGGTATTGACATCCCATATTTTTTCATCCAGATTATTGCATTTTTAAACAACAAATTAAAGCCTTTCGGCACTTTCCCAGTAGGCTTTGCATCAGAAAACATGGCCTTCACCTTCTGCATCTCACCCTTCGAATTATCACCCTTCGAATTCTCAACCTTCGAATTCTCACCCTTCTTCCTTGACAGCACCGGTTCTTTTTTCTTACTCTGTAATTAATCAACTCATAAAAACATAAGCACATATAAGTTTCGATAGATCATGCATGCATCAGAAGTGAAAATGAAAAATTATCCCGTAAATCATACCACACCAGCAACTGGGTAGATTATTAATTCCTCGGGCCATGCTACATGAGAGCCAACAGCTTGCAAGACAATCTCGATTTCTCTAGGTACTGGCACTAGAATTAGTGCCTCTTCTTTGATGAAACCTTCAACAGAGACTCGTAGACATCCGGGCGGCATAGCCTTTCCATGAATTTTCTCACCGAATTTAGAAGGGGGAAAAACAACACCAAAAGCAACCTTGTTGTTTATGTCATTTACCGCCAACTCACATTTTTAACCATCCTAGAAATTTGATAAAAAAAACGTTAAACCAGCTAATTGCTAATTTTGGAACTCAAATTGCTAATTTTAAATTTTAGCCAATAAAGTGCAAAACATAAATAATATGGGCCACATCTAAGCGTAATTTACTCCTATCTATTTTTTTACCAGATTTTCAAGAGATGGAGGAGGAGTCTCAACAGCGACACAGTCTTGTTCATCACCACCCAACACCAATCCTTTTGCAGCTACCGGTTTTGTCTTAGCTTCTGCTAAAGCTGCAGCTTGTTCGACACTTGCTTTGTCGGACACCATTGGTGAATGAAGACTGGATTGGGAATTAACCAATGCCTTTAATTGAACAATCTCCGACTCCAGATTCTGCATCTTCTCAGACATCTTTCAATCACGAGCCATCAACTCTGACTTTGAGATTCGAACCTTTTTCTCTCTTGGTAGTTTGAAGAATTCTTTTGGAGTGATGAAACCTCCAACTGCTCGGACCCTTCCCGAATGCTCAGGAGTTTCCAATGCAACTGTCAGAACATCTTCACCTACAGTATGGTGAAATTCACCCTTGTCCTTGGCTTCCAGTAGGGTATCCTATATATAGACATGAGAAGTGTCAACATAAATTAAATAACATATTATCATAAATAATTATCATGACAGGAGGCTTACAATTCTTTGGCACACTTCTGCCAGATCTTCATCGATCACACTGTTCTTTGGTTCTTGAGCCTTCTTCCAAAAAATTGCTCTGTCAGGATCTTCTTCGGGATCCAACCTTCCAGCCTTAATCTGTTAAAAATGAAGCAACAAATTAAAAATATAAAAAAAGAAATGTAGTTTGAATAAAAAAAAGACTATTGTTATTGCCTCTTCTTCCTTCAAGCCAATGTAGCCCTTTCTTGACAAACGATGAGGATATTTTCTCTTACCAAATCTACCACTTTGTAAATCATGAATTTCCTAAAACCAAATTTACATGATTAAAAATAATCACAATTTTTCATGCAAAACAATCATTAATGTATGAAATTGAAAACAACATAAATTAAAGAAAAAAAATCAGATTTACCTCCCAGCTTTCAGCAGACCTCTGTGCAACAAACCTTTTCCAGACTGACCTACCAACAAACTCATATTGCTTTGGCGGCCTACTCAACTTCTTATTCTCAGCAAGATATGGTCACACAAATTTATTCGTTAATCTGGTCTTAAATTGTCTCCATTTAATGCCTACATACTTCAGGATTAAGTCCTCTAAATGTGGTTTAATTTTGAATGTATCCTGGAGAACAGAAATTACAAGATCAATAGTTGTAATAGAAAACACAAAAATTTAATACTGTCTCAACAGAAATAGACAAAAATTGGAGAATACCTGAACATCGAGCCAAAGCTTTGATTTCAATTCAGGATCCACATGTGGCCAGCTTCGAATATCAATAGGGATCATTGTCCTAGCCAACATGCCAACATATGAAGCCAATTTAGGCCTATTACTCCCATTAGGAGCTCCCAATTCATTTCACGTGACTTTAAATTTTTTTCCGCGAACTTTCTTCACAACGACTTTGTACATGGCACTTACACTTCGTTTACCTCCGGATTTTTTTGGAACAGTTTCAGTAGTTGTAATTGTGGGTTGCCCTGAGTCTGATTGTGGAGCTTCATATGCGTGTGCGGACTGTGAGACTTGAGGTTCTACTGCTTCGACCTCTATCTTTAGATGCTCATTGGCTTCAGAGCTCATTTCAACATTTTTCCCTTCAGATTTCTTTTGCTTCTTAGGTGCAATTTCTCCTGTATTTTTTCAATCTGCAAAGTTGACATACATTCAAAAAATAAATTAGGGACATATATGCAAAAAATAAATTAGGGACAACAGCAACAAAAATATGCTATAAGGACAACGAAGAACAAATTAGAGAAATCAACTCTGACTAAGGGGAAATTATAACAACTAATATGAAAAATGATTGTAATATTGTCCTACATAAAACAGGTCTCACAAAATCACACAAATCAATAACAATAAAGGATAAAAAATTATAAGAAATATTGTCATAAAGAAACAGTAGTACCGAGATGAACAAACACTAGTCTGGCTTGGTACAAATAGGAACAAACACTAGTTTAAAACAAATAGTTGTACAAACAAGATCAAACACTAGTTTATAGCTTTTTCACCCAAATCCCCTTAATATTCTATCTTATATTGCTAACACTAGCTTCATCATCATTACTAGGATCACATTTAGGGATCGCAGAGCAGAATGGAGGATGCTGTAAAATGGTATCTCCTAGGTCATCATCGTAGTACACATCACGATAGTCTCCTATCGTCGATGTTAGCACAACAGACCAGGTTGGGTCAACAGGGTCTTCAACATAAAAAACCTGTTTCACTTGGTCAACAGACACGTATTTCTCTTTCTTGTGACCCTGTCGACTAAAGTTGACAAGTGTGAAACCAAGTTCATCAATATTCATACCCCTATCATTTGCTGCCCATTTACACAAAAACAAAGGGGCCTTGAAAACGTGGTAATCTAACTCCCATATTTCTTCGATTATCCCATAAAATTTCATATCACTCACCACGGGATTTAAATCCTTAGCACTAGCGACTTGGACTGTCCTAGCAACTAATGACACCCCAATATTCTGAACAACCCTTGCATTATCTCGCTCCTTTGTGTAGTATCGAACCCCATCAACTAGATAACTTTCAAATGTCAAGACTGAAAATGATGGTTTTCCTGCCAATCTAATCATTTCGGAAACAGCTTCACGATTCTCCATCATTTCAATTCTTACCTACACACATAATCGTAACGCATCAAAAGATAATTCAACTTAAAAACTTAGAAAATATACAAAACAACAAAATGGAGAAGAATATAAACTAACTTTTTTTCAAACCAATCAGCAAAGAGCCAATTGTGCTCTCCCAACAGCCACTGAGCAGTCTTCTTTTTTCCTCGATAAATCCCTTCCAAATACTCCTTATGCATCCTGTCAGTAAGTACATTACATAAGATTAATTACAAATGCAAAAAACCACAGCAGGCCTAAAGAAACTTTTGTATTTGACTTACACAACATAGGGTTCCACTTCAGGATTATTAAGAAGAACATGGAGATGCGCCTCGTCTCGTTCTTTTTCCTCTACTGCCTTCATTGTGGCAACAGATAATGGACCGTAAAGCCTTCCTTCATCCTTTCGAAAACCAGGTGTTGTGCCAATATCACTACTAAAGTCCTAGTAAAATTCTATTGATTCCTCTTTGAGATAACTTTCTGCGGTACAACCTTCCGGATAAAAACAACTTCGTACATAACTTTTTAGAACTTTATTGAACCGTTCACATGGATACATCCATCTATAAAAAAACTGGTCCACATAAACGTAATTTTCTAACCAAGTGGATCGTGAGATGAATCATGATATCAAAAAATGATGATGGAAATATTTTTTCCAACTCACACAAGGTCAAAATCACATCTGATTATAGTTTATTCAGTTTTGACGAATCTACAACTTTGTTGTACATAGAGTTGAAGAAGAAACACAATCGTATTATACTAACCCTCACATTTTTCGGTAGATCAGAACGAATGGAAACAGGTAGTAGCTGTTGGAGGAGGACATGACAGTCAAGGGACTTCAGCCCATACAATTTCATATCGCTCATTGATACACAATTTTTAATGTTTGACGCATGTCTATATGGAAGTTTCATATTGGACAATAATGACAACATTTTTCCTTTTTCTGCCTTGGACAAATTAAAAGCAGCAGGGGATAAGTAGGTTTTCTTATCTCCTACTTTAGGAGCTAAATCAACCCTTACACCCATGTCAACCATATCAAGACGAGAGGCGATACTATCTTTGGTCTTATACTTCATATTAAGTAGTGTCCAAATCAAATGATAACACATATTCTTCTCAATATGCATGACATCAAGGCAGTGACGTATGTAGTGATACTTCCAATATTCCAACTAAAAAAAATGATTTCTTCTTCCATGCAAATTCCACCTTCTTTGACTTTCTCCCCTTCCCAAACTAAACTTTATTTCTTCTTGTTATGCCAACACTTCCACTCCACTAAGCAGTGCAGCCGCGCGCCCAAACTCTTGCTCTCCATTAAAAGCTACCCTTTGCCTTCTATAAGGATGATATTCATGTAAATACCGACGATGACCTTGGTAACATATTTTCCTACAATAACTTAAATACTTAGCTACGGTATCATCACCACAAATTGGATAGCCCTTATAACCCTTGTTGATGCAGCCTGACAAATTACCATAAGCCGGGAAGTCGTTTATTCTCCACATCAAAACAGCGCTCAAAGTAAAGTAAGACTTCGTGTGCGCATCATACACATTAGGTTCGCCTTCTTCCCATAGTTTTTTTAAATCATCAATAAGTGGTTGTAGATACACGTCAACATTATTACCAGGCTCATGCGGGCCGGAAATTAATGTTGTTAACATCATAAACTTCCTTTTCATGCTTAACCATGGAGGAAGATTATATGTTACTAATACAATCGGCCAACAACTATACCTATCGCTTAAGCCATTACTGTGCGGGTTAATGCCATCGGACGATAAAGCTAAACGGATATTTCTTGGTTCACTACCAAACTCAGGCCACCTATAATCCACATTTTTCCAAGAAGGCGAATCAACTGGATGACGAATGTGCCCATCTTTACTTTGATTATGTGCATGCCAAGTCATTAACTCAACGGTTGGAGCAGATTTAAACATTCTTTTAAATCTGGGGATTATGGGAAAATACCACATGACATTAGCTGGTACGTTAACTCTATATTTACCATCCTTCCCAAGCTTCAAATGGGATAGACGACATTTAGGACACTTTGAATCCTGCTCATTTATACCTCTGTATAACACGCAGTCATTCGGACACGCATGAAATTTGATATAATCAAGTCCTAAATCAGCTAAGGTTTTTTTCGCTTCATATGAACTCGGTGGCAATAAATGATCTTTAAGAAGAATGGAGCCAATATTTTGAAGTAAATCAGTGAATACGGTATCACTAATACCAAACCTAGATTTCCAATTGTGTAATTTTAAGACCGACTCTAGCTTATTGCACTCACTTCCCTCAAATAGAGGTTGTTCTGCATCAGCAACAAACCTCTTAAAGTCGTCTGTATCAACATCGTAATCACCCTTATTATAGGCTGCTTTACACACATTCACTGTTTCCGAAGAAGGTGTTGACTTCGGAACAAAAGAACTACTACCAACAGAAGATTTATTACTCCTAGAAGAGTCTTCTCCATGCCAAATCCACTCAATATAGCCCAAACTAAAACCGGCTTCTTATAGATGACCTCTAATTATTTTTACCGGAAACTTTTTAAAATTAGGGTAGCGTGCGCATGGGCAAGGAATTTTCTTAGGGTTTTTTACATTTTCCTCAGCAAAGATCAAGAATTTTTCGACACCAACTTCATACTCTAAAGAATCCCTATCGGCTTTGATCCATGACTTATCCATTTCAACCCACCTGATATGTTACTAAAATGTTCAATAACCACTAGTTATTAAATACTATGCAGTATGACCTATAACTTATCTAATATCTTCTTATAACTATAAACTATAACCAACAACATACACACATCAACATACACACATGCATTTATATGTCAATTTGTTGTCACATTATACGAGTTCAGAATAGAGTCTAATTTGCCAATTAACATACAAATGTACACAAAACAAACAGGAGGCATATAAACATAATAAATTATCATAAACACAATAAAAATTTCTTGAAAAATTAAATAAGTAACCGATAAAAAGCCTATAAATCGAAAACAGTCAAAGCATCATACAATTCAGTTAGACTACAACACATTAATACATGCTCTATCACTTTATAATCCAACAGATGCAAAAGATATACATCCAACAGTTAACAATTATTATATAAAAATGCTTACAACAAAGAAAAATACATAAAATGCATATAAAAATGCTTATAATTGAGCATTGGTAAATACTAAATGATTAAAAACAAAACCCCCAATTTTAAAAATTAGGGTTTTTTTTAACAACCCCCAATTGATTTTTAACTAAATGCATGCATTCATATGATTAACATACATACAACTACAGCTTTCGAGCTTACCAATTCGAGCTTTCGAGCTTCAAACAAATCTATTGAGCTTTAGAGCTTCTTCGATCTGAGCTGCGAACTGAGTCGGGAGAGGAGATAGCTGGTGAGAGAGGTTGAGAGAGGTGATAGTCGAAAGAGAGAGGTGATAGTGGAGAAAGGTGAGAGTCGAGAGAGGTGAGAGTCGCGAGAGAGAGAGAGGTGAGAGTCGCGAGAGAGAGAGAGAGAGGTGAGGTTAGTTTTGAGAGAGAGAGAGAGGTGGGTTTTGTTTTTAGTTTTAATTAATGAGTTATTTTGTTTTAATTTGTCTGAATGAGTGAATGTAGTGTTAGAATTGAGGGGGAGGGGGAAATACAAAAATTTTGGTTAAGGGGGGAAGAAATAGCGGGCAAATGAAACTTACTGGGGGAAAATAAAACTAAGGGGGGGAATATTTCAGAGGGGGCACGCGCTTAATTTTTTAAAGATAGATTTAGACATCGGTTCATAAATGAAGTGATGTTTAAATGTTTTTAAGAAAAGTTTTAGACATCGGTTGATAAATGAAGTGATGTTTGAATGTTTAAAAGACATCGCTTTTTTTTCACTGGTGTTAAAAAGAATTTTAATATCGGTTTTATTTTAATCGATGTTAAAGACCGTGATGTCTATTAACAGATTTTTAGTAGTGATATCTCCACGATTCAGATTTTGTCCAGATCTGTTTTTAGCCTTTTGACCTTCTAAACGATATTTTCATGGAAAACACAAAACATGAAAGTTGTAGATAATGAAAAGATATTTCCAAAAAGATATGGATCATTAGAAACAGACTTATAACGAATCAGAAATAAAATAAATCGTCTAGTGATTGACTTCTTGATGCTGAAAAATGAGGCCTGATTGTATTTTGTGATTTCAAGAATAGATCGATATATAATCTGACAAAACTCAAAGAACGAAAGCTATAGAAAATTTAAAAAACTTTCCGAATCATTAAAAATCATCAAAATCCGACATGTATTGAATTTATTACGAATTTTTTAAGATAGTTTATTTGTACGGATAGAATCATAAGAAAACTTATCTTAATTCAGAATAGAGCCACCGTCTGCATTGTTTAGCTCCTCCATTAAAGAAGCTCCAGATCCATAATATCCCCCGGATGCTAGCTTCAATCGACAAGCATCAAGAACATGACCCAAGTCAAGCTGATATGTTATCCCTTTGTTGATAGCTTGAACTGCCAGGAGGGAATCAGATTCAACGCACACAAATCTGTCGGTCTTGTTCATGAACCATGACAAAGCCTCGCTTATGCCTATAGTCTTGGCTTCTAAAACCAATACTTCCATGTTGAACTGCATCACTCTTGCACCACTAAAATTACCATCCTGGTCTCTAAGAACCATACCAACTGAAAACGCAGATGTGCCTTGCACTACTGAAGCATCTACATTTACTTTCAAACACCCATTCTCAGGAGCTATCCACCTTGCATTGTCTATGTGGCTGTTAAGAACAAAAGGTACTCTCGATTGAATCACCTTACCATTAGCATCTTTCCAGTCAGCAAGTTGCTTCGAACTCCATTCCATAGCATACCTCGGAGATAATATTCTATTTTCCAAAAACTTCTTGTTCCTGAAAAACCAAATCCCCTCCAGAGTCATAGCAATTGAGCTCAATTATTCGTGACTTTCAAAACCAATTTATCCAACAACCATACTGAAGCATCCTCCTCTTCCCTTATATTGTACTGGATTTCAATTTGTTGCCAACATTGTGCAACAAACGCATAATCAATGAAAACAGGGAGTAGATGCTCCACATCTGTACCACACATAGAACATGAGGCACTGCAGTGCTATGCTTTTGGAGAACAATCCGAACAGGAATGTTGTTTCATAATAGAAATTAGTTGCCTCAAAATAGAGTAACTAAATTTGTTCATTGTCATCTATTATCTATTACTCCCTCTATCCCACAGAATTGTTTACATTGGGGGATGGGGGCGTGACACCCATTTTAAGGCTCCTAAAAAGTATATAGTTCAATAATTAATTTTTAATTTTTTTTTCTAAATAAAAATTTAATGTTTAAATTTTTATTCAAAAAAACGAAAATTTTAAAAATAAGTTATGAAACTATACTTTATATACACGTTAAAATGCGTGCCAAGCAGTGCTGAAAACATGTAAAGAAATGAGTGGGATGGAGAGAGTATATATATATAATACACAAGCACAAGATAAAATTCGTGAGACTTTTTAATGCATTTGAAATGTACAAATTACCTCTCATTTCCTGAAATTATTAATTTATCCCTCTATTCTCAATTTTTTTAGAAAGTTGTGGTTGGTGGAAATTGAACTTGGGTCATCCAACAAATTTGGATACAATCATACCACTAGGTTATCTATTCATTTTTGTCATAAATCATACACATAATATGTGAATACGTGTGTGCGACTTGAATGAGAAATAGTTAGAACATATGTACTTTTTTTTAAATGAAAAAGTACAACTTCTTCATTAAAGCAACATACAAAATAAAGCATGTATAAAATATATGATTTGCGGAAGTTACGTATCATAGAAGATGAAGATTATATAAAATTGGTATGTACAAAGTTTCGTGTAACAAAATATGAGACTTTAAGTTATGATAATCAATAATATTTGATAAAACTTAATATTATCATCGGTTAGTCAAATCCATGTCATTTAAAAATAATTGTGTATCATAATTTAGTAGCAAAACAATAAAATTTTTATACTGTATATGAAAATAATTTAAATATGTGTAAAAATTAATATTGGCGATAAAATGAAATATTCAAAACAAAATAATATATAATGCATACTAAATTATTAAATTACAATCACTACTAGAAATATGGCCATAGACATCGGGTAAAAACCGATGTCTTTTTTGAAAACGAACCGATGTCTTCGCGTGTGATGTTAAAAGTCTGAAGTTTAGACATCGGTTTTTCACCGATGTCTATTACATATTTACACAACGTTTTATAAAAGAATTTTGATGTCTTTGTTACAAATTTCAAATAAAACTACATGATTACCATTTGTATATTGTTATATTATGAGGTGTATATCCAATTAAACATATAACGTACAAGTTACAAAGAGACATACATATCGATTTTTCAGAAATAACGATGTCTAAAACACAATAGAACATCGCTTGAAACAGGGAAATGATGTTAAAAATACGTTTAGACATCGATTTTCTTTCTCCTTCTGTTGTTGCATATGCCTTTTAACATCAGTTTTCTAAGAAGAAACGATGTAATTGAGCTCTATAGACATCAGTTAACATTGAATATGTGAATTTACACTGATGTCTTTGGTGCATTATCTCTGCTGTCTATTCAAGTGAACCAAAACAGCTACCAATCAAAAAACTAAACTAACAGAACTTGGATCCGAAAGCACAATTATTATATATCATTATCAAATTCAATTCACGATCAACAAACAAGATACCTTATCTACATTCCAAGATTACAATCATACATAACCAACCGACAAACATTCAAACCCAAAAACATTTAACATTTAGAACAAAATATTTCACTGATAACCCAACTATCCAAACCATCCACAAGACTAACACACCTGTTGTCGAACCGGCGAGTACCCTATACATAAACCAAATCGGATACTAATATTCCAACGACAACCACCACCATACACATTGTTAAAACTAAATTAGTTCAGGATAGCTAGAGATTACATATCACTTTTACTATTTGTCTTGGATAAACTTGATGGCTTCCAGCCGCACCTCGTCAAGGTCCTGCACCCAGTAAGACTTTCAAGTCCTGGTTTCCTACAGAAAAGTGACATAAAAATAAAAATTTGTACAAAATAAGGGTCAAATATTTATTGTTGCTATAAAACCTTGCATTTATAGGAACCGAAGCCATAAAACCTGGTGTATCCACGCATAAGAGGGTAAAATATAGGAAGACTTATTTGAAAAGGCCTAGATTTATACACAGGAAAACTTAGATATGCACTACAAGGCAGCTGGCATAATTTTTAGTGAAATTAGTCCATTAATATACATGTACCAAGAACTTTGCTCATATGTTCTGTTCAAAAAAATTTCGGAACTGATAACAAATTAGCAAAAGATTATTAAACACAATGTATTTCAAAAGTTAACTTGCAATTTGCAACTAGAGCATATTTCAAAACATATAAAAGCCGAGTCACTTGGGAAGAAGTTAAATAGAGTTTATGAAGTAAATTTGCAACAGTTCTGATTGTGATAAGAACAATCTTAAAACATGTTAATTACAGAGGAACATATCTCATAAGACTAATTCTAATTTAATTTGACGATCAGAAAAACCCTCCAACATACTGCATTGTTATAGTAGACTAAAGATACGAGTCCCTATATATATAATGTATATTTAGGACAAACTTATTACAAATAAAGCTGCATTCTTACGACACTTCATCAAATTTGGGAGAGTGAAAGCGCAAAATGAACACAAAACTTACAACCCCAACCAGACACGCATTTTCCAGATAATCAATCTTATCCTTAATTATCTGATTCAAACTTGAAGCACCGCACACATAATCTGCAATTAAATGTAAAGAGAAAGTACCAAAGGTGTAAACTACTATTGATATTTAAATTAAAAGTTGAAAATAATGAATGTGTTGTAGTATAACATACACCAGTTCTGGTATTCTCAAGCAACTCCATCAAAGGGAGTAAACCGTGCTGAGTAATTAATACATATTTTTGCTCAGGGCTTTGGTGGAAGAAAGCAGTTATCTTCTGGCAAGCAGATACAACCACATCTTATGGTTCGTTGGGCCTCAATGATGAAACTAATTTGCTAAATTCCACAGCCTACAGACAAAGTAAAGTATCAGTCTGTTTGGGGTATAAACCAATGCAATAAATGTAAAGCTCGGCCAGAACTAATCCTGGAATCCTGTAACAAACTTAGCCATGAATATAGGGTCAGAAATATCAACATCCATAATTAAAAAAATCGTATAAGCATTTTGTTTAATTATAAGAATTTTGTTTAATTACAAGATGAGAAATTCATACGATTCAAGTTCTTGGATTTGCTGGGGAGTATGTCGGTGGTATCTTTTCTTTCTTCCTGGCCTTATATCATCACCATCTTGATCATCACCAGAAGCTCCATCTATATTATCACTACCAGATCTGCTCTCATGTTCTTCATCTCTGCTTCTAATTCTACCACAAACATTAGTATTCTCATAATTATTCTCACCTAATCTTGTCACCTCACCTTAAACACAAAAAAATACACACACTATGAGTCAAAACCAACACATATATACAAATATTTTAATACATAGCATCAAACAGAAAAAAGAAAGAACTAATGGAAGGGTAAATACAAGGGCAAGAGAGAGGCCAGGAGAGTTGAACATAGATTTATTAAGAGACTGATGACTTGCAAAAAGGCAGAGTTTATGAAAAGGGACCAAGAAAAGCAGAAACAAAAAGGGGAAAACAAGAATACAATGGAAAAGATCCAGAACGTATAAATTAAATAACACACAAAGAAAACTCAAGAAAAGAAAGGAGAAGAAGAACAGAGATGTCTTACTAATTCAAACTTGACTCCAAGCTCATTAAATCTCCAGATCTATTGAAAAAATTAGAATTAGAAATTAAAAATTAAATTCGAAATTAAAGTCGAAACTAACTTACGAATTCAAGTTCAAGAAACGTAGACACAGATCGAAACAAACAAAATCCAACCTAGGCCGATTACTTTTTAGAACCAAGCTTGGTTGGTTCCTCCAATTAGGGTTTGAATTTGTACTTTTACAGGTGAAATTAGGGTTTTAATTACAGAGATATATGGTGAAATGGTAAGATTAGGGTGTTAATAGAGGTGGAGAGATTAATAGAGATGGAGAGAGAAAGGAGGGAGAGAGAAAACGAAGAGAGAGAGTGTGTGTGTGTGTGTGTGTGAAAGGTGTTGACGGTGTGGAAAAGGGGGAAAATGGGGGAATGAAATTTTGTTAGGGGGAATATTAGTTTTAAGGGGGAAAATTCTCTTTTAAAAAAAAAACGGGGGAAATATTTGTTAAGGGGGGAAAGTAATTGTAGAAAATATTCTAAGGCGGGGAAAGTTTTAGACATCGGTTTAAATGTTAGCCGTTGTTAGAATTTTGTAGACATCGCTTTATAATGACAACTGATGTCTTAATCGTTGTTAGAATTTTTTTAAAGAGTTTTAGACATCGCTTTAAATGAAAACTGATGTCTGATTTATAAAAGACATCGGTTTTAAAATTACCGATGTGATAAAGACTTTTAACATCGGTGGAATTTGAAACCGCTGTCTTAAGTGCGATGTCTAATCCTGTTTTTTTAGTAGTGAATATATGGTTTAATTGATAATTTAGAATGCAACATCTTAAAGGATACTTCATTTTTGAAGAATTGGAAAAAAAGTTTAGGATTCTAAATGTTCTGAAAAGTCATTTTAATTAGACAACACCTATTGAACACTCAGATTCAGTTAAATGATCCACAATAAAATTAAAAACTGACATGACTGCCTTCGGTACTACATATATTAGTTTACAAATTACAAATTTAAACATATTTAAGTAAGTACGTAATAGCCACATATATATAATATTATATAATACCCGGAACATTAAAAGTTTTGGTACCTGTTTTTTGGTTCCTATTTATTTGTACTTCATGAATTTACTTATTTACCCTTCATTATAAACAAAAATATATACGATATCTATACTATCAAAATTCCTAAAATTAATAATAATATAATATAATTAATGGTAATTAGTCGATGGCCTTTTTTTCACATTTACTTTTAATTGAAGATATTACCTTTTGTAAACACCTAAAAACATCAATCGTATCAAATCTTCCAATCATTAATATTTTCTTTCGAATTAAAACACGTTACCTTTTTGATTTAAAACTAATCTTACAATCATTAATATATACCCGAAAAGATCACACCATATTTTCCAATTATTAATAAAATATATTAAAAATTTGTATATGTTGTTTATAATAAGGAAACATTAGTATAATCCGTAAACATGATTATAATAAATTATATTAAATTATAATATGAAATATATTAAAAATCTGTATACGTTGTTTATAATAAGTAAACATTAGTATAATCCGTAAAGGGTGAAGGGAGTCTAAAGTTGTGACGCCCCCAAATCCGCCCTGTCCTGGGACCCGGGTCGTCACATCAGTCTCAATATCCTGCAGCACATGTTAGCTCAAAAATAAAGCAAAATATTTATTACAATGGAGTTTATGTGTCCCACTCCGCAGATCCAAGATCGGTCACGATTTATTACATCTCTGAATAATATCTTATATAAGTCCACAAACGCTGAAAGATAAAGGTTCCAGCTGGATATTCTAGTCTTTGTCAACATAGCCTTGAGCTTTCCCTTTTCCTCTGGATCCCTGGTTGGACGTCTCGCAACTCTCCTTCTTGACAGCTGAATAAATATTGTAAAGCAAGAATGAGCAACTATGGTGCTCAGCAAGTTCTCTCCTTACTCGGTATATAAATATAATAAAATTTCAACAATCTGACATTGAATCAGGACTCGTCTCGATAACAGAATACTCGAAAGACTCATTTGGTGCAGTTCTGGTGACTCATGAGAAATGAATAAACTGGTCTTCCAACATCTCGGTTTCTCGACGGGGCGATCAACTATCCGACCGGGAATACGGTCCTCCTATGACACCACACTTCGCCCGATCACGGCTACCATACGATATCAACGAAATATATTATATATATATATATATATATATATATATATATATATATATATATATATATATATATATATATATATATATATATATGTATGCTAGCATCATAATGGGTTATTATGTCAACCCTGGCAACATAGTGCATAAATATTCTCGTGCCCATATAACGGTACACGAGTCTCTCTTTATCTACATGGGTCTCTTTCCCAAAATTGACCAGTAGAATACATAATTCCCGAACATTTTAATAAACTGATATTTTGAAATAAACTTCAGAGGAAAGTACTTGATTGATCTGGCGGACTTCCAGTTTTACTCAAATGTGCCACCAATCCGAACAATGGACTGATGTAAACCCTCAATAAACATATTTTATTGGTTGGAACGAACAAAATGCCAACCTCTGACAAGAAAGGCAACTATCTCGAAATAATGAGAATAGTCTCAAAATAACATAATTTGAGTCGTACTGAGCAAATGGTACCACTCGAATATTTATAATACTCATAATTGATGAACGCTTAAATAGAATGTTTTTCACTTGATCAACGAGTAAAACTCTAACGATCCTAATTTTATAACTCCTATTTGTTGATTCGAAAGATGAACCAACTAAAAGATAATCAATAAATATTGTCGAATTCGTACAATAAATTCGACTGAAAAGAATGAATTTTACTATCTCGAACTAATGAGACTTGTTCCACTGAATCGAAATAAATAGTCGTCTCGAGTTAATGAGATCGACCCGATAGCAACGGAATTGCTTCTACGCTTATAGGGGATACAATTCGCAAGTAAGATAATTTTAACAGTAAAATAATATTTAACGAGAAAGTAATGCTCAAAAGAAATTATTGCATCATAAAGAGCAACAAATAAATCTCAAAATTGATAGCTCAAAAATAAATATAAATGAATTAACAAGAATAGAAATATGAAATTTCCGAGAGTTAGGGTAGGAATGAACTTTCCTCTATCTCAATGCTAAAAGTACCGAATAATTAAAAGCATTACCCGCGAGCGGAAATCTCGATTCTCAGAAAGAATCTCCTTTAATAAATTATCAAAACGATTTTAGTACTCGGGTAAGAAATTAGTCACGTATTGTCAAAATAACTCGGTAATCATATCCTTGATAACCACGTAATTTTCGAAAATATAATTTAGAATATTCTCGTATTCCTAAAATCTCGCTAACACATTATTCACAAAATATATTACATTTAAATGGAGGCTCTATTCGTTTTCCTATGAAATTTAAATCAATTATGTTTTATGGTATCGTATGATAATAAGGTTATACATGAAAGTCTCGTTTTAATTAATCATAAGAGGACTTTCTCCCTAAAAGGATCTCTAATTATTTCTGAATAATGGCTAACAATTAATAATGAAACATACTTTTAAATTAAATTACCTCGTATCGATTTCCCATAGCTCATCTAAAATTCTCTAATTTAATCGGGTTTATTTTAGGAAAAGTCTCCTAGTTTTATTCTCAAAATAGTTCAAAAGTCCATTCTCTTTTATTACCTTTTAATTCCAATCTCTTAATCTCATTTTTTTAAATAAAAAGATAATTTACCAAACAACTCTATTTTAATTAATCTCACACTTCGAATCTCTTTCTCGATTAATATTCAATTTAATAACCTTATTTTATTTCTCTTATAATACTCCATATTTCACAAATCTATTGTTCTCATTTTGATTTCCTTTAAGTCGCATTTTTATTATTCCGATTAAAGAATCTCTATAAAAACAAAATTTCTTTTTTTTAAAGAAACCAAACCGAATTTAATTCTTTTTATTACAATTGATCATATTTATCACTTAATTTCTAATTAAATCAGTAAAAAAATTTAATCATAAATCAATTAAATAAAGGTAACAACACCCAACACCACCCTCATCACCATCATCGGGACGCCGGCCGGACGCCATTGTTTGCACTAAATCACGCAAGCGTACGCGGTCACAAGTAATATAGAATAAAGTTGAGTTCGTTCCCACAGAGATCTGGTTTAGGTTCAATTCAGTTCATGTACCTATGCAACAATGTATGGTTTTAATTCACTACTAAGACAATTAAAAAATTTGGGTTTAATTAACTAAATTAACTAAGAACTAAATTAACAACTAAGAATTAACTAACTAACGAGAATTGGAATGGAATTACTTCTACAAGAGTAACAAGGGATCCTAACTTCATTAAACACTTCGCTTAGAGTTGACGCCTTTAATCAATACATATGATGGTTTTGATATCTGATCAGACAACACGAAACAAGTATACGCTACTTCTCAGTATACGAATACCAAACTAAACATACATCCACAAAAGAGATAGAAGATGAATAGACACCAATTATGCTTAGACCCTATATCTCTATAAGAATTGAAAACATAACGGTTGAAGAAAAAGTTTGTCTATTAAGATCACATAGGGCAGCATAATATCTCTATTTACGCTACAAATCATGATGTCAAAACATCAACCTATCCTATGCTAGCATGGCAAGTTCTAAATCTCAAGATCCACTCTCGTTTCGCAAGAGATTAACAAATTAGATGTTCGCGACGCATCTAAACACATGAAGCACAACCATACAAGGATTTCAAGAATTCACCACACATAAATCTTTAAAGAAATCAAACTACTAAGCTACGTAAATAAATCCATTAGAATCCCATGACAACGATTAGTTCATAATAGAACCGTTCGTCATCATGGGATCTGATGAAATCATGATAATAAAAAAAGTATAAAAGATTAAAAATAAACTAGAGTAATGAGTTAAGAAAACAAATCCCAAAAACATCCAAGAGTTTTGCCTAATAGAAGAAAACAAAAATTAGATCTAGATCTCCGTTGCTTGTCACGAGCGTTGGAATCCTTCTCCAAGTTTGAATCTCCGTCTCTCGGCTCTCTCTCTGTGTTATGATGAGAATTGGTTTTGTTTTATGATGATAGAATGTGTTTATATAGGCCCCCATGTCTTGTCCAGCAAGAAACTACCAAATCAGAATTAAAATAGAATACGTTTCCTAAACTGATTCTGTTTGAAGGAAAATTCGTAACTGACTTTTCTTCATTATTTCTGGGCCGTTCCAGATGTGTTTTGACATCTACACCACTTTAGAATGAAAGAGAATCTCGTTAGTTTCGCGTGGACTGTAAGATCACCCAAAACGGACTTATAGAACTCAAGATATGGCCAGAACAAAAATCCAAAATCTGGCAGAATTTTTCCGCCCGCACCCGCGTGCTGCTGCGCCCAAATCCGCGCCGCTGCGCGCCTGGCTGCTGTTGGAATGCTGATTTTGCTCATTTTGACTCTGTTTTTCCTGCCGTTTCTCCAAATCTCTTGTAACTTCTTGTACTTCATTCTTTAAGCTCAAAACCACCATTAAATCATGGAAAACATCATCTCGCATCCGACTCATATTCCTGCACGAATTCACTAAAAAAACATCAAAAACACCACGAACTTGAGGTCAAGCGATCAATTTAAGGCGATACAAAGCATTCCAAGTGGATATAAAATCCACTTATCAGCCATGGCAGCGCCCGCGGCTCCTCCTCCCTCCTGACTGCCTCCTCTCTCTCTCTCTCTCTCTCTCTCTCTCTCTCGTCTCCTTCTCTCTCTCACTCGCTCCTTCTTTCTCCCTCAATCTCTCCATCTCTCGAGCCCCCCCTCTCTACTCTAAATCTCTCCACCCTCACTCTCTCTTCTCTCTCTCTCTCTCTCTCTCTCTCTCTCTCTCTCTCTCTCTCTCTCCGTCTATCTCCCTCTACCTCTCCGCCTGTCTCTCTCTATCTCCCCCTTTCTCCTTCGCTCAATCTCTCCCTCCGCCCTCATCTCTCTCTCGCTCACTATCCCTCTCTCTCTCCTCTCTGTTCTCGCCCCTCTCTTTCTCTCCTCCCTCTCGAACCTCTCATCCCTCTCTCAATCTCGTCTCACTCTCTCCCTCCGACTGCACACCCACCACCGCCCACAACCGTCGCCGACGCGGTGGTGGCCTCGATCCACCATGCACACAATCATCCCCCAAATTCAATAATCACAATTGATTATATCACAAACCCTAACTCAAATTACTATAAATCACTAATTTAATACAAGGGTTTCAAGCAATTACATAGACAAAACATGTAAAATCATGAATAAAAGAAATATAGGGGCATAAATTCATACCCTTTTATGAAAATCAAGCTTTTAGAATTGATCCTAAAAACATCTTTCCCGAAACTCTTTATATATATATATATATATATATATATATATATATATATATATATATATATATATCAATTTGTAGAGCTTCTAACCAGCTACTCAAATACGGAATTGCATGTATGATCACAAATCTAAGATGTTATAAGCTTTTCAAGTTTGTGTTTATGGAGATTTTTGGTTTTCTCTCTCTAACCTCTTTTCTCTCGGTGTAAATATGAGGGAGATGATCTCTTTTTATTTTCTTTTTATCACACTTTCCTTTAATGGATACTTATACTAATTTGGGCTCTAGTAACTTATAGGTATTTGGGCCTAAAGAAATTAATACAAGTAGATTTAATCAACCCAATTACATATTACTTAATGCACATATATAACTATTTATGTAGTATAACATTGGGCAACAAAATCCTAGTTATATTAGTAGTTGAGAGAGAGAAAAAGAATAATAATAATAATAATAATAATAATAATAATAATAATAATAATAATAATAATAATAATCGCAAATAAATATTAGAAATAGCGTTGTGCTAATTAATTATTAGAGTCTAGTAGCGCACTAAAAACTATAAACATTTGCACGCACTCTTAATAATTATTAAGACAAAATTTTAAATCTTTACGAAAATTTATTTAAAAGAGACTTGAATTACTATGAGAATTTTACGGTTATTACAAAAGTTAACTTTAGGAGAATTTCCTAAAGTTAACCGATGAAAGCAAGACACGTCCTCATTATCATTAATGCCCCTGCGGGGCCCTTATAAATAAAAGGTAACAAAAATTAAATTCACATAATTTTAAAGGTTAACTTTAGGAAATTCTCCTAAAGTTAACTTTAGAAACCTTTTTCTCAATCCGTAAATATGAGTATATTAAATTAAAATTAATTAATAATTATATAATAGCCGAAACATTAAAAATTTTGGTACCAATTTTTTGGTATATGTTTTTTGGTATTTCTCGAATTTACTTATTTACCCTTCATTATAAAGAAAAATATATACGATATCTATACTATTAAAAGACCTAAAATAAATAATAAGAATTACAATTTTTTATTACTATACACATATCAATTGATTAAGGGCCTTTTTGGCAAATCCTTTTTAAGCTAGCTTATGACTTATAAGCCCGTAAGAACTTATGAAGGGTGTTTGTCTACCCAACTTAGTAACTCAACTTATAACTTATATGTTAATAAGTTAAAAGTTAGTAAAGACGTACTTTATTCCAACTTATTTCTTATTACTTAATTTTTTACTCGTTTAATATTTTAGACTTTTACATTTATATTTATAAATGTCATATGCATGTATTAAGATTATTATATTAACTAATTAATATTTTTTAATTTAATTTAATAAATATTTCACCAACTTATAAGTAAATTCAACTAAACACTTTTATAACTTATAAGTATTCTTCTATGTTGAGTATTGAATACAGTAAAAGAATACAGAGGGGGGGTGAATGGATTCTTGAACTTTTCTTTGTTCTTGAATCTTTGCAACAAGATATGTGTTAAGTGTGTGAGATATGTAAGTGCAGATAACAAAGACAATCACAACACAATATCACTTTAATCTAATATTTTATTAGATAAAGATTTTGCTACAATCTGTGAATACAAATGATAGTATTCTCAGAGAGATATTTCTTCTGATCTTATCTCTCAAAACTTATTTGCTAAGGAAGTGAGGCTGTATCCTTATAGATATGGATACACCTACTTACTACAAATAAGGTAGAAAAAACAAACTACTTTCCAGTATGTCTATCTCATTTGAGTAAGAGTCCAAACGGCTACAGATTTGACTTTGCAAAGCCTGTTCAGATCTACTTCTTTAGCTCCTTGTCCCTTTGTCTTATCTCTTCAAGCTTCTTTGTAGGCTTTCCAATGTGCTTTATAGTACATAGTCAAATAAAGCGTCTTGGCTTGTTGCAGGTTTCTGACTTGTACAATTCTTCAATATTTTGTCTCCAAGAATGTACTCGAGAAGTGGCTAAGTGATTGATTCGAGAACTCGAGTTGACTTAATCTATAACTCTGAGTTCTCGAATAGAGTTATATTGACATATCGAATCACTTCTCGAATAGCTCTTTTCTCTGGGACTCCTTGAGATATCGAATAGAGCATTTTGACATATCGAATCCCTGAGATGTCGAATAGCTTCTTTAGTCCTTGAGATATCGAATAGATCATTGACTTGTTGACTCTTAGAGAACTCGAATGATGCTTTGACTTGTTGACTCCATGAGTTCTCGAATAGAGTAATAGACATATCGAATCTCTGAGATATCGAATGAGATATCGAACAATGTATTCAGAGATATCGAACAGTGTCTTCTGAGATATCGAAACTCTGACTTCTCGAATGCTAGACTTCTCGAATAGACAGATGTACTCCTCGAATTGGTACTTAGGCAAATTCTTTATTTCTTCAAATCCCAACTGTGATTATTTGGCAGTCTTTATCTCCTTGCTTGAGGCATGAACCTTGGAACTTCTTTCAAGCATTATTCTTGACTTTATAAGTACAGTTACACAACTAGGATTTGATGCCTATTACAAGTACAGAACAAATAAAAACTCTACAACTAGAGGTTCCCTCAGTTAAGAGGTCATGTAGGTAATGCATAGCATTACACATACTTAGGCTTGTTATTAGATGTATTCAGGCATGCCTCTGTGACTAACAATCTCCTCCAAATTATGAGTAAGACCCTTAGTCACAATTTCATGTCTAATAACAAGCCTAACATACATAAAGATAAAACTTGACAGTACATGTATGAATTTCGATTAGCAATGTGGATAGAACTACAGGGTGAGTAATCTTACAGCCTATGATGAAGTACTAGCCATTGTCATTTGTTTTCCTTTCCATAGCCTTGGCTTGCAAATCATCATATGCTTTCTGTCTTCTTTCTTTCTCCTTCCTTGTATTCTCATCCATAGCTTTTATTATTTCTGCCATAGCATCCAATTCTTCAAGCAAAATTGAGTCTTTGAAATCTTCAAGTACTGGTTTCAGAATGTTTGCAGGATAGTGGTTGAGTAGATTCATTCTGATGTGGACCTGATCCCCATTTCTCCTCCTATACTTCACCACATAGGGGTTAAACTGAACTCTACACAATCCCTTTGCCCTTAGCTTTTCTGCTTCAATCTCCAGTCTCTCAATTTCTTTCTCCCTTGCTAGCCATTTCTCAAGACACTCTTTTCTGATTCTCTCCTCATGATCTCTCTTCATCTTCACAAAATCAATTAGCTCCAGCTTTCATAAACTTTCCACTTTATCTTCTGAGCTCAACAATGCAATGATTCTTTCTATGTCATGTAGCTTGCCCCAGTGTTGACATCCTACTTGTTTGAATTTCTCCTCCCTTCCATCAGTATATTTGATCTCAAGGCAGTTATCAACAATGGCAACATGATAGATTCTTTGAGCTTGTAAGAATTGCAGTTGGTCTTCATCAAAATCTTCATCTAGTGGTTGGAGTTTTAAGCCTGGATAGATTGTCAGAGTCCTTGATTTGGATAGCTTCGGTTTCCTTGCAGCTTGTTTGAATTTGATCCTTTTAACATGGTTGCCTGGCAGTAGCATGTGACCTTTGTTTGTGGACCATTGTAGTATTCCATTAGCAGTTTGCTTTTTGAAATATACAGATGGTTTCTTGACTTGAATCTTCTTCTCTTCTTGAGGTGGCAAGACAGTTGCAGAAGCCATAGATGTAGATTTTGGTAGGTCACTACTAACAGTATTCACCCTAGACTTAGAGTCTTGTGATGTGGTGAGGTTACTGTCAGCAATGCCTAAGGCTTGCTATCTTCCACTCTTCCTCTCAGAGACTTTACCTTGGTCATCATCATACTTCTTCTCCTTACCATCCTTCTTCTTCTTTTTATCTTCATCACCCTTATCACTCCTGTGATGTCTTCTCCTTCAATCACTTTTGTCTCCATCCTTGTCTTGATCACCATCCTTGCTAGGGTTGAACTTAGAAGATTCAGGTACAATGCCAGTTGCAATGTATGACCTGAGATAAGATATCGCTTCCAATTCTTCTGCTGTTCTTAAACCCTTCTTCTTGTTCAGCTGCTCAATGATGGCAATTATTAGAGATTTGTTCTGAGGAATTAGATGCTTAGGGATGACCATCTGCTTGATATCATCAATTCTTGTTGCAGCCTGATAGATGATTGTAAGAACCCAGATTTTGGGTGGGATTAAAACTTTTATATATTTAATGATGTAAGAATGAATAGTGGTTATGACTGCGATGTAACGAAGATCTATTAAATAAATGGAACGGATTTGAATTCAATTACTTACATGTCATGCAGAATACTTTTGGTTGACGGCATAGGTAAGAATGATCTATCTCCTAAGGATATAAGTATATTACTTCAAGTAAGATTATTCTTGTGTCATCCAAATCAATATCTATTATAAGTCCAGCGGTTCCGTAAAAAGGTTAAGAAGCACTCGAGAGTGAACCAGGTTCATTTTCCTAATTATAGGAATTAAATAAAAATAAGTGATGAATAGTGATTTTGGTGGAATTTGGAATATTATTATAATAATGATATACCCGGTATTCGGAACGGATTTCTGAGTTCGTATTAGTGATCCAGGAAGAAAATAAGTGTATGTAAAAGCCGTCGGATTCAGAAAAAGAGCACTTTTATTTTCTCCGAGATTTCCCTGGACACTACAAGACTTAAGGAGTTATAAAAGGGAATTAAGGAATTTAAATTCGAGAAGTATTAAGTAAGATGAAGAATAGTATTAGAAATATTAAGAAGGTTTTCGGTAAAACCCTAACTAGAAACGAATGAGTTATTCCCTCGAACGATCAACGAACAAGCAAGGAAATTGAGTAATACCCGGACAAAGGAACGAATAAATAACCAAGAGACAAACAAGTGCAATTGGTGGGAAAAGGAGAAACCCAAGTAACATCCTTATAAGTCAACTACAAGATGAGTGGTGTAATTGCATTCTTGCAAAAATGGAGTTGTTTGTTGTAGTGCCAACACTTGGCCCAATGAGGAAGCAACAAGTGGCACCATTGGATTGCCAACAACACATTAAAAGAGATGCATCCATTATATATGCAAGGGTTATACATGTATTAGCCATAAATCACCAAAACAAAACAAACCACCACCATTTTTCTCCATTTCTTCATAAAAATCTGCCCATTCTTAGCTAATTGGAAGTCCAACTTCCAACCATCACTTGTTCTTCAAATTTTTATGGTAAGTACTACATATCATGGTAATGATCTCCTAGAAATTTCAGCTTCAAATTCATCTTTTATCATTTTCAAATAAATCATCAAAGATGATGATGAATAGTGTTCTTCATAAACTAACTTTTATTTCTTGATTTCTTTTGATTATTCAAGCTATACTAAGGCTAGATAAGGGCTAAAAAAGGCTTGATAAGTTCATACATACACCAAGGAAGGTATACCACTCTTGAAAACCAAGCTCTTAGTTTAAGTTTTGGTATTTTAGATGAGTTATATGGATTTAATGCATGTTTAGGACCTTAAGATTATGATTGGGATTTATTAAATGTGAAATTAGTTTAGATGAACGGAAAGACATTGCTTGGTCTTAGTTCATGGTTGAATAACATGTAAATGTTGTTTGGAGTGGAAACTATAATTATTGGATGGTTTGAAATTTGGAAATCATGTAAACATAGCCGTCGTAATGCCCGATTGTCGTTAGCCTTAAGAAACCGTGATTAGCAGTAGCATGAACACACTGTCCAGTCTCGGATTTTGCCATGAAAGGCTAGATTATGTTATAAGCTTCGTTTTGATATAAAGATCACGTGAAACGGACTTACGGTTTAGGATTTATGACTAAATTACTAAAAGTAGTTCGAATCCGTAAACAAAAGTTCGTAACTGAAATTGAACCCTCGTAAGCAATGTAACGTCATGGCGAATCTTGGTAAATAAATACTAGGGGTAAGAAGGAAGGTGTGAAAGAAAACCGTATGTCAAAAAGAGCATTTTTCGATTTATTAAAAATGTTCGAGTCAAGGTTAAACGCGAACGAACCCCTAAAAGACGACTCTTTTGTAACTTTGGTAAAACACTTAGAAAACGGGCGATAAAACTCGGAGTATAAGATTGGTTCGTAACGATCAACCTTAGAACTCGTATGACTCAAGTATGTCCCAAGTATAAGTGCAGTGACATGTCGTATTAACGAACGAATGTCGGGTCAGATCAGTGATAATAAGTAATCCACTAATAGGGGTATAACGAGATAACTCGAGAACGTGTTTCGATTTAAGTATAACTTAACTTTTAATATGTTAAGTGATTAATCCCGAATGCCTTGGCTATTTATAGATCACCAGGCTGAACCGGGACCCGCTACCACTACCCCTTACCGTACTCGACTACCAGGCAAGTTTCAATTCCCTTCTTTTAGGCTGTTGTTGTGATTGAATAAATATATATATATATATGATTGCTGATATACATATGCCATTGCATGCATGCCTACTTTCAAGTTGAATTGATATACTTGTTCCCTGAATGTTATTGTTGGCTTATAAGCTAGATAGTTATATATCAGTTATAAGCCGGTTATTATAAGACCCTCATAGAAGGGCGTATATATCTTATTAATCAAAAATAGACCGGGAGTCAATATTCCTTGATATATCGAGATTACCTCGGAAGAAGATATTTAAGTAAATATTTTCTATTATTAGGGCGACGAATATTATTTGAATATTCGTTCGAGACTAATTATTTTAACGATCCTTACTTCAAATAATTATTTGAACGTAACTATTCAACGAATAATATTTCTCAATATTCATTCAGAGTCGAACTGATTATCGACTATTATTTCGAATATTCTTCTAAAGATGAGACTATTAAATGAATATTATTTTGGATATTCTTTTAGATTATTATTTCATTAAATGAATATTACTTTTGAATATTCATTTAAGATATTAAATACTTGATGAATATTATTTTAATATTCATCTGAAGCTTGATTTAATTATCGAATATTATTTCGAATATTCCTTAAGGCTTGGATTACTAAATGAATATTACTTGATATTCATTTAGGATATTATTCATTAAATGAATATTACTTTTGAATATTCATTTAAATTCCTAATTAATCATGAATATTACCTTAAATATTCTTTTCAGGTCTTATTAATTAATGAATATTGTTTTGAATATTCATTTAAATATTTATTTATTCAATAAATATTCTCCTGATATTTCTTCAGGGATTATTTTGAGAAATACTCTGATTAAAAATATTCTTTCATATTCCCAAATATTCTTTCAATATTTTAACTCAATAAATATTCTCTGAATATTTATTCCATACTTAGAATAATCTCGATAAGGTTAATCTTCTTCGATTATTACAGAAAATATTTCGAAGTCATATTATTATTAATCTTATATCAAGAAAGGTTCCCAGACATCATTCATCTTTGAGTCTATCTTCTTAATAATAAGGGAACCTTACTTGGAAAAATGTTATTTATCTTGTCGACTTCCCGGTCATAAAGTATTCCCTTCACCCGCAACTCGGGTGCCGTTGACTTATTAAGTCGTTGTTTACCTTCTCATCTTTCGAGGGGTAAGATTACTGGAACAAGTTGATATCCGTTACCAAGTAATAGCTTGGGAGTTATTGGTAAATTTTCCTTTCCAACTAGATACGACTACTTTGTGGAGTCTTATCAACAAGTATTATACTTGGGGAAAGGGGGACGAACGTTATATTCAGAATCATGAACTCTATTTGAACTAGGAGTCGTGTAAGAGGCCGAGTAGCGCCGGTCCATCCCCTTGGCCCAACCGTTGGCCGGGGAGAGCTAGCATGGCGGTATACAAGTAAAGCCGTCAGTTCTTCCTTCTACCGGTAGTAAATCTAAATTGAGCTGTACGATCTCGACTGATCATCAAGATTGGAACAGCGGGCGCGGTGAATACTCCATCATTGGTTCATCATCCAAATTCATTTATTTCCTGCAACATGATTACTGTTGGCAGAGTTGGAAAAGAGTCATAACTGGAATTGCAACCCTTTCTTGCAAGTTCCTCTTCTTAATAACGATAATAATATCTCGCTTACTTTGATGTAGCAGATATTCCTTCAAACAAATACTTTAAGTTACCTTGTAACTTCATCGTTCATATTATACTGGCATCATTTCCGTACATGCATGACATATGGTTTAAAAGATAGCTTTGAACTGTTTTAAATTATCGTTCAGTTATATATTTGTTGGTGGGCTTTCGCTCACCCTTGCTTTGTTTATATTATGTCACAACAACAGCTAGGACAGATGGCTCGCGTCAGGCGCACTCGGCGCAAGCAGGTTACCCGACCCACCGGACTACCCGCTGAGATGCTAGCCGCCATTGCTGAGGTAGCATAGTTAGACAGCTTTTGTTTCCTGTTTAACTATATGTATAATTAATGTAATCAACGGCAAAACTTTTAAACCTATGATGTTATCCTTTTGGGATTGTAATAACTTTTATTCGTAACCCTTTAATGTAAGACTTATTTCAATTTCATCTCTGGGACTATAACTGTTGTGTGTGTGAGTGGTAATTATTGTGGGGTCACAGCATGTGATTTATTTATTGTGGACTCAAGTCAAGTATTATGAATGGATGTAAGACCGTAACCACCAGATCCCTGACCCCGGATCTGGGGGTGTTACAGAGATGGTATCAGAGCGAGAGTTATATATCCCAAGAGATGATACGACGTTATATAATAATAAATTCAATAATATAATAAGAACCCTTGCCAGGTTCACCTAAAACCCTTACGGGAACTTTTTAAGTATCATGATAGTAACATAGTTCGTCTTGTGTAGGCGAGCGACTTGTCGGCCCAGGAGGCAGCTGCGAGACAGCATGATGAGGACATGTTTCGGACTAGGGACCCATACTATGAGCACTTGCCTGAGGATGATACTGAGCCTGAGGAGGAGGACGCTGAGGAGGTCCAGGTTGAGGCTGATACTGATGTGATCGAGTCTGAGGAGGAGGACCCTGAGGAGGTCCAGGATGATGCTGACACAGATGTTGTTGAGACTGAGGGGGAGGAGGACCCGGAGGGGGTCCAGACAGGACAGGACGCTGAGTTAGTGGTTGAGGATGATGATTATTGTGTTATGACTGAGTTCAGGACTATGGGAGATGACACTGACATGACCACGGATCAGGTGGTGCCGTGCCGGTGGATGAGGGTGTTAAGGGAGATATAAATGAGCCAGTAGTTGGTGCTGTAGGGAGTCCTGGACTTTTTGTGCCACTCCTCCCTGTTGAGAGAGCCCCTACCCCACCACCACTACCTGTGAGCCCCTACCCCGACGAGTTTGAGGAGCTTACCCCAGAGCCCCAGCAGACAGAGACTGCCGCTCCAGCTGAGCCATCCACCCCACCTCATGCCCCGATAGGAGGAGTCCCAGTATGTGTTCACAACTTGATTGTGAACGGGCTTTATAGAGAGTTGTCTGTGGCAGATGCCAGGTTGGCAGAGTCTAGGAGTGAGTTAGCAGCAGAGAGAGCCGCCCGGATGAGGGTGCAGGGCAGGAGGACTATCAGTGACAGAGTTGGGTATAGGGCTGTGACCCGCATCGAGCTGAGGGCTCGGGTGAGGGTGCGACAGTTGCCTACTGATGGGCATGGTAGGGTAGACAGAGCAGCGGCTGAGGAGGTTTTCCGCATCGCCATGGGGAGGGTTCGGAGGATGTTTCGTCGTGACGGCTGATTTCAGATGTAGTGATGCAGTGGTCTAGTTGTCTAGTCATGTACGGACATAGTGGTGCCGGCTTTTGTAGGGATGGTTTTCTTGTACTTGTTTTCCCTTTTTGCAGACTAGACAGATAGACAGCATATTTCACTTTTGACTTGTTGTTGTTGTTAGGATGGTTGTACTTTAAACTATCGTTGTAACTCGGATGTTGTACCTTTTCGGTACCTGGTATATATTTGTTTCCATTTCAGTCATTACAATTTTGTTGGGATGTGATCACGAGTTTATTAGCATATGTATTACTTTTCGATTAAGTTGCCATGAGATATAAAACTGTGGGATTTTAAACCCAATCATGTAAAGAAATGTGCAAGGAAAAATCCTCTAAAACAGATCAGTGAACCTAATGTATAACTTTCCAAATTTTCAGTAAAATGCCTCCAAGACGAATGGGCACTAGGGCTAACCCCCGCGAATCTACTGACCAAGAAAGTCACAACCAACTCGAGGAAAACCGTGGAAGTAGTGAGGAACAAGATCAGGACTATAATGAGCAAGAAGATTCCCAGTATGGAGCAGAGGATGAACCCCTGTACTCTGAAGAATTTGAAAGGGAAATAGAGGGTGGAGAAACTGAAGTAGAACAGGAAGGGGAGAACCAGGGCGGAAACCCCATGGGCCAGTTTATGGATCTACTTAGGCAGAATTTGAACCAATACCCCCAACCACCACCAAGCAACAACACTTCAGTGGCAAATTCCTTTAGGGCCTTTAAGTCCCTTAAGCCCCCAGAGTTCCACGGATCGGCTGATCCCGTTGAGGCGAGGGCCTGGATCAAAGAAATGGAAAAGTCTTTTGAGATTCTGAGTATCAATGAGGCTCAGAAGACTGTTTTTGCTACTTACCTACTAAAGGGAGAGGCCAATTATTGGTGGGAAGCCAAGAAAAACATGGAGACTGATGCTGTCATAGCCTGGGAAAGGTTCAAACAATTATTCCTGGAGAAGTACTTCCCGAAGTTCATGAAAACCCAGATGGAACTTAAGTTCTTGGAACTGAAACAGAACAATATGTCAGTGGCTGACTATGAGGCTAAATTTACTGAGCTATCAAGATTTGTGCCAGAGTTTGTAGACACAGAAGAGAAGAAAGCTAACAGGTTTCAACAAGGGCTGAAACAGTGGATCCAGAATAGGGTGGCTGTTTTAGAGATTACAGATTATGCCACCTTGGTGCAGAAGGCAACCATTGTGGAGGCTGGTAGTGATCAGATGCAGAGAGAGAGAGAGAGAAAGGGGGGATAAAGAGAAAGCATGTTAGTATGGGCGGAAGATCCGCTGGAGGAAAACCCCCAACCAAGTTTAATCGAGGAGCGGTTTCCCTACCAGGGAGGAGTGTAGGGTTTAAACCATCTGCGAGTGTGAGTGTGAGCCAGGGCGGCCACCAATCAGGAATGTCCCGTTCCAACCCTTCTTGACCTCCATTGCCATTGTGTGCTACTTGTGGGAAGAGGCACTCCGGGGTGTGCAACCTGAAGCAGATAAACTGTTATAAGTGTGGGCGAGCTGGGCATTATGCTACCGCTTGCACCACGGTCATCCCTAACAGCACGACCTGTTTCCAGTGTGGACAGCGAGGGCACATGAAGAAGGATTGCCCAAAGAGCAAACCAGCAGCATCAGGAGCAAGCAAGGTTGCCTCAAATAGGCCACCAACTGCTAGGACTTTCAATATGTCAGTACAAGATGCCGTGAGGGACACAGATGTGATAGCAGGTACTTTTTCTCTTAATTCAGTCAGTGCAAATGTCTTATTTGATTCAGGAGCAACTAAGTCTTTTATATCTAGAGATTTTGCGCATAACTTGAAACTTAAAACCCAGCAACTAAGAGATTCCTTACAAGTAGAAATAGCTAATCAGGAAATCGTACCGGTTAATCAAATTCACCCCGATTGTAAGCTAGAAATAGGAGGACGATCCTTCTATGTCGATTTAATTCCTTTTAAGCTAGGGGAATTCGATGTCATTTTGGGTATGGATTGGTTGTCTCGCAATGATGCGCAGATAGATTGTAAAGGGAAAAAGGTTAAGTTGAAAACCCCAGGGAAGAAAGAAATAGTGTTTAAAGGGATGCGACAGACCCAGAAAATATTGACCATGGCACAAACCAAGAGATTGTTACGAAAAGGGAACGAGGCTTATTTAGCCTACGTTATAGATACTCAGAAGGAAGTGCCAAGATTGCAGGACATTCTGGTAGTTAATGAGTTCGAGGACGTGTTCCCACAAGATCTTCCTGGACTACCACCTGATAGGGTAATTGAGTTTGCCATCGAATTAGCCCCGGGGACGGCGCCAGTTTCGAAGGCCCCGTACCGACTAGCCCCAGTAGAAATGAAGGAGCTAGCTAAACAATTACAGGAATTGTTGGATAAGGGCATGATAAGGCCCAGTGTGTCGCCTTGGGGCGCACCAGTGTTGTTTGTTAAGAAAAAGGATGGAAGTATGAGGTTATGCATCGACTACAGAGAATTGAACAAGCTAACCATAAAGAATAAGTATCCATTGCCCAGGATAGACGATTTGTTTGACCAGCTAAGAGGAGCTGAATACTTCTCTAAGATTGATTTGAGAACGGGATATCACCAACTAAAGATCAAACCTGAAGATATCCCGAAGACTGCATTCCGCACCAGATATGGACATTATGAGTTCTTAGTTATGTCGTTTGGATTGACCAACGCCCCAGCAGCCTTCATGGACCTAATGAATAGGGTGTTCAAGGAATATTTGGACAAATTCGTGATAGTTTTCATTGATGATATTCTCATCTACTCAAAGACAGAGGCAGAACACGCTGAACATTTAAGGATAACCTTAGAAATACTCAGGAAGGAGCAGTTATATGCCAAGTTCTCCAAGTGTGAGTTTTGGAAAAATGAGGTACAATTCTTAGGGCACGTGATCAATAGAGAAGGAGTGTTGGTTGACCCCTCCAAGATAGAAGCAGTTTCAAACTGGGAACGGCCAACTACTCCAACCGAGGTGAGGAGTTTCATTGGACTGGCCGGATATTACAGGAGATTTGTCCAAGATTTTGCGAAACTCGCAGCTCCATTAACTCGACTTACCCGTAAAACCGAGAAATTTGAATGGACTGAGAAATGCGAGAAGAGTTTCCAGGAGTTAAAGAAGAGGCTGGTGACAGCCCCAGTGCTGGCATTACCTGATGGAAAAGGAGATTTCGTGATTTACAGTGACGCTTCGCATAAAGGACTGGGATGCGTGCTTATGCAGCACGGCAAGGTAATAGCGTATGCGTCTAGGCAATTGAAGGATTATGAAGTCAGATATCCCACGCATGATCTAGAACTAGCAGCCATAGTCTTCGCTTTAAAGATTTGGAGACACTACCTGTATGGGGAAAAATGCGAGATTTACACAGACCATAAGAGCCTCAAATACATTTTCACTCAGAAAGAGATTAACATGCGCCAGAGGAGGTGGTTAGAGTTAATCAAGGATTACGACTGTGAAATTCGATATCACCCGGGTAAAGCCAATGTGGTGGCTGACGCCCTTAGTCGGAAAGAGAAGCTCAAGATGATAACTTCAGAGAAAGAGCTAGTGAAGGATTTTGAGAAGTTGGAAATCGAGGTTAAGTTACCTGAAGAGGGCCAAGAAAAGTTGATGGAAATTAGAATCCAACCTCCATTGCTAGAAAAGATTAGACTGTGCCAGGAACGGATGATGGAGGAAGAAAAGAACTCCACAGAAGAGCTAATGACCGGGGAGGAAATTAAGTGCGAAAGAGACAAGGAAGGGATCATGAGGTACACGTACAGGATATGGATCCCAAATGTTCAGGAGCTCAAGGATGAGATTTTAAATGAGGCACACAACTCAAGATACTCAGTGCACCCCGGTAGCACTAAAATGTATAGGGATTTGAAGGAGTATTACTGGTGGCCCAATATGAAAAAGGACGTAGCAGAGTGGGTAAGCAGATGCTTGACCTGCCAACGAGTGAAGGCAGAGCACCAGAGACCCAGCGGACTTCTACATCCCTTAGAGATTCCAGAATGGAAATGGGAACATATAGCCATGGATTTCGTAGTAGGTTTACCCAGGACCAAGGCTAATCATGACACCATATGGGTAATTGTAGATCGACTGACGAAATCGGCTCACTTTCTCCCGATCAACGAAAGGTACACGGTCGATAGACTAGTGGACATCTACTTAAAAGAGATAGTGGCGCGACATGGAGTCCCAGTCGCAATAGTATCCGATCAAGATCCTAGATTTAACTCCAGGTTTTGGAGAAGTTTTCAAGAATGTGTAGGGACCCGGCTGAACATGAGCACAGCCTACCACCCCCAGACAGATGGGCAAAGTGAAAGGACCATCCAAACACTAGAGGATATGTTGAGAGTCTGCGCGATAGACTTCAAGGGGAGTTGGGATGATCACTTGCCATTGGTTGAGTTCTCCTATAATAACAGTTATCATTCAAGCATTGGGATGCCACCTTATGAGGCCCTTTATGGAAGAAAATGTCGATCTCCCTTGTATTGGGATGAAGTTGGAGAGCGAAAGATGCTCGGGCCCGAAGTGGTCCAACGAACTAAAGATGCAGTAGATCTAATCAGAGGACGGTTGGTAGCAGCCCAGGATCGACAAAAGAAATATGCCGACTTAGCTCGGAAAGGCAAGGAATACGAGGTAGGGGACCTAGTGTTCTTGAAAGTGTCACCTTGGAAAGGTTTAATGAGATATGGGAAGAAAGGAAAGCTGAGTCCCAGATACATTGGACCATTTGAGATCTTGAGACGGATTGGGGAACTAGCTTATGAACTCGCATTGCCCCCGAATCTACAGCAGGTGCACAATGTGTTTCATGTTTCGATGCTGAGGAAGTATAATCCGGATGCAAAGCATATTGTAGAGTATGAGCAAGTGGATATGCAACCAGACCTGACCTATGTGGAGCAACCTGTGGAAATCATAGACCGGAAAGAGCAAGTGCTCCGAAACAAGGTCATTCAGCTAGTCAGAGTTTTGTGGCAGAACCACAATGTAGAAGAATCCACCTGGGAACTTGAAAGCGCAATGCAAGAAAAGTACCCCCACTTGTTTTCAAACTGATTCCGGGACGGAATCCTTTTAAGGAGGGGAGACTGTAAGAACCCAGATTTTGGGTGGGATTAAAACTTTTATGTATTTAATGATGTAAGAATGAATAGTGGTTATGACTGCGATGTAACGAAGATCTATTAAATAAATGGAACGGATTTGAATTCAATTACTTACATGTCATGCAGAATACTTTTGGTTGACGGCATAGGTAAGAATGATCTATCTCCTAAGGATATAAGTATATTACTTCAAGTAAGATTATTCTTGTGTCATCCAAATCAATATCTATTATAAGTCCAGCGGTTCCGTAAAAAGGTTAAGAAGCACTCGAGAGTGAACCAGGTTCATTTTCCTAATTATAGGAATTAAATAAAAATAAGTGATGAATAGTGATTTTGGTGGAATTTGGAATATTATTATAATAATGATATACCCGGTATTCGGAACGGATTTCTGAGTTCGTATTAGTGATCCAGGAAGAAAATAAGTGTATGTAAAAGCCGTCGGATTCAGAAAAAGAGCACTTTTATTTTCTCCGAGATTTCCCTGGACACTACAAGACTTAAGGAGTTATAAAAGGGAATTAAGGAATTTAAATTCGAGAAGTATTAAGTAAGATGAAGAATAGTATTAGAAATATTAAGAAGGTTTTCGGTAAAACCCTAACTAGAAACGAATGAGTTATTCCCTCGAACGATCAACGAACAAGCAAGGAAATTGAGTAATACCCGGACAAAGGAACGAATAAATAACCAAGAGACAAACAAGTGCAATTGGTGGGAAAAGGAGAAACCCAAGTAACATCCTTATAAGTCAACTACAAGATGAGTGGTGTAATTGCATTCTTGCAAAAATGGAGTTGTTTGTTGTAGTGCCAACACTTGGCCCAATGAGGAAGCAACAAGTGGCACCATTGGATTGCTAACAACACATTAAAAGAGATGCATCCATTATATATGCAAGGGTTATACATGTATTAGCCATAAATCACCAAAACAAAACAAACCACCACCATTTTTCTCCATTTCTTCATAAAAATCTGCCCATTCTTAGCTAATTGGAAGTCCAACTTCCAACCATCACTTGTTCTTCAAATTTTTATGGTAAGTACTACATATCATGGTAATGATCTCCTAGAAATTTCAGCTTCAAATTCATCTTTTATCATTTTCAAATAAATCATCAAAGATGATGATGAATAGTGTTCTTCATAAACTAACTTTTATTTCTTGATTTCTTTTGATTATTCAAGCTATACTAAGGCTAGATAAGGGCTAAACAAGGCTTGATAAGTTCATACATACACCAAGGAAGGTATACCACTCTTGAAAACCAAGCTCTTAGTTTAAGTTTTGGTATTTTAGATGAGTTATATGGATTTAATGCATGTTTAGGACCTTAAGATTATGATTGGGATTTATTAAATGTGAAATTAGTTTAGATGAACGGAAAGACATTGCTTGGTCTTAGTTCATGGTTGAATAACATGTAAATGTTGTTTGGAGTGGAAACTATAATTATTGGATGGTTTGAAATTTGGAAATCATGTAAACATAGCCGTCGTAATGCCCGATTGTCATTAGCCTTAAGAAACCGTGATTAGCAGTAGCATGAACACACTGTCCAGTCTCGGATTTTGCCATGAAAGGCTAGATTATGTTATAAGCTTCGTTTTGATATAAAGATCACGTGAAACGGACTTACGGTTTAGGATTTATGACTAAATTACTAAAAGTAGTTCGAATCCGTAAACAAAAGTTCGTAACTGAAATTGAACCCTCGTAAGCAATGTAACGTCATGGCGAATCTTGGTAAATAAATACTAGGGGTAAGAAGGAAGGTGTGAAAGAAAACCGTATGTCAAAAAGAGCATTTTTCGATTTATTAAAAATGTTCGAGTCAAGGTTAAACGCGAACGAACCCCTAAAAGACGACTCTTTTGTAACTTTGGTAAAACACTTAGAAAACGGGCGATAAAACTCGGAGTATAAGATTGGTTCGTAACGATCAACCTTAGAACTCGTATGACTCAAGTATGTCCCAAGTATAAGTGCAGTGACATGTCGTATTAACGAACGAATGTCGGGTCGGATCAGTGATAATAAGTAATCCACTAATAGGGGTATAACGAGATAACTCGAGAACGTGTTTCGATTTAAGTATAACTTAACTTTTAATATGTTAAGTGATTAATCCCGAATGCCTTGGCTATTTATAGATCACCAGGCTGAACCGGGACCCGCTACCACTACCCCTTACCGTACTCGACTACCAGGCAAGTTTCAATTCCCTTCTTTTAGGCTGTTGTTGTGATTGAATAAATATATATATATGATTGCTGATATACATATGCCATTGCATGCATGCCTACTTTCAAGTTGAATTGATATACTTGTTCCCTGAATGTTATTGTTGGCTTATAAGCTAGATAGTTATATATCAGTTATAAGCCGGTTATTATAAGACCCTCATAGAAGGGCGTATATATCTTATTAATCAAAAATAGACCGGGAGTCAATATTCCTTGATATATCGAGATTACCTCGGAAGAAGATATTTAAGTAAATATTTTCTATTATTTGGGCGACGAATATTATTTGAATATTCGTTCGAGACTAATTATTTTAACGATCCTTACTTCAAATAATTATTTGAACGTAACTATTCAACGAATAATATTTCTCAATATTCATTCAGAGTCGAACTGATTATCGACTATTATTTCGAATATTCTTCTAAAGATGAGACTATTAAATGAATATTATTTTGGATATTCTTTTAGATTATTATTTCATTAAATGAATATTACTTTTGAATATTCATTTAAGATATTAAATACTTGATGAATATTATTTTAATATTCATCTGAAGCTTGATTTAATTATCGAATATTATTTCGAATATTCCTTAAGGCTTGGATTACTAAATGAATATTACTTGATATTCATTTAGGATATTATTCATTAAATGAATATTACTTTTGAATATTCATTTAAATTCCTAATTAATCATGAATATTACCTTAAATATTCTTTTCAGGTCTTATTAATTAATGAATATTGTTTTGAATATTCATTTAAATATTTATTTATTCAATAAATATTCTCCTGATATTTCTTCAGGGATTATTTTGAGAAATACTCTGATTAAAAATATTCTTTCATATTCCCAAATATTCTTTCAATATTTTAACTCAATAAATATTCTCTGAATATTTATTCCATACTTAGAATAATCTCGATAAGGTTAATCTTCTTCGATTATTACAGAAAATATTTCGAAGTCATATTATTATTAATCTTATATCAAGAAAGGTTCCCAGACATCATTCATCTTTGAGTCTATCTTCTTAATAATAAGGGAACCTTACTTGGAAAAATGTTATTTATCTTGTCGACTTCCCGGTCATAAAGTATTCCCTTCACCCGCAACTCGGGTGCCGTTGACTTATTAAGTCGTTGTTTACCTTCTCATCTTTCGAGGGGTAAGATTACTGGAACAAGTTGATATCCGTTACCAAGTAATAGCTTGGGAGTTATTGGTAAATTTTCCTTTCCAACTAGATACGACTACTTTGTGGAGTCTTATCAACAAGTATTATACTTGGGGAAAGGGGGACGAACGTTATATTCAGAATCATGAACTCTATTTGAACTAGGAGTCGTGTAAGAGGCCGAGTAGCGCCGGTCCATCCCCTTGGCCCAACCGTTGGCCGGGGAGAGCTAGCATGGCGGTATACAAGTAAAGCCGTCAGTTCTTCCTTCTACCGGTAGTAAATCTAAATTGAGCTGTACGATCTCGACTGATCGTCAAGATTGGAACAGCGGGCGCGGTGAATACTCCATCATTGGTTCATCATCCAAATTCATTTATTTCCTGCAACATGATTACTGTTGGCAGAGTTGGAAAAGAGTCATAACTGGAATTGCAACCCTTTCTTGCAAGTTCCTCTTCTTAATAACGATAATAATATCTCGCTTACTTTGATGTAGCAGATATTCCTTCAAACAAATACTTTAAGTTACCTTGTAACTTCATCGTTCATATTATACTGGCATCATTTCCGTACATGCATGGCATATGGTTTAAAAGATAGCTTTGAACTGTTTTAAATTATCGTTCAGTTATATATTTGTTGGTGGGCTTTCGCTCACCCTTGCTTTGTTTATATTATGTCACAACAACAGCTAGGACAGATGGCTCGCGTCAGGCGCACTCGGCGCAAGCAGGTTACCCGACCCACCGGACTACCCGCTGAGATGCTAGCCGCCATTGCTGAGGTAGCATAGTTAGACAGCTTTTGTTTCCTGTTTAACTATATGTATAATTAATGTAATCAACGGCAAAACTTTTAAACCTATGATGTTATCCTTTTGGGATTGTAATAACTTTTATTCGTAACCCTTTAATGTAAGACTTATTTCAATTTCATCTCTGGGACTATAACTGTTGTGTGTGTGAGTGGTAATTATTGTGGGGTCACAGCATGTGATTTATTTATTGTGGACTCAAGTCAAGTATTATGAATGGATGTAAGACCGTAACCACCAGATCCCTGACCCCGGATCTGGGGGTGTTACAATGATGGTTCTAGGATTTGTGAATACTTCAGGAAGCCTTGCTGGTTGACCATCCTTTAACTCTTCAAAGAGACTCTTGCAGTTTTCATCCTTCTTTTCAATCATTCCAAGGAACACATCCACTTCTGAGTGCTTTAGACCCTGTAGAGTGTTGATGGTTAAGTTCCATATCTTATTCTTTCCTACCATCAACTCTCCTTGGTACTACAGTGAGAAAATCAATCTAACTCTTCAAACTCCCATGATATGATAAAGCATCACCAGCCTGTTCTCTTGAAACTTTCAGAAACACCAAGAATGCATCATCATGATAGACATTTGAGTTTCCAATTTCTTGTAGCTTGGCCTCAGTGACCACCTTCACTTCTACTGGCTTGGCACTCTTAGATATGGAGATTTGAGGTCTGTCAGATAGGATACTCCCTGAAACCACTGTGGTTGTAATAGATTGCTTTTGACCACTGGAAGTAGTGATGTGCACAGTTGGTAGAGTGACAACTGGCAGAGAAGTAGGAGGCTCATCAACTTTGTCTTTTCCTTTGCCAGGCACATGAGTTAGAGATTTGGAAGTTCTTTGATGACCACCTTCAATGATTTTGATGCCCTTTACTGCTGGTGGTTTCTCCCCCTTTGTATTTGAATATCTTGATGTCCTCTTCTCCCCCTTAGGCTTGTTGTCAGGCACAGAGGCTGTAGAAGTGACCTTTGGGGTTGAAGAGTCGTCAGGTAGAGGGAGACCCATGTGCTTCATCATTGCAGACAACATTGATTGTTGATGCAGTAGAACATCAGCTGTGGTGGTGGCTTGAGTGTTCAACTGCTCAGTAAGAGTCTGTACCTTGACTGTAAGATGAGCATTAGACTGAGTGAGAGTAGCTACCTCCTTTTCAAGTGCATCTACCTTGCTGAACAATGCAGAGGATTTGAAGCCAGACAGGGATTGTTCTTTGAGTCTCTGCACTTCAAACCTAGACATCTCATGCACAGGGACCTCAGTGACCAGCTTGTCTCCATATTGATTTGCAAAGAGGGTCCTGAGCATGGCATTGGCTTCAGTTGTCTGATCAGTGAGATTTTGGAATTTGTGCCCTAGGCCTGTGACAGCATCCTTGAGAATAGCCAAACCATTGTCCATCTTGGTGCAGGTAGACTTACAGGCTAGAATGTCCTTGACTACAGTCTCCAATTGAGGGAATTTGGAATCAAAAGTCCTCTTTATCTCATGCACCTCCTTGGTTGTGGCTGAACACACTTCATTAACTTCTGTCTTTAGACCTTTGCCAAGGTAGTGTGCAGCCTTCAGAATGCCCTTGTAGCTGTCATTCACTGCTTTATACACATCAGTAGGGGTGAGAGATTTGGCATTGGACCTTAGTGAAGTGATGTATTCTTCTCTGAGGTACTGGAGACCTTCTGAGAGAGAGATGTCATTCTTTCCTTGTAGCCAAGCATCTACGTTTCCATCCCTCTCAGTTTCATCTATGATCTTAGCCTTCTGTATTTCTACATCATCTCTGTGGCATAAGAGGATAGCTTCATAGTCTGGATTGGGCATGTCTGCAGTGAGAAGGTGCTGAGCAATCTTTGTGAACTCAGGGATCTGATCCACAATTAAGCTTGGAGTGCTTCAACTGTCAATTGTGGTGGAACAGACCCTGATCCTGAAGCACTATCATGTTGCACAGGCTTCAGCCATTGAGACATATAGTTAGAACTAGAGCTAGGCAAGCTAGACTCCTCAGTTACAGATGCAACTTCTGTAACCGGATGGAAAGACTCTGCTACTGTTGTCTCCACAGGGGTGGGATGAGTTACAACAGTAGTTGACACAGGCACAGAGTCTCTAGTTAAAACTAGTGAATCCTCTGTGTTTGTGATGGTGTCATTAGGAGATGCCCCAGCATGCATTCCCTGACCATCTAAATGTGGTACCTGGGTGGTGAGCAAGGTGTCATGCACCAAGTCACTTGAATCCATTGGCTCATCAGGAGAAAAGAATTCTTGATGATCAATGCCTTGCTCCTCAATTGCTTGAGTTGCAAGCTCCAAAGAAATATGAGTGGTAGATTCTGGAAGAGAAGTGTGTTATAGATTAGATTTTGGCAACTCCCCCTGAGAGATAGAGGGAGTTTCAATTGTGATGTGCTCTCCACTCAGTGTTGTGCCACCCTTATCACTCCCTTGTGCTGACTCTTTACAGATAGGTACATTGGGGAGGATGCTTGATTCTATAGATGAACCCTATTGAGAGGATACATCTAGTGAGCTGTGTGCCCCTGATTTTACAACTTCAGCCATTTGGGTGACTGAAGAGGTGGTTTTAGATTTCATCTTCTTCTTTAGGCTAATGATAGGTGACTCAGGATCCTCACCTCCTAAACCTAGTTCTACAGCCAAGGCTGCTTCAGTTAAGATGGTTAAAGGTTCAGAAGCAACCTGTTTTCTCTTCTTTTTACTAACATCACCCTTTTGAGAGGATGATGCAGTTGGCTCTGTGTTTGGTAGAGTGTTTGTCTGAGAGGGTTGGTTAGCAAGCCTTGGGTTAGCATTGTGTTCTTCTTGCTTAGGCTGTGCTAACTGAGATTTAGACTCAAATATTGGCATGTTGTGGGGGTAAGACCTAAACAAACCCTCCATGTGGGGAGTTATTTTAAGCCTTACATCCACATCATTCCTAGTCTGCAAGTTTCCAAAAATAAGTTTGGTCATGGACCTAGGATAGCCTATTTTACTTTTATCTAATCCAGGCAATTCAATCAATGAAGCATTTTTGAAATTAAGTACTGATTGAATAAAGCGGGGAAAGAAAATTTCAGTACCTCTCTTGGCTGTGTTCTTACCAAGTCTCCCATATAGCTCTTGTATGATGAGATGTCCAACATCTATCTTTCTCCCATGAGCCAAGGCATAGGCAAGTTGCTGCACAGGTGTACTAATCTGATCAAAGCTCGATTTCCTGGCAGTGAATACATGAAGGAGTGTAGCAAAAACATAGCTCCATTCCTTTCTCAAGTACTTCCTATTCAGCTTTCCAAGTTTAATAGTCTCTGAGTAGTTGATAAATTCAAAGAATTCTTCCAACTCAGCATCTGTGGCCAGGGAGTCATATGCCTCTTGCTGCAAATCCAAGGCTTCATTCATGTCTGCGGTAGTGATAGTAATATCCACGCCTTGAATCTTGCAGTAGACAACATATGAGGTAATAGCATTCTCAAGGGCGATGACCTCCACTGTAGCTGTCCTCCAGAATTGTTCTAATAAGTCTATGTACAGGGTTGGGTTGGCTGATAGTGCACCCTTGATGTAAGATTCAGACAACCATCGAACAAAGCACTTGAAATTAGCATTTGGTGCTTCCACATCACTGGTAATTGCGATGAAATTGGTTTGGGATGGTATGGTGAGTTGAGTGTTTGCCATTTGGGTAGAGAAGAAAAGAGAATTAAGGTTGAAGAAGAAATTCGGAGTTAGGATTTTCAGAGGTTTTAAGAGTTTAGATGCTTGAGAGATCGAACGAAATGAGTTGAACAGTTGTGAAATTGTATATATATGAATAACTTGAGTTGTCGATTAGATCTAAGTTTTGTATCGACAAGACAATCATTCGAGAAGTATAAAACAACTATTCGATAAGTCAAGAAAGGCTTATTCGTATCTCAAGCAGTTTGTAACTCACAGCTGGCAGTTATTTAACTCAGAAAATAATTCTAAGCTAAATAAAATATGTTTTTATGAGCGAAATGAAATTTTGAATATAAATCCAAAAAGCGATTAAGTGTCAGCGAGAAATCAGCCTTTTCAAATGATTCGATAACTCAAATACAGTATTCGAGAACTCCATCATTAGAGAACTAAAATACTCTATTCGAGAACTCAGAGTATGCTATTCGATTTCTCCAAAAGACACTATTAGAGAACTCAAGAGGGTTCTAGATAGGCCTATTCGAGAACTCGAGCCATGACAAAACAATGAACCATTCGAGAAGTCTGACTTATCGAACTATACTTTTCACTCATAAAATTCAATTTTCACTATCTTTTAAAATTTACCAGAAATATTCACTGAAGAATATTCTACCAAATTAAATAGTGATTCTCTCAAAATTTCACAGAAATTTCAAGCTAAAGATGTATGATTTTCAACATATGCAGCATTGTGGAATATTTATAAATCATACTCCAGCCAATACTTACTTCAAAAATATTGAGCATTTGATAAAGTAAGTATTTACTGCTGCAACAATCTAGTTGATATATTCACTTAGCCAGAATTTGAAGAATTCAGCATTCCAATCTCACTAACCAACCTTGTGAAGGTGGCTTCATCTAATGGCTTAGTGAATATGTCAGCTAGTTGTTTCTCTGTGGGAACATAATGTAACTCAATGGTTCCATTAGTTGCATGCTCCCTTATGAAGTGATATCTGATGTCAATGTGCTTTGTCCTAGAATGATTGACAAGATTGGAAACTATAGAGATTGCACTTGTGTTGTCACACATGATTGGAATTCTTTCCAACATAAGTCCATAATCTCTAAGTTGGTTTCTGATCCAAAGCACTTGAGCACAGCAACTTCTAGCAGCTATGTACTCAGCTTCAGCTGTGGAAGTTGACACAGATTGTTGTTTCTTGCTGTACCAAGAGACTAACCTTTGTCCAAGAATCTGGCAGCTACCTGAGATGCTTTTCCTATCCACTCTGCATCCAGCATAATCAGCGTCAGAATAACCAATCAGATCGAACCCTGTATCCTTAGGATACCATAACCCCAAGTTTGGTGTGCCCTTCAGATATCTGGAAATCCTCTTTATTGCTATCATATGTGATTCCTTTGGATTTGATTGAAACCTTGCACACAAGCATGTTGCAAACATGATGTCTGGCCTACTAGCAGTGAGGTAGAGTAGAGAACCAACCATGCCTCTGTATGTTGAGATATCTACCTTCTTGCCCTTAACATCTTCATCTAACTTGGTGGCAGTGGCCATGGGTGTCTTTGCAGGCGAGCATTCTTCTAAGTCAAATTTCTTCAATAGATCCTTGATGTATTTGGTTTGACTTATAAAAATGTCATCCTTCCTTTGACTCACTTGCAGCCCGAGAAAGAATGTTAATTCTCCCATAATACTCATCTCATATCTGCTCTGCATGAGCTTAGAGAATTTCTCACACAGCTTCTCATTTGTAGAGCCAAATATGATATCTTCCACATAGATTTGAACTAAGGTAATATCATCACCATGTTTTTTGTAAAACAGTGTCTTGTCCAGTGTGCCTCTAGTGAATTGATTCTCCAGTAGAAATTGTGACAATGTATCATACCATGCCCTAGGAGCTTGCTTAAGTCCATACAATGCTTTAAGCAATCTGTAGACAAAGTGAGGGAATTGTGGATCCTCAAAGCCAGGTGGCTGTTGCACATATACTTCTTCTTCCAACTCCCCATTCAGAAATGCACTCTTGACATCCATTTGATTAACCTTGAAATTAGAATGTGCAGCAAATGCCAAGAAAATTCTGATGGCCTCTAGTTTAGCAACAGGGGCAAAAGTCTCATCATAGTCAATGCCTTCCTGTTGAGAGTATCCTTTTGCAACCAACCTTGCTTTGTTTCTTATGACTACACCATTTTCATCCATCTTATTCCTTAGAACCCATTTTGTCCCAACAATGGTTTTATCCTTTGGTGCAGGCATGAGTTCCCATACTTTACTTCTTTCAAATTGGTTTAGCTCCTCTTGCATAGCAATTATCCAATCAGGATCCAACAATGCATCATCAAGTTTCTTAGGCTCAACTTGGGATAGAAAGCAACCATAGAGACATTCATTTAGAGTTGCTCTCCTTGTCCTCACTCCTGTATTTGGATCTCCAATTATCTGATCTGCAGTATGTGATCTATCCCATTTCCTTGTATGTTCAGATTGATTTCTCAGCCTTGATGTTGCTTCATCATCCAGATCATGATCATTTACATTTCCTCCCCCTGTGAAGTTGCCACTAATCACAGGTGTGTCTTGGATGCTTGTTTCTTCATTGTTGGTTGACACGGGTTCTTCATTCACTTGAGTTTGTTGGATTGTGGGCTGAAATTCAGTTTCAATCTCCTCATCAGAATCATCTAGATTGTCAAACTTCAAAGGATCTTTATCTTCATCATTGGCTTCTTCTAATCTAGGTAGTTTGCTGTCATCAAATGTCACATCTGTGCTTTCCATAACTTTCTTTTGAGTGATGACAAAAACTTTGTATGCAATTCTTTCCATAGAGTAGCCAAGAAAAATTCCTTCAAATGCTTTTGCATCAAACTTTCCAACATATTCTGAATTGTCTTTTAACACAAAGCATTTGCTTCCAAAAGTATGAACATACTTTAGAGTGGGCTTCTTTCCAGTCATCAAGTTGTAAGGTGTCTTTCCAGTGTTTTTGTTGATGAGGGTTCTGTTTTGGATATAGCATGTAGTGCTCACAGCCTCAGCCCAAAAACATGTAGGCATCTTTGCATCAAGCAACATTGTTCTATCAGCCTCAATCAGAGTTCTATTCTTTCTCTCAACAACTCCATTTTGTTGTGGAGTCTTTGGAGCTGAGAATTGTTGAGAAATACCATTCTCTTTGCAGAATGCTTCAAGCATGGCATTTCTGAACTCTGTTCCATTATCACTTCTTAATGTAATCACACTTGCATTGCTGGCCTTTGCTTCCTTGTCAATTTTCTTTATATGCTCAATGATTACTTGTGGAGCCTCATCCTTTGATGCCAGAAATTCTACCCATGTATACCTTGTGAAATCATCAACCATCACCAGTGCATACTTTTTCCTTCCTAGTGACAAAATATTGACAGGCCCAAACAAGTCCATATGAATTAGTTGTAGGGGCTTGGTTATTGATGTCACTGTCTTTGACTTGTGGCTTGATCTTTTCATTTTTCCCTTTTGACAAGCCTCACACACTCCTTCTTGACAGAATTCAAGTGTGGGCATGCCTCTCACTAACTCCCTTTTGACTAGAGAATTAATGCCTTTGAAGTTCAAGTGTGATAGATTCTTATGCCACAGCCAACTATCTTCATTTGATGCTTTTGAGTAAAAGCAACAAATTTTTTCCTTGTTTGCAGAGTTCATATTCGCTACAAACAGGCTTACTTTCCTTACTCCAGATAGAGCAAAGTCACTAGTGTTCTTGTGGGTGATCAAACATTCATCTTTGTCAAAATTCACTTTGAAGCCTCTGTCAGTAAATTGACCAACACTCAGTAGATTGTGCTTGAGCCCCTTGACCAGTGCTACATTTTCAATGATGACATTTCCAATTTCCAACTTGCCATATCCCAGTGTGTTGCCAATTCTGTCATCTCCAAAACAACCATTGGGCCAGCCTTCTCCTCATACTGTGATAGCAGGGCCATATCACCAGTCATATGGTTTGAGCATCCACTGTCCAAAATCCACATGACCTTCCTTTCACTTTCTTTGCCCTGCAAGCACAAAGGTATTAGTTCTCATTTGGTACCCAAACAAGTTTGGGTCCATGTGGCTTAGCAACAATTTTATCATAAACAACATGCTTATCAATTTTCTTGATGTTAGTCTTCTTGTCACTGTTAGAAGTCTTAGAATGAGGGTTCTTGGACTTAGGTGACAGAGGTACCTTCCTAACTTTAGGAGGACTTGAAGACTTTGTTCTTGTGTAGTGTGTGTGAACATTGTGACTGATGCAACCTTCCATGAATTGTCTTCTCAAATTAAAGCAACTAGTCATTACATTCATGTTACATGGCATACAATCAAATTTATCACAGAAAGGAGAGTCTCTATGTCTTAAAGGCACAGAGCAATCATAGAATGGTTTAGCAACAATACCAGATGGTTTCTTGCATGCATGAGTTAAATGATTAGTGCTAAAACAATTTTGACAAACTTTCCTAGGGGCATTTGGCACATAAGCATAATTGTTCTCCTTGTTAATCCCTAATTTGTCATTCCTGTTTTGTTTCTTTTTAGCCACTTTCTTCTCAAACTCATTATTCCCAGCTGAAACAAACTTCACAAATTTCTCAAGTCTAGGTCTACCTCCTACTGGCTCCTTGGCTTTGGTTTTGACATTCTCACTCTTAGAGGATGCTTGTTGTTCATTTGATTGTGCCTTATCTTCATCATCCAACATTTGCTTAATTAGTAAGGCATCCTCATCAATCTCAAGTTTTGGTGTTTTAAATATTGGGGTCTCAGCCTTTTTCAAAACCTGAGGCACTTCCTCTTGAACAACAATGTCATCTTTAATGACTGCATAGCCTTTCCTCTGTTTGAGAGTGTCATAATCAAGTCCAATAGCAGCCTTAGGTCTAGCTAGATTTATCTCATGGTAGGACTGCAATAGACTGAAGGAATTCTTAAATGTTTTCAATTTAAATTCATTTTCAGCTAGTTCATCCCTAAGAGCTTTCTCAACTTGACTAGCACATAGAACCTTATTCTTTAGATATTCGATTTCTTGTTTAAGGTTTTCTACTTGCATAGCAGTTAGTTCTAGTTCCTCATTTCTTTTGTTCAACAGTTCATTCTTAGTAGACAGTTTAGCAATTTCTTCATTAGCAGCAGTCATACTAGTATGAATATTAAACATCTCAACAGATAGTTGTTCAACCATAGATTTGTATTCAGAAACAGACATATCTATAGTAGTGAGGGATGGTACCTGAGAGTCTGATTCAGATGGTTCTTCCTTGGAGTTGGCCATCAAGGCATAGTTGCAGAATTCTTGTTCTTCTCCATCACTATCAGAATCATCCCAACACTTCCCTTCAGCTATGTAGGCCTTACCTGGTGTATGCTTCTTTAGCAGAGCCTCATACTTAACTTCAAGCTCAAGAAACTCCTTAACCTTCTTTTTAGGCTTCTTGCATTCACTGGCAAAATGCCTTAGGTCATTGCATCTATAACATCTCACAGATGACCTATCCACATAGCTGGTTTTAAATTTGTTTTTGTTTGCTTTCACAGGTGCCTTGCTCTTGTTGAATGAATGATTTTGAGATCTAGACTTGAAGGGCTGATTCCTCTTAAATCTGATGTTTGGGAATTTTCTAGCCATAAAAGCATATGAAGTGTGTTCCATGGCATCCAACTCTTCAAGAGTATAGAACTCATCTTCTTCCTTTTCATCAATAGGTTCAGTCACTTCTTCTTCAGTTTCTTCATCATCCACTATCTCTTCTATTCTCAGTTGACTTGCAGATGCTTCCAGGTCTTGAACGGATTTGTTGACAATCAAGGCACATGATGTGTTTATCATTCTGCCTTGGTTGGCTTGGATAGCCCTCTTCTGACACAACTCAAGCTCATGAGTCTTTAAAACCCCATAGAGCACATCATATGTGACTTTGTTCAAGTCTCTTTCTCTTAGAGATATGACCCTTTGCTCTAGATGGTTTGGTGCAGATAGTAGAAACTTCATGTTTAATTCCTTAGTGCTGTAAACCTTCCCATTCATTTGAAGCTCAGTCACCAGCTTGTGAAATCTCTCAAACATATCAGTGATACTTTCTTTGGACTGTGCCATGAAAGCCTCATACTGTGTGACCAGTATCTGTTTCCTATTCTCTCTTACCTCCTCTGTCCCTTCACATAACACCTCGATGTGGTTCCACATGTCCTTGGCTGATGTGCATGATGCTATGTTGGCAAACATCGACATATCCATGGAGTCTATGATCAGCAACATGAGATGACTGTCTAGTGCAACATTTTCCTTCTCTGAGTCCGTCTATTTGGATGTTTATTTTGCAATATATGATCTAGGAATGACTATTGTGCCCACTGTAGATTCAGCAATTTCTTGTTGTGGTACAAATGGACCATTCTTGAGGATGTCAGGGTAGAGAGGATTGGCAGCTTTGATGAACAGCAGCATTTTTATTTTCCAGAGGTTGGAATTCTCTTTGTCGAACTTAGGGACCTTCACCGTACCTATAGTCTTTGGTGTATTCGAACTCATGATCGTTTTCTGTTTAGATTAAACAGCCTGCTCTGATACCACTTGTTGAGTATTGAATAGAGTAAAAGAATACAGAGGGGGGGTGAATGGATTCTTGAACTTTTCTTTGTTCTTGAATCTTTGCAACAAGATATGTGTTGAGTGTGTGAGATATGTAAGTGCAGATAACAAAGACAAAGACAATCACAACACAATATCACTTTAATCTAATATTTTATTAGATAAAGATTTTGCTACAATCTGTGAATACAAATGATAGTATTCTCAGCTTCGTTTTTCTCAGAGAGATATTTCTTCTTATCTTATCTCTCAAAACTTATCTGCTAAGGAAGTGAGGCTGTATCCTTATAGATATGGATACACCTACTTACTACAAATAAGGTAGAAAAAACAAACTACTTTCCAGTATGCCTATCTCATTTGAGTAAGAGTCCAAACGGCTACAGATTTGACTTTGCAAAGCCTGTTCAGATCCACTTCTTTAGCTCCTTGTCCCTTTGTCTTATATCTCCAAGCTTCTTTGTAGGCTTTCCAATGTGCTTTATAGTACATAGTCAAATAAAGCGTCTTGGCTTGTTGTAGGTTTCTGACTTGTACAATTCTTCAGTATTTTGTCTCCAAGAATGTATTCGAGAAGTGGCTAAGTGATTGATTCGAGAACTCGAGTTGACTTAATCTATAACTCTGAGTTCTCGAATAGAGTTATATTGACATATCGAATCACTTCTCGAATAGCTCTTTTCTCTGGGACTCCTTGAGATATCGAATAGAGCATTTTGACATATCGAATCCCTGAGATGTCGAATAGCTTATTTAGTCCTTGAGATATCGAATAGAGCATTGACTTGTTGACTCTTAGAGAACTCGAATGATGCTTTGACTTGTTGACTCCATGAGTTCTCGAATAGAGTAATAGACATATCGAATCTCTGAGAAATCGAATGAGATATCGAACAGTGTATTCAGAGATATCGAACAGTGTCTTCTGAGATATCGAATCTCTGACTTCTCGAATGCTAGACTTCTCGAATAGACAGATGTACTCCTCGAATTGGTACTTAGGCAAATTCTTCATTTCTTCAAATCGCAACTGTGATTATTTGGCAGTCTTTATCTCCTTGCTTGAGGCATGAACCTTGGAACTTATTTCAAGCATTATTCTTGAGTTTATAAGTACAGTTACACAACTAGGATTTGATGCCTATTACAAGTACAGAACAAATAGAAACTCTACAACTAGAGGTTCCCTCAGTTAAGAGGTCATGTAGGTAATGCATAGCATTACACATACTTAGGCTTGTTATTAGATGTATTCAGGCATGCCTCTGTGACTAACATTCTACTTATCACTTATATGACGTTTATTCATTTAAGTTACAAGTTACCTATTTTAAGATACCCAAACGCCTTCCAATTGGCTTATGTGTTCCAATACATATATTATTTGAATCAATTGATAGATAGAAATAGAACTATAATTAATTTTCTTGATGCCAGAGACGATAATAATTGCCAGAACTACATGAATTGCTAAAACGATTATATTATAATGTGTTATTATAGTGCAAATTTGTTAAGTCAGTATGTTAAATTTTAGGACTCACTATATTACTACAAATTCATAGAGTTGTGAAAAGTTCATATTATTTGGACGTATAGTTTCTATGATTTTCTATATGGTTAAGGGTTTAAAATACAGTACTTGGAATGGTTTAAGAAATGTTGTTTACCAGATTTCATTGGCCCAGAAGAGCTTCCGCATTAAGCAATTTGTACCCTTTTCCTTTAAAAAATTATGACACCTAAAAACACCAATCGTATCATATCTTTCAATCATTAATATTTTCTTTCGAATTAAAACTTGTTATCTTTTTTATTTAAAAATAATATTACAATCATTAATATATGCCCGGAAATATCACACCATATTTTTCAATTATTAATAAAATATATTAAAAATCTGTATATGTTGTTTATAATAAGGAAACATTAGTATAATCCGTAAACATGAGTATATTATATTATATTAAATTAAAATATAAAATATATAAAAAATCTGTATATGTTGTTTATAATAAGGAAACATTAATATAATCCGTAAACATGAGTATATTAAATTATATTAAATTAAAATTAATTAATTATATAATTGCCGAAACATTAAAAATTTTGGTACCAAGTTTTTGGTATATGTTTTTTGATATCTCTCAAATTTACTTATTTACCCTTCATTATAAAGAAAAATATATACGATATCTATACTATTAAAACACCTAAAATAAATAATAACAAAATATAATTAATGGTAATTAGTCGATTGCTTTTTTCACAATATACACATAAAAGAATGCAATATTCGATACGATAAAATATACGATACATAAATTTCTATACACGTATTCTAATTCATATTCGATATGATACGATACGATATGACTACACATAACAACAATAACTTGAAACCCACGATTCATACCACAACCACTACAACCCGGTGATAACGGTCCTAAATTTTTAGAAAACTATCACTACAACCCAATGACTCGGTCCTTATTATTATTCTTATTTTTGCAAACCGTTGAATAAATCAGAGTCCCAAGACTATTAATGCTTACACATAACACGTATACAATAATACAGGTATAACTTCAAAATATAATCACTTAACCCAAGTTTTGATAACAAATTCATACACATAATACAAAATTTTAAAAACGCTAGCAAAATCAATCAGAAACTTACCTCTAAATGGAAAAACAAGAATCCAAAACATGTAACCACTTTTGATAAGATCTGTATTTTGACTTTTTGACCCTCTAAACGATGTTTCCGACAAGTCCAGAATCAACGAATTCCGACTTACGCTGAATTTTCTACGAATTTTACAAGACTGCTGAATTGTGTGTGAAAAAACCCTACGAATTTTGTTAAAAAAGATGGAGAAGGAGAATATAATGTATTTATAATCTCTTACAACCCTAATTCCAGACCTACTAGTTATCCGTATTCAAATTTGATCCATGTTTTAAGCCCATTATTCTAATCCAATTTCAAATTCCTAATCATTATCTAATTTTAATCCTTTTTTTCTATTATTCTTTATTATTATTATTATTCTAAAAATAACGGGATATTACATACTACCGTCCTTAAAAAGGTTTTTGGTCCCAAAATTCTCAAACTCCTATATTCCAAATGTTTGTGACACATCTATTCCTAAATTTCTAGTCCTAAACGATAGTCTAAAGGATCGCATTCTAGAGAATGTACTAGTCCCACAACTAATACAATCCGAAGGACAGCCTGCTCTTGATACCAACTGTAAAAACCCGAATTTCGGACTATTAATTATAAATTAAAAACAAACATAAAGTACATTTTATTAATAAAAAATTCTATTACAAAGATAACTATTACAAAAGTGCAGCTAACGATGACATTGTACTACAAACCTAAGCTCTTCGAACTCCAATGCTATCCACTCGATCATACATTGAACCTGAAAATTGTAAGTAATGAGCTATACAGCCCAGCAAGTAACCAGTCGATCCAACTAGTAGGGCCAAATAACACATATACACATAAAAGAATACAATATTCGATACGATACGATAAAATATACGATATATAAATTTCTATACACGTATTCTAATTCATATTCGATATTATACGATACGATACGACTACACATAACAACAATAACTTGAAACCCACGATTCATACCACAACCACAACAACCCGGTGATAATGGTCCTAAATTTTTAGAAAACTGTCACTACAACCCAGTGACTCGGTCCTTATTCTTATTCTTATTTTCCCAAACCGTGGCATAAATCAGAATCCCAAGACTGTTGCTGCTTACACATAACACATAAACAATAATACACGTATAACTTCAAAATATAATCACTTAGCCCAAGTTTTGATAACAAATTCATACACATAATACATAATTTTAAAAACACTAGCAAAATCAATCAGAAACTTACCACTAAATGGAAAAACAAGAATCCAAAACATGTAACCACTCCTGATCAGATCTGTATTTTGATTTTTTGACCCTCTAAACGATGTTTTCTTGAAAATATCAAAGAACGAAAGTTGTAGAACACGAAAAGACCTTTCCGACACGTCCAGAATCAACGAATTACGATTTACGCTGAAGTTTCTACAAATTTTACAAGACTGCTGAATTTTGTGTGAAAAAACCCAACGAATTTTGTTAAAAAAGATGGAGAAGGAAAATATGATGTATTTATAATCTCTTACAACCCTAATTCCAGACGTACTAGTTATTCGTATTCAAATTTGATCCATGTTTTAAGCCCATTATTCTAATCCAATTTCAAATTCCTAATCATTATCTAATTTTAATCCTTTTTATTCTATTATTCTTTATTATTATTATTCTAAAAATAACGGGATATTACACACTTACTATATTACTACAAATTCATAGAGTTGCGAAAAGTTCATATTATTTGGACGTATAGTTTCTATGATTTTCTATATGGTTAAGGGTTTAAGATGCATTACTTGGAATGGTTTAAGAAGTGTTGTTTACCGGATTTCATTGGCCTAGAAGAGCTTCCACAGTAAGCAATTTGTACCCTTTTGCTTTAAAAATTTATGACACCTAAAAACATCAATCGTATCATATCTTTCAATCATTGATATTTTCTTTCGAATTAAAACTTGTTATCTTTTTTATTTAAAAATAATATAACAATCATTAATATATGCCCGAAAATATCACAGCATATTTTTCAATTATTAATAAAATATATTAAAAATCTGTATATGTTGCTTATAATAAGGAAATATTAGTATAATCCGTAAACATGAGTATATTATATTATATTAAATTAAAATATAAAATATATTAAAAATCTGTATACGTTGTTTATAATAAGGAAACATTAATATAATTCGTAAAAATGAGTATATTAAATTAAATTAAATTAAAATTAATTAATTATATAATTGCCGAAACATTAAAAATTTTGGTACCAATTTTTTGGTATATGTTTTTTGGTATCTCGCAAATTTACTTATTTACACTGCATTATAAAGTAAAATATATACGATATCTATACTATTAAAACACCTAAAATAAATAATAACAAAATATACTTAATGGTAATTAGTCGAATGCTTTTTTCACAATTACTTTTAGTTGAGAATATTACCTTTTATAAACACCTAAAAACATCAATCACATCATATCTTCCAATCATTAATACTTCATTTCGAATTAAAACATGTTACCTTTTTGATTTAAAACTAATCTTACAATCACTAATATACACCCGAAAATATCACAGAATATTTTTTAATTATTAATAAAATATATTAAAAATCTATATACGTTGTTTATAATAAGGAAATATTAGTATAATCCATAAACATTTATATATTACATTATATCAAATTAAAATTAAAAAATTATTAAAAATAATTATTATACAAAAACATAATTGTAATATTAAATAAAATTTATAATATAATAAAAGAAACCCGTGCATTGCACGGGCATTGAAAGTTTGTCGGTTCGGTTTTCGGCACGGTCATCCTAATTATTAAAATAAATAATAAAATAATACAATTAATGATAATTAACCGATTGCCTTTTTTATTTAGAAAATGTTTTCTTTTAATTGATGATATTACTTTTTATAAATACCTAAAATATTAATCCAATCAATTATATTTCTTTTCTAATTAAAACACGTTAACTTTTAATTTAAAATATAATATAGCAATAATTAATATATGCCCAAAAATATCACACCATATCTTCTAATCACTAACAAAATATAATAGAAATCGAGATAATGCCCAAAATGCCGAGATTTGAGAAATGATGGCCCGAAATACTGATTGGCGGGTTTTTGGCCCGATTTACTGTTGTGCTAAAATAAATGATAATTTAAACCGCAAACACACGGTTCAATCGTTGAAATACTTTAGGTATCGATCCACGGAGACTAATATTTTCGCAAACTTAATTTTTAATTTAATCGAAAAAGGACAATTTGATTTTTGAGAATTTTGGTTTTAACTAATTATTTCTTAAATGAAAATTTAAACTATTTTTAAAAGAAAATTTGATTTTATACTATTTAATTACCAAAAGAAAATTAATCTATTTTTTAAGGAATTAAATTTATTCTATTTTTTTAAACTAATTATTAAAAAAACAAAAGCTAAATTAATCTAAAATTTTAAGTTCGAATTAAAAACTGAATTTTATTCTAAAACTATCGATTTATTTACAGGAAAATTTAGAAAAATTTCGACATGTAATGTTTGTAAAATCGACTAGCCTCAATACGAAAACAACGAAAACATTGAACTATTTGACTCGGTAGAACTCGGGAAATACAGCAATTCAAACAAGAACAATTCGGCCCAGCATTACACAGACTCGTGGGCTTGAAAATTCAAAAGCACTAAAACCCAAATTCAGTTGCAAACCACACAACTCGTAACAACAATCTCAAGAACTCGGCAACAAAACAAACATTACCACTCACTTACTAGCAACATTACTGAAAAGTAAACAATCAAACAAACACAATTCAGACTTAACCAGTGAACTCAGCAAGAACTCGAAATCGAAACTTAGTGACAACACTTGTGAACTAGAGACGTCAACTGCAAACCAGAACTCCAAATTCGGACGCCACAGCACTACACACAGATGCAAAAATCGCAAACAACAAACTTAACAATTCAAACACAAACTCGGTCAATAAAAAAATAAAATTAAAAACCCAGCGAACTCAGACTTCACAATTCGTAACTCGACTTAGCAAGAACTCGCAAAAGCAACTCGGCAACTCGGACTGGAAATTCGATCCAACTCGAATTGCAAACTCAGTTCAAAAACGAATTACAAACAAAGAAAAGGGAGATGGGGTGTGGTGTTTGTTACGAAAAGAAAAGAAGAGCGGAGTTGATTGTTGAGGGGACTCACGGGAAGAACAGAGAAATGGGGAGATGGGCTGTGATCGAAAGGGAGAAAGGGAGAAGAGTGAATTGAGGGGTTTGGTTTGATGAAGGAGATGTGTATTCGAATTAAAAGAAAAAAACAAGGGGACTTTGTTTTAAATGAAGAAAAAAAAGATAGACATAGGAAATGGGTTTGTGTAGTTAAGAGAAATAAAACAACTAAAATAGGGGAAACTACTGCTAATTTTGTTTCGAATAAAAATAATATAAAGGGAGATATTGATACTGAAAGTACGTAATGAAATTTTATAAAACTAATATTTTTTTGTTTTGTTTTATTTTATGTTACACTAACATATAAAAAATTAGAACTACAATTAAAAATTATGAAACCCACAATAAAATTGAGATTTAAAGGGGCAAAATTACAAATTAAAACTAAAACTAAAACTACGAGCAAGAAAATAAAAAATCGTTATTTTCAACCCATAGTGGTTGAAAATAATGAAAGCTATGCAACGAAAACGAAAGAACAAGACGAGAAATTAAAGGAAAAAGAATTTTGCATTAAAATAAAAAAATGTTTACAAGATTTGAAACTAAAGAAAATACAAAAAATTAAAACTACCCTAAAATCTAAGTTCACAAATACAAGGGGGGTGAGGGGGTATTTATAGGATAGGAATTAGGGTTAAGGGGGTGTTGGGTAAATCCCCACCATACATTTGTGGTGTGTGGTGGTGAAATCCTAGCCATCTATTTGTTTCCTTCCCCCTTAAGCTTTGAAGAGTTGATCTTGGCCATACACTTATGTAGTGTGTTGGGATGATCTCCACCTTCCACATGTCCTCAAAGATTCCTTTTCCACCAAGCTCCTAATTCTTTTTCTTCTTTTCATTTAAGTCCTTTTTCTTCCTCTTTTTCCCTTCCTTGCTCTTTATTTCTTTATTTTGCCATTTCTTTATTTATTTACGAATTTCCTGAAATGCAATAAAATAAATTATTAAAATACGAGTTCAAGCAATAAATAGGTAATAAAAATATGCAAAAATATGCAAAAATAAAATTTGACTATCTCTTATCCGACTCATGAAAGCCGGGTGGGTGGGCGGGAGCTTGAGTTGAATAAGGAACGTGATTTTGTGGCGCGTTTGAAAAAGGACCTTTATAACGCCTTAGAAATTTCAGAATATTTAATTACTAAAAGTTATCTATTTTATATTAAATAAAAATTATGTGGTGTGTGAATTGGTTGAGGAAGTATTATATAGTGGAATAATATTTGGAGGTCAGATTGATATTTTATGTGTGTTATGTAAGCCCGACTATTTTAATTATATTTTTGGGATTTATTTCCTAATTAATATCGTCATATTTACTTTCTGAGAATTTTATAAAATCATCGGAATTAGTAAAAATTATGAAATCTTTCGTTTTATTAACTTTATTAGTTTATTTGAGTTTTAAAAATGTTGTATGGAATTGTTTTGATTTTTAACGATTTTAAAATGATTTTATGAATTCTGTTTCATTTTACGGATTTAATCTTGTAAAATCCGTATTTAATTCGTTTTTGATCCTAAAAATATTTCAAAAATATGTGGGTGATCATAATTTTGTGTTCTTCATTTTAAAATTTTTAGATCTAAAGTTTCACCCATTTTCTTATTAATTCAAATTTTTGGGAATTAACTACTGTTTATTCAGTAAAATAATAATCGTTTCCCTTAATATATATTTCTCCCTTTCTAAGACCTTAAATATATAGACCACTAGACAATTTCCCCAATTAACATCATCCTCTCTCGGTCTCTCGAATATTCTAGCTCTCTCCCGTGTTCCTCTCTCCGAAATCTCTCGGTGTACCTCCCATATCCTGCCTCTCGGTCGCTTGTTATCAATTGTTGGGTATGTATGTGGGTTTTTTTTTTTCTTTCCGTTTAATTCCCTCGGCTCTGTTATTCAGTGTCTTGCGGGTAAAGCCCAGCTCCTTTTCCCTCTGTTCGTTCCCTTCTATTCACTAGTTCAATTGTGTGTGTGTTTGTTGAATTGTATGCGAGTGTGAGTGTGTGGATGGTGATGTGTGGGTGTCCAGACGAGTTGTAGATATGGTTGTGAATCGATTTTCCCCTCCCCTGTTCTGGTATTTGCGTGATGTGGTCGTATTTGTTGTGTTTTTGTAGATGATGGCTAGTGTGTGTGTTAACAGCGAGTTGTGTGTATACATACTGTGTGTACGTAAATGTTGGGTAGTGTGATGTATGCTAATTGCAAGTCTCAGCCGATGTGCCTGTTGTGTTGATTCCGACTCAATGTTCTGTTTAATCTAATTCGGTGGCTGTCAGATTTGGTCATCGTTATTGAATTAGTGATGATACAGTGACCTAAATGAAATCCGTTCTGTGATTATATATCGATTAAAGTCGAAGCCTTATGGAATTATTTACCGAAATTGTAAATTATTCGTATAAAATTTTGAGCGGAGTTCCGAGTTGGAAACCCTAAATTAGGGAACTATTCGCAGGGGTAGACTAAGTGGAATGTTTACGTTGTTTAGTGAATATTGAGCAGGATTTTAAAATAGTGTTATATTGTGTGTAGATTCCGTGGATAAAGGGAAGGCTAAAGCTGAGGACGTAAAGACACTTCGGATTCTGTGATTTTCTAGATAAGGCAAGTAAATTGCTTCAATTACCTTTCAAATGAGTTATGATTATAAAAACCTGATTCATATGTTTATTTAAATTACTCTTGCTATAATTGTTCTGTTAATTTCCCGAAATTGCGAATACATAATGGTTATACCCCAAATTGATTCTACTGAATTGTTGATTCTTTAGTGAATTGATTACCTCCATATCCCTTGCAAGCATATTGTTCCACCTCTCTTTCAAGTAAACCGCTTCACTTATATTTCCAGCGAATTATGATTATCATAACTTGATTCTTATGTAATTGATTTATCCTTGATATAATTGCTCTGATAATTTCCATTAATTATGCATATTCAATTGTTATACCCCAGGTTGACTATATCGTTTTTGTTAATCCTTTTTGTGACTTGACTCAAGTTAATACCCCTTTTTGCCATATCGAACTTGTCGATATTTAATTCAGAGATTACCCGACCTTGTTCTAATTGGTGAGATTTGAGATGTTAACCTGGAACGAAAGTGTTCAGGATGTTTGGCAGTTGAGGTGGTCGATTGTTCCGACACCTGGTGTTTAGTTAGGATTGGACTGTTAGTTTTTTTAAAATGTGGACCGTAAGGGTCCGACCAGATTCGTGGTCAGAAATTATTAAGGCCAATGTGTGCCGTGGATCCATTAAAGGACATTGCTGTGTGCGTTTGTCCGGGGTTAGTGCGTGACTGATCAGCAGCCTAACCTTATAATTGTTTTTATTTATAAAATGCATGATAGTCCAATCCTCTTCTATTTTATGATTCAGACAAAAGATGAACCTTTAATTGAGCTATATATTGTTGATTGTTAATTCTTGAAAATCTTGCAGACATATCAGTTGTTGATGTTTTAATTTCATACATATATACTTGCTGAGCATTTTGGCTCACTTGCTTGCTAATTCTGTTTCCTCAGCTAAGCCAGAAGATGTCTAGGAGAAGTGGCCCGTCTGGTTGGGGTAGTCACCGAGGCAGTCAGAGGGTCGAGGTGGTTGGTTGGGTAGTGAACATATATCTTTGTTTATATTATGTCTGTATTTGTAGGCAGATTATCATATTTAATGGGTTGTATATTATTTGATTAAGTTCTGGGTTGTAATAGCTATTGATAGTTGTTTCATACAGTGACCTGTGTGCGGTCTGGGTTGTTATGGTTTTATTTTCATATGGTTTAGTATAACTTGTGCTTGTGGACTGTTTTTAGTTCTACTTAGTTATTTGAGCAGGTGGTTAGTTCGGTTTATGATTACTTCATGCCGAAATTTCTAAAATTTCTCCTATATTAATGTTTAATTGAATATAAAAGTTTATTATTATTATTGTTGGCAAGTGAGGGTGTTACAAGTTGGTATCAGAGCCACAGGTCACAGTCACTGAAACAATTAGGTGGGGAGTCGGGGTAGAGTTATAAGAAAGGTTAGGATTGTTTCGTGAGAGGTAGGAAGTCTAATTATATATATATATATATGTATATATACTTCAGGCACCTGCTTCTGGTTCCGATTCAGATCCGGACGAGGATCCGGAAGGAGGGGCTTCTGTACCGCAACAGATTTCCCCAGGGGTTATGCAGCCGTTCGTAGGATCGCAGGGCTCGGTGAATGGGCCAGCATACCAGTATACTCCTCAGCCTGTTCCATATCATGTGTACGAGCGAGTGGCCCGAGAGAGGGACTATCTCTTAGGGCAGATGGCAGAGTTGAGGGCTATGAGGGCTGGGGAGGAGGATCGGGCTAGAGATCGAGATAGAGCGGTAGCTGAGCTGTAGGATGTCCGGAGGCGAGTACGAGCTCTTAGACGTGTTGTTATTAGGCGGGGACGGATGAGATCCCGAGATGAGCCGGCATTTGTGACACAGCAGGTGACCCTAGGTCTGGTGACGGCAGAGCTGGAGAGCATTCTGGGATCAGCTTGGCGGGGAGAGTCGGATGACGATGATGACCAGTGATGATTAGGGTAGTATGATGATGTGGTATATAGAGGCACGTTATGGTGGTAGTAGTACGTCAGGATTTGCAGTACGACCAGTTTTGTTGTATATATCTGTTGTACTGTGACTAGATGTTAGCAGTCTTCTCTTTTAGTATTATGTTGTACCCTTATCGAAGCGTTGTTCTTACGCTTGTATCAGATCTATCTATATATGTCATTATCACTTTCGCAGAACTGTGTTAAATTCCTTTATACTGTCATTTACTTAAGCATCTTATTTACTGCTCGTTTCATATTTACCTTCAGCATCATTTCCTTCTAGCATAGTTTTTACTTTCGATACTATGTTTGACCTTAGCATTATGACTATTGTTTCTTTATTGCACCTATTGAACGTTTGTGAATACCTTGTGTAACCTTGGATTAATATCCTATTGCACCCTGTGAATCAATTGTTGACCGGAATATTGGTTGGAGACCTCGAATTACCTTTCAGTAATATATGCATTGTTTGTTTAAGTTGGATCATTTTGAGCTATTATTTTCTGAACCTGAATCTAATATAATTGTTCATTGATTTCAGAAATATGCCTCCCAAAAAGAAGAAACAAAATACCCGAACCCCCGATCAGGGTGAACAAGCTAATCCACCTCCTGTTGGTCAGATGGACCCTGCCTTAGCACAAATATTACAAACTCTTGTTCAGCAGACTGCTACTCTGGCACAGCAACAGCAGCAATTACAGCAGCAGTTGTTGGCACAACAGCAACAACAGCAACAACAGCAACAACAGCAACAACAGCAACAACAGCAACAACAGCAACAACAGCAACAGCAGCAGCAGCCACCTGTTCCTCCGGTGGTTACTTTTAAGTCTTTCCAGGCAGTAAAACCTCCTGAGTTTAAAGGAACAGCGGACCCGGTGGAGGCAAGATCTTGGTTAAAAGAGATGGAAAAAGCCATTGCACTGGTGGGGGTCCCAGCAGACAAACAAACTGAATATGTAAGTTATTTCTTGAAGAATGAAGCTACTTACTGGTGGGAGTCGGTGAAGATGTTGGAAGCTACTGAGGTGATTCCTTGGGAGAGGTTCACAGAACTATTTTTGGAAAAGTATTTCCCCGACTATATGAAAGACCAGATGGAGATGAAGTTTTTGGAGCTGAAACAAGGGAAAATGTCGGTGACAGAATATGAAACCAAGTTTACGGAACTAGCTAGGTTTGCTCCGGCCTATGTGGACACGGAAAGGAAGAAGGCTAAGAGGTTTCAACAAGGATTGAAACCGTGGATTCGTACTAAACTAGCAGTTTTGGAGTTGGAGACTTATGCAGCAGTAGTGCAAAAGGCCATGATAGCTGAAGGAGAAAGCGAATTATACTTCAAGGAAAAAGAAGGAAAGAAAAGAAAGGCTGGATCAATGGGGGAACGACAAGAGCAAGGCAGTTCTCAGAATGTGCCAAATAAAAAGCCAGGATTCCAGCCAGGAAAGTATGGGAACCCTAAGAAGCCGGGATCAGGGAATGGGGGCCAAGGAAATAGAATTCAAGATGCGAGTCAGCAGAAATTGGTCAGACCACCCTTGGCAGAATGCAAGACTTGTGGGAAGAGGCATCCGGGGGTGTGTACAAAGTTGGAGGTGACGTGTTTCAAATGTAATCAAAAAGGTCATTATGCTCGGGAATGCAAGGCAGGAATTGTGTGTCACCGTTGTGGGAAGCCAGGGCATATAATGAAAGACTGTAAAGTACCTGTAGTGAAACCTCCAGCTCTGGCTAACCCAATACTGCAAGCAATTGAAGCACCCCCAACAGCAAGTGTCAGACCCGTGGCAAGGACTTTCAACATGACTCTGAACGAAGCCATTAAGAATTCGGATGTGGTAGCAGGTACGCTCCCTGTAAATTCTGTTCAAGCTAAAGTGTTAATCGATTCCGGAGCTACGAAATCCTTTATATCCAAAGAATTTGTTCAAAGGTTAAATTGTGAGGTATGCATGTTACGTGAGGCTATAGTTATAGAAATAGCTAATTCAGAACGAATCCCGGTTACTCAAGTGTGTCCTCGTTGCAAGATTGATATTTCAGGGCATTGTTTTTACGCTAATTTGATACCCTTTCAGTTAGGTGAATTTGATGTTATCTTAGGAATGGATTGGTTAACAGAGAATAATGCCCAAATTGATTGTAAGAATAAGAAGGTGGTTCTTAAACCCTCTGATAATGTAGAAGTTACCTTTAGGGGTCAGAGGCAGACTAGGAGGTTTTTGTCGATCATTCAAACAAAGAGGTTGTTGAGGCAAGGATGCGAGGGCTATATGGCTTATGTCATGGATACCAGTCAAGAGGTGCCTAAGATAGAGGAAATTCCAGTGGTGAATGAATTTCTTGATGTTTTTCCGGATGAACTTCCCGGTTTACCTCCGGATAGAGAAATAGAATTTACCATCGATTTAGCCCCAGGAACTGAACCAGTGTCAAAGGCTCCCTATCGAATGGCACCTGTAGAGATGAAGGAATTGGCAGTTCAATTGCAAGATCTCCTGGAGAAAGGTATTATTAGGCCTAGTGTATCGCCGTGGGGAGCTCCGGTATTATTTGTAAAGAAGAAGGATGGAAGTATGAGACTGTGTATCGATTATCGGGAATTAAATAAGTTGAACATTAAGAATAAATACCCTTTGCCAAGAATTGACGATTTGTTTGATCAATTAAAAGGAGCAACTTGTTTCTCGAAGATTGATTTGCGGTCAGGATATTTTCAATTAAAGATTAGACCGGAAGACGTTCCAAAAACAGCGTTTCGGACTAGGTATGGGAACTACGAGTTCTTAGTGATGGCCTTTGGGTTAACTAATGCACCAGCAGCGTTCATGGACCTAATGAATAGAGTCTTCAAGAAATATTTGGATAAGTTTGTGATTGTGTTTATAGATGATATTTTGATATACTCGAAGACCGAAGAAGAGCATGCAGGGCATTTGAGAATAGCCTTAGAAACGTTGAGGAAAGAGAAATTGTATGCGAAATTTTCCAAATGTGAGTTTTGGCTGAAAGAGGTGCAGTTTTTAGGGCATGTCATCAGCAGTGAAGGGATTAAGGTGGATCCTGCTAAAATTGAAGCCGTGATGAATTGGGACCGACCTAAAACACCCACAGAGGTTCGAAGTTTCTTAGGATTGGCGGGATATTATCGAAGATTTGTTCAAGACTTTGCGAAGATAGCCACCCCACTAACAAAGTTGACAAGGAAGAATGAAAAGTTTGTGTGGAATGAGAAGTGTGAAGAAAGTTTCCAGGAATTGAAGAAGAGATTGGTGACTGCGCCTGTATTGACACTTCCAGATGAAAAAGGAAATTTTGTGATCTACAGTGATGCATCTCACAAAGGTTTGGGATGTGTACTAATGCAGCACGGAAAAGTAATTGCTTACGCTTCGAGACAATTGAAACCTCACGAACAGAAATATCCTACTCATGACTTAGAATTAGCCGCGATTGTTTTCGCCTTGAAGATTTGGAGACATTATCTGTATGGGGAAAAGTGTGAAATTTACACGGACCACAAGAGTTTAAAATATATTTTCACCCAGAAGGAATTAAATATGAGACAGAGAAGATGGTTGGAATTACTCAAGGATTATGATTGTACCATCAACTATCATCCTGGGAAGGCGAACGTGGTGGCGGACGCTTTAAGTAGGAAGGAGAAAATCAGTATGTTGACAATGCCTGAGGAATTATACAAAGAGTTTGAAAGATTGGAGATAGAGGTGTGTATGCCTGCAAGTAGTACAGATACGGTGTACACTATGACGTTTCAGCCAGAATTATTAGAAAAGATTCGCAGATGCCAGGAGGAAGTCATGAGCGGAGATGTGAACAAGTTAACCGGTGAGGAAATATGCACACAGGTAGATGACAAGGGGATATTAAGATTTTCTTCACGTATTTGGATACCCAATGTGACAGAGTTGAAGAATGAGATTCTACAGGAAGCCCACAGCTCAAAATATTCGATTCATCCAGGAAGTACGAAAATGTATCGAGACTTGAAAAGGAATTTCTGGTGGCCAGATATGAAGAGAGATATTGCTGAGTGGGTGAGTAAGTGTTTGACCTGTCAGAAAGTAAAAGCAGAACATCAAAGGCCAAGTGGGATGCTACAACCATTAGAGATTCCCGAGTGGAAATGGGAACATATTGCAATGGACTTTGTGGTTGGATTGCCAAGGACGAGAGCTAATCATGATGCTATCTGGGTAATTGTTGATCGCTTAACGAAATCTGCACACTTTCTCCCAATAAATGAGAGGTTTTCATTAGACAAATTAGTTCATCTATATATAAAAGAAATTGTGGTGCGACATGGAGTTCCAGTATCAATAGTCTCAGATCGAGATCCAAGATTTAATTCGAGATTCTGGAGGAGTTTTCAAGAATGTTTGGGCACCGAATTAAAAATGAGTACTGCTTACCATCCTCAGACTGACGGTCAGAGTGAAAGAACGATTCAAACAATTGAAGACATGCTCCGAGTTTGTGCATTGGATTTTGCAGGAAGTTGGGATGAACACTTGCCATTAGTGGAATTTTTATACAATAATAGCTTTCATGCTAGCATCGGTATGCCGCCGTATGAAGCATTATATGGACGAAAGTGTCGATCTCCAGTATACTGGGAAGAAGTTGGCGAGCGAAAGATACTCGGACCTGAGTTAGTGCAGCAAACCAAGGAAATAGTTCAACTTATTCAGAAACGGTTAGTGACAGCTCAGAACCGACAGAAAAAGTATGCTGATTTGGCCAGAAAGAATATGGAATTCGAAGAAGGAGAGCGAGTACTGTTGAAAGTATCTCCGTGGAAAGGGTTAGTAAGATTTGGCAAGAAAGGAAAATTAAGTCCAAGATTTGTTGGGCCTTTCGAGGTATTGAAGAAAGTCGGGAAAGTCGCCTACGAGTTAGCTTTACCGCCTCATATGCAACATATCCATAACGTGTTCCATGTATCTATGCTTAAGAAGTACCATCTGGATTCTAAACATGTCATTGAATATGAGCCGATAGAGATTCAGCCAGATTTATCTTATGTGGAGCAGCCTATCAAAATTCTAGATCGAAAAGAAAAGGTTTTGAGGAATAAAACAATTCCTATAGTGAGAGTTTTGTGGAGAAACCCCAAGGTGGAAGAATCAACTTGGGAGTTGGAAAGCGATATGCTGGAAAAGTATCCTCAATTATTCTCTTAGGTGAGATTCTGGGGACAGAATCCTTTTAAGGGGGGAAGGTTATAACGCCTTAGAAATTTCAGAATATTTAATTACTAAAAGTTATCTATTTTATATTAAATAAAAATTATGTGGTGTGTGAATTGGTTGAGGAAGTATTATATAGTGGAATAATATTTGGAGGTCAGATTGATATTTTATGTGTGTTATGTAAGCCCGACTATTTTAATTATATTTTTGGGATTTATTTCCTAATTAATATCGTCATATTTACTTTCTGAGAATTTTATAAAATCATCGGAATTAGTAAAAATTATGAAATCTTTCGTTTTATTAACTTTATTAGTTTATTTGAGTTTTAAAAATGTTGTATGGAATTGTTTTGATTTTTAACGATTTTAAAATGATTTTATGAATTCTGTTTCATTTTACGGATTTAATCTTGTAAAATCCGTATTTAATTCGTTTTTGATCCTAAAAATATTTCAAAAATATGTGGGTGATCATAATTTTGTGTTCTTCATTTTAAAATTTTTAGATCTAAAGTTTCACCCATTTTCTTATTAATTCAAATTTTTGGGAATTAACTACTGTTTATTCAGTAAAATAATAATCGTTTCCCTTAATATATATTTCTCCCTTTCTAAGACCTTAAATATATAGACCACTAGACAATTTCCCCAATTAACATCATCCTCTCTCGGTCTCTCGAATATTCTAGCTCTCTCCCGTGTTCCTCTCTCCGAAATCTCTCGGTGTACCTCCCATATCCTGCCTCTCGGTCGCTTGTTATCAATTGTTGGGTATGTATGTGGGTTTTTTTTTTTTCTTTCCGTTTAATTCCCTCGGCTCTGTTATTCAGTGTCTTGCGGGTAAAGCCCAGCTCCTTTTCCCTCTGTTCGTTCCCTTCTATTCACTAGTTCAATTGTGTGTGTGTTTGTTGAATTGTATGCGAGTGTGAGTGTGTGGATGGTGATGTGTGGGTGTCCAGACGAGTTGTAGATATGGTTGTGAATCGATTTTCCCCTCCCCTGTTCTGGTATTTGCGTGATGTGGTCGTATTTGTTGTGTTTTTGTAGATGATGGCTAGTGTGTGTGTTAACAGCGAGTTGTGTGTATACATACTGTGTGTACGTAAATGTTGGGTAGTGTGATGTATGCTGATTGCAAGTCTCAGCCGATGTGCCTGTTGTGTTGATTCCGACTCAATGTTCTGTTTAATCTAATTCGGTGGCTGTCAGATTTGGTCATCGTTATTGAATTAGTGATGATACAGTGACCTAAATGAAATCCGTTCTGTGATTATATATCGATTAAAGTCGAAGCCTTATGGAATTATTTACCGAAATTGTAAATTATTCGTATAAAATTTTGAGCGGAGTTCCGAGTTGGAAACCCTAAATTAGGGAACTATTCGCAGGGGTAGACTAAGTGGAATGTTTACGTTGTTTAGTGAATATTGAGCAGGATTTTAAAATAGTGTTATATTGTGTGTAGATTCCGTGGATAAAGGGAAGGCTAAAGCTGAGGACGTAAAGACACTTCGGATTCTGTGATTTTCTAGATAAGGCAAGTAAATTGCTTCAATTACCTTTCAAATGAGTTATGATTATAAAAACCTGATTCATATGTTTATTTAAATTACTCTTGCTATAATTGTTCTGTTAATTTCCCGAAATTGCGAATACATAATGGTTATACCCCAAATTGATTCTACTGAATTGTTGATTCTTTAGTGAATTGATTACCTCCATATCCCTTGCAAGCATATTGTTCCACCTCTCTTTCAAGTAAACCGCTTCACTTATATTTCCAGCGAATTATGATTATCATAACTTGATTCTTATGTAATTGATTTATCCTTGATATAATTGCTCTGATAATTTCCATTAATTATGCATATTCAATTGTTATACCCCAGGTTGACTATATCGTTTTTGTTAATCCTTTTTGTGACTTGACTCAAGTTAATACCCCTTTTTGCCATATCGAACTTGTCGATATTTAATTCAGAGATTACCCGACCTTGTTCTAATTGGTGAGATTTGAGATGTTAACCTGGAACGAAAGTGTTCAGGATGTTTGGCAGTTGAGGTGGTCGATTGTTCCGACACCTGGTGTTTAGTTAGGATTGGACTGTTAGTTTTTTTAAAATGTGGACCGTAAGGGTCGGACCAGATTCGTGGTCAGAAATTATTAAGGCCAATGTGTGCCGTGGATCCATTAAAGGACATTGCTGTGTGCGTTTGTCCGGGGTTAGTGCGTGACTGATCAGCAGCCTAACCTTATAATTGTTTTTATTTATAAAATGCATGATAGTCCAATCCTCTTCTATTTTATGATTCAGACAAAAGATGAACCTTTAATTGAGCTATATATTGTTGATTGTTAATTCTTGAAAATCTTGCAGACATATCAGTTGTTGATGTTTTAATTTCATACATATATACTTGCTGAGCATTTTAGCTCACTTGCTTGCTAATTCTGTTTCCTCAGCTAAGCCAGAAGATGTCTAGGAGAAGTGGCCCGTCTGGTTGGGGTAGTCACCGAGGCAGTCAGAGGGTCGAGGTGGTTGGTTGGGTAGTGAACATATATCTTTGTTTATATTATGTCTGTATTTGTAGGCAGATTATCATATTTAATGGGTTGTATATTATTTGATTAAGTTCTGGGTTGTAATAGCTATTGATAGTTGTTTCATACAGTGACCTGTGTGCGGTCTGGGTTGTTATGGTTTTATTTTCATATGGTTTAGTATAACTTGTGCTTGTGGACTGTTTTTAGTTCTACTTAGTTATTTGAGCAGGTGGTTAGTTCGGTTTATGATTACTTCATGCCGAAATTTCTAAAATTTCTCCTATATTAATGTTTAATTGAATATAAAAGTTTATTATTATTATTGTTGGCAAGTGAGGGTGTTACAACCTTGGTTTGGATAGTTCGGCTTTTGAAAAGAAGGTGGTGGAGATTGGAAGTTTTGGCTTTCGTTCCACGAGAAATTCGGGTGGTTCTTCCACCCGGGATTGTAAGTCGGTGCAAACGGGTCATTCCGAGGCCTAGGTTGAAACATTGCGTTCACTTGCTCAAAATCGAGACAATGTTGAGACTCAAAGTTTGAATAATTATAATTTGGGTACATAGACATAGGTGGGGGACCACTATGAGTTTCTAAAGCTTCAAGTCGTCTAGTAAGAGTATCTAATTTGGCATCGGTTGCAATCGAATTCCCAATCGAATGGAAACCCCTAGATGAGCTAGACGATTCGTTGGACTTATGAGGTTCCATAGTAGACTCCCACAACATGGTCTTCTCGGCTAATTCTTCGAAAAATTCCCACCCTTCGTCCTCATCTTTCTCCATGAATTTACCTTGGCACATAGACTCTAACAACGCGGTTGTTGGACTATCTAAGGCCTCGTAAACAATCTTACAAAGTCTCCACTTTCTATTCCGTGGTGGGGGCACTATGATAAAAAATTTTTGAAACGTTCAAAATATTTCCAAAAAGACTCATTTTCATTTTGATGAAATTGGTTTATCTCGTTTGTAATCCTTGTAGTGTTATGGTTTGGAAAATATTTTTTTAGAAAAATTACCACAAATCCTTCCCACGTGGAAATAAAATTAACCGGTAGGTTATACAACCATTTTTTAGCATTTTATTTAAGCGCGAAGTTAATGAGCCTAAGCCTAATTGAGTCCTCGGTTAATTGTTGGAGTTTTTGTAAGTCACAAACCTCCTCGAATTCATGGATGAAAAGATACGGGTCCTCACCTTCACTCCCGGTAAATTTGGATAACATGCTAATATGTTGAACTTTGATTTCGAAATTATTACCATTTACGGGAGGAAGAGTGATACACGAGGGTTGGGAAGAACGGGTGGGGTAGCAACGGTCCTTAAGAGACATGGCCATGTTACTATTGGTTCGGAATTATCTAAAGACTCGAAATCAGAAGAGGAAGAAATCTCAAACGATATCACTAGTCTAGAAGAATTTCCCTAATCCAAATAGTTCGCATAAACCATGTAAGGAAACACGTAGCAAGAAAGTGCGATAAAATAAACACAAAAAGAAAGGGGTGAAAAATTAAAAGAAAAAATATTCTAAGCCTAGGGTTCCTAAAAAAATTGAACTAGACCTTGCTCCTAACTTTAAGGGCTACCAAAAACTAGGTAAATCAATAATTATTCCAACCGGCTTGGCCAGGTAGGTGCAAGCATTGCCAAGAGGCTAAACACCAGCATAGACACCAAAAAATTGGAATAATTAAAGATTACTTCGTTTCTTAAGCACCTTCCTAAATGAGCGCGAGATTCCTAGGGCAAACGTCTAATTAATTTTATTAAAGGCTAGGCCTACAAAATGAGAGATTTATTGTTTTTGGGCTAAGGAAAGAGTGATGAAATCCCTTCCCTTATCTTTTGAGAGGTTTTGCCCTTAATATTTATATACAAAATGATGCAACAAACAAAGAGGTGTAAAAAACTATAAACATTTATGGATGCTTAACTACGTGCTCTAACTAAAGAAAAGAAAGAATTTAACGTACATTAGGGTCCTCTAGCGATCACCACAATTATAAGGTAAGAAAAATTAAAAACAAGAAAATAAAAATCTGGATGATATGTTCTAAGTGATTAAATGCATGATGCAACAATTATGTAATTACAACTAATTTTTTTGGATTTTCAATTTTCAATTTTTTTGTGATTTTTGATTTTTTTGAATTTTTTTTTGAATTTATAAATAAGGGAAAAAACGAAAAATGAGAGAGATACGGTTTACCCAAGCAAAGCTTCCAAAATTCTGAGAAAATTCTTTCGCTTTAATCCAAGTTCCCCGAATTTTCCTCGAAATTCTTCGAAAAAAATGCAAACAAGAAAAAGGGTGAGAAAACAGATAATCCGAAAAATTAAAAACTAAGGTGCGAAAATATTTAGTCCCCGGCAGCTGCACCAAAAACTTGTTGTGCTAAAATAAATGAAAATTTAAACCGCAACCGCACTGTTCAATCGTTAAAATATTTTAGGTATCGATCCACGGAGACTAACATTTTCGCAAACTTAATTTTTAATTTAATCGTAAAAGGACAATTTGATTTTTGAGAATTTTGGTTTTAACTAATTATTTCTTAAACGAAAATTTAATTTATTTTTAAAACAAAATTTGATTTTATACTATTTAATTACCAAAACAAAATTAATCTATTTTTTTAAGGAATTAAATTTATTCTATTTTTTTAAAACTAATTATTAAAAAAAACAAAGGCTAAATTAATCTAAAAATTTTAAGTTCGAATTAAAAACTGAATTTTATTCTAAAACTATCGATTTATTTACAGGAAAATTTAGAAAAATTTCGACATGTAATGTTTGTAAAATCGACTAGCCTCAATACGAAAGCAACGAAAACATTGAACTATTTGACTCGGTAGAACTCGGGAAATACAGCAATTCAAACAAGAACAATTCGGCCCAGCATTACACAGACTCGTGGGCTTGGAAATTCAACAGCACTAAAACGCAAATTCAGTTGCAAACCACACAGCTCGTAACAACAATCTTAAGAACTCGGCAACAAAACAAACATTACAACTCACTTACTAGCAACATTACTGAAAACTAAACAATCAAACAAACACAATTCAGACTTAACCAATGAACTCAGCAAGAACTCGAAATCGAAACTTATTGACAACACTTGCGAACTAGAGACGACTCAACTGCAAACCAGAACTACAAATTCGGACGCCACAGCACTACACACAGATGCAAAAATCGCAAACAACAAACTTAACAATTCAAACACAAACTCGGTGAATAAAAAAAACGAAATTAAGAAAAGAAGAGGGGAGTTGATTTTTGAGGGGACTCACGGGAAGAACAGAGAAATGGGGAGATGGGCTGTGATCGAAAGGGAGAAAGGGAGAAGAGTGAATTGAGAGGTTTGGTTTGATGAAGGAGATGTGTATTCGAATTAAAAGAGAAAAAAACAAGGGGACTGTGTTTTAAACGAAGAAAAAAAGATAGACATAGGAAATGGGTTTGTGTAGTTAAAAGAAATAAAACAACTAAAACAGGGGAAACTACTGCTAATTTTGTTTCGAATAAAAATAAAATAAAGGGAGATATTGATACTGAAAGTACGTAACGAAATTTTATAAAACTAATATTTTTTTTGTTTTATTTTATATTACACTAACATATAAAAAATTAGAACTACAATTAAAAATTATGAAACCCACAATAAAATTGAGATTTAAAGGGGCAAAATTACAAATTAAAACTACGAGCAAGAAAATAAAAAATCGTTATTTTCAACCCATAGTGGTTAACATTTCGCTACTTTGTCCACTAAACGGATTTACGAAAATAACGAAAGCTATGCAACAAAAACGAAAGAACAAGACGAGAAATTAAAGGAAAAGGAATTTTGCATTAAAATAAAAAAGTGTTTACAAGATTTGAAACTAAAGAAAATACAAGAAATTATAACTACCCTAAAATCTAAGTTCATAAATACAAGGGGTGAGGGGGTATTTATAGGATAAGAATTAGGGTTAAGGGGGTGTTGGGTAAATCCCCATCATACATTTGTGGTGTGTGGTGGTGAAATCCTAGCAATCTATTTGTTTCCTTCCCCTTAAGCTTTGAAGAGTTGATCTTGGCCATACACTTAGGTAGTGTGTTGGGATGATCTCCACCTTCCACATGTCCTCAAAGATTCCTTTTCCACCAAGCTCCTAATTCTTTTTCCTCTTTTCATGTAAGTCCTTTTTCTTCCTTTTTTTCCCGTCCTTGCTCTTTATTTCTTTATTTTGTCATTTCTTTATTTATTTACGAATTTCCTGAAATGCAACAAAATAAATTATTAAAATACGAGTTCAAGCAATAAATAGGTAATAAAAATATGCAAAAATATGCACTTATCATTTACCCACGGGATACGCATGTAGGTGATGCGTATTCCAGATCACTGTAACAGCCAGAAACCTCTCTACCTCGTCGTTTGTCAAGAGCTCAAAATTTGACGACTCCTTCCGATCTCTCTCTCAGGCACTTTCCCAGCCACCACAAAACAAGCAACTCGTCTCCTTCCTCATCTCTATATCCGTTTCTCTCCTCCGGTCCCGAAGGGGCATGTACAAGCTCGTCGAAATTTGAATCGGAGAACTAAGGTTCGAATTTGGGATTTCAAATTTGGCAATAGAAACGTAATAAAATTGGTGTATATGTGTATAGAATCGAATTGCGATTCCATTGTTATATAGAACGTAATGGGAAAGTTTGTGATATGGATGAACGAAGAGAAAACAATTTGTCGCCGGAATCGCCATTGTCGTCACTTCTGGGGAGAGAAAAGATGACGTAAGACACGCATCTTAGACATGCGTGTCCTGTGATATGCATTCTCAGGATGCATATCCTGAGACAAGCATGTGAAGCTGAGATTTCAGTTAACAAAAGACACGCATCTGGCATGCATCTCTCATATGCGTGTCCCGTCGGCATTTAGGGTCAGTGATGCTGGATATGGGTATTTCAGACCATGAAGGCTCGGAAATCGGTATATAGGGCCATCATCCAAAAAAATCTGTATACTACGAATAATGACCGTTAGATTTTTAGTAAAAAATCAGAATCGTTAGATCTAATGATTAAATATATTATATGATTAATTTAATTTACTAAAATTTCAAGGTTCGATTTCTATCAACGACATATTAATTTTAAAATTTTATAATATAAGTTTTAAACCATGAATATCATTAATTAAATTTATATTAAATTATTTAATTTAAAATTAAAATAAAATATTGTAAATGATGACTATATAAAAATATAATTGTAACATAAAATAAAATTTATTACATATCAAAAGAAATCCGTGCATCGCACGGGTTATAAATTAGTACCGTTAACAAGCAAACTCTATGAAAATCAATTTTATATTTCAAATGACATTGATCATACACGGTTTAATTTTAAAACACAATTTAAACTAGCGGTCCGTGCTTTTCTATGTTAGTTATAATAATGGATTAAAGATTAAAAGAAAACATAGAACTTTGTCCCGTGCACAGATTCATGACCATAAAGCATAAATAAACAATTTCCAACAGTAGGTGTCGTTGTGAAGGATTATAATCGTTTTCAATTTGATTATAATCGTTTTCAATTTGATTATAATCGTTTTCAACTTAATCTTCTTGTTTCTCATGCTATAGGCATTACAGTGTCATTTGTTTCACTTGGGTAAAAACAGTAACTTACTAAATGAGCTAGAAGAAGATTTAAAGACATGTAATCTAGATAATACACCTAATTTGTGTGCATATATATGGCATCCTTGATTAAATGTTTCACAGTTTTCTGACTTCTAAAGGGAAATAATTCCTATAACCTTATATCAAATTTAAGAATACACCCAGACCATTGTACATTTTTAAACCAAATGCAAGAATTTTTGTTCAAAAACCCTTGGTGAAAATTAATGGACAGAAATTACAACTCCAAAGAAATTAATAACAAGTTACTATCTTTGCAATATTTCATCAAGTACACACATAAGCATGGCCAAATCCTAAGTCAAGTCCTAAAAACCCTAGTTAAAGCATTAAATATAGTGACAACTATGAACATACACACTCTTCTCTGACAGCAACGCCTAGAAGCAACAGCAAGTATCACACCTCGACCGAAAATGAACATGAAGTATAGTGCAGTTTCCAGGGACAACTTAAGCAATAGTAAATGTGGTTATGTTTACTCGTAAATTTGTGATTCTAACCTTACAAGTTAAACATAGATAGAGGTTTACCAACTAGCAACAATTGCGTGCTGTCCAGTAAGGTAAGATTACAGGCGGGTATTAAACAAAGGATCTTTGGGGATCAAAATACAACCTTTTGAATAGCTTTCTCCGCATCCTTTTTCTTTTTACACAAATCGAAAACAACAGTAACTTCCTGAAACTGCAAGGAACAACAGAAAAGGTAAGGCCCTTCTGTAGTATGTTCATCCCCGGGCATTCACTTTCATCAGATTTTTGTACTTCCTCAACTTTGTACACTACATTGGCCCTAAACTTTTGGTGTATATTAGTTTACCATATTATGCACATAGTCTGACTAAGCAAACTAAGTATAAATAGCTAAATCCCTGATGTAAAATACAAATGAAAGAAAACCATTTATGGGCTAAATACGTGGAAACCTAACACACATAAGCAAACTAGTCAGGGCAAGCAAAAAAGATGATGATAAACATAAAATGTGCAAAAATAAAGTAAAGATAAAAGGTGTTTATGAAAAGTAAAGCAAGAAAATCATACCTTACAATGGGTTGAATTTACTGTACAGATGTGGATAAATGTGTGATTACGCGCGAGGGGTTTCAGTTTGAGAGGGAGGGCAATTATTGCTCCGCATCATTCTTCTTTTTACACAACTTGGAAAGAACAATAACTTCCGGAAGTTGCAAGGAACAACAAAAAAGCCAAGGACCCTTCTGTGGTAAGTTTAGCCCCAGGCATCCAATTCCATTAGATTTCTGTACTTCCTCAACCTTGTACACTGCATTGGCCCCAAAACTTTGGTGTATAATAGCTTTCAGGAGAGCTGAGGTTCCTTGAGATCCCATTACACCTTTCCAAAATAATCAACAACTCTATAATCTGACAAAGGAAAATGTGTAAAAATGGCTAAAATCCTCATGTCAAATACAAGCAAAAAATCCCTATGTGTACGTGGAAACCACATAGCATGTATATATGTACAACACACACATTACCAAATCAATGAGGACTCATACTGTAGAATATTATATCGTTAAACAAAGAGGGATAAAATACTATAAAGAATCTTTTAAGATTAAACAAGCAAATATGATGATGATAGATATTAATTGTGTAAATTAATGTAAAAATAAAATGGGTTATGAGAAGTAAAGCAAGAAAAACATACCTTAAAAATGGGTTAAATGTACTGTATGGACATGGGTAAGCGTATGATTGAATTTGTTATGCAAAAATGGTTTGAGTTCAAGACTTAAGCTTCACTGGGATTTAGAGAGGATATGGTGGCTGGCGAGGAAACATATTTATACCGTTTTGGGAAAATAAAACATGGTAGCAGGCGTATTCATGGGGAACCGGAACCTCAATCTCAATTGTCATTATTCAATGTCTGAATTAGTAGTTTAGTTGTACGGAATGAGAGCTTCGTTCTTTATAGGTGGGTAAATCATACCCTCACTGCTGGTTGGGATTCCATAAGATTCTCATTCAATTTACCCTATCCTCATACCCTCTATTCTCATTTCCAACAACCATCCAAACGACTTGGCCTTTCTTAATTCGTCAACATACTATCAAAATACAAATTAACACTAAATCCAATTATCCAAAATTAATTGGCTGAAATGAATATTAAGGCCTTGTCCATATTCTAAAACAAGTACATTGTAAGCATCATCTAGAATAAGTTCACCCGGTGAAGCAACATAGGAGTGTGTGAGTAAAATGCATTACGTGCACCTGGAGGTTTCTTATCATGCATTTTGTTTATATTGAAGGAAATTTCTTGGATGCTTAGATAAAAATGGTAAGGGTCAATATTGGAATGCTCTAAACTACGGTGTTAGACAATGTAATACAAAATGCATAACGAGTAAACTCACGTACATGCAGGAACAGAATACAATAGAAATTAAGAAAAAATGGAATGTCTTAATCCTGGCTTCGCAAAAAATAGCAGCATGTGCCCATACTGAAATTAATAAATCTGGCTATTTGTAATTAATTTAGAAATTATCTATCTATATCAAGACGTGTGTGTACATATGGCATGAACAAGGTCTAAGCATGCTCAGTGATGAACTAAATACCTAAAAGTTGTATCCATGATAACCTAAAGACTTTTACATTTCCAGCTAACATAACCCATTGCAAAGAAAAAGAAGAGAAGAATTGTATTCACCAAAACATAATCTTATACTCCCTCCGTCCCAGTTTTATTGTTCACATTACTTTTTGCACGCATTTTAAGGTGCAAATTAAACATAGCTCCATTAATTTTTTTTCAAATTTTCTTTTTCTGAATAAAAATTCAGTATCTAAACTTTTATTCAGAAAAAGAAATTTTTAAAAAATATACATGGAACTATGTTTAATTTGCACCTTAAAATGCGTGCAAAAAGTAAAGTGGACAATAAAACTGGGACGGAGGGAGTATTTCATATGCCTTGAGAACATCATTGTCAAGGTTTAGAAGGAAAATAAATTATGCCACTGAGAGAAACATGATTTGCAACATGGGAAAACAATAGGAAAGCTAGAATACAAGCAGAAACATTATCATAACCTGGAAACGATAAATTTACAGGCATATGTTACACCAAGCTCTTGTGCAATAACATCCACATAATACATGTTAATAGAAACATTGAGAAGCAAGGGTTCAACAATCTTGTCACATGAGCATGGAACACGTACTGCAAGTGCTTTCTGGCAAGTTAGATAGCTGATTATCTATGGCCTGCACAACTTCAGGAGGATATGGACTTGGCCTTCGCATCAAAAGATGAGTTTTAGAAATCAACAAAGGTGCTCTGGAAGCGGCCTTCAGAATTAGTGGTACCACCAACCCTGGATTGGACTTAACTTAGGATTGATACATTTATGCAGGATATAACAGAAACAGGAACATAAACATATAACTAATTCTTTCCCAGAAAGGCCGCCTTGAAGTGACCACTCCACAAATGAAAAGGCGTAGAGAACCTTATCAAATTTGTTATCCATGCTTTCGAAAATTAATCTTTCGAAAAATTTTAAATTCAATGAAACTAAAACCTCACAATGAAAGAAATCAAGTTCAACATTAATGTAGTGATCGTCTTTTTTCCTTTAAAACATTGCACCAACTTAACAAATATATCATTTATTGAATGTCCATGTAAATATCTTAAATAGCAAAACTCTGAAAAGATGTTCAGTTTTCTACAAATACTATTTAAGATACTGCGAATCTTAATTTCTTTGTGAAAGAAAGCATATCGCATCCCAAAATAAATACGAGAGACGGCTGACCACTTCATCCCCTGCTTCTTGTGCAGTGGGTATACTCAAGATATGATCAATACCGAGCTGCAATGGAAGAAAATCAATTGCATCAAAATGGCATCACGAAATCAGTTCATTTGAGAAAATGGCGGGTTAAAGATTAAAAGAAAAAAAAGAACTTTGTGGCATTGTATGTGTATATCTCACAGTAGGAAATTCAAAGATAAGCATGCACATAGTTCATGACCATAATGTATAATAAAGAACAATCTGCAATAGTAGGTGTTGGAGTGAAGAATTAAGATTGTTTACAGATTAATTTCCTTGTTTCTCATGCTATAGGAATTACAGTGTCATCTGTTTCACTTGGGTAAAAACAGTAACATACTAAATAAGCTACAAGAAGCTTTAAAGACATGTAATATCGATGATTTCCCTACTCTGTATACATACGGCAACCTTAATTAAATGTTTCACCGTATTCTGATTTCTAAAAGGAAATAATTGGTTTAATCTTATATCTACGATAAAAAATTCACCCGGACTATTTTACATTCTTAGTTGAAAAATGCAAGAGTTTTTGTAAAAAAACCATGGTGAAATTTAACGAAGAGAAAGTACGAGTCCAAAGAAATGAATAACAAGTTAGTATATGTGTGGTATCTTTGCAATATTTCATTAAGTACACACATGAGCATGGCCAAGTCCCATAAATCCTAGGGCCTTGTTAAAGCATTTAAAACAGTAAGAAGTACACACATACACACTCTTCTATGACAAAAATGCCTAAAATCGACAGCAAGTATCACACCTTGACTGACAATGAATATGAACTGTAGTGCACTTTCCAGCGACACCTTAGCATTAGTAAATGTGGTTATGTTTACTCATAAAATTGTGATTCTAACCTGACAGGTTAAACATAGATAGAGGTTTGTTAAGTAGCGACAACCTTGAACTCTGTCCAATAAGGAAAAATTACAGGCAGGTATTAAAAAAAGGATCTTTGGGATCAGAAGGCAAAACCTTTTCAATAACCTTTTCCGCAGCAGATCCGCATCCTTTTTCTTTTTACACAACTCTAAAACAACAGTAACTTCCAGAAGTTGCAAAGAACAACGAAAAAGGTAAGGACGCTTCTGTGGTAATTTTAGCACCAGACATCCATTTCCATCAGATTTACGTACTCCTTCAACCTTGTACACTGCATTGGCCCCAAATAATAGCTTAGGCATCTTGAGTTCCCATTACAACAGAAGCTGAGGCATCTTGGGATCCCATTACACCTTCCCCAAATAATGTACATATAGCTAAAACCCTCATGTAGAATACAAAAAAAAAAAAAAATCCTTAACGGGCTAATACATGGAAACCACACACGCAAATACACACACATAAGCAAATTAATCAAGGCATAAACAAGATTAAACAACCACAAATATTGATGATGATAAACAATAAATGTGTAATATAAAGTCAAGATAAAAGGGGTTCACCTCTGGTAAAGAAAAGCTCTATCCAGTTGTTGCCATGAGCTACCCGAGGGTGGGACATCAGTTTCTCTTTCAAGGTTACCTCTTGATCAAGCTGTATTGGAGCTACCACCTGCTCTAATAGGATTTATAAAGGCTGAGCAGTTGAGTAACCATTTTGAGGATGAAGGATTAGGTAAAGAAGCTTTTGGGCTCGTAACGCTCGTTGACATTATAGCTTTATTCCTCCTCGACAGCGCCTACTTTATGGTTACATAGCAGAAAAGGGGGGCTTGGATAATTTCAACCAGCATGCTGATGGTCACTATCTTCTCAGTCTCTCTTGTGTTGAAAATTGCAGGTTCATTCAATTATTTTATATTTTTTTTTGAAATTTGTTGTAATGCTCTTGTTTTCTGAATGCCTAGATAAGCCACTACAAAAATTTGAGATGAGATCTTATGAGGAGGTGGTCATAAGCCAGTTGAAGCAGATGGAGGAAAATCATCTTTAGATCTGCTACAAGAATAAAGTCGAAAAGCTAACAAAAGAGTTGGAAGTTCTTAGAGGGTCCTATAATGCAGTGGGCGAAAAGATACGAACGGTCTTAGAGGGGAATCGTATTGTCTAGTAGAGAACCAAATTGCATCAGAAAGAAATTAAGGCGGAGGTAATTAGTGATCCTCTATGATAAGTGGCATAAACAATCTCATATGTATACCATGCACTGGCAATGCCAATCATCAGATGTTTATGCTAGTGATTATACAGGATCACTAATTACCCCTCCACAATTTCTTTGTAATGCAATTTGGTTCTTTTGGTTCTCTGCTAGACAATAAGATTCTCCTCCAAGACCTTCTGTATCTTCTCGGCCACTACTTTAAAAGACTCTCTAAGAACTTCCAACTCTTTTGTTAGCTTTACGACGTTATTGTTGTAACGGATCAGAAGATGAATGTCCTCCTTCATCTGCTGCTTCACCTAGCTAATGACCATCTCTTCATCATAAGATCTCATCTCAAATTTTTGTTGTGGCATATCTAGGCATTCAGAAAACAAGAGGATCATAACATAATTCCAAAAAGAAAAGGAAATTGAAAGAACCTGCATATTGAACACAAGCGAGACTAAGAAGATATTGACCAATGACCATGTGCATGCTGGTTGAAACTATCCAAGTCCCCATCTTCTGCCATGTAACCATAAAGTTGGCGCTGTCCACCAGAAATAAAGCTATAATGTTCAACAATGGTCACAAGCCCAAGCTTCTTTACCTAATCGTTTATCCTCAAATTGGGTACTCAACTGATATACCTCTACAAACCCTTCTAAGCTAGCAAGCCTCACTTGACATGTCACTTTTAATTCAGATTAAAAATGAACAAGTGTATCAATTTTCATTTTTCATTATTATCTTTTTATAAAAAAGATAAAGGGAGATCTATAATATACATCATAATTGTTTAATCATATATACGAACAACAAAAATATAAATATAAGAGATGCATTTTAAACACTATTACGCATTAAAATAGTGCAATTAAAACTCATACGAATAAGTAATTACGTAGACTGCACCCGGAAAAGACCATCGTATTGTATTCAAACATTCGTTAAATTAAAACATTGACAAGGCCACTAATACATTAAACACACACGAACGAGTAAATAAATGAAGAAAAGAGAATGAAGCAAGCATATAGAGTGTATACTCGACTAAAATGATATTCAAGAAGGCCAAACGAACTTTGAATCTTTCCAAGTACGAATAATTTTGTTAAATATAACCCTTTTCATATAGTAAGATTCACAGTCAAAAGATTTTTTTTAACAAAACAAATGGAGAAAACTCTCTTTTGATTCTTAAGGTATCAAGTTTAAATCACATAAGGTAAAAATAAGAATACTTTCTTCTAGATCTCGAATCAAATATCGGCTTAATGCTTATTCGCACGAAAATAAAGTTTCCGAGATACTAAGGTATTTTAGACTAGGTAAGCAACTTCTCTCTTTACACTTTCTTAGACAAATATATTCAAAGAATGTTAGTAAAATTAATAAATACGCGTAATTGTAAATGGATATAACAACATATATATAAACCAAGGTAACCATCACAAATTCCTTGAAATCTAAACAGAATACAACAGAAAAAGATGGAATCGATGCAAAAAACACACCAAATAGTCGCTGGAAAAACTGGCCGGAAAGAGGATTCAATGGTGACTTTTCTAGGCTACAAAGGTCAAATAAAGGCTGTCTAACAAGGATCTAGGGGCTGCCTTAATGGTGTGGCCGAATGTATGTGTTTGGCGAGCTGGAATGAAGATTATTGAAGTTTAAAGAATGAAGAAACTATTAAGTATAATAGCTTAAACGCGTAAAAACCTTTTTGCAATTTAAGCTACTGAATTGAGATGGTTTCTAGAGAACAAACATCAGCATAACATTGACTCGCAAGGACTTGAAGAAATAAAGTAGTGGGATTGGGAGGTATTCATACATATGAGAGCTTGACAATTGGTAAGGACCTAATAAAATAGTAATAACCAAGTAAGGGGGTTGAACCTAGACACTCTCTAGATCCTTCTACACACTCTCTAGATCCTTCTATTACTTTGTAAGACTAAGAGTAGAAACAATTTTGAGCCCGTTTGGCAACAGGCTTATAGTCGGGCTAAAAGCCATATTCAATTTTAAATTAAAAAATGTTTGTTTGTGTAATAAGTTATAAATGACTTAAAGTTAAAAAAACAGTTTAAAATCAAAAGCAAGGGGTTATAATAATAACCAAGTAAGGGTTTGAACCTAGACACTCTCTAGATCCTTTGTTACTTTGTAAGACCGAATAGGGGTGTTTTCAATTAAGATTTTAAAGTATTTTTAATAATTTATGGATTTTATTGAAATTTGTAAATTCAGGAATTGTTTAAAATCTATATTAGATTATATATAGACGTTTTAAATTCTACACAGATTTTGTTGGATTTTAATTGATTGATTTATGAAGATTTTTGTGGACTAAAAACAATCCCAAAGATTCTATTGGATTGATTTTTTTTATATTTTTAGAATATCCATATAAAAATTAAAATAATATTATATATAATTCAAAATAGTTATTTGTCTAATGTAACTTTTCATCCATGTGTTCTTCGTTCTCATTATATTTTTTATCATCATCCTCTACATTTGTCGTAGTACAAATAAAATACAAGAATATTATCTTGTAATTTCTGGATATATAAAATCCATTAGCAAAATTACAATTGAGAAAATAATACTTTTTGAATATATAAGCATTTTTCGTAGTGATGCAAAAAGCAATTTTATATTTCAAATGACATTGATCGGTTTAATTTTAAAACACAATTTAAACTAGCGGTCCGTGCTTTTCTATGTTAGTTATAATAATGGATTAAAGATTAAAAGAAAACATTGAACTTTGTCCCGTACACAGATTCATGACCATAAAGCATAAATAAACAATTTCCAACAGTAGGTGTCGTTGTGAAGGAATATAATCGTTTTCAATTTGATTATAATCGTTTTCAACTTAATCTTCTTGTTTCTCATGCTATAGGCATTACAGTGTCATTTGTTTCACTTGGGTAAAAACAGTAACTTACTAAATGAGCTAGAAGAAGATTTAAAGACATGTAATCTAGATAATACACCTAATTTGTGTGCATATATATGGCATCCTTGATTAAATGTTTCACAGTTTTCTGACTTCTAAAGGGAAATAATTCCTATAACCTTATATCAAATTTAAGAATACACCCAGACCATTGTACATTTTTAAACCAAATGCAAGAATTTTTGTTCAAAAACCTTGGTGAAAATTAATGGACAGAAATTACAACTCCAAAGAAATTAATAACAAGTTACTATCTTTGCAATATTTCATCAAGTACACACATAAGCATGGCCAAATCCTAAGTCAAGTCCTAAAAACCCTAGTTAAAGCATTAAATATAGTGACAACTATGAACATACACACTCTTCTCTGACAGCAACGCCTAGAAGCAACAGCAAGTATCACACCTCGACCGAAAATGAACATGAAGTATAGTGCAGTTTCCAGGGACAACTTAAGCAATAGTAAATGTGGTTATGTTTACTCGTAAATTTGTGATTCTAACCTTACAAGTTAAACATAGATAGAGGTTTACCAACTAGCAACAATTGCGTGCTGTCCAGTAAGGTAAGATTACAGGCGGGTATTAAACAAAGGATCTTTGGGGATCAAAATACAACCTTTTGAATAGCTTTCTCCGCATCCTTTTTCTTTTTACACAAATCGAAAACAACAGTAACTTCCTGAAACTGCAAGGAACAACAGAAAAGGTAAGGCCCTTCTGTAGTATGTTCATCCCCGGGCATTCACTTTCATCAGATTTTTGTACTTCCTCAACTTTGTACACTACATTGGCCCTAAACTTTTGGTGTATATTAGTTTACCATATTATGCACATAGTCTGACTAAGCAAACTAAGTATAAATAGCTAAATCCCTGATGTAAAATACAAATGAAAGAAAACCATTTATGGGCTAAATACGTGGAAACCTAACACACATAAGCAAACTAGTCAGGGCAAGCAAAAAAGATGATGATAAACATAAAATGTGCAAAAATAAAGTAAAGATAAAAGGTGTTTATGAAAAGTAAAGCAAGAAAATCATACCTTACAATGGGTTGAATTTACTGTACAGATGTGGATAAATGTGTGATTACGAGGGGTTTCAGTTTGAGAGGGAGGGTAATTATTGCTCCGCATCATTCTTCTTTTTACACAACTTGGAAAGAACAATAACTTCCGGAAGTTGCAAGGAACAACAAAAAAGCCAAGGACCCTTTTGTGGTAAGTTTAGCCCCAGGCATCCAATTCCATTAGATTTCTGTACTTCCTCAACCTTGTACACTGCATTGGCCCCAAAACTTTGGTGTATAATAGCTTTCAGGATGAGGGTTTTTTTCTTCAACGGGAGAGCTGAGGTTCCTTGAGATCCCATTACACCTTTCCAAAATAATCAACAACTCTATAATCTGACAAAGGAAAATGTGTAAAAATGGCTAAAATCCTCATGTCAAATACAAGCAAAAAATCCCTATGTGTACATGGAAACCACATAGCATGTATATATGTACAACACACACATTACCAAATCAATGAGGACTCATACTGTAGAATATTATATCGTTAAACAAAGAGGGATAAAATACTATAAAGAATCTTATAAGATTAAACAAGCAAATATGATGATGATAGATATTAATTGTGTAAATTAATGTAAAAATAAAATGGGTTATGAGAAGTAAAGCAAGAAAAACATACCTTAAAAATAGGTTAAATGTACTGTATGGACATGGGTAAGCGTATGATTGAATTTGTTATGCAAAAATGGTTTGAGTTCAAGACTTAAGCTTCACTGGGATTTAGAGAGGATATGGTGGCTGGCGAGGAAACATATTTATACCGTTTTGGGAAAATAAAACATGGTAGCAGGCGTATTCATGGGGAACCGGAACCTCAAACTCAATTGTCATTATTCAGTGTCTGAATTAGTAGTTTAGTTGTACGGAATGAGAGCTTCGTTCCTTATAGGTGGGTAAATCATACCCTCACTGCTGGTTGGGATTCCATAAGATTCTCATTCAATTTACCCTATCCTCATACCCTCTATTCTCATTTCCAACAACAATCCAAACGACTTGGCCTTTCTTAATTCGTCAACATACTATCAAACATAAAAATTAACACTAAATCCAATTATCCAAAATTAATTGGCTGAAATGAATATTAAGGCCTTGTCCATATTCTAAAACAAGTACATTGTAAGCATCATCTAGAATAAGTTCACCCGGTGAAGCAACATAGGAGTGTGTGAGTAAAATGCATTACGTGCACCTGGAGGTTTCTTATCATGCATTTTGTTTATATTGAAGGAAATTTCTTGGATGCTTAGATAAAAATGGTAAGGGTCAATATTGGAATGCTCTAAACTACGGTGTTAGACAATGTAATACAAAATGCATAACGAGTAAACTCACGTACATGCAGGAACAGAATACAATAGAAATTAAGAAAAAATGGAATGTCTTAATCCTGGCTTCGCAAAAAATAGCAGCATGTGCCCATACTGAAATTAATAAATCTGGCTATTTGTAATTAATTTAGAAATTATCTATCTATATCAAGACGTGTGTGTACATATGGCATGAACAAGGTCTAAGCATGCTCAGTGATGAACTAAATACCTAAAAGTTGTATCCATGATAACCTAAAGACTTTTACATTTCCAGCTAACATAACCCATTGCAAAGAAAAAGAAGAGAAGAATTGTGTTCACCAAAACATAATCTTATATTTCATATGCCTTGAGAACATTATTGTCAATGTTTAGAAGGAAAATAAATTATGCCACTGAGAGAAACAAGATTTGCAACATGGGACAACAATAGGAAAGCTAGAGTACAAGCAGAAACATTATCATAACCTGGAAACGAGAAATTTACAGGCATATGTTACACCAAGCTCTTGTGCAATAACATCCACATAATACATGTTAATAGAAACATTGAGAAGCAAGGGTTCAGCAATCTTGTCACATGAGCAAGGAACACGTACTGCTTTAACGCAAGTGCTTTCTGGCAAGTTAGATAGCTGATTATCTATGGCCTGCACAACTTCAGGAGGATATGGACTTGGCCTTCGTATCAAAAGATGAGTTTTAGAAATCAACAAAGGTGCTCTGGAAGCGGCCTTCAGAATTAGTGGTACCACCAACCCTGGATTGGACTTAACTTAGGATTGATACATTTATGTAGGATATAACAGAAACAGGAACATAAACATATAACTAATTCTTTCCCAGAAAGGCCGCCTTGAAGTGACCACTCCACAAATGAACAGGCGTAGAGAACCTTATCAAATTTGTTATCCATGCTTTCGAAAATTAATCTTTCGAAAAATTTTAAATTCAATGAAACTAAAACCTCACAATGAAAGAAATCAAGTTCAACATTAATGTAGTGATCGTCTTTTTTCCTTTAAAACATTGCACCAACTTAACAAATATATCATTTATTGAATGTCCATGTAAATATCTTAAATAGCAAAACTCTGAAAAGATGTTCAGTTTTCTAAAAATACTATTTAAGATACTGCGAATCTTAATTTCTTTGTGAAAGAAAGCATATCGCATCTCAAAATAAATACGAGAGACGGCTGACCACTTCATCCCCTGCTTCTTGTGCAGTGGGTATACTCAAGATATGATCAATACCGAGCTGCAATGGAAGAAAATCAATTGCATCAAAATGGCATCACTAAATCAGTTCATTTGAGAAAATGGCGGGTTAAAGATTAAAACAAAACAAAGAACTTTGTGACATTGTATATGTATATCTCACAGTAGGAAATTCAAAGATAAGCATGCACATAGTTCATGACCATAATGTATAATAAAGAACAATCTGCAATAGTAGGTGTTGGAGTGGAGAATTAAGATTGTTTACAGATTAATTTCCTTGTTTCTCATGCTATAGGAATTACAGTGTCATCTGTTTCACTTGGGTAAAAACAGTAACATACTAAATAAGCTACAAGAAGCTTTAAAGACATGTAATATCGATGATTTCCCTACTCTGTATACATACGGCAACCTTAATTAAATGTTTCACCGTATTCTGATTTCTAAAAGGAAATAATTGGTTTAATCTTATATCTACGATAAAAAATTCACCCGGACTATTTTACATTCTTAGTTGAAAAATGCAAGAGTTTTGGTAAAAAAAACCATGGTGAAATTTAACGAAGAGAAAGTACGAGTCCAAAGAAATGAATAACAAGTTAGTATATGTGTGGTATCTTTGCAATATTTCATTAAGTACACACATGAGCATGGCCAAGTCCTTAGTCAAGTCCCATAAATCCTAGGGCCTTGTTAAAGCATTTAAAACAGTAAGAAGTACACACATACACACTCTTCTATGACAGAAATGCCGAAAATCGACAACAAGTATCACACCTTGACTGACAATGAATATGAACTGTAGTGCACTTTCCAGCGACACCTTAGCATTAGTAAATGTGGTTATGTTTACTCACAAAATTGTGATTCTAACCTGACAGGTTAAACATAGATAGAGGTTTGTTAAGTAGCGACAACCGTGAACTCAGTCCAATGACGAAAAATTACAGGCAGGTATTAAAAAAAGGATCTTTGGGATCAAAAGGCAAAACCTTTTCAATAACCTTTTCCGCGGCAGATCCGCATCCTTTTTCTTTTTACACAACTCTAAAACAACAGTAACTTCCAGAAGTTGCAAAGAACAACGAAAAAGGTAAGGACGCTTCTGTGGTAATTTTAGCACCAGGCATCCATTTCCATCAGATTTACGTACTCCTTCAACCTTGTACACTGCATTGGCCCCAAATAATAGCTTAGGCATCTTGAGTTCCCATTACAACAGAAGCTGAGGCATCTTGGGATCCCATTACACCTTCCCCAAATAATGTACATATAGCTAAAACCTTCATGTAGAATACAAAAAAAAAAAAAAAATCCTTAACGGGCTAATACATGGAAACCACACACGCAAATACACACACATAAGCAAATTAATCAGGGCATAAACAAGATTAAACAACCACAAATATTGATGATGATAAACAATAAATGTGTAATATAAAGTCAAGATAAAAGGGGTTCACCTCTGGTAAAGAAAAGCTCTATCCAGTTGTTGCCATGAGCTACCCGAGGGTGGGACATCAGTTTCTCTTTCAAGGTTACCTCTTGATCAAGCTGTATTCGAGCTACCACCTGCTCTAATAGGATTTATAAAGGCTGAGCAGTTGAGTAACCATTTTGAGGATGAAGGATTAGGTAAAGATGCTTTTGGGCTCGTAACGCTCGTTGACATTATAGCTTTATTCCTCCTCGACAGCGCCTACTTTATGGTTACATGGCAGAAAAGGGGGGCTTGGATAATTTCAACCAGCATGCTGATGGTCACTATCTTCTCAGTCTCTCTTGTGTTGAAAATTGCAGGTTCATTCAATTATTTTATATTTTTTTTCGAAATTTGTTGTGATGCTCTTGTTTTCTGAATGCCTAGATAAGCCACTACAAAAATTTGAGATGAGATCTTATGAGGAGGTGGTCATAAGCCAGTTGAAGCAGATGGAGGAAAATCATCTTTAGATCTGCTACAAGAATAAAGTCGAAAAGCTAACAAAAGAGTTGGAAGTTCTTAGAGGGTCCGATAATGCAGTGGGCGAAAAAGATACGAACGGTCTTAGAGGGGAATCGTATTGTCTAGTAGAGAACCAAATTGCATCAGAAAGAAATTAAGGAGGAGGTAATTAGTGATCCTCTATGATAAGTGGCATAAACAATCTCATATGTATACCATTCACTGGCAATGCCAGTCATCAGATGTTTATGCTAGTGATTATACAGGATCACTAATTACCCCTCCACAATTTCTTTGTGATGCAATTTGGTTCTTTTGGTTCTCTGCTAGACAATAAGATTCTCCTCCAAGACCTTCTGTATCTTCTCGGCCACTACTTTAAAAGACTCTCTAAGAACTTCCAACTCTTTTGTTAGCTTTACGACGTTATTGTTGTAACGGATCAGAAGATGAATGTCCTCCTTCATCTGCTGCTTTACCTAGCTAATGACCATCTCTTCATCATAAGATCTCATCTCAAATTTTTGTTGTGGCATATCTAGGCATTCAGAAAACAAGAGGATCATAACATAATTCCAAAAAGAAAAGGAAATTGAATGAACCTGCATATTGAACACAAGCGAGACTAAGAAGATATTGACCAATGACCATGTGCATGCTGGTTGAAACTATCCAAGTCCCCATCTTCTGCCATGTAACCATAAAGTTGGCGCTGTCCACCAGAAATAAAGGTATAATGTTCAACAATGGTCACGAGCCCAAGCTTTCTTTACCTAACCGTTTATCCTCAAATTGGGTACTCAACTGATAAACCTCTACAAACCCTACTAAGCTAGCAAGCCTCACTTGACATGTCACTTCTAATTCAGATGAAAAATGAACAAGTGTATCAATTTTCATTTTTCATTATTATCTTTTTATAAAAAAGATAAAGGGAGATCTATAATATACATCCTAATTGTTTAATCATATATACGAACAACAAAAATATAAATATAAGAGATGCATTTTAAACACTATTACGCATTAAAATAGTGCAATTAAAACTCATACGAATAAGTAATTACGTAGACTGCACCCGGAAAAGACCATCGTATTGTATTCAAACATTCGTTAAATTAAAACATTGACAAGGCCACTAATACATTAAACACACACGAACGAGTAAATAAATGAAGAAAAGAGAATGAAGCAAGCATATAGAGTGTATACTCGACTAAAATGATATTCAAGAAGGCCAAACGAACTTTGAATCTTTCCAAGTACGAATAATTTTGTTAAATATAACCCTTTTCATATAGTAAGATTCACAGTCAAAAGATTTTTTTTAACAAAACAAATGGAGAAAACTCTCTTTTGATTCTTAAGGTATCAAGTTTAAATCACATAAGGTAAAAATAAGAATAATTTCTTCTAGATCTTGAATCAAATATCGGCTTAATGCTTATTCGCACGAAAATAAAGTTTCCGAGATACTAAGGTATTTTAGACTAGGTAAGCAACTTCTCTCTTTACACTTTCTTAGACAAATATATTCAAAGAATGTTAGTAAAATTAATAAATACGCGTAATTGTAAATGGATATAACAACATATATATAAAGCAAGGTAACCATCACAAATTCGTTGAAATCTAAACAGAATACAACAGAAAAAGATGGGATCGAAGCAAAAAACACACCAAATAGTCGCTGGAAAAACTGGCCGGAAAGAGGATTCAATGGTGACTTTTCTAGGCTACAAAGGTCAAATAAAGGCTGTCTAACAAGGATCTAGGGGCTGCCTTAAAGGTGTGGCCGAATGTATGTGTTTGGCGAGCTGGAATGAAGATTACTGAAGTTTAAAGAATGAAGAAACTATTAAGTATAATAGCTTAAACGCGTAAAAACCTTTTTGCAATTTAAGCTACTGAATTGAGAGGGTTTCTAGAGAACAAACATCAGCATAACATTGACTCGCAAGGACTTGAAGAAATAAAGTAGTGGGATTGGGAGGTATTCATACATATGAGAGCTTGACAATTGGTAAGGACCTAATAAAATAGTAATAACCAAGTAAGGGGGTTGAACCTAGACACTCTCTAGATCCTTCTACACACTCTCTAGATCCTTCTATTACTTTGTAAGACTAAGAGTAGAAACAATTTTGAGCCCGTTTGGCAACAGGCTTATAGTCGGGCTAAAAGCCATATTCAATTTTAAATTAAAAAATGTTTGTTTGTGTAATAAGTTATAAATGACTTAAAGTTAAAAAAACAGTTTAAAATCAAAAGCAAGGGGTTATAATAATAACCAAGTAAGGGTTTGAACCTAGACACTCTCTAGATCCTTTGTTACTTTGTAAGACCGAATAGGGGTGTTTTCAATTAAGATTTTAAAGTATTTTTAATAATTTATGGATTTTATTGGAATTTGTAAATTCACGAATTGTTTAAAATCTATATTAGATTATATATAGACGTTTTAAATTCTACACAGATTTTGTTGGATTTTAATTGATTGATTTATGAAGATTTTTGTGGACTAAAAACAATCCTAAAGATTCTATTGGATTGATTTTTTTTTATTTTTTTAGAATATCCATATATAAATTAAAATAATATTATATGTAATTCAAACTAGTTATTTGTCTAATGTAACTTTTCATCCATGTGTTCTTCGTTCTCATTATATTTTTTATCATCATCCTCTACATTTGTCGTAGTACAAATAAAATACAAGAATATTATCTTGTAATTTGTGGATATATAAAATCCATTAGCAAAATTACAATTGAGAAAATAATACTTTTTGAATATATAAGCATTTTTCGTAGTGATGCAAAAAGCAATTTTATATTTCAAATGACATTGATCATACACGGTTTAATTTTAAAACACAATTTAAACTACCGGTCCGTGCTTTTCTATGTTAGTAATAATAATGGATTAAAGATTAAAAGAAAACATAGAACTTTGTCCCGTGCACAGATTCATGACCATAAAGCATAAATAAACAATTTCCAACAGTAGGTGTCGTTGTGAAGGAATATAATCGTTTTCAATTTGATTATAATCGTTTTCAACTTAATCTTCTTGTTTCTCATGCTATAGGCATTACAGTGTCATTTGTTTCACTTGGGTAAAAACAGTAACTTACTAAATGAGCTAGAAGAAGATTTAAAGACATGTAATCTAGATAATACACCTAATTTGTGTGCATATATATGGCATCCTTGATTAAATGTTTCACAGTTTTCTGACTTCTAAAGGGAAATAATTCCTATAACCTTATATCAAATTTAAGAATACACCCAGACCATTGTACATTTTTAAACCAAATGCAAGAATTTTTGTTCAAAAACCTTGGTGAAAATTAATGGACAGAAATTACAACTCCAAAGAAATTAATAACAAGTTACTATCTTTGCAATATTTCATCAAGTACACACATAAGCATGGCCAAATCCTAAGTCAAGTCCTAAAAACCCTAGTTAAAGCATTAAATATAGTGACAACTATGAACATACACACTCTTCTCTGACAGCAACGCCTAGAAGCAACAGCAAGTATCACACCTCCACCGAAAATGAACATGAAGTATAGTGCAGTTTCCAGGGACAACTTAAGCAATAGTAAATGTGGTTATGTTTACTCGTAAATTTGTGATTCTAACCTTACAAGTTAAACATAGATAGAGGTTTACCAACTAGCAACAATTGCGTGCTGTCCAGTAAGGTAAGATTACAGGCGGGTATTAAACAAAGGATCTTTGGGGATCAAAATACAACCTTTTCAATAGCTTTCTCCGCATCCTTTTTCTTTTTACACAAATCGAAAACAACAGTAACTTCCTGAAACTGCAAGGAACAACAGAAAAGGTAAGGCCCTTCTGTAGTATGTTCATCCCCGGGCATTCACTTTCATCAGATTTTTGTACTTCCTCAACTTTGTACACTACATTGGCCCTAAACTTTTGGTGTATATTAGTTTACCATATTATGCACATAGTCTGACGAAGCAAACTAAGTATAAATAGCTAAATCCCTGATGTAAAATACAAATTAAAGAAAACCATTTATGGGCTAAATACGTGGAAACCTAACACACATAAGCAAACAAGTCAGGGCAAGCAAAAAATATGATGATAAACATAAAATGTGCAAAAATAAAGTAAAGATAAAAGGTGTTTATGAAAAGTAAAGCAAGAAAATCATACCTTACAATGGGTTGAATTTACTGTACAGATGTGGATAAATGTGTGATTACGAGGGGTTTCAGTTTGAGAGGGAGGATAATTATTGCTCCGCATCATTTTTCTTTTTACACAACTTGGAAAGAACAATAATTTCCGGAAGTTGCAAGGAACAACAAAAAAGCCAAGGACCCTTCTGTGGTAAGTTTAGCCCCAGGCATCCAATTCCATTAGATTTCTGTACTTACTCAACCTTGTACACTGCATTGGCCCCAAAACTTTGGTGTATAATAGATTTCATGATGAGGGTTTTTTTCTTCAACGGGAGAGCTGAGGTTCCTTGAGATCCCATTTGACCTTTCCAAAATAATCAACAACTCTATAACTGACAAAGGAAAATGTGTAAAAAAGGCCAAAATCCTCATGTCAAATACAAGCAAAAAATCCCTATGTGTACATGGAAACCACATAGCATGTATATATGTACAACACACACATTACCAAATCAATGAGGACACATACTGTAGAATATTATATCGTTAAACAAAGAGGGATAAAATACTATAAAGAATCTTATAAGATTAAACAAGGAAATATGATGATGATAGATATTAATTGTGTAAATTAATGTAAAAATAAAATGGGTTATGAGAAGTAAAGCAAGAAAAACATACCTTAAGAATGGGTTAAATGTATTGTATGGACATGGGTAAGCGTATGATTGAATTTGTTATGCAAAAATGGTTTGAGTTCAAGACTTAAGCTTCACTGGGATTTAGAGAGGATATGGTGGCTGGCGAGGAAACATATTTATACCGTTTTGGGAAAATAAAACATGGTAGCAGGCGTATTCATGGGGAACCGGAACCTCAATCTCAATTGTCATTATTCAGTGTCTGAATTAGTAGTTTAGTTGTACGGAATGAGAGCTTCGTTCCTTATAGGTGGGTAAATCATACCCTCACTGCTGGTTGGGATTCCATAAGATTCTCATTCAATTTACCCTATCCTCATACCCACTATTCTCATTTCCAACAACCATCCAAACGACTTGGCCTTTCTTAATTCGTCAACATACTATCAAACATACAAATTAACACTAAATCCAATTATCCAAAATTAATTGGCTGAAATGAATATTAAGGCCTTGTCCATATTCTAAAACAAGTACATTGTAAGCATCATCTAGAATAAGTTCACCGGTGAAGCAACATAGGAGTGTGTGAGTAAAATGCATTACGTGCACCTGGAGGTTTCTTATCATGCATTTTGTTTATATTGAAGGAAATTTCTTGGATGCTTAGATAAAAATGGTAAGGGTCAATACTGGAATGCTCTGAACTACGGTGTTAGACAATGTAATACAAAATGCATAACGAGTAAACTCACGCACATGCAGGAACAGAATACAGTAGAAATTAAGAAAAAATGGAATGTCTTAATCCTGGCTTCGCAAAAAATAGCAGCATGTGCCCATACTGAAATTAATAAATCTGGCTATTTGTAATTAATTTAGAAATGATCTATCTATATCAAGACGTGTGTGTACATATGGCATGAACAAGGTCTAAGCATGCTCAGTGATGAACTAAATACCTAAAAGTTGTAATGCATGATAACCTAAAGACTTTTACATTTCCAGCTAACATAACCCATTGCAAGGAAAAAGAAGAGAAGAATTGTGTTCACCAAAACATAATCTTATATTTCATATGCCTTGAGAACATTATTGTCAATGTTTAGAAGGAAAATAAATTATGCCACTGAGAGAAACAAGATTTGCAACATGGGACAACAATAGGAAAGCTAGAGTACAAGCAGAAACATTATCATAACCTGGAAACGAGAAATTTACAGGCATATGTTACACCAAGCTCTTGTGCAATAACATCCACATAATACATGTTAATAGAAACATTGAGAAGCAAGGGTTCAACAATCTTGTCACATGAGCATGGAACACGTACTGCTTTGACGCAAGTGCTTTCTGGCAAGTTCGATAGCTGACTATCTATGGCCTGCACAACTTCAGGAGGATATGGACTTGGCCTTCGCATCAAAAGATGAGTTTTAGAAATGAACAAAGGTGCTCTGGAAGCGGCCTTCAGAATTAGTGGTACCACCAACCCTGGATTGGACTTAACTTAGGTTGATACATTTATGTAGGATATAACAGAAACAGGAAAATAAACATATAACTAATTCTTTCCCAGAAAGGCCGCCTTGAAGTGACCACTCCACAAATGAACAGGCGTAGAGAACCTTATCAAATTTGTTATCCATGCTTTCGAAAATTAATCTTTCGAAAAATTTTAAATTCAATGAAACTAAAACCTCACAATGAAAGAAATCAAGTTCAACATTAATGTAGTGATCGTCTTTTTTCCTTTAAAACATTGCACCAACTTAACAAATATATCATTTATTGAATGTCCATGTAAATATCTTAAATAGCAAAACTCTGAAAAGATGTTCAGTTTTCTACAAATACTATTTAAGATACTGCGAATCTTAATTTCTTTGTGAAAGAAAGCATATCGCATCTCAAAATAAATACGAGAGACGGCTGACCACTTCATCCCCTGCTTCTTGTGCAGTGGGTATACTCAAGATATGATCAATACCGAGCTGCAATGGAAGAAAATCAATTGCATCAAAATGGCATCACTAAATCAGTTCATTTGAGAAAATGGTGGGTTAAAGATTAAAAGAAAACAAAGAACTTTGTGGCATTGTATATGTATATCTCACAGTAGGAAATTCAAAGATAAGCATGCACATAGTTCATGACCATAATGTATAATAAAGAACAATCTGCAATAGTAGGTGTTGGAGTGGAGAATTAAGATTGTTTACAGATTAATTTCCTTGTTTCTCATGCTATAGGAATTACAGTGTCATCTGTTTCACTTGGGTAAAAACAGTAACATACTAAATAATCTACAAGAAGCTTTAAAGACATGTAATATCGATGATTTCCCTACTCTGTATACATACGGCAACCTTAATTAAATGTTTCACCGTATTCTGATTTCTAAAAGGAAATAATTGGTTTAATCTTATATCTACGATAAAAAATTCACCCGGACTATTTTACATTCTTAGTTGAAAAATGCAAGAGTTTTTGTAAAAAAACCATGGTGAAATTTAACGAAGAGAAAGTACGAGTCCAAAGAAATGAATAACAAGTTAGTATATGTGTGGTATCTTTGCAATATTTCATTAAGTACACACATGAGCATGGCCAAGTCCTTAGTCAAGTCCCATAAATCCTAGGGCCTTGTTAAAGCATTTAAAACAGTAAGAAGTACACACATACACACTCTTCTATGACAGAAATGCCGAAAATCGACAACAAGTATCACACCTTGACTGACAATGAATATGAACTGTAGTGCACTTTCCAGCGACACCTTAGCATTAGTAAATGTGGTTATGTTTACTCACAAAATTGTGATTCTAACCTGACAGGTTAAACATAGATAGAGGTTTGTTAAGTAGCGACAACCGTGAACTCTGTCCAATGAGGAAAAATTACAGGCAGGTATTAAAAAAAGGATCTTTGGGATCAAAAGGCAAAACCTTTTCAATAACCTTTTCCGCGGCAGATCCGCATCCTTTTTCTTTTTACACAACTCTAAAACAACAGTAACTTCCAGAAGTTGCAAAGAACAACGAAAAAGGTAAGGACGCTTCTGTGGTAATTTTAGCACCAGGCATCCATTTCCATCAGATTTACGTACTCCTTCAACCTTGTACACTGCATTGGCCCCAAATAATAGCTTAGGCATCTTGAGTTCCCATTACAACAGAAGCTGAGGCATCTTGGGATCCCATTACACCTTCCCCAAATAATGTACATATAGCTAAAACCCTCATGTAGAATACAAAAAAAAAAAAAATCCTCAACGGGCTAATACATGGAAACCACACACGCAAATACACACACATAAGCAAATTAATCAGGGCATAAACAAGATTAAACAACCACAAATATTGATGATGATAAACAATAAATGTGTAATATAAAGTCAAGATAAAAGGGGTTCACCTCTGGTAAAGAAAAGCTCTATCCAGTTGTTTCCATGAGCTACCCGAGGGTGGGACATCAGTTTCTCTTTCAAGGTTACCTCTTGATCAAGCTGTATTCGAGCTACCACCTGCTCTAATAGGATTTATAAAGGCTGAGCAGTTGAGTAACCATTTTGAGGATGAAGGATTAGGTAAAGAAGCTTTTGGGCTCGTAACGCTCGTTGACATTATAGCTTTATTCCTCCTCGACAGCGCCTACTTTATGGTTACATGGCAGAAAAGGGGGGCTTGGATAATTTCAACCAGCATGCTGATGGTCACTATCTTCTCAGTCTCTCTTGTGTTGAAAATTGCAGGTTCATTCAATTATTTTATATTTTTTTTCGAAATTTGTTGTGATGCTCTTGTTTTCTGAATGCCTAGATAAGCCACTACAAAAATTTGAGATGAGATCTTATGAGGAGGTGGTCATAAGCCAGTTGAAGCAGATGGAGGAAAATCATCTTTAGATCTGCTACAAGAATAAAGTCGAAAAGCTAACAAAAGAGTTGGAAGTTCTTAGAGGGTCCGATAATGCAGTGGGCGAAAAAGATACGAACGGTCTTAGAGGGGAATCGTATTGTCTAGTAGAGAACCAAATTGCATCAGAAAGAAATTAAGGAGGAGGTAATTAGTGATCCTCTATGATAAGTGGCATAAACAATCTCATATGTATACCATTCACTGGCAATGCCAGTCATCAGATGTTTATGCTAGTGATTATACAGGATCACTAATTACCCCTCCACAATTTCTTTGTGATGCAATTTGGTTCTTTTGGTTCTCTGCTAGACAATAAGATTCTCCTCCAAGACCTTCTGTATCTTCTCGGCCACTACTTTAAAAGACTCTCTAAGAACTTCCAACTCTTTTGTTAGCTTTACGACGTTATTGTTGTAACGGATCAGAAGATGAATGTCCTCCTTCATCTGCTGCTTTACCTAGCTAATGACCATCTCTTCATCATAAGATCTCATCTCAAATTTTTGTTGTGGCATATCTAGGCATTCAGAAAACAAGAGGATCATAACATAATTCCAAAAAGAAAAGGAAATTGAATGAACCTGCACATTGAACACAAGCGAGACTAAGAAGATATTGACCAATGACCATGTGCATGCTGGTTGAAACTATCCAAGTCCCCATCTTCTGCCATGTAACCATAAAGTCGGCGCTGTCCACCAGAAACAAAGCTATAATGTTCAACAATGGTCACGAGCCCAAGCTTCTTTACCTAACCGTTTATCCTCAAATTGGGTACTCAACTGATAAACCTCTACAAACCCTACTAAGCTAGAAAGCCTCACTTGAGATGAAAAATGAACAAGTGTATCAATTTTCATTTTTCATTATTATCTTTTTATAAAAAAGATAAAGGGAGATCTATAATATACATCATAATTGTTTAATCATATATACGAACAACAAAAATATAAATATAAGAGATGCATTTTAAACACTATTACGCATTAAAATAGTGCAATTAAAACTCATACGAATAAGTAATTACGTAGACTGCACCCGGAAAAGACCATCGTATTGTATTCAAACATTCGTTAAATTAAAACATTGACAAGGCCACTAATACATTAAACACACACGAACGAGTAAATAAATGAAGAAAAGAGAATGAAGCAAGCATATAGAGTGTATACTCGACTAAAATGATATTCAAGAAGGCCAAACGAACTTTGAATCTTTCCAAGTACGAATAATTTTGTTAAATATAACCCTTTTCATATAGTAAGATTCACAGTCAAAAGATTTTTTTTAACAAAACAAATGGAGAAAACTCTCTTTTGATTCTTAAGGTATCAAGTTTAAATGACATAAGGTAAAAATAAGAATACTTTCTTCTAGATCTTGAATCAAATATCGGCTTAATGCTTATTCGCACGAAAATAAAGTTTCCGAGATACTAAGGTATTTTAGACTAGGTAAGCAACTTCTCTCTTTACACTTTCTTAGACAAATATATTCAAAGAATGTTAGTAAAATTAATAAATACGCGTAATTGTAAATGGATATAACAACATATATATAAAGCAAGGTAACCATCACAAATTCGTTGAAATCTAAACAGAATACAACAGAAAAAGATGGGATCGAAGCAAAAAACACACCAAATAGTCGCTGGAAAAACTGGCCGGAAAGAGGATTCAATGGTGACTTTTCTAGGCTACAAAGGTCAAATAAAGGCTGTCTAACAAGGATCTAGGGGCTGCCTTAATGGTGTGGCCGAATGTATGTGTTTGGCCAGCTGGAATGAAGATTATTGAAGTTTAAAGAATGAAGAAACTATTAAGTATAATAGCTTAAACGCGTAAAAACCTTTTTGCAATTTAAGCTACTGAATTGAGAGGGTTTCTAGAGAACAAACATCAGCATAACATTGACTCGCAAGGACTTGAAGAAATAAAGTAGTGGGATTGGGAGGTATTCATACATATGAGAGCTTGACAATTGGTAAGGACCTAATAAAATAGTAATAACCAAGTAAGGGGGTTGAACCTAGACACTCTCTAGATCCTTCTACACACTCTCTAGATCCTTCTATTACTTTGTAAGACTAAGAGTAGAAACAATTTTGAGCCCGTTTGGCAACAGGCTTATAGTCGGGCTAAAAGCCATATTCAATTTTAAATTAAAAAATGTTTGTTTGTGTAATAAGTTATAAATGACTTAAAGTTAAAAAAACAGTTTAAAATCAAAAGCAAGGGGTTATAATAATAACCATGTAAGGGTTTGAACCTAGACACTCTCTAGATCCTTTGTTACTTTGTAAGACCGAATAGGGGTGTTTTCAATTAAGATTTTAAAGTATTTTTAATAATTTATGGATTTTATTGGAATTTGTAAATTCACGAATTGTTTAAAATCTATATTAGATTATATATAGACGTTTTAAATTCTACACAGATTTTGTTGGATTTTAATTGATTGATTTATGAAGATTTTTGTGGACTAAAAACAATCCTAAAGATTCTATTGGATAGATTTTTTTTTATTTTTTTAGAATATCCATATATAAATTAAAATAATATTATATATAATTCAAAATAGTTATTTGTCTAATGTAACTTTTCATCCATGTGTTCTTCGTTCTCATTATATTTTTTATCATCATCCTCTACATTTGTCGTAGTACAAATAAAATACAAGAATATTATCTTGTAATTTGTGGATATATAAAATCCATTAGCAAAATTACAATTGAGAAAATAATACTTTTTGAATATATAAGCATTTTTCGTAGTGATGCAAAAAGCAATTTTATATTTCAAATGACATTGATCATACACGGTTTAATTTTAAAACACAATTTAAACTAGCGGTCCGTGCTTTTCTATGTTAGTTATAATAATGGATTAAAGATTAAAAGAAAACATAGAACTTTGTCCCGTGCACAGATTCATGACCATAAAGCATAAATAAACAATTTCCAACAGTAGGTGTCGTTGTGAAGGAATATAATCGTTTTCAATTTGATTATAATCGTTTTCAACTTAATCTTCTTGTTTCTCATGCTATAGGCATTACAGTGTCATTTGTTTCACTTGGGTAAAAACAGTAACTTACTAAATGAGCTAGAAGAAGATTTAAAGACATGTAATCTAGATAATACACCTAATTTCTGTGCATATATATGGCATCCTTGATTAAATGTTTCACAGTTTTCTGACTTCTAAAGGGAAATAATTCCTATAACCTTATATCAAATTTAAGAATACACCCAGACCATTGTACATTTTTAAACCAAATGCAAGAATTTTTGTTCAAAAACCTTGGTGAAAATTAATGGACAGAAATTACAACTCCAAAGAAATTAATAACAAGTTACTATCTTTGCAATATTTCATCAAGTACACACATAAGCATGGCCAAATCCTAAGTCAAGTCCTAAAAACCCTAGTTAAAGCATTAAATATAGTGACAACTATGAACATACACACTCTTCTCTGACAGCAACGCCTAGAAGCAACAGCAAGTATCACACCTCGACCGAAAATGAACATGAAGTATAGTGCAGTTTCCAGGGACAACTTAAGCAATAGTAAATGTGGTTATGTTTACTCGTAAATTTGTGATTCTAACCTTACAAGTTAAAAATAGATAGAGGTTTACCAACTAGCAACAATTGCGTGCTGTCCAGTAAGGTAAGATTACAGGCGGGTATTAAACAAAGGATCTTTGGGGATCAAAATACAACCTTTTCAATAGCTTTCTCCGCATCCTTTTTCTTTTTACACAAATCGAAAACAACAGTAACTTCCTGAAACTGCAAGGAACAACAGAAAAGGTAAGGCCCTTCTGTAGTATGTTCATCCCCGGGCATTCACTTTCATCAGATTTTTGTACTTCCTCAACTTTGTACACTACATTGGCCCTAAACTTTTGGTGTATATTAGTTTACCATATTATGCACATAGTCTGACTAAGCAAACTAAGTATAAATAGCTAAATCCCTGATGTAAAATACAAATTAAAGAAAACCATTTATGGGCTAAATACGTGGAAACCTAACACACATAAGCAAACTAGTCAGGGCAAGCAAAAAAGATGATGATAAACATAAAATGTGCAAAAATAAAGTAAAGATAAAAGGTGTTTATGAAAAGTAAAGCAAGAAAATCATACCTTACAATGGGTTGAATTTACTGTACAGATGTGGATAAATGTGTGATTACGAGGGGTTTCAGTTTGAGAGGGAGGATAATTATTGCTCCGCATCATTTTTCTTTTTAGACAACTTGGAAAGAACAATAACTTCCGGAAGTTGCAAGGAACAACAAAAAAGCCAAGGACCCTTCTGTGGTAAGTTTAGCCCCAGGCATCCAATTCCATTAGATTTCTGTACTTACTCAACCTTGTACACTGCATTGGCCCCAAAACTTTGGTGTATAAAAGATTTCATGATGAGGGTTTTTTTCTTCAACGGGAAAGCTGAGGTTCCTTGAGATCCCATTAGACCTTTCCAAAATAATCAACAACTCTATAACTGACAAAGGAAAATGTGTAAAAAAGGCCAAAATCCTCATGTCAAATACAAGCAAAAAATCCCTATGTGTACATGGAAACCACATAGCATGTATATATGTACAACACACACATTACCAAATCAATGAGGACACATACTGTAGAATATTATATCGTTAAACAAAGAGGGATAAAATACTATAAAGAATCTTATAAGATTAAACAAGCAAATATGATGATGATAGATATTAATTGTGTAAATTAATGTAAAAATAAAATGGGTTATGAGAAGTAAAGCAAGAAAAACATACCTTAAGAATGGGTTAAATGTACTGTATGGACATGGGTAAGCGTATGATTGAATTTGTTATGCAAAAATGGTTTGAGTTCAAGACTTAAGCTTCACTGGGAGTTAGAGAGGATATGGTGGCTGGCGAGGAAACATATTTATACCGTTTTGGGAAAATAAAACATGGTAGCAGGCGTATTCATGGGTAACCGGAACCTCAATCTCAATTGTCATTATTCAGTGTCTGAATTAGTAGTTTAGTTGTACGGAATGAGAGCTTCGTTCCTTATAGGTGGGTAAATCATACCCTCGCTGCTGGTTGGGATTCCATAAGATTCTCATTCAATTTACCCTATCCTCATACCCTCTATTCTCATTTCCAACAACCATCCAAACGACTTGGCCTTTCTTAATTCGTCAACATACTATCAAACATACAAATTAACACTAAATCCAATTATCCAAAATTAATTGGCTGAAATGAATATTAAGGCCTTGTCCATATTCTAAAACAAGTACATTGTAAGCATCATCTAGAATAAGTTCACCGGTGAAGCAACATAGGAGTGTGTGAGTAAAATGCATTACGTGCACCTGGAGGTTTCTTATCATGCATTTTGTTTATATTGAAGGAAATTTCTTGGATGCTTAGATAAAAATGGTAAGGGTCAATACTGGAATGCTCTGAACTACGGTGTTAGACAATGTAATACAAAATGCATAACGAGTAAACTCACGCACATGCAGGAACAGAATACAGTAGAAATTAAGAAAAAATGGAATGTCTTAATCCTGGCTTCGCAAAAAATAGCAGCATGTGCCCATACTGAAATTAATAAATCTGGCTATTTGTAATTAATTTAGAAATTATCTATCTATATCAAGACGTGTGTGTACATATGGCATGAACAAGGTCTAAGCATGCTCAGTGATGAACTAAATACCTAAAAGTTGTAATGCATGATAACCTAAAGACTTTTACATTTCCAGCTAACATAACCCATTGCGAAGAAAAAGAAGAGAAGAATTGTGTTCACCAAAACATAATCTTATATTTCATATGCCTTGAGAACATCATTGTCAATGTTTAGAAGGAAAATAAATTATGCCACTGAGAGAAACAAGATTTGCAACATGGGACAACAATAGGAAAGCTATAGTACAAGCAGAAACATTATCATAACCTGGAAACGTGAAATTTACAGGCATATGTTACACCAAGCTCTTGTGCTATAACATCCACATAATACATGTTAATAGAAACATTGAGAAGCAAGGGTTCAACAATCTTGTCACATGAGCATGGAACACGTACTGCTTTAACGCAAGTGCTTTCTGGCAAGTTAGATAGCTGATTATCTATGGCCTGCACAACTTCAGGAGGATATGGACTTGGCCTTCGCATCAAAAGATGAGTTTTAGAAATGAACAAAGGTGCTCTGGAAGCGGCCTTCAGAATTAGTGGTACCACCAACCCTGGATTGGACTTAACTTAGGATTGATACATTTATGTAGGATATAACAGAAACAGGAACATAAACATATAACTAATTCTTTCCCAGAAAGGCCGCCTTGAAGTGACCACTCCACAAATGAACAGGCGTAGAGAACCTTATCAAATTTGTTATCCATGCTTTCGAAAATTAATCTTTCGAAAAATTTTAAATTCAATGAAACTAAAGCCTCACAATGAAAGAAATCAAGTTCAACATTAATGTAGTGATCGTCTTTTTTCCTTTAAAACATTGCACCAACTTAACAAATATATCATTTATTGAATGTCCATGTAAATATCTTAAATAGCAAAACTCTGAAAAGATGTTCAGTTTTCTACAAATACTATTTAAGATACTGCGAATCTTAATTTCTTTGTGAAAGAAAGCATATCGCATCTCAAAATAAATACGAGAGACGGCTGACCACTTCATCCCCTGCTTCTTGTGCAGTGGGTATACTCAAGATATGATCAATACCGAGCTGCAATGGAAGAAAATCAATTGCATCAAAATGGCTTCACTAAATCAGTTCATTTGAGAAAATGGCGGGTTAAAGATTAAAAGAAAACAAAGAACTTTGTGGCATTGTATATGTATATCTCACAGTAGGAAATTCAAAGATAAGCATGCACATAGTTCATGACCATAATGCATAATAAAGAACAATCTGCAATAATAGGTGTTGGAGTGGAGAATTAAGATTGTTTACAGATTAATTTCCTTGTTTCTCATGCTATAGGAATTACAGTGTCATCTGTTTCACTTGGGTAAAAACAGTAACATACTAAATAAGCTACAAGAAGCTTTAAAGACATGTAATATCGATGATTTCCCTACTCTGTATACATACGGCAACCTTAATTAAATGTTTCACCGTATCCTGATTTCTAAAAGGAAATAATTGGTTTAATCTTATATCTACGATAAAAAATTCACCCGGACTATTTTACATTCTTAGTTGAAAAATGCAAGAGTTTTTGAAAAAAAACCATGGTAAAATTTAACGAAGAGAAAGTACGAGTCCAAAGAAATGAATAACAAGTTAGTATATGTGTAGTATCTTTGCAATATTTCATTAAGTACACACATGAGCATGGCCAAGTCCTTAGTCAAGTCCCATAAATCCTAGGGCCTTGTTAAAGCATTTAAAACAGTAAGAAGTACACACATACACACTCTTCTATGACAGAAATGCCGAAAATCGACAACAAGTATCACACCTTGACTGACAATGAATATGAACTGTAGTGCACTTTCCAGCGACACCTTAGCATTAGTAAATGTGGTTATGTTTACTCACAAAATTGTGATTCTAACCTGACAGGTTAAACATAGATAGAGGTTTGTTAAGTAGCGACAACCGTGAACTCTGTCCAATGAGGAAAAATTACAGGCAGGTATTAAAAAAAGGATCTTTGGGATCAAAAGGCAAAACCTTTTCAATAACCTTTTCCGCGGCAGATCCGCATCCTTTTTCTTTTTACACAACTCTAAAACAACAGTAACTTCCAGAAGTTGCAAAGAACAACGAAAAAGGTAAGGACGCTTCTGTGGTAATTTTAGCACCAGGCATCCATTTCCATCAGATTTACGTACTCCTTCAACCTTGTACACTGCATTGGCCCCAAATAATAGCTTAGGCATCTTGAGTTCCCATTACAACAGAAGCTGAGGCATCTTGGGATCCCATTACACCTTCCCCAAATAATGTACATATAGCTAAAACCCTCATGTAGAATACAAAAAAAAAAAAAATCCTTAACGGGCTAATACATGGAAACCACACACGCAAATACACACACATAAGCAAATTAATCAGGGCATAAACAAGATTAAACAACCACAAATATTGATGATGATAAACAATAAATGTGTAATATAAAGTCAAGATAAAAGGGGTTCACCTCTGGTAAAGAAAAGCTCTATCCAGTTGTTGCCATGAGCTACCCGAGGGTGGGACATCAGTTTCTCTTTCAAGGTTACCTCTTGATCAAGCTGTATTCGAGCTACCACCTGCTCTAATAGGATTTATAAAGGCTGAGCAGTTGAGTAACCATTTTGAGGATGAAGGATTAGGTAAAGAAGCTTTTGGGCTCGTAACGCTCGTTGACATTATAGCTTTATTCCTCCTCGAGAGCGCCTACTTTATGGTTACATGGCAGAAAAGGGGGGGCTTGGATAATTTCAACCAGCATGCTGATGGTCACTATCTTCTCAGTCTCTCTTGTGTTGAAAATTGCAGGTTCATTCAATTATTTTATATTTTTTTTCGAAATTTGTTGTGATGCTCTTGTTTTCTGAATGCCTAGATAAGCCACTACAAAAATTTAAGATGAGATCTTATGAGGAGGTGGTCATAAGCCAGTTGAAGCAGATGGAGGAAAATCATCTTTAGATCTGCTACAAGAATAAAGTCGAAAAGCTAACAAAAGAGTTGGAAGTTCTTAGAGGGTCCGATAATGCAGTGGGCGAAAAAGATACGAACGGTCTTAGAGGGGAATCGTATTGTCTAGTAGAGAACCAAATTGCATCAGAAAGAAATTAAGGAGGAGGTAATTAGTGATCCTCTATGATAAGTGGCATAAACAATCTCATATGTATACCATTCACTGGCAATGCCAGTCATCAGATGTTTAGGCTAGTGATTATACAGGATCACTAATTACGCCTCCACAATTTCTTTGTGATGCAATTTGGTTCTTTTGGTTCTCTGCTAGACAATAAGATTCTCCTCCAAGACCTTCTGTATCTTCTCGGCCACTACTTTAAAAGACTCTCTAAGAACTTCCAACTCTTTTGTTAGCTTTACGACGTTATTGTTGTAACGGATCAGAAGATGAATGTCCTCCTTCATCTGTTGCTTCACCTAGCTAATGACCATCTCTTCATCATAAGATCTCATCTCAAATTTTTGTTGTGGCATATCTAGGCATTCAGAAAACAAGAGGATCATAACATAATTCCAAAAAGAAAAGGAAATTGAATGAACCTGCATATTGAACACAAGCGAGACTAAGAAGATTTTGACCAATGACCATGTGCATGCTGGTTGAAACTATCCAAGTCCCCATCTTCTGCCATGTAACCATAAAGTTGGCGCTGTCCACCAGAAATAAAGATATAATGTTCAACAATGGTCACGAGCCCAAGCTTGTTTACCTAACCGTTTATCCTCAAATTGGGTACTCAACTGATAAACCTCTACACACCCTACTAAGCTAGCAAGCCTCACTTGACATGTCACTTTTAATTCAGATGAAAAATGAACAAGTGTATCAATTTTCATTTTTCATTATTATCTTTTTATAAAAAAGATAAAGGGAGATCTATAATATACATCATAATTGTTTAATCATATATACGAAATACAAAAATATAAATATAAGAGATGCATTTTAAACACTATTACACATTAAAATAGTGCAATTAAAACTCATACGAATAAGTAATTACGTAGACTGCACCCGGAAAAGACCATCATATTGTATTCAAACATTCGTTAAATTAAAACATTGACAAGGCCACTAATACATTAAACACACACGAACGAGTAAATAAATGAAGAAAAGAGAATGAAGCAAGCATATAGAGTGTATACTCGACTAAAATGATATTCAAGAAGGCCAAACGAACTTTGAATCTTTCCAAGTACGAATAATTTTGTTAAATATAACCCTTTTCATATAGTAAGATTCACAGTCAAAAGATTTTTTTTAACAAAACAAATGGAGAAAACTCTCTTTTGATTCTTAAGGTATCAAGTTTAAATCACATAAGGTAAAAATAAGAATACTTTCTTCTAGATCTTGAATCAAATATCGGCTTAATGCTTATTCGCACGAAAATAAAGTTTCCGAGATACTAAGGTATTTTAGACTAGGTAAGCAACTTCTCTCTTTACACTTTCTTAGACAAATATATTCAAAGAATGTTAGTAAAATTAATAAATACGCGTAATTGTAAATGGATATAACAACATATATATAAAGCAAGGTAACCATCACAAATTCGTTGAAATCTAAACAGAATACAACAGAAAAAGATGGGATCGAAGCAAAAAACACACCAAATAGTCGCTGGAAAAACTGGCCGGAAAGAGGATTCAATGGTGAATTTTCTAGGCTACAAAGGTCAAATAAAGGCTGTCTAACAAGGATCTAGGGGCTGCCTTAATGGTGTGGCCGAATGTATGTGTTTGGCCAGCTGGAATGAAGATTATTGAAGTTTAAAGAATGAAGAAACTATTAAGTATAATAGCTTAAACGCGTAAAAACCTTTTTGCAATTTAAGCTACTGAATTGAGAGGGTTTCTAGAGAACAAACATCAGCATAACATTGACTCGCAAGGACTTGAAGAAATAAAGTAGTGGGATCGGGAGGTATTCATACATATGAGAGCTTGACAATTGGTAAGGACCTAATAAAATAGTAATAACCAAGTAAGGGGGTTGAACCTAGACACTCTCTAGATCCTTCTACACACTCTCTAGATCCTTCTATTACTTTGTAAGACTAAGAGTAGAAACAATTTTGAGCCCGTTTGGCAACAGGCTTATAGTCGGGCTAAAAGCCATATTCAATTTTAAATTAAAAAATGTTTGTTTGTGTAATAAGTTATAAATGACTTAAAGTTAAAAAACAGTTTAAAATCAAAAGCAAGGGGTTATAATAATAACCAAGTAAGGGTTTGAACCTAGACACTCTCTAGATCCTTTGTTACTTTGTAAGACCGAATAGGGGTGTTTTCAATTAAGATTTTAAAGTATTTTTAATAATTTATGGATTTTATTGGAATTTGTAAATTCACGAATTGTTTAAAATCTATATTAGATTATATATAGACGTTTTAAATTCTACACAGATTTTGTTGGATTTTAATTGATTGATTTATGAAGATTTTTGTGGACTAAAAACAATCCTAAAGATTCTATTGGATTGATTTTTTTTTTATTTTTTTAGAATATCCATATATAAATTAAAATAATATTATATATAATTCAAAATAGTTATTTGTCTAATGTAACTTTTCATCCATGTGTTCTTCGTTCTCATTATATTTTTTATCATCATCCTCTACATTTGTCGTAGTACAAATAAAATACAAGAATATTATCTTGTAATTTGTGGATATATAAAATCCATTAGCAAAATTACAATTGAGAAAATAATACTTTTTGAATATATAAGCATTTTTCGTAGTGATGCAAAAAGCAATTTTATATTTCAAATGACATTGATCATACACGGTTTAATTTTAAAACACAATTTAAACTAGCGGTCCGTGCTTTTCTATGTTAGTTATAATAATGGATTAAAGATTAAAAGAAAACATAGAACTTTGTCCCGTGCACAGATTCATGACCATAAAGCATAAATAAACAATTTCCAACGGTAGGTGTCGTTGTGAAGGAATATAATCGTTTTCAATTTGATTATAATCGTTTTCAACTTAATCTTCTTGTTTCTCATGCTATAGGCATTACAGTGTCATTTGTTTCACTTGGGTAAAAACAGTAACTTACTAAATGAGCTAGAAGAAGATTTAAAGACATGTAATCTAGATAATACACCTAATTTCTGTGCATATATATGGCATCCTTGATTAAATGTTTCACAGTTTTCTGACTTCTAAAGGGAAATAATTCCTATAACCTTATATCAAATTTAAGAATACACCCAGACCATTGTACATTTTTAAACCAAATGCAAGAATTTTTGTTCAAAAACCTTGGTGAAAATTAATGGACAGAAATTACAAATCCAAAGAAATTAATAACAAGTTACTATCTTTGCAATATTTCATCAAGTACACACATAAGCATGGCCAAATCCTAAGTCAAGTCCTAAAAACCCTAGTCAAAGCATTAAATATAGTGACAACTATGAACATACACACTCTTCTCTGACAGCAACGCCTAGAAGCAACAGTAAGTATCACACCTCGACCGAAAATGAACATGAAGTATAGTGCAGTTTCCAGGGACAACTTAAGCAATAGTAAATGTGGTTATGTTTACTCGTAAATTTGTGATTCTAACCTTACAAGTTAAACATAGATAGAGGTTTACCAACTAGCAACAATTGCGTGCTGTCCAGTAAGGTAAGATTACAGGCGGGTATTAAACAAAGGATCTTTGGGGATCAAAATACAACCTTTTCAATAGCTTTCTCCGCATCCTTTTTCTTTTTACACAAATCGAAAACAACAGTAACTTCCTGAAACTGCAAGGAACAACAGAAAAGGTAAGGCCCTTCCGTAGTATGTTCATCCCCGGGCATTCACTTTCATCAGATTTTTGTACTTCCTCAACTTTGTACACTACATTGGCCCTAAACTTTTGGTGTATATTAGTTTACCATATTATGCACATAGTCTGACTAAGCAAACTAAGTATAAATAGCTAAATCCCTGATGTAAAATACAAATTAAAGAAAACCATTTATGGGCTAAATACGTGGAAACCTATAACACACATAAGCAAACTAGTCAGGGCAAGCAAAAAAGATGATGATAAACATAAAATGTGAAAAAATAAAGTAAAGATAAAAGGTGTTTATGAAAAGTAAAGCAAGAAAATCATACCTTACAATGGGTTGAATTTACTGTACAGATGTGGATAAATGTGTGATTACGAGGGGTTTCAGTTTGAGAGGGAGGATAATTATTGCTCCGCATCATTTTTCTTTTTACACAACTTGGAAAGAACAATAACTTCCGGAAGTTGCAAGGAACAACAAAAAAGCCAAGGACCCTTCTGTGGTAAGTTTAGCCCCAGGCATCCAATTCCATTAGATTTCTGTACTTACTCAACCTTGTACACTGCATTGGCCCCAAAACTTTGGTGTATAATAGATTTCATGATGAGGGTTTTTTTCTTCAACGGGAGAGCTGAGGTTCCTTGAGATCCCATTAGACCTTTCCAAAATAATCAACAACTCTATAACTGACAAAGGAAAATGTGTAAAAAAGGCCAAAATCCTCATGTCAAATACAAGCAAAAAATCCCTATGTGTACATGGAAACCACATAGCATGTATATATGTACAACACACACATTACCAAATCAATGAGGACACATACTGTAGAATATTATATCGTTAAACAAAGAGGGATAAAATACTATAAAGAATCTTGTAAGATTAAACAAGCAAATATGATGATGATAGATATTAATTGTTTAAATTAATGTAAAAATAAAATGGGTTATGAGAAGCAAAGCAAGAAAAACATACCTTAAGAATGGGTTAAATGTACTGTATGGACATGGGTAAGCGTATGATTGAATTTGTTATGCAAAAATGGTTTGAGTTCAAGACTTAAGCTTCACTGGGATTTAGAGAGGATATGGTGGCTGGCGAGGAAACATATTTATACCGTTTTGGGAAAATAAAACATGGTAGCAGGCGTATTCATGGGTAACCGGAACCTCAATCTCAATTGTCATTATTCAGTGTCTGAATTAGTAGTTTAGTTGGACGGAATGAGAGCTTCGTTCCTTATAGGTGGGTAAATCATACCCTCACTGCTGGTTGGGATTCCATAAGATTCTCATTCAATTTACCCTATCCTCATACCCTCTATTCTCATTTCCAACAACCATCCAAACGACTTGGCCTTTCTTAATTCGTCAACATACAATCAAACATACAAATTAACACTAAATCCAATTATCCAAAATTAATTGGCTGAAATGAATATTAAGGCCTTGTCCATATTCTAAAACAAGTACATTGTAAGCATCATCTAGAATAAGTTCACCGGTGAAGCAACATAGGAGTGTGTGAGTAAAATGCATTACGTGCACCTGGAGGTTTCTTATCATGCATTTTGTTTATATTGAAGGAAATTTCTTGGATGCTTAGATAAAAATGGTAAGGGTCAATACTAGAATGCTCTGAACTACGGTGTTAGACAATGTAATACAAAATGCATAACGAGTAAACTCACGCACATGCAGGAACAGAATACAGTAGAAATTAAGAAAAAATGGAATGTCTTAATCCTGGCTTCGCAAAAAATAGCAGCATGTGCCCATACTGAAATTAATAAATCTGGCTATTTGTAATTAATTTAGAAATTATCTATCTATATCAAGACGTGTGTGTACATATGGCATGAACAAGGTCTAAGCATGCTCAGTGATGAACTAAATACCTAAAAGTTGTAATGCATGATAACCTAAAGACTTTTACATTTCCAGCTAACATAACCCATTGCGAAGAAAAAGAAGAGAAGAATTGTGTTCACCAAAACATAATCTTATATTTCATATGCCTTGAGAACATCATTGTCAATGTTTAGAAGGAAAATAAATTATGCCACTGAGAGAAACAAGATTTGCAACATGGGACAACAATAGGAAAGCTAGAGTACAAGCAGAAACATTATCATAACTTGGAAACGAGAAATTTACAGGCATATGTTACACCAAGCTCTTGTGCAATAACATCCACATAATACATGTTGATAGAAACATTGAGAAGCAAGGGTTCAACAATCTTGTCACATGAGCATGGAACACGTACTGCTTTAACGCAAGTGCTTTCTGGCAAGTTAGATAGCTGATTATCTATGGCCTGCACAACTTCAGGAGGATATGGACTTGGCCTTCGCATCAATAGATGAGTTTTAGAAATGAACAAAGGTGCTCTGGAAGCGGCCTTCAGAATTAGTGGTACCACCAACCCTGGATTGGACTTAACTTAGGATTGATACATTTATGTAGGATATAACAGAAACAGGAACATAAACATATAACTAATTCTTTCCCAGAAAGGCCGCCTTGAAGTGACCACTCCACAAATGAACAGGCGTAGAGAACCTTATCAAATTTGTTATCCATGCTTTCGAAAATTAATCTTTCGAAAAATTTTAAATTCAATGAAACTAAAACCTCACAATGAAAGAAATCAAGTTCAACATTAATGTAGTGATCGTCTTTTTTCCTTTAAAACATTGCACCAACTTAACAAATATATCATTTATTGAATGTCCATGTAAATATCTTAAATAGCAAAACTCTGAAAAGATGTTCAGTTTTCTACAAATACTATTTAAGATACTGCGAATCTTAATTTCTTTGTGAAAGAAAGCATATCGCATCTCAAAATAAATACGAGAGACGGCTGACCACTTCATCCCCTGCTTCTTGTGCAGTGGGTATACTCAAGATATGATCAATACCGAGCTGCAATGGAAGAAAATCAATTGCATCAAAATGGCAACACTAAATCAGTTCATTTGAGAAAATGGCGGGTTAAAGATTAAAAGAAAACAAAGAACTTTGTGGCATTGTATGTGTATATCTCACAGTAGGAAATTCAAAGATAAGCATGCACATAGTTCATGACCATAATGTATAATAAAGAACAATCTGCAATAGTAGGTGTTGGAGTGGAGAATTAAGATTGTTTACAGATTAATTTCCTTGTTTCTCATGCTATAGGAATTACAGTGTCATCTGTTTCACTTGGGTAAAAACAGTAACATACTAAATAAGCTACAAGAAGCTTTAAAGACATGTAATATCGATGATTTCCCTACTCTGTATACATACGGCAACCTTAATTAAATGTTTCACCGTATTCTGATTTCTAAAAGGAAATAATTGGTTTAATCTTATATCTACGATAAAAAATTCACCCGGACTATTTTACATTCTTAGTTGAAAAATGCAAGAGTTTTTGTAAAAAAACCATGGTGAAATTTAACGAAGAGAAAGTACAAGTCCAAAGAAATGAATAACAAGTTAGTATATGTGTGGTATCTTTGCAATATTTCATTAAGTACACACATGAGCATGGCCAAGTCCTTAGTCAAGTCCCATAAATCCTAGGGCCTTGTTAAAGCATTTAAAACAGTAAGAAGTACACACATACACACTCTTCTATGACAGAAATGCCGAAAATCGACAACAAGTATCACACCTTGACTGACAATGAATGTGAACTGTAGTGCACTTTCCAGCGACACCTTAGCATTAGTAAATGTGGTTATGTTTACTCACAAAATTGTGATTCTAACCTGACAGGTTAAACATAGATAGAGGTTTGTTAAGTAGCGACAACCGTGAACTCTGTCCAATGAGGAAAAATTACAGGCAGGTATTAAAAAAAGGATCTTTGGGATCAAAAGGCAAAACCTTTTCAATAACCTTTTCCGCGGCAGATCCGCATCCTTTTTCTTTTTACACAACTCTAAAACAACAGTAACTTCCAGAAGTTGCAAAGAACAACGAAAAAGGTAAGGACGCTTCTGTGGTAATTTTAGCACCAGGCATCCATTTCCATCAGATTTACGTACTCCTTCAACCTTGTACACTGCATTGGCCCCAAATAATAGCTTAGGCATCTTGAGTTCCCATTACAACAGAAGCTGAGGCATCTTGGGATCCCATTACACCTTCCCCAAATAATGTACATATAGCTAAAACCCTCATGTAGAATACAAAAAAAAAAAATCCTCAACGGGCTAATACATGGAAACCACACACGCAAATACACACACATAAGCAAATTAATCAGGGCATAAACAAGATTAAACAACCACAAATATTGATGATGATAAACAATAAATGTGTAATATAAAGTCAAGATAAAAGGGGTTCACCTCTGGTAAAGAAAAGCTCTATCCAGTTGTTGCCATGAGCTACCCGAGGGTGGGACATCAGTTTCTCTTTCAAGGTTACCTCTTGATCAAGCTGTATTCGAGCTACCACCTGCTCTAATAGGATTTATAAAGGCTGAGCAGTTGAGTAACCATTTTGAGGATGAAGGATTAGGTAAAGAAGCTTTTGGGCTCGTAACGCTCGTTGACATTATAGCTTTATTCCTCCTCGAGAGCGCCTACTTTATGGTTACATGGCAGAAAAGGGGGGCTTGGATAATTTCAACCAGCATGCTGATGGTCACTATCTTCTCAGTCTCTCTTGTGTTGAAAATTGCAGGTTCATTCAATTATTTTATATTTTTTTTCGAAATTTGTTGTGATGCTCTTGTTTTCTGAATGCCTAGATAAGCCACTACAAAAATTTAAGATGAGATCTTATGAGGAGGTGGTCATAAGCCAGTTGAAGCAGATGGAGGAAAATCATCTTTAGATCTGCTACAAGAATAAAGTCGAAAAGCTAACAAAAGAGTTGGAAGTTCTTAGAGGGTCCTATAATGCAGTGGGCGAAAAAGATACGAACGGTCTTAGAGGGGAATCGTATTGTCTAGTAGAGAACCAAATTGCATCAGAAAGAAATTAAGGAGGAGGTAATTAGTGATCCTCTATGATAAGTGGCATAAACAATCTCATATGTATACCATTCACTGGCAATGCCAGTCATCAGATGTTTATGCTAGTGATTATACAGGATCACTAATTACCCCTCCACAATTTCTTTGTGATGCAATTTGGTTCTTTTGGTTCTCTGCTAGACAATAAGATTCTCCTCCAAGACCTTCTGTATCTTCTCGGCCACTACTTTAAAAGACTCTCTAAGAACTTCCAACTCTTTTGTTAGCTTTACGACGTTATTGTTGTAACGGATCAGAAGATGAATGTCCTCCTTCATCTGCTGCTTCACCTAGCTAATGACCATCTCTTCATCATAAGATCTCATCTCAAATTTTTGTTGTGGCATATCTAGGCATTCAGAAAACAAAGAGGATCATAACATAATTCCAAAAAGAAAAGGAAATTGAATGAACCTGCATATTGAACACAAGCGAGACTAAGAAGATATTGACCAATGACCATGTGCATGCTGGTTGAAACTATCCAAGTCCCCATCTTCTGCCATGTAACCATAAAGTTGGCGCTGTCCACCAGAAATAAAGCTATAATGTTCAACAATGGTCACGAGCCCAAGCTTCTTTACCTAATCGTTTATCCTCAAATTGGGTACTCAACTGATAAACCTCTACAAACCCTACTAAGCTAGCAAGCCTCACTTGACATGTCACTTTTAATTCAGATGAAAAATGAACAAGTGTATCAATTTTCATTTTTCATTATTATCTTTTTATAAAAAAAATAAAGGGAGATCTATAATATACATCATAATTGTTTAATCATATATACGAACAACAAAAATATAAATATAAGAGATGCATTTTAAACACTATTACGCATTAAAATAGTGCAATTAAAACTCATACGAATAAGTAATTACGTAGACTGCACCCGGAAAAGACCATCGTATTGTATTCAAACATTCGTTAAATTAAAACATTGACAAGGCCACTACTACATTAAACACACACGAACGAGTAAATAAATGAAGAAAAGAGAATGAAGCAAGCATATAGAGTGTATACTCGACTAAAATGATATTCAAGAAGGCCAAACGAACTTTGAATCTTTCCAAGTACGAATAATTTTGTTAAATATAACCCTTTTCATATAGTAAGGTTCACAGTCAAAAGATTTTTTTTAACAAAACAAATGGAGAAAACTCTCTTTTGATTCTTAAGGTATGAAGTTTAAATCACATAAGGTAAAAATAAGAATACTTTCTTTTAGATCTCGAATCAAATATCGGCTTAATGCTTATTCGCACGAAAATAAAGTTTCCGAGATACTAAGGTATTTTAGACTAGGTAAGCAACTTCTCTCTTTACACTTTCTTAGACAAATATATTCAAAGAATGTTAGTAAAATTAATAAATACGCGTAATTGTAAATGGATATAACAACATATATATAAACCAAGGTAACCATCACAAATTCCTTGAAATCTAAACTGAGTACAACAGAAAAAGATGGGATCGAAGCAAAAAACACACCAAATAGTCGCTGGAAAAACTGGCCGGAAAGAGGATTCAATGGTGACTTTTCTAGGCTACAAAGGTCAAATAAAGGCTGTCTAACAAGGATCTAGGGGCTGCCTTAATGGTGTGGCCGAATGTATGTGTTTGGCGAGCTGGAATGAAGATTATTGAAGTTTAAAGAATGAAGAAACTATTAAGTATAATAGCTTAAACGCGTAAAAACCTTTTTGCAATTTAAGCTACTGAATTGAGAGGGTTTCTAGAGAACAAACATCAGCATAACATTGACTCGCAAGGACTTGAAGAAATAAAGTAGTGGGATCGGGAGGTATTCATACATATGAGAGCTTGACAATTGGTAAGGACCTAATAAAATAGTACTCCCACCGTCCCTCTTTAGTTGGCACATTTGTAAAAAAAAATTGTCCCTAAATTGTTGTCACATTTCTTGTTCCAATACATATTTTTACCAATTTTTCCATATATACCCATTTATTTCTAATACCAATGTTTGACTTTATATTTAATATACACCCTCATAACTCTTCATTTAATGTTAAGATTAAGGGCAAACATGGAAACAAATTACATAATTAATTTTTTCTTAATATGTGTGTTTTTTGCAAATGTGCCAACTAAAAAGGGACGGAGAAAGTAATAACCAAGTAAGGGGGTTGAACCTAGACACTCTCTAGATCCTTCTACACACTCTCGAGATCCTTCTATTACTTTGTAAGACTAAGAGTAGAAACAATTTTGAGCCCGTTTGGCAACAGGCTTATAGTCGGGCTAAAAGCCATATTCAATTTTAAATTAAAAAATGTTTGTTTGTGTAATAAGTTATAAATGACTTAAAGTTAAAAAAACAGTTTAAAATCAAAAGCAAGGGGTTATAATAATAACCAAGTAAGGGTTTGAACCTAGACACTCTCTAGATCCTTTGTTACTTTGTAAGACCGAATAGGGGTGTTTACAATTAAGATTTTAAAGTATTTTCAATAATTTATGGATTTTATTGGAATTTGTAAATTCACGAATTGTTTAAAATCTATATTAGATTATATATAGACGTTTTAAATTCTACACATATTTTGTTGGATTTTAATTGATTGATTTATGAAGATTTTTGTGGAGTAAAAACAATCCCAAAGATTCTATTGGATTGATTTTTTTTATTTTTTTAGAATATCCATATATAAATTAAAATAATATTATATATAATTCAAAATAGTTATTTGTCTAATGTAACTTTTCATCCATGTGTTCTTCGTTCTCATTATATTTTTTATCATCATCCTCTACATTTGTCGTAGTACAAATAAAATACAAGAATATTATCTTGTAATTTGTGGATATATAAAATCCATTAGCAAAATTACAATTGAGAAAATAATACTTTTTGAATATATAAGCATTTTTCGTAGTGATGCAAAAAGCAAATATTAATACATTCTCAATGATACATACCTAATCTTGAACAACAAAGTGTATAAATAAGCATATTCGTAATAATATTTTTGGAGGTGTATTATTTAAATGAATTGATAATAATCTATGAATTTATGGAAAATCCTTCAAATTCTCTTGGATTTTGATCAAATTTCAAAAGATATAAAATACGTTAACAAATCCATCAAAATTCACAATTTTATGAAATCCAAAAAAATCCATGGACTTTTGAATACCATCAGATTTATTCGATTTTTCAGAATCTAAATTTAATACCATCATATTTTAATTTATTTTTAAAATCCAAATTAAATACACCTAAATTTTAAAAGATTTTTTATAATCCTTATTGATACCATTAGATTTTGAAGGATTTTTCAAAATCCAGATTTAATACTCTCAGATTTTAGAAATCAAAAAAAATTCTTTAAAATCTTAATTGAATTTACCCCTCTAAGAGTAGAAACAATTTTATTATGCCAAGTATTACCTGATAAACACATAACAACTCGTTAAACCCATTTCGATATTTTTTTCTTTAAAAATCATGCTAGAGATATGATACCAATACAAAATGTCTGTAAATATATCACAAAATTTATGGTCAAGATCGACCTTAAGTTTTTCTTGATATACGAACCTCTTTATGAACCCATAATGAAATACGATTGATTTTTATAGTTTCAAAAAAGCGATCACAAATAAACATGAAAATGCTCCTATAATTCTTTTTATTTATTCTAATAATTCTTGAAAAATTTTAGGTCAAAATAACATGTGAAGGTATTTTAATTAAAAACATTTTTGATAGAAATGTTTTTTTACGCAACAAAATAATGTTCGTTAGTCATTTGTAGGAACTAGTTGGACTAAAATTATTTTTGACTTAAAAAATATTCAAATTCAAATGTAATTCCTAGTGATATAATGATTATAAAGTCCACGACATATTTAAGTTTGATTTTTATGAGATTTCATCTAATTAAAAAAGCTGTAAAAACTTCAGAACAAAATCTACTTATTAATCTTTTGGCAAAGATTTTGATGAGCAAATTGAAATATTATTTTTGAAAGATATATTGATAATATTTGGATTTAAAACATTTGAAAAGTACACTCTTTTAAGTCTATACAATGAAGTTAACTCGTAAAAAGAATGCTTAAAATATCTTGATATTATGCCTCAAAAAGTTGTCATGTTAAACCTAGAAGAGATTCACATATCCATTATAAGTTGGTATCCATTTTGGAATACGAAAAAAGTCTTTTTCTTGGTTTAACTTTTGACTCGCCCATCATCATTTCAAATTTGAGGATTTTTAGGTGATTTAACTATTTCGTAAATTAGATTTAATTTACTATTTTTTATAGATTTTGATTAATTTTAAATATCCTAGATTTTTGAAATTTTGATTGAATATTTTTAAAATTCAAATGTATTGGATAAAGATTTTTAAAATATATGTAAGATATAATCAATCCATATTCCAAAAAATCTAGGATATTTCTATAGTCTAGATTTTATAGTATTTTCTAAAATCTACGCATAATCAAGATAATAAAGTTGACTCTTAAAAATAATTCTAAAAAATCTTGATATTATGCCTCAAAAAGTTGACACGTTAAACCTTGAAGAGTTTCTGTTAGGTCCACTACACCATAAAACGGCTATTGCAACCATATTTTTGAAGGTTTGTCGAAAAACGTTGCTATTGAGAAACTAAATCACACAAATTGCAACGCCTTTGAAAAACATTGCAATAACATTGAAAAAATTTAAGAGAGTTAAAAACATTCAGTCTATTGCAATATTTTTCTTAAATCATTGCAGTAAATATGAATTTTTGGGCCCAAAAAATTGGCGGCCTTTTAAATGTGTTCTAAAACGTGTTGAGCGGGATTTCTTTTGTCGGGCTTACCAAATTAACAAAACAAAAAAGAAAAAAAACATAACACACAGACACTACCCACACAGATACAACACAACGCAGACACCTTGAACATCGATCCCAAATCTTCAAACTCGTTCAAGCTCGAAGAAGACATCGACTCAAACTCGACGAGTTCAAGCTCGAAGAAGATTGAAGATTGAAGATCGAAGAAGACACTTAAAACAGATTACCCCCAATTTCACATAACACGACTGTATTACACTCTCACTCCGAGCCCCAGCGTGCTCTGCAATTTCACGAACTCCTATTCAAAGAATCCCTAATTCTATCTACGATTGAGAAATCCATCTAGTTCAGTGAACCTACGGAGAAGTACTAATTCCATCTAGTTCGATTCAGGGGTATACTCATCATACCGGTAGCTTCCTTCTCCCTGTCTTCTTCATCTCAATTCAATTCTAGGTATTTCATCTCTCTCTCTCTCTCTGTCTCTGTCTCTCTCTCTCTCTCTGTCTCTCTCTCTCTCTCTCTCTCTCTCTCTCTCTCTCTCTCTCTCTCTCTGTGTGTGTATATACCAATCTTGTAATAAAACTAAGATTGAATTAATCTATTACATTTTAGGCGATTGTCTGTACTGAGAGAAAACTTTAGCACCAAAAAAATGAAGTGCTTGAAATTTGACATACCATTGATGGCACTAACAGCTACTGCAACAATTCAAGTAAGAGAAGAAATCCTCAAGTCCCTGCACATGTCAGAGGAAACAAGGACTGTCCTCACCTCATTTTTTCGACCAAATCTCCGGTTCTCAGTAAGTTCTGTGTTTCTTTATCTGATGTACACTGATTATGTATTGCTCTTTCACTTTGAAGATGCATTGGCTAGAATATCTCTCCCCATATTTCTATTAACATTAGACATTTAGTCACTTGCAAAGTTTGTTTTTGACATTTCAGATTCGACACTATATCATTCTTTTGGATCATTCATTATGGCTGACCACAAGGTATGTTGTTTGCTTTGATTTTATTTATAATTGTGTTTTAAGCTCCTTGTAATTCCCAATGAACGAATGTGTTGGAGCTTGTTTCTGATCTTTACTCAGTCATTATTTATTGAGGAGTAATCAGTGGTGCTCTGTGCTATGAACCAATTTGCAATCCAGACTATCAAGCAACATGTATATATTCAGTTCGACTATATACATCTGTTGATAAATTTTGACTATTGAAAAGATAATATAAGAGCCATAGATATTTAAATATGTTTTATGCCTTTCCCAGTCTAGATAACTAACCAAATTTGTAGAATTATTATGTGTTGTTAACTTATTATAACTAGGTGTTGAACCTCAATTCACTTTTTATATCAGCTTGGAAAATAGATTTTGTTTTACGTATATGTTGTCTTGATAACAAAATCTCTATCATCGATCTTTGTTTATGTCTTGCTTGTATACGGTTCTTCTAGCTGATATATCGAACAGTTTAATATACCCATCATGTTAAGGAAATGGGGCTGCATTACTTTTGATTTACAGGGACAAAGAAACACGTTCAGTTTCGGTAGAGTTTGAAAATATCAAAAACCTTTGGCTGCAGATAAATTATTGTGCCATAAAGGGCCAACTCGTAATTTTCAGTCTGAGTAAATTTACTTCCGTGTACAAATATAGTATCCCTTTCATTTTTTCGTTTTTCAAACAGTTCATTATCTTAGCCGTTGGATGAAAATTCAGGGTAAATGCTTAGACATTATTGCTTAATGAAATAACATCCATATATAAGCCTTTAATCGAAGCTGAAATTGATCGACTAAAGGATGCATATGACATTGACTAGACAATGTCTGCAGTCTACCTGATATGCTTCAACTTTTGTACAATTATTCATAAAGATTGTATGACCGACCAACTGAACTTAAACAACTACCAGATTTGCATTGCGCTATAGGCTGTGGATTGTATTTCTGGACTAATGTCGCAGCTGCTACAATTTATGTTTTTTCCATTGTTTTATCCTTTTCTTTCTTCCCGTGTAGAGCACTCAGAAACTTGGAAATGCTGGCATAGAAACTGTGGACTCGACACGGAGGAACTGCAGAATTAATGTTCAGCTGTGTCAATTGGGTCGAGAGTCGTTCATGGCCATGGACATTATGGCCCTTTTGTGGTGGATTTATTTTTAGTATTAATAACATCAGTCCATGAAGTAACTCCTATATCTTACCCAAGTCTTCTGTCATGAGGTGTATGCTGAGGGACCTGCTAAGCCCACCTATGGGGAAGCTGCAATTGCTATCTCTTGCAAGTGAATATCCAGTATCAGTTTTTCCTTTCCTTTTCATGCTATTAACTGAAAATGATGCTTATATCTGTTTATATTTGTTGCTTCACTTCACATTGTTTTCGGACAAGAAAGGAGGCTTTCCAACTTTTATTTCTTGTGTCTACTGCTCTACTCTACAGTCAACTGAAAGGCATAAAACATATTTAAATTTCTCTGCTAGGTTCCAAGGAGTTGGATTTCGTTATGGTTAGCAATATTTTTTATTTCGTGTACTACATTTTCTGATTATTCACCTCTCACGGTATTCAGTGAGAAGGAAATTAAAATTTTAAGTTATATGATGTCTGGATACAACATTTACTATTATGACATTCATATTTGTATCAACTATTCTGGCATTCTGATGCTTCCATATATTCAGATTTGAGAATTTTAACACTCTTCCTCACTTCTATTCCTCACTTCTATAGGAGAACTGTCCAGTAGTGATGAGAAAAAGTACAAGGCTCTGAAGCGGGCGACAGAAAGAGAAATTTCTCAGAGTGCTGATGTTATATGTTGTACCTGTGTTGATGGATCAGATGTGGGGAATGGAGATCATGCAGATGATGAAGATGAAGATGACGAGTCACTTTGTGTTTAATTAAGTGTTAACAGTTGGTAGACTCCATGTACCTTATGTTTAAATTTGCGCATGCATAACTGTTTCGATGCGCCTTAGTCATTTTAATTTTGCTTTAAATTTTGAATGGTTTGTACGACCATGTCGTTACATGGTGCTGCTTTTGAATTGTTGGTCATAGCCCTATAATGGTACATTTGGATATTTGGATATGAAATATTGATGATGCTTGGATTGTGGCTATAAATGGCCTGGTTTACTGTATTTTCAGCATGTTCCTACCAATTTTTTTTTTTTGAAAAAATGTTACAATAGGGTCAAAATATGTTGCATTAATCTATAAAAAATCATTGCAATTGGTCTGAAAAATGTTGCCTTTAAGTGTCAATAAATTACCTTCTTATGTTACTGCAATAGTTTTTAGTTGTTGCTATAGAGTCTAAAATGTTGCTACTGAAAGTTATTGCAATGATTTAATTATGTTGCTGTATGGTATCAAAAACGTTGCTAAATCGACCTATTGCAAGGCAACCGGATGCAACGCCCAAATTTTGCAAATTTGTTGCCATAGACTCTACTGCAACGAATATAGGCCTTAAGGCAATGTTTTCCTGTCGTTGCAATAGCCGTTTTATGGTGTAGTGGTCCAATAAGATTGTAGAAGGGGGGTTGAATACAATCTATACCCTTTCATATAAATTTATCCTTGAGATTTAAATTCACTTTAAACAAATTTGTGCGGAATTAAATGAAACAAAGTTCAAGTTAAATATAAAGATATATATATATATATATATATATATATATATATATATATATATATATATATATATATATATATATATATATTAAACTTGAGGGTTGTTACAAATCAGTACAGAGTAATATCAAGTTAATAAAAACAAATTAGAAAATTCGACATGAACTTTTCTTAATTTCTTAATAAAAATCAAGATATAAACTAGGAGTAAAAACTCGCTAGTAGTACAAGAACGATAAATAAACAAGTTCCAACGGATACAATATTACAAACAAGGATCTTGAGTATTTATGGTGAATTAAATGTTGTAGCAGTTCTTAGTTTAATATGAGAGAGAAGATGAAGTCTGGTGTCTTGTGTTTGATCTAATGTTTCTGTTTTTTTCTTCAGCCGCCAGCCTCTTCATCTTTATACAAAGCTACTGCCTCTTTTCTGATTTCGCAATACTAATAAGACATGCAGCAAGACATAACTTATGTCTTAATAGCTTTCTTTCTTCATTAAGACTTTCGCGAAACAATAAAACTACTAACTAATTCGATCCATGAAACAATAAAACTTATTAAAGATGAAATTACATGTTTCTTCCTTGCTATAATTATCTTAAAAGATTTTAAATCAGAGAAAGCCTTTAAGAGTAACAAAGCAATCTACTCTTTTAAAATGTTACTATAGCCAAAATTTGTGTTGCAATAAAAGTGGGCCCCACAATGGGTCCCAAATAGTGGATCCACTGGTGGGGCCCACTTTTTTTGTAAAATGTTTAACCCAAAGGCAACATAATATCATGTTGCTAAAAACTGATAATATTGTTTCCATAGCTAGTCTGCGCCAACAGAAAAACTGATGTTGCCATAGAGAAGTAGAATGTTGCCTTTGACCCCAAAGGCAACGACAAAAATAGCAACACCAGTAAAATGTTGCCTTTGGGGTTTTTTGGGCCTAAGGCAACATATTTCGGGCCTACAGCAACACTTTTTCGGTGTTGCCTTAGGCCTTTTATGGTGTAGTGATACTTACATCCTTTAATTAACAATCAAATCATATATCCTTAATAAGGGTTTCTTTTCAATCATTCTCATCTTGATAATCTATAGGTAGCCTAACGCCAACCTTTTTCTTTCAAATTGACGTCAGTCTACATGACCTCCCAAAAGACAACATATGTATATATGCTCTTCTTACAGAACTTGGTAATGGTAGCAAGGATGTTCTGGAAGATATTGGTCGTGTTCAACATGAATCTCTTAGTACCTTTTACTCTTCTTGAGGATACTAAGTTTCAAATAACATTTATGCATCGTACTGCACATCTCTAACAATCTTCATAAACCTTCATTGATCACTTTCCTCAGTCATAATACATCCATGGTATTTATAAAATCCCATCATCATGTATCTCAATTTGCTTTATTACTTCTCTTTCTAGTGCATAAGTTGGTCAATTATATACACCTGAATCACTTCACTTTATATCAAAAGTTCTCACGGTTGGCGCTTGGTTAGAAGCACCCCGCTTTGTCCTTACATTGCTGGTCTCGTCGCTTTATAATTCTTTTCCACATGGCCCCAAATGGCCGCGCTATAGTGTGTGAGTTTAGGGTTAGCTAATGGCATTACTTTTCTAGCAATTGCCTGGCAGAGTGCCTCCTTCGTCCATAGCGAAGATAACTTATCTAGAGTAGGTTACGCTTATCAATATGCTTTTTCCCGCGTACTCTTAAACCTTTTCTTTTTGTATTTGTTCACTGTTTTCCTTTACACAGCAATCTTAGGCACCAGAGTAGCATAGTCACTCAACTTGAGCACTGCCACTCATCGTTCATTCCTCTTCCTCGATACATTCTAACCTTTCCAAAATTTTACTCCATATAAATCTCAATCGACTTCTCGGTACCGTCTCCGGGCACCTTTCCTTTATTTTTATCTTTTCAAATTCTCTTATCGATCCCACGTGCTACACAAGCTTACACTTTTGGCATAATAACCATTTCATTTAAGTCAATCCCGAAACTCCTCAGTCCGTTTTGGTCCTTAAGTACATTTCCCCTTTACTGTCCAATCTCAACTTCATCATTTTATTTCTACAATCAATCGCAATAATCAGGGTCTGTCCACCAACCCATATAGCAGCTACCTTACCCAATCCACGGGGTTAGCCCCAGTCTCCACTCTCTTCAGTGACGTTCTCTGATAATCAGAAAGACAAGGTTTGCCAAAGTTTGTTGAATTTCTTTCCAGAATCAGGAAAATTTTGGTTAATCTATCCACCCACTGGTAACAATTAAGAAGATCAATCTCGAAACCTAAAGATCAGTTCTATGAACATCCAAGTAGGTAGAATCGTAAGCAGTTATAATACGAAATGTTTAACATAAAGTTGGAAGTTTAACCACTGGAAATGAATCAAATATATACATCCCATAGAAGGGAAATCAGAACTTTCAAACTGAAACATGCCACATCTTCCTGATGCATATACGTCCTAATAGTTGATACTACCAAATGTTAGTCTACCTAACCACTAGTCTCAGAAGGACCACTACCATCGGAGTTAGTCGTTCCACACAATTGGCACTACTAGGGCCATCCAAACTTGGTGAACCGTGTTGTCCGAATACATCCGCAATTACTCTACCGTGCTGCATAAGCACACCACCTAAACCAATATGAGGTGCATTATAATATATCACAAAGTCCTCCTTCTTCCATTAGGCAATGCCAACGCTGGGCATCCAATTTATTCTTTAGCTCCAGGAAGATTTTCTAACATTTTATCGTTCATTCAAACTTCTTAGTCCTTTGTTGGTGTGGTTGGCCTTTCTCAATTGAAACTGCCTTTAAGTTGGCGGGGTCAACCAACACTACTCACTATTGATCGCATGTCCTAATAACTGAACTTCATTTGTGTGATGCCCTCCCGATCAGGGGCCTAGATCGGAGAGTCACTTACACACATCTAGATGCATACAACCTAAAATATAATATAAATATAACATGCTGACTGGCCCCAACACTACTATCCAAGATCTTTCACAGGTAATGGTATGAAACAAGTAAGCCATCGTCTAATTAATTATTATTACAAACCTGAATTCAAAATATATTATTATTACAAACCAAAGTTCTCAAAAGTTCTACTGCTAGTTCTCACAACTAACTAAAGATCTATTCACTGAGTTGTTATTGCATCTACCTCGGGAGCTATCTCAAAACGGACCAACTCAGGGCCACGGTAGGTGCGCTTCCTTGCGGTTTGGATTGTACGAACCATGATTCTTAGATTACTGTCAAAAGGGTTAGACAAAATAATAATGATCCAACGCTCAGCAAGTAAATAAAGATCTTATCTGAAAACAATATAACGGGGTATCGCAGAAGATGAAAGTAATACAAAATATGACAATAATATGCTGGAAGCAGTATAAACAATACTAGTATTTAGAAATGACAGATATTAACTGATAATCAGGATAGCAATAGATAATTCAAAACTGTGTAAAGTAATTGACATTTCAATCGGTAAACCAATTTCATTTCATAGTAAATAAAAAGTAATCATCACTTTAAGAAAACTGATTAGAGGTTTTTATTTCATAACAGACAATACGGGTGATCAGCCCATAAAGTCCCCATACCGGACACAAAGTCCCTCTGACCATCATTTCGTTTCATTAGGATAGCTTGGGTTCCCAAGGGGCAACACATTGGCCTATAAAGGTGTCGAACTGGACAGACTAGAACTACACAATACTACATCTCAAAAACTGACGGAACCAGCATTACCCGTTCGCCCCGTCTCTCCAATCGTCAGGAATCCGTGGAAAACATTTAGACGGAGTTCCTAACTTTTTTATTAGAAATATTATTTTTAAAACATTAAGCTTTGCAAAACTCTTTTATCTTCATAAAACATTTTAATACTTAATCTTTTCGAAAACTTTTACTTCGAGGTACCTTCGACTCTCTGATAACAAATAAGCCCAGTCTAAGTAACCTCAAAGTATTTTAAGAAAACATCTCATTTTGATTTGCAATGATAAAAGTCAAAGGTTTTGACTAGGTTTTATGACATCAATGAAAAAGGGGTACAAGTTTGAATCAAGAAGATATAGACTCAAGTGGAAATCTGGGCTTCAATCAGGGTATAAGGGAACAATCCAAGTCAAAGGTAAAGATAACAATTAAATCTAGTTTTAAAATCATTTGATCAAGTTGTAAGGCTTAAAATTCATCGATAAAGGATAACAAGTTTGTAAAATAGTGTTTAGGGCAACATGATATTTGATAAGTATTTTAAAATCAACACAGGGTATCCGGGTCACGGACATAAGTCAAGTGGAACACTGGTTTATCGGTCAGTCAATATGACTTGGTTATAGTAAATTGTAGGACATGTATGGTCAAGAAGCAATTAAAAAGAATTATGCTGGTCTAGGGTTTACATGTGTTGAACCACGGTTTATCAATAAAGATTTTGGATACATGCAAAGGTAAGTTTACAACAAGAGTATGATCAACATGGTATAAGAGAGGCATGCTTGAATCAACAAGTTATTACAATTTCAATAATATAAACTTTCAGAGGAAAGACAGAGTTACTTGCCTCCGGTAGAATGCAACAGCTAACAGCTCAGTCACTGGTACTCGACCTTAGCCTTTCCTTTATCGCTAAGTCCTACGTCCTTATTATCTACATAAACCATATCATTACTTTAGAATACTATACTTCTAAATCGTCTAATCCTAATCTACCCAATCGCTTCTTATAACGCATTATACTTATCATATATAACACATTCTCATTACATATTTTACTAATATCAGATCAGCATATAACCACATAGCATCTATAGCATGAAAGCACATAAATCACTTAGGCACTTAACACATATTGTCAACTCAATTCGAAATCAACTTATACTTCTATACCATAGACCATATACTTATAATTCTAACGAAAATTGGGCAGAGTTTCCTCTGTTTATAGGACTATCCCGTCGAAAAATATTCGACTCAAATTCATAACCAAATACCTACGATGGATTTAAAATCCACCTACACTCCCAATGGATTATATATTATAACAGCTCATAATCACGCTACTTACCATTTCTCGACATCATATACACCAACTACACTTAACAATTACCATTTATACATAACACTTAATTCGAATTTAACAAACAAACGACAGTAACTAGTCACTTGCTAATTATCGAATAACAATTACTAAATCACATGTACTATATCACTGAATCATAAAACCAAGCTTTTATTCCAAAATTTAGAATACTTAACTCATATACTTTCTAGAAATCACATAAATCATCTAATCAAATTCATCTAGCACATAATCATAAAATAAATTTTTAAATCACTATTTAATATTGTGAAAAATTCGAATGATTCGAATTAATTGTATATAATTCGAAATTTAAATTCTAGAAATCTAAAAATTACTCATGCACGGTATTCAGCTAGTGATTAACATTTAATTACCATAACAATCTCGAATTAACAAATCTTACATATAATAATTCATAAAAATTCATATCATCATATAAAAATTCTAAAAACATGAACATAATTTGGGTTTATCCAACTAAGTCTAGAAAATCAAGCGTGCAATTCGGTTAACTCTTACTAAACATATATGAGAATTGAAATCAAGAATCTATCATCAAGAACATCATCAATCTTCTATAATTATCAAGAATTTATATCTAACAATTCATATATATTCGAATGAATCTAAAAGAAATTATATTCTTGCATGCAACTCAACAAAACTAAATTATAACATTTATAACAAGTTATTAGGCTCAGTAATTACATCATCGCCTCCCGCCGGCTCACCGGAGCTCACGGCCGGCAATGGTTGAGTTTGGAGGTCCCCAAGTCACTCGGGTTTCCTCAACAAACTCCCCCTTCTTCTTCTCAAGGCAACGAACAAGCATAACAACACCAAAACCAACTGTTCAGTCGCAAAAATCAGACAAGACCCAAAGTGGGTTTCAAAGTTTCTTCATGAAAACAACATTCATCTGTATAAACGAATAGAGGATAGAAAATTAGCCAAGAATATGGTATTAGATCGCATAACAGTCGAAGAAATCGATCAAATATGAAGAGAGAGAGAGAGAGAGAGAGAGAGAGAGAGAGAGAGAGAGAGAGAGAGAGAGAGACCTTCTCTCGAACAAGAAACAACGAAAATGAAGTGAGGGGGAAGAAGATGTGCAGTGGTGATGTTTATAAAAGACAGGGGCAAAATAGTCATTTCACAATTGCTGAAAATTCTTTTACAAAAATCCGTTTTTAACTAATTTTAAATCGAATTATAACATAAGAAATTGGGGAAAAATAATTTTTAAAATTCTAAAATAATGTTTATGAAATTACTAGTCTCCCCATATTTTTAAAATAATTTTAGGCTCAAAAATTAATTTTATATGAATTTTCGAAATAAAGGCTCTTTAAGAAAAATAATGCTTTTTAAATCATTTTAAAATATCAAACTCACAATTAAATCTCCACACTAATTTTAAAAACTATATCATATCACAAAGATGATAATGCAAAAGATTTCATGGTTTAAAACGACTATAATGATTTTATATGATTTACGAAAGATTAAAAATGCATTTTAAAAATAGTTTTAATTCTTTAAAAATATAAATAAAATTCCACGAACATGTACGACACATACCAATTATCATATAATCACATAAACATGATTTCACATATAATTTAACTTCATAAAATTTATCCACCAAATAAATCACATAATTTCACATTTAATAATTAAATAAGCATTTAATAAATTGCGAAAAATTCTAAGTCGTTATAGTCTTCCCACTTTAAAAGGATTCTGTCCCCAAAATCTCACCTAAGTAAACAAATGAGGATACTTGGCAAGCATTTTGCTTTCAATTTCCCAAGTCGACTCTTCGACTCTAGGATTTCTCCACAAAACTTTGACCAATCTAACAACCTTATTTCTAAGCTTTCTATCACTTCTATCCTGAATCTCTACTGGTTGCTCTTCATAAGACAAATCTGGATGAATCTCGATAGGTTCATATTCAATTACGTGACTCGCATCGGGATTGTACTTCTTAAGCATAGATACGTGAAACACATTATGAATATGGTGCATATGCGGTGGCAACGCCAATTCGTAAGCAACCTTTCCAACTCGCTTTAAAATCTCAAATGGTCCTACGTATCTTAGACTCAGCTTTCCTTTCTTACCAAATCTCGTAACTCCTTTCCACAGAGACACTTTCAATAACACTTGATCTCCTATTTCAAAACTACTGTCCTTTTTTTTTAAATCAGCATACTTTCTCTGATGATCCTGGGCAGTAATTAATCTCTTCTGAATAATCTCAACTTTCTCTTTCGTCTGCTGAAGCAGCTCTGGTCCTAAAATTTTCCTCTCACTAACTTCTTCCCAATACACTGGCGATCTACCCTTTCTCCCATACAAGGCTTCATACGGGGGCATTCCTATACTTGCATGGTAACTATTGTTATATGAAAACTCAACCAATGGCAAATGTTCATCCCAACTTCCTTCGAAATCCAATACACAAGCTCTAAGCATATCCTCTATTGTCTGAATAGTCCTCTCACTTTGTCCGTCCGTCTGTGGATGGTAAGCTATACTCATCTTCAATTGGGTTCCTAGGAATTCTTGAAATTGTCGCCAAAACCTCGAATTAAATCGCGGGTCGATCAGACACTATTAAAACAGGAACTCCATGTCGTGACACTATTTCCTTCAAATACAAATGTACCAACTTATCCAATTAGAATCTTTCATTAATCGGTGAGAAATTAGCAGACTTCGTTAGTAGGTCAATGATTACCCAAATAGCATCATGATTCGCTTTAGTTCTTGGCAATCCTACTACAAAATCCATGGCAAGGTGCTCCCACTTCCACTCAGGAATATCTAATGGTTGTAACAATCCGCTTGGCTTCTGATGTTCTACTTTAATCCTTTGATAAGTATAACATTTACTTATCCATTCGGCAATTTCTCGCTTCATATCTGGCTACCAAAAGTTCTCTTTCAAGTCTCGATACATCTTTGTACTTCCAAGGTGAATAAAATATCTCGAACTATGGGCTTCACTCAGAATCTCATTCTTAAACTCTTCTACTTTAGGAATCCGTATTCTCCTTCCAAATCTTAAAATACCTTGATCATCTTTCTGTGTATAAATCTCTTCTCCAGTCAACGTATTCATCTCACAAATTATCACTTCCTCTTGACATCTCCGAATCTTCTCCAACAATTCTGGTTGAAAAGTCATCGTACTCAGAAACTCATCTGCATCCTTTGAATCATAGACTTCTAAACTTAATATCCAAATTCTCGAAATAACTCCTTTGGCATTGTCAATGTATTCAATCTCTCCTTTCTACTTAGCGCATCAGCGACAACATTCGCCTTTCCGGGATGGTAACTTATCGTGCAATCATAATCCTTAATTAACTCCAACCATCTTCTCTATCTCATATTCAACTCTTTCTTGGTAAAGATATACTTCAAACTTTTATGATCAGTGAAAATTTCACACTTCTCTTTGTACAAGTAATGTCTACATATCTTCAATGCAAAAACAATTGCAGCTAACTCCAAATCATGTGTCAGATACTTTTGCTCGTGCGGCTTAAGTTGTCTCGAAGCGTACGCAATAACATTTCCGTGTTGCATCAGAACACATCCTAATCCTTTGTGTGAAGCATCACTATAGATAACAAAATTTCCCTTGTCATCTGGCAATACTAACACTGGTGCTGAAACTAATCTTTTCTTTAGCTCTTGAAAGCTTTCTTCACACTTATCATTCCAAATAAACTTCTCATTCTTTCGGGTCAACTTTGTTAACGGGGTAGCAATCTTCGATAAGTCTTGTACAAATCTTCGATAATAACCAGCCAATCCTAGAAAACTTCTCACCTCAGTAGGAGTTCTTGGTCTACTCCAACTTACCACAACTTCAATCTTAGCAGGATCCACTTGAATTCCTTCTTTACTAATCACATGACCTAAAAATTGCATTTCTTGCAACCAAAACTCACACTTAGAAAGCTTGGCATATAATCTTTCCTTTCTCAAGTTTTCCAATGTGATTCTCAAATGTTCAGCATGCTCTTCAGGGTTTCTTGAGTATATAAGGATGTCATCAATAAATACAATTATGAATTTATCCAAATATCTCTTGAACACTCTATTCATTAAATCCATAAACACAGCTGGCGCATTCGTCAATCCGGAAGCCATCACTAAAAACTCATTATGTCCATATCTCGTGTGAAATGCAGTCTTCGGAATATCTTCTGGCTTGATCTTCAATTGGTGATAACCTGATCTCAAATCGATCTTAGAAAAGTAAGCACCATCATTTAGTTGGTCAAACAAATCATCAATCCTTGGCAATGGATACTTATTCTTGATAGTCAATTTATTAAGTTCTCTATAATCAATACACAACCTCATGCTTCCATCCTTCTTCTTAATAAACAACACTGGCGCTCCCCACGGGGACACGCTTGGCCGTATAACTCCTTTATCCAATAAATCTTGCAATTGAGTAGCTAACTCTTTCATCTCAGCAGGTGCCATTCGATACGGTGCTTTAGATACGGGTTTAGTTCCTGGTGTCAAATCAATCGGGAATTCAATCTCTCTGTCTGGGGGTAATCCGGGCAATTCGTCGGGAAATTCATCAGGAAACTCATTTACAACTGGAATATCTTCCATCCTAGGGACTTGCTTCTCTGTATCAACTACATGCGCTAAATAAGCTTCACATCCTTGATTTAACAATCTCTTTGCTTGCATAAACGTCAGAAATTTCTTATCTTGTTTCTGTCCTTAAAATACTACTTCACTACCATCTTCAGTATGCAACTTAACTTGCTTCTTCTTACACTCAATCTGCGCATCACACGCGGACAACCAATCCATTCCTAAAATAACATCAGACTCTCCCAACTTAAAAGGTAATAAATCCACGTAGAAAAGAAATCCTCCAATCTCAATATTACAGTTAAGACACTCTCGGTCTATGGAAATCTTATCCTGGTTAGCAACTTCTACTACTAATGCCTTTTCTAATGGACGAATCTCACAGTGCAATTTATCAAGAAATCTTTCAGATATAAAGGATCTAGTTGCTCTAGAATCAATTAAAACTTTAGCTTCAAAAGAGTTGACAGGAAGCGTACCTGCAACCACATCGGCATCATTAATAGCTTCTTTGACAGACATGTTGAAAGTACGGGCTCTGGGTTGAGATGCTTGATACGGCACTTGTCGCGGTGCTGGTGGTACGGTGATTCTCAAAACATTAGCAGTCTGGACAGGTTCCTTGCAGTTCTTAGCAATATGGCCAATCTTGCCATACTTATAACAAGTCAATCCTACTGGCTTCACTTTCGGACATTCTTGAGCATAGTGTCCTTTCTTCCCACACTTGTAGCAAACTAAAGTAGGCTTACTACAGATACCTGGGTGCTTTCTTCCACAAATTCTGCAGTCTGGTAGTACGGGTCTTGTTATAGCCTGAGGGTTTACTCCTTGGGGTTTACGGTTTTATCCTCCGTTACCACCTCCAAACTTCTGAAAATTTCTCAGTCCTCCTAGTCGATTTCCAAACCTTCCTCTGTTTTGAAAACTTTTCAGGCCTTCTATCTCTTGGCTCTTCTCTACTTTCTCAAATTTCCTCTTCTTACCAGCTTTCTCCTTCTGGTTTAATTCACTTTCTCCTTTTATAATCATCGCCTTCTGCATAACAGCAGAATAGGTTCTTAATTCGAATGCAGCAACTCTACTCCTTAACTAGGGCTTTAACCCATGCTGAAATTGCTTAGCCTTACTAGCTTCATTTCCCACATACTGGGGTGCAAACCTAGATAACTCAGTAAACTTAGCTTCATACTCCGCAATAGTCATTCCTTCTTGTTTCAACTAAATAAACTGAATCTCCAACTGATCTTGTAAATAACCTGGCATATATTTTTCATTAAACAATTCTACAAATCTTGGCCATGTAATCGCATTTCCTTCTGCGGCCTTAACAGACTCCCACCAAAAATTCGCTTCCGCTCTCAAATAAAAACTGGAAAATTCCACCTTCTGAACCTCATCAACCCTAACTAACGTGAAAGACTTCTCGATATCCATCAACCAAGATTTAGCTTCAACAGGGTTCAAGGTACCTTTAAACTCAGGTGGGTGAACAACTCGAAAAGATTTAAAAGTTGTAGCAGGTTGGGCAGCTTGGTGCTGTTGGTGTTGAACAAAAGTAGCTGTTTATTGTTGAAGTAATTAGAACATCTGGGCCATAGTAGGGTTATCTTGATTTTGTTGGTCTTGGTTATCATTGTTGGTAGCTTGACGGGTTCTTCTGGGAGGCATTTTTCTGATAAGAAGGTAAACAGTTGGTAAACAACAAGTAGGTATATATATTCAAAAGAAATAGGGTTCCTCCGTCTATTACCAATAGACGATTGGTTCCAATAAATCAGTATGATATGGGTACAGTTGTAAATTATGCAACAGGGTTTATATGAACAGGTCAATAAGTTATGGAAATACGGTATGTAAAGATAGTATGTAAAAAGTGATAAGCAAAGCGATGAACAGAGGAATATACGAAATATGCATACGTCACTAAGATGGAAATGATCCCACATCATAAAAGTTAAGGGGATTCAGCCATTCTACATCCAAACTGAGATAAACATACTAAAACAACAACAATCCGTCTATTAGCACTAGGAAAACTGGAAAACATCCTAGACTAGTAGTAATCACAACTAACACTAGTGGGCTCTACCAAATGTCCCATTCACAACCATCTCCACAGCAACAGTCTAATCACGGGAACCTCGGGTCCCACCATACTCACATATCATCCAAGAAATCAAACCCGAGAATCGACAAAGCTCATCAAAAGCAGGCCTAGATAGGGGAACCTCAAGAAAACGCTGCTGGGTGACCCTCATAGATAAGTCAACTTGTCGCTGCGCCTCGTCCTTCATCTATTTGATCAATACGGAAAGCTTATCATTCCTGCTCGTCAGATTCTCACATGTGCGGACTATCTCGGCGTATGTGTGCAAAGGTGCAACCTCGGGAAGTGAGTAGGGTCCGATAGATGACTCACCGTGCTCGGTGACAAAAGGGTCACGACTGGTACTTGGACAGGAACAAACACGGTATCAGTAATAGGCTCAGATACTGGTGCAGACTCAGGCACAGGCTCAGTAGTAATGACAGGGATGTCGGCACGAGTCGTGGGACTCTCAACCTCAAACTCGGATACTGGCACATCAGACTCAACCTCAGCATCGGCATCAGATATCACCTCCGAAGGATCGAACTTCTCGGATGAACTACTAGAATCGGAAGGTAGGGGTGGTGCATCGTCTGCAAGATCCATGTCCTGTATTAATAATATATATATATATACACGCAGAATATAAACGAGTTAAGTTAGGTTAGTCCTAAAAATCTATCGCGAAGGGAAAACCTAAACCTATAATCGCTCCCTACATCTATCACTCTTAAATCTTAATTGTATCTAGTTATTTTATTAATGATCCTAAATTCCTGGCTTGTTTCAGTGACCAAAACCCGTAGCTCTGATACCGACCTGTGACGCCCTCCGGATCAGGGGCCTAGATCGGAGAGTCACTGACACACATCTAGATGCATACAACCTAAAATATAATATAAATATAACATGCTGACTGGCCCCAACACTACTATCCAAGATCTTTCACAGGTAATGGTATGAAACAAGCAATCCATCATCTAATTAATTATTATTACAAACCTGAATTCAAAATATATTATTATTACAAACCAAAGTTCTCAAAAGTTCTACTGCCAGTTCTCACAACTAACTAAAGATCTCCTCACTGAACTGTTATTGCATCTACCTCGGGAGCTATCTCAAAACGGACCAACTCAGGGCCACGGTAGGTGCGCTTCTTTGCGGTTTGGATTGTACGAACCATGATTCTTAGATTACTGTCAAAAGGGTTAGACAAAATAATAATGAGCCAACGCTCAACAAGTAACTAAAGATCTTATCTGAAAACAATATAACGGGGTATCGCAGAAGATGACAGTAATACAAAAAATGACAATAATATGCTGGAAGCAGTATAAACAATACTGGTATTTAGAAATGAAAGGATATTAACTGACAATCAGGATAGCAATAGATATTTCAAAACTGTGTAAAGTAATTGACATTTCAATCGGTAAACCAATTTCATTTCATGGTAAATAAAAAGTAATCATCACTTTAAGAAAACTGATTGGAGGTTTTTATTTCATAACAGACAATACGGGTGATCAGCCCATAAAGTCCCCATACCGGACACAAAGTCCATCTCGCCGTCATTTCCTTTCATTAGGATAGCTTGGGTTTCCAAGAGGCAACACATTGGCCTATAAAGGTGTCGAACTGGACAGACTAGAACTACAAAATACTACATCTCAAAAACTGACGGAACCAGCATTACCCGTTCGCCCCGTCTCTCCAATCATCAGGAATCCGTGGAACCATTTAGACGGAGTTCTTAACATTTTTATTAGAAATCTTATTTTTAAAACATTAAGCTTTGCAAAACTCTTTTATCTTCATAAAACATTTTAATACTTAATCTTTTCGAAAACTTTTACTTCGAGATACCTTCGACTCTCTGATAACAAATCAGCCCAGTCTAAGTAACCTCAAAGTATTTTAAGAAAACATCTCATTTTGATTTGCAATGATAAAAGTCAAAGATTTTGGCTAGGTTTTCTGACATCAATGAAAAAGGGGTAGAAGTCTGAATCAAGAAGATATAGACTCAAGTGGAAATTTGGGCTTCAATCAAGGTATAAGGGAATAATCCAAGTCAAAGGTAAAGATATAAATTAAGTCTAGTTTTAAAATCATTTGATCAAGTTGTAAGGTTTAAAAGTCATCGATAAAGGATAACAAGTTTGTAAAACAGTGTTTAGGGCAACATGATATTTGATAAGTCTTTTAAAATCAACACAGGATATCCGGGTCACGGACATAAGTCAAGTGGAACACTGGTTTATCGGTCTGTCAATATGACTTGATTATAGTAAATTGTAGGATATGTATGGTCAAGAAGCAATTAAAAAGAATTATGCTGGTCTATGGTTTACATGTGTTGAACCACGGTTTATCAATAAAGATTTTGGATACATGCAAAGGTAAGTTTACAACAGGAGTATGATCAACATGGTATAAGAGAGGCATGCTTGAATCAACAAGTTATAACAATTTCAATAATATAAACCTTCAGAGGAAAGACAGAGTTACTTGCCTCCAGTAGAATGCAACAGCTAACAGCTCAGTCACTGGTACTCGACCTTAGCCTTTCCTTTATCGCTAGGCTCTACGTCCTTATTATCTACATAAACCATATCATTACTTTAGAATACTATACTTCTAAATCGTCTAATCCTAATCTACCCAATCGCTTCTTATAACGCATTATACTTATCATATATAACACATTCTCATTACATATTTTACTAATATCAGATCAGCACATAACCACATAGCATCTATAGCATGAAAGCACATAAATCACTTAGGCACTTAACACATATTGTCAACTCAATTTGAAATCAACTTATACTTCTATACCATAGACCCTATACTTATAATTCTAAAGAAAATCGGGCAGAGTTTCCTCTGTTTATAGGACTATCCCGTCGGAAAATATTCGACTCAAATTCATAACCAAATACCTACGATGGATTTAAAATCCACCTACACTCCCAATGGATTATATATTATAACAGCTCATAATCACACTACTTACCATTTCTCGACATCATATACACCAACTACACTTAACAATTACCATTTATACATAACACTTAATTCGAATTTACCAAACAAACGACAGTAACTAGTCACTTGCTAATTATCGAATAACAATTACTAAATCACATGTACTATATCACTGAATCATATAACCAAGCTTTTATTCTAAAATTTAAAATACTTAACTCATATACTTTCTAGAAATCACCTAAATCATCTAATCAAATTCATCTAGCACATAATCATAAAATAAATTTTTAAATCACTATTTAATATTGTGAAAAATTCGAAGAATTTGAATTAATTATATATAATTTGAAATTTAAATTCTAGAAATCTAAAAATTACTCATGCATGGTATTCAGCTAGTGATTAACATTTAATTACCATAACAATATCGAATTAACAAATCTTACATATAATAATTCATAAAAATTCATATCATCATATAAAAATTCTAAAAACATGAACGTAATTCGGGTTTATCCAACTAAGTCCAGAAAATCAAGCATGCAATTCGGTTAACTCTTACTACACATATATGAGAATTGAAATCAAGAATCTATCATCAAGAACATCATCAATCTTCTATAATGATCAAGAATTTAAATCTAACAATTCATATATATTCAAATAAATCTAAAAGAAATTAATATTCTTGCATGCAACTCAACAAAACTAAATTATAACATTTATAACAAGTTATTAGGCTCAGTAATTACATCATCGCCTCCCGCCGGCTCACCGGAGCTCACGGCCGGCGGTGGTTGAGTTTGGAGGTCCCAAAATCACTCGGGTTTCCTCAACAAACTCCCCCTTCTTCTTCTCAAGGCAACGAACAAGCATAACAGCACCAAAACCAACTGTTCAGTCGCAAAAATCGGACAAGACCCAAAGTGGGTTTCAAAGTTTCTCCATGAAAACAACATGCATCTATATAAAAGAATAGAGGACAGAAAATTAGCCAAGAATATGGTATTCGATCGCATGAGAGAGAGAGAGAGAGAGAGAGAGAGAGAGAGAGTCGAGTAAGGAGAGAGAGAGAGACCTTCTCTCGGACAAGAAACAACGAAAATGAAGTGAGGAGGAAGAAGATGTGCAGTGGTGATGTTTATAAAAGATAGGGGAAAAATAGTCATTTCACAATTGCTGAAAATTCTTTTACAAAAATCTGTTTTTAACTCATTTTAAATCGAATTATAACAAAAGAAATTGGGGAAAAATAATTATTAAAATTCTAAAATAAAGTTTATGAAATTACAAGTCTCCCCATATTTTTAAAATAATTTTAGACTCAAAAATGAATTTTATATGAATTTTCGAAATAAAGGCTCTTAAAAGAAATAATGCTTTTTAAATCATTTTAAAATATCAAAACTCACAATTAAATCTCCACACTAATTTTAAAAACTAAATCATATCACAAAGATGATAATGCAAAAGATTTCATTATTTAAAACGACTCTAATGATTTTATATGATTTTCGAAAATTAAAAATGCATTTTAAAAATAGGTTTAATTCTTTAAAAATATAAATAAAATTACACGAACATGTAAGACACATACCAATCATCATATAATCACATAAACATGATTTCACATATAATTTGACTTCATAAAATTGATCCACCACATAAATCACATAATTTCACATTTAATAATTAAATAAGCATTTAATAAATTACGAAAAATTCTAAGTCGTTATAATTTGACCAGAATTCATACTTCGAGAACTTGGCATACACTTGGTCCTTTAGGTTTCACTTTTAAATCATTTTCCATTACCTCTAACCATTGATCGTATTACTTGATCCATTTATGATTCAGCGTCAGAGTAAACTTAATGTAACTACTATAATCCATTCAAGGAAAGAAAGAATTAATATTCCTCTGAATCACATGCATCTAATATTTCGGGTTCATCATTTCACTGAGTTAAAATAAACCTATGCTTAGTCCTTGACAATAGTCTGATTACGAATTTATCATAGACTCACTGGTCTTCTCCTCTTGCAGGTTCTTAGATCATCATCTCGCTTACTACTTCCTTATATAACTTTATCCAATCATACCATCTCTTCTTAATGTGTTTACTTTCTAAGCTGATCCATTCATAAAATGAACATTTCCCTGAATCAACCACCTCATCAACCTCAATTTGACTTTATAATTTGTAACCTATGGGACCTGCCCTCTCATGGCGAATTACTATTGGTAATATTCACACTAATCCATTTTTTTCACATGATATGGCACTTTCTGCCTCTATCTCAAATGTTCCGGGAGACTCTGCTCCCCGTCCTATATCGATGTCTTTGATAATCATGTATCATTCTACTTCTTTTCTCATTAATCCGAAAGTCTCTAAGGATTCTTATCTATCCCCATATAAGATCTCAAGTAAAACTAAAGATGCATATTGGATTCGTAGCCGGACATCCAATAGTCCGGCTACGAATCCAATATGCATCTTTAGTTTTCTTAATAATATCTCAGTTCTTGACGCTCACTTATATGAGCATTATAATCTTACCCCTTACAGTCGTTCTAGCTGCAGCCCTCATTTCCTTAAGGGTAAGCTCCTTATCCTTAAAAGGATTTACCTCCTTAGCTGGAACCTCCTCCGGGTTCTCAGTAGGGTACTCTATTGAATCTATAAGCCAATCGTCGGTCATATAATAAAGCATCATTGTGCTGCTGCTCGTAAGCCTCAAGGTCTGTTCCCTTGCTCGTCGATACGATATCGAGCTAAGTTAATATTATGATACTTAAGAGTTCCCATAAGGGTTTTAGGTAAACCTGGCAAGAGTTCTTATTATCTTAGTGAATTTATTGTTATAACGTCGCCTCATCTCTGGGATATATAACTCTCGCTCTAATACCATTTCTGTAACAGCCCCAGATACGGGATCGGGGATCCTGTCGTTACGGACTCAATTTCCATCCACAAAACCAACATAAATTAAATTACAACCTTGTGACCCAAAACAACAACATAAAACACACCAGTTATAGTCCCGGAGATGAAATCAGAGTAACTATCAAATATTATTAATCACGAGTTTGAGTTATTAAAACCCAAAAGAATTTAACTTACATACTCTTTGCCATCCATTTACATATATTATATGGATAAATATATCCGATGATTAAAAGAGGAAAACTAGCATACCAATAGCTTCCTCCTCAGCAATGTTAGCTACGTCAGCGGGTAACTCTCTAACGTCTCCCACGCTCTTGCGCCAAGTGTGCATTGGATGGGCCATCTGCTCTAGCTGTTTGTTGTGATATAATAAATAAAGAAAGGGTGAGCAATAGCCCACCAACAATAATGTATACTGAACAATATTATATATATATATACAGTTCAAAAGTATTTTTTAAACCATATGCCATGCATTAATGAACATAGTGCCAGTATAAGGTAAAGGATGAAGTTAAGAGGTAACTCAAAACATATATTCTGTAGAAATATCTGTTGTGCAAGGTAAAAGCAAGACATCATCATATGTCATAAAAGAAGGGAATTGCAGGAAATTATTGCAATCCCAGTTTTGAACATTTTTCGAACTCCTACCAACCTGAAAGAAGTCTCTTCGATACGTGTTGCGGGGGATGCCCGTCAACATGAAAGAAGTCTCTTCGATACGTGTTGCAGGAAATTCCCAATTTGGGAGATGAACTAATATTGGAGTTATCACGCGCCAGCTACCCCACTCCCCGATGATCAATCGGAGATGGTATAGCCCAATATAGTTTACTACCGGTAGAAGGAAGAACTGACGGATTTAATTGTCTACCGCCCTTTTTAGTAACTCCCTGGCCAACGGTTGGGCCTTGTGATGGACCGTGTAACTCGGCCTCTTACACACAACTCCTAGTTCGAATAAATCCATGACTCTGAAACGTAAAGTTCGTCCTCATTTCCCCAAGTGTAAAACTCATTAATAGGACTCCACAAAGTAGTCGTATCTAATTGGAAAAGAAGATTCACCAATATTTCCCAAGCTGGTGCTTGTTAATGGATATAAACTTGTCCCAACACTCTTACCCCTCGAATGATGAGGAAGTAATAAAAGATTCAATCGATGAATAGCAAACAAAATAAATAACAGCCTTCAGGTAAGGTTCCCTTATAATTTGGAAGATAGAATTGAATGAAGAATGGAGTTTCGGGAACCTTCCTTGATAAAAGTAATAATAATAAGACTCAAAAATAATTTACATAGTATTTGAAGGTCAAGGATAATTTTTGAATAAAATAATATATTTTAAAACTAGTTAAAAAGAATAATATAAATATTCAAAGATATTTATTAACTCATAAATATTTAAAGAATATTTTTAATATGAAATATTGCTCAAAGTAATCTTCGAATAACATATGAGAATATTCATTAAATACATAATTCCTCGATTAAATATTCAAAATAATATCCGATAATTTAATCAACCTTAGATGAATATTCAAGATAATATTCATTAAAGAGATAAAGCTCGAATGAATATTCAAAATAATATTCATTAAATAAATAAACTCGAATGAATATTCGAAAATAATATTCATCTAAATCAATAGCCTCAAATGAATATTCAAAATAATATTCATTAAATAAATAATCTCGAATGAGTATTCAAATAACATTCCTCGAATAATTTTCAAGTACTTAATACTTATGGAAATATAAATAATGTTCATAAATAACATCCCTCAAATAATCTGTCACTGGAATCCCTCCGGGTTTCCATGACTATCTCAATTTTACAAAATAGAGACTCCCGGTCTTTATTAAAAGAATGAGATCATATGCCCTTCACCAAGGGTTTTAGCAATATCCGGCTTATAATTAGTATATCTTGGATCTAACTTATAAGCCAACATCAACCAGGGAACAAGTATTACAATGTAAATTTGAAAGTAGGCATGCATGCTATGGCATATGTATAACAAAATTCAATTATATATATTATCACAACAACAGTTCCAAAGTATTGGAAACTTGCCTGGTAATCTGGTAGGGATAGTGTGCCCTGGGTCAGTCCAGTGATCTATAAATAATCAAATATCCGAGGTTAGTCACTTAACGCTTTGAAAGGTTAATTATATAATTTACTTAAGTTAAAAACACATTTTCAAGTTATCTCGTTATGTACACTCTAGTGTACTCTTTTTACCACCGTTATGATCCGACACTTGCTCGTTATCAAGGCATGTCATTTTGCTTAGACTTGGTGGGTACTTAAGCCATATAAGTTCTAAGGTCGGTCGCTTACTATAAGAGATTATACCTCGAGGTTTATTGATCGTTTTCTAAGTTATTTTCCAAAGTTATAACCACTTGTTCTTTTTAGGGTTTCATTCGTACTTAACCCTAATTCGAACATTTTTATAAAATCGAAAAACGATCCGTTTGACATGAAGTCTTCTCTCACACCTTCCTTATGATCTCTAATATTTAATTACCAAGATTCTTCACTGAATTACTTGAGTTAAGGGGGTTTAATTTCAATTACGAATTTGCATTTACGGTTTCGAACCACTTTTAGTAAATCGACCATAACTCCTAAACCGTAAGTCCGTTTTCTTCGATTCTCATGCCAAAATGATCTATGACTCAAGATCTACAAGGGTATGTCATTTATTCATCAAGGCCAGAAAATTATCTCAACTGTTATGAACGAATTTGAAGGGTTTAACGAAATTTCGGCATTATAACGGCTATAAATCGAACGTTTCAAAAATCGTTTCATCAAAACCAAGCCACACCGGGCATCCATACATCTTACATACATTATAATCAGTCAATAACATCTGATTTCACCATCATATGCATCATATTTACTTAGATCAACTAAACCACTAGCTAATCATGCTTACATGCTTGTTATAACACCATAATCATAACTACTTCAAAACTATCAAGAACATGCATATACTTAAAATAAGGTCTAGGGTTTCAAGAGATTTATACCTTCCTTGGTGTGTATATGAGTCAAACAAGCCTTGATCTAGTCCTTAGAACACCTTAAGATAGCTTAGATCATCAAAAGAAATCAAGAAATCAAAATTAGATAATGAAGGTTACTATTCACCCTCCACTTACATGATTTATTTGAAAATGGAAAAAGTGGATTTTGAAGCTAAGATTTCTAGGAGATCATTTTTATGAAATGTAATACTCACCATAATAATTTGGAGATCAAAAAATGGTGGGAAGGTGGATTTTGATTCTTGAATTAAGCTAGGGACCGAATGGTTCAAAATGGAGAGAATGGTGTCTTTGCTTGCTTTGTTCTCTTGCTTGGTTGTGAATTATTGATATGTTAAGAAAATATCAAGGCCATAAAGCTACTTTATTAAAGTTCTTGGTCATGGATGATGTAATTTGGATGGATAAGTGTTGGGTTTTTGTGGTTGAATGTTGTAATCTTGCTAAGTACTAGGTTGGCTTGCTAAATGTGCTAGTTACTCTTGTAACTACTTAGTTACTTGCCTTCATCCACTAGTAAATGCATGCATCTTGATCCCCTTCTTGTTTCTTTGTCTAGTTATTGCTCAATTCATTGATCGTTCGGAGGAATATCTCGAAGATTTCTAATTAGGGTTTTACCGGAAACCATCTTAATATTTATACTACCATTCTCAATCCTCTTTAATAATTCTTGAATCTTTATTTCTTAAATCTTTTCAATAATTCCTTAAGTCTTTCCGTGTCCAGGGAAATCTCGGGGAAAATAAAAGTGCTATTTTTCAGAATCCAATAACTTTTACATACACTCTTTTTCCCCTTGGATTATTAATACGAACTCAGAAATCCGTTCCGGGTACTTCTATATAGTGTCGTCTAATAATATTCCTATTCCCACCAAAAATACTATTCATCACTTGTTCTTTCTTTATTCCTTATAAATAGAAAAATGTTCTCGCGCTTTCCCGAGCGTTCCTTAATCCTTTTACGGAACCATTGGACTTATAACAGATATCGATTTGGATGACATGAGAATACCTTCCCCTTTGGAATTACCATATCTTACTTTCCTAGGAGATAGATTATTGTAATCTAAGTTATCATCCCATTACACTCTTCATGACATATAAACATTGGAATCCATATCCATTCCATATTCATTAATTAGAATCACTATTACACTTATACTCCATTACACAATAAAAGTTTTACTTCCTACCAAAAATCTGGGTTCTTACATCATTAATTATACCTAATAAAATAAGTATTAAATTTTATTTCATATAATTTATTTAAAAAATTAGAAAATTTTATTTGAGCATTATAATTATTATTTAAATATTAAATATTAATCACATATATAATAAATTTATTTTTAGGTAAAATGACGACTAAAAATTGTTTACATTGCGTCCTTTTCTATTCCCTATCGAATAGTACTACAATTTTTTTCGGAAAATTATAGTAGAGACGACCCTTAACTTTTCAAGCAATCTTTATTATTAGTTATTATAGAAATCGTAATAAATTATGAAATATATAAATCTTTGCTTAACATCTGTAATAAAAATAATAGAAATAGTTTTTTATTTTTACAAATGAATAAATTATATATGGGTTATGACCAAACCGATTAAATTGAAAAAACCCAATTTTATTGGTAGATTAAATGGATAAAAAAGTTATACACGCGTTGTGAGTCGACAGTATTTTGGGAAGATTATTAGACCATTTTCACTTGTAGGTTTTGGTGATTTTTCAAGTTCGAAAGTGAAAATTAAATTAGATTTAGGAATTTTCTAGATAACATAGTAAATCCTCCCTTAGGTTTATTCGATATGACATAAACAAGTGACGAGTCAATTTGACAAAACGTTTTCTTAACCAATCACTAATTTGGATAAGGAATGTCAATGAAATGATGTTTCCTAGTCTAAATTATTTGTGATATATTTAAAGGCAAAGTCTAAACGATACAAATATCGAAATGTCCTGAACACTGATTTTCCAGAATGAAAATAATTATTTTATTCAAAACAATGTTCATTTCAAATGTTTTATTCTCAAATATATTCAATATATTTTTCAAAGACTTATTTTCAAAATTCCTGCTCAAAGACTTGCCGAAAAAATAAAAATAGATTTTATCTCGGAGCCCTTAACCGTTTTCATTTAAATTGGATAAAACTCTAAAATATTCAGAATAAATATTCCGAGGACTTCATAGTCATTATTATTTGAGGAATATTATATTTGAATATATTTCAAGTCAAAACTTTAGCCAAAGTATCGACAAGTTACGGTAAACGGCTAATGTATTTTATTCCGTCGTGTAAGGACATTTAATCAAAATATTTTTGAATAAAATACCTCCACATGTTATTTTGACTTGAAACTTTGGATATGTCACTATAATAATTAAAAAGAATTTTAGAATTAATTTCATGATTTTAGCATGACTCTTTTTCCGGACTCCAAAAATTGATACGTAATTGATTTTTTGGTCGCTTAAAAGTCATGGTCAACGAATTTCAAGGTGAAATTTTGACCATAATCCTCTGGGAATATTTCTAGGGGATTCCCCAAATTTCATAATTTTTGAATGATTTTTCGATTTATTTCATAATTATGGGTTTATCGCTTAGTTTCGTGTTATTCGGTTAAACCGAGCCAATAGAAGCTTCCTAGATATTTTCTATACAATATTTTCCACATGCTGATTTCTGGAGCTTTCTAGGAAGGTGCCAAAAAGCTACTTTATGCAAGTGATTAATTAATTGGTAGCTAGCCACTTGTCTTATGCCCATTGGTCCTTAAAACCCTACTTTTGCCTATAAATACCAAGCTAAACCCATTCATTTCTTCAGGCCTTCATGTGCCAAAGAATTGCTGCTACTTTCTCTCTAGAAACCCAGCAAGTTCAAGTAGCCAAGAGCCTTCAAAAAGATTTGGATAACAAAGCTTTGCTCCTTCATCTTTTAACTTCTTTTAAGCTTTGTTTTTGGTCCAATTCTTACATTTTAAACACTATTCGGCCAACTTCTTTTTGGGCCAGCCTCTTGCACGTTTAAGGCAGTCCTCTTGTGCTTCTTATTGTATATTTGAGACACCAATTTATCCTCCTTGATTATTTCTTTATTTGGTGCTGATTTTGCCTTGTTTTAGTGGTGTTTTGGCTCTTGGTTTTGCTCATCTTGGCACATTCGGTAAACACACTTTAAGGCAGCCCCTTGGTCGATTTCTTGCAGCCTTTTAAGTGTTGTTTCCTGAGCATTTAGGTCACCTTTCTACTCTTCTTGATTATATCTTGTAGTTCTCTCTTAATTAAAGAGGAACTTGAGCCTTTGTAAGGTCAAGAGTCATAAGCTAGTGAGTGGGTGTGCAAGGTATATATTCGGCCTTATATATATACTTGTGCTTAAGTAGTCTTACATTTGTCACTTTTACACACTTGTTCTTGAAGTAATTCGTGTAGTGTGTGTAGACGATTTGTAAGCTACCAAGAGGAGGTTCTTTTAAGAACTTATTAAGCCCTCTTGAAGACCTTATGAACCATTTGATTTATACTTGGTTATAAGGCAAAGAAGTGTCTTTTGATTTGTGCTTAACTTGCATAAACTAGTTTCTACCTTAAGTGGTTTAAACTTGTTACATCTTAAGTCAAAAGAAACCTTCTTTTAGTGTTGGTTATTCAAGTCCCTTCTACCTTAATTGTGTTATTTATTTAAGGACTTAACCAAGACTACTAGAACTAGTTTCTTAACCGAAAATGAGTTCAATCTATTCAGCCATCTCTTGCATTCTATTCGGCCGAGTAGTTCTTGCATAGTATATATTGTTGCATCCACGTTTAATTTATTGTCTTGCATTAGTTGTGTGATAAGTCCCTGGTGTGACTTCTCCCGGCTACTTACGTGTTTATTTTCTCGCACTAATTTAACGCATAATAGCGGCCCTCGTTTTATCCTATAGATAAGCGAGTTACATTTCCGTACGTATGAGTTGTGTTTATGTGCTTGTGTGGTGTTTAACTTAATGCGTAATAGCGTCCCTCGCTTCGACGAGCTACATATATTTATATTCGGCCCTATCTTGGCCTAGGCTATATTAAAGCCATCTACAAGTGTAAACACTTGTATTCTTCGTGTTGAATGTAATTGATGTGTTTTAATTAGTGTTTAAGTGTTACAGTGAATTATCAGAGTTTAGCTGGAAGCAGTCAGAGTTTGGTGTAAACTCTGACAGATGGAAGCTCGACAGAGTTTGTCAAACTCTGTCTGGAGGAAGCGTCTACTGGTCAATAGTGATTGAAGATTTATTATGGAAGCGATATCTTTGAAGATTGGATAGCTATCAAAGAGATCGAGTTGACATAGGAGACGTGTGACAATCTGTAATTGATATCATTGTATAGCTGATTATTAGGAATATCAATTAGAGATTGTATCGTAGCTGTATGTTATATAAATACAGTTAGGTTAACCCTAGAAGGGTATCGTACAACGAATTATCTTTATTGTAACCTAGCAGCTCTTTGTGATATTTTACATCACGAAGAGGGTTCGTAATAAAAGAAGTTTTTAAGTGCATAAACGTTTTTACTTGTTAAACTCTCATACAAAGTTGATTATTAATTGTGTATTCGGCCTAACAAGTGGTATCAGAGCCAATCTGTTACTTTATTACAGGTTAAGATCCAAACACAAAAATAATCATGGCAGCAATCCCTCCACCAACACCTACTGTTTCTGAAAAGGCTCCTACTACTGTGAGTCGTTATGAACCAATCAGGGTTCCTATTCTCAGGCCATTAGAGTATGCTATGTGGAAGGTCAAGATGACTATGTTTCTGGAGGCTACAGATCCAGAATATCTTGACAGGATTTATGAAGGCCCTCACAATCCTACAAAGCTATCTGTTGCAGTTGCTGGTGAAGAAGCAAAAATGGTTCCAAAGGAAAAGAAGGACATGACTCCTGAAGATCTATCATCAATTGCTAAGGATGCAAAAGTTAGGCATTTACTGCATAGTGCTTTAGACAATGTTATGTCTAACAAAGTCATTAACTGCACCACTGCAAAAGAGATATGGGATGCTCTTGAAGTCAGGTGTCAAGGAACTGCGGCTATTAAGAAGAATAGGAGAAACATACTCACACAAGAGTATGAGCATTTTGAGGCTAAACCTGAAGAGACCATGATAGAAACATTTGATAGATTCTGTAAACTGATTAATGATCTGTCATTGGTCAACAAAGAGTATGATCTAGAAGACTCGAATCTCAAGTTTCTTCTTTCTCTACCTGAAAAGTGGGATGTGAAAACAACCACTATTAGAGACAACTATGATCTTGCTGAAACAGAGATTGATGAAATCTATGGACTGCTCAAAACTCATGAATTGGAAATGGAGCAGAGAAACAGGAGATCAAGCAGAAAAGGAAAGTCTGTTGCTCTTAATGTTGAAGAGAAGCCTCAGAAGAAAGAGGCAACAAGAAGGAAAATGAAGGGAAAAGCTTTGGTAATACATTCAGAAAGTGAATCACCAAACTCTGATTATGATTCAAACTCTTCTGAATCATCTGACTCTGAGGATGATGAAGAAGAAATGAGGAAAATGGCTGTGTTAATGGTGAAGACTTTCAAGAAAATGGGCTTCAAGAATTTCAAGAAAGGAAAAAGGTTTTCTAGGGATTCAAATGAAGATAGGAAAAGCTACAGGAAGTCTGATAAGAGAGATTCTAAAGGGAAGAAGGATAAGTCTGAAATTCAATGCTACAAGTGTAAGGAGATGGGTCACTATGCTCCTGAGTGCAAGAAGGGTAAAACTGGAAAGGTACTCTACACTAAAGGTAGAGATTGGGCAGATACTTCAGATTCTGATGAAGAAGTGAACTATGCTCTGATGGCTACTACTGAATCAGAATCCTCTGAAAATCAGGTACCTCTAACTACCTATGCTTATAATATTGATGACATTGCTCAATTAAGAATTTATCTTAAGTCATTGCATATAAGTTATAGGGATCAGACTTTAGAAAATGAGAGGATAAAAGCTGAAAATTCTGAACTTAAGGTAAGAAATAAACTTGTTGAAGAAAAACTTGAATACATGCAACAAGTTCAGAAAGAGAGAGATGATGCTGTTTGCAAAGAACAGAATTTGCTTCAGAAGTATAAACAACTAGAGTCAGAGTTGGAGGAAGCAAATAATAAAATTAGGACTTGGACTAATTCTAGAAAGGACACTCAACAGATTTTTCAAACAGACACTGTTGGTCTAGGTTATAATGAGGGAGATGAACTTAGATTTCAAAATCAAGTTAAAGTCAGAACTCATTTTGTTCATGGAACCAGTAAATTTTTGTCTGAAAATGAAAAGGAAGCTGTCAAAAGTAAACCGGTAAAAACTAGTGTTAAACAGGTTAATATTGGTTCAATGACAGATAAACAACTCAAACATAAACTGAAGGAGTTAAAATCTGTTGAGAAACAGAAAGTGTCAAACAAGAACAGAAATGGAAAAGTAGGCATCACTTCAGGAAATAAACCAATGCTTGCTAGTTATGCTCCAAGAAAAACATGTCATAACTGTGGTAGTACTAAGCATCTTGAAAATTTCTGCAAGAAAAATAAAAATATAAATTCTTTACCTACAAAGTCTGAGGTAAAGAATGATTTTGCTAGAACTAAACCACAGACTTTATGCACACACTGTGGAAACACCTGGCATTCCATTTATACTTGCAGAGAATATCATGCTATCTATCATAATTACTATGAACTGAAACCCAATCTGAAATGGGTTAAAGTTGATACTGCAAGTGTAAACACTGATACTGTTAGCTCAAACTCTGATAATGTTAATTCCGCTGCAAAAGCTAACAAAGTTAAGAATGCCAAAGGATCCAAGCAATTCTGGATCCTTAAAACTAATCCTCAGTAATTGTTTGTGATTGCAGGGTAACAGGGAGGCAACCCTAGTCGTGGACAGTGAATATTCAGGACACATGACTGGAAATAAAGCCCTGCTATCAGAATATGAGGAGAAGGCTGGCCCAAAAGTTTCCTATGGTGATGGCAATGTAGGAAGAACATTGGGATATGGCAATATTAATCTTGGAAATGTCATCATCAACAATGTAGCTCATGTCCCAGGACTCAAGCATGACTTGTTATCTGTGAGTCAAATCTGTGACAAGGGATATCATGTAGATTTTCAACCTGAATATTGTGAAGTTATCAGCAAATCTACAGGAAAGGTTGTTCTAGTTGGTCACAGACAAAACAACATTTATGAAATCAAGCTTTTGATAGACTCTGTTGGAAAAGCTGTTTGCCTGTCAACAAGAATGTCTAGTGAAGAGAGTTGGAAGTGGCACAAGAAACTCTCACATTTGAACTTGAACAACATCAATGAATTGATCAGAAAGGATCTTGTAAGAGGACTCCCAAAGGCTCTGTTAAATGTTGATGGCCTGTGTGACTCATGTCAGAAGGCTAAACAAAGGAAGTCATCTATCAAGAGCAAGACAGAATTTTCTATCACTGATCCCTATCATCTTCTGCATGTTGATCTCTTTGGTCCAGTAAATGTTATGTCTATTGCAAGGAAGAAATATGCTTTAGTCATTGTTGATGAATACACTAGATTCACTTGGGTGTATTTTCTAGCAAAGAAGGATGAAACTGCATTAACTCTGATGGAGCATGTGAAGCTTCTGGACAAAGGATCAAGCAACAAAGTCAGAATCATCAGAAGTGATAATGGAACTGAGTTCAGAAATGCAACAATGGAAGAATTCTGCAAGGACAATGGAGTGAAACAAGAATTTTCAGCACCTGGTACACCACAACAAAATGGTGTAGTTGAAAGGAAAAATAGAACCTTAATTGAAGCTGCCAGAACTATGCTTGATGAAGCAAAATTGCCAACTTATTTCTGGGCAGAAGCTATTCAAACTGCTTGTTTCACTCAAAATGCAACACTGATCAATAAGCATGGAAAGACACCATATGAGATGGTGAAGAAAAAGAAGCCTAACCTGAAATACTTTCATATTTTCGGATGCAAATGTTTTGTTTTGAAGACTCATCCAGAACAGTTGACCAAGTTTGAGCTAAAGGCAGATGAAGGAATTTTTGTTGGTTATCCACTGTCAACAAAGGCATTCAGAGTTTACAATCTGAGAACTAAAGTGATCATGGAATCTATACATGTTTCTTTTGATGATAAGAAGATAACTGGACTTGAAGACAAAGATGAATATGATCAACTGAACTTTGAAAATGAAGATTTAAACTCTGATGAAGGAAACTCTGATGAAACAATTCTGACAGACTCTGTTGAAACAAACTCTGAACCTCTACTGGTAAACACTGGAGAAACTTCTCAGTCACAACAAAGGGGAGAACCAGTTGAGGGGGAGCATGATCAAGATGAAGACTCAAACACTGATACTGAGTCAACTGAAAAATCTGGATCAAACTCTGATGCTTCAAATTCTGACTCTGGGCAGTCAAGTTCAGGGGGAGTCTCAGAAAACGAAGATAGATCACAACAAAATCAGGAGATCATGGATCAAGGGGGAGGATCACATGCTGATAGAAGTCATTTACCTTCTGCTAGGAAATGGACTAAATCAAATACACCTGATTTGATAATTGGTGATCCAGATGCAAAAGTAAAGACAAGAAGTGCTACTGCAAGTGAATGTCTGTTTCATGCATTCTTGTCTAAAAATGAACCAAAGAAAGTGGAAGAAGCTCTTCAAGATGCAGACTGGATAACAGCAATGCAGGAAGAGTTGAATGAATTTGAAAGGAATGAAGTTTGGACTCTTGTACCAAGGCCAAAGAACAGATCTATTGTTGGTACTAAATGGGTTTTCAGAAACAAGACTGACAGTGAAGGTGTTATCACAAGGAACAAGGCTAGACTGGTAGCAAAAGGCTATTCACAGCAGGAAGGAATAGACTATGATGAAACATTTGCTCCAGTTGCAAGATTTGAGGCAATCAGAATTTTTCTAGCATATGCCTCTCACAAGAAATTCAAAGTGTTCCAGATGGATGTGAAAACTGCTTTTCTGAATGGAAAGCTTGAAGAAGAAGTGTTTGTTGAACAACCACCAGGATTTGTGGACCCCAAATATCCAGATTATGTCTACAGGCTAGATAAGGCACTATATGGACTTAAGCAGGCACCAAGAGCATGGTATGAGACACTTGCTCAGTTTCTTCTAGAAAGTGGATTCAACAGAGGAACAATTGACAAAACTCTGTTTTATTTCAATCAAGGAAGTGACCTCCTTTTAGTTCAAATTTATGTTGATGACATCATCTTTGGGTCTACTAATGATAAACTCTGTAAGAAGTTTGCCAAGCTCATGCAGTCCAGATATCAAATGAGCATGATGGGAGAGCTTAGTTACTTTCTAGGCCTACAGGTGAAACAAACAGATGATGGAATTTTCATTAATCAAGAAAAATATACCAGAAATCTTCTCAAGAAATTTGGTATGCTTGACTGTTCATCTGCATCAACTCCCATGGCAACAGCAACTAAATTGGACAAAGACACAGGAGTTTCAGTGGATATGACAAACTACAGGGGCATGATAGGATCTCTTCTATACTTGACAGCTAGTAGGCCTGACATCATGTATGCAACCTGTCTTTGTGCAAGGTTTCAGGCAGATCCTAGAGAGCCACATCTGACAGCTGTGAAAAGAATCTTCAAGTATCTCAAGGGCACCATATCATTAGGTCTGTGGTACCCCAGAGAATCAGATTTCAAGCTACTTGGGTATTCTGATGCAGACTTTGCAGGCTGCAAGATAGACAGAAAGAGCACTAGTGGAAGTTGTCAATTTCTTGGTGACAGACTTGTTTCCTAGTATAGCAAGAAACAGAAATCAATCTCTACATCTACAGCAGAAGCAGAGTATATTGCAGCTGGTAGCTGTTGTGCACAGATCTTATGGATGAAGAATCAATTGCTGGATTATGGATTGAGGTACAGTAATATCCCTATTTACTGTGATAATCAAAGTGCTATTGCTATGACAGGTAATCCAGTACAGCATTCAATGACCAAGCACATCAGCATAGGGTACCACTTCATCAGAGAACATGTGGAAGAAGGAAATATTGAACTACATTTTGTATCTACAGAACAACAGCTTGCAGATATCTTCACTAAACCATTGAGTGAAGCTACATTTACAAGACTGGTCAATGAACTAGGAATGGTCTCTGGTTCTGACTAGGAATGTTGGTTAGATTCAAACTTTACTTATGTGGTGTATTACTCATATTTCCTGTTTGGTTAAATGCTAAGTGAACTCTGTTGACTAAACTCTGTTATGCATACTCTATTAAACTCTGTCAGCATGCCTATATGTAATTCACTGTTAATAAGTTTGATAAACTCTGTGAACTCTGAGTTGATTTTTGTCTGAATGAAAACACCAATGAAGAAATATGTATGAAGCATGATTCTCAGCAATTAATCATGAATCTTTCTGAGTTATTGTGATCTAATCTTAGATTGTGCAGAAAGTTAACACAACATGATACTGGCTCATATTTATAGCATCTCTTAGTTTATTTTGTCCTAAACTCTGAGTCTATAAATACTGTGTGCATTACCTTACAAGAAAAACTACTGATGTTGATGAACTCTAAACTCTGTTAGTTATACTCTGAAAGAATAAAAAGCTTACTGCAATACCCCAAAGAAAATGTATATAGGTTGTTATACTCCTTTGATATTATGTTGGATACTAGGATGACCCAGGAACCTATTGGTATATAATATGTGCTAAAATTCTCTGATTTTTGGTGACTAGTTAAATACTAGGATGACCCAGGAACTTATCAAAATGATAAGGGCTAAAATTTTTGAATTTTTGGTGACTGGTTCCAACCTCTGATTACTGGAATGAAAAATAAAAAATATATATATATATATATATATAAAAAGTATATAAATGGGGTGTAAAATAAAAGTTACTGTATATAGTTTGATTACTTCAGAGTTTAGCTTTCATTATACAATTAGTGTTTACTATGACAGTTTGTGCATCCAGTGTTTATTGATTTACTTTATGGATTTTATGAAAAATTAGATGCTCTAAAAATTGATTTAGTAAACTCTGCTTCACACACACATATTCACAACTGTGCAATTTATGAAAGGGTTTCGGTGACAAAGTTGGAGAATTGACAAACGCTGTTGATTCGTGATTTGTACTCTAAGGTAAATTTTCATTTGGACAATTTGAAAATCTTGGAGTAAATAGGGATTTTAACAACTGTTAATCAGTGGATTGTTGATGAATGTGTTCTTTATATGATTACTTTAATTAGTTTTCATATTCTCTTCTTGATGTATTTTCTTAAAGAACAGTTCATAAAATATAAATAAAAGTTGCAGAACACAATGCATAAGATTAGAGAAACATAATTTTTCATTGATAATAAGAAAGAGATTACAAGCAAACATTACATCTTTTTGTACTCTCTATCTGCTAATCTATTCAACAGGAAAATAAAAGGTCAGTCCAAACCACTCCATTGTTAGCAAAAATTCCCAGATCCCATCTTTGCCACTTTATTTGGGTGGAAGTTGAAGGGATAAGGTTATTTTTGCTGACATATTCATTAACAATGGTTGGTGGTGTTGGATGAGGATGCCTTCGAGGAGAGCCATGCTAATGTTGCTTGGAGGGCAGCATCGATGTCGATCACCCTTGCAGGTTTCTCTCTCTCGATCTCTTCCAGACCGGCATCCATTTGCAACCACAGCGTCTCAAGCTGCCTCTCCCACTCAAACGCTTCAAATTCTTCACGCGTATAGCTGAAGATGTCCCTATTCTCGACAAGATGAAGGTTCTTTTCTTTGATGGTAAGGTTGGCCATTGTTTTTCAGAGTATTTGGTTTGAAGGGTTTGTGATTTTACAGGGGAGACTGAAAGGTTAAAGGTTTAATGAACTAATCTGAGCAAGTCTCTAGGCCTTAAATAGAGGTGGGTAAGAACGAAGTTCTTAAACGCTTCGTATTCTGGTTATTAAAGGCAACAGGTAAACGCTTCAAATTCTGGTTTTACTTGGGTCTAGATATTTTAAGAGAGTATTATTTAATTTTTGTTTAAATCAAATATTTTAATGTTTTAATTTGCAAAATACTCTTCTTAAAAATAAGCGCACGTGACCCACTCGCCCTTTAATGTGTCCCACTCACCCATTATCGTGTCCCACTACACATTAATCTAGGAACTGATTGAGTGTTTAATTACATAAGAGATTGGGTTTTTAATTACTTTAATCACTTTTGTGTCCAAACGGTTGTGTTTTATTCTTACATCTCACAGTTCTCTTATTTTTCACTTGGGCATTCACGCAAACACCTTTTCTACATACATTTCTCTTGGAAATTCTTGCAAATTTCCTAACTCAATGGCTTCTAAAGCATTCACTGCTCTTGGTTTACGGTTTGTTCCTAACAACTATGAAGCTCCACTCTATCATCAACGCGTTCCAGAATCGTTTCATCTAATGCAGAACTTCTTGAGGGATTCAGAGATTGGACAAGCTCTGGTTGGACCTGCTACTCTCTCTGCGTCTCAAATTGCTACATTTTGGCAGAATTCAGTTTATGTGGATGGAGGAGAGAATGGGACTCCTAACATCATCTTCACGTATGAAGAACAAGATTATGTGATTACTCCACAGACTGTAAGAGATACAATGGGGTTTGAAACACATACTTCTTATACTCTGGTTAATGAAACTTATTTGAGAGAGATGCTACAAGAGATAGGTTACATGGAATCTCTTGACAAGCTTGGCGGTATAAAGAGACCAAATCTCAGAAAGGAATGGAATTTTTTCTTTGATTGCATCACAAGGACGTTCCAGAAGAAAGTCACCAACTGGGATGCCATTCCAATAGACAGTCTCCAAATCGGGTATTCTCTACTCTATGGTACTAATTTTGATTTCGGTCGATATGTTCTGATGAACTTAGGTGATAAACTGTCAGAATCTACTACTGTTTATTATGCTCGTTTTTGTCAAATATTGTTCAATGCTTGTGTACCTGGTCTCGAAATTGATGATACTGATGAAATTGATCCTTTTAGAGTCAATAAGAGAATATTCTCTGATATGACTAATAAGGATGTTGGTAAAGCAAATCTCCCTGCTTTTGTCATGCCACTTGCTCTGCAAAATTTTCTCAATCAACCACAAGAACCACAACAACCTGAACCACAACAAGAACCACAACAACCTGAACCACAACAACAACCACAACAACAACCTGAACCACACCCTGAACTTGAGCTTGAACCGTTAAACATTGATCGTACTCAAAAACCAAACACTGAATCACCTGCTTACTCAGCACCCACAAAACAACCTTCACCTACTCCACAAACAAACTCTGAATCGTCACAATCTCCACCAGAATCACAGTCAGCACAAAGAGTTAAGAAGGCAGTTACTGAACGACATGCAAGTGTTAAGCAGGCGAAAGAGACACAAAGAAAATCAAAGCAGACATCTCCTAAAGCTGTTTATACTAGAAGAGTGAAGAGAATAAAACAACTGGCAAACATACCTAAGTCACTATCAGTGGTAGAACAAACTCCACCATCTAGTGAAGAGGATTCAGATAATGTACCTCTAGCAAAGCGAAGAAAACTGGTATTCTCTGACTCTGTGGATGAAGATATTGAAGCTCCAGAGGTAGGTTCACAGTAAACACCTCCTGTTGAAGTTGAGAAAGATGCAATACTTGCAGAGGTTGAAATACGTGCAGAGGATGAAGTGCCTGCAGAGGACAAAATGCCTGCAGAAGAGGATGCTAGAGATGGTCTTTCTCCAATAAATGATATTCTTGATTCATTTATGCCATTCTCTGATCCTATCTCTGATACTGGTGTAGCTGATCAACCTACGGTTGTTCTTTCTGAAGCTGTGGCATCCCATACTGAGTTAATATCTGATGCTCACCAAACTGTTGAAAGAGGAGATGAAATTGATCAAGCAATCAAGGCCACCTCTCAGCCTATGCCTGTTGCTGAGCCTGAGCAACATGGAGAAAATCTTGACAAGCCTACAGAAGAAATTGCTAAAATTATGGCTGAAGATGAACCTGCTAAAGCTACAAGTGTTGAAACTGAAGGTGAAAGTAGTGCAAACTCTGATGCTTCTCTGAGTGCACCAGTACAAACAGACAATAAACATACACCTTTCACTCAACCTTGTACTTCAAAGGAAAGAACAAGGCTGAAGAGGTTCAAACTCTGAGAACTAGCAAGTCATCTAAATCACAGTCTGTTGGGAGAAATACTGATACTCAAGGTACTTCAAAGACCAAGAGTTTGCTGTTACCTTCTAATCCACAAACTGATGAAGAATTGGCTGCTAAGCTGTTTATTGAAGAGAATGAGGAAGGAGTTACAATTGAGGACATTGAAGCTGAAGAAAAGAGTTTACAAGAAGAACATCTCAAAGCTTTAAAGTCTGGTAAGGTACAAAGAGGAAAAGCTCCTAGACCTATTGTTAAAGGTGTTGTGATCAAAGAAAGGGCTGATGTTAGTCAAAGATCTCGGTTTTCAAAGGAAGCAATTGCAGCAGAAGCTAAACTCAAGCTAAAAGGCATTGAAGGAGAAAGTTCACAAAAGAAAGTTACAACTTCTGTTGCATCACAAGCAATGATCACACCTTTACACTCTTCTCAGTTGAAATCGATTTTTGGAAAAGGAACAATTCATGATCCAAATGTATTATCTGGAGTTTCTATGAATGTTTCTGATGGAAAAGCTTTATCTGGCAAAGTTGGAAATAATAAGGGTGGACTAGGTTCACACAGAGACAAAAGGCAATATACTGGTCCTAGAGATCCTTCTTCACTGGCTGTTCCAGGTCGTGGTGTTCCTCAAGAGAGTTTGGACAGACTGGAATTAGTACAGTTAGTTCATCAGAAGAGTTTAAACAAGGATTTTCTTTTGTACTTCATGGCTGATGGGACAGTATTTAAAGTTGGTGAGAATGATATTGGCTTGAAATGTTGGGAAGAACTAGAGTATGTTCTATATCTTCTCAAGGTGAATAGTCAAAGGACTCAATCAGTTGCTAATGTGCTCAGACAGAGAATGACTCAGAATCTGGCAATCAGAGGAGAGAAATATAATAGCAGATATGTTCCTAAGTACAGGGATTATAAAGGAAATCTCACTGAAATGAAGAAAGGTACTGCAAAGTTAAAGACTGATTTGGGAATCACAGTACTTGATTTCAATTCACAGTCAGAAAAAGTCAGATTTATCAGACTGGGAAATGAAATGAGAAGGAACAAAATTTATGATCTTAGGGCTGCCATCTACCAGACAGATGAAAGTGATCCTCAGCTCAGAGAAATTAAAGAAGCTATGAAGATTGAGCTTGAAAATGCAGAAAGAAGATTGCTGATAGATTATCTCAGAGCTATGCCAGATCTTGAAATGATAAGAGATTAAGGTCTGTAAGGATTTTCTTATTCTCTGTAGTTTTTATTAAGTAGAAGCTTAAACTCTGAATTTGTATAAACACTGTATTTGTCTATTTGTTTTGACATCATCAATTATTGTCATTAACTTGTGCATTTTTGCCAATGAACAAGTTGGGGGAGATTGTTGAATATAATTGATGTGTTTTAATCAGTGTTTAAGTGTTACAGTGAATTATCAGAGTTTAGCTGGAAGCAATCAGAGTTTGGTGTAAACTCTGACAGATGGAAGCTCGACAGAGTTTGTCAAACTCTGTCTGGAGGAAGCGTCTACTGGTCAATAGTGATTGAAGATTTATTATGGAAGCGATATCTTTGAAGATTGGATAGCTATCAAAGAGATCGAGTTCACATAGGAGACGTGTGACAATCTGTAATTGATATCATTGTATAGCTGATTATTAGGAATATCAATTAGAGATTGTATCGTAGCTGTATGTTATATAAATACAGTTAGGTTAACCCTAGAAGGGTATCGTACAACGAATTATCTTTATTGTAACCTAGCAGCTCTTTGTGATATTTTACATCACGAAGAGGGTTCGTAATACAAGAAGTTTTTAAGTGCATAAACGTTTTTACTTGTTAAACTCTCATACAAAGTTGATTATTAATTGTGTATTCGGCCTAACACTTCGAGTTTAGTTGCTTGTTTAATATTTTACAAAATATTGACAACTTGCCCTAACTCACTTTTGTGTTGTATAACACATTTTTAACCTTCATTTAAAAGGGATTTAAGTCGTAGGACTTGTATTATATCCTTTGACGTGAGGTGAAGTGAAGTGAGGTGATTCTCGCTCAAAGACCCAAGTCTTAGACACGCCGACGGGGAGTTGGGTGTCTTTGCACCGTGAGGAGGAGAAAAGACCCAAGATCTAAGACCTAAGATCCAAGATCGTTAAAGGGTGTAGATACAAAGTCTACGCAAAGGGTTTACTTACGTGGTTGTGAGGAGGTGACGGGGAGTTATGCTCCAAGATAAACTCGTAAGGGGTTTTCTTGCATAGCATTTGAGGAGGTAACGGGGAGTTACGCTCCAAGATAATCTTGCAATGGGTAGCTATAGTATTTTGAAGAGGTAACAGGTAGTTAGGCTCTAAGAAAAATACATAGTGGTTGTAAAGGCTTCTCCGCTTACTATAAGGAGTATTTTACTTATAGTGGAAGAAATCTCGAGTTCGGGAGGAGCTCGAGGACTGGAGTAGGGATGTTCAGATTCGTTAGGGGATTGCGGCATCGCGAGCCAGGATAAATCGATTGTGTCGTACTCTTTATCTTTCTCTCCTTTATTTTCCGCACTTTATATTATTTGTTTTATAAGTAATTAATTTTAAAAGGAGAAAGAGATTTCAAAAACGTCAAGCTCAAATTTTTAAAAGGTAATAAACTATTCAACCCCCCCTCTAGCTTATTTCACCCTCATTTAGGACCTATCGCCCGTCATTATATTGTGTCGAAATAAATAAATATTCTAATTAAATAAAATTTTACACTACTATTGAACATGTATGTTATGAGAGGGGTATCGGTTTTAAATAGTGTTATTATATATAATATTTATAACTTTTGTTCGTAAAGACTACGTTTGTATTATAATTGCTGCTTTTTCTGTTTATGAAAATTTTGAGATTATCAAAATTTTAGATGTATAATGAGAGTATTTTCAAATTTATAGTCCATGTAAATTGATTTGGATTAATTTTTTTTAGAAAACTAACAATATAACAGTTCAAGATATTTTTCTTTAATTTTCATTATTTGGATTTTTTCTATAAAATTCATTTTTTGAACTAAGTAGCATATTAATGACATCTTAATTAATCATGAATTACATTTATTAAATATATATTAAATTTACTTTATGTTATATATTTTTTTTTATGTAAAAGATTATCAAACTTCATTTGAGCATTATAATTATTATTTTAATATAAGATATTAATTATATTTAAAATTAAGATTGTTTTTAGGTAAATTATTATTATAATTTTAATATAAGATATTAATTATATATATAATTAAGATCATATTTATTTAAATTGACAACTTAAAATTGTTTAAATTGCATCATTTTCTATTAAATTTTCAAAATCCTTACAATTTCTTTTCATTGTAGGATAGACGACCTTAACTTCCCAAACAATTTTTTTATCAGTGAATACGAGAATCATTATAAGTTATGGAAGTATATATATATATATATATATATATATATATATATATATATATATATATATATATATATATATATATATATAGAGAGAGAGAAAGAGAGAGAGAGAGAGAGAAATGTTCCTATAGTTAACTTTAGGAGAATTTCCTAAAGTTAACCTTTAAAATCATTTGATTGTTACCTTTTATTTATAAGGGCCCCGCAGGGGCATTAATGATGTGTTTTTTTATTTAGGAAAGTATGTGATGTGTGTTTATTTCAGTGGTTAACTGTAGGAAATTCTCCTATTGTTAACTATAGGATCATTAAGACTATATATATATATATATATATATATATATATATATATATGAAACTGGTCACCAGCCACAGTTGGATATTTTTAAATATCCAACCAACCCATCTTATACCATTAAAATGAACAGCCAACGGTCAGGATTGGGGGATACTTACGCTATATTATATAGCGTATACGCTATATAATAGAGCGTAGCTATATAATGTAGCGTAACTTTAATTCCCTTTTTACCCCTAAATGTTCCGCTCTATTATATGTCTTAGCCGAGAACTACACCAATTTCAGCTCAAATAGCCCTTCATGTTTTGAAATATCATTTTTTGAGTGTTCTTGAGTTTATACCCAATCTTAAATCATTCGGAGATATATTTTACACCATCACAAACTTAATCTACACCAATCTATTCCTTTTCTACTCTACCTTGGTTGGTTTTGAAGGCGGCAAAATCTTTAATTTTGGTAACATTATAGTACCAATCCATATACTCCTCTAGAGATATGGCATTCAAAGGTGGTCCCAAAATATCAATACCATTATTCACAAATTCATTCCAAATAACTACACATCGAGCAAAATTGAGATAATGTTGATATACAAAAGAATGTTCAGATCTCATCCTCAACGTTGTCATATCATCCGGTGGCCGCGGCGGAATGCTTAATGGAAAACCAAACTGTCTTCCCACCCTTTCCAGAAGTTGATGTTCAACATCTTCAAAAAACACAAGGGGCACATGAGCTAAACCGGCTATAAGGGCCCACTGAAATTGAAGATCAAAAGGCCGATAGAAGCGAGCACATGGCCTCCACTTAACCCATTGTGCATCAAAGTTATCGAACATCCCGCGATATGCATCAATATTATGACAGATATTAAAGTACTTAGATTTTCCTGGGCCAACGGAAGCAACCGCCCATGCTAAAGCCCTTGGCCATATATACTCGGTTTGAGATGCTAGCATAGGTTGTCCCGGACGCAACCTCTCACGTGCCCAAAGCATCAATATTATCAAGCATCCCGAAATGGACTTGCAATCCTTATGACTTGCCTCAAATAAGTTCCTATATAGATAGGCAAGTGTTGTTGCACCCCAAGCATACCCAAAAATTTTAGAAGTATCAATCAACAAGGGAATTAATCTTGGATGAGAAACATTGTTTGATTTTGTGGGGAACAATATCGCCCCACACAAATAAAACACATACCCCCGTGTATATATTTCTAGAAGCTCTCGATCCTCCTTGTTCGGGTATTTGCGATATCTCTCCCTCAAAAAATTTAATTTCACACCACCTCTCTCCAAAGCATTCTCCCTTTCCTCAAATGAGAGTGTCGGATCTGGCCAATCACGTAACCAAAATTTTTTTTCGTTAATTGCGTCACTCAAAGTTACCGCCTCTCCAACAACTGGAAGCCCTGTTAACATGTACACATCTTCAAGTGTCACCGTCATCTCCCCGAAAGTAAAGTGGAATGTGTTGGTTTCCGACCTCCAACGCTCCACTAATGACATAATTAAAGACACATCATTTTGCAGAACGGCTCTTGGGTTGGTAAACATTTCGAAACCCCAATGTTGTAAAAGATGAATTTGATATGGCTCTAATTCCAATTGATTAAGCAACGAGGTACTTTGACTGATTGTAAGTTTATCTCGATGATCACCAACCCATATTCAACTACTTATATGGTTATCTTGGTCGGTAAGGAGAGAACGATCAACCGGACCGCAAAAATCTTCCATCTAAAATCCAATACATACAGAAAACTTTAATCCAAACAAAAAAATATCCAAACTACACAATACATACAAAAAAAATTCAAACTTTATCCACAAATCCAAACTTTATCCACAAATTCAAACTTTAATCCAATAAATTTTAATCCTAATAATTCGAAAATTATCCACAAATTCGAACCCTAATTCGACCTTAATTCGAAATTAATCCATAAATTCGAACCTTAATTCGACCCTATTCGAAAATTATATACATACATGCTTACATGTACACAAATGTACAATTAGATGATGTTGATGATATATACATGTACACAAATCTACACACATATTAACAATTAGATGATGTTGATGATATATACATGTACACAAATCTACACACATATTAACAATTAGATGACATATAGCTACAAGAAATAGACACGAAATTACTCACTTTATATGAAGAAATGATGAAATTGATGATGATTTACTTCCGATTCCGGTGGATTTGTGATTTTCGGTGGTTTGTGGATGATTTGCCCACTTAATATTTTTTAAAATGATGTATATGCAACCACAATACGCTCTATTATGTTATTTTGTCAAATAAACCCGGTTTTCGTCAAAAAAACCTGCTACGCTATATTATATAGCGTAAAGTAGACCGGCCACGTGGCAGATTTAGGGTTAAAATGGGAATAAGCTTACGCTATATAATATAGCGGAGTACGCTATATAATATAGCGTAAGCTTTTTAATCCCAGCCGTCCATTTCTTTAGTGGATGGTTATAGATGGGTTGGATCAATATTAAAAAATATCCAACCGTGACTATAGAAGAGGTCCCATATATATATATATATATATATATATATATATATATATATATAGAGAGAGAGAGAGAGAGAGAGAGAGAGATTTTTGGGTTAAAATTTAAAATTTTTATACAATTGATACCGATAGATTTTTACTTTTACCGAAAATGAACCAAACCATTTTATCAACCGATTAAATCGATAAAAAAGTTATACAAATATTGTTTTAAATTAATTTTTACACTATTACTAGCATGTATTTTATGACATCTTAATTAGTCATTAATTATACTTCTTAAATATATGTTAAATTTACTTTATTTTATATTTATTTTATTCATGTAAGGGATTAGCAAACTTCATTTGAGCATTATAATTATTATTTTCATATAAGATATTAATTATAAATAAATTAAGATTATTTTTAGGTAAATTGACAACTTAAAATTATTTAGATTACATCATTTTCTATTCCATATTCAAAATCGTTACAATTTTTTTCATTGTAGAATAGACGATCTTAATTTCTCGAACAATTTTTTTTCAATGATTATGAGAATCATTACAAGTTATGGAAGTATATATAGATCTTTCCGTTAAAATTTATATTTGTATACAATTGATACCGATAGATTTTTACTTCTGCACAAAATGAACCATGAAAGAAACAGAGAGGACCCAAAAACAAAGAGCAACTCATCAATTTGAGTTCTTAAATAAAAACCAATTTCAACCCCAAATCGAAAACCCTAATTCGAAAAAAAAGCCAAATATGAAAAATAGTGAATAGAAGAAGCCTAAAATTGAAGAAATCCTCATTCGAAGAAGGCCTAATTCGTGTAGTTTGTTCAGAACAAGATCGAGAGGGGGTGAGCTAACATGAGAGAGAGAGAGAGAGAGAGAGAGAAGGAGAAAGAGTTATAGTGAGAGACAGAGTGTGAGATGGAGAGAGACAGAAAGAGGGAGAGATGGAGAGGGGGATGGAGAGAGACAGAAAGAGGGAGAGAAAGACAGAGAATGAGATGGAGGGAGAGAGAGATGCAGAGAGGGAGAGAGATAGAGTGAAATACAGAGTGAAAGAGAGGGAGATAATAATTGACTTAATTTGCTAAAATTTGGGCACGGGGAGGCGGTAGAATTTGTCGCTCAACCTTTATGTATTTCATTTTTGAAAACATTTTTTATATAAAATTCGTTCATTTTAAAATAATTCAAAAAAAATATCATTCACTCCTATTTAATTTAATATTTTCAATATAATAAATAAATTCATTTTACTATTTTTTTATTTTTCAAGTAAAGTGTTATTTATTGTGTTAATTATTTTTAATATTTACAATTTCTTAATTAAAAAATGTAAAAGTTTTAAATTTATCAATTTTAAAATTATTGAAAAATACATTACTTTACAAAAAAAATACCATTCACTCCAATTCAAATTCAAAAAAAATAAATAAATCATTTTTAAGAATTTTTATCATTTTTATGTAAAATGATTATTTTATTTATATTTTAATTAATCATATACAGCATCTACGCCAACACTTTTCATGTCTAAGCTAACACAAATACTTGGTGTTGTAATAGGTAAGGATGAAAATAGCTACGACATCACTTTTTCAAACAGCAACACCATGCAAAAATGTTGTGTAAAGTCATATATGGCGTAGTGCAACCATTTTATTGTTCGATTAAATAGATAAAAAAAGTTATACACATGTTGTTTTAAATTAATTCTTACCCTATTACTAAGCATGTATGTTACGATAAGGGTGTCGGCGTTATAAAACGTTATTTAGTTGTATTTAATTTTTTATCGTAAAATTATATTTGTATTGTAATTGCTATTTTTCATGTTTATGATATTTTTAAGATTATTAAAATTTAACATATATAATGAGAGTATTATTCTAACAAATAATTCATACAAATTGTTTTAAATAAATTTTTGAATAAATTCTAAAAATACCTGTTAATTTTTTAAAATAATAAAAAATAATTTATCTATTTTTAATATCTAAAAGTAAATATTTATTTACCGCGTGAAGCGCGACTATGTTGCCTAGTTAATAACATAATAGATACAAATCCTTCTCAAACTTCTAGATTCGTCGTTCCCTCTTAGAAGTTAGGGAAAGCACGTCCCGGGCCTCATCAATAACAGACAGCTTTCTACGGCACATAGCTACACATCCTCCTACCATGCGGACCCGCAGCTGTAATAAAGAAACGAAAGTCAGAAAAAATTGAGAAAAAGAAAAAGGTAGATATAGTTCGGAGTAATAAGTATGACACTTGACCATAAACACCCTTCATATTCTGAAAAAGAGTGTAGGCCTTATCTTTCCCCATATCCTCCCATTCAATCTTGGTGGGAAGATAGGAAAGGAATCCTATGAAATCTCTATCTCCAGCCTGAATGGGGGCTGGGTCGTGAGGTCCGAACTCGGCTTCTTCGAGCTCTCACCAGTAGTATCTTTTTCAGCAACACGGTTCGCACTCATTGTTCCAAACTTCTCCTGCTGGAGCACCCTTCGGTTGTGTTTCCTCTACCTTATTTGCTCTATAAACTCATCTTCCAACTCAATAAGATTGGGATCATGAACCCCGGTCTCACTTCCACCCTCCTGGTTAACATGAGAACCTCCACCTTCTCCTGAGTCCTTAACTTGGTAACTATCACGGACACCACCTATGTTCCGGAATGCATCTGCTAAGGCCTCGTTAGCTTTCGAAATCTCAATAAGAGCTTGCATGTCCCGGGTACAACCCGAGAAGACCTGAAAATTCACCAAGAAAGAATTAATTCTGACAAAAATAACAAAGAAAAAGAAAGTTGTAAAAAGAAGTCTGAACTTACATCCTAACTCAGAACGCTTATGATGATCTGTTAGTCACAGAGGCTTGCCTGAATACATCTAATAACAAGCCTAATTGTTTGTAATGCTTTGCATTACTTACATGACCTCTTAACTGAGGGAACCTCTGGTAGTAGAGTTTCTACTTGTTTAGTACTTGTAATATGCATCAATTTCTATCTGTGTAATTGTACTTAAAAGTCAGAGAATAATGCTTGAAAGAAGTTCCAAGGTTCATGCCTCAAGCTTGAAGAACAAGGCTGTCAAAATAAACACAGTTAGAGTTTGGAGGATGAAAATTTGCCTTAGTACCATTTCGATAAGTATGTTTGTTATACTCGAGAAGTCAGGGATTCAATATCTCAAAAGACACTATTCGATATATACTATTCGATATATCAGAGATTCGATATGTCTTTTACTCTATTCGAGAACTCAGGAAGTCAACAAGTCAAAGCATCATTCGAGTTCTCCAGGAGTCAACAAGTCAAAGCTCATTCGATATCTCAAAGACACAAAAAGCTATTCGATATCTCAGGGATTCGATAAGTTAAATGCTCCATTCGACAACTCACGGATTCCTGAAGAAAAGAGCTATTTGAGAAGTGATTCGATATGTCAACTTTACAGTATTCGAGAACTCAGAGTTATCGATCAAGTCAATTCTAGTTCTCGATCAAACACTTAGCCACTTCTCGAATACCATCTTGGGGACAAAATACTGAAGGAATTGTACAAGTCAGAAACCTGCAACAAGCCAAGGTGCTTTATGGACCTCAAGCTGTAAAGTATTTTGGAAAACCTATAAAGAAGCTTAGAGAGATGTATAGGAGACAAAGAGCTAAAGAAGTGGATCTGAGCAGAAACTCAAGAAGTCAAACCTGTAGCCGTTTAGATGCTTGCTCAAAAAGGATAGACATACGAGAAAGTAATTTATCCTGTAACCTTATTTGTAGTAAGCAGGTTGTGCTCATGTTCTATAAGGGCACAACCTCACTTCTTTAGAAGTTAAGTTTTTCACATACATTCAAAGAGTACATCTCTCTGAGAAAAATGAAGCTGAGAATACTATCATTTGTATTCACAGGTTGTAGCAAATCTTTATCTAATAAAATATTAGATAAAGTGATATAGTGTCTTGTGTTGTTTATTATCTACATTCGTATTTCTACACACATATCTTGTTACATACTCCAAAACAGATTCAAGAACAAGAAAAGTTCAAGAATCCATTCACCTCCCCTCTGTATTCTTTTATGTGTTCAATATTCAGCAAGTGGTATCAAAGCAGGCTATTTATTCAAAAACAGAAAACGATCATGAATACACCAAAGACTACAGGAATGGTGAAGGTCCCTAAGTTCGGCAAAGAGCACTACAACCTCTGGAAGATAAAAATGCAATTGTTCATCAAAGCTGCTAATCCTTTATATCCTGAGATACTCAAGAATGGGCCCTTTGTTCCACAACAGGAGATTCCTGAGTAGACTGTTGGAACTGTAACCATTCCAATGATAAGTGCATATTTTTGCATATTTTTATTTCCTATTTATTGTTTGAATTCGTATTTTAATAAATTATTTTGTTGCATTTCAGGAAATTCGAGAAAAAATGAAGAAATGGCAAAATAAAGAAATAAATGTCAAGGAATGACAAAAGAAGAAAAATAAGGACCAAAACAAGAAGAAAAGGAAAAGCAAGGGGGGGTGGTGCATATTTTCACCAAACAAAATGGATGGCCAAGATTTACCCAACACTGAACTAAATCAAGGGCCAAGATTCACCCACACCTACCAAAAATCCTAATTTTTCCCTATAAATAGGCCTCATCTTCTCTTGTAAAAACAACCCATTACCTTACATACTATAATTATGTTGTAATAGTTCACTCCCAAATTATAGTTGTAATTTTTTTCTTGTAGACACTCTTTATTTTTATGCAAATTTCAAGTTTCATTTAATTTCTTGCACTTCTCTTTCATTTCTCTTCTTGTTCTATATTTCGTTATTTTCGTAAATTCTCGGGTGGAAAAAGTATCACCGCTAACCACACGGGATTGAAAGTATCGATTTGAAGAATTTGTTTTCGTAATTTTAATTTCCATTTTAAATATTAGTTACGCCCCTTTAAATCTCAATTTTATTGTGGGTTTGGTCAATTTTAATTATAAATCTAAATTTTATGTTTGATATTTTAGTGTAATAAAAAAAACAAAAAAAAAAGTACAAAAACAAAAACTAATTTTAATTTTTATATTGTATTTTATTCCATTTTAATCTGTTAATTCGAAATGCTCAGTAGTTTATCCCCTGTTTTCATTAAATCACCCAGCCCTGTTTTTGTTCCTCTTCTTTTAATTTCTTTGGTGCCTCTGGTTCTCAAACATCCTCCTTCTTCCCCCTTCTTCGAACCAATCACGAAACCCACCTCCTCTCTGTCTTCTTCTTCGTTTCTCTATAAACCAAACACAATCCTCTCCTTATTTCTTCTTCGACGAATCCACAAGCACCACCCATTTCTTCTCTTTAAATTCATTCAAAATCCCCTTCCCCTTTTACGTTTTTTTAAATCATTTGTTAATTTGCTGATGTTAATTAATTTCGAGCCTGTTTCTTCCGAGAGTTTTTACCGATTCCATTGTCTGAATCATCGAGTCTTCGTTCGTGGGTACTGAGTCGACTCGCTGCCTATTATTGCTGTTGTCATGAGCTCTTTACCGAGTTGTTGATGTCCGAGTTTAAGAATCTGAGTCTCGTTTATGGTCTGTTTGTCGAGTTCATAGTCTAGTTTATGTAAAATTTTGAGTTTTCTTCTGGTTTTGTCCGCTGTATGTTCGAATTATTGGCTGAGTTACTACGATTTTGTTCGTTGTTGTCCGTGTTATAATTTTGGACTCGAGTATGTTTAAGTTGTTACTGTCAGTTTTTTGTACGGTTTCGAGTTTTGTTTGCAATTGTTTGTCGCATTAATTCCTGAGAATTGTAGTCGTTTACATTAATTATTGTTTACATTACTTCTTGGCTGTGATTTTGTAAACTGTTATGTTGAGCATTTTGCCGAGTTTTTTCTTTGTTTGTTGTTCGATTTTTTTTAGATTTAATGGGTCGTGTTTTGTTCCAAATCACTGTCGTCGAGTTCTGTAACGATTGAGTCGAGTTAGTTGTTTTTTCCATTCTGAGTTGTGAGTTTTGTTTTGAGTCTGTGTGCTGCGTTTTAGTGATTCGATTTTGTGATTAGGCGATTAAATGTGCTGAGTTTTAATGATAATGAGTTCTTAGAATTTCCTCGTTTTTGTTTTCTGCTAATTCTGGTTAATGTGTTTGCTGCGTTCTGTTTGTTTTCGTCATTTGTCTGTGTGGTTGTTTTGCTGATTGATTTGTGTGTTTGAGTCCGAGTTCATTTCATTGCTGAGTCGACTAGGTGTTTTGTTGTACGTTTAGTCCCGTTTTATCTCTGAGTTTGCGGTTTGGTTTCCCGAATTTTAGTTCTAAAAGTTGCTGCTTATTTGATTTCTTTTGTTGAGTCGTGTGAGCGTTTGTTTTGCTGTGAGTCGCTGTGAGAATATGAGTGTTCTAGCTGCTGAAATCATTGATTGCTGCTATGCTTGTGGTCTGGTCGTGTTTGTCAAAGTTCACATTGCATTCGCGAGTCTCGTTATTGTTTAGTCTGAGTTCACCCGATTATTGTCGAATTTGCTGAATTGACCCGGTTATGCTATGCCATGCTTGTGTTTTTTTTTTATCGGTTATTGTTTAGTGTTGTTTTTTTTTATAGTTTTCTTCCCTTTAAGCTAGTCGATTTTACAATTAAGTCAAGCTGAATTTTTCTAAAATTTTCGTAAATAAAATTGCTAGTTTAATTCGATTTTAGGAATAATTTAGAATTGCTCTTTTTATTCTTAATTAATTAATTTAGAAATAGAATAATGATTTACTATTCTTAAAAAAAATATAGTTTTAAAATAGTAAATTCGTTTTAATTAGTTGCTAGATTAATTTTAGTTCTTTTGTTAATTAATTAGTTTAAAAATAGTTTAAAATTTTCTTTTAGGAATTAAATTGTTAGGCCGAATACACAATTAATAATCAACTTTGTATGAGAGATTAATAAGTAAAAGCGTTTATGCACTTAAAAAACTTCTTGTATTTCAAACCCTCTTCGTGATGTAAAATATCACAAAGAGCTGCTAGGTTACAATAATGATAATTCGTTATCGATACCCTTCTAGGGTTAACCTATCTGTATTTATATACCATACAGCTACGATACAATCTCTAATTGATATTCCTAATAATCAGCTATTCAATGATATCAATTACAGATTGTCACCCGTCTCCTATGTCAACTCGATCTCTTTGATAGCTATCCAATCTTCAAAGATATCGCTTCCATAATTATCCTTCAATCACTGTTGAACAGTAGACGCGCTTCCTCCAGACAGAGTTTAACAAACTCTGTCGAGCTTCTAACTGTCAGAGTTTACGCAAACTCTGAATGCTTCCAGCTAAACTCTGATAACTCCCTGTAACACTTAAACACTGATCAAAACACATAAATTATATTTAACAATCTCCCCCAACTTGTTCATTTAGCAAAAATGCACAAGTTAATGACAATAATTGATAATGTCAAAACAAATAGACAAATACAGTGTTTATGCAAATTCAGAGTTTAAGCTTCTACTTAATAAAAACTAAAGAGAATAAGAAAATTCTTACAGAACTTAATCTCTTATAATTTCAAGATCTGGCATGGTTCTGAGATAATCAATCAGCAATCTTCTTTCTGCATTTTCAAGTTCAATCTTCATTGCTTCTTTGATTTCTCTAAGATGAGGATCACTTTCATCTGTCTGGTAAATAGCAGCCCTAAGATCATAAATCTTGTTCCTTCTCATTTCATTACCCAGTCTGATAAATCTGACTTTTTCTGCCTGTGTATTGAAGTCAAGTACTGTGATTCCCAAATCAGTTTTTAACTTTGCAGTACCTTTCTTCATTTCAATGAGATTGCCTTTGTAATCCCTGTACTTAGGAATATATCTGCTATTGTATTTCTGTCCTCTGATTGCCAGATTCTGAGTCATTTTCTGTCTGAGCACATTAGCAACTGACTGAGTCCTTCGACTATTCACCTTGAGAAGATACAGAACATACTCTAGTTCTTCCCAATATTTCAAGACAATATCATCCTCACCAACTTTGAATACTGTCCCATCAGCCATGAAGTATAAAAGAAAATCCTTGTCTAAACTCTTCTGATGAACTAACTGCACTGATTCCAGTCTGTCCAAACTCTCTTGAGGAACACCACGACCTGGAACAGCCAGTGAAGAAGGATCTCTAGGACCAGTATATTGCCTTTTATCTCTATGTGATCCTAGTCCAGCCTTATTATTTCCAATCTTGCCAGATAAAGCTTTTCCATCAGAAACATTCATTGAGACTCCAGATAACACATTTGGATCAGAAATTGTTCCTTTTCCAAAAACAGATTTCAACTGTGAAGAGTGTAAAGGTGTGATCATTGCTTGAGATGCAACAGAAGTTGTAACTTTCTTCTGTGAACTTTCACCTTCAATGCCTTTTAGCTTGAGTTTAGCCTCTGCTGCAATTGCTTCCTTTGAGAACCGAGAACTTTGACTAACATCAATCCTCTCTCTGATCACAACACCTTTAACAACAGGTCTAGGAGCTTTTCGTCTTTGTACCTTATCAGACTTTAAAGCTTTAAGATGTTCTTCTTGTAAACTCTTTTCCTCAGCTTCAATGTCCTCAATCGTTACTCCTTCCTCATTCTCTTCAATGAACAGCTTAGCAGCCAATTCTTCATCAGTCCGTGGATTTGAAGATAACAGTAAACTCTTGGTCCTTGAAGTTCCTTGAGTATCAGTATTTCTTCCAACAGACTGTGATTTTGATGACTTACTAGTTCTCAGAGTTTGAATCTCTTCAGCCTTTTTCTTCCCTTTGTTACTTGCCCCTCCATCTCCAGCACTATCCCTTCTGACAACTCTCTCCCCCTTTTTGACATCATCAGGCATAAGGATAGAAGTAATTAACTCCAGGGAGGTAGCAATAGAATCAATTTTAGCAGATAAGTCAGACTGGTTCTCTTCAACTTTACTCAGCCTGGCAAAGATATTGTCTTGAGCTTTAGAGAATTTTGTAGTCACTAGTTTTGAATGTGTTTCCATTTTCATTTCTCTAGCTACAACCTCATTTCGCAAAGCAGTGATTGCCAAATTAGTATCATCAAATCGTCTATCCAGAGTTTTAACTTGAACTATAGTTGCTTTCAAGCAAGAAAGTATCTCTGGATTGGAGATAGTATCAGCACTTTGCTTAACAAACTTAGCTGCTCTTTCTGGTGGAAAAATACAATTTTTTTTGTACCATTCAGCAGCATTCTTGGCAAATTGTGCTCTCTCAACTTCATGAGAAGTACAAGGTTGAGGAAAAGGTGTATGTTTATCGTCAGTTTGTACTGGTGCACTCAGAGAAGCATCAGAGTTTGCACTACTGTCACCTTCAGCTTCAACACTTGTAGCTTTAACTGGTTCATCTTCAGCCATAGATTTAGCAATTTCTTCTGTAGGCTTTTCAAGATTTTCTCCATGTTGCTCAGGCTCAGCAACAGGCATTGACTGAGAAGTTACTTTGGTTCCCTGATCAATTTCTTCACCTTCTTCAACAGTTTGGTGAGCATCAGATATTAATTCAGTATGAGATGCCACAGCTTCAGAAAGAACAGCCGTAGGTTGATCAGCTACACCAATATCAGAGATAGGATCAGAGAATGGCATAAATGAATCAGGAATATCATTTATTGGAGAAACACCATCTCTTGCATCCTCTTCTGCAGGCATTTTATCCTCTGCAGGCATTACATCCTCTGCAGGTATTACATCCTCTGCAGGTATTGCATCTTTCTCAACCTCAACAGGAGGTGTTTGCTGTGAAACAACCTCTGGAGCTTCAATATCTTCATCCACAGAATCAGAGAATATCACTTTTCTTCGTTTTGCTAGAGGTACATTATCTGAATCCTCTTCACTGGTTGGTGGAGTTTGTTCTACCACTGAGAGTGACTTAGGTATGTTTGCCCGAGCTTTCATTCTTTTCCCCCTTCTAGTGTAAACAGCTTCAGGAGATTTCCGTTTTGATTTGCTTTGTGTCTCTTCTGCCTGCTTTAGACTTGCACGTCGTTTAGTAATTGCCTTCTTAACTCTTTGCATTCTAGACTGTGATGCTGGTGGAGATTGTGACGAATCAGAGTTTGTGTTTGAAGTGGGTGAAGGTTGCTTTGCAGGTGATTCAGTGTTTGGTTCTGGTTGAGGTTCAGGGTGTGGTTCAGGTTGTTGTTGTTGTTCAGGTTCATTTTGTTGTGGTTCTTGTTGATCTTGTTGTGGTTCAGGTCGTTGTGGTTCTTGTGGTTGATTTAGAAAATTTCGTAGAGCAAGAGGCATGACAAAAGCAGGGAGATTTGCTTTACCAACATCCTTGTTAGTCATATCAGAGAATATTCGTTTATTGACTCTAAAAGAATCAATTTCATCAGTTTCATCAATTTCGAGACCAGGTACACATGCATTGAACAACATTTGACAGAAACGAGCATAATAAACAGTAGTAGATTCTGACAATTTATCACCTAAGCTCATCAGAACATGTCGACCAAAATCAAAATTAGTACCATAGAGCAGAGAATACCCGATTTGGAGACTGTCTATAGGAATGGCATCCCAGTTTGTTACTTTCTTCTGGAACGTCCTTGTTATGCAATCAAAGAAGAAGTTCCATTCCTTTCTGAGATTTGGTCTCTTTATGCCGCCAATCTTGTCAAGAGATTCCATGTAACCAATCTCTCGTAGCATCTCTCTCAGATAAGTTTCATTAACCAGAGTATAAGAAGTATGTGTCTCAAACCCCATTGTATCTCGTACAGTCTGTGGAGTAATCACATGATCTTGGTCTTCGTAAGTGAAGATAATGGTAGGAGTTCCACTTTCTCCGCCATCCACATAAACTGAATTCTGCCAGAATGAAGCAATTTGAGACGCAGAAAAAGTAGCAGGTCCAATCAGAGCCTGTCCAATCTCTGAATCCGTCAAGAAGTTCTGCATGAGATGAAACGATTCTGGAACGCGTTGATGATAGAGTGGAGCTTCATAGTTGTTAGGAACAAACCGTAAGCCAAGAGCAGTGAATGCCTTAGATGCCATTGAGGTAAAAATTTCCAAGAGATATGTATGTAGAAAGGTGTTTGCGTGAGTGCCCAAGAGAAAAATAAGAAAACTGTGAGATGTAAGAATAAGGCAAAATCGTTTGGACACAAAAGTGATTAAAGTAATGAAAAACTCAATCTCTTATGTAACAAACACTCAATCAGTTCCTTGATTAATGTGTAGTGGGACACGATAAAGAGCGAGTGGGTCACGTGTGCCTATTTTTAAGAAGAGTATATTAAAGAATTAGAACATTAAAATATTTGATTTAAACAAAAATCAAATAATACTCTTTTAAAAATATCTTGACCCAAGTAAGACTAGAATTTGAACCGTTTACCTGTTGCCTTTAATAACCAGAATACGAAGCGATTAAGAACTTCGTTCTTACCCATCTCTATTTAAGGCCTAGAGACTTGCTCAGATTATTTCATTGAATCTTTAACCTTTCAGTCTCCCCTGTAAAATCACAAACCCTTCAAACCAAATACCCTTGAAAAACAATGGTCAACCTTACCATCAAAGAGAAAAACCTTCATCTTGTCGAGAATAGGGACATCTTCAGCTATACGCGTGAAGAATTTGAAGCGTTCGAGTGGGAAAGGCAGCTTGAGACGCTGTGGCTGCAAATGGATGCTGGTCTGGAAGAGCTCGAGAGAGAGAAACCTGCAAGGGTGATCGACATCGATGCTGCCCTCCAAGCAACATTGGCATGGCTCTCGTCGAAGGCATCCTCATCCACCACCACCAACCATTGTTAATGAATATGTCAGCAAAAATAACCTTATCCCTTCAACTTCCACCCAAACAAAGTGGCAAAGATGGGATCTGGGAATTTTTGCTAACAATGGAGTGGTGTGGACGGACCTTTTACATTCCTGTTGAATAGATTAGCAGATAGAGAAAACAAAAAGATGTAATATTTGCTTGTAATCTCTTTCGTATTATCAATGAAAATTTTGTTTCTCTAATCATATTCATTGTGTTCTGCAACTGTTATTTATGTTATATGAACTGTTCTTCAAGAAAATTAGTCAAGAAGAGAATATGAAAACTAATTAAAGTAATCATATAAAGAACACATTCATCAACTATCCACTGATTAACAGTTGTCACAAACCCTACTTACTCCAAGACTTTCAAATTGTCCAAGTGAAAATTTACCTTAGAGTACAAATCACGAATCAACAGCGTTTGTCAATTCTCCAACTTTATCACCGAAACCCTTTCATAAATTGCATAGTTGTGAATATTTGTGTGTGAAGCAGAGTTTACTAAGTCAATTTTTAGAGCATCTAATTTTTCATAAAATCCATAAAGTAAATCAATAAACACTGAATGCACAAACTGTCATAGTAAACACTGACTGTATGATGAAAGCTAAACTCTGAAGTAATCGAACTTTATACTGTAATTTTTATTTTATACCCCCTTTATATACATTTTTTTTATTTTCATCATTTTTTTTTATTTTTTTTATTATTTTTTTCATCTTTTTTTTTAATTTTTCATTCCAGTAATCAGAGGTTGGAACCAGTCACCAAAAATTCAAAAATTTTAGCCCTTATCATTTTGATAAGTTCCTGGGTCATCCTAGTATTTAACTAGTCACCAAAAATCAGAGAATTTTAGCACATATTATATACCAATAGGTTCCTGGGTCATCCTAGTATCCAACATAATCTCAAAGGAGTATAACAACCTATATACATTTTCTTTGGGGTATTGCAGTAAACATTTTATTTTATCAGAGTATAACTAACAGAGTTTAGAGTTCATCAACATCAGTAGTTTTTCATGAAAGGTAATGCACACAGTATTTATAGACTCAGAGTTTAGGACAAAATAAACTAAGAGATGCTATAAATATGAGCCAGTATCATGCTGTGTTAACTTTCTGCACAATCTAAGATTAGATCACAATAACTCAGAAAGATTCATGATTAATTGCTGAGAATCATGCTTCATACATATTTCTTCATTGGTGTTTTCATTCAGACAAAAATCAACTCAGAGTTCACAGAGTTTATCAAACTTATTAACAGTGTATGACATACAGACATACTGACAGAGTTTAACAGAGTATGCATAACAGAGTTTAATCAACAGAGTTCACTTAGCATTTAACCAATCAGGAAATATGATTAATACATCACATAAGTAAAGTTTGAATCAAACCAACATTTCTAGTCAGAACCAGAGACCATTCCTAGTTCATTGACCAGTCTTGTAAATGTAGCTTCACTCAATGGTTTAGTGAAGATATCTGCAAGCTGTTGTTCTGTAGATACATAATGTAGTTCAATATTTCCTTCTTCCACATGTTCTCTGATGAAGTGGTACCTTATGCTGATGTGCTTGGTCATTGAATGCTGTACTGGATTACCTGTCATAGCAATAGCACTTTGATTATCACAGTAAATAGGGATATTACTGTACCTCAATCCATAATCCAGCAATTGATTCTTCATCCATAAGATCTGTGCACAACAGCTACCAGCTGCAATATACTCTGCTTCAGCTGTAGATGTGGAGATTGATTTCTGTTTCTTGCTGTACCAGGAAACAAGTCTGTCACCAAGAAATTGACAACTTCCACTAGTGCTCTTTCTGTCTACCTTACAGCCTGCAAAGTCTGCATCAGAATACCCAAGTAGCTTAAAATCTGATTCTCTGGGGTACCACAGACCTAATGATATGGTGCCCTTGAGATACTTGAAGATTCTTTTCACAGTTGTCAGATGTGGCTCTCTAGGATCTGCCTGAAACCTTGCACAAAGACAGGTTGCATACATGATGTCAGGCCTACTAGCTGTCAAGTATAGAAGAGATCCTATCATGCCCCTGTAGTTTGTCATATCCACTGAAACTCCTGTGTCTTTGTCCAGTTTAGTTGCTGTTGCCATGGGAGTTGATGCAGATGAACAGTCAAGCATACCAAATTTCTTGAGAAGATTTCTGGTGTATTTTTCTTGATTAATGAAAATTCCATCTTCTGTTTGTTTCACCTGTAGGCCTAGAAAGTAACTAAGCTCTCCCATCATGCTCATTTGATATCTGGACTGCATGAGCTTGGCAAACTTCTTACAGAGTTTATCATTTGTAGACCCAAAGATGATGTCATCAACATAAATTTGAACTAAAAGGAGGTCACTTCCTTGATTGAAATAAAACAGAGTTTTGTCAATTGTTCCTCTGTTGAATCCACTTTCTAGAAGAAACTGAGCAAGTGTCTCATACCATGCTCTTGGTGCCTGCTTAAGTCCATATAGTGCCTTATCTAGCCTGTAGACATAATCTGGATATTTGGGGTCCACAAATCCTGGTGGTTGTTCAACAAACACTTCTTCTTCAAGCTTTCCATTCAGAAAAGCACTTTTCACATCCATCTGGAACACTTTGAATTTCTTGTGAGAGGCATATGCTAGAAAAATTCTGATTGCCTCCAATCTTGCTACTGGAGCAAATGTTTCATCATAATCTATTCCTTCCTGCTGTGAATAACCTTTTGCTACCAGTCTAGCCTTGTTCCTCGTGATCACACCTTCACTGTCAGTCTTGTTTCTGAAAACCCATTTAGTACCAACAATAGATCTGTTCTTTGGCCTTGGTACAAGGGTCCAAACTTCATTTCTTTCAAATTCATTTAACTCTTCCTGCATTGCTGTTATCCAGTCTGCATCTTGAAGAGCTTCTTCCACTTTCTTTGGTTCATTTTTAGACAAGAATGCATGAAATAGACATTCACTTGCAGTAGCACTTCTTGTCTTTACTTTTGCATCTGGATCACCAATTATCAAATCAGGTGTATGTGATTTAGTCCATTTCCTAGCAGAAGGCAAATGACTTCTATCAGCATGTGATCCTCCCCCTTGATCCATGCTCTCCTGATTTTGTTGTGATCTATCTTCGTTTTCTGAGACTCCCCCTGAACTTGACTGCCCAGAGTCAGAATTTGAATTTTCAGAGTTTGAAGCATCAGAGTTTGATCCAGATTTTTCAGTTGACTCAGTATCAGTGTTTGAGTCTTCATTTTGATCATGCTCCCCCTCAACTGGTTCTCCCCTTTGTTGTGACTGAGAAGTTTCTTCAGAATTTACCAGTAGAGGTTCAGAGTTTGTTTCAACAGAGTCTGTCAGAATTGTTTCATCAGAGTTTCCTTCATCAGAGTTTAAAACTTCATTTTCAAAGTTCAGTTGATCATATTCATCTTTGTCTTCAAGTCCAGTTATCTTCTTATCATCAAAAGAAACATGTATAGATTCCATGATCACTTTAGTTCTCAGATTGTAAACTCTGAATGCCTTTGTTGACAGTGGATAGCCAACAAAAATTCCTTCATCTGCCTTTAACTCAAACTTGGTCAACTATTCTGGATGAGTCTTCAAAACAAAACATTTGCACCCGAAAATATGAAAGTATTTCAGGTTAGGCTTCTTTTTCTTCACCATCTCATATGGTGTCTTTCCATGCTTATTGATCAGTGTTGCATTTTGAGTAAAACAAGCAGTTTGAACAGCTTCTGCCCAGAAATAAGTTGGCAATTTTGCTTCATCAAGCATAGTTCTGGCAGCTTCAATTAAGGTTCTATTTTTCCTTTCAACTACACCATTTTGTTGTGGTGTACCAGGTGCTGAAAATTCTTGTTTCACTCCAATGTCCTTGCAGAATTCTTCCATTGTTGCATTTCTGAACTCAGTTCCATTATCACTTCTGATGATTCTGACTTTGTTGCTTGATCCTTTGTCCAGAAGCTTCACATGCTCCATCAGAGTCGATGCAGTTTCATCCTTCTTTGCTAGAAAATACACCCAGGTGAATCTAGTGTATTCATCAACAATGACTAAAGCATATTTCTTTCTTGCAATAGACATAACATTTACTGGACCAAAGAGATCAACATGCAGAAGATGATAGGGATCAGTGATAGAAAATTCTGTCTTGCTCTTGAAAGATGACTTCCTTTGTTTAGCCTTCTGACATGAGTCACATAGGCCATCAACATTTAACAGGGTCTTTGGGAGTCCTCTTACAAGATCCTTTCTGATCAATTCATTGTTGTTGTTCAAGTTCAAATGTGAGAGTTTCTTGTGCCACTTCCAACTCTCTTCACTAGACATTCTTGTAGACAGGCAAACAGCTTTTCCAACAGAGTCTATCAAAAGCTTGATTTCATAAATGTTGTTTTGCCTGTGACCAACTAGAACAACCTTTCCTGTAGATTTGCTGATAACTTCACAATATTCAGGTTGGAAATCTACATGATATCCCTTGTCACAGATTTGACTCACAGATAGCAAGTCATGCTTGAGTCCTGGGACATGAGCTACATTGTTGATGATGACATTTCCAAGATTGATATTGCCATATCCCAATGTTCTTCCTATATTGCCATCACCATAGGAAACTTTTGGGCCAGCCTTCTCCTCATATTCTGATAGCAGGGCTTTATTTCCAGTCATGTGTCCTGAACATCCAGTCCACGACTAGGGTTGCCTCCCTGTTACCCTGCAATCACAAACAATTACTGAGGATTAGTTTTAAGGATCCAGACTTGCTTGGATCCTTTGGCATTCTTAACTTTGTTAGCTTTTGCAGCGGAATTAACATTATCAGAGTTTGAGCTAACATTATCAGTGTTTACACTTGCAGTATCAACTTTAACCCATTTCAGATTGGGTTTCAGTTCATAGTAATTATGATAGATAGCATGATATTCTCTGCAAGTATAGATGGAATGCCTAGTGCTTCCACAGTGTGTGCATAGAGTCTGTGGCTTAGTTCTAGCAAAATCCTTCTTTACCTCAGACTTTGTAGGTAAAGAATTTATATTTTTATTTTTCTTGCAAAAATTTGCAAGATGCTTAGTACTACCACAGTTATGACATGTCTTTCTTGGAGCATAACTAGCAAGCATTGGTTTATTTCCTGAAGTAATGCCTACTTTTCCATTTCTGTTCTTGTTTGACACTTTCTTTTTCTCAACAGATTTTAACTCCTTCAGTTTATGTTTGAGTTGTTTATCTGTCATTGAACCAATATTAACCTGTTTAACACTAGTTTTTACTGGTTTTCTTTGGACAGCTTCTTTTTCATTCTCAGACAAAAATTTACTGGTTCCATGAACAAATTTAGTTCTGACTTTAACTTGATTTTGAAATCTAAGTTCATCTCCCTCATTATAACCTAGTCCAACAGTGTCTGTTTGAAAAATCTGTTGAGTGTCCTTTCCAGAATTAGTCCAAGTCCTAATTTTCTTATTTGCTTCCTCCAACTCAGATTCTAGTTGTTTATATTTCTGAAGCAAATCCTGTTCTATAGAAACAGCATCATCTCTCTCTTTCTGAACTTGTTGCATGTTTTCAAGTTTCTCTTCAACAAGTTTATTTCTTTCTTTAAGTTCAAAATTTTCAGCTTTTATCCTCTCATTTTCTAAACTCTGATCCCTATAACTTATATGCAATGACTTAAGAAAAATTCTTAATTAAGCAATGTCATCAATATTATAAGCATAGGTAGTTAGAGGTACCTGATTTTCAGAGGATTCTGATTCAGTAGTAGCCATGAGAGCATAGTTTACTTCTTCATCAGAATCTGAAGTATCTGCCCAATCTCTGCCTTTAGTGTAGAGTACCTTTCCAGTTTTACCCTTCTTGCACTCAGGAGCATAGTGGCCCATCTCCTTACACTTGTAGCATTGAATTTCAGACTTATCCTTCTTTCCTTTAGAATCTCTCTTATCAGACTTCCTGTAGCTTTTCCTGTCTTCATTTGAATCCCTGGAAAACCTTTTTCCTTTCTTGAAATTCTTGAAGCCCATTTTCTTGAAAGTCTTCACCATTAACACAGCCATTTTCCTCATTTCTTCTTCATCATCCTCAGAGTCAGATGATTCAGAAGAATTTGAATCATAATCAGAGTTTGGTGATTCACTTTCTGAATGTATGACCAAAGCTTTTCCTTTCATTTTCCTTCTTGTTGCCTCTTTCTTCTGAGGCTTTTCTTCAACATTAAGAGCAACAGACTTTCCTTTCCTGCTTGATCTCCTGTTTCTCTGTTCCATTTCCAATTCATAAGTTTTGAGCAGTCCATAGATTTCATCAATCTCTGTTTCAGCAAGATCATAGTTGTCTCTAATAGTGGTTGTTTTCACATCCCACTTTTCAGGTAGAGAAAGAAGAAACTTGAGATTCGAGTCTTCTAGATCATACTCTTTGTTGACCAATGACAGATCATTAATCAGTTTACAGAATCTATCAAATGTTTCTGTCATGGTCTCTTCAGGTTTAGCCTCAAAATGCTCATACTCTTGTGTGAGTATGTTTCTCCTATTCTTCTTAATAGCTGCAGTTCCTTGACACCTGACTTCAAGAGCATCCAATATCTCTTTTGCAGTGGTGCAGTTAATGACTTTGTTAGACATAACATTGTCTAAAGCACTATGCAGTAAATGCCTAACTTTTGCATCCTTAGCAATTGATGATAGATCTTCAGGAGTCATGTCCTTCTTTTCCTTTGGAACCATTTTTGCTGCATCACCAGCAACTGCAACAGATAGCTTTGTAGGATTGTGAGGGCCTTCATAAATCCTGTCAAGATATTCTGTATCTGTAGCCTCCAGAAACATAGTCATCTTGACCTTCCACATAGCATACTCTAATGGCCTCAGAATAGGAACCCTGATTGGTTCATAACGACTCACAGTAGTAGGAGCCTTTTCAGAAACAGTAGGTGTTGGTGGAGGAATTTCTGACATGATTATTGTTGTGTTTGGATCTTAACCTGTAATAAAGTAACAGATTGGCTCTGATACCACTTGTTAGGCCGAATACACAATTAATAATCAACTTTGTATGAGAGATTAATAAGTAAAAGCGTTTATGCACTTAAAAAACTTCTTGTATTTGAAACCCTCTTCGTGATGTAAAATATCACAAAGAGCTGCTAGGTTACAATAATGATAATTCGTTATCGATACCCTTCTAGGGTTAACCTATCTGTATTTATATACCATACAGCTACGATACAATCTCTAATTGATATTCCTAATAATCAGCTATACAATGATATCAATTACAGATTGTCACACGTCTCCTATGTCAACTCGATCTCTTTGATAGCTATCCAATCTTCAAAGATATCGCTTCCATAATTATCCTTCAATCACTGTTGAACAGTAGACGCGCTTCCTCCAGACAGAGTTTAACAAACTCCGTCGAGCTTCCAACTGTCAGAGTTTACGCAAACTCTGACTGCTTCCAGCTAAACTCTGATAACTCCCTGTAACACTTAAACACTGATCAAAACACATCAATTATATTTAACATAAATAGTATAAAATTAAAATTTTCCAAAACCCAATTTTAATTCGATTTTAGAATTTTGTAGAGTGATTTACTTTTTAATTAAAAGAAAAAAAAATAGATTAATTTTCTTTTAAATAAAAATCAATTTAGATTTAAATAGTAAAAAAATGCAAAAATTCAGTTTTTAGTTTAGAAATAGAATAATTATTAAATATTCTTTTGAAAATAGTTTAAATTTTCTTTTAGGATAATAGTAAAAATCCAAAAACCCAAATTGTTCTAGTTCGATTAAATTAGAATTAAGGATTTGTGAAAATATTATTCCCTGTGGATCGAATCTTAAAATACTAAAACGATGATCGTGCGCTTACGATATTAAATTGTCATGTTTTCGGCACATCAAGTTTTTGGCGCCGCTGCCGGGGAACTTAATTATTTTTCACGCCTTAATATTTAATTTTTCGGATTATTTTTATTTCTTGCCTTAATTTTTTATTTCGTTTTTTTAGGGAAGCGTGAAATTTCGGGACTCTTCTCTCGGAGCGTGGAAAAATTGAAATTTCTGGATGCGTGCTTCGGTAACCCGTATCTCACTCTTTTCATCTTTTTTATTTTTTAGAAAATCACAAAAAATCAAAAAAAAATCAAAAATCAAAAAAATCAGCTAGTAAATACATAATTGTTGCATCATGCATTTAATCACTTAGGGCACATCATCTAGATTTTTTTTTTCTTGCTTTTAATTTTTCGTACCTTATAAATTGTGGTGATTGCTGGAGGACCCAAAGGTACGTTAAATTTCTTCTTTCTTTTAGTTAAAACACGTAGTGTAAGCATCCATAATTGTTTTGTATATATCGTTGTTTGATGCATTAATTAGACGCTTGCCCCTAGGATTTCACGTTCAATTAGAAAGGTGCCTAAAAATAAACGTAATTAAGACTTATTCACGACCTTTAGTGTCTAAGGTTCGTCTGACTGTTAAGATTCGGTGTCTAAGTGACGAGTTTGGCTTCTTGGCAATGCCTGCTCTAATCTGGCCGAATCGGTCTGAATAATTCTTAATTTACGGAATTTTTATTGTGTCTTAACGTTATTTAGGGAACCTAGGTTAGATCTTTCTTTTGATTTTTCACCCTTTATTTTGTGTGCTTAATTTTTTCGCAAATTATTTGTTAAAGTGTTTTCTTCCGGTTCATGCGCACTACTTGGGTTAGAGATAATTCTGCTAGGTTAGTGAGACCAATTGAGTGTTCATCCTCTTCAGAATCCGAACCCGTAGAAATTCTTGACTGAAAGGCATATGATGTAGCCTATTTGTATTTCGAGGATACAACTCAACTTAAACAAGATTGTATTAGTAAATAGTATATAGACTGTCACAAGGAATCTCAGATTGTATTATCTGTCAGAAGAAAAAGATCAAGGTCAATCTACAGACTAAAGAAGTTCAGACATCTGATCAAGCCTCAGTGAAGTATTCGTTAAAGAAGTGGATTCATTTAAAGTGACAGAGATTTCGACAGTGACAGAGACAGTACATCGAGTGTCAACATTAAACAGTGGTTGTTTATCATTAACTTCAGTGGTTCAAGCTATCAAGACGGGTATATTGAGAGAAGACATTAACCACAGCCATAAAGTCAAAAATAAAGAGAAGCCGTTGGAGTTAGTCGCTCATGAACCAGACCGTGCATCGAGCGTCAACGAAAATCCGGTGGTAATTCTTTATTACTTTCAGTGGTTCAGAAAAAGATTTGAGCTGTCAAAAGATTTATATTAATTCTCTTTTAATTAATATAATTATGTAATTGATTTAATTTAATAAATTAATTCATTCTGAATTAATTTATTTATTAAATTAATTATCATGTTAATTAATTTTGAATTAATATATTAGTCTAATTGATTTATTTAATTAACTTATTAATTAATTAATCATTATTCGTTTAAATGATTAATTGATTAATTAAGATAATTAAATTAAATACAATTAAATCAAAATCAAAAGAAGGAAGAAATAGAAAATCAAAACAAAACAAATAAAAAAAAAGGGGAAGTCAGGTTGCCACTTTCATGTTGTCGACTTAGTGGTTAAAGAAAAAAAAAGCATGCATGTAGTCAAGTGGTACAAGTATTTAGAATTATGGAAAAGCAAATAAAAGACAACAAAGTGGTAACATGCATGCAAAGAAAGGTAACAGGACTGCATGTTGCTGTCGGCTAAGGCATAACGCGCCTACAGCGCGTGGAACGCACGCGCTTGGAAAAAGAGAGGAAACAGTTCGCGCGTGTGTCACACTCCATGTTCCTGCGACTGGTTTTCGAATTTGGCAGTCAAGAATATTTTGTTTACACAGAATATTTTCAAATCTTTACAGCCAAGTGGGTTGTTTTTAATATTAACAAGACAATCTCAATTGTATTGCCGATTGTCTTGGTTAACCTGGATTGTCTTGACTATTGTATTGCCTATTGTCTTGGCAATACAAATTGTTTGTCTTGGAGGTTTTGGATTGTCTTGCCGATTGTCTTAGCAGTACAAAATTGATTGTCTTGGAAGAGCAGATTGTCTTGCCGATTGTCTTGGCAATACAAATGAAAAAGAAAAGATGCAGGAGGCTATATTAATTCAAGACAGTAGCCAGAACGAAACAACTCAGGAGACAGAACATAACATTCAAAGAAACAAGAACAGCTTCATTCTCTCTCATTTTGAAGAACAACAAAGTAAGAGAAAAATTCATAGAAAATCAAGTTCATCTTATTTTTAATATCTGATCCGATAGAACTTGTTTATTTGATACTCTTGTAATATTAGCCAGTTTTTACTCCTAATCTATATCTCGATTTTCATTAACAAATCTAGAAAAATTCATGTCGAATTTTCTAACTTGTTTTTATTAACTAGATATAATTTATGTACTGTATTTGTAACAAACCTCTCAAGTTAATATAATTTTATATTCAACTTGAATTTTGTTTCATTTAATTCCGCTCAAATTTGTCAAAATATAAATTAAATTAATCCAGACAAATTTCGATTAAAAAGTACTGTTTGTATTCAACCCCCCTTCTACAAACATATTGGACCTAACAATTGGTATCAGAGCCTATTGATTGATACACAAATCAAGATCCTATTTTTACTCAATCAAAAATCCATCTCGAATTTTTAACCCTCTTAAAAATTCATCATGTCAACCAAAGGCATTGTTAAAATTCCTATCTTTAATAAAGATAACTATGACATGTGGAAAAATAAAATGGAGTTATTTCTTGATGTTACAAATCCAAGATTTTTGTTCGTTTTGAAAAATGGACCAATAATTCCTATCCAACATGATGCTGAAACGGTTACAAATGGAGTTGTAACAATACCTGCAAAATCCTATCCAAAGGACCCTAAGAACTTTACCGCTGAAGAAAAAGAGGAAGTTGGACTGGATAAAAATTTGAGACTCATTTTAATAGATTCCCTCGATGCTGTAATGTATAGCCATGTGATGAATTGTAAAACCGCTAAGCACATCTGGGAAACTATTGAAACTATCAATGAAGGAACTGATGAAGTCAGGGAAAACAGACTTCAAATTTTGACCTCTGAATATGAACACTTTAGAGCTGGCCCTAACGAAGGCATTCAGGAAGTGTTCGAAAGGTAAAACAAAATAATCAACAACTTGAAAGTTCATGGCAAGAAATATACTCAGAAGGAGATCAACATGAAGTTTTTACTGACTATGCCTACTCACTTGGAGCATAGAATAACTGCCATCAGAGAATCCAGAGATTTAAACAAGGTTTCTCTTGAAAGGCTGTTTGGTGTTCTGAAAACATATGAATTAGAACAAGAACAGTAGAAGGAGTTCTCTGGCAAAGGCAGAATGGCAAATTCTTCTACAGCTCTAGTAGTTGAGGTTCCTAAGGAAGTGGAAGCTAAAATTGTTCAACCTAACAGCTTCAACAAGGAACAAACTGAAGTGGAACATGGCCAAACACCAGCTACTCAGGATGGTGGAGAATTTTATTCACTTGAAGAGCTGGATCAATTGGAAGATGAATCTATGGCGATGATGGTGAGGCAATTCAGTAACTTCAGATTCAGAAGAAATCCAAAGTTCAGGTTTAAGTCAAATAACAGATTTCAGAGAGGAGGTTCTTCATCCTCTAGTAACAGGGGAGGTTACAAAACTGGAACTGTTGACAGAAGCAAGATCCGTTGCTTCAACTGTAATGAGTTGGGACACTTTGCTACTGAGTGTCAGAAACCCAAGCAAGCACAGAAGAAAGATTATGCTTCTGAAAAGAAGAAGAGTGGAAGAGCTTATGTAGCTGCTGGTAAAAGCTGGGATGACACAGATAGCGAAGATGAAGAATATGGAAACTTTGCACTGGTGGCAAATGCTGAATCATCAACTTATTACACCACACCGGTAACTCTTACTGATGCTGAGTTAATTGATAGCTTACGTAATTGCTTGAATAATGCACAAAAAGGATACGATAGAATAAGTCTTGTTAACACTAAACTTGAAAATGAAGTGTTAGATTTAAAAAAGGTGCAGATTAATCAAGATAAGAATATAGAAGAAATAGCTCGACTTAACTACAGAGAAAATGGTCTAGGAGAATACATGGTAAAACAAGTTGAGAGGATTGCTGAACAAGAAACCAGGATTAGAGAACTTGAAACACAAATTAGAGCTTGTTATAATACTGTTAAAGTTTCCAAAGAGTTTTTTAACAAACAATCTGTAGAACGAACTGTAGGAATAGGGTATGAATACAATGAAGCTGTTGGTTCTTTGGGCAATCATTCTGCTAATCCTATTCCTGCTAAGGAAAGAGGTATACCACACGTACTCAAGAATGTTGAAAAACCAATGTTTAAAAAATCTGATGCTGGACCACCAGATATTCTTTCTATGGTTATTCAGGAAGAAATGAGAAACGAGGATAGTGCAAATGGCACAGTCTTTGTTAAGGATAAATGTGTTAAGGATAAATCTGTTAAGAACGCTAATCCAAAGAATGTTTCATCCAAGAAAGATGTCACAGTCTTTGTTAAGGCTAAATCTGTTGAGGACACTAATCCAGAAAATATTTCATCCAAGAAAGATGTACCTAAAGTTCCAGTCAAGGTTGTTGAAACAGCTAGTTCTTCTAAGACTGGATTAGGAGGTAACAAGTTGAAGCAGAACAATAACATGTCTAACATGAGTAACATGCCTATCATTGATTCTAATCATAAAGCATGTGGTGTTGTCAACTGTATGTCTTGTGCTTTTAATGTGATGTCTGCTTACTTTAATGGTAATCATGCATGTGATAATAAGACTGCTCCTCAACAACATATGAACAGGAATAATGTTAGATCAAAGACTGCTAGTCCTCCTTATGTTAGGAGAGAGACATTTGTACCAAAGCCTAAACAAAGTTTTATGAAGGCTGTTTACAAAGTCAAATGTCCAGTCAATGATATTGTTACTAAACAAACATGGATACCTAAACTGGAAAAAAAGATTGTCAAATCTGTTTATAAAGTGAAATGTTTGTTGAATAATGATAAAGCTGTTGTTAAAGTAAAGAATGTTGTTTTTCCTGACAAAGGCCAATTCTTTAAGTACTCTGGACCCAATCAAATTTGGGTTCCGAAGAAGGTTTAATCCGTTTGTCATTGCAGGGTGTTGAGCAGGTTGAACGAGTGACCTGGATCTTGGACAGTGGATGTTCAAGGCATATGACTGGAGACAGAACCCTGCTGACAAATGTGGTGGAGAAGGCCGGCCCAATAGTTACCTTTGGAGATAACAGCAAAGGTAGAACTGATGGATATGGCAGACTTGAAGCTGGAAATGTTATCATTGATGAAGTCTCTTTTGTGAAAGGACTTGAGCACAATTTGCTCAGTGTCAGTCAATTCTGTGACAAAGGTTATGAAGTTCATTTCTACAAGAAGAATTGTCTAATTTCACACAAGAGACATGAAAAGCCACAACTGACAGGAGTTAGAAAAGGCAATTTGTACATAGCCAATATGAACTCAGGAAGCACTAAAGAAATCACTTGCTTCTACACTAAAGCATCTAATGATGAGAGTTGGCTATGGCACAAGAAACTTTCTCATCTTAATTTTAAGACAATGAATTCTCTGGTTAAAAGAGAGTTGGTGAGAGGTTTGCCTTCAATGGAATTCACTCAAGAAGGACTTTGTGATGCATGTCAAAAAGGCAAGCTAAAAAGGGCAAGTCACAGGAGCACTGACACATCTTCAATAACTGAACCATTACAATTACTTCATATGGATTTGTTTGGTCCAGTTAATGTGATGTCTATGTCAAGAAAGAGATATGCTCTAGTGATTGTTGATGATTTTTCAAAATACACATGGGTCCTGTTTTTGAATTATAAAGATGAGACTCCACAACTGGTGATTGATCACATCAAATTAATTGAGCGACATTCTACATATCCAGTGAGAGCTATAAGATCAGACAATGGAATTGAATTCAAGAATACAGTTCTAAATGACTTCTGCACTGAGAAGGGTATAACCAGACAATACTCAGCTCCAAGAACTCCTCAGCAAAATGGGGTAGTAGAAAGAAAGAATAGAACCTTGATTGAAGCTGCACGTACTATGTTAAGTGAATCAAGGCTTCCATTGTACTTTTGGGCTGAAGCTGTCAATACTGCGTGCTATACCCAGAATCGAACTCTAATCAATAAAGATCAAATGAAGACACCCTATGAAATTATGGCTGATAAGAAACCATCACTCAAATACTTTCATGTATTTGGGGCAAAGTGCTTTGTGCTTAAAGAAGGTGATGATCAAGGTGGTAAATTCGATACCAAAGCATTTGAAGAAATTTTTATTGGTTATTCAATGAGAGCATACAGGGTGTATGTGATTGATGAACAGAAAATGATGGAAAGTGTCAATGTAACATTTGATGACACTAAACTCCCTAGTATCCAAACTGAGAATCCATCTGAGAAGCTATCTTTCGATGACATGACAGATACAGATTCAGATGATGACAATGCACCTGAGATTTTTGCTGATGCTAATGACAACAATGATGATCAGGGTAATGGTGATGAAAACAATGATAGTAGTCAGAATTCCGCTGATTCTTCTAAACAATCATCATCTAGTCAACCCGGCAACAACTCAGGGGGAGAAAATGAAGGGTCAACTGGTCACACACAACATCACAATGAAGATCAAGGCGAATCATCAAGATCTAATCTTCCCAGACAGACTGTTTGGAATATAGCTCATCCTTTTGAGCTAATTATTGGTGATCCAGTTGTTGGTGTGAAGACTAGAAGAGCTTTTCAGAATCAATGTAATTATTCAGGGTTTCTGTCTGAAATGGAACCTAAGAAAACTGAAGAAGCTCTTTCTGATCCTGATTGGGTGATTGCTATGCAAGATGAACTCAATCAATTTAAACAACAAGAAGTTTGGAAGCTGGTACCCAGACCTACAGACAGACCAGTGGTTGGCACTAGGTGGGTATTCAAAAACAAACTTGATGAAGATGGCACAGTGACGAGAAATAAAGCAAGACTGGTAGCAAAGGGTTACTCCCAATCTGAAGGCATTGATTATGATGAGACCTATGCTCCAGTGGCTAGACTTGAGGCCATAAGAATATTCTTGGCATTCGCAGCATTTTCAAACTTTAAAGTTTATCAAATGGATGTCAAGAGTGCTTTCTTGAATGGCAAGCTTGATGAAGAGGTTTATGTAGAACAACCCCCTGGCTTTGAAGATCCAGATTTAATTGACTATGTCTACTTCCTTTTCAAGGCTGTCTATGGTCTTAAGCAAGCACCAAGGAAATGGTATGACACTCTCTCTGAATTTTTAATTAAAAATGGTTTTGTTAGAGGTGTCATAGACAAAACTCTCTTCGCAAAGAAACATAAGAATGATACAATTCTAGTCCAAGTCTATGTGGACGATATAATATTTGGGTCTACTAATGATCTGTTGTGCAAGAAATTTGCTAAGTTAATGCAGGGTAAATTTGAAATGAGCATGATGGGTGAGCTGAAGTTCTTTCTTGGATTACAAATAAGTCAAAGGACAGATGGAATATTTATCTGTCAATCCAAGTATGTCAAAGAGCTTCTCAAGAAGTATCAAATGGAGGACTCATCTTCAGCAAGAACACCATCATCTACTGCTGTTAAATTTGGAGCATGTGAAAATTCTGCTAAGGTAGATATCACAAGCTACAGAGGTATGATAGGCTCATTACTTTACCTTACTGCAAGTAGACCTGATATTATGCATGCTACATGCTTGTGTGCAAGGTTCCAAGTGGATCCTAGAGATGTGCATCTCATTGCTGTTAAACGAATCTTGAGATATCTTAATGGTACTCCAAATTTAGGAATTTGGTACCCTAAAGAATCTGGTTTTAATCTTGTTGGATATACAGATTCAGACTATGCAGGAAGTGTTGTAGATAGAAAGAGCACCTCTGGGAGTTGTCAATTCCTAGGTGGCAGGTTGGTTTCCTGGTACAGTAAGAAACAGCAAACAGTTTCCAACTCTACAGCCGAAGCTGAATACATAGCTGCTGGAAGCTGTTGCGCTCAGATCTTGTGGATCAGAAATTAGCTACGGGATTATGGCTTTGTACTTGACAAGATTCCTATCCTGTGTGATAATACAAGTGCCATAGCAATCTCCAACAATCCTGTGCAGCACACGAGAACAAAGCACATTGACATCAGGTATCATTTTATTCGAGAGCATGTCATGAATGGTACCGTGGAGTTATTTTTTGTACCCACAGAAGAACAAACAGCAGATATTTTTACTAAGTCTCTTGACGAATCCACATTCACCAGAATTGTTGGTGAATTGGGTATGTTAAACAGTCCTAGTAATTAAACTAGTTAATATCTGAGGTTTGATCTTTAATAATTTACAAGTGATTATTTTGTGAATATTTTCTGATTTAAATCACTTGTATAATTATTTTATCAACTTATAATCTTGCTTGTTAATTCTTAAATCATTGTCATTATCTTCTTAATATTTCCTACTTACTTCTTTTAATTTTAGAATAATTTTATTTTCTCAAAAAATATTTTTCTCAAATTTTACAAGTGGAAATTAGTGAGAAATCTATTTTTGTTGAAAATTCCTTATGAATATTTGTGATCTTTTAATAAATCATATTTTCTTTCAAAATAATTTTCTGATAAGAAAGTTATTTTATTCGAAAATATATATAGATTTATTAATTTGCTACAAATGTTTATGTAAATAGTTAATATTTTATTCAATATTTTGTAGTGTTTGTTCTTCTGTTATTAATGTGTTAATTCCGTCAAAAGGACAACCTATGGTATTTTTAGTATTTTATATTTACTATTTAGTTATTTTAAGTAGTTATATTGTTGTAGATATTTTTCTAAATTATTATCTTTTATCTTTAATATTCTCTAAATATTATTAATACAGTTATTTTTGCATTTAAAAAAAATATAAAAAATAAAAATTAATAAAAATATAAATTTGTTTGTAAATTATTAAGTTATGTATAGTTTTATTATTTTTATGTTAATTCAAATTTTTCTTCTTTGTTTAGTTTTATTTGAATTTTCTTTTCTTATAGTTTTTATTTTGTATAATTATTATATATTATTTCTTATTTTTGTATATTCTTTTTCATGTGTATATAAATAGTTTGTATAGTTTTTAGAGTTTAGTCACTATACTTGCAAAACTTACAAATAGGTCACTATACTTGGTTCTTTTGTTGTTCTTCTTATTAACACACACAAAACCTGCAGTTTAAGTATAAATCTTTGTTTTGTGATTGCTGTTAACAGATCTTCGTTTTAAGGACTTAACAATTGACCAATGTTGGTATCAAATTGGTATGTGTCTATACAATTGGTTAGGAACTAATGTTTGATTTTCAGGATCTAACAATTGGAAGACAAGACCTATCAAGTGCTAACAATTTCTAATAGTTGGTATCTATCATGCAGGACCTAAAACATGATAAAATAGTTTTGTTTGTATTGGTTTAAACATTAACATACATTGATTCGATTAATATTTATTAATTGGATTTGTGCCTATGTTCTTGTTTTGTAAAACCGGCTCAAGATCTATATCTTCCTTATATCCAAAATCTCTTTCTACAGCTGTGATTGCTTACATTGTAAATCTTTTGAAATCACAACTGTACATCATTTCTATTAAGATAAAATGCAATATTTTCTCAGAAAACTTTTCAATGTTAAAAAAAAATGCATTCTATCTCTATATTGCTCATATTCTGTAATGCAGGTTCATTTACATGGAATTTTGTATTCTCACATGTTTAGTCATAAGGTTGTAAACCCAACAACTTTTATCCCAGACTACAATCAAACTCAAACACATTCTATCTTACACCCTAAATGAAAGTAACCTATCAGACTAAAGGTCACTAGGGAGTAACTGCACTTGATGCAGAAAACAAGGATGTGTGGGATATTCAGTTGGAGAGTCACTACCTTATACACTAACCAAAATATTTCATATGCACAAGTGAGATTGCACACACTAAGGATGAATTGACGGAAACCTGTAATCCAACCATTTTACGGTTAGGGTTATAAGTTAAAGGTTCTTTAATGAACTAAGAGTCTTCACAGACCTCGAGAGAAGGTATTGATCTCAAATGCAAAATTCATCAAGATCATTATCTAACTCCCCAGAGGGAACATCTCTGGATCCTGCGGGTAACGGATCCGACATAGGTGCGGATCGGCAACTTGTGAACTATGATTCAGATTTTACCTGATGAGTTTAACAAGGTGATGTCTTCACAGACATTAGAAGGGAACCTTGATCTCAATGCTAAATTTATAGATCATTGTTTACCTTCTCAGAATTCAAATCTGAAAACCCTAAAAAGGGAAATTAGCAACTTGTAGATTATGACTCAGATTCGTCTGATGAGTCCAACGAGGATTTGGGATTTGCGAACTCCCATTGCACCACCACTGACCTCTCTAGAAGGGGCTATGGTGATTTTTCCTTGCAGGTACACTAAAGGATGTTGGAGCTATGAGCAATGAGTGAAACACTAGTGAGCAAGAGTGTAAACACAGAGAGAAGTGAGACACTCAACACAAATGAGTGGAGAGAAGAGTGAAACACTTGTGAGGTACACTAAACACTATCAGACACTCACAGTGAGGAAGAAAATAAAACTTCCTTTCTAACAAAGCTTTATCAATTGATTTCAATGTACTCTAATGATTGGTATAAATTGGTAACAATTTAGTATCAACTACTTTGTCAATTAGTTGAATGGAGGATTCCTCAACTAAGGGGGAGAGATATATTGAAAAAGATATACTCAACTAAGGGGGAGAAGTATTGGGGTACAAGTAAAAGAAGAGTGAGTTAGAAAGGGGGAGCATTAAAGACTGTGCTTAGAATGAGAAGCAAGTCTAGCAAGTCTAGTTTCTAAGGGGGAGCCTTAGATGAAGAAGCAAAAGAACTTTCATTTGTTATGAAAGTGGAGATATAAGGAGAATTACATCACAATACTATTCTATTAGTCTTTCCATGTACTATGTATAAAGGCTAAGTGGAAGAGTAGTAAATTCACCAGAAGTTATAGAAATGGTATTGATTCACCATTGTCTATATAGTAGGAACAGATGTTTTTCTTTAGTGAGAAAAGTTGTGTCAGAAATGGGAAGTGATTGTAAATTAAGAACTGCTGATAATCACCAATGTAAGATGTGAAGGATTATCAGGCAGAGATATAAAGAATCAGAAATGAAGATGAGTTATCTATTGAAGATCAGTTCAGTGCTAAAGGAACAATCATCTATCATTTCATCAACTGAAGATTCTGGAATTGTTAAATCTAAACCAGAGAAATTTTTTATTATTTACTTAGTTCTTAAAAGTTTTATCTTTTTCTTGTTTAAGTGAGGTAGTTGAGTTATCCTCTAGGTATTTGCTTGTTATTGTCTAACAAACAAATAGGGGGAGATTGAAAGGCATATGATGTAGCCTATTTGTATTTCGAGGATACAACTCAACTTAAACAAGATTGTATTAGTAAATAGTATATAGACTGTCACAAGGAATCTCAGATTGTATTATCTGTCAGAAGAAAAAGATCAAGGTCAATCTACAGACTAAAAAAGTTCAGACATCTGATCAAGCCTCAGTGAAGTATTCGTTACAGAAGTGGATTCATTTAAAGTGACAGAGATTTCGACAGTGACAGAGACAGTACATCGAGTGTCAACATTAAACAGTGGTTGTTTATCATTAACTTCAGTGGTTCAAGCTATCAAGACAGGTATATTGAGAGAAGACATTAACCACAACCATAAAGTCAAAAATAAAGAGAAGCCGTTGGAGTTAGTCGCTCATGAACCAGACCGTGCATCGAGCGTCAACGAAAATCCGGTGGTAATTCTTTATTACTTTCAGTGGTTCAGAAAAAGATTTGAGCTGTCAAAAGATTTATATTAATTCTCTTTTAATTAATATAATTATGTAATTGATTTAATTTAATAAATTAATTCATTCTGAATTAATTTATTTATTAAATTAATTATCATGTTAATTAATTTTGAATTAATATATTAGTCTAATTGATTTATTTAATTAACTTATTAATTAATTAATCATTATTCGTTTAAATGATTAATTGATTAATTAAGATAATTAAATTAAATACAATTAAATCAAAATCAAAAGAAGGAAGAAATAGAAAATCAAAACAAAACAAATAAAAAAAAAGGGGAAGTCAGGTTGCCACTTTCATGTTGTCGACTTAGTGGTTAAAGAAAAAAAAAAGCATGCATGTAGTCAAGTGGTACAAGTATTTAGAATTATGGAAAAGCAAATAAAAGACAACAAAGTGGTAACATGCATGCAAAGAAAGGTAACAGGACTGCATGTTGCTGTCGGCTAAGGCATAACGCGCCTACAGCGCGTGGAACGCACGCGCTTGGAAAAAGAGAGGAAACAGTTCGCGCGTGTGTCACACTCCATGTTCCTGCGACTGGTTTTCGAATTTGGCAGTCAAGAATATTTTGTTTACACAGAATATTTTCAAATCTTTACAGCCAAGTGGGTTGTTTTTAATATTAACAAGACAATCTCAATTATATTGCCGATTGTCTTGGTTAACCTGGATTGTCTTGACTATTGTATTGCCTATTGTCTTGGCAATACAAATTGTTTGTCTTGGAGGTTTTGGATTGTCTTGCCGATTGTCTTAGCAGTACAAAATTGATTGTCTTGGAAGAGCAGGTTGTCTTGCCGATTGTCTTGGCAATACAAATGAAAAAGAAAAGATGCAGGAGGCTATATTAATTCAAGACAGTAGCCAGAACGAAACAACTCAGGAGACAGAACATAACATTCAAAGAAACAAGAACAGCTTCATTCTCTCTCATTTTGAAGAACAACAAAGCAAGAGAAAAATTCATAGAAAATCAAGTTCATCTTATTTTTAATATTTGATCCGATAGAACTTGTTTATTTGATACTCTTGTAATATTAGCGAGTTTTTACTCCTAATCTATATCTCGATTTTTATTAACAAATCTAGAAAAATTCATGTCGAATTTTCTAATTTGTTTTTATTAACTAGATATAATTTCTGTACTGTATTTGTAACAAACCTCTCAAGTTAATATAATTTTATATTCAACTTGAATTTTGTTTCATTTAATTCCACTCAAATTTGTCAAAATATAAATTAAATTTATCCGGACAAATAAACAGTACTGTTTGTATTCAACCCCCCTTCTACAAACATATTGGACCTAACATTGACCCCGTAGTGACCATGGCCTTGTCTCTTAATGACCGTTGCTATCCCACCCGCTCCGCTCAACCCTCGTGTATCACTCTTCCACCGGTTACTGGTAATAATTTTGAGATTAAACCCCAATTTATTAGCATGTTACCTAAATTTACCGGGAGTGAGGGTGTGGATCCGTTTCTTTTCCTTCATGAATTCGAGGAGGTTTGCGCATTGCAAAAACTCCAACAACTTTCCGAGGACTCCATTAGGCTTAGACTTATCAACTTCGCTTTGAAAGAAAACGCTAAGAAATGGTTGTATAGTCTTCCCTTTAATTCAATTTCCACATGGGAGGGTTTCGTAGTCATCTTTCTAAAAAAATTCTTTCCAAGCCATAAAACTACGAAACTCACTAATGAGATTAATCAATTTCGTCAAAAACACAACGAACCATTTTGGACGTGTTTTGACCGCTTTAAAAATCTTTTATCTCAATGTCCCCACCACGGAATCGAAAAATGGAGGCTCTGTAAGATTGTGTATGAGGCCTTAGATGGTTCAACAACTGCATTGTTGGAATCTATGTGCCAAGGGAAATTCATGGATAAGGACGAGGACGAAGGGTGGAAATTTTTTGAAGAGTTAGCCGAGAAGACTATGTTGTGGGAGTCCATTAGGGAACCAAATAAGTCTACCGAATCGTCTAGTTCATCTTCTAGGGGTTTGCATTCAATTGGAAGTAACATCGCAACCGATGCCAAGTTAGCCACCCTTACTAGACGACTCGAAGCCCTAGAAACGCATAGCACATGTCTATGTACCCAAATCAAGGGATGCAAAATCCCCAAGATTTTCAACAAGTCAATGCCATGTTTCAAAGGAATGATCCTTTTGCTTCGACTTGCAATCCCGGGTGAAAGAATCACCCGAATTTCTCGTGGAACCAAGGCCAAAACTACCAATCTCCGACACCCTCTTTTCAAGGCCCAAATCAACAATCTCAAGCTCCACCTCATCAACCTCATTTTCAAAGGCCAAATCAAAACTCTTTCCCACCTCAAAATCATGGTCCTTATCCGTCTCAACCAACTCAAGCTCCCGCCCACCCTCCCGGCTTTCATGAGTCAGATAAGAGACTTAATTCCTTAGAAAAGAGCCTTGATGCGCTTTTAAAATCAAAAACTAATTTGGATCAATCTCAACAAGCCTTCATGCAAACCATGACTCAAGATAGGCAAATTTTGAACGCTAGTACTCAAGCCATATCTAAGTTGGAGGTTCAAGTGAGTCAGTTAGCCTACACCATGAGTGAGGGTGAGAAGAATAAATTCCCAAGTCAACCTGAGGTAAACCCTAGATTCCCCCTTAACCAAAGACCTCCTGAAAGTATTAATGCCATAATTTCTTTAAGGTCGGGGAATCAAGTTGACAATCAAGTAGGTGTCGAGTCACCAGAAAAAGAGGAAGAGTCAAATGTTGAATCTGACCATAACATTAATCACTCAACTCCTGATTCAACAGAATCTTCTCATAAACCTTCCTCATCTTCCCAAATACCTTCTTCCTCTTCACCTACCAAATCTTCGTCTGATACTCCACTTCCAAAATCCCTTCCCAATGTGTCTAATGAGCGAGTCTTTAAGCCAAAAGCTCCGTATCCTCAGAGACTCCTCCTTCCCAAGCAATCGGCTCAAGTAGACAAAATTTTGGAAGTTTTCAAGCAAGTCGAGATAAACATTCCTCTTTTAGACGTGATTCAACAAGTTCCTTCCTATGCAAAATGTCTTAAAGAGTTGTGTACCCATAAACGAACCACCCAAGTCCCTGAGAAAGCCTTCTTGACGTCCCACGTGAGCTCAATTCTTTCTAACCAAATTCCCGTGAAATACAAGGACCCCGGTTGTCCAACTATTTCATGTGTCATAGGTAATACTTTCGTGGACAAGGCTTTACTTGACTTAGGCGCTAGTGTGAATCTCCTCCCATTTTCGGTCTATCAAGCCCTAGGTTTAGGCGAGCTCAAAAAGACCAATATGACACTTCAACTTGCCGATCGTTCTATAAAAATTCCCAAGGGATTAATTGAAGATGTCTTGATTAAAATTGGCGATTTTATCTTTCTAGTTGACTTTGTTGTCCTCGAGACTCAACCCGTCATGAATCCCAATAACCAAATTCCGGTCATCTTAGGAAGACCTTTTCTTGCTACATCCAATGCCTTGATCAATTGTAGGAACGGTTCGATGAAACTCACTTTCGGTAACATGACCATTGACCTTAATATTTTCAATGTAGGGAAAGAACCCAATGAGCTTCATGAACCATCAGTAGGGGTTAATGTTGTCAACAAGTTTGTCACATGGTCTAGCTTTGAGGATAGTGAGATTGAGTCTCTTCTCGTTGAGGATTTCAAAGTCAAACAAGAGCCTACTCGAGAGTATGCTGATTCATTGAGAGATATGACTTCGGAAGAGATGCTGAGAGAGTTAGATGCGATTTGTTCTCCGTGGGAGACCCCACCCGAGATTGTTAGTAGTGAGCCTGTCATTGAGAGTCCCGTTGCACCACATCCACCTGCATTTGACTTGATTGTTTATCATCCCGAGTTTGATCAACAGCCTTTAGGAGGAACCAGACCCTCATCTTTTGTCATTCCTAGTGATTCGACCCCTAACCAGGCTTTCATTGTCCGTAATCTGCTTAAAAAAAATAAAGAAGCTTCAAGTTGGTTTAGGGTAAACACTAGTGATTCTTGTTCTAATAGGTTGCATGATCCCACGCTAATTGAGAAAGCCTGTTCTAATCAAAATTTTCAAATATGCCTTAATCTTTTCTCACAGCTTCACCCAAAGTTTCCCACCGGCATCGGCTAAGTCAGTTTTTCTTTTACATCCCCTCGTGAAATTCAGGTATGGGGGAGGATTTGTGTGCGTGTGTGAGTTGTTTTCTTTCTTGTTTTTAGAAGTTTGTCATTCTCTGTCATCCCTTATCAGGTATTTCCTCCTATCTCTTTTATTCTCGTTCATTTTGCATACATTGAGGACAATGCATGATTTAGGTATGGGGGAGGGTTTTTATTGTAAATACATAAAATTGTAAAATCCAAAAAAATTGAAAAATTTTAAAAATCCAAAAATAGAGATATTTTAGCTTAGTTGTCCTTCCCACTCTTTAAATTCTAGAACTAGTTGGTGTTGACTATTTTTCGAAAATTATATGTATAATGCCTTTAGATAATTTGAACGTAGTCAGGTAAGGTTTCCTCATAAAACTTGTGTCGAACAAATTTTTGCTTAAAAGACCAAGACGACACATTTGCACAAGACCTTTGATGGAAAAATTGTATAGGAATGTTATTCGATACCTGAGAGAGAACCCACATGTTAGAACAATGTCGAATCAAACCTTTGCGAAATTTGGTTCGTATAGTGTCATATAAAAAAAAAAGAGAAAAGAAAAAGAGTCAATAAATGTTTGTAATTGTTGAGTGCTAGTGTAATTCTCTGATAATAAATTCTTAGTAGGGAAATCGGCTAGGTTGGGCTCATTGATAACCCGAGTAAGTAAGTCCGAGAGGACTTTGTGCCTAGCAACCTAAGGTCCTTTGTGATCTGGGATTGTTGACCTAAAACTCGCTAAATGGGTAATGATGCAAAAGTCTTTTGGGACCTCAACCATTGCACAGTCGATCTAACTGCTAAGAACGTGAAGTTTGGCTAGATACTTGTATTGATAGAGATTGGGTCAGTTCAATATTGGTTGAAAAAGAGAAAATGTTCGTATGCACTTTATCCATCAAGGGCCTTAAATTCACTATACACCTTGGGATTTTTTGTAAATTTTTAGTCTAATTATGTGGATTGTGGGAACCTATAACTTGGCTATTATTAGAATAATCTTTAAGGCATGTATTTTCCTACAAAATTGTTTTGTTGACACCAATGAAAGCTAGAATAAAAGAAGAAAGTTGGATACTTGCTGATTTATCTCAAAGATTTTATGGGTATATCTTCTGTAAACCCTTAGGAGACAACACTCCTCCTGTAGAGATCGTCTATAGGTTTAACGGGTTGGTAAACCTAAAATTACCCGTGATTCCTACGACAGTGAGTATAGGTTTTTCATTATGCATTTTTCTTTTTGTTTTACTCGAGGACGAGCAAAAGATAGGTATGGGGGCATTTGATAAGTGCATATTTTTATTGCCTATTTATTGTTTGAATTCGTATTTTAATAAATTATTTTGTTGTACTTCAGGAAATTCGAGAAAAAATGAAGAAATGACAAAATAAAGAAATAAATGTCAAGGAATGACAAAAGAAGAAAAATAAGGACCAAAACAAGAAGAAAAGGAAAAGCAAGGGGGGTGCATATTTTCACCAAACAAAATGGATGACCAAGATTTAGCCAACACTAAACTAAATCAAGGGTCAAGATTCACCCACACCTACCAAAAACCCTAATTTTTCCCTATAAATAGGCCTCATCTTCTCTTGTAAAAAATAACCCATTACCTTACGTACTATAATTATGTTGTAATAGTTCACTCCCAAATTATAGTTGTAATTTTTTTCTTGTAAACACTCTTTATTTTTATGCGAATTTCAAGTTTCATTTAATTTCTTGCACTTCTCTTTCATTTCTCTTCTTGTTCTTTATTTCGTTATTTTCATAAATTCTCGGGCGGATAAAGTAGCACCGCTAACCACACGGGATTGAAAGTATCGATTTGAAGAATTTGTTTTCGTAATTTTAATTTCCGTTTTAAATATTAGTTACGCCCCTTTAAATCTCAATTTTATTGTGGGTTTGGTAAATTTTAATTATAAATCTAAATTTTATGTTTGATATTTTAGTGTAATAAAAAAAATAAAAAAAACTACAAAAACAAAAACTAAATTTTTATATGGTATTTTATTCCATTTTAATCTGTTAATTCGAAATGCTCAGTAGTTTATCCCCTGTTTTCATTAAATCACAGATATAGACCCAGCCCCGTTTTTGTTCCTCTTCTTTTAATTTCTTTGGTGCCTCTGATTCTCACACATCCTCCTTCTTCCCCCTTCTTCGAACCAATCACGAAACCCACCTCCTCTCTGTCTTCTTCTTCGTTTCTCTATAAACCAAACACAATCCTCTCCTTATTTCTTCTTCGACGAATCCACAAGCACCACCCATTTCTTCTCTTTAAATTCATTCAAAATCCCCTTCCCCTTTTACGTTTTTTTAAATCATTTGTTAATTTGCTAATGTTAATTAAGTTCGAGCCTGTTTCTTCCGAGAGTTTTTACCGATTCCATTGTCTGAATCATCGAGTCTTCGTTCGTGGGTACTGAGTCGACTCGCTGCCTGTTATTGCTGTTGTCATGAGCTCTTTACCGAGTTGTTGATGTCCGAGTTTAAGAATCTGAGTCTCGTTTATGGTCTGCTTGTCGAGTTCATAGTTTAGTTTATACAAAATTTTGAGTTTTCTTCTGGTTTTGTCCGCTGTATGTTCGAATTATTGGCTGAGTTACTACGGTTTTGTTCGTTGTTGTCCGTGTTATGATTTTGGACTCGAGTATGTGTAAGTTGTTGTTACTGTCAGTTTTTTGTACGGTTTCGAGTTTTGTTTGCAATTGTTTGTCGCATTAATTCCTGAGAATTGTAGTCGTTTACATTAATTATTGTTTACATTACTTCTTGGCTGTGATTTTGTAAACTGTTATGTTGAGCATTTTGCCTAGTTTTTTCTTTGTTTGTTGTTCGATTTTTTTTAGATTTAATGGGTCGTGTTTTGTTCCAAATCACTGTCGTCGAGTTCTGTAACGATTGAGTCGAGTTAGTTGTTTTTGCCGTTCTGAGTTGTGAGTTTTGTTTTGAGTCTGTGTGCTGCGTTTTGGTGATTCGATTTTGTGATTAGGCGATTAAATGTGCTGAGTTTTAATGATAATGAGTTCTTAGAATTTCCTCGTTTTTGTTTTCTGCTAATTCTGGTTAATGTGTTTGCTGCGTTCTGTTTGTTTTCGTCAATTGTCTACGTGGTTGTTTTGCTGATTGATTTGTGTGTTTGAGTCCGAGTTCATTTCATTGCTGAGTCGACTAGGTGTTTTGTTGTCCGTTTAGTCCCGTTTTATCTCTGAGTTTGCACTTTGGTTTCCCGAATTTTAGTTCTAAAAGTTGCTGCTTATTTGATTTCTTTTGTTGAGTCGTGTGAGCATTTGTTTTGCTGTGAGTCGCTGTGAGAGTATGAGTGTTCTAGCTGCTGAAATCATTGATTGCTGCTATGCTTGTGGTCTGTTCGTGTTTGTCAAAGTTCACATTGCATTCGCGAGTCTCGTTATTGTTTAGTCTGAGTTCACCCGATTATTGTCGAATTTGCTGAATTGACCCGGTTATGCTATGCCATGCTTGTGTTTTTTTTATCGGTTATTGTTTAGTGTTTTTTTAAAAGTTTTCTTCCCTTTAAGCTAGTCGATTTTACAATTAAGTCAAGCTGAATTTTTCTAAAATTTTCGTAAATAAAATTTCTAGTTTAATTCGATTTTAGGAATAATTTAGAATTGCTCTACTTATTCTTAGTTAATTAATTTAGAAATAGAATAATGATTTACTATTCTTAAAAAAATATAGTTTTAAAATATTAAATTCGTTTTAATTAGTTGCTAGATTAATTTTAGTTCTTTTGTTAATTAATTAGTTTAAAAATAGTTTAAATTTTTCTTTTAGGAATTAAATAGTATAAAATTAAAATTTTCCAAAACCCAATTTTAATTCGATTTTAGAATTTTATAGAGTGATTTACTTTTTAATTAATAGAAAAAAAATAGAATAATTTTCTTTTAAATAAAAATCAATTTAGATTTAAATAGTAAAAAAATGCAAAAATTCAGTTTTTAGTTTAGAAATAGAATAATTATTAAATATTCTTTTGAAAATAGTTTAAATTTTCTTTTAGGATAATAGTAAAAATCCAAAAACCCAAATTGTTCTAGTTCGATTAAATTAGAATTAAGGATTTGTGAAAATATTATTCCCTGTGGATCGAATCTTAAAATACTAAAACGATGATCGTGCGCTTGCGATATTAAATTGTCATATTTTCGGCACATCATCCAAGATCCTATGTGGCTAAAGAACCATATAAATGGACAGAGACAGAAAAGGAGATGGTTGCCCTTGACAGTCATCTCATGTTGTTGATCATAGATTCTATGGAGATGTCAATGTTTGCTAACACTGCCTCTTGCAAAATAGCAAAGGAGATGTGGGATCACATTGAGGTATTATGTGAAGGAACAGAGGAGGTGAGAGTGAACAAGAAATAGATACTGGTCACTCAGTATGAAGCTTTCATGGCACAGTCCAAGGAAAGCATTACTGACATGTTTGAGAGATTTCAAAAGCTGGTGACTGAGCTACAAATGAATGGCAAGGTTTACAGTACTAAGGAGTTTAACATGAAATTTCTATTATCTTCTCCAAACCACCAAGAGCAGAGGGTCATTTCTCTGAGGGAAAGAGATTTGAACAAAGTCACATATGATGTGCTCTATGGGGTTTTAAAGACTCATGAGCTTGAGTTGCTTCAGAAGAGGGCTATCCAAGCCAACCGAGGTAGAATGATAAACACATCATGTGCTTTGATTGTTAGCAAATCTGTTCAAGACCTAGAAGCATCTACAAGTCAGCTGAGGATAGAAGAGATAGTAGATGATGAAGAAAATGAAGGTGAAGTGACTAAACCTGTTGAGGAGAAGGAAGAATGAGAGTTCTATACTCTTGAAGAGCTAGATGGCATGGAAAACACTTCATATGCTTTCATGGCCAAAAAGTTTCCAAACATCAGATTCAAGAGGAACCAACCCTTCAAACCTAGACCCCAAAACCATTCATTCAACAAGAGCAAGGCACCTGTGAAAGCAAACAAGAATAAATTCAAAACCAACAATGTGGATAGGTCATCTGTAAGGTGTTGTAGATGCAATGACCTAGGGCATTTTGCCAGTGAATGCAAGAAGCCTAAAAAGAAGGATTAGGAGTTTCTAGAGCTTAAAGCTAAGTATGAGGCCCTTCTGAAAAAGCAAACACAAGGCAAGGCCTACATAGCTGAAGGGAAGTGTTGGGATGACTCTGATAGTGATGGAGAGGAGCAAGAATTCTGCAACTATGCCTTGATGACTGATTCCAAGGATGAACAATCTCTATCTGACTCTTAGGTACCATCTCTCACTACCATAGATATGTCTGTTTCTGAGTATAAGTGCATGGTTGAACAACTGTCTATTGAAATGTTTAGTATTCGTACTAGTATGACTGCTGCTAATGAAGAGATTGTCAAACTGTCTGCTAAGAATGAATTTTTAAACAAGAAGAATGAGGAACTTGAGCTAACTGCTATGCAAGTAGATAACCTTAAGAAAGAAGTTGAATATCTACAGAATAAGGTTCTATGTGCTAGTCAGGTTGAGAAGGCTCTTAGGGATGAACTAGCTGAAAATGAATTCAAACTGAAAACCTTTAAGAACTCATCTAGTCTATTGCAGTCCTACCATAAGAAAAACCAAGCTAAACCCAAGGTTGCCATTGGACTAGACTATGGCACTCTTGAATAGAGGAAAGGCTATGCTATCATTGAAGATGACATAGTTGTTCAGGAGGAAGTGCCTCACATTTTGAAAAAGACTGAGTCTCCAATTTTTAAAGAACCAACATTTGAAATTGATGAGGAAGCCTTACTCATTAAACAAATGTTGAATAATGAGGATGAGGCATAGTCTAGTGAACAACCAGCATCCTCTAAGAGTGAGAGTGTCAAGGCAAAAGCCAAGAAGTCTGTAGGAGGTAGACCTAGACCTGAGAAGTTTGTGAAAAATTTTTAGCTGGGAAAAATGAATCTAAGAAGAAAGTGGCTAATAAGAAACAAAACAGGAATGGCAAGATAGGGATAAACAAGAATAATAATTATGCTTATGTGCCAAATCCCCCTAGGAAAGTTTGTCAAAACTGTTTTAGCACTAATCACTTAACTTATGCATGCAAGAAACCAACTGGTAGTGTAGCTAAGCCTTTCTATGATTGCTCTGTGCCTTTAAGACATAGAGATTCACCTTTCTGTGATAAACTTGACTGTATGCCATGCAACATGAATGTTATGACTAGCTGTTTTAATTTGAGAAGACAATTCATGGATGGTTACATCAGTCACAACATTCATACATACTACACAAGGCCTGAGTCTTCAAGTCCTCCTAGAGTTAGGAATGTACCTCTGTCACCTAAGTCTAAGAATTCAGTTTCTAAGACTTCTAACAGTGACAAGAAGACTAGTCCTAAGAAAGTTGATAAACATGCTATTTTTAATAAATCTATTTCTAAGCCAAGTGGACCCAAACATGTTTGGGTACCAAAGAAGAAGTAATACCTTTGTGTTTGCAGGGCAAAGAAATTGAGAAGAAGGTCATGTGGATTTTGGATAGTGGATGCTCAAATCACATGATTGGTGATATGGCCTTGCTATCACAATATGAGGAGAAGGCTGGCCCAATGGTTGCTTTTGGAGATGACAGCATGGGTCTCATTGAAGATGTAGCACTAGTCAAGGGTCTCAAGCATAATCTGCTAAGTGTTGGTCAGTTTACTGATAGAGGATTCAAGGTAAATTTTGACAAAGATGAATGTTTTATCACCCACAAGAAGACTGATGATTTTGCTCTATCTGGAGTAAGAAAAGGAAGCTTGTTTGTAGCCAATATGGACTCTGCAAACAAGGACAAAGTTTGCTCCTTCTACTCAAAAGCATCAAATGAAGATTATTGGCTATGGCACAAGAAGTTATCACACCTGAACTTCAAGGCCATTAATTCTCTAGTCAAAAGAGAGTTAGTGAGAGGCATGCCCACACTTGAATTCTATCAAGAAGAAGTATGTGAGGCTTGCAAAAAAGGAAAGATGAAAAGGTCAAGCCACAAGTCAAAGACAGTGACATCAATCACCAAGCCCCTGCAATTAATTCATATGGATTTATTTGGGCCTGTCAATATTATGTCACTCTCAAGAAAGAAGTATGCCCTAGTGATGGTTGATGACTACACAAGGTATACATGGGTGGAATTTCTAGCATCAAAGGATGAGGCTCCACAGGTAATCATTGAGCACATAAAGAAAGTTGATAAGGAAGCAAAAGCCAACAATGCAATTGTGATTGCATTGAGAAGTGATAATGGAACAGAGTTCAGAAATGCCTTACTTGAATCATTTTGCAAAGAGAATGGCGTTTCTCAACAATTCTCAGCTCCAAGGACTCCACAACAAAATGGAGTAGTAGAGAGAAAGAATAGAACTCTAATAATTGATGCTGCTAGAACAATGTTGCTTGATGCAAAGATGTCTACATGTTTTTGGGCTGAGGCTGTAAGCACTGCATCCTATATCCAGAACAGAACCCTCATCAACAAAAACACTGGAAAGACACCTTACAATTTGATGACTGGAAAGAAGCCTACTCTAAAGTATGTTCATACTTTTGGAAGCAAATGTTTTGTGTTAAAAGACAATTCAGAATATGTTGGGAAGTTTGATGCAAAGGCATTTGAAGGAATTTTTCTTGGCTATTCTATGGAGAGAATTGCATACAAAGTTTATGTCATAAGTCCAAAGAATGTTATGGAAAGCATAGATGTGACATTTGATGATAGCAAACTACCTGGATTAGAAGAAGCCAATGATGAAAATAGAGATCCATTAAAGTTTGAAAATCTAGATGACTCTGATGAAGAGATTGAAACTGAAGTTGAGACTACAATTCAACAAACTCCAGTGAATGATGAAGCAAGAGAAGAATCTGTGCAAATCAACAGTGAAGAGACTAGCATCCAAGACACACCTGTGAATAGTAGCAACTTCACGGGGGGAGTAAATGAAAATGATTATGACTTGGATGATGAAGCAACATCAAGGTTGAGAAATCAAACTGAGCACTCAAGGAAATGGGATAGATCACACACTGTAGAGCAAATTATTGGAGATCCAAATGCAGGAGTGAGAACTAGAAGAGCAACTCAAAATGAGTGTCTCTATGGTTCCTTTCTATCTCAGAATGAGCCTAACTTGATGAGGCACTGTTGGATCCAGATTGGATTATTGCTATGCAAGAGGAGCTGAATCAATTTGAAAGAAACAAAGTATGGGAACTTGTGCTTGAACCAAAGAACATAACCATTGTTGGAACAAAATGGGTTCTGATGAATAAAATGGATGAAGATGGTGTAATAGTAAGAAACAAAGCAAGGTTGGTTGCAAAAGGATACTCTCAACAGGAAGGCATTGATTATGATGAGACATTTGCTCCTATTAGATTGGAAGCCATCAGAATCTTCTTGGCATTTGCTGCTCATTCAAACTTTAAAGTTTATCAAATGGATGTCAAGAGTGCATTTCTGAGTGGAGAGTTGGAAGAAGAAGTTTATGTGGAATAACCACCTGGGTTTGAGGATCCACATTTCCCAGAATTTGTCTACAGATTGCTTAAGGCATTGTATGGACTTAAGCAGGCTCCAAGGGCATGGTATGACACTTTATCCCAATTTCTTCTTGAAAATCAATTCACTAGAGGCACATTGGACAAGACACTATTTTACAAGAAGCTTGGTGGTGATATTATCCTAGTTCAGATCTATTTGGATGATATCATACTTGGCTCTACAAATGAGAAGCTGTGTGAGAAATTCTCTAAGCTCATGCAGAGCAGATATGAGATGACCATGGTGGGAAAGTTGACATTCTTTCTTGGGTTGCAAGTTAGTCAGAGGAAGGATGGTATCTTTATCAGTCAAACCAAGTACATCAAGTATCTATTGAAGAAGTTTGACCTAGAAGACTGCTCACCTGCAAAGACTCTCATGGCCACTGCCACCAAATTGGATGAAGATGCTAAAGGCAAGAAAGTAGATATCTCAATCTACAGAGGCATGGTTGGCTCTCTACTCTATCTCACTGCAAGTAGGCCAGACATCATGTTTGCTACATGCTTGTGTGCAAGGTTTCAATCAAATCCAAAAGAGTCACATTTGATTGCTATAAAGAAGATCTTTATATATCTGAAGGGCACTCCAAACTTGGGTTTATGGTATCCTAAGGACACAGTGTAATGCCCCCAAATCCGGGGTCAAAGATTTGATCGTCACGCGGAAATACTTAATGTCAAATCACCTATTGTCATTTAATAACTGAATTACAACATTTGAGACCCCAACCACCAAGCATCTTTTAGGTTATAGGGCTAGAAACAAGAACTCAAATACTTACATTCCTCATTACACCCATTTAATTACATCACCCTATGTCTTACAAACCTTATACTACTAGTGTAACTTCGTTGAGAAGTACACCAGCAACTAGTACTGTTTGGTACAAAGTAATATATACATTACACATCAATATACCTACATATTAATTACTCAAGCTATAGACTTTCTGAACCATATTATCTTCATTAAGGGATACTGCCTGCTCCTCCCGAGCCCTGCAGATAAGCCTCATCCGCCTACCTTCCTCTAAAAGGTTAATATTTGAAAACAAGCAAGTATGAGCGAAAGAATTGCTTAGCAAGTTATTACTAGAATTTAACAATATATATATATATATATATATATATATATATATATATATATATATATATATATATATATATATATATATATATATATATATATCACTACTGGAAATACCCCCTACAACATCGGTTTTTGACCGATGTTAAAAGTCTGTCAGAACCGATGCCTTTGTCGGTGTAGATAAAGGGGGGGTCTTTAACATCGGTTTTTGACCGATGTTAAAGATGTCTATAGACATCGGTTCCTCATAAGAAACTGATGTTTATCCTATTGTTTAACATCGGTTTATAAATAAGAAATGATGTTAATACAAGGTTAGACATCAGTGAACATAAAAATACAGATGTTTAATACAACCTTTAACATCATTTTATTACTCAATGCCTGATGTGCTTTGGTCATTTAGACATCCATTTTCTGGTAAATCAGTTGTTCATTTAGACTTTTAACATCAGTTTTAGAGTGACCAAAAATTGAAAGTGATGTTAAAATTTAATAACCTGCTGATTTTGTGCACTAGCCAAGAAAATGAATCCAAAAACAAAACAAACATTCAACATTGAACATTCAACAAATTAAAACCATCCAAGTCATACATTCAACATACATAACCATCCACCTCCAACAAAAACCAAAAGTAACCTCCAACAAAATCCAAATCCAACCTCCAACACAAACCAATCCTCCTAACATCCACGAACTAATTACCAAACTTCTAAAGTATTCATAATAAAATCAAAAGTATCACATACGTACGAAGGGATTCAAAAAGTAAATAAAGTGCATTAAAAAATTGCTGCCTGATCACATCTTATCTTCGATGAATGCTGCAGCCTCGAAAGGGCACATCATCAAGCTCCTCCATTTTATAAGAATCTCGAGTCTTGGTCGCCCACTGAAAATTGTAACACACAAACAATAATTAGGATAACCACCACCAGATACATGCACTATATTTTTTTACAATTAATGATCAACATAAAAAATCACCAGGACCAGGAAGAAAGAATTACCTATGCGACCAATTTTCATTCCTGAACGAGCAAGTGCACGAAGTGCAGAATGAGCACCAGGACCAGGAGATTTTGTCTTGTTTCCACCTGTTGCGCGAAGCTTGATGTGAAGAGCAGTGATTCTAAGTTTCTGTGGGTTATTTACCAGTGACATAAGAAATCATTGCAAAGTCACTATAATCCATCCATTTCATGCAATTACAGGACTTTCAAGCTAGTCCAGAGTAAGAGGAAAAAACCAGACCTTGCATCTTGTTGAAACATCCTGCGCTGCAAGCATGGCTGCATATGGTGAAGATTCATCCCTATCTGCTTTAATGTAAACCGCTACCCTATGGAAGGCACCATGACACCAGTCTATCTAACTGAAGCTGATAGTCATGCTACAAAGTACTGATATAATTTATCGATTAAAGAAACATCTCATCTGAATCAGGAACGTTAATAGGCTATACCTTCTCATTCATCACCATTGCTGGAAAGATTGTCGAGTTCAGCAAAGATGAGAGGTTGGGTGAAAGAAGCCTCCAACCCTATTTCATTTGTAACATAAGTGAACTTAAAATCATACAGAAATGCATTATTCAAAATAAATTTCTCAGTTGAAGCAATTCATGAGCCATGTACCTTAAAATTTAGTGTAGAAAACATATGAGCACTTGGCCTTTCAGAATTGAAAAATAAAAGACAAATGAATCATATAAGATTGCTAACGGATCATATGAGATCAGAAGCTTACATATTGCACCATGTCCTTCCTTTGCTGCTAACATGAGAGGAGTGTATCCATCACTGTCGGGGATGTTAATATCATATCCCCTGGCCATAAGCATACCAACTGAATCTATGTCACCTTAACGTGCAGTGCGGTGTAAAGCATGAAATCCACCAGAACATTGATTTCCCTTGCCAAGAGCATATTCAAGGATTACCTTTCCAAATTCATCTCGGTTACAGTTATCTTCTGATAGACTAACAGCTGTCTCCCCATATTTATTAAGCAGCATTAGATCAGCTCCAGCATGAACAAGTACCCGGAAAGCCTCCACATGACCACCTGCTGCAGCAACCATTGACGCAGAGAATCCATTCTTATCTTGTTGATCAAGATCAATGACAGGTTTCTCAAATAGTTTTCTCAAGGCTGTCGTATCATTTGTTTGAATAACGTATATTAAAGGGAAAAATACATCGATGTTGCTAGAATGAGGAACCTTCTCAGCTTGAATGACTTCTAGAAATGCTTGTTGAAATTCATTTCACTACAAGAAAATATGGATTAGACATCGGGCCTTTAACAACGCTTTGAAAAGCCACCGATGTTAAAAGCGTTTTTAACATCAGTTATTTAAAAAGCGATGTTAAACAGATTTCTGGACATCGGTTGCTTAAATAAACGATGTCTAAACCTTTTTTCTCGGAATAGAAAAAAACGTGCTGAGTCATTTTCCCCCCATTTTCTCATAAAACATTTGCCTTAGAAAATTTTATAATCCCGCCTAAGTAACATTACCCTAATTTAGTATCCCGCCTTAGCCATCCTTTCCCCTAATTTCTCTCTACACAGCTCTCATTCATCTCTCTCTCTCTCTCTCTCACACGTCTCTCTCTCTCTCTCTCACTCATCTCTCTCACTCATCTCTCTGTCTCTCTCACACACACACACACACACTCATCTCTCTCTCACTCATCTCTCTCTCTCTCTCTCTCTCTCTCACGACCCTCTCTCTGTCAATCTCTAAATCGAAATAGAGAAGAGGAAGCTCGAATTTAAGAGAAGAAGAAGCTCGAATCGTAAGTCATTTTCCGATTAATAGTTCGAATTAAGCTCGATTTTTTTTAATTGAACAATTTTTTTTGCAGATTTGTTGCTCTTGTTGCTTGGGTCATCTTCAATTAGTAAGTTTTTTGTGTTAATTACTTGTTTTCTTTTTGCATGTATCTTTTTCTTACTTTTCTTGTTTTGGGTCTCGGCAAGTTCTTGTTTTTCTTTCTTGTTTTGATTTTTCTCTCTGTTTCTTGTTTTTGGGTGAATATATATGTTTCCAGTTTCTTGTTTTTAGTTTGTATTACTTGTAATTCTTGTTAATTCTTGTTTTTGGGTGTATATAAATTGAAAATTGAAAAACTCTAAATTTTTTTGTTTCATTTTTGTGCATTAATTGGTGAGTCAGTGTATTTATTTGTGAGTCCTGTATTGTACTTGTGAAATTGATTGTTCCAGTACTTTAATATTATGAACTGTGTTTTAAGCATGCAGCACTGTAGTTTTCATGTTTTCGAGATTGCGTAGTTTTGAGCTTGCAGATTATTGTACTTGTAGTTGTTAGATAGTAAGATAGTGAGTAGTTGATACTTGATAGTGAGTAGTTGTGAGATCTGTTTCTTTGCACTGTTGGATTATTGGTTAATTTGAGCATTCTAATAGACTAGACTTCTGAATTTGAACATGACTTTGCAGGAGCATTTTGCTTGTGTGTGTGCGGTTAACATTTTCTGTTTTTGAGCTATTCTTCAGGTTAGTAATTGCTCAACTATAAGTTCTATTCTTCAGTGTCCTGATTTCTAATTAGATGCATGTGCTTGTTTATATGATTTCGATAATGTGTTCTTGTAATAACTTGTGATGATTATTTGTTTAGATATAAGTTTATACCTATTATGTCCTTACTTATATATTAGTTTCTTGTTGTCTATATTATTTGTTTAGATATAAGTTTAGATATAAGTTTATACCTATTACGTTCTTGTTAATATGTTTAATTCTTTCTATTATTAGAATAGTAATTGTAATTTAATGACTTGTATAATTTTGGATAAGTCTATCATTAATTTTTGAATAACAATACCAGGTAGGTTTCTTTACGAACAAATGGATAAATCGTGGATTTCGAAAGATAGGGATTCTTTAGAGTATGAAATTGGGGTTGAACGGTTCTTGATATATGCTGAAGAAAATGCTAAAAATCCTAAAGAAATTCCATGCCCATGTGCACGCTGTGGTAATTTCAAAAAATTGTCAGTGAAAATAATTAGGGGTCATCTTTATCAAAATGGTTTTAGTTTGGGGTATGTCGATTGGATTTGGCATGGAGAAAAGTGCCCAAGTAGTACGCCAGTGACTTCAGGGCACAATCCTTTAGCAGAAATTCCGACTTCACAAACAATTGATGTTTGTGAAGCAGCTTATAATAGGGGTGATTACGATGACGATTCACATGAGTTTAGGAGGTTTGTGTCCGATGCAGAGCAACCTTTGTTTAAGGGCAGTGAGTGTACTAAGTTAGAGTCGATGTTGAAATTGCACAACTGGAAGTCTAGATTTGGTATTAGCGATAATGCCTTTACTGAGCTCCTTTCTTCTGTTGGATCTTTACTTCCTAAAGATCATGTGTTGCCGGTTAATGCATATGAAGCAAAGAAAACCCTAACTGATCTAGGTCTCGAGTATATAAAGTTTCATTCCTGTCCGAATGATTGTGTACTATATAGGGCTGTAAATGTCGATGCGTCCAAGTGTCCTAAGTGCGATCTATCTCGCTGGAAGGTGGGGAAAGATGGTAAACCTAGGATTAACATTCCAGCCAAAGTTATGTGGTACTTTCCGATAATTCCTAGATTTAGACGGTTGTTTAAATCTGCTTCCACAGCTGAACTAATGAGTTGGCATGCGAAGAAGCGAACTCAAGATGGCCAAATGCGTCATCCAGCTGACTCTCCTTCTTGGAGGAATATTGATTATAGGTGGCCTGAATTTGGTAATGAACCGAGACATATTCGCTTAGCATTGGCGGCAGATGGTATAAACCCGCATAATAATGGTCTAACAAATCGGTATAGTTGTTGGCCTGTAGTACTAGTAACTTATAATCTTCCTCCATGGTTATGCATGAAGAGGAAGTTTATGATGTTAACGGTGTTAGTTTCTGGTCCACATGAGCCAGGTAATAACATCGACGTGTACTTACAACCGATGATAGATGATTTGAAGAAGCTTTGGGAAGAAGGTGAACCAAATGTATATGATGCGTATACAAAGTCTTACTTCACTCTAAAAGCAGTTTTAATGTGGACGATAAATGACTTTCCTGCGTACGGAAATTTGTCGGGTTGTGTCAATAAGGGTTATATGGCTTGTCCAATATGTGGTGATGATACCGTTGGTAAACATTTGACTCATAGCCGAAAAATATGTTACCAAGGTCATCGTCGGTATTTGGCTCCGTATCATCCTTATAGGAGGCATAAGGCAGGTTTTAATGGAGAACAAGAATTTAGACACCCCCGTCAAATCCTATCTGGAGAAGAAGTATTAGCGCAGCAGCAACGGATAAAATTTACTTTTGGGAAGGAGAGGAAGGCAAAAAAAGTGGACTGTCCATGGAAGAAAAAATCAATTTTTTTTGATTTGGAATATTGGAAGTTTCACCATGTTCGCCACTGTCTCGACGTTATGCACGTTGAGAAAAATGTGTGCGATAGTCTAATTGGGACATTATTAAATCTGCCATTCAAGACTAAAGATAGTGAGGAATCTCGTCGTGATATGATTGAAATGGGTGTCAGGCCCGATTTAGCTCCAGAAGTAGGAGAAAAGAGAACATATTTGCCCCCTGCCCCTTATACTTTGTCAAGGGCAGAAAAGAAAAAAATGTTGTCCTCATTGTCAAATATTAAACTTCCCTATGGCCATTCATCAAACATAAGAAATTGTGTATCAATGTATGATTTAAAGATACATGGGTTAAAGTCCCATGATTGTCACACTCTTCTCCAACAACTACTTCCGGTTGCAATTCGTTCTATTCTTCCGAAAAATGTTAGGGTCAGCATAATCAGATTGTGTTTCTTTTTCAACACTTTGTGTAAAAAAGTTGTAGATGTATCCAAGCTCGATAAATTACAAGCAGATTTGGTACTTACCTTGTGTGAGTTGGAAAAGATATTCCCTCCCTCATTTTTCGATATAATGATTCATCTCACAGTACACTTGGTTAGGGAATTGCGTTTATGTGGACCGGTGTTTTATAGATGGATGTTTCCATTTGAACGGTTCAATAAAGTGTTATAGATGGATGTAATGTATTGTTGACAGGATGATTTGCTGGAAAAGAAGGAAAAGGGTGAACTGCAGTTGTCCGAATTTGAGGATGTGTTGACTCTTGCATTAGGAAATCCTGAGCATTCAGGAAGGGTTCGAGGAGTCGGAGGCATCGCCACCCCAAAATCATTCTTTAACACCCCGAAGGTGAAAAGGACTCGAATTACAAAAGCCGAGTTGCTGGCACGTGATCGACAAAGGGATGAGGAGATGGAGAGAAGAACGAATGATTTGATGTCACAAATTGCTGATCTAAAGGCGATGATTAGTTCATCCAGTGTTCCCTCGTCAATGCCCGAAAAGGCAGCAGCTGTTGAAGAATTGAATGTGGATGGTGATTGTGTTGCTATTGACCCTACTCCACCATCCAAAAAGGAAACAAAGGTAAAACAAGCTCTATTGTCCACTCGCTTTCTTTTTATATATAGCAGTTATGTAAGCTATGGACAGTACTACGAATAATACAAACTTGTAATTTCACCTTGCATGTCTTGTAAATGTAGGATCCGCAACCATGTGAGCTGGCTGTAGGCAGTGTGCACAACATAGTTGCATTTGGAATGGCGATGACTGATGGGGTCATGAACGAAAAGATACATGGAATGCCTATGCCGCATGGATGCATTCGTGTGTTGGTGGATGGAAGCATCAACGACAATGCTTTGGTTCCAGTGCCAGTACCGGGTGAAATTGAGAAGGTCCACGAAGCTGTTGGTTCTCACGTCGCGTGGCCTAAGGAGTTGATTATTTTTCCAACTGTTGTGGTTTGTATTTCTTTTTCTTTCTCCATACCTTGCGCGCATGATGTGCTAAACTGTGTTTATATTTATGCATGATAAAATGAATTTTTGTAGAAAAAGAAGAGGCAAGTGTCACAGAAGGCTGATGATCCGTTAAAGAATTTGGCGAACATGTTTAAAAATGCCGAGCCAACAAACAAAAATGTGCCAAACCGCTTTAGGTTGTTGTATAAACATGCAACAACAACTATGGCAGTGTCAGGTGTCTCAATTGAAATTCCATGTGATATTGAAGTTTTCGGGTTTGAGAAAAGAATATTTATCTTGCATGAGAATTTAATTTCCTTATTAGAGTTCAACCAGATTGGACAGGCTGTAATATCAACTTACATGTCGTAAGTATTGTTCTTTTTAAATCTTGTCTAATTCTGCATATTGCACAGGAATATATATGTACTTATTGCATTAAATTATTTGTAGGTACCTGCATAATGTTATGCGTAAAAAGAATTTACTGGACTATTTTGGGTTTTTTGATCCATCAGCCACATATAACCTGAATGCTGACTTTGAAGCTTTAGTTGTTCAAAGGCTGAAAGAAGGTAGCCCAGATCGCGTTTTCTTCATGCCACATAATGAAAAGTAGGTGATTTTGTGGATTTTTACTAGAATAATTGTAGCACTACGATTTATACTAATTCTTGCTTCGTGGTATTCTTTTTAATACAGTTTCCACTGGATTTTGATTGGAACAGGGATCGCCAAAACAACCTGGCGCTGTTGAATGTGGTTATGTTGTCATGCGGTATATGCGGGATATTATTTTGGATAAGGACATGTACTCATTTTCTACCAAGGTATACTTTAATTGGTGTGTTTTGATATATGGAATATAATTGTGTAATTAGTGAATATTAAATTTATGCATTTGAAAATTAGTATATTTATCCTATTTTTTGCTTTGGGTTTTAATTGTTTGCAGTGGCTTTGTAAGACTCGGGCATCTTACAAGATGGTAGAGCTTGAAGAGGTGCGGTACAAGACTTTGAAGCACATTGAAAAACTCATGAAATAGTGACTTGGTTTATGGAACAGTTGGTATAGATCTCTGCCTATGTACATCTAGCTTTTGGTACTAATTATTAAATGAAACTGTCAGGAACTGGTTTGCACTACTTGTGGAACAAGGGGTCTGTTTATGGAAGTACATGTAGTTAGTTTGTGTACTTTGGTTATGCTTTTGTCGAAGTACGTACATGTACTTGGTTATATATGCTTTTGGTCGACAAGTACAATTTTGGTACTAATTATGTCTATTGTAAACATTTGGATGTTTTTGTAAATGAATGGCAAGTACTTGGTTTTTGTACATTAATTTGTTTTGTTTGATTTCAATTTTGGCAATTTTGGGCTGCATATATGATCAGTACAGGATTAAACCTTGATACATCAGTTATTAAAACAAATGATGTAAAAAAAGGTCTATTGCATCAAATTTTTTAAAAGAACTGATGTCTACTATTACACAGACATCGGTGTTATCATATAAAACTGATGTCTTCACCAATAATTAACATCACTTTTTCTAAAAAAAACGATGTATAATTGGAACATATAACATCGGAGCATGGCTAAAAATCGATGTATGTTAGGACCTATAACATCGGTTTTGTTACTGAAAATGATGTCTAACAGAACATATCACATCGATTTTTTTAATTAAAACGATGTCTAATACAGCATATAACATCAGTCTTACCAAACAACCGATGTCTATGTCTCATTATATTAGGCACTGTAACACTATATAACATCGGTTTTCACATACCACCTGATGTCTAATACAGCATATAACATCAGTCTTACCAAGAAATCGATGTCTATGTCATTATTTAGCTTGTCCGTGTTATGTTTATGTTAATCTAATGCACATAATATATCATAATTTAAAAAGAACTACTGCATATAATGAAAGAATGACATCAGAAATTTTTAAGAAACTGATGTGTAAGACGATAATAGACAACGCCTAAAAACCGATGTCTAAAGTTTTGACCTTTCTCTACACTCGCATAGACATCGGTCAGATTTTTTTTTAACAACGGCCAGAAACCGATGTTTATTGACATATTTCTAGTAGTGTTTGTCCACTGCCTTGATTCAGCAATTGACCTAACACACTGACCGTCTGAACTTAGCAAGACAAAATCAGCACCAGCTAATGCGAGAAGTTTAAGACACTCGACACGTTTATATCTTGCACAGTTCATTATTGCTGTCTCGCCAGCTTCTGATTTTGAATCGAGATTACAACCTGCATTGATTAGCTGCTGCATAATATTTGTAGACCAAAGTCTGGCAGCCAAATGTTGAGGAAAGAACTCTGTTCTTTCAGTTGTTTTGACAGGAAATTCTGCATCAGCACTGCAACTTAAAAGCACCCCCACTGCCCTGGCATTACCACATAAGATAGCGTGGTGAAAGACTGTCCTACCTAAATGAGGTACGTCTTGGGAAATGTGTTGGAGGAGCATGCGCAAGATAGAACCACTGGATTCAAAATACTCAACTGCACACCAAATGGCGTTGTATGGCTCAGCTAATCCAGCTCCCACCCGAAACTCTTCTCCTGTAGCCGTGTCCCAAGACCATGCTCCCAGTCTCACCTTAGTGTCTATTCCAGCACCTCCAACCTGATGCCCAATATAAAAATGATATCCATCACAATCAGATTGTTGTTATCTGACTAGTAAAAAATGAAAGCAAATATCGAAAGGGTTTATCAGCACTACATTTCAGCTCTTGCTAATGGTCACACCATGCTTATAATGTAAGGCCAATAATATGTAATAGGTGGACCATCTGCATATCTAGGGAACCAACATACAGCAGGTTGGACTTTGGAGGACAGTGTGATGATAGATGATAAAGTTCTCTACCTCAAGATGATTTACCTTTAATAGTAGCTGCACCACAGCAGTCTGCCTACTCAAAATGGCAGCTACAAGGGCGTTACAATCAACATTTGCATACTGTATGGATAAATACCATGGCTGCTAACGGATCAATTTCGCGAGAAACTATCTGTTGAAGTGCAAAGATTGCCATTGATTGCCATTGATTACCATGGCTGCTAAAATGGGTTTTTTACTCTCTTCTTTTATATTCTATTAGTAAAACAGAATAAAACCTGGCCAAGATTCTTTGATGACCACATGAGTGATTGTGCAACATCTCCAATTTTGTACTACCTGAAAATGAGATTACTATCTTCTCAATTAAATATTCATAATTCATATGAAGATGAGATCTGAAAGAAGCAACTATTATACGAGAAAGACTATGTCAGAATCATACTCCAATGTCTCCACACTTTTTGATAAGAGAAGTTCCTTCTCCTTGTCCTCCTACAATTTGGGAAAACCATATCAACCTCCAACCAAGAACTATGTTTACAGCCTACAAATACTTCATACCCTCGTTCAACCACGATTAACACAAAACAATAAGCAACTGTAATAACCATTGAATTAAAAATTTAATTCGAAGCATACTAACATAAGAAACACAATTTAACTGGATAAACCAAGTAAATTACAACCTAACAAGCATAAAAATCCAAGTTTACAACCTCAAAAATAGAGAACCCAATTCATTCATAAGGTATTAACTCTAATACGTACACACGCAGCTTTACCCAGTCCAAATCAGCACCAGACCACTGAACCAAGCTTGAAATCGAGCTCAAACCCAGAAGAATAAAAGCCTCGCAACGTACACACACCCAATCGTAGATATATATACACACACAACGAATATATATACACACATGGTTTATATAAACACCCAGCAGCAACTCAAATCATACCACATAATTTATAATTATGTAAATTAGGGTTTTAGATGTCTTACCGTGAAGAAAGCTCCGGGTCTGTGAAGAAAAGTCCTAAATCAAACAAATTAGGGTTCAAACTCCAAGCTCCAACCTCCAATTCGTGCTTAATTAAGTTTGATTCGTATTAATTAGGGTTTATAATTGAGTAAATTAGGGTAAAAGAGGGAGATAGTGAGAGAGAGGGTTGAGAGCGAGAGAGGCGGCAGGGGAGAGAAAAGAGAGATTGACTTCGAGTTCTGTGGGCTGAGAGTAGAGAGAAATAATGAGGGGAAGTGAAATTTCTTTTAAGGGGGGAAATGAAATTTCTTTTGTGTGTAAACTTTGTAAAGGGGGAAGGTAAGGTGTATGTGGCAATTTTTTATTTTTAAAAAAGGAGATTAGACAACAGTTGTTATTATAAGTGATGTCTAAAATATGTTTTAACATCGGTAAAGTAACAACCGATGTCTAAAATAATTTTAACATCAGTGACATTTCTAACAGATGTTAAAGGTGTGATGTTATATCTACCAATTCTAGTAGTGTATATATATATATATATATATATATATATATATATAGATATATATTCCAATATGCCCATGGGGTTTTCAAATCCGAACCAAACTTAATATCATTTCTGAAACATTTATAACAATGAAACTCCAATAGGGGAAAGTATGACATTTATATATCGTCAAATAAATAGATTAAGCCCATATCAACAATAGCAAACCTCATACTTTAACAAAATAGCATACACTACAGTATTGCTAATATGTTAGAAAGCTTCTCAAAATACACCGTTCAATATAGATAACATTCTCATAAAGTCCTTGAAAACTTTTGCTACGCATACTATGAACAAAGTTCTAGTATAATTTAAGAGATGAAGTTACAAGGAAATTCAGTATAACCTTTCCGTAAAATATCTGCTATGCAAAAATATAAGCAGAAAAATCAGCATATAACTTACAAGATGAAGTTATAAGGTAATTAAATATATTATCACCATAAATAGCCATATCTTGTTGGCACAGAAATACACCAACATAAACTTGCTTGTCATTTATTGAGAAATAACTTTTCCATTTATCATCATATAATATCAGTTTCTCTTCCAAACATGTAGTATGTTCCATTATTCCATGCCATTTCCTTCTTTCCAAAAATATTAAGGAAATCAAATTTTCAGCAATTTCTTTTAAGAATTTAGGGGATCTTCACCATAGCCAGATACGACAGGACGATGATCAGTCGCCCTATACGTACCTGTTCCTGTTTACTACTAGTAGAAGGAATAATCCTCTCCGGTCATCATCCCTGGAGGAAAGTTCTCCACAATCCCCCCTCGGCAACACATGGGCCGGAATAAAATATTGCAAGCTGGACTGCATTGAACTCAGCCCAAAGATAGAATCCCCATTATCAAGTTATTATTCCATTTATTCTGAAAATTTCCTTTTCATAATTTCATTTTCCAAATTACCCCTTTTTCCATAAAGTACCTTGCATTATTCATGTTCATAAATAATTTTCAGAATTCAGGAAACATGTCCCTTGCAAAGAGATAATATGAAATCATGTATACATATATACATTTTTCAGCAAAACCATTTTCCAAGAATTTTATAATTTATTAAAGTAAAGATTTAAGAAATCTTGCCTAGGTAGAATCAAAATATAATATTTTAAACAACTATGAAATTCCTTAAACAACCTTTAAACAGTAGTTAATAACCCTTAGAACACTTAGAGTATTTAATAAATATTCAAATAATATTTATTAAATAATAACTATTCAATAATCCATTTTTGAAAGAATATTCAAATCAATATTCATTTATTGAAATAAATATTCTAATAATATTTAATAGGGGTGAGCAATGGTCGGGTTGAAAGGAATAAACCACCCAACCCATATTTTATGGTTTTGAAATTTAGCAACCCGTTACCATTACCGTTACCGTTAGTGCTAAATAAAACCGCCCAAATTATAACGGTTTGGTTTGGACGGGTTGGGTTTTAAACCACTTAAAAAAATTTAATTTTGCAAAAAATTAATCGACACAAATGTACAATGCATCAATGGACTGATAACACAAAATATCATCAAAATGATAAATCTCGTAATTAAGTTACAAATACAAAGTCTTACAGACCACCAAAATAACGTACAAAGTCTCATAAAATATAATCCCAAAATGGACCTAATGAGCAAATCCAGTAAAATGAACCTAAAGAGCATATCCAGTATAAGGATATTATCCTAAATTCCTAATGGATATTGCACCATCTAATGTCACTGGTCCAAAAGTCCACCATCAGTAAGGTTTGTAGTGCATTGGCCGCCTTTCCCAATTTTGCTCACCCCTAATATTTACTACTAATATTAAAATATTTAATAATCTCAAAACACCCAATTGTAACTCTTGGAATATTTCTAATCAAAATCAAGATATTACCTCTCCGACATTCTCCGAACTTTAAGCACTTTATCAAAATAATTACCACTGACTCCCGGTCAATAAGAAATAAATACTCCGTATGAAAATCCCTTTTAAATGAATATTATAAATAATATTTATTGAATTAAATAACCACTCAAATAAGATACATCAATATCCTTCTAGATATTCTTAACCGAAAATATCCAACGTACAATATTTGAAGTATTGTATACCCAAGATACAAATTAGAGGGGTCATGAAAATATCGGTGCCCCTTAACAGTATTATTAGTCATGGGGTTTTGACAATTGGCATATGCAAAATTTAATAACATTAGCAAAGCCAAAAATATAATGGTTTTCATGAGGAAGCACATAGTGGAAAAACTTGCAATTATGGATTTAAATCTAATCCACACATTTCATATATTTCAAAATACAAATACTCTGAATGATAGAGTATACATAAATAAACTTGCCTCTGGTCCTTAGTAGAGAACAGAAAGCCGCGAATAGATCCTTCACACCTCGTCCAAGCAATTCCATAGAGGTAATTTACCTTCTTCGCACAACGCCTCGATCCTTCCTTTTTGATGCATGTCGCTCCAACTTGATTATGCCTTAACAATACTGTAATGGTTACGAGTATGTGTCAGTCCAACCTCGTATCTCGAGTAGACAGAACTCAGAATTACTACTAGGTCACATAAAGTCAAACTATAGGTGTCCTCCCTATAGTTGATCACTCTAATACCACTTAATGCACATAACACATTATAACACTACAACACTTAATCAAACTCCATTTAACACTTTCAACCATAATACTACTGACATTCTCCTGTCACGACTCAATTAACAGATAATCCTCGAAATGCACTTAATCCTCGAATTAGCACATAAATAAACAATTAACCTCCAAGACACAATTAATCCTCGAAACAAATCCCTTGACACATATATACATAAACAGTTAACACCCAAAGCATGTCTTTAGATCATTGAAATCAAACAAATTAAATAATTAAAAATGTAGGGGATTTTTAGAAAATTTCGGCATGAAGTATTCATAAATAGGACTATCCCCCTGTTTTTTGAATTCAACAATCCAACTGTGTAATCATAAAAGAAAATCAAGCTGCCTCAACTTGCAGCAACATAAAAGTAAATAAGTAAGAAAAGTACCCGCCCAGACATGCGGCACCTAAACACGTAACAAAAAGATCCGCCCAAACATGCGGCACCTCAACATGTAAGGAAAATAAACTAACAGTTTATTCTTGCTATATATATAACATTTGAAAACCATAGAAGCAGTAAATATATTCTTTTTATAAGAAAAATTTCAAGTAATCTTTTTGTAAAATAGACTATCTCGGGGTCACAGCCCTTCAATTTCAATCAAAAACCATCTCAAACTGGACCATACTTTAACAACATTCTTTATACAGAAACATACACTTTAACAAATATACCTTATTTAATCGAATCATCTACCCCAAGTACTATTTACCAATAACCGGCAACCAATTAACCACTTATAACCCAACACCAAGTAATTGACAATTATGATATCCCACAATTACTACGACTCACTTATGGCATTTAGCACATAGACATACAACTAGTAGAACCGTATAACTCCACATATTATCCGACAATTAATAATTACCCACTAGTGACCACTAAGCCTGAATACATTATCGAATCTCGTCATAAACCCTCACATTCCTTAAACCGTCATAGACCTCAATATTAACTCATAAATAGACGACCATATCTTTTAAGCCATGCTTCTTTGTTTTACATTTAAAAATTTCGTTTTCAAATCTCGTTGATTCTAAACATTATTAAACTTAAGCGAATATATTTTCTACAGAAAATCGGGCATGACCTATCCATAACATGGACTATGCCCGGTGTAAAAACACCTCAATTACCAATTTGAATCAAATCAAGACAACCACAACAATCAACAACATCAATCAATATCCAGCACAATCTCCAACCACAATTCATCTTTCATTTTCAACTATAACGCCTTAGTAATTCTACAATAAAACATTTACTATCAATCCATTGTATACCAAACTTGGTATCCAACTAAATAAGATCACAACTAACAATTTTCATTTATAAACCCCCTTCAAATAAGGTCTTTAACTTACTGAAAACAACATTCCAAAATAGGGCAACAAATCTGCCACCACTGCGCACACTATACTCAAACATTTGTAATAAATTGAAAAATATTCATTTTGCTATGAAATTTGGTAGATATGTTCCTGAATCTCTAGTGAAGTTCCCATAAAAATTTCATCTCCAAATAATTTTATTTACCACCAAAAACGAATTAATAAACTCAAAAACCGTAGACAGAAATTTCTACTCTGCGCGTCCCTTACTAAAACTTGCATAATCTTTTACTCGTTAATCCAAACGAAGCAAAATTAGCGCCCAAATAAACTAGAAAAGATAGGGAACAAATTTATCATACACTCACTGCACAGAGCAATACCCACGAATACCAGTTCTTCACGCAAAACAGGGCAGATTACAAGCTCAAAACTACCTTCTAGTTCTTACACAATAATTATCATTCATTTACATCCTCAACCCATTATTACAATACCCAACAAACAATAATACATCACTCAAGATTTGCTAATTACAAATATATATGCTCATGGATAAATTTACAAAATCAAAGCTTAAGACAAGGATATTATACCTCTTTGTTCAACATCAAGCTCCACCAAGTTCATCCCAAGCTTCCATCAACTTTTCCCCTAATTTCTTTTTCAAATCCTATCTTGATTTCCTTCCCCTCTTGCTCTCCCATGGCTGACTTTGAAGTGTAGAATGGGGAGGATGATCCTCCTTCATCATCTCATCATCTCATTCTCTCTCTCTCTCTCTCTCTCTCTCTCTCTCTCTCTCTCTCTCTCTCTCTCTCTCTCTCTCTCTCTCTCTCTCTCTCTCTCTCTCTCTGTGTGTGTGTTTGTACAAGAAATGGGGTTTCTTGGCTTCTCTAGAAACAACTAAATAATATATGAGTGTAGTGTGTCTAGATGCTTCTAGCCAATGTTAATCTATAATATTGCAAAAGGGCTTGGTTTATTCCTTTGAATAACAAATGGCTAGGCTTTGTTAAAAAGATTTAATAATTTGAGCTAGCAAATTCTAATTTGTAAAAATTATATTTCTAGCGTAATTACATATTAGAATATTTTTGAAGATTTTCGGAGAAAGAAATAGAATTAAATCTAAATTTTTTAAATTAATATGCATTTTACAAATATCAATAATTTATAAAAATAATTCATAAAAATATTAATTGTGATTCAAAAATCACAATTTACATGACTTTATAAAATACCACGAACATTATTGTTTTGGTAAAATCTCAAATTCTCGATCTTTATATATTAATCGAGTAATTTCTGTAAATCCTTAAATAATTATTTTCCAAGGATTTTAAAATCACCAAATTATTTAGTTATTTAAAACAAAAATCTTTACTGAATAATTCCACACTTTGAAAATTAAACCCTTGGCCCAAATAAACTATCGACTCGAGATATCTACTCGATCGATAAAACTTTAAAAAGGAACCCGATTACACTTAACCGAAAAATAATTAAATAATTCACTTTTGAAATTCCTTGAACTGGAATAATGATCAATAAAATAAATAATTAAAAAAAAATTCCTCCTCGTTTTAGGAAAACATAATTATTATTGAAATAATAATAAAATCATTTGTTTTTAAAAAATCTGGGTTATCACAGACAGGGTTCAGTCTGGTTGGTTATTCTGATGTTGATTATGCTGGATGCAGAGTGGATAGGAAAAGCACCTCAGGTAGCTGCCAGTTTCTTGGACAAAGATTAGTCTCTTGGTACAGCAAGAAACAACAATCTGTGTCAACTTCCACAGCTGAGGCTGAATACATAGCTGCTGGAAGTTGCTGTGCTCAAGTGCTTTGGATTAGAAAGCAACTTAGAGATTATGGACTTGTGTTGGAAAGAATTCCAATCATGTGTGACAACACAAGTGCAATCTCTATAGTTGCCAATCCTGTCAATCATTCTAGGACAAAGCACATTGACATCAGATATCATTTCATTAGGGAGCATTCAACTAATGGAACCATTGAGTTGCATTATGTCCCTACAGATAAACAGTTAGCTAATATATTCACTAAGCCATTGGATGAAGCCACCTTCACAAGGTTGGTTAGTGAGATTGGAATGCTGAATTCTTCAGAATCTGGCTAAGTGAAAATATTAACTAGATTGTTGCAGCAGTAAACACTTACTTTATCTAAATTCTTAATATTTTTGAAGTAAGTGTTGGCCGAAATATGATTTATAAATATTTCAAATCTGTGGCATATGTTGAAAAATCATATTATGTCAACTTGAAATTTCTATGAAATTTTGAGAAAATCACTATTTAATTTTTTAGAATATTCTTCATAGAATATGTCTGGTGAATTTTAAAAGATAGTGAAAATTGAATTTTTATGAGTGAAAAGAATATTTCGTTAAGTCAGACTTCTCTAATGATTCATTGCTCGACATCTCTAACAAGTCTCCTTGGAGCACTCTCGAGTTCTCGAATAGAGTCTTTTAGAGATATCGAATGGAGGTATTCTTGACTTCTCGAACATGGTAATTGAGTTCTCTAATGACCGAGTTCTCGAATACTGTATTTGTGTTCTCGAATCATTTGAAAAGGCTGAATTCTCGCTGAATTTTAACCGATTTTGGATTTTTGTCTAAAAACTTTAATTCACTCATAAAAATATATTTTATTTAATTTAGAATTATTTCTAAGCTAGATAACTGCCAGCTATGAGTAACACCCTGATTGAGTTGTCGAATAAGCCTTTCTTGACTTATCGAATAGTTGATTTCTACTTCTTGAATGCCTGACTTGTCGATACAAAACATACATCTAATCGACAATTCAAGTACTTCATACTTATACAATTCTACATCTATTCGTTTCATTTCATTCGATTTCTCAAGCATCTAAAGTTCCAAAACCTCTGAAAACCCTAACTTCAAAACTAATTTTCTTCTTCGAATTTCATTCTCTTTTCTCTGTATCCATGGCAACTGTGAAATTCAACACCAAGTTCATCGCTCTCTCAAGTTATGTCGAAGCTCCAAATGCTAACTACAAGTGCTTTGTAAAATGGATGTCTGAATCATATATCAAAGGAGCACTTAACCCAACTCTGTATCTAGACATTCTAGAACAGTTTTGGAACACTGCAATTACTGAAACCGTTGCTCTTGATGATGGCATTCTGGGCTATGTCATAAACTGCAAAGTTCTGGGTAAAGAGTTTAACATCACCTCTGATGACATGAGTAAAGCCTTGGGTCTTCACTAGAATGAATACAACAAACTAGTAACAGATGATCAACTGGTGGAATTCTTTGACCTAATAAAGTACTCAAACACCATCAAAGTTGGAACCCTGAAAACGGCACATCTGAGGAAAGAGTGGAGCTATGTGTTTGCCACACTCCTGCACGTATTCAGTGGAAGGAAATCCAGCTATGACCAACTGAGTGCACCTGTTCAACAGATAGGGTGCTCCTTGGCCTTTGACAGAAGGATAGATGTTGGAAAGCTCATAATGCAGGAGCTCTATGGAAAACTTGATAAGAACACAACCAAGAGAGGTAATGATATCTTCTTTCCCAGATTCATTCAGTCTGTACTTAATTATTTAGATAAGAATTTGGCTGATTTACCTGTTTTAGATAAAACTAGAATAGGCTACCCTAGGTCAATAACCAAACTTATTTTTGGTAATTTGGATTCTAGGAATGATGTGGATGTAAGGCTTGTTATAACCCCTCATATGCAGAGATTATTTGAGTTTTACCCCCACAACATGCCAACATTTGCCTCTAAATCTGAGTTAGCCAGGCCCAAGCAAGTAGAACAAAATGCTAACCCAGGACCTACTAACTAACCCCCTCAACCAAACACTCTACCAAACGCAGAGCCACCTGCATCATCCTCTCAACAGGGTGGTGTTAGTAAAAAGGAGAAGAAGAAGAGAAAACAGATTGAATCTGAACCCTTGAATATCATGATAGAAGCAACATTGGCTGTAGAATTAGGTCTAGAGAGTGAGGAACCTGAGTCACCATTACAGAGACCAAAGAAGAAGAAATCCAACGCCACCTCTTCTGTCACAAAAATGGCTGAAGTTATAAAATCAGGGGCAAACAACTCACTAGATGTATCCTCTCAACAGGGTGCATCCATAGAATCAAGCATCCTCCCCAATGCACCTACCTGTACCGAGTTAGCACAAGGGAGTGATAAGGCTGGCACAACACTGAGTGGAGAGCACATCACACTTGAAACTCCCTCAAATCTACAAGACATTTCTCTTCCAGAATCTACATCTCAAATTTCTTTGAAGCCTGCATCTCAAGCAATTGAGGAGCAAGACATTGATCACCAAGAATTTTCTTCTCTTGGTGAGCCAATGGACTCAAGTGACTTGGTGCATGACACTTTGCTCACCACCCAGGAACCAGATTTAGATGGTGAGGGACTGCAAGCTGGGGCATATCCTAATGACACCATCACAAACACAGAGGATTCATTAGTTTTCACTAGAGACTCTGTGCCTGTGTCAAATGCTATTGTAACTCATCCCACTTTTGTGGAGACAACAGTAGTAGAGTCATTCCATCCAGTTACAAAAGTTGCATCTATAACTGAGGAGTCTAGCTTGCCTAGCTCTAGCTCTGACTTCATGTCACAATGGCCGAAGCTTGTGCAACATGACATTGCTCTAGGATCAGGGTCTGTTCCACCACAATTGACGGTTGAAGCACTTCAAAGCTTAGTTGTGGATCAGATTCCTGAGTTTGTCAAGATTGCACAACATCTAGTTACCTCAAACATGCCAAATCCTCAATATGAAGCCATTCTGCTATGCCATAAGGAAGATATGGAGATGCAAAAAGAGAAAATAGTAAATGAGGTTGAAAGAGATGGTAATGTAGATGCTTGGCTGCAAGGAAAATATAACATTCCTCTTTCAGATGGTCTTCAGTACATCAGAGAAGAGTACATCACTTCACTAGGGTCCAATGCCAAGTCTCTCACCCCTAGTGATGTGTATGAAGCAATAAATGACACCTACAAGGGAATTCTAAAGGCTGCACACTATCTTGGTAAGGGCCTCAAGACAAAAGTTAATGAAGTGTGTGCAGCCACAATCAAAGAGGTGCAGGTAATAAAAAGGGCCTTTGATGCCAAATTCCCTCAACTGGACACTGTTCTCAAGGATATTCAACTCTGTAAGTCTGAATGCATCAAAAGGGACAACTCAATTTTATTGGTTCAAGAGTCTGTCAAAAGTATGGCTACTCACATTGAAAAATTTTCAACTCAAATGTAACACCCCCAGATCCGGGGTCCGGGATCCGGTCGTTACAGTTTCCAATTCTATCCACAACACTTGAACTTTCCTTAACATAAAATAAATTACATCTCTATGACCCAACACAACAATGTAAAACACACCCGTTATAGTCCCAGAGATGAAATCAGAGTAACAATCAAATTTTTATTAATCACATTATGAGTTCTTACAATCCAAAAGAATTTCAATATAAATACATACTCTTTGCCATCCATTTACATAAGTCATACTAGACCATATACTTGGTACTGAAAGAATAAATCTATCCTACCAATAGCTTCTTCTTCAGCTCTGGTAGTCTCATCGTCCTCGCCCGCGTCGAGTGCGCCTTGTGCAAGTCATCTGGTCTAGCTGTTGTTGTGATATAATAATAAAGCAAGGGTGAGCAATAGCCCACCAACAATAATATATAACTGAACGATAATATATAACAGTTCAAAAGTATCTTTCAAACCATATGCCATGCATTTACGGAAATGATGCCAGTATAATATGAACGATGAAGTTACAAGGTGACTTAAAGTATTTGTTTGTAGAAATATCTGCTACATCAAAAGTAAGCGAGATATTCTCATTGTCATTAAAAGAGGAACTTGCATGAAAAGATTGCAATTCCAATTATGAACACTTTTCCAGCTCTGCCAACAGTAATCATGTTGCAGGAAAAAAATAAGTTTGGATGATGAACCAATGATGGAGTATTCACCGCGCTCGCTATTCCAATCTTGATGATCAGTCGAGATCATACAGCTCAAATTAGATTTACTACCGGTAGAAGGAAGAACTGACGGCTTTACTTGTATACCGCCTTACTAGCTCTCCCCGGCCAACGGTTGGGCCAAAGGGGATGGACCGGCGCTACTCGGCCTCTTACACGACTCCTAGTTCAAATAGAATTCATGATTCTGAATGTAACGTTCGTCCCCCTTTCCCCAAGTATAATACTTGTTGATAAGACTCCACAAAGTAGTCGTATCTAGTTGGAAAGGAAAATTCACAAATAACTTCCAAGCTATTGCTTGGTAACGATTATCAACTTGTTCCAACCATCTTACCCCTCGAAAGATGAGAAGGTAAACAACGACTTAATAAGTCAATAGCACCCGAGTTGCGAGTGAAGAGAATACTTTATGACCGGGAAGTCGACAAGATAAATATCATTTTCCAAGTAAGGTTCCCTTATTATTAGGGAGATAGACTCAAAGAAGAATGATGTCTGAGAACCTTTCTTGATATAAGATTAATAATAATATGACTTCGAAATATTTTCCGTAATAATCGAAGAAGATAAACCTTATTGAGGTTATTCTAAGTAGGGAATAAATATTCAGAGAATATTTATTGAATTAAAAATATTTAAAGAATATTTAGGAATATGAACGAATATCTTTAATCAGAGTATTTCTCAAAATAATCCTTGAAGAAATATCAGGAGAATATTTATTGAATAAATAAATATTTAAACGAATATTCAAAATAACATTCATTAATTAATAAGGAATTTAAATGAATATTCAAAAAGTAATATTCATTTAATGAATAATATTCTAAATGAATATGAAGTAATATTCATTTAGTAATCCAAGCTTTAAAGGAATATTCGAGATAATATTCGATAAATAAATCAAGCTTCAGGTGAATATTAGAATAATATTCATCAAGTAATTAATATCTTAAATGAATATTCAAAAGTAATATTCATTTAATAAAATAATATTCTAAATGGATATTCAAATAATATTCATTTAGTAGTCCAATCTTTAGAAGAATATTCGGAATAATAATCGATAATCTATTCGACTTTGAATAAATATTGAAAAATATTATTCGTCGAATGGTTACGTTCAAAAAATTATTTGAAGTAAGGATCGTTAAATAAATAATCTCGAATGAATATTCAAATAATATTCGTCGCCCAAATAATGGTAAATATTTACTTAAATATTTTGCTCCGAGGTAATCTCGATATATCAAGAAATATTGACTCCCGGTCTATATTTGACGAATAAGATGTATACGCCCTTCTATGAGGGTCTTACAATAACCAGCTTATAATTGATACGTTAGTTATCTAATTTATAAGCCAATAAACAATCAAGGAACAAGCATAACGATATAACTTGAAAGTAGGCATGCATGTTATGGCATACGTATAACAGAAAACACACACACACACACACACACACACACACACACACACACACACACACATATATATATATATATATATATATATATATATTCAATCACAACAACAGCCTAAAAGAAGGGAATTGAAACTTGCCTGATGCTCGAGAAGTGGTAGGGGCTCGTGACAATGTCAAACAATCTAGACAAAGTCAAAAGAAAACGTACAATTAATCCCCTAGATGATTCACTTATAATTCAATGCTTATACACGTAAGCAATACACAACGAAGGCGTTACTAGCTCGCTTTAGGCTCGTACTATGTCCATGTCAATCGACAAATACTTAAGTCGAAGATTTGTTTTAGAATTCGGATCTCATTCGCCCGTTTCACTAAGCGGTTTACAAAGTTGTAATCGAGTGCTCCTTTAAGGGGGTTCCTTCACACTTAACCTTGATTAAAATATTTTTATAAAATCCAAAAATAATATTTTTGACACGAGGTCTTCTCTCATATCTTTATTATGACCTCTAGTATTTAATTACCAAGATTTGCAACCGAATTTATCACTTTAAAGGGGTTCAATTGCAGTTACGAATTCATACGTACGTTTACGAATTTTACGATTTCTCCTAAACCGTAAGTTCGAATGCTACGATTCTCATGTCAAAACGATCCTCGTAACAGGAGTCAACTATTCATGGTAGGAGATGCTACTGGTCAGTTGGTCACATAGCACGAAAATGGCATACAAATCATGGTATTGTAAAATCGGGCATTATAACGACTAAGTTTACACGTTTTCCAAAGTTTTCGCATCACCGCGATTCAATCAAGCACTACACCCCATCCATTCTATCATGTGAACACATCATTACAAGTCTAACAACATCACATAATCACCATGTCATGGATCATCATCCAACTAATCAACAACCATCAACTAAAATCACAGATCTTAACGTACATAACCTACTAACACTAAAATCATCCATAAAACATATAATACTCAAAGTAGCTCTAGGGTTTATGAACTTTATACCTTCCTTTGAACTGATCAGAACCTGGACAATTTTGGTCCTCCAACTTTAAGCATGGATTTGACTAGGCTATACTACTTGGATTTCCATGAAATTTGGAACAAATCTTGCCCATGGAGTGGAGAAGCTATGGTTAAAATTTGGTGATTTTATCATGGATAGAAATGAAGATATGAATTTTTCTTTGAACCTTGCTCCTGCTGAGCAGTTTGGAGAGATATGTGTTTCTTGCTTTCTCTTTTCTTCCTTTGACTAATTCAACTAGCTTTGATATAATATCTTGATATTATCAGTTGGGTGGGCTGAGTTGGATCCACTTAATATAATACTCTTGATGATCATATAAGATATTTAATCTTGATATGAATTCAATCCATAATCCATGATTCATTCGCTTTATCGCTTAATCTCGTTATAACGTTTTAGCGGTTTCTAGAACGCTTGTTTCACTGCCTCAGTGGTTTCCTACCTTCATTCTTAAATCAAATATAATAACATCCCAAAATATCAAATCCTCAAAATTAATATCTCAATTCTTGGACTATAATAATATATAATCCACTATCCGGTCAAATATTATACCGAAAAAGAATTTGGAATTTCTGAATTCCGATCGTCTCTGCATTCACTTATTTCCTCTGCGTATTACTAATATGACTTCGAAACATCCATATCACGTCCCGTACATAGGGTGGCGTGAAAATTTTTCCAACTTACAAAATCACTATTCATCCACCAAATTACTATGCACGTACAGGAAACACTATTCACGTACGGGAAACACTATGCACGTATGGGAAACACTATGCACGTACTCATTTCCCTTCAAGGATCCATTAGCTCCTTCCTGGACGGTAGATTATTCTTATCTAGGTCCTCAACCATCGAATTACTCTATTCTGACAATATTCCAATGCATCAGGATTATTGTCCAAAGCAATATCCATTCATTACAATCATTGTTCTTTGAAACCACCATTCATTAGTGCTCTTTAACCACAATAAGAAAAGTTTTAATTCTACCCAAAATTCGGGTTATTACAGTCTCCCCTCCTTAAAAGGATTCCGTCCTCGGAATCAGTTTATGAATAACTGGGGTTACTTCTATCCCATTGCACTTTCTATTTCTCAGGTGGATTCTTCCACTTCTTGATTATCTTCAAATCTCTCATTAGCTTGACAACCTTATCTCTTAGCGCTTGCTCTTTTCTATTCATAATTTCCACAGGTTGTCCTTCGTAGTTCAGATTCGATTATGTATATCTATCTGCTCGTACTCTGTCATATGCCGGGCATCAATAGTATACTGATGAGGCACATACGCATGAACCATGTTATGACCATTTTACCGGTTTGGGTGAGGCTGGCTCATAGGCCACCTTCCTGACGTGTTTAAACTCTCAGATGGCCTAATGAATCTTGGGCTAAACTTCCTTTCATTCTAATCTTGTTAATTCCTTCCACGAGGATACCTTTTCTTATTACAAATCTCGAACCTCATATTCTCTATCTTGTTTGCACAGAAATACATCAACAAAAACTTGCTTGTCAGAATCCTCTATTAATTCTAGATATTTCCCAATTCCATTGTATAAATGTCAACTCTATTGTCGACGGGGTACTCCGTATTGAAACTAGTTCGAGTATTCTAACAACCGATTCGAGTAACTCTTGATGTCTAGCAACGAGCTCGTCGACCATCACTGTTTTGGCCTCGCTATCTCATTGTTAACTACTATCACCCCCGATGTTCCAACCTCTTCTTTAATCATCTCACAGAATGCCAATCTACCTCCTGTGTTCATTCAGTCATTCTCTATTATCTCATCTCTTCTCCTTTCTGAAAGAAAGGTGAATCTCTTGGGGAATTTGTTTGCGGGGAATGTTGTCTGGTTCGAGGACTCTTAATCCTTTTATCACAAATCATAATCTTCATATACACACAAGCACACATATTTTCAGATCTGATAGGTCTGAAAGTCAATCATGTTTAATCCTTTTTGATTTCGCACCTTTCCTTCATATATACGATGTTTCGATATACTTAGGGCGGAAACTATCTCAGATAACTAACAGCCAATTCATTAAATTCCAAAAAGTTGTGGGTGCAATAGTCAACCCAAAATGACATCACTTACAATTTAATAGTGTCTATACCTAGTGCGATTCACAATCTTGGGTATATCCTCGATTTTTAACTTCCAACCGGTGATGTCCCATTTCCTAATAAGTTTGGAAAATACACAGCGTCCCTGTGCTGCTCAGACAATCTTCTACAACAGTACCTATACTCAATGTTGACTCATTCAACTCTCGAGGTTCGATGCACAATCTTGTGCTAACATATTTCTTTCTTACAACACACCGGTTCCTCACGGTGGCACACTGAGTCTCATCACACTCTTATTCAACAATCCTCGCATCTGAGTTGATAATTCTTTTATTCCTACTGGGCTAACGGGAGATGCAGCACTAGGCTCTGAACACTCGATATTCATTATTATGTCATCCAAATCGATATCTGGTAGCTTATTAAAACCTTGTACAACCTCCCAAAATCATTATAATTATACTTGGTGTCTCTTTCCTCGGGGTCAACCATATGAGCTAATCAAGCCTCATATCTCTGGCGTCATAATCTCTTAGTCTGAACTAGATTCCAAAATCTCTGACTCCGTCTTTATCCTTAAATTATTTCCTTCATAATCAATTTGGCTCCATTGGGTATCAACTAATCCATCATTATTATAATATCAATTTCTCCCTAATTCGAAAGGAATCAAATCTCTCGATCGAGTGGTACTCTGGGTAGGTTCTCTGGAAATCACTATTCCTTATCCATAAGGAACACTTCCTAAACTTGATGTAGATATTACATGAAGTAGATAAAATTGCAGAAGAGTTTCAAGCACCGTAGCTATGTCAGGTTGATGAAACTATCACTCATGCAGCTTCCATAAAAGACTGGAAACTTAACGGTTTACTTCGTCAATTTTGTATCATGGTCCTGGTTTGCCTCAAAACGGGACCTTCTAAAGTACGTAATATGCTTAAGACTCCATCACGAATCGAAACTTTACTTAAACTATTATTACCTTCGATTCTTGCACAATCATCAAAAGGAATGTAACTTCCTCCACTCCGATATGACCTTCAAGGTCTTTCCAAATATCATTTTTTTTCTACGGTATGAACATTTGTAATTATTCCTTTATACTTAGACTGTCGGCCACCTCATTGGCCTTTCCTGATAATAATAATTTCTGGTAATTCTTGTTCTCTGGATATATTCCAATTCAAACTTTTCTACCTCATTCCCATCACTGTTGGGTGAAAGCATTCTCCCTTAAGCTCTGCTGATGGAGAAAAATATATTTATCAATCTTTTTCCATAAGTCATTGCTTCCACCTACCCGTGGGAATTTTATCACGTTTATTCCCAATCCCACTTAGGATTCTTCTTTTCTTAGTTCTTTCCATATCTTAGGATAATCTCAGCCTTTATAGGTTCAATCCATACTTCCTCAGGGTTTCATACATGCCTCATCTGGCATTATTGTTACTATGTCATACATTCCTTACCAAACTTCCATTTTGAAGTTCGGAATATTACTTTTTTCCTTGTAAGGTTTCATAGGTCATCCTCATCATTCCTCCTGTATTTTCTGGGTACAGGGTATATCAAAATGTCATTGATCAATACTCCAATAATTCTATCTATGTTCTTTCCAGAACTCTTTTTAATAATCCTTACCGGTCATTGTTGCCTTAGCAAGTCCAACTCATATCATCTGAATTCATAATGTCGTTATTAGGGTTAATGCCATCCCTTGTGCATTCCCCAGGGTTTGTCTTAATTTATGGATATCCTATCCTTAATTCAACTGCCAAGGAATTCTTGCATCCTATACTTGGCAATCAAATCATGTATCCTTAATAAGGGTCTCTTTTCAATCATTCTCATTTGATAATCGATCGGTGGCTTAATGCTAACCTCTTCTTTCAGATAGTTGTCAGCCTATTTGACCTTCCAAAAGACAACGTATGTCTATCTGCTCTCTTACAGAACTTGGTAATGGTAGCAAGGATGTTCTGGAAGATATTGATCGAGTTCAACGTGAATCTCTTAGTACTTATCGTTTTTCTCAAAGGTACTTGCCTTAGACAAAATTTCTACAGCATACTTATCCATCTCTGACCATTTCTATACTCTCTTCATAAACCTTCATTGTTTACTTCCCTTGGTCATAATATATTCATGGTATTTATAATACCCTAACATCATACATCTCAAGTCATTATACTTCCATTTTTACTCGTAATATTGGGCAATCATATACACATGAATCACTTTAGTACGGGTGACCCCATTCCAAAAAGTCTAGTAAATTCCCAATTCAGACATGGGTTGTAAAGGGTTCAGTATAGATTCCTATGATCTCATTAATATTCCTTTTATATCAAAAGCCCTTGCAGTCGGCGCTTACTTAGAAGCAACCCTGCTTTGTCCTTTCATTGCTGGTCTAGTCACTTGATAATCCTTTGTGACTTGGCCTTAACTGACCACACTAAAATAAAAATATATGGTTTTAGGGGTTGGCTAATTAGCATTACTTTTCTAGCAATTGCTGGCATAGTGCCTTCTACTTTGATACCTTTCTACCTTTCCAAAACTTTACTCCATATAGGTCTTAATCGACTTCTCGGCACCGTCTCCGGTCACCTTTCCTCCACTTTTATCTTTTCAACTATTCTTATCAATCCCACTTGCCACGCAAGCTTACCATTCATGGTATAACAGCCTTTTCACTTAAGTCAATCCCGGAGTTTCTCAGTCCGGCTGGTTTCTTACTTACATTTCCTATTTTCGTCCAATCTCACTTCATCATTGTATTTCTACAATCAATCGCGATAACCGGGGTCTATCCACCAACCCATATAGCGACTACTTTACCCAATTCACGGGGTTCGCCCCAGTTTCTACTCTCTTCCATGATGTTCTCTGATAATCAGAAAGACAAGGTTTGCCAAAATTCGTTGAATTTATTTCCAGAATCAAGGAAATTTTGGTCAATCTATCCAACCACCGGTAACACTATGAAGATCAATTTCGAAACCTAGAGAATAGTTCTATGAGCATCCAAGCAGGTAGAATCATAAGCAGTTATAATAACGGAATTATTGACACAAAGTTGGAAGTTTAACCACTAGAAAGGAACCAAATATATATATATATATATATATATATATATATATATATATATATATATATATCCCATAGAAGGGAAATCAAAAGTTTCAAACTGAAACATGCCACCTCTTCCTGATACATATACATCTTAGTTGTCGATAATATCAAATGTCAGTCTTCCTAACCACAGGTTTCAGAAGGAACACTACCGTCGGAGTTAGTCGTTTCATAAAAATTGGCACTACTAGGGCCATCCTAGTCTGGTGTACAGTGCTGTTCGAATGCATCCGCAATTACTCTGCCGTGCTGCATAAGCACACCACCTAAACCTATATGAGATGCATCATAGTGTATCATAAAGTCTTCCTTCTCCCGTTAGGCAACACCAACGCCGGGTCGTTACCAATTTCATCTTAAAACATTCTCTATTACCTCTAAACCACTAATCGCATTACTTGATCCATTTGCAATTCAGTGTCAGAATAAACTTAAGGTAACTACTATAATCTATTCGGGGAAAAGAAAGAATTTAATATTCTTCTGAATCACATGTATCTAACGTTCCTGATTCACCATTTTACTGAGTTAAAATAAACTTATACTTAGTACCTGATAGTTATCATATTACGAGTTTATCATAGACCCACTGGTCTTTTCCTCTAGTAGTTTTTGAGATCATCGTCTCGCTTACTACTTTATATAACTTTATCCAATCAGGCCATCACTTTCCACTATCTTTACTTTCGAAGCTGGTTCATTCATAATATGGACATTTCGCTGAATAAAACCACCTCAACAATCTCAATTTGGTTTCATAAAATATAACCCATGAAATCCGCCTTCTCATGGTGAATTACCATTGACAATATTCACACTAATCCATTTATCCGATAATATGGCACTTCTTGCCTCTATCTCAACTGCTCCTGGGTGCTCCCCATCCTACATCAACGTCTTTGATAATCATGCATCATTCTAACTCCTTTCTCATTAATCTGAAAGTCTCTAAGGATCTTTATCTATCCCTATATAAGACCTCAAGTAATCCTTCCAATCTGTCTTAATTGCTGGTACTACCTCTCGTAGTCCGGCTATAAATCCAACATAAAATTTCAATTCTCTTAATAATATCTCAGTTCTTTGTGCTCACTTCTCTGAGCACTATAATCTTAACTCTCGCTATCCCTCTGGCTACAGCCCTCATTTCCTTGGAGTAAACTCCTCATCCTCAATAGGATTCTCCTCTGCTGGAACCTCTTTCGAGTCCTCAATAGGGTACTATATCGAATTCACAATCCGATCGTCAGCATATAATAAAACATCATCATGCTGCTGCTCGTACGCCTCAAGGTCTGTCGCCTTACTAGTCGATACGAGAACGAGCTAAGTTACTATCATGATACTTAAGAGTTCCCATAAGGGTTTTATATGTCAGTACTACTTGAAGTAGTTCGACTATGAACTTGGCAAGAGTTCTTATTATCTTAGTGAGTTTATTGTTTTAACGTCGCATCATCTCTGGGGTTTATAACGTACGCTTTGATACCACTTCTATAACACCCCCAGATCCGGGGTCCGGGATCCGGTCGTTACGGTTTCCAATTCTGTCCACAACACTTGAACTTTCCTTAACATAAAATAAATTACATCTCTATGACCCAACACAACAATGTAAAAAACACCCGTTATAGTCCCAGAGATGAAATCAGAGTAACAATCAAATTTTTATTAATCACATTATGAGTTCTTACAATCCAAAAGAATTTCAATATAAGTACATACTCTTTGCCATCCATTTACATAAGTCATACTAGACCATATACTTGGTACTGAAAGAATAAATCTATCCTACCAATAGCTTCTTCTTCAGCTCTGGTAGTCTCATCGTCCTCGCCCGCGTCGAGTGCGCCTTGTGCGAGTCATCTGGTCTAGCTGTTGTTGTGAAATAATAATAAAGCAAGGGTGAGCAATAGTCCACCAACAATAATATATAACTGAACGATAATATATAACAGTTCAAAAGTATCTTTCAAACCATATGCCATGCATTTACGGAAATGATGCCAGTATAATATGAACGATGAAGTTACAAGGTAACTTAAAGTATTTGTTTGTAGAAATATTTGCTACATCAAAAGTAAGCGAGATATTCTCATTGTCATTAAAAGAGGAACTTGCATGAAAAGATTGCAATTCCAGTTATGAACACTTTTCCAGCTCTGCCAACAGTAATCATGTTCTAGGAAATAAATAAGTTTGGATGATGAACCAATGATGGAGTATTCGCCGCGCCCGCTGTTCCAATCTTGATGATCAGTCGAGATCGTACATCTCAAATTAGATTTACTACTGGTAGAAGGAAGAACTGACGGCTTTACTTGTATACCGCCTTACTAGCTCTCCCCGGCCAACGGTTGGGCCAAAGGGGATGGACCGGCGCTACTCGGCCTCTTACACGACTCCTAGTTCAAATAGAATTCATGATTCTGAATGTAACGTTCGTCCCCCTTTCCCCAAGTATAATACTTGTTGATAAGACTCCACAAAGTAGTCGTATCTAGTTGGAAAGGAAAATTCACCAATAACTTCCAAGCTATTGCTTGGTAACGAACATCAACTTGTTCCAACCATCTTACCCCTCGAAAGATGAGAAGGTAAACAACGACTTAATAAGTCAATAGCACCCGAGTTGCGAGTGAAGAGAATACTTTATGACCGGGAAGTCGACAAGATAAATATCATTTTCCAAGTAAGGTTCCCTTATTATTAGGGAGATAGACTCAAAGAAGAATGATGTCTGAGAACCTTTCTTGATATAAGATTAATAATAATATGACTTCGAAATATTTCCCGTAATAATCGAAGAAGATAAACCTTATTGAGATAAACCTTTCAAAGAATATTTATTGAATTAAAAATATTTAAAGAATATTTAGGAATATGAAAGAATATCTTTAATCAGAGTATTTCTCAAAATAATCCTTGAAGAAATATCAAGAGAATATTTATTGAATAAATAAATATTTAAACGAATATTCAAAATAATATTCATTAATTAATAAGGAATTTAAATGAATATTCAAAAAGTAATATTCATTTAATGAATAATATTCTAAATAAATATCAAGTAATATTCATTTAGTAATCCAAGCTTTAAAGGAATATTCAAGATAATATTCGATAAATAAATCAAGCTTTAGAATATTAGAATAATATTCATCAAATAATTAATATCTTAAATGAATATTCAAAAGTAATATTCATTTAATAAAATAATATTCTAAATGGATATTCAAATAATATTCATTTAGTAATCCAATCTTTAGAAGAATATTCAGAATAATAATCGATAATCTATTCGACTTTGAATGAATATTGAAAAATATTATTCGTCGAATGGTTACGTTCAAATAATTATTTGAAGTAAGGATCGTTAAATAAATAATCTCGAATGAATATTCAAATAATATTCGTCGCCCAAATAATGGAAAATATTTACTTAAATATTTTCCTCCGAGGTAATCTCGATATATCAAGAAATATTGGCTCCCGGTCTATATTTGACGAATAAGATGTATACGCCCTTCTATGAGGGTCTTACAATAACCAGCTTATAATTGATACGTTAGTTATCTAATTTATAAGCCAATAAACAATCATGGAACAAGCATAACGATATAACTTGAAAGTAGGCATGCATGCTATGGCATATGTATAACAGAAAACACACACACACACACACACATATATATATATATTCAATCACAACAACAGCCTAAAAGAAGGGAATTGAAACTTTTCTGATGCTCGAGAAGTGGTAGGGGCTCGTGACAATGTCAAACAATCTAGACAAAGTCAAAAGAAAACGTACAATTAATCCCCTAGATGATTCACTTATAATTCAATGCTTAAACACGTAAGCAATACACAACGAAGGCGTTACTAGCTCGCTTTAGGCTCGTACTATGTCCATGTCAATTGACAAATACTTGAGTCGAAGATTTGTTTTAGAATTCTGATCTCATTCGCCCGTTTCACTAAGCGGTTTACAAAGTTATAATCGAGTGCTCCTTTAAGGGGGTTCCTTCGCAATTAACCTTGATTCAAATATTTTTATAAAATCTAAAAATAATCTTTTTGACACGAGGTCTTCTCTCATATCTTTATTTTGACCTCTAGTATTTAATTACCAAGATTCGCAACCGAATTTATCACTTTAAAGGGGTTCAATTCCAGTTACGAATTCATACGTACGTTTACGAACTGCTTTTACGAATTTTACGATTTCTCCTAAACCGTAAGTCCGAATGCTACGATTCTCGTGTCAAAACGATCCTCGTAACATGAGTCAACTATTCATGGCAGGAGATGCTACTGGTCAGTTGGTCACTTAGCACGAAAATGGCATACAAATCATGGTATTGTAAAATCGGGCATTATAGCGACTATGTTTGCACGTTTTCCAAAGTTTTCGCATCACCGTGATTCAATCAAGCACTACACCCCATACATTCTATCATATGAACATATCATTACAAGTCTAACAACATCACATAATCACCATCTCATGGATCATCATCCAACTAATCAACAACCATCAACTAAAATCATAGATCTTAACATACATAACCTACTAACACTAAAATCATCCATAAAACATATAATACTCAAAGTAGCTCTAGGGTTTATGAACTTTATACCTTCCTTTGAAGTATGCAAACACTTAACAAGCCTTGCTTGATCCTTGTAATACCTTAACCAAGCTCTAGATCAACCAAAGATTCAAGAAAACAAAGTTAGTTTCTAAGATCCACTATTCATTGTCAATCTTGTAAAAATCATATAAAATCAAAAACTAAGAGTTTGGTTTTAAAATTTTTACCACACCTTCTACTCTTCAAGGGCTTTCTTTTGAGCTATAGAACACAAGAATCCAACCGTGGGAGCTAGGGTTTTGAGCCCCATATTTCTACTGATCAGAACCTGGACAGTTTTGGTCCTCCAACTTTAAGCATGGATTTGACTAGGCTATACTACTTGGATTTCATGAAATTTGGAACGAATCTTGCCCATGGAGTGGAGAAGCTATGGTTAAAATTTGGTGATTTTATCATGGATATAAATGAAGATATGAATTTTTCTTTGAACCTTGCTCCTGCTGAGCAGTTTGGAGAGATATGGTGTTTCTTGCTTTCTCTTTTCTTCCTTTGACTAATTCAACTAGCTTTGATCTAATATCTTGATATTATCAGTTGGGTGGGCTGAGTTGGATGCATTGGGGCAAGAGCCAAGAGTCTTGGACAAGCTTGGTTAATTGTTTTGTTTTGTTTTTTTTTTTTGGAAATGATTTAAATGTTTTAATCACTTAAATCCTAATTACTCTTGATTTAATCTTTGATTAAATCATTCCATCCACTTGATATAATACTCTTGATGATCATATAAGATATTTAATCTTGATATGAATTCAGTCCATAATCCATGATTCATTCGCTTTATCGATTAATCTCGTTATAACGTTTTAGCGGTTTCTAGAACGCTTGTTTCACTGCCTCAGTGGTTTCCTACCTTCATTCTTAAATCAAATATAATAACATCCCAAAATATCAAATCCTCAAAGTTAATATCTCAATTCTTGGACTATAATAATATATAATCCACTATCCGGTTAAATATTATATCGAAAAAGAATTTGGAATTTCTGAATTCCGATCGTCTCTGCATTCACTTATTTCCTCCGCGTATTACTAATATGACTTCGAAACATCCATATCACGTCCCGTACATAGGGTGGCGTGAAAAGTTTTCTAACTTACAAAATCACTATTCATCCACCAAATTACTATGCACGTACAGGAAACACTATGCACGTACGGGAAATACTATGCACGTATGGGAAACACTATGCACGTACTCATTTCCCTTCAAGGATCCATTAGCTCCTTCCTGGACGGTAGATTATTCTTATCTAGGTCCTCAACCATCGAATTACTCTATTCTGACAATATACCAATGCATCAGGATTGTGTCCAAAGCAATATCCATTCATTACAATCATTGTTCTTTGAAACCACCATTCATTAGTGCTCTTTAACCACAATAAGAAAAGTTTTAATTCTACCCAAAATTCGGGTTATTACATCAAAAAATAGAAGCCAATGCAGCCCTTAGAGTTCTTTTTGCCAACCAATATGGTGATAAATTGGTGACTGATGTTCCTCTCCATGACATGACCAAGCATGAGGTGTAGAGACTCAAGGATTAGTCTCTCTCTGGTTTCAAGGCCACTGAGTTATTCACCAAGGTGGATACTCTTGAAAGGAGGTGGTCTCTCAAATAATCAAATGCTCATCTTATAGACACAGTTACCACCCTCTGTGAGCAGTTGGACACTCAAGCCACCACCACAGCTAATGTCTTTCTTCACCAACAACAGATGTTGTCTGAAATGATGAAGCACATGGGGCTCTCTCTTCCTGATGAATCTGCCAATCCCACCTCTTCCAACCCAAAGGCCACTACTCCAGCCTCTGTGCCTGACAACAAGCCTAACGGGGAGAAGAGGACCTTAAGGAACTCAAAACCTAAGGGGGAGAAACCTAAAGAGGAGAGACCTAAGGAGAGAGGCATTACCATAATTGAGGGTGGTCATCCAAGAACTTCAAAAGCTACAACCCATGTTCCAGGCAAAGGGAAAGCCAAAATTGATGAACCTCCAACTACTCTGCCAGTTGTTACTTATCCACCTTTGCACATCACTACTCTAAGTGGCTAAGCTACACTGCTACTGTAGTTGTAGGGAGTATGCCATCTGACAAACCCCCATCCTCAAAGACTGTAAATGCCAAGCCTGTAGAAGTATAGGTAGTTACTGAGGCCAAGCTACAAGAAGTTGCAAAGTCTAATGTCTACCATGATGATGCATTCTTGGAGTTTCTGAAAGTCTCTAGAGAACAGGCTGGTGACACTCAACTTTATCTGAGGAGTTTGAAGGAGCAGATTGACTACCTCACTGTGGTGTCTAAGAGAGTTGACAGTGTGTGGTTCAAAGAGATAGTGATGGTGGAAAGGTCCAAGATATGGCATCTAACCTACAAGACTCTTTAGACCCTAAAATTCTCTGAGGTAAATGAGTTGACCAACTTGATTGAGAAGAGGAATGAGAATAAGAACAACGAGAGTCTATATGATGACCTGAGGAATGAGCAACCCTCAAGACTGCCTGAAGTGATTACAAATCCTAGAACTATCATCTATCAATTTGGAACAAGAATTGATGAGATCAAGCAACTGATCATCCCCAAGAATCTTATTCCTCAGAACCATAGTCTCATCATTACCTAACTAAAAAGTAAGGAGTCAGGACTGCTGAAGAGTTGGAAGCACTAAATATTCTCAAAACTTTCATTGCAACTAGCATTGTTCCAGAAATGGCCAAAATCATGAGGAATAAGGATGATGAAGATGAAGATAAGAGTGATGGGAGGAGAAGTCATCAGGAGTGATAAGGGTGATGAAGATAAGAAGAAGAAGAAAGATGGCAAGGACAAGAAAGGTGATGATGACCAAGCAAGGTCTATGAATGGAAAAGTGGAAAACAGCAAGCCTTAGGCTTTGCTAACTGTAATCTCACCATAACACAAGACTCTAAGTCTAGGGTGAATACAGTCAGTAGTGACCCACCAAAATCTACACCCATGGCCTCTGCAGCTATTTTTCCACCTCAAGAAGAGAAGAAGTTACAAATCAAGAAACCATCTGTATGTTTCCAAAAGCAAACTGCTAATGGTATACTACAGTGGCCTACAAGAAAAGGTCATAAGTTTCTGCTAAGCACTGGAGTGAAAAATGTTAAATTCAAGCATGCTGCAAAAAGAGTGAAGTTACCTAAGTCAGGGGCCCTAACTATCTATCCAGGACTGAAACTCCAACCACTAGATGAAGACTTTGATGAAGACCAACTGCAATATCTAAGAGCTCAAAGAATCTACTATGCTGCCATTGTGAATGACTGTCTTGAGATCAAATATACTGATGGAAGGGAGAAGAAATTCAAACAAGGGCAGTGTCCAAATTGGGGCAAGTTGTATGACATAGAAAGAATTATTGCACTGTGGAGAGGGTATGGAAGCTGGAGTTAGTTGAGTTTGTAAAGATGAAGAGAGATCATGCAGAGAAAATCAGAAAAGGGTGCTTTGAGAAATGGCTAGAAAGGGAGAAGGAAATTGATAGACTGGAAGTTGAAGCAGAAAAGCTAATGGCTAAGGGATTGTGTAGAGTTCAACTCAATCCCTATATGGTGAAGTATAGGGGGGGAAATGGAGATCATGTCAATATAAGAATGAACCTACTCAATCACTATCCTGCCAACATTCTGAAACCAGTACTTAAAGATTTCAAGAACTCTATTCTGCTTGAAGAATTGGATGCTATGGCAGAAATCATAAGAGCTATGGATGAGAATGCAAGGAAGGAAAAAGAAAGAAAATAGAAGGCATATGATGATCTACAAGCCAGAGCTATGGAGAAGGAATCAAATGAGAATGGCTAGTATTTCACCATATTGTGTAAGATTACTCACCTTGTAGTTCTATTCATGTTCTTAATCAAATTTCATACATGTACTTTCAGAGTTCTCTCTTTATGTATGTTAGGCTTGTTATCAGCCATGAAATTGCGACTAAGGGTCTTACGCTCACAATTTGGGGGAGATTGTTAGTCATAGAGGCATGCCTGAATACATCTAATAACAAGCCTAATTATTTGTAATGGTTTGCATTACTTACATGACCTCTTAACTGAGGGAACCTCTGGTTGTAGAGTTTCTACTTGTTTAGTACTTGTAATAGGCATCAATTTCTATCTATGTAATTGTACTTAATAGTTAGAGAATAATGCTTGAAAGAAGTTCCAAGGTTCATGCCTTAAACTTGAAGAACAAGGCTGTCAAAATAAACACAGTTAGAGTTTGGAGAATGAAAATTTGCCTAAGTACCATTTCGATAAGTATGTTTGTTATATTCGAGAAGTCTAGCATTCGAGAAGTGAGGGATTCGATATCTCAAAAGACACTATTCGATATCTCATTCGATATGTCAGAGATTTGATATGTCTTTTACTCTATTCGAGAAGTCAGGAAGTCAACAAGTCAAAGCATCATTCGAGTTCTCCAGGAGTCAACAAGTCAAAGCTCATTCGATATCTCAAAGACTAAGAAAGCTATTCGATATCTCAGGGATTCGATAAGTTAAATGCTCCATTCGACAACTCAAGGATTCCTGAAGAAAAGAGCTATTTGAGAAGTGATTCGATATGTCAACTTTACAGTATTCGAGAACTCAGAGTTATCTATCAAGTAAATTCTAGTTCTCGAATCAAACACTTAGCCACTTCTCGAATACCATCTTGGGGACAAAATACTGAAGGAATTGTACAAGTCAGAAACCTGAAACAAGCCAAGGTGGTTTATGGACCACAAACTGTAAAGTACTTTGGAAAGCCTACAAAGAAGCTTAGAGAGATGTACATGAGACAAAGAGCTAAAGAAGTGGATCTGAGCAGAACCTCAAGAAGTCAAACCTGTATTCGTTTGGATGCTTGCTCAAAAAGGATAGACATACGAGAAAGTAATTTATCCTGTAACCTTATTTGTAGTAAGCAGGTTGTGCTCATGTTCTATAAGGGCACAACCTCACTTCTTTAGAAGTTAAGTTTTTCACATATATTCTAAGAGTACATCTCTCTGAGAAAAACGAAGCTGAGAATACTATCAATTTTTATTCACTGGTTGTAGCAAATCTTTATCTAATAAAATATTAGATTAAAGTGATATCATGTCTTGTGTTGTTTATTATCTACATTCGTATTTCTGCACACACATAACACATATCTTGTTACATACTCCAAAACAGATTCAAGAACAAGAAAAGTTCAAGAATCCATTCACCCCCCCTCTGTATTCTTTTGTGTGTTTAATATTCAACATGATCAATAAAGTCATCCCTAGTAAGCTGCTTCATAAGACCCTTACAAAAGCGATGAATTCTGTCCAACCCATTCTTCTAGATATCATAAACCTGAAAGTTCATAGTTAGGGGGCCTCTTGCAACACAGTAATTCAACCCCTTCGGTGAAGGTACATCATTATAGGTTTGGCAACCCTAGTTGGATATCCACATGTAGATGCCCGACATCTAAGCTAATACATTGGCACGTTATTTGAATGGACGATTTTGATTAGATGATGGAAATCTTGAAAGTGGGGAGAAAGTTGGTAGCATTACAAACAGCCAGAAAACAGCTTATCCACTTCACCGCGTTGGGTACCAATTGAATAATTAAAGGGAATACCATACTCAAACAAACAGAGGGCCTTCCAAAACCGGTGACACCTGGGGTGGTATACGGACCTCAAATGCTCCAACCATACACCTACCCAACCACCCTCCGGCCTATAGTATATCTTCTCTCCAAACTCAGGCCACTCTATGGCTTCATCCAGATGAAGTGTTGCCCGGAATATTTGATCCCACTCTACATGGAAGGTTTAGGCTTAAAATGAGCAACGTCCATACTAGATCCGGGCTTATTACCAAACCTAGCATTTAAGGACTCCTTATAATAATTAGTTAAATCCGCTACATCCGGATTATCATTAAATTTAGCATTAATGTCTCTAAAAAAGAAAGATTACGGAATATTCAGATATTTTCTAACAAAGTGATGTTGGGTGTCTACCCAACTCCCATCGGACTCACTTAAAGAATGACCTGGACCTAAATCTTTGGTGGCTATTCGTTTTACTACTGAAAGGGAACTCTTCTTCTTTCTAGCCATTATACACCACTCAAGTTCTATTACTTCGGCTTCTCTAAGAGAAGAATTACTAGATTGCAAAGAACTAGACCAGTCAAATAAAGGAATAAGTACTCTTTTAGCCGTACGCTTTCCAACCACAAACAAACTTAGGCCGGGACTACCCAAAATCCAACAAGGAAAAAACAAAAAACAAAGCTAAGTCAGTTACAAGCTACTATCATTCAAGCCCAGACAAAATGGTAAAAGGTAATATAAACAGGAGTCAAAAGCAAGAATACTTACAAGAAAAAGCGATCCGGAAAATGGGTAGACTTCTTGAACCAGCTGAGGATTAGCAATCTAGACTCAGTACTTCAGCAGCAGCGCAGAGAGAAAATGAGAGAGTAAAAGCGTGTTTGAAATTTGTAAAAGTACAAATGAATAAAGGCAAGGGTTTTTATAGGTGACAAAGAAAGACCAACCGGCGACACAATTGGCATGTGAGGATTAATTATTGGTTTTCAACCCGAAAATAAAAGAGAAAAAGAAAAAAAGGGAAGAAGTGGGGGACAGCAAGGATAGAAACCAACATAATTTTGAAAATTTTCAAAAATTTGAGAAATTTCAAAATTTTCAAATTTAGGAGGAAAAACTTAAAACACCAGCAAAATAGTCGTAATTCGATGACTCTATAACCTCTAGCCCCGGATTATTGATTAAAACTTGGAACTCGGGCCTGGGGGGTAAATAGCTCAACTTTTTCTTCTATGTTACCCAAAGCCATTCTACTTTGGACTTGAGAGGCCAATATATAACCTCTAGCCCTAAATTAGTGGTTAACACCCAGAACCCAGGCCTGGGGAGCAAATGGCTCAACTTTTTCCTCTAAGTTACCCAAATCCATTCAGATGTGGACTTGAGAAGCTACTATATAACCTCTAGCCCCGGATTAGTGGTTAACACCAGGAACCCGGGCCTGGGGGCAAATGGTTCAACTTTTTTTCTTTAAAACCTCAGTGGAATCCTTCATACTCCCCCATCTAGAAAATCTACATAAGGGAATGGGGCAAATAATAGGCTAAAAGCAGCCCAAACATGATAAAGTCTAATACTGGGTTCAGATTATAACACCCAGCCCAACCTATGAGAATAAGGTACCTCAGCCCTGAGTAGTGGAGCCCAGACTAGTGACAGCCCTAACTAGTTGATCTCAGGCTAATGTTAGGAGTTGGGCTTACCAGGATCATATATTTGTCTTAACATCCCCCTAACTCGAAGGCCCATTATTTGGGTCAAAGAGTGGATCACTAGGTTGTTCATGCCTTTTTGGCCCTAGCATCCGGTCGGTCCGATTTACAATACTAGGTGGGGATCTCGTCCCTTTTTGGGCCCACTATAGCACACAATTTCAATAAATGAGAAAATTGGGAGATATGAGAGACTCGAACCTGAGACCTCCCACAACCAGAGCTCTAATACCATGTTAAGTTACCAATTCTTCTAAAGCCTCAAGGTGTTAGGAGTTGTGCTTAATAGGATCATTTATTTATCTTAACAAGCTCCAGCCCTGACTAAGGGTTCCACATGACAACTATAGATGGCCAATGATTGACATGTGATAGCCATGTTCTAGAATGGTCCCAACACACACTCCACCACGACACGTGTCCTGCATCTATAAAGCCCATCTGTCGTCACGTTCATGATTAAAGGTAACATTCCCAAAACGTAAATAGCTCAAAGGAAAAAGGACTTGGGGTTACTCTCTCTCACATACACATACCCTCCATACTTAAGAAAATTCTCATTTCTAGATTATTACTCCAAAACCTACTCTTATTCTCATGCGAGAAGTATCGCGGAAACCAATTCCCCCTCTACTGTTGTTTTGTACATGCCTAACCACCAACTACACATCTTCCGAGCATGGGAATGGCAAGGACGGACCGAATCGAAATTTGGAGTTGTCACATATATATTTTTAATCATTGTTATTAAGAATGGTACTAAAATATGCTAAATTAAAAACTAAATCTACTATAGTCGGTGAATATATGACACATTTACTAATACATCTACACTTTTTTAATTCTTAAAAAGAAATGTAAAAATCATATAACTAGTTTATGTAATTAATTTTTACCCCTTAATATTTTTTAAACAAAAAATTCCTAATTTAGTGTAAATTGCACACATAAAATCACTGTTCTAAAAATCCCCGATTCAACCGATTAATCCCCGATTAATCTTCTGGAAGGTAGCCAACCGATTCGATTTTTGAAATCCGATTAATCCTGCTAGTTTATTTAAAATGATATATTTAATTGTAAATTAGACTAATATACTAAATATTATTATAATATCCGATTAATGCTCCGATTAATCCGTCCGATTAATCCCCGCCTACCCGATTAGGCGCTAGGCGGTACCCCAACCGCCCCGGACCGTCTAGCGATTTCTGGAACACTGCATAAAATAAAAAAATGTGAAAGAAAATGATTGAAAATTAATAATTTTTGTCTTATATTCCATTTCAGGCTGAGCAAACCTAGACCAAAAAAAAAAGCTTTTCATTTTAAATATGTTATCGACCCTTTCCAAAATTAATCATTCTAAAATTTTAAATTCAATAAAACAAAAGCCTCACAATTAAAAAAAGCAAGTTTAACCTCAAGGTAGTTGATGTCTATCCTCTAAAATTTGCAACCAAATAAACAATTATCTCATTTACGAATGTCCATGTAAATAGCATAATTTTCTACTAATAACATCCAAGATACTGCGAATCTTTTTTTTTTTTTTTTTGTGAAGAAATCTCAAATTTTTATTACTCAGAATTTGCATCATAACATCAACGTCTCCAACACTTGATGTGGAGGAAAATCAACCTAGCCATTTAGCTCACAAGGAAAGTGAGCCTCAACCTAGCTATTTAGCTCAAAAGGAAAACGAGCCACAATATGGGCTGTCCTATTTGCTAACCTTCTAACATGTTTAACACTCAAACCGTTCCTGGATGCTAGCTTCGGTCGACAAGCATCAAGAACGTGACCCAACTCAAGCTGATATGCTATCCCTCTATTGATAGCTTGAACGGCCAGGAGGGAATCAGATTCAACGCACACAGAGCTGTCCGTCTTGTTCATGAATCATGACAAAGCCTCGCTTATGCCTATAGTCTTAGCTTCTAATACCAATACTTCCCTGTTGAACCGCATCACTCTTCCACCATAAAATTACCACCCTGGTCTCTAAGAACCATACCAATTGAAAACGCAGATGTGTCTTGCACTACTAAAGCATCTACGTTTACTTTCAAACAACTATTCTCTGGAGCTATCCACCTTGCATTGTCTCTGTGGCTGTTAAGAACAAAAGGTACTCTCGATTGAATCACCTTACCATTAGCATCTTTCCAGTCAGCAAGTTGCTTCGAACTCCATTCCATAGCAAACCTCAGAGATAATATTCTATTTTCCCATAACTTCTTGTTCCTGAAAAACAAAATCATCCCCCTCAGGGTCATAGTAATTGAGCTCAGTTGTTTGTGACTTTCAGAACTCAATTTATCCAACAGCCTCACCGAAGCATCCTCCTCTTCCCACACTGTACTGGATTCCAACTTATTGCCAACATTGTGTAGCAAACGCACAATAATTGAAAACACGGAGTAGATGCTCCACATCTGTACCACACATAAGACATGAGATAGGCACTGCAGTGCTACGCTTTTGGAGAACAATCCAAACAGGAATGTTGTTTCAGAATAGAAATTAGTTTCCTCAAAATAGAGTCACTAAATCAATTTATTATCATTACAATAATGGGTTAATGATTAAAAGAAAACATAGAACTTTGTGGCGTGCACAGATTCATGACCACAAAGCATAAATAAAGAACAATTTCCAACAGTAGGTGTTGTTGTGAAGGATTATAATCGTTTTCAATTTAAGCTTCTTGTTTCTCAAGCTATAGGCATTACAGTGTCATTGTTTAACTTGGGCAAAACCAGTAACTTACTAAATGAGCTAAAAGAAGATTTAAAGACATGTAATCTAGACAATAAACCTAATTTGTGTGCATATATATGGCATCCTTGATTAAATGTTTCGCAATTTTCTGATTTCTAAAGGGAAATAATTGGTATAACCTTATATCAAATTTAAGAATACACCCAGACCATTGTGCATTTTTAAACCAAATGCAAGAATTTTTGTTCAAAAACCTTGATGAAAATTAATGGACAGAAATTACAAGTCCAAAGAAATTAATAACAAGTTACTATCTTTGCAATATTTCATTAAGTACACAGATAAGCAAGGCCAAATCCTAAGTCAATTCCTGAAAACCCTAGTTAAAGCATTAAATATAGTGACAACTATGAACATACACACTCTAGTACAGTTTCCAGGGACAGATTAAGCAATAGTAAATGTGGTTATGTTTACTCGTAAATTTGTGATTCTAACCTTACAAGTTAAACATAGATAGAGGTTTACCAATAAGCAACAATTGCGTGCTGTCCAATAAGGTAAGATTACAGGCAGGTATTAACAAAAGGATCTTTGGGGATCAAAATACAACCTTTTCAATAGCTTTCTCCGCATCCTTTTTCTTTTTACATAACTCAAAAATAACAGTAATTTCCTCAAATTGCAAGGAACAACGGAAAAGGTAAGGCCCTGCTGTAGTATATTCATCCCCGGGCATTCACTTTCATCAAATTTTTGTACTTCCTCAACTTTGTACACTACATTGGCCCTAAACTTTTGGTGTATATTAGCTTACCATATTATGCACATAGTCTGACTAAGCAAACTAAGTATAAATAGCTAAAGCCCTGATGTAAAATACAAATTAAAGAAAACCTTTTATGGGCTAAATACGTGGAAACCTACACACACATAAGCAAACTAGTCAGGGCATAAACAAGAATAAGCAAGCAAAAAAGATGTTGATAAACATAAAATGTGCTAAAATAAAGTAAAGATAAAAGGTGTTTATGAAAAGTAAAGCAAGAAAATCATACCTTAGAATGGGTTGAATTTACTGACAGATGTGCATAAATGTGTGATTACGAGGGGTTTCAGTTTGAGAGGGAGGGTAATTATTGCTCTGCATCATTCTTCTTTTTACACAACTCGGAAAGAACAATAACTTTCGGAAGTTACAAGGAACAACAAAAAAGCCAAGGACCCTTCTGTGGTAAGTTTAGCCCCAGGCATCCAATTCCATTAGATTTCTGTACTTCCTCAACCTTGTACACTGCATTGGCCCTAAAACTTTGGTGTATAATAGCTTTCAGGATATATGAGGGTTTTTTTCTTCAACGGGAGAGCTGAGGTTCCTTGAGATCCCATTATAGTATTACACCTTTACAAAATAATCAACAACCCTATAATCTGATAAAGGAAAATGTGTAAAAATGGCTAAAACCCTCATGTCAAATACAAGCAAAAAAAAAATCCCTATGTGTACATGGAACCACATAGCATGTATATATGTACAACACACACATTACCAAATCAATGAGGACGCATACTGTAGAACATGATATCATTAAAAAAAGAGGGATAAAATACCACTACAAGAAAAACTGAAACAGACAACACTTATCAGACAACGGTCGGCAGTAAAAGCATTGTTTGAAATTTTCACATAACGGTGTTTTTTTTTGCAAAATATGTCTATTGTCTGAAAGTACTTCCATAACGGTTTCTAAAACCATTGTCTATTCGAAGGAGTAAAGCAGAGGCTTTACACAACGGAATTATAAAACCGTTGTCTGAAGAAACTTCAGACAATGGTTTTGTAAACCGTTGTTAGAATCAGACAAGTGTTTTACTTGTATGTGGACTATACGTAATTCACACAACAGTTTCTGCATACCGTTGTCCAATTGAAATCTTAGAGACAATGGTTTTTGGCTGTTAAATATGTTGCTGTCACACAATTGTTTAGCTTACATAAACCGTTGTCTGATAGTCAAAAAAATTAAAAAAAAAATAATATAAAGAAGTAAACCCCCTGCCAAAGTTTCAAAGGCAAAACCAATCAATACTGCATACATTAACACTAATTCACAAGAACATTCTGTAGTTTGAAATTTCAAAGGCAAAACCAAACAACCATATAGCAGCCAACCATTCAAAGTACATAAATAAAATTACATCAAGAAAGTAAAATTTGTTCATCAACATCTCGCATGTAACTATAGTCATCCTCCTCAAGTAAATCAACGTCCGGTAAATTAGGCACAAAACACTCATTCTCAAGTTGTACCTCTACGGATCCCTCATCTTCTTCATCATTAACTTCATAGTAGTTCTTCTCGGGTAATTTTAACACCACAGACCATAATTTCCCAAGGGGATCGTCTATGTAACATACTTGCTTGACATGTTTAGCTAACACAAATGGATCGTTTAAAAACCCCAACCTATTCAAATTAACCAATACATACCCCAAGTCATCTACCTTAGTCCCTCTGTTCAAATCTACCCACTTGCACCGAAAAATAGGGATCCTAAAGTTTTCATAATCCAGCTCCCATATACTTGTTATAACTCCATAAAATAGTTGTGAAGCATGCTCAATATTTTTATCCTTACCCTCCACAATCATTGTATCGGCTTGTACACAGACACCGCTACATTGAACTTGACGCGTGTCATCCCGATCCTTAGTACTGAACGTAACCCCGTTCACTTTGTAGCCACTGAATGTGGGGACATCCTTGTTAGGCCCATCTGCAATCCATCTTAGCTCCTCCGGTACCTCTTCTCCAGCATTTAAATCCAAATCAATCTGCCAAAAAAAGAGAGTAAAGGATGGCACCACTATATTGAAAAAAAAACACATAGCAGTAAAGTATGTAAAGCATACTGAACCTTAAGCTACTCCTTTTGGCTTGCTAATTTATTTCATGTTTGTGACCAGGCAAAACTATATAGTAATCGAAAATATATTGTATCCATGGTAAATACTAAATACTAGTGATCTTGAAACTTTTTCCAGTATGTTCAACATAAAAAACTGTTTGTCAAAGATCTAAAATACAGCACAGAAGTGTAGATGACAGAATTACAACCACAGAACTGATATGATTTTACCATTCAAATCACCAGGTTTGCTGCTTGCTAACATGTTTAGACAAACTCCAAGTCAAGCCTCTCCCATACACTTCAAACCATCTTTAAGTGCATAGCAGTTTTCAGCACATCACAGGAGAAACATTTGAATACAAACCAATCATATAATTACTACAACATGAAATTTGAACCAATGCACATAATACCTTCTCTTTGAACCAATTTGGGAACGTGTCATTTTGCTTGTTTTTTAGCCATATTGCATCATTTTCATGTTCCGGAAATTTGGACATCAAGAATGACATGTGTTCGCTGCAGAAAATTATTAATGTCAAAAAGGTGCAGAAAATGAAAGACATAATGAATAAACAATTCTTGACTTACTCAAAATATGGCATAACTGCAGTAGTATTGCTTTGAAAAAGAGACAAAACCGAATGACAGTGTTCCTTACCTTTTTTTCCAGTGAGGACCGAATTGTAATCGGGAGCAAGTTATGCAAAATCATATGACAATCGTGAGATTTCATTCCAGTAAGTCGGAGAGTTTCCATTGATACAAGACTCCTAATGTTAGAACAAAAACCATCAGGCAGCTTCATTCCAAGAAAGGAGGAGCAAACAACTTTTTTTTCAACATGAGTTAAGTTCCAAGACGCTAATGGTAACTTCTCCTTTTTCCCCGGTTTTTTTGGCCTTAGCTCTGTTCTGATTCCCATTTCAGCCATGTCAAGACGGACAGCTTCCTTATCTTTTGTCTTCTTTGGGATATTAAGCAAGTCAAGTCCTTGGCTGATTGAGGCGAACTGAATAAAGTCCTCAAGCATGGTATCAATGGAAAATACCACAAGACCTTCGCGGGAACACCTGGTAATTCATCTCCTTTTTTGTTCAACTTCCACCTAGAGGCTTTACAAATACGGCAACTTGTGTCATCTTCATCCCTCTCACCACGGTATAATAGACAATCATTCGGACACACGTGAATTTTCTCATACTCCATCCCTAAAACACACAAGCTTTTCTTCGCTTCACTGAATGATGAAGGAAAAGTGTTTCCTTTCGGGAGCATGGACCCAACCAAGAGTAGCATTTCAGAGAAGCCACAATCGGATATTTGATGTTTTGATTTCAGATTGTAAAATTTCACTAAAGCCTTCATCTGGGTAAATTCTTCGCATCCCGGATATAGGGGTTCATGTTCATATTGAACATGGTTAAATAAATCCGAGGAATCTAGGGAAGCATCATCTTCACTATTTGCATTCTCTGTATCCATCGGAATTTGATCCACTGTTTCTGAACTGTTGGTCTTTTCAGCGGTGACCGGACTTTCTTCTGCATCCATTTCTCCATGCCAAATCCAACATGTGTAGGTCGGATTGATACCATGTTGGAAAAGATGATTTTTGACAACTCGAGCTGACCACGATTTACTGTGTGCACATCTCATACATGGACAACTAATTTTGTTTTCATCATATCCGTTCTCAAATGCAAACAACAGTAATTCATCAACTCCATCCGCAAACTTTCTTGTTCTTCTATCAGCCTTTACCCACGATCGATTCATCCTTTAAGTAAAATAACATTAAGTCAGATCAAATGATATTCTTAGCAAGCAAAAGCAAGCCAGTACTAAGCATATATAAAATACAGCAATAATAAGCATATACATGTACACCAAACAGATTATAACAATACTAAGGCAATTTGGATATTTTAAATCTAATTTTGAAAATATAAGTTCATAAAGCCTTGATGCTAAGTACTTAATGCTAAGTCTTGATGCTAAGTGTTTGAAAATTTGAAAATCCTGTGCTAAGTCTTGACCACCAGTAACTGCACTTTAGGTAAAGTACTAGTGCCTTTGCACCTCACAAATTCTAGACTTAAAGTACTAGTGCCTTTGCACTTCACAAATTCTAGACTTAAAGTACACAAGTTCTAGTGTTAAGCAACTACATAAACAAATTCTGGACACCTTTCACTCAAAAATTAAACAAACAATTTTATCATTACAACTGCATAAACAACTGCATCATTACACAAAGGCATCAATAAACAAATGCTAAAGTTCATGCAATTTTATCAATTTGTTTAAACAAAATAAAACAATAACACAAGTTATGAACCATAATTCTTAAATCCCTAATTCGAAGGCAATGAAGCTTAATTCGAGACAGGGAGATGTGGTACCTGAAGATGTGGTGAAGATGTATACAAACACAAATCGGGAAAGAGAGAGACAGATAGAGAGTGGGGGGGAGAATTTGGGGGGCGGGAGTGAAATTTTGGGAGAGACGAAGTGGAGGCGGGGAGTGAAATTTAGGGGGGGACAATTATTTTGGAGGAGTTAATGAGGAGCGGATATCATAGTTTTTAAGATCTATTAAGAAAATGGATCTATTAAGAAAATAGTTTTTAAGATCTATTAAGAAAATGGATCTAGTTTGATTTTGGAATAATATTTTTTTAAAAAAATTTTCTTTTCCACGATCCAATCGTACGGATGTTAATATCTAATGACTTGAGTGATGTGTACAAAAAATTAGAAAAAAACAAATCATTCTTGTACGTGTTTATGATATAAATCCGCCAAAAGTACTACTCGCTCTAACTATTGTCGTACCGATTGAACATGATCTATTTTTTTAAAGATATTTTTCGATGATCCAACCGTACGGATGATGTTATATACTGATTTTAGTGATGTGTACAAAAAATTATAAAAAAAGGAATCATTCTTGTACGTGTTTATAATATAAATCCGCCAAAAGTACTACTCGCTCTAACAAGTGTCGTACCGATTGAACATGATCTATTTTTTTAAAAATATTTTTCGATGATCCAACCGTACGGATGATGTTATATACTGATTTTAGTGATGTGTACAAAAAATTAGACAAAAAGGAATCATTCTTGTATGATATTTTAATGGTCAACTGTCAAAATACTACTTGGTCAAACTAGTTTGATTTTGGAATATTTTTTTTTAAAAATTTTCTTTTCCACGATCCAATCGTACGGATGTTAATATCTAATGACTTGAGTGATGTGTACAAAAAATTAGAAAAAAACAAATCATTCTTGTACGTGTTTATGATATAAATCTGCCAAAAGTACTACTCGCTCTTACTATTGTCGTACCGATTGAACATGATCTATTTTTTTAAAGATATTTTTCGATGATCCAACCGTACGGATGATGTTATATACTGATTTTAGTGATGTGTACAAAAAATTAGAAAAAAAAGGATTCATTCTTGTCCGTGTTTATAATATAAATCCGCCAAAAGTACTACTCGCTCTAACAAGTGTCGTACCGATTGAACATGATCTATTTTTTTAAAAATATTTTTCGATGATCCAACCGTACGGATGATGTTATATACTGATTTTAGTGATGTGTACAAAAAATTAGAAAAAAAGGAATCATTCTTGTATGATATTTTAATGGTCAACTATCAAAATACTACTTGGTCAAACTAGTTTGATTTTGGAATAATTTTTTTTTTTAATTTTCTTTTCCACGATCCAACCATACGGATGTTAATATCTAATGACTTGAGTGATGTGTACAAAAAATTAGAAAAAAACAAATCATTCTTGTACGTGTTTATGATATAAATCCGCCAAAAGTACTACTCGCTTTAATTATTGTCGTACCGATTGAACATGATCTATTTTTTTTAAGATATTTTTCGATGATCCAACCGTATGGATGATGTTATATACTGATTTTAGTGATGTGTACAAAAAATTAGAAAAAAAAGGAATCATTCTTGTATCATATTTTAATGGTCAACTGTAATAATATTGAGTACTACATGTATCGTATCAAGCCAACAACATGTTGGTGCAGTGGGTTGAACCCTTGTCTCCTTTGTAGGAGGTCAAGGGTTCGACACCTGGGTGTGTGTGAGTTTAGTTTGTATTAGTTTCCTTTCTTTGTATTTGTATTTGTATTTGGCCGGGGGTCCTTCGGAAACAGCCTCCCTATTGTATAGGGGCATGGTCTGCGTACATCTACCCTCCTCAGACACCACTTTGAGTGGTATTATAACTGAGTAGGTTTCGTTTTATGTATAGTATCAATTTATTTTTAATATTATCTTATTTAATATTATCTATCAATCTGTATCTATCACTCCCGTTTTAATCATCTAGGTCACTCCCTCATTTCCCAAAACACAATTCACTTTCTTCCCCCCCAAATTTCCCCCCAATTCACTCTCGTCTCCATCGCCGGTGATTTATCCGTCTCCATCATCGGTACACACCTCTCTCTCACTCTCTCTCTCACTGTCTCTCTCACTCTCTCTCTCACCGTCTCTCTTAGATCTGATGTGCATCATAATTTTTACAAGGTTTCTTACATCTCACATATGTGTGATCTGTGGCATCCTTAATACTAGTAGTAACCTTAACTTGTTTGCTATATCATAATATTATTTATGTGGTGTGTAGATTAATATGGCGCCTTCGAAGAAGACACGATCTGCTCCAAATAAAACCGCATCTTGCCTTATGAAGGCTTTAAAGAGGAATAGTAGCCTGGACACTGGTGCGGTAAAAAAGGAGGTAAAGAAGAAGGCTACTTCTACTACGTCCTCTCCTGAATCGGTAAAGAATAAGGCTATTTCTACAAATCTGCAGCAGCAACTGTCCAAGACGAAGAAGAGGAAACGAGAGGCAGAACCCGTGCCTACCAAAACCGAGGGACTTAGGCTTTTAAAACGGGGTGCTGTTACAATGCATAGGATTGTTAGGCGGAAGATGTTGGGCATCAAGTGCATGGTGAATTTTAATGCAAAAGGGGAGCCGTACGACAAGGCAGCCACAGAGATGCAGTCTTATATCGGGGTTCTTGCGAGATCTAAGGCCCCGATTTGGTATGATTCTTGGAAAAAAGTTTCGGCTGAAAGAAAAAAAAAGATTTGGGACTGTGTTCAGGTAAAATAAATACCATCTCACTGTGTGTATTTTTTATTCTTGAATCTTGACTAATTGATTTATGTTTGTACCAGATGGCATTTGATGTACCATCAACAGCGAGGAAGGTGGTGCTTAATTCCGCGTGCCGAAAATGGAGGGAGTTTAAGAGCCGTTTATCAACCCATTATGTCCTGGCATATCGTGATCAGCCCGAGTTGCTAGAAAGTCCTCCAGCTGACTACTCATTCATTGAGAAGCCGCACTGGGACATGTTTGTTGCCAACAGTTTATCTAATAAGTTCCTTGTAAGATTTTCAATTTGTTTAGCGTGATTACATAAAACCAAATATATTTAGTGGTACATCTTTGTTGATAACTTCTTTTGTGTTTTTATGAAGGAGGTACATACCGAGCAGAAAAGGCGAAGGGGTATGTATGAGTACGATCACTACTTGTCTCGGAAGGGTTATGCCAACCTGGAACAGGAGTTGGTTAGTGATCTTTATACATTATATTAATTTTCCCATGACATGTTTGATTATGTTTTGATATTTAATTTCCTTGTCTGTTCATACATGTAGTCTGGTGGTGATCCTGAATTTCAAATAGATCGATCCGATACTTGGGTTCTTGCCTGGCAGGATAAAAACGGGAAATTCAAGTCAAATGATGTTGCTACTATTGCTGCGAATATTGTATGTTATTCATTTCTACTGTGGTTCAATTTCCTTGTGAGCATAATATATGCATTGTTAGTTAACTTAATATATGTTTTATTCATTTTTTTAGGCTGAGATGAAGAAGAGAGTCAGTGTTGGGGAAGTGACACTGGAAGGCACTGAGGATGTCTTGACCAAAATGCTCGGTAACCCTGAGCACCGAGGACGAGTACGTGGCCAGGGATGCCATATTAAGCAGTCTGTGTATTTTGATCTTCCAAAACAGAAAAGGAAAGGCAAGTCGATTGAGGAAAAGATCCAAGAGGGAATTCAGAAGTACATGGCAGAGGAAAAAGACAAGATTATTAAAGAGCGCGATGCATTTTGGGCTGCAGAAATGGAAAAGATGAATGCCGCTTTACATGCAAAAAATGTTGTGTTTGATGGGAGCCCGAATATTGGATCACAACAGGAAAGTTGTTCCAAAGGGGGGCAAGTTAATAATTTTGAAATTGAAGGTGTAAAGAAGAAACTTTAACTCGTGGGTGATCAAGTTACTGCTGATAAAAAGAAAGATGTTCAAGTGATCAATGATGTTCAAGTTACTACTGTTGAAGTTGTTGACAATGATGAGGGTGATTATCATTGGGAGTTGACAATAGCAGGCTCGAGCAAGGTTGTTGCTTATGCAACAGTTGATATGGAAAGCGATGTTGTTCATGGCAAGCCACTTGGAAAGAAGAATGCACGAGTCTCGATTACTCGTGTAATTAATGGAGATGCACCGATTCCTTATCCAATCAATGATGAAATCTTGACTGTGCAACAAGCTGTCGGAACGTACATTGCATGGCCGAAAAGCAATATTTTGAAAGTGAAGACAAATACTGCTCCAGTGAAAGGAAATCTGAAGGTTAACTACTAAACTTAAATATAATCTTTTCAATTATTTTTTCTTGGCTTTAAATATTAGAAGTCTTTAGAAGTAAAGACTAAGTACTTACTTTCAGTTTACATTCCGTTGGATATTTTGTTCTTTCATTCTAGTATGCATAATTGCATTCCTAATTTTTTTCAGGGAGGGAAGAAACTTATTGAAAAGAAGTTTAAAAAGGTGGCTGAATGCGTCTCACAACCAGAGTTGGTCGCTAAGATGGGTCCTGAATTCCACCAGTCACTACAGCGTTTGTGGCTCTGGGCAAGTGAAAAATTAAATGATGGTCGTACGTTGGCTTTTAAATTACATGAAGATGCTTTTGGATCAGTTAAGAAGAATGTTATGTTCTTATCCGACGTGCATGCTCTGTGCTTTGGAGGAGAAATATCAGGATCAACCATTTGCTATTTCATCAAGTAAGTATTATTAAGTTCTGTTAAATTTTCAATAATTAGGATCTTACCTTATACTTGCGAATTTATCCAATTTTCTGACTTGTAAACTCAAATATTAATTTTTGGAAAAATAGACAACTACAAAGTTATATCGTAAAAGTGCCTAATTCTTTACTTTTTTATGTACAGTTTACTGCATATTTATTTGAGGAAGCACAAGATGACCGACATGATATCGTTTGTTGATCCTGCTGTCATTGGCTCTAAAGGTTGTGGTACAGCAGGGGAGAGGTCGCATAATCTTGCTGAACGGTTCAAGACTGCCAAACCAGGCCAGCACTTTCTTTTGCCATATAATGATATGTGAGTAATTGTATTTCTAATTTAATTTTCACCGTCTGTGTTATTAATATCAAAATGGGCATCTCAGTCGTAACAAATATTATTTTTTGGACTTGTATTACTTTCAAATATGCATTTCTTCACTACCAAAGAAAAATAATTTTATTACATGTTTAAGTGCTAATAATTGACTTATAATATTATACCTAATTTACAATATATATATGTTTCTGACGGGGTCATTGTAGGAACCATTGGGCGCTCACCGCTGTTAATCCCGAGTCACAATTAGTCTACCACATGGACCCATTGAAGCGTCGAATTGCAGTCGAAGAATGGACAGAAGTGGTTGACAAGTGAGTGTGATAGTATTATTTCTGTTCTTTATATTAAGGAGAAATGTCGTAATGCGAATTTATATTTTTTTTGTAGTGCCATTAATCTTTACAAGGATGCTGGGAAGAAGATTGCGAAGAAGAAGATCATATGGGAGAATCTTGCGGTATAATTATTTCTTGGCCGCCCGTTATTCTTATATTAGTTTCTCGGATATATGTATGGATATATATCTTTAATTGTTGCTTCATATATGAGTTAATATTTATATAAATATTTTTCAGGGTGTTCCTCTCCAATCTGGGACCAAGGACTGTGGTCTGTTTATCATGCGATATATGAAGGAAATATGTCTTGATAAGGAGCTCAAATTTGTTTCAAAGGTATAATTTTTTTAATTTTGTCATCTTTTGTGTTCTTCTTTTCTATGTTGAAATCTGGTGATAATATAGTTTAATCTTTCAGTGGCTACGGAGGGGCAGCTTATCCTATGGAGTCGATGATCTCAATGAAATCAGGATCGAGTGGGCAAAGTACTTCATGAAGCAAGAGACTTCTTAGGTTCTTTGCACATTTAGTAACCACGCACCGCAAATTTTCTGATGCACATGTATTTTGGGAGTCTATTTAACTTAATTAGTTCGTGAATTTTACTTGGTTGGATGTGTTGGTTGTAATGGTTTATTGAATACGATGGAATGGAATGGCTGTTTGTTTTGGTTTTAGTTTGGCTTCTTTATATTGTCAGTTTGGTTTCTTTATATTTCCAGTTTGGTTTTTTAATTTTGTTATATAAAACCATTGTCTGTTGTTATTTTAGGTAATTGGACTATAATGAAAACTGTTGTCAAGCATTGTACTAGGCAATGTGTTGAATTTTCTATGAAACCATTGTCTATTAAGCTAGGTAACAACTTCTTGTTAAAAAAAACCGTTGTCCAAATACATTACTTCAATACAAGCATATGAAACCATTGTGGTAAAGACATCAGACAACAAATACTTGATTTCAAACCACTGTCCATGTAGATATTTTACAAGCAATATACTAATAAAAACCGTTGTTGTTTTAAAAATAATTCAACGTATTTTATGCTAAACCATTGTCGTAAACACTTCAGACAACAGTTCTAGTTAATAAACAATTGTTGATTTATTTGTCAGACAATGGTTTCTACAACAGCAGTTGTTGTGTTGGGACAATCAGATCTTGGCACTGCGATTTTTGATACAATAAATTAACGAGTACGAATAGAAAAATCACCTTGTTAACGGTTGATTCCACGCTCTTCTATTGTATTCCCAAATTCCCTTGAGCGAAGTGTGGCCTTCGTCTTCTCAAGTTAACCTCTCTTCTTGCTCCTGGGTGGCTACGAAATTTTTTCGACCAGCCCCCAGCAAGAAGAGAATAGGAATATATATAGGCTACAATAGGGATCATGGATAATTAGGTTGGGCCTTCTAATTACATCTTGAGCCCAGCCCAATGTAATTAAATATTAATTCAATCCACTAAAGAATTAATATTTGCACTACCTCCTAATACCGTAATTTAATTAATTAATTCGGTTCCAATATTATTTGCTTATTAAATTCCCCATGTTTAAAATATCGCATGTCCATTAATTAAATAAATTACTGATAATTCATTTAATTAATATCTTTTATCCTTGATTATCCACTCAACCTTTATTTAATTATGCCGGAATAAATCCACCTGCAGGGTTTCACATAATTAAATCTTTTTGAGCTTTCAAGGGGACATCATTAACCCGAATATTATCAGGACATGGATTCCTTCAATAAATAATATTCACCATATATATTATTTCATCACCCAAAATATAATGAAATAAATCAAAAGAATTATTTCATATATAAATCAAAGCATGTAAATAATATACACGTGTCAATTACTATATCTGGATTAAGAACCTAAGCATTAATAATAACATAGAATCTTAGTTCACCTTCTTAATCAGTATAAGGGAACAATTCTAAATTTGATCCTGTTCAATATACACAAAGTATACTAGTATTATTTATTAGTCAATATAAACTAATCTAAATAATACTACAGCCATTCCAGTGGATTGTCTAACTCCACATGTGATGTGAACCTTATTATATTATATAAACCGTATTTAATAATCTAATATTCTGTATCCCATTTGATACTAGATTATTCACAATATATAATATTTAGACAATATGTAAACATTTAAATGATTCTCAATTAAACCGGCCAGAAATAAATGTAAATACTTCAAATAAATATTTTCAGTATACACCAACAATATCCCACTTATACTCAAAATATTCTATGAGTATATCAGTGTTTATTTAATCCACTATTACACAGAAAACTATGTGTCCATCCATCTGACTCCTATCGCTTCCACATGCCTGTCAAAAACCTTGGCTGGCAAACTCTTTGTGAAAGGATCTGCCCGGTTGTCTTCTGATGATATGTGAGCCACAACTATATCTCCTCGCTTTACGATTCCTCGTATGAGATGATACTTACGTTCAATATGTTTAGCTGCTTTGTGATCTCGCGGTTCCTTCGAATTTGCCACAGCACCAGTGTTATCACAATACAATGTCAAGCTCCTAGGCAAATTAGGTACCACATCCAAGTCCAAAAGGAAGTTCCTGAACCATACATCCTCCTTTGCAGCCTCAGAGGCCGCCACGTACTCGGCTTCCATGGTAGAGTCTGCAATGCATTTCTGCTTTACACTCCTCCATATTACGGCTCCACCTCCCAAAGTAAAAACATATCCCGAGGTCGATTTCCTCTTATCCCTATCTGATTGGAAATCTGAATCAGTATATCCCAAAGGAAATAGATCTGAGGCCTTGTAAATTAACATATACTCCTTAGTCCTTCTCAGGTACTTGAGTATAGTTTTTACTGCACTCCAATGTTCCTGACCTGGGTTCGACTGATATCTACTAACCATGCCTACAGCAAAGCAGATGTCAGGCCTCGTACACAACATAGCATACATTAAGCTTCCACATGCCGAAGCATAAGGAACTGCTTTCATGCTCTCTATATCCTTAGGTGTCGAAGGACACTGCTCCTTGGATAGAGCCACTCCATGCTTAAAAGGTAGAAAACCTTTCTTAGAGTTTTGCATGTTAAAACGAGCTAATACTTCATCAATGTAGGGCTCTTGAGATAAAGCCAACATCCTTTTCTTGCGATCCCTTATTACTTTGATCCCAAGGATGTATGCCGCTTCACCTAAGTCCTTCATTTCAAATTGTTTGAACAACCATGCCTTTATTGATGACAACATCTTAACATTGTTTCCAATGAGTAAAATGTCATCCACATACAGTACTAGAAAAACCACTGCATTACCCTCACTTCTCTTATACACACATGATTCGCTTGGACTTTGATCAAATCCATATGACTGGACTGCCTGATCAAAACGAATATTCCAGTCCCTAGAAGCTTGTTTTAGTCCATAAATAGACCTCTTAAGCTTACAAACAAGATGCTCTTGGCCTTCCTTAATGAATCCTTTTGGTTGTTGCATATAGATGGTTTCCTCAAGACTTCCATTAAGGAAAGCTGTCTTGACATCCATTTGCCAAATCTCATAATCGAGATGAGCTGCTATAGATAAAAGAATCCGGATCGACTTAAGCATAACAACCGGCGAAAAGGTTTCCTCATAATCGATCCCTTCTTTCTGAGTATACCCTTTCGCAACAAGTCGTGCTTTCCAGGCTTTCACCTTTTTGTCAGATCCTCTTTTCTTCTTGTAGATCCACATACATCCAATGGGTTTTACACCTTTGGGTGGTTCCACAAGCTCCCAAACTTGATTAGAATACATAGATTCCATCTCAGATTCCATTGCCTTTTGCCAAAGATCTGCATCTTTATCTAGAATTGCTTCTTCGTATGTCCTGGGATCCTCATCATGTTCACCAGAGACCAAGTCCGAGGACTCTCCCAAAAACATGAATCTATCAGGTTGTTGAACAACCCTCCCACTACGACGAAGCACCGGTGTGGTATTAGTGACAGGTTGTGCATTTTCTTGTGGTTGATCTACTTGTACTATTGGCACTTGGGGATTATCTGTCCCTCCCACTAGTTCCTCTAAAACGATACTACTCATGGGTTTGTGTTTCATTATATAGTCTTCTTCTAAGAATCTAGCATTGGTGCTAACAATGATATCTCGATCCCTAGGACTATAAAATGAATAACCTTTCGTTCCCATGGGATAGCCTACAAACAGCCTTACTTCTGTACGAGATTCTAACTTGGTCGCGTTCTTGTTCAGCACATGTGCTGGACAACCCCAAATCCGAATATGTCTTAGACTTGGCTTGCTACCAGTCCACAATTCTATTGGAGTCTTGGGAACCGACTTAAAAGGTACCAAGTTCAGAAGGTAAGCCGCTGTTTCTATAGCATATCCCCAAAACGACTTGGGTAAATCTGAATAACTCATCATCGATCTAACACTCTCTAAAAGAGTCCGATTCCTTCTCTCTGTTACACCATTCTGCTGAGGTGTGCCAGGTGCAGACAACTGGGATGCAATCCCATTTTCTGATAAATATGACCTAAATTCTACAAGCAAGTATTCGCCACCACGATCTGATCGTAGTGACTTGATACATTTTCCAAGATGTCGCTTCTCCGCACTTGCTTTGTACTATTTGAATTTTTCAAAGCACTCAGACTTACGGCGCAACAAATAAATGTACCCATATCTAGAATAATCGTCAATGAAAGTGACAAAATACTCATAACCTCCTCTTGCTTGGATACTCATAGGTCCACATAAATCAGTATGAACCAATTCTAACACTTCTTTAGCTCTATTCCCCTTTGCTTTAAAAGGCCTATTAGTCATCTTACCTTCCAAGCAGGATTCGCAAACTGGAAATGGCTCCACTGCCAACGAGCCTAATGGCCCATCTACTACCAGTCTTTGAATCCTCCTCAAGTTAATATGACCTAATCTTAAGTGCCAAAGATATGTTTGGTTCAATTCAGAAGGTTTCTTTCTTTTATTTGAGCTAGAAAGAATGTTATTTGTTTCCTTATGTTGCAGCATTGGTTGGATAGGATTAATAATATATAAATTGTCTTGCAATGTACCAGAACATATAACTCGTTTATTCATCATAATAGAAACATTACGATCCAAACAAACATTATAACCATCCATGGCAAGTTTAGAAATCGAAATTAAATTCCTTCTAAACGAAGGTACATAAAGTGAATTGTTCAAAACCAAAATCCTATCATCGCCAAAAGATAATGTAATTATTCCAACTGCAACTACTACTACTTTCGTAGCATCTCCCATGAACACATATATCTCGCCATCTCTAAGCATTCTGGATTGCTGGAACCCCTGCATAGAGTTACAAGCATGGTCAATGGCTCCTGTATCTACACACCAAGTGCTCGTAGATATAGCCGCTATATATGTTTCTGTAACTAGAGAAAGAGACATACCAGTATTGTTTGTCTTCTTAGGAAGAGGACAATCCTGTTTCCAGTGACCTGACTGCTTGCACCTGAAGCACTTGCCCTTAGGTTTTTTCACACCACCTTGAACTCCCACTGCATTAGCAACCTTTCCAGCTTTCTGTGTCTGAACCTTTTTCTTCTTCTTGCCTTTCGGCTTAGAGGAAGAAGCTTTCTCAGCCACATTTACTTGAACATTCTGCTTAAAGAGTCCTTCAGCTGCCTGAAGTTCTGTCAGAAGTTCCGCGAGACTATACATCCTTTTGTTCATGGTGTAATTCAAGCGGAACTGCTCAAAACTTTTGGGCAAGCTCATAAGGATGATATCGATCTGGGTTTCCCCATCAATATCAGCACCAAGGATCTCCATCTCATTCAGATGAGACATCATTCTGAGAACATGATCCCTTACAGGTGTTCCTTCAACCATCTGAGTGTTCATTAAAGCCTTCATTGCTACTTGCCTAGCAGCCCTATTCTGTTCTCCAAAAAGTTCCTTGAGATTAAAGAGCATATCTGAAGCAGTGGGCATAGCCTGATGCTGATGCTGCAAAACACCCGACATTTCTGCCAGAATGTAACATCGCGACATCTCATCAGCCTTAATCCACCGCTTATAATACTCCTTCTCACTTTCAGGAGCATCTTCAGCAGGCTGGTCTGGCTTGGGTTCATTAGTACAAAATTTGTACTCCTCAGCAGTCAACACTATGTCCAAATTACGTTTCCATTCAATATAGTTCGGTCCAGTAAGTTTGTTATCCTTAAGTATGGTGAATAGTGGATTAAAGCCCATAGTGATCTAATCCTGAGAATCATACATGTAACACATAATCAGATAGTTGCATAAATCTTAAATCCTATTGGTTTCCTCTAACAATTAATTAAAATTAATGCATTAATATTTAAACACCATAAGTATCTGGTACGCCACGATGGGTGACATATATACCACTTAAATTCATTTAAATATTACTTCGGTCCTATTACTAAATAATACGCCACATTAGGGTGGACTATATATTATTTTTCATAGCTAAGTGTATACCATTATTAAATCTTAAATTAATAAAAAGACTGGATACCACCATTAAATATTTCAAATCAATAATCGATAATAGGATAATTCCCAGATCGGGGGGAGCATTGTCAAGAGGCATCACTTAAGACCCCTTTCTAGACAGAATCATCCTTTCTCTCTATATTGAAAATCTATATTCAATCATTGGCACCCTTCTAATTAATCGAATTCTATGAAACTTGGTACGCCACGATGGGTGGCATGTATACCTTTCAATATTCGTAATTAATTTAGGAAGTTTGTTCTAGTAATATCCATAACACTACCTGACACCATAAATCATACGCCACGATGGGTGGCATGTATATAATTTAAATTCGTCTTGGTGTTAAATTACATACAAACAATAATGGAGACCATGGGATTTAATTCCTAATTAATTCCCTCACCCACTTAGAATTTTTATTTAAAATTGAGGAATTTTATCTAGATGCATCGCCCTATGTTATTTTTTCGAGGTCTACATGTTATAAAAATAACAATACAAAGAACACATAACATAGCAGCATGCATCATAAAATTAAAGCAATAAATAAAATTAATGTCCATGTCGTCCTAATTATGTTAAACATGCAATTAAAATTACACACATAATTAACAACACACATAATAATTATTTAAAGCAATAATTAAAAAATTAAATAGCGGAATTAAAATTAAAAAATATAATTTAAATCCACTATTATGGCCCCTTGAAAAAAATAAATTTCTAGCCCTGTTCTGCTGAAAAAATAATTTTTTTTTTCTGTAAAAACCCTGTCGCGCATTTAGAACCTGCGTTACTGCCTGTTTTATCCTGTAACGCAGGACAGACCTGCGTTACACCCTGTTTGAACCTGTAACGCAGGAAAGACCTACGTTACTGTCTTTTTCCAGAATTTCCACGCGCGCGCGCCTGCTTCTTTCTCCAGAATTCTTTTCTTCTTTATTCGAACAGCAGCAGGTTCTGTCGACTACTTAATTAAAAACAAATCGAACCAGCAGCTACGCAGCGGATAAATTTTTGTCTCCGTTTCGATTTCCGATCGCACGTAATTGTTACAAAATATCCGGATCTTAATAAAATCCAACAAACAATTACAAAAAAGTAGATCTAATACAAAACTAATTTTGCAAAATCTATTCTAACACGATCAACCCTCGTGTTTTACAACCACGATAAACCACGTGGAAACCAAACAAAATAACCACGATTAAACCACGTGGGATCCAAACACATAATTAAAATTACATGGCCATAATAGTGGATACTAAACAACCTGCAAAAGATTATTATCCAAGCACACCACTATACACATGCATATATAATTACGACATGGACATCGTATCAAAAATCGCAGAACCATTGAACCAGGCTCTTGATACCAATTGTTGGGACAATCAGATCTTGGCACTGCGATTTTTGATACAATAAATTAACGAGTACGAATAGAAAAATCACCTTGTTAACGGTTGATTCCACGCTCTTCTATTGTATTCCCAAATTCCCTTGAGCGAAGTGTGGCCTTCGTCTTCTCAAGTTAACCTCTCTTCTTGCTCCTGGGTGGCTACGAAATTTTTTCGACCAGCCCCCAGCAAGAAGAGAATAGGAATATGTATAGGCTACAATAGGGATCATGGATAATTAGGTTGGACCTTCTAATTACATCTTGAGCCTAGCCCAATGTAATTAAATATTAATTCAATCCACTAAAGAATTAATATTTGCACTACCTTTCCTAATACCGTAATTTAATTAATTAATTCGGTTCCAATATTATTTGCTTATTAAATTCCCCATGTTTAAAATATCGCATGTCCATTAATTAAATAAATTACTGATAATTCATTTAATTAATATCTTTTATCCTTGATTATCCACTCAACCTTTATTTAATTATGCCGGAATAAATCCACCTGCAGGGTTTCACATAATTAAATCTTTTTGAGCTTTCAAGGGGACATCATTAACCCGAATATTATCAGGACATGGATTCCTTCAATAAATAATATTCACCATATATATTATTTCATCACCCAAAATATAATGAAACAAATCAAAAGAATTATTTCATATATAAATCAAAGCATGTAAATAATATACACGTGTCAATTACTATATCTGGATTAAGAACCTAAGCATTAATAATAACATAGAATCTTAGTTCACCTTCTTAATCAGTATAAGGGAACAATTCTAAATTTGATCCTGTTCAATATACACAAAGTATACTAGTATTATTTATTAGTCAATATAAACTAATCTAAATAATACTACAGCCATTCCAGTGGATTGTCTAACTCCACATGTGCTGTGAATCTTATTATATTATATAAACCGTATTTAATAATCTAATATTCTATATCCCATTTGATACTAGATTATTCACAATATATAATATTTAGACAATATGTAAACATTTAAATGATTCTCAATTAAACCGGCCAGAAATAAATGTAAATACTTCAAATAAATATTTTCAGTATACACCAACATGTTGTTCACGCGTTTTAGACAACGTTTTCTAAGACCAAACCCGTTGTCTGTAGGGAATCAGACAACGAACGCGTCCGTTGTCTGAGCTGCGTAACAGACGGCATCTCAATAGACAACGGTTTTCTAGGACATCAGACAACGGGCAAAAAGCCTTGTCTGATTCAATTATCCTTGTAGTGTACTATAAAGAATCTTACAAGATAAAACAAGCAAATATAATGATGATAGATATTAATTGTGTAAATTAACTCAAAAATAAAAGGGGTTATGAGAAGTAAAGCAAGAAAAACATACCTTAAAAATGGGTTGAATGTACTGTACGGACGTGGGTAAGCGTATGATTGAATTTGTTATGCAAAAATGGTTTGAGTTCAAGACTTAAGCTTCACTGTGTTTTAGAGAGGATATGGCGGCTGGCGAGGAAACATATATATACCGTTTGGGAAAAATAAAACATGGTAGGAGGCGTACTCAGGGGGAACCGGAACCTCAATCTCAATTGTCATTTGTCAGTGTCTGAATTAGTAGTTTAGTTGTATGGAATAAGAGCTTCATTCCTTTTAGGGAAATAATGCAAAAAATAACGTCTTTTTAATAAAAAAAAAATTAAAATTAACAATTCTCGGGGGATGTTGTTAAAAATACCATTTTTAAGACCCAACCTATAGATGCGTATTCCTAAGACCCATCCTACAAATGCGTACCCATACTTACATGTGCCGCCCCTATCATTTCTTTCTTCCCCAAATCAGTTCATTACAAATAAGACTGAATAGAACATCACTCTTCTCTTCACATGATGGCGAATTAAGGCGATAACTGCTCAACAATCACATCCTTCATATACATATACATGCGGATTCATTTGTAAGTCATTTTTTAATTACTAATTTAGGGCTAACAATATATTTAGGGAAGTTGTCTCAGTTGAAGAAACCAGAGGCGGTAACCCCAACTACTGATTTTACCCCACCCACATATGCGTATTCAGTGCTGGTAAGTCGTAATACCCCAACCTGTTATGCGTATCATTTTTTTAAAATAAAATTTTTCCACAATACCCGATTGGAATTTGCGTATTGACTCATTACCCAGTTGGCTAATGCGTGATAGCTAATACCCGACTGGAAAATGCGTCATCGATCCGGTATTTTCAACACCTAGCTCCGCCAATTGGTATTTTCGTTATGATAGTTTAAAAAACGGGTATTCACTGACTTTGTCCCCTTTTAGGTGGGTAAATCATAACCTCACTACTGGTTGGGATTCCATAAGATTCTCATTCTATTTACCCTATCCTCATACCCTCTATTCTCATTTCCAACAACCATCCAAACGACTTGGCCTTTCTTAATTAGTCAACATACTATCAAACATACAAATTAACACTAAATCCAATTATCCAAAATTAATTGGCTGAAATGAATATTAAGGCCTTGTCCATATTCTAAAACAAGTACATTGTAAGCATCATCTAGAATAAGTTTACCCGGTGAAGCAACATATATAGGAGTGTGCTAGTAAAATGCATTACGTGCACCTGGAGGTTTCTCATCATGCATTTTGTTTATATTGAAGGAAATTTCTTGGATGCTTAGATAAAAATGGTAAGGGTCAATATTGGAATGCCCTGAACTACTGTATTAGATAATGAAAGAAATCGATCTGCAAAAATATGATTATTGTTTAGTTATCAATAAGAAGAAAATATATTAGATTATAGAAGAGGTTTCGGGAAATGCTTGAACAAGCAATCTTTTCAACACTTTTTCTTATTAGCCAAAGCTACTATATAAGGGCTTACACAAATACCTGCACCTCCTCTATTGTAACCGCCCATTAATTATAAATCAATGTGCTTTAATATCATTATTGCATAATTTGTAACTTACAAGTTAATGTCATTATGTAAACAATATTTGTAACTTATATTGATATTTACATAATCAATTATATAACTTATAACACTAATACATTTTTCATGTATTTAATCAATATAATTTATTTGACAAAATTAGTCAAATACAACATCTCCCACTTTGACATTTTTGTCAAATGTTTTTCATGACTCCCACATTCAGGAGGCTTTACATATATACATGATGACTCTCTATCATGATTATATTCTCAATATTACGTCTCAATTATTTTAAATATCTCGTGACTCCCACTTTCACAAAATATGCATTTCACTATTCGTTGGAATAACATTTCATATTTAATGACTCAAATAATTCTAAGTCCAATCAAAACTAACATGTTTGACAAATACTTTCACAGAAATACCTTCCGTTAAAAATTCACAATCTCTAATTAAACATTGTCACTTTCACTTCTTGCAACACATTCATGTTTCCTACTTTTCCAACTTTGGATCCACCATAAATCAATATGTCTTCCGAAATTGAATTCCCATTATCTTATCAACTTCGAAATCTGCACCAGAACAATCAATAAATTCAGGCACGTCCGCCTCATAACCAATTAGTGCTGCAATGTACACTTCAAGTAATTAATTATCCTCTTTATAACCTCTTAATAGGCTTGATTAGGATTTCTTTCGTATCCATTAACTAGACCAATTTAATATGTCAAGTCAAGTCAATCGATTATAAAAGTGAGATACATCGAACTTTCAACTACTTGCACATATGATCCATCTAGTGGTTCCTTTTCCACATTAATCACTTCCCCATTCTCAATGGGGTTGGCGCCAAACTGCAATTCGGCATCTTAAAGCGATTAAGCATTTTATTCAAATAATATTCTTGTTAGGTCCCAAAGTATCGTAGAAGGGGGGGTTGAATACGATACTACAAAAAAAAAATTCCGAGAATATATCTTTATTGATAATAAACTCGAAGGGGTGTTACAACTTCTAATCCAATGGATTAGCTTCAAAACCAGAACACTCCTAAGGATAGTTTAGGCACGAGGACCTTCTACCCAACACTTTCTGAAAGCGGGCTAAACCGGCTTCTCTACTAGATGGACTGTCTAGTAGCTTACACAGAGAAGATATAAGAGAGAGAAGAGAGAGTTGTGTGTTGAGGTGTGTTTTGAAATGAAATACAACAAGCCTATTAATAGGTTTTAGAAAGTCACTATGTTGTACTATGCTGTAATATTCACGTGGGCCCCACCTGCATAGTAACCACTATTCCAACAACCAAAACGCGTTTGCTGAGAATTTTTGGACGTGGCCCCACCTGCATAATACTATTCCACCAACCATCTATTGAAAATATTTTGGACGTGGGCCCCACCTGAATAGTAACCACTATTTGCACAGTAACCACTATTTGTACAGTAACACTATTTGCACAGTACTTGCATAGTAACCGCGCATAATAATCTTGCATAGTAACCTTGCATAGTAATCGTGCATAGTAACTTTGCATAGTATTACTATTTTTGGCTGTTTCTTTTAGGCTTCTCTCTTCTGTTTCAAATATTCCACTGAATTAATTCATCTCATAAAATAGGTCAAGTACCAGATTAATATAATTATTTATTATAAATAATTAATTAATCTGTTACATAGTTAATTTTCAGAGTAAATTAATTTTTGACAATACCTTGACATATTATGTCTGTCCTTGATCGTCAATAGGCTTTGGCAATTCTTTCTGTGAATTAATGTGTTGATCCTTCTCGTATGTGCTGACACTTAGTGCACTGGTCTGGTTCACAAGTGACTAACACTGATCTTGATCTTCACACCTTCGTTACATTCCAATTGATTAGCCTGCAGCAATATCTTCAAATAATATAAATACATAAAATCTTTTGGCCCTTCAACTGAATCATCTATACATCTTATTCTGTCACTGAGGCTTGATTATTTTAATCAACTTCTTTCAGCGACTTGATCCTTGTCGGTGCATGTTCTTCAAATTTCACGATCCCTGTATAGAGTTAATATTATTTATCTTTTATCCTAGTTGAGTTATATATGTCCCCTATTACATATTACATTACATTATTGTTAGGCCGAATACACAATTAATAATCAACTTTGTATGAGAGATTAATAAGTAAAAGCGTTTATGCACTTAAAAAAAACTTCTTGTATTTCAAACCCTCTTCGTGATGTAAAATATCACAAAGAGCTGCTAGGTTACAATAATGATAATTCGTTATCGATACCCTTCTAGGGTTAACCTATCTGTATTTATATAACATACAGCTACGATACAATCTCTAATTGATATTCCTAATAATCAGCTATACAATGATATCAGTTACAGATTGTCACACGTCTCCTATGTCAACTCGATCTCTTTGATAGCTATCCAATCTTCAAAGATATCGCTTCCATAATTAATCTTTAATCACTGTTGAACAGTAGACGCGCTTCCTCCAGACAGAATTTAACAAACTCTGTCGAGCTTCCACCTGTCAGAGTTTAACTAAACTCTGACTGCTTCCAGCTAAACTCTGATAACTCCCTGTAACACTTAAACACTGATTAAAACACATCAATTATATTTAACAATCTCCCCCAACTTGTTCATTAGCAAAAATGTACAAGTTAATGACAGTAATTGATGATGTCAAGACAAATAGACAAATACAGTGTTTATACAGATTCAGAGTTTAAGCTTCTACTTAATAAAAACTATAGAGAATAAGAAAATTCTTACAGAACTTAATCTCTAATCATTTCAAGATCTGGCATGGTTCTGAGATAATCAATCAGCAATCTTCTTTCTGCATTTTCAAGTTCAATCTTCATTGCTTCTTTGATTTCTCTGAGTTGAGGATCACTTTCATCTGTTTGGTAAATAGCAGCCCTAAGATCATAAATCTTGTTCCTTCTCATTTCATTACCCAGTCTGATAAATCTAACTTTTTCTGCCTGTGTATTGAAATCAAGTACTGTGATTCCCAAATCAGTTTTTAACTTTGCAGTACCTTTCTTCATTTCAATGAGATTGCCTTGGTAATCCCTGTACTTAGGAATATATCTGCTATTGTATTTCTGTCCTCTAATTGCCAGATTCTGAGTCATTTTCTGTCTGAGTACATTAGCAACTGATTGAGTCCTTCGACTATTCACCTTGAGAAGATATAGAACATACTCTAGTTCTTCCCAACATTTCAAGCCAATATCATCCTCACCAACTTTGAATACTGTCCCATCAGCCATGAAGTATAAAAGAAAATCCTTGTCTAAACTCTTCTGATGAACCAACTGCACTGATTCCAGTCTGTCCAAACTCTCTTGAGGAACACCACGACCTGGAACAGCCAGTGAAGAAGGATCTCTAGGACCAGTATATTGCCTTCTGTCTCTATGTGAACCTAGTCCACCCTTATTATTACCAACCTTGCCAGATAGAGCTTTTCCATCAGAAACATTCATTGAGACTCCAGATAACACATTTGGATCAGAAATTGTTCCTCTTCCAAAAACAGATTTCAACTGTGAAGAGTGTAAAGGTGTGATCATTGCTTGTGCTGCAACAGAAGTTGTAACTTTCTTCTGTGAACTTTCACCTTCAATGCCTTTTAGCTTGAGTTTAGCCTCTGCTGCAATTTCTTCCTTTGAGAACCGAGAACTTTGACTAACATCAGTCTTTTCTCTGATCACAACACCTTTAACAACAGGTCTAGGAGCTTTTCTTCTTTGTACCTTATCAGACTTTAAAGCTTTAAGATGTTTTTCTTGTAAACTCTTTTCCTCAGCTTCAATGTCCTCAATCGTAACTCCTTCCTCATTCTCTTCAATGAACAGCTTAGCAGCCAATTCTTCATCAGTTTGTGGATTTGAAGATAACAGTAAACTCTTGGTCCTTGAAGTTCCTTGAGTATCAGTATTTCTCCCAACAGACTGTGATTTTGATGACTGCTAGTTCTCAGAGTTTGAACATCTTCAGCCTTTTTCTTTCCTTTGTTACTTGCCCCTCCATCTCCAGCACTATCCCTTCTGACAACTCTCTCCCCCTTTTTGACATCATCAGGCATAAGGATAGAAGTAATTAACTCCAGGGAGGTAGCAATAGAATCAATTTTAGCAGATAAGTCAGACTGGTTCTCTTCAACTTTAGTCAGCCTGGCACAGAGATTGTCTTGAGCTTTATAGAATTTTGTAGTCACTAGTTTCGATTCTCTTTCCATCTTCATCTCTCTAGCTACAACCTCATTTCGCAAAGAAGTGATTGCCAAATTAGTATCATCAAATCGTCTATCTAGAGTTTTAACTTGAACTATAGTTGCTTTCAAGCAAGAAAGAATCTCTGGATTGGAGATAGTATCAGCACTTTGCTTAACAAACTTAGCTGCTCTTTCCGGTGGAAAAATACAATATTCTTTGTACCATTCAGCAGCATTCTTGGCAAATTGTGCTCTCTCAACTTCATGAGAAGTACAAGGTTGAGGAAAAGGTGTATGTTTATTGTCAGTTTGTACTGGTGCAATCAGAGAAGCATCAGAGTTTGCACTACTGTCACCTTCAGCTTCAACACTTGTAGCTTTAACTGGCTCATCTTCAACCATAGGTTTAGCAATTTCTTCTGTAGGCTTGTCAAGATTTTCTCCATGTTGCTCAGGCTCAGCAACAGGCATTGACTGAGAAGTAACTTTGGTTGTCTGATCAATTTCTTCACCTTCTTCAACAGTTTGGTGAGCATCAGATATTAACTCAGTATGAGATGCCACAGCTTCAGAAAGAACAGCCGTAGGTTGATCAGCTACACCAATATCAGAGATAGGATCAGAGAATGGCATAAATGAATCAGGAACATCATTTATTGGAGAAACACCATCTCTTGCATCCTCTTCTGCAGGCATTTTGTCCTCTGCAGGCATTACATCCTCTGCAGGTATTACATCCTCTGCAGGTATTGCATCTTTCTCAACCTCAACAGGAGGTATTTGCTGTGAAGCAACCTCTGGAGCTTCAATATCTTCATCCACAGAATCAGAGACTATCAGTTTTCTTCGTCTCGCTAGAGGTATATTATCTGAATCCTCTTCACTAGATGGTGACTTAGGCATGTTTGCTCGAGCTTTCATTCTTTTCCCCCTTCTAGTGTAAACAGCTTCAGGAGACTTCCGTTTTGATGTTCTTTGAGTCTCTTCCGCCTGCTTTAGACTTGCATGTCGTTCAGCAATTGCTTTCTTAACTCTTTGTAATTTAGACTTTGATTTTGATGGAGATTGTGGCGAATCAGAGTTTGCTGACCGAGCAGGTGATTCAGTGTTTGGTTCTGGTTGAGGTTCCTGGTGTGGTTCAGGTTGTTGTGATTCTTGTTCAGGTTCATCTTGTTGTGGTGCATCTTGTTGTGATTCCTGTTGATCTTGTTGTGGTTCAGGTTGTTGTGGTTCTTGTGGTTGATTTAGAAAATTTCGTAGAGCAAGAGGCATGACAAAAGCAGGAAGATTTTCTTTACCAACATCCTTGTTAGTCATATCAGAGAATATGCGCTTATTGACTCTAAAAGGATCAATTTCATCAGTTTCATCAATTTCGAGACCAGGTACACATGAATTGAACAGCATTTGACAAAAACGAGCATAATAGACAGTAGTAGATTCTGACAATTTATCACCTAAGCTCATCAGAACATGTCGACCAAAATCAAAATTAGTACCATAGAGCAAAGAATACCCGATTTGGAGACTGTCTATAGGAATGGCATCCCAGTTTGTGACTTTCTTCTGGAACGTCCTTGTTATGCAATCAAAGAAGAAGTTCCATTCCTTTCTGAGATTTGGTCTCTTTATACCGCCAATCTTGTCAAGAGATTCCATGTAACCAATCTCTCGTAGCATCTCTCTCAGATAAGTTTCATTAACCAGAGTATAAGAAGTATGTGTGTCAAACCCCATTGTATCTCGTACAGTCTGTGGAGTAATCACATAATCTTGGTCTTCATAAGTGAAGATAATGGTAGGAGTTCCACTCTCTCCTCCATCCTCATAAACTGAATTCTTCCAGAATGAAGCAATTTGAGACGCAGAAAGAGTAGCAGGTCCAATCAGAGCCTGTCCAATCTCTGAATCCCTCAAGAAGTTCTGCATGAGATGAAACGATTCTGGAACGCGTTGATGATAGAGTGGAGCTTCATAGTTGTTAGGAACAAACCGTAAACCAAGAGCAGTGAATGCTTTAGATGCCATTGAGTTAAGAATTTCCAAGAGATATGTATGTAGAAAGGTGTTTGCGTGAGTGCCCAAGAGAAAAATAAGAAAACTGTGAGATGTAAGAATAAGGCAAAATCGTTTGGACACAAAAGTGATTAAAGTAATGAAAAACTCAATCTCTTATGTAACAAACACTCAATCAGTTCCTTGATTAATGTGTAGTGGGACACGATAATAGGTAAGTGGGACACATTAAAGGGCGAGTGGGGCACCTGCGCCTATTTTTAAGAAGAGTATATTAAAGAATTAAAACATTAAAATATTTGATTTAAACAAAAATCAAATAATACTCTTTTAAAAATATCTTGACCCAAGTAAAACTAGAATTTGAATCGTTTACCTGTTGCCTTTAATAACCAGAATACGAAGCGATTAAGAACTTCGTTCTTACCCATCTCTATTTAAGGCCTAGAGACTTACTCAGTTTATTTCATTAAAGCTTTAACCTTTCAGTCTTCCCTGTAAAATCACAAACCCTTCAAACCAAATACTCTTGAAAAACAATGGCCAACCTTACCATCAAAGAAAAGAACCTTCATCTTGTCGAGAATAGGGACATCTTCAGCTATACGCGTGAAGAATTTGAAGCGTTCGAGTGGGAAAGGCAGCTTGAGACGCTGTGGCTGCAAATGGATGCTGGTCTGGAAGAGCTCGAGAGAGAGAAACCTGCAAGGGTGATCGACATCGATGCTGCCCTCCAAGCAACATTGGCATGGCTCTCCTCGAAGGCATCCTCATCCACCACCACCAACCATTGTTAATGAATATGTCAGCAAAAATAACCTTATCCCTTCAACTTCCACCCAAACAAAGTGGCAAAGATGGGATTTGGGAATTTTTGCTAACAATGGAGTGGTGTGGACGGACCTTTTACATTCCTGTTGAATAGATTAGCAGATAGAGAAAACAAAAAGATGTAATATTTGATTGTAATCTCTTTCGTATTATCAATGAAAATTTTGTTTCTCTAATCATATTCATTGTGTTCTGCAACTGTTATTTATTTTATATGAACTGTTCTTCAAGAAAATTAATCAAGAAGAGAATATGAAGACTAATTGAAGTAATCATATAAAGAACACATTCATCAACTATCCACTGATTAACAGTTGTCACAAACCCTACTTACTCCAAGACTTTCAAATTGTCCAAGTGAAAATTTACCTTAGAGTACAAATCACGAATCAACAGCGTTTGTCAATTCTCCAACTTTATCATCGAAACCCTTTCATAAATTGCACAGTTGTGAATATTTGTGTGTGTGAAGCAGAGTTTACTAAATAAATTTTTAGAGCATCTAATTTTTCATAAAATCCATAAAGTAAATCAATAAACACTGGATGCACAAACTGTCATAGTAAACACTAACTGTATGATGAAAGCTAAACTCTGAAGTAATCGAACTTTATCCAGTAATTTTTTATTTTATACCCCCTTTATATATGATGTGTAAAATAACTGCAAGCGCACAGTGGTTAATTGTAGCAAATACAGGTCGATCCACAGAGACTATGAATTTTCAAAACCCTAATAATTAAATCAGGCGAACTAGACAAATAGGTTTGAGATGAGTTTTAATTAACCTAATTAAACTAATTAACAAAGATTATCAAATAATATGGAAAACCTAGGAATCCGAATCCGTTAATCAATCACAAATAATATCAACTCGCCCTAAATCAATCCTCTTTTCTTCAAAAATAAGATATATCAATCAACGAGACAAGCATATACTATGAAACTTGTTATCTAACAATAACCTATCAAAACTTCAAGGAGCAAGCATAGGCTATGAAAAACAAATCTGGTAACAATAATATATCAAAATCACTTTGTCAATTGAATAATTAAGCACCAAGAAAAATTATGAGAATCAATTAATAGGAACGAGAAGAAATCAAGAGTAATTAAATTAACTTCATCTTCATCCTAGGGCAAGAGAATTAGCTACTCATGATTATAAAAATAACGAAACAATTATAATAATACCAAGTAAATATGAATCAACGATTTTAACAAAACTAACTTTAATCTATATATGGTCAGAAACTTAATAAGCCTAATATTAATAACGTGAATGGCAAGTATTTATATAATAAATTAATAAATCTAGTTAACTAATGAAGCATGCATGTAATCAAATAGTAAGGTCGTAGCAGAAGATTTGAAACAAGTGAACGCACGAAAGAAGGAAAAGAAGAACTAAAAAATATTAATAATTCAGACGAGTATGTCGGATAAAAGCTACCAACGAAAGTAAAAAGCAAGAAAATAAAGAGCTATCAAATTCTAGGTGTCTAAATTACAAGGGAGAAGGCCATATATATAGGGAAAAATAATGAGCTTGGGTCCTTTTGATTACAATCCAATCTTGAATATAATTTCTTCAATTTCCTTTTCTTCTCCGATAAGTAATCGATTTTCCCTCCAGTTTCCTTGACTTCAAGTATTTTCCACCTCCTTTCCCTTTTTGCACCTTTTCCTGCTTGAAATATGTTTTTATTTATTTTCCTACAAAACAAAATAAAACAATTTATTAATTAATAAAATTACGAAAACGGACATAAAATAGGTATTAAAAATATGATTAATTATGGACCTATCAAATGCCCCCATACCTATCTTTTGCTCGTCCTCGAGAAAAATATATAATAAAATACTACCTAAATATATAATACCACTTCCGTAGGTGATCACGGTTGCATTTGGCATATGCAACAAGCCCTTTAAACCCCTAGGCAGCCCTAGTGGACGAGTGAGGTCTCGTGAGGGCCTATAGTGAATGTACCCACAAAATCCATCTAGCTCATGTAAAAGATTGGTCAATGCAACACCACACATACAAGTCATCTCATGCTACATCAACTTATGAAATCAAAGTGAATTTGCAATGTCTTGGTGTGTAAGGTGCAAGTATTCACATAGTCTACTCAAAGAAATATGCAGAGGTCATTAAAAGTCCACGTCAAGTGTAAAAATAAGTTGGTAACCATGCTAAGCCCACAAGAGTACACCTTAGAGTCAAAACTTAGGATCTCATATGCACAAAACAAGCAATAACTCACCTTTCACTCACAAAAGAATATTCACTCAAGAACAAGGGTAAGTGTATCACTCAATTCCAACAAAATCATAAGCATGCTTGACATTTGGTATCAATCTAACTTTAACACAACATACATTAATGATGATAATCAAAAGGTCTTTTATTTGGGTTGTAACGGGGCTAAGGACAAGGTATGTCAAGTAAGGCCAAATAAGGTGAAGTGTCAAAAGCTAGTAGGAACCATAATAAATCATACACAACAACATACATCCTCCCCATACATGGATTTCTAATTTTCTTCCAACAAACTGCTTGACTAGTCGAATGAAGAAGGATCGCACAAAACACATAAACATAAGTATGCTCTCATATGATTTTTTTTCAATTTTTTTTTCCTCTTTTTTTTTTCTTTTTTTCTTTTTTTTTTCTGGAGAGCTAAGATAGATAATATAAATATATAAGAAACCATAATCCTTCTTCAAGAATTTATTGAATAACGACTGACAAGTAAGCAACAAAACCCAATATTTCCCAAAAAGTAATGAACAAAAGTAAACCCCATCTCACACACCTTATTACTCCCTCAACTTACTACTAGCCTTTGACAATTGGGATCAAGTTTACGTAAGGCTGTACAACAAAAAGGTCTAGGCAAGTAATGTGGTGTGTCACCGAAAAAATATGATTAAGCTCAAAGGGGTAACTAATTGATCATATGTAAAGGGTGTGGTAATTTGGATAATAATTGGTTATTCCTAAATGCCTTTATCATCTTATCATCAAATAATGTCATGCATTTCAAGAAAGGTCTCAAACAAGTGCTAGCAATGCAAACAACATGTGGACACTCAAGCAAACGAATATAAAATGCAAAAGATATGCATATAGGCTCAAAATCTCACTTGGTGGTAAAACATAATTAATCCCAAGCAAAAATCTCTTTAATGCACCTACTTGTACTCAAAGCATGGAAACCAAATCTTCTTGCACATATTCATGTCCTTTTAATTACTTACAGCGTTCATTAAGTCTACTAGTTTCAACTTGCTAGTGTATGTGTGTGCACAAGAACTTAGCTTATCACTTCTCAATCAAAAGCTTCAGAAACACAAGAGTACTATAGCATGTAAGGGTGCATCAAGCCAACTTATAACAAGTAATCATTTCACAAGGCTAGAATTATTTTTGTATTTTTTTCATTTTTCAAATATTTTTTGAGTTTTTTTGCATTTTTCAAATTTTTTTTTGAATTTTTTATATAAGAATACTACTAAATCCCTCCCCCATACCTAAATCATGCATTGTCCTCAATGTATGCAAATGAGAGAAAAAATGACAAAGGAAAAGGACGAGAATACCTGATAAGGCATGACGGAGAAACATTATTACCTATAACACTCATACACACTCCCCCATACCTAAACTTGACTATATGGGAGATACATTACGAAACAGATATACTAACCAATACCAGATCGAGGAAAAACACCACATGTAACACAATCATCAAACATGTGAAACACACCCACAGAAACATCATTATCCACTAGAGAAATATGATCATGCACCAGAATAAAACTCATACCAGTAACATCATTCATAGACCAATTAGACGCTTCTTTATGTTGTTTAAGCAAATTAATCACTTGAAATTCTTGGTTATGAACTATGTCACTAGAGAAAACAACATGAGTTTCACTATCAACTATCAAAGACTGATCAAGAATGGAAATAGAAGGATTATGAACGAAAGTGGGTGGCTCACCAACGAAAGTTTTAACAACAGACCTAGGATCAAAAGAAATATCCTCAAGTTGGGTTTCATGCTTAGAACAAATGGCATTCAATTCATCTAACATCTCATCAGAAGAAAAATTTCTATACAACTCATGAAGTTCTTTATTACTCTCATACTCTAACAAAACATCTTCCTCAAGAAAAGACTCAATTGTACTATCCTCAATATTTGACCATGAAACAACCTCATCTATCAAATTAACACCTGTAGGTTGAATAGACATGACTATTAATGGAAAATCAAAAGGAAAATCTATATTATCCTAAGAAAAATCTAGACCTTGCTCCTAACAATAAGATACTACTAAAAGTCACAACTCAAAAAGCACTCGTCCTGACTGGCCAGGCAGGTGCAAGCATTGCCAAGAGGCTAAACACCTTTCTAGACACCAATCCAAATTAGCCAGGTAAGCGTCACGCTTGCCTAGACACCAAACGAAAGAATACTTAGTGATTTGTTCCTCCTAGATTCTCTTCCTAATTGAGCGTGAGATCCTAGGGGCCAACGTCTACTTAATTTTATTAAGGAAAAGGGAATGCAAGATGAACGAATTAGTGATTTGTGGGCCAAGGAAAGGGTGATGAAATCCCTCACCTTATCTTGTAATTGGGTGGCACCCTTAAGATTGATTGAATGGTGCAACACACAAAGAACAAGAAAATAAACACTTATGGATGCACTACACTATGTGTTCTATTCTAAATTGTACGTACCTCTTTCCTCCAGCAATCACCACAGTTATATAAGATGGAAAGCAATAAATACAATAAAGAAATCTAGATGATGTGATCCTGTGTGAGAGAATGAATGATGCAGCAAATTGGTTTAACAAACAATTAACTAACTAATATTTTTGGGTTTTTTGAATTTTTAATTTTTTTTTGTTTTTTCAATAATGAGAAAGAAAGAAAAATAGAGAGAGGTGATACGGAATACCGAAAAGCGCTTCTAAAAATTTCAAAAGAGACAGCGAGGCCTTCTAGCGATCTTCTTGTCCAAGCTTTTCTCCGCTTCACAATTCCCTAAAAAAAACAAACAAAAGAAAACAAGAAACTAATCCGAAGAATTAATATCAAGGAAAGAAAATTACCAATAGTCCCCGGCAGCGGCGCCAAAAACTTGATGTGTAAAATAACTGCAAGCGCACAGTGGTTAATTGTAGCAAATACAGGTCGATCCACAGAGACTATGAATTTTCAAAACCCTAATAATTAAATCAGACGAACTAGACAAATAGGTTTGAGATGAGTTTTAATTAACCTAATTAAACTAATTAACAAAGATTATCAAATAATATGGAAAACCTAGGAATCCGAATCCGTTAATCAATCACAAATAATATCAACTCGCCCTAAATCAATCCTCTTTTCTTCAAAAATAAGATATATCAATCAACGAGACAAGCATATACTATGAAACTTGTTATCTAACAATAACCTATCAAAACTTCAAGGAGCAAGCATAGGCTATGAAAAACAAATCTGGTAACAATAATATATCAAAATCACTTTGTCAATTGAATAATTAAGCACCAAGAAAAATTATGAGAATCAATTAATAGGAACGAGAAGAAATCAAGAGTAATTAAATTAACTTCATCTTCATCCTAGGGCAAGAGAATTAGCTACTCATGATTATAAAAATAACGAAACAATTATAATAATACCAAGTAAATATGAATCAACGATTTTAACAAAACTAACTTTAATCTATATATGGTCAGAAACTTAATAAGCCTAATATTAATAACGTGAATGGCAAGTATTTATATAATAAATTAATAAATCTAGTTAACTAATGAAGCATGCATGTAATCAAATAGTAAGGTCGTAGCAGAAGATTTGAAACAAGTGAACGCACGAAAGAAGGAAAAGAAGAACTAAAAAATATTAATAATTCAGACGAGTATGTCGGATAAAAGCTACCAACGAAAGTAAAAAGCAAGAAAATAAAGAGCTATCAAATTCTAGGTGTCTAAATTACAAGGGAGAAGGCCATATATATAGGGAAAAATAATGAGCTTGGGTCCTTTTGATTACAATCCAATCTTGAATATAATTTCTTCAATTTCCTTTTCTTCTCCGATAAGTAATCGATTTTCCCTCCAGTTTCCTTGACTTCAAGTATTTTCCACCTCCTTTCCCTTTTTGCACCTTTTCCTGCTTGAAATATGTTTTTATTTATTTTCCTACAAAACAAAATAAAACAATTTATTAATTAATAAAATTACGAAAACGGACATAAAATAGGTATTAAAAATATGATTAATTATGGACCTATCAAATGCCCCCATACCTATCTTTTGCTCGTCCTCGAGAAAAATATATAATAAAATACTACCTAAATATATAATACCACTTCCGTAGGTGATCACGGTTGCATTTGGCATATGCAACAAGCCCTTTAAACCCCTAGGCAGCCCTAGTGGACGAGTGAGGTCTCGTGAGGGCCTATAGTGAATGTACCCACAAAATCCATCTAGCTCATGTAAAAGATTGGTCAATGCAACACCACACATACAAGTCATCTCATGCTACATCAACTTATGAAATCAAAGTGAATTTGCAATGTCTTGGTGTGTAAGGTGCAAGTATTCACATAGTCTACTCAAAGAAATATGCAGAGGTCATTAAAAGTCCACGTCAAGTGTAAAAATAAGTTGGTAACCATGCTAAGCCCACAAGAGTACACCTTAGAGTCAAAACTTAGGATCTCATATGCACAAAACAAGCAATAACTCACCTTTCACTCACAAAAGAATATTCACTCAAGAACAAGGGTAAGTGTATCACTCAATTCCAACAAAATCATAAGCATGCTTGACATTTGGTATCAATCTAACTTTAACACAACATACATTAATGATGATAATCAAAAGGTCTTTTATTTGGGTTGTAACGGGGCTAAGGACAAGGTATGTCAAGTAAGGCCAAATAAGGTGAAGTGTCAAAAGCTAGTAGGAACCATAATAAATCATACACAACAACATACATCCTCCCCATACATGGATTTCTAATTTTCTTCCAACAAACTGCTTGACTAGTCGAATGAAGAAGGATCGCACAAAACACATAAACATAAGTATGCTCTCATATGATTTTTTTTCAATTTTTTTTTCCTCTTTTTTTTTCTTTTTTTCTTTTTTTTTTCTGGAGAGCTAAGATAGATAATATAAATATATAAGAAACCATAATCCTTCTTCAAGAATTTATTGAATAACGACTGACAAGTAAGCAACAAACCCCAATATTTCCCAAAAAGTAATGAACAAAAGTAAACCCCATCTCACACACCTTATTACTCCCTCAACTTACTACTAGCCTTTGACAATTGGGATCAAGTTTACGTAAGGCTGTACAACAAAAAGGTCTAGGCAAGTAATGTGGTGTGTCACCGAAAAAATATGATTAAGCTCAAAGGGGTAACTAATTGATCATATGTAAAGGGTGTGGTAATTTGGATAATAATTGGTTATTCCTAAATGCCTTTATCATCTTATCATCAAATAATGTCATGCATTTCAAGAAAGGTCTCAAACAAGTGCTAGCAATGCAAACAACATGTGGACACTCAAGCAAACGAATATAAAATGCAAAAGATATGCATATAGGCTCAAAATCTCACTTGGTGGTAAAACATAATTAATCCCAAGCAAAAATCTCTTTAATGCACCTACTTGTACTCAAAGCATGGAAACCAAATCTTCTTGCACATATTCATGTCCTTTTAATTACTTACAGCGTTCATTAAGTCTACTAGTTTCAACTTGCTAGTGTATGTGTGTGCACAAGAACTTAGCTTATCACTTCTCAATCAAAAGCTTCAGAAACACAAGAGTACTATAGCATGTAAGGGTGCATCAAGCCAACTTATAACAAGTAATCATTTCACAAGGCTAGAATTATTTTTGTATTTTTTTCATTTTTCAAATTTTTTTTGAGTTTTTTTGCATTTTTCAAATTTTTTTTTGAATTTTTTATATAAGAATACTACTAAATCCCTAATGAATCTATATATGGTCAGAAACTTAATAAGCCTAATATTAATAACGTGAATGGCAAGTATTTATATAATAAATTAATAAATCTAGTTAACTAATGAAGCATGCATGTAATCAAATAGTAAGGTCGTAGCAGAAGATTTGAAACAAGTGAACGCACGAAAGAAGGAAAAGAAGAACTAAAAAATATTAATAATTCAGACGAGTATGTCGGATAAAAGCTACCAACGAAAGTAAAAAGCAAGAAAATAAAGAGCTATCAAATTCTAGGTGTCTAAATTACAAGGGAGAAGGCCATATATATAGGGAAAAATAATGAGCTTGGGTCCTTTTGATTACAATCCAATCTTGAATATAATTTCTTCAATTTCCTTTTCTTCTCCGATAAGTAATCGATTTTCCCTCCAGTTTCCTTGACTTCAAGTATTTTCCACCTCCTTTCCCTTTTTGCACCTTTTCCTGCTTGAAATATGTTTTTATTTATTTTCCTACAAAACAAAATAAAACAATTTATTAATTAATAAAATTACGAAAACGGACATAAAATAGGTATTAAAAATATGATTAATTATGGACCTATCAAATTTTTGCTCTTGAAAAGTTCAGGTCGTATCTTATAGGTTCTAAAATCATTGTTTACACAGACCACTCTGCCCTTAGATATCTCTTCTCTAAGAAAGACTCAAAAGCCCGATTGATTAGGTGGGTCTTGTTGCTCCAAGAGTTTGACCTAGAAATTAGGGATAAGAAGGGTTCTGAAAATGTTGTTGCTGATCATCTTTCCCGTCTAGTAGTGGAGTCCACCATTGATATGCCTTTGAATGAGTCTTTTCCTGATGAGCACCTTCTTTCCATATCTACCACTCCTTGGTTTGCTGATATTGTTAACTACCTTGTCACTGGTGATATTCCTTCTCATTGGTCTAAGCAAGATAAATCCAAATTTCTCTCACAAGTCAAATACTTCTTTTGGGATGATCCCTATCTTTTTAAGTATTGTTCGGACCAAATCATTAGGAGGTGTGTTCCAAACCATGAGTTTAGAAGTATACTTTCCTTTTGTCATGATCAGGCTTGTGGAGGTCACTTTAGTGCTAAAAAGACTGCTGCTAAAATACTTCAATCTGGTTTCTACTGGCCCAATCTGTTTAAAGATTCTGCTGAATTTTGTGCCGCTTGTAGTAGGTGTCAACATTTAGGAAAGATCACTAGAAGAAACATGATGCCAATGAATCCAATCTTAGTTATTGAGATCTTTGATGTTTGGGGAATAGATTTTATGGGTCCCTTTCCTAACTCTTTTGGTAACCTCTACATTCTCTTAGCGGTTGATTATGTCTCTAAATGGGTCGAAGCCATACCAACTAAGTCTAATGATAACAAGGTAGTTCTTAAGTTCTTAAAGGAGAATATCTTTTCTAGATTTGGTACGCCTAGAGCTATAATTAGTGACCAAGGTAAGCATTTCAAAAACCATCAGTTTGAGTCTCTTTTGAGGAAGTATTCCATCACTCATAAGATAGCCACACCTTACCATCCTCAAACTAGTGGTCAAGTTGAGGTCTCTAATAGGCAAATTAAACAAATTCTAGAGAAAACTGTCAATTCAAATAGGAAAGACTGGTCTGTTAAGTTGATAGATGCACTTTGGGCTTATCGCACTGCTTTTAAGACTGTTTTGGGCATGTCTCCTTATAGGATTGTGTTTGGTAAAGCATGTCATCTTCCCGTTGAACTTGAACATAGAGCTTTTTGGGCCATTAAAGAGTTGAATTTTGATTTACCCACTGCTGGTAGTCATAGGAAGTTACAACTGTCTGAGTTAGAAGAAATCAGGAATGATGCCTATGAAAATGCTAAGATTTATAAGGAAAGAACTAAAATTTTGCATGATAAATCTATTTTGAGAAAATCTTTTTCTCCTGGTCAAAAAGTTCTTTTATACAACTCTAGGCTGCATTTATTTCCTGGCAAATTGAGATCTAGATGGGAGGGCCCATATGTTGTTAAAGTTGTTTTTCCTCATGGTGCTATTGAAATTGAAAATCCTAAAACTGGTGAAACATTTAAAGTTAATGGTCAACGCCTTAAACCATTTTTAGAACTGCCAATTGATTATGAGGAGGAGGTGATCCACCTCCTTGATGCGTGACTCAAGTAAGTTACCTTGTTGTACATAGTTATATTCCTCCGTCTTGCCTTTATCAGGTATTCTCGTCCTTTTACTTTGTCATTTCTTTTTCTCTCATTTGCATACATTGAGGACAATGCATGATTTAGGTATGGGGGAGGGATTTAGTAGTATTATTTAAAAAAAAAACCCAAAAAAAATTTGAAAAATGAAAAAAATACAAAAATAATTCTAGCCTTGTGAAATGATTACTTGTTATAAGTTGGCTTGATGCACCCTTACATGCTATAGTACTCTTGTGTTTCTGAAGCTTTTGATTGAGAAGTGATAAGCTAAGTTCTTGTGCACACACATACACTAGCAAGTTGAAACTAGTAGACTTATTGAATGTTGTAAGTAATTAAAAGGACATGAATATGTGCAAGAAGATTTGGTTTCCATGCTTTGAGTACAAGTAGGTGCATTAAAGAGATTTTTGCTTGGGATTAATTATGTTTTACCACCAAGTGAGATTTTGAGCCTATATGCATATCTTTTGCATTTTATATTCGTTTGCTTGAGTGTCCACATGTTGTTTGCATTGCTAGCACTTGTTTGAGACCTTTCTTGAAATGCATGACATTATTTGATGATAAGATGATAAAGGCATTTAGGAATAACCAATTATTATCCAAATTACCACACCCTTTACATATGATCAATTAGTTACCCCTTTGAGCTTAATCCTATTTTTTCGGTGACACACCACATTACTTGCCTAGACCTTTTTGTTGTGCAGCCTTACGTATATTTGATCCCATTTGTCAAAGGCTAGTAATAAGTTGAGGGAGTAATAAGGTGTGTGAGATGGGGTTTACTTTTGTTCATTACTTTTTGGGAAATATTGGGTTTTGTTGCTTACTTGTCAGTCGTTATTCAATAAATTCTTGAAGAAGGATTGTGGTTTCTTATATATTTATATTATCTATCTTAGCTCTCCAGAAAAAAAAAAAAAAAAAAAAAAAAATCATATGAGAGCATACTTATGTTTATGTGTTTTGTGCGATCCTTCTTCATTCGACTAGTCAAGCAGTTTGTTGGAAGAAAATTAGAAATCCATGTATGGGGAGGATGTATGTTGTTTTGTATGATTTATTATGGTTCCTACTAGCTTTTGACACTTCACCTTATTTGGCCTTACTTGACATACCTTGTCCTTAGCCCCGTTACAACCCAAATAAAAGACCTTTTGATTATCATCATTAATGTATGTTGTGTTAAAGTTAGATTGATACCAAATGTCAAGCATGCTTATGATTTTGTTGGAATTGAGTGATACACTTACCCTTGTTCTTGAGTGAATATTCTTTTGTGAGTGAAAGGTGAGTTATTGCTTGTTTTGTGCATATGAGATCCCAAGTTTTGACTTTAAGGTGTACTCTTGTGGGCTTAGCATGGTTACCAACTTATTTTTACACTTGACGTGGACTTCTAATGACCGCTGCATATTTCTTTGAGTAGACTATGTGAATACTTGCACCTTACACACCAAGACATTGCAAATTCACTTTGATTTCTTAAGTTGATGTAGCATGAGATGACTTGTATGTGTGGTGTTGCATTGAGCAATCTTTTACATGAGCTAGATGGATTTTGTGGGTACATTCACTATAGGCCCTCACGAGACCTCACTCGTCCACTAGGACTGCCTAGGGGTTTAAAGGGCTTGTTGCATATGCCAAATGCAACCGTGATCACCTACGGAAGTGGTATTATATATTTAGGTAGTATTTTATTATATATTTTTCTCGAGGACGAGCAAAAGATAGGTATGGGGGCATTTGATAGGTCCATAATTAATCATATTTTTAATACCTATTTTATGTCCGTTTTCGTAATTTTATTAATTAATAAATTGTTTTATTTTGTTTTGTAGGAAAATAAATAAAAACAGATTTCTAGCAGGAAAAGGTGCAAAAAGGGAAAGGAGGTGGAAAATACTTGAAGAAAAGGAAATTGGAGGAAAAATCGATTACTTATTGGAGAAGAAAAGGAAATTGAAGAAATTATATTCAAGATTGGATTGTAATCAAAGGGGCCAAACCCAATATTTTCCCCTATATATATGGCCTTCTCCCTTGTAATTTGAGACACCTAGAATTTGATAGCTCTTTATTTTCTTGCTTTTTACTTTCGTTGGTAGCTTTTATCCGACATACTCGTCTGAATTATTAATATTTTTTAGTTCTTCTTTTCCTTCTTTCGTGCGTTCACTTGTTTCAAATCTTCTGCTACGACCTTACTATTTGATTACATGCATGCTTCATTAGTTAACTAGATTTATTAATTTATTATATAAATACTTGCCTTTCATGTTATTAATATTAGGCTTATTAAGTTTCTGACCATATATAGATTAAAGTTAGTTTTGTTAAAATCGTTGATTCATATTTACTTGGTATTATTATAATTGTTTCGTTATTTTTATAATCATGAGTAGCTAATTCTCTTGCCCTAGGATGAAGATGAAGTTAATTTAATTACTCTTGATTTCTTCTCGTTCCTATTAATTGATTCTCATAATTTTTCTTGGTGCTTAATTATTCAATTGACAAAGTGATTTTGATATATTATTGTTACCAGATTTGTTTTTCATAGCCTATGCTTGCTCCTTGAAGTTTTGATAGGTTATTGTTAGATAACAAGTTTCATAGTATATGCTTGTCTCGTTGATTGATATATCTTATTTTTGAAGAAAAGAGGATTGATTTAGGGCGAGTTGATATTATTTGTGATTGATTAACGGATTCGGATTCCTAGGTTTTCCATATTATTTGATAATCTTTGTTAATTAGTTTAATTAGGTTAATTAAAACTCATCTCAAACCTATTTGTCTAGTTCGCCTGATTTAATTATTAGGGTTTTGAAAATTCATAGTCTCTGTGGATCGACCTGTATTTGCTACAATTAACCACTGTGCGCTTATAACAAGCCAACTTATAACAAGTAATCATTTCACAAGGCTAGAATTATTTTTGTATTTTTTTCATTTTTCAAATTTTTTTTGAGTTTTTTTGCATTTTTCAAATTTTTTTTTGAATTTTTTATATAAGAATACTACTAAATCCCTCCCCCATACCTAAATCATGCATTGTCCTCAATGTATGCAAATGAGAGAAAAAATGACAAAGGAAAAGGACGAGAATACCTGATAAGGCATGACGGAGAAACATTATTACCTATAACACTCATACACACTCCCCCATACCTAAACTTGACTATATGGGAGATACATTACGAAACAGATATACTAACCAATACCAGATCGAGGAAAAACACCACATGTAACACAATCATCAAACATGTGAAACACACCCACAGAAACATCATTATCCACTAGAGAAATATGATCATGCACCAGAATAAAACTCATACCAGTAACATCATTCATAGACCAATTAGACGCTTCTTTATGTTGTTTAAGCAAATTAATCACTTGAAATTCTTGGTTATGAACTATGTCACTAGAGAAAACAACATGAGTTTCACTATCAACTATCAAAGACTGATCAAGAATGGAAATAGAAGGATTATGAACGAAAGTGGGTGGCTCACCAACGGAAGTTTTAACAACAGACCTAGGATCAAAAGAAATATCCTCAAGTTGGGTTTCATGCTTAGAACAAATGGCATTCAATTCATCTAACATCTCATCAGAAGAAAAATTTCTATACAACTCATGAAGTTCTTTATTACTCTCATACTCTAACAAAACATCTTCCTCAAGAAAAGACTCAATTGTACTATCCTCAATATTTGACCATGAAACAACCTCATCTATCAAATTAACACCTGTAGGTTGAATAGACATGACTATTAATGGAAAATCAAAAGGAAAATCTATATTATCCTAAGAAAAATCTAGACCTTGCTCCTAACAATAAGATACTACTAAAAGTCACAACTCAAAAAGCACTCGTCCTGACTGGCCAGGCAGGTGCAAGCATTGCCAAGAGGCTAAACACCTTTCTAGACACCAATCCAAATTAGCCAGGTAAGCGTCACGCTTGCCTAGACACCAAACGAAAGAATACTTAGTGATTTGTTCCTCCTAGATTCTCTTCCTAATTGAGCGTGAGATCCTAGGGGCCAACGTCTACTTAATTTTATTAAGGAAAAGGGAATGCAAGATGAACGAATTAGTGATTTGTGGGCCAAGGAAAGGGTGATGAAATCCCTCACCTTATCTTGTAATTGGGTGGCACCCTTAAGATTGATTGAATGATGCAACACACAAAGAACAAGAAAATAAACACTTATGGATGCACTACACTATGTGTTCTATTCTAAATTGTACGTACCTCTTTCCTCCAGCAATCACCACAGTTATATAAGATGGAAAGCAATAAATACAATAAAGAAATCTAGATGATGTGATCCTGTGTGAGAGAATGAATGATGCAGCAAATTGGTTTAACAAACAATTAACTAACTAATATTTTTGGGTTTTTTGAATTTTTAATTTTTTTTTGTTTTTTCAATAATGAGAAAGAAAGAATAATAGAGAGAGGTGATACGGAATACCGAAAAGCGCTTCTAAAAATTTCAAAAGAGACAGCGAGGCCTTCTAGCGATCTTCTTGTCCAAGCTTTTCTCCGCTTCACAATTCCCTAAAAAAAACAAAAAAAAGAAAACAAGAAACTAATCCGAAGAATTAATATCAAGGAAAGAAAATTACCAATAGTCCCCGGCAGCGGCGCCAAAAACTTGATGTGTAAAATAACTGCAAGCGCACAGTGGTTAATTGTAGCAAATACAGGTCGATCCACAGAGACTATGAATTTTCAAAACCCTAATAATTAAATCAGGCGAACTAGACAAATAGGTTTGAGATGAGTTTTAATTAACCTAATTAAACTAATTAACAAAGATTATCAAATAATATGGAAAACCTAGGAATCCGAATCCGTTAATCAATCACAAATAATATCAACTCGCCCTAAATCAATCCTCTTTTCTTCAAAAATAAATATATCAATCAACGAGACAAGCATATACTATGAAACTTGTTATCTAACAATAACCTATCAAAACTTCAAGGAGCAAGCATAGGCTATGAAAAACAAATCTGGTAACAATAATATATCAAAATCACTTTGTCAATTGAATAATTAAGCACCAAGAAAAATTATGAGAATCAATTAATAGGAACGAGAAGAAATCAAGAGTAATTAAATTAACTTCATCTTCATCCTAGGGCAAGAGAATTAGCTACTCATGATTATAAAAATAACGAAACAATTATAATAATACCAAGTAAATATGAATCAACGATTTTAACAAAACTAACTTTAATCTATATATGGTCAGAAACTTAATAAGCCTAATATTAATAACGTGAATGGCAAGTATTTATATAATAAATTAATAAATCTAGTTAACTAATGAAGCATGCATGTAATCAAATAGTAAGGTCGTAGCAGAAGATTTGAAACAAGTGAACGCACGAAAGAAGGAAAAGAAGAACTAAAAAATATTAATAATTCAGACGAGTATGTCGGATAAAAGCTACCAACGAAAGTAAAAAGCAAGAAAATAAAGAGCTATCAAATTCTAGGTGTCTAAATTACAAGGGAGAAGGCCATATATATAGGGAAAAATAATGAGCTTGGGTCCTTTTGATTACAATCCAATCTTGAATATAATTTCTTCAATTTCCTTTTCTTCTCCGATAAGTAATCGATTTTCCCTCCAGTTTCCTTGACTTCAAGTATTTTCCACCTCCTTTCCCTTTTTGCACCTTTTCCTGCTTGAAATATGTTTTTATTTATTTTCCTACAAAACAAAATAAAACAATTTATTAATTAATAAAATTACGAAAACGGACATAAAATAGGTATTAAAAATATGATTAATTATGGACCTATCAATATACACATTTTTTTTTCATCATTTTTTTTTGTTTTTATTATTTTTTTTTATTTTTCATTCCAGTAATCAGAGGTTGGAACCAGTCACCAAAAATTCAAAAATTTTAGCCCTTATCATTTTGATAAGTTCCTGGGTCATCCTAGTATTTAACTAGTCACCAAAAATCAGAGAATTTTAGCACATATTATATACCAATAGGTTCCTGGGTCATCCTAGTATCCAACATAATCTCAAAGGAGTATAACAACCTATATACATTTTCTTTGGGGTATTGTAGTAAGCATTTTATTTTATCAGAGTATAACTAACAGAGTTTAGAGTTCATCAACATCAGTAGTTTTTCATGAAAGGTAATGCACACAGTATTTATAGACTCAGAGTTTAGGACAAAATAAACTAAGAGATGCTATAAATATGAGCCAGTATCATGCTGTGTTAACTTTCTGCACAATCTAATATTAGATCACAATAACTCAGAAAGATTCATGATTAATTGCTGAGAATCATGCTTCATACATATTTCTTCATTGGTGTTTTCATTCAGACAAAAATCAACTCAGAGTTCACAGAGTTTATCAAACTTATTAACAGTGTATGACATACAGACATACTGACAGAGTTTAACAGAGTATGCATAACAGAGTTTAATCAACAGAGTTCAATTAGTATTTAACCAATCAGGAAATATGATTAATACATCACATAAGTAAAGTTTGAATCTAACCAACATTTCTAGTCAGAACCAGAGACCATTCCTAGTTCATTAACCAGCCTTGTAAATGTAGCTTCACTCAATGGTTTAGTGAAGATATCTGCAAGCTGTTGTTCTGTAGAGACAAAATGTAGTTCAATATTTCCTTCTTCCACATGTTCTCTAATGAAGTGGTACCTTATGCTGATGTGCTTGGTCATTGAATGCTGTAATGGATTACCTGTCATAGAAATAGCACTTTGGTTATCACAGTAAATAGGTATATTACTGTACCTCAATCCATAATCCAGCAATTGATTCTTCATCCATAAGATCTGTGCACAACAGCTACCAGCTGCAATATACTCTGCTTCAGCTGTAGATGTGGAGATTGATTTCTGTTTCTTGCTGTACCAGGAAACAAGTCTGTCACCAAGAAATTGACAACTTCCACTAGTGCTCTTTCTGTCTACCTTGCAGCCTGCAAAGTCTGCATCAGAATACCCAAGTAGCTTAAAATCTGATTCTCTGGGGTACCACAGACCTAATGATATGGTGCCCTTGAGATACTTGAAGATTCTTTTCACAGCTGTCAGATGTGGCTCTCTAGGATCTGCCTGAAACCTTGCACAAAGACAGGTTGCATACATGATGTCAGGCCTACTAGCTGTCAAGTATAGAAGAGATCCTATCATGCCCCTGTAGTTTGTCATATCCACTGAAACTCCCGTGTCTTTGTCCAGTTTAGTTGCTGTTGCCATGGGAGTTGATGCAGATGAACAGTCAAGCATACCAAATTTCTTGAGAAGATTTCTGGTGTATTTTTCTTGATTAATGAAAATTCCATCTTCTGTTTGTTTCACCTGTAGGCCTAGAAAGTAACTAAGCTCTCCCATCATGCTCATTTGATATCTGGACTGCATGAGCTTGGCAAACTTCTTACAGAGTTTATCATTAGTAGACCCAAAGATGATGTCATCAACATAAATTTGAACTAAAAGGAGGTCACTTCCTTGATTGAAATAAAACAAAGTTTTGTCAATTTTTCCTCTATTGAATCCACTTTCTAGAAGAAACTGAGCAAGTGTCTCATACCATGCTCTTGGTGCCTGCTTGAGTCCATATAGTGCCTTATCTAGCCTGTAGACATAATCTGGATATTTGGGGTCCACAAATCCTGGTGGTTGTTCAACAAACACTTCTTCTTCAAGCTTTCCATTCAGAAAAGCACTTTTCACATCCATCTGGAACACTTTGAATTTCTTGTGAGAGGCATATGCTAGAAAAATTCTGATTGCCTCCAATCTTGCTACTGGAGCAAATGTTTCATCATAATCTATTCCTTCCTGCTGTGAATAACCTTTTCCTACCAGTCTAGCCTTGTTCCTCGTGATAACACCTTCACTGTCAGTCTTGTTTCTGAAAACCCATTTAGTACCAACAATAGATCTGTTCTTTGGCCTTGGTACAAGGGTCCAAACTTCATTTCTTTCAAATTCATTTAACTCTTCCTGCATTGCTGTTATCCAGTCTGCATCTTGAAGAGCTTCTTCCACTTTCTTTGGTTCATTTTTAGACAAGAATGCATGAAACAGACATTCACTTGCAGTAGCACTTCTTGTCTTTACTTTTACATCTGGATCACCAATTATCAAATCAGGTGTATGTGATTTAGTCCATTTCCTAGCAGAAGGCAAATGACTTCTATCAGCATGTGATCCTCCCCCTTGATCCATGCTCTCCTGATTCTGTTGTGATCTATCTTTGTTTTCTGAGACTCCCCCTGAACTTGACTGCCCAGAGTCAGAATTTGAATTTTCAGAGTTTGAAGCATCAGAGTTTGATCCAGATTTTTCAGTTGACTCAGTATCAGTGTTTGAGTCTTCATCTTGATCATGCTCCCTCTCAACTGGTTCTCCCCTTTGTTGTGACTGAGAAGTTTCTCCAGAATTTACCAGTAGAGGTTCAGAGTTTGTTTCAACAGAGTCTGTCAGAATTGTTTCATCAGAGTTTCCTTCATCAGAGTTTAAAACTTCATTTTCAAAGTTCAGTTGATCATATTCATCTTTGTCTTCAAGTCCAGTTATCTTCTTATCATCAAAAGAAACATGTATAGATTCCATGATCACTTTAGTTCTCAGATTGTAAACTCTGAATGCCTTTGTTGACAGTGGATAGCCAACAAAAATTCCTTCATCTGCCTTTAACTCAAACTTGGTCAACTGTTCTGGATGAGTCTTCAAAACAAAACATTTGCACCCGAAAATATGAAAGTATTTCAGGTTAGGCTTCTTTTTCTTCACCATCTCATATGGTGTCTTTCCATGCTTATTGATCAGTGTTGCATTTTGAGTAAAACAAGCAGTTTGAACAGCTTCTGCCCAGAAATAAGTTTGCAGTTTTGCTTCATCAAGCATAGTTCTGGCAGCTTCAATTAAGGTTCTATTTTTCCTTTCAACTACACCATTTTGTTGTGGTGTACCAGGTGCTGAAAATTCTTGTTTCACTCCATTGTCCTTGCAGAATTCTTCCATTGTTGCATTTCTGAACTCAGTTCCATTATCACTTCTGATGATTCTGACTTTGTTGTTTGATCCTTTGTCCAGAAGCTTCACATGCTCCATCAGAGTTAATGCAGTTTCATCCTTCTTTGCTAGAAAATACACCCAGGTGAATCTAGTGTATTCATCAACAATGACTAAAGCATATTTCTTCCTTGCAATAGACATAACATTTACTGGACCAAAGAGATCAACATGCAGAAGATGATAGGGATCAGTGATAGAAAATTCTGTCTTGCTCTTGAAAGATGACTTCCTTTGTTTAGCCTTCTGACATGAGTCACATAGGCCATCAACATTTAACAGGGTCTTTGGGAGTCCTCTTACAAGATCCTTTCTGATCAATTCATTGATGTTGTTCAAGTTCAAATGTGAGAGTTTCTTGTGCCACTTCCAACTCTCTTCACTAGACATTCTTGTTGACAGGCAAATAACTTTTCCAACAGAGTCTATCAAAAGCTTGATTTCATAAATGTTGTTTTGCCTGTGACCAACTAGAACAACCTTTCCTGTAGATTTGCTGATAACTTCACAATATTCAGGTTGAAAATCTACATGATATCCCTTGTCACAGATTTGACTCACAGATAGCAAGTCATGCTTGAGTCCTGGGACATGAGCTACATTGTTTATGATGACATTTCCAAGATTGATATTGCCATATCCCAATGTTCTTCCTATATTGCCATCACCATAGGAAACTTTTGGGCCAGCCTTCTCCTCATATTCTGATAGCAGGGCTTTATTTCTAGTCATGTGTCCTGAACATCCACTGTCCACGACTAGGGTTGCCTCCCTGTTACCCTGCAATCAAAAACAATTACTGAGGATTAGTTTTAAGGATCCAGACTTGCTTGGATCCTTTGGCATTCTTAACTTTGTTAGCTTTTGCAGTGGAATTAACATTATCAGAGTTTGAGCTAACATTATCAGTGTTTACACTTGCAGTATCAACTTTAACCCATTTCAGATTGGGTTTCAGTTCATAGTAATTATGATAGATAGCATGATATTCTCTGCAAGTATAGATGGAATGCCAAGTGCTTCCACAGTGTGTGCATAGAGTCTGTGGCTTAGTTCTAGCAAAATCCTTCTTTACCTCAGTCTTTGTAGGTAAAGAATTTATATTTTTATTTTTCTTGCAGAAATTTGCAAGATGCTTAGTACTACCACAGTTATGACATGTCTTTCTTGGAGCATAACTAGCAAGCATTGGTTTATTTCTTGAAGTGATGCCTACTTTTCCATTTCTGTTCTTGTTTGACACCTTCTTTTTCTCAACAGATTTTAACTCCTTCAGTTTATGTTTGAGTTGTTTATCTGTCATTGAACCAATATTAACCTGTTTTACACTAGTTTTTACTGGTTTTCTTTTGACATCTTCCTTTTCATTTTCAGACAAAAATTTACTGGTTCCATGAACAAATTTAGTTATGACTTTAACTTGATTTTGAAATCTAAGTTCATCTCCCTCATTATAACCTAGACCAACAGTGTCTGTTTGAAAAATCTGTTGAGTGTCCTTTCCAGAATTAGTCCAAGTCCTAATTTTCTTATTTGCTTCCTCCAACTCAGATTCTAGTTGTTTATATTTCTGAAGCAAATCCTGTTCTATAGAAACATCATCATCTCTTTCTTTCTGAACTTGTTGCATGTTTTCAAGTTTCTCTTCAACAAGTTTATTTCTTTCTTTAAGTTCAAAATTTTCAGCTTTTATCCTCTCATTTTCTAAAGTCTGATCCCTATAACTTATATGCAATGACTTAAGAAAAATTTTTAATTGAGCAATGTCATCAATATTATAAGCATAGGTAGTTAGAGGTACCTGATTTTCAGAGGATTCTGATTCAGTAGTAGCCATGAGAGCATAGTTCACTTCTTCATCAGAATCTGAAGTATCTGCCCAATCTCTGCCTTTAGTGTAGAGTACCTTTCCAGTTTTACCCTTCTTGCACTCAGGAGCATAGTGGCCCATCTCCTTACACTTGTAGCATTGAATTTCAAACTTATCCTTCTTTCCTTTAGAATCTCTCTTATCAGACTTTCTGTAGCTTTTCCTGTCTTCATTTGAATCCCTAGAAAACCTTTTTCCTTTCTTGAAATTCTTGAAGCCCATTTTCTTGAAAGTCTTCACCATCAACACAGCCATTTTTCTCATTTCTTCATCATCCTCAGAGTCAGATGATTCAGAAGAGTTTGAATCATAATCAGAGTTTGGTGAATCACTTTCTGAATGTATGACCAAAGCTTTTCCCTTCATTTTCCTTCTTGTTGCCTCTTTCTTCTGAGACTTCTCTTCAACATTAAGAGCAACAGACTTTCCTTTTCTGCTTGATCTCCTGTTTCTCTGCTCCATTTCCAATTCATGAGTTTTGAGCAGTCCATAGATTTCATCAATCTCTGTTTCAGCAAGATCATAGTTGTCTCTAATAGTGGTTGTTTTCACATCCCACTTTTCAGGTAGAGAAAGAAGAAACTTGAGATTCGAGTCTTCTAGATCATACTCTTTGTTGACCAATGACAGATCATTAATCAGTTTACAGAATCTATCAAATGTTTCTGTCATGGTCTCTTCAGGTTTAGCCTCAAAATGCTCATACTCTTGTGTGAGTATGTTTCTCCTATTCTTCTTAATAGCTGCAGTTCCTTGACACTTGACTTCAAGAGCATCCCATATCTCTTTTGCAGTGGTGCAGTTAATGACTTTGTTAGACATAACATTGTCTAAGGCACTATGCAGTAAATGCCTAACTTTTGCATCCTTAGCAATTGATGATAGATCTTCAGGAGTCATGTCCTTCTTTTCCTTTGGAACCATTTTTGCTGCTTCACCAGCAACTGCAACAGATAGCTTTGTAGGATTGTGAGGGCCTTCATAAATCCTGTCAAGATATTCTGGATCTGTAGCCTCCAGAAACATAGTCATCTTGACCTTCCACATAGCATACTCTAATGGCCTCAGAATAGGAACCCTGATTGGTTCATAACGACTCACAGTAGTAGGAGCCTTTTCAGAAACAGTAGGTGTTGGTGGAGGAATTTCTGACATGATTATTGTTGTGTTTGGATCTTAACCTGTAATAAAGTAACAGATTGGCTCTGATACCACTTGTTAGGCCGAATACACAATTAATAATCAACTTTGTATGAGAGATTAATAAGTAAAAGCGTTTATGCACTTAAAAAAAACTTCTTGTATTTCAAACCCTCTTCGTGATGTAAAATATCACAAAGAGCTGCTAGGTTACAATAATGATAATTCGTTATCGATACCCTTCTAGGGTTAACCTATCTGTATTTATATAACATACAGCTACGATACAATCTCTAATTGATATTCCTAATAATCAGCTATACAATGATATCAATTACAGATTGTCACACGTCTCCTATGTCAACTCGATCTCTTTGATAGCTATCCAATCTTCAAAGATATCGCTTCCATAATTAATCTTTAATCACTGTTGAACAGTAGACACGCTTCCTCCAGACAGAATTTAACAAACTCTGTCGAGCTTCCACCTGTCAGAGTTTAACTAAACTCTGACTGCTTCCAGCTAAACTCTGATAACTCCCTGTAACACTTAAACACTGATTAAAGCACATCAATTATATTTAACAATTATGCTTTACAATCTCCCCCTATTTGATTGTTAGGGTTTGACAAGCAAATTCCTAGAGGATAACTCAACTGATACAGAAAACAAAAATGAAATACAAAGATAAATAATATTAAAGCGCATTTTGTATCATATATACATTTTCCAGATTTCTAAAATTTGAACAAGTACAAGACAAATTGTTCCTTTAGACTGAACATATCTTCAAGTTTGCCTTGCTTTCTTTCCACATAACACTAATACTCCTATTAGCTTTTCCTTTCCCAAAATAAAGTTAATTCCGTGTCAACAACCTTTTCTTTGCCCTTAAGCCTAGTAGATTTTTCTTGATCATCCAACTTCTCCCCCTCAGTTCGGTTATCCTCCAAAGTAGTAGGATGTGGAGTTGGTAAATTAGACGAAGATGAATTTACCAAGGAGTTGATTGCATCATTAAACTGGGTTGCCATGGTATTCAGTTGAACCTGGAATACATCATGCTGAATAAGTTGCAAATTTTTGATTTCTGCAATGGACTTATAGATATTTTGCAACTCTTTCTCCATTGTTTGGACCCGTGTAAGGAGTCTGATGTATTCCTTTCTAGTTATAGGTGCATGTGGTTGAGTAGGTTGCTCACTCGTACGTTCTGCAGGTATTTCACTCAACGCTCTATATTCACTCGGTTTAGTAGTTTGGGTGACACTTACATGTTCTGTTTGTGTTTCCCTCAACTCTCCTCCAGAGCTTTCACTGATATGTGTACCTGCAAATGAAATCATCCTAGCCCCTTTTTCAGAGGTCACGGATGGTGCAATGAAAGTTTGTGAGCTTCCTCCCTCACGTGAAGCGAGTTACCGACCACTGGTAAAGAATGGTAAATCTCGAAAGAGATCCAGAGATTTTCCCTCTTGGAGGTTAAACTTGAATCGATTAAATGGCACAAAACCTAAGTTTCCCTCGACTGTTTGTGAAGACACTTGGTTCATAAAAGAACCACCTACCGATGTATCTTTCCGTAAAATGGAAGATTCACCAGTAGTTATTGAGGTAGGTACTTCCACCTCGGATGCCTGTGAAGGCATTTGATCTTTAGAAAGATCATCAACCACTCTCATTCCGTGAAATGGAACTCAAGATAGTTGCTCCCGTCAATTCAACCTTATTTACATTTTCACTCATTTGACTAGGAAGAATTGTTTCAATAACAATTGCAGTTACCTCAGGTTCATTTGGTTTACTTCTTTTAGAATGAGGTAGAGCTGCTGATGTAACTAACTCCTTATGTAATGCTGCTGAGGCACTATCTCCCTCAAAAGTGTTGATGCTGGTCGTTTAAGTGTGTTTGTGTTTGCATTTGTAGAATGGGTTCTTCGACCTGTGTTAGAGTCGGTGGGATTTCCTGCTCTTGGTCGGGTAAGATGGCCACTAGGGGCTGTAGAAACTGTATTTCTTGTGACACAATAGGGAATACAGAGGTTGGAATAGTAGGGATTGAAATATTACCTTGTCGTATACCTGCTCTCACTGGTCTTGGTAACAACGGAAGTGGGACAGTCTTTAGATATTCAGTTAGGACTGTAGGCACATCCGTATAGTTCTTTTTGCTTATGTAATTAATTACATTCGTCTTCATGTAAGAACATTCCACCTTTCGACCATTTTCCAGGCGTACCCTGTCTTCATCATTCAAAAAATCATTTAATATTATGTGTAGAAACCTTGGATATAGACATTTGACATTTTGAGTCCGAACATCTCTTCTTCCCAAGTGTTTCATCCTTAAAATGATTTGACCAAGCACTATTTTTCCAAAATTAATCCTCAAATTATAGGCGACCGCATACCCTAATTTTTGAATAAATTCAGGTATTCGATCTTGATTTGTTCTATCTGAGGAATAAACATGGTTAAGAGTGTGAAAGAAGAAATTCCAGTACTGGGTTAGAAACGTTCTAGAAAGATTACCAATATTGAAATTGCCATCTTGGTACCTTATAAAACGAAAGAACATTTCAATCTGTTCAGGTGTAGGATCAGAAACAAGATTTTCCATAGGAAAATGAAGAATTCGATTAACATCTCATTCAGTGACCCTAATCAACCTACCAAACAGTCGATATGTGATTGCACACCCGTCCTGTCCAGAAGTGTTAACCGCACTGCAATATAGTTCACGCAATGCATCATGGTTAAGCTGCACTGGTGTAACTAAAGCATAGCGAATTAATGAATGTTCATTCAGAAATTGTGTCCAAGCCCAAAATTGCTCATCCAGAATGGTTTCGATTTGCTGAATGGAAATAGGATTAACTTTAGCAATTAAAAAGCTTCCCTGCAATGCCATTTTCAAAATTTTGAGGAAATTCAAAAACAAGGGTTAGTTTTTATAAAGGATGATGTATAAAGCAAGAATATGAAATCCGATCTAAAAACCACCATCAAGATTGAGAGATCTTTCCGATCAAAGCTCGAAATATTCAGCAATTGTGTGTATATGCTCTGTATATCTGAAAAATGATGATGTTAAACACAAACAAAAACTCATCATTTGTAAGGTTTCAAGGTTTAGTGGGTCAGGTGTGATAGTGACAGGTTATGTTGAAAAAATAACACCGTTCAATAATTTCTCACCTAACAACCTAATTAGCCGAAAAACATCTTATCACTGAAACCCGTCACCCGAAAAACATCTTATCACCGAAACCTATCAGCCTATACACATATTTAATACTTCTAATTATTATGGATTTAAAAATAATCAAGCAGTAAATCAAGAATTAATCCACAATAATCAGATAAACTCACAATTAAATAGATATAAAATTAACAAAATATCATTAATTGATATATGACAATAAAATATTTATTTAATTATGCTACAATGATATCTCCAAAATAATCATGCAGATAAGCAAATAAAACAAACAAAATCCAGAGAATGAAATTCACTGGCTGCAAGCAAATTGAACAGACATTTTAGAAGATCATTTGAAATTTAATATACCAAGCTCACTTACCAACCTTGAAAATGTTGCTTCATCCAAATCTTTAGTAAAAATGTCTGCCAACTGTTTTTCACTATGAACAAAATGCAGTTCCACAGTGTCTTTCATCACATGCTCCCTGATGAAATGGTATCTGATGTCTATGTGCTTGGTTCTAGAATGCTGCACTGGATTATGTGATATTGCAATTGCACTAGTGTTGTCACAGAAAATTGGGATCTTTTCAACTTTAACTCCATAGTCAAGTAGTTGATTTCTCATCCATAGAATCTGTGCACAATAACTCCCAGCTGCTATGTATTCAGCCTCTACAGTTAAGGTAGATACTGAGTTCTGCTTCTTATTGAACCATGAGACCAGCTTATTTCCCAAGAATAGACAGGTTCCTGTTGTACTTTTTCTATCCATTTTGCAACCTACATAATCTACATCTGAGTAACCAATTATATCAAAACCAGAATCTCTAGGGTACCAAATACTAAGGTTTGGTGTTCCCTTAAGATATCTGAAAATCCTTTTAATAGCTACTAAGTGAGATTCCCTAGGATCAGCTTGAAATCTAGCACATAAACATGTAGCAAACATAATATTAGGTCTACTAGCTGTTAAGTATAAAAGAGATCCAACCATGCCCTTATAGTTTGTCATGTCCACCTTCTTTTCTTTAGTATTCAGTTCAAGCTTAGTGGCAGTGGCCATGAGTGTTTTTGCAGAAGAGCAATCTGCTAAATCAAACCTTTTTAAAAGATCATAAATGTATTTTGTTTGACTTATAAAAATTCCCTCATTCACTTGTTTAACTTGTAAACCAAGAAAATAAGTTAAGTCACCCATCATACTCATTTCATATCTACTTCGCATGAGTTTGGCAAATCTCTTGCAAAGTTTCTCATCTGTAGACCCAAATATTATATCATCTACATAAATTTGGACAAGTATCATAGAGCCATTGACATTTCTATAAAAGAGAGTTTTATCAACAGTGCCTCGAATGAAGTGATTCTCTATAAGGAACTGTGAGAGTGTGTTATACCAGGATCTAGATGCTTGCTTCAGGCCATAGAGTGCTTTGAGTAGAAAGAACACATATTCTGGAAAGTCTGTATCTTCAAAACCAGGCGGTTGACTAACATACACCTCCTCCTCCAGAATACCATTCAGAAATGCACTCTTGACATCCATTTGATAGACTTTGAAATTGGCGTGCGCTGCATAGGCCAGGAAGATCCTTATTGCTTCTAACCTTGCCACTGGTGCAAAGGTTTCTTCAAAGTCAATTCCTTCCTCTTGACAGTAGCCTTTAGCCACTAATCTAGCTTTATTTCTTGTGACTATGCCATTCTCATCCATCTTGTTCTTGAATACCCACTTAGTGCCAATCACTGATTTGTCTTTAGGTTTGGGTACAAGTTTCCATACTTCATTTCTTTCAAACTGGTTTAGCTCTTCTTGCATTTCTAAAACCCATTCTGGATCCAGAAGACCATCTTCAACTCTCTTAGGTTCCTCTTTGGATAGAAAACTGCTATACAAGCATTCTTCTTGGGTTGCTCTTCTGGTTTGGACATTTGAATTAAGATCTCCAATGATAAGATCAAATGGATGATCCCTGGTCTATTTTCTTTGTGGTGGTAAGTTTGACCTTGATGAAGTGGCTTCATTTTCTCTATGCTGATCATTGTGGTTTGTTGTTGAGTTTTGACTGTGAGAAACTCCCCCTGAGTGTATGGCCCTCGAGATTGATGGAGTTCTTACAGATTCATCAACAGATGCTTCTCTTTCATTTTCTACAGATGCTTCAAATTGATTTCCAACTGATGGTGTAAGTTGCTCTTCAACAGGTGGTTCATTCTGCACTTCAACTGATGATCCTTGTCTGTTTCTCACACCATTTGATCTTCATTCTTCATCATCATCTTCACTTTCTTCACCACTTCTCCCATTCTCAAATGAGAGAGACTCGTGAAAACCTTCATCTACTAGACCAGATATTTTCTTGTCATCAAAGACAACATGTATGGACTCCATTACAATGTTTAGTCTTAGGTTGTAGACTCTGTAGGATTTTCCAGCTGAGTATCCAACAAAGATAGCTTCATCTTCCTTTGAATCAAATTTTCCAAGATGCTCAACATGATTTTTCAGTACAAAGCATTTGCATCCAAAGACATGCAGAAAGTTGATTGTTGGTTTCTTGCCTTTGAAAAGTTGATAAGGTGTCATGCCTTTTGCTTGATTGACCAAAGAAATATTCCGAGTGTAGCATGCAGTGTTTATAGCTTCTGCCCAGAAGTATGTTGGTAGCTTAGACTCTTCAAGCATTGTTCTTGCAGCTTCAATTAGAGTTCTGTTCTTTCTTTCCACTACACCATTTTGTTGAGGAGTTCTTGGTGCGGAGAATTCTTGGATAATTCCTTCTTCTTCACAAAACTCTCTTATTACAGAATTCTTGAACTCAGTTCCATTGTCACTTCTAATTCTCCTTACTTTGAGTAGAGGATTGTTGTTGACTATCTTGATGTGATTTATAATGACTTCACTCGTCTCATCCTTAGAGTGCAGAAAGAATGTCCAAGAGAATTTTGAGAAATCATCAATAATCACAAGACAGTATTTCTTCTTTTAGATTGATAACACATTGACTGGTCTAAAGAGATCCATGTGAAGTAGTTGCAAGGGTTGATCAATTGATGACATTGACTTTGATTTGAATGAGGCCTTCTTCTGCTTCCCTTTCTAGCATGCATCACACAATCCATCCTTGGAGTAATCCAATTTTGGAATACCTCTAACCAAATCCTTCTTTACCAACTCATTCATTGCTTTAAAACTCAAATGTGACAGTCTTTTATACCAAAGCCAACCTTCATCTACACTTGCCTTGCTGAGAAGACATGTAGTCATGTTTGCATTTGTTGAATTGAAGTCAGCAATGTACACATTTCCTCTTCTGTCTCCTGTTAACACTACCTTGTTGTCACTTTTCTTGAAAATGACACAAGCTTCAGATGTGAACCAGACATTCTGGCCTTTATCACACAGTTGACTGACACTTAGCAAGTTATGCTTAAGTCCATCAACCAGTGCTACTTCTTCAATGACAATATTCCCTTGTGAAATCAAGCCATATCTTCTAGTATATTCTTTGCTGTTGTCTCCAAAGGTAATGCTAGGGCCAGCTCTCTCCTCAAACTTAGTGAGCTGGATAGAATCTCCAGTCATATGCCTAGAACAACCACTGTCCAAATACCAAAAATTCTTTCTGTTTCCCTGCACACATCAAAACAAAATCAAGTTGATTTTGGTACCCAAGTTTTCTTGGGTCCTGCCTTGTTAGTCTTTTTTTTATTTTTCAAGCCCTTACTACCCAAGGGTTCTGATTGAGTTAAATCAACCTTAACTCTTGGTGTAGGTTTTTGAAAAATAGGTTGTTTCACTTGCTCACATGCATTAAAACTAGATGTATAATTTGGCATAGTCTGTGCAAACATGTTATTCATCATCCATGGCAACTGAGGCATGTAAAAAGTATTGTAATATGGATTATGCATGAATGGCATATTAGCATACTGACTAGATGCATGAGCAGGTTGAACAAACATGTTAGGTGTAACATTAATAGCAGGCATAGGCATAGATATAGGCATACTAGGCACAGAAGCATCTTTAACAGTTTTACAGTTGATAGACAAATGATTAACACTACCATATTTTACACATTCTTTCCTAGGTGCATACTTATCAGGTGTGTAATTGCTGTGTTTGTTAATTCCTAATTTGCCATTTCTATTCTTCTTTTTAGCCTTAGCCTTTGGTTCTGTCTTTTCTAATTTATCCTTCAATTTCTTGATGGATAAATGGCCTATGTTTCCTTGTTCAACAGATTTGGTTTTGCTGCACTCTCCAACTACAAAGTTTTTGCTGACAGGTCCATATTGGTTATTTAGTTTAATCAAGGTTGCTTTGCTGACAGGTTCTAACTTCAATGGACATATCACATCCATTGAGTCACTGTCTAAAGCAGTCTCCCCATCAACTCCTAACTTTACTTCTGCTAATTTATGAAAAGAATCAACTCCTTGTATATTATAAATTTCTTCAGTTTTAGCCTTTTATCCCTTCCACTTAGCAATTAAGTCTTGTTCCTCTTTTAACTATTTTATTAAACACTCTTCTCTTTTCAGAGCCTCAAGTAACTCATTCTTAGCATCCTGGCAAACTCTTTTCATTGTTTCAAAATCAATTAGTTGAGTCTCTAACAGAGTATTCCTATCACCTATCTTGGCATTAAGATCTTTAATCTTTTTGTTCTCCTTGTTAAGCGATTTTAATGTGACATGCATGTTATACAATTCATTAGGCATTTCATTAACAACATTATCACATTCATCTTTGGAAAGTTCAGTTAGGTTTGTAGAGTATACCTGGTTGCTTGTTGAACTAGCCTCTTCATCAGTTTCGTTTGCCATCAGTGCAAGATTGACAAACTCCTATTCTGCATCTGAGTCTCCTCCAGCTACCCAATCATCATCTCTAGATACAAATGCTCTTTCCTTTTGCTTGAGAAGATCAAAGTATTTCTTTTTGTAATCAACAGTCTCGAACTGTTTCTTCTCTTTCTCAGCTTTGGATTTTCTGCATTCATTGGCCAAGTGACCAGCAATTCCGTAGCTATAGCATTTGATCTTTGATCTTTCAACCACATCCTTGTTCGGTTGATAACTTTTCTTGAATTGCCCGGCTCCTGCTGGATTCTTCTTGAATCTTAACTTCGAAAATCTCTTTGACAGAAATGCCAAATACTCATCTAGATCTTCAGCTTCATCTTCACTTAATGCATCAGGTTCTTCAATCATCTTACTTTTACCTTTGCTAGTTGCAGCTCCACCTTCACAAGTTCTTTGAATTGGTATGACTTCCACATTCTTCATCTTCTCTCCATCTTGGTTTGTTGGAATATTATCCACCAAGGCTATAGCTCCACTTTTCTTCTGGCTCTTTTCTAATTCCTCATCCTGCTGCATTTCAAGCTCATATGTTTTTAGGATACCATACAGTCTCTCAAGTGTAAAACTTTTGTAGTCTTGGGAGTTTCTCAACGAGACTGTAACTGGCTTCCATTCCTTAGGAAGAGATCTCAGAAGTTTTAAGTTGGAGTCTTTGACTTCATATGTTCTCCCATACAACTTCAGGCCATTCAGTAGTTTCTGAAATCTACTGAATATATCGGTTAAATTTTCACCAGAATTATGGTGGAAGTGTTCATACTGTTGTATGAGGAGTTGCATCTTGTTCTCTCTGACCTGCTCAGTTCCTTCACAGATGGTTTGGATAATGTCCCACACTTGCTTAGTAGTGGTGCAGTTAATGACATTATCAAACATATCTTGATCGATTCCATTGAACAAAATGTTCATGGTCTTTCTATCTTTGTGAATCTCCTCCAAGTCTTCATCTGTGTACTCAGCTTGATTCTTTCGAATAGGCCTTCCAACAGCTACAGTGCCAGCATCTTGACCAATCCCAGAGTTGGCCTTCATTGGAACATGAGGTCCTTTCTCTATGCAATCTACATAGCCTTCATCGATGGCTGAGAGATGGAGGTGCATCTTTACTTTCTAGTGAAAGTAATTATCTTTGTCAAGCATTGGAATCTTCACACCTGTATCCTTCCTTCCCATGGTTTTGATCTTTAGACTTCTTGTATGTTAGAAGTTTGCTCTGATACCAATTGTTAGGTCCCGAAGTATCGTAGAAGGGGGGTTGAATACGATACTACCAAAAAAAAATTAATTCCGAGAATATATCTTTATTGATAATAAACTCGAAGGGTTTTTACAACTTCTAATCCAATGGATTATCTTCAAAACCAGAATACTGTTAAGGATAGTTTAGGCACGAGGACCTTCTACCCGACACTTCCTAAAAGCGGGCTAAGCGGGCTTCCCTACTAGATGGACTGTCTAGCAGCTTACACAGAGAAGATATAAGAGAGAGAAGAGAGAGTTGTGTGTTGAGGTGTGTTTTGAAATGAAATACAACAAGCCTATTTATAGGTTTTAGAAAGTCACTATGATGTACTATTCACGTGGGCCCCACCTGCATAGTAATCACTATTCCAACAACCAAAACGCGTCTGCTGAGATTTTTTGGACGTGGACCCCACCTACATAGTACTATTCCACCAACCATCTGTTGAAAATATTTTGGATGTGGGCCCCACCTGCATAGTAACCACTTTTTGCACAGTACCTGCATAGTAACCGTGCATAGTAATCTTGCATAGTAACCTTGAATAGTAATCGTGCATAGTAACTTTGCATAGTATTACTATTTTTGGCTGCTTCTTTTAGGCTTCTCTCTTCTATTTCAAATATTCTACTAAATTAATTCATTTCAGGAATTAGTTCAAGTACGAGATTAATTTAATTATTTATTATAAATAATTAATTAATCTGTTACTTAGTTAATTTTCAGAGTAAATTAATTTTTGACAATACCTTGAGATATTATGTTTGTCCTTGATCGTCAAAAGGCTTTGACAATTCTTTCTGTGAATTAATGTGTTGAAACTTCTCGTATGTGCTGACACTTAGTGCACTGGTCTGGTTCACAAGTGACTAATACCGATCTTGATCTTTACATCTTCGTTACATTCCAATTGATTAGCCTGCAGCAGTATCTTCAAATAATATAAATACATGGAATCTTTTGGCCCTTCAACTGAATCATCTGTACATCCTTGTCGGTGCATGTTCTTCAAATTTCACGATCCTTGTATAGAGTTAATATTATTTATCTTTTATCCTAGTTGAGTTATATATGTCCTCTATTACATATTACATTACATTATGCTTTACAATTCTAAGTTTAAATCGAACATTGTCAAATTTTCATTCCTTAATCAAAATTTTTAAACTTGCAAGATATTTCACACATATCTTCGATCTAAAATTTTCAACTAAGTTCCAACTTAGTTTTGTTCCACACACATTTATTATTTTTTACTGATAATATTTCAATGATAAACAAACTCCCACTTTCCAAAATACAGACATAATTGTCTACTTCCATTATCGATTTTTCATAAAACCTTTACAACTAAGCAAATATCAAAATTTATTAAATATACCAACAACTTCATTTTCCTTTTCAAAATTCACTTACAACCAATGAATTTTCTATATTTTGATGGATCACACAACTCCCACTTTTAATTATTTCCATGAACTCAAATTCTTTCGATTTCATTTCGAAATTTCAATTTTGTACTCGCTATTCTGAGTATCAGAAGAAAAGACCTTTTCTTTATACTCTCTTTTCTTCGATTACAATGTTGTTTTTTTCAACAACGATTTCCAATTACCACGTATAGCAACGTGTTCTAATCAGACAAATTATTTTAAACAAACACACACATTTTCTAGTTCACAAGATATACCAACTCAACCACACATTGCTAGGCGTTATTTTTCAATATACCTTTTAAACCCTTATTCCAATAAAACCAATAAATTCTTGTTTACTTAATTCCGGACACTTGTTCCAGTTTTTCTAAAAAAAATTGAATTATTTCAAAAATAATCATTCACTTATGTTCATCATAAATTTCCCTTTTTTCATTTTTATGTGCTCTTTATTCTGAGCATCATAAAAATATTTCTTATAAAATATTATCTTTTAAATTGATAAATTTTCTGATTGTCTCCAAACAATCTATATTCCCTTTTTTCCGACTCCGTTAACAAATATAGAAAATACAATTATTTTGACACATTTTTTTTGCCACATTTTCTTTTCCTTGCCGCTCTCCATTCTGAGATCCACACAATTTTTCTTGACCACAATTACAACATCGTTTATTTCAACAATACATTCCAATTCATGCAAAACTTATTTATTTGCCATTTATCAACAAAAATATAGATAAATAAGATAAACAAATTGCCGAAACAAGAACAGGCAGATTCGAGTAATCGAATTGTTTTCGGAAAAACATGTAAAAGTATAATATATACAAGTCAGTCAGTTAACCCAATGCAAGAATCAGCTGTACAGGCAACTCGAAAAAACATAATTTTCATATATTATAATAGGTCTACTAAGACAACACCACATAACAAAAACAGGATGTCCAGGAGAAGAATAGAGGCAACAAAAAAAGAGCCAAAGAATAATAAAAAATTAAGCCACACGAATAACAACAACTAATAAATTAAACAATATATGCAATCTACTTAACCCAAAAACAATACACAAATAAAAGAACCATGATCGCCAACACAAAAATAAACTAGGCTAATAAAAAAAAAACAAGGCAAGATGAAAAAAAAAACTAGTGTTCAGGAGGAAAAACAAAAAATCAAAAGTAAGATGCATTCCAGGAAAGACAAAACAACCAAAAAGTGTTACCATGTGCTAACAAACAAAATTATAAAATGTCTAATATATATAATATAAGGTGGATATAGTTTCCCAAATAGCAAGACACAGCAGCACAAACTGAGGGGCCAGGAACCAGGAACTAGAAACCAGGTGAGGAGAGAACCAAAAACAATGAAACAACTTTGAAGCAGTCTTTGCAAGAGGAAAAAATGTTAAATTCTCTATGAACTCTGTTACCAATAAAATAAATCGATATGCAAAAATATGATTCTTGTTTAGTTATCAATAAGGAGAAAATATATTAGATTAAAGAAGAGGTTCCAGAAAATGCTTGAACAAGCAATCTTTTCAACACTTTTTCCTATTAGTCAAAGCTACTATATAAGGGCATACACAAATACCTCCACCTCCTCTATTGTAACCGCCCATTAATTATAAATCAATGTGGTTAATATCATTATTGCATAATTTGTAACTTACAAGTTAATGTCATTATGTAAACAATATTTGTAATTTATATTGATTATTTACATAATCAATTATATAACTTGTAACACTAATACATTTTTCATGTATTTAATCAATATATTTTATTTGACAAAATTAGTCAAATACAACAGACAATGTATTACAAAATGCATAACGAGTAAACTCACGTACATGCAGGAACAGAATACAATAGAAATTAAGAAAAAATGGAATGTCACTACAAGAATTTTTGAATCAGACCACACTCATCAAACGACACTTCGACGAAAAAGCGTTGGCTGAAATTTTTGCACAACGGTTTTTTTTCAACCATTTTGATGTATTGTCTGATCATGAACTTAACGATAGTTTTCAAAAGTGTTGTCTAGAAGATCAAAAAAGACATCCGTTTTACAACGGTTTTTGAAAGTGCTGTTGTTTAACATGTTGTCTTACAATGGTTCTCAAAAGCGTTGTAAAACTTAGACAACTGTTTCTTTTCACATGTTGCTTCAAAAGTATTCACACAACGATGACTATATACTATTGTCTGATTTTAACAACGGTTTTTGAAAGCATTGTCTAAAGAAACTTCAGACAATTCTTTTAACAATGCTTTAAAAAAACGTTGTTAAAATCAGACAAGTGTTTTGATAGCCGTTGTATAAAATGTAATCAGATAATGGTTTGTGAATACTGTTGTCTGAATTGCATGCAACACATAATGGTTTTGTATACTAAATCGTTGTCTTCAACACTTTCAGACAAGCATTTAAAAATTTAAACTGTTGTCATAAACTTATTTATACAAGCATTTTATAAATAAACCATTGTCTCATGTAACATCATGTTATTGGTGGAAAATCTTTCACCTGGATTGCTGAGGTGGTGAAATAAGAGCCCTTGATTGAAATGAGATTAGATATTAGCCGTTAGATTAAGAAAATATATATACATGTTCACACAACGGGTTTGTATATTAAACCGTTGTCTTCAACACTTTCAGACAAGCTTTTTCAAATTTAAACTGTTGTATATAAATAGTAGCAGAATTTTTTTTATTTATTAAAAAAAATCAGAAAATCAGATTTTCTGATTAATTTTTGTGTGGATATTCTCTGAAAATAGTTCTTGAAGTTCTTGAAGATCAAACAACCTTTTGAAGGTGATTCTGAAATTCAAATCTTTCATATGAGTAATCAAATTGAATCTCATGATCTGTACTACATGTTTATATGTGTGTGTATATTCAAATATGCTTGGTTCATAATTTCATAATTTTCGGATATTAACTCGAAGTTTAATTTGATTGTTAATTGATTTTTCGTATACGTGGTTATGGGGGTTAGTTTACTGATGTTCTCATCTTTGTTTTGAGTTATTAAACGTTGAGTTTGGTTTAGAATCGAAGTTCGCCGGAATCAATGTCTAGCTCACCGGGTTTTGCTCGGATTTGATCGTTTATGGTTGTTTTTGATTCGTTTGTTATGGTTGTAGTACTTTGTAAGATGCCCAGTGACTGTGGAACATGTTATTGTCGATTTGGTGAGCTAAGCAAGCTCACCGGAGCTGTTGTTGCTCGCCGGAAACTGCAAAATCTCGTCGGATTCTGCAGAAAATCCGGTAGCCTCAAGAACTCCGGCGAGTCTGTTTTTGATAAAAAAAAAAAATCGTTGTCAGACAACGGTATCTTTACAACATATCGTTGTCTGAAACTTCACATTACAACTGTATTTGTTAAAATACCGTTGTCTGTTATCAGACAACGGATAATTTGTCCAAAACCGTTGTCTAGTATCACTCGAGACAACTGTATTTCACAAATAATTACTTCGTTTAGCAAGACCACTTCGTTTATTAAATATTAAATTTTACAAACCAAATTAATTTTCTAATTTTTGAAAATTTGTGAATATCATTATAGTAGATATATCTTCACATCCGTAAAGTTGGATTGTCGAGAAATATTTTTAGAAAAATAGAAACAACAATCCGTGACAAAGCACTAGTTACGGGTACTAGTCAATATACTAGTGATCTACTAAGATCTCTAACCAAATCAATTTTTTATTTTTTGAAAATTTTTGGAATATCAATATATTAGATATATTTTGACATCCGTACTTTTGGATCGTCGAGAAATGTGGCTGAATATATTATTAAAAATTTTCAAATTTATTATGTTAATTTATATTAATGTTAAAAAAAACATAACCACTGTCAGACAACGGTATCTTTACAACATACCGTTGTCTGAAGCTTCACATTACAACTGTATTTGTTAAAATGCCGTTGTCTGTTATTAGACAACGGATAATTTGTCCAAAACCGTTGTCTGGTATCACTCGAGACAACGGTATTTGACAAATAATCACTTCGTTTAGCAAGACCACTTCGTTTATTAAATATTAAATTTTACAAACCAAATTAATTTTTTATTTTTCGAAATTTTTTGAATATCATTATATTAGATATATCTCGATATCCGTAAAGTTGGATTGTCGAGAAATATTTTTAGAAAAATAGAAACAACAATCCTTGACAAAGCACTAGTTAAGGGTAATAGTCAATACACTAGTGATCTACTAAGATCTCTAACCAAATCAATTTTTTATTTTTTGAAAATTTTTGGAATATCAAATATTAGATATATTTTGACATCTGTACCTTTGGATTGTCGAGAAATGTGACTGAATATAGTATTAAAAATTTTCAAATTTATTATGTTAATTTATATTTATGTTCAAAAAAAAACATAAGCACTGTCAGACAACGGTATCTTTACAACATACTGTTGTCTGAAGCTTCAAATTACAACTGTATTTGTTAAAATATTGTTGTCTGTTATAAGACAACGGAGAATTTGTCCAAAACCGTTGTCTGGCATCACTCGAGACAACGGTATTTGACAAATAATAACTTCGTTTAGCAAGGCCACTTCGTTTATTAAATATTAAATTTTACAAACCAAATTAATTTTTTATTTTTTGAAATTTTTTGAATATCATTATATTAAATATATCTCGACATCCGTAAAGTTGGATTGTCGAGAAATATTTTTAGAAAAATAGAAACAACAATCCGTGACAAAGCACTAGTTAAGGGTAATAATCAATACACTAGTGATCTACTAAGATCTCCAACCAAATCAATTTTTTATTTTTTGAAAATTTGGGAATATCAATATATTAGATATATCTTGACATCCGTACGGTTCGATCATCAAAAAAATCATTCAAAAAAATTATTCAGTGAATCTGGATCGTGCCCCGTTATAGAAAGCAGCACTTTTACTACGTTTTTGTTGAAATCTTGTACAAACCGACCTTTTTTTTATTATTTTTTCCCAACACTAAAATGAGTGTTTATTAACATTCGTATGGTTCGATCGTCGAAAAAATCATTCAAATAAAATTATTCAATGAATCTAGACTCCGTTACGAGAAGCACTACTTTATTACGTTTTTGTTAAAATCTCATACAACGCATCATTTTAATTTTTCGATTTTTTTCCCAACGCTAAAATGAGTACATACATATATGTAAAATTTAATTTTTTGAAATTGAAATCAAATAAATACTTCATAAAATTAAAATAAAATTAGAATTTTTACCAAAATATTTAAAAAATTAAAAAATGAAATGAAACAATAGATTGAAAAATGTGAAATGTTAAAGGTGCACAAGTTCCCCCCTTTTCCAAAATTTATTTCCCCTCCTTGACCAAATTTTCATTCCCCCCATTATTTTCGATTCACAGCTCCCCCTCCATATCCCATTTCTTTTTCTCGATGTCATACATCTCACACACAGAGCTCCCTCTATCATCATCTCCCCTTCTCTCTCACCCACCATTTCCCTCTACCGTCTCACCGTCTTTCTGAAAGCTTAGTTTTAAAACTCACGCTAATTAGTTCCATTAAGCACAAATTAGTAAACCCTAATTAGTTCGATTGTTTCAATTGTTCAGAGCTCGAAAGCTTTAATTGGTAAGTTAGCTCGAATTTGTTGGATCTAAGTTTATATTGTGTTTAATTAACTTGAAATCCTATCTCCCTCAATCTCTCTCTCTCTCTCCCTCAATATCTCTCTCCCACAAATTAGTAAACGCTAATTAGTTCCATGAATTGACGGAATTGCGTTGTGTTGGGGGGATCGGGGAATGCTGCTATTGCTACTAGAAATGGTGGATTAGAATTGGTGTGTGAGATTTGTTCGAGAGTTCCGAGTGGAAGGGGGCAGATTTTGTGTTTGAATGGGCTGGCTTTGTTGCTTCATGGTATGGGATCACTTATTGTACTGTGAGAGTTGTTTTACATGTTGTTTTACACTATATGCATCTATCTTGCCTATATTCCTTTTACCTTCGTATTTGAAAAACTGCAACATAGCTTTGTATGTGTTTCTGAGGACCTGTCTACTATTTATGTTGTTTTATAGCTTGGATACTTTTCCATATGCGGGAACTACAACTACCTGTGAATCTTTGTACATGGGAGTTCCGTGTGTCACTATGGGAGGTTCAGTTCATGCCAACAATGTTGGCGTGAGTCTTCTCAACACAGTAGGTATGGAAGTATATTGTACTTGTTTAGTAACGACTTTATATTAGTTCTACAAATGCTTTATAATTCAGACTTTATATTGACTTCAGTTCAACCTTGCATATATAATCTGTATTCCGATATCATCACATCAAAAACTAGAAAATTTTCCATTTTGTCATGGATGTAGCCAAAACTCTTAGAAATCCAAGTTCCTTTAAGTAAACATTGAGAAGGACACCGGAACTTTATACCAGTTTATTTATGAAATCTAAATTCGAAATAGTTAAAATTTGGATGCAGAGTCATAGTTTAAATCCATTGTAATTTGTCGCAGCACTCAGGTGCCATTCTTTGTGGCTGATTGTACTACTATATTCATAGGTGTAAAAGCTTTAAAGCTATTTGGCTCATCTATGGCTGACAAGTAATTAATTTGTAAACTGTAGGTTCCTTAAATAGCTTCTGAGTTTTATGGTATAACCTTGTGCATTCTTATTACAAAAAAAGGAACATTTATTTGCACCTTAAAGTCTGTGACGCATAAGATACAATTGGACGATGTTTAAGAGAAAATCAAATACTACTTGAGAACTAATAAGTTTTATAAAGTTGTGAATCTCTTTGGTATAAATGTCTGCATTTTTCCCCGTGATATAGTCGTAGTTTTCTAGTGCTGAAGTTACAAAGAAAGAATATATAGAGTACTATGATGAAGCATGAATTGTGCATGCTGGCGCATCTGAGCATAACTTGAGAGGGTATTGGACCTGATTGGCTGTTTGAGAAAATTTTCATTTCTCTACCATGTTTTTGCTTCTTAAATACATAGCATGGTCCAAGATAATTATCAATATTTTGTACATTTAGATCCGTGTATTAAGTCCTTATGATTACATGTATGGTATGTTGCAAGACTAGGACATCTGGTTGCCAGAAGTGAAGATGAATATGTCAAACTGGCACTGCAGCTGGCCTCAGATGTTGAGGCTCTCTCAAACTTGAGAATGGGTTTGCAGAGTCTTGATGTTGTCTATTTGTTTTTTTAAATCTCACAAATCAGGTTGTTACGCTATGGTCTATACAGGTAGATATTTGAATGTGATAATAACTTACTTTGCTTTTCCTGACTTGGGAGACTATTATCCAGTTTAGTCCTCTGATTTAGCTTCTTGTTTGAGCAGACCTCCTGAGTTGCTTCTTGGTGTTACCAAGTATGGTCCAGCTGTTGACATGTGGTTAGTTGGTTTCAAATCAACAAATGAGGGCTGGTATATGCTTCAGATTATTATCTGTCTTGAGCCAGCAAGCACTCAAAAATAATGAATATACTTTGAAGTTATGTATTCTCATATTGCAACTGATTTTGCTAAAGCTCTGAGATCTTCTTTGTTAATATTTTTTTCTTTCTTTGATACATATATGCTGCAAGTAAATCTATTCGTGAAGAGGCATCATCTATAGACCCCCAAGATTGTACCCCATTTTGTCACCTGATCAAAATTGTAGATAATTATATAAATCCTTGTGTGCCTAAATATTATTAATTTATGAAATGTGTATGTGCTTGTGTAGCAGTGATTATTGTGTACATATAATTAAACAAGATAATGACTTTGCAGAATTTGACATCATCTTGTGGTGCAGGTTCAAGATTTTGGTATTACGGATCTAAAAGCATTCTTCACCTCTCTAGAGAGTTTGCGAGAGCCAACTTTGAGTTGGATGAAGAAAGGAGACTAGTACGTCACCGCCTTGCAAGATGATTGGCAATTATAAGTTGTTTCAACAACCCGATCCTCTCATAACTGAATATATAAGTAGCTTTGTAGGGATGAATATTGATAGGTAGTTTTTGTTATGAATATTGGTTAGTTGCTAGTATTGTATAAACTCTAATTTTTGTTGTAAATAAAAGTGTTGTTTCATTTATCATTGGCCAATGTTATCATCTTTTAGAAACACTTGTGGAAAATATCATCAGACAACTATATTTCACAATGCTTTTGCAAAAATAAAAACGTTGTGTCTTATACATTCAGACGACATGTAGTAAGCACAACAAGTGTGGTGTACTTAAAACACATACAACATAAAAACGAAATGAAAACGTTGTAGGTTACATATTAACACAATGCTTTTACAAAAATAAAACGTAGTGTCTTATACATTCAGACAACATGTAGGAAACAAAGAAAGTGTGGTGTACTTGTAAGACATACAACATACTAATGAAACTAAACTGCTGTCTAACTACATTTCACACAACACTTCTGTTACAAAAAGACCAATGTCTATACCATAAAGAAACAATAGATCAAATTAAAAAAACCATTGTATGATCCAGGTATTACACAATAGACATGTCTGAAGAAACCCTTGTTAAAAACATAATCAGACAATAGACCAAATTAAAAAAATCATTGTATGATCCAGGTATTAGACAATAAACATGTCTGAAGAAACCCTTGTTAAAAACATAATCAGACAATAGACCAAATTTAAAAAACCATTGTATGATCCAGGTATTAGACAATAGACATGTCTGAAGAAACCCTTGTTAAAAACATAATCAGACAATAGACCAAATTTAAAAAACCATTGTATGATCCAGGTATTAGACAATAGACATGTCTGAAGGTACCCTTGTTAAAAACATAATCAGACAATAGATCAAATTTAAATACTATTGTGTGATCCAAGTATTACACAACGTTTTTAAGAAACGCTGTCGTTGTCTTTCTGCAACAAAGACAACGGTTAAGCTGCTGTCGTCTGATACGCGTAACAGACGGCATTCCAATAGACAACGGAAAATGAGGGCTTCAGATGACGGATAAAAACCGTTGTGCGGTCGATTTTTTCTTGTAGTGTGTCTTAATCCTGGCTTCGCAAAAAATAGCAGCATGTGCGCATACTGAAATTAATAAATCTGGATATTTATAGTTAATTTAGCAATGATCTATACGTGTGTGTACATGTGACATGAACAAGGTCTAAGCATGCTCAGTGATGAACTAAATATCTAAACATTGTAATGCATGATAACCTAAAGTCTTTTACATTTCCAGCTAACATAACCCATTGCAAAGAAAAACAAGAGAATAATTGTGCTCACCAAAACATTGTCTTATATTTCATATGCCTTGAGAACAGTGCATGACAACATTGTCAAGGTTTAGAAGGAAAATAAATTATGCCACGGAGAGAAACAAGATTTGCAACATGAGAAAATAATAGGAAAGCTAAAGTACAGGCATATGCTACACCAAGCTCTTGTACAATAACATCCACATAATACATGTTAATAGAAACATTGAGAAGCAAGGGTTCAACAATCTTATCACATGAGCATGGCACACGCACTGCTTTAACGGAAGTGCTTTCTGTCAAGTTTGATAGCTGATTATCTATGGCCTGCACAACTTCAAGAGGATATGGACTTGGCCTTCGCATCGAAAGATGAGTTTCAGAAATCAACAAAGGTGCTCTGGCAGCAGCCTTCAGAATTAGTGGCACCACCAACCCTGGATTGGATTTAACTTAGGATTGATACAGTTGCGTGACTAAGGATGTAACAGAAACGGGAACATAACCATATAACAAATTCTTTCCCAGAAAGGCCGCCTTGAAGTGACCACTCTACAAATGAACAGGCGTAGAGAACCTCATCAAATTTGTTATCCATGCTTTCGAAAATAAATATTTCGAAAAATTTTAAATTTAATAAAACTAAAGCCTCACAATCAAAGAAAGCAAGTTCAACATTAATGTATTGACCGTCTCTTTCCTTTAAAACATGCCACCAACTTAACAAATATATCATTTATTGAATGTCCATGTAAATATCTTAAATAGCAAAACTCTGATAAGATGTTCAGTTTTTTACAAATACTATTTAAGATACTACGAATCTTAATTTCTTTATGAAAGAAAGCATATCGCATCTCAAAATAAATATGAGAGACGGCTAACCACTTCATCCCCTGCTTCTTGTGCAGTGGGTATACTCAAGATATGATCAATACCCAACTGCAATGAAAGAAAATCAATTGCATTAAAATGGCGTCACTAAATCAGTTCTTTTGTGATTAAAATGGCGGGTTAAAGATTAAAAGAAAACATAGAACTTTGTGGCATTGTGTGTGTATATCTCACAGTAGGAAATTCAAAGATAAGCATGCACATAGTTCATGACCATAATGTATAATAAAGAACAATCTGCAATAGTAGGTGTTGGAGTGAAGAATTAAGATTGTTTACAGATTAATTTCCTTGTTTCTCATGCTATAGGCATTACAGTGTCATCTGTTTCACTTGGGCAAAAACAGTAACATACTAAATAAGCTACAAGAAACTTTAAAGACATGATTTCCCTACTCTGTATACATACACAACCTTAATTAAATGTTTCACCGTATTCTGATTTCTAAAAGGAAATAATTGGTATAATCTTATATCTACCATAAAAAATTCACCCGGACCACTTCACATTCTTAGTAAAAAAATGCAAGAGATTTTGTAAAAAAAACCTTGGTGAAATTTAACGAAGAGAAAGTATGAGTCCAGAGAATGAATCACACCTTCACTGACAATGAATATGAACTGTACTGCACTTTCCAGAGACAACTTAGCATTTGTGGTTATGTTTACACAGAATATTGTAATTCTAACATGACAGGTTAAACATAGATAGAGGTTTGTTAGTTAGCGACAACCGTGAACTCTGTCCAATAAGGTAAAATTACAGGCAGGTATAAAAAAAGGATCTTTCAAAACCTTTTCAATAACCTTCTCCGCGGCAGATCCACATCCTTTTTCTTTTTACACAACTCTAAAACAACAGTAACTTCCAGAAGTTGCAATGAACAACGAAAAAGGCAAGGACGCTTCTGTGGTAATTTTAGCACCAGGCATCCATTTCCATCAGATTTCCGTACTCCTTCAACCTTGTACACTACATTGGCCCCAAATAATAGCTTAGGCATCTTGAGTTCCCATTACACCAAAAGCGGAGGCTTCTCGGGATCCCATTACACCTTCCCCAAATAATGTACATATATCTAAAACCCTCATGTAGAATACAAACAAAAAAAATTCCTTTACGGGCTAAATACTTGGAAACCACACACGTAAATACGCACGCATGAGCAAATTAATCGGGGCATAAACAAGATTAACCAACCATAAATATTGGTGATGATAAACAATAAATGTGTAATATAAAGTCAAGATAAAAGGGGTTCACGTTCACCTCTGGTAAAGAAAAGCTCTTGTTGTACCCAATTGTTGCCATGAGCTACCCGAGGGTGGGACATCAGTTTATTTTTCAACGTTACCTCTTGATCAAGCTGTACTCGAGCTACCCCCTGCACTAATAGGATTTATAAAGGCTGAGCAGTTGAGTAACCATTTTGAGGATGAAGGATTAGGTAAAGAAGCTTTTGGGCTCGTAACGCTCGTTGACATTATAGCTTTATTCCTCCTCGACAACGCCTACTTTATGGTTACATGGTAGAAAAGGGGGCTTGGATAGTTTCAACCAGCATGTTCATGGTCACTATCTTCTCAGTCTCTCTTCTGTTGAAAATTACTGGTTCATTCAATTAATTTATATTTTTTTTTTTGAAATTTTTTATAATGCTCTTGATTTCTGAATGCCTAGATAAGACACTACAAAATTTGAGATGAGATCTTATGAGAAGGTGGTCATAAGCCAGTTGAAGCTGATGAAGGAGGACAATCATCTTCAGATCTGCTACAAGAATAAAATTGAAATGTTAACAAAAGAGTTGGAAGTTCTTAGAAGGTTATATAATGCAATGAGCGAAAAGATATGCATGGACTTAGAGGGGAATCGTATTATCTGGTAGAGAACCATATTGCATCAGAAAGAAATTAAGGAGGAGGTAATTAGTGATCCTGTATGATAAGTGGCATAAACAATCTCATATATATATACCATGCACTTGCAATGATAGTCATCAGATGTTTATGCTAGTGATTATACAAGATCACTAATTACCCCTCCACAATTTCTTTGTGATGCAATTGGGTTCTCTGCCAGACAATAAACAATAAGATTCTCCTCTGAGCTTCTGTATCTTCTCGGCCACTGATTTAAAAGACCCTCTAAGAATTTTCAACTCTTTTGTTAACTTTACGACTTTATTCTTGTAGTAGATCAGAAGATGAATTTCCTCCTTCATCTACTTCACCTGGCTAATAACCAGCTCTTCATCATAAGATCTCATCTCAAAGTTTTGTTGTGGCTTCTCTAGGCATTCAGAAAACAAGAGGATCATAACATAATTCAAAAAAGAAAAGGAAACTTAATGAACCTGCATATTGAACACGAGACTGAGAAGATATTGACCATGTGCATGCTGGTTGAAACTATCCAAGTCCCCCTCTTCTGCCAAGTAACCATAAAGTTGGCGCTGTCCATTAAAAAATAAAACTATAATGTTCAACAATGGTCACGAGCCCAAGATTCTTTACCTAATCGTTCATCCTCAAATTGGGTACTCAACTGCTGAACCTCTACAAACCCTACTAAAGCTAGCAAGCCTCATTGACATGCCACTTTTAATTCAGATGAAAAATGAACATTGAATTGTATCAATGTTCATTTTTCATTGTTATCTTTTTATAAAAAAGTTAAAGGGAGATCAATAATATACATTATAATTGTTTAATCATACGAACAACAAAAATATAAATATAAGAGATGCATTTTAAACACTATTACGCATTAAAATAGTGCAAAAATTAAAACTCATATGAATAAGTAATTAAGTAGACTGCACCCGGAAAAGACCATCGTATTGAACTCACTCATTCGTTAAATTAAAAAATTGACAAGGCCACTACTACATTAAACACACACGAACGAGTAAATAAATGAAGAAAAGAGAATGAAGCATGCATAGAGTGTATACTCGACTGAAATGATATTCAAGAAGGAAACACGAACTTCGGATCTTTCCAAGTACGAATAATTTTGTTAAATATAACCCTTTTCATATAGTAAGGTTTACACTCAAAAGGATTTGTTTTAACAAAACAAATAGAGAAAACTCTCTTTTGATTCTTAAGATATCAAGTTTAAATAATATAAGGTAAAAATAAGAATACTTTCTATTAGATCTCGAATCAAATATCGGCTTAATGCTTATTCACATGAAAATAAAGTTTCTGAGATACTAAGGTATTTTAGACTAAGTAAGCAACTTCTCTCTTTATACATTTCTAGACAAATATATTCAAAGAATGTTAGTAAAATTAACAAATAAGTACATACATGATACGCGTAATATAAACCAAGGTAACCATCAGAAAAAGATGGGATCGAAGCCAAAAATGCACCAAATAGTCGCTAGAAAGAGGATTCAATGGTGACTTTTCTAGGCTACAAAGGTCACTTAAAAGCTGTCTAACAAGGATCTAATGGCTGCCTTAATGGTGTGGCCGACACTATGCCATAAACGCTAAAATGCAACGCCATGTTTAATGTTGCTTTAGGCCAAAAAATCGTTGCATTAGACCAAATGCAACACCAGGGGGCGTTGCATTCGAGACCGTCTCGTTAGACCCCATAATCCAACGCTTTTTGGCATTTAAAGTAACAACAATAAGCGTTGCATCTGACATGTAATGCAACACCACAGCAAGCAAATGCAACACCAAAGAGGCGTTGCAATTGACATTAGACATAGTTCCAATTCCACGTCACGAATGTGGGCCCCACAAGCATGCCACATCAGCAATGGGTCCAGCTAGCATGCCACGTCAGCAACAGTCCAGCTGGCATGCCAAGTCAGCAACAGTACAGCTGGCATGCCATGTCAGCATGTGGGGACCACTTTCCATGTCAGCAATGGGGCCTGCCATGCCACGTCAGCAGTAGGTCCCACATGCCACGTCAGTAGTAGGTCCCACGTGCCACGTCAGTACTGGGTCCCGTGTGTCACGTCAGCACTGGGCCCACAGCCATGTAATGCAACGCTATTATTTACTTTTTAAAACACTAGAATCTTATCAAATGCAACACTATATTTACCAAATGCAACACTAAAATATCTAATGCAACACGGAAAATATCAAATGCAACGCTTTAATTAAAATTTCTACAATATTCTGTTTCTTACATAAAGAAACCCATCAAAATACATTCAAAGGCATTCAAATCCATCCAAAACATTCAACCAGCCACCAAATAGTTACAATCATCCACACCAACATCATACTAATACCTAATAAAACCATTACAAATACTTCCAAAAGGAATCCAACATAATTCTAAACCAACAAGCACATACGATTAAGTCTAAATTTTAAAAGTACGAAACCATTACACAGTTACGTAATCATATTGCTATTCGGTTCCGCCTTGAGTCATAGGAGTACCGTTGTCATCATCATAGTTGAAAGCTCCAGGATAAAAAACAATAGTTAAATCGAATGAATGAAATGTCAAATGAATGAATCAAGAATTAAGACTACTTTGCGATGCTGTGTGAGATTTATGCACTTATCTAATCAAATATTTATGTGAATATATGAAGTTATGATGCATCATGACTAATAAGTGTTAGTACCTTGGTTCAACCAATATTTTTAATTCAACTGGCAGAGTGCAAGTATCGTTACTTTTGTATACCAGGCAACATGAACACTTAACGGGGTCAGTTGCCATCATAACTGCAAGAACAGACAACCTTTACTCTAGTAGATGCACTACATTCATAGCAGTCATTTGGATATACCTTGATTGTAGCTCAAAAAAAAAACATATAAAAATCCAATTACATTATATAGTAATAAAATAATTTGACAAATTGTTCTGACCAGGAATGTTATGTAATCAACAAATCTTTTACTGCAGAATGCAAAAATCTACACCGAAAATTTTGCAACACCATTCACAAGGACTAGCTGCAATTTGTGCCTACTACATATGATTATAAAAAGTAATTTGCAACAATTTGTTATATATGACAAATTACTACCAATTACTACAATTTGTGCCTACTACATATGTTTATAAAAATCCAATTACTACAGAAACTTTTGATATATATGACTGGACGCTCTTGTGCCTTCTCAAACTTTCTGATATATACACATGGCTTATCTTTCTGGACTGTTTTATAGAAACTAGTCGAAATCTCTATAAACACAGCACTACATGTCATCTTTATTGCATCTGAAAATTCCGTTTCATCAGATGTAATGAACATGCTGTCCTTCAAACATTACGTGGTATGCTATAGTCTACTACAAATCTTCTTATTAAGCATGTCACGGTTGCCAATTAAAGCTGGAGAAACGTTAGATTCATATGAAACAGTAATTCACCAGATGTATCCATGGGTTGATGCTTTGATGAACTTCATCATACAGAGGTCCACGGAAAACTTCTATAGGAGTCTGTGATTCCAGGAAAAGGAACCTCAGCTGACAAGTATACTCAATTTGCAAGCAATGGATTCTGTAGTAAACAATTAATGATTCCATACCTATCCTTCAGAACCGATGGGAAATGAACTATTTGGACGGAAAACATATGCTCCATCAGCCTTCAGCAAATATATATAAATAAATAAATAAATAAATATATATATATATATATATATATATATATATATATATATATATATATAAGTATATCCCGTTACTTTCATAAACAAACTTTAGGCAACAGTTAAAACAACCATGTAAAGTTAAAGGCAACTATTATCTCAAGAAAGTGAATAAATAGTTCAGTATCAATTTAGAAAGAACACAAAGTATATACCTGTGAATCCTCAGTAACTCCATTATAGTACATGAATGATTGCTCTACAGAGGCTTTGATCTGTCAATTTTATAAATCAAGTATCTTGTTAAATGTGAATGAGCAATTGAGCATCCTCCCAACGTAAAAAGTACAATGAAAGACAGTACTTTAAGTACTTCATCAAAACTTGTATTAGTATGAGATAAGGCATAAGATTTTGAGGCAAAACTCAGATGTATTAGCATTGATACGACACAAGATTTTGAGGCAAAAACTCAAATAAATGTGAGAGATTAGATACAATAAACATGGGACAAGGAGTTAGCAAAGTAACAAACCTTGCTTTCATTATTGACATAGTGAGTAAGCTTGCCTTCATTTGCAGAATACAGAAGCTTCAATTGTCCTGGCCCAACTTCTATTGTGCCATTTTCATTCTGAAAAGATTTGTATGATCTTCGCATCACCAAAGAAGCAGCTACATCTATGAAGCCGAACACGTAAACTACAGTGTTTCTTTGTATAATGTAAAAAGCTAATAAATTTTTAAAAAAAAGACTACAAAGATTTTAGTTCTAAAACTTAAATGGTTAACCTACCCGTTTAGTAGTTGAGACAACATATGTTCTGAATCCAAGAGGTGGAACAGATGCTGTAAATGCAAGCCAATATTTGGGGGTAGAACTTGCAGATTTACCCACATGCGCTTAATCATAAAAGTTCCTGATGCTAATGGATACACTAGCAATAGGAACAAGTTGTGATTCAACACTATTGCCATTAGAATCTAAAACTGCAACCCTCTTGTTCATAACCTGTTGCAAATATGATGCAAGATGAGTTACACATAGTTTGCAAATCCCAGCAGATATTCACCAAATATTTAGACCCACCAAATGATAGTCGTGTATATACAATAATAATTTGTAATCTTAAATTTCATAGAAATTAGTGATAACACTTACAGTTTTTATTCCTTAAATTGTGTTCAATTTTTTATTCGTTTCGAATCACCAAACCTTATATTCTTCAGATGCATGCTCTAAGATTGTACTCATATCTGGAACAGTATAACTCTTGTTAGGCGTATATCCCGCAAAGCCAGAAGTAAGTGCATACTCAATACTCTTCTTTTGCCTCCCCTTATACACAGTCCACAATTAAAAACACACAAAACACATTAATACGAAAATATATACTAAATTGATTGCAATAACCACAAATTAAAAGCAATAAGTTGAAATCGAAAGCGATACCAAGTATTTTCCATGGCCAATTGCTTCGTATATGTGAAAGTGATTCATAATCTAGGGTTTCAAATTGTGAGTAACAAAATTAGATGCAAATTTACAGATGGGAGAGATCGAGATATGGATTAGAAAATTTGTTACCACAGAAACCATTTCTTGGAGGGCTTCTTCCGGCCGAGAGAGAGAGAGAGAGAGAGAAAGAGCTAGAAGAGAGGAATGTTTTGTTTAGATATGTGTATACTTTTGTTTCAGGGGGAAATGAAAATGTTTAGTTTTCATTTGGGGGGGAAAAAGCCCGCCCCATTTTTCACCTCGGTCAACACACTTTACTACTACTTATATCTTTTATAATTTAATTGAATTATTAAATTTATTATAATATAAAAATATATCACATGTATTAATATATAGTATAAATTAAAAAAATTATCACTTAAACATACATATATATCATGTTCATGTAAAAAAATATAAACTCGTCGAAGAAATCATTTTTACATATAATTTTATATGTAAAAATATAAAATCGTCGAAGAAATCATTTTACATATAAAATCGTCTACTTTGACTAGTTTGACCGTTATAGAACCAAACCAAATATATCTAGGAATTTTTTTTAAAAAATTACCACATCACTAAAATCGTTAGATCATGACATCCGTACGTTTGGAATGTCGAAAAAATAATTGAAAAATAGATTCATCATTCGAGACAAGTCTATTTAAAGGAAGGTCTACTTTGACCGGTTTGACCGTTATAAAACCAAACCAAATACATCTAGGATGTTTTTTTAAAAATTACCACATCACTAAAATCGTTAGATCATGTCATCCGTACATTTGGAACATCGAAAAAATAATTTAAAAAAATAGATTCATCATTCGGGACAAGACTAGTTAAAAGGAAGGTCTACTTTGACCGGTTTGACCGTTATAAAACCAAATCAAATACATCTAGCAAATTTTTTATAAATTTACCGCTTCACTAAAATCGTCATATCTTGCCATCCGTAAGATTGGAACGTCAAAAAAATAATTTAAAAAAATAGATTCATCATTCGGGACAAGACTAGTTAAAATGAAGGTCTACTTTGACCGGTATGACAGTTATAAAACGAAACCAAATACATCTAGGAAATTTTTAAAAAAATTACCACATCACTAAAATCGTTAGATCATGTCATCCGTACGTTTGGAACGTCGAAAAAATAATTTTAAAAAATAGATTCATCATTTGGGACAAGACTAGTTAAAATGAAGGTCTACTTTGACCGGTATGACCGTTATAAAACGAAACCAAATACATCTAGGAAATTTTTAAAAAAATTACCACATCACTAAAATCGTTAGATCATGTCATCCGTACGATTGGAACGTCGAAATTTTTTTTTTATAAAATAGTTTCATCATTCCGGTAAGAGAAGTAGTTAACGCAACACTTTAGAACAGCAAATGCAACGCTTTTTTCACCTAATGCAACGCTTCTGCCACGTCAGCAAATGCCACGTCAGCAAATGTGGGCCCCACATCTGCCACGTCAGCAATTGTGGGCCCACACTTGCCACGTCAACATCTGTGGGCCTCCTGGCACGTCACCCTTGTAGGCCCCACACTGCCACGTCACCCTGGTGGGTCCCACAACTGCCACGTCAGCCTTTATTAATATTAAAAAATAGCTAATGCAACGCTTTTAAACAGCAAATGCAACGCTTTTTTCTCCTAATGCAACGCTTCTGCCACATCAGCGAATGCCACGTCAGCAAATGTGGGCCCCACACATGCCACGTCAGCAATTGTGGGCCACACACTTGCCACGTCAGCATCTGTGGCCTCCTGCCACGTCACCCTTGTGGGCCCCACACTGCCACGTCACCCAGGTGGGTCCCACAACTGCCACGTCAGCATTTATTAAAATTAAAAAATAACTAATGCAACGCTTTTAAACAGCAAATGCAACGCCTTTTTCACCTAATGCAACGCTTCTGCCACGTCAGCAAATGCCACGTCAGCAAATGTGGGCCCCACATCTGCCACGTCAGCAATTGTGGGCCCCACACTTGCCACGTTAGCAAATGCCACGTCAGCAAATGTGGGCCCCACTGCTGCCACATCAGCATTTTTTAAAATTAAAAAATATCTAATGCAACGCCAGCTGTTAGTGTTGCATTATGTGAAACACCGTGGATCAAATGCAACACTAATTATGTGTAATGCAACACCAGTTCAAGTTCTGTTTCATTAGAGCCAAAATTTCATACCTAACCAAACACTTTCAGTGAAACACTTTCTAAAAGCATTGCATATGAGCATTTATGGCGTAGTGCGAATGTTTGTGTTTGGCTAGCTGGAATGAAGATTATTGAAGTTTAAAGAATGAAGAAACTATTAAGTATAATATATTAAATCCGTAAAAACCTTTTTGCAATTTAAGCTACTGATTTGAGAGGGTTTCTAGAGAACAAACATCAGCATAACATTGACTCGCAAGGGCCTGAAGAAATAAAGTAGTGGGATTGGGAGGTATTCATACATATGAGAGCTTGACAATTGGTAAGGACCTAATAAAATAGTAATAACCAAGTAAGGGGGTTCAACCTAGACACTCTCTAGATCCTTCTAGACACTCTCTAGATCCTTATATTACTTTGTAAGACTAAGAGTAGAAACAATTTTGAGTCCATTTGGCATAAGTCAAAAAATGTTTGTTTGTGTAATAAGTTATAAATGACTTAAAGTTAAAAAAACAGTTTAAAATCAAAAGCAAGGTGTTATAATAATAACCAAGTAAGGGGTTGAACCTAGACACTCACTAGATCCTTTGTTACTTTGTAAGACCGAATAGGGGTGTTTTCAATAAAGATTTTAAAGTATTTTTAATAATTTATGGATTTTATTGGATTTTGTAAATTCATGAATTGTTTAAAATTTTTAATAGATTCTATATAGACGTTTTAAATTCTACACAGATTTTGTTGGATTTTAATTGATTGATTTATGAAGATTTTTGTGGACTCAAAACAATCCCAAAGATTCTATTGGATTGATTTTTTTTATTTTTTTAGAATATCCATATATAAATTAAAATAATATTATATATAATTCAAAATAGTTATTTGTCTAATGTAACTTTTCATCCATGTGTTCTTCATTCTCATTATATTTTTTATCATCATCCTCTACATTTGTCGTAGTACCAATAAAATACGAGAATATTATCTTGTAATTTGTGGATATATACAATCCAAATTCTTGATTGGAGGGGACACCAAAGGCCTCTAGATGCTGCCAAAGGGAGTGGTGATGCCATACGCAAAATCCATTAGCAAAATTACAATCTAGAAAATAATACTTTTTGAAAATATAAGCATTTTTCGTAGTGATGCAAAAAACAAATATTAATACATTCTCAATGATACATACCTAATCTTGAACAACAAAGTGTATAAATAAACATATTCGTAATAATATTTTTGGAGGTGTATTATTTAAATGAATTGATAATAATCTATGAATTTTAAAAAATAATTGTTAATTTAATTATACCCGTCGTCTGATTGAGTTTATGTAACATTTTGTTGATTAATATAAAGTTTCTGGCAAATCCTTCAAAATTTCATGAATACCATCAGATTTTAATGGATTTTTCAGAATCAAAATTGAATACCATCAGATTTTAAAGTATTTTTAAAATCCAAATTAAATACACCTAGATTTTAAAAGATTTTTTATAAACCTTATTGAATACCAACAGATTTTAAAGGATTTTTCAAAATCCAGATTTAATACCCTCAGATTTTAGAAATCCAAAAAAAATCTTTAAAATCTTAATTGAGTATACACCTCTAGGAGTAGAAACAATTTTATTATGCCAAGTATTACCTTATAAACACATAACAACTCGTTAACCCATTTCAATATTTTTTTCTTTAAAAATCATGTCAGAGATATGATACAAATACAAAATGTCTATAAATATATCACAAAATTTATGGTCAAGATCGACCTAATAAAATAGTAATAACGAAGTAAGGGGGTTGAAGCTAGACACTCTCTAGATCCTTTGTTACTTTGTAAGACTGAATAAGGATCTTTTCAGTTAAGATTTTAATGTATTTTTAATAATTTATGGATTTTATTGAATTTTGTAAATTCACGAATTATTTAAAATTTATAATAGATTATATATATATATTTTTTAAATTCTACACAGATTTTGTTGGATTTTAATTGATTGTTTTATGAAGATTTTTGTGGACTAAAAATAATCCCAAAGATTTTATTGGATTGATTTTTTTTACTTTTTTTTAGAAAAAAAAATGTATATGGGGAGTTTAACATTCGTTATTTTGCAAAAATAAGTTACTTATTTTAGAAAAAAGTACATTTTCACGTACTTTTTTTCAAAATAAGTAACATATTTCTAAAAAATAAGATTTCCCAAACGGGACCGTAACTTTTCATCCATGTGTTCTTCGTTCTCATTATATTTTTTATCATCATCCTCTACATTTGTCGTAGTACCAATAAAATACGAGAATAGTATCTTGTAATTTGTGGATATATACAATCCATTAGCAAAACTACAATCTAGAAAATAATACTTTTTGAAAATATAAGCATTTTTCGTAGTGATGCAAAAAACAAATATTAATACATTCTCAATGATACATACCAAATCTTGAACAACAAAGTGTATAAATAAGCATATTCGTATTAATATTTATGGAGGTGTATTATTTAAATGAATTGATAATAATAATCTATGAATTTTAAAAATAATTGTTAATTTAATTATACCCGTTCGTCGTCTGATTGAGTTTATATAAAATTTTGTTGATTAATATAAAGTTTATAGCAAATCCTTCAAAATCTCTTGGATTTTGATCAAATTTCAAAAAATATAAAATACACTAACAAATCCATCAAAATTCACAATTTTATGAAATCCAAAAAAATCCATGAACTTTTGAATACCATCAGATTTTATTGGATTTTTCAGAATCTAAATTGAACACCATTAGATTTTAATGTATTTTTAAAATCAAGATTAAATACACCTAGATTTTAAAAGCGTTTTTATAATCCTTATTGAATACCATCAGATTTTAAAGGATTTTTCAAAATCCAAATTTAATACCCTCAGAATTTATAAATCCAAAAAAATCTTTTAAAATCTTAATTGAATATATCCCTCTAAGAGTAGAAACAAGTTTATTATGTCAAGTATTATCTGATAAACACATAACAACTCGTTAACCCATTTCGATATTTTTTTTCTTTAAAAACCATGTTAAAGATATGATACCAATACAAAATTTCTATAAATATATCACAAAATTTATGGTCAAGATCGACCTTAAGTTTTTCTTGATAGACGAACCTCTTTATGAACCCGTATTGAAATATGATTGATTTTTATAGTTTCGAAAAAGCGATCACATATAAACATGAAAATGCTGCTATAATTCTTTTTATTTATTCTAATAATTCTTGAAAATTTTTAAGTCAAAATAACATGTGAAGGTATTTTAATTAAAAACATTTTGGATAGAATTTTTGTTTACGCGACAAAATAATGTTCGTTAGTCGTTTGTAGGAACTAGTTTGACTAAAAATATTTTTGACTTAAAAAATATTCAAATTCAAATGTAATTCCTAATGATATAATGACTATAAAGCGCACGACATATTTAAGTTTGATTTTTATGAGATTTCATCCGATTAAAAAAGCTATAAAAATTCGGAACAAAATCTATTTATTAATCTTTTGGCAAAGATTTTGATGAGGCAAATTGAAATATTATTTTTGAAAGATATATTGATAATATTTGGATTTAAAACATTTGAAAATTACACTCTTTTAAGTCTTTACATTAATGAAGTTTACTCGTAAAAATAATGCTTAAAATATCTTGATATTATAAGCCTCAAAAAGTTGTCATGTTAAACCTAGAAGAGATTCACATATCCATTATAAGTTGGTATCCGTTTTTGAATACGAAAAAAGTCTTTTTGTTGGTTTAACTTTTGACTCGCCCATCATCATTTCAAATTTGAGGATTTTTTAGGTGATTTTACTATTTCGTAAATTGGATTTAATTTACTATTTTTATAGATTTTTATTATTTTTAAATATCCTAGATTTTTGAAATTTTGATTGAATACTTTTAAAATTCAAAAGTATTGGATAAAGATTTTTAAAATATATGTAAGATATAATCAATCCATATTCCAAAAAATCTAGGATATTTCTATAGTCTAGATTTTATAGTATCTTCTAAAATCTACGCATAATCAAGATAATGAAGTTGACTCGTAAAAATAATGCTTAAAAAATCTTGATATCATGCCCCAAAAAGTTGACACGTTAAACCTTGAAGAGTTTCACATATCCATTCTAAGTTGGTATCCGATTTGGAAATACCAAAAAAGTCTTTTTGTTGGTTTAACTTTTGACTTGCCCATCATCACTTCAAATATTTTGAGGATTTTTTAGGTGATTTAACTATTTTGTAAATTTAATTTAATTTAATATTTTTATAGATTTTGGTTATTTTTAAATATCCTAGATTTTTGAAATTTTGATTGAATTAAAATTCAAATGTATTGGATAAAAATTTTTAAAATATATATAAGATATAATCAATCCAGATTCCAAAAAATCTAGGATATTTCTATAGTCTAGATTTTACAATATCTTCTAAAATCTAAACATACTCAAGATGAATTATAAGTACTTTATTAGAATATGGTGATATTCTAAAATTTATTAATATGTTAATTTTGGTTAATGTCATAATGTATTTTTTGATTTTGCCTTGAATTTAATTAGTATATCTCCAGAATATCACCCAAATCCAAAAAAATTTATTAAATTTCGTTCAAATTTCATAAATAAAAATTTTAAATATCATTAGAAAAAATAAAATATTTTTTTACTTTCACGAAGAATAAAATTATTTAGGAATTAAATTCTACTAGAAAGTTTAATTTTCTCAGGAATTATGCTTCAAAATGCATATTAGAATTTAATGAAGATATATACAATAGTAAATATAAAGTAATGAATTTAATATACAACTTTGGTAGATTTTTTTGTTTTAGTTGTTTTTTTTAAAAGAAAATTTCGTAATGTATTTATATGAGATCTTAATATTGTAAACTGCAACAGTAGAAACAAACATAGAAAATAGATAGGATCGATGAAGGCGCAATTTGAAATAAAACTTAACGATTCCTTTTTTAAAAAAAATTCAGTTTAATACATAAATAGATGTATCATCTTTGATTGCATTTTATCAAACACTTAGAAGGATTATATTTTATCAAACACCCGAGCAATTGCAATAATCGTGCACATTCGATCAAAAACTAATGTTCTGTTTGGTCGGGATGATTTGTGTAATAACACGGATTTTTCAGAATTCATTATATAACTGTTTTGAAGATTTTCTTCATGAGGAAGAATAAATTTTTATATTTTATTCCAATTTGACGTGTTTTCCAAAAAGTATATATATTAATTATTTCTTGATTCGGTGGAATCAATGTTGGTTTAAAGATTTTATCTTCATTAGGCATTGTTCACCATACCAGTTGTGTGTATACACCACAACGAAATGGTAAGGTTGAACACAAACATAGACATTTGCTCAATTCATCTAGGGCACTCTTTCATGCTCATTTACCCTTTCATTTTTGGGGTGATTGCCTCTTAACTGCTACATATCTTATAAATCGAACATCTATACCCATTCTTCATAAAAAATCTCCTTATGAGATTTTGTTTTATACACCACCTGCTATTGATCATTTAAGAGTGTTTGGTTCACTTTGCTTTGCTACAACACTTTCTCAACCTCATGATAAATTTTCAGTAAGAGCAATTAAAGGGGTATTTCTTAGCTATCCTTATGCTAAGAAGGGTTATAAAATTCTTGATTTGGCTACTAAAAAGGTGTTTGTATCTAGGGATGTCAAGTTCTATGAACATATGTTTCCTTTTTCTGAGATAGGCCCTTCTCAGTCTTCTTTGTTTCCTGCCTCTTCTACTTGGACAGATGATCCTCCGTCTTTTTCTATCTTAGATGATAATGTGGCTACTGATCTTACTATAAGTGAACATTCAGGTCTTGATATTTCTCACACTATTGTTGATCCAGTTCTTGATACTAATACTGGTACTTCATATAATGCTAATCATGATGTCATTTTTGCTCCTATACCTGTACCAGTAGTTTCAGCAAGGCCTTCTCGAACCAAGGTTCTTCCTGCCAAGTTTCAGGATTTTACTGGTTTACCTAACTGTGTTACTACTCAAGTCAATACTTCTTATCATGTATCAAACTTTGTTAGCTATAATCACTTCAATCCTCCATATAAATGATTTCTAACCTGTGTTTCTAAAATTCCTGAATCGTATGCTTATCATCAAGCTGTTAAGAATCAAGACAGGTGTCATGCTATGGCTGTTGAGTTAGCTGCATTGGAGGCTAATAACACATAGAAAATGGTTCCAGTTCCTCCCAATCAACATTTGGTCGATTGAAAATGGATTCATAAGGTTAAATACCTTCTTGATGGGTCTGTTGAACGATATAAGGTACGTTTAGTAGCAAAAGGCTTCACACAAACTCATGGTCTAGAGTTTTTTGAGACATCTTCCCCAGTGGCAAAAATGACCTCTTTTCGAGTTTTGTTAGCTCTTACTGCTTGTCAAGGTTGGTCTATTGGTAGTTAGACATCACAAATGCGTTTCTTCATGAGGATCTTATGGAAGAGGTGTACATGACTCTTCCTCCTAGCTATTCTCCACCTCTTGAGGTACTGCAAAAATACCCAGGTCAGGGTCTTGCTTGTCGTTTTATTAAATCTTTGTATGGCCTACGTCAAGCACCAAGACAGTGGTTTATCGAACTGTCTGCAGCCTTGATTAAATATGGTTTTAAACAGGTTCACAGTAATAATATGATTTTGGTTGGCAATGATGTCAATCAATTGCAAGCTGTCAAAACTTTTCTCAGCACTCTGTTTAAGGTTAAAGATCTGGGTGCTCTCAAGTACTTTTTGGGTATTGAATTTGCCAGGTCTAATGCTGGCATTTACTTAAATCAACGAAAATATACATTGGACTTACTCAAGGATACTGGTGGTATAGACTGTAAACCATCTGCTTTACCTTTTGAGCAAAATCATCCTCTTCTCACAACTCAGGATGTTGATGATATATCTGATGTTAGTTTGTATAGAACGATTGTGGGAAGATTGATATATCTCCCCATCTCTCGTCCAGATATTGCCTACACTGTTCATACTCTTTCTCAGTTTTTGGCGCATCCAAAACCTATTCATTTGCAAGCCACTTATAGACTTCTTCACTACTTAAAAGATACATGTGGTCAAGGTATTTTCCTTTCTATAGAGTTCTTTTGGGTTCCTCCATAATTAGTTGGCGAAGCAAGAAATAGCCTACTGTGTCTATGTCTTCATCTGAAGCTGAATGTCGGGCTATGGCTGATGTTACCTGTGAAGTTTCTTGGCTTCTTTCCATGTTTTCTGAATTAAAGCTTTCTAAGTTTGCTCCTGTTACACTTTTCAGTGACAATCAATCTGCCATTTACATTGCTTCATACCCAGTTTTCCATGAGCGTACAAAGCATATTGCTATTGACTGTCACCTTGTTAGAGAAAAATTGCACCAAGGTGTTAATCGTCCTCTTCACATTGCTTCCAAACTGCAACCTGCTGACATTTTTACTAAGTCCCTTTCTGCAGCACAACTTCAGTTTCTAAGCTCCAAGTTAGGAGTCTACAATTACTTTGCCCCTCCTAACTTGAGGGGGGATGTTAGTGAGGATGATACTCAGCATCATGACAATTCAGACCAGGTCAAAGTCAAGTCAATAGGATGTACAGCTGGCAATATGTCTTAGTCTATAAATACTCTTTAGCTAGTCAATATTTCTGTTAGTTACATCTAATAGAAAGTTAGTTACATTTTCTGTAAATATAAACACTGAGATCTGATGGTTTGTTAATGGAGATTCATATCTTTACATCTCTTCTTTTGTTGTTTGCTATCTAGTTTACTGATTTGACAGCCTCCCTCACCCACCACCGCCCACCTCCGCCCCCCTCACCCACCCAATTCTAAACAGTAATGTTGTATTTTTGAGATATGCAGGACACTCCTGTTATGGTTTTGAAGTCCTTCACACTAAAATCTTTATAAGCTGAAGAAGTCGACTCGAATTTTATCTAGGAGTGACCTGAGTGACAGAGACTGGTACGGAGCTCATCTGATTGCTTGTTGATGTAGCAGATGTCATTTTAGTTGAAGATGAACGTGCACTTTTATCTTGAGAAAAACCTAGGGCTAATAGTTCAATTTCTCATTTAGCCGGTGGTTTGTTGTGAGCATGTCAACAAGTTGGCTCATTGTCGGCCTCCTGCTGACTGTTGCTTGTGTGAAGAAAAATGCTATTTGAATGTACCTTGTAACTTCCTCTTTAGGACATTCTTCCAGAGTTGGGGCCGCAGGCCTGGGAATTGAGAGATATGAGGGTTTTATTTTAGATTTTGGTTGATTTTGGATGAAGTTGCGTTTGGTTGATTTCAGTTGATTTGGGTTGTAATTAATTGAATTGGGTTGCTTTCAGATTTACTAAATTATAAAAAAAGTTGCATCTGGTTGATTTTAGTTGATCCGGTATTTTTGCAATTTTTTCAAATAGTTAGTATTTTTGTAAAAAAAAACTTTAAAGTTGTTAGACTATGCCTCACCCATCTAGAAGGCAGCAACAAAGCAGTAAACAATGTTAACTCGAATAACTTGTAGAAGGGAGGGTTGAATACAAGTTATATAATCGTGTCTGATTTTTGCTTGATTAGATGAATAAGAATAAACGAATGAATCAAACTTTGTTTGTATTAAATTAAATCAAATACAAATTCTACCAAAGGTGTACAATACTTTTAGCAGCTGCTGACAATACAAATCTCTCTCTCTGTTTGTTTCGAACTCTCGAATACAAACTTTATACAGAGCTTCACACGATATGCACTCTGCAATTCACAATTCCGCTCTTTTTTACAATAATATAGAGAGAGTATTTATAATGCTACCTATCAACTAATAACAGAATTATAATCTATCTATGACAATGTTCTGCCGTCCAGTTGATAGTTTCCATCAATAGAGAATTCGTTTCCTTCACGATATCTTCTTGCTTGTTCTCCAAAACAAAGATCTTGTTTTATAGCACTTGCCAGTTTCTGTAGCATCCATAATGACATCATCAGTAACACGACTGCTATCAGGATTTCCCATTGCATCAGGATCTGATCATCCATCAGTATTTGATCAGGATCTGACTTGCTGTATCAGGATCTGCTCTTAGTTCTTGAAATGTAGTCTCTGATGCACTGTTCCTGACTAAACTCTACAGATTACTGTCTTAACACATGTATCCTATACAAAGTGCTAAATCCTTTATAAGATCAGGATATACAAGAAGTATTAGCAAAATTCTATTCTTAACATCACAACTCATGAATTATTCCTAACAATCTCCCCCTATTTATGCTTTAGAATCTGAAGCATAAATCTAAGTTGTAGATGTCAAAACATATAACAATACAACCAGAATAGAATTTATGAATTTAAGATCATGAAGTTAAGTACCTCCTTCTTCAGATGTAGACATGTATCTAGTACTTAGAAGAAAGAATTCAACTATTTGATGCTTCTTTTCCTTTACCACTTCCATGATGAAATTTACCAACTCTGTCACCCTTAGTTCTGCTCCCAGTCTGTTTATCTCCCCCAGTCTGTTGTTGTTGTTGTTGTTGTTGTTGTTATTTCTGAATTATCTTTATCTCCCCCTTTTTGACATCAGCAACATTAATACCAAGAGATTCAGTAACAGAACAAATGAGATTCATCAGAACTGCTTGATTGTCTATAATAGTGACTTGGTTTTCTTCAAGAATTTGAAGTCTCGATTGAATATCACTTTGAGATTTCTGAATGTCCTTAAGAAGTTCAGAATTGACTTCAATGTTGGAAGTGCTTGTTGTACCTTCAGATTCAGATTCAGAAAGAACTTTATCTTCAAGTCTTGTAGAAGAAGTTTCCTGTTTATAATGATATTCAAGTAATAATACTTGAGTAGAAGTACAAACATCTTCATCTCTCTGATCTGGAGCTGAAGTATGATCATCCTTTCCTTTACCAGTATTCTGTGTAATAACATCTACAAATCCTGACTCCTCCTTAGATTGATCAGATACTGTTGATGTCTCAAATCTAGCTGAAATTAGAACTACATACAAAGGAATACTAGGATCATTAGGAATATCTTCTGGTACTGGTTGAGTAGAAGTTTGTCTTAGCCTTTCACCTCTTCTGTTGATGATTCTTGCAAGCCTTTCTTTCTGTTTCTGAGCTTTAACTTCTGGCTTTGCATTGTGATGTGCTAAGTCATTCTTCTCATACATCTTGATAAAAGAATAAGTACCAGCATCCATACCAAGATTTTCAGACCAAGATTCAGGAAAAACCTGATCCCAGAAATCAAACGATGGTGGGTTCCTAATTTTCTCTCCCTCACTATGGAGTTGATCATCCATACCCTCATTCTCACTTTGACTATCTAAAGTCAACACTCTTTCTACCTCTCCTTTTGCCTAGTCAGGAGCCAGCCTGTCTATGTGTGGATCTATATCCATCTTTTCAAGTGTATCACTCAAATTTGGATAAGTGCTCTCATGACCTACAAAAAAATAGGGGTTAGAAGAAGTTTTTATACCTGAACTCACATGGAAAGAGGGTTCCTCATATGGAATGGGGCTTGAGGTTTTCTCCAAGGAGTGAGCTGCTATAGTCTCTGAACCCTTACAAACATCTACTTTCTTTCCAGAAACTACAGGCTCAAGTATACCACTTTCAGGTTTTTCACCAAACTCTGATGTCTTCAGTAATACTTCATTAGACACCATAGCTAGTATGTCATCGTCTTTAAGTGTTGGTTGCTGAGACACACCCTCAAGGTGGATAGACTCTGAAAGAACAATATTGGTTTGATCTTCAGAAAAATCAATCAAAGTCATTCCCCCCATATCATAGGGTTTCTCACTTGCAATCTCAGTCATCACAGAAGACCTTTCAGCATCATCAATCACAGTTCCTGAGTCATCCAACCTCTGACTAGATGGTTCTTGTGTTGCAGTGATTGTGATCTGTTCTATCCTACTATTCACCACTGGTGCAATAGTATCTTCTGTTGACTGCTTCCCTCTATCAACTACCTCCTCTTGTTCACCTTGAGCTGAAGCATCTTCAACAATGACATCCTTGTCAAATAGATATGCATGAAGTGATTGAAGTGCAACATGCTTAGGAAGTCTAAATTTCTTGTGCAATTCCTTTCTGACTGATACATAGAAGTATGTCTTCATTAAATCAAGCCTTTGATGTAACAGTCCATATTCTTCAGGAAATGAAAGTTTGGGAACTCTTTCAATCAGAAAATCTATAACAGGTCTGGAAAGCTTCACTTTCAGAGAAATAAGTTCCATAGCCAGTCTGTATGTCAATGTAGTTTCCCATGAGGAATCAAGATCCAGATCTCTCTTATCAGATACTGACGTGGATATAGCGTTATTTGTAGAGACCTGCATAATGTTCGTTGGACTTGACACTGTGTGTGTAGGTGACAAATAAATCTTTCTCCTTGTTCTCCTAGTATAGTGAGCAACAGATTTGTCTTGAGAAGATTCAAGAGGTGTAGACATAGAAGTGATCTTGGGATGAGATCCTTTTTCAATAGACACGGTCTTTTAAGAGACAGTATCCAGTAACTGTTTTCCCTTTTTAAGAACTACAGCCTTTTGGGAGACTGCAGCCTGGCTGTGACTAGTTGTTCCATCTCTTTGTCCTAGCTTAGAAAGTTGAATTGCAGCCTTCAATTTTGCTCTCTCATGAAGAGATATATTATCATCATCTTCACTAGAGCTACTACTTGAAATGACAAATCTTCTCTTCCTTACAACTGATGTCTTTTGAGAAACACCAGAGGTTGGTTTCTTTAAAACAATAGGCTGTGGATCAAAATTTGGTTCTAGAATTGTTTCAGAGACTATAATGTTTTTGGCTACTTGGGTAGACACAGGGGGGTTCTCCTCCAATTGAGATTCCTGAGTCATTTCACCACCAAGGAAAGAAGAATTATAGATAGTAGGAAGATGAGTTCTTAGAAGTACCTGAACATGATTTGGATAGTGTAATGCAGGTATTTCATCTAGATTCTTTTCACTGTCCTTCTTTGTAATGTCAGAGAAAATTCTCTTTTGCTGTACATAAGAGGAAACACAATATTCTCTACCAAATCTAGCTTCAACATCAGGAATGAAATGGTTAATAAACAGTTGCATGAATCTGTGATAATAAACCATATTCCTGTCATGATCTCTTGACCCAAGTTTAATACACATCTGATTTATGATAATGTGACCAAAATTAATTACTCTGTTATAAAGCAAGCTATATGCAATATGTGATGTAACAGCAGTAATTTGTTGAAAAGAACTACATTTACCCGTAAAACATTTAGCAGTTTGATCAAAGAAGAAAGACCATTCTTTTCTAAGAAAAGATCTATTTAACTGACTCATGTTATCTAGAGGTCCATCATAACCTAATTTAGATAACATAGTTCTCACATCATCATCAGATGGTACATTCTGAAAATTCGTACTAACAGGTAAGCGAAGTACTGAATTAATAACAGATTCAGTAAGATTAAATGAGTCTTGTCCTAAGTGTAGAACAATCTTACCTGATTGACTCTTAGTAGAATTAATTACCTCAGCATTCTCCCAAGCTTGTGAAACAGCTACTTGATTAATTTGTGGAGATGCTGTCAAGGCATAGCTTAATGGTCCTTTCGCCATAAAATCCATTATCGGGTGAAAATCAGTTGACACCCCTTCCTTGTTGGTGATAGCTGCAACATGATTGTTCATCATAAAATCAAAGTCACCAAACTTGAAAGCTACTGATTTGGGTAGTCTTCTTTGAGTTGCCATTTTGATCTGAAAAGAACTTAAGAAATCTTTGAAATTGATTAGTGATTTTGAGAACTCGAGAGTGTTTTTGCTTTGGAGAATGAAATTAGAGAAAGCAATTACACGATTAGAGTGTCAAAATAATTATATTTCAAAAATCCTTCAGACCCATTATCCCACGTTGATACGTTGGTTGACAGGTGCCAGTCCCTGAAAAATGCAGTTACCCACGACTTTTGGAAAATAAAATCCAAAAAATAATTTCAAGTAAATAAGTCAAGGTAAAATCAAGATAAAATCTATACTGATCAGCTTCCTTTTCCTGATGTGATCTTCTCATTAGGATAATCACACGATTCAATGTGATTTTTGAATAAAAAGAATTACTAATCCTGATGTGAACAAACTTGTATTCCTGATCAATATCATCCTGATTCCAGAGACTAAATGAAGTTTCCACATGGCATTTTCTTTTACCTGTAAAAGAAATAAATTAAATCTGAACAAAATCAACTGGTTAAATTCGTTCAATATTTCCTGAAAATACAAGAAATACAGTCACACATAATTATGACTGACTGCATTGATATCTCCCAAATGACTGTTCAGCTTCCCACGTCTTCCTATAAAAGAAACCGACGTCTTATGCCATTCTCCAAAACCTTTTCATTCTTTTCTCTTTTCATCATGGCTTTCAACCCAAATCTTCATATGAACCCTAGCTTTTGGTTCATTACCACTGAGAAGTTCTTTACTCTTGATGATAAGGAGCAAGTGAACTATCTCTTAGAAAAGATGACTTTTCTCATTGAGTCAGAAATGGTTAGTCTTAACCCAGATAATTTCCACGAATCTCCTCTAAAACATCTACCAGTTGGATACAATCCTCCTCTAATCTCTTCACACCTCGAGGATGAAGAATTTGGTGAAGAGTCTGAGGTTGATCTTGATGGTGATGCTATTCATCTTCTTCAATAAGCATGAAGATAAGTCAGCTGCTCTCATTCAAGTCGCCCAGACAAGGAATCCAATCTTGAGATGCTCCTTGTCCTGAAGTCGATCGTTGAGGATTGAAGCAACAACAACTTTAGACAAGAATAGAATTATCAGTAGTAGTTAGACAAAAAGAAGAATTGTATTTCATTTCCATGTATTTAATGCTTTTGATTAATGAAAATACAAGTTTTCTTAATATCTACTTGTCTATCGTTGTTTATTGACTGATCTGAATAATGATATAAATTATCAGTATGCATGTGGTAAAACTTGCTAACATAGACTTTAACAAAACTCAGAACATGAACTTCAGAATTTGAAACAATAAGACACACAAATTTCACAATCCTGATACTATCGATACAATCCTCATGTCAATACTGATGACATCAGCATACTAATAGCAATCCTGATGTTTATTAACAAGTCTATCATACTATAATTTATCAAAGTAAAGTGTTACAGCTTAAACATTTAACAATCAAGTATAGATCCTGACAAAATATCAAGTCTATAAGCTGAAACAACATACCTTGCTACTTATGCAGATGTTAAAGGTCTAAAAATTTAACATTCCTAACTGACTTACCAATCTAATGAATGTAGCCTCATCAAGTGGTTTAGTTAGAATATCTGCAAGCTGTTTGTCAGAAGGAACAAAATGAAGTTCCACAGTACCATTTTCAATATGTTCTCTAATAAAATGATACCTGACATCAATGTGCTTAGTCCTTGAGTATTGAACTGGATTTTCTGCAATTTTGATAGCACTAGTATTATCACAAAACATAGGAATATTACTAAGTGTCATACCATAATCTATCAACTGATTTCTTATCCAAAGGAGTTGAGCACAACAACTGCCTGCTGCAATGTATTCAGCTTCTGCAGTTGAGGTTGAAACTGATTGCTGCTTCTTGCTTGCCCAAGAAATCAATCTGTTTCCCAAGAATTGACATCTACCTGTAGTGCTTTTCCTGTCTATTTTACACCCTGCATAATCAGAGTCTGAATAGCCAATTATGGAGAAATCAGATTCTCTTGGATACCACAAACCAAGATTTGGAGTTCCCTTGAGATATCTAAAAATTCTCTTCACAGCAATTAAATGAGATTCCTTAGGATCACTTTGGAATCTAGCACATAAACAGGTAGAGAACATTATATCTGGTCTACTTGCAGTTAGATATAACAGTGAACCTATCACTACGCCATAAACAGCCTACGGTAACACCACGACTGTGTTACCTTAGACCCTAAAAAACGTTACCAAAGGCCAAAAAAAGGCTAAGGTAACACCTTAGCTGGGATAGTTTTGTTCTATGTAACCTTTGGGGTCTAAGGTAACACCGCGACACACATAAGGTAACATAGGGAAATTCGTTACCTTAGACCTATAAGGTAACACACTAAGCAATTCTATAGCAACACCAAATCTATGTTACCTCAGATGTTATAATTTTGCAAAATTATTAATTAATTATGTGGGTCCCACATGTGGGCCCCACCAAAGTGGGCGCCACATGGGGGTCCATTTTGGTGGGGCCCACATGCGGGATCCACTTTGGTGGGGCCCACATGTGGGCCCATAAACTGTGCAGTAGCTTGTAGAAAAACAATACCTAAGGTAACATATAACAATACCTAAGGTAACACCCTGAGTTCAACATAATAAAAATGTAAAGCATAAATATTGCATTTCCCATTAGAAAAACAAACCAACCAAGTCACATGGTACATAATCCCAATATCCCATTACAAAATAACCAAACTACATAATTCGATCAAATCCTCCAACACCAAACTACATAATCCGATCAAATCCGCCAACACCAAGATTACAACATTAAAGTGCAGTATAATAAAATATTAAACACAAGGGAAATGTCAAGACACTAGTTCTAAAGGTTATATTACGTGGATTTCTATGAGCTAGGACCGTCGGTCACGGGAGTACCATCTCTCACTGTGTCACTAGAAATTGTGCCACAAAGTTCACCCAAATTAATCTGCAGTCCTGGGTTTGCTTCAGCCAATTTTTTGAGGGCAAATGCCAAGTTGTCCTGGACCTTCTGATTGACCTTGGCATCCACTTCTTCATTGACCTTCCTTTGTAGTTTCACTTCCATGTCGTCAACAAGGTTCTGTCGTATCTTATTGGTCAACTCTTCTATGTACGAATCTGTTGGATCTGGAGTCTGGGAAGAAGTTTTGATGACCCTCGAGTCATGTCTGCCAAGAAGCCAACCAGGACCATGAGATTTTCCACCAGAAATTAGCTCCTCAATACCATCAACTCCTTCGGATGACTCGAGTCTGTTCTTAATCGTTTCCTACAAAACAAAACAACATTGTACATGGAAATAATTAATTGACAGAATAAAGTAAAATATGGATTTAAGGAATTGACAAAAAAATACAGTTACTTACATTTCTGAAGTTCATTACTTCAGGATTAGCCTGGTATTTATGTCCAGGCTTGCGCTTTCGAGTTTTAGAAAAAACTACGGCATTAGTTAACTCAAGTGCTGGGTTCTTTTATTTCTAGCAAAAAATCAACAAAACATAATATATAACCTGAATCTACATAATATTAAACTCAATATGCAGATCAACATAATATATTTCAAAATTATTTAACAGTATGGATTTGGGTTCTTGCACACAGATTACAGATTTTCTAATATATAACCTGAATCTACATATTACAGATTTTCTAATATATATATTGGTACAATTTTTATAAAATTTTCTAGTATACATTTGATTTACCAACAAATAACCTGAATCTACATATTACAGATTTTCTAATATATATATATATATATTGGTACAATTTTTATAAAATTTTGTATCTAACAAAACATATTGCAATGTTTGCTAATTGTATCCAGTGGAAAAAATTGAATTAAATTAAATCGATCAACTTAAACCTAATGTTTCTAAATAACTTCTCAAGAAACGTACCATCATGTGTTTAACTTGGGAAAACAGTTTTGGACCTCTAGTGTGTGTGTCCTTGTACTCACGACGACTTTTAGTATTTTTCTCGGCCTTCCCCTACAAAAAAACATGAAAAAATTAGCATCAGTTTATGTCACTGGAAATTGACCAAATATCAAACTTGCAGAAAACAGTACCAATTTTAAATTTTACGTATACCTGAACTTCAGGATCTCCCCAATACTGTAAGAGCAACTTGAATTCCTCATGTGGAATTTCCTCAGGCTTATTTTGTATTCTCTCCTCATCAGTTGCAAAAGGCGTATAATGATCCCTCTTAGTTCGACTCTTGTACCCCTTCCAAGCATGTTGTATTGTCTTCAATGCCCATTTTCGACATTCCTTGGGGATGATAAAACGTTGCTTACATGGAAATGAAACATAAAAAGGAATAAATAAATCTTTAATGCCAGTTGACCAACATTATTTAGGTAGGGATAAATTAAAATTATAGCAAAAAATAAAATAAATTGATTACCTTGGTATAATTCCAAAAGGTGTCCTTTAGGCTTTCCGGAACATGTTCCCAGGAAGCATAAGTCAGTGGCACACACCTCTTTAGTGTCCCCAAAAAGTTACTCAGTTCAGTAACTCTTTTGTCACCATCTGACACAGGCTAGAACTTCTCGTTTACTGAGATAACAACCCTTTTCTCAAACGACCTTGTATGTACTTTATCCATCCTTGTTTTCCCTCGTGGTCGTTTAGGAACTTCGACTTTAAGTACCGAGTTTATAACATATATGTGAATAAAGAGTTAGTTAAACCAATACACTATACAAACATGCATATAGTCGACAGTAATTACTACAAACATAAAATAAAGTAAAAAATGCCCGAACCTGCAGGTTCAGCTTCTTCATTTTTGATAAATGGCATGTCGGTTTCCGGAACTCTGTTAGTTTTAGTTTTAGTTCCACTTCCACTTGTAGCAACATCATTAGCAGCTTTTGTTCGTTTGCGTTCCTGCATAGCAAGGTAATTGGCCATTGTACCAACTCCTTCTGCACATGGTAACTGAATTTGTGCAGCAGGCTGTACAAGCACTGGATTTGCTGCCTCCTCACTCGTATCATTCTGAGTTGAACCCTTTTCAGTTGAAGTTACAGCACTAGCTCGCAAGCGAGTAGTTGGTCCTGTATGAAGCTCGTCTTCATTTTGTTTAGCATTTCGCATCTTTTTTTTTCCGTTTGTTCTTCATTTCATCTACCAGTCCAGTAGCTAATGTAGGCAAATTTAAGGACTCAAGCTTTTCATTGTTCCTCTGGATATTTCTATATTTAATCAGTTCATACGCCGTTAACTTTAGCGGTGTATCCGAAGGTTTTAGTGGAGGTGGAGGTGGTAGGTTTTCAAACTGCACATAATCGAAAGAAACATACGAGTGAACTAGTAAAACATTTGGAACATTGATAAGATCATGTAATCAAAATATGATTCAAGTCTTCTAACCTGAATGTCATTCTCATCCATTTTTTCAGCTTCATCTCTAGGATTATGTAAATCCAGTTTCCTCCGAACAGTTGCAGACTTAACATTCACATTTTCATCACAGGCTTGTTGATTATTGATCGGTGTCGACTTCTGAGCACCCTTCTTTTCAGTTGACTTAGGCTTTTGCTTGCTTATCAAATCATTGATTTCTGGTCTAGCACTTGTCAGCCGTGCTGACTTCCTTGCACTAATAACCTCAGCAGTTTCATTTGACTTTCGATGACTCTTGACTTCAGTTGGAATCGTCACTTGTACATTATTTAGCCGTGCAGACTTCCTAGGATTGAACACTTCAGTACACTTCTTATTTCTTTGCTGCTGTTGCAATTGATGAGTGGTCACAAATTGACGTTTCAATACTTTTGTAGCTGCAACAATACATTTAAATCATCAGTACAATTATAAAATCAAAGCAATACATGCATGATCTTGATAAAATTATTTATCAAGAACAAGTGACTATGTAAAAAATTACACAAAGGACCCCAGCATGTAGTAACAAGTGACTATGTAAAAAAGTTTATACCTTCAAATACATTAGGCCTTGGCCGGATGACTACATGCGGCTGCATTTGCTGTAGTGGCTCACATTTAGTATCAATGACATTGTCAATATAAAAATCCATGTTGTCAGCATTTTTAGTATCTTTAACTACGTCCCCATCATTTACCACCAATTTCCACTCCTCTTCCTCATTGTCACTTCTTTTATAAATTCCCCCAACTTCAGTGTATTTGAGATCATCCTTAATATGTTCCATGAGCACCGAGAAGGAAAACAAGTCAGGATCTACGTTCATGATCAATGTCTCTTTTCAACCAACATACTGTCCATTCTGAAATTTTCCCATGTGGTGAAATCTGAGAATGAATACCTTTTCTGTCATCCTATAAGAATAGTAGAAAATTACATTAGATAAGATACAAAAAAACTGAGTTTAAAAATTGCAAAGTAAATACACAAAGAAGCAGTCCAGTAAGAAAAAACAAGTAAAAGGTTCCCAGTTAAATCATAAGTTCAAAAACATATAAACAATTCTGAACGAGCTTATACATACACAAAAAAGGTAATTAAAGGTAATGATACATAAAGGCAGTTGATAAAATATATTCGATAAGTAATACATTAAAAGGCAATTTTATTGACAAACTTTGACTACTAAAAGGCAATAATACATAAATAAGTACTTCTGCATAATACAATAGTTCGGAATTTATGTGAAAACACTAGACAGTTTTCCCGACTACTTTTGGCTTAATTATGACTTTTGCTGGCGGCATGTCTTCTCTAGCCCAATTCATCACATCTCTAACATGACCTCCTATTCCATAACCATGGTGAATATCATGTAAAACCAGATCAGTCCCATCATCCTCATTCCCATTTTCAGTTTCGACATCACACCAGCCCCTTGGTAATCGTTTGATAACGTTATGAAATGTCTTCTCAGTTGGATCTTCTATGTAAAATACCTGTTTTACTTGGGAAGCGATAACATACCGATCAGATTTTTGAATTATTCTATTAAAATTCACTCGAGTCAGGCCATACAAATCTTTTTCTGCATGGTACCAGCAACACTTGAATAAAACCACAGTGAAATCTCCCCAGTAGTCAATTTCTAGGATTTCTTCAATTGATCCGTAGTAATCGACATCACCAACCTGTGGATTCTGATCTTTCGAGCTTGCAAAGCTAGTGGTCAAGGAAGACTGAAATACACCACTATTCTGTGTTGTACACTTAGCATCTCTTTCTTCTGTACAAAATCGGAATCCATTAATAACATACCCACTGAACCTCTTAGCTGATGGATTAGGGCCCAATGCGAGAAGTTCTAGTTCCTTCGAAATGAACTCTTTTTTCCCAACCTCTAGCTTCAACCACTTCCAAAAATCTTCCATATGCGCCCTATCCTTTTTATATCTTTTTGATATTGCATGACTATCCATTAAAGATCGATGTTCCCTACAATAATTACCTAGTTAATATTACAAAGAAAAAACCATTCTAATTCTTATTAAAATAAATTAGACCTCAAAACTTACTCAATTAAACTCTGGATGTCCTTGTTACCACAGTTGAATAAAATATACCGATGACATGCCATCAATTCAGATTCTTCAAGATGTATAGGTTTTGCCATCTTTACTTCTTCTTGTGCCAACTGGATATTCCATCTTTTGTGGACAACTCTCAAATTTTGGTACTGTGTCACCACTTAAAAATCGAGAGCAGAATGTCAAGCACTCTTCTGCAAGGTATCCTTCAGCGATAGAACCCTCTAGTTTAGACTTGTTACGCGCATAAGATTTCAGCTTACCTAGATAACGCTCAATTGGCCACATGCTTCTCAAGTGTGCAGGTCCCCCGTCTTCAACTTCCTTGACCAAATGAACCAACAAGTGAAACATTATGTCAAAGAAAGCTTGTGGAAAAATTGTCTCAAAATTGCAAACAATTTCAACAATTTCTTCTTGTAGTCTTTTCATATCACGTAAATCGACTTCTTTGCTCCAGAGAGCTCTTAGAAATGCACCAAGTCTGATTAAAGGAACAGCAACCTCAGCTTTCAATGTTTTTTTCACTGCAAATTGTAACAAGTAGTGAAGAATAAAATGGGCATCGTGGCTCTTATACCCTGAGATTGTCCTTTCCTTCGTGTGAACATATCGACTGATATTAGCTGCACAGCCGTATGGCAGTTTGGCATTCTCCAAAACTGAGCAAAATATTTCTTTCTCTTCTTTCGTCATGTCAAAGATAGCAGCCTTAATCACATGATATTTTCCATCACTTGATTTAACTGGATGAAGGACCTTCCTGATTCCTAGATCTTGTAAATCAAAACGAGCATTCAAATGGTCTTTCGACTTGCCGCTAATATTCAACAAAGTACCAAGTATATTGTCACATATGTTTTTTTCGATATGCATAACATCAAGGTTATGCCGCAACAAATTGTGACTCCAATACGGTAAATTGAAAAATATCGACTTCTTTTTGAAAGGGGAATCCCTTTTACGCTTTGTACCTCTTTTGCCCTTTGTCTTGCTATTGACATTTCCAAATTCATTTTCAAAGCCCGACAATAATTTGAGTATATCTGCTCCGGTTAAAACTGGTGGAGCCTGTCCCATTTCAACTTCACCATTGAATCTTCTTTTGTCAAACCTCCACTTGTGCTCCGGATCTAGAAATTTTCTATGATTCATGTAGCACATTTTTTTACTATGTTTCAAGTATTGTGAAGATGTTTCATAATGGCATATGGGACAGGCCAATTTACCTTTTGTACTCCAACCGGATTACATCGCATATCCTGGAAAATCGCTAATGGTCCATAAAACACTTGCACGTAGCGTAAAATTTTCATCAGTCAACGCATCAAAGGTGTTTATGCCTATATCCCATAATTCTTTCAACTCTTGTATTAGAGGCTGCATATATACATCAATACTATTCTTCGGAGAATCTGGACCAGAGATGATTGTTGACAGAATCAAATTTTCAGGCTTCATGCATAGCCAAGGTGGGAGGTTGTAATTTACCAAAACAATTGGCCATGTTGAGTGAACTGAACTCATTGTACGGTAAGGACTGAATCCATCAGCGGCTACACCAAGTCGGATATTTCTATTTTCTACTGCAAAATCAGGATACCTTGCATCCATCGCTTGCCAAGCCTTGGCATCAGTTGGATGTCTAAGTTTCCCATCTTTTAGTCGTCCGATGTCATGCCATAACATAAGTTTAGCATACTCCTTTGACATATACAACCTTTGCAGCCTTGGTTTCAACGGAAAATAGCGCATAACTTTCGCGGGGACTTTGCGAATCACCTTCTTTGGATCATTGTCACTACTGCCTTCCCTTTCCACTACTTCCCATCTTGAAAAACCACAAGTTTCACAAACATCTTTATCTTTATTTTCTGCCCAGTACAACATGCAATCGTTTGGACATGCGTGTATTTTTTCGTAACTAAGACCTAAATCTTTAATGATATTCTTTGCGGCATTGAAAGATAAAGGAATGTGGGCCTGTGGAAAAGCATCTCTCATCAACTCTAGTAAATCCCCGAATGCAGCCTCCGTAATTCCATGTTGACATTTTAAAGAATAAAGCCTAAGGATAAAACTTAATCGCGAATATTTTGAACAGCCTGGATATAGCGGTTGCTTTCCATCTTCAACATGGCGATGAAATTTATCGTCCTGGGCATCTGTCGTGTCCTCATCTTCACCGTTTTGCATACCATGAGTACGATGAAACATGTTGTCTAGATTATCTCCAAAACCTATATTGGCATCACAATCCATATCTTCCTCACAGTTTAGTCGAGAAACCTCACACATCCATTCCATATACAATGGAGATGGACCATTGTATATGAGATGGTCGTATATTGTATCTTGACGAAACCACTTGTCATTTTTACATTTCTTGCAGGGACATGTTATTTCATCACCTACAGAAAATCTAGAAACTGCATTCCGAATAAAAGCTTTTATTCCGCTAAGGTAACCATCACTAAACTTTGGAAGTGTTATCCATGAGTTTCCTTCATCGTCCATTACTACATTAATATCAAGCACGCTTATATTAACTACACTAACCAAATATAGCTCCCACCAATCAAGATAGATGATGCACCTTGATGAATTTGAGCAACTAGCACTAATTTGATTAATTAAGGACAGAACATCTTCTAATTCAGCTTGAAGGGCACTCTGGCACTTTACTAAATGAAGAAAAATTATAAACGAACGACTACGCAGAAGCTATATGACGTTCATTCGGTTATGCATAAGCCTTGCTTAGTAGTCTCCCCAATCCCTATATGCAGCATCTGAGCCTGACCTTGCTTTTTAAAATAAATTTGTTTTAGGCTGCAATTTATTTAAAGGTTACAAAAACTTATTTCTTAACAATATAAGTAGCATGAGAACTAGTGTCAAATTGCAGAGTGTTAAGTATCAATGTACATTGATTGTTATTACTGCAGGTTTCTACATATTTTATGAATCAAAATCAATGAAAACAAAGCAAAAAATACTTAATATTAAGAAATAGCAACTTAATTCGAACAGGAATTCAGACATTAGCAAACAAATAAAGCAGCGAATAAGTGCAGAAACTAACGCATAAATTAAAATTATCGCAGATTTTAATAATATATCATAAATTCGAGAAACACATTGACTTTAGGCATATAATCCAGAGAGGGAGAGGGGGAGAGAGAGGGGGAGAGAGAGAGAGAGAGAGAGGGGGAGGGAGAGATAGAGAGAGAGAGATAGAGAGAGAGAGAGAGAGAGAGGGAGGGAAAGGGAGAGGGGGGGAGGGAGAGCGACAGAGAGAGAGAGAGAGAGAGAGAGAGAGAGAGAGAGAGAGAGAGAGAGAGAGAGAAGGGTGAGAAAGAGATGGAGAGAGACCGAGAGAGAATGGTGAGAGAGAGAGATGGAGAGAGGGGTCAAAATCGAAGCATGCAACACATATATATATACAAATCGAAGCATTAACACATTTATATTTACAGATCGAAGTATAAAAAGCGAGATTTATACCTTAATTGCAAGTGAGAGAGGCGGATTGAGTCCGAGATTGCAAGTGAGGCAGAGCTTGAGTGAGCGTTAGCGAGATTGAGTGTGAGCTTCAGTGAGCATGAGCGAGCTTGAGTGTGAAAATTGACCCCGAGAGAGAGGCAGAGAGGTGTGTGAGTGTTCGAGAGAGAGAGCGGTGAGTGAGAGAGAGAGGTGAGTATGTGTGACCTAATTGACCAATTTTCCCCAATTCTCCCGACTAAACTTTGAAAGCCCGCTTTCCTTTTTCATTTTTTTGATGAAAGCCCGCTTTAATTTTCATTTCCACCGCAAGCCACCAGCCAACACGTATGCTTTTTCCCCAATTTTTCCTTATGTTTTTTTTAAAGACCAATTTTTCCTTATGTTACTTTTTCTTTCTAATATTACAAAAATAATTATTTTTCTTTTGAAAATTGTATGAAAATAAAGTGTAATATTTCAATTATAGAATAATAATTTAAACATATTATACTAAATAATTATAGAATATTATTTTTATAATAATAAATTCAATGACTTGATTAAAATTATTGAATTTTAAATTTTAATAATTATTAAATCGTTAATTATAAATAAAATTCAAAAATATGTTAATTATACTCTAAGGTAACACAACCCATGGTGTTACTAAATTTAACACCTTCCACAGCTAAGGTAACATACATTTAAGGATATGGTAACACCAAAACTAGAGTGTTGTAGTAGGTCCAAAATTTCATAGCTATGGTAACACCCGAGAAGGTAACACCCCCCCCTAAGTGTTGTAAAAAGTCATCTATGGTGTAGTGTATCATGCCTCTATAGCTAGTGTTATCAACACTCTTTCCCTTAGGATCAGAGTCTAGCTTAGTGGCTGTTGTCATGGGTGTTTTTGCAATTACACAATTTTGAAAGTCAAACCTTTTTAAAAGATCTTTGATATACTTTGACTGATTAATGAAAATACCAATCTCAGTCTGTTTGACCTGCAAGCCTAAAAAGTAATTTAGTTCACCCATCATGCTCATCTGATACTTAGACTGCATAAGCTTGCTAAACTTAGCACATAAATTTTCACTAGTAGAACCAAATATAATATCATCAATATAAACTTGAACTAAAAGCAAATCACCTTTTATCTTTCTAAAGAATAGAGTTTTGTCAATTGTACCTCTTGTGAAGCCATTTTCAAGAAGAAATTTAGACAAAGTCTCATACCATGCTCTTGGTGCCTGCTTTAGTCCATAGAGTGCCTTGTCAAGTTTGTAGACATGATTTAGAAACTTTGGATCAACAAAACCAGGTGGTTGTTCCACATACACTTCCTCATCAAGTTTGCCATTTAGAAAAGCAATCTTTACATCCATCTGGTATACCTTGAATTTTGAATGAGCTGCAAATGCAAGAAAAATTCTAATTGCCTCCAATCTTGCTACAGGTGCAAAGGTTTAATCATAGTCAATTCCTTCCTCCTGAGATAACCCTTGGCCACCACTCTTGCTTTGTTTCTTACAATCATACCAGATTCATCTAGCTTGTTTCTGAAAACCCATTTAGCACCAACAATAGATCTATCCTTAGGTCTTGGTACCAGTTTCCAAACTTTGTTCCTCTCAAACTCATTCAATTCTTCCTGCATTGCCATTACCCAATCAGGATCCTGTAAGGCTTCTTCAACCTTCTTAGGTTCATTCTTTGAGAGAAAACAACTATACAAGCATTCATTTTGAATTGACCTTCTAGTTCGAACACCACTATTTGGATCACCAATAATCAAATCTTCAGTATGATCCCTTGTCCATTTTCTAACAGGTGGTAGATTGCTCCTGCTAGACTCTCCCCCTAAGTTAGTGGTATCTCTTGTAGAAGAACTTTCTCTGCCTTCAAAAGCTCCACCTTGATCAGTAGAATCAGTAGATTCCATACTGCTGCTAGTTTCTGATCTTCCTTCATTAGACTCTGAAGGATCAGTTCCTGATGAAGTAGACTTTGAAAGACTAGTCTGATCCTGACCAGTACTATGTTCTCCTTGATTGAGTTGCTCCCCCTCAACAGTAGCATTCCTTTGAGAAGCAATAGAGATTTCCTTTAGAGAACCTTCATCATCACTGGAGAGAATCTCAGAATACTTAAGATTTTCAAATTCCAGATTGTCATGGCTTTCATCAGTTTGCAAAATTCCAAACTTCTTATCATCAAATGCAACATGAATTGATTCCATAACAATGTGAGTTCTGAGATTGTATACTTTGAAGGTCTTTGATACTGAATATCCTAGAAAGATTGCTTCATCCGATTTGGCTTCAAATTTTCCAAGTTGTTCTGGATGAACTTTCAGGACATAGCATTTGCATCCAAAGATGTGAAAGTATTTCACACTTGGTTTCTTTCCTTTGATCAACTCATAGGGAGTCTTACCATAAGCATTTACCAAGGTACAGTTTTGAGTGAAACATGCAGTGTTGATAGCTTCGGCCCAGAAGTAGGTTGGAAGCTTTGCATCTGCAAGCATGGTTCTTGCTGCCTCTATGAGAGTTCTGTTCTTTCTTTCTACTACACCATTCTGCTGAGGTGTTCCAGGTGCAGAAAACTATTGAGTAATTCCTTTGTCTACACAATACTCCTCCATTGTAGAATTCTTGAATTTTGTACCATTGTCACTTCTGAGCACTTTGACCTTGTACTCAGAGCTATTTTGAATATTCTTGACAAGTTCAATGATTTGCTGAGGAGCTTCATCCTTGTTGTGTAGAAAGAATACCCATGTGAACCTTGTGTAATCATCCACTATAACTAGAGCATATCTTTTCTTGTTGATAGACATAATGTTTACTGGACCAAATAAATCAAGATGCAGCATGTGAAATGGTTCAGTAATTGAATTTTCTATCTTGCTCTTGAAAGTGGTTCTTCTTTGTTTTCCATGCTGACAAGCATCACAAAGTCCATCTTGCACATAATTTGCCTGAGGTAGGCCTCTCACCAGATGGTGCTTAACAAGTTGATTAAGCTTCTTGAAGTTGAGATGTGAGAGCTTCTTCTGCCAGTTCCAGCTTTCATCATTTGATGCCTTGCTGTAAAGACATCTGACAGTTCCTTTAGATATGTCACTCAAGCTGGCTTCATATATGTTACCATGTCTCTGACCAGTCAAAACAATGTCTCCATTCTTCATATTTAAGATTTTACATCCTGTACTGTCAAAGATTGATTGGTAACCCTTATCACCCAGTTGACTTATGCTTAAAAGTGTGTGTTTCAAGCCTTCAACCAGTGCTACGTTTTCTATGATGACATTCCCCAAAATAATTGAGCCATATCCCAGAGTTTCTCCTTTGTTGCCATCTCCAAAGGATATTACTGGGCCAGCTTTCCTCTCAAACTTTGTAAGCAGGGACTTCTTTCCAGTCATTTGTCCAGAGCATCCACTGTCCAAGAAAATTGAATGCTTCTTTCCAGTGCCCTGCAAACAAAAAGTAGCTAGTTAGAATTTTTTAGGACCCAACTTTGATTGGATCCTTTCTTACTAACTTTTGAACCAACAGGCTTTGAAGATTTTGCTTTTGATTTACCTGTTGCAGAGTCAACCTTAGACTTAGATTTCACAAACTGTTTGCGACTAGGAGTTTCAGATTTCAGAGAATAATAGTCATAATACAGTTCATGATATTCCTTACACATATAAATGGAATGAAGTAAACTACCATAATGATAACAGGGTTCTTGTGGTTGGTATTGAATTCTCTGAGTCTTGGGGAATCTGGACTCAGTTTTCCAAGAAGGTTTTTGATTGCAGTCTAGGGCCAAATGATTATGATTTCCACATTTATAGCATTTCTTCATAGGTGCATCAGGTACATTCTTGTAATTATTCTCTTTGTTAATACCTTCTTTTCCATTCCTATTTCTTCTGATCTTGCTAGACTCTGAAATACTTTTTAGTCTCTGTTTCAACTGAGACTTAGATAGAAAACCTATGTTGACATTCTTAGGTTTTTCTAACACCCTTTCATCTGAACTGCTATTGTTAATTCTTTTGTGCACAACTGGGGTACCTTTAGAATCAACAAATTTAACATGTTTAGGTTCAGAAACTATCTTCTTACCTTCAGACTTAGATGTGTTAGCTTCAGTTTTACTGTTATCATTGACAATAACTACAGTATCTTCTTGCCTAGCCTTATCAAAACCTAAACCATTAACTTTACCAAGAATTTGATTTTCAATGATTTCTTGAGTCTTTTTACCAGAATTGTTAATGGTTTTAATCACATCTCTCTTTTTCTCTAGTTCTTTTCTGACATAGTCATAAGCTCAAGAATAACACCATAATCATGCTTAGCTTTATCAGAACTTAACCTATATTCTTCCATTTGAATTAATACAGATTCAAGAAAATTATTTCTACTAACTAATTCATCATTCTTAGCCTTGAGTTCATCTTTTTCACTAGCAAGAATTTTGAAATTAGTCATAAGATTCTTAAACTCAACATGAATAGATCTAATATCATCAGAATCTAAGCTATCAAATGAATCAAGAGAGTGAAGTGATACCTTAACAGAAGATGAAGAAGTTTTCTTTGGAGATCCAGGCTTGTCTGAAACATTTGCCATCAATGCAATGTTGTCATAATCCAATTCATCTTCAGAATCACTAGAGTCTGCCCAATCCTTCTGTGTGACCATGAGTGTATTACCCTTCCCTGAATTCCTAGGCTTCTTACACTCACTTGCAAAGTGTCCAAGCTCACTGCATTTAAAGCACTTGATCTTGGCTTTATCAAGCTTGATAATTGTACTCTTGCCTTTGTCACTCTTCTTCTCCTCTTTCTTCTGAAAAGAGCCTTTGCTAAATCTTCTCCTGTTGAATCTTCTTTTCTTGAAAGCTTTAGCAAACATAGCAAAGAGTTCTTGCATCTCTGATTCAGAATCATTATCTTCAGAGTGTACATCTGTAGTCCCTGACTCAGAACTTTCTTTGCTCTTCTTCTTCCTCAAGTCTCTTTCAATAAATTCAGACTTTTCTTCTGGAAGCTTCTTTGATTCAGATTGAGCAGTGAGTCAACAGTTTTCATCTTTCCTTCACTCCTGCTCTTTTTCTGCTTCCTGTCAAGTTCATAAGCTCTCAATTTTCCATAAACTGCTTCTGATGATATTTTATCCAGATCATTAGCTTCCTCAATTGAAGATATCTTCTCATTGTAGAAATTAGGAAGAGCTTTAATGAACTTAGTATTCATATCCTCCAAGTCATAATATTTACCATGCATGGCCATCTCATTGATGAGTTTAGTAAACCTATCAAAGGTGTCAGTAAGTGACTCACCAGACTTGGATTCAAAGTACTCATACTGTTGTATGAGAAGTGTCCTCATATTCTTCCTAACAGGTTTTGTTCCTTCACAGTGAACCTTTAGATTGTCCCATATCTCCTTATCAGTCTTACAAGAGAGAACATAGTTAGTGAGAACAGAATCAAGACTGTTGAATAGTATGTTTCTCACTTTAGCATCCTTAAGAACGTTCTCCTTTTCCTTATCTGTCCATTCAGATTTAGGCTTCTCTGCTGTATGTTCTGGAAAAACTTTTCCTTCGACAGTTGCTTGAGGAACATGCCTTGTTGGAACAAAAGGCCCATCTCTGATTCTGTCAAGATAATCAGGATCTATTGCTTCCAGGTGATGCGACATCTTCACTTCCCATAGAGTATATTCGTTTCTCTAGAGCATAGGGATCTTAGTATTACCATACTTGTAACCAGACATGATTGCAGATCTTTATGATTATTCGAAATCAACCTGCTCTGATACCAATTGTTAACTCGAATAACTTGTAGAAGGGGGGTTGAATACAAGTTATATAATCGTGTCTGATTTTTGCTTGATTAGATGAACAAGAATATACGAATGAATCAAACTTTGTTTGTATTAAATTAAATCAAATACAAACTCTACCAAAGGTGTACAATACCTTTAGCAGCTGCTGACAATACAAATCTCTCTCTCTGTTTGTTTCGAACTCTCGAATACAAACTTTATATAGAGCTTCACACGATATGCACTCTGTAATTCACAATTCCGCTCTTTTTTACAATAATATAGAGAGAGTATTTATAATGCTACCTATCAACTAATAACAGAATTATAATCTATCTATGACAATGTTCTACCATCCAGTTGATAGTTTCCATCAATATAGAATTCGTTTCCTTCACGATATCTTCTTGCTTGTTCTCCAAAACAAAGATCCTGTTTTATAGCACTTGCCAATTTCTGTAGCATCTATAATGACATCATCAGTAACACGACTGATATCAGGATTTCCCATTGCATCAGGATCTGATCATCCATCAGTATTTGATCAGGATCTGACTTGCTGTATCAGGATCTGCTCTTAGTTCCTGAAATGTAGTCTCTGACTCACTGTTCCTGACCAAACTCTACAGATTACTATCTTAACACATATATCCTATACAAAGTGCTAAATCCTTTATAAGATCAGGATATACAAGAAGTATTAGCAAAATTCTATTCTTAACATCACAACTCATGAATTATTCCTAACAAACAATGACCAGCAACAAAGCAGCAAACAATGACTTATTAGCAAGGTCAAGAAAATCAGCTAGAGCAATGTCAAAAGAATCAGCTGGCAGCCATGCAGCCTATAAATAGCCTCTGGATGTATTTGCAAAACACACAACACACCACAACCTCTCTCTTATATTTCCTCTCATTCATCCTCTCTTTCTATATTTTGGGTATAATTAATACTTGATTAGTGTTTGACCGCGATCTGGTGGATCTTTTAACTAATCTATTGGTGTGTGTGCTCTATATTGGTTGTTTGTGAATCTTGGATTATGTAAGTCCCCTAACTTAATAAGTGGTTTCAGAGCCAAGGTTTAGGTTCGTGATGGATGAGATTAAGGGAAAGTTCGAGGTTCAACTGGAATGGCCGAGCATGATGAAGGATTTTCTGATAAGGAGATTGCTTCTAGAGCGGGTAGAGACAAAGTTAATTGTGGTTTGGCGGTTGACTTGCACCGTGGATCAATCATGTGTTCGGACTCGAGATGGAAGAAGATGGAAGAGATCATCGCAATTGTTTCAATGGCTTGATCAACCAGGTGAACTATTTGGGTGATACTATGGATTTTCTTCAGGAGACCGAAGGATTATAAAAGCAAGGATCGGGTGACTCAACATGTGGGAGAGCACTCGTGGTGCTTGATGTACGTGATTTTGTAGATGGATATACCGTTATGATAAAGAACGGTGGTTTGGAGGGTCACTAAACGGGTTTTAGCGATTCTCAATGATTGGAAGAACAAGAGGAGGTTCTTGTTTGAGGGGAAGCGTTAGTGAATGGACGTCAATGGCTTGATGGTTACCGTTCAATCTGATATTGGTATTGGGTTGAAGGGGAGGATTGTTGGGTTTTAACCCAATATGATGTTATGGGCTTGGGTGGTTTAAGATATATGGGTAAGATAATAATTGTATATGTAAACAATTATTATATATGGTATGTCTTAATCACTAAGTTAGGTAACTGGGTGCCAAGAATTGGTGGCTAAGTTTTGGATGGCTATATATATATATAGTCATATTGTATTTGTTTGATGTGTAGAATACTTAAGAAATGTAGTCTTAAGTATTGTTTGGGTGATGCTTGAGCATTGTTGGCTCAAGTATCGGGTTGGGACACCGTTAAGGTGTTTTTATTTTGATGTATTATTGATTATTGATTGGATTAATAATACGAGTTGGGACGTGGGTGTTTCCACGTCAAATATTATTTGTGTTCTTGTTTTGCTTTTATTTATTGATGATAGAAGTATAAGTAATACTTGAATAGTGTTTGACCGCGCTTTGGTGGATCTTGTTAACTAATCAATTGGTGTGTGTGCTCTGTACTGGTTGTTTGTGAATCTCGGATTATGTAAGTCCCCTAACCTAATAATAGCTTCTATTACCAATTTTTAAATTACATTTACATTTGTTGGAGCAAAATTTTACCATTCAATAATATTGAAATACGAAAACAAAATAAGCTAAATATTTTATTGATTTTCAAAAATTAGTATTACAAATTTATCGGTCTTGAGGTAGAAGATCATCCATAATACTCTAGATACCATACCCCTACTGAAAATAATTACATATTTATCAAGTTTATAATAGTATTACATAACTAACAATATGTTTGTGGATGATTTGGTGCATATTGATTGAACTTTAGTTGGTCACTACAAGAATCTCGGCAAATATTATTAATCTCTAAAATTTTAATTAGATTATTTGAGTCTACATTTAGATACTATCTTATCGTTTTGTTTGGGGATGATTGTTTGTACAAACAATTGTTCATTTTAATGAAAAGTTTATCAAATACTAGCACATAGATGTACCTACGATTCGTCCAAGATTTGAATTTTGCTTTGTTAATATGAGATATTATAAAAGAGAATTAAAAAAACTTGGTTAGATGGTTGATGAAGAACGAAAGCAGCTAGAAACAATATGCAAACAATATAGAAGACTCTAGAAGGCGATTAAAAAAATTATTTTTTGTGTTTTAATTTAGGTTAATATTCTTCATGTTTATCTTTAATATAAATTTATTTTTTATGTTTTAATTTAGGATAATATTCTTCATGTTTATCTTTAATTTCGGATACTATTCTTTATGTTTATTATTATTTTAGGAATATTATAATTCGTTGGTTATAGAACACTTTAGAAGCCGCTCACTACACCATAGATTGCATATTGCAACGACAGGAATACATTGTCTTAAGGCCTATATTTGTTGCAGTAGAGTCTATAGCAATAAATGTGCAAAATTTGGCCGTTGCATCCGCCCCCTTGCAATAGAGCCATTTAGCAACGTTTTTGACACCATACAGCAACATAATTAAATCATTGCAATAAAATTCTGTAGCAACATTTTAGTCTCTATAACAACAATTAAAAACTAATGCAGTAACATAAGAAGGTAGTTAATTGACACTTTAAGGCAACATTTCTTAGACCAATTGCAATGATTTTTTTATAGATTAATGCAACATATTTTGACCCTATTGTAACATTTTTTTCAAAAAAAAAATAGCAGGATCATGCTAAAATACAATAAACCAGGCCATTTATATCCATTTAAGCATCATCAATATTTAATAAACCAGGGCAACTTAATGCCAAATATCCAAAATGTACCATTACAGTGCTACATGACGAACAATTCAAAAACAGCACCATGTTACGACATGGTCGTACAAACCATTCAAAATGTGAAGTAAAAATGAAATGACTAAGGCGTATACAAATAGCTACGAAACAGTCGCGCGCAAATTTAAACATAAAGTACATGCAGTCTACCAACTGTTAACACATAATTTAAACATGAAGTGACAGAAATGACTCATGCATCATCATCTTCATCTTCATAATCACATTCATTTTAGAATTCTACCATCTGGACTCCATGACAGTGCATTAATTTGTTCATCAGCATGTCCTCGAAGAAAATCCAATAGTGTCCAGCGAATTCCAGAAATATTTCCTGCATTAAGATTTATCCTGATCAGATGCATTAAGATGTTCTCAAGCGACACCTATGTTGTTATATAGCAGAATACACCATTCAATAAAGAAGGAAAATCTATGAAAGTACAATAAGCAACTTCGTTCTTAAGTGATCTAACTAAAACACGGTGCAACAAAAGGTTCAGCCTAATGCCAACAAGCACATCAAAGGTTAGAAGCTCTACCTGAATATCAGCTTCTGCACCATCAACAGTAACTAAAGTTTCAAGCTGCACAGAACCAGAAATAACCTTGTAAGATTAATGAAACAAAGATCAACTCAGAGCTGTCTTATTATAAAATACCACCTCTTACACAGCAAATCATAGATTCATCTGAAACTCAATATGTGTTTAAAAAACGAAAAATAACAGAGTCTAGCTTCTATTAAGTGTTCTACAACAAGTTTAAGTGCCAGACTATGCAACTTAGGGTTGACCACATCATTAAGACTCAACATAGCTTGTAGTATCCACAAATGTACCAAACTTTTCATCATTATGACAAAGGATGATAAAAGCAATTTACATATCTCTTTTATTAAGGTTGCGAGCAAATTACATATACATGGATAATCACAGAGAGCACATAGAGCATCAAATCTATAGATCCAGTCTAAACCCTAGAATATGCAGAGCATAACAATGCCAAACCAAAACAGAGCTCAAGTATTAATAATTAAACAAAACGGTAAATGAGAAACAAAAATCCTAAATTAGTTTTGGAGATAAACCCCAAATCAGAGAAATAAAGCCCAAATTAGAATTAACAAACCCCAAACTGATAAAAATTAAAGATTAAACCCAAATTAACACTAAAAAATCTTATAAACAACCCTCAAATTGAAGTAAAAATCATATAAACATACGCAATTCATTTGTTAAACAAGAATACAAAAACAAATTTAGGTTAAAAAGAAATATAACCAAAGAGATGTATTTTGATTTGGGGAAGAATATTACCAAAACTCTGAGTTTCAATTTGTTTGTGGAAGAAGTTTAGGGAAGAAAATTATTCCATCAATTTTCTTCTTCAATCTCCAACCCTTTTTGTGTTCATAATTCTAGGTGTATTCGTTCATTGTCCCTGTAATAATTCTTTAGTTATGTTATTTTATTGTCCAGGTAAAATATTTAAGATAGCCGCTTATTCATTTGAAGCTCTCTTATATTTTTTTTTGAAAGCCTGCCTAAATACTTAGAGTAGATTTTAGAAGCCCGCCTATTTTTTGGGCCCAAAAGTCAGCTATATTGCAACGATTTAAGAAATATATTGCAATAGAATGAATGTTTTTAACTCTCCTAAATCTTTTCAGTGCAATTGCAATGTTTTTGAAAAGCATTGCAATTTATGTGATTTATTTTCTCAATAGCAACGCTTTTTGACAAACCTTTAGAAATATGGTTGCAATAGGCAATCTGTGGTGTAGAGGCTTAAGCAGTCTGGGCCTATATAAGTTGTACCAGAGCAATTTGTTATTTTCCATTAGCAAACATCTTACTATTTATTACCTTAGCTTTCCTGCCACCATACATCCTCGATTCGTGTTTTTTTTCTCGAAGGTACATCTGCACTTATATACTCTCATCCATATTAAGCACGATTGTATATCGAGAAACTGCAACGTTATTCATACAAAGTTTTTGGTGTTCATTTTATTTTCAGTATCAGCTATAAGGAAGAAAATGTATAAAGTATCAGCTATAAGGAAGAAAATGTATATTTTAGGATAACAGTTGTTGATGTACTTGTAGAATTATTGATGTATTTATTGTAAACCGATGAACTTGAACATATCGTTTTTGTCGACAAGTATATATTGATTAATTGGATTTCAGTCACTAAACCAAAGCATCTCGTAGATATTTAATGTTTCTAGTCCTCCATATCAGATTCTTATGGAAAGTGTTTTACCATCTCAACGTATAGATTGAATAATTTTTTTTCAAAATTTAGTCTTAAGTTTATTTAATTTAATTTGAAATACATTAATTTTGTTAAACATCATAGTTCATCATGAGGGAGTTAGGGTCATTTAGGCCTTCTAGTTTATCTATAAGTTATATTCATGTGTGCTATGTTTTTTGGTTGTTTTGCAGACCAATTTTATGTAGTAACTGAGTGCATGTTACTTTATGATTGACATATATTCTTCAAACTTTCATACAATGTTCTTATATATTAATAAAAGTGTTATATCTCTCCACGGGCCGCATAATATGCTTGTTTTGCATTGGTTACACGGTATTATAGTCAATTTGATATTTGATGTTTTTCCTGGTAAATTGTTTTATGACTAGAGCAAAGATTATACAGCATGCTCTCTCTAGTGTTATTATATACCTAAATATTACAGATATTAGATATATAAACAAATGAAGTGTTAGATTAATTCTTTAAATTATAGAAAAAAATTGATCCAAATAAATTATAATTGGTATTTATTGTAACTTTTATGTACATGTTCTTAATTCCCAATATAAACCATGCAGTACTAGGACTTCATGTATGCGTTAATGGTTTATTAATTCTTACCTGTAGTTCATGATTGTCATTAGTAATTGATAACCCTTCGGTCCTTTCAGCCTAATAGATGTCTCAATATATACTAAACATTCTATAATTCTAAGCATGTACACTAAGAGATATGCATACTTGTACTTTATGTATTCACTAATGATTTTGTGTACTATTAATTTCAGTGACAACAGCAAATCATGCCAGTGATGCGCTATGCAGACTCCGGGCTAAACCTTATGATATCGTTTTATCTGATGTACATATGCCAAACATGGATGGCTTTGAACTTCTACGACATATCAACCAAGAATTTCGTTTGCCTGTGATTCGTGAGTTTTTACTTTCTCAACACATATGAGTATATGTAAATGTATGTGTATTATATAATTATAATGAAGTTAATATATATTGCTGCCAGTTATTAATAAACTTTGAACTTTGAGCAGTGATATCATCTGATAGCCAAGCGGAGGTTATGATCAAGGGACTTCAGAATGGGGCATAGTTCTTCCTAGTGAAGCCTATAGTAGCCGAAGATGTGAATAATATATGGCAATTTTCTGAATGGTAGAAACGTACTATTATCAACAGAGCTTCCCCAATCGGAATCAATAGAACTTCTCAAGAAAATGCAGAAAGAAACATTGCAATCTCTTCTGATAATATTTTAAGTGGTAAGAAATCCTGGCCTCATAGATAACAGTAACTAAAAATCATATATAGATTACAGTAATAATAACAATAAATTGTCGATTATGAAACAACAAGGACTAAAAAGTTTGTCTGGACACCTGTTCTCCATACCTAGTTTGTGGAAGCTCTGTTAGTCCTTGGTTATCATGGTAAGCTCGATATATCATATGCGTATTTCATCTGCAATCCTTATTTGCATATTTATGATCTTCGAAATTAATTTTATGCAGAAGCTCTCCACAGAAGGATTTTGGAGGTCATGAATGTACCAGAACTTAGACGGGAACAAGTTGCTAGCCACCTACGGGTTTATGAATAATGTCAAACTATATTGAATAGTATGGAGCGGACATATTTCTTTACTCAACAGTTAACACATAGCATAAGTTCTATGACCTGATGATGGTTCAAGACAATCTAGATATTAGTTCAGAATCATGCATGCATGATGCAAGTAATTACTATACGAATATATTTTACTTAAATGTTAAGTGTTTATCATGCAATTTCCTCATTATTACGGGATGGACAATGTGAAATGCAGAAATATCGACAGTTTGTGGACCGCATTTTGGAAGGAAGTGTTGAGATTAACGGGATATAAGTACTATCATTTCGTTGGATGCAAATCAGTTTGGAAATACCTCAGAGGTAAATAAACATGTATGTATTTAGCTTGACTAACTTTTTACTCACCAAGTCACTTATATATCTTTATTTTCGATCGTATACATAAAATATTAGTTCCATTGCTCTATGTAGAATTAAATAAATATTTGATTCTAAACCTTGTTTATTGAATGATTGAATCAATAACAAATGAAATATGCAAGCCTATTTATAGGCTTCATTTCACCAACCAATACATCATGGCTTACATCATGGTATCCACTATATTTGACTAGCCTCCATTGTTATTCATCAAATGTGGCTACCTAACATGGTGGCTACCTAACATTTGAATACATCCATAATACCCCCCCTCAAGTTGGAGCATGGGGTTCAAAGATGCCCAACTTGGAAAGAAGGAAATCAAAACGAGACTTCCCGAGAGCCTTAGTAAAAATATCTGCCAATTGTGAAGATGTTGATACATGTGACGGAGATAGTAAACCATCAGTAATCGCATCACGAACGAAGTGACAATCAACCTCTATGTGCTTCGTTCGTTAGTGAAAAACAGGATTCTTTGCAATATGTAACGCAGCTCACTATCACAAAACAACTTGATCGCTTTAGGGTGTTGGAATCCTATGCTCGACAGCAAACCTTTAAGCCACTTCAACGCACACGTGATAGCAGACATAGATCTATATTCAGCCTCCGCAGAGGACTGGGACACCGTATGTTGCTTCTTTGTTTTCCAAGAAATAGGAGAGTTACCAAGAAATACCAACCAACCTGTCAATGAACGACGAGTAAGTGGACAAGCCGCCCAATCGGAATCACACCAACCCTGTAAAGTTAGCTCACTGTCTACACGCAGTAAAATGCCCTGACCTGGTGTGCCTTTTAAATAACGAACTACACACAAAGCCCCTTCCCAATGCTCACGATGGGGTGTCTGCATAAACTGAGAAAGAATGTGGACCGAATAGGCTAAATCCGGCCTTGTCACCGCATGATAGATTAAGAGACTGACCAGCCGTCGGTAAGACTCGGGATCTAGAAGAAAGTCTCTGTTGGCAAGACCCAGTTTGTGATTTTGCTCTATGGGAAAACCACTCGGCTTTGCACCCAACAAACCTGATTCAGAGATAATATCCAAAATATACTTTCGTTGACACAAAAACAAGCCTGCTGAGCTACGGGCAACCTCAATACCCAGAAAATACATCAAATAGCCAAGATCTTTCATTTTGAAACAATCACTGAGATACGTTTTGAAAATAATAAGTGCAGCGGAATCATTCCCATAAATAATAAGATCTCCCACATAGACTAATACATTTATTTGAACTTTGCCATTAGTATATATGAAAAGAGAATAATCGGAATAAGACTGAAGAAAACCGTACCCTTTCAAAGCGGCAACTAACTTTTCAAACCAACATCTCGGAGCTTGTTTCAGGCCATATAATGATTTTCGCAATCGGTAAACCAAAGAAGAATCCGAACTAGAAAATCCGGGAGGTAATTTCATGTATACCTCTTCATCAAGATCTCCTTGTAAAAAAGCATTGTGAACATCCATCTGATGGAGTTCCCAGGTTTTGGATGCCGCAATAGCAAGAAAGGTTCGCACTGTAGTCATTTTTGCAACTGGAGCAAAAGTCTCGTTGTAATCTATTCCTGACTTTTGATGATTACCCAACACAACCAAACGAGATTTTAAACGCTCAACTTCTCCATTGGACTGAAATTTTGTTTTGTATACCCATTGACAACCAAGAGCACGTTTTCCAGGATGGAGATACTCCAAAGTCCACGTCCCATTGTCTTCCAAAGCATTTATTTTTTCTTTTATGGAGTGACGCCAACCCTCATGTGTCATGGCCTCCTTAAATGGTCTTGGATCTTTTGTATTCACAATTGCTGCAATAAACTTCCGATAATTCACATAATATTTCTCACAATTTATATAATGTGCTAAAGGATAAGGAGTACCTGAAGGAGGATCAGAAGATGGAATGGAGGGGGACGTACTATTAGCAAACACCGAATGAGTCACAAAATCGCGAAGCAAGATCGAGGGATATTTTTCCCGAAATCCACGACCCACAGACTCCGTGGGTTGTTATTGTTCTGCGGCGGCTGTGCTACTATCCTCGCCAGTGCCGGCTGGTTCTATACGTGGGGGGTTGTCTGCCTGTTCCTCAATATTTTCACCACCATTATCATCAAAAGTTTTAGTATTTTCATCCCCCAACTCGGATGCAACAAAATCATCATGAATGTCACCACTCGTTTCATAGGCATCTGACACAATATTCTCATCTTCTGGAAAACTAAAAGGAAAGACATTCTCAACAAATTTAACATCCCGAGAAACAAAGAAAACTTTTGAATCGAGGTCATACAATCTCCATCCTTTCTTTCCAAACGGAAAGCCCACAAAAACACATTTTCGACTCCTACTAGCAAATTTGTCTCCATCTGTTTTTTGATTATGAGCAAAGCACAAACACCCAAACGTGCGAATTGCATCAAAGATAGGTGGTTTTTTAAAAAGAATTTCAAATGGAGTTTTATTTTGAAGCAAAGGAGTTGGAGTACGATTAATTAAATGGACTGCAGCAAGAACACACTCCCCCCAAAAATAAATTTGCAATTTTGCTTGAAATTTCAAAGTTCTCCCAACTGTTAATATGTGTTTGTGTCTTCTCTCAACCTTCCCATTTTGTTGCGGTGTTCCCACACAAGAGGTTTGAAAAACAATCCCAGTTGCTGCAAAATAATCAAGCAAACATTGAAACTCTGTACCATTGTCACTTTGCACAACTTGAATTGTTTGTGAAAAATTTCTATCAACCATAGCAACAAAGGCCAAGAATACACAAAATACTTCAGTTTTATCAACCAACAAATAAATCCAAACTGCTCTAGAATAGTCATCAACAATTGTCAAAAAATAACGGGCTCCACACGACGAAATATGACGATACGGACCCCACAAATCACAATGTACTTTTTCAAAAATTCTAGAAGCATTATTATTACTCAAGGGAAATCTATTTCTAGGATGTTTAGCACGCATACATACCTCACACCCCTTATCCAGACTGTCTTTATTACTAACATGAGGAAGCAACTTAACTGCTTTCTCGGAAGGATGCCCCATACGACCGTGCCACAACTCCAAGTTAGACCTTGCTTCAATAGCTCCGACATGGTGCACCGAATCCGGTTTGCTTAAATAGTACAATCCATCCCTCCTAGTTCCCGTTCGAATCAGCTCCTTTGTGTGGTCCTGTATAGCACACATATAAGAAGTAAATTAGACAACACAATTAAGTTCATCATTAAGCTGTGAAACAGAAAATAAATTACAACTCAAATTAGGGACATAAAGGACCCCAATTAAAGTGATCTTGTCCGACAAACGAACAGATCCCACTAAAGAGGCCAATACAGTTTCACCATTTTGCAATCCTACAGGACATATAAAACTCTTTATGGCAAATAACCAATATTTTACTCCTGTAACATGATGTGTTGCTCCAGTGTCAACAATCCAAGAGGTAGCGTCAAACTTACCGTTCAAGCGGTTTTCGGCAATCTGGACATTACCAATCAAACCTGTGAGTGCTTTCCATTTTTCACTTGTGAATAATTGACAAGGAGAATTAGACTCGATTTTTGTAAGTGGTGGTGGTGTTTCTCCGCCGTCCACCATGATTTAAGATATAGAAAAAATGGGTTAAAAAAAATACAGTGTCGTCTGTATGAATAGTATCGTATGTATGAACAGTATCGTATGTATGAACAGTGAATAGTACTTTGTCTTCTCCGGTATGAACAGTGAACGGTACTTCGTCTTCTCCGGTTTGAACAGTGAGTACAGTGAACTTGCCGGAATAGTAACTTATCGGAAAATTTTGCAGAAAATAGAGATAAACATGCAAAAGAAGACCTAAAAAATCAGAGGCTCTGATACCATGTAGAATTACACAAATATTTGATTCTAAACTTTGTTTATTGAATGATTGAATCAATAACAAATGAAATATGTAAGTCTATTTATAGGCTTCATTTCACCAACCAATACATCATGACTTACATCATGGTAGCCACTATATTTGACTAGCCTCCATTGTTATTCATCAAATGTGGCTACCTAACATGGTGGCTACCTAACATTTGAATACATCTATAATACTCTACAAAGGGGGTTGGAGTTTTTCACATTTTGTTAGATTGATATGTATGATGTTTATGTGTCTGCAGTTACTTGGTGGTGGACAAATGACTAATAAAATCATTTTCAATGGACGTAACATCAATAGTGGCGAGGTACTGAAGTATGATACATATATAACTTCTATCAATATATACTCTCATGTTAGGTATAGATTCTTCGTTATTGGACCATTACATTAGTATTTTAAATTGTGTAGGTGAGAATTGTGCGACGAGATCCTAATACTGAGATTTCTTTTGGTGAAAATCAGTTTGGAAATACCTCAGCATCGAATGAACATGTATGTATTTTGCTGGACTAAATTGATTTTCAGCACCATCCAAAATATGAATAGATTATATTAACGAGGTCACTTGTATATGTATATTTTCGGTTCTGAACATGGAATATTATCTTTATATTAGATTGTTAAAGTTTGTCACTTGTTGTCCGAGTCATATAAACGGTGTTTATTTGTGTGCAGCAACTTGGTGCTGGAAAAATGACTGTTCCAAACCTTTTCAATGGACAAAACATCGGTGGTGGTCAGGTAACTGATAATATTAGTTACATTGCTTTTTAAAATATGATAGTGTTGAAGTCTGTCACTTTGTTGGAATCATATGTACATGATGTTTATGTCTGTGAAGCAACTTGGTACTGGAGGAATGACTAATCCAAAATGCAGGTCTAACAACAACGAGGTACCAGCACCAGATAAGTCTCTCCTTGGCCCAAATCTAATCCAGGCAAGTATAAATTCAACTCGATCAAGCTAGCTCCTCTTGCATCTGATTTAGTTGATCAAGATATGACTTCTTTCGGTTATTTATTTAGGGGAAAGATGGAGAGAACCATTGGGGGATGCACATTGCCATAGCCAAGGACAAGGATGTTAGTGTAGCCGGTAAGTTCGATGATGATGATAATGATGTGAACTCCTGAGACAACGATAATGATTCTGCTGACTATAACCTAGAAGAAGAGTGCTGAACCATGATTGAGACAACGATAATGATTCTGCTGACTATAACCTAGAAGAAGAGTGCTGAACCATGATTGGTGCGATGCTAGCTTAGCTAACAAATGAAAGATTCAAGTGAAAGCGGTCCAATCCAAGCATAGGTCATTGTATTTATATTTTTCGAAAATGGGTTTAGTTGGTTTTTAAACTTATGAAAAGCTACAGTTGTATTTTCATTTCAATTTTGTTTAATTTGGTTTTCATAATTTCTCATTTTCGTCTGTTACATTATTGGAAAGCACCCATAAATTAATTCCATAGAGAAAGATCGATCAACTCCATTAAAAAATAGGATTGAAATTCGTGTTCTAGTAAAAAACAAGGGCTTTTTTGAGAAATACATAAGAATTTTAAATTTTTTGCAAAAATACTATTACTTTTGTTAGGATCTAGAGTGCAGAAGCCATATAATTCAACCAAAGATATAAAGAGAAATGATATAAAAATTGTAAAAATAACACCTGGATTTTTAGGTGGAAAAACCCTCTTCGAATAGAGGTAAAAAACCACCGGCGAGAGAGCAAAAAATATCCACTATAATAAAATGGGAGTACAAGAATATTTTCTTCTAAGGTTGACAGAGAATAGCCCAAGTTAACAACTCTCTACGGGTTAAATAATTATATCTGAAATATAGAAAGAGAGGATGGATGAGAGGAAATATAAGAGAGAGGTTGTGGTGTGTTGTGTGTTTTGCAAATACATCCAGAGGGTATTTATAGGCTGCATGGCTGCCAGCTGATTCTATTGCTATGGCTGCCAGATGATTCTTTTGACATTGCCCTTGCTTATTTTCTTGACCTTGCTAATAAGTCATTGTTTGCTGCTTTGCTACTGGTCATTGTTTACTGTTTTGTTGCTGCCTTCTAGTTGGGTGAGGCATAGTCTAAAATATCTCCACCTTGACTCACCATTCAGCAAAACGCTCTTCTCGCCATGAACACCTTGATTAGGTGTGGATGATACCAGCTAAGTTAAGACAATGATCAAAATTAGCTGATGGAAGTGGCTTGGTTAACATGTCTATAGGATTATCGGCTATATGAACCTTCTCTACGGTAAGATTTCCTGCAGCAACAGTATCTCGGATAAAGTGGTGCCTTATATCAACATGCTTGGTCTTGGAATGATATTTGCTGTTCTTGGTTAAATGGACAACACTCTGACTATCACAGAATACCACTAAAATATCTTGTTGTATACCAAGTTCGCTTACCAAGCCTTAGAGCCATATAGCCTTTTTCATACCTTCAGTAGCAGCAATGTAATCTGCTTCAATAGTTGACAATGCCGCAATGGCTTGTAATGAAGAATACCAACTGATTGCAGAACCACACAAGGTAAATATATAAGCAGAAAGAGATCTTCTCCGATCTAAGTCACCACCATAGTCAGCATCAACATATCCAACTACGCCTTCGAGATCAGCTCTGTGTCTATCAAATACCAAACCAATATCAGATGAACCCTTCAAATAACGAAGAATCCATTTCACTGCTTCCCAATGTTGTTTTCCTGGATTGTGCATGAATCTGCTAACCATACTAATAGCATAGGCCAAATCAGGCCGGGTACACACCATGGCATACATTAAACTTCCAACGGCATTAGAATAAGGAACGTGTGACATGCGCCTTTTACCTTCTTCGGATTGTGGACACTGTTCTGATGATAATTTGAAATGAGCACCAAGTGGAGAATTAACAGGTTTACAATCTTTCATGTTGAACCTGTCGATCTCTACTAATCTCCATTCCATGAATCTTCTTAGCGGGACCTAAGTCCTTCATATCAAATTCACTACTCAACTGGGCTTTTAGATTGTTAATAAGAGATTTATCTCGTGCAGCAATTAACATGTCATCGACATAAAGCAACAAGTACATGAAAGACCCATATGATGTCTTCTGAAAGTAAACATAATTATCATAACTACTTCTAGAGTAGCCATGTCCAATCATAAAGGAATCAAACCTTTTATACCATTGTCTAGGAGACTGCTTCAGACCATAAAGAGACTTCTTCAACCGGCATACACAGTCCTCTTTGCCAGGAACTATAAACCCCTCAGGTTGATGAATATAAATTTGTTCTTCGAGATTTCCATGAAGAAATGCAGTTTTCACATCTAACTGTTCCAACTCCAAATCATGCAACTCAACCAAAGCAAGTAATATACGAATAGAAGCATGACGGACAATAGGAGAGAATACCTCATTGAAATCAATGCCTTCATGTTGATCAAATCCTCTAACAACAAACCTTGCTTTGTGTCTTGCACTTTCAACGCCAGGGAAGCCTTCTTTTCTCTTAAAGATTCACTTACAACTAAAGGCTCTCTTACCCTCAGGTAACTTTACCAGATCCCAAGTATCATTTTTATGAAGACTCTCAATCTCTTCTTGCATAGCTATAACCCATTTACTGAGTCGGTACTAGAGATATCCTCAGAGTAACTTCTAGGCTCATTAGAATCATCAATCTCTTGCGCAATAGCTAAAGCAAAAGCAATGTTGGCACTTTGGTCAACGTATCTTTGAGTCGTCCTTTTTTATCTCGGTTCAGGAAGATTTTGAGCCAGAGACCATGGTTGTGGTAAACCTCGCCTTTGTGGTTGACGTTGTGGACTTCTGTGGTCAGCAGCAATAGTTTGATCGTTGGAATTTTATGGAGTGGAGGAAGTTGGGACATTTTCCTCTTCATCTGAAGTTTTGACTTCGAACTCCACCTTCTCTCCGGCGCTATCTATATCATTTGTACCTGTAGGGGAGGCAACAACATCTTTTCCAGAAGATAACATAATATTTTCATTAAATGTAACATTTTGGGTATGGAAAATATTTTTAGACTCGGGGTCATACAACCGATAACCTTTGACCCCTAAACCATAACCCAAGAAAATGCATTTTTCGCCCGAGGTTCCAATTTTCCCTCGTTCACATGGAAATAAACAGGACAACCAAATATTCTAAGGTTAGAATAATCAACAGGTTTACCTGACCAAACTTCTTATGGAATATTGCCGTCAAGTGAACTGTTTGGGGAGCAGTTTATCAAATAACATGCTGTGGATGTCGCTTCTGCCCAAAATTCTTTCCCCAAGCCAGAATGAGAGAGTAAACAACGAACTTTCTCCGATATAGTTCTGTTGATACGTTCTGCAACTCCATTTTGTTGCGGGGTCCCTGGAATGGTGTGGTGTCTGGCAATACCTTCATATTTGCAGAAAACATTAAATTCAGTAGAATAGAATTCAAGACCATTGTCAGTTCTCAATCTTTTCACCTTCCTACCAGCCTGGTTTTCAATCAAGCTTTTCCAATCCTTTAAAATTGAAAATGCATCATTTTTGTGTTTTAGAAAATAAACCCAGAGCTTTCTTGATTAATCATCAATAATGGTCAGCATATAATGACATCTTCCTTTAGAAGGAACTCGTGAAGGACTCCAAAGATCCGAATGGATATAATCCAATGTACCTTTATTTCTATGAACGCCTTTTGAAAAACTAACCTTTTTCTGCTTACTAAAAATACAGTTTTCGCAGAAATCAACCTTACCGGTACAATGGCTTCCGAGTTTTCTTTCCTTGTTGAGGACCTGCATTACTTTTTCACTCATGTGGCCCAAACGCATATGCCACAAATTTGTATCATCAGTGGATGAGATAACATCTGCAGAACCTGAAATAGTTGAACCATGCAGCGTATACAAACTACCAGATCTATTTGCCTTTAGTAATACAAGAGCACCTTTGGACACTTTTAGAACTCCACCTTCAGCTGAATACTTACACCCTAGTGATTCAAGGGTGCCTAAGGAAATGAGATTCTATTTTAAGTCGGGGACGTGTCTGACACCAGTCAAAGTTCTAGTAATACCATCATGAGTTTTAATTTGGACTGTACCTGAACCGACAACTTTGCATTGAGCATCGTTGCCCATTAAAACAAGACCACCATCAATTGACTCATAAGTAGTAAACTAATCTCTATTAGGTGTCATGTGAAATGTACAGCCAAAATCAAGTATCCGCTTATTTCTAGAACTTTGTTCGACGTCAGCCGCTATTAATAATTCCCCATCAGAACCGGATTCAGCGACACTAGCTTCAGCATGGTGATCAGGTTGCTTAGCTTTACCCTTATCTTCTTTATCTTGCTTATTTTTTAATTTAAAGCATTCAGAGACTTCGTGTCCTTTCTTCTTGCAATAACGACAAAACTTAGAGTTTCTACCTCTAGATTTTGATCTGGACCTATTCTTACTATTACTACCAATTTGTTTGCGAGGCTCTTGGTCATGTAGAGAGACTCCAATTTAGTCCACATGCTTTCGGCGCACTTCTCTTTGATGACCTCACGCAATACTTCTCGTGATAAACAAAGTTGGATCACAGATAACGCCTTCCCATCAATTTCAACCCACTGATCATCTGTCACAGTGGCCAACTTCTTTGATTTACCATCCAAAGCTTTCTTTAAACCATTTTGGATTAAAACGGCTTGCATTTAGACGCGCTATATAGCTAAACTAATTTTACCGTCAAATTTCTAAATATCAAATTTTGTTGAGATAGTAAAAATCTTAGTTGAAAAATATAATGGCTCTGATGCCAATTTGTTAGGATCTAGAGTACGAAAGCGATATAATTCAATGAAAGATTTAAAGAGAAATGATATAAAGACTGTAAAAATAACACCTGGATTTTTAGATGGAAAAATCCTCTTTGAATAGAGGTAAAAAACCACTCGCGAGAGAGGCAAAAATATCCACTATAATAAAATGGGAGTACAAAAATATTTCCTTCTAAGGCTGACAGAGAATAACCCAAGTTAACAACTCTCTACGGGTTAAATAATTATACTTCTATCATCAATAAGTAAAAGCAAAACAAGAACACAAACAATATTTGACGTGGAAACACCCACGTCCCAACTCGTATTATTAATCCAATCAATAATCAATAATACATCAAAACAATAACAGTTTAACGGTGTCCCAACCCGATACTTGAGCCAACAATGCTCAGGCATCACCTAAACAATACTTAAGACTACATCTCTTAAGTATTCTCCACAACAAACAAATGCAATATGACTATGTATATATAGCCATCCAAAACTTAGCCACCAATTCTTGGCACCCAATTACCTAACTTAGTGATCAAGACATACCATATATAATAATTGTCTACACATACAATTATTACCTTACCCATATATATCTTAAACCACCCAAGTCCATAACATCATATTGGGTTAAAACCCAACAGATATTAGGGATGATTTTCTTTATTTGTAATTCTTATTATATTTAGGATGATGTGATGATAGACAAAAACTGGGTGCCGACCTGATTCGGAGGATAGTTTGGAGGGGCAACAGCCAATGGGTCAAACTTAGAATATGGACCAATTTTTTTAGATTTTATATTAGCAATAAAGAAAAAAATTAATGAAAGTAATATGGGAAAAAAACCTTTCACTCCATGATGCACTTAGCACACTTTACATTACCAAACTATATATTAGCAATTGCTTCTCCCCTTTCTCTACTCACATCCAAATTCTTTTTATTCTCAAATTTGTCTCCACCTATCATTAGATACATCAAAAACTTCAATGCTTCCTAAAAATTAAACCCTTATTAATACTAAATTTTCTTGAAATGTTGACCTCTTAAATACGGCAATGTGAATAGTATATCACAAAAGATTTTAATAGTATACTCTCTTTTTTTGCAGTTTCATTAGTGACAATTATATTTGAATAGTATATCACCAAAGATTTTACATTTTTGAAAAATTGTAGAATGTTAGTCACAGAGGCATGCCTGAATACATCTAATAACAAGCCCAAGTGGTTCGTAATGCTATGCATTACCTACATGACCTCTTAACTGAGGGAACCTCTAGTTGTAGAGTTTCTACTTGTTTGTACTATGTAATAGGCATCAAATTCTATCTGTGTAACTGTACCTACTAAGTCAAGAATAAAGCTTGAAAGAAGTTCTAAGGTTCATGCCTCAAGCAAGGAAATGAAGACTGTCAAATAATCACAGTTGGGATTTGAAGAATTGAAGAAATGAAGAAATTGCCTAAGTACTAATTCGAGAAGTACATTTGTTTATTCGAGAAGTCTAGCATTCGAGAAGTCTGGAGTTCGATATCTCAGAAGACACTATTCGATATCTCTCGATATCTCATTCGATATCTCAGGGATTCGATATGTCTATTACACGGTTCGAGAACTCAAGGAGTCAACAGTTCGAGTTCTCAAAGGGTCAACAAGTCAATGCTACATTCGATATCTCAAAGACTCAATATGCTATTCGATATCTCAGGGATTCGATATGTCAAAATGCTCTATTCGATATCTCAAGGAGTCCCAGAGAAAAGAGCTATTCGAGAAGTGATTCGATATGTCAAGATAACACTATTCGAGAACTCAGAGTTATCGATCAAGTCAACTCCAGTTCTCGAATCACTCACTTAGTCACTTCTCGAATACATTCTTGAGGACAAAATACTGAAGAATTGTACAAGTCAGAAACCTGCAACAAGCCAGGATACTTTATTTGACTCTGTCCTATAAAGCATGCTGGAAAGCCTACAAAGAAGCTTGGAGAGATAAGACAAGGGACAAGGAGCTGAAGAAGTGGATCTAAACAGGCTTTTCAAAGTCAAATCTGTAGCCGTTTGGACTCTTACTAAAATGAGATAGACAGACTGGAAAGTGTTTTTGTTTTACCTACCTCATTTGTAGTAAGTGTGTGTATCCATGTCTATAAGGATACAGCCTCACTTCCTTAGCTGTTAAGGTGTTGAAGTTTCTCAAATACCCAGAAAATATCTCTCTGAGAAAAACGAAGCTGAGAATACTATCATTTGTATTCACAGATTGTAGCAAAATCTTTATCTAATAAGATATTAGATTAAAGTGATATTGTGTTGTGTTTGTCTTTAATTATCCGCATCTTCATATCTCACACACTCATCACTTATCTTGCTGCAAAGATTCAAGAACGAAGAAAAGTTCAAGAATCCATTCACCCCCCCCTCTGTATTCTTTTACTGTATTCAATACTCAACAAGTGGTATCAGAGCAGGCTGTTTAATCTAAACAGAAAACGATCATGAGTTCGAATACACCAAAGACTACAGGTACGGTAAAGGTCCCTAAGTTCGACAAAGAGAATTACAACCTCTGGAAAATAAAAATGCTGTTGTTCATCAAAGCTGTCAATCCTCTCTACCCTGACATTCTCAAGAATGGTCCATTCATACCACAACAAGAAGTTGCTGAATCCACAGTGGGCGCAGTAGTCATTCCTAGATCATACGTTCCAAAAGAGCCATCCAAATGGACGGACTCAGAGAAGGAAAAGATTGCCCTAGACAGCCACCTCATGTTGTTAATCATAGACTCCATGGATATGTCGATGTTTGCCAACATAGCATCATGCAAATCAGCCAAGGACATGTGGAATCACATCGAGGTGTTATGTGAAGGGACAGAGGAGGTAAGAGAAAATAAGAAACAGATACTGGTCACACAGTATGAGGCGTTCATGGCACAGTCCAAGGAAAGTATCACTGATATGTTTGAAAGATTTCACAAGCTGGTGACTGAGCTCCAAATGAATGGGAAGGTTTACAGCACTAAGGAATTAAATATGAAGTTTCTACTATCGTCACCAAACCATCTAGAGCAAAGGGTCATATCCCTAAGAGAAAGAGATTTGAACAAAGTCACGTATGATGTGCTCTATGGGGTTTTAAAGACACACGAGCTTGAGTTGCTTCAAAAGAGGGCTATCCAAGCTAACCAAGGCAGAATGATAAACACATCCTGTGCCTTGATTGTCAACAAATCTATTCAAGACCTGGAAGCATCTGCAAGTCAGCTGAGAATAGAAGAGATAGTAGATGATGAAGAAACTGAGGAAGTAGTGACTGAACCTGCTGATGACAAGGAAGAAGATGAGTTCTACACTCTTGAAGAGCTGGATGGCATGGAAAATACATCATATGCTTTTATGGCTAGAAAATTCCCAAACATCAGATTCAAGAGGAATCAGCCCTTCAAGCCTAGACCTCAAAATCATTCATTCAACAAGAGCAAGGCACCTATGAAAACAAACAAGAACAGATTCAAAACCAGCTATGTGGATAGGTCATCTGTAAGATGTTACAGATGCAATGACCTAGGGCATTTTGCCAGTGAATGCAAGAAGCCTAAAAAGAAGGATAAGGAGTTTCTTAAGCTTGAAGCTAAGTATGAGGCCCTTCTAAAGAAGCAGACACCAGGTAAGGCTTACATAGCTGAAGGGAAGTGTTGGGATGATTCTGACAGTGATGGGGAAGAACAAGAATTCTGCAACTATGCCTTGATGGCCAATTCCAAGGAAGAACCATCTGCATCAGACTCACAGGTACCATCTCTCACTACCATAGACATGTCTGTTTCTGAATATAAATCTTTGGTTGAACAACTATCCGTTGAGATGTTTAACATTCATACTAGTATGACTGCTGCTAATGAAGAGATTGCTAAACTGTCTACTAGGAATGAACTGTTAAATAAGAGAAATGAGGAACTAGAGCTAACTACTGTGCAAATAGAAAATCTTAAACAAGAGATTGAGTATCTAAAGAACAAAGTTCTATGTGCTAGTCAAGTTGAGAAAGCTCTTAGGGATGAATTAGCTGAAAATGAATTTAAGTTGAAGACATTTAAGAATTCCTCTAGTCTATTGCAGTCTTATCATGAGAAAAATCTAGCTAGACCTAAGGCTGCCATTGGACTTGATTATGACACTCTTAAACAGAGGAAAGGCTATGCAGTCATTGAAGATGACATTGTTGTTCAAGAGGAGGTGCCTCAGGTTTTGAAAAAGACTGAGAATCCAATATTTAAAACACCAACACTTGAGATTGATGAGGATGCCTTACTCATCAAGCAAATGTTGGAGGATGAAGATGAGGCACAATCAAATAAACAACAAGCATCCTCTGAGAGTAAGAATGTCAAAACCAAAGCCAAGGAGCCAGTAGGAGGTAGACCTAGACTTGAGAAATCTGTAAATTTTGTTTCAGCTGGAAATTATGAGACTAAGAAGAAAGTGACTAATAAGAGACCAAACAGGAATGGCAAATTAGGGATTAACAAAGATAACAACTATGCTTATGTGGCAAATGCCCCTAGGAAAGTTTGTCAAAACTGTTTTAGCTCTAATCATTTGACTCATGCTTGCAAGAAACCATCTGGTAGTGTTGCTAAACCATTCTATGATTGCTCTGTGCCTTTAAGACATAGAGACTCTCCTTTCTGTGATAAACTTGATTGTATGCCATGTAACATGAATGTGATGACTAGTTGTTTTAATTTGAGAAGACAATTCATGGAGGGCTGTATCAATCATAATGTTCACACACACTACACAAGGACAAAGTCTTCAAGTCCTCCTAAAGTTAGGAAGGTACCTCTGTCACCTAAGTCTAAGAACCCTGATTCTAAGACTCCCAACAGTGACAAGAAGACCAACATCAAGAAAACTGATAAGCATGCTGATTTTGATAAAACTGTCACTAAGTCACATGGACCCAAACTCGTTTGGGTACCAAAGGAGAAGTAATACTTTTGTGTTTGCAGGGCAAAGAAAGTAAAAAGAAGGTCATGTGGATTTTGGACAGTGGATGCTCAAATCATATGACTGGTGATATGGCCCTGCTATCACAGTATGAGGAAAAGGCTGGCCCAATGGTTGCTTTTGGAGATGACAGCATTGGCAACACACTGGGATATGGCAAGTTGGAAATTGGAAATGTCATCATTGAGAATGTAGCACTGGTCAAGGGGCTCAAGCATAATCTACTGAGTGTTGGTCAATTCACTGACAGAGGCTTCAAAGTGAACTTTGACAAAGATGAATGTTTGATCACCCACAAGAAGACTGGTGATTTTGCTCTGTCTGGAGTAAGGAAGGGAAGCCTGTTTGTAGCCAATATGGACTCTGCAAGCAAGGACACAATTTGTTGCTTCTACTCAAAAGCATCAAATGAAGACAGTTGGCTGTGGCACAAGAAGCTATCACACCTGAACTTCAAAGCCATTAATTCCCTAGTCAAAAGGGAGTTAGTGAGAGGCATGCCCACACTTGAATTCTGTCAAGAAGGAGTGTGTGAGGCGTGTCAAAAGGGGAAAATGAAAAGATCAAGCCACAAGTCAAAAACAGTGACATCTATAACCAAACCCCTGCAACTGATTCATATGGATTTGTTTGGGCCTGTCAATATTATGTCACTAGGAAGGAAGAAGTATGCTCTAGTGATGGTTGATGATTTTACAAGGTATACATGGGTAGAATTTCTGGCATCAAAGGATGAGGCTCCACAAGTAATCATTGAGCACATAAAGAAAGTTGACAAAGAAGCAAAGGCCATAAATGCAAGTGTGATTGCATTAAGAAGTGATAATGGGACAGAATTCAGAAATGCCATGCTTGGAGCATTCTGCAAAGAAAATGGTATTTCTCAACAATTCTCAGCTCCAAGGACCCCACAACAAAATGGAGTTGTTGAGAGAAAGAATAGGACTCTGATAGAGGCTGCTAGAACAATGCTACTTGATGCAAAGATGCCTACATGTTTTTGGGCTGAGGCTGTGAGCACTGCATGCTACATCCAAAACAAAACCCTCATCAACAAAAACACTGGAAAGACACCTTACAACTTGATGACTGGAAAGAAGCCTACTCTAAAGTATGTTCATACTTTTGGAAGCAAGTGCTTTGTGCTAAAAGATAATTCAGAATATGTTGGAAAGTTTGATGCAAAGGCATTTGAAGGAATCTTTCTTGGCTATTCTATGGAAAGAATTGCATACAAAGTTTATGTCATTTGTCAAAAGAAAGTAATGGAGAGCACAGATGTAACATTTGATGACAGCAAACTACCTGGATTAGAAGAAGCCAATGATGAAGATAAAGATCCCTTGAAGTTTGACAATCTAGATGATTCTGATGAGGAGATTGAAAGTGAATCTGAACTCATAATCCAACAAACTCAAGTGAATGAAGAACCTGTGTCAACCAACAATGAAGAAACAAGCATCCAAGATACACCTGTGAGGAGTGAAAACTTCACAGGGGGAGGAAATGTAGATGATCATGATCTAAATGATGAAGCAACATCAAGGATGAGAAATCAATCTGAACATACAAGGAAATGGGATAGATCACACACTGCAGATCAGATAATTGGAAATCCAAATGCAGGAGTAAGGACAAGGAGAGCAACTATAAATGAATGTCTCTATGGCTGCTTTCTATCCCAAGTTGAGCCTAAGAAACTTGATGATGCATTGTTGGATCCTGACTGGATAATTGCTATGCAAGAGGAGCTAAATCAATTTGGAAGGAGCAAAGTATGGGAACTAGTGCCTGCACCAAAGGATAGAACCGTTGTTGGAACTAAATGGGTTCTAAGGAATAAGATGGATGAAAATGGTGTAGTCATAAGAAACAAAGCAAGGTTGGTTGCAAAAGGATACTCTCAACAGGAAGGTATTGACTATGATGAGACCTTTGCCCCTGTTGCTAGACTAGAAGCCATCAGAATTTTCTTGGCATTTGCTGCACATTCTAATTTCAAGGTCTATCAAATGGATGTCAAGAGTGCATTCCTGAATGGGGAGTTGGAAGAAGAAGTATATGTGCAACAACCACCTGGCTTTGAGGATCCACAGTTTCCCCACTTTGTCTACAGATTACTTAAAGCATTGTATGGACTCAAGCAAGCTCCTAGGGCATGGTATGACACACTATCACAATTTCTACTGGAGAATCAATTCACTAGAGGCACACTGGACAAGACACTGTTCTACAAGAAACATGGTGATGATATTATCCTAGTTCAAATCTATGTGGATGATATCATATTTGGCTCTACAAATGAGAAGCTGTGTGAAAAATTCTCTAAGCTCATGCAAAGCAGATATGAGATGAGTATGATGGGAGAATTAACATTCTTTCTTGGACTGCAAGTTAGTCAAAGGAAGGATGGCATTTTTATAAGTCAAACCAAATACATTAAAGATTTACTGAAGAAATTTGATTTGGAAGAATGTTCACCTGCGAAGACACCCATGGCCACTGCCACCAAGTTAGATGATGACGCTAAGGGCAAAAAGGTAAATATCTCAATCTACAGAGGCATGGTTGGTTCTCTACTCTACCTCACTGCTAGTAGGCCAGATATCATGTTTGCTACATGCTTATGTGCAAGGTTTCAATCAAACCCAAAGGAATCACACATGATAGCAATAAAAAGGATCTTCAAATATCTGAAAGGCACACCAAACTTGGGGTTATGGTATCCTAAGGACACAGGGTTCAATCTGGTTGGTTATTCTGATGCTGATTATGCTGGATGCAGAGTGGATAGGAAAAGCACATCAGGTAGCTGCCAGTTTCTTGGACAAAGGTTAGTCTCTTGGTACAGCAAGAAACAACAATCTGTGTCAACTTCCACAGCTGAAGCTGAATACATAGCTGCTGGAAGTTGTTGTGCTCAAGTGCTTTGGATTAGAAACCAACTTAGAGATTATGGACTTGTGTTGGAAAGAATTCCTATCATGTGTGACAACACAAGTGCAATCTCTATAGTTGCCAATCCTGTCAATCATTCTAGGACAAAGCACATTGACATCAGATATCATTTCATTAGAGAACATGCAACTAATGGAACCATTGAGTTGCATTATGTCTCTACAGATAAACAACTAGCTGACATATTCACTAAGCCATTAGATGAAGCCACCTTCACTAGGCTGGTCAGTGAGATTGGAATGCTGAATTCTTCGAATTCTGGCTAAGTGAATATATCAACTAGATTGTTGCAGCAGTAAATACTTACTTTATCAAATGCCTAATATTTCTGAAGTAAGTATTGGCTGGAGTATGATGTATAAATATTCCAATGCTGCACATGCTGAAAATCATACATATGTAGCTTGAAATTTCTGTAAAAATTTTGAGTAAACCACTATTTAATTTGGTAGAATATTCGTCAATGAATATTTCTAGTAAATTTTAAAGGATAGTGGAAATTGAATTTTATGAGTGAAAAATACAGTTCGATAAGTCAGACTTCTCGAATGGTTCATTGTTATGTCTTGGCTCGAGTTCTCGAATAGGCCTATCTAGAACCCTCTTGAGTTCTCGAATAGTGTCTTTTAGAGAAATCGAATAGCACACTTTGAGTTCTCGAATAGAGTATTTTAGTTCTCTAATGATAGAGTTCTCGAATGCTGCATTTGAGTTATCGAATCATTTGAAAAGGCTGATTTTTCGCTGACACTTAATCGCTTTTTGGATTTATATTCAAACCTTCATTTCACTCATAAAAATATATTTTACTTAACTTTGAATTATTTTCTGAGTTAAATCACTGCCAGCTGTGAGTTAAAAACTGCCTGAGATATCGAATAAGCCTTTCTTGACTTCTCGAATAGTTGTTTCATACTTCTCGAATGACTTGTCGCTACAGAACACTTATCTATCGACAACTCAAGACATTCATATATATATATACAACTTCACAACTATTCAATTCATTTTGTTCGATTTCTCAAGCATCTCAACTCCTGAAACCTCTGAAAAACCCTAACTGCGAATTTCTTCTTCAATCCTAATTCTCTTTTCTTCTCTACCCAAATGGCAAACACTCAACTCACCATACCATCCCAAACTAATTTCATCGCAATCTCCAGTGATGTGGAAGCACCGAATGCCAATTTCAAGTGCTTTGTTCGGTGGTTGTCTGAATCATACATCAAGAGTGCGCTCTCAGCCAACCCAACTCTGTACATAGATCTATTGGAACAATTCTGGAGGACTGCTACTGTGGAGGTCATCGCTCTTGAGAATGCTATCACCTCTTATATTGTTCACTGCAAGATTCAAGGAGAGGATATCACTATCACCACTGCAGACATGAATCAAGCCTTGGATATGCAGCAAGAGACGTATGATGCTCTGGCCTCCAATGATGAGTTGGAAGAATTCTTTGACTTCATCAACTACTCTGATACTATCAAGCTGGGAAAGTTGAATAGGAAGTTCTTGAGGAAAGAATGGAGCTTTGTATTTGCTACACTCCTTCAAGTATTCACTGCACGGAAATCAAGCTTTGATCAGATTAGTACACCCGTGCAGCAGCTTGCCTATGCCTTGGCTCATGGGAGAAAGATAGATGTTGGACTTCTCATCCTACAGGAACTCTATGGGAGACTTGGTCAGACCACAGCCAAGAGAGGTAATGAAATTTTCTTTCCTCGCTTTATTCAATCAGTGCTTAACTTTAAAAATGCTTCATTGATTGAATTGCCTGGAGTAGATAAGAGTAAAATAGGCTATCCTAAGTCCATGACCAAACTCATTTTTGGTAATTTGGAGACTAGGAATGATGTGGATGTAAGACTTAGCATAACTCCCCACATGGAGGGTTTGTTTAGGTCTTACCCCCACAACATGCCAATATTTGATTCAAAATCACAGTTAGCACAGCCTAAGCAAGGAGAACAAAGTGCTAACCCAAGGCCTGCTAACCAACCCCCTCAGCCAAACACTCTATCCAGCAAAGAGCCAACTGCATCATCCTCTCAAAAGGGTGATGTTAGTAAAAAGAAGAGAAAACAGGCTGCTTCTGAACCTTTAGAAATCTTAACTGAAGCAGCCTTGGCTGTAGAACTAGGGTTAGAAAGTGAGACACCTGAGTCACCTATCATAAGCCTAAAGAAGAAGAAGAAGTCTAAAACCACCTCTTCAGTCACTCAAATGGCTGAAGTTGTAAAATCAGGGGCACACAGCTCACTAGATGTATCCTCTCAACAGGATGCATCTATAGAATCAAGCATCCTCCCCAATGCACCTATCTGTAAAGAGTCAGCACAAGGGAGTGATAAGGCTGGCACAACACTGAGTGGAGAGCACATCATAACTGAAACTCCCTCTATTTCTCAGGGGGAGTTGCCAAAATCTTGTCTACAACACACTTCTCTTTCAGAATCTACCACTCATATTTCTTTGAAGCCTGCAACTCAAGCAATTGAGGAGCAAGGCATTGATCATCAAGAATTCTTTTCCTTTGATGAGCCAATGAATTCAAGTGACTTGGTGCATGACACCTTGCTCACCACCCAGGTACCACATTTGGATGGTCAGGGAATGCATGCTGGGGCATATCCTAATGACACCATCACAAACACAGAGGATTCACTAGTTCTTACTAGAGACTCTGTGCCTGTGTCAACTACTGTTGTAACTCATCCCACTTCTGTGGAGACAGCAGTAGTAGAGTCTGTTCATCCGGTTGCAGAAGTTGCATCTGTAACTGAGGAGCCTAGCAAGCCTAGCTCTAGCTCTAACTTTATGTCTCAATGGCTGAAGCCTGTGCAACATGACAGTGCTTCAGGATCAGGGTCTGTTCCACCACAATTGACGGTTGAAGCACTTCAAAGCTTAGTTGTGGATCAGATCCCTGAGTTCACAAAAATTGCTCAGCACCTTCTCACTGCAAACATGCCCAATCCAGACTATGAAGCTATTCTCCTATGTCACAAAGAGGATGTAGAGCTACAGAAGGAGAAGATCATAGATGAAACTGAGAGAGATGGGAATATCGATGCTTGGCTGCAAGGAACCAATTCAATCCCTCTCTCAGAAGGTCTCCAGTACCTCAGAGAAGAGTACATCACTTCACTAGGGTCCAATGCCAAATCTCTCAACCCTACTGATGTGTTTGAAGCAGTGAATGATAGCTATAAAGGCATTCTCAAGGCTGCACACTATCTTGGTAAAGGCTTAAAGACAGAAATTAATGAAGTGTGTTCAGCTACAACCAAGGAGGTGCATGAGATCAAGAGGACTTTTGATGCTAAATTCCCTCAATTGGAGACTGTTCTCAAGGACATTCGAACCTGCAATGCTACTTGCACCAGGATGGACAATGGTTTGGCTATTCTCAAGGATGCTGTCACAGGTCTGGGGCACAAATTTCAATCCTTATCAGATCAGACAACTGATGCCAATGCCATGCTCAGGACCCTCTTTGCAAATCAATATGGAGACAAGCTGGTCACTGAGGTTCCTGTGCATGAGATGTCAAGGTTCGAAGTGCAGAGACTGAAGGATCAATCCCTATCTGGTTTTAAGGCCAATGAACTCTTCATTAAAGTGGATACTCTTGAAAAGGAGGTAGTCTCTCTCCACAAGTCCAATGCTCATCTTACAGACACTGTGACAACTCTGACTGAGCAGTTGAACACTCAAGCCACCACCACAGCTGATGTTCTTCTGCATCAACAATCAATGTTGTCTGCAATGATGAAGCACATGGGTCTCCCTCTACCTGATGAATCTTCAACTCCAAAGGTGCCTCCTACAGCCCCTGTGTCTGTCAACAAGCCTAAGGGGGAGAAGAGGATATCAAAGAACTCAAATCCAAAGGGGGAGAGACCACTAGAAAAGGGCATCAAGATCACTGAGGGTGGCCATCAGAGAACTTTGAAATCTACTACTCATGTGCCTGGAAAAGGAAAGGACAAAGTTGATGAGCCTCCCAAGCCTCCCACTTCTCTGCCAGTTGTCACTCTACCAACTGTGCACATCACTACTCCTGATGGTCAAAGGCAGTCTATCACAACCACAGTGGTTGCAGGGAGTATGCCATCTGACAAGCCTCAAATCTCAATATCTAAGAGTGCCAAGCCAGTAGAAGTGAAGGTGGTCACTGAGGCCAAGCTACAAGAAATTGCAAACTCAAATGTCTATCATGATGATGCATTCTTGGAGTTTCTGAAAGTCTCTAGAGAACAGGCTGGTGATGCTCTGCTATATCATGAGAGTTTGAAGAGTCAGATTGACTGTCTCACTGTAGTACCAAGGAGGCTTAATGATCTATGGCTCAAGGAGATATTGATGGTAGGAAAGAACAAGATATGGCACTTAACCATCAATACTCTACAGAGTCTAAAGCACTCAGAAGTGAATGTGCTCCTTGGACTAATTGAGAAGGGAAATGAGAACAACAAGAGTCTTCATGATGACTTGAGGAATGGTCAACCTTCAAGGCTACCTGAAGTTTTCACAGATCCTAGAACTATTATCTACCAGGCTGGAACAAGAATTGAAGATATCAAGCAGCTGGTCATTCCTAAGCATCTAACTCCTCAAAATAAAAATCTCATCATAGCCATCATTGAGAAACTGATCAAGAAGAAGGGATCAAGAACAGCAGAAGAATTAGAAGCTATATCTTATCTCAGGTCATATATTGTAACTGGCATTGTATCTGAGACTGCTAAGTTCAACCCAAGCAAAGATCAAGACAAGGATGAAGATAAAAGTGACGGAAGGAGAAGTCATCACAGGAGTAATAAGGGTGATGAAGACAAGAAGAAGAAGAAGGATGATGAGAAGAGGAAGAATGATGATGATCAAGGTAAAGGCTCTGAGAGGAAAAGTGGAAGACAGCAAGCCTCAGGCATTGCTGACAGTAACCTCACCACAACGCAAGACTCTAAGTCTAGGGTGAATGCTGCCAGTAGTGACCTTTCAAAATTTGCATCTATGGCTTCTGCAACTGTCTTGCCACCTCAAGAAGAGAAGAAGATTCAAGTCAAGAAACCATCTGTATGTTTCAAAAAGCAAACTGCTAATGGAATACTACAATGGTCTACAAACAAAGGTCACATACTGCTGCCAAGTAATCATGTAAAAAGAATCAAGTTCAAGCAAGCTGCAAGGAAATCAAAGCCAACCATATCAAAAACCCTGACAATCTATCCAGGCCTAAAACTCCAACCACTAGATGAAGATTATGATGTAGACCAACTGCAATTTTTGCAAGCTCAAAGAATCTATCATGTTGCCATTGTTGATAATTGCCTTGAGATTAAATATTCTGATGGAAGGGAGGAGAAATTCAAACAAGGAGGATGTCAACACTGGGGCAAGCTATATGACATAGAGAGAATCATTGCACTGTTGAGCTCAGAAGATAAAGTGGAGAGAGTATGGAAGCTGGAGCTAATTGATTTTGTGAAAATGAAGAGAGATCATGAGGAAAAAGTCAGAAAAGGGTGTTTTGAGAAATGGCTGGCAAGAGAGAGAGAAATTGAGAGACTGGAAAGTGAAGCAGAAAAGCTGAGGAAAAAGGGTTTGTGTAGAGTTCAGTTCAACCCCTACATGGTAAAGTATAGGAGGAGAAATGGAAATCAAGTCAACATCAGAATGAATCTACTCAACCACTATCCTGCAAATATTCTGGAACCAGTACTTGAAGATTTCAAAGACTCAATTTTGCTTGAAGAATTGGATGCTATGGCAGAAATAATAAAAGCTATGGATGAGAATACAAGGAAGGAGAAAGAAAGAAGAAAGAAAGAATATGATGAATTTCAAGCCAAAGCTATGGAAAGGGAATCAAAAGACAATGGCTAGTTCTTCATCATAGGCTGTAAGATTACTCACTCTGTAGTTCTATCCAAATTGCTAATGGAAATTCATACCTGTACTGTCAAGTTTTATCTTTATGTATGTTAGGCTTGTTATCAGACATGAAATTGTGACTAAGGGTCTTACTCACAATTTGGGGGAGATTGTTAGTCACAGAGGCATGCCTGAATACATCTAATAACAAGCCCAAGTGGTTCGTAATGCTATGCATTACCTACATGACCTCTTAACTGAGGGAACCTCTAGTTGTAGAGTTTCTACTTGTTTGTACTATGTAATAGGCATCAAATTCTATCTGTGTAACTGTACCTACTAAGTCAAGAATAAAGCTTGAAAGAAGTTCTAAGGTTCATGCCTCAAGCAAGGAAATGAAGACTGTCAAATAATCACAGTTGGGATTTGAAGAATTGAAGAAATGAAGAAATTGCCTAAGTACTAATTCGAGAAGTACATTTGTTTATTCGAGAAGTCTAGCATTCGAGAAGTCTGGAGTTCGATATCTCAGAAGACACTATTCGATATCTCTCGATATCTCATTCGATATCTCAGGGATTCGATATGTCTATTACACGGTTCGAGAACTCAAGGAGTCAACAGTTCGAGTTCTCAAAGGGTCAACAAGTCAATGCTACATTCGATATCTCAAAGACTCAATATGCTATTCGATATCTCACGGATTCGATATGTCAAAATGCTCTATTCGATATCTCAAGGAGTCCCAGAGAAAAGAGCTATTCGAGAAGTGATTCGATATGTCAAGATAACACTATTCGAGAACTCAGAGTTATCGATCAAGTCAACTCCAGTTCTCGAATCACTCACTTAGTCACTTCTCGAATACATTCTTGAGGACAAAATACTGAAGAATTGTACAAGTCAGAAACCTGCAACAAGCCAGGATACTTTATTTGACTCTGTCCTATAAAGCATGCTGGAAAGCCTACAAAGAAGCTTGGAGAGATAAGACAAGGGACAAGGAGCTGAAGAAGTGGATCTAAACAGGCTTTTCAAAGTCAAATCTGTAGCCGTTTGGACTCTTACTAAAATGAGATAGACAGACTGGAAAGTGTTTTTGTTTTACCTACCTCATTTGTAGTAAGTGTGTGTATCCATGTCTATAAGGATACAGCCTCACTTCCTTAGCTGTTAAGGTGTTGAAGTTTCTCAAATACCCAGAAAATATCTCTCTGAGAAAAACGAAGCTGAGAATACTATCATTTGTATTCACAGATTGTAGCAAAATCTTTATCTAATAAGATATTAGATTAAAGTGATATTGTGTTGTGTTTGTCTTTAATTATCCGCATCTTCATATCTCACACACTCATCACTTATCTTGCTGCAAAGATTCAAGAACGAAGAAAAGTTCAAGAATCCATTCACCCCCCCCTCTGTATTCTTTTACTGTATTCAATACTCAACATAGAACCCATAATTTTTAATTGCTAAATTATGTATTAAACTATAAAATATAAATTATTTGAACAACTTTTTTTTTTATAATTTTATTAATAAACATGTATTTGTTTCAATATTAAATTATTATAATAAAATTACTATCATTTTTTTAAAAGGGTCTCGAGTCCCAAAAAGTTAAGGACTGGGTCTGGTTTAGTTTTAATTCTTTCGAACACAGAGAAATATAAAAAATGTATATGTGTTGCACGGATCAGTGACCTTGTACTTACAATATTTATAATGGTAAGTAAAAGTTTATATATGATAAATTATTATTTCATTTTTTAGTCTTTTGATTGGGTACAAATTACTCTCGATTTAATAAATTTTATTTGCATCACTATATGATTATTGCGTTACTTGAATTAAAGTTTTCATCCGGAAATGTCGATGTACTTTCTTGAGTAGAAGTATGACATATCCACATTTTATCATATTTCTCTATATTAGAAAGAATTAGAGTGCATTTATTGAGGTTGTGCTAATAAGATGAATAATATAATTATATAATAGCTAGATATCTATACTTCTGTAATATATTATAATAACCGAAACACTAAAAGTTTTAGTACCTGTTTTTTGGTACTTCGTGTTTTTACTTAATTACTCTTACTCATATATTAGTAAATTTTTACCTAAATAGCCTTACTTATATCTATCTCTATTTAAAGCCAAAATATTGAAAAATGTAAAAAAAAAAATACAATTATAAACGCCTAATCAATTTCGTTTTTCATTTAAAGCATTTTACCTTTTTTATTTTTTCAATAACTAATCAATTTCTCTTTTCAAATAAACAAATTTTCTTTTGCATTTTTTCTAACTAAAATTTCTATTCTTTTCAAAAACATTATAGACAATTAGATTTAAAAATATTAATAATATTATTATAATTAATAATACCAAACTAAATTCTTTTTCAGCTAAAAAACGTTACCTTTTCTATTTAATAAAATATCAAAAGATCTAAAAAAATACAATTATAAATACCTAATCAATTTAGTTTTTCATGTAAAGAATGTTTCCTTTTTTATTTTTTCAATAACTAATCAATTTTCCTTTTTAGGTAAAAAAAACATCTTCTTTTTCCAACTAAAAATTCTCTTCTTTTCAAAATGAGTATGGGCAATTCTTTTTAAAAATATTATTATTAATATTATAGTCAACAAAACCAAATTAATTTATTTTACAACTAAAAAACGTTACATTTTCTATTTAAGCGTTGAGTAAGAAGGGGATAAGAGCTTTTTAGTGAAGAATTGAGGGGGAGATAATGCTCGGTTCCCGAGGTATGAGATTACTAGTCTTGTTGTTGCTGCTGTTGTGCTTATCATTTTTTGGTCGGTGATGATTTTTGAGCAAATTTAACAAACCATAACTGTATTGAGGGAGAGAGAGAGAAGAGAGAGAAGGGTTTAGAGGGGTTATCGATTATTCTGGGTTCGGATAATTGACTTGTTTTTGGGCTGCTATATATTTCGATAAGCTGGGGGTTATTACGAAATGGAGGCCCATTTCTTACATTCAAAATATTAATGAAAATTTTACTAGTTTTTATGTTTAAGGTCCCGTTTGGTCACAGCAGTTTATTTCTGAAAAACAGGTGAAATGTTGTTTGGTAAATTTTAAAAGCAGCTTTTCTGAAAAGTGCTTTTGGCAAAAAGCTGCTTTTAGAGAAATCATGTCTCCCATGTTTTTAGAAAAAACTGCTTTTCAGCTTTTATAGGAAACAGTTACTGATATCATTATCAAATCTCACCAAAAACATTATTTTTTAAAAAATAATATGCAAAACATGCATATATCAAAAATATTACCAAACAGTTATCTGATTTTCGTAACAGCACTTATATTAACAGCACTTTTTTCAACAACACAGCAATTTTCAACAGCAATCCCAAACAGAGCCTAAGACTCCCTTTGTTTCGCGAAAAATGTTTTTCAAGAAAATATTTTTCGAATTTTTGTTGTTAGATATTGCTAATTGGAAAAAAAACATTTTTTATAGGAAAATAAGGTTCTGTTTGGTATTGTTGTTAAATATTACTGTGCTGTTACAAAAAGTGTGGTTGAAAAAAAACTGAATATTGTTTGGTAATATTTTTGATATGTGCATGTTTTGATGTAAAAATATAATAAAAATATACTTTGGATGTTCAGCATGCTTGTTTTTGTGTCAACGAAAGTATACTTTGGATATTATCTCTGAATCAGGTTTGTTAGGTGCAAAGCCGAGTGGTTTTCCCATAGAGCAAAATCACAAACTGGATCTTGCCAACAGAGACTTTCTTCTAGATCCCGAGTCTTACCAACGACTGGTCAGTCGCTTAATCTATCTTGCGGTGACAAGGCCGGATTTAGCCTATTCGGTCCACATTCTTTCTCAGTTTATGCAGGCACCCCATCGTGAGAATTGGGAAGGGGCTTTGTGTGTAGTTCGTTATTTAAAAGGCACACCAGGTCAGGGCATTTAACTGCGTGTAGACAGTGAGCTAACTTTACAGGGTTGGTGTGATTCCGATTGGGCGGCTTGTCCGCTTACTCGTCGTTCATTGACAGGTTGGCTGGTATTTCTTGGTAACTCTCCTATTTCTTGGAAAACAAAGAAGCAACATACGGTGTCCCAGTCCTCTACGGAGGCTGAATATAGATCTATGTCTGCTATCACGTGTGAGTTGAAGTGGCTTAAAGGTTTGCTGTCGAGCTTAGGAGTCCAACACCCTAAAGCGATCAAGTTGTTTTGTGATAGTGAGCTGCGTTACATATTACAAAGAATCCTGTTTTTCACGAACGCACGAAGCACATAGAGGTTGATTGTCACTTCGTTCGTGATGCGATTACTGATGGTTTACTATCTCCGTCACATGTATCAACATCTTCACAATTGGCGGATATTTTTACTAAGGCTCTCGGGAAGTCTCGTTTTGATTTCCTTCTTTCCAAGTTGGGCATCTTTGAACCCCATGCTCCAACTTGAGGGGGGGTATTATGGATGTATTCAAATGTTAGGTAGCTACCATGTTAGGTAGCCACATTTGATGAATAACAATGGAGGCTAGTCAAATATAGTGGATACCATGATGTAAGCCATGATGTATTGGTTGGTGAAATGAAGCCTATAAATAGGCTTGCATATTTCATTTGTTATTGATTCAATCATTCAATAAACAAAGTTTAGAATCAAATATTTGTGTAATTCTACATAGAGCAATGGAACTAATATTTTATGTCTACGATCGAAAATAAAGATATATAAGTGACTTGGTGAGTAAAAAGTTAGTCAAGCTAAATACATACATGTTTATTTACCTCTGAGGTATTTCCAAACTAATTTGCATCCAACGAAATGCCAGTACTTATATCCCGTTAATCTCAACACTTCCTTCCAAAATGCGGTCCACAAACTGTCGATATTTCTGCTTTTCACATTGTCCATCCCGTAATAATGAGGAAATTGCATGATAAACACTTAACATTTAAGTAAAATATATTCGTATAGTAATTACTTGCATCATGCTAGCAACTTGTTCCCGTCTAAGTTCTGGAACATTCATGACCTCCAAAATCCTTCTAGGGAGATCTTCTGCATAAAATTAATTTCAAAGATCATAAATATGCAAATAAGGATTGCAGATGAAATACGCATATGATATATCGAGCTTACCATGATAACCAAGGACTAACAGAGCTTCCACAAACCGGGTATGGAGAACAGGTGTCCAGACAAACTTTTTAGTCCTTGTTGTTTCATAATCGACAATTTATTGTTATTATTACTGTAATCTATATATGATTTTTAGTTACTGTTATCTATGAGGCCAGGATTTCTTACCACTTAAAATATTATCAGAAGAGATTGCAATGTTTCTTTCTGCATTTTCTTGAGAAGTTCTATTGATTCCGATTGGGGAAGCTCTGTTGATAATAGTACGTTTCTACCATTCAGAAAACTGCCATATATTTTTCACATCTTCGGCTACTATAGGCTTCACTAGGAAGAACTGTGCCCCATTCTGAAGTCCCTTGATCATAACCTCCGCTTGGCTATCAGATGATATCACTGCTCAAAGTTCAAAGTTTATTAATAACTGGCAGCAATATAATTAACTTCATTATAATTATGTAATACATATACATTTACATATACTCATATGTGTTGAGAAAGTAAAAACTCACGAATCACAGGCAAACGAAATTCTTGGTTGATATGTCATAGAAGTTCAAAGCCATCCATGTTTGGCATATGTACATCAGATAAAACGATATCATAAGGTTTAGCCCGGAGTCTGCATAGCGCATCACTGGCATGATTTGCTGTTGTCACTGAAATTATTAGTACACAAAATCATTAGTGAATACATAAAGTACAAGTATGCATATCTCTTAGTGTACATGCTTAGAATTATAGAATGTTTAGTATATATTGAGACATCTATTAGGCTGAAAGGACCGAAGGGTTATCAATTACTAATGACAATCATGAACTACAGGTAAGAATTAATAACCATTAACGCATACATGAAGTCCTAGTAGTGCATGGTTTATATTTGGAATTAAGAACATGTACATAAAAGTTACAATAAATACCAATTATAATTTATTTGGATCAAATTTTCTCTATAATTTAAAAGAATTAATCTAGCACTTCATTTGTTTATATATCTAATATCTGTAATATTTAGGTATATCATAACACTAGAGAGAGCAGGCTGTATAATCTTTGCTCTAGTCATAAAACAATTTACCAGGAAAACCAGCAAATATCAAATAGACTCTAATACCGTGTAACCAATGCAAAACAAGCATATCTATGCGGCCCGTGGAGAGATAGAACACTTTTTTTAATATATAAGAACATTGTATGAAAGTTTGAAGAATATATGTCAATCATAAAGTAACATGCACTCAGTTACTAGATAAAATTGGTCTGCAAACTAGAAGGCCTAAATGACACTAACTCCCTCATGATGAACTATGATGATTAACAAAATTAATGTATTTCAAATTAAATTAAATAAACTTAAGACTAAATTTTGAAAAAAAAATTATTCAATCTATAGGTTGAGATGGTAAAACACTTTCCATAAGAATCTGATATGGAGGACTAGAAACATTAAATATCTACGAGATGTTTGGATTAGTGACTGAAATCCAATTAATCAATATATACTTGTCGACAAAAACGATATGTTCAAGTTCATTGGTTTACAATAAATACATCAATAATTCTACAAGTACATCAACAACTGTTATCCTAAAATTCAATCAATCAGACAACTAAATGACTTGAAAAGAAATTCTTCGTGGTCAAAAGTTTAGCAAATAACATGCACACATAATACAAGAATTATAGATCACACACAGAAAATCAATATCAAATAATATGGTATAAAAAGTTATAAGATTTGTTGAAAAGACCTTCGTAGTTCCATTTTTGCAAATTCGCTTTGAGGATAGTAAAACATGTGCGGTCATCGTCTACCACTAAAGCATTATACATTTTCTTCCTTATAGCTGATACTTTATACATTTTCTTCCTTATAGCTGATACTGAAAATAAAATGAACACCAAAAACTTTGTATGAATAACGTTGCAGTTTCTCAATATACAATCGTGCTTAATATGGATGAGAGTATATAAGTGCAGATGTACCTTTGAGAAAAAAACACGAATCAAGGATGTATGGTGGCAAGAAAGCTAAGGTAATAAATAGTAAGATGTTTGCTAATGGAAAATAACAAATTGCTCTGGTACAACTTATATAGGCCCAGACTGCTTAAGCCTCTACACCACAGATTGCCTATTGCAACCATATTTCTAAAGTTTGTCAAAAAGCGTTGCTATTGAGAAACTAAATCACATAAATTGCAATGCTTTTGAAAAACATTGCAATTGCACTGAAAAAATTTAAGAGAGTTAAAAACATTCATTCTATTGCAATATATTTCTTAAATCGTTGCAATATAGCTGACTTTTGGGCCCAAAAAATAGGCGGGCTTCTAAAATCTATTCTAAGTATTTGGGCGGGCTTTCAAAAAAAAAATATAAGCGAGCTTCAAATGAATAAGCGGCTATCTTAAATATTTTACCTGGACAATAAAATGACATAACTAAAGAATTATTACAGGGACAATGAACGAAAACACCTAGAATCATGAACACAAAAAGGATTGGAGACTGAAGAAGAAAATTGATGGAATAATTTTCTTCCCCAAATTTCTTCCACAAACAAATTGAAACTCAGAGTTTTGGTAATATTCTTCCCCAAATCAAAATACATCTCTTTGGTTATATTTATTTTTAACCTAAATTTGTTTTTGTATTCTTGTTTAACAAATCAATTGCGTATGTTTATATGATTTTTACTTCAATTTGAGGGTTGTTTATAAGTTTTTTTTAATTTATTGTTTATAAGATTTTTTAGTGTTAATTTGGGTTTAATCTTTAATTTTTATCAGTTTGGGGTTTGTTAATTCTAATTTGGGGTTTATTTCTCTGATTTGGGGTTTATCTCCAAAACTAATTTAGGATTTTTGTTTCTCTTTTACCGTTTTGTTTAATTATTAATACTTGAGCTCTGTTTTGGTTTGGTATTGTTATGCTCTGCATATTTTTGGGTTTAGACCGGATCTATAGATTTGATGCTCTATGTGCTCTCTTTGTTTATCCATGTATATGTAATTTTCTCACAACCTTAATAAAAGAGATATGTAATTTGCTTTTATCATCCTTTGTCATAATGATGAAAAGTTTGGTACATTTGTGGATACTACAAGCTATGTTGAGTCTTAATGATGTGGTCAACCCCAAGTTGCCTAGTCTGGCACTTAAACTTGTTCGAGAACACTTAATAGAAGCTAGACTCTGTTATTTTTCGTTTTTTGAACATATATTGAGTTTCAGATGAATCTATGATTTGCTGTGTAAGAGGTGGTATTTTATAATAAGACAACTCTGAGTTGATCTTTGTTTCCTTAATCTTACAGGGTTATTTCTGGTTCTGTGCAGCTTGAAACTTTAGTTACTATTGATGGTGCAGAAGCTGATATTCAGGTATAGCTTCTAACCTTTGATGTGCTTGTTGGCATTAGGCTGAACCTTTTGATGCATCGTGTTTTAGTTAGATCACTTAAGAACGAAGTTGCTTATTATACTTTCATAGATTTTCCTTCTTTATTGAATGGTGTATTCTGCAATATAACAACATAGGTGTCGTTTGAGAACATCTTAATGCATCTGATCAGGATAAATCTTAATGCAGGAAATATTTCTGGAATTCGCTGGACACTATTGGATTTTCTTCGAGGACATGCTGATGAACAAATTAATGCACTGTCATGGAGTCCAGATGGTAGAATTCCAAAATGAATGAGATGATGAAGATGAAGATGATGATGCATGAGTCATTTCTGTCACTTCATGTTTAAATTATGTGTTAACAGTTGGTAGACTGCATGTACTTTATGTTTAAATTTGCGCGCGACTGTTTCGTAGCTATTTGTATACGCCTTAGACATTTCATTTTTACTTCACATTTTGAATGGTTTGTACGACCATGTCGTAACATGGTGCTGTTTTTGAATTGTTCGTCATGTAGCACTGTAATGGTACATTTGGATATTTGGCATTAAGTTGCCCTGGTTTATGAAATATTGATGATGCTTAAATGGCTATAAATGGCCTGGTTTATTGTATTTTAGCATGATCCTGCTAATTTTTTTTTTGAAAAAAATGTTACAATAGGGTCAAAATATGTTGCATTAATCTATAAAAAAATCATTGCAATTAGTCTCAGAAATGTTGCCTTAAAGTGTCAATTAACTACCTTCTTATGTAACTGCAATAGTTTTTAATTGTTGTTATAGAGACTAAAATGTTGCTACAGAATTTTATTGCAATGATTTAATTATGTTGCTGTATGGTGTCAAAAACGTTGCTAAATGGCTCTATTGCAAGGGGGCGGATGCAACGGCCAAATTTTGCAAATTCATTGCTATAGACTCCACTGCAACAAATATAGGCCTTAAGGCAATGTATTCCTGTCGTTGATATATGCAATCTATGGTGTAGTGGGCGGCTTCTAGAGTGTTCTATAACCAACGAATTATAATATTCCTAAAATAATAATAAACATAAAGAATAGTATCCGAAATTAAAGATAAACATGAAGAATATTATCCTAAATTAAAACATAAAAAATAAATTTATATTAAAGATAAACATGAAGAATATTAACCTAAATTAAAACACAAAAAATAATTTTTTTAATCGCCTTCTAGAGTCTTCTATATTGTTTGCATATTGTTTCTAGCTGCTTTCGTTCTTCATCAACCATCTAACCAAGTTTTTTTAATTCTCTTTTATAATATCTCATATTAACAAAGCAAAATTCAAATCTTGGACGAATCGTAGGTACATCTATGTGCTAGTATTTGATAAACTTTTCATTAAAATGAACAATTGTTTGTACAAACAATCATCCCCAAACAAAACGATAAGATAGTATCTAAATGTAGACTCAAATAATCTAATTAAAATTTTATAGATTAATAATATTTGCCGAGATTCTTGTAGTGACCAACTAAAGTTCAATCAATATGCACCAAATCATCCACAAACATATTGTTAGTTATGTAATATACTATTATAAACTTGATAAATATGTAATTATTTTCAGTAGGGGTATGGTATCTAGAGTATTATGGATGATCTTCAACCTCAAGACCGATAAATTTGTAATACTAATTTTTGAAAATCAATAAAATATTTATCTTATTTTGTTTTCGTATTTCAATATTATTGAATGGTAAAATTTTGCTCCAACAAATGTAAATGTAATTTAAAAGTCGGTAATAGAAGATATTGTTAGGTTAGGGGACTTACATAATCCGAGATTCACAAACAACCAGTACAGAGCACACACACCAATTGATTAGTTAACAAGATCCACTAAAGCGCGGTCAAACACTATTCAAGTATTACTTATACTTCTATCATCAATGAGTAAAAGCAAAACAAGAACACAAACAATATTTGACGTGGAAACACCCACGTCCCAACTCGTATTATTAATCCAATCAATAATCAATAATACATCAAAACAAAAACACCTTAACGGTGTCCCAACCCGATACTTGAGCCAACAATGCTCAAGCATCACCCAAACAATACTTAAGACTACATCTTTTAAGTATTCTCCACATCAAACAAATACAATATGACTATATATATATAGCCATCCAAAACTTAGCCACCAATTCTTGGCACCCAGTTACCTAACTTAGTGATTAAGACATGCCATATATAATAATTGTTTACATATACAATTATTATCTTACCAATATATATCTTAAACCACCCAAGCCCATAACATCATATTGGGTAAAAACCCAACAATCCTCCCCTTCAACCCAATACCCATATCAGATTGAACGGTAACCATCAAGCAATTGACGTCCATTCGCCAACGCTTCCCCTCAAACAAGAACCTCCTCTTGTTCTTCCAATCATTGAGAATCGCTAAAACCCGTTTAGTGACCCTCCAAACCACCGTTCTTTATCATAACGGTATATCCATCTACAAAATCACGTGCATCAACCACTACGAGTGCTCTCCCACATGTTGAGTCACCCGATCCTTGCTTTCATAATCCTTCGTTCTCTTGAAGAAAATCCATAGTATCACCCAAATAGTTCATCTGGTTGATCAAGCCATTGAAACAATTGCGATGATCTCTTCCATCTTCTTCCATCTCGAGTCCGAACACATGATTGATCCACGGTGCAAGTCAACCGCCAAACCACACGTAACTTTGTCTCTACCCGCTCTAGAAGCAATCTCCTTATCAGCAAATCCTTCATCATGCTCTGCCATACTAGTTGAACCTCGAACTTTCCCTCAATCTCATCCATCACGAACCTACACCTTAGCTCTAATACCACTTGTTAAGTTAGGGGACTTACATAATCCAAGATTCACAAACAACCAATATAGAGCACACACACCAATAGATTAGTTAAAAAGATCCACCAAAGCGCGGTCAAACACTATTCAGGTATTAATTATACTTCTATCATCAATAAGTAAAAGCAAAACAAGAACATAAACAATATTTGACGTGTAAACACCCACGTCCCAACTCGTATTATTAATCCAATCAATAATCAATAATACATCAAAACAATAACACCTTAACGGTGTCCCAACCCGATACTAGAGCCAACAATGCCCAAGCATCACCCAAACAATACTTAATACTACATCTCTTAAGTATTCTCCACATCAAACAAATGCAATATGACTATGTATATATAGCCATCCAAAACTTAGCCACCAATTCTTGGCACCCAATTACCTAACTTAGTGATCAAGACATACCATATATAATAATTGTCTACACATACAATAATTACCTTACCCATATATATCTTAAACCACCCAAGTCCATAACATCATATTGGGTTAAAACCCAACAGATATTAGGGATTTTTCTTTATTTGTAATTCTTATTATATTTAGGATGATGTGATGATAGACAAAAACTGGGTGCCGACCTGATTCGGAGGATAGTTTGGAGGGGCAACAGCCAATGGGTCAAACTTAGAATATGGACCAATTTTTTTTAGATTTTATATTAGCAATAAAGAAAAAAATTAATGAAAGTAATATGGGAAAAAAACCTTTCACTCCATGATGCACTTAGCACACTTTACATTACCAAACTATATATTAGCAATTGCTTCTCCCCTTTCTCTACTCACATCCAAATTCTTTTTATTCTCAAATTTGTCTCCACCTATCATTAGATACATCAAAAACTTCAATGCTTCCTAAAAATTAAACCCTTATTAATACTAAATTTTCTTGAAATGTTGACCTCTTAAATACGGCAATGTGAATAGTATATCACAAAAGATTTTAATAGTATACTCCCTTTTTTTGCAGTTTCATTAGTGACAATTATATTTGAATAGTATATCACCAAAGATTTTACATTTTTGAAAAATTGTAGAACCCATAATTTTTAATTGCTAAATTATGTATTAAACTATAAAATATAAATTATTTGAACAACTTTTATTTTTATAATTTTATTAATAAACATGTATTTGTTTCAATATTAAATTATTATAATAAAATTACTATCATTTTTTTAAAAGGGTCTCGAGTCCCAAAAAGTTAAGGACTGGGTCTGGTTTAGTTTTAATTCTTTCGAACACAGAGAAATATAAAAAATGTATATATGTTGCACGGATCAGTGACCTTGTACTTACAATATTTGTAATATTGGAGGTAAGTAAAAGTTTATATATGATAAATTATTATTTCATTTTTTAGTCTTTTGATTGGGTACAAATTACTCTCGATTTAATAAATTTTATTTGCATCACTATATGATTATTGCGTTACTTGAATTAAAGTTTTCATCCGGAAATGTCGATGTACTTTCTTGAGTAGAAGTATGACATATCCACATTTTATCATATTTCTCTATATTAGAAAGAATTAGAGTGCATTTATTGAGGTTGTGCTAATAAGATGAAAAATATAATTATATAATAGCTTGATATGTATACTTCTACACTATATTATAATAGCCGAAACACTGAAAGTTTTGGTACCTGTTTTTTGGTACTTCGTGTTTTTACTTAATTACTTTTACTAATATATTAGTAAATTTTTACCTAAATACCCTTACTTATATCTATCTCTATTATAATATTAAAGCCAAAATATTGAAAAATGTAAAAAAAAATACAATTATAAACGCCTAATCAATTTCGTTTTTCATTTAAAACATGTTACCTTTTTTATTTTTTCAATAATTAATCAATTTCCCTTTTCAAGTAAAACACATTTTCTTTTGCATTTTTTCTAACTAAAATTTCTATTCTTTTCAAAAACATTATAGACAATTCTATTTAAAAATATTAATAATATTATTATAATTAATAATACCAAACTAAATTCTTTTTCATCTAAAAAACGTTACCTTTTCTATTTAATAAAATATCAAAAGATGTAAAAAAAATACAATTGTAAATACCTAATCAATTTAGTTTTTCATGTAAAGCATGTTACCTTTTTTATTTTTTCAATAACTAATCAATTTCCCTTTTTAGATAAAAAAAACATCTTCTTTTTCCAACTAAAAATTCTCTTCTTTTCAAAATGAGTATGGGCAATTCTTTTTAAAAATATTACTATTAATATTATAGTCAACAAAACCAAATTAATTTATTTTTCAACTAAAAAACGTTACATTTTCTATTTAAGAGTTGAGTATGAAGGGGATAAGAGCTTTTTAGTGAAGAATTGAGGGGGAGATAATGCTCTGTTCCCGAGGTATGAGATTACTAGTCTTGTTGTTGCTCCTGTTGTGCTTATCATTTTTGGTCGGTGATGATTTTTGAGCAAATTTAACAAACCAAAACTGTATTGAGAGAAAGAGAGAGAGAGAGGGGAGAGAGAAGGGTTTAGAGGGGTTATCGATTATTCTGGGTTCGGATAATTGACTTGTTTTTGGGATGCTATATATTTCGATAAGCTGGGGGTTATTACGAAATGGAGGCCCATTTCTTACATTCAAAATATTAATGAAAATTTAACTACTTTTTATGTTTAAAGTCCCGTTTGGTCAGCAACAGCAGTTTTTTTCTGAAAAACAGGTGAAATGTTGTTTGGTAAATTTTAAAAGCAGCTTTTCTGAAAAGTGCTTTTGGCAAAAAGCTGCTTTTAGAGAAATCACGTCCCTCATCTTTTGAAAAAAGCTGCTTTTCAGCTTTTGTAGGAAACAATTACTAATATCAACATCAAATCTCACCAAAAACAATATTTTTTAAAAAATAATATGCAAAACATGCATATATCAAAAACATTACCAAACAGTTATCTGATTTTCGTAACAGCAATTAATTTAACAGCACTTTTTTCAACAACACAGCAATTTTGAACAGCAATCCCAAACAGAGCCTAAGACTCCTTTTGTTTCGCGAAAAATGTTTTTCAAGAAAATATTTTTCGAATTTTTGTTGTTAGATATTGCTAATTGGAAAAAAAAACAATTTTTTATAGGAAAATAAGGTTCTGTTTGGTATTGCTGTTAAATATTACTGTGCTGTTACAAAAAGTTTGGTTGAAAAAAAACTGAATATTGTTTGGTAATATTTTTGATATGTGCATGTTTTGATGTAAAAATATAATAAAAATAATATTTTTGGTGAGGTTTGAAATTGAAACCACTTTCCGCAAAAGCTGAAAAAAGGCTTTTTCCAAAAGCATGGGGCTGCTTTCTCTAAAAGCATCTTTTCGGCCAAAAATGATTTTTAAAAAAGCACCTTTTAAATTTTACCAAACACTTTTTCAACTACTTTTTAGAAAAAAGCTGGTTTTACTATCTGCAACAGCAATGCCAAACACAACCTAAGTACCGAAATATGCAATATATTTTGGGGGAAACAACTTTCTGTGTCCAAATCTGGAAAATATTTTCCTTTTCGTTCAGTTTGATCGATCCCCCTATATACTCCTTTCTCACTCACTCTCTATCTCTCTCTTTATTTCTCTACTAGCTTATAGACCATGCAAAGCACGGGTTATTTTTAAATATTTTTAAAATTATATGATTAAACAAAATAGAGTATAATAATTTATCATAGATATAATTTAACTTTGTAATATTAATTATTAGTAATAAAAATAGTTATTTAACAAATGATATGTAATGTTTAGAACTAATAATATAAAATCTTAATGAAAATTTGTTGTTGACGGGATTCGAACATTGGATCTTTAGAAGAGAGATTTAAATATATAATATTCATTATTATTAGATCTAACGATTATCATCTATTTTGTAAAGCATAATGTAATGTAATATGTAATAGAGGACATATATAACTCAACTAGGATAAAATATAAATAATATTAACTCGATACAGGGATCGTGAAATTTGAAGAACATGCATCAACAAGGATCAAGTCGCTGAAAGAAGTTCATTAACATGATCAAGCCTCAGTGACAAAATAAGATGTACAGATGATTCAGTTGAAGGGCCAAAAGATTCCAGAGATAAAGTTTTTATGGTTGCACAATTCTTAGCAGTGTTCTTAAAGATGATACGAAGACCACGAGTGAATGTTAGTCGTCTGTGAACCAGACCAGTTGCACTAGGCGTCAATACTTCACAAAAGAATCGAAGTATCTAACTCAGAAAAACTGTTAAGAGGTATGATTGAGTTTAGAGCAGTGTTGATATCCTCTAGTTAGTTGGAAGCTGAATATTTAAGGATGTCAAATTAAGAGGTAAATGAATAGTATCTGAAATTACTATTCATATGAATAGTATCTGAAATTACTATTCATTTGAATAGTAACTCAAATTACTATTTATATGAATAGTAACCAAAATTACTATTCATATGAATAGTAACTATGAAAAGTAAACAAAAACAGAAGCAGGTGGTGTTTGGAAAAAAAAAAGGAAAGCAGAAAGTTGAAAAAAAGGAGAAGAAAGTAGGCGGAGGTTCGTCAGCAGTGACAAAATATTTAGCCGCATAGTAACTTTCTAAAATCTATAAATAGGCCTGTTGTATTTCATTTCAAAACACACCTCAACACACGACTTTCTATTCTCTCTCTTATATCTTCTCTGTGTAAGCTGATAGACAGTCCATCTAGTAGGAAAGTCGGCTTAGCCCACTTTCAGGAAGTGTCGGGTAGAAGGTCCTCGTGCCTGAACTATCCTTAGGAGTGTTTGATTTTGTAGCTGATCCATAAGATTAGACTGTGTAGCAAACCTCCGGGTTTTATCTATTCAAAGATATTTCCCAAACAATTGTGTTATTTCGATTCAGTATTTTTGATTTCATATTCACATCAAAAATCGAAATATTGCTAAATAACATAATCAACCCCCCTTCTACGTTATTCCGGACCTAACAATTGGCATCAGAGCCACTCTGTTATTATACAACAGTTAAGATCCAAAAAGTTATACAATCATGACAGAGAAAACACAAATCCCAACAACAAGCAGGTATGAATCAATCAGAGTTCCAATACTCAGGGCATCAGAGTATCCCATATGGAAGGTGAAGATGGAAATGTTTCTTGAGGCTACAGATCCAGAGTACTTAGACAGAATCCATGATGGTCCACATAAGCCGACCAAATTGTCTGTTGCAGTTGATGAAGAGGAACAGAAAATTATTCCAAAGGAGAAGAAAGACTACACTCCTGAAGATATCTCCTCTATTAGCAAGGATGCCAAGGTAAGGCATTTATTAAATAGCACTCTTGACAATGTTATGTCTAACAGAGTCATTGGATGCAAAACTGCTAAAGAGATTTGGGATTCTTTGGAAGTCAGATGTCAAAGAACCAAAGCCATCAAGAAAAACAGGAGAGCAATACTCACATAGGAGTACGAGCACTTTGAATCAAAGTTTGATGAGTCATTAACAGATCTATATGACAAATTCCTGAAATTGTTGAATGACTTGTCACTGGTAGATAAGGAGTATGATCTTGAAGACTCCAATCTGAAATTCTTGTTAGCTCTTCCTGAGAAGTGGGATTTAAAGGCCACTACCATCAGAGACAATTATGATCTGGAAGACATGTCTCTTGATGAAATCTATGGAATGCTCAAGACTCATGAGCTTGAGATGGAACAAAGAAGCAAGAGGCATGGAGGCAAGTCCAAGTCAATTGCTCTTAAAGCTGAGGAGAAAGCTTCTAAAGAAGTTGCTGTGAAAAAGAGTCAATCTAATGGAAAGGCTCTTATTACAAAGTCTGATACCGAGTCATCAAACTCTGATGATGACTCAAACTCTGACAATCTCATGGACCCTGATGATGATGGCAGTGATCCTGAGATGATATAACTTGCAGCCCTGATGGTAAAAAGCTTCAAGAAGATGGCTTACAAGAACTCCAGGAAGGGAAGGAAGTTCATACGAAGAGATTCAAATTTCGAAATGAAGAATTTCAGAAAAGCTGAGGAAGAGGAAGGCAGGTCTGGGAAAGTGGACAAGTCCAAGATCAGATGCTATAATTGTGGTGAGAAAGGACATTTTGCACCTGAGTGCAAGAAAGCCAAAGCTGATAAAAGTCAAGTTACATCACAAGGAAAAAGGACTGGGCTGACACTTCAGAATCTGAAGATGAGGTGAACTATGCCTTGATGGCAAATGCTGATAGTATCTCTGAAGCTACTAAGACCAAGGTACCTCACTCTACTCTAGCTTTTGATACTACTGATATATCTGAGTTAAGGCTCTTTCTTAAAAACTTGCATGTTAGTTACAGATATCAGACTTTAGAAAATGAAAGAATAAAATCTGAAAGTCTAGACCTTAGAAAGAGAAATGACTATATAGAATTAGTCCAGATGTTAAAAATTCAAAAAGAGAGAGATGATGCTATTATTGTTAAAAGTGAATTATTGAAAAAGCATGCTTATCTTGAATCTGAACTTGCTAAAGAAAGAAACATTATTAAAACTTGGACTAACTCTGGTAAAACTACTCAGATTATCATAGAGAATGATTGTTGGAAAGAAGGTCTAGGTTACACTGATAAAAAGAAAACCGCCAACCTAGAAGCTGAGACCTCTAAACCTGTATTTACTAAAAAGTCTGCAAAACCCAAACTTAATCATATGAGGTTTGTACCAAAATCTGACAAACCAAAATAGGATGAAGTGAAATAAGTAAATATTAGTTTAATGTCTCAGAAACAACTTAAACATAAGCTGAATGAGTTAAAAAGAGTGAACAAGGTAAAAGAACCTAGGAAAAACAGAAATGGAAAGGTAGGCATCAGTAAAAGCAATAACTATATGCCTATTCCCAATGCTCCTAGGAAAAAATGTCAAAATTGTGGAAATCCTAACCATCTTGCTACTTTTTGCAGGAAGAATATAAACTCTGTACCTCCTAAGTCAGGAGTTAAGAGTGGTTCAGTTAGGTTTAAGCCACAGAATCCTTGTTTTCACTGTGGCAGTATTTGGCATTCTATTTATACATGCAAAGATTATCATAATTTGTATTATGATTATTATGAATTTAAACCCTCTTTGAATAAATTCAAGATTGATTCTACATGTATAAATTCTGATAAAAAGAATGTTAGCACAAACTCTGATAAGACTTCTGCTGCAAAAGCTAACAAACTTAATAAGGTCAAAGGATCCAAGCAAGTCTAGGTCCTTAAAACTAATCATTAGTGGTCTTTTTAATTCCAGGGTAACAGGAAAAATATCCTTGTTCTGGATAGTGGATGCTCTGGACACATGACTGGAAATAAAGCCCTACTATCAGAATTTATGGAGAAAGCTGGCCCAAGTGTTTCTTATGGAGATGGCAACATAGGATGGACTCTGGGATATGGCAATATCAATCTTGGGAATGTCATCATTGAAAATGTAGCTCTAGTCTCAGGACTCAAACATAATCTACTAAGTGTGAGTCAAATCTGTGACAGAGGTTATCATGTGGATTTCTTTGAAAAACACATTGAAGTTGTAAGCAAATCTACAGGAAAAGTTGTTCCGAAGGGATACAGGCATGGTAACATTTATGAAGCCAAGCTTTCAACAAACTCTGATGGCTCTGCAATCTGTCTACTGAGTAGAGCATCAATTGAAGAAAGCTGGGATTGGCACAAGAGACTTTCTCATCTGAATTTCAACAGCATTAATGAGCTAGTGAAGAAAGATCTTTTGAGTGGATTGCCCAAATCAGTTTTTACTCCAGATGGCCTATGTGACTCATGTCAAAAGGCAAACAAAGGAAAACTTCATTCAAAAGTAAGACTGAATCCTCAATTCTTGAGCGATATCACTTATTGCATGTTGATTTATTTGGTCTAGTAAATATAATGTCTATTGGAAAGAAAATATATGCTTTGGTTATTGATGATGAATACACCAGATATACATGGGTATATTTCATGCACAAGAAAGAAGAAACTGCATCAATCTTAACAGAGCATGTCAGACAACTGGACAAAGGATCTAAGCATACAGTGAAAATCATAATGAGTGATAATGGCACTGAGTTCAAGAATGCAGACATGGAAGAGTTTTGTAAAGAAAATGGAATAAAGCAAGAATTCTCTGCACCTGGAACTCCACAACAAAATGGAGTAGTAGAGAGAAAAAATAGGACTCTCATAGAAGCTGCAAGGACCATGCTTGATGAAGCAAAGCTGCCAACTTACTTTTAGGCTGAAGCTGTGCAAGCTGCTTGTTTCACACAGAATACACTCATAAACAAGCATAGTAAAACACCATATGAGATGGTGAAAAATAAGAAGCCGGACCTGAAATACTTTCATGTGTTTGGATGTAAGTGTTTTGTTTTTAAGACTCATCCAGAACAGCTTTCCAAATTTGATTTAAAAGCTGATGAAGGAATCTTTGTTGGATACCCAATATCCATAAAAGCATTCAGAGTCTACAATCTAAGAACCAAAGTGGTCATGGAATCTATCCATGTGTCTTTTGATGATAAGAAGATAACAGGACTTGAAGATTTTGATGAACATGACCAGCTGAGATTTGAGAATGAAGAAATAAATGCTGATCTACAAAATTCTGATACTCTTTCAGACTCTATTGTTCAATCTATACCAGTAGATCAGACAGCAGCACATGTTGAGGGGGAGCAAATGAATGATGAACCCCAATCAAGTGAAGAAACATCTGCTACTAATGATTCTTTAAACTCTGAAAGCAACAGCTCAGGGGGAGCAAACAATGATTTTGGATCTACTAGTCACCACACTCAACACAATAATGAACTTGGGGAATAATCAAGATCAAATCTATCGAGACAAAGGGTATGGAGTGGAGCGCATCCCTTTGAACAGATCATTGGTGAACCGGACACGGGTGTATAGAATAGAAGAGCAACATAGAATGAATGCAATTTCGCAGGATTTTTATCTCAAATTGAACCTAAAAAGGTTGATGAAGCCTTAGATAATCCAGATTGGGTAACTGCAATGCAGGAAGAACTCACTCAGTTCAAGAGGCAGAAAGTTTGGAAGCTAGTGCCAAGACCAAAAGATAAATCTATAATTGGTACTAGATGGGTGTTTAGGAATAAACTGGATGAAAATGGTATTGTTACGAGGAACAAAGCTCGATTGGTAGCAAAGGGTTACTCTCAAGAAGAGGGAATTGATTATGATGAAACCTATGCTCCAGTTGCAAGGCTTGAAGTAATCAGGATGTTCTTAGCATTTGCAGCACACTCCAACTTTAAGGTTTTTCAGATGGATGTGAAGAGCGCATTTTTTAACGGAGATCTAGAAGAAGAAGTCTATGTTGAACAACCCCCTAGGTTCGAAGACAAGGAATTAGAAGGTTTTGTGTACTTCCTCTTCAAAGCTCTCTATGGTCTCAAGCAAGCCCCTCGAACATGGTATGATACTCTCTCCAAGTTCTTACTTGAAAATGGTTTTACAAGAGGTATCATCGACAAAACTCTCTTTCATAAAAAGCATAAAAATGATATAATTCTAGTGCAAGTATATGTGGATGATATAATATTTGGTTCTACTAATGATTTGCTATGCAAGAGATTTGCTAAGCTAATGCAGAGTAAGTACGAGATGAGCATGATGGGTGAATTGTCCTTCTTCCTTGGACTTCAAGTTGTTCAGAAGACTGATGGTATTTTCATCTGCCAATAAAAATACATAAAGGATCTTCTGAAGAAGTATGGGATGGAAGATGCAGCTACTACCAAGACCCCGATGCCAACCGCTATTAAGCCTTATCAAGACAAATCTGGTAAGTAAGTTGACATCACCAAGTATCGAGATATGATCGGCTCTCTCTTATATTTAACTGCTAGTAGACCAGATATTATGTTCGCAACTTGTTTATGTGCTAGATTCCAGGCTGATCCTAAAGAATCACATCTGATAGCCGTGAAGCGTATATTGAGATATCTTAAGGGTACTCCGAATCTTGGAATTTGGTATCCTAAGGATACGGGTTTTGACCTGGTTGGCTATACAGACTCTGATTATGCTGGTTGCAAGATTGATCGCAAGAGTACTTCTGGAAGCTGTCAGTTTCTTGGAAGAAGATTGGTATCTTGGTACAGCAAGAAGCAACACTCAGTATCTACCTCGATAGCCGAGGCAGAATACATTGCGGCAGGTAGTTGTTGTGCTCAGATCCTGTGGATGAGGAATAAACTTTAAGACTATGGACTCATGTTGCACAAAATTCCAATTCTATGCGACAACACGAGTGCCATTGCCATTGCTAACAATCCAGTTCAACATACCAGGACTAAGCACATTGATATCAGGTATCATTTCTTATGAGAGCATGTCATGAATGGAACTGTGGTATTATATTTTGTTCCCACGGATCAACAAATTGCAGACATCTTTACTAAACCACTGGATGAATCCACTTTCTCCAGGTTAGTTGGTGAACTTGGGATGTTAAATCTGTCTAATTAATTTTGGATAATCAATAACTGCAATTTGTTATAAATTCACAGGTATTTTAAATGTCCATATTTTTAGGACTTGTGAATTTACTTTGCATCCAGTCCTCATCTTACAGTTATCGTTATATTAATTACCATTCTTATAAATGCTATCTTTTATGGTAATTAGTTAGTAAATAATTGTGTTAATTGTAGCATAATTAAATAAATATTTTATTGACGTATATCAATTAATGATATTTTGTTAATTTTATGTCTATTTAATTGTGAGTTTGTCTGATTATTGTGGAATAATTCTTGAATTATTGATTGATTATTTTAAATCCACAATAATTAGAAATAATAAGTATGTATGTGTGTGTACATAGGCTGATAGGTCTCGGTGATAAGATGTTTTTCGGCTGGTTAGGTTGTTTGGTTAGAATTATTGAGCGATGATAAATGCATTTAAGTTCTTTTCTAACCTAACCTGTCACGCTCTCACCTACCCCACTAGTCCTTGAAACCTTATAAATGATGAGTTTTTGTTTGTGTTTAACATCATCATTTTTCAGATATACAGAGTATATACACACGATTGCTGAATATTTCGAGCTTTTATCGGAAAGATCTCTCAAATCTAGCTGGTGGTTTTTAGATTGGATTTCATATTCTCGCTTTATACATCATCCTTTATAAAAACTAACCCTTGTTTTTGAATTTCCTCAAAGTTTTGGAAATGGCATTGCAGGGAAGTTTTTCAGTTGCAAAAGTGAATTCTATTTCCATTCAGCAAATCGAAACCATTTAGGATGAGCAATTTCGGACTTGGACACAATTTTTGAATGAACATTCATTAATTCGCTATGCTTTAGTTACACCAGTGCAGCTTAAACATGATGCATTACATGAACTATATTGCAGTGCGGTTAACACTTCTGGACAGGACGGGTGTGCATTCACATATCGACTATTTGGTAGGTCGATTAGGGTCACTGAACGAGATGTTAATCGAATTCTTCATTTTCCTATGGAAAATCTCGTTTCTGATCCTACACCTGAACAGATTGAAATGTTCTTTCATTTTATAAGGTACCAAGATGGCAATTTCAATACTGGTAATCTTTATAGAACGTTTCTAACCCAGTATTGGAATTTCTTCTTTCATACTCTTAACCATGTTTTTTCCTCAGATAGAACAAATCAAGATCGAATACCTGAATTTATTCAGAAAATAGGGTATGCGGTCGCCAATAATTTGAGGATTAATTTTGGAAAAATAGTGCTTGGTCGAATCATTTTAAAGATGAAACACTTAGGAACAAGAGATGTTCGGACTCAAAATGTCAAATGTCAATATCCAAGGTTTCTACAGCTAATATTAAATGATTTTTTTAATGATGAAGACATGGTACGCTTGGAAAATGGTCAAAAGGTGGAATGTTCTTCCATAAAGATGAATGTAATTAATTACATAAGCAAAAAGAAATATACGAATGTGCCTACAGTCCTAACTGAATATCTAAAGACTGTCCCACTTCCGTTGTTACCAAGACCAATGAGAGCAGGTATACGACAAGGTAATATTTCAATCCCTGCTATTCCAACCTCTGTATTCCCTGTTGTGTCACAGGAAATACAGTTTCTACAGCCCCTAGTGGCCATCTTACCCGACCAAGAGAAGGAAATCCCACCGACTCTAACACAGGTCGAAGAGCCCATTCTATAAATGCAAACACAAACACAACAAACTCCTACACCTCAATTGTCACTTAAACGACCAGCCATCAACACTTTTGAGGGAGATAGTGCCTCAGCAGTACCACATAAGGAGTTAGTTACATCAACAGCTCTACCTCATTCTAAAAGAAGTAAACCAAATGAACCTGAGGTAACTGTAACTGTTAGTGAAACAATTCTTCCTTGTCAAATGAGTGAAAATGTAAATGAGGATGAATTGACGGGAGCAACTACCTTGAGTTCCATTTCACGGAACATAAGAGTGGTTGATGATCTTTCTAAAGATCAAATGCCTTCACAGGCATCCGAGGTGGAATTACCTACCTCAATAACTGCTAGTGAATCTTCCATTTTACGGAAAGATCCATCGATAGGTGGTTCTTTTATGAACCAACTGTCTTCACAGACATACGAGGGAAACTTGGGTTTTGTGCCATATAATCGATTCAAGAATGAGGATGAATTGACGGGAGCAACTACCTTGAGTTCCATTTCATGGAACATAAGAGTGGTTGATGATCTTTCTAAAGATCAAATGCCTTCACAGGCATCCGAGGTGGAATTACCTACCTCAATAACTGCTGGTGAATCTTCCATTTTACGGAAAGATCCATCGATAGGTGGTTCTTTTATGAACCAAGTGTCTTCGCAGACATACGAGGGAAACTTGGGTTTTGTGCCTTATAATCGATTCAAGTTTAACCTCCCAGAGGGAAAATCTCTGGATCTCTTTCGAGATTTACCACTCTTTACCAGTGGTCGGCAACTCGCTTCACGCGAGGACGGAAGCTCACGAACTTTCATTGCACCATCTGTGACCTCTGAAAAAGGGTCTAGGATGATTTCATTTGCAGGTACACATATCGGTGGAAGCTCTAGAGGAGAGTTGAGAGAAATACGAACAGAACATGTAAGTGTAACCCAAACCACTAAACCGAGTGAATATAGAGTGTTGAGTGAAACACCTGCAGAACGTACAAGTGAGCAACCTACCCAACCACATGCACATGTATCCAGAAAGGAATATAGCAGACTCCTTACACGGGTCCAAACAATGGAGAAAGAGTTGTCAAATATCTGTAAGTCCATTGCAGAAATAAAAAATTTGTAACTTATTCAACATGAAACATTCCAGGTTCAATTAAGTTCCATGACAACCCAGTCTAGTCATGCAATCAACTAGGCGTAAGGGCAAGGAAAAGGTTGTTGACACGGAATTAACTTTATTTTGGGAAAGGAAAAGCTAATGGGAGTATTAGTGCTTTGTGGAAAGAAAGCAAAGGAAAACTTGAAGATATGTTCAGTCTACAGGAACAATTGTCTTGCACTTGGTTAATTTTAGAAATCAGGAAAATATATATATATATATATATATATATATATATATATATATATATATGATCCAAAATGCACTTTAAACATTATTTATCTTTGAACTTTATTTTTTGTTGTATCAGTTGAGTTATCCTCTAGAAATTTGCTTGTCAAACCCTAACAATCAAATAGGGGGAGATTGTAAAGCATAATGTAATGTAATATGTAATAGAGGACATATATAACTCAACTAGGATAAAAGATAAATAATATTAACTCGATACAGGGATCGTGAAATTTGAAGAACAGGCATCAACAAGGATCAAGTCGTTGAAAGAAGTTCATTAACATGATCAAGCCTCAATGACAAAATAAGATGTACAGATGATTCAGTTGAAGGGCCAAAAGATTCCAGAGATAAAGCTTTTATGGTTACACAATTCTTAGCAGTGTTCTTAAAGATGATACGAAGACCACGAGTGAATGTTAGTCGTCTGTGAACCAGACCAGTTGCACTAGGCGTCAATACTTCACAAAGGAATCGAAGTATCTAACTCAGAAAAACTGTTAAGAGGTATGATTGAGTTTAGAGCAGTGTTGATATCCTCTAGTTAGTTGGAAGTTGAATATTTAAGGATGTCAAATTAAGAGGTAAATGAATAGTATATGAAATTACTATTTATATGAATAGTATCGAAAATTACTATTCATATGAATAGTAACTGAAATTACTATTGATTTGAATAGTAACTAAAATTACTATTCATATGAATAGTAACCAAAATTACTATTCATATGAATAGTAACTATGAAAAGTAAACAAAAACAAAAGCAGGTGGTGTTTGAAAAAAAGGAAAGCAGAAAGTTGAAAAAAAAAAAAGAAAGCAGGCGGAGGTTCGTCAGTAGTGACGAAATATTAAGCCTTATAGTAACTTTCTAAAATCTATAAATAGGCCTGTTGTATTTCATTTCAAAACACTCCTCAACACACAACTTTCTATTCTCTCTCTTATATCTTCTCTGTTTAAGCTGGTAGACAGTCCATCTAGTAGGAAAGTCGGCTTAGCCCACTTTCAGGAAGTGTCGGGTAGAAGGTCCTCGTGCCTAAACTATCCTTAGGAGTGTTTGATTTTGTAGCTGATCCATAAGATTAGATTCTGTAGCAAACCTCCGGTTTTTATCTATTCAAATATATTTCCCAAACAATTGTGTTATTTCGATTCAGTATTTTTGATTTCATATTCACATCAAAAATCGAAATATTGCTAAATAACGTATTCAACCCCCTTCTACGTTATTCCGGAGTTTCAACCGTTGGATCTTCCTGAAATTTTGACTGAGTCTTCTTCGCATCAGTATCTAAGTTTTGAACGGTAGAGATCGTATTTGGAGTTCTGGAAGGTCAGATTTTAAGGGTTTAAACAGATTGCTTCTAATTCATTCCTTACGTCATTCTTGATCTCATAACTTGGGTGTTGTTGATTGATTGACATATATATTACTTGATTATCGAGATATTCTAGTTGTAGTTATTTGGTTTATTTGCGTTAGATTTGGTATTGGCTTTGGATTTGGATTCAGAATTGGAATTAGATTTTGGATTTGGATTTGTTTTTGGATTCTACTTTGGATTGGAGAATTGTTTCTTTTGACTTTGGATTTGGTTTCGGGTTTAGTTTCATATTTATATTCGATTTTGTTTTCAGCAATTTTTTTTGCCATGTATGTCTTATCGTCAATAGGACTTTTGTCAACGGGTACTTCTTCAAGTATGTTTTCTTCTTTATGGATTCTGGATTCGGGTGCATCTCATCATATGTCTCCACATTGGTCATCGTTCGTTTCATTTTATGATCATACATCTTTATCCATCATGACTGCTGATGGCAGTCCTATGCCATTGAAATGTGTTGATTCTGTTGTCACTCCAACTGTGTCTCTCTTTGATGTTTATTTTATTCCGGATCTTAAGCTAAATCTTGTTTCGGTTAGTCAATTATGTGAGTCTGGTTACTTTGTCGCTTTTTCTCCTACTACTTGTTGTGTTACGGATCCAAGATCTCCTACTACTTTTTGTCGGTTGCTTTCTTCGGATGGGACCATACGTCAAAGTTCATGTATTGACACTCCTCAACAAAATGATTTTGCTGAAAGAAAACATCGTCATCTTATTGAAACAACTCGCTCATTTTTGTTGTCAGCTGATGTTCCTAGTGTATTTTGGGGTGAAGCACTTCTTACTGCTGTTTATGTGATTAATAAAATTCCAACTGCTCAAAATTCAGGTATGTCTCCTTTTGAGAAATTATATGAAGAAGTGCCTGATTATGCTTCGCTGCGTGTCTTTGGTTGTATCTATTTTGTTCTTAAGCCTCAGGTTGAGTGTAATAAATTGTCTGTGAAGTCTGCTTTATGTGTCTTTTGGGCTATAGTGTAACTCAGAAAGGATATCGTTGTTTTGACCCGGTTAGTCCGAAATTGTATGTTTCTCGACATGTTTACTTTCTGGAGCATATTTCATTTTTCTCTGTTCCTGCTAGTTCACATTATATGACTAAGGCGGATCTTATATGGACTAAGGAAGCTTCAACCACAAATAATACTTCAGTTCCCGAGGCATCCACATCTCCACCTGCTTCTCCAACCACTCAATCGTCACCAGAGATTTCAGATCAAACTCCCACATCTCCACCTACTTCTCCAACCACTCAATCGTCACCAGAGATTTCAGATTCTTCCCCCACTCCATCGTCTCAAGAGATTCCGAATCCTCCACCCATTCGTAAGTCCACTCGTACACGTAAGTCCACTCAACTTCCTGATTTTGCTTATTCATTTTATTCTCCATCGTTTGCTGCATTTGTTACTTCTGTTCACCGTTTGTCTGAGCATGCATCATATAGAGTGGCTGTTCCTGATCCTTTTTTGCAGAATGCTATGGCTGAGGAACTTACTGTTCTACACCAAACTCATAGATGGGATTTAGTTCCAGTACCACCAGGAAAACATGTTATTGGTTGTCGTTGGGTCTATAAAATTAAGACCAAATCTGATGGGTCCGTTGAGCGTTACAAGGCTCGACTTGTTGCTAAAGGCTACTCCCAGGAGTATGGCTTGGATTATGAAGAGACCTTTGCTCATGTTGCAAAGATGACAACGGTTCGTACTTTGATTGCAGTTGCTTCTTCTTGTAAATGGAAATTTTTTTAGATGGATGTTAAGAATGCATTTTTGTATGGTGATCTTCACGAGGAAGTTTATATGACACCTCCTCCTGGTCTTCCGCATCAACCAGGTTATGTCTGTAGACTTCGTAAATCAATTTATGGTCTTCGACAATCATCTCGTTCTTGGCTCGATAAGTTTACTATTCTTATTTCACTTGGTTTTCGTCCTAGTCATCATGATTCTGCTTTATTTATAAGATGCACGAGTGCTGGTCGTATCCTTTTATCTTTATATGTTGATGATATGATTATTACTGGTGATGACTACGATGGTATTGAGTCATTAAAACAGGAACTGGCTCGTTGTTTTGCTATGAAAGATTAAGTTTGCTCCGTTACTTTCTAGGAATTGAGGTTGCTAGTTCACCAAAGGGGTATCTTTTATCTCAATCTAAGTACATTGCTGATTTGATTGACCCTGCACGTCTTACTGATAACAAGACTATGGATACTCCTCTAGAGATGAATGCTAGATATTCTCCATCTGATGGTCTTCCCTTAGCAGATCCTAGTTTATATCGCACGATTGTTGGTAGTCTTGTTTATCTCACTGTTACTCGATCGGATATTGCACATGCTGTTCATGTAGTTAGTCAATTTGTCACTTTTCCTACTACTGTACATTGGGCTACAGTTCTTCGTATTCTCAGGTATCTTCGTGGGACTCAATTTCAGAGTCTTTTGTTTTCGTCTTCCTCATCTTTAGAGTTGCACGCTTATAGTGATGCTGATTGGGATTGCGATCCTGAGGATAGCAAATCCACTACTGGTTTTTGTATTTTTCTTGGTGATTCTCTTATTTCATGGAAGAGTAAAAAGCAGGATGTTGTTTCTCGATCATCTTCGGAAGCTGAGTATCGTGCCATGGCTTCTACTACTTGTGCGGTTGCTTGCAGATTTGGGTGTTAAGCTTACTCGTCATACTCGTTATATTGTGATAATAAGAGTGCAGTCTATATTGCTCGTAATTACGTATTTCATGAGCGCACTAAACATATAGAGATTGATTGTCATGTGACTCGTCATCATTTGTAGCAGGGTACCATCGCCTTACCTTATGTCTCTTCTGCATTTCATATTGCTAATATTTTCACAAAGTCTCACTCTATTTCGTACTTCCGTTTCTTTTCTGACAAACTCTCAATGCTCATTGTTGCAGCATCGTGAGTTTGAGGGGATGTTAGAATATATACGTATTATTGTATTAAGGATATTTTCGATACTTTATCTTATATAGGTTTACTATATAAAAACTGAGACATGTATTATAAACTTTGGCTTGATTATAATAATATTTGTCTTTTCTCTTTATTCTAATAGGGTGAACGTATAGCAAGGAAGATGTTTCCGAAAGAGGAGTATGAGGATGGTTTGTTGGATGCTCATTATGCTTATCGTGTACGTGATCGATTACGAAAGGAAGTTCTTGTTCCCCTTCGCAAGGCATTGTTAGAGAGGCAGAGGAAGCCTGCTCAGGAGTTAAGGGTAGGTGTGGAGGTGAAGAGAGTAAAAATAATTGAGAAGGGGGGATTTCTGAAAGGGAAAGTGAGTGATGGTTGGTTTCCACATGAAATAATTGGGGGTGTTAACTATGGGAATGGGAAATTAGCTGAGAGCCAATGGAAAAGAATGGTAGAAAGATTGTCCAGGAAACGGAAATTGAAAAATTGTCTTGCAGTTTGTGATGTATCTTCTGAAATGAATGGTGTTCCTATGGAAGTGGCTGTGGCTTTTGCTGTGTTTGTATCTGAGTTGAGCGAGGAGCCTTGGAATCGCAATATTCTCACATTGAGCTCCAAACCGGAACTACTGAAGGTGGAGGGACAAGATTTGAGATCAAAAATTGAATTTGTACGGGACATGAAGTTGGGAGGGAAACCTGATCTTCAGAAGGTGTTTGATTTAATACTGCAATCAGCCATGATTGGGTATTTGGAAGAGGACAAGATGATCAAAAGAGTGTTTGTGTTCAGTGACATGGAATTTTATCAGGCAGCAAACCAGTCAAACTGATTGGAAACAGATTATCAGGCCATTACCAGGAATTTTGCAGAGAGAGGTTATTGTCTTTCCAAGGTTGTATTCTGGACCTTGAGGAATTCCAAGGCGACACCTGTTGTAGCAAACCAACCAGGGGTGGTGCTTGTCAGTGGCTATTCCAAGAACCTAATGACTCTCTTCTTGGAAGATGGTGAGGCTGATACGAATCCAGAGAAGTTCATGGAGAAGGCAATTGCTGGTGAAGAGTATGGTGAACTTGTGGTGCTCGATTGATAGGTTTTGTCCCTTGTACTTTGCAGCCCTCTACAAGTGAATCTTCTGTTACGATATAAATTAGCTATATAATCGGTTTGGAGAATAATAAGACGTAGCATTGATCAGAAAACATGGTGATGCACCTGTAAGTTGCTGAGCTTTGTGCTTGGACTTATTTTGAAACATTATGGGTTGCTACTTCTGTTTGCCAATGGAGTGCTTTGCCTTCAAAGCCTGAATATTTGTTGCTACTGATAATTAAATCTTTTTCTGCTTATTATTCACATCCTACAGAACTAGAAAGGTTTTCTGAACCAGTATTTTAGTCTAATCAAAATTTTTATACAAGAGCTGAGGATTTCATGAACTCTTTCCCTGGTCACTTCTGTCTGGTTGTAGCTGAAAAGTATGAAGAGGTATCTATCATAATCTTGAAAACGTGTGATTAACCTGTAAGTTGTTAATTTTTATGTTTCAACCAAGTCATATCAGCAGTCAGCACTAATAATTTCAATTTGTTTCCGCCTTGCTACTCGGATTATATTAGCAATGAACAAGCTAATAAAAATTTTATAATGATATCAGTATAGAAAATGGGTAGTTATGCTTCTAATTCTTAGAAAGGCACGATTTTTTTTATGAAAATCCATTATATTATTTACAAAATTCTATGGTTTTTTTAATTTTATTTTGCATCTCCACTTATGCTTGTGTTAGCTTCTTCTGTTCTTCCTTTCTTCTTGTTTTAATCCGTGAACATAAAATCCATAGAAGTTGAGAAGTTGATCAAACCATAAACACTAACAAGTGTTAATATGCAATCAATCCATAGCAGATTTGCAGAACGTTTTAGTAAATGAAGAATTTGCACACGGAGGATTGTTGCTCACAAAGGTCTCAAAGCTTAACTTTGTAGGGGTGTGATCATTCTTCAAATAAAGAGATCCAACACCTTTATAGAACACATACTGGGAAGTGTATCCCAGTTTCTTAAGAATGGAGCATAACTTGCTTACAAGATGGGGTTCACGTTGAGGTCTTTGACATGACAAATAGGCCACCGATATTGGCTAGCCACAGTCTGTAATTACTTAGATGTGCACGTGAACTGGGACACTGACCATACTATCAAACCAAACCAAACCAAACCACTATCAACAAAGGGGCATTGACAAATTTTGAGCAACAAATACACAAAATACAAGTAAATGTAAATAACAAACTTTGAAACTCAAACATAGATAGCACTAGAACAATATGTTCTTCCTCTTATATGCATGAACCAACATATAACCGTTGCAAAGGACCATCCTGCAGTGTTCGAAGTATTGTGACCTTCCGCATAGCAAGTAGTCATCATCTCAAGACGTTATTCTGAAAAGGACAAAAGAGGACAGGTTATTAAAACTCAAAGAAATGGCCTATCAACTTTGCCTTTGGCCCTTTGCATACCGTTCAAACTTCATATCAAATGCATGATAAGTATTAAGAAAAGAATATCCATAGATACCGACAGAGATACTAGAACCAGCTTGTAAAGTAAAAAGTAAAAACAAGCCGAACAAGTTATATGCATATCAGTTATAATTTACTAAAGAAACTAATATGAAGCAGTTGTGATATTTATCGTTAAGTCTTGCATAATAAATTAATATTTACACAATAAGCTTACTTAAATGAATAAGAGTTGTGAACAGTGAACGTCTAAGGATGCAATTTTAGGAAGAGGTTGTCTTTTGGTCCATCAACACATCAACATAAGACATTGTCCATAAATCCATATTATCTATCAGATTCTGGTATAATGAAACAGCATATGTACTATTATGTAGGATGCTTACTCTTACAAGTGTTCATATGTTAAGTTCCGAACTTTCAGCACTTTTTAATACTTATATGAAGGGTTAATGGGACCTGTATGTATCACGCATCATGTTTGTGAAAAGGCATAGACCAAGAATACTAATCGATACTTAATTCAGTGGAAGAGCTGCAAAATTTAATGCAAATTGGGACTTACATAAGCTTGACAGGGACCATATTCGAGGAAGGAGAATTGCGAAGCTGAAGACGATCAGAGTAAATAGTAGTATACTTTGCAGTAGCAACGGTTGTATTTTGTACCCTTTAGTCAAAGATAAGAGCTGCCGACTGTTATCGGACAACAACTAGTAAGTAAAAATAGGTACTTAAGACAATGGATTTCAACATTTGTATTGAAGGTCCAATATTAATCTAAGAGAAGCGATCATGCAATTAGCCCTTAAAGTTCTCTCCTCTTTCATCTATCAATTTTTTTCGGCAGTCTTTTAGTCCTTGGACTTTTTGCTGAAACTAAAAAGTAATATACAAGGAAAGGTGCAGAACTTGATTTATTCCTATGACCCTCTACATCTAACCCCGGTTTATTCATTCGCTAGCATGTGATTTTGACAAAGGACGGAAGGTTCTGTTACTTTTGTAATAGGAAGGGATGAACTTAGAGGAGAAAAAGAGAGGCCATTGCTCTGTCCAGTGTCCATATCCTGCCAAAAACTAAAGGTTTTTTTGGGGGGGGGGGTGAAGAGAGGGAATGTAATGTTTAATGAACTAATGAAAGCTAATTTAATTTTCAGCTTGTGATGTAACTGGAATAAAATGATTACTGCCTTTATAGTGGAGAGAATGGGAGTTCTTCAACAATATATACAAACTAGTTGGCATTCTTGTTGTTACAGTTCAACTTAGATACAACAGCTGCATTACAGAGATGCAGGATCTAGAAAGGTCAAGTTCAGTATTTCGCATAAGAAACTTGCTGTTTCTGAATGATTATTATGACAATTTAGACAGAGGATAAATTTCTGAACATCAACAGTGCTGCCACTAGAAACAGGCGCAATGGACTTAAAATTAAATCAACCAACCAATCCAAACCATATTGGTCTGGTGTAATATGAAATCTTTTTAAATATGGTTCTGGTTTTGGTTTGGTTTAAAATCACATTTTACGTGTATTAAATGGTCCAAAATCCCAATATGCGACAAGATATATATATCCGCATGATTTGTTGGTTTCTCTTGCGTTGGTCTTTCTTTCTTCCCATTAAATATTTTAATTTTTTGCTTTGATCAACACAACACATCATTACTTCTTAGAATTTTCTCCTATCTCCTTTCTTCTATCAAACATTCCTCGGCAATCTTTTAATCCTTCTCGGACTTTTTGCTGAAAGTAAAAAGCGATAGACAAGGAGAGGTGCAGAACTTCATTTGCCAACAGCTAGCCAAACAACCATAAGAAACATAATTACTAACCCAGTAAATAGGAAAAGCTAGCCTGGGCAACAAAATAACTAACAGCTAGTAGTAAATTATAAGTATTCTGTATGTTGAACTTGCATCTTAGTAAAGCAATACTCAAAAGAGATGCAGCAGTTCAGACCCTACGTCATGTCGTACTATTTCATACATTGCTTAATTATTAAGGGCTCAAGCATTTAACATATATCCTTAAATACTCTAAGTACTATTAGTACCTCAATAGTTGCATCCAACAAAATAATAATGTGAATACTTGAGTAAATAGAGTTATTAATGAGCTAACAAATTTATTAATAGATATCAGTGTGTTGTGAAATTACCTCGAGAGTTCATCTATGGCATTTTCACTTGTTCAAACCCGTTAAGTGAAACAAGTGTTTGTGTGTATCTGAGAACCACATTAACTGAGTCATAAAGCGTTGTCCAACCAGCTCTCCCCAATCCTTTGGCAGTTGAATACATACTAACATACTCTTCTTGAAGTCCATAATATTTGGTCTCTTTCTTCTCATGGTCATACAAGATTTCACAGACGAAGAGCTTTCCATTGAGTAACTTCCTTCCATAGAACTGTTTTGAACCAAGATAACAAGCCAGCCATATCTCTGTATCCAAATCATTCAACCCATACTCAATGCTGAAGTTCTTGGTCCAAGACAACTTGGAAGAAACATTATCCAACGTCCATAGATGAACCCCTGGTCCAGACTCAAAGACCATAGCAACAGAACCTTGGAAATCCATAATATCTGACATCTTTCTGTGAATAGAGTTAGGGAATGGAATTAGTCCAAAAACCTCATCATGTAAATCAAAAGAGACTAGCTGATCTCCACCATCAAAATACAGGACACCTTTCACAGCAATATTACTCGACCAGCTCTTAATTCGTGTTTCCAGAATAGGACCTTGAATTTCCCTACAACAATCAGCATTTATATAATTCACCTTCACTATTGGACATCATTTTGTCTGTTGTTATACACAAACCTAAGGAGCTTGTACTCATTCGAGATATTATCATACCCAAAACCAATTGTACGTGGGAAACAGCTCCCGGGTTTCCGTAAAATAGAGCTTTCAAAAGGAAGTTTCCTAAACTTGTTAATTGACGGATTCCAAAGAAAGACAGCTATAAAACTAGAAAAACAAATAATGCCATTACAACAACTCACAAAACGAGCCCCGGCAAAAGCATATGGTAAATCAAGGCGATCAAACTGTAAATGTAATCTTGACAAATCTTGGCGGTTGGCATCCTCAAGCGCCCGGTTAACAAGCTGTCGTCGCCGTTGCTCTCGTTGCGGTTGGGAAATAGCACCTGGTATTTGCCGAGCGTGCTTAAGCACCGTGGCAGCGATAGATAAGCGTCGTACGTTGATAATGTTGAGTAGTGTGGAATCATTTTGACAAGTGGTGATGGCACGATGAATGTGAGATTTTATGAAATAAGGGTCTGAGATTAGGGATAGCCATGGCTTGCAAAGCAATGATTTTACTGGAACTCGGATAAGTACTTCTGTCATCATTCCTTCAGGGAACTCTCTGTTCTCGCGGATAGATGTACGCTGACCATGCCCCTATACAATAGGGAGGCTGTTTCCGAAAGGATCCCGGCCAAATACAAATACAAAGAAAGGAAACTAATACAAACTAAACTCACACACATCCAGGGATCGAACCCTTGACCTCCTTCAAAGGAGACAAGGGTTCAACCCACCGCACCAGCATGTTGTTGGCTCTCTTCTCGCTTGTCTCTCCCCCAAATCCAATGACCTTATTTATTTTCGAAATAATTACAAAAATGATCGGTTTCTGAAAGAAGTTAACCAAAATAGCTAATTCTGAAAAAGTGAACAAAATTAGCTGATTTGATACCCCACCAAATAATTACAAAAATGACCGGTTTATGAAAGAAGTTAACCAAAATAGCTGATTCTGAAAAAGTGAGCAAAACTAGCCGATTTGATACCCCACCAAAAATGCGTAATCAGGTTACGCATATGCAAAATGAGTATTTAAGCATGTTACACATATACAGAAGGAGTATTCTTCATGAAAGTTGGGCCCGCGGGGGACGAAAATTGGGTTACGCATATGACGATGGAGTATTCCAAAAATATATATTCCAATACCCCATCCTCATTTGCGTATCCTTTGTGAAATGGATACCCATTTGATGATTGCGTAACCAATCGGCTACAGTTGGCCATCATTCTAGAACTTGTCATTTTCGTATATTGTTTGCTCAAAATCGGTTATTCTTGTCACTCACCCTTTATTATCACATATTCGGAGGCTCATATTTTTGAAATATCATATTCGGTTAAAATGATATAAAATGAGCATCTTCAATGGTTAAAATAATAATTATGTTAAATTCGCTAAATTCGTAAAATTTTGTATTTCAATAAAATTGGCGTTATAATTATTATTTATACTAGCTTATAGCCCGTGCAAAGCACGGGTTACTTTTAATTTTTTATAATTTATTAATAATATAATATTATATTATAATTTTAATTTTAATATGTTATTGTAAGAATTTGAACTTTAAATCTTTGTATATAATAATTTTTAGTATTAAATATCAATTAATATGTTGTTGGCGGGAATCGAACCTTGGACCTCTGTATATAAAAACTTTTAGTATTGTTATATATAATCTATTTGAGTTGATAATCTAACAGTTGTGAATGAGGGATAACCAAAAATGGGGGATAACCAAAAAAGAGTTAACCAAACTATAAATTATACCCCTTTCGCTTATTATAGTATAGTGATATGGGTGAAAAATAATCCCTAAAGACATAATTAATATAGTATTTATTGGCTCATAAATGAGGCTCAAAACCCTAGCTGGGCTTTAAATTCGTGGTTAGTGGCTAAGCCCAAAAAGAACAGCCCAAACCGGGGACGCCCGGTACAAGCTTGTTTATAACACGGGGCTGATCCACAAAACAGGAACGTTCTAGAAACCAGGAACGTTCTGGAATATCCCAAGGATATTGTGTAGCCTCCAAGGCACCTAATCCAAAAAGGAAACTAATTCCTATAAGGAAGGAGTCAGAACCTTCCTCAATAACGGTGACTTGTCCACCAAGTCTCCAAACCCTACTACGATTCTAAGGCTCCTATAGCCTATATAAAGGGCCAGACCCCTCATCCCAGAACTACGTTTTTTGACTTGATTCTCGACATTGAGATACGTAGGCATCTTGTGAAGACCCGAGTTAGGTCACGGTAACACAAGTGCAGCCATTAAAGCACGAAGCTCACAAACCCTAGCCGCAATTTGATAACCTTAATTTTTGTTCCACAACATTTGGCGCCGTCTGTGGGACTACAACATCAACCATGGTTAACACACGAAGAACGACATCCGAGAACGTTCCTATAACTTCTGATCCACCAGCCATCTCCACCGCTCCACCTGTTGTTACGGAGCAAGGGTATGTACCCCCATTAACAGAGACAACCACTCAGCCTCAAGTTTCTCAACCCATAGGGACGAATCCCCATGTTGAGAGAACCTTACCAATGGACGTCCATCCAGGACGTGAAACCAATCAGCTTCAGATGGTGGTCTCACCATTAAATAGCCGTCCCCCACTCTCAGGAGTTCAGATCTCCGCCACTTCACTCCCCGTGAACACTGATCCGTTATACGGATTGCCTAACTACCCTCCAAATCGTAGGGATCCTGGACCAAGTGGTCACGCTCTATAGATGCCTGAGTCGAATCAGCCTCCCTATGCTAGGGGTTTAGCCCCTCCTAAGCAAGGGTATTACGATTACTCCGGACCTTATACTGATGATTCTTCATCTGAGGATGATGATCGTGATGAAGCCCCGAGGAGGCGACGTGCAAGCAAGGAGCCTATGGGAAGGACTCGAAGAATCCATGATGGACCTCCTCAGACAGCCGCTGAGAGAATCAAGGCCCATGAGGCTGAGATCCAAAGGCTGAAGGACGATATAGCCAGGGAGCAAGCAAGGCTGAATCAGAATAGGCCCCCTCCAACTCAGAGGGAGATTCCCTTTATTGATTTGGAAAGGTCTTCAAGGAGACAAAGAAGGGCTGATGCCCCAACTGGAGGAGTTACAAGGGTGGAAACCCCAGGGGTGATCCCAAAGACCTGATGCCACTTGGAGACCCTGACGATCCCACACCCCCGTTCACTGAGGAGGTGATGAACGCTCATGTTTCCCGAAAATTTTAGATGCCCACGATAAAATCATACGATGGAACGGGTGATCCCTCAAATCATGTCAGGACGTTCTCAAACGCGCTGTTGTTACAACCCGCCAGCGACGCTCTTAAGTGTAGGGCGTTCCCTCAAACCCTGGCAGGCATGGCTCAAAGATGGTATAGCCGGTTGCCCGCAAACTCAATTGGCTCCTTTAAGGAGTTGAGCACTGCTTTCATCAATCAGTTTGTTTGTGGAAAAGTCCATGAAAAAAGTTCTGCATCTCTCATGCAAGTGAAACAAGGGAAGAATGAGAACCTAAGGGATTATCTCAAGCGTTTCACCAAGGAGACATTGAATGTCCCAGACCTGGAGAACAAGGTAGCTATGATAGCCCTGGAGAATGGAACAACGAACACCTACTTTCAGATGTCGTTGGCAAAACATCCCCCTGAGAGCATGACTGAGCTCCAAAGAAGGGCGAGTAAATACATAAAAGCAGAAGAGAGCATGAGGAAGGCAAAAGCCCCTACAATGAATGGAGGAAACGGAAATTCCCGAAAGCGGAAGCAAGAGCAAGATTACGATGCTAGGGACAAATATCCCCGGACTAGCAAGGAATCCGACTCTGCCCCTAAGAAAAATTTGGGACCAAGGTTCTCTGAATACGCGAGGTTGAATGCCCCTAGGAGTCAAATCCTAATGGATATTGAGAAAGACAAGGATTTCCGATGGTCGAAGCCACCTAGGGGCGATCCCGCAAAGAGAAACAAGGATCAATACTGTAGGTTCCATAAGGATATAGGACATGACACCGATGATTGCAGGCAACTCAAGGACGAGATCGAATTCTTGATCCGAAAAGGAAAGTTGAGCAGGTTCACGAAAGGCGAAGACCGTGGAAATCAAAGGAGAGACTATGATAGAAGAGATAATGATAGAAGGGATAACGATCGTGATCGTAACCCCCAGCCACGAGGGCCAGTTATTAAAATGATTTGGGGAGGCCCGACTGCGGTTGGCACGACAAGGAACTCTCTAAAGGCATATGTCAGGGAGGTGATGCACATCGTGGGAGAGGCCCCAAAACGTGCAAAAACAGAAGTAGTAATTGGTTTTGACGATTCAGACTTGGAAGGGGTGAAGTTCCCCCATGACGACCCGTTGGTCATAACCCCGGTAATTGGAAACTCAGAAGTGAAGCGAGTCTTGATAGACAATGGTGCTTCTGTCGATATTTTGTTTCATGACGCATTTGTGAAGATGGGGTACAACGACTCGCAGTTGACTCCTAACAGTATGCCTATATATGGGTTCAATGGAGTCGAATCCAATGTTGAAGGGACCATCCAGCTACCGGTTACTATTGGACAGGAGCCCAAGGAAGCTACTCAGATGTTAAATTTCTTGGTAATCAAAGCAACATCCACGTATAATGCGATCCTCGGAAGGACTGGACTTCACGCGTTTAAGGCTGTTGCCTCAAGCTATCATATGAAAGTTAAGTTTCCAACCAGGAATGGCGTTGGAGAACAGAAGGGTGATCAAAAGATGGCCAGAAGTTGTTATGTGGCCGCATTAAGAGCTGATGGAGTTGGGGGGCAGGTCCTCCCGATAGAAGACATGGATGTTCGAGGGGATGATGAATACCGTTGGAAACTGGCAGAAGATTTGGTTCCTATACCTCTGGATTCTCGAGACCCTGATAAAGTTACGTACGTTGGAGCGTCTTTAAAAGAACCTTTGAAAGGCAAGTTGGTAGAATTCCTACAAGAAAACAGAGATGTGTTCGCTTGGACGGCAGCTGATATGCCAGGGATAGACCCCCAACTCATAACTCACAGGTTGAATATCGACCCCAAGCGGAAGTCAATAAAACAGAAGAAGAGGAACTTTGCTCCGGAAAGGGAAGAGGCCATTAAGCAAGAGGTGGACAAGCTCTTGGAAGCTGGTTTTATTGAGGAGATTCAGTTCCCTGAGTGGTTGACTAACCCTGTGATGGTCAAGAAAGCCAACGGAAAGTGGAGGATGTGTATAGACTTCACCGATTTAAATGACGCGTGTCCTAAGGACTGTTTCCCTTTACCAAGGATTGACACACTAATAGATGCCACGGCAGGGCACGAGATGCTGAGTTTCATGGATGGTTTCAGCCGTTACAACCAGATTAGGAAGCACAAAGATGACATCCCTAAGGTATCTTTCATAACTGACTTTGGTGTTTTTTGTTACCTTGTCATGGCTTTTGGACTAAATAATGCAGGAGCTACTTATCAACGACTGGTAAATAAGATATTTGCCCATCTGATTGGGAAAACCATGGAGGTCTAAGTTGATGATATGTTGGTCAAAACTTATTTACAGCAGACCATGTTGAACACCTCAGAGAGGCCTTTAAAGTGCTGAGGCACCATAAGATGATGTTAAATCCATCCAAGTGTGCTTTTGGCGTTGGATCAGGGAAGTTTTTGGGCTTAATGGTTTCAAAAACGTGGCATTGAAGCTAACCCGGATAAGATTAAGGCAATCCTCGATATGGAACCACCTCGTTCTGTGAGGGATGTGCAGAAGTTGACTGGTAGAATAGCCGCATTGGGAAGGTTCATCTCAAGGTCTAGTGACAAGTGTTTGCCTTTCTTTCAGGCTTTGAAGAAAGTGAAGAATTTCGAATGGACTTCAGAAAGCCAAGAGGCTTTTGAACAGCTAAAAAAGTACATGGCTGAGGCCCCGTTGTTGGCCAAACCTAGTCCTGGAGAGACCCTATATTTATACCTAGCGATATCCGAACAAGCACTGAGTGCCATTCTTATTCGAGAGGAAAACAAGATTCAGAAGCCTATTTACGTGAGCAAGGTATTGCATGGAGCTGAGTTGAATTACTCACCAATTGAGAAGTTTGCTTTGGCGTTAGTAACAGCTTCGAGGAAGCTACGACCTTACTTTCAGGCACACAAGATTGAAGTCCTGACGGATCAACTGTTGAGAAGTATATTGCACAGCCCCAAGGCCAGTGGAAGGCTGATTAAATGGGCAATCGAACTCGGGGAGTTTTATATCGCATATAAGCCTCGGACAGCCATCAAGGCTCATGCATTAGCTGACTTCGTGGTTGAATGTACCATCGACAACCAAGAAGTCGGGGGGCAGGAGATAGTGTCAGGCCAGGAAGGCGAAGGCAAAGTTGAGGAGCTTGCACCTGATCAGAAGGAATATTGGGTGCTCTATTTTGATGGGGCATCAAAAACAAAATCTAGTGGTGCAGGCCTGGTCTTGCAAAGCCCCGATGGGTTTTTAGTAGAATATGCTTTGAAGTTGGACTTTCCAACAACCAACAATGAAGCTGAATATGAAGCCTTGATAGCCGGATTAGGCTTGGCCAGAATATTGAGAGTCAAGAACCTTAAAGTTTGTGGAGATTCAAGGCTCGTAGTATCGCAGGTGAATGGTGAGTTCGAAGCTAAGGATGAAACTATGGCAAATACCTAAGGGTTGTGAAAGCCGTTATGACTCAGTTTGATGAATGCTATATGGAGCACATTCCGAGGGAGGAGAACATCAAGGCTGATGCCCTATCAAAGTTCGCCTCTTCTGAAATAGAGAATTATGCAGGGAGTGTTTACTTCCAGGTCTTGAAGGCCCCTTCCATCAATTCGAAATTGGTGGCGCCCATTGATATAGGAAGTTGTTGGATAGATCCTATTAAGGCACATTTGGAAACAGGATGGCTTCCCGAAGATGCCTTGGAGGCGCGGAAACTATCAGTGAGAGCATTGAGATATGTCTTGATTGAAGGCATCCTTTACAAGAGGTCTTTTGAGTACTTGAAGTGTTTGAGGCCCCAAGAGGCAGAAGAAGCATTAAAGGAAGTTCATGAAGGGATCTGTGGGCAACACTTGGGGGGCAGAGCTCTAGCCCATAAGATCACCCGTCTGGGGTTTTATTGGCCATAGATGTTGGCAGATGCGCAAAGTTATGTAAAGAAGTGTGACAGGTGCCAGAAACATGCTCCAATTGTTAGGCAGCCGCCAGGGATGTTAACGTCGATTAACTCTCCTATTCCGTTTGCCATGTGGGGGATGGACATTCTAGGTCCTTTCCCTGTAGCTTCAGCACAAAGGAAGTTCTTGATAGTGGCCATCGACTATTTTACCAAGTGGATTGAAGCTAAGCCATTAACTAAGATAACCACCCAGCAAGTTGCCCAATTTTTCTCGGAGAATGTAATTTGCAGATACGGAATCCCACGAATCCTTGTGACGGATAATGGGCGCCAATTCAAAAATGAGGAGTTTAAAAAGTATTGTGAGGAGAACGCCATCGAACTTCGCTTCACTTCAGTAGCTCACCCTCAGGCTAATGGGCAAGCTGAGGTAGCGAATCGGATTATCCTTGATGGACTTAAGAAAAGGGTCGAACGTTCAAGAAACACGTGGGTGGATGAGCTGCTGCCTATTCTATGGGCATATCGTACCACCTGTAAAGTGACAACAGGAGCTACCCCGTTTTTGCTAGCCTATGGAGCAGAGGCGGTAGTGCCCGTGGAGATCTCTTATACGTCTCCAAGGGTGGAAGCATATGATCAAGAAACCAATGAGGAAGGCATGAGGTTTGCCCTTGATTTAATTGATGAAGTCAGGGACGAAGCGAATGCCCGCAATGTAGAACATCAGAAGAGGGCATCTTTTTATTATAACCATAGGTTAAAGAAAGGTTCTTCAAACAAGGTGACTTGGTTTTAAGGAAGATAGAAGCATCTGGAGTTGGACAGACAGGCAAGTTAGCCCCTAATTGGGAAGGGCCGTATAGAGTCAGCAAAACGTTGGGAAGAGGTTCTTAAAAGTTGGAAACCTTGGATGGAAGCGAGATGCCTCGTACTTGGCACACCTCGAATCTTATGATTTATTATGTTTAAGCACTCCTAGTAGGGACTTAGCTTTTAGCCTATATATTGAAGTAGAAATAAGGTTTATGTAAAACCATTGCAGAGCATGTTGCTCATAGTAGAACTTATCATTTTATGTAAGGGCAGAGCCCATTTCACGTTATTAATACAAGTTTGTTTTCTTTTCTACATTTCTGTGATTTTAATGATGTACCAAACACCTGATGTGTGTAAGTCTAGGATGACCAAGTACCGTAAAAAAAGAAACGTATGAATTAAAGGAAACAAGCATGTAGTTAATATACCCCTAGGGGACAGAGTTATAAGTTACAAACAACATCGAATAAAATATAAGTCCATGAAGGACCATGAGTAAAGTCAGGATAAAACGAGAACTGAATAAGAGCCACACGAGGCAAACATAAGCCATGCAAGGCCTAAAAGATAATCACTTCTTGATAGAAGCGGTCTTCACCAATCGCTTCTTGGCTTTAGGAGGAGCAACCTGAACAGGGGCTTCTTCTCCGCTGGAGGACCCCGTCTCACCTTCTTCCCTACTCTTGGAAGTCGAAGTTGAGGAACTGGTAACACTCACCGATTTGGGCTCGCGAATTCGGCCGGCTAATTGGCGTCCTGAACTGTCACTTCGGTCTTTCCCCCGGGATCTCGAAGGGTGCCTCCCTGAACTGCATCCTGAATGTTGGGAAGTGGCCTTAGCCCTGGAGCCTGAAGCACGTCTGTTTGCTCGGGAGGAAGTTCCAGCACCTTCAACAAGGTCATCAGCATCAGTCACCTTCCAAGGACTCGGATAGAAGGAAGGAAAAACAACCCCTTTGTGGTCTTGGCTAATCTTATTCACAGCTTTTTCCCAACCTATGGACATGCTGTCCGGTTGGACCTCCCTGTCATGTTCATCGATGAAGGCAAGGAATGTATCCGAGCCCAAGTAGTTTTGGATGATAGAATCCTCGTTGTTCTGAGTCCTGTTCTCCAAGGCTGCATACATACCCCTGAGGGATGATAGTTGGTCTTCGGAGGTGAAGTATTTAGCCTCCCATTCTTGAGACTCTTTCTGATGCTTTTCCGCAGCCTTGAGGGCGGTTCTTTCCTTATCCTTATATGACCTCCCCAACTGGATAGCATTCTGGAAATGAGCATTCAACTACAAGAATAGAACACCATAAGAAATAGTTATGTTAAACCATGATGGTCAATATTTAGTAAGAGTAATAAAAGATAAGGGGAGATAAGCTTACGTTATAGGCATGAAATGCCCCCAAGCTTTCGTTCTCCTCAAGGTCCGTTGCTGTTGCGAAGTGAACCTTGTCAACCGGGGCTATAGCATTTCGAGACCATTCCTGAACAAGGAGATGGCTATCTCGAATAGCGTCCTGCTCGCAAATCCCCCACTCAGGCATGAATGCAGTCTTCATACTCCCGTCCAAGCTCCTGATCCTTTTCCCAGCCTTTGAGCAGTGTTGGAGGAATTCAGGAACTGGAATATCGTCAAGATTGGGTTCTTTCTCAGCCTTTTTGATCATCCTTTTAGTAATCTGGGGAGCATGACCCGGCAGACTGTCAATCTCCTCAGCAACTGCAAGAAAAGACAAAGAAAACAATGTTGAAATAAGAACAAGTATGATGAGAATAAAAGAGTTAAAGTAAGAATTACCCTCGGGAGGGATACTACTAAGCCTGTCTCTATCAAGTTATGCTCAGTCACAACTTCGTGGTAGTGGGCGTTTTGAAAGGTTGAAATAAGCCAGTCCCGATGGGCTACTTCTTCAGTTGAGAGCTGCAGCTCACTAACACCCTCATCGTTCACGTGGTTGAATTTAGTCCTGAAAAATTCACCCCAATCTCCTCCTTTCCACCTAAGGATAAAAAATTCGTGCCTCCAATTGTGGCATGAGTTAGGCACGGAGGCAGTGTTGATAATCATTCGGGACTTTGTGCGATGTTGGATGCTTACCCATCCTTTCCTAGTAACAGGGCTATTTTTGAAAGCAAACAAATGTCTAAATAAAAGAATGCTAAGGGGGACGCCTCCCACGATGCCTTCAACCATAAAGATGAATATAAATTTCCAGGAGTTAGGTTATAGTTGGCACGGGTTGATTTTAACTTCAGCTAGTAACCTAACAAGCCATGGGTGAACCGGAAACCTAAGGCCAGCTGTGATAGCCCCTTTGTACACATACAAATTTTCAGGGTGCCAATTACAAGTCCTATCTCCCGGTGAAGGGATTCTAAGTCTCAAACCAGAAGGAAATTCATACTTGAGTAGGTCGTTAATATCTCCTACGCCTAAAGTGCTAGGAAATATGAAAGAGTCAAATTCAGCATTGTTCGGAAACACATCCCCGGGCTCTTCTAAGAGTTGGGGTAAAGTTAATTGATAACGAGGAGGAAACACCTTACCTTTCCTGTTCTTGTCCTTGGTCCTCCTGTTGATTGCTTGGAGGAGGGACTTAGAAGGGACTACGGTGCTCTGACCACCTTCACTTGCCATCAGGTTTGTTTGAAGTTGAAATAGGTGTTTGAATCTTGAGAGCTCTTCAGAGAGAAATTTTCTTTGGAAGAAGATGGAAATGTGAAGAATGACTTCCACTCCATCTCTTTTATAAGGAAATGAGCGACCCCTCATAGCAGGTCATCTTTCCGACGACCCGCGTTTACAGGTTAAATAGCCGAAAACAGCAGGAAAAAGGCGTTATGAACTTGGAATTGGGTCAAATAAACGATCTGATTCGTGAAAATAAACGAAAGAAACGAATGAAAATGCAGGCTGGAGCAGCAACATAGTTAACGACCTAAGAGGTTGAACTAACTTATGCTTAACGAGCCTAAACGGAGGATTAAGCCAAAATCCATGATTAAGGCACTAAGTAGAAAGATTAGCTAAAAAGCTAATACTTTATAGAAATATAGAAAACAGATTCAAAGAAAATGGTGGGAGTTTTGAAAACCTGCCTAAAATATAAGCCCAGAGGGCCAACGAGGTTGTATGTCCTGAATTAAGCCGGTTGATCGAACTCAAGGCCTAAAATTCAGGAACCTTTGAATAAAATGAAGCCAAGACATGGCCTTAAAAACAAGGTAGGAGTTTTAAAGTCCTTGAGTATGAAATCAAGGATAAAAACTGACCATAGCACCCTAGACTTGAAGTCAGGTGTTGAAAAGAAGAGAAAAACCATATATAAGCTAATAAAGGAGCAAAGACCTCCATGGCAAGGGGGGCAAGGCCAAGGTTGTTCAAAACACCCTATTGTAAGCATGGAATGGTGTCAGCAAGTCAAGGGCCATAGTATAGCCCAAGGTTATTAGAAACTAAGAGTTCAAGAACAAGTTAAAACCCAGAAGGTCTTGAAAACTAAGAAGAAGATTGTTTGTGATTGAGGGTCACAAAATCAACCAAGGTGTTGTAAACTCACTCTAGAAACAAGGAGGGGAGTTTGAAACAAGTTTTGGTTTTGGTCAAAGTCAAAGTCAAAAGTCAAAGTCAACGGTCAAAGGCAACTAGTCAAAATTTGGCCAAAATTCAAAAAAAAAAAGAAAAAAGAAAAAAATTTTGGGGCCCAGCCGACCAGGGGTGGCCGACCAGGTCCCCATGGCCGAATGGCTGACCAGGGTGGGACGACTAGAACACCTTGGTCAGGTGTTGTGAAGACCTGAACCCTCTAGGTGGTTTCATGACCCTCCAGAACGCTCAAAAATGCTCCGTTTGAGCTCAAATTTGCGATTTGGAAACCACTCAAGGTCCTCTACAAGCCTAGGTAGGTCTCTCAGTGGTTTCAAGAAGTTGAAAAAAGGAGGGTGTTTGAAACAAGGTATGGTTTGAAAACTAGCTCAGAATAAGGTATTTAGCCCCTAAAACGTTCAAAAATGCATATTTTCATGTGATTCTTGTTCGTACCAGGAGATTATAAGAATCTCTATCATATGAGCTCAACTTCAAAATTTGGGTTTAGAAATGTCAGGGGTGTTCAAAACCTGGAGGGTGTTCAGAAGCCGTGAGGGTGTTGAAAGACCCTGAAGATGTTTGAAACATTCAAAAAAAAAAATATTCATGGGGCCCAGCCGACCAGGGGTGGCTGACCAGGTCCCCATGGGCGAATGGCCGACCAGGGTGGGACGACTAGAACACCTTGGTCAGGTGTTGTGAAGACCTGAACCCCCTAGGTGGTTTCATGACCCTCCAAAACGCTCAAAAATGCTCCGTTTGAGCTCAAATTTGAGATTCAAGAACCTTTCAAGGTCCTCTAAAAGCCTATTTAGGAGGCCAAGTGTTTCCTTGAAGTTGAAAAGATGACCTTGTTGCAAACAAGGCCTGGTTTGAAAACCAACTTAAAATGGGGTATTTCACCTCCAGAACGTTCAAAAATGCCTATTTTCATGTGATTCTTCTTCATACCAGGAGATTATAAGAATCCCCACCATATAGGCTCAACTTCAAAGTTTGGGTTTGGAAATGCCAGGGGTGTTCAGAAAACGTGAGGTTGTTGAAAGACCCTGAAGGTGTTTCCAACACCTTCCAGGGGACAGTATTTCTTGCCTAGACAACTCAAAAATGAGAATTTTTACGTGATTCTTTCTACAACCATGAGGTTATAAGAATCTCTATTAGACTGGCTTAACTCCAAAATTTGGGATTAGGGTTTCGCTAATCGCAGTTAGGGGGTGATTAACCTTCATTATCGACGTTTAAGGACTCTAACTCTAAAATTAACCTACCTCAAGGTTAAGGGTGGATATCCTAGTAGTAATCACATTAAATATGAATTATTTAGCCTCGGTTAAGGCCATCGTAGCCCCGTTTAAGGTTGTTTAGCCCCGATTAGGGCTGAATTAGTGTCATTTGCTTAGAAATTAGCCCTTATTAAGGCTTATGGGCAATGACCGTCTGATATTAACCCTAACTTAGAAAAGTTGAGGGAATTAAATCATTAATGAAACTATGATAAAGGATCCTATGCATGAATTGCACTTGGATTAGTGTCTACGAGCTCAAAACGACACTAATCCTATTCCCGAAAGGCCTAGAAATCTTAAGAAAGAGGTTCAAGAAGTCAAGGAACGTCTAACTTTCTTAAGTATTAACTTATGAGAGAGTCTTAGCCGTCGTGAATGTGTAGGTCGCTCCACACTTCATTATAAGACGATACCCTGGTAGGGCCGAACTGGCCTTGAACTTCTACGAAATCAAGTTTTCCTAGAAGTTGGGGGGCAAATGATATGGGTGAAAAATAATCCCTAAAGACATAATTAATATAGTATTTATTGGCTCATAAATGAGGCCCAAAACCCTAGCTGGGCTTTAAATTCGTGTGTAAGAACCCTAATTTTTGGTAATATTTTCTGTTATATAATATCATATGACTTTGTCAATTTGGAACCTTTCTAGTCATCCCTGTTGTTTAATGGAATTGATTGTCTGAGAAACTATGTTGTTACATTCACTATGTAAGATAAAGGGAAGGTTGTTGAAGGCAAGAGTCTTATTGTTAGTAAGATTTATAAAACTTGGGATTTGAGAGTGATTAGAGTATTAAAATATTTATTAAGAATTATGACGAGGAGTTATGGATATTCGAGGAATTTACACAATTAAGTACTTAAGGAATTACAAGGGAAATCTCTACGCGACAAAGTATTATTACGAGAAATTAATTAAGATACGATACGAATTAAAGATTAAGTGACAAGCATTGGTGGAAGAATAATGATACAAGGAATGATATTGCATGCAAGTCCCATGCAACTAAGTAGTTAGGAAAGCAAACTAGTAATACAAAGTTGACAAGAGGAATAGTAACTAGTTAGTACCTTTTTCCAAGGAGACAAGAGGGTATGGTGGTCTAGACACTAGGCTTGCACATGTGATACATATCCATACACCAATACATATCACCCAACACTTTACACTTTATTTCAACTAACCCAAAAAGCAAAACAAGAAACTCCCTCCCCCCCCAAGCATATTGCTCTCGGCCAAGGTAGAGAACAAGGAGAAGAGAAATTCTTTCTTCCACTTCTCTTCAATATTAATTCAAGGCAAAAATCCTAGGCACTCTACATCATATAAGGAAGGTATACCATGAATTCCAACCCTTTTCATCCATTAGTTTTCAAGTTATAAATTGTTAAAATTTTGATGAATAGTAACAATGTTGGGTTTTCTTTTAGATCTTGGATTATAAGGATTGTAGGAGCTCATCCAAGGTGTTCTTGAGACTTGTAAGGCATACCCAAGGTTCCTAGATACTCAAGAAGGTATAAAAACCCTAACCCCTCTTGGCCATGTAGTATTTGTGATGTTTAATGTTAGATCCATGATTATTAGTGTGAATCTTGGACATATAAGTGATGGATGATGTAGATCTTGAGTTTAAGTGTTGTGGTTGTGATTTTTAAGCTTGTGGTTAGTGTATGTAACTCCATGTATGTTATAAAGTATGATCTTGGTGGTTTAGATGATGGTTGTGATGTGGATGTAAGATTCTTGGTTGGTTTAGTGATATAAGCATGCTGAGTTTTTCCCAAGAACTTGTACTGTCTTGTAGGAGGGTTTTGAACCCCTAAATCTTGTCCCCTGAAGTCCTAATATATATTGTTGGAAAGGTAAGGTTCATGACTAGGTGATGTATAGATTTTGAGTTATGGCCTAAGAAGTGAAATGTGTTTCTGGATTCCGGACTGCACTAAATGGTCCCCTTGTGAACCTTGTTTAAACCCCTAAAAATTTATGTAGGATCATGGAAAAATTAGAGAAGCTAGTAAATGCAGTGGTGAAGGCTACCCAAAAAGAATTGGATTAAAATATGTATTTTTCAATCTTATAAAAATGTTAGAGTAAAATTCGTGCAAGGGAAAAAGTCGTAAGTGGAGTGTAATTTAGGGGTAATGGATATGATTCGGATATGATAACCAAATTAAGTCGAATAAGTGACGAGCGTAATCGAGTGATGACATGAACCTATAGTGGGGCTAGAGGGTCATAAGACGAAGTCATTAAGTTAATTTTGTACCCCCCTAAAACCTCGCAATTAAAAGAGATATTGTTAATGTACTAACGATCGGCTATTGATTATGTATAGATCGTTCCACTCCGCAAGCTCGGCCACCCCAACCTCACCAAGGCAAGTTTACTTTTCAAAACTTACATATACAAGGACTTTCACTGTTGTGTTTGTAGTTTTCAATCATATCAAATGTTTATGTTTATCGAAGTATCGATGAAATTGAGATGTATAAGTACATATATGTTTGCACCCCTTGAACTTAGAATGAAATGTTTTCTTCGGACAACGACTCTAGCAATAGAGGTCATAGTGGTCCGTATATACTATTGACCGGGGAGCGGTATATTATTATATCGTAATTAAATTGCGAAAACCCGAAGGGTCATTCGGGGAGTATCGTATACTCAAGTAATTATTTTTATATCTTCGTAAATACTCAAAATACCTATCTTGGATTAAAAGCTTATTATATTAAATAATTATTTTATTAATTATTAATATTAAATCCTAAAATACCATTTAGTAATTATTGTTCATTATTTTAAAGACAAAGCTAATCCAAGATACCTTTTTATATTTTCAAACTCGAACTCTTTCGAACTCAAAACATTTTCGAAAACCCCCGATCAGGTTTGCTTCTTGTGTGATTTTAAGAATCATCGGTCGACTGATGTCGGACCTCAATTACTCAGTTTTCAATCAAAATCAAGTTTTTAAAAGAAAAAGAAAAAGGGACTCTGGCAGGTGTGGGAACCGTTGACGAACGATTCCCGGGATGTGTAAGCGGGCGTGAGCCAGGCGGTCCATCAATTATTATTCCGGCCCAGGTGTTGCCGAAGGATGATTACGGATGTAGTTTTCATCGAGGGTGATTACGGATGTAGTTTTCACCCGGGGATAGTTACGGATGTAGTTTCTATCCTTCTACCGGTAGAGAAGACCCGCGGATTATTGGACTTGGATGTGGCGACTGATCATCGTCAATCCCTGTCAGGTTTTATGTTTTCTTTAAGTCCCATTCCTCCTTTTTGGAAAATGCTCTAACACTGCTTCTTAGGCTTATGTGCCAAGTTGCTAATAGTGTTCTATATTGATGAGAAAGATTTTGACTCTATGCAGTATCTAGAACTGCAAGTTTATTTTGAAAACAAGGGCACGTATTGGTGCACCTTCAAAATTTATCAACAATGACAAGTGATTTTATAACTGATTGATACAAACGAGTTTAATAACTGCTAAACATATGTAGTGTTATATTGCTTACCTTATACATATATTTCTTGCTGAGCTATAGTTGCTCACTCTTGCTTGTTTTCAAATTTTACAAACACAACAGCTAAGAGAAATGGCAAGACCCAGACAGACTGCCCAAAAGCAGGTGACTAGACCCGAGGCAGCAGTTGAGATTCCACCGGTAGGCCCCATTAGCCGGATTGGTTGGCAACTTTTGTTAGTACGTTTTATTTATAAGTATGACCCGTGCAAAGTAGTGTACCGTAACAAACATTCAAGCCACCAACTCCGCTTCTTATCGAAGTGTTGCTGGTAGCATAAATGCTATTTAATTCAGTCTGTAATAACTCTGAAACTTTTACTTCTGCTTAATCAATTGTGTGACGTTTCTGAGACTCTAACCTGTGTGTGTGTGTGGTATGAGTTTATTGTGGGGTCGATGGCTGTTTTATATATTATGTGCAAGAACAGGTATGTTATTATGGAAAATGGACCGTGAACGCCTAGATCTCCGACCCCGGATCTGGGGGCGTCACAGAAATGGTATCAGAGCGAGGTTACAGTTCTCAAAAACGATAGTAATTTAAGAAAGCAACCCTAATAATAATAACAATAATAATAACCCTAATAACAACCCTAATAATACTTAGAACTCTCATCGAGTTTGCAGTCGGGTTATCGGATATAGCCCTGACTTTAAGGCCCGTGAGGGAACTACTCCTTAAACCTTTCTTTATGGTTAGTGATCCACCTTATTTCCCTTGTGTAGATGGAGGAGATACCAGACCCTGAGGCCTTTGAGATAGAGCATGATGAGGCACTGATGCGAGATACCGAGGATCCTGAGGAGGATATGGGTGCTGACTCTGAGCTTGGCCCCTGGATTACGCTGATAGGAGATACTGATGATGAGGATCCCATTGAGGAGCCCTTTGAGCCTGAGCCTGTTACCCCCTCTCCTGTAGCTACTGACGAGGAGAGTGTGAGATCCGGTGAGGGCCGTGTTGTGTCACCCCCACCTTCTCCGCAGTCATCGAGCCCTGTTTCATCGGACGGTGACTCCGAGGATGATACTTCTGGCGAGGAGGAGCTTGACCCTACCCCTGCGCCTGCTCCTGCTACTACTACTACACCTGCTCCTGTTCCTGTCATACCACCCCCGCCGATGGACCTACCCCCAGTGTCGGGTACTGAGCACGCCTACGTGGTGCAGTTCCTGACCCGAGACTTACTTTCTGCAGAGGCCAGACTTAACGAGGCGAGGCGGGCACTAGTGGAGGAGCGCGAGGCGCGATTGAGGATTCAGACTGAGATGAGGACTGCTGTTGCTAGGAGGACTAGGGCTCGACTCCATAGGATTGAGAGGAGGAGTCGCGAGAGGATTCTTGGTTTAGGGATCCGCGGGGGCAGAGTGATCCAGGCTAGGGATGCTAGGCGTGTTGTGCGTCGTGCATTTTCCCGAGTGAGGACCTTGCTCCGTCGCCGTGCGGCCCCATGATGTGTTACGGATAGCACAGTCCTCTAGGTTCAGATGACATTAGTGTGTCGATTTTGCGGGATAGTTGACTTGTGCAGTGGTATCCTTTCTGACCAGTGGATGAGTAGACTGACCTACAGATATGTAGATGTGACTTCGGATAGTATGTACGGATGTAGCCCTACTTTTGTGTAGCCCTGACTATTCAGATGATGTACTTGTTATTGTTCCACTTTTGCTAGACTTTGACATCGGAACTATGTATTAGGCTCTAACATCCAAACTTTGTGATAACTCTTGTACCGTACTTATTTAGTTTCAGTTTCCTTGATATTGTCTCAACTGCCTTACTTTCCGATGCCATGCTTTACTGTTTTGATATACAACTGTGAATATACAATTGCTACAAGCCACAAATACAACCATGCTGTTTCAAATCTCGACATGCGATTTCAAATTGTTCTCTACAAATTCCCAAAATGTTCCTACAATTTTTTTAAAATAAAAAAAAAACAAAAAATTTTTTTTTTTTTTGAGGTTTCGAAATCTTGAAAACTCCTACAAATGTTTTCGCACCCCATAGAGATTTTTCCCAAAAATGTTTTGACGTGTTATCTCCAGCATCGGGTTATTAAAACTTTTGCAACTTCCACCCTTATGAGGAGGAACGATACGTTCCTGACCCGTGTAAACGCTGTCAGGTAATTACAAAACCCTAACCCATTTCTTGTTTCATTATCAGAATCATGCCACCCAGAAGAATGAACACTCGAGCTCACCCGGTCAGTTCTGAAGGCCAGGGTAGCCACCATGGGACCGGAGGCCACCAGAACCATGAAGGGGAGAATGTGAACCTGAGTGAGGATGAGGGCAACGATAATAACTTGTTTGATGACTCTGAGTATGACGAAGAAGAAGCTGGTGATGACACCCTAGAGGTGGAACATCCAAGGGGAGGCCCTATGGAACAGTTCATGGAACTACTTAGGCAGAACTTGGACCGTCCCCCGGTTCAGTAACCACCCAGCAATGCTAATGCAAATGCTTTCTGGAACTTCAAATCCCTAAAACCCCCAGAATTTAAAGGAACTGCAGATCCGGTTGAGGCAAGAGCCTGGCCGAAGGAAATGGAAAAATCTTTCGAGATACTAGGTGTCGCTGAGGAGCAGAAGACTGTTTTCGCCACCTACCTCCTGAAGGGTGAGGCAAACTATTGGTGGGAAGCTAAGAGGAATTTGGAAGGAAGAGGTGTGGTGACCTAGGAGAGGTTTAGCAAGCTGTTCTTGGAAAAGTACTTTCCTAGGTTCATGGAGACACAAATGGAGCTGAAGTTTTTGGAACTAAAGCAAGGTAACGTGACGGTGGCCGAGTATGAGGCCAAATTTACTGAGTTGTCGAGGTTTGTGCCGGAATATATGAACTCTGAGGCAAAGAGGGCCCGAAGGTTTCAATTGGGGCTAAAGCAATGGATTCAGAATCGTGTGGCGGTTCTTGAGCTGACAGACTATGCCACCCTGGTACAGAAAGCATCAATTGTTGAGGCTGGGAGTGAACAGATGCAGAAGGAGAGGGAAGGAAAGAAGAGGAAGTTTGATAGTCGGAAGGGAAATTCTGCGGGTGGGAGCTTTCCGAGCAAATTTAAGCGAGGGACGACATCCCAATCCAGCGGAAACTTTGGAACCAAGAGAGCTGAAAGTTGGAGTGTGGGCTAGAGCGGCCGACCACAGGGATCGTCTTACTCTACCCTATCCCGAGCCCTACCCCCGGATTGCAATAAGTGTGGAAGGAAACATGCGGGCGTGTGTAACCTACAGGATGTGAAGTGCTTCAAGTGTGGGCTGACAGGACATTATGCTAACGCCTGTCGAGGAACTAGTAACAACACCAGTGCCGGAGGTAATTGCTTCAAGTGTGGGAAACCAGGGCACCGAATGAGGGAAAGTATGTCCTCTGGGCCAGCTGCATCGAGAGTGAGTGGAACTGCTTCTAACAAGGCCCCTACTGCAAGAACTTTTAACATGACGGTGCAAGATGCCGTGAGGAACACGGATGTGATCGCAAGTACTCTACTACTCAACTCAGTTAAGGCAAATGTTTTATTTGATTCGGGAGCTACCAAGTCTTTCATATCTCTAGATTTTGTATGTCAGTTAGGCCTTAAGACTGAACCATTGAAAGACAGACTGCAAGTAGAGATAGCTAATCATGAAATTATCCCTGTTAGCAAAGTATGTCCAGGTTGTGACCTAGAAATAGGACGGCGACACTTTCCGGTAGATTTAATACCTTTTAAACTAGGAGAGTTTGACGTAATAGTAGGTATGGATTGGTTAACAACCCACAGAGCCCAGATTGATTGTGTAAAGAAGAAAGTAAGTTTGAGACTGCCAGGGGATGAGGAAGTAGTGTTTAGTGGAAAACGGCAAAACCAAAAGTTCCTGACTATGATTCACACTAAGAAGCTGTTACGTAAAGGATGCGAAGCCTATTTAGCCTATGTGAAGGATACCAAGAAGGAGGCACCAAACCTACTGGAAATCCCTGTCATTAATGAGTTCGCGGACGTATTTCCGGATGATCTTCCAGGACTACGACCTGATAGAGACATCGAGTTCGCTATATACTTAGTTCCGGGTACGGCACCAATTTCGAAAGCCCCATATCGGCTAGCCCCAGTGGAGATGAAAGAGCTGGCCACTCAGTTACAAGAGTTGTTGGATAAAGGGATGATAAGACCTAGTGTTTCACCGTGGGGAGCCCCGGTGTTATTCGTGAAAAAGAAGGATGGTAGTTTGAGATTATGTATAGACTACAGGGAGTTGAACAAGGTGACTATAAAGAATAAATATCCCTTACCCAGGATAGGTGACCTGTTTGATCAATTAAAGGACGCCGTTTATTTTTCTAAAATTGATTTGAGGACCGGGTACCACCAGTTAAGGATTAAGCCAGAAGATATACCAAAGACGGCCTTTCGCACCCGGTACGGACACTATGAGTTCCTAGTGATGTCATTTGGGTTAACGAATGCCCCTGCAGCTTTCATGGACTTAATGAATTGAGTCTTCAAGAAGTACTTGGACAAGTGTGTTATAGTCTTCATCGATGACATCTTGATTTATTCCAAGACGAAGGAGGAACATGCAGAGCACTTGAGGATTGTATTGGGAGCATTGAGAGAAGAAAAGTTGTACGCTAAGTTCTCGAAGTGTGAATTTTGGTTGAAGGAAGTTCAGTTTTTAAGGCATGTGATTAGCGAACAAGGCAATCTAGTGGACCCAGCCAAAATAGAGGCTGTATCAAATTGGGAGAGACCAACCACTCCGACAGAGGTGAGAAGTTTTATAGGGTTGGCTGGCTACTATAGGAGATTTGTCCAAGACTTTGCCAAGATAGCAGCCCCTTTGACCCGACTAACTCGCAAGACCGAGAAGTTTGTGTGGACTGAAAAATGCGAAGAGAGCTTCCAAGAGTTGAAAAAGAGGTTGGTGACAGCACCAGTACTAGCCCTACCTGATGATAAGGGAGATTTTGGGATTTATAGCGACGCATCCCATAAAGGTTTAGGGTGTGTGCTTATGCAGCACGTAAAGTGATTGTGCATACGTCCAGACAACTCAAGGAATACGAGATAAGATACCCCACCCATGATTTGGAATTAGCGGTGATAGTTTTCGCTTTGAAGATCTGGAGACATTATCTTTACGGAGAAAAGTGTGAAATCTACACGGATCACAAGAGCTTAAAGTACATATTCACTCAGAAAGAGTTAAACATGAGGCAGAGGAGATGGCTAGAGCTAATCAAAGATTATGATTGTGAGATTCCTTATCACCCAGGGAAGGCCAACGTGGTGGCCGATGCACTTAGCCGAAAGGAGAAACTCAAGATGATAACGTCAGTGGACGAGTTGATCAAGGACCTTGAGAAACTGGAGATTGAAGCGAGGTTACCAGGAATTAGACAAGAGAGTCTAATGGAAATAAGAGTCCAACCACCGCTATTGGAAAAGATTAAGTTATGCCAGGAAAAGAAGATAGAAGAAGAAAAGAATTCGATGGAGAAAATTTTGACTGGCGAGGAAATTAAGTGTGAAAAGGACGGGAATGGAGTTATGAGGTACGCATCTAGGATATGGATCCCGAACGTTCAGGAATTAAAAGACGAGATTTTGCAAGAGGCTTATAGTTCAAGGTACTCAATTCACCCTGGAGGCACTAAGATGTATAGAGATCTGAGAGAATACTATTGGTGGCCAAATATGAAGAAGGACGTGGCAGAGTGGGTAAGTAAATGCTTGACATGTCAAAGAGTAAAGGCCGAACACCAGAGGCCCAGTGGATTGTTGCAACCCTTAGAGATACCCGAGTGGAAGTGGGAGCATATTGCGATGCACTTTGTGGTCGGACTACCAAGTACCAAGACTAATCATGACGCCATTTGGGTAATTATCGATAGATTGACCAAGTCAGCACATTTTCTTCCAATCAACGAGAGATACACTGTCGACAAGCTGGTGGATATTTACTTAAAGGAGATTGTGGTTAGGCATGGGGTCCCTGTAAGCATTGTATCTGATAGAGACCCATGGTTCAACTCCAGGTTCTGGAGGAGTTTTTAGGATTGTGTGGGGACCAAGTTAAACATGAGTACTGCATACCACCCCCAATCAGACGGACAGAGTGAGAGAACCATCCAGACCATAGAGGACATGTTGAGAGTATGTGCCATAGATTTTAAGGGAAGTTGGGATGACCACTTGCCGTTGATCGAATTTTCCTACAACAACAGTTTCCATGCGAGTATAGGAATGCCCCCATATGAAGCTTTATATGGACGAAGATGTCGGTCTCCCTTGTGTTGGGAAGAGGTTGGAGAGCGGAAGATTTTAGGGCCTGAACTGGTCCAACAGACAAGAGAAACTATCGAACTCATAAGAGGACGGCTGGTAGCGGCCCAAGACAGACAGAAGAAGTATGCGGACCAGACCCGCAAGGACAAAGAATATGAGGTAGGAGAGTTTGTGATGCTAAAGGTATCACCGTGGAAGGGATTGATGAGATTTGGTAAGAACGGGAAGCTAAGTCCAATATTTATTGGACCTTTTGAGATCTTGAGACGAGTTGGAAAGTTAGCCTATGAATTGGCTTTACCCCCAAGCTTGCAGCAAGTACATAATGTGTTCCATGTGTCCATGCTACGACCCTACCATACCGACTTCCGACACGTGATAGAATATGACCAAGTGGATCTGCAACCAGACTTAACCTATGTGGAGCAACCCGTAGAAATCATGGATAGAAAAAAACAGGTGCTGAGGAACAAGGTTGTCAAACTAGTGAGAGTTTTGTGGAGGAACCAGAGTGTCGAAGAATCAACATGGGAACTAGAGAGCACGATGCGTGAAAAGCACCCCCAACTGTTTTCAACCTGATTCCGGGACGGAATCCTTTTAAGGAGGGGAGGCTGTAAGAACCCTAATTTTTGGTAATATTTTCTGTTATATAATATCATATGACTTTGTCAATTTGGAACCTTTCTAGTCATCCCTGTTGTTTAATGGAATTGATTATCTGAGAAACTATGTTGTTACATTCACTATGTAAGATAAAGGGAAGGTTGTTGAAGGCAAGAGTCTTATTGTTAGTAAGATTTATAAAACTTGGGATTTGAGAGTGATTAGAGTATTAAAATATTTATTAAGAATTATGACGAGGAGTTATGGATATTCGAGGAATTTACACAATTAAGTACTTAAGGAATTACAAGGGAAATCTCTACGCGACAAAGTATTATTACGAGAAATTAATTAAGATACGATACGAATTAAAGATTAAGTGACAAGCATTGGTGGAAGAATAATGATACAAGGAATGATATTGCATGCAAGTCCCATGCAACTAAGTAGTTAGGAAAGCAAACTAGTAATACAAAGTTGATAAGAGTAATAGTAACTAGTTAGTACCTTTTTCCAAGGAGACAAGAGGGTATGGTGGTCTAGACACTAGGCTTGCACATGTGATACATATCCATACACCAATACATATCACCCAACACTTTACACTTTATTTCAACCAACCCAAAAGGCAAAACAAGAAACTCTCCCCCCCAAGCATATTGCTCTCGGCCAAGGTAGAAAACAAGGAGAAGAGAAATTCTTTCTTCCACTTCTCTTCACTCTTAATTCAAGGCAAAAATCCTAGGCACTCTACATCATATAAGGAAGGTATACCATGAATTCCAACCCTTTTCATCCATTAGTTTTCAAGTTATAAATTGTTAAAGTTTTGATAAATAGTAACAATGTTGGGTTTTCTTTTAGATCTTGGATTATAAGGATTGTAGGAGCTCATCCAAGGTGTTCTTGAGACTTGTAAGGCATACCCAAGGTTCCTAGATACTCAAGAAGGTGTAAAAACCCTAACCCCTCTTGGCCATGTAGTATTTGTGATGTTTAATGTTAGATCCATGATTATTAGTGTGAATCTTGGACATATAAGTGATGGATGATGTAGATCTTGAGTTTAAGTGTTGTGGTTGTGATTTTTAAGCTTGTGGTTAGTGTATGTAACTCCATGTATGTTATAAAGTATGATCTTGGTGGTTTAGATGATGGTTGTGATGTGGATGTAAGATTCTTGGTTGGTTTAGTGATATAAGCATGCTGAGTTTTCATTAATTATTATTCCGGCCCAGGTGTTGCCGAAGGATGATTACGGATGTATTTTTCATCGAGGGTGATTACGGATGTAGTTTTCACCCGGGGATAGTTACGGATGTAGTTTCTATCCTTCTACCGGTAGAGAAGACCCGCGGATTATTGGACTTGGCGACTGATCATCGTCAATCCCTGTCAGGTTTTATGTTTTCTTTAAGTCCCATTCCTCCATTTTGGAAAATGCTCTGACGCTGCTTCTTTGGCTTATGTGCCAAGTTGCTAATAGTGTTCTATATTGATGAGAAAGATGTTGACTCTATGCAGTATCTAGAACTGCAAGTTTATTTTGAAAACAAGGGCACGTATTGGTGCACCTTCGAAATTTATCAACAATGACAAGTGACTTTATAACTGACTGATACAAACGAGTTTAATAACTGCTAAACATATGTAGTGTTATATTGCTTACCTTATACATATATTTCTTGCTGAGCTATAGTTGCTCACTCTTGCTTGTTTTCAAATTTTACAAACACAACAGCTAAGAGAAATGGCAAGACCCAGACAGACTGCCCGAAAGCAGGTGACTAGACCCGAGGCAGTAGTTGAGATTCCACCGGTAGGCCCCATTAGCTGGATTGGTTGGCAAGTTTTGTTAGTACGTTTTATTTATAAGTATGACCTGTGCAAAGCAGTGTACCGTAACAAACATTCAAGCCGCCAACTCCGCTTCTTATCGAAGTGTTGCTGGTAGCATAAATGCTATTTAATTCGGTCTGTAATAACTCTGAAACTTTTACTTCTGCTTAATCAATTGTGTGACGTTTCTGAGACTCTAACCTGTGTGTGTGTGTGCGGTATGAGTTTATTGTGGGGTTGATGGCTATTTTATATATTATGTGCAAGAACAGGTATGTTATTAATGGAAAATGGACCGTGAGCGCCTAGATCTCCGACCCCGGATCTGGGGGCGTCACATCGTGGTTAGTGGCTAAGCCCAAAAAGAACAGCCCAAACCGGGGACGCCCGGTACAAGCTTGTTTATAACACGGGCCTGATCCACAAAACAGGAACGTTCTAGAAACCAGGAACGTTCTGGAATATCCCAAGGATATTGTGTAGCCTCCAAGGCACCTAATCCAACAAGGAAACTAATTCCTATAAGTAAGGAGTCAGAACCTTCCTCAATAACGGTGACTTGTCCACCAAGTCTCCAAACCCTAGTACGATTCTGAGGCTCCTATAGCCTATATAAAGGGTCAGACCCCTCATCTCAGAACTACGTTTTTTGGCTTGATTCTCGACATTGAGATACGTAGGCATCTTGTGAAGACCCGAGTTAGGTCACGGTAACACAAGTGCAGCCATTAAAGCACGAAGCTCACGAACCCTAGCCGCAATTTGATAACCTTACTTTTTGTTCCATAACATATAGTATAGATTTTAAAGATAATATGTTACTATTATTTTAATTATTTCAAGTAATTTTATAAACAGAATACATTATTTCAATATATAAAAGAGTAAAGTGCATTTTGTGTACCTAAATTTTGCCAAAAACAATACTTGTAATACTATTTTTTAGAAACAATCATTTGCAATATTGAACAAACACTTTACTTAAATTTTGTTACTACCATCTATCTGTTATAAACTCCGTTAAATCATCAGGGATAAAACTATCTTTTCCCAATCCCACCTCTATACTCGAAGACCCTGAGAGTTTCCCAATCGAAAAATGAAGAAAATCATAAATAATACGTGACCAGAAATGAAGCAGCGGGTTAGTTCTGGTACACAAAGTACACTTTAAACTACATAAAATATGGCCTAAATTTTCACTATATGTCTCTAAGAATTCAACAAATTTAATTAATATATTTAAATTGACTAAAATTTTTGCGAAAAAATTTTCCTATTGGAGTTAAATTATTATTACATATTTTTTACAATTTTTATTTATTACATTATATATATTTTTAGATAAAAATTCTGAAAATAAGAAATATGTGTCGGTATATATTTGAATTTATGTATGAAAATGTTTGTAGTAGGTGTTCATATTCTTTTTTTGTTACCAGTGTTCGTTCATATTATCGTGAGTATTTTTAACGTATTTTATGATTGGTTGTGCAAGAGTTTTATATTGTTAATGGAAGAATCTGGCGATAATTTGCTGTAATAACGAAATTATGAAAATAGGGGGATTTGAGATTTTGGATATTTGCGGATAGACTTGAGAGGTGTCTCGACTTTTGATCCTTTTTCAAGATGCCTGCGTATATATCTATAGAGATCAAGCCAAAGTTCTGTTCAGGATTGGTTTTTAATTCCTTAAGGGATGTATTGAGAATTAATAGATTTTATCTATTTAGATTATATTCGCCTTCCTGATTTGAAGGATATCATCTGGAGATATTTTCTATCATTAATTGGAGATTATTTCTCGTTTCAGAAAGAGAAAATAATTAACTTGGAGAATAGGAAATTTGGGATATAATTGAGGCACCGAAAATATGGCATGACATATATAATCATGAACCAAACATACTGCGTTTGAGATATGTTAACATGTAAATGGGACAGAATTTTGCTATGAGGAGTTTTTGATATTTGAGCGACAAGAGAAAACAATTAATTAGTACATTCAAGTGTTTCAAAAGAACTGTACGTTGTTCAAAGTCAACTAGCATAATAACCCGGTCATTCTCTAGCAGCTTATGTATAGGTTGGTAACAATGGCAGCTCTCAGCATGCAACAAGTAGATAAGGATATGTTTCCTTTACCGTTGGAATCAACATCACCCTCATCGTTAAAAGTTGGTGAATAGTAAAACATCCTGGTAACAGTACCCTCCTTGTAGCCATGTGGTATGTTGCACGATTACAAAATCGCTGACCATTTTTAGAATATTAATTAAAGACAAAAGACACTGCCATCATTGTCAAAATTTTGTACAGTGGGTATGCTTATATATTGTTCAGCTTCCTTGTTGAACAATGTTGAGGTCATTGTGCCAGGATCATCCTCAGTTCACTTATCTTATGCCTGGCCTCACTTTTAAATCCATTAGATCTTAATTTCTATTTGCTAATCTGAATATACTCTCTAAAACAAATGTACCTTCTGAAAATTCTAGTGGTCTTGAGTCGTCCAAATTGCTGTCACCAATCAGAGCTTTTATCAAACTAATTCTAGCTCTATCATCACAATTACTGCAGCACTGTCAATATTTATCTAAATAATTTCCTTGTTTCTCATGCTTTAGGCATTACAGTGTTATCTGTTTCATTAGGGCAAAAACAGTAACATACTAAATTGTTAGAAAATGGAGTTTTGAGAGCATAAGTATTTTATGTTCTTGATGTTAATTCCGGATTTTAACGATTGGAAATTGTTCCTTGCTATGAGGACTTAAATTTTCATATATGGGTCTAAGTAATTTTCTTATTGAAATCCATAGATAAATAGAGTTGAAGTGGGTAGCTTGAAAGAGCTTGAAAAAGAGAATGTGTATTTGTTCCACATTAAAATAAATAAAAGGGGTTGTTGGCTTTATATAGAATCACACAAATGGGTAGTGTACAACTACTAAGGTGTATGAAGGTGCATGGTGTTACTGTGTGCTTCACGTGCACACACACGCACGCGCCACCGGGTCGGCTCGGTCGAATGGCAATTTGGGTGAATGTCTCGGCATCTCGCGTACGCGAGGCGACCTGGGCGAGGGATTCTATTTATGTGTTTAAAAAATATTTTAATCAAATACTGATGGACATCAGATCCTGACGGATGAAAATCCTGATAGATCAGATCCTGATGTTGGGTCCTGGTCCTGGTCAGAATTTGATAATATATATATTCTAAAACTGAAATGTGTGGATAAAATATAACGTAACTGTTACGATTTATTTAATTGAAAATCAGCTGTTACGGCCATTTTGATTATATTAAATCGACCGTTTCATTCTTATTAAATGGAATGGGGGTTACAATATTGATGAGGGTGGTATCAGTTACGTTTGGCCTCTCCTATAAATAGAGAGCTAAGCTGCTGATTTTAGGAGGACCACAACCTACATTCTCTTCTCCTCTCTACAATTTTTTTTCCACCCTCCTGTCCGTAGCTTCTCTGCTTGTGAGTTGTGGGTTTTCTGGCGACTGAGGTGCTAGTCGAAGTTGAGCTTTCTGATTACTGTGATCATATAGCTCGGAGCTGTTTTATCCTGGAAGAATATTCCCAGCATCCTGACACAGTGTAAGTGGGGGCAATTATCTCTTCAAGAGCAGTCAGGACTTCGAGCAAGGCCTGACGACTCAGCTGGTTTCTCTGCTTGATTGATATACTGTTATAGCTATGGCTACTGGTATGTCTTCTATCTTTCCTTCGTTCTTACAGTTACTGATATGCATGTTTTATACTTTCGTGTTTTGTTCGTTGATTGTTTGCTTGGCCTTGACTTGTTAAATACGATATATAACTGCCTCTATGTTGCTGTTTTAGTCATATTTTCCAACATTCTTGAAGAGATAATTTGTTATATAATATTTAGCATAATGCTTAACGAAACTGTAGTTCCTCCTAGTGGTAGTTCTGTTGCATCTGCTGGGGTCATGGATTGGACCACTTATAGTTTTCCACAACCCGTTGAATTAATTGGCTTGCCGGAGAAGTTCAATGGGGGCGTTGGCTTTTCTCGTTGGCAGAAAAGGATGAAGTTGTGGTTGACTGTAAAGGGTCTATGGCCTGTTATGGAATATGAGAAGCCGGTTGTGGATCAAGCAAAGGCTGAATCAGTTAATGGTTTTGCAAAGTGGGCTGAGAAGGATGGTGTGGCTAGGGCGGCCATTTTGGCTGCTCTAACGAACACCTTGTTTGATGTGTACTCCTCTGATGCCTACACCGTAAAACTCTTATGGGAAAAGCTGGACCAGACACATAATACTGACTCACAAGGTTTGGAAAAGTATTCTGTTGCTAGGTTCCTTGATTTCAAGCTGGTGGACAATAAGTCCATGACTGAGCAAGTGCATGAGTTCGAGATGATAGTGCATGCCTTGAAGGAGTCCGAAATGGACCTCCCCGAAAAGTTTAAGGTGATGAGTGTGATTGAAAAACTCCCAAAGTCTTGGGAAGAGTTCTCTCTCTCCCTGAAAAGACAGAAAGGAGAGATCACCTGGACCAACCTTATGCTAGACATCTCGGTGCAAGAACAACACAAGTCCAAATAGGGACATGTGGTGCCCACTGAGCACGGAAGCTCGAAGGTGAATGTAGCAACTGTAGGACAGAAAAGGAAGGCTGTCTCTAAGAAGGGTAATAGTAATAAACCTAAGAATGACAAGGATAAGGCCAAGAAACCAAAGGAAAACAAACCATGTTGGTCTTGTGGGTAGGTTGGGCACTGGAGTAAGGACTGCCCGACAAAGAAAGCGAAGAAAGCCGCTGTGGTAGCTCAAGCGAATTCTGTGCTTGGAACCTCAAGTGGGCCTGTAGTGAACATGGTTGGTGAGGCTACGGCTTCTGAAACCAACATGGACCGGTATGTTACCTACAACCCTATACTATTTTCCACTTATCTGTTAAATGAATGGTTGATTGATACTGGAGCTAATGTGCATATTTGTGCTGACATTAGGTTATTTGTATCTTATCAACAGAGTCATAGCTTAACATTGACGATGGGGAACGCAAGTGCCGCTCAAGTACATAGAGTAGGAAACGTGGACCTGAAGTTTCCTTCGGGTCGTGTTCTATCCTTGACGAGAGTAGATCATGTTCCCGACATGCGTAGAAATATAATAAATGGAAGCTGTTTAGTAGCTAATGGTTTTGAAGTCTCTTTCAAATGTAATAAAGTAGTTCTTATTCATACTGGTACATTTTTTGGCAAGGGTTACTTGTCAAATGGTTTATTTGTAATAAATGCTGAACCCGTTTTGGGTGCGTTGATTAATAATATTACTCCTTCTATTAACTGTGTTGAATCTTCAAATTTATGGCATGCTAGACTTGGTCACTTAAACTTTGGTGCTCTTAAAAATATGATGAACTTAGAGTTGATTCCAAGACATACCATTGAAAAGAATTCTAAATGTCAAGTATGTGTGTCTGCTAAACAAATAAGGAAACCTTTTCATAATATTGTTAGGGATTCAGGTTTGTTAGATTTAGTACACACTGATATTTGTCAATTTGGCGATGTGTTGACTAAGGACCAGTTTAGATACTTCATTACCTTTATAAATGATAGTAGTAGATACTGTTATGTCTATTTACTTAGACATAAGGATGAAGCACTTAGTAAATTCATTATATATAAAATTGAAGTAGAAAAACAAACTAGTAAAGTACTTACGAGGTTGAGATCTGACAGAGGTGGTGGGTATACGAGTAACTCCTAAAATGAATTTTGTGCAAGCAATGGAACAGTTCATGAAGTTACCCCACCATATACACCTGAGTCTAATGGGGTTGCTGAGCGAAAGAACAGAACTTTTAAAGATATGATTAATAGTATGCTGATTAATTCTGGATTGCCTAAATACATGTGGGGAGAGACTCTGAATATGGCTTTCCATATTCTGAATAGAGTCCCTCTAAAACACATGGATAAGACACCCTATGAGTTATGGAAGAGCAAGAAGACTAGTCTTAAGTATCTTCGTGTGTGGGGGTGCCTAGCTAAGGTACTTGTCCCTGAACATAAGAGAAAGAAACTAGGTCCGAAGACTGTTGATTGTATCTTTCTGGGCTATCTTGAGACTACTACAGCTATGAGATTTTTAGTGTTAAAATCTGACATAGATGGTATAGTAGCAAATAGGGTAGTTGAATTTCGTGATGCTACATTCTTTGAGGATGTTTACCCTATGAAGACTGGTATGCCTCAAGATACTTCTAATGAAGATCATACTCACACATCGAGTTCTATTCCTGATCATGTGGAAAATATGACAAATGTGGAGGCGGAACCTAGTAGTAGCTCTACTCCTAAGGAGATAGAGGAACCACGAAGAAGTAAGCGTGCAAAGGTAGTCAAGGAGTTTGGAAGTGATTTTATCACTTACAATGTCGAGGACGAACCTTTAACTTTCCGACAAGCTATGGATTCTTCCGAGTCTAGGCACTGGAAGGGCGCTGTAAAGAGTGAAATTGACTCTATTGTTTCTAACGGAATATAGGAGTTAGTTGATCTCCCTCCTGGGTGTTCTACTATCGGGTGCAGATGGATCTTTAAAATGAAGTTGAACCTTGACGACTCAATAGATAAGTACAAAGTTAGACTGGTAACTAAGGGTTTTAAGCAAAAGGAGGGCATTGATTACTTTGATACATACTCTCATGTAGCTAGAATGACAACAATCCGAATGCTTGTAGCATTGGCTTCCGTATGTGGTCTTATCATCCATCAAATGGATGTAAAGACATCTTTTCTTCATGGTGAACTTGAAGAAGAGATTTATATGGATCAGCCGGAGGGATTTGTTGCATCTGGTAATGAAAGGAAAGTATGTAAGTTGATCAAACCATCTATGGCTTGAAAAAAGCTCCTAGGGATTGGCATAAAAAGTTTGATGAAATGTGTTGCCGTTCAGTTATGATATTAATGAAAGTGACAAGTGTGTCTACACCAAAGTTAAAGGCAGTGAGTGTGTCATCTTGTGCCTATATGTAGATGACATATTACTGTTTGGAACCAATATTGAGATTATTAACGAGATAAAGCTTTCTTGAAACGGCATTTTGAAATGAAGGATATGGGCGAGGCTAGTGTGATTCTTGGTCTCAAGCTGACTTAGTCAGCTGAGGGAATAATGTTATCACAGTCTCATTATATAGAGAAATCTATACTTGAGAAATATGGTTATTCACAGTGTAAAATCGCTAGTACACCCTATGATCCTAAAGTTGCCCTTGTTAAGAATACTTCAGGAGTACCTGTGTCTCAGTTAAGGTATTCTCAGATTCTGGGGAGCTTGCAGTATCTTGCTAACTGTACTAGACCAGATATTTCATACTCTGTGTCTAAGTTGGCTAGATGTACAAGCTGTCCAAACAGAACTCATTGGGATGCTCTTGATAGAGTACTTAGATATCTAAAAGGCAAAATGTACCTTAGTTTACACTATAGGAGATTTCCTGGTGTACTTGAGGGATACAGTGATGCAAGTTGGTTAGCTAATAAGTCTGGTTCCAATGGAGTGACTGGATACGTGTTCACCTTAGCAGGTGGAGCAATATCCTGGAAGTCGACCAAACAGACTATAGTAACTCGGTCTACTTTTGAGGCTGAGTTGTGTGCACTTGATGCCACGGGGACGGAGGCTGAATGGTTACACGGACTTATGTCCGTGATACCTGTAGTAAACAGACCGCTTCCTGCGATTGCTATTCATTGTGATAGTAAAACAACTATCGACAAGATTAGCAGTAAAAAGTATAATGCTAAGACAAAGAGGCACATCCAAGTTAGACTAAATTCTATAAGGGGTATAGTGTCTGATAGGATTATAGCTGTAGAGTTCATAGGAACTCACAATAATATAGCTGATCCTTTGACTAAAGGATTGAAACCTGCAATGGTCCTTAAGTCAAGGTTGGGGATGGGGCTGTCAACCCATAATAGTTCATCATCAGTGGGAACCCAATGCACATGAGAGGAGATCCCTTGAAGTGTATTCAATGTGGTAATAACAAGCTGTAAGGATGAATTGGTAGTACCTTTGCTACATAGATGATACAGTTGTATCTGAGTCTATCCCCTGTAAACCCAGAAGGTACTGACGCTGCTAGTAAGAAAGAGTTATTATAACTCTGAATGGGGTCAAGTCATTTGACGAGATGGTAGCAATACATCTCTGGAGATGCCCAGCTAAGTGAATGTAATTGTGTGGTCGCAATTAGAGGAAAGGGTTATTCCTCGAAGCATTCGACAAACAGGATTGAGACAAGACCATTAATGTCTCAAAGCCGTAGATTGGCACCATAGCCTTTGACTTGTCGTCGTCTACGGAACATGGTTACACCAAACGGATTAAGATTCAAGGTGAAACATTCCTTCTGAATCCGGTAGCCATCGAAGTATGGGACTCAGGAGGGTTCAAACCCGAAATGGTACCGACTCTGAAAAAACAAGTCATGATGAAAAAACCTGAAGCATTTCTGTATGGATTTGTGGGGGATTGTTAGAAAATGGAGTTTTAAGAGCATAAGTATATTATGTTCTTGATGTTAATTCCGGATTTTAACGATTGGAAATTGTTCCTTGCTATGAGGACTTAAATTTTCATATGTGGGTCTAAGTAATTTTCTTAGTGAAATCCATAGATAAATAGAGTTGAAGTGGGTAGCTTGAAAGAGCTTGAAAAAGAGAATGTGTATTTGTCCCACATTGAAATATGTTGTTCTAAAAATTAAGCGTTTTAAATTGCAAGCGAACAATTTGTTTCGTTGTAAAATTTATGATTCGTTCCGCAGAGACTAATATTTTCGCAATCCTTAATTTTCTAATTTAATCGAATTAGAACAATTTGGATTTTTGAGAATTTGATTTTATACTATTTAATTACGAAAAGAAAATTGAACCTATTTTAAAATTGAAAAATTTAAATTAATCTAACAAAAAAAAACTAGATTTTTGAATTATACTATTAAAATTAAAAATTGATTTATTAACAGAAACATAAATAACAAAAAAAAATTGAAATAACCCGTTTGTAAATGAGACTAGCCAAGAACACAACACGACCAACGAGTCAACTCAGTAGCTATTTAGCAAAAATCAGAATAAAAAAACAGGAACCGGAAATCTTTTTACACAAAAAAAAACAGAGACCAGCATACAATTCCTACACAAACAAAGAAGATTCGACTCAGCTTCTTTGACAACTCGACATAACGAGAATGAGAAATTCGGAAAACACAACCCACGAACTTAGAAACTCAGCAATAAGACCACGGATTTAGACTAAACATTACCGACTCAACAAAACTCGAAACTTGGAAATAAAATCGACTCAACCATAACCAATAATCCAGTAGCGCTAATCAACAAGAATTTGAAATCAGTTATCTGCAATCGAAGATAGAACAAAAACAAAACTTTAAAAACAGAACTCAAACATCAAAACTCGGCGACGAAACTAGCGAATACCCAGCAAAAACGTGACTCACAAATAACCACCCAGTGGACTCTGTCAATTGATTCATTACAAACAACTATACACACTCGTAAACGTTTGACAGAAGCTCAGCACATTCCAAACAAAACTCGACTAAACTAACTAGAAAAAAAAAGAGGGAGAAAGGGAGTTGGCATTTTTGTGGGGAGAGGGAGAGAGAGAGAGAGAGAGAGAGAGAGAGAGAGAGAGAGAGAGAGAGATAGAGGAGATTTTAAAGAGAAGAAGAAGATACAGGTGAGAGTTTTTGAGAAGACAACAATGAAGAAGGAAAACAATGAAAACAAAACACAAAAAAAAAAGAGAAAATAAGGAAACAAAAAAAAACGAAATGGGTCTTGTGTTTGCAGAATAAAAATAAAGGGAAAATCTGGGATTGAAACTACTGGATTTGTTTCGAAATTAAAACAGACCACTTCGAATAAAAAAAACAGAGAAACAATTTGCTGAAAATTAATTAACTACTGTTTTTGTAATTTTTTTATTTTTTAAAATTAAATACGAAAATAAAATTTAACTACGAAATTAAACAAATTAACCACGAAATTAAAATTACACTAAAACGAGGATGGAATTAAATGGCCCACAATAAAATTGAGATTTTTAAAGGGGCAAAATTACGAATTAAACTACGAGTAAGAAAATAAAGATCGTTATTTTCAACCCATAGTGGTTAGCATTTCGCTACTTTGTCCACTACATGGATTTACGAAAATAACGAAAGCTATGTAAAATAAACGAGAGAGCAAGACAGGAAATTAAAGGAAATGAAATTGCATTAAAAATTAAAAAGAGTGTTTACAAGATTTGAAACTAAGAAAAATAAAAGAAATTAAATCTACCTTAAAATCTAAGTTACCAAATACAAGGGGGGTGAGGGGGTATTTATAGGATAGGAATTAAGGTTAAGGGGGTGTTGGGTAAATCCCCACCATACATTTGTGGTGTGTGGTGGTGAAATCCTAGCCATCTATTTGTTTCCTTCCCCCTTAAGCTTTGAAGAGTTGATCTTGGCCATACACTTATGTAATGTGTTGGGATGATCTCCACATTCCACTTGCCTTGAAATATTCCTTTTGCTCCAAGCTCATAATTCTTTTCCTTCTTTCATTTTTGGTCCTTTTTCTTCTTCTTTTTCCCTTCCTTGCCCTTTATTTATTTATTTTGCCATTTCTTTATTTATTTACGAATTTCCTGAAATGCAACAAAATAATTTATTAAAATACGAGTTCAAGCAATAAATAGGTAATAAAAATATGCAAAAATATGAACTTATCAAAATAAATAAAAGGGGTTGTTGGATTTATATAGAATCACACACCTGGGTAGTGTACAACTACGTCTCGTTTCTACTCGACTCGGGTCGGGTCGGCTCGGTCGAAGGGCGATTTGGGCGAATGTCTCGGCGTCTCGCGTACGCGAGGCGACCTGGGCGAGGGATTTTATTTATGTGTTTAAATAATATTTTAATTAGAATAAATATATATATATTAATTGGGATCAGTACTTAATAAATTATACGGAACTGGTCAGACATCTAATACTGATGGGCCAGATCCTGATGATGATCAAATACTGACGGTACCAGATCCTGATGATGATCAAATACTGATGGATATCAGATCCTGACGGAAATCCTGATAGATCAGATCCTGATGTTGGGTCCTGGTCCTGGTCAGAATTTGATAATATATATTTTGATTAATTTAAATAAAACTGAAATGTGTGGATAAAATATAACGTAACTGTTATGATTTATTTAATTGAAAATCAGCTGTTACAACCGTTTTGATTATATTAAATCGACCGTTTCATTCTTATTAAATGGAATGGGGTTACAATATTGATGAGGGTGGTATAGTTAAGTTTGGCCTCTCCTATAAATAGAGAGCTAAGCTGCTAATTTCAGGAGGACCACACCCTACATTCTCTTCTTCTCTCTACAAATTTTTTTTCACCCTCCTGTCCGTAGCTTCTCTGCTTGTGAGTTGTGGGTTTTCTGGCGACTGAGGTGCCAGTCGAAGTTGAGCTTTCTGATTACTGTGATCATATAGCTCGGAGCTGTATCCTGGAAGAATATTGCCAATATCCTGACATAGTGTAAGTGGGGGCAATTATCTCTTCAAAAGCAGTCAGGACTTCGAGCAAGGCCTGACGACTCAGCTGGTTTTTCTACTTGATTGATATATTGTTATAGCTATGTCTACTGGTATGTCTTCTATCTTTCCTTCGTTCTTACAGTTACTGATATGCATATTTTATGCCTTCGTGTTTTGTTTCGTTGATTATTTGCTTGGACTTGACTTGTTAAATACGATATATAACTGCCTCTATGTTGCTGTTTTAGTCATATTTTCCAACATAAATAAGCTACAAGAAGCTTTAAACACATGTAATCTCGATGATTTCCCTACTCTGTATACATACGGCAACCTTAATGTAATGTTTCGCGGTATTCTGATTTCTAAAAGGAAGTAATTGGTATAATCTTATATCTAAGATAAAAAATTCACCCGAACCATTTTACATTCTTAGAAAAAAAGTGCAAGAGTTTTTGTAAAAAAAATTGGTGAAATTTAACAAAGAGAAAGCACGAGTCCAAAGAAGTGAATAACAAGTTAGTACCTTTGGTATCTTTGCAATATTTCATTAAGTACACACACATGAGCATGGCCAAGTCCTTATTCAAGTCCCATAAACCCTAGGGCCTTGTTAAAGCATTTAAAACAGTAAGAAGTACACATATACACACTCTTCTATCACAGAAACACGGCAAATGCCTAAAACAGACAGCAAGTATATATCACACCTTGACTGACAAGGAATATGAACTATAGTGCACTTTCCAGAGACACCTTAGCATTAGTAAATGTGGTTATGTTTACTCATAAAATTGCTGACAGGTTAAACATAGATAGAGGTTTGTTAATTAGCGACAACTGTGAACTCTGTCCAATAAGGTAAAATTACAGGCAGGTATTAAAAAAAGGATCTTTGGGATCAAAAGGCAAAACCTTTTCAATAACCTTCTCCGCGGTAGATCCGCATTCTTTTTCTTTTTATACAACTCTAAAACAACAGTAACTTCCAGAAGTTGCAACGAACAACGAAAAAGGCAAGGTTTCTGTGTTAATTTCAGCACCAGGCATCCATTTCCATCAGATTTTCGTATTCCTTCAACCTTGTACACTGCATTGGCCCCAAATAACAGCTTAGGCATCTTGAGTTCCCATTACACCAGAAGCTGAGGCATCTTGGGATCCCATTACACCTTCCCCAAATAATGTACATATAGCTAAAACCCTCATGTAGAATACAAACAAAAAAATCCTTTATGGGCTAAATACATGCATGGAAACCACACACGCAAATACACACACATAAGCAAATCAATCGGGGCATAAAAAGATTAAACAACCACAAATATTGATTATGATAAACAAAAAATGTGTAATATAAAGTCAAGATAAAAGGGGTTCACCTCTGGTAAAGAAAAGCTCTTGTTGTATCCAGTTGTTGCCATGAGCTACCCGAGGGTGGACATCAGTTTCTCTTTCAAGGTTACCTCTTGATCAAGCTGTACTCAGGTTACCACCTGCACTAATAGGATTTATAAAGGCTGAGCAGTTGAGTAACCATTTTGAGGATGAAGGATTAGGTAATGAAGCTTTTAGGCTCGTAACGCTCGTTGACATTATAGCTTTATTCCTCCTCGACAGTTCCTGCTTTATGGTTACATGGCAGAAAAGGGGGGCTTGGATAGTTTCAACCAGCATGCTGATGGTCACTATCTTCTCAGTCTCTTGTATTGAAAATTGCAGGTTCATTCAATTATTATTTTTTTTTTTGAAATTTGTTATAATGCTCTTGTTTTCTGAATGCCTAGATAAGCCACTACAAAAATTTGAGATGAGATCTTATGAGGAGATGGTCATAATCCAGTTGAAGCAGATGAAGATGGACAATCATCTTCAGATCTGCTACAAGAATAAAGTCGAAAAGTTAACAAAAGAGTTGGAAGTTCTTAGAGGGTCCTATAATGCAGTGGGCGAAAAGATACGCACGGTCTTAGAGGGGAATCGTATTGTCTGGCAGAGAACCAAATTGCATCAGAAAGAAATTAAGGAGGAGGTAATTAGTGATCCTGTATGATAAGTGGCATAAACAATCTCATATGTATACCATGCATCGGCAATGACAGTCATTAGATGTTTATGCTAGTGATTATACAGGATCACTAATTACCCCTCCACAATTTCTTTGTCATGCAATTTGGTTCTCTGCCAGACAATAAGATTCTCCTATGAGACCTTCTATATCTTCTCGGCCACTGCTTTAAAAGACCATCTAAGAACTTCCAACTATTTTGTTAACTTCACGACTTTATTCTTGTAGCAGATCAGAAGATGATGTCCTCCTTCATCTGCTTCACCTGGCTAATGACCAGCTCTTCATCATAAGATCTCATCTCAAATTTTTGTTGTAGCTTATCTAGGCATTCAGAAAACAAAAGGATCATAACATAATTCAAAAAAGGAAAGGAAACTTCTGACAAAAAAAAATAAAGAAAAGAAAACTGAATGAACCTGGATATTTAACACAAGCGAGGCTGAGAAGATATTGACAAAGTTCATGCTGGTTGAAACTATCCAAGTCCTCCTCTTCTGCCATGTAACCATAAAGTTGGCGTTGTCCACCTGGAATAAAGCTATAATGTTCAACAATGGTCACGAGCCCAAACTTCTTTACCTAATCGTTCATCCTTAAATTGGATACTCAACTGTTAAACCTCTATAAATCCTACTAAAGCAAGCCTCACTTGACTTGTCACTTTTAATATAGATGAAAATTATCAATGTATCAATGTTATGTTCATTTTTTATTGTTATCTTTCTATAAAAAAGATAAAGGGAGATCAATAATATACATCATAATTGTTTAATCATAATTAATCTCCTTTGCCTCTCTCATAAAATGAAATCCAGGCCAATTATTTAATATCGTATCTTAGTATATCAGTGTTCAGCATTTATCATTTAAATTATAAGTGACATGTTAAGTGGGTATATATATATATATATATATATATATATATATATATATATATATATATATATATATATATATATATATATATATATATATATATATATAGCTCGAGTGCTAACCTTAAATTGGAAACGGATGTGACTCCCAGAGGTAGCTACTGAAGCAACCCTTTTTTACTACAGGTGACTAATCTTCCTCCTCCAGCCCAAATTGCAATTAATTTTTTTTTTTTCAATTTCAACAGCTCCGCTATTCAATTTAGATTTTAAACACCTGTCAAAAAAAATAAGATTCTGAACAATTTTGATATGCCCGTATAAGGCTCAAATAAGCCGAAAGTGGGGTTAATAAAATGTTACCAATTTTAAAAATTTACCTTGGCCATTTCAGATATCCTTATTTTGAATATTATTACTTTAACAAAAAGTAATATATATGAAGCGCAAAAGTTAACAAAATAAAAAAAGAAAGAGAGTACCATATAGGCGATTTATCTTGGTTCATAGTGGCACAATCTCTACAATTTTGCTCACCACTTTTCCGATTGAACTTTTTCATGGACTCAAGATTTCTCCACTATAAAGAACCATTCCTTATAGTAGGCGGAATAGTATTTACAACATCATGTATTTATCTTGGATCTTAACTCCCATTAACCCCTCAAAATGCGATAGCTACTCACTACTAAACTCGTCTTAGAGCGTAACTCCTCGTCAAAACACCTGTCAAAAAAATTACTAACTCCCCGTGCGAAAAAAATTACTCAGATCTTAGGTCTTGGTTCTTGCGTCTTTCTTCTTCCTCACTATGCAAAAGTTACCAACTCCTTGCTTGTACACCTAGATTTGGCTCTTACGAATATCACATCACTTCACCATACCACAAACACAAAGAATTGATAACAAATCTAATATGTTACGGTACTAGTCATGTGGGATGCTATTATGCATTAAAATACTGTGAAAATCAAAACTTGTACGAATAAGTAATTAAATAGACTGCACCCGGAAAAGACCATCGTATTAAACTCACACATTCGTTAAATTAAAACATTGACAAGGCCACTACATTAAACACACATGAACGAGTAAGTAAATGAAGAAAAGAAAATGAAACAAGCATAGAATGTATACTCGACTGAAATGCTATTCAAGAAGGCCAAACGAACTTCGGATCTTTTCAAGTAAGAGTGATATTGTTAAATATAACCCTTTTAATATAGTAGCGTTCACACTCAAAAGGATTTGTTTTAACGAAACAAAGAGAGAAAACTCTCTTTTGATTCTTAAGGTAACAAGTTTAAACCACACATAAGGTAAAAAAAAAAAGAATAATTTCTTTTAGATCTCGAATCAAATATCAGTTTAATGCTTATTCACCCGAAAATAAAACTTTCGAGATATTTTAAGGTATTTTAGAAAAGGTAAGCGACTTCTCTCTTTACACTTTTCTAGACAAATATATTCAAAGAATAAAATTAACAAATAAGTACATACAAGAGATTTGCAATTCTAAATGGATATAACAATATATATATATATATATATATATATATATATATATATATAAGAAAAAAAAGTATCTAAAGCACACAATAGAGAAGTTCTCTATTAGTGCGGCTTAAAATATGATAAATTAATTAATATTTGAACTATCCAACCGTACGGATGTTTAATTCATACAAAAATACGTGAATGTATAAATTTTCCTGTAATTTAATTATTTGGAACTATAAATTTATAGCAATAAAATAATGATAAATCTGTGTCATTGAATATATAAAGAAAATAGTATTATTATAAAAGTGATGCTCCACTATTTCAAATATAATAAAAATTTATATACAATGTTATTTCGACATAAACTTTTTATCCGTACAGTTGAATTATCAAAATTAATAATAAAATACAAGATTTAAGGTGCACTAATAGAGAATTTTCTATTATGTGCTTTAGAAACTCCATCAACCATCACAAATTCCTTGAAATCTAAACAGAATACAAGAAAAAAAGATGGGTTTGAAGCCAAAAACACATCAAATAGTCGCTAGAAAAGTCACCGGAAAGAGGGTTCAATGGTGACTTTTCTATGCTACAAATGGTGTGGCCGTAAGTATGTGTTTGGCGAGCTCGAATGAAGATTATTGAAGTTTAAAGAATGAAGAAACTATGAAGTATAAAAGCTTAAAGCCTAAAAACTTTTTTGCAATTTAAGCTACTGATTTGATTTGAGAGGGTTTCTACATAGGGATGGGCATTTATCCCGGCCCGCCCGATCCCGATCCGATCCCCGCACCGAACGGGGCGGGGATTCGGGGATTTTTTCGGGTACGGGCCGGGGAGCGGGGACAATTTTCAAAAAAACCGGGGAGCGGGCCGGGGCCGGGTTTTTATGTGTCCCCGGCCCGATCCCCGACCCCCGCCCCGATTTTCAATCCCGACTCGATTTTACCACACTTTAAAATATATATATATATATAGGGTCTTGTTCTAATAGAAACTAACTTAGAATAGAAACAAGAAACTAAACTTAAATTAAATATTTCAAGCTAATCTAATGACCAAATTAGGGGTACTCCAATACAAAAAACGTTTAAAATTATTTTCTCTGTTCAACAAAAATATAAAAAAATTTAAAAAAAATAAAAAAAAAGAGTTACTGTTCACATGATGACGTGGCACGTGAACAGTAACTTTTTTTAAAAAAATTTTTTAATTTTTTTTTATATTTTTGTTGAATAGAACCAAGAATTTTAAACATTTTTTGTGAAGGTGCCCCTAACGGGGCCATTAAAATAAATGAAATATAATTTATTTAGTGTAGGTTTCTAGTTTCTATTCTAAGGTTGGTTTCTATTTGAACGCTAGCCTATATATATATATATATATATATATATAGGTTCTTGTTCTAATAGAAACTAACTTAGAATAGAAACTAGAAACTAAACCTAAATTAAATATTTCAAGCTAATCTAATGACCAAATTAGGGGTACTCCAATACAAAAAACGTTTAAAATTATTGTCTCTATTCAACAAAAATATAAAAAAATAAAAAAAATTTTAAAAAAAAGTTACTGTTCACGTGATGACGTGGCACGTGAACAGTAACTTTTTTTAAAAATTTTTTTTAAATTTTTTTTAAATTTTTGTTGAATAGAACCAAGAATTTTAAACGTTTTTTGTGAAGGTGCCCCTAGCGGGGCCATTAAAATAAATGAAATATAATTTATTTAGTGTAGGTTTCTAGTTTCTATTCTAAGGTTGGTTTCTATTTGAACGCTAGCCTATATATATATATATATATATATATATATATATATATATATATATATATATATATATATATATATATATATATATTAATCATATATTAATATAAACGAATTTCCAATACTTCATATTGGAAACAAAAAGATCTTTTAATTTTATATGTTTGTCTTTAGTTAAATAAATTCATTTCCATGTTATTTATAATTGTTTCTTTAAGTAATATTTTTTTTAATCTTAATTTAGTGCATTTGAGCTCACTAATTAGTATTTAAAATTATTTAAAATTATTTTTAGTTTTAAATAAAATTCCCCGATTTCCCGCGGGGATCCCCGTTACCCGTTTGGGCCGGGGACAGGGAATGAAAAATATTCCCCGACGGGGATCGGGCCGGGGATCGGGGATCGGGTTTAAATTCGGGGATGGGGACGGGGATAGCACTCCCCGACCCCGAAGTCCCCCGACCCCATCCCTATTTCTACAGAACAAACATTAGCATAACATACATTGATTGCTTGACTAAATAAAGTGGGATTGGAAGATATTTATATATATATATATATATATATATATATATATATATGAGAGCTTGACAATTCGTAAGGGGGCTGAACCTAGACACTCTCTAGATCCTTCTATTACTTTGTAAGAGTTGAAACAATTTTATTATGCCAAGTATTATAGCTAAAAGCCTAAAATACGAAACAATTGAACCTGATAAACGCGTAACGACTCGTTAAACCCATTTCGATATTTTTTTTTCTTTAAAAATCATGCTAAATATATGAGACCAATACAAAATGTCAATAAATATATCACAAAATTTATGGTCAAGATCGACCTTAAGTTTTTCTTGATATACGAACCTCTTTAACACGTAAAAAATGTGATTGATTTTTATGGTCCCGAAAAAGTTATCCCAAATAATCATGAAAATACTCCTATAACTCTTTTTATTTATTCCAATAATTCTGGAAAAGTTCTACATATGTCAAAATAATATGTGGAGGTATTTTAATCAAAACATTTTGATAGAAATGTTTTTTTGTCCGACAAAATATTGTACATTAGTCGTAATTTATAAGAACTAGTTGGAGTAAAATTCTGACTTAAAAAATATTCAAATTCAATTGTAATTCCTAATAATATAATGATTATGAAGTCCATGACATATTTAAGTTTGATTTTTATGAGATTTCATCCGATTAAAAAAAGCTGTAAAAAAATTTGGAACAAAATCTATTTATTAATCTTTTGGTAAAGATTTTGATGAGGCAAATTGAAATATTATTTTTGAAAAATATATTGATAATATTTGGATTTAAAACATTTGAAAAGTACCCTCTTTTAAGTCTATACAATGAAGTTGACTAGTAAAAGTAATGTTTAAAATATCTCGATATTGTGCCTCAATAATTTGTTATGTTAAACCTAGAAGAGATTCACATATCCATTCTAAGTTGGTATAGGATTTGAGAATACAAAAATAGTCTTTTTTTTCGGTTTAACTTTTGACTCGCCCATCATAATTTTAAATATTTTGAGGTTTTTTTAGGTGATTTAACTACTTCATAAATTTAATTTAATTTACTATTTTTGTAGATTTGGTTATTTTTAAATATCCTAGATTTTTGAAATTTTGATTGAATATATTTTAAATTCAAGTGTATTGGATAAAGATTTTTAAAATTTATGTAAGATATAATCAATCCAGATTTCAAAAAATCTAGGATATTTATATAATCTAGATTTTACAATATCTTTTAAAATCTACACATACTCAATATGAATTATAAATACTTTATTAAAATCTGGTGATATTCAAAAATTTATTAATTTATTAATTTTAATTAATATCATAGTGTATTTCCTTGAATTTAATTAGTATCTCACCTGAATATCACCCAAATCCAAAAGGTTTTATTAAATTCGGTTCAAATTTCATAAATAACAGATTCTAATATCTTTAAAAAAAGGTATTAAAGTTTTTTTAAACTTCACGATGAATAAAATTATTCAAGAATTAAATTATAATGGTAATTTTTAATTTGCTCAGAAATTATGCTTCAAAATACATATTAGAATTTAATGTAGATATATTAAATAGTGAACTAGTTTTATAGCCCGTGCGAGACACGAGCATACTCTAGATTAACTTGTTATTATGTTCTGAGATGTAATTTCTTTAAATATGTATCGAGACTTGACGTATTAATGGATATTGTTCGTAAGAGATGTACGTTATCGAGTGTGGAGAAAGGTTCATTAGTGGATTTCGTATTAATGGTATATCCTTTTTATGTATAAAATTTTGTAATCTTTACAACTGTAAATAATTCTTAATTTTTTTCCAAAATCAATTTTATAATCCACACAAGACACGAACATTTTCTAAACTCACATGTTGTTGAATTATGCACATGCTTTGAAAATGAATATATATTGTGTTTGAAAAGCAATTTCTTCTTATTTGTTTTAGTCGAGACTTACTTTACCAATGAATACATTATTGTTCCTAATATATGTAAGTTGGAAGTGATTTGAAATTTTGAATTGTAACAATTTTTTATCATTAAAATAATATAGGAGGGGTAATTTAGTTATTTCATGATGATTAAATTGTCTCATGATATATTAATAATGAGTTTTATAATATAACTAAAATTGATGTCTAGCATAGTGGTAATGAATCTCACTTTTAAGTTAGAGGTGAAGGGTTCAATTCCCATTAGGAAGAATATTTTTATGATTATTAAATTGTCTCACGATATATTAACAATGATTTTTATAATGTTATCGAAACTGATGTCTAGCATAGTGGTAAAGAATCTTACTAAAGGTCAATGGTTCAATTCCCATTGAATACGATTTTTTTAACATTAATATAATATAGGAAGGATAATTTAGTAATTTTATTTCGAATAAATTGTATCATGAATCCCCTTGAGTGCTATCTATATCTATATATTATAAATTAGTGGATAACCCATTCCTTAGGTTCGGTATTCAGGCTCGTATAAAATTTTATACAGTACTTCATTTTGATCCATGGACTATCCATTTTATAGGCATGGTATCCCTTTAAGCTTTGTACTGGATTCAGATTATTATTTGACCCATGGTCAATTATGGAAATTTTGTTTATTAATTTTAAATATCATTAATGTCCATTATATTTTTGGTAAGGTCATGAATAAAAATTTTAAGTCAATCTTTCAATTTTGATAATCTGATTAATACATATCATCACATGTTATATGTAACAAATGTTTGACTGAATGAATTTTTAAATGTATTTTTTATATTATATAAAATAGCATTTAATTGTACTAATATTAGTTGTTTCAAGATTTTATTATTTAATCTTTATTTAATTATTTTAATTATTTAATTTATCCTCATTATGATATAATAATAATTTTTATAAGAGAAAAAGGACCCTGAGATATATCTCAGGGAACTTTTCCTAAGATGCATATAAAATATTCTTTAAATCATGCTGGGCCCGCAGGGCTAATTAAATTTTTTTGAAATTACTAAAATACCCACCCCATTTTTATATGTAAAAAGTAGTTATCTCAGAGAACTTACTTGAGATATATCTCCGGCTCCCTACTCTCTTTTTACAAAATAATATTATGAAGTACCGTGTGCATAGCATGAGCTATAATCTAGTATAATAAAAGTAGGAGATTGTAGCGGACACGTGGCAGCATGCAAAATTATGAACAAAATATAAAGCTTTGTAAAAGACCGAACTCTTAATTTCAAGGTGCTTGGTTCTATGTTCTTTTATTCAATCACACCCACGGATGATTCCCATCAACCTACTAATTGACGTTAGAAAGACTTTACATCATTGCTAAACAGTTTATAAGTTCAATGTTACTTTTAGTTAAGTAGAGTAGAAGTCTTTCACCTTTTCTCCAAGTTCAATATACACTCGGGTATACAATTAATCTTTGGTCAATTTTTAAATTGTATAAACTTGTATTTTTGTTGATTAATGTTGTTTCTTATCAAACCCATAACTTACATTTTACTGTCCACTTTACATTGTTTTATGCCCAAATCTGGCATAATAGCTAAATTGATTTGATTTGTTAAATTTATGGTTCATAATTGACTATGGGCCTAAAAGATGACAATTTGGCCACTAAAGAACACCATTGGATTCAGCCCGGCACAGCTACAGTGCCACTGCGCTCATGATCCGGTCTAGGGGACCGCTTCGCTGGTACACTCTCCTTGGGATCGCTTCGCGATGCCAACACATCTGTTGGATCACTATCTCTAATTCTTTATTGGAAGGTTCATGGCCAGATCCAAGGTCGCATGAGTAGTTGAACATATGGGATCGCTTCGCATGGCCAGATCCCACGGGGTCGCATGCTAGGTCCTGATTGATCCTCTATTGGCCAATTCTATCCGTTCGAGACTATGGGCTTCCACAACTGGGCCATGGATCACGGATAGGGTTGATGATTCACTGCCATGTTAGCCCTAAACGAGTGGGCTTGGACTTTGGTCTATCTTCTAAAACCCTAGCCCGCTTAGGTAACTTGTTGCCCAAGAACTACGTAAGGCTTGATCCCTATAAATAGGGTACGTAGGCACCTTGATACGGATGAGAAACAGTTTATCTGAAAACACCTATCAAGCTCAGCCACATCTAAACACACAAACCCTAATCCCTTGTTCTTCTTTTGTTAGCAAAATATCCGTATTTTGCTCCGATAATCCAGCAAACCTCCAAAATATTGTTATACAATATTCTCCCTATAACATTTGGCGCTAGAGGGAGGGGATCGAGTCATTGAATTGGGAGAAGCGATGACTAAATCACACAAAAAGAAGAATGATGGAGAGACCCCGGGATCGCATAAGCTTAACAAGGACGATCCCCTGACGAGGGACCCCTCAGAGGACGAGGTGTCCAAGGACAACTCTAAGACTGGGTACAAGGAGGAGCACACCCCCCCAGTACAGAGGGTGGCGTTGACCAGCGAGGTTATGTCTTTTCTAAAAGGCCTCGGCGAACAAGTGACCGCTGTACATGAGAGGGTCGCAAAAGTAGAGAAGCGTTATAGTTCTAGAGGATCGAAGAGGAACGCAAGGACAGGTGGTCGAACACATCAAGGGGAAGGAAGTAAACTCCCTGCTAAGAAACTCATTGATGACTTCGAGGATGTCCTAACAGATCAAACGAACCCTGACTGGAATGAGGAAGAGGATTTGCTCGAAAAGAAAGGAGGATCGCATGACAAGGTCGCCTCATCTGAGGGGAGATCGGTCAGTGTTTTTGACCGTCTCGGAAAGAAGCTAACTGAACACGACCTTCGTCTAAAATTGGAAAAGGTTAAGGCACCTCGGAATGAAGAATCTAAGAATAGAAGCAAGGGCACTCATCGACCATTGTCTCCTCATCGAGATTGCGAGCGGTCATATCGTCGTGATGACAGACCCCCCTCTCCTCGCAGAGAGCGTGAGCGGTCCCATCGTCGCGATGACAGACCCCATCTCATCGAGACCAAGAACGATCCCAATACCATGAAGAGGATCGTAAAAAGAAGGATCGCAGGAATGACCAGGAGGAGTCTAGTGTCCCAAAAAAGACTCAGTCACACCATGGAAGTACTGGAGATAAAAAGGAGGGTGACAAGGAAGCCAAAGTAGGCGATTATAAGCTGGAGGAGTTGAAAAAGGCCTTGGACGCAATGAACAGTGAGAAAGGGATTTTTAGCACTATGGGCTCTTCTTCGCCCTTTACCCACGACATTCGAACCTTGCCACTTCCTGCGGTGTTTCGAGGGTATCATGCGGACATGACCTATAATGGAGATACTGATCCAGCAGAGTTCGTAATTCGGTTTAACAATGAGATGGAAGTCTACCAGGTCTCGCATCTGGCGAGGTACAGATTGTTCGCAGCTTCGCTAAGAGGAAGCGCTCAGCAGTGGTTTTCGAAGCTAGGGGCATTGATTGTCATCGATTCTTGGGAGCAATTCGTGGACATCTTTATCAAACAGTTCCAGTTCTTAATGCTCTACACACCCCCTCTGTCTACCTTGGCAAACATAAAACAGAAGGAAGGAGAAACCCTTCATGATTATTTCAAGAGGTTCAATGCTGAGGTGCCTCGCGTACGAGGTACAAATGATGAAGCTGTAAAAAATTTCCTCATGGCTGGGGTGAGGGAAGGTACTGAATTTTGGAAGAAGTTACAAGAACAAACCCCTAGCACTCTTTCTGAATTGCATAGGATCGCTGAGCCTTTCAAGCGTGTCGAGAAGTCACTTGCAGATCTGAAGAAAAATAATGAAAGGAGTAGCAGTTGGAGTAGGAACAGGGGAGTAAAAAGAAAGGACTCCAGAAGTCCGAGGCGAAGACGGGATCGAAGTCGAAGCCCCAGCCCAAAAAGGAAAGAACACAATCCTTTGAGGCGATCCCCTCCTCGAGCTCGCCCTGCGAGGAGTGAAGACAAGTTTATTCCTCTGGTCGCCCCAATTGATCACATCTATGCAGTCAATGCAAACAAGGGGGTATTCAGGAAGCCACCACCGATGGGTTCGAAGGGGACTGCAGACACTAGCAGATATTGTGCCTTTCATGAACAAACAGGGCATGATACAACAACTTGCCGGGAGCTCAAACAGCAGGTGGATCAGTTAATTCGTGATGGAAAGTTAACTGAGTGGGCAGTTCGTGAGGTGAAGAAACATAATCCCAAGTCTGGCCATGGTTATAATCAAGCCCCCCCACCTGAACAGAATCCAGTCATTAAGGAAAGGGAAACGCGAGGCGGAAGTATCCATGTGATAATTGGAGGACCCCACATCGGGGGGGATAGCAATAGGGCTAGAGAAAGGTATGCCCGCGAAGCCAAGGAGCGACCTCTCACCAATATTCATCACCTGCAAGAACAACCCCCAAAGCTCTTCAAGGGGGAAGATACAAATATCATGTTCACTGAAGAAGATGCGAAGTGGGTCCACCACCCTCACTCGGATGCCCTCGTTGTCCGAATTCGCATTGGATCGCAGAATGTTCACAGGGTCCTTGTGGACAATGGAAGTGCAGTGAATGTTCTAACATACGAGGTCTATCAGAAAATGGGGTTCGTGGATAGAGACCTTATCCCTACCGTAGGGCATCTTTATGGTTTTACTGGAGCTTCAGTCAATGTCAAGGGCCTCATAAGGCTCCCTGTCACTTTAGGGGACGAGCCCTGTATTACTACCCAAATTGCAGACTTTATGGTGGTGGATCAACCCTCAGCCTATAATGCTATCGTAGGGAGGCCAATACTCAAAGAAATGAGGGTGGTTACTTCTATTTACCATTTCTCTATGAAGTTCCCTACCCCAAATAGAGTCGGATGCATTAGGGGGGTACAACATGAATCTCGTGAGTGCTACAACAAGGCCCTCAAGTCAGCAGAAAAAGGGAGTAATTCTATGACAGATAAGATGGAGTGCGAAGAGGAAAGTAGGCCTCGCAAGACAACCTTTGTACCCCCAACAGATTGTAACATGATCTCGATTGAGGAGCTCCCGGCTGATTATTTTGATAATTTGGGAATTTAAGTAGAACCAGTACCAGGGGCTTTGATGATGGGAACCTCGCATCCAGTAATGGTTCTCCAAGAAGGGATCGTGGAAGAGGCTACGGATAGTGATAGCGAGGAGAGCCCGGAGCAGGCCACTGTGCGAGCCCGAAAGGGAAAATGGGTTCGCAAGGAAACATCTACACTGACAGAACTGCCAAATGGAATTACACAGACAACAACTGTTGTCAAGGAGTATGGGCACGCAGGTGCCAACCCCTGCGAGGCAGAATCAAGTCAGGCTCGTGAGTATAATCTAGATCTTGATCCTCGCATCCCAGAACATGTGGAGCGAGCTCGGTAGCTGAAGATACAATTCCTGTCCTCGTTGATGAGCAGGACCCTTCAAAAGTGTTGAAAATAGGGTCGCAACTCAATCCTGATTTGAGAGAAAGTCTGGTGATTTTTCTGATGGCAAACCTTGACGTGTTCGCCTGGTCACATGAAGATATGGTTGGGATCGATCCCAATGTAATGTGTCATAAGCTAAATTTGGATCCAAGCAAGAAGGGAGTCAGACAGAAAAGGCGACCCATAAGTGGAGAACGAGCTGAGGCTCTAAAAGCAAAAGTGGATAGACTCCTTGAGGTAGGGCTCGTTAGGGAATCATTCTACCCTGACTGGCTCGCGAACCCAGTCCTCGTGAAGAAGCCAAATGGAAAGTGGAGGACATGCGTAGACTTTACCGACCTCAACAAACATTGTTCCAAAGATAGTTTTCCGTTACCAAGGATTGACTAGTTAGTGGATGCAACAGCAGGGCATGCACTTCTTTCTGTCATGGATGCCTACTCTGGATACAACCAAATACCCATGTATGGTCCTGATCAGGAGCACACCTCGTTCATCACAGATAGAGGTCTCTACTGCTACATAGGAATGCCCTTCGGTCTCCTTAATGCTGGGGCTACCTACCATAGGCTCGTTAATATGATGATCGAGAAACAAATTGGCAAGACAATGGAAGTCTATGTAGATGACATGTTGGTCAAGTCTAAGGAAGCTGTGGATCACATCTCTCACCTCGCAGAGATGTTCGATATACTAAGGAAGTACAGAATGAAGCTTAACCCCCAGAAGTGTGTCTTTGGGGTCGAATTTGGAAAGTTTTTGGGATTCATTGTCAACCACAGAGGAATTGAAGCGAACCCTGCAAAAATAAAGGCTTTAATGGACATGCGATCCCCAAGAAGTGTGAAAGAAGTCCAGAGTCTAACAGGAAGGATCGCAGCTCTCAATCGGTTCGTTTCAAAATCATCAGACAAGTGCCATGAGTTCTTTAAGGCCATTAAAAAGGTGGAAAAAAACTTTGAATGGACATTGGAATGCGAGGAGCCTTTCAGAAGATAAAGGAACATCTGAGTTCGCCACCACTTCTCTCGAAGCCCCATAAATGCGAGGTCCTCATTGTCTACCTCGCTGTGTCTGAATACGCGGTCAGTGTAGTATTGGTTCGCGAGGAGGGAAAAGTTCAATATCCAGTCTACTATGTCAGTAAAAGAATGTTAGATGCTGAGACTCGATATACAAACATGGAGAAGCTAGCCTATGCCCTAGTCTTGGCCTCGCGGAAGTTAAGGCCCTATTTTCAGGCTCACAGCATTGAGGTTCGTACTGCCTACCCACTGAGGTAAGTAATGCACAAGCCAGAGTCTTCAGGGAGATTGTTAAAATGGACAGTAGAGCTTAGTCAGTTTGACATCAAGTTTAAGCCTCGCGGCCCTATAAAAGGACAGGCACTTGCGGATTTTATCTTGGAGTTTCCTCCCCAATCCAAGGGAGATGACTAGGTTATCATAGCAGCACCAGAAAAAACTGTTAGCGAGGACAAAAAAGAAAATTCGGCCTCGTGGTGGGAGCTATATGTAGATGGGGCATCTAACAAGGAAGGAGCCGGGGCTGGCATCGAGTTGGTAACTCCAGAGGGCCATAAGATACAAAGTGCAGTACACTTCGCTTTTGAAGCCACCAATAATGCAGCAGAGTACGAAGCCCTCATTATTGGCCTCAAACTGGCACTGGAAATGAAGGTAGAAAACCTCACAGCTTACAGCGATTCCATGCTTGTAACATATCAACTCTGGTGTGGGTGGCAAGCTAGAGGTGAACAGATTGAGCTATATCTGCGATGTGCACAGAGGTTGATGAAAAAATTTAACAATGTCAAGGTGGTTCATATTAGAAGAGAAAAGAATCAAGGTGCAGATGCACTGGCAAAATTGGGGTCGCGTCGCGAGGCTACACTACTTGGAACTATCCCATTGGAAATTCAGACAAAGCCCAGTGTACCGGAGGAGTTCGTTATGGAGGTAGCGACCCCAGGGTTGACTTGGATGACCCCAATATGGGAATATGTGAAAAATGGAGCTTTGCCTCAAGACAAGAAAGAAGCGAGGAAGATTAAATATCAGGCGGCTCGCTATGTCATTTATGATGAAGTCTTGTATCGAAGAGGGTTTAACATCCCGCTCCTGAGGTGTGTAGATGGGGAAGAGTTTAATTACATTCTCAGAGAAGTCCATGAAGGGATATGCGGCAATCACACAGGGGGTAGTTCGCTGGCCCAGAAAATTCTTCGCCAAGGGTACTATTGGCCTACACTGAAAAGGGATGCATTTGAGTTTTCAAGAAAATGCGATGCCTGTCAAAGGATCGCTAACTTCAGCAACGTCCCTGTCTCTCAGCTTACCTCGCTAATGAGCCCATGGCCCTTTGCTATGTGGGGGATCGATCTAATTGGAGAACTCCTAAAGGGAAAATGGGGACTTAAATATGCAGTAGTGGCTGTTGACTATTTTACCAAGTGGGCAGAGGCCGAGCCACTTGCTACTATCACTGCAAAGAAGCTCAAGGACTTCGTTTACAGGGCAATTGTGTGTCGCTACGGGATCCCATATCAACTCATCTTAGATAATGGAAAGCAATTTGACAGCAAGGAAATGAAAGAATTTTGTGAAAATTTGGGAATAAAAAAGAGTTTCTCAGCTGTGAGCCATCCTCAGACGAATGGCCAAACCGAGGCCATAAACAAAATTATAAAGCACACTTTGAAAGCTAAACTCGAAGAGAGCAAAGGCAATTGGCCTGAGGAGTTACCTAGGGTCTTGTGGTCATACAACACGACCCCACGAACCACTACTAGGGAGACCCCCTTTTCTTTGACCTACGGTTGCGAGGCCATGGTTCCGGTGGAAGTAGGATCGGGATCGTTCAGAAGGGAACACTACGATCCCGATGAAAACGAGGTCAATCACAGACTCTATCTGGACATGGTAGAGGAAACGAGAAGCGAGGCCCAGTTACGCCTCGCGGCCTACCAGCAAAGAACAGCTAGGTACTACAATGGGAAAGTCAAAGCACGATCTTTATAAACGGGCGACCTAGTGCTTAGAAGGGTTATGCCTAACACTAAGGTTCCAGGTCATGGAGTTTTTGGTGCTAACTGGGAAGGACCTTACAAAATCTATGCTACTCTTTCAGAAGGAACCTGTTATCTCACGGACATGAAAGATAAGGTTATTCCGCGAGCTTGGAATGCGGAGCATCTGAGAAAATACTATCAGTGAGGGTCACGCCCTTGGTAGCCTCTCTCTACTACTACTTAGCATGAATAATTCATACAAAGTACTGGGGGGTAGTGATCATATAGACACCTCCCCTTTGTGATGTAATGATTTCTTGGGCCACGCCCCACATGTCAACTTTGGGCCTCGCCCCACAATTCATTTTAGGGCCTCGCCCCTACTTGTTAAATTTGGGCCACGCCCCTATTAATAAAACTTTGGGCCTCGCCCCTACTTTTTACATTATATAAGTTCGTTTGCTTTAAGAATTATGTTTTATTTTGCATTCAAAATAAATTTGCTTGTCTGTTAGCATCTACACTTTAAGGTCCAAGCCATCTCAACGATGCTGGGATCGCACTTGAAACTACTTCAAGGTGACAGTTCATAACTGTTATAATCTACAACGAGTCTAAGCAAAAGGAATACAAATCTAAAGCTATTCATGGCACTTCGCATCTGCGAACACAGATTACATCTCAACATTTTGAAGGATGGAGTAATTACGAAGCTAATATTATTGCATATCTCAACATCTCAAAAATTAAACAAGGAAAAAGAGCTAGAGCTAAAGCAACAGTAATGTAAGGATTAGCAACTGCGAGGACAGGTTACTTGCAAAATATTAATAAGTAAAAAAAGGGATTTTTTACACTACTTCAGAAAAATAAACGGATCGCATTGCGATCCCAGAATTCTTGTGAGAAATGAAGTTAAGGAAAAATTAATATTACACTTGCGAGGCATTCAAGGGGTGCCCGCATCCCCAGTTCAGAGTTACATCAAAACTATAGAATGAATTTACGAGGCAGGTGGATCCTGATTGGCACCAGTGGCCTCCTTGGCTATTCTTGCCTCCTCCTCAATCCTGGCCTCCTCGGCATCCTCGTAAGCAATTTGCTGCTTCAAAGTCTCTGCGAAGTCAGTATTTCCGGGCCCAAGCCGGTCCCAGTCAAAGTCGGGGATCGTTCGAATGAACCCCTTCATGAATGAGACCTGACCCTGGGCCACGAAAGTCTCCTCAGCAGTTGCCAACTCAGCCTTGGCACCATCCAGCTTGCGAGTCAGCTTAGCGATCTCTTCATCCTTGCTTTTAGCAGCTTCCTCGCTGGATTTCTTCAGCTCTAGATATGCTTTTTCAAAGTAATTTCTTTCTTTCTTGACGTTCTTGAGATCGGTGCGAAGCGAGGCGGTTTCAGTAGATAGCTGCTTCTTGAACTCGGCCTGAAGGGATTGTTTGTCTTCCACCTTTTGGAACTCAAGGACCTTGTTCTTTTTATCCAGCAGGAAGTAGTTCTTGGTATGTGCAGCCTGACAGATAAATGCTTCGGCTAAGCATTTAGTTAGAGTGTTAGCATTTTCCTCAGGGGTCGCCTTCCACCAATTGGATGCCTCAGCCTCCTCAGTATACTTGCTCCCCAGCGAAGCAAAGAGATGCTGGGTCGCGGTAGCATTCACGGTCCGTGAGGGTGGCTGGGATGATCCATCAGGTGGCCCATCTTTCCTCGCCCGCTTCAAAGGGCTTTGTTCGGGTGAATTCTGAGTTTGATCCCCAGCAATATTTGTCTAGGATGGAGGATCGCTGACAATTTTAGCAACTGGTGGCTTAATGGGAGGAGGAGGAGGAACTTTCGAGCCAGAGACCGCTTTTGAGGTCACCCCTTTCTTGCCACTTTGAAGAAATGGGGGAGCTTGACCTCTTCCACCGCGAGCAGACATGTTTGTAGAGAAATAAAAGACAAGTTACAAACAGTTCAAAAAATATGGCATAAAGTAAAATAGTTAAGATGCAAAATTAGAAGACAGTTATGCATATGGAGGAAAAAGGAAATGCGATGCAATATGCAAAGAGTAAGGGGTCATATCGCTATATAAAAGTACCCTCTTCGTCTGTTATTGCGACATGAGAAAACGAGGCCTCTTCTGTTATCTTTTTTTTCTTCAAGGCCCGCCTCGCATTCGAAGGCCCCGCTTCAGGGGAAGCACCTATTCCTTCCTTGAGGAATCCGCATTCTATTAGGTTTTCTAGAGAAAGAAGAGTCCTAATTCCTCTGTGGTGGATTTTGTTAATACATCATCGGCTCGCTATTTTTCAACACCTCTTAAGACGGTGCGAACTGGAGCGACTGCGATGCCAAAGGAGTTATTAGTTTGTGAACAAAGAGCAAAGAGTAAGATAAAGGGTTACTGCTTCGATAGCTTACCGGGAAGGTAGTTGAAGCTCGTTTTAACTCAGGGAACCTCGTGTACATAGAAGAAAGGCTCCTTCCACGAGCCTGCATTACTTATTCCGCTAGGGAGAAGGCTTTTCTTGTTGAATTCTGGCCACACTGAAAAATAGACGTAGCCAAAATCCTTGGCCCTACATCGCTTCAGTTGAAGGAAGTAGCCCATTGTCTTCGCGTCTAGGGGCGGATATCCAAGCTTGTGGTAAAGTATGTACAGGGCAATCATAGATCGATAGTCATTGGTGCTAATTTGGATGGGGGCTAGATAATATGTCTCACAGACATCCTTGATGAATGGGTGGAGAGGAGAAGAGACGATTATCTTCATCAGAGGGACCGTTAGAACCATTCTGGGCACCCTGCCTCCATTCTCTTCGTGATTAAAGCGATAGCATCGCATTTTCTTCTTAGGCAGAATGATCTTGCCTTCAGGACGGAACCTTGCGACCCCCTCTGTGATAGTCTTCACGATCAATGTTGAAGACATATCGCGGCATGCCAGGACGCGAGGTTTGCCTGGATTAATCTTTGAACCGTGCTCAATATCCTTCGGGTTAGGCCCATCAACATATATAACTCCCACCAGCTCTGGTTGAGGGGTAGGGACGTAAGGATCGGGGGAAGCCTCAGAAACATAGTCATAATCTTTGAAGTTTACGACTCTGGCCACTTCGTCAAGGCCACCATCATCCGAGGAAGGCTCTTCGTAGTCATCATCATCAGAATTAGCTTCGTTGTCGGCGCCTCCCTCATTATCATAATAGGCATCGCCTAATGAATCTATTGGAGAATCGCTTATATGAATGGGCGACATGGTTTGAGATAGGGGTATTCTGGAGAGAATTTCCGCTGCTTGAGAGCTAAATGCATCTCCTTTCTTTGTCAACATTTCAATGTCATGCTCGATGTCAGTCATTTCGGTGTGGGGCTCGTTCTGAGCAGGAAGTACATCTAAAGATTTGTCTCATGAACTAGCAGGACGTTTGTATCGCCACTTATCTAAGGGCACCTCTCTAGTATATTCCTCGTTTGACCACTGCAAGTCGAAGTATAACTTGAACGAGCTTTCACTAGTGCTCGTAGCTCTCGCGATATTGGCTGCTGCAGCATCGCTAATTTGTATATGAGGCATCGGAGAAGGTGTCCTTGAACTGTCGTCTTGCGACATCTAAAAAGAAGTGAAATGATTAAGTGTGTGCTCTTACAGAAAGCAAGTGAAGGGAGAAAAGAATAAATAGATAGAAGGGCTCTATGTGTTTCCGCTTCGCTTGTAGGAAATAATGGAAGGTTCATATTTCTAAATGAGGGATCGCATCTATATTCCTAAAGGAAGGATCGTATAATTATTATAACGAGGGCGGGATCGCACATTAAAAAAGATGATGTGGGATCGCAGTTAGTATGGATCGCATCGCATATAATTGAAACTATCTAATCATGCAATTATGATGAAGAACAGCAATGTAAATGCAACAGAGGAATGGAGACTTACTTTTTCTTGAAAAAGATTGAAGAAATCTGAAGAAAGTTGAGGTCGCTGGTATTGAAGCTCGATAATTTCTTGTGTTTGATCCGGGAGCAAACTGACAGCACTTCGGTAATGTGTTTGTAAAGATAAAGAAAGAAATGATTGTGACAGGAGTATATATAGTCATCAGGAGAGAGAAAGATACAGCACACGTGTCATCATCTCAACCGTTGAACATGCATCTCGAGACACAACAGCTGTCAAACCTCTTCAAATTCTTGGGGTCGCGACCGTTCCGACGGTCATATTCATGTCAGTAGCGAGCCATGGCCTCGCATTGCGGCATCACCTGATTAATACTTGAGTCCACATCGCATCTCTAATGGCAACATGGACTCGGGGGGTAGTTGCTATGCCCAAATCTAGCATAATAGCTAAATTGATTTGATTTGCTAAATTTATGGTTCATAATTGACTATGGGCCTAAAAGATGACAATTGGGCCAATAAAGAACACCATTGGATTCAGCCCGACACAGCTACAGTGCCACTGCGCTCATGATCCGGTCTAAGGGACCGCTTCGCTGGTACACTCTCCTTGGGATCGCTTCGCGATGCCAACACATCTGTTGGATCGCTATCTCTAATTCTTTATTGGAAGGCTCATGGCCAGATCCAAGGTCGCATGAGTAGTTGAACATATGGGGTCGCATGCTAGGTCCTGATTGATCCTCTATTGACCAATTCTATCCGTTCGAGACTATGGGCTTCCACAACTGGGCCATGGATCACGGATAGGGTTGATGATTTACTGCCATGTCAGCCCTAAACGAGTGGGCTTGGACTTTGGTCTATCTTCTAAAACCCTAGCCCGCCTAGGTAACTTGTTGCCCAAGAACTACGTCAGGCTTGATCCCTATAAATAGGGTACGTAGGCACCTTGATACGGATGAGAAACAGTTTACCTGAAAACACCTATTAAGCTCAGCCACATCTAAACACACAAACCCTAATTCCTTGTTCTTGTTTTGTTAGCAAAATATCCGTATTTTGCTCCGATAATCCAGCAAACCTCCAAAATATTGTTATACAATATTCTCCCTATAACACATTGATTTATAGAAGTTGATTTCTACTCCTTTTATTTACTTTGCGCAACTTTTTCTATTTCTTTGAACTTTATTTTAGATAAAAAAAAAAGAGGATGTGAGAAGGTGACTTAATACTATAATGCCAGAAGTTCCAAGAGTCCTCATAAGTGTTTAAGACATTTTTCTTTAATTTTCCAATTTTCGAATATTTATTAAAAAATTATTTTTTCACACTTAATAGCATTGTAATTAATCATCAAATGCATTTATTAAATTTATTTTATTCTAACTATATTAAAATTTAGCAAATTTTATTTGAGCACTATAAATAGTAATTTAACATAAAATAATAATTATGTTATAAAATTATGATTATTTTTAGGTAAAATGATAACTCAAAATTATTTATATTTTGACATTTTTATTCCCTTATTCAAAATCACTACAATTTCATTTTGGGCGACTTTAGAACAAACTATCTTTAATTTTTGTGAAATTCTTCATTAGTGTTTGTGAACAAATCGGGATGGTCATGAAAATATTAGATTGATGGTTAACATCTAAAATTTGTATACAAGTAATAATAGCAGGTTTTTACCTTCGTGCATTAACAAATTACAAGTGAGGTGTGATAAACTTGATTAAATTTGAACCTCGAACCTTTTCTCGGTCGATTAAATTGATAAAAAAAATTATATATCTGTTTTTCACATATACTATGTCGAAATTGACACTTTTAACTAAATAAATTCTTGCACTATTACTGAACATGTGTGTTATGAAAAGGATATCAGCTATTAAAAACGTTACATATTTATATTTAATATCTATAATTTTTTATTGTAAAGATTAAGTATAAATTGTAATTGTGATTTGACATATTTATAATTTTTTAAAAAATTTATTAAAATTTTAGATATATAGTGTGAGTATTCTTCCAAATAACAATTTATATCAATTCTTTTGAATCAATTTTTCTAGAAAACTCTCTACAAAGCGCAATTTTTTCTAATATAATCAAAATTAAATATTTTCATTTTTAGTATGAAAAATAATTGTCACGCAAAATGCGGATAAGTTGCCTATTTTTCTAATAATTCTTAATTGTATTTCTTGCTTATGAAATTTCTAAAGTTCACTCTAAAATAAGAACCAATTAATGTAATTTAAGTATACTTTATTTGTGGGTCTAATAAAAAGTCAAAATTTAACTCTACTGATGTATATATATATATATATATATATATATATATATAATTGAATTGAACTAATTGGACCCTTCTCAAAACGGGTAAAATACAAATGTTATTCCATTATATTAGGTTCGAACAAGTTATTATTCTAATTAAATAAAATTTTATATTATTAATGAGCATGTATCTTACTAGAGGGACGTCGATTTTTAAGAACGTATTTCATTATTGTTGTGGAATAAAAACTAGTTTACGATTTGTAATTAATGCTAGGGTGGTTGAGCTTCGAGCTTTAATGGCTGCTTCTCCGTTCGAGACTAAACGGTCCTCACAGAATGCCTACGTATCTCTGTATTAGAGAATCAAGCCAAGAAAACGTAGTTCTGAGATGAGGGGTCTGGCCCTTTATATAGGCTGAGAAGCCTTTAGAATTATGGTAGGAGTCAGAGACTTGGTAGAAAAGTCTTTGAGGAAAGTTCTAGATCTATTCCTTGTAGGAATCAGTTTCCATGTTGAATTGGATGCCTTGGTGGATAAGTCTGGTGGAAATAATATCCTTTTCCAACTCTTATTGCTGAGCTGTTTATTTCCCCCAATATTAATTACGAAGTTAATATTATAATTGGGGTTTTGGGCCCAGTTGGTGGGCCCCACGTTTGGGCCATCCTTAGCCTAATTAATGCCACATTAAATGTATCTTTAGGACTTATTTTCAGCCCATATCATTTGCCCCCCAACTTCTAGGAAAATTGATCAGGTTTTCCTTGAAGTTCTGCTTGTCTAATTCGAGACTCGGGTCAGGGTTTATCTTTGATATCGTTTTAACGTAAAGCGTGGAGCGACCGACGCGTTTACAACGACGTTAGATTGTGCCAGTAGCATTGAACGGTGCTAAACGACACTAAACGACACTAAACGGTGCTAAACAGCCTTAAACGACGTTTAAACGATGTTAAACGACGCTAAACGGCGATAAACGGCGCTAAACGGCACTAAACGACACTAAACGATGCTAAACAACCTTAAACGACGTTTAAACGATGTTAAACGACGCTAAACGGCGCTAAACGGCACTAAACGACACTAAACGGTGCTAAACAGCCTTAAACAATGTTTAAACGATGTTAAACGACGCTAAACGGCGATAAACGGCACTAAACGGCACTAAACGACCCTAAACGGTGCTAAACAGCCTTAAACGACGTTTAAACGATGTTAGACGACGCTAAACGGCGATAAACGGCGCTAAACGGCACTAAACGACACTAAACGGTGCTAAACAGCCTTAAACGACGTTTAAACGATGTTAAACGACGCTAAACGGCGATAAACGGCGCTAAACGGCACTAAACGACACTAAACGGTGCTAAACAGCCTTAAACGACGTTTAAACGATGTTAAACGACGCTAAACGGCGCTAAACGGCACTAAACGACACTAAATGGTGCTAAACAACCTTAAACGACGTTTAAACGATGTTAAACGACGCTAAACGGCGATAAACGGCGCTAAACGGCACTAAACGACACTAAACGGTGCTAAACGGCACTAAACGGTGCACCTAAAACCATACGAAAAAATTGAGATTTAGGTCCAGAAGCTGCCCGAGAATTGCTGAAAAACCAATATTCAGGACCACAAGCTAACCGGCGATCGGCCGGATCGAGGGCTAGCTTGTGGTCGGCTAGCTCCTGGTCGGCCGAAGGGCCTCCAACCAAGGTGGTCGGCTGACACCTGGTCGGCTGGAAGGCCTTGATCCCAGGTGGTCGGCCGGCACCTGGTCGGCTGCGGGCTGGTCGGCTGGGGCTCCTGAATGTGCCTTGGTCGGCTAGCTCGTGGTCGGCCGGGGCATCCCAAAACGCCGTGGTCGGCTGCGAGGTGGTCGGCCATGGCTCCTTCAGGTGTCATGGTCGACCATTTTTAAGGATTCAGAAGCTGAATCTCGATCCTAGGTTGGTTTTTTGGTCACCCGTGACTTTCAAGGATTTAGAAGCTGAATCTCGATCCTAGGTTGGTTTTTTGGTCACCCGTGACTTTCAAGGATTCAGAAGCTGAATCTCGATCCAAGGGATTCAGAAGCTGAATCTCGATCCTAGGTTGGTTTTTTGGTCACCCGTGACTTCCAAGGATTCAGAAGCTGAATCTCGATCCTAGGGATTCAGAAGCTGAATCTCGATCCTAGGTTGGTTTTTTGGTCACCCGTGACTTCCAAGGATTCAGAAGCTGAATCTCGATCCTAGGGATTCAGAAGCTGAATCTCGATCCTAGGTTGGTTTTTTGGTCACCCGTGACTTCCAAGGATTCAGAAGCTGAATCTTGATCCTAGGGATTCAGAAGCTGAATCTCGATCCTAGGTTGGTTTTTTGGTCATCCGTGACTTCCAAGGATTCAGAAGCTGAATCTCGATCCTAGGGATTTAGAAGTTGAATCTCGATCCTAGGTTGGTTTTTTGGTCACCCGTGACTTCCAAGGATTCAGAAGCTGAATCTCGATCCTAGGGATTCAGAAGCTGAATCTCGATCTTAGTTTAGTATTTTGGTCAATCGTGACTTCTATCGGGATTACACCTTAATTCAGGATTAGCACTACTAACCTCATGTTTAAGAATAAACTCGTTGTTTATCTTTTTAAGTGCAAACATCCATGCAGTAAATATTCCAGCTATTTCTTTTCCGACAGATATGAATTATAACGATTCCTTCTGTATAACGTGGATAATTTCTGTCCTTTTTCGTCTATAAACGATAGATGACCTGTTAACACGAACCGAGCTGAGATTCAACCTGATGTACCAGGTCATGTATTTTCTATAAAAGAGGAGAAGTAGCCTTCATTTCCATTCACTTCTTCATTTCTGAGCTCTCAAATTCTTAAGTTCTCTTAGGTTCAAGTTACAAGATCCAGTTCGAGCTTCAAGATCAAGTTTCAGATTCAAGATCAAGTTTCAGCTCCTGTATCAAGATGTCGGAAGGTGATCAACCAATGGCTCCCCCGGTCTCCATGATGGAAGCTATGTCAAAGAGGAGTAAAATGAGGACTGCCAAAGGTAAAGAAAGAATTCAACCTCCTACATATGTTGAACATAGATTCGAATCCTTGCTAGAACTTTAAATATCATGAGGGATGCATTTCCCAACTGTTCTAGTCTAGATTCTTTTAATAGTCCCAGTAAATTGTCAGAACGGGATGTTCAAAAGATAAGGGAGTCTTATCACTTTCCAAGTGCCATCCAGGTTCGTCTCCCGAATCCATCAGATAGAACTTGCAACTGGTATCCTGAAAGGATCTGTGTTTACTGGGGTGCCTTAGATGCTGGGTTCAGGTTCCCGGTTGACAATTTTATTATTAGGCTGCTGGCTGAGTATCAGATCCACCCCTGTCAATTGTATCCCAATGCTTGGAGGTACATTTCTATTTTCTTGATAAGGTGTCGGGAGCTGGGGATTCATCCGACAACCACAATGTTTCGAAGTATCTTCGGGGCCTGCAACTCTTCTGAATCCAAGAAAGGATGGGTGAGCCTCAAGCACCGAGCCAAACTTCCACACATGGTGAATCCCTTCTCCTTTCCAGATTCACAACATTTCTAGGAAAGGGAGTTTGTAGTTCTTGAATGGAAGGGCGGTGATTGGGGCAACTTCTTTGTGAAGAAATTCGGGTCTGTAGAAGATAGTTCCCACTTCGTGTGTGACCTTTCTGATCCGGAATTGTTGGACCGGGATAGGCTTCTCGCTGACGACGGTCGCACACACTATAAAACTATTTTAAACGAAAAGAATCTCATTGGGGCTGGCCTTAGCTTTCTTTCCATTGAGGGTAACTTTCTTACTTGAACTTATTATGAACTCTGTTTGTTCTTATACCAATGTTTTTCTCTTTGTATTTCAGCTGCTGAGGAGATTGATAATCGTCCCGAGAACCGGCCTACTATTACCAAGAGGATGCAGAAAAGGGCTGAAGAGAAGCTGAATCCAACTAAGCCTCACATCCCTAATTTCTTGAAGCGTTGTTCTCAAGGTGGTAAACGATCCCGAAACGCTGACGGGGATGTCCGGACTCCTTTCATACCTCCTTGGGGCATATGCGAACAAGACTCGGTCTTCGGGAGTCCTCATTTGGCCCTAGACTGGTCCAAGCTTTCCATCACTCTGCCTGACCAAGCGACAATGCATGCAGGTGACAAGCTGGATGAGTCTCAACTCATGGGCGCCCAAGCCTTGTATCAGGTATGAAATTCCTTCTGTTAAGTTTGACATTGTCATTGATTTCAATTCTGCATATTCCTTGTGGCTCACTTATTTCCTTGTTGCAGGCCAACGCCTATTTTCAAACCGTTTCGACCCAAGGCCGGGCCTTTAGGGACGAAAATATTAGCTTGAGAAATGACTCAATGAGGTTCAGGGAAGAGATTGACGATCTACACTCCCAAGTTGTTCGTGCTGAGGCTAATGCCGCATCTACCCGTAAACAGCTTGCTTCTCTAGCCAGAAAGAAGGCCTCTGATGCCGACAAGGTGATCCAGGCCTACCATAGGTCTGAAGATTTCCTTAAGCTTATTGATGATCATGATGATGAGGTGCGTCCCTTCAACATGTCTGTTGGTTGGGAGAAGGTTATTAACGCTGTGAGTCATAGATTTTCCTTGCCCGAATTGGGGTGCCATCCCGGTTAACCTAGCTTCTGGTTCGGGAACTAAAATTGTTCCCCAGGCATCAGGATCCGGTTCCAGAGGTAGTCATCGTCGTTCTGGGTCCAACTCAAAGGGGGTTGTTCCCGCTGCTAGCCAAGACTCACATTCTTCTGGCTCCCGTGGGAAGAAAGTCCCGCCTGCAAAGAAGGTTGGAGTAGTTCGCCAACCCATCCCTGGGAAGAGACTAATCCGGAACGAGGGCAGTTCTACTTCTTCTTCATCTTCCGAGGAAAAAGGAGCCGAAGTTGCTAGAGCTCAGCCAATGGTGATAGCAGAGTCCGGTGGTGATTCCAGCGAAGACTCAGAGGAGGAGAGTGAGGAAGAGGAGAGCGGCGGAGAGGAGTCTGGCGAAGAGGATTCTTGGGAGGAGTAGCTGGAGTTAGTTCGTGGCCTTGCATGGCCTTGTTAGCCAGATGTGGCTTTATTTGTCTAGATTTCATTCACGGTCCTTGGGGACCAAACTTTTATCTATCTTGTTGATGTAACCTAACTGTTGGCCCTTCGGGGTCTTTATTTATGCATTTGTTTCCTCATTAGTTTGTTTACTTGTTTTCGGTACTTGTCCTTCCTAGACTCACACTCAACAGGTGCTTGGTACATAAACAAAATCACAAAATCATTGAAGGGAAACAAACTTTGCATTAATAATCTAAAATGGGTTTAACCCTTACATAGCTTATTATTGTCCTACTCGGGGCGTAAAGCCCTGGAATGGTTTCATCGAACCTTATTTCTACTCCTCATAATAAATCGATAGAAAGCTGAATCCATGCAAGGATAGCTTATACATAATAAACTTTGAGGTTCAAAGCATGCCAAGTACGGGGCACCTCAACCCCGTCCAAGGTCTCCAACTTATATGATCCTCGCCCCAACGTCTTCTTGACTCGATACGGCCCTTCCCAATTAGGGGCTAGCTTTCCCTTCTGGCCAACTCCAGAAGCCTCGATCTTCCTTAGAACCAGGTCGCCTTGTCGAAAGAACCTTTCCTTAACTCTATGGTTGTAATAAAAGGATGCTTTCTTTTGATGTTCCACATTTCTAGCGTTTGCCTCATCCCTGACTTCGTCAATCAGGTCTAGGGCGAGTCTCATGGCCTCTTCGTTAGTTTCTGGTTCAAAAGCCTCAACTCGAGGTGACGCTTGCATGATCTCCAAAGGCACAACTGCCTCAGCTCCGTAAGCCAGCAGGAACGGGGTTGCTCCAGTGGTCACTTTACAAGTGGTACGGTATGCCCATAGTATAGGCAGCAACTCATCTACCCAAGTGTTTCTAGAGCGTTCAACCCTCTTCTTCAGTCCATCAAGGATAATTCAATTAGCTACCTCAGCTTGCCCGTTGGCTTGTGGATGAGCCACGGAGGTAAAACGAAGCTCAATTGCATTCTCCTCACAATACTTCTTGAACTCTTCATTATTGAACTGTGTCTCATTGTTTGTCACCAAAATTCGTGGGATTCCATACCTGAAAATTATATTCTCCCAAAAGAACTGGGCAACTTGTTTGGTGGTTATCTTGGCTAGAGGTTTAGCCTCAATCCACTTAGTAAAGTAATCAATGGCCACTATCAGAAACTTCCTTTGTGCTGAAGCTACGGGGAAGGGACCGAGTATATCCATTCCCCACATCGCGAATGGAATAGGGGAGTTAACCGATGTTAACATCTCAGGCGGCTGCCTTACTATCGGAGCATGCTTCTGGCATCGATCGCACCGCTTGACATAGCTCTGTGCATCGGCCAGCATTTCTGGCCAGTAGAATCCCAAACGAGTTATTTTGTGAGCTAGGGCTCTGCCCCCAAGTGCTGCCCACAAATACCTTCATGAACTTCTTCCAAAGCTTCCCTTGCCTCTTGGGGCCTCAAACATTTCAAGTACGGGATAACGAAATATCTTTTGTAAAGAACGCCCTCGATCAAGGCATATCTCAATGCTCTCACGGACAGCTTTCGTGCCTCCGAGGCACTGTCGGGGAGCCATCCAGTTTCTAGGTGAGCTTTGATAGGATCTATCCAACAGCTTCCCACATCAATTGGTGCCACTAATTTTGAGTTGATAGTCGGGGCCTTCAAGACCTGGAAGTAAACACTCCCTGCATAATTTTCTATTTCGGAAGAAGCGAACTTGGACAGGGCATCGGCCTTAACGTTCTCTTCTCTCGGAATGTGTTCTACATAACACTCATCAAACTGAGTCATGACAGCTTTCACGACTCGCAGATACTTTGCCATAGTTTCATCCTTGGCCTCAAATTCACCATTCACTTGAGAGACTACTAATCTTGAATCTCCACAAACTTTGAGATTCTTGACTCTCATGATTCTGGCCAAGCCTAAACCAGCTATCAAGGCCTCATACTCAGCTTCATTGTTAGTTGTCTGGAAATCCAACTTCAAATCATATTCGACTGTGAACCCATCGGGGCTTTGCAACACTAAGCCTGCGCCACTAGATTTTGTTTTTGATGCTCCATCAAAATAGAGCACCCAATATTCCTTCTGATCAGGTTCAAGTTCTCAATCTTTATCTTGCTTCTCAGGGGTTGTTATTGTCTCCTGCCCCCCGACTTCTTGGTTGCTAATGGTGCATTCAACCACGAAGTCAGCCAATGCCTGAGCCTTAATGGCTGTTCGAGGCTTATACGTGATGTCAAATTCTCCAAGTTCGATCGCCCACTTGATTAGCCTTCCACTAGCCTTTGGGCTATGCAATATGTTTCTCAACTGTTGGTCCGTCAGGACTTCAATCTTATGTGCCTGGAAGTACGGGCGTAACTTCCTCGAGGCTGTTATCAAAGCCAAGGCGAACTTCTCAATGGGAGAGTAATTCAGCTCAGCCCCGTGCAACACCTTGCTCACATAATAGATAGGTTTCTGGACCTTCTTTTCTTCTCGAATAAGAATGGCGCTCAACGCTTGCTCGGATACCGCCAGGTATAGAAAAAGGGTCTCCCCGGGACTAGGTTTGGCCAGCAACGGGGCTTCAACCATGTACTTCTTCAGTTGTTCAAAGGCCTCTTGGCTCTCAGAGGTCCACTCAAAATTTTTCACCTTCTTCAATGCTTGAAAGAACGGCAAGCATTTGTCACCAGACTTGGAGATGAATCTTCCTAAAGCCGCTACCCGGCCTGTCAACTTCTGCACATCTCTTATAGAGCGTGGTGGCTCCATGTCTAAGATTGCCTTAATCTTGTCACGGTTGGCCTCTATGCCTCGCTTTGAAACCATCAGACCCAAAAATTTTCCTGATCCAACGCCAAAGGCACACTTGGCTGGATTCAACATCATTTTGTGGTGCCTCAGCACTTCGAATGCCTCTCTGAGGTGCTTAATGTGGTCTGCCTTGAACAGGCTCTTGACTAGCATGTCATCAACATAGACCTCCATGGTTTTTCCAATCAGATGGGCGAATATCTTATTCACCAGTCGTTGGTAAGTAGCTCCTGCATTTTTTAGACCGAAAGCCATAACAAGATAGCAGAAAACACCAAAGTCAGTTATGAAAGATACCTTAGGGACGTCATCTTTGTGCATCTTAATCTGATTGTAGCCGCTGAACCCATCCATGAAGCTCAGCATCTCATGTCCAGCTGTGGCATCTATTAACATGTCTATCCTTGGTAAAGGGAAGCAATCCTTAGGGCATGCATCATTCAAGTCGGTGAAGTCTATACACATCCTCCACTTACCGTTTGCTTTCTTGACCATCACAGGGTTAGCCAACCATTCTGGAAACTGAATTTCTTCAATAAACCCAGCTTCTAAGAGCTTTTCCACTTCTTGCTTTATGGCCTCTTGCCTTTCAGGTGCAAAGTTCCTCTTCTTCTGCTGTATTATCTTCCGATTAGGATCGACATTCAACCTATGAGTTATGAGTTGGGGATCAATCCCTGGCATGTCAGCTGCTGTCCAAGCAAACACGTCGTTATTTTCTTGCAAGAATGCTATCAATTTGCCCTTCAGGGGTTCCTTCAGAGAGGCTCCTATATAAGTCACCTTCTCAGGGTCGCCTAGCTCCAGAGGAATAGGTATTAAGTCCTCTGCTGGCTTTCCTCTGTGTTCATCATCACCACGGACATCCATGTCTTCGATTGGAAGTACCTGCCCCCCGATTCCATCAGCCCTTAACGCGGATACATAACAACTTCTTGCCATCTTCTGATCACCCTTTTGTTCTCCAACACCATTCATGGTTGGAAACTTAATCTTCATGTGATATGTGGAGGCCACAGCCTTGAATGCATGAAGTCCAGTCCTTCCTAGGATCGCGTTATAGGTCGAGGATGCCTTGATCACAAGGAAATTCAACATCTGAGTAGCTTCTCTAGGTTCCTGTCCAATCGTCATGGGTAACTGAATAGTCCCTTCAACCTTGGACTCAACTCCATTAAATCCGTAGATTGGCATGTTGGTGGGGGTCAACTGAGAATCGGTGTACCCCATTTTCACAAACGCATCGTGAAACAAGATATCAACAGAAGCTCCATTGTCTATCAAGACTCGTTTCACCTCCGAGTTTCCAATCACAGAAGTTATGACCAACGGGTCGTCATGGGGGAACTTTACCCCTTCGAGATCTAAATCATCAAACCCAATAACTATTTCAGTCTTGGCACGTTTTGGGGCTTCTCCCACGATGTGCATTACTTCTCTGGCATACGCTTTTCGAGAGTTTCGAGTCGTGCCGGCCGCTGTCGGGCCTCCCCAAATCATATTAACAACTGGCCCTCGGGGCTGTGGGTTACGATCACGATCACGATTGTTATCTCTCCTGTCATTGTCTCTCCTATCATAGTCCCTTCTTTGGGTTCCACGATCATCATTCTTCGTGAACCTGCTTAGCTTTCCTTTTCGGATCAAGAACTCAATCTCATCTTTCAACTGTCTACAATCATCGGTATCATGACCCACATCACGGTGGTACCTACAGTATTGATCCTTGTTTCTTTTCGTGGGATCACCCCTAAGTGGCTTCGGCCATCGGAAATCTTTATCCTTCTCAATATCTAACAAGATCTGACTCCTAGGAGCATTCAGTCTCGCATAGTCGTTGAATCTTGGTCCCAAATTCTTCTTCGGGGGTGAATCAGAATCCTTGCTAGTCCGGGGATACTTGTCCCTAGCATCATACTCTTGTTCTTGCTTTCGTTTCTTCGAATCATTAGAAACCTTGCCATTGCCTCCTGTAGTTTCTTTCTTCATGCTGTCCTCGGCCTTGATATATTTGTCGGCCCTCCGTTGGAGCTCGGCCATATTTTCAGGAGGATGTTTTGCCAAAGACCTTTTAAAGAAGAGATCAGTGGTTCCGTGTGCCAGGGCTACCATGGCCACCTTATTTTCCAGATCAGTGATATTCAACGTCTCCTTGGTGAACGGCTTGAGGTAATCCCTTAGATTCTCGTTCTTCCCCTGCACCACATACATAAGGGATGCAGAACTTTTTTCATGAACTCTCCCACTAATGAACTGGCTGACAAAGGCGGCACTCAGCTCTTTGAACGAGCCGATTGAGTTTGCAGGTAAGCGGCTATACCACCTTTGAGCCATGCCAGACAGGGTTTGAGGGAACGCCCTACACTTTAAGGCGTCGCTCGCAGGCTGCAACAGCAGTGCATTTGAGAATGTCCTAACATGGTTTGCGGGATCGCCCGTTCCATCATAGGCCTTGATTGTCGGCATCTTGAACTTCCTTGAGATGCGAGCATTCATTACCTCCTCAGTGAACGGAGGTGTAGGATCATCAGGATCCCCAAGGGGCATCAGATCCCTAGGGTTACTTTTGGGGGTCTCCACCCTTGTTGATTTTTCAATCGGGGCTTCGGCCCTTCGTTGTCTCCTCGAGGGCCTCTCCAAATTTATAATGGGAATCCTCCCTGTAACTGGAGGAGGTTGAATCAGACTTCGCCTTGCTTGCTCTCTAGCAATATCATCCTTCAGCCTTTGGATCTCTGCCTCATGAGCCTTAATCCTTTCCTCAGCCGTTTGTGGAGGTCCATCATGGATTCTTTGGGACCTCCTTCGAGGTTCTTTACTAGCGCGTCGCCTCCTCGGGGCTTCATCACGATCATCATTGTCATCCTCAGACGTTGAATCATCAGAATAGGGACCAGAGTAATCATCGTACTCCCGATCTCGGATCTGTAAGGCATGACCGCTCGGTCCAGGTTCCCTGTGTTGAGGGGGATAATTAGGCAGCCCATACATCGGGTTGGTATTCAAAGGGAGATCCGTGGTGTGGATCTGTACCCCCGGAGGTAGCGTACGACCAGCGCTATCAAGAGGAGAAACCACCATCTGAAGAGGGTTAGTTTCTTGGCTTTGAGGAATAGCCACAGTGCCCTCAACATGGGGAATCGTCCCTGAGGGTTGAGAGGTTAGAGGTTGAATGACCGTCCCTGTTAGTGGGGGTAATTGTCCTCCTTCAGCGGTGATGAGCGGATCAGAGATAGCAGGTGGAGCAGAGCTAAGGGGTATGGCCTCAGTTGATGTTGTTCTTCGTGTTTGAACCATGGTTTATGTCTTCGTCCCACAGACGGCGCCAAATGTTGTGGAATAAAAACTAGTTTACGATTTGTAATTAATGCTAGGGTGGTTGAGCTTCGAGCTTTAATGGCTGCTTCTGCGTTCGAGACTAAACGGTCCTCACAGAATGCCTACGTATCTCTGTATTAGAGAATCAAGCCAAGAAAACGTAGTTCTGAGATGAGGGGTCTGGCCCTTTATATAGGCTGAGAAGCCTTTAGAATTATGGTAGGACTCAGAGACTTGGTAGAAAAGTCTTTGAGGAAAGTTCTAGATCTATTCCTTGTAGGAATCAGTTTCCATGTTGAATTGGATGCCTTGGTGGATAAGTCTGGTGGAAATAATATCCTTATCCAACTCTTATAGCTGAGCTGTTTATTTCCCCCAATATTAATTACGAAATTAATATTATAATTGGGGTTTTGGGCCCAGCTGGTGGGCCCCACGTTTGGGTCATCCTTAGCCTAATTAATGCCACATTAAATGTATCTTTAGGGCTTATTTTCAGCCCATATCAATTATATTTATTATTTATAAAATTTTGATTGTAAAGATTACGTACGTAATATCATGACTAATTTTCATGTTTATGATTTTCTTTTATAAATTATTAATTTAAATATATAACGAGAGTAGTCTTCCAACTAATAATTTCTATAATCTTTTTTACATTAATTTTCTTAAAAAAAACTCTTAAAATAGCTATCAATAGTTTTTAATTTGGAGAATTTGGTTATCATTTTACCTTGAATAAATTAACTTTTAAACTCTTTGATTGTCCTATAAAATATATAATAATTAGGTAATAGATTAATTTTTAAATGGTTCATGTCAGTGTTGTTTTTAGATCATTATTTGAGGAAAAATAGATATTTGATAATTAATTATTTAAACATATGTCTAAAAACTTAAAATTTTAATTAATTCTTAAACAAAATTTATAATATATGAATTAAAATTTACAAGGCCGTGCATCCCGCGGCTAAGTTGCCTAGTATATTATAATAGCAGGTTATAATAGCAGGAGATTGGAGAGACTTTCACTCTAAAGCTTCAAAACAAAATTCTTGATTTTTCACATTTTTTTATTATTTTTATTAAAATAATATCCTTTCATTTAATAGGATTTTAATTAGAAATTAATTGTACCTATTAAAATTATATTAAATACACTTTATTTTATACTTAAAATAAAATTTTAGCCAATAATTATTATAATTATCTATATAAAATATTTCACTTATGATTATTACTTTATTAGAACATTATAATTATTATATTAATAAAAATATTAATTACCCATATAAAAGTACAATTATTTCAACGTAAAATGATAAAATAAAATTATTTATATAGTCCATTTCTAATCCTTATTCGAAATCACTTCAATTTTTTTAGGCAATAATAAATAAACAATTTTAACTTTTCAACAAATTCTTAATCAATTATCGTGATAAACATGATAAGATACGGAAGTATATAAATTTTCCAATCTATCTATATATCTATATATATTATAATGTCGGGAGATCAGAAAGTTATCAGAAGCGTTCAAGATACTTTTCTTGAATTTTCATTTATTTGATTTTCTTATTAAAATTATTTTCTTACATTTCGCACTGCTCATTATCTAGCAGCTGTAAGGCTGGATGCTATGTACTACACCATGTTAAAGCTTGACTTAGACATGGGCTTTGGGCCACCAATCCCTCAACTCATGACATCCCCTATCCCCCAGGGATTTGTCATTGGCTTCGCTCCAACGGGCGATCATCAGACTCAAGCCCAGGTCTTAGCTCAGGATCAAGACTCCGCTAACGGAGGAGGATCTCAGTAACTCTCTTGCCACAACTAGGCTTGTATTTGCCAGTCTTTTGTCTCCACTTCTCTCTTCATTTCTAATAAATAGTTCTTAATGACAAATTAATTAGTCATTAATTATACCTAATAAATAAATATTAAATTTTATTTCATTTAATTTATTTAAAAAATTACAAAATTTTATTTGAGCATTATAATTATTATTTCAATATAAAATATTAATTAAATATATAATTAAGTTTATTTTTAGGTAAAATGATGACTAAAAATTGTTTACATTGCGTCCTTTTTTATTCCCTATCGAACAATACTACAATTTTTTTCGGACAATTGTAGTAGAGATGACGCTTAACTTCTCAAGCAATCTTTATTATTGGTGATTATAGAAATAGTAAAAAATTATGAAATATACAAATCTTTGCTTAACAACTGCAATAGAAATAATAGAAATAGTTTTGTATTTTTACAAATGAATAAATTATATATAGGTTATGACCAACTCGATTAAATTGAAAAAACCCAATTTTATTGGTGTTGTGGAATAAAAACTAGGTTACGATTTGTAATTAATGCTAGGGTGGTTGAGCTTCGAGCTTTAATGGTTGTTTCTGCGTTCGAGACTTAATCGGTCCTCACAGAGTGCCTACGTATCTCGTATTGAGAATCAAGCCAACGTAGTTCTGAGAATGAGGGGTCAGGCCCTTTATATAGGCTGAGAAGCCTTAGAATTATAGTAGAATTAGGTGACTTGGTGGGCAAACCACCGCCTTGAGGAAGGTTGTAGACCCCTTCCTTGTAGGAATCAGTTTCCATGTTGAAGTATGTGCCTTGGAGGCTAAGTCTGACGAAGATCAGCATCCTTATCTGACTCTTATTGCTGAGCTGTTTTATTACCCTTAATATTAATTACAAAATTAATATTGTTAATAGGGTTTTGGCCCATCTGGTGGGCCCCACGTTTGGACCATACTGGGTCTAATTAATGTGACATTAAATGTGTCTTTAGGGTTTATTTTTAGCCCATATCATTTGCCCCCCAACTTCTAGGAAAACTGATCAGGTTTTCCTTGAAGTTTTAACGGTCCTTTCCAAGACTCGGGTCAGGGTTCATCTTTATACACTAGTGTTTCACGAGTATTGTCTTTATGTAAAGCGTGGAGCGACCGACGCGTTTACGACAATGTTAATTCGATGCTAATCGGCACTAATCAGCCTTAAAGACATTTAAACAATGTTTAAACGACGTTGAACGGCATAAAACGGCACTAAACGGTACTAACTAGCCTTAAACGACACTTAAACAACGTTTAAGTGACGTCAACCGGCATTAAACGACACTGAACGGTGCTAGAAGACACTGTCGGTGCTAACGACATTACTGGTGCTATCGGCACTAACGGTGCTAATCGGTACTTAATCGGTGCTTATCGGCACTGACGGTGCTATCGGCACTAACGGTGCTAATTGGCACTTAATCGGTGCTTATCGGCACTAACGGTGCTATCGGCACTAACGGTGCTAATCAGAGGAGATTCAGGACAACTGCAGCCTCTTCCGGGCAGCTAGTCAGCCGACAAGGGTCCTGGTCAGCTGCCAGGTGCTCCTGGTCGGCTGCCAGGAGATCCTGGTCGGCTGCCAGGAGATCCTGGTCGGCTGCCAGGAGATCCTGGTCGGCCAGACCCCCTCTATGGCACCTGGTCGGCTGCCAGGAGCTCTTGGTTGCCTGGTAGGTGCTCCTGGTTGCCTACCAGGTGCTCCTTGTTCGCCGGCAGATTGACGGGAGATCCATGTTGACTTTAATGATGCCACACGATGCTTAAACGACGTTTTAATGTCTGTTAAACGACGTTAAATGGCATAAAACGGCACTACATGGTGCTCATCGACTCTATACGGCGCTAAGTTGAAGGTCGATGTTTGTCCCGGAAAGTAAGAAACCTTCAATAGAACCATCAAACGATCCAACCAACCGAAGGGAGGTGCCAAGATGGGTGTCAGGGAGTCAACTGGAGCCCCTCCGTGGCACCTGGTTGGCTGCCAGGTGCTCCTGGTCGGCTGCCAGGTGCTCCTGGTCGGCTGCCAAGTGCTCCTGGTCGGCTGCCAGGAGATCCTGGTCGGTAGCCAGGAGATCTTGGTCGGCCAGGGGGTGCTCCTTGTCGGCTGGAACCTTCCAAGGTTGTAGAAAACTCTGTGACCTTCGCGTGGGCTGTAAGATCGCCCAAATCTGATACCCGGAGCTCAAGATATGACCAAAACAGCGTGAGGTCGGCTGACAAGAGAGCTTCTGGTCGGCCAGACCCCTTCATGGGCAGCTGGTCGGCTGCCAGGAGGTCCTGGTCGGCTGGAGACCTTCCAAGGTTGTAGAAAACTCCATGACCTTCGCGTGGACTGTAAGATCGCCCAAATCTGATACCCGGAGCTCAAGATATGGCCCAAACAGCGTGAGGTCGGCTGACAAAAGAGCTTCTGGTCGGCCAGACCCCTTCCTGGGCAGCTGGTCGGCTGCTAGGAGGTCCTGGTCGGCTGGGGACCTTCTATGGTTGTAGAAAACTCCATGACCTTCGCGTGGACTGTAAGATCGCCCAAATCTGATACCCGGAGCTCAAGATATGGCCCAAACAGCGCGAGGACCTCTCTTCGTGGCACCAGGTCGGCTGGAGGATGCTCCACGTCACCTAGGGATGCTCCAGGTCGGCCAGACCTCCTCCGTGGCACCTGGTCGGCTGCTAGGTGCTCCTGGTTGCCTGCCAGGTGCTCCTGGTCGGCTACCAGGTGCTCCTGGTTGCCTGGGAGTGCTTAAACGACGTTTCAATCTATGTTAAACGACGTTGAATGGCATAAGACGGCACTACACGGTGCTAATTGATGCTTGAACGACATTTAGTTGGAGGTCGATGTTCATTCCGGAAAGTGATAAACCTTCAACAGAACCATCAAACGATCCAACCAACTGACGGGAGGTGCCAGGAGGTCGGTTGAAGCCCCTCCGTGGCACCTGGTCGGCTGCCAGGAGATCCTGGTCGGCCAGACCTTCTCCATGGCACCTGGTCGGCTGCCAGGAGATCCTGGTCGCCCAGACCTTCTTCATGGCACCTGGTCGGCTGCCAGAAGATCCTGGTTGCCTGCCAGGTGCTCCAGGTTGGCTGACAGGTGCTCCATGGTCGCTTTGTCGTGCCTCTCGGAGCTTTTCGCAATGCCTGGAGTCTCGTTCTTGAATCGCGTCCTTGATATTTGTATGTTGTATACATCCTTTCAAGGCATAATTAATCTCTCTTTCTTGTTCTAAGATGTGGAGCTTGTGATGAAGCTTTTTAGTTCTTGCCCCCCTTGTTTCATATGGTGGAGGTCTTGCTTCTCGTTTGATCGTTCAAGAAGTTTCTTTTCCACTGAGCACTTGACTTCAAGTCTGGTTTACATTGTTATCTGGTTGTCAACCCTTTATCTTGATTCTAGGTTTCCAACCTTCCTTTGGTTTGAATTCGATTGACGGCTCTTGATTCAAGTCCTTAAACTCAAACGACGAACTCGATTGGAGACAAACAACCTTTTTGGCCATCAAGGCTAAACATTTGTATCGGAATTTGAGATTCCAGATTAAGTAAGGAATGACAAAGGACCTCTTATCTCAACATTCTCACTAACAGTTTCTGTGCCTTCAAGGCATTATCAGGGAGCCAACCAGTCTCAGGGTGAGCTTTTATGAGGGTCTATCCTTCAGCTTACATCAATTGGTGCTATCAATTTGAAATAATAGACGGGGCCTTCAAGACCTGAAAGTAAACTCTTCCGGCATAGTTCTCTATCTCAGAAGAAGTGAACTTAGATTGGGCATCAGCCTTAACGTTCTGTTCTCTCGAAATGTGCTTCTCATACCATTCACTCAAACTCAGTCATCACGGCCTTCACGACTCTCAAGTACTTTGCCGTAGTTTGAGATTCTTGACTCTCATTATTCTAGCCAAGCCTAAACCGGCTATCAAGGCTTCATACTCATCTTCGTTGTTAGTTGTCGGAAAGTCCAATTTTAAATCATACTTGACTGTAAACCAATCGGGGCTTTGCAAGACTAAACCTGCACCACTAGATTTTGTTTTTGATGCTCCATCAAAATAGAGCACCCAATGTTCATTCTGATCAGGTACAGGCTCTTCATCTTTTTCTTCATTTCCAGGGGTGGTTACTATATCCTGCCCCCCGACTTCTTGGTTGCCGATGGTACATTCAACCACGAAGTCAGCCAATGCCTGGGCCTTAATGGCTATTCGAGGCTCATACGTGATGTCAAATTCTCCAAGTTCAATCGACCACTTAATTAACCTTCCACCGGCTTTCGAGCTATGTAATATGCTTCTCAACTGCTGGTCCATCAGGACTTCAATGTTTGTCTTGGTCTTTGGTGTTGAACGTCGATGTTCGAAGGTTGAACGCCAATGTTTGAAATCAAGGGTTTTCAATCTCAAGGGTGTTTAAATCACCGAAATATCTATCAGAGCTGCTGGTCCAAGGCCAGAGGGTTTCCGGTTAACCCAACGAGGTCTTGAAAGTCCATGACCCCCTCGAGCTTGGCCTTCATAACTGAGCTTGGCCTTTATGGCTGATCTTGGCCTTCATGGCTAACAACTTCTTTTCTTCAACCTAGGATTCGGGGTTGATTCCTCGATTTAGATTTCGATAAATGCAATCCCGTTGGTTTCTTGCCTTTTAAATTTCTGAGACGAGAGCTTGCTTGATCTTCTTGATCCTTGCTTAAGGTTATCTATTGACCTTCATCCTTGGATCCTTAACTCAGGTACTTAATAAGTATTGAAGAGTAGCTAGTCCTTCACATCCTCGGCCTTTGATGGCTTTGATTATTGCATGTGGCTTTTATCTTCTTGTCTTTTATCCAGGGTCCTTCACAGACTTAAACTCTTACTTGGTCGCGTTGTAACCTAACTCTTGACTCTTCGGGATCCTTATTAATGCATTTGTTTGTTTTCCATTCGCGTATTTTCTTATTTTCGGTACTCGGTCATCCTTGACTTGCACTCATCGGGTGTTTGGCACATAAATAAAATCACACAGTCAATGAATGGAAATCAAACTTGCATTAATAACTTGAAATGGGTTCAACCCTTACATAGAGTACTACTATCCTACTCGGAGCAACATGCTCTGCAATGGTTTCAATGAACCTTATTTCTACTTCTACTAGATAAATATGAAGCTAGGTCCTACTAGGATAACTTGAGCCCATCGGGGCTTTGCAAGACTACGTCTGCACCAGATTTTGTTTAGATGCTCCATCAAAATAGAGCAACCTCCACTCCTTTTGGTGTCCTCCTTATTATTCTGAAGTTCACTTCCTGCTTGGGGTATTACCTCCTGCCCCCCGACTTCTTGGTATTCCTTACCTCTACGGACATCCATGTCTTCAATCGGAAGGACCTGCCCCCCGATTCCATCAGGCCTTAACGAGGCTACATAACAGCTTCGTGCCATCTTTTGATCACCTTTATGTTCTCCAACACCATTCCGGGTTGGGAACTTGATCTTCATATGATAAGTTGAGGCAACAGCCTTGAATGCATGAAGTCCAGTCCTTCCGAGGATAGTGTTGTACGTTGAAACCGCCTTGATTACCAGGAAGTTCAACATCTGAGTGGCCTTCTTGGGCTCCTGTCCAATAGTCACGGGCAATTGAAGAGTCCCTTCAACTTTAGATCCTACTCCATTAAATCCATATATAGGCATGTTATTGGGGGTCAACTGAGAATCATTGTAACCCATCTTCACAAATGCATCATGAAATAGAACGTCAACGGAAGCTCCATTATCTATCAAGACTCGCTTCACTTCTGAGTTTCCAATTACAGGAGTTATGACCAACGGGTCGTCATGGGGGAACTTCACCCCTTCAAGATCAGAATCGTCAAAACCAATTGCGATTTCAGTCCTAGCCTGCTTCGGGGCCTCTCCCACGATGTGTATCACTTCTCTGGCATAAGCCTTCCGAGAATTCCTTGTTGTGTCGGCCGTAGTCGGGCCTCCTGAGATCATGTTGATTATTGGCCCTCGGGGTTGTGGGTTGCGATCGTGAACGTCATCCCTTCTATTATAATCTATAATTTGATTAACACGATCTTCACCCTTAGTGAAATGGCTCAATTTCCCTCTACGGATTAAAAACTCGATCTCATCTTTGAGTTGCTTGCAATCATCAGTGTCATGCCCCACATCTCTGTGGAATCTGCAATACTGATTCTTGTTTCTCTTCGAGGAATCACCCCTGAGTGGCTTCGGCCATCGGAAATTCTTATCATTTTCAATGTCCAACAAGATTCGACTTCTAGAAGTATTCAACCTTGTATACTCAGTGAACCTCCGTCCTTGGTTCTTCTTAGGGGCATAGTCGGAGTCCTCGCTAGTTCGGGGATACTTGTCCCTAGCATCATTCTCGTGGTCATCATACTCATGGTCTTGCTTTCGCTTCTTTGTATCATTGTTACCCTTGCCATTGTTTATCACGACATCCTTTTTGGTACTATCCTCGGCCTTGATATACTTATCAGCCCTCCGTTGGAGTTCAACCATATTCTCAGGTGGATGCTTTGCCAACGACCTTTTAAAGTAAAGGTCAGTAGTGCCATGTTCCAGGGCTACCATGGCCACCTTGTTCTCTAAGTCGGTGATGTTCAACGTCTCCTTGGTGAACCTCTTGAGATATTCTCTCAGATTCTCATTCTTCCCCTGTACCACATACATGAGGGATGCAGAACTTTTCTCATGAACTCTTCCGCTGATGAATTGACTCACAAAGGCAGCGCTTAACTCCTTGAAAGAGCCAATCGAGTTTGCAGGTAAGCGGTTGTACCATCTTTGAGCCATACCCGACAGGGTTTGAGGGAACGCCCTACACTTCAAGGCGTCACTTGCAGGTTGCAACAGCAGTGCGTTTGAAAACGTCCTAACGTGATTTGCGGGATCACCCGTTCCGTCATAAGCCTTAATAGTTGGCATCTTAAACTTCTTGGATATACGAGCATTCATTACCTCCTCAGTAAACGGGGGTGTGGGATCATCCGGATCTCCTAGCGGCATCAAATCCCTAGGGTTACTTTTGGGGGTCTCCACCCTTGTCGATTTTTCAGTTGGGGCTTCGGCCCTTCGTTGTCTCCTTGAGGGCCTCTCCAGATTTATAATGGGAATCCTCCCTGTAATTGGAGGAGGTTGAATCAGACTTCTCCTTGCTTGCTCTCTAGCAATATCATCCTTCAACCTTTGGATCTCAGCTTCATGAGCCTTAATCCTTTCCTCAGCCGTTTGTGGAGGTCCATCATGGATTCTTTGGGACCTCCTTCGAGGTTCTTTACTAGCAAGTCGCCTCCTCGGGGCTTCATCACGATCATCGTTGTCATCCTCAGACGTTGAATCATCAGTATAGGGACCAGAGTAATCATCGTACTCTCGATCTCGGATCTGTAAGGCATGACCGCTCGGTCCAGGTTCCCTGTGTTGAGGGGGATAGTTAGGCAGCCCATACATCGGGTTGGTATTCAAAGGGAGATCCGTGGTGTGGATCTGTACCCCCGGAGGCAGCGTACGACCAGCGCTATCAAGAGGAGAAACCGCCATCTTAAGAGGGTTAGTTTCTTGGCTTTGAGGGATAGTCTCGGGTAAAGTTCCCTCAACATGGGGAATCGTCCCTGAGGGTTGAGAGGTTAGAGGTTGAATGACTGTCCCTGTTGGTGGGGGTAATTGTCCTTCTTCAGCGGTGATGAGCGGATCAGAGATGGCAGGTGGAGCAGAGCTAAGGGGTATGGCCTCAGTCGATGTTGTTCTTCGTGTTTGAACCATGGTTGATGTTTTCTTCCCACAGACGGCGCCAAATGTTGTGGAATAAAAACTAGGTTACGATTTGTAATTAATGCTAGGGTGGTTGAGCTTCGAGCTTTAATGGTTGTTTCTGCGTTCGAGACTTAATCGGTCCTCACAGAGTGCCTACGTATCTCGTATTGAGAATCAAGCCAACGTAGTTCTGAGAATGAGGGGTCAGGCCCTTTATATAGGCTGAGAAGCCTTAGAATTATAGTAGAATTAGGTGACTTGGTAGGCAAGCCACCGCCTTGAGGAAGGTTCTAGACCCCTTCCTTGTAGGAATCAGTTTCCATGTTGAAGTATGTGCCTTGGAGGCTAAGTCTGACGAAGATCAGCATCCTTATCTGACTCTTATTGCTGAGCTGTTTTATTACCCTTAATATTAATTACAAAATTAATATTGTTAATAGGGTTTTGGCCCATCTGGTGGGCCCCACGTTTGGACCATACTGGGTCTAATTAATGTGACATTAAATGTGTCTTTAGGGTTTATTTTTAGCCCATATCAATTGGTAGATTAAATCGATAAAAAAGTTATGCATCCGTCATTATATTGTGTCGAAATAAATAAATATTCTAACTAAATAAATTTTTACACTACTATTGAAAATGTATGTTATGAGAGGTGTATCGGTTTTAAAAAGTGTTATTATATATAATATTTATAACTTTTGTTCGTAAAGACTACATTTATATTATAATTGTTGCTTTTTATGTTTATGACATTTTGAGATTATCAAAATTTTAGATGTATAATGAGAGTATTTTCAAATTTATAATCCATGTAAATTGGTTTGAATTAATTTTTTTTAGAAAACTAAAAATAACAGTTCAAGATATTTTTCTATAAATTTCATTATTTTGATTTTTTCTATAAAATTCATTTTTTGCATTAACTAGCATATTAATGACATCTTAATTAGTCATGAATTACACTTATTAAATATATATTAAATTTACTTTATGTTATATATTTTTTTATTTATGTAAAAGATTATCAAACTTCATTTGAGCATTATATTTATTATTTTAATATAAGATATTAATTATATTTATAATTCAAATTATTTTTAGGTAAATTATTATTATAATTTTAATATAAGATATTAATTATATATAAAATTAAGATCATATTTAGGTAAATTGACAACTTAAAATTTCTTAAATTACGTCATTTTCTATTGAATTTTCAAAATCCTTACAATTTCTTTTCATTGTAGGATAGACAACCTTAACTTCCCAAACAATTTTTTTTATCGGTGAATACGAGAATCATTATAAATTTTGGAAGTATATATAGATTTTTCGGTTAAAATTTAAAATTTGTATACAATTGATACTGATAGATTTTTACTTTTACCGAAAATGAACCAGAAAGAATGACCAAATTACACTTTTTTTGAGAACCCACTATCCAAAATACCCACTGGTGGGAGACATCGCCTTTTTGTCCAATGAATACGCATGTTGGACATGCGTACTCACCCCTACGCATTAACACAATGCATGTTCCTTAAACATATTTTAATAAGAGTTGAAAACTCCAAGCACTTAGCCTATTTAAAGGTGCGACAGTTGACAGCCATTTGGATTTTATTTCCTATTTTGTGCCTTTATTTGTATCTATTTTAATATCTTTTGGGGTTATGTCAGTGGAGGTATAATGTTATGTTTGGAGTGTCTAATCAAGTGGGTTGAGCAAAGTAAAATTGATGTGTTCCTACTTCCGAGATGAATTGGGTAAATTAAAAATTAAAAAATAATGCTAAATACAAATGAGTTGTACGCATTATACAAATGCGTGGTTTAATTTTTTTTTTATTTTAATACAGAAAACGCATGTTGGACATGCGTGTTGTAGGAACAGTAAGCGAACTACACGCATGATACCAATATATGAACAACACGCATGTTGAACGCGCGTGTTGATCCCTATAAATAGGGTATGTAGGCACCTTGATACGGATGAGAAACAGTTTACCTGAAAACACCTATTAAGCTCAGCCACATCTAAACACACAAACCCTAATCCCTTGTTCTTCTTTTGTTAGCAAAATATCCGTATTTTGCTCCGATAATCCAGCAAACCTCCAAAATATTGTTATACAATATTCTCCCTATAACACATTGATTTATAGAAGTTGATTTCTACTCCTTTTATTTACTTTGCGCAACTTTTTCTATTTCTTTGAACTTTATTTTAGATAAAAAAAAAAAAAAAGAGGATGTGAGAAGGTGACTTAATACTATAATGCCAGAAGTTCCAAGAGTCCTCATAAGTGTTAAAGACATTTTTCTTTAATTTCCCAATTTTCGAATATTTATTAAAAAATTATTTTTTCACACTTAATAGCATTGTAATTAATCATCAAATGCATTTATTAAATTTATTTTTATTCTAACTATATAAAAATTTAGCAAATTTTATTTGAGCACTATATATAGTAATTTAACATAAAATAATAATTATGTTATAAAATTATGATTATTTTTAGGTAAAATGATAACTCAAAATTATTTATATTTTGACATTTTTATTCCCTTATTCAAAATCACTACAATTTCATTTTGGGCGACTTTAGAACAAACTATCTTTAATTTTTGTGAAATTCTTCATTAGTGTTTGTGAACAAATCGGGATAGTCATGAAAATATTAGATTGTTAAAAAACATCTAAAATTTGTATACAAGTAATAATAGCAGGTTTTTACCTTCGTGCATTAACAAATTACAAATGAGGTGTGATAAACTTGATTAAATTTGAACCTCGAACCTTTTCTCGGTTGATTAAATTGATAAAAAAAATTATATATCTGTTTTTCACATATACTATGTCGAAATTGACACTTTTAACTAAATAAATTCTTGCACTATTACTGAACATGTGTGTTATGAAAAGGATATCAGCTTTTAAAAACGTTACATATTTATATTTAATATCTATAATTTTTTATTGTAAAGATTAAGTATAATTTGTAATTGTGATTTGACATATTTATAATTTTTTAAAAAATTTATTAAAATTTTAGATATATAGTGTGAGTATTCTTCCAAATAACAATTTATATCAATTCTTTTGAATCAATTTTTCTAGAAAACTCTCTACAAAGCGCAATTTTTTTTAAAATAATCAAAATTAAATATTTTTATTTTTAGTATGAAAAATAATTGTCACGCAAAATGCGGATAAGTTACCTATTTTTCTAATAATTCTTAATTGTATTTCTTGCTTAAGAAATTTCTAAAGTTCACTCTAAAATAAGAACCAATTAGTGTAATTTAAGTATACTTTATTTATGGGTCTAATAAAAAGTCAAAATTTAACTCTACTGATATATATATATATATATATATATATATATATATATATATATATATATATATATATATAATTGAATTGAACTAATTGGACCCTTCTCAAAACGGGTAAAATACAAATGTTATTCCATTATATTAGGTTCAAACAAGTTATTATTCTAATTAAATAAAATTTTATATTATTAATGAGCATGTATCTTACTAGAGGGACGTCGATTTTTAAGAACGTATTTCATTATATTTAATATTTATAAAATTTTGATTGTAAAGATTACGTACGTAATATCATGACTAATTTTCATGTTTATGATTTTCTTTTATAAATTATTAATTTAAATATATAACGAGAGTAGTCTTCCAACTAATAATTTCTATAATCTTTTTTACATTAATTTTCTTAAAAAAACTCTTAAAATAGCTATCAATAGTTTTAAATTTGGAGAATTTGGTTATCATTTTACCTTGAATAAATTAACTTTTAAACTCTTTGATTGTCCTATAAAATATATAATAATTAGGTAATAGATTAATTTTTAAATGGTTCATGTCAGTGTTTTTTTTAGATCATTATTTGAGAAAAAATAGATATTTGATAATTAATTATTTAAACATATGTCTAAAAACTTAAAATTTTAATTAATTCTTAAACAAAATTTATAATATATGAATTAAAATTTACAAGGCCGTGCATCCCGCGGCTAAGTTGCCTAGTATATTATAATAGCAGGTTATAATAGCAGGAGATTGGAGAGACTTTCACTCTAAAGCTTCAAAACAAAATTCTTGATTTTTCACATTTTTTTATTTTTTTTATTAAAATAATATCCTTTCATTTAATAGGATTTTAATTAGAAATTAATTGTACCTATTAAAATTATATTAAATACACTTTATTTTATACTTAAAATAAAATTTTAGCCAATAATTATTATAATTATCTATATAAAATATTTCAATTATGATTATTACTTTATTAGAACATTATAATTATTATATTAATAAAAATATTAATTACCCATATAAAAGTACAATTATTTCAACGTAAAATGATAAAATAAAATTATTTATATAGTCCATTTCTAATCCTTATTCGAAATCACTTCAATTTTTTTAGGCAATAATAAATAAACAATTTTAACTTTTCAACAAATTCTTAATCAATTACCGTGATAAACATGATAAGATACGGAAGTATATAAATTTTCCAATCTATCTATATATCTATATATATTATAATGTCCGGAGATCAGAAAGTTATCAGAAGCGTTCAAGATACTTTTCTTGAATTTTCATTTATTTGATTTTCTTATTAAAATTATTTTCTTACATTTCGCACTGCTCATTATCTAGCAGCTGTAGGGTTGGATGCTATGTACTACACCATGTTAAAGCTTGACTTAGACATGGGTTTTGGGCCACCAATCCCTCAACTCATGACATCCCCTATCCCCCAGGGATTTGTCATTGGCTTCGCTCCAACGGGCGATCATCATACTCAAGCCCAGGTCTCAGCTCAGGATCAAGACTCCGCTAACGGAGGAGGATCTCAGTAACTCTCTTGCCACAACTAGGCTTGTACTTGCCAGTCTTTTGTCTCCACTTCAGTCTTTTGTCTCCACTTCTCTCTTCATTTCTAATAAATAGTTCTTAATGACAAATTAATTAGTCATTAATTATACCTAATAAATAAATATTAAATTTTATTTCATTTAATTTATTTAAAAAATTACAAAATTTTATTTGAGCATTATAATTATTATTTCAATATAAAATATTAATTAAATATATAATTAAGTTTATTTTTAGGTAAAATTACGACTAAAAATTGTTTACATTGCGTCCTTTTTTATTCCCTATCGAACAATACTACAATTTTTTCCGGACAATTGTAGTAGAGATGACCCTTAAATTCTGAAGCAATCTTTATTATTGGTGATTATAGAAGTAGTAATAAATTATGAAATATATAAATCTTTGCTTAACAACTGCAATAGAAATAATAGAAATAGTTTTTTATTTTTACAAATGAATAAATTATATATAGGTTATGACCAACTCGATTAAATTGAAAAAACCCAATTTTATTGGTAGATTAAATCGATAAAAAAGTTATGCATCCGTCATTATATTGTTTCGAAATAAATAAATATTCTAACTAAATAAATTTTTACACTACTATTGAACATGTATGTTATGAGAGTTGTATCGGTTTTAAAAAGTGTTATTATATATAATATTTATAACTTTTGTTCGTAAAGACTACGTTTGTATTATAATTGTTGCTTTTTATGTTTATGACATTTTTGAGATTATCAAAATTTTAGATGTATAATGAGAGTATTTTCAAATTTATAATCCATGTAAATTGGTTTGAATTAATTTTTTTTAGAAAACTAAAAATAACAGTTCAAGATATTTTTCTATAAATTTCATTATTTTGATTTTTTCTATAAAATTCATTTTTTGCATTAACTAGCATATTAATGACATCTTAATTAGTCATGAATTACACTTATTAAATATATATTAAATTTACTTTATGTTATATATTTTTTTATTTATGTAAAAGATTATCAAACTTCATTTGAGCATTATATTTATTATTTTAATATAAGATATTAATTATATTTATAATTCAAATTATTTTTAGGTAAATTATTATTATTATAATTTTAATATAAGTGATATGGGTGAAAAGTAACCCTTAAAGACACAATTAATGTGACATTTATTGGCCCGTAAATATGGCCCGAAACCCTAGTTGGGCACTAAATTCGTAATTAATGGTCAGGCCCAAAAGAACGGCCCAAACTGGGGACGCCCGGTAAAAGCCTATCTCTAACATGGGTCTGATCCACAAATCAGGAACGTTCTAGAAACTAAGAACGTCCTAGAATATCCCCAGGATATTGTGTAGCCTCCAAGGCACCAAATTCGACATGGAAACTAATTCCTAAAAGGAAGCAGTCAGAACCTTCCTCAATTACGGTGACTTATCCATCAAGTCTCCAAAACCTACTATAATTCTAAGGCTTCCACAACCTATATAAAGGGCCTGACCCCTCATCCTAGAACTACGTTGGCTTGATTCTCAACTCTGAGATACGTAGGCATCTTGTGAGGACCCGAATTAGGTCACGATAACACAAGCGCAGCCATTAAAGCACGAAGCTCACGAACCCTAGCCGCAATTCGATAACCCTACTTTTTATTCCACAACAATAAGATATTAATTATATATAAAATTAAGATCATATTTAGGTAAATTGACAACTTAAAATTTCTTAAATTACGTCATTTTCTATTGAATTTTCAAAATCCTTACAATTTCTTTTCATTGTAGGATAGACAACCTTAACTTCCCAAACAATTTTTTTTATCGGTGAATACGAGAATCATTATGAATACTTTTTATTCCACAACATTTGGCGCCGTCTGTGGGAAGAGGATATCAACCATGGTTAACACACGAAGAACATCAACCGAGAACGTTCCTGTTACATCTGACCCACCAATCGTCTCCTCTACACCGCCCGTTGTTACGGAGCAAGGGCTTGTGCCCCCATCGACTGAGACTATTACACAACCTCAAGTTTCTCAGACTACAGGAACGAATCCCCATGCTGAGAGAACCTTACCGGTGATTGATCACCCGGGACAAGAGACTAATCAACTTCAGATGGTGGTTGCTCCATTGACTAGCCGTCCCCCGCTCTCAGGAGTTCAGATCTCCACCACTACACTCCCCGTGAATACCGATCCGTTATACGGGTTGCCAAACTATCCCCCAAATCGAAGGGATCCTGGACCAAGTGGACACGCTTTACGGATACCCGAGTCGTATCAGCCACCTTATATTAGGGGTCTAGCCCCCCCTGAGCAAGGATATTACGATTACTCTGGACCTTACTCCGATGATTCATCATCCGAGGATGATGAACGTGATATAGCCCCGAGGAGGCGACGTACAAGCAAAGAACCCATGAGGAGGACTCAAAGGATCAATGATAGACCCGTTCAAACAGCTGCTGAGAGAATCAAGGCTTTTGAAGCCGAGATCCAAAAGCTGAAGGATGATATAACCAGAGAACAAGCAAGGCAAAATCTGAATAGGCCTCCTCCAATCTCAAGGGAGATCCCCTTCATTGATTTGGAAGGGTCCTTAAGAAGACCGAGAAGGGCTGATGCCCCAACTGGAGGAATTACGAGGGTAGAAACCCCTAGGAGTGATCCCAAAGACCTGATGCCACTTGGGGATCCTGACGACCCCACACCTCCATTCACGGACGAAGTGATGAACGCTCATGTTTCCCGAAAATTCAAGATGCCCACGATAAAAGCATATGATGGGACGGGTGATCCTTCGAATCACGTTAGGACATTCTCGAACGCTCTACTGTTACAACCCGCTAGTGACGCTCTTAAGTGTAGGGCGTTTCCTCAAACCTTGGCAGGCATGGCTCAAAGATGGTACAGCCGATTGCCCGCAAACTCGATTGGTTCTTTTAAGGAGTTGAGTACTGCCTTTATCAATCAATTTGTTAGTGGAAAGGTCCACGAAAAAAGCTCTGCTTCTCTCATGCAAGTAAAACAAGGAAAGAACGAGAACCTGAGGGATTACCTCAAGCGTTTCACTAAGGAGACGTTGAATGTCCCGGATCTGGAGAACAAAGTAGCTATGATAGCCTTGGAGAATGGAACAACGAACCCCTACTTTCAGATGTCGTTGGCAAAACATCCCCCTGAGAGCATGACTGAGCTCCAAAGGAGGGCAAGTAAATACATAAAAGCAGAAGAAAGCATGAAGAAGACGGAAGCTCCCACCACTAATGGAGGAAACGGAAACTCCCGGAAGCGAAGGCAAGAGCAGGAGTATGACACAAGGGACAAATACCCCCGAACAAGCAAGGACTCCGATTCTGCTTCCAAGAAGAATTTGGGGCCAAGGTTCTCTGAATATGCAAGGTTGAATGCTCCTCGAAGTCAAATCCTGATGGATATTGAAAAAGATGCGGATTTCCGATGGCCGAAGCCACTTAGGGGTGATCCCGCAAGGAGAAACAAAGATCAATACTACAGGTTCCATAAGGACGGTGGACATGACACTGATGACTGTAGACAGCTCAAGGACGAGATTGAATTCTTGATCCGCAAGGGAAAGCTGAGCAAATTCACAAAGGGTGAAGGTCGTGGGAACCAAAGAAGAGATTATGATAGAAGAGATTATAATGATAGAAAGGATAACGATCGTGATCGCAACCCCCAGCCACGAGGGCCTGTCATCAACATGATTTGGGGAGGTCCTACTGCGGCCGGAACAACAAGGAACTCTCGAAAGGCATATGCCAGGGAGGTGATGCATATCGTGGGAGAAGCCCCGAAGAGGGCAAAGACTGAAGTAGTGATCGGATTTGATGACTCGGACTTAGAAGGGGTAAAGTTCCCCCATGACGACCCGTTGGTCATAACTCCTGTAATTGGAAATTCGGAGGTGAAGCGAGTCTTGATAGACAATGGTGCTTCTGTTGACATCCTGTTTCATGATGCGTTTGTGAAAATGGGATACAATGATTCCCAGCTGACCCCAAATAACATGCCCATATATGGGTTCAATGGAGTCGAATCTAGCGTTGAAGGGACTATCCAACTCCCGGTTACTATTCGAAAGGAGCCTAAGGAGGCCACACAGATGTTGAACTTCTTGGTAATTAAGGCCGCCTCCACATATAACGCGATCCTCGGAAGGACCGGACTCCACGCGTTCAAGGCTGTTGCCTCTAGTTATCACATGAAAGTCAAGTTTCCAACCAGGAATGGTGTTGGAGAACAGAAGGGTGATCAAAGGATGGCCCGAAGTTGTTATGTGGCCGCATTAAGAGCTGATGGAGTCGGGGGGCAGGTCCTCCCGATTGAGGATATGGATATTCGGGATGACGAACACCGGGGGAAACCAGCAGAGGATTTGGTTCCTGTACCCCTGGACAGTAGGGACCCTGAAAAGGTCACGTACATAGGAGCGTCGCTGAAAGAACCCATGAAGGGCAGGTTAATTGAATTCCTACAAGAAAATAAGGATGTGTTCGCTTGGACAGCAGCTGATATGCCAGGGATTGATCCCCAACTCATAACTCACAGGTTGAATGTCGACCCTAAGCGGAAGACCGTTAAGCAGAAGAAGAGGAATTTTGCTCCAGAAAGGCAAGAGGCCATTAAACAAGAGGTGGACAAACTCTTGGAGGCTGGTTTTGTTGAGGAGATTCAGTTTCCTGAATGGTTGGCTAACCCTGTGATGGTCAAGAAAGCCAACGGTAAGTGGAGGATGTGCATAGACTTCACTGATTTAAATGATGCGTGCCCTAAGGACTGCTTCCCTCTACCAAGGATCGACACGCTAACAGACGCTACGGCAGGACATGAGATGCTAAGCTTCATGGATGGTTTCAGTGGCTACAACCAGATTAAGATGCACAAGAATGACATCCCAAAGTTATCTTTCATAACTGACTTTGGTGTTTTTTGTTACCTTGTCATGGCTTTTGGACTAAAGAATGCAGGAGCTACTTATCAACGACTGGTAAATAAGATATTTGCCCACCTAATTGGGAAAACCATGGAGGTATATGTTGATGATATGTTGGTCAAGAGCTTTCTTACAGCTGACCATATTGAACACCTAAGGGAGGCGTTTGAAGTGCTGAGGCACCATAAGATGATGCTGAACCCAGCCAAATGTGCTTTTGGCGTTGGGTCAGGGAAGTTCTTGGGCCTGATGGTCTCAAAAAGAGGCATTGAAGCCAACCCAGATAAAATCAAAGCAATTCTCGACATGGAACCACCACGTTCCGTGAAAGACGTGCAGAAATTAACTGGTAGAATAGCTGCCTTGGGAAGATTCATCTCAAAGTCTGGCGATAAATGTTTACCTTTCTTTCAGGCCTTGAAGAAAGTAAAAAATTTTGAGTGGACATCAGAAAGCCAAGAGGCCTTTGAACAATTGAAGAAATACATGACCAAGGCCCCGTTGTTGGCCAAACCTAGTTCTGGAGAGACCCTATACCTGTATCTGGCGGTATCTGAACAAGCACTGAGTGTCGTCCTCATTCGAGAGGAGAACAAGGTTCAGAAGCCCATCTACTACGTGAGCAAGGTGCTGCATGGAGCTGAATTGAATTACTCGACCATTGAAAAATTTGCTCTTGCACTAGTGACAGCCTCAAGGAAACTACGACCTTATTTCCAGGCACACAAGATTGAAGTCCTGACGGACCAACAATTACGAAGTATATTGCATAGCCCGAAGGCCAGTGGAAGGCTAATCAAGTGGGCGATCGAACTCGGAGAGTTTGATATCACGTATAAGCCTAGGACAGCCATTAAGGCTCAGGTTTTAGCTGACTTCGTGGTTGAATGTACCATCAACCAAGAAGTCGGGGGGCAAGAGGTAGTATTAAACAAGGAAGATGAAGATAAAGCTAAGGAGCTTGAACCTGATCAGAAGGAGTATTGGGTGCTCTATTTTGATGGAGCATCAAAAACAAAGTCTAGTGGTGCAGGCTTAGTCTTGCAAAGTCCTGATGGGTTCTTAGTAGAATATGCTCTGAAGTTAGACTTTCCGACGACCAACAATGAAGCTGAATATGAAGCCTTGATAGCCGGATTAGGCTTGGCCAGAATACTGAGAGTCAAGAACCTTAAAGTCTGCGGGGATTCGAGACTCGTAGTATCACAAGTGAATGGTGAATTTGAAGCCAAGGATGAAACTATGGCAAAATACCTAAGGGTTGTGAAAGCTGTTATGACTCAGTTTGATGAATGCTGTATAGAGCATATCCCAAGGGAGGAGAATGTCAAGGCCGATGCCTTATCAAAGTTCGCCTCTTCTGAAATAGAGAATTATGCAGGGAACGTCTATTACCAGGTCCTGAAGGCCCCTACCATCAACTCAAAATTGGTGGCACCTATTGAAGTAGGAAGCTGTTGGATTGATCCTATCAAGGCTCATCTGGAAACTGGTTGGCTCCCCGAAGATGCCTCGGAGGCACGAAAACTATCGGTGAGGGCATTGAGATATGCTTTGATTGAAGGCATCCTTTATAAGAGGTCTTTTGTTATCCCATACTTGAAATGCTTGAGGCCTCAAGAGGCAGAAGAGGCATTAAGGGAAGTTCATGAAGGGATCTGTGGGCAGCACCTGGGGGGCAGGGCCCTAGCTCATAAGATCACCCGCCTGGGATTTTATTGGCCAGGAATGTTGGCTGACGCCAAAAGCTATGTTAAAAAGTGTGACAGATGCCAGAAACACGCTCCAATTGTTAGGCAGCCACCAGAGATGCTAACGTCAATTAACTCTCCCATTCCGTTTGCCATGTGGGGGATGGACATACTTGGTCCTTTTCCCGTGGCCTCAGCGCAAAGGAAGTTCCTAATAGTGGCTATCGATTATTTTACCAAGTGGATTGAAGCCAAGCCGCTAGCAAAAATAACCACCCAACAAGTTGCCCAGTTCTTCTGGGAGAACATAATTTGTAGATATGGGATCCCACGAATCCTAGTGACGGACAACGGACGCCAATTCAACAATGAGGAGTTTAAGAAATACTGTGAGGAGAACGCCATTGAACTTCGTTTTACTTCAGTAGCTCACCCCCAGGCTAATGGCCAAGCTGAGGTAGCAAATCGAATTATCCTTGATGGACTTAAGAAGAGGGTCGAACGATCTCGAAACACGTGGGTTGATGAATTACTGCCTATACTGTGGGCGTATCGTACTACCTGCAAGGTAACGACAGAAGCTACTCCATTTTTGCTAGCCTACGGGGCAGAAGCAGTTGTCCCTTTGGAAATTTCGCACGTATCTCCAAGGGTGGAAGCATATGAGCAAGAAACCAATGAGGAAGGCATGAGACTTGCTCTTGATTTAATCGATGAGGTCAGAGATGAAGCAAATGCCCGTAATGTTGAGCACCAAAAAAGAGCAGCCTTTCACTACAACCATAGGGTTAAATGAAGGTTCTTCAAACAAGGCGACTTGGTTTTGAGAAAAATTGAAGCCTCTGGAGTTGGACAGACAGGAAAGTTGGCCCCTAATTGGGAAGGACCATATAGAGTGAGAAAGACGTTGGGAAGAGGCTCTTATAAGCTGGAAACCGTGGATGGAAACGAGGTACCCCGCTCCTGGCACGCCTCGAATCTCAAGGTTTACTATGTTTAAAGCTCTCCTATTAAGGACTTAGCTTTTAGCCTATCTAATAGAAGTAGAAATAAGGTTCATATGAAACCATTGCAGAGCATATTGCTCCTAGTAGGACATAATATTCTATGTAAGGGCTGAGCCCATTTTGCGTTATCAATACAAGCTTGTTTTCTGTTCTATGATTCTGTAAATCCTTGTGATGTATCGAGCACCAGATGTGTGTAAGTCTAAGATGACCAAGTACCGAAAATAAAAGAACATATGAAACATAGAAAACAAGCACGTAGATAAAATACCCAGGAGGGTACAATCAAAGTTTAAGTTACACACATACGAATAAAAGTACAAGTTCATGAAGGACCATAATCGAAGACGGGATATTAAAAGAACTAAAGCCACACGAGGCTAACACAGGCCATGCAAGGCTCAATCACTTCTTGATAGAAGCAGTCTTCACCAACCGCTTCTTGGTTTTTGGAGGAGCAGTCTGAGCAGGGACTTCTTCTTCACCTTCTTCTTCGCTCCGGGAAGTTGAGGTTGAGGAGCTACTGATACTAACCGACTTGGGTTCACGGATTCGTCCCGCTAAGGGGCATTCTGAACTCCCGCTCTGATGGGATCTTGAGGGACGTCTCCCAGAACTAGACCCTGCTTGTTGAGGAATGCCCTTTGACCCAGAACCAGAAGCACGTTTGCTCACAGGGGAGGTCCCAACATGTAACACCCCCAGATCCGGGGTCCGGGATCCGGTGGTTACGGTTTCCAATTCTGTCCACAACACTTGAACTTTCCTTAACATAAAATAAATTACGTCTCTATAACCCAACACAATAATATAAAACACACCCGTTATAGTCCCAGAGATGAAATCAGAGTAACACTCAAATTTTTATTAATCACATTATGAGTTCTTACAATCCAAAAGAATTTCAATATAAATACATACTCTTTGCCATCCATTTACATAAGGCATACTAGACCATATTCTTGGTACTGAAAGAATAAATATACCCTACCAATAGCTTCTTCTTCAGCTCTGGTAGTCTCATCGTCCTCGCCCGCGTCGAGTGCGCCTTGTGCGAGTCATCTGGTCTAGCTGTTGTTGTGATATAATAATAAAGCAAGGGTGAGCAATAGCCCACCAACAATAATATATGACTGAACGATAATGTATAACAGTTCAAAAGTATCTTTCAAACCATATGCCATGCCTTTACGGAAATGATGCCAGTATAATATGAACGATGAAGTTACAAGTTAACTTAAAGTATTTGTTTGTAGAAATATCTGCTACATCAAAGTAAGCGAGATATTCTTATTGCTATTAAGAAGAGGAACTTGCAAGAAAAGGTTTCAATTCCAGTTATGACCCTTTTCCAACTCTGCCAACAGTAATCATGTTGCAGGAAATAAATAAATTTGGATGATGAACCAATGATGGAGTATTCACCGCGCCCGCTGTTCCAATCTTGATGATCAGTCGAGATCGTACAGCTCAATTTAGATTTACTACCGGTAGAAGGAAGAACTGACGGCTTTACTTGTCTACCGCCTTACTAGCTCTCCCCGGCCAACGGTTGGGCCAAAGGGGATGGACCGGCGCTACTCGGCCTCTTACACGACTCCTAGTTCAAATAGAGTTCATGATTCTGAATGTAACGTTCGTCCCCCTTTCCCCAAGTATAATACTTGTTGATAAGACTCTACAAGGTAGTCGTATCTAGTTGGAAAGGAAAATTCACCAATAACTTCCAAGCTGTGGCTTGGTATCGAATATCAACTTGTTCCAACAATCTTACCCCTCGAAAGATGAGAAGGTAAACAACGACTTAATAAGTCAACAGCACCCGAGTTGCGAGTGAAGAGAATACTCTATGACCGGGAAGTCGACAAGATAAATAACATCTTCCAAGTAAGGTTCCCTTATTATTAGAGAGGTAGACTCGAAGAAGAATGATGTCTGAGAACCTTTCTTGATATAAGATTAATAATAATATGACTCCGAAATATTTTCTGTAATAATCGAAGAAGATAAACCTTATCGAGGTTATTCTAAGTATGAAATAAATATTCAGAGAATATTTATTGAATTAAAATATTTTACAGAATATTTAGGAATATGAAAGAATATCTTTAATCAGAGTATTTCTCAAATAATCCTTGAAGAAATATCTAGAGAATATTTATTGCATAATTAAATATTCAAATGAATATTCAGAATAATATTCATTAATTAATAAGACCTGAAAAGAATATTTAAAATATTTAAAATAATATTCGATGATTAAATAGAACCCTGGATGAATATTCAAAATAATATTCATAATTTATTAGGAATTTAAATGTTTATTGAAAAAGTAATATTCGTTTAATGAATAATATTCTAAATGAATATCAAGTAATATTCATTTAGTAATCCAAGCTTTAAAGGAATATTCGAGATAAGACTCGATAAATAAATCAAGCTTCAGATGAATATTAGAATAATATTCATCAAGTAAGTAATATCTTAAATGAATATTCAAAAGTAATATTCATTAAATAAAGTAATATTCTAAATGGATATTCAAATAATATTCATTTAGTAGTCCAATCTTTAGAAGAATATTCGGAATAATAATCGATAACCTATTCGACTTTGAATGAATATTGAAAAATATTATTCGTCGAATGGTTACGTTCAAATAATTATTTGAAGTAAGGATCGTTAAAATAATTAGTCTCGAACGAATATTCAAATAATATTCGTCGCCCAAATAATAGAAAATATTTACTTAAATATTTTCCTCCGAGGTAATCTCGATATATCAAGGAATATTGACTCCCGGTCTATTTTTGATTAATAAGATGTATACGCCCTTCTATGAGGGTCTTACAATAATCGGCTTATAACTGATATATAACTATCTAGCTTATAAGCCAACAATAACATTCAGGGAACAAGTATATCACTTCAACTTGAAAGTAGGCATGCATGCAATGGCATATGTATATCAGCATATATATATATATTTATTCAATCACAACAACAGCCTAAAAGAAGGGAATTGAAACTTGCCTGGTAGTCGAGTACGGTAAGGGGTAGTGGTAGCGGGTCCCGGTTCAGCTTGGTGATCTATAAATAGCCAAGGCATTCGGGATTAATCACTTAACATATTAAAAGTTAAGTTATACTTAATTCGAAACACGTTCTTGAGTTATCTCGTTATACCCCTTTTAGTGGATTACTTTTATCACTGATCCGACCCGACATCCGTTCGTTAATACGACATGTCATTGTACTTATACTTGGGACATACTTAAGTCATATGAGTTCTAAAGTCGATCGTTACGAACCAATACTATACTCCGAGTTTTATCGTCCGTTTTCTAAGTGTTTTACCGAAGTTATAAAAGAGTCGTCTTTTAGGGGTTCGTTCGCGTTTAACCTCGACTCGAACATTTTTAATAAATCGAAAAATGATCTTTTTGACATACGGTTTTCTTTCACGCCTTCCTTTTTACCTCTAGTATTTATTTACCAAGATTTGCCATGACGTTACATAGTTTACGAGGGTTCAATTACAGTTACGAACTTTCGTTTACGGATTCGAACTACTTTTAGTAATTTGGTCATAAATCCTAAACCGTAAGTCCGTTTCATGCGATCTTTATATCAAAACGAAGCTTGAAACATAATCTATCCTATCATGGCAGAAAATGAAGCTGTACAGTGAGTTATAGTTACTGTGATGCTCGGTGTTTAATAGTCTAACGAAAATTCGGCATTACGACGGCTATAAATCGAACGTTCTAAAATTCATAACAATCAATCCAAGCCACACCGGGCATACTATACATGGTTTTCATCTTAACCAGTCCAAGAAGGTTACAATTAACCATCATAATCATCAAAACTCTTAAATCATCACTACTAACTACATAATCATGCTTTTATGCATATAACAACACCATAATCTTAACTAATCTAAAACCATCAAGAACATATATAAAACTCAAAGTAAGATCTTGGGTTCTTAAGAATTATACCTTCCTTGGAGAGTGTACAAGCTATAATAACCCTTATATAGTCCTTGTATGGCTTTAACAAAGCTTAAATCATCCAAAGAAACCAAGAAATCAAAGTTAGTTTCTTGAAAACACTATTCACCCTCATCTTTGAGGATTTATTTGAAAATGGAAAACATGGAGTTTGAAGCTAAGATTTCTAGGAGATCATTTTTATGAAATATAGGACTCACCATAAAAATTTGGAGATCAAACAATGGTTGGAAGGTGGATTTTGAAATCTTAAAACTCCAAAATTCGAAGTGCCTTGGTTTTGGGGGAAAAACAGTGAACTTCTCGAATTTATTTACCCATCCAAACGATCTTCAAAAATTATGAAATTAAATCCCCAACTTCACCTTGATGTGTAGAAGCTCCATGAATTTTTTCATGATTTTTAGATGAGTAGATCTAGGTGAAAAAAAATGGCAAAGACCCCTGCCCTGGAAAATGCAACTGCTGGAAAAATGGGGGAGAGGTGGTGTTTGCTTGGCTTTGATCTTGCTCTCATCTTATCTAAAGTGAATTATTGAATGTCTTTGGATAATATCTTGTCCATAAAGTAGCTTTAATAAAGTTCTAGGTCATGCATGATGTAATTAAATGGACAAGTGTTGGTTTGTAATGGTAAGATGATGACAAGAAGCTAAGTACTTGGTTATGTTTGCTAAGTATACTAGTTGCTCATGTAACTACTTAGTTACTTGGTCTTATCTCCTTGTACATGCATGCATCTTGATCCTCTGTTTGTTCTTTGTCCGGTTATTGCTCAATTCGTTGCTCGTTCGAGGGACTAACTCATTCGTTTCTAGTTAGGGTTTTACCGAAAACCTTCTTAATATTTATACTACTATTCCTCATCTTTCTTAATACTTCTCGAATTTAAATTCCTTAAATCCCTTTTATAATTCCTTATGTCTTGCAGTGTCCAGGGAAATCTCGGAGAAAATAAAAGTGCTCTTTTTCTGAATCCGACAGCTTTTACATACACTTATTTTCTTCCCGGATCACTAATACGAACTCAGAAATCCGTTCCGAATACCGGGTATAACATTATTATAATAATATTCCAAATTCCACCAAAATCACTATTCATCACTTATTTTTATTTAATTCCTATAATTAGGAAAATGAACCTGGTTCACCCTCGAGTGTTCCTTAACCTTTTTACGGAACCGCTGGGCTTATAATAGATATTGATTTGGATGACATGAGGGTATCTATTCCTCTCTAGGGAATCTTATCTTAACTTTCTAGGAGATAGATTATTCTAATCTAAGTTATCACCCAATAGCATCCTTCAGGACATATAACCTTGGAATCTTTTATCCTTCCATTCTTCATCCTTTAAAGCCAGTATTACATTGTAGTTGTAACCACTGTTCATTCTTACATCAATACATAATAAAAGTTTTAATTCTACCCAAAAATCTGGGTTCTTACAGTCTCCCCTCCTTAAAAGGATTCCGTCCCGGAATCAGGTAGAAGACAATTGGGTATTTGTTGGTTATTTCACTTTCCAATTCTCTGGTCGATCCTTACACACTCCAATCTTTCTAAAGCATCTCATACTGGTGTTACAATACACCCTTATCCGTTCTACCAATTCTTTGATACTTTCGCACAACACATCATCCGGTATACGCTCTTGTCCGTTCTTATACTATTAACCTTATTGGTACGTGCAGTGACTTCGGTATCACTAACGCGCTACGAAGTCCGGAGATAACCTCACTTGTAATTTTGCAATTCCTAATCGTTTTAATCTTCGCAATCTCGATGTATATATATTTAGGTGGAAAATTTTATCGAGAGATCACTGTGATCAATGAACATTTGTTATATTGCATAGTTAGTACAAAAAGGGGGCCAGCCTTTAGTACTTGACAAGCAATTAAACAATTAATGGCATTCCACTTAGACTCCTATCACACAGACAGAGAGTCACGTAGTATTACCTCCCCTCCTTAAAGGGTTGTTCTTCTCAATTTAGAAGAAGATAAATAAGGGAGAAGAAAAGAACGAATTTCAAAGAATCATATATGAACGTTTTCATGATTGTCAAAATATCATATTTAGAATTTACCTCTGAACTATAGAGGTTTATTAGAGAAGAGAAATAATCATATTCGTATCAAATTCCACTTTTTCGTAATCTCACATATCACATGTCCTTGTTGCTCTGTCCATCATTCGGTGGACCTATACTCTTGTTCGATATTAGTATCAACTACTTTTTGGAAAATCCTTCAACCTCTCAGGTTAAATCTTGGATTTCCCGCTTGACATTATTATTACTCACATTTCATGCCCCGACACTGGCTCTTTCATACTCATAATTCTAACACTATCAGGTTGTCATTCCGAGAGCTCATTAAGAAGAACCCATTCATCAATCCATTCATAACATTTCTTGCTTCACATTCAATAATTATTTCCCATTCTTTTCTTTATCAATCACATCCATCTTATCATCTAGTTCTCATTCACTTCTGTTATTGAACTCCACCGTCACCTTATTAGGGGAACGCGTGTTACCTTTATTCAATATACGTGGCACGTTTGTGGTCAAACTTTCCTTTGTTCAACCATCTAGATTTCACTTTCTCATTCCATGAGTCTTTTTTTATTACTCAATCAAACTATTCCATATTTCCTCGGATTTTCCAGTCTTAAAAAGGAGCCAATTTGTATGTCATTCATGCTCCTAATTCCAACTTTCCGTTTTGGCCAATACCCTTACCTTGCCAATTCCATACTCTTCTCGCTTCATTACTGGAGCTTCTCATGAGTCCGCATATCTGACTTTCTTATTAATCCTCGACTCTTCATTCATCTCAATCAGTTGCTTGTCTTCATTTCTACTATAATCATTCTATGAACCATCATAGCCTAATCATTTATTTCAAATATCCCGTCATTCCAGAAATTACACCATCCGAAATAAACCTGGATGATTTCTCTAACTTAGATTCAATTCGACATTTCCACAGTCGTTACCACCTAATTTCTCATAAGGATCACCATCGCTTATCGTTTACGCAGTGCTTTAATAACTAAGCATCATAATTGTCAATTCAAGATCCTCTAGGAAAACAAAATAATCACTATTTCCTATCCATAAGGAACGCTTCCTGAACTTGACGTAGATATTACCTGAAGCAGAAAAAAAAAATTGCAGGAAAGCTTCCAGCATCGCAGCTGGAACAGGCTGGTGAGATTATTAATCATATATCTCCGGTAGAAGACTAAAAGCTTAGCGGTTTGCTTAATCGCTTGCCAACCTCATAATTCTCTATCTTGTTTGCACAGAAATACACCAACATAAACTTGCTTGTCATTCATCATCGTGCCATTTGGCTTATCAGTATTTGTACCTTCTCTACTTCTGGTCATTTACTACCAATTCATTGTTACTTAACCTCCCCTCTCTCTTTCCAAAGAAAAGGCGAGTCTCTTGGGGAATTTGGTCTGGTCTGTCGTAGAGCCTCCTAATGTCGGTAATGTGCTACTGGCAACATCAGGAATCGAATCTTTACTTAAACCATTCTTATAGTTGATCCTGGCACAATCATCAAACGGAATGTAACTTCCTCTACCACATTATGACCATCAAGGTCCTTACATTATCATTCTATTTCTTTGGTCTGAGCATTTATGCTTACTCCCCTATATTTAAAGTGTCGGCCACCTCGTTGGCCTTTCCTGATTATAATAATCAATGTTTTCTAGATCTATTCCAACTCAGGGTGGAAGCATTCTCCCTTAAATTCTGCTGAATGAGAGAAAGCATCTATCAGTCTTTTCCAAAAGTCATTGCTTCCACCTTTCTAGTGCGATCTTGACTACAGGTACTCCAAATCATACCTAGGATATTTCCTTACTTAAATCCCTTCTTGTTTTAGGATAATCTCAACCTTATTGGTTCAACCCATACTTCCTCAGGGTTTCATACATGCCTCATCTGGCATTATTGTTACGATGTCATACATTCCTTACCAAACTTCCGTTTTTGAAGTTCGGAATATTACCCTTTTTCCTTGTAAGGTTTCGTAGGCCATCCTTATCATTCCTCCGGTATTTTCTGGGTACCGGGTATATCAGAATGTCATTGATCAATACTCTAATAATTCTATCTATGTTCTTTCCAGAACTCTTTTTAATAATCCTTACCGGTCATTGTTGCCTTAGCAAGTCCAGCTCATAACATCTGAAGTCATAATGTCGTTATTAGGGTTAATGCCACCCCTTGTGCATTCCCCAGGGTTTGTCTTAATTTATGGATATCCTATCCTTAATTCAACTGCCAAGGAATTCTTGCATCTTATAATTGGCAATCAGATCATGTATCCTTAATAAAGGTCTCTTTTCAATCATTCTCATTTGATAATCGATCGGTGGTTTAATGCCACCCTCTTCTTTCAGATAGTTGTCAGCCTATTTGGCCTTCCAAAAAGGCAACGTATGCCAATCTCTTCTCTTACCGAACTTGTTAATGGTAGCAAGGATGTTCTGGAAGATATTGGTCGAGTTCAACGTGAATCTCTTAGTGCTTATCGTTCTTCGCAAAGGTACTTGCCTCAGACAAAATTCCTACAGCATACTGTTCAATTTCTGACCTTTTCTATACCCTCTTCATATACCTTCATTGTTTACTTTCCTCCGTCATAATATATTCATGGTATTCATGATACCCTAACATCATACATCTCAAGTCACTATACTTCCATTTTACTCGAAATCTTGAACAACCATATACACATGAGTCACTTTAGTACGGGTGACCCCATCCCAAAAAGGTCTAGTGAATTCCCAATCAAAACATGGGTTGTTCGGCAGAAGATTCAAACGATCTCATTAATGTTTCCTTTATATCAGAAGCCCTTGCAGTCGGTGCTTTCTTAGAAGCAACCCTGCTTTGTCTTTTCATTGCTGGTCTAGTCACTTTATAGTCCGTTGGGACTTGGCCTCAACTGGCCACACATAAAAATATATGATTTTAGGGGTTGGCTAATAGCATTACTTTTCTAGCAATTGCCGGCATAGTGCCTTCTTCTTTGATACCTTTCTACCTTTCCAAAACTTTACTCCATATAAGTCTTAATCGACTACTCGGCACCGTCTCCGGTCACCTTTCCTCCACTTTTATCTTTTCAACTATTCTTATCAATCCTGCGTGCCACACAAGCTTACCATTCCTGGCATAACGGCCTCTTCATTTAAGTCAATCCTAGAATTTCTCAATCCGGCTGGTTTCTTACTTACATTTCCTATTTTCGTCCAATCTCACTTCATCATTTTATCACTACCGTCGATTGTAATGCTCAGGGTCCGTTTACTAACCCATTTACAGCATCCTTACCCAAATCACAGGGTTTGCTCCAAATTTTTTTTTTTCTCTCTTCCATGACATTCTCTGATAATCAGAAAGACAAGGTTTGCCAAAATTCACCGAATTCCTTTCCAGACTCAGGGAAATTTTGATCAATCTACCCACCTACTGGTAACATTAAGGAGACCAGTTTCGAAACCTGAAGAATAGTTCTATGAACCTCCAAGCAGGTGGAATCATAAGCAGTCATAGTTAACGAAATAATCATCATCGGATTGGAAGTTTACCCACTGGAGAGGAATCAATTATATACATCCCTTAGAAGGGAATCAATAGTTTCAAACTGAAACCTGCCACAACGTCCTGATATTCAATACTACCAAATGTCGGTCTACCTAACCCTTTATGCGAAGCGTCATTGGAAGCACAAAGTCTCCTTTTTCCATTAAGCAATGCCAGCTCTTGGTCATTACCAATTTCACCTTTTAGCTCCAGGAAGATTTTCTCACATTTTTCTCTTTAACTGCTGATCGTATTACTTGATCTATTATAATTCCGTGTCGGAGTAAACTTAAGGTAACTACTATAATCCATTCAAAGAGAAGAAGGAATTTAATATTCCTCTGAATCACATGCATCTAACGTTTCTGGTTCATCATTTAACTGAGTTGAATTAACTCTATACTCAGTCTCTGGCAGTAGTCTCATTACGAGTTCATCTTGACTCACTGGTCTTATCTTCCGGTAGGTTCTGAGATCATTGTCTTGCTTACTACTTCCTTATATACTTTACCCAATCATGCTATCACTTCCCAATGTCTTTACTTTCTAAATGATTCATTCATAAAATGAACATTTTCCTTAATAAAACCACCTTATTAACCTCAATTTGGTTCCATAATTTACAACCTACGATACCTGCCTTCTCATGGCGAATTATTACTGACCATATTCATACTAATTCATTTATCAAATGATATGGCACTTACTGCCTCCTTCTCAACTATTCCTAGGGACTCTGCTCCTCGCCCTAAATTGATGTCTTTAATAATCATACACCCCTCTAGCTCTTTCTTTGTTAAGATGAAAATCTCTAAGGATTCTCATCTATTTCCGTATAAGATCTCAAGTAATTCTTCCAATCCTTCATTCTTGCTGGTACTACATCTGGTAGCCCGGCTATGAATTCAACATGCATCTTCAGATCTCTTAATAATATCTCGGTTCTTTATACTCACTTTTCTGAGCACCACATCTTAATCATCACAGTCATTCTGGCTGCGACCCTCATTACCCATGGGTAAGCTCCTCATCCTAACAGGATTTTCCTTATCTGCTGGAACCTCTTCCGGGTCTCCAGTAGGGTACTCCATCGAATTACCCACTGATCTTCAGCATATAAAGCATCATCGCGCTGTTGCTCGTATGCCTCAAGGTCAGTCACCTTACTCGTCGATACGATATCGAGCTAAGTTACTATCATTATACTTACGAGTTCCCATAAGGGTTTTATATGTCATCACTACATTAAGTAGTCCGACTATGAACTTGGCAAGAGTTCTTATTATCTTATTGAATTTATTGTTTTAACGTCACCTCATCTCTGGGGTTTATAACGTACGCTCTGATACCACTTCTGTAACACCCCCAGATCCGGGGTCCGGGATCCGGTGGTTACGGTTTCTAATTCTGTCCACAACACTTGAACTTTCCTTAACATAAAATAAATTACGTCTCTATAACCCAACACAATAATATAAAACACACCCGTTATAGTCCCAGAGATGAAATCAGAGTAACACTCAAATTTTTATTAATCACATTATGAGTTCTTACAATCCAAAAGAATTTCAATATAAATACATACTCTTTGCCATCCATTTACATAAGGCATACTAGACCATATTCTTGGTACTGAAAGAATAAATATACCCTACCAATAGCTTCTTCTTCAGCTCTGGTAGTCTCATCGTCCTCGCCCGCGTCGAGTGCGCCTTGTGCGAGTCATCTGGTCTAGCTGTTGTTGTGATATAATAATAAAGCAAGGGTGAGCAATAGCCCACCAACAATAATATATGACTGAACAATAATGTATAACAGTTCAAAAGTATCTTTCAAACCATATGCCATGCCTTTACGGAAATGATGCCAGTATAATATGAACGATGAAGTTACAAGGTAACTTAAAGTATTTGTTTGTAGAAATATCTGCTACATCAAAGTAAGCGAGATATTCTTATTGCTATTAAGAAGAGGAACTTGCAAGAAAAGGTTGCAATTCCAGTTATGACCCTTTTCCAACTCTGCCAACAGTAATCATGTTGCAGGAAATAAATAAATTTGGATGATGAACCAATGATGGAGTATTCACCGCGCCCGCTGTTCCAATCTTGATGATCAGTCGAGATCGTACAGCTCAATTTAGATTTACTACCGGTAGAAGGAAGAACTGACGGCTTTACTTGTCTACCGCCTTACTAGCTCTCCCCGGCCAACGGTTGGGCCAAAGGGGATGGACCGGCGCTACTCGGCCTCTTACACGACTCCTAGTTCAAATAGAGTTCATGATTCTGAATGTAACGTTCGTCCCCCTTTCCCCAAGTATAATACTTGTTGATAAGACTCTACAAGGTAGTCGTATCTAGTTGGAAAGGAAAATTCACCAATAACTTCCAAGCTGTGGCTTGGTATCGAATATCAACTTGTTCCAACAATCTTACCCCTCGAAAGATGAGAAGGTAAACAACGACTTAATAAGTCAACAGCACCCGAGTTGCGAGTGAAGAGAATACTCTATGACCGGGAAGTCGACAAGATAAATAACATCTTCCAAGTAAGGTTCCCTTATTATTAGAGAGGTAGACTCGAAGAAGAATGATGTCTGAGAACCTTTCTTGATATAAGATTAATAATAATATGACTCCGAAATATTTTCTGTAATAATCGAAGAAGATAAACCTTATCGAGGTTATTCTAAGTATGAAATAAATATTCAGAGAATATTTATTGAATTAAAATATTTTACAGAATATTTAGGAATATGAAAGAATATCTTTAATCAGAGTATTTCTCAAATAATCCTTGAAGAAATATCTAGAGAATATTTATTGCATAATTAAATATTCAAATGAATATTCAGAATAATATTCATTAATTAATAAGACCTGAAAAGAATATTTAAAATATTTAAAATAATATTCGATGATTAAATAAAACCCTGGATGAATATTCAAAATAATATTCATAATTTATTAGGAATTTAAATGTTTATTGAAAAAGTAATATTCGTTTAATGAATAATATTCTAAATGAATATCAAGTAATATTCATTTAGTAATCCAAGCTTTAAAGGAATATTCGAGATAAGACTCGATAAATAAATCAAGCTTCAGATGAATATTAGAATAATATTCATCAAGTAAGTAATATCTTAAATGAATATTCAAAAGTAATATTCATTAAATAAAGTAATATTCTAAATGGATATTCAAATAATATTCATTTAGTAGTCCAATCTTTAGAAGAATATTCGGAATAATAATCGATAACCTATTCGACTTTGAATGAATATTGAAAAATATTATTCGTCGAATGGTTACGTTCAAATAATTATTTGAAGTAAGGATCGTTAAAATAATTAGTCTCGAACGAATATTCAAATAATATTCGTCGCCCAAATAATAGAAAATATTTACTTAAATATTTTCCTCCGAGGTAATCTCGATATATCAAGGAATATTGACTCCCGGTCTATTTTTGATTAATAAGATGTATACGCCCTTCTATGAGGGTCTTACAATAATCGGCTTATAACTGATATATAACTATCTAGCTTATAAGCCAACAATAACATTCAGGGAACAAGTATATCACTTCAACTTGAAAGTAGGCATGCATGCAATGGCATATGTATATCAGCATATATATATATATATTTATTCAATCACAACAACAGCCTAAAAGAAGGGAATTGAAACTTGCCTGGTAGTCGAGTACGGTAAAGGGTAGTGGTAGCGGGTCCCGGTTCAGCTTGGTGATCTATAAATAGCCAAGGCATTCGGGATTAATCACTTAACATATTAAAAGTTAAGTTATACTTAATTCGAAACACGTTCTTGAGTTATCTCGTTATACCCCTTTTAGTGGATTACTTTTATCACTGATCCGACCCGACATCCGTTCGTTAATACGACATGTCATTGTACTTATACTTGGGACATACTTAAGTCATATGAGTTCTAAAGTCGATCGTTACGAACCAATACTATACTCCGAGTTTTATCGTCCGTTTTCTAAGTGTTTTACCGAAGTTATAAAAGAGTCGTCTTTTAGGGGTTCGTTCGCGTTTAACCTCGACTCGAACATTTTTAATAAATCGAAAAATGATCTTTTTGACATACGGTTTTCTTTCACGCCTTCCTTTTTACCTCTAGTATTTATTTACCAAGATTTGCCATGACGTTACATAGTTTACGAGGGTTCAATTACAGTTACGAACTTTCGTTTACGGATTCGAACTACTTTTAGTAATTTGGTCATAAATCCTAAACCGTAAGTCCGTTTCATGCGATCTTTATATCAAAACGAAGCTTGAAACATAATCTATCCTATCATGGCAGAAAATGAAGCTGTACAGTGAGTTATAGCTACTGTGATGCTCGGTGTTTAATAGTCTAACGAAAATTCGGCATTACGACGGCTATAAATCGAACGTTCTAAAATTCATAACAATCAATCCAAGCCACACCGGGCATACTATACATGGTTTTCATCTTAACCAGTCCAAGAAGGTTACAATTAACCATCATAATCATCAAAACTCTTAAATCATCACTACTAACTACATAATCATGCTTTTATGCATATAACAACACCATAATCTTAACTAATCTAAAACCATCAAGAACATATATAAAACTCAAAGTAAGATCTTGGGTTCTTAAGAATTATACCTTCCTTGGAGAGTGTACAAGCTATAATAACCCTTATATAGTCCTTGTATGGCTTTAACAAAGCTTAAATCATCCAAAGAAACCAAGAAATCAAAGTTAGTTTCTTGAAAACACTATTCACCCTCATCTTTGAGGATTTATTTGAAAATGGAAAACATGGAGTTTGAAGCTAAGATTTCTAGGAGATCATTTTTATGAAATATAGGACTCACCATAAAAATTTGGAGATCAAACAATGGTTGGAAGGTGGATTTTGAAATCTTAAAACTCCAAAATTCGAAGTGCCTTGGTTTTGGGGGAAAAACAGTGAACTTCTCGAATTTATTTACCCATCCAAACGATCTTCAAAAATTATGAAATTAAATCCCCAACTTCACCTTGATGTGTAGAAGCTCCATGAATTTTTTCATGATTTTTAGATGAGTAGATCTAGGTGAAAAAAAATGGCAAAGACCCCTGCCCTGGAAAATGCAACTGCTGGAAAAATGGGGGAGAGGTGGTGTTTGCTTGGCTTTGATCTTGCTCTCATCTTATCTAAAGTGAATTATTGAATGTCTTTGGATAATATCTTGTCCATAAAGTAGCTTTAATAAAGTTCTAGGTCATGCATGATGTAATTAAATGGACAAGTGTTGGTTTGTAATGGTAAGATGATGACAAGAAGCTAAGTACTTGGTTATGTTTGCTAAGTATACTAGTTGCTCATGTAACTACTTAGTTACTTGGTATTATCTCCTTGTACATGCATGCATCTTGATCCTCTGTTTGTTCTTTGTCCGGTTATTGCTCAATTCGTTGCTCGTTCGAGGGACTAACTCATTCGTTTCTAGTTAGGGTTTTACCGAAAACCTTCTTAATATTTATACTACTATTCCTCATCTTTCTTAATACTTCTCGAATTTAAATTCCTTAAATCCCTTTTATAATTCCTTATGTCTTGCAGTGTCCAGGGAAATCTCGGAGAAAATAAAAGTGCTCTTTTTCTGAATCCGACAGCTTTTACATACACTTATTTTCTTCCCGGATCACTAATACGAACTCAGAAATCTGTTCCGAATACCGGGTATAACATTATTATAATAATATTCCAAATTCCACCAAAATCACTATTCATCACTTATTTTTATTTAATTCCTATAATTAGGAAAATGAACCTGGTTCACCCTCGAGTGTTCCTTAACCTTTTTACGGAACCGCTGGGCTTATAATAGATATTGATTTGGATGACATGAGGGTATCTATTCCTCTCTAGGGAATCTTATCTTAACTTTCTAGGAGATAGATTATTCTAATCTAAGTTATCACCCAATAGCATCCTTCAGGACATATAACCTTGGAATCTTTTATCCTTCCATTCTTCATCCTTTAAAGCCAGTATTACATTGTAGTTGTAACCACTGTTCATTCTTACATCAATACATAATAAAAGTTTTAATTCTACCCAAAAATCTGGGTTCTTACACAACACCTTCAACAAGGTCATCGTCTTCTGTCACCTTCCAGGGACTCGGATAAAAGGAAAGAAAGACAACTCCCTTATGATCTTGGCTAATCCTGTTCACAGCCTTCTCCCAACCTATGGTCATGCTGTCCGGCTGGACCTCCCTGTCATGCTCATCAATGAAGGCAAGAAAAGTGTCTGAACCTAAGTAGTTCTGAATGATGGAATTCTCATTATTCTGGGTCCTGTTTTCCAGAGCCGCATACTTTCCCCTAAGGGATGAGAGTTGGTCCTCCGAGGTGAAATACTTAGCCTCCCATTCTTCAGACTCCTTCTGAAGCTTCTCTACAGCCTTGAGGGCAGTTCTCTCCTTGTCCTTGTAGGATCTCCCGAGTTGGATAGCATTCTGGAAGTGAGCATTTAGCTACCAAAACAAAAACGCCATAAGAAAATGTGTTAAGCCACGACGGCCAATATACAACCATAACAATGAAAAGGAAGAGGAGATCGACTTACGTTATAGGCATGATATGCCCCCATGCTTTCATTTTCCTCTAAATCTGTTGCTGTTGCAAAATGGACCTTGTCGGCCGGGGCTATGGCGTTCCGAGACCACTCTCGAGCAAGGAGGTGGCTGTCCCTGATAGCATCCTGCTCACATATCCCCCAATCAGGCATGAATGCTGTCTTCATGCTCCCATCCGAACTCCTAATTCTCTTCCCCGCCTTCGAACAATGCTGAAGGAACTCAGGGGCCGGTACGTCTTCAGGATTAGCTTCTTTCTCAGCTTTCTTAATCATCCTTTTGGTGATATGGGGAAGTCGGCTCGGATGATTGTCAATCTCCTCAGCAACTGCAAACAAAGCAAAGGAAACGATGTTGGAATAAGAACAAGTACGATGAAAGAAAAGAAGTTAAAGTAAGAATTACCCTCGAGAGGGATATAACTAAGCCCGGCCTCCAACAAGGCACGTTCAGTCACAACTTCACGATAGTGGGTTTTCTGAAAGACTGAAATAAGCCAATCCCGTTGGGATATTTCTTCAGTTGTGAGTTGAAGCTCACTAACACCCTCATCAGTCACGTGATTGAATTTAGACCTGAAAAAGTTACCCCAATCACCTCCTTTCCATCTAAGGATGAAAAATTCGTGCCTCCAGTTATGACAAGAATCAGGCACAGAAGAAGCGTCAATAATTGTAAGAACCCCAAATTTTGGATATAATTAAAACTTTTTATTAAGTAATGATAAAATGAGGAACAATGATTCCGACAACAAGGTCACCAGCTCTAATGAGTGGTGGTTTCAAAGAACAATGATTGTAATGAATGGATATTGCTTTGGACAATGATCCTGATGCATTGGTATATTGTCAGAATAGAGTAATTCGATGGTTGAGGACCTAGATAAGAATAATCTACCATCCAGGCAGGAGCTAATGGATCCTTGTAGGGAAATGAGTACGTGCATAGTGTTTCCCATACGTGCATAGTATTTCCCGTACGTGCATAGTATTTCCCGTACGTGCATAGTATTTCCTGTACGTGCATAGTAATTTGGTGGATGAATAGTGATTTTGTAAGTTGGAAAACTTTTCACTCCACCCTATGTACGGGACGTGATATGGATGTTTCGAAGTCCTATTAGTAATACGCGGAGGAAATAAGTGAATGCAGAGACGATCGGAATTCAGAAATTCCAAATTCTTTTCGGTATAATATTTGACCGGACAGTGGATTAAATATTATTATAATCCAAGAATTGAGATATTAACTTTGAGGATTTTATATTTTGGGATGTTATTATATTTGATTTAAGAATGAAGGTAGGAAACCACTGAGGAGTGGTTATGGCTACAATGTAATAATTGATATTTGGAAAGAATGAATGGAATTCGACTTTATTATTTCTATGTCTTGAAGAATGCTAAAGGGTAACAACATAGGTAAGAATAATCTATCTTCTAAGGGAATAAGATATGGCAATTTCAAGCAGGAGAATATTCTCATGTCATCCAGATCGGTAACGATTAATCCAGTAGTTCCGTAAAAAGGTTAAGGAACGATCGAAAGAGAATACGGACAATTATACAACCCTAAGAGAACAAGTAAAGAATACAGAATGAATAGTGTTGTGGTGGGAGTATATAATAATATGAGACGACACTATATAGAAGTATTCGGAACGGATTTCCGAGTTCGTATTAGTGATCCAGGGGGAAAATAAGTGTATGTAAAAGCTGTCGGATTCTGAAAACCGCACTTTTATTTTCTCCGAGAGTTCCCTGGACACTGATAGCCTTAAGTATTTAACGAATGGATTTAAGGAATATAAATTGGAAAGTTAGAATGAAAGATGGAGAATGAAAGTATTGATATTAAAAAGGATTCCCGGTAAACCCTAATTAGAAATCCGTGAAATATTCCTACGAATGATCAATCGAAACGGGAAATAACCGGACACAGAAAAAAGCAGAGGAAGCAAGAGTCTTGTGTAAGCTACTAGAATAAATATCTAGCAACCAAGTGGCTTAAAGTAACTAGCATACTTGGAGATGGAAGTAGTACTTAGATATCAAACCAATACTTAGCATGAAAACCATTCAAAATGCAACACATGTCTCTTGATTGCATCATGGATGACCTAGGCACTTTAATAAAGCTACTTTAGCAAGATATTATCCAAGGCAACACAATAATACAAGGAAAAGATCAAGAACAAGCAAGCAACTCTCTCCCCCTCCAAAACATTCCATTCGACTTCCTCCCTAAATTCCAAATCCAAAGTCCAAGCTTCCACCATTGTTTGATCTCCAAATTTTTATGGTAAGTCCTATAATTCATAAAAGTGATACCCTAGAAATCTTGGCTTCAAACTCCATGTTTTCCATTTTCAAATAAATCATCCAAGCCTAGGGTGAATAGTGATTTTAAGAAACTAACTTTGAATTCTTGTTTTGTTTGGATGATCCAAGCTTTGTTAAGGTAATCTAAGGACTAGACAAGGCTTACCAAGTGTTATTCACTCTCCAAGGAAGGTAACAAGCTCCAAAAACCCTTGGTACCATTTTGAGATTTTATGAGTTTTATGGATGATTTAGTGTTAGTATGCTATGTTATGCTTAGATCTATGTTATTAGTTGATTATGGTTGTTGTTTGGAATGTGATCCATGAGATGGTTGAGATGAGTTGTTGATAGACTAGTCATGATGATTATCATGCGTTTGTGTGGTTGGATTGATCTTTGTTAGATCGAGATAAAGTGTAAAAACTTTGGAAAACGCGTAAACATAGCCGTTATAATGCCCGATTTTACAATATCATGTTTTGTATGCCATTTTTCACATCAAGACCCTACTGACCAGAAACTTTTCTGCCATTTTAGGATAGCTTATGTTATAAGCTTCGTTTTGATATAAAGATCACGTGAAACGGACTTACGGTTTAGGAGTTACGGCCGGTTTACTAAAAGTATTTCGAAACCGTAACCGAGAATTCGTAACTGAATTTGAACCCTCGTAAAATATGTAAAGTCATGGCGAATCTTGGAAAATAAATACTAGAGGTAAAAAGGAAGGTGTGAAAGAAAACCGTATGTCAAAAGGATCATTTTTCGATTTATTAAAAATGTTCGAGTCTAGGTTAAACGCGAACGAACCCCTAAAAGACGACTCTTTTATAACTTCGGTAAAACACTTAGAAAACGGGCGATAAAACTCGGAGTATAGTATTGGTTCGTAACGATCGACTTTAGAACTCATGTGACTTAAGTATGTCCCAAGTATAAGTACAATGACATGTCGTATTAACGAACGAATGTCGGGTCGGATCAGTGATAAAAGTAATCCACTAAAAGGGGTATAACGAGATAACTCGAGAACGTGTTTCGAATTAAGTATAACTTAACTTTTAATATGTTAAGTGATTAATCCCGAATGCCTTGGCTATTTATAGATCACCAAGCTGAACCGGGACCCGCTACCACTACCCCTTACCGTACTCGACTACCAGGCAAGTTTCAATTCCCTTCTTTTAGGCTGTTGTTGTGATTGAATAAATATATATATATATGATTGCTGATATACATATGCCATTGCATGCATGCCTACTTTCAAGTTGAATTGATATACTTGTTCCCTGAATGTTATTGCTGGCTTATAAGCTAGATAGTTATATATCAGTTATAAGCCGGTTATTGTAAGACCCTCATAGAAGGGCGTATACATCTTATTAATCAAAAATAGACCGGGAGTCAATATTCCTTGATATATCGAGATTACCTCGGAGGAAAATATTTAAGTAAATATTTTATATTATTTGGGCGACGAATATTATTTGAATATTCGTTCGAGCTTATTTATTTAATGATCCTTACTTCAAATAATTATTTGAACGTGATCATTCGACGAATAATATTTGTCAATATTCATTCAGAGTCGAATTGATAATCGATTATTATTTCGGATACTCTTCTAAAGATGAGACTACTAAATGAATATTATGTGGACATTCATTTAGAATATTATTTTATTAAATAAATATTACTTTTGAATATTCATTTAAGATATTAAATACTTGATGAATATTATTTTAATATTCATCTGAAGCTTGATTTAATTATCGAATATTATCTCGAATATTCCTTAAGCTTGGATTACTAAATGAATATTACTTGATATTCATTTAGAATATTATTCATTAAATGAATATTACTTTATCAATATTCATTTAAATTCCTAATTAATTATGAATATTATTTTGAATATTCATCAGGGTTCTATTTACTCACCGAATATTATTTTAAATATTTTAAATATTCCTTTCAGGACTTGTTAAATAATGAATATTACTTTGAATATTCATTTGATTATTTAATTATGCAATAAATATTCTCCTGATATTTCTTCAGGGATTATTTTGAGAAATACTCTGATTAAAAATATTCTTTCATATTCCCAAATATTCCTTAAATATTTTAACTCAATAAATATTCTCTGAATATTTATTCCATACTTAGAATAACCTCGATAAGGTTTATCTTCTTCGATTATTACAGAAAATATTTCGGAGTCATATTATTATTAATCTTATATCAAGAAAGGTTCTCAGATATCATTCTTCTTTGAGTCTATCCCCTTAATAATAAGGGAACCTTACTTGGAAAATGTTATTTATCTTGTCGACTTCCCGGTCATAAAGTTTTCCCTTCACTCGCAACTCGGGTGCTGTTGGCTTATTAAGTCGTTGCTTACCTTCTCATCTTTCGAGGGGTAAGATTACTGGAACAAGTTGATATCCGTTACCAAGTAATAACTTGGGAGTTATTGGTAAATTTTCCTTTCCAACTAGATACGACTACTTTGTGGAGTCTTATCAACAAGTATTATACTTGGGGAAAGGGGGACGAACGTTACATTCAGAATCATGAATTCTATTTGAACTAGGAGTCGTGTAAGAGGCCGAGTAGCGCCGGTCCATCCCCTTTGGCCCAACCGTTGGCCGGGGAGAGCTAGTAAGGCGGTATACAAGTAAAGCCGTCAGTTCTTCCTTCTACCAGTAGTAAATCTAAATTGAGCTGTACGATCTCGACTGATCATCAAGATTGGAACAGCGGGCGCGGTGAATACTCCATCATTGGTTCATCATCCAAATTTATTTATTTCCTGCAACATGATTACTGTTGGCAGAGTTGGAAAAGGGTCATAACTGGAATTGCAACCTTTTCTTGCAAGTTCCTCTTCTTAATAACAATAAGAATATCTCACTTACTTTGATGTAGTAGATATTTCTACAAACAAATACTTCAAGTTACCTTGTAACTTCATTGTTCATATTATACTGGCATCATTTCCGTAAATGCATGGCATATGGTTTGAAAGATACTTTTGAACTGTTATACATTATCGTTCAGTTATATATTATTGTTGGTGGGCTATTGCTCACCCTTGCTTTATTATTATATCACAACAACAGCTAGACCAGATGACTCGCACAAGGCGCACTCGACGCGGGCGAGGACGATGAGACTACCAGAGCTGAAGAAGAAGCTATTGGTAGGGTATATTTATTCTTTCAGTACCAAGAATATGGTCTAGTATGACTTATGTAAATGGATGGCAAAGAGTATGTATTATATTGAAATTCTTTTGGATTGTAAGAACTCATAATGTGATTAATAAAAATTTGATTGTTACTCTGATTTCATCTCTGGGACTATAACGGGTGTGTTTTATATTGTTGTGTTGGGTTATAGAGACGTAATTTATTTTATGTTAAGGAAAGTTCAATTGTTGTGGACAGAATTGGAAATCGTAACCACCGGATCCCGGACCCCGGATCTGGGGGTGTTACAGAAGTGGTATCAGAGCGTACGTTATAAACCCCAGAGATGAGGTGGCGTTAAAACAATAAATTCAAAAAGATAATAAGAACTCTTGCCAAGTTCATAGTCGGACTACTTAATGTAGTGATGACATATAAAACCCTTATGGGAACTCGTAAGTATAATGATAGTAACTTAGCTCGATATCGTATCGACGAGTAAGGCGACTGACCTTGAGGCATACGAGCAACAGCGCGATGATGCTTTATATGCTGAAGATTAGCGGGTAATTCGATGGAGTACCCTACTGGAGACCCGGAAGAGGTTCCAGCAGATAAGGAAAATCCTGTTAGGATAAGGAGCTTACCCATGGGTAATGAGGGTCGCAGCCAGAATGACTGTGATGATTAAGATATGGTGCTCAGAAAAGTGAGTATAAAGAACCGAAATCTTATTAAGAGATCTGAAGATGCATGTTGAATTCATAGCCGGACTACCAGATGTAGTACCAGCAAGAAAGAAGCATTGGAAGAATTACTTGAGATCTTATACGGAAATAGATGAGAATCCTTAGAGATTTTCATCTTAACAAAGAAAGAGCTAGAGGGATGTATGATTATCAAAGACATCGATTTAGGGCGAGGAGCAGAGTCCCTAGGAATAGTTGAGAAGGAGGCAGTAAGTGCCATATCATTTGATAAATGAATTAGTATGAATATGGTCAGTAATAATTCGCCATGAGAAGGCAGGTGTCGTAGGTTGTAAATTATGGAACCAAATTGAGGTTAATAAGGTGGTTTTATTAAGGAAAATGTTCATTTTATGAATGAATCATTTAGAAAGTAAAGACATTGGGAAGTGATAGCATGATTGGGTAAAGTTATATAAGGAAGTAGTAAGCAAGACAATGATCTCAGAACCTACCGGAAGATAAGACCAGTGAGTCAAGATGAACTCGTAATGAGACTACTGCCAGAGACTGAGTATAGAGTTAATTCAACTCAGTTAAATGATGAACCAGAAACGTTAGATGCATGTGATTCAGAGGAATATTAAATTCCTTCTTCTCTTTGAATGGATTATAGTAGTTACCTTAAGTTTACTCCGACACGGAATTATAATAGATCAAGTAATACGATCAGCAGTTAAAGAGAAAAATGTGAGAAAATCTTCCTGGAGCTAAAAGGTGAAATTGGTAATGACCAAGAGCTGGCATTGTTTAATGGAAAAAGGAGACTTTGTGCTTCCAATGACGCTTCGCATAAAGGGTTAGGTAGACCGACATTTGGTAGCATTGAATATCAGGACGTTGTGACAGGTTTCAATTTGAAACTGTTGATTCCCTTCTAAGGGATGGATATAATTGATTCCTCTCCAGTGGGTAAACTTCCAATCTGATGATGATTATTTCGTTAACTATGACTGCTTATGATTCCACCTGCTTGGAGGTTCATAGAACTATTCTTCAGGTTTCGAAACTGGTCTCCTTAATGTTACCAGTAGGTGGGTAGATTGATCAAAATTTCCCTGAGTCTGGAAAGGAATTCGGTGAATTTTGGCAAACTTTGTCTTTCTGATTATCAGAGAATGTCATGGAAGAGAGTAAAAATTGGAGCAAACCCTGTGATTTGGGTAAGGATGCTGTAAAAGGGGTTAGTAAACGGACCCTGAGCATTACAATCGACGGTAGTGATAAAATGATGAAGTGAGATTGGACGAAAATAGGAAATGTAAGTAAGAAACCAGCCGGACTGAGAAATTCCAGGATTGACTTAAATGAAAAGGCTGTTATGCCAGGAATGGTAAGCTTGTGTGGCACGCAGGATTGATAAGAATAGTTGAAAAGATAAAAGTGGAGGAAAGGTGACCGGAGACGGTGCCGAGTAGCCGATTAAGACTTATATGGAGTAAAGTTTTGGAAAGGTAGAAAGGTTTCAAAGAAGAAGGCACTATGCCGACAATTGCTAGAAAAGTAATGCTATTAGCCAACCCCTAAAATCATATATTTTTATGTGTGGCCAGTTGAGGCCAAGTCACAACGGATTATAAAGTGACTAGACCAGCAATGAAAAGACAAAGCAGGGTTGCTTCTAAGAAAGCACCAACTGCAAGGGCTTCTGATATAAAGGAAACATTAATGAGATCGTTTGAATCTTCTGCCGAACAACCCATGTTTTGATTGGGAATTCACTAGACCTTTTTGGGATGGGGTCACCCGTACTAAAGTGACTCATGTGTATATGGTTGTCCAAGATTTCGAGTAAAATGGAAGTATAGTGACTTGAGATGTATGATGTTAGGGTATCATGAATACCTTGAATATATTATGACGGAGGAAAGTAAACAATGAAGGTATATGAAGAGGGTATAGAAAAGGTCAGAAATTGAACAGCATGCTGTAGGAATTTTGTCTGAGGCAAGTACCTTTGCGAAGAACGATAAGCACTAAGAGATTCACGTTGAACTCGACCAATATCTTCCAGAACATCCTTGCTACCATTAACAAGTTCGGTAAGAGAAGAGATTGACATACGTTGCCTTTTGGAAGGCCAAATAGGCTGACAACTATCTGAAAGAAGAGGGTGGCATTAAGCCACCGATCGATTATCAAATGAGAATGATTGAAAAGAGACCTTTATTAAGGGTACATGATCTGATTGCCAATTATAAGATGCAAGAATTCCTTGGCAGTTGAATTAAGGATAGGATATCCATAAATTAAGACAAACCCTGGGGAATGCACAAGGGGTGGCATTAACCCTAATAACGACATTATGACTTCAGATGATATGAGTTGGACTTGCTAAGGCAACAATGACCGGTAAGGATTATTAAAAAGAGTTCTGGAAAGAACATAGATAGAATTATTAGAGTATTGATCAATGACATTTTGATATACCCTGTACCCAGAAAATACAGGAGGAAGGATGAGGATGACCTATGAAACCTTACAAGGAAAAGGGTAATATTCCGAACTTCAAAATGGAAGTTTGGTAAGGAATGTATGACATAGTAACAATAATGCCAGATGAGGCATGTATGAAACCCTGAGGAAGTATGGATTGAACCTATAAAGGTTGAGATTATCCTAAGATAAGGAAAGAACTAAGAAAAGAAGTATCCTAAGTAGGATTGGGAATAAACGTGATAAAGTTCCCCCGGGTAGGTGGAAGCAATGACTTATGGAGAAAGACCGATAAATATACTTTTCTCCATCAGCAGAGCTTAAGGGAGAATGCTTTCACCCAACAATGATGGGAATGAGGTAGAAATGTTTGAATTGGAATATATCCAGAGAACAAGGATTACCATAAATTATTATTATCAGGGAAGGCCAATGAGGTGGCCGACAGTCTAATTATAAAGGAATAATTATAAATGTTCATACCGAAGAAACAAAATGATATTTGGAAAGACCTTGAAGGTCATATTGGAGTGGAGGAAGTTACATTCCTTTTGATGATTGTGCAAGAATCGATGGTAATAATAGTTTAAGTAAAGATTCGATTCCTGATATTGTCTTAAGCAAACTACACACCTTAGAAGGTCCCGTTTTGAGGCAAACCAGGACCATGATACAATATTGACGAAGTAAACCATTAAGTTTCCAGTATTTTATGGGAGATGCATGAGTGATGGTTTCATCAACCGGACCTAGCTGCGATGCTTGAAACTCTTCTGCAATTTTATCTACTTCATGTAATATCTACATCAAGTTCAAGAAGTGTTCCTTATGGATAAGGAATAGTGATTACTTTGTCTCCCTAAAGGATTGAAACCCGTAGGGTTAGCTATTAATGCACTACGTAAACAACAAGCGATGGTGATTCTTCTAAGAAAATAGATGACAATGTAAAGATAAAGAAAGTGCTGCCATTGATTAACTAAATGGCATGTTGATGAATGACAAATAAGTTTATGTTAGTGTACTTCTGCGCAAACAAGATAGAGAATATGAGGTTGATGATTCATGATGTTAAAGATATTCCCATGGAAAGAATTAATGAGACTTGGAGGGAAGGGCGGTTGAGCCCGAGACTTATTGGGCCACCTGAGAGTTTAAAGTGTTCGGACGGCGGTATTCGAGCCAGCCTTACCCCCAAAACTTATAGCACAGTCATAACGGGTTTTCATGTGGCCAGGCTACGCCAGTAAAATGCAGATGTTCGACAGATGATAAGAGTGCGAGCAGGTAGGTGTGCGACCTGGTCTGACTTACGAAAGACAATCTGTGGAAAACCACGGATAGAAAAGAACAAATGATGAGAAACAAGGTTGGCAGAAGTAGATTATATGAATCTAAGTTAAAGGAATCGGGCCAGATTCATTTCGGAAAGTTTAAATTGAAATAACGTGATGATTATAGAGTAAATGTGACGGGATACCAATAAAGAGGTGCCAAGTGCAAAAGATGTCTCAATAAAGAGATGAAGGTGGAAGTAAATAACAGAAGTAAATAAGAATCAGATAATAAGAAGGATGTGATTGATAAAGAAAGGACGGGGAAAGCAACTACGAAATAGGAAGCAAGGAATGTTAGGAATGGATTAATAAATGGGTTTTCCGATGAATTCTCGGGATGACAACCTGATAGTGTTAATATTATAGATATGAAAAAGCTAGTAGCGTGACATGGAATGTCAGTAACAATGGTGTCAAGCGAGAAACTAAGATTTAACCTGAAAGGTTCAAAGATTTTCCAAAAGTAAGTTGCTAAGGTGGAACCAGGGTACAGGTCCAGAGAATAATGGACAAAGCAGCAAGATATGTTGACACGTGAGATTGCGATCAAATAGTATTGGATATAATTATGATTAATTTCTTCTTTGATAGACCTCTATAGTTCAGAGGTAAATTCTGAGTATGATATTCTACAACCATGAAAGCTTTCTATAATCCTTTAGAACTCTTTTCTCTTCTTTTCTCTTATTCATCTTCTTTATGAATTGAGAAGAACAACCCTTTTAGGAGGGGAGGTACTGCTACGTGACTATCTGTCTATGTGATAGAAGTCTAAGTGGAATGCCATGACTTGTTTAATTGCTTGTCAAGTACTAAAGGCTGGCCCCCTTCTGTACTAACTATGCAATATAACAAATGTTCAATTGATCATAGTGATCTCTCAATAAATCTTTCCACTTCTCTATATTGATCGAGATTGCGAAGGTTAAAGCGATCAGGAAATGCACAGTACGAGCGAGGTTACCTCCGAATCATGGGGTGATAGTGATACCAATGTTACTGCAGGTATCAATAAGGATAAGACTGAGTAAGAGTATAACCCGGATAGTGAGTTGTACGAAAAGTAGAAACGTTGATGGAAAAAGGATAAAGTATGGATTGTAGCACTAGAAGATGTGCTGAGGAAGGGTAGAACGACTAAGAATTGACCGGGAAGCTAAAAAGGGAACGACAGGCAAACGACTCTTTGCTTCCTACCTGATTCCGGGACGGAATCCTTTTAAGGAGGGGAGACTGTAAGAACCCCAAATTTTGGATATAATTAAAACTTTTTATTAAGTAATGATAAAATGAGGAACAATGATTCCGACAACAAGGTCACCAGCTCTAATGAGTGGTGGTTTCAAAGAACAATGATTGTAATGAATGGATATTGCTTTGGACAATGATCCTGATGCATTGGTATATTGTCAGAATAGAGTAATTCGATGGTTGAGGACCTAGATAAGAATAATCTACCATCCAGGCAGGAGCTAATGGATCCTTGTAGGGAAATGAGTACGTGCATAGTGTTTCCCATACGTGCATAGTATTTCCCGTACGTGCATAGTATTTCCCGTACGTGCATAGTATTTCCTGTACGTGCATAGTAATTTGGTGGATGAATAGTGATTTTGTAAGTTGGAAAACTTTTCACTCCACCCTATGTACGGGACGTGATATGGATGTTTCGAAGTCATATTAGTAATACGCGGAGGAAATAAGTGAATGCAGAGACGATCGGAATTCAGAAATTCCAAATTCTTTTCGGTATAATATTTGACCGGACAGTGGATTAAATATTATTATAATCCAAGAATTGAGATATTAACTTTAAGGATTTGATATTTTGGGATGTTATTATATTTGATTTAAGAATGAAGGTAGGAAACCACTGAGGAGTGGTTATGGCTACAATGTAATAATTGATATTTGGAAAGAATGAATGGAATTCGACTTTATTATTTCTATGTCTTGAAGAATGCTAAAGGGTAACAACATAGGTAAGAATAATCTATCTTCTAAGGGAATAAGATATGGCAATTTCAAGCAGGAGAATATTCTCATGTCATCCAGATCGGTAATGATTAATCCAGTAGTTCCGTAAAAAGGTTAAGGAACGATCGAAAGAGAATACGGACAATTATACAACCCTAAGAGAACAAGTAAAGAATACAGAATGAATAGTGTTGTGGTGGGAGTATATAATAATATGAGACGACACTATATAGAAGTATTCGGAACGGATTTCCGAGTTCGTATTAGTGATCCAGGGGGAAAATAAGTGTATGTAAAAGCTGTCGGATTCTGAAAACCGCACTTTTATTTTCTCCGAGAGTTCCCTGGACACTGATAGCCTTAAGTATTTAACGAATGGATTTAAGGAATATAAATTGGAAAGTTAGAATGAAAGATGGAGAATGAAAGTATTGATATTAAAAAGGATTCCCGGTAAACCCTAATTAGAAATCCGTGAAATATTCCTACGAATGATCAATCGAAACGGGCAATAACCGGACACAGAAACAAGCAGAGGAAGCAAGAGTCTTGTGTAAGCTACTAGAATAAATATCTAGCAACCAAGTGGCTTAAAGTAACTAGCATACTTGGAGATGGAAGTAGTACTTAGATATCAAACCAATACTTAGCATGAAAACCATTCAAAATGCAACACATGTCTCTTGATTGCATCATGGATGACCTAGGCACTTTAATAAAGCTACTTTAGCAAGATATTATCCAAGGCAACACAATAATACAAGGAAAAGATCAAGAACAAGCAAGCAACTCTCTCCCCCTCCAAAACATTCCATTCGACTTCCTCCCTAAATTCCAAATCCAAAGTCCAAGCTTCCGCCATTGTTTGATCTCCAAATTTTTATGGTAAGTCCTATAATTCATAAAAGTGATACCCTAGAAATCTTGGCTTCAAACTCCATGTTTTCCATTTTCAAATAAATCATCCAAGCCTAGGGTGAATAGTGATGTTAAGAAACTAACTTTGATTTCTTGTTTTGTTTGGATGATCCAAGCTTTGTTAAGGTAATCTAAGGACTAGACAAGGCTTACCAAGTGTTATTCACTCTCCAAGGAAGGTAACAAGCTCCAAAAACCCTTGGTACCATTTTGAGATTTTATGAGTTTTATGGATGATTTAGTGTTAGTATGCTATGTTATGCTTAGATCTATGTTATTAGTTGATTATGGTTGTTGTTTGGATTGTGATCCATGAGATGGTTGAGATGAGTTGTTGATAGACTAGTCATGATGATTATCATGCGTTTTTGTGGTTGGATTGATCTTTGTTAGATCGAGATAAAGTGTAAAAACTTTGGAAAACGCGTAAACATAGCCGTTATAATGCTCGATTTTACAATATCATGTTTTGTATGCCATTTTTCACATCAAGACCCTACTGACCAGAAACTTTTCTGCCATTTTAGGATAGCTTATGTTATAAGCTTCGTTTTGATATAAAGATCACGTGAAACGGACTTACGGTTTAGGAGTTACGGCCGGTTTACTAAAAGTATTTCGAAACCGTAACCGAGAATTCGTAACTGAATTTGAACCCTCGTAAAATATGTAAAGTCATGGCGAATCTTGGAAAATAAATACTAGAGGTAAAAAGGAAGGTGTGAAAGAAAACCGTATGTCAAAAGGATCATTTTTAGATTTATTAAAAATGTTCGAGTCTAGGTTAAACGCGAACGAACCCCTAAAAGACGACTCTTTTATAACTTCGGTAAAACACTTAGAAAACGGGCGATAAAACTCGGAGTATAGTATTGGTTCGTAACGATCGACTTTAGAACTCATATGACTTAAGTATGTCCCAAGTATAAGTACAATGACATGTCGTATTAACGAACGAATGTCGGGTCGGATCAGTGATAAAAGTAATCCACTAAAAGGGGTATAACGAGATAACTCGAGAACGTGTTTCGAATTAAGTATAACTTAACTTTTAATATGTTAAGTGATTAATCCCGAATGCCTTGGCTATTTATAGATCACCAAGCTGAACCGGGACCCGCTACCACTACCCCTTACCGTACTCGACTACCAGGCAAGTTTCAATTCCCTTCTTTTAGGCTGTTGTTGTGATTGAATAAATATATATATATGATTGCTGATATACATATGCCATTGCATGCATGCCTACTTTCAAGTTGAATTGATATACTTGTTCCCTGAATGTTATTGCTGGCTTATAAGCTAGATAGTTATATATCAGTTATAAGCCGGTTATTGTAAGACCCTCATAGAAGGGCGTATACATCTTATTAATCCAAAATAGACCGGGAGTCAATATTCCTTGATATATCGAGATTACCTCGGAGGAAAATATTTAAGTAAATATTTTATATTATTTGGGCGACGAATATTATTTGAATATTCGTTCGAGATTATTTATTTAATGATCCTTACTTCAAATAATTATTTGAACGTGATCATTCGACGAATAATATTTGTCAATATTCAATCAGAGTCGAATTGATTATCGATTATTATTTCGGATACTCTTCTAAAGATGAGACTACTAAATGAATATTATGTGGACATTCATTTAGAATATTATTTTATTAAATAAATATTACTTTTGAATATTCATTTAAGATATTAAATATTTGATGAATATTATTTTAATATTCATCTGAAGCTTGATTTAATTATCGAATATTACCTCGAATATTCCTTAAGCTTGGATTAATAAATGAATATTACTTGATATTCATTTAGAATATTATTCATTAAATGAATATTACTTTATCAATATTCATTTAAATTCCTAATTAATTATGAATATTATTTTGAATATTCATCAGGGTTCTATTTACTCACCGAATATTATTTTAAATATTTTAAATATTCCTTTCAGGACTTGTTAAGTAATGAATATTACTTTGAATATTCATTTGATTATTTAGTTATGCAATAAATATTCTCCTGATATTTCTTCAGGGATTATTTTGAGAAATACTCTGATTAAAAATATTCTTTCATATTCCCAAATATTCCTTAAATATTTTAACTCAATAAATATTCTCTGAATATTTATTCCATACTTAGAATAACCTCGATAAGGTTTATCTTCTTCGATTATTACAGAAAATATTTCGGAGTCATATTATTATTAATCTTATATCAAGAAAGGTTCTCAGATATCATTCTTCTTTGAGTCTATCCCCTTAATAATAAGGGAACCTTACTTGGAAAATGTTATTTATCTTGTCGACTTCCCGGTCATAAAGTTTTCCCTTCACTCGCAACTCGGGTGCTGTTGGCTTATTAAGTCGTTGCTTACCTTCTCATCTTTCGAGGGGTAAGATTACTGGAACAAGTTGATATCCGTTACCAAGTAATAACTTGGGAGTTATTGGTAAATTTTCCTTTCCAACTAGATACGACTACTTTGTGGAGCCTTATCAACAAGTATTATACTTGGGGAAAGGGGGACGAACATTACGTTCAGAATCATGAATTCTATTTGAACTAGGAGTCGTGTAAGAGGCCGAGTAGCGCCGGTCCATCCCCTTTGGCCCAACCGTTGGCCGGGGAGAGCTAGTAAGGCGGTATACAAGTAAAGCCGTCAGTTCTTCCTTCTACCAGTAGTAAATCTAAATTGAGCTGTACGATCTCGACTGATCATCAAGATTGGAACAGCGGGAGCGGTGAATACTCCATCATTGGTTCATCATCCAAATTTATTTATTTCCTGCAACATGATTACTATTGGCAGAGTTGGAAAAGGGTCATAACTGGAATTGCAACCTTTTCTTGCAAGTTCCTCTTCTTAATAACAATAAGAATATCTCACTTACTTTGATGTAGCAGATATTTCTACAAACAAATACTTCAAGTTACCTTGTAACTTCATCGTTCATATTATACTGGCATCATTTCCGTAAATGCATGGCATATGGTTTGAAAGATACTTTTGAACTGTTATACATTATCGTTCAGTTATATATTATTGTTGGTGGGCTATTGCTCACCCTTGCTTTATTATTATATCACAACAACAGCTAGACCAGATGACTCGCACAAGGCGCACTCGACGCGGGCGAGGACGATGAGACTACCAGAGCTGAAGAAGAAGCTATTGGTAGGGTATATTTATTCTTTCAGTACCAAGAATATGGTCTAGTATGACTTATGTAAATGGATGACAAAGAGTATGTATTATATTGAAATTCTTTTGGATTGTAAGAACTCATAATGTGATTAATAAAAATTTGATTGTTACTCTGATTTCATCTCTGGGACTATAACGGGTGTGTTTTATATTGTTGTGTTGGGTTATAGAGACGTAATTTATTTTATGTTAAGGAAAGTTCAATTGTTGTGGACAGAATTGGAAATCGTAACCACCGGATCCCGGACCCCGGATCTGGGGGTGTTACAATAATCTTCCTAGATTTTATGCGGTGTTGGATGCTCACCCATCCTTTCCTAGTGATAGGGCTATTCTTAAAAGCAAATAGATGCCTAAACAACGGGATGCTAAGGCGGATGCCTCCTCTGATGCATTCAACCATGAAAATGAAGATGAATTTCCAGGAGTTGGGGTATAGTTGACATGGGTTGATTTTAACCTCAGCTAATAACCTAACAAGCCAAGGGTGAATTGGAAACCTAAGGCCAGCATCAATGGCACCTTTGTACACAAACAAGTTCACAGGATGCCAGTTACAAGTTCTGTCCCCTGGTGTGGGAATTCTAAGCTTCATCTCAGTAGGGAATTCATATTTGAGTAAGTTCCTGATATCTCCCGCATCCAAAGTACTAGGGAACATAAAAGAGTCGAATTCCGCGTTGTTCGGAAATACATCCCCGGGCTCATCTAAGAGCTCAGATAAAGATAATTGATAACGAAGAGGAAAGACCTTACCTTTTCTGTTCTTGTCTTTGGTTCTCCTGTTAATCGCCTGAAGAAGGCCCTTGGAAGGAACTAAGGCGTTCTGACCACCCTCACTTGCCATTACAGCCTTGTCTGAAACTGAAAGAAGTGCTTGAAACTTGGGAGCTCACAGAAAGAAATTTTCTTTGAAAGAAGAAGGAAATGTGAAGAATGACTTCAATCCACACTCTTTTATAAGAAAAATGATGACCCTCAATAGCAGGTCGTCTTTCCAACGACCCGCGTTTACAGGTTAAATAGCCGAAAATAGCAGGAAAAGGGCTCTGTGAACCCGGAATTGGGTCAAATAAACGATCTAATTCGTAAAATATGTGAAAGAAACGAATGGAAATACAGGCAGGAGCAACAATATAATTAACAACCTCCCAGGTTGATTAATATATGCTTATCAAGCCTAAACAGGGGATTAAGCTAAAAACCACGATTAAAGCCACTAAGCAGGATGATTAGCCAAAAGGCTAACATCTTTAAGGATATGAGAAGACCTACTCTAGAGTATGGAATGTGGGTTTTGGATCCCAGCACAAAATATAAGCCTAGATGGCCAACGAGGTTGATTGTCCTGAATCAAGCTGATTGCTTAAGCCTAAGGCTTGAGGCTAGCCTAAGGATGATGAGCTTAAGATAGGACAAGATCCTACAAACAAGGAAGGAGATGTGAAGACCTTAAGCTTAAAACCTAGGATGAGAAACTAACTACGATATCCTAAACTCGAAGTCAGGTGTTGAAAACAAGGGAAGTCCACACATCTTCAAATAAAGAAGTAAAGACCCTCAACACAAGTGAGGCAAGGCTAAGGTTGTTTAAAACACTCCATTATAGGTAAATGAGAATGCCTGGAAGCCAAGGGAAATTGTTTAACCAAAGGTTATTTGATATCAAGAGTTCAAGAAAGGTTTAGACCCGGAAGGTCCTGAAAACCAAGAAGTAGGTTGTTTGAGGCCAAGGGTCATCAAACCAACCAAGGTATCACTAAATCCTTTCTAGGAACAAGGAAGGGAGTTTAAGACAAGTTTTGATTTTGGTCAAAGTCAAAGTCAAAAGTCAAAGTCAAAAGTCAAAGTCAACTAGCCAAAAAATGGCCAAAATTCAAAAAAAAAAAAAAAATTGGGGGGGGGGACCCAGCCGACCAGCCCTAGCCGACCAGGCACCATGGGCCGAATGGCCGACCAGGGTGAGCCGACCAGGCCACCTTGGTAGGGTGTTTGGAAGGCTTTCGGGGGACCTGTTTTTTAGGGTGTTTTCATGACCCTCCAGAACGCTCAAAAACGCTCCGTTTGAGCTCAAATTTGAGATTCAAGAACCTTGTGAGGCCCTCTACAAGCCTATGCAGGTGGCCAAGTGTTTCCATGAAATTTGGAAGGTGTTATGATCATGTGCGAGACCAGGTCTGAAATTCAGATAAAAATGGGGTATTTCGCCTCCAGAACGTTCAAAAATGCATGTTTTCATGTGATTCTTCTTTATACCAGGAGATTATAAGAATCCCCATCATATAAGCTCAACTTCAAAGTTTGGGTTTGGAGATGCCAGGGGTGTTCAGAAAACCAAGGATATTGAAAGACCCTGAAACACCTTCTAGGGGATAGTATTTCTTCCCTAGACAACTCAAAAATGAGAATTTTCACGTGATTCTTTTTGCAACCAGGAGGTTATAAGAAGCTCTACTTAACTAACTTGACTCCAAAATTTGGGGTTAGGACTTCGCTAATCGCAATTAGGGGGTGATTAGCCTCAATTATCAACGTTTAAGGACTTCCACTCAAGAATTAACCTATCCAAAGGTTAAAAGTGGATATCCTAATAGTAATTACATCAAGTATGAACTTGTTGGCCTAAATCAAGGCCTTTATAACCCCGTTTAGGGTTGTTTAGCCCCGAGTAGGGCCAAAATAGCGTCTTCTGCTTAAAAATTAGCCCTTATCAAAGCTTATGAGCAATGACCGCCTGATATTGACCCTAACTTAGATAAGTTAAGGGAAATAAAGCACTAATGAATTTATGATAAAGGATCCTATGCACGAATTGCACTTGGATTAGTGTCTACGAGCTCAAAACGGCACTAATCCTATTCCCGAAAAGCCCAGAAATCTTAAGAAAAAGGTTCGAGAGGCCAAGGAACGTTTAACTCTCTTAAGTATTAACTTGGGAGAGAATTTTAGTCATTGTGAATGTGTAGGTCGCTCCACACTTCACTGTAAGACGATACCCTGGTAGGGCCGGTGTGACCTTAAACTTCTACGAAATCAAGTTTTCCTAGAAGTTGGGGGGCAAATGATATGGGTGAAAAGTAACCCTTAAAGACACAATTAATTTGACATTTATTGGCCCGTAAATATGGCCCGAAACCCTAGTTGGGCACTAAATTCGTAATTAATGGTCAGGCCCAAAAGAACGGCCCAAACTGGGGACGCGCGGTAAAAGCCTATCTCTAACATGGGTCTGATCCACAAATCAGGAACGTTCTAGAAACTAAGAACGTCCTAGAATATCCCCAGGATATTGTGTAGCCTCCAAGGCACCAAATTCGACATGGAAACTAATTCCTAAAAGGAAGCAGTCAGAACCTTCCTCAATTACGGTGACTTATCCATCAAGTCTCCAAAACCTACTATAATTCTAAGGCTTCCACAGCCTATATAAAGGGCCTGACCCCTCATCCTAGAACTACGTTGGCTTGATTCTCAACTCTGAGATACGTAGGCATCTTGTGAGGACCCGAATTAGGTCACGATAACACAAGCGCAGCCATTAAAGCACGAAGCTCACGAACCCTAGCCGCAATTCGATAACCCTACTTTTTATTCCACAACAATAAGATATTAATTATATATAAAATTAAGATCATATTTAGGTAAATTGACAACTTAAAATTTCTTAAATTACGTCATTTTCTATTGAATTTTCAAAATCCTTACAATTTCTTTTCATTGTAGGATAGACAACCTTAACTTCCCAAACAATTTTTTTTATCGGTGAATACGAGAATCATTATAAATTTTGGAAGTATATATAGATTTTTCGGTTAAAATTTAAAATTTGCATACAATTGATACTAATAGATTTTTACTTTTACCGAAAATGAACCCGAAAGAATGACCAAATTACACTTTTTCTGGGAACCCACTATCCAAAATACCCACCGGTGGGAGACATCGCCTTTTTGTCCACTGAATACGCATGTTGGACATGCGTACTCACTCCTACGCATTAACACAATGCGTGTTCCTTAAACATATTTTAATAAGAGTTGAAAACTCCAAGCACTTAGCCTATTTAAAGGTGCGACAGTTGACAGCCATTTGAATTTTATTTCCTATTTTGTGCCTTTATTTGTATCTATTTTAATATCTTTTGGGGTTATGTCAGTGGAGGTATAATGTTATGTTTGGAGTGTCTAATCAAGTTGGGTAAATTAAAAATTAAAAAATAATGCTAAATACAAATGAGTTGTACGCATTATACAAATGCGTGGTTTAATTTTTTTTATTTTAATACAGAAAACGCATGTTGGACATGCGTATTGTAGGAATAGTAAACGAACTACACGCATGATACCAATATATGAACAACACGCATGTTGAACGCGCGTGTAAGAGGCTACGCATGTTGGAAATGCGCATCTGCTGGGTATTTTGGACGGAAAGACTCGCAGGTGGGTAATTTGGTTATTTGGTTTGAAAAGGTGGGTATTTATGGATTTCACCCAATGAACCAAACCATTTTATCACCCAATGAACCAAACCATTTTATCGACCGATTAAATCGATAAAAAAGTTATACACATATTGTTTTAAATTAATTTTTACACTATTACTAGCATGTATGTTATGACATCTTAATTAGTCATTAATTATACTTCTTAAATATATGTTAAATTTACTTTATTTTATATTTATTTTATTCATGTAAAAGATTAGCAACTTCACTTGAGCATTATAATTATTATTTTCATATAAGATATTAATTATAAATAAATTAAGATTATTGTTAGGTAAATTGACAACTTAAAATTATTTATATTACATCATTTTCTATTCCATATTCAAAATCGTTACAATTTTTTTCATTGTAGAATAGACGATCTTAATTTCTCAAACAATTTTTTTTTCAATGATTATGAGAATCATTATAAGTTATGGAAGGATATATAGATCTTTCCGTTAAAATTTAGATTTGTATACAATTAATACCGATAGATTTTTACTTTTGCACAAAATGAACCCAACCATTTTATTGTTGGATTAAATAGATAAAAAAGTTATACACATGTTGTTTTAAATTAATTCTTACACTATTACTGAGCATGTATGTTACGATAGGGGTGTCGGCTTTATAAAACGTTATTTAGTTATATTTAATATTTTTAAATTTTTATCGTAAAATTATATTTGTATTGTAATTCCTATTTTCATGTTTATGATATTTTTAAGATTATTAAAATTTAACATATATAATGAGAGTATTATTCTAGCTAATAATTCATACAAATTGTTTTAAATAAATTTTTGAAGAAATTCTTAAAATACCTGTTAATTTTTTTAAAATAATAAAAATAATTTATCTATTTTTAATATCTAAAAGTAAATATTTATTAACCGCGCGAAGCGCGACTATGTTGCCTAGTTAATAATATAATAGATACAAATCCTTCTCAAGCTTCTAGATTCGTCGTTCCCTCTTAGAAGTTAGGGAAAGCACGTCCCGGGCCTCATCAATAACAGACAGCTTTCTACGGCACATAGCTACACATCCTGCCATGTGGACCCGCAACCGTAATAAAGAAACGAAAGTCAGAAAAAATTGAGAAAAAAAAAAGGTAGACATAGTTCGGAGTAATAAGTATGATACTTGACCATAAACACCCATCATCTTCTGCAGAAGAGTGTAGGCCTTATCTTTCCCCATATCCTCCCATTCAATCTTGGTGGGAAGATAGGAAAGGAATCCTATGAAATCTCTATCTCTAGCCTTAATGGGGGCTGGGTCATGAGGTCCGCTTCTTCGAGCTCTCACCAGTAGTATGTTTTTCAGCAACACAGTTCGCATTCATTGTGCCAAACTTCTCCTGCTGGAGCACCATTCGGTTGTGTTTCCTCAACCTTATTTGCTCTGCAAACTCATCTTCCAGCTCAATAAGATTGGGATCACGAACCCCGGTCTCACTTCCACCCACCCTTCTGGTTAACATGAGAACCTCCACCTTCTCCGGAGTCCTTAACTTGGTTACTATCACGGACACCACCTATGTTCCGGAATGCATCTGCTAAGGCCTCGTTAGCTTTCGACATCTCAATAAGAGCTTGCATGTCCCAGGTACAACCCGAGAAGACCTGAAAATTCACCAAGAAAGAATTAATTCTGACAAAAATAACAAAGAAAAAGAAAGTTGCAAAAAGAAGTCTGAACTAACATCCTAACTCAAAACGCTTATGATGATCAATAAAGTTATCCCTAGTAAGCTGCTTCCTAAGACCCTGACAAAAGCGATGAATTCTGTCCAACCCATTCTCCTAGATATCATAAACCTGAAAGTTCATAGTTAGGGGGCCTCTTGCAACACAGGCATTCCACCCCTTCGGCGAAGGTCCATCACTACAGGTTTGGCAGCCCTACTTGGATATCCACATGTAGATGCCTGACATCTAAGCTCATACATTGGCACGTTATTTGAATGGACGATTTTGAATAGATGATGGAAAGCTTGAAAGTGGGGAGAAAGTTGGCAGCATTACAAACAGCCAGAAAATAGCTTATCCACTTCACCCCGTTGGGTACCAATTGAGTAATTAATGGGAATACCATACTCAAACAAACAGAGGGCCTTCAAAAACCGGTGACACCTGGGGTGGTATCCGGACCTCAAATGCTCCAACCATACACCTACCCATTACCCAACCACCCTCCGGCCTATAGTATATATTCTCTCCAAACTCACGCCATCTCCACTCTATGGCTTCATCCAGATGAAGTGTAGCCCGGAACATCTGATCCCACTCTACATGACAAGTTTAGGTTTAAAATGAGCAACGTCCATACTAGATCCGGGATTTTTACCAAACCTAGCATCTAAGGAATCCTAGTCATAATTAGTTAAAATCGCTACATCCGGATTATCATTAAATTTGGCGCTAATGTCTCTAAAAAAGAAAAATTGCGGAATATTCGGATCTTTTCTAAAAAAGTGATGTTGGGTGTCTACCTAACCCCCATCGGGCTCACTTAAAGAATGACCTGGACCTAAATCTTTGGTGGCTATTTGTTTTACTACTGAAAGGGAACTCTTCTTCTTTCTAGCCATTATACACCACTAAAGTTCTATTACTTCGGCTTCTCTAAGAGAAGAGTTGCTAGATTGCAAAGTACTAGACCGGTCAGATAAAGGAATAAGTACTCTTTTAGCCGTACGCTTTCTAACCATAAACAAACTTAGCCCCGGACTACCCAAAATCCAACAAGGAAAAAACAAAAAACAAAGCTAAGTCAGTTACAAGCTACTATCATTCAAGCCCATACAAAACGACAAAAGGTAATATAAACAGGAGTCAAAATCAAGAATACTTACAATAAAAAGCAATCCGGAAAATGGGTAGACTTCTTGAACCAGCTGAGGATTAGCAATCCAGACTCAGTACTTCAATAACATCGCAGAGAGAAACTGAGAGAGTAAAAACGTGTTTGAAATTTGTAAAAGTACAAATGAATAAAGGTAAGGGTATTTATAGGTGACAAAGAAAGACCAACCGGTGACACACTTGGCAGATGAGGATTAGTTATTGGTTTTCAACCCGAAAATAAAAGAGAAAAGGGAAAAAAAAAAGGGAAGAAGTGGGGGACATCAAGGATAGAAACCAACATAATTTTGAAAATTTTCAAAATTTTGAGAAATTTCAAAATTTTCAAATTTAGGAGGAAAAACTTAAAACACCAGCAAAATAGTCATAATTCGATGACTCTATAACCTTTAGCCTCGGATTATTGGTTAACACTCGGAACCCGGGCCTAGGGGGTAAATAGCTCAACTTTTTCTTCTATGTTACCCAAAGCCATTCTACTTTGGACTTCAGAGGCCAATATATAACCTCTAGCCCAAAATTAGTGGTTAACACCCGGAACCCGGGCCAGGGGAGCAAATGGCTCAACTTTTCCTCTAAGTTACCCAAAGCCATTCTGCTGTGGACTTGAGAAGCCACTAAATGACCTCTAACCCGGATTAGTGGTGGTTAACACCAGGAACTCGGGCCTGGGGGGGCAAATGGCTCAAATTTTTTCTTTAAAACCTCAGTGGAATCCTTCCTACTCCCCCATCTAGAAAATCTACATAAGGGAGTGGAGGCAAATGATAGGCTAAAAGGGGCCCAAACATGATAAAGTCTAATATTGGGTTCAGATTATAACACCCAGCCCTGACTAGTGGGGCCCAGGCTGGTGATAGCCATAACTAGTGGATCTCAGGCTAATGTTAGGAGTTGGGCTTACCAGGATCATATATTTGTCTTAACATCCCCCCTAACTCGAAAGCCAATTATTTGGGTCAAAGAGTGGATCACTAGGTTGTTCATGCCTTTTAGGCCCTAGCATCCGGTCGGTCCGATTTACAATACTAGGTGGGGATCTCGTCCCTTTTTGGGCCCACCATAGTACACAATTTCAATATTTCAATAGATGAGAAAATTGGGAGATAGGAGGGACTCGAACCTGAGACCTCCCACAATTAGAGCTCTAATACCATGTTAAGTTACCAATTCTTCTAAAACCTCAAGGTGTTAGAAGTTGTGCTTAACAGGATCATATATTTATCTTAACGAACTCCAGCCCTGACTAAGGGTTCCAAATGACAGTGACAACTATAGATGGCCAATGATTGACATGTGATAGCCATGTTCTAGAATGGTCCTGTTATTCCCAGATTACACACTTGTATAATAGTAGAAGGGGGGGTGAATACAATTCTTGATATTTATAAATTTCTGATAAGAACTCCAGAAATCTATGAGAAGATAATTGCTGTATACAAATGTACACAGCTGCCGTTTTACAACTCTTTGCTTTCTAAGGATATTCAAGAAAACCTTAAGCAAATATATCTGTTTTCTTAGCTTCTAAAGAGTTGCTACACTTGGTTATATATCCCAAGTTTACAAGTACTACAGGAATAAGATAATACTAATCTAATTCAAGTTGACTTGCTACTTCATTCCAAATACACATGTAGCCGAAAGGTTGTCCTTGTGAACAGACATGTCCCCTGCACCTTTCTCGTATTCATAGTGTAAACGGAATGCTTTTTTCTTCTGTGTTTCCAAAGTATGGCTGCCATACTGCTTTTTGTATCTACTATCAACCCATGTGATCTGTCAGTTAAACCTGTCTTTATCAACTGCTAATCCCCAGCTTAGCATAGAAGCAAGTGTTAATGATTATCCGTTGACATTGTACACTGTCATCCGTTGATAATAGATTGAGCTATATCCGTTGATATTGTAGATTTGAGCTGTATCCGTTGATAGAGTTCTGTCTTCATCCGTTGATACACTTTCACTTAAACAGAATTACATAGCATAGCTTATTTACAATTGGCTACCCTATTCTCCCTATCCATTGATGGTCAACATGACTGTGGATAAAAACACTATCAATTGATAACATAGAGATACTGCAGTATGCTACAAAACCTCATCCGTTGATGGCAATAAAGCATAAATTCAGGACCTTGATGATAACAAAACATTCCTAAAGATATATATAGAACAATGCAAAAATTGTATTAAGCTACAAAAATTAAAAACAGAAAGTTTGAGAAATTTACAGAGAAGTGCTCCTCTAGATTGAGCAGATTAATAATATTTCTTCTTTCTGGTTGGCATTGATAACTCTATGTCTTGATCGGGGACTTCCTCACCAACTCCTGTCTCGGAAGTGGTGTAGCTGCTGTGGGGTGTCTGCAAAACAACACCGGAGGGGGGGTTTGGCCCCGAGGTGCCTCCGGCGTGAGAATAAGAGTTGGCTTTGGAAGGTAATAATCAAGTAGAGTATCACAAGAGTAATAAATGTGTGTGGGTGTGTAATAATGGCTAACCCCTAAATCCTATTTACTAGGGGTATTTATAGCCCTAGGCCTAGAGTTTAGGGGTAGGTTACCTTCACCCCCGACCGTTGGATCTGGGGGAGAAGCCGCTGAATTTCCGGGATGTAGGACACGTGGCCTAGTCTGGGGTGACCGCTGACTGGAGTGTGGCCATGCTGTTGTAGACATGATTTGGCACGTGCCTTCCCTTGTCTTTTAGTGTTGGTCAGCGCCATATGTAGGAATGTCAGCTGAGGTGGGGTGCCACGTATGTTGAGTGTCACCAATCTGGGGTCCCCTAGTCTGGGGTGGGGACCATGCCACGTGGTGGTGGCCCCGGGCCCGGGGTCCACTACTCTGGGCTGGGCCGTTCTTATTCTCATGAGATGATTTGCCTATTGTTTTGGGCTCCTTGTTGGGCCTTGGCTGTTTATGGCCTATCATTTGCCCCCCACTCCCTAATGCGGATTTTCCGGATGGGGGAGTAGTAAGGAGCGTTTTTGCCTTGGAGAGTGAACTTTATGGATTCTCTGGAGTGCTAGACATATGTCCTCGGGGCTGGAGGTTTTTGTAGTGGTTCTGTGAGTTCGTGTCTTCTTTGGGGGGGGAACTTTTGCCTTGGTTGCCCCTAGTTCCGGGGTGTGCACTGAAGTACGTACGCCCGGGGCTAGTGGTTGGGACTGAGGTGTGCATCCCGGGGCATTGCCTTTTGTATATGTGCGAAAATGCACGTATATGAGTATATATAATATTGCACGTATGCATTTTTTGGATTTCGTTTTTTCTTTTCTCTCTTTTCTTCTTTTCTTCTTCTTCTTTTTTCTTTTTGAAAAATGACAGCTGTCACCCACTATCTCCGGATTTTGGAGATAGTGGGCCGATTTTTGGGCCGCCACGTGTTCATGGCGTTTAGAATTCAGGGTTTGCTTATAAATAGTGGCAATCTCCCCCCATTTTTTTTTTACGAGCTTTTGATTTGCTGAGGTTATTCTGCTTCTCTGAAGACCAGTGCTCCGGGCTAAAGGTTCCTTTTTCCAATTTAGGCGTTCTCTGTTCCCTGATCTTCGGATCTCTTTGTAAGTCTTCTTACCCCGGTCTTTTGATTCCTTGTATTTAAGTTCTTGCTTATATTTCCTTACCTCGCTTTGCATCTTGGGTAGATAAATTGACTTAGGTTTTCATTTTTTGTTGGGTAGCCCGGGGTTGTAGCCTTGTATGGTTAAGAGACGTGTTACTGCTAATCGTGTATTGATACCCCTCTCCGAACCCAGTAGTTCTGGTAGTCGTAGTTCTTCCGATAGTTGCTTCGAATTGATAGATATAGAGTGGGCTGTAATGGGTAAAAAGAAGAGTAGCTTGCCCGTACTTACAAACATAGCCACTAAGGACATGGGTCTGGGGTTCAGCCTTAGCGAACCGGATGGTAGTTGGAGTCACACCAAATACTATTTCGTGAGAAAGGATCCGGGGATGCCCCAAGCTTACTTTTACAGGGATCTGAGCAAGGAGTATTCTCAGAATCCAGATGTGGCGGAGGTGACTAAATATGGTAAGGCCTTCCTGGACTCGAAGTTTGGAGATAAACCGGGCTCTGGGATGGATGTCGGCCCATTTAGGTCCCAATATATAGAGAATCCAGTAGACTGGGATCGAATATTCCGGGCTACCTTCCATTTAGATTCAGATGTAGAGTGGAGGTGGCCAGAGCCCGGGGAGAAGATCTACGACCGCCCGGAGGGAGGCTGGGTCGGAGTGTGGTTGGAGCATCTTAGGTCGGGGTACAGGCCCAGGTGTCACCAATTTGTCAAGTCTCTTTGTTTGTTTGAGTATGGGATCCCTATAACCCAGATGACCCCAAACGTAGTTAAGTGGATCTTTTATTTCCTGGGCTGCTGTGAAAAGGCCAGGGTGCTTCCTACTTTCAAACTTTTCCACCACTTGTTCCAGCTGGTCCGGTCCAACAATAAACCCATGTTTGAGTTTAGGTTCCGGGGTAAGGCTTGTGGTTATCCATCAGGGGCTTCCAAACCTCTGGGTATGTTGCCTTCATTGAAGGGTTTGAATGGGGAGTTTGCTTTTTCCGGTGTTTGGATATGCAGTACATGCCCACTTTCAAAGAGAATCCCCTGGCTATGGAGTTCGAGGTCTATGACCTTCAAGATGCGGCTCTGGACCAGATTAATGCCTTTTGCCGGGGTTTGGGGAGGCAAGTGACCTGGGACGACCTTATGAGCCACAAGTACCTTTCTGGAATAGGATGTAAGTTCGGGGTCTGTTCATGTTGACATACGTATATTTTTCTTGTTTGTTTTTTTTTCTTTTTTTTTCTTTTCCCCGGGCTCATGTTCTTTGTTTCTTCTTTGCAGGTCTTCCAGGCTATAATCCGGAGTTTGAGAAATTTGCTATGGATAAGGCCAATGCCGCTCTTCATGCCGCTCTTCTTGGCATCGGCCAAGTGCGTGACAACACTAAGGTCCCCGGGGAGGCCAGTGGCTCGCGGGCTTAGCAAGAGGGTGAAAGCAGCTCTAAGGCCCCGGAGGTGGCGGCTGTTAGCGTGGATGGGGATGAGGTACCCCTGCTTCCGAGAAAAAGGAACCGCAGCTCGGTTCGGCAGCAGAAGTTTGGGGACTTAGAGTCCGATTGCGAGGTCTGTCCCTCCGGAGCTCATTCTGAGAAAGAGATTCACTTCCAGCCCCACGTCCCGGCTGCCATTGCCCGGGAGGACCGTAACTTCATTGGTTTCCAAGTCGGGCTTCCAAGCCAGAAGGAATGGGATGAAATGGGCAAGGATTCGGCGATCTCCCTCTTCGAGGATGCGGTAGCGGTCTACGGCCGGGTAATCTTTCCGCCGAACTTGTCTTCACTTGGTTTTATTTTGCGTACTGACTTTTGTTTTTGCATTTGTTTTTGCAGCTCGGGGTTCGTGTTGCTGGGGCCGGGGCTGCTATTCGCCGGGAGCTGGAGATGGTCAAGGAGGCCCGGGAGGCGGTCAGCTCGGTGACGGAGGTCAGGAGGTTGATGAAGGAGGAGGTGGATGCCCTGAAGAAGGAGCTTGCTGAGGTAAAGGAGGCAGCTGACGCCCGGGCCAAGGAGCTGAAACAGGTAGCTAAGACTCTTCAGGATGAGCGGGACTTGGTCCGGACTAAGCTGAGGGACTCCAAGGAGGATGTGAAGAAGCTCCGGGAGGAGTTGAAGGGTAAGAAGTCCGAAGAGCAGGTGATTGCTGAGTTCCGGGATTCGGATATCTACCACACTGATCTTGCCGCGGCCGCTGCCTCAAAGGTCCATCGTTGTTGGGTCGTGGCCGAGAACATGTGCAAGACCGATCCGGGGTCAGCCACCTGGGAGAGCTTCGTCCCTGAGTACATGAAAGCTGAGGCTGCTTTTGCCCGGGGTGAGGGCGAGCCTAAATCTTACGCTGCACCCAACTCTTCCCCTCCTCCTCAAGAATGATTCCGAAGACTGGCTGCGTCCAGGTCCCGGGCCGTGCCCATGTAATCTCTTTAATTTGGTTGATGTATTCTTAACTTGGTTGTATAACTTTAAATTCTGCTGTTGGTCAGCCCGGCCCGTTTCTTTGTTTATGAATCTTTCTTGTTTTTCATCTGTAAGTTTAAGTTTTGCCATTTGCTTGTGGTTTGTATTGCCCCCCACTCTTTAATTCGGGTATCCCGGATTGGGGAGTTGTTGTTTGTATTGCCCTCCACTCTTTAATTCCCGGGCCTAAGCATTGCTAAGGTCCCGGGCGTTAGCCTACTTGGAAAGGATGAAAACTTTTCCAAGTAGGAATTTTGATGCCTATGGCTTCCCGGGCCGAAGCATTGCTAAGGTCCCGGGCTTCGGCCTACTTGGAGAGGATGAAAACTTTTCCAAGTAGGAATTTGGATGCCTATGGCTTCCCGGGCCGAAGCATTGCTAAGGTCCCGGGCTTCGGCCTACTTGGAAAGGATGAAAACTTTTCCAAGTAGGAATTTGGATGCCTATGGCTTCTCGGGCCGAAGCATTGCTAAGGTCCCGGGCGTTGGCCTACTTGGAAAGGATGAAAACTTTTCCAAGTAGGAATTTTGATGCCTGTGGCTTCCCGGGCCGAAGCATTGCTAAGGTCCCGGGCTTTGGCCTACTTGGAAAGGATGAAAACTTTTCCAAGTAGGAATTTGGATGCCTATGGCTTCCCGGGCCGAAGCATTACTAAGGTCCCGGGCTTTGGCCTACTTGGAAAGGATGAAAACTTTTCCAAGTAGGAATTTTGATAATAATTGTAAGATTGAAATGCCAAGTAGGAAATAGGGCTCTTTTTCATTGATAACAGAACGATTACATGATTTCCAAGTACAATTCCAAAAAAACGCCCGTATATGAGCTGAAACTATTTCCCTTTACTGGTAGTACTTTCTTAGTCTGAGGTCGTGCCAGGTGTTGGGGACTTCAGTGTTGTCCATGTGACTGAGCTTGTAGGTTCCGGGGCGGAGTACCTCTTTAACTCTGTAGGGACCTTCCCACTTAGGCATAAGCTTTCCTGTGTTAGTGGGGTCTGAAGCCTCGGTATCCCGGAGTACTAGGTCCCCGATTTGGAAGTTTTTGACCCTTGACTTCTTTCCGAAGTATTCTCTTGTTTTCTCTTTATACTTCTCCATTCTTTGTACTGCTTTATCCTGGACCTCATCAACTAGCTCTAGATTAGCTCGTAGCCCTTCTTCATTTGAAATTTCGTCGAAGTTGATTACCCTGTGGGAAGGAGAACCCACTTCAATTGGCAACATTGCTTTGGTTCCATACGCTAGCTTGAACGGAGTTTCCCCTGTCCTGGACCGTGGGCTAGTTCTGTATGCCCATAACACATGTGGCAGCTCTTCGGGCCATTTGTTCTTGCTTTCCTTCAGCCTTTTCTCAATTCCCCTTAGCAAAATTCTATTTGTCACTTCCACTTGCCCGTTGCCCTGGGGATAGGCTACTGAAGATTTCTTGTGTTTGATTCCCCTTTCGTTTAAATAATTTTCAAAATCTGAGCCGATGAATTGGGGACCATTATCTTAGACCAGGACCCTGGGTAGGCCGAACCGCATTAATATGTTGTCCATGAACTTGATGCAGTCTTGTTGATTTATGGTCCTCATTGCCTTTGCTTCGGCCTACTTAGTCATGTAGTCAATAGCTACGAGGAGGTACCTCAGATCGCCCTTGGCCCGGGGGAAGGGCCCTACTATATCGATGCCCCATACAGCAAAGGGGATAGGTGATAGGACTGAAGATGGCAAGACCGGGCTTTGCCTTGGTACATTGCTGAACAGTTGGCAGTTTCTACACTTCTTGACGAATTCTACTGCATCTGAGTGGATTGTTGGCCAGTAGTAACCTTGCCTTATGATTTTGTATGCAAGGGCCTTTGCGGACATATGGTCCCCACAAATCCCTTCATGTACCTCTTGTAAGCAGTAGTTGGCTTCCTCCGGGCCTATACACTTCAGTGTTGGAGATGAGAAGGTTCGGCGATAGAGTTGGTTTTCTTTTATGAAGTATTTTGAAGCCTTGTTTTTCAATCTTCTAGCTTCATTCTTATCTTCGGGCAACTCTCCTTTCTCCAAGTAGAGGATGAAAGGGGTCATCCAGTTCGGGGTTCCCTCTATCTCCGTTACCTCTTTTTGATCGATGGTCGGGGTTCCCAGTTCTTCAAAGTAGACCGAACTGTCTAGTTCGGCTGAGTTCTGAACCAGCTTGGATAACTCATCAGCTTCGGAGTTTTCTTCCCTGTTGATTTGGCTGATTTGATACTCCGGAATGGTGGCTAGGTAACCTTAACCCGGCTAGAAGAGTTTCATATTCAGCTTGGTTGTTGGTTGCTGGGAATTTGAAGGTTATGGCTTGTTTGATTTGGAAGTCTTCCGGGCTTTTCATGATTATTCCTGCCCCTTACCTGTCAGCTGTTGAGGATCCATCCACGTGGAGAGTCCATGACCCCGGGGCTTGGTCCGGGGTTTCTATATGTTCGGCTGCTGTGGTATCTTGCTGTGGTTCCGGGAAGGAGCATTCTACTATGAAATCTGCCAGAGCCTATGCCTTGATGGCTGTCCGGGGTACGAACGTCAAGTGAAATTGGCTGAACTCAATTGCCCAATTTATTAATCTTCCGGATGCATCTGGCTTATGGATTATTCGCCTTAACGGCTGGTCTGTTATCACCTTGATCTCTCTACCTTGGAAATAGTGCCTGAGTTTCCTTGAGGCCGTGACTAAGGCAAAGGCAAACTTCTCCAGATTGGGGTATCTGGTTTCTGCATCTTTTAGGACTTGGTTGATGTAGTACACCGGCCGTTGGTTTCCCTCGACTTCCTGGACTAGGGCCGCGGCTACAGCCAGGGGCCCGGCGGAGAGGTATAGATGTAGGGGTTCCTCGGGCTCCGGCTTTGTTAAAAGAGGTTGTGATGAGAGATATTGCTTGATAGTGTCAAGAGCTTGCTGGCACTCAGGGCTCCAGGTGATTCCTTTCTTGTTGCTTGCCCCCCTGAGCAAATTGAAGAAGGGTAAGCACTTTTCTGCCAACTTGGGTATGAATCTTCTTAGGGCTGCCAATGACCCGGCTAGCTTCTGAATGTCTTTCTGAGTCCGGGGTGCTTGCATATCCAAGATGGCTTTTATCTTCTCCGGATTAGCCTCAATCCCTCTTTGGCTGATCATGAAGCATAGAAATTTTCCTGCTGCTACTCCAAAGGTGCATTTCTCCGGATTCAACTTCATCTCATTTTTCTAAGGTTTTCAAAACATTCCCGCAGGTCGGGGACATGTTCCTTGACGGTTTTAGACTCGGCAATGATGTCATCGACATAGGACTCCAGATTCCGGCCAATTTGGTCCTTGAAGACCTCCACCATGGCTCTTTGGTATGTAGCCCCGGCATTTCGGAGTCCAAAGGGCATGCACTTATAAGCATAGATAGCTCCGTGAGTGATAAATGCGGTTTTGGCTATATCTGCCGGGTTCATCTTGATTTGATTGTACCCGGAGAAGGCGTCCATGAAGCTAAGCATCACATGTCCGGAGGTGGCATCGATGAGCTGGTCTATACTTGGTAGTGGATATGGATCTTTGGGGCAGGCTTCATTTAGATCCGTGTAATCAACACACATCCTCCATTTCCCACTAGGTTTTTTGACTAGAACTACGTTGGCTAGCCACTTCGGGTACTTGACCTCGCAGATGATATCTGCTTTGAGTAGTTTGTCCACTTCCTCGTATATAGATTTTTGCCTTTCCGAGGCAAAGTTCCTTCTTTTCTGTTTCACGGGTTTTCTCCGGGGATCAACATCCAGGCTATGCATGGCAAGGGATTCCCGGAGCCCGGGCATATCTGATGGGCTCCAAGCAAAAACATCAGCATATTCCCGGAGTAGTTGGATTAATTCTTGCCTGAAGGCAGTTTCTAGACCGGTTCCGATCTTGATTTTTCTTTCTGAGTTTCCCGGTATGAGTTCGATCGTCTCAATTTCCACTGCGGGCTCTAGTTTGGCTTGATCTTTCACCAGGGATGATTTCTGGACTCGGGCATGGGAATCTATACCTGGTTCCTGGTTCGGGGCCCTGGTCGTTTCAATGTTTTGTACCTCTTTCCCGGGGTTCTTGTAAGTTGACACTCTGTGTTTCTTTCTGCTTAGATTCTTGTGGTAGGAGGAAGCTTTCCTCTTATTCTCCGGGTCGGTCTCTGCCATGACTAAGGCTTGGCCATAGCATCGGCTGGCTGTTTCTGTGTCGCCTTTTACCTCTCCGACCCCGGAGGGTGTGGGAAATTTGAACTTGAGATGTGGGGTTGAGGTTATGGCTCGGAGCTTGGTCAAGGCTGGACGCCCCAGGATCACATTGTAGGAGGAGGGACTATTGATCACATAGAATTTGACCATATGAGTTATCTGTTTCGGGGCGGTGCCGAATTGGACAGGCAAGTAAAGGGTTCCTTGAATGGGGACCAAGTTGTGGCCGAAGCCATATAGTGGGTCTTCCCGGCACTCATTCATTCTGATGCTTCCGAGTTGCATCCTGTCCATGGTATGCTTGAATAGTATGTTGACGGAGGAGCTGTTGTCAACAAGAATTCTCTTTACCTCATTTTCGGCGATTTCTAGGGTCACGACTAGGGCTTCATTGTGGTTAGGATCTACTCCCTCAAAATCGGCATTACTGAAAGATATGACTTGCTCTGGGGCCGAGTTTATCATCATTACCTCATCTCCGGAGTCCGGGCTCGCCGGAGGGGAATTGGATCCTCCCAATACCACGTGCACCACATTCTTGGTCTTCTGGGCCCCGGGTCCCTCTCCCCTTTCCGTGGTTCTCCGAGCTAGATATTGGCCCATATTTCCTTTCTTGACTTGGTCTTCGATGAAGAACTTAAGGGAGACACAAATTTCCGTCTCGTGGCCATGGGTTGCATGGTAGTCGCAGTGTTTGTCCCGGGGCCTGTTCTCCGGGGCTGATACCAAGGGTTTGGGAGGATAAAAGAAGTGTTTGTTCTGGACTTCTTTTAGTATGTCGGTGCGTGGCCGGTTCAAAGGTGTCCATTCTGGTTCCGGCCTTGGTTCGGCTCTCCCCGGTCTCGGGGGCCTGGCTTCGGACTTGGCCCTGGAGGAGTGGTCTTTGCCCGGGACCGTTAGTTGATGACTTGGGATATAGTTGTACTGCTTGTTGGGCTTAAACTTCTTGTCCGGGTTGTGATCATTTCTAGAGCGATCATCTTTACTTCTTCCCGAGGAGGTGCCCTACCGGGTCATCCTCATTGCTTGTAGGATTTCGGTTTCTTTGATGAACTTGGCGGCCATAGAATAGGCTGCAGCCAGGCTTTGGGGTTCTTTGTTCACCAATTCAATTACATAGCGCTCGCTACGCTCCGGGTCTAGGTTCTTCCGGAATATGCTCAAGGCTTCTCTTTCATCCAGGTTCGTGACTTGGTTTATGGCTTCTTGGAACAGTTTCATAAATGCTGAAAGTGTTTCGTTGTCATGTTGCCTGATTGTTTCAAGGTGGCACATGTGATACTCCGGGGCTTTGTTGGCTCGGAACCTCCGGAGAAAGGCTTCCCTGAACTCCTTCCAGTTGTGTATGCTCCGGGAAGGGATCCGGCTGAACCATCTCTGAGCTGCTCCCTTTAGTGTGGAGGCAAAGAACCTGCACTTGGTTAGGTCATTGTAGAAGTATATCAGGGCTATTTGCTCAAAGTAGTTGAGGTGTTCTTCTGGGTCCTCCAGCCCATTAAAGGAGTCAAAGTTATAGTGCTTGAGGTTCTTTTACCGGGGTATGGCTTCAAGGGAATGGCTGAAAGGGGTGAGTGTGTCTTGGATCTCAAATTCGGAGTCACTGTTGACTTTCCTCTGTAGCTCATGGATCATTTGTACCAGGTTGTTTTGATGTTCTTCATCATCTGAGATAATCTCCGGGCTTACCTCTCTCCGGGTTCTTTTGGATTTGGATTTTCTCATCCTTTCTTCCTCCTCTTGGAGCCTCTTCTGGATTCTGAGCTCCAACTTAGCCTGTTCCTCCTGCCTTATTCTTTCCCGGAGCATTTCTAGTTTCTTGATTTTATCGGCTTCGTCATTTTTGTCCTTACTCCGAACCTCCTGGTCCTTTCTGTTTCCTTTGCCCCGGTTTCCAAGGCGGTCAAAGACCGAGGCCCGGGACTGATGGGAGTTGGCTGACCCCCCGGAATTTTCCGCTTGCTCAGGTTCAGGTTCCGGGAGGGGACGGTTCCTATAGTTTCGGATTGCCTGGGCTAGCTCCTCCTGTGTCAGGTTTTCCATTTGTGCGGAGTCCAGAGGCACGTCTGTATACTTGTACCGGTTCACCTCAACGGTTACCCGAGCGTCATTGGGCCTGATTCCGAGCCTCTCCTGGATTGGGATCTGGATAGGTGGGACTTGCTCCGGGATAGTTATTAGGGGTTCGTCTCTAGTGGCACTGGGTGCCTGGCACTGGGTAGAGGTAGTTTTTCGGGGCATGGTTGTGGTTCTGAGCGGTTCGGGTTTCTCTATACTGTCTGTTTAGTTCGGAGTTCTTCGGTTCGGAGGTTCAGCCCTCCTTCTAGCGCCAATGATAACTCTATGTCTTGATCGGGGACTTCCTCGCCAACTCCTGTCTCGGAAGTGGTGTAGCTGCTGTGGGGTGTCTGCAAAACAACACCGAAGGGGGGGTTTGGCCCCGAGGTGCCTCCGGCGTGAGAATAAGAGTTGGCTTTAGAAGGTAATAATCAAGTAGAGTATCACAAGAGTAATAAATGTGTGTGGGTGTGTAATAATGGCTAACCCCTAAACCCTATTTACTAGGGGTATTTATAGCCCTAGGCCTAGGGTTTAGGGGTAGGTTACCTTCACCCCCGACCGTTGGATCTGGGGGACAAGCCGCTGAATTTCCGGGATGTAGGACATGTAACACCCCCAGATCCGGGGTCCGGGATCCGGTCGTTACGGTTTCCAATTTTGTCCACAACACTTGAACTTTCCTTAACATAAAATAAATTACATCTCTATGACCCAATACAACAATGTAAAACACACCCGTTATAGTCCCAGAGATGAAATCAGAGTAACAATCGAATTTTTATTAATCACATTATGAGTTCTTACAATCCAAAAGAATTTCAATATAAATACATACTCTTTGCCATCCATTTACATAAGTCATACTAGACCATATACTTGGTACTGAAAGAATAAATCTATCCTACCAATAGCTTCTTCTTTAGCTCTGGTAGTCTCATCGTCCTCGCCCGCGTCGAGTGCGCCTTGTGCGAGTCATCTGGTCTAGCTGTTGTTGTGATATAATAATAAAGCATGGGTGAGCAATAGCCCACCAACAATAATATATAACTGAACGATAATATATAACAATTCAAAAGTATCTTTCAAACCATATGCCATGCATTTACGGAAATGATGCCAGTATAATATGAACGATGAAGTTACAAGGTAACTTAAAGTATTTGTTTGTAGAAATATCCGCTACATCAAAAGTAAGCGAGATATTCTCATTGTCATTAAAAAGAGGAACTTGCCTGAAAAGATTGCAATTCCAGTTATGAACACCTTTCCAGCTCTGCCAACAGTAATCATGTTGCAGGAAATAAATAAGTTTGGATGATGAACAAATGATGGAGTATTCACCGCGCCCGCTGTTCCAATCTTGATGATCAGTCGAGATCGTACAGCTCAAATTAGATTTACTACCGGTAGAAGGAAGAGCTGACGGATTTACTTGTCTACCGCCCTGTTAGATCTCCCCGTCGAACGGTTGGGCCAAATGGGATGGACCGGCGCGACTCGGCCTCTTACACAACTCCTACTTCAAATAGAATTCATGATTCTGAATGTAACGTTCGTCCCCCTTTCCCCAAGTATAATACTTGTTGATAAGACTCCACAAAGTAGTCGTATCTAGTTGGAAAGGAAAATTCACCAATAACTTCCAAGCTATTGCTTGGTAACGAATATCAACTTGTTCCAACCATCTTACCCCTCGAAAGATGAGAAGGTAAACAACGACTTAATAAGTCAATAGCACCCGAGTTGCGAGTGAAGAGAATACTTTATGACCGGGAAGTCGACAAGAGAAATATCATTTTCCAAGTAAGGTTCCCTTATTATTAGGGAGATAGACTCAAAGAAGAATGATGTCTGAGAACCTTTCTTGATATAAGATTAATAATAATACGACTCCGAAATATTTTCCGTAATAATCAAAGAAGATAAACCTTATTGAGGTTATTCTAAGTAGGGAATAAATATTCAGAGAATATTTATTGAATTAAAAATATTTAAAGAATATTTAGGAATATGAAAGAATATCTTTAATCAGAGTATTTCTCAAAATAATCCTTGAAGAAATATCAGGTGAATAAATAAATATTTAAACGAATATTCAAAATAATATTCATTAATTAATAAGTAATTTAAATGAATATTCAAAAAGTAATATTCATTTAATGAATAATATTCTAAATGAATATCAAGTAATATTCATTTAGTAATCCAAGCTTTAAAGGAATATTCGAGATAATATTGGATAAATAAATCAAGCTTCAGATGAATATTAGAATAATATTCATCAAGTAATTAATATCTTAAATGAATATTCAAAAGTAATATTCATTTAATAAAATAATATTCTAAATGGATATTCAAATAATATTCATTTAGTAGTCCAATCTTTAGGAGAATATTCGGAATAATAATCGATAATCTATTCGACTTTGAATGAATATTGAAAAATATTTTTCGTCGAATGGTTACGTTCAAATAATTATTTGAAGTAAGGATCGTTAAATAAATAATCTCGAACGAATATTCAAATAATATTCGTCGCCCAAATAATGGAAAATATTTACTTAAATATTTTCCTCCGAGGTAATCTCGATATATCAAGAAATATTGACTCCCGGTCTATATTTGATAAATAAGAGGTATACGCCCTTCTATGAGGGTCTTACAATAACCGGCTTATAATTGATACGTTAGTTATCTAATTTATAAGCCAATAAACAATCAGGGAACAAGCATAACGATATAACTTGAAAGTAGGCATGCATGCTATGGCATATGTATAACAGAAAACATACATAGATATATATATATATATATATATATATATATATATATATATTCAATCACAACAACAGCCTAAAAGAAGGGAATCGAAACTTGTCTGATGCTCGAGAAGTGGTAGGGGCTCGTGACAATGTCAAACAATCTAGACAAAGTCAAAGGAAAACGTACGATTAATCCCCTAGATGATTCACTTATAATTCAATGCTTAAACACGTAAGCAATACACAACGAAGGCGTTACTAGCTCGCTTTAGGCTCGTACTATGTCCATGTCAATCGAAAAATACTTAAGTCGAAGATTTGTTTTAGAATTCGGATCTCATTCGCCCGTTTCACTAAGCGGTTTGCAAAGTTATAATCGAGTGCTCCTTTAAGGGGTTCCTTCGCACTTAACCTTGATTCAAATATTTTTATAAAATCCAAAAATAATCTTTTAAACACGAGGTCTTCTCTCATATCTTTATTATGACCTCTAATATTTAATTACCAAGATTCGCAACCGAATTTATCACATTAAAGGGGTTCAATTTCAGTTACGAACTTTCGTTTACGGATTCGAACTACTTTTAGTAAATCGGTCATAAATCTTAAACCGTAAGTCTGTTTGATTCGATTCTTTTTCCAAAATGATCTACGACTCAAGATCTACAAGGACATATTAGATACTTGTCCAGTTTCGACCATTAGACCTACTGTGATGCACGGTTTTCAATGATTAATGAAATTTCGGCATTATAACGGCTATAATACGAACGTTCCAAAAATCACAATCAACAACCCAAGCCACACCGGGCATCAATACAACTTATACACATAATAATCATCTCACAAGTCCAGAATCTACTGATCTTAGCATCAAAATCATCATGCATCTTAAATCATATAACTAATTACATAATCATGCTTATAATTATCACTATAATCATACCAAGCTAAATCCATCAAAAACATTCATAAATCTCAAATCAAATGCTAGGGTTTCAAGAGATCTACCTTCCTTGGAGTATGATATAACCTTAATAAGCTTGGTATGGTCCTTGTCTAGCTTAATCAAACCTTAGATCATCCAAAGAAATCATGAAAACAAGATTAGTTCTAAGAAAACACTATTCATCGCCAATCTTGTAAAAATCATATAAAATCAAAAACTAAGAGTTTGGTTCTAAAATTTTTACCACACCTTCTACGCTTCAAGGTCTTTCTTTTGAGCTATAGAACACAAGAATCCAACCATGGGAGCTAGGGTTTTGAGCCCCATCTTTATACTGATCAGAATCTGGACAGTTTTGGTCCTCCAACTTTAAGCATGGATTTGACTAGGCTATACTACTTGGATTTCCATGAAATTTGGAACGAATCTTTCCCATGGAGTGGAGAGGCTATGGTTAAAATTTAGTGATTTTATCATGGATAGAAATGGAGATATGAATTTTTTTCTTAAGCTTGGTTCTGCTGGGCAGTTTTTGGAGAAATGAGTTTTTGCTTACTTTTTTCCTTTCTTCACCCTTTTGATCATAATATCTAGATATTATTGGATGTGTGTGGCTGGTGGCTCACCTTGGGGCTTGTGCAAAGAGTCTTGGAGAAGCTTGGTAGATATTTGTTTTGTTTCTTGTTTGATTTAAGTGATTTAAATCACTTAACTCCTAAATTGTTTTGATTTAATCCTTGATTAAATAATTTAATCCACTTGATATAATTCTCTTGATGATCATATAGGATATTTAATCTTGTCACAATCTTGATCCTTAATCCCTGATTCATTCGCTTAATCTCGTTATAACGTTTTAGCGGTTTCTAGAACGCTTGTTTCACTGCCTCAGTGGTTTCCTACCTTCATTCTTAAATCAAATATAATAACATCCCAAAATATCAAATCCTCAAAGTTAATATCTCAATTCTTGGATTATAATAATATATAATCCACTGTCCGGTCAAATATTATACCGAAAAAGAATTTGGAATTTCTGAATTCCGATCGTCTCTGCATTCACTTATTTCCTCCGCGTATTACTAATATGACTTCGAAACATCCATATCACGTCCCGTACATAGGGTGGCGTGAAAAGTTTTCCAACTTACAAAATCACTATTCATCCACCAAATTACTATGCACGTACAGGAAACACTATGCACGTACGGGAAATACTATGCACGTACGGGAAACACTATGCACGTATGGGAAACACTATGCACGTACTCATTTCCCTTCAAGGATCCATTAGCTCCTTCCTGGACGGTAGATTATTCTTATCTAGGTCCTCAACCATCGAATTACTCTATACTGACAATATACCAATGCATCAGGATCATTGTCCAAAGCAATATCCATTCATTACAATCATTGTTCTTTGAAACCACCATTCATTAGTGCTCTTTAACCACAATAAGAAAAGTTTTAATTCTACCCAAAATTCGGGTTATTACAGTCTCCCCTCCTTAAAAGGATTCCGTCCTCGGAATCAGTCTAGGAATAACTGGGGTTACTTCTATCCCATTGCACTTTCTATTTCTCAGGTGGATTCTTCCACTTCTTGATTTTCTTCAAATCTCTCACTAGCTTGACAACCTTATCTCTTAGCGCTTGCTCTTTTCTATTCATAATTTCCACAGGTTGTCCTTCGTAGTTCAGATTCGGTTATGTATATCTATCTGCTCGTACTCTATCATATGCCGGGCATCTATAGTATACTGATGAGTCACATACGCAAGAACCATGTTATGACCATTTTACCGGTTTGGGTGAGGCTGGCTCATAGGCCACCTTCCTGACGCGTTTAAACTCTCAGATGGCCCAATGAATCTTGGGCTAAACGTCCTTTCATTCTAACCTTGTTAATTCCTTCCACGAGGATACCTTTTCTCATTACAAATCTCGAACCTCATATTCTCTATCATGTTTGCACGGAAATACATCAACAAAAACTTGCTTGTCGTAACCCTCTATTAATTCTAGATATTTCCCAATTCCATTGTATAAATGTCAACTCTATTGTCGATGGGGTACTCCGTATTGAAACTAGTTCGAGTATTCTAAAAATTGATTCGAGTAACTCTTGATGTCTAGTAATGAGCTCGTCGGCCATCACTGTTTTGGCCTCACTATCTCATTGTTATCTACTATCACCCCCGGTGTTCCAACCTCTTCTTTAATCATCTCACAGAATGCCAATCTACCTCCTGTGTTCATTCAGTCATTCTCTATTATCTCATCTCTTCTCCTTTCTGAAAGAAAGGCGAATCTCTTGGGGAATTTGTTTGCGGGGAATGTTGTCTGGTTCGAGAACTCTTAATCCTTTTATCACAAATCATAATCTTCATATACACACAAGCACACATATTTTTAGATCTGATAGGTCTGAAAGTCGATCTTGTTTGATCCTTTCTGATTTCGCACCTTTCCTTCATATATACGATGTTTCGATATATTTAGGGCGAAAACTATCTCAGATAACTCACAGCCAATTTATTAAATTCCATAAAAGTTGTGGGTGCAATAGTCAACCCAAAATGACATCACTTACAATTTCATAGTGTCTATACCTAGTGCGATTCACAATCTTGGGTATATCCTCGATTTTTAACTTCCAACCGGTGATGTCCTTTTCCCTAATAAGTTTGGGAAATACACAGCGTCCCTGGGCTGCTCAAACAATCTTCTACAATAGTACCTATACTCAATGTTGACTCATTCAACTCTCGAGGTTCGATGCACAATCTTGTGTTAACATATTTCTTTCTTACAACTCACCGGTTCTTCACGGTGGCAGACTGAGTCTTATCGCACTCTTATTCAACAATCCTTGCATCTGAGTTGCTAATTCTTTTATTCCTACTGGGCTAACGGGAGATGCAGCACTAGGCTCTGAATACTCGATATTCATTATTATGTCATCCAAATCGATATCTGGTAGCTTATTAAAACCTTGTACAACCTCCCAAAATCATTATAATTATACTTGGTGTCTCTTTCCTCGGGGTCAGCCATATGGGCTAATCAAGCCACATATTTCTGGCGTCATAATCTCTTAGTCAGAACTAGACTCCAAAATCTCTGACTCCGTCTTTATCCTTAAATTATTTCCCCCATAATCAATTTGGCTCCATTGGGTATCAACTAATCCATCATTATTATAATATCAATTTCTCCCTAATTCGAAAGGAATCAATTCTCTCGATCGAGTAGTACTCTGGGTAGGTTCTCTGGAAATCACTATTCCTTATCCATAAGGAACACTTCCTGAACTTGATGTAGATATTACATGAAGTAGATAAAATTGCAGAAGAGTTTTAAGCATCGCAGCTATGTCAGGTTGATGAAACTATCACTCATGCAGCTTCCATAAAAGACTGGAAACTTAACGGTTTACTTCGTCAATTTTGTATCATGGTCCTGGTTTGCCTCAAAACGGGACCTTCTAAGGTACGTAATACGCTTAAGACTCCATCACGAATCGAATCTTTACTTAAACTATTATTACATTCGATTCTTTCACAATCATCAAAAGGAATGTAACTTCCTCCACTCCGATATGACCTTCAAGGTCTTTCCAAATTTCATTTTGTTTCTTCGGTATGAACATTTGTAATTATTCCTTTATACTTAGACTGTTGGCCACCTCATTGGCCTTTCCTGATAATAATAATTTCTGGTAATTCTTGTTCTCTGGATATATTCCAATTCAAACTTTTCTACCTCATTCCCATCAGTGTTGGGTGAAAGAATTCCCCCTTAAGCTCTGCTGATGGAGAAAAATATATTTATCAGTCTTTTTCCATAAGTCATTGCTTCCACCTACCCGTGGGAACTTTATCACGTTTATTCCCAATCCTACTTAGGATACTTCTTTTATTAGTTCTTTCCTTATCTTAGGATAATCTCAGCCTTTATAGGTTCAATCCATACTTCCTCAGGGTTTCATACATGCCTTATCTGGCATTATTGTTACTATGTCATACATTCCTTACCAAACTTCCATTTTGAAGTTCGGAATATTACCTTTTTTTTTCCTTGTAAGGTTTCATAGGTCATCCTCATCATTCCTCCTGTATTTTCTGGGTACAGGGTATATCAAAATGTCATTGATCAATACTCTAATAATTCTATCTATGTTCTTTCCAGAACTCTTTTTAATAATCCTTACCGGTCATTGTTGCCTTAGCAAGTCCAACTCATATCATCTGAATTCATAATGTCGTTATTAGGGTTAATGCCATCCCTTGTGCATTCCCCAGGGTTTGTCTTAATTTATGGATATCCTATCCTTAATTCAACTGCCAAGGAATTCTTGCATCCTATACTTGGCAATCAAATCATGTATCCTTAATAAGGGTCTCTTTTCAATCATTCTCATTTGATAATCGATCGGTGGCTTAATGCTAACCTCTTCTTTCAGATAGTTGTCAGCCTATTTGACCTTCCAAAAGACAACGTATGTCTATCTGCTCTCTTACAGAACTTGGTAATGGTAGCAAGGATGTTGTGAAAGATATTGATCGAGTTCAACGTGAATCTCTTAGTACTTATCGTTTTTTTCTCAAAGGTACTTGCCTTAGACAAAATTTCTACAGCATACTGATCCATCTCTGACCATTTCTATACTCTCTTCATAAACCTTCATTGTTTACTTCCCTTGGTCATAATATATTCATGGTATTTATAATATCCTAACATCATACATCTCAAGTCATTATACTTCCATTTTTACTCGTAATCTTGGGCAATCATATACACATGAATCAATTTAGTACGGGTGACCCCATTCCAAAAAGTCTAGTAAATTCCCAATCCAAACATGGGTTGCAAAGGGTTCAGTAGAAGATTCCTACGATCTCATTAATATTTCCTTTATATCAAAAGCCCTTGCAGTCGGTGCTTACTTAGAAGCAACCCTGCTTTGTCCTTTCATTGCTGGTCTAGTCACTTGATAATCCTTTGTGACTTGGCCTCAACTGACCACACTAAAATAAAAATATATGGTTTTAGGGTTGGCTAATTAGCATTACTTTTCTAGCAATTGCTGGCATAGTGCCTTCTACTTTGATACCTTTCTACCTTTCCAAAACTTTACTCCATATAGGTCTTAATCGACTTCTCGGCACCATCTCCGGTCACCTTTCCTCCACTTTTATCTTTTCAACTATTCTTATCAATCCCACGTGCCACGCAAGCTTACCATTCATGGTATAACAGCCTTTTCACTTAAGTCAATCCCGGAGTTTCTCAGTCCGGCTGGTTTCTTACTTACATTTCTTGTTTTCGTCCAATCTCACTTCATCATTGTATTTCTACAATCAATCGCGATAACCGGGGTCTATCCACCAACCCATATAGCGGCTACTTTACCCAATTCACGGGGTTCTCCCCAGTTTCTACTCTCTTCCATGATGTTCTCTGATAATCAGAAAGACAAGGTTTGCCAAAATTCGTTGAATTTTTTCCAGAATCAAGGAAATTTTGGTCAATCTATCCAACCACCGATAACACTATGAAGATCAATTTCGAAACCTAGAGAATAGTTCTATGAGCATCCAAGCAGGTAGAATCATAAGCAGTTATAATAACGGAATTATTGACACAAAGTTGGAAGTTTAACCACTAGAAAGGAACCAAATATATATATCCCATAGAAGGGAAATCAAAAGTTTCAAACTGAAACATGCCACCTCTTCCGGATACATATACATCTTAGTTGTCGATAATATCAAATGCCAGTCTTCCTAACCACAGGTTTCAGAAGGAACACTACCGTCGGAGTTAGTCATTTCATAAAAATTGGCACTACTAGGGCCATCCTAGTCTGGTGTACCGTGCTGTTCGAATGCATCCGCAATTACTCTGCCGTGCTGCATAAGCACACCACCTAAACCTGTATGAGATGCATCATAGTGTATCATAAAGTCTTCCTTCTCCCGTTAGGCAACACCAACGTCGGGTCGTTACCAATTTCATCTTAAAACATTCTCTATTACCTCTTAACCACTAATCGCATTACTTGATCCATTTGCAATTCAGTGTCAGAATAAACTTAAGGTAACTACTATAATCTATTCGGGGAAAAGAAAGAATTTAATATCTTCTGAATCACATGCATCTAACATTCCTGATTTGCCATTTTACTGAGTTAAAATAAACTTATACTTAGTACCTGATAGTAGTCATATTACGAGTTTATCATAGACCCACTGGTCTTTTCCTCTGGTAGTTTCTGAGATCATCATCTCGCTTACTACTTTATATAACTTTATCCAATCAGGCCATCACTTTCCACTATCTTTACTTTCGAAGCTGGTTCATTCATAATATGGACATTTCGCTGAATAAAACCACCTCAACAATCTCAATTTGGTTTCATAAAATATAACCCATGAAATCCGCCTTCTCATGGCGAATTACCATTGACAATATTCACACTAATCCATTTATCCGATAATATGGCACTTGTTGCCTCTATCTCAACTGCTCCTGGGTGCTCCCTGTCCTACATCGACGTCTTTGATAATCATGCATCATTCTAACTCCTTTCTCATTAATCTGAAAGTCTCTAAGGATCTTTATCTATCCCCATATAAGACCTCAAGTAATCCTTCCAATCTGTCTTAATTGCTGGTACTACCTCTCGTAGTCCGGCTATAAATCCAACATAAAATTTCAATTCTCTTAATAATATCTCAGTTCTTTGTGCTCACTTCTCTGAGCACTATAATCTTAACTCTCGCTATCCCTCTGGCTACAGCCCTCATTTCCTTGGAGTAAACTTCTCATCCTCAATAGGATTCTCCTCTGCTGGAACCTCTTTCGAGTCCTCAATAGGGTACTCTATCGAATTCACAATCCGATCGTCAGCATATAATAACACATCATCATGCTGCTGCTCGTACGCCTCAAGGTCTGTCGCCTTACTCGTCGATACGAGAATGAGCTAAGTTACTATCATGATACCAAAGAGTTCCCATAAGGGTTTTATATGTCAGTACTACTTGAAGTAGTCCGACTATGAACTTGGCAAGAGTTCTTATTATCTTAGTGAGTTTATTGTTTTAACGTCGCATCATCTCTGGGGTTTATAACGTACGCTCTGATACCACTTCTGTAACACCCCCAGATCCGGGGTCCGGGATCCGGTCGTTACGGTTTCCAATTCTGTCCACAACACTTGAACTTTCCTTAACATAAAATAAATTACATCTCTATGACCCAACACAACAATGTAAAACACACCCGTTATAGTCCCAGAGATGAAATCAGAGTAACAATCGAATTTTTATTAATCACATTATGAGTTCTTACAATCCAAAAGAATTTCAATATAAATACATACTCTTTGCCATCCATTTACATGAGTCATACTAGACCATATACTTGGTACTGAAAGAATAAATCTATCCTACCAATAGCTTCTTCTTTAGCTCTGGTAGTCTCATCGTCCTCGCCCGCGTCGAGTGCGCCTTGTGCGAGTCATCTGGTCTAGCTGTTGTTGTGATATAATAATAAAGCAAGGGTGAGCAATAGCCCACCAACAATAATATATAACTGAACGATAATATATAACAGTTCAAAAGTATCTTTCAAACCATATGCCATGCATTTACGGAAATGATGCCAGTATAATATGAACGATGAAGTTACAAGGTAACTTAAAGTATTTGTTGGTAGAAATATCCGCTACATCAAAAGTAAGCGAGATATTCTCATTGTCATTAAAAAGAGGAACTTGCCTGAAAAGATTGCAATTCCAGTTATGAACACTTTTCCAGCTCTGCCAACAGTAATCATGTTGCAGGAAATAAATAAGTTTGGATGATGAACCAATGATGGAGTATTCACCGCGCCCGTTGTTCCAATCTTGATGATCAGTCGAGATCGTACAGCTCAAATTAGATTTACTACCGGTAGAAGGAAGAGCTGACGAATTTACTTGTCTACCGCCCTGTTAGATCTCCCCGTCGAACGGTTGGGCCAAATGGGATGGACCGGCGCGACTCGGCCTCTTACACAACTCCTACTTCAAATAGAATTCATGATTCTGAATGTAACGTTCGTCCCCCTTTCCCCAAGTATAATACTTGTTGATAAGACTCCACAAAGTAGTCGTATCTAGTTGGAAAGGAAAATTCACCAATAACTTCCAAGCTATTGCTTGGTAACGAATATCAACTTGTTCCAACCATCTTACCCCTCGAAAGATGAGAAGGTAAACAACGACTTAATAAGTCAATAGCACCCGAGTTGCGAGTGAAGAGAATACTTTATGACCGGGAAGTCGACAAGATAAATATCATTTTCCAAGTAAGGTTCCCTTATTATTAGGGAGATAGACTCAAAGAAGAATGATGTCTGAGAACCTTTCTTGATATAAGATTAATAATAATACGACTCCGAAATATTTTCCGTAATAATCAAAGAAGATAAACCTTATTGAGGTTATTCTAAGTAGAGAATAAATATTCAGAGAATATTTATTGAATTAAAAATATTTAAAGAATATTTTGGAATATGAAAGAATATCTTTAATCAGAGTATTTCTCAAAATAATCCTTGAAAAAATATCAGGTGAATAAATAAATATTTAAACGAATATTCAAAATAATATTCATTAATTAATAAGGAATTTAAATGAATATTCAAAAAGTAATATTCATTTAATGAATAATATTCTAAATGAATATCAAGTAATATTCATTTAGTAATCCAAGCTTTAAAGGAATATTCGAGATAATATTCGATAAATAAATCAAGCTTCAGATGAATATTAGAATAATATTCATCAAGTAATTAATATCTTAAATGAATATTCAAAAGTAATATTCATTTAATAAAATAATATTCTAAATGGATATTCAAATAATATTCATTTAGTAGTCCAATCTTTAGGAGAATATTCGGAATAATAATCGATAATCTATTCGACTTTGAATGAATATTGAAAAATATTTTTCGTCGAATGCTTACGTTCAAATAATTATTTGAAGTAAGGATCGTTAAATAAATAATCTCGAACGAATATTCAAATAATATTCGTCGCCCAAATAATGGAAAATATTTACTTAAATATTTTCCTCCGAGGTAATCTCGATATATCAAGAAATATTGACTCCCGGTCTATATTTGATGAATAAGAGGTATACGCCCTTCTATGAGGGTCTTACAATAACCGGCTTATAATTGATACGTTAGTTATCTAATTTATAAGCCAATAAACAATCAGGGAACAAGCATAACGATATAACTTGAAAGTAGGCATGCATGCTATGGCATATGTATAACAGAAAACATACATAGATATATATATATATATATATATATATATATATATATATATATATATATATATATATATATTCAATCACAACAACAGCCTAAAAGAAGGGAATCGAAACTTGCCTGATGCTCGAGAAGTGGTAGGGGCTCGTGACAATGTCAAACAATCTAGACAAAGTCAAAGGAAAACGTACGATTAATCCCCTAGATGATTCACTTATAATTCAATGCTTAAACACGTAAGCAATACACAACGAAGGCGTTACTAGCTCGCTTTAGGCTCGTATTATGTCCATGTCAATCGAAAAATACTTAAGTCGAAGATTTGTTTTAGAATTCGGATCTCATTCGCCCGTTTCACTAAGCGGTTTGCAAAGTTATAATCGAGTGCTCCTTTAAGGGGTTCCTTCGCACTTAACCTTGATTCAAATATTTTTATAAAATCCAAAATAATCTTTTAAACACGAGGTCTTCTCTCATATCTTTATTATGACCTCTAATATTTAATTACCAAGATTCGCAACCGAATTTATCACATTAAAGGGGTTCAATTTCAGTTACGAACTTTCGTTTAAGGATTCGAACTACTTTTAGTAAATCGGTCATAAATCCTAAACCGTAAGTCTGTTTGATTCGATTCTTTTTCCAAAATGATCTACGACTCAAGATCTACAAGGGCATATTAGATACTTGTCCAGTTTCGACCATTAGACCTACTGTGATGCACGGTTTTCAATGATTAATGAAATTTCGGCATTATAACGGCTATAATACGAACGTTCCAAAAATCACAATCAACAACCCAAGCCACACCGGGCATCAATACAACTTATACACATATTAATCATCTCACAAGTCCAGAAGCTACTGATCTTAGCATCAAAATCATCATGCATCTTAAATCATATAACTAATTACATAATCATGCTTATAATTATCACTATAATCATACCAAGCTAAATCCATCAAAAACATTCATAAATCTCAAATCAAATGCTAGGGTTTCAAGAGATCTACCTTCCTTGGAGTATGATATAACCTTAATAAGCTTGGTATGGTCCTTGTCTAGCTTAATCAAACCTTAGATCATCCAAAAAAAATCATGAAAATAAGATTAGTTCTAAGAAAACACTATTCATCGCCAATCTTGTAAAAATCATATAAAATCAAAAACTAAGAGTTTGGTTCTAAAATTTTTACCACACCTTCTACTCTTCAAGGGCTTTCTTTTGAGCTATAGAACACAAGAATCCAACCATGGGAGCTAGGGTTTTGAGCCCCATCTTTATACTGATCAGAACCTGGACAGTTTTGGTCCTCCAACTTTAAGCACGGATTTGACTAGGCTATACTACTTGGATTTCCATGAAATTTGGAACGAATCTTGCCCATGGAGTGGAGAGGCTATGGTTAAAATTTGGTGATTTTATCATGGATAGAAATGGAGATATGAATTTTTTTTTCTTAAGCTTAGTTCTGCTGGGTAGTTTTTGGAGAAATGAGTTTTTGCTTGCTTTTTTACTTTCTTCACCCTTTTGATCATAATATCTAGATATTATTGGATGTGTGTGGCTGGTGGCTCACCTTGGGGCTTGTGCAAAGAGTCTTGGAGAAGCTTGGTAGATATTTGTTTTGTTTCTTGTTTGATTTAAGTGATTTAAATCACTTAACTCTTAAATTGTTTTGATTTAATCCTTGATTAAATAATTTAATCCACTTGATATAATTCTCTTGATGATCATATAGGATATTTAATCTTGTCACAATCTTGATCCTTAATCCCTGATTCATTCGCTTAATCTCGTTATAACGTTTTAGCGGTTTCTAGAACGCTTGTTTCACTGCCTCAGTGGTTTCCTACCTTCATTCTTAAATCAAATATAATAACATCCCAAAATATCAAATCCTCAAAGTTAATATCTCAATTCTTGGATTATAATAATATATAATCCACTGTCCGGTCAAATATTATACCGAAAAAGAATTTGGAATTTCTGAATTCCGATCGTCTCTGCATTCACTTATTTCCTCCGCGTATTACTAATATGACTTCGAAACATCCATATCACGTCCCGTACATAGGGTGGCGTGAAAAGTTTTCCAACTTACAAAATCACTATTCATCCACCAAATTACTATGCATGTACAGGAAACACTATGCACGTACGGGAAATACTATGCACGTGCGGGAAACACTATGCACATATGGGAAACACTATGCACGTACTCATTTTCCTTCAAGGATCCATTAGCTCCTTCTTGGACGGTAGATTATTCTTATCTAGGTCCTCAACCATCGAATTACTCTATTCTGACAATATACCAATGCATCAGGATCATTGTCCAAAGCAATATCCATTCATTACAATCATTGTTCTTTGAAACCACCATTCATTAGTGCTCTTTAACCACAATAAGAAAAGTTTTAATTCTACCCAAAATTCGGGTTATTACAGGACACGTGGCCTAGTCTGGGGTGACCGTTGACTGGAGTGTGGCCATGTTGTTGTAGGCATGATTTGGCACGTGCCTTCCCTTGTCTTTTAGTGTTGGTCAGCGCCATATGTAGGAATGTCAGCTGAGGTGGGGTGCCACGTATGTTGAGTGTCACCAATCTGGGGTCCCCTAGTCTGGGGTGGGGACCATGCCACGTGGTGGTGGCCCCGGGCCCGGGGTCCACTACTCTGGGCTGGGCCGTTCTTATTCTCATGAGATGATTTGCTTATTGTTTTGGGCTCCTTGTTGGGCCTTGGCTGTTTATGGCCTATCAGGCATCACCCTTGATTTTTCTTCTTTGGCAGAGTTGGACTCTATCTGCATTTGGAGTTGCCTATAGAAGGCATCTTTTTCAACAACTTTTGGATTTAGCTTTTGTTGTAACCATCTCAGGTATTGAGAACTAGCCTTTGATAGTTGGTCTTCTAACCTGAAGAATCTCCTGTTTCCATCTTCATCCCTGAACTCCATCATCCAGAAGGGTTGAATGTGGATTTTCTGTTCATTGTATGGGATCTTCATCTTCTTTGGTAGTCTTGATGGTGAGTTCCATTCTCTCCTTATCTGTTCTATTCTGTCCAGTATCTCCCCTTTTGCTATCTTGGAGAACCCTGTGTATCTCTTAATTGCAGAGAACACCTTGGTTAAGGTCAGATAATTTTCTCCAAGAACCCTCTGTAGTGGCCATGTCCTTTCCTTTCCTCCCTTGTATACAAAGTCCAATCTCTCAGGCAAATGCTTGTATTTGTCAATTCCTCTTACTTCTGACAATTCATCCAGATACAGATTCATGCCAGAGTATTCTTCAATATCTGCCTGATAGATAAAATCATCCCGTTTTCCAAGATTGGCTGCTTGACAATAGCAAGCACCCTAGCAACTTGAATTGGTTTCTTTGAAGGTTGCTTCCTTGGTATCCTTTTCTTCTGTTTAGGCTTCTGTTGAGGCTTCAGCAAGAATGAAGGAACCTCAATGAAATCAAGATTCATTGGTTCCTCTTTAGGTACTATAGGGTCACTATGAAAATTCACAGCTGGGTTGATTACTTGTGCAGAAATAGATATTGATGAGCCAGTAGTTTCCTTACTTACATTTTCTAGAGAGACAGGCCTCTTTGCCTTTGTTTTCACTCTCCTTTTGGGTTTGAATTTGGGGACTTCCTCAGGTTCCCTCATTTCATCCTCTACCTCATCCATTAACTCCTGAGCCAGCCTGCCTTGCTTCTCATCTGAGTTTTCATATCTCTCTTCTTCACTTAGATGGGCTTCCCTGAGAATTCTGGAGGTCTCCTCTCTTTTTGCTTCAACAAATCTAGGATGGCTGTTGGATATATTTAACACTTTTCCATTTCTTATAATTACAGCCATCCAATCTCTTACACTTTTATTTGTCTTTTCCTTGAACTCTTTGATTGTATCTCCCATTAGATTCTCATCATCATCCTTGGAAAATGGAAAGTCCAATTGTAACTTGTTCTTCCCATTTGCTTTTGGTGGAGAGTAGGCTTTGGTTCTTATGTATGGTTCAAATTCTTTGACATAAGATGGTTCAGCATCATAGAATGTAAGAGCCACAATTTCTGGAGCGAGCACCTTCAGAATTGTATTTGATATTATTGGAGTAGAAGCCTGAGTAGAGAACAAAGTTGATGCAATTGATTCATTGATCATCCTCTCTGTCCTCATTATTCTTTCATTTGCCTCCTTGTTGATCTTCTCTAATTCTTTTATTCTGGCTTGCCTCTCACCATCTGAGATTTCTGATAAGTCAGGAATCACAGGCAAAGCCTTTTGTTTCTTCACAGGGGAAGCCTCTATAGAAAAATCTATTGGATTGACCACTATAGTTGGCTGTTGCTCCCCTTCAGTCTGTGCTATCTTGCTACTGGCAGCTCGAAATTGACTAGTAGTAGCTGCAACCTTTTCTATTCTTGTTTCCTTTTTCTCCCCATTTTTGTTAGCATCAAGGGCTGGAGGTGAGGTTGCAAGTAGCCTTTCCAGTAGCACAGTCTGTTTTGCTTGGTTGGCAATGATTTCCTTCATTTGAGATTCCATACTATCCACTCTGGAGGAAAGATTCTGAACAGACTTGGCCAGGCTATCTTCTTTTAACAATTTGCTAGTCAGCACCTTCTGAGTGGTAGTAGGGGCTAGTGCCTCAATCCTGGCATCTAGTTGTACTTTCATTTCTCTAATTGCAGTTTGGACCTCCTCTTGTTGTGTTCTTTGAATAACCATTTGCATCTTGTGAAGTTTCAGGGAGGCCATTATTTGCTGAAGGACAGCCTTCCTCTGTGGATCTGCATTCTGGTGCTCAGCCATAGCAGTTTGATATTGCTTCATAATTTCCACATTGAAGTCACCAACCACAGTGGCAGTAGAAAATATCCATTCCGGAGTATCCTCCATATTGAATTCTTCATCATTTTCTGTGCTAGCACTATCATCATTGCCAAACTCTTCACTTTCAGCTTCTGAAGGCAGAGCTGTTAAAGCTTCCTTTTCTCTTTTTAGAGATTGTGAGGTGTGCACTAGGTGCATTGCCTCCTCTGCCTCCACATTGCCCTGTTGTGCCATGACTTGATAGGTAGAAACAGGATGAGTAAAGGTTTCAGGATCCAAAGAGATGGAGTCAGTGATTGACTGATATTCTTGTTGAAATTCCATCTCTTTAGAAGCTTCAACAACCTCCATTAACTCACTTACAATGGCTGGATCTTCCTGCCTTATTTCTCCTGTAGTCCCTTCTCTCCTCTCATCTCTCTTTTCTTGCATCAGGGGCTCCCCCTGGCTCACACCTCTCACACCCTCACCTTCACCTACTAAGGTGGAACTCTCTTGCTCTCCTTTTGCCTGACCTGAAGAAATGGTCAGCCTCTCATTATTTACCTCTCCTTTTGCCTGCTCACAAGGCAGCCTCTCACTCCCTTCCCTCATTCCTAAAAGTGTTTCAACTACTGAGAACTCCTCCACACTTGACACAGGAATGTCAGATATAGCAGTGGTAGAGTGAGTTATCAACGGATAAGGGATATCCGTTGATGGAGTAGTTATAGCTGTCAACGAATGGCTAGACATAGGCGCATCCGTTGATGGAGAAACACTTGTCAACGGATGAAGGATATCCGTTGATGAAGGAAAGATAGTATCCGTTGAAGTGAAAACCAACACTGAATCTGTGGAGATTGATTTTAAAGATGAGGCCACAGTTTTGTTGTGAATTCAGGAATGGAAGATTGATGGCCCAACAAATCATCAAAAAGATGATGACCACCAATTGCAGAGTGGGACTTCTCCAAGAATCTTAAAGATGGAGAATCAAGAATTGATGTAGATATCATATCCACATCCAGAGATGGAGTTGGTGATGGTGGATTGTAATGTGTATCGATTTGAAGGTTATGAATAGGGGGTTGTGACTCCATATTTGCTGGAGCCACATCAAACTGACTTTGAGAAGGTACAATTTGCTGTACTGTGTGTGCACCCTGTGATTCCCCTATGGTTTTAGATTTTACTCTTCTTTCATAGGTTTTTGAGAGAGGGCTAGTTGTGTCTCTGACCCTTTTGTGCTGTGGGGAACTTGATTCAGTAGTCACACCCTGTTGAGAGGATATAACTAAGGCTTGGCTATTTGGTGCACTCTCCTCACCTACCTTATTCTTAGGGCTTGCACCCTGTCCCTCACCACTCACTACCACCTTCACACTCCCCTCAAGAGTTTTGGTAGGTTTTACAACAGGTGTCTTTTGAGAGACACTTGAGGTTTGCTTTTTAGATTGTGGTTTTGGAACTCTGGATTTGGTCACCTTGGTAGGAGCCTGTTTGGTCACAACTACAGACTCCATTGTGACAGTGGAAGGCAAACAAATTTGGGGGGTAGAGATAGGAGTATTAAGGTTAGAAGCTACCAGAACAATTGGAAGATAACCCAATTGTACCCCTGCATTCAGATTCATTCGAATCAAGTCACTAAGGACTCTCTTCTCCTGTACAAAACAATTGAACTTGCTATCCGGGTTAGAAATGGATAGCTCATTCTCAGAAATATGCAGGGCTAAGAGCATCAAAATCTAGCAAAGTAGATATTCTTGCCCCTAGCTTCTTTATTACCTAATTTAGTTGCCATTTCATACATCACTAGTGTGCTAAAATTATTTTATCTATCAATTAAGAGCATACATAGCATCACAAGCATGGATTTAGTAACAGCATCGAAGTTGCTAATTTTACCAGAAAAAGTTTTAATGAAGGCATCACAAAGATTACTCCATTCTTTAACCATGCCCTTCCTAACAATTTTGCCTAAATTATCAGTACTAAAAGCATAATTAATTGAATTAAGCATGGTAACAATTTCAGCATCAGTTGGTGCAGATGAACAATTATTCTCAAGTAATTTCAAACATGCTGTTAGGACATCAGAATTAACCACATAGTTGTTACCCTTAAGAGAAAAAGATAGAGTTTCATCAGTACCATTGAATTCAGCCGATGTCCACATCTCCTCAATTACTTTATGGATGAGGGGTGTGGTGGTAGTCATAACATACGACAGCCTACAGTTCTTCACAAAACTCATCATTGTGTGATAAACTTCTGGAGCATTCACAGTATTAACATAGGTCGCGAAGTTGTTCTTCTCATAGGTGAACCGAGTGGAAGACATCATCTTAACAATAGGCGCCATTGAATTGTTTGAACTTTTGTTGCAGAGAGTTTTAGTGAAGAGGATGCAGTTTACTTATGAGAATCTTGAAAGTGGATAAAAGTGAGATGTGAGAGCACAAGACAACCTTTTATATTTTTCAAGAGTTGAAAATGAAATAATTAAAAGTAATTACCCATTGGTCAAAAGTAACTGTCAGTTAATAAAAGAAAATAAATACAGCCATGCCTATATATACACGTTACCAACGGCTATATTAAAAAAAATATGTATATCAACGGATATAAGATGAACGGTTGAGAAACAGTTTATCCATCGATGATGTGGACAACCTGTTATCCGTTGATATACGAAAATCTAGTAATGTGTTTATACTACCAACAGGTAAAATGATATCCGTTGATAAGATAATTTTGCCTTAGACAAAATTTTTGCAGAAAATTTTTCTGAGAGTTTTTAATTCTCAAGTAAATCAAAACACATTTCTAGCTGCAAAGCAGTAACATCAAATATCACTAGGAATTATGACAAATTAAGCATACCTAGTTCACATACCTAGTAACATCATCACATGTTCTCTAATGAAGTGGTATTTGATGTCAATATGCTTGGTTCTCGAATGTTGCACTGGATTTCCTGTGATGGCAATAGCACTTGTGTTGTCACAGAAAATTGGAATCTTCTAAACTTTTAGACCATAGTCAATAAGTTGATTTTTCACCATAGAATCTGTGCACAATAACTTCCAGCAGCAATGTACTCAGCTTCAGCTGTAGAAGTGGAGACTGAGTTTTGTTTCTTACTGAACCATGAAACAAGCCTGTTTCCTAGAAATTGACAGGAGCCTGTAGTACTTTTCCTATCAATTTTGCAACCTGCATAATCTGCATCTGAGTAGCCTGTTAGATCAAAACCAGACTCTCTTGGGTACCAAATGCCAAGGTTTGGTGTTCCCTTGAGATACCTGAAAATTCTCTTAATAGCTATCAAGTGAGACTCTCTAGGGTCAGCTTGAAATCTAGCACAAAGACAAGTAGAAAACATTATATCAGGTCTACTAGCTGTTAGGTATAGAAGTGAACCTACCATGCCTCTGTAGCTTGAGATGTCCACAGACTTTTCCTTAGTATTCAACTCAAGCTTAGTTGTAGTGGCCATAGGTGTTTTTGCAGAGGTATAATCCATTAAGTCAAATTTCTTTAAAAGATCATAAAAATATTTTGTTTGACTTATGAAAATGCACTCATTGACTTGCTTTACTTGTAAGCCAAGAAAGTAAGTTAATTCACCCATCATGCTCATTTCATACCTACTTTGCATAAGTTTGCAAACCTTTTGCAAAGCTTTTCATCTGTAGACCCAAAGATAATATCATCTACATAGATTTGAACAAGTATTGAATAGCCATTGATATTCCTATGAAATAAGGTTTTATCTACTGTACCTCTATTGAAGTGATTCTCCAAAAGAAATTGAGATAAAGTGTCATACCAGGCTCTTGGTGCTTGCTTCAAACCATAAAGTGCTTTCACACTACAAGAAAACAGTTAATAGACATCACCCCTTTAACTTCGGTTGCGTTTTTGACCGATGTTAAAGGTCTGTTTTACATCGGTTTTACTATAACTGATGTTAAAGTACGTTTTAGACATTAGTTGTACTTTAAACCGATGTCTTAACTACTTTTTAAAAAAACAAAAAAACACGCGGATACTTTTTTCCCTCTAATAATGTAAATTTTAGCCCGCTTTTGCCTTAGAAACATTCCCCCCCGCCCAGCAAATTTCATTTCCCTCTCCTCACTATCAAAAACACTGAAACCTCAGTCCCTCACTCACTCAAATCTCACTCACTATCCCCCAAATTTGAAGAACCCTAGATTAAAACCCTAGATTACAAACCCCCAAATTAAAACCCTAGATTTCAAAACCCCCATTTCGAATCCCAATTAGGTCGAACCCTACCTTTCGATTTCTGTTAATTGGTGCTCTTGGAGGCTATTAATTAGGTTGAATCTGTAGTAAGTAAGTATTTTCGATTTCGATTAGTAAGTATTTCGATTTTTTTTCAATTAGTAAGTATTGGATTTCGATTTTTGTTTGAAAAATCAAAGTTTGGTTTTTAATTTAAGTTTTTTTAGCAGATTGATTGATTCTTAAGCTTGGGTCATCTCCAAAGTAAGTGATTTTTCAGATCTATTGTTATAGATGTATGCATGTCTATTTTTCTTGTAATTTTTGTTTGTGTATCTTTGTAAATGTAATGTCTACGCTGCTTCTTGTTGTTTGTAGGGCTCTATTTGGGTCATCTCCAAAGTAAGCTTGGCTGCTGTTTGTTTGGGCTCAGTTTTTGTTATTTGTAAGTCTATAATTCTTTTTCTCACTTTGCATGTGAATCTTTGTGAACTTATTTGTTGTTTGCTAACTTATTTGTGAACTTCTTTTGCTTAGTTTGGTTGTTTGATAATTTGCTTAGTGTTTTTGAATATATATATATATTAGTAGTGCACCTGCTTATACTTGAATATAGGTAGTTTTTTTGTGGTTTGGTTATCCATATATATATTGAACATTGCTTTCCGATTCCGATTAGTGGTTGCGGTGTGTCTAGCTAGTCTTTGTAATTTGTGTATTTGTTTTATAAATGATAATTGTGAACGTTTGGGATTTTGCATACTTGTTTGATAACTGATAATTAAATGCAATTTATATGGAGTTTATTTTAAGTGACATTGTTTTATTAGTCTACTTTTTTGGTTCTGCTTTTGAACACATATAAAAAGGTGCTCTGTTTGTACCTCTGTTTTTCAAGCTTAATTAACCTCATTTTACTTGTTTGATGCACCTAGTGAACACATATATGGGTTTTGTCAAAGACACAGTTCCTAATTAAAAAGGAACATAATTACATAATTTATATAAGATGTATAACTAGTGAATAATATTAATTAAATAGATATATATACAATAAAAGTTTCTTTGTCAAAATATGCAATGAACTATAGTTATACAACAGTTGTAATATCAAAGTACACAAAATAAGCCTTAATTAGAATAATTTAACGTACTATTTCAATTTAAATGGATATATTTATATATATATATATATATATATATATATATATATATATATATATATATATATATATATATATATATATATAAATTATTACTAAGTTGTCTATTTATATAAATTCCTGAAGAACATAATATGCGACAGAAATGAACATAATGTGAGAGATATTTAGGGAACTCGTGTGTGCACTTATAAAATTTTCTACCATTTGATATCGGAAATTGTAGGTAGGCTATAACTGTTGCAAAATATGGATAAGTCGTGGATTTCAGCGAATAGAGAAACATTAGAATATGAAGTTGGTGTTGAGAAGTTCTTGATGTATGCCGAACAAAATTGCGAAGATCCTAAGAAAATACCTTGTCCTTGTGCACGATGCGTTAATTTCAAGAAATTTTCAACAAAAATAATTAGAGGACATTTGTATGAAAAAGGTTTTAGTTTGGGGTACACCAATTGGATTTGGCATGGGGAGAAGACTACTAGAGGGGATAGTAAATTATCGACTTCCTTTTCTGCTTCTTCCATCTCTTCTGCTTCCGCCTCTTCTTCAGAAGAGCATATTCCTGATGCTGAATCGGAAATGCCTAATGTTTGTGAAGCAGCCTATGAGGATTTAGACAAAGAAACATATGACTTCAAGAGGTTTGTGGAGGATGCTGAACAACCTCTGTATGAGGGCAGTGATTCCACTAAACTAGATTCAATGCTAAAACTGCATAACTGGAAAGCGAGATTTGGTATTAGCGATAGTGCTTTTACCGAATTACTTAGTTCTGTTGGGTCCTTACATCCTAAAGATAATGTCTTGCCGGTTACTTCTTACGAAGCAAAGAAAACCCTATCTAACTTGGGCCTCGAATATACAAAAATCCATGCTTGCCCCAACGAATGCATTCTGTATTGGGGTATAAATGTCGATGCTACCGAGTGCCCCAAGTGTCGTGCATCTCGATGGAAGAAAGGGAAGGATGGTAAACCGAGGATTGACATTCCGGCCAAAGTTATGTGGTATTTCCCAATCATTCCCAGATTTAAACGACTGTTTAAATCTGCCTCTACCGCGAAATTGATGACTTGGCATGCTGAGCAAAGAGTTGAAGATGGACTAATGCGCCATCCAGCCGACTCCCCTTCATGGCGGAATGTTGATTACCTTTGGCCAGACTTTGGTAGTGAGCCAAGAAACATACGCTTAGCTTTGGCGGCGGATGGTATAAACCCGCATAACAATGGCCTAAACAATAGGTATTCTTGCTGGCCAGTAGTACTAACTACCTATAATCTTCCTCCATGGTTATGCATGAAAAGGAAGTTTATGATGTTAACAATTTTAGTCTCTGGTCCACATGAACTGGGTAATAACATTGACGTGTTCTTACAACCGTGGATTGAAGATTTGAAAAAACTTTGGCAAGAAGGTGAACCAAATGTTTACGATGCCTACACTAAGTCTTTTTTTACTCTAAGGGCAATATTGATGTGGACAATAAATGACTTTCCAGCATACGGAAATCTATCAGGTTGTGTAAATCAAGGTTATATGGCTTGTCCTTTATGTGGTGAGGATACGGTGGCTAAATATTTACCTCATAGCAGAAAAATGTGCTTTCAAGGTCATCGTCGTTATTTGCCTCGACATCACCCTTATAGAAAGAAGAAGGCAGCTTCTAATGGTGAACAAGAGTTCGGTGAGAAAGAAGAACCCCTTTCTGGAGAAGAGGTGTTAAGGCGGCAGGAGCGCATTGTTATTTCTTTTGGAAATGAAGCAAAGAAGTCAAAGAAGGTGGACTGTCCTTGGAAGAAAAAGTCAATATTTTTTGAGTTAGAATATTGGAAATATCATCATGTTCGTCATTGTCTCGATGTGATGCATGTTGAGAAAAACGTGTGCGATAATCTGATCGGGACTTTACTAAATATAAAATATAAGTCCAAAGATAGTGAGGCTTCCCGTAATGATATGATTGCAATGGGTGTTAGGACAGATTTGGCTCCACAAAAAGTAGGAAAAAGAACGTACTTGCCCCCTGCAGCTTACACTCTTTCAAAGGCAGAAAAAAGAAAAATGTTGTCATCACTTGCATCGATGAAACTTCCATACGGACATTCATCGAACATAAAAAATTGTGTATCTTTGCCAGATTCGAAGTTGTTTGGGCTCAAGTCCCATGACTGTCACATACTTCTTCAACAGCTACTTCCAGTTTCAATTCGATCTATTCTTCCAAGACATGTGAGGGTTAGCATAATCAGATTATGTTTCTTTTTCAACTCTTTGTGCAACAAAGTCGTCGATGTATCAAAGTAGGATAAAATGCAAGCAGATGTGGTGTTGACCTTGTGTGAGCTGGAAAAGATATTTCCTCCGTCATTTTTCGATGTAATGATACATCTCACGGTCCACTTGGTTAGAGAATTGCGTTTGTGTGGACCTGTTTTTTATAGATGGATGTATCCATTTGAACGCTTCAATAAAGTGTTAAAAAGTTATGTACGGAACCGCTGTTATCCGGAAGGTTGTATAGCTGAGAGTTATTTGGGAGAAGAATCTATGGAATTTTGTACGGAGTTTATTCAGAAGAGTTGTACAACTGTCGGCCTTCCAAAGGAGAAGGATAGGCTCTCTGGCCCCTTATCCGCTGCAATAATGAAGTCGGTGGAAGAAAAAGAACGTGATGAGGCGCATCTACATGTTCTACAAAACAACGCTGAAGTGTATCCGTATATTATGTAAGTTAGATTTTTTTTCCCTATTTTTTTTCAGTAAGATTTTCTTTTAGTCAATAATTTATTTATATATTAATTTTGCAAGGATGCATAAGGAATATCTTGAAGGAATGTATCGAGGGAAAAAAAAGTCGGCACAGTGGCTGATTGGTGAACACAATCGGCTATTTGCTGATTGGTTTAGAAAAAAAGTTAGTAAAATGATCGAGGATCAAGAAGAGGTTTCAGAAACAATAAGATGGTTGGCAGGCAAACCGTCATTTTCAGTTTTCACTTATGAAGGTTTTCTAGTTGATGGCGTTCGCTACTTGACAAAGCACAGAGATGATGTAAGGGTTGTCCAAAATAGTGGCGTCTCTTTACTTGCAAGGACAGTCCAAGTCTTTAGTTCGAAGGATTTAAATCCCGTGGAAACTGAAATGACATTTTATGGCATAATTGAAGAAATATGGGAGTTGGATTACTATGCGTTCAAAGCCCCATTGTTCTTGTGTAAATGGGCTGACAGTGATAGAGGTGTAAAGGTCGATGATATTGGCTTCACACTTGTCGACCTTAGTCGACAAGGCCACAAGAATGATAAATACCTCTCTGTTGAACAAGTCAAGCAAGTTTTCTATGTTGAAGATCCGGTTGATCCTACCTGGTCAGTCATACTAACTTCAACATGTCGAGACTATCACGAGATTTACAACGACGATGATTTAGGAGACACTATAATGGAAAATCCTCCATTCTGCTCTAAAATCCCAACAGTCGATGTTTCTCCTGATGGAGATGATGATCCTAGTCTTGGAAATCAAAGATCAAATGTTGAGGGAATTTGGATTAAAAAGTGATTTGTTCTATGTAACATTATATTTTATGTTGTCCCACTCTTTGTCTATTGTGTAATTTAAATTTGAATTTTGGTATTATTTGTGCTAGCTTCCAGGAAATTTTCTTTAATATTAAGGATGCATGTTTCTAGGTTTTAATTTCTTTTTTTAATGCAATATTTTACTGTGAATTATGATCTGCAATAATATACGGTGAATTTCGTTTATGCATTTATATTTTAATTTACTGTGAATTTTGATTTGCACCATTATGCTACAGATTTACTGTGTGTTATAATTATGCATTTATATTTTAATTTACTGTTTTCTTTTATCTGCAATTCTTTACTGTGAATTTTTTACTTAAGCACTTATATTTCAGGAATTTGCAGAAAGTAAAAGGAGTTACAAGGAATGGCAAAGAAGCAGAAGAAATGCGAAAAACAATCGGGAAAGGAAATTAAGAGGCATGCAGATGGTGCAGACCCTCCCATCATAAACAATGAAGAAAAACAGCAGGTGGAGGATGATGGAAAATAGGTGGAGGATGATGGAAAATAGGTGGAGGAGAAAGCATTGAAAGGTCAAGGAGAAAACTCAAAAAACTCTTAAAACTCTACAAAAGCTGCCTCCCCCACCCCCGTAGACTCAAACACGGGCACAGTTACTAGTACCGAATCTGCAAAAAAGAGATCAGTGCGAGGTGTTTCTGCAATGCACAAAGTTGCCACTAAGAAAGCACAAGGGAAGAAGTTTAAAATCAGGTACAATCGTAGTGGTGTTCCTATTGGAGATACTAGACGCACGTTGCAGTCCTATGTAGGCATGCTATCCAGGACAATGGCACCGATCGATATACCATCATGGCCAAAAGTCGATGATGATTTAAAAGCAAAAATATGGAGTGATGTTCAGGTAGAATCAAAATTTGTTTTTATTTTTGAATTATAGCATATGACCATTTAAAAATGTTAGAAATGGTAGAATAATTGATTTTCCTCTGTTTTTCCTTCAGGGTACGTTCACAGTGGAACCGGAAAGTGAGCATTATTTTTTGATGTCTGCTGGTGCAAAGTGGAGACAGTTCAAGTCCATGTTAACATCTGATTATGTGATGCCTTTTATTGGTAAAAAGAAAAAGTTAGCGAAGCCCCCGAGGAAGTATGCTTATGTTGGTAAGGAGGCATGGAAAAGATTTGTTGCAATCAGGAGCACCGATGATTGGAAGGTATGCGTTATAGGGCAGTAATATATGAAGTATGATGCGGGAACCTTGAATAATTCTATATAAGCATACTGATTCAAAGAATTAATTTTATGCAGACACTTAATAAAGAGCAAAGTGAGAGGGTGAGTCAGCGAAAATATCCCCACAAGATGTCGAGGAAAGGATATGTTGGTGTGCAAGAGGAAGAAGTATGCATTTATAGAAAAATTTAATAAATTTTTTTTCAAGAATTTTCATTTGTTAAGTGCCTGGTGACAAATTTTTCGTAGGCTGATGGCTGCACCTTCTCGGATATTATTCTTGCCTCATAATGAATAGTAAGCCTATCTAGTGTTTATAGTATTTAGCCAGAAAAAGAAAAGTCTACTGTTAGTTTATAGTATTTACAGTTAAGACTAATATTTGTGGTAGTTGTAACTTTATATAATTATTTTAAAATCTAACAACTGATTATTTTATCATAAAAACAGCTTTCATTGGATTTTGATATTGATTTGGGAATCTGAAATTTTCATTCTCAATCCATTGCATTCCAACAAGTTTGAAGTGCTAGAAGCAGCGTTAGTACGGTAATACTTTTTTACCCCTGATTTTGATACTTATATATATATATATATAAGTCATGGATTTCTCGGGTTTAATACTATTCTTAAATAATACTCTTCGACAGAGCTGTCCGATCTTACAATGCTCAAACCGGACGTGTAAACAAAAATCCTAAAGTTAAAAATCTTCTGGTTAGTATTCTGCATATGCACTTTAACTTAGGTTATTTATAGTTTATTTCAATAATTTGGTTGCACAGATCGATAATTTGGTTATTATTGGATTAGGGATCCCCTAAACAACCCGGTGGGACTGAATGTGGGTATGTAGTCATGCACTACATGAAGGACATAATTGAAGACAAGGAAATGGAATTTATAACCAAGGTGTGTGGTTTAATTTGTGTAATTTAACAGAAGTTTTTTATGAGTTGCGAGAATTCCATCCTGCAGCTAGGCATGAGTTGAGTGTTGATATTGTTTATGAAAGCAAACGATTAGTTGACGAGGCCAAGTTTATGGTCCGTGAATTTGGTGGCAAAATACAGGATTGACATACTTGAGAAACTAAAAACAATCAGTCGAATTATATGTGTAGTAGATGTAGGATACTATTTTTGGGTTGGCCAGTAAGCCTATAGGCAGGTAGTTGAGGTAAACATGTATAACTAGAGTCTTAGACAACGGAAGTTGGTTGGTTATCACTAAAATCTTTATTGTTCAGAGGTTCTGTTGGTAGCTGAACTTTAGTACTGTATCTTGCTGTGTGGGAGATTGTCAACTGTGTATTTTGATTTGGGATATATATAATTATCTTATCTTTCTTATTCATGTTATGATACATAAAATATCAAATTTCAGGAGGAAATGAGAAAAGGCAAAAAAGTGCATTATACATGTAGTTATAGAATTTAACAAATTCTTATTTTCCACGTCTCCCTATCATGTAGTTATAGAATTTCTTAGTTTTGGTCAACGCGCATGCACAATTTTTATGATGTTCTACTCTGTTTAATATTCACAGTGGGCTTAGAAGAATCGGAAGAGTTATTACACAGAGGAGGATCTTGACGTCGTTCGTTGTGAGGCACTTGATTATATCCAGGGATTTGTGTAATCATCGACGACCAAGTACTGAATGGCTTTCAAGCCTTAGTCTGCTGCTAATATTTTGTTAACTTTTCTAGTACTGTTAAGTTGTCTAGCTAGTACTGTTATAAGTTGTTCTCTTCTGTCTTGACTTGTTCGATCTAGGATTCTTATATGCATGGTGAATATTGTGGATGGATCAGTTTGTTATATTGTGGATGGAGTTGTTAATTATTAATGAATTATGCTTTTTGGGTAAATGTTTTGTATTGCTTTTGGGTGAATGTTTTGTATTGCTAAGTTTGGTGAATGTTTTGTATACGAAACAAGCTTGGTGCCGTTCTAATTATGAACGTGCAATGGTGATTTTGATTTTGAATGGTAAATTTTTGGGCACCATAATTATGCAAATAACATCAATTTTAGTCTTTAAGACATCACCTAAAAACTGTTGTCTATTATTTTGGAAATTTTTGGGACCTATTTTACATCGGTTAAAAACCGATGTAGTATACATTGGGAGCTATTTTACATCGGTTCAAAACCGATGTAGTATAAAGTTTATTCTGGCAATTTTGGGAGGTATTTTACATCGGTTAAAAACCGATGTAGTATACAGTTTACAACATCGGTTAAAAACCGATGTAGTATAAAATTTATTCTGGCAATTTTGGGAGGTATTTTACATCGGTTAAAAACCGATGTAGTATACAGTTTACAACATCGGTTCTACCTAAAACCGATGTAGAACAGTGGTTGAGACATCGGTTCTATTTTGAAAACTGATGTTGTTGATTTGTATTTACATCGGTCTGTAACCGATGTAATAAGTCCTTTTTAACATCGGCCCAGAACCGATGTAAAAAACATGGACTTTTAACAACACCCACCTAGACATCGGTTTTGAAAAGTTTTTACATCGGCCCAGAACCGATGTTGTACCCCGTTTTTCTAGTAGTGTCATGAGAAGATATACATATTCTGGAAATTCTGGATTTTCAAAGCCAGGAGGTTGATGGACATAGACCTCTTCTTCCAGTTCCCCATTTAGAAAGGCACTTTTGTAACACCCCCAGATCCGGGGTCCGGGATGGGGTCGTTAGGGTCTCCAATTCTGTCCACAATATTTGAACTTACCTCAATATAAAATAATTTACATCTTTATGACCCAACACAACAATATAAAACATACCCGTTATAGTCCCAGAGATGAAATCAGAGTAACAATCAAATTTTATTAAACACATTATGAGTTCTTACAACCCAAAAGAGTTACAATATGAATAGATACTCTTTGCCATCCATTTACATAAGCCATACTAGTACATATATTTGGTACTGAAAGAATGAATCTATCCTACCAATAGCTTTCTCTTCGGCTCTGGTAGTCTCATCGTCCTCGCCAGCATCGAGTGCGCCTTGTGCGAATCATCTGGTCTAGCTGTTGTTGTGATATAATAATAAAACAAGGGTGAGCAATAGCCCACCAACAATAATATTTAACTGAACGATAATATATAACAGTTCAAAAGTATCTTTCAAACCATATGCCATGCATTTACAGAAATGATGCTAGAATAACATGAACGATGAATTTACGAGGTAACTCAGAATACATATATAGGTGGGAATATCTGCTATGTCGAAGATAAGCCAGATATTATCGTTTATCATATAAAGAGGAACTTGCAAGGAAAATATTTTAATTCCAGTTATTAACATTTTTCGAAGTCCTACAACCTGAAAGAAGTCTCTTCGATACGTGTTGCGGAAGACACCGTCAACCTGAAAGAAGTCTCTTCGATACGTGTTGCAGGGAATTCCCAATTTGGGAGATGAACCAATACTGGAGTTATCACGCGCCAGCTGTCCCACTCCCTGATGATCAGTCGGGGATGGTACAACCCAATATAGTTTACTACCGGTAGAAGGAAGAACAGACGGCTCCACTTGTCGATTGCCTTTAATAGTAACTCCCTAGCCAATGGTTAGGCCTTGTGATGGACCGCGCGACTCGGCCTCCAACACACGACTCCTAGTTTGAATAAATCCACAGCATTGAACGTAGAGTTTGTCCTCCCTTCCCCAAGTGAAATACTTGTTGATAAGACTCCACAAAGTAGTCGTATCTAGTTGGAAAGGAAAATTCACCAACATTTCCCAAGCTTTTGCTTGTTAATGGATATCAACTTGTTCCAACAATCTTACCCCTCGAATGATGAGAAGGTACACACAGACTTAATGAGTCCATAGCAACCAAGTTGCGAGTGAAAAGGATAAATTATGACCGGGAAGTCAACAAGATAAATAACCTTTCTCAAGTAAGGTTCCCTTATAATATGGAAGTTTGAGCGAGCATTTGAATCCTTTTAGAATGGTTTTAAATGAAAATAAAAAGAGTTGGGAACCTTTCCTTGATAAAATAGTCGTAAAAATACTCCGAAATATTTTACATAATATTTGGAGGTGAAAGATAATCTCCAAATAATATAAATCATTTTAAAAAGAATTTGAATGAATTAAATAAATATTCCAAGAATATTTATTAACTCAATAATAATTACGGAATATTATTAAATCATAATATTGCTCGTAAGTAATCCTCGAATGAATATATAGAATTATTTACTAAATAAATCACTCCTTAAATGAATATTCAAAATAATATTCATTAATAATTAGACTCCAATAAGTATTTAAAATAATATTCCATAAATGAGTCAAACTTTAAATGAATATTTGAAAATAATATTCATTTAAAAAATAATCTTCTAAATGAATATCCAAATAATATTCCTTTAGTAATCAAAACTTTAAAGGAATAATCGAAATAATATTCCTTAAGTAAATAGAACTTCCAATGAATATTTTAAAATAATATTCATCAAGTATATAAACCTTAAATGAATATTCGAAAGTAATATTCATTTAATAAATAACATTGTAATGAATATCAAAATAATATTCAATAAATAATCAACTCTAAATGAATATTCGAAACTAACATTCATTTAATATCTCTCGTCTGAGATAATACTCGAATAACATTCCTCGAAAGATTTCCAAGTAATTGATACTTTATGGAAATATAAATAACGTTTAATAATAACATTCCTCAGATAAATAATAATCTGTCGTTGGAATCCCTCCAGGTTTCCACGACTATCTATATCTCAAAATACTGACTCCCGGTCTATATTTAGAATGAATATCATATGCCCTTCGCTTAGGGTCTTACCAAAACAATCCGGCTTATCACTGATAATTCGTATCTAGTCTATAGGCCAATATCAATTTAGGCAAAAAGTATATCATAATATAATTGACAATAGGCATGCATGCTATGGCATATGTATCAGAAACAACAGATATACATATTATCACAACAACAGTTCCAAGGTATTGGAAACTTGCCTGGTAATCGGGTGTGGGTAGAGATAGCGTGTCCTGGGTCTGCTCGATGATCTATAAACAATCAGAACATTCGTGATTAACCACTTAACACCTTTTAAAAGTGTAAGTATAAACTTCACTTATGTCGAAACACGTTTTCAAGTTATCTCGTTATGCACGCTTTTGTGTAACTCTTTTTGTCACCGATACGGTCCGACATTTGTTCGTTATTAAGACATGTCATCAAACTCACACTTGGTATATACTTAAATCTTATAAGTTCTAAGGTTGGTCGTTTACGAACCAAGATTATACCTCGAGTTTTATCGCTCGTTTTCTAAGTGAATTTCCAAAGTTATAACCAAGTGTACTTTTAGGGGTTCGTTCGCGCTTAACTTTGATTCAATCATTTTTATAAAATCGGAAAACGATCCGTTTGACATGAGGTTTTCTCCCACAACTTCCTTTTGCTATCTATTATTTAATTACCATGATTTGCCACTGCATAACTCATTTTAAGAAGGTTCAATTTCCGTTACGAACTTGCTTTTACGGTTTCGAACCGGTTTTAGTAATTTGACCATAATTCCTAAACCAAATCAGAATGTTTCGATTTTCATGCCAAAACGATCTATGGCTTGAGAACTATAAGGACATGTTAAGTAATCACTCAGGTCAGAAATTTATCCTAACTGTTATACACGAATTGTTAAGGTCTAACGAAAATCGGGCATTACGACGGCTATTAATCGAACGTTTCAAATTTAATTTCATCAACACCAAGCCACACCGGGCATACCATACATCTTACATACATTATACTCATCTTATAAGTCCAAGAACAGTTCACTTTTGAACCATAATCATCATGTCTCATAATCAACAAAATCAATTACATAATCATGCTTACATGCTTATCATAACATCTAACTTATAACTAATCTAAAAATCACCAAGAACACCATAAAACTTAAAATAAAACCTAGGGTTTGAGATGTCCATACCTTCCTTGAAGTGTTCTAAGACCTTACTAAGCATTTATTATATCTTGCATATCCTTAACCAAGCTTAGATCATTCAAACAAATCAAGAAATCAAAGATTAGATCTTGAAAACACTATTCATCATCACTTTGATGATTTTTGAAAAATATGCTAGAGATGGAATTTGAAGCTCAAATTTCTAGGAGATCATGTTGATATAGTAAGGAACTTACATGATTTATTTCATGGCCATTGAAGGTCAAGAGGTTGGACTTTGATTTTGCTAAAAAGGAGCAGATTTTTTTTGCTCTTCATGGAGTTCTTGGCTTTGCTTCCTTTGTTTTGCTTTGTGTTTTGGTCTTTAATGCAATAATACAAGTAATATCAATCTATCTTGGATGCATCTCTTGCCTTTTGTGTTGTTAACAATCTATTAGTGCCACTTGTTGATCCATTACTTGTCCAAGTGTTGGCATTATATCAAGCAACTCCATTTTTGGTTAATTGTAATTACACCACTCCTTTGTTAGTTGACTTAAATGTAAGTCACTTGTATCATTCTTTTTCCACCAATTGCACATGTCATCTCTTGGCTGTTTATTTGTTTCTTTGTCCGGTTATTGCTCGTTTCGATTGATCGTTCGTAGGAATATCTCACGGATTTCTAATTAGGGTTCACCAGGAATCTTCTTAATATTAATACCATCATTCTCCATCTTTCTTTATAACTTTTTAATTTATATTCATTAAATCCCTTCGTTAAATTCTTAAGTCTTTCAGTGTCCAGGGAACTCTCGGAGAAAATAAAAGTGCAGTTTTTCAGAATCCGACAAGTTTTACATACACTTATTTTCCTCCTGGATCACTAATACGAACTCGGAAATCCATTCCGAATACTTCTATATAGTGTCGTCTCATAATATTTTTACTTCTACAAAAAACACTATTCATTCTTTATTCTTCCTTTATTCCCTATATTTATGACAATATCCTTGTTCTTTCTCGGGCGGTCCTTAACCCTTTCACCGAACTACTGGACTAATCGTTATCGATCCGGATGACATGAGAATATTCTCCTGCTTGGAATTGCCATATCTTATTCCCCTAGGAGATAGATTATTCTTACCTAACTGTCAGCCATTAGCATTCCTCATGGCATAAAAACATTTGAATCCAAATCTATTCTTTTCATTCATTATCTCAATCGTTACATCGTAGTCGTAATCACTATTCACCATTACCCCAGTACATAATAAAAAGTTTTAATTATATCCAAAATTTGGGGTTCTTACAGTCTCCCCTCCTTAAAAGGATTCCGTCCCGGAATCAGGTAGGAAGCAAAGAGTCGTTTGCCTGTCGTTCACTTTTTAGCTTCTCGGTCAATTCTTAGTCGTTCTACCCTTCCTCAGCACATCTTCCAGTGCTACAATCCATACTTTATCCTTTTTCCATCAACGTTGCTACTTTTCGTACAACACACTATCCGGGTTATACTCTTACTCAGTCTTATCCTTATTGATACCTGCAGTAACATTGGTATCACTATCACCCTGCGAATTCGGAGGTAACCTCGCTCGTACTGTGCATTTCCTGATCGCTTTAATCTTCGCAATCTCGATCAATATAGAGAAGTGGAAAGATTTATTGAGAGATCACTATGATCAATTGAACATTTGTTATATTGCATAGTTAGTACAGAAGGGGGCCAGCCTTTAGTACTTGACAAGCAATTAAACAAGTTATGGTATTCCACTTAGACTTCTATCACATAGACAGATAGTCACGTAGCAAGACCTCCCCTCCTTAAAGGGTTGTTCTTCTCAATTCATAAAGAAGATGAATAAAAGAGAAGAAATGAAAAGAATTCTAAAGGATTATAGAAAGTTTTCATGATTGTAAAATATCATACTCAGAATTTACCTCTAAACTATAGAGGTTCATTAAGGAAGAAATTAATCATAATTATATCCAATACTATTTGATCGTAACCTCACGTGTCAACATATCTTGTTGCTTTGTCCACTATTCTCTGGACCTGTACTCTGGTTCAACCTTAGCAACACTTACTTTTGGAAAATCTTTGAACCTCTCAAGTTAAATCTTAGTTTCTCGCTTGACACCATTGTTACTAACATTCCATATCACGCTACTAGCTTTTTCATATCTATAATATTAACACTATCAGGTTGTCATCCCGAGAATTCATCAAAAAACCCATTTATTAATCCATTCATAACATTCCTTGCTTCACATTCCATAATTATCTTCCCCATCTTTTCTTTATCTATCACATCCTTCTTATTATTTGATTCTTATTTACTTCTGTTATTTACTTCCACCTTCATCTCTTTATTAAGACATCTTTTGCACTTGGTACCTCCTTATTGGTATCCCGTCACATTTACTCTATAATAATCACATTATTCCAATTTAAACTTTCCGAAATGAATCTGGCCGGTCCCTTTAGCTTAGATCCAATATAATCTACTTCCGCCGACCTTGTTTCTCATCACTTGTTCTTTTCTACCCGTGATTTTCCACAGGTTGTTCTTCGTAAGTCAGACCAGGTCGTATATCTACCTACTCGTACTCTTATCATCTATCGATCATCTACATTTTACTGGTGTAGCCTTGCCACATGAAACACGCTACGATCATGCTATAAATTTTAGGGGTAGGCTGGCTCGAATACCACTTTTCGACCACTTTTAAACTCTCAGGTGGCCCAATAAGTCTCGGGCTCAACTGCACTTCCCTCCAAGTCTCATTAATTCTTTACACGGGAATACATTTAGCATCATGAATCATCAACCTCATATTCTCTATCTTGTTTGCGCATAAGTACACTAACACAAACTTGCTTGACATTCATCAACATGCCATTTAGCTCATTAATAGCAGCACTTTCTTTATCTTTACGTTGTCATCTACTCTCTTAGAAGAATCACCATTGCTTGTTGTTTACGTAATGCATTAATAGCTAACCATACGGGTTTCAATCCTTTAGGGAGACAAAGTAATCACTATTCCTTATCTACAAGGAACACTTCCTGAACTTGATTTAGATATTACATGAAGTTGATAAAATTGCAGAAGGGTTTCAAGCATCGCAGCTATGTCAGGTTGATGAAACTATCACTCATGCAGCATCCATAAAAGACTGGAAACTTAACGGTTTACTTCGTCAATTTTGTATCACGGTCCTGGCTTGCCTCAAAACGGGACCTTCTAAGGTACGTAATATGCTTAAGCCTCCATCAGGAATCGAATCTTTACTTAAACTATTATTACCTTCAATTCTTGCACAATCATCAAAAAGAATGTAAATTCCTCCACTCCGATATGACCTTCAAGGTCTTTCCAAATATCATTTTGTTTCTTCGGTATGAACATTTGTAATTATTCCTTTATACTGAGACTGTCGGCCACCTCATTGGCCTTTTTTGATAATAATAATTTCTTATAATCAATGTTCTCTGGATACGTTCCAAATCAAATTTTTCTGCCTCATTCCCATCACTGTTGGGTTAAAGCATTCTCCCTTAAGCTCTGCTGAAGGAGAAAATATAACTATCAATCTTTTTCCATAAGTCATTGCTTCCACCTACCCGTGGGAACTTTATCACGTTTATTCCCAATCCTACTTAGGATACTTCTTTTCTTAGTTCTTTCCTTATCTTAGGATAATCTCAACCTTTATAGGTTCAATCCATACTTCCTCAGGGTTTCATACATGCCTCATCTGGCATTATTGTTACTATGTCATACATTCCTTACCAAACTTCCATTTTGAAGTTCGGAATATTAGATTTTTCCTTGTAAGGTTTCTTAGGTCATCCTTATCATTCCTCCTGTATTTTCTGGGTACAGGGTATATCAAAACGTCATTGATCAATACTTTAATAATTCTGTCTATGTTCTTTCCAGAACTCTTTTTAATAATCCTTACCGGTCATTGTTGCCTTAGCAAGTCCAACTCATATCATCTGAATTCATAATGTCGTTATTAGGGTTAATGCCATCCCTTGTGCATTCCCTAGGGTTGGTCTTAATTTATGGATATCCTATCCTTAATTCAACTTCCAAGGAATTCTTGCATCTTATAATTGGCAATGAGATCATGTATCCTTAATAAGGGTCTCTTTTCAACTGTTCTCATTTGATAATCGATTGGTAACTTAATGCCACCCTCTTCTTTCAGATAGTTGTCAGCCTATTTGGCCTTACAAAAGGCAACGTATGCCTATCTGCTCTCTTACAGAACTTGGTAATGGTAGCAAGGATGTTTTGGAAGATATTGGTCGAGTTCAACGTGAATCTCTTAGTACTTATCGTTCTTCTCAAAGGTTCTTGCCTTAGACAAAATTTCTACAGCATACTGATCCATCTCTGACCATTTCTATACTCTCTTCATAAACCTTCATTGTTTACTTCCATTAGTCATAATATATTCATGGTATTTATAATACTCTAACATCATACATCTCAAGTCATTATACTTCCATTTTTACTCGTAATCTTGGGCAATCATATTCATATGAATCACTTTAGTACGGGTGACCCCATTCCAAAAAGTCTAGTAAATTCCCAATCCAAACATGGGTTGCAAAGGGTTCAGTAGAAGATTCCTACGATCTCATTAATATTTCCTTTATATCAGAAGCCCTTGCAGTCGGTGCTTACTTAGAAGCAACCCTGCTTTGTCCTTTCATTGCTGGTCTAGTCATTTGATAATCCTTTGTGACTTGGCCTCAACTGACCACACTAAAATAAAAATATATGATTTTAGGGGTTGGCTAATTAGCATTACTTTTCTAGCAATTGCTGGCATAGTGCCTTCTACTTTGATACCTTTCCACCTTTCCAAAACTTTACTTCATATAAGTCTTAATCGACTACTCGGCCCGTCTCCGGTCACCTTTCCTCTACTTTTATCTTTTCAACTATTCTTATAAATCCCACGTGCCATGCAAGTTTACCATTCCTGGCATAACAGCCTTTTCACTAAGTCAATCTCGGAGTTTCTCAGTCCGGCTGGTTTCTTACTTACATTTCCTATTTTCGTCTAATCTCACTTCATCATTGTATTTCTACAATCAATCGCGATAACCGGGGTCTGTCCACCAACCCATATAGCAGCTACTTTACCCAATTCACGGGGTCCGCTCCAGTTTCTACTCTCTTCCATGATGTTCTCCGATAATCAGAAAGACAAGGTTTGTCAAAATTCGTTGAAGTTCTTCCCAGAATTAGGGAAATTTTAGTCAATCTATCCATCTACTGGTAACATTAAGGAGGCCAGTTTAGAAACCTGAAGAATAGTTCTATGAACCTTCAAGCAGGTAGAACCATAAGTAGTCATAATTAACGAAATAATCGTCATCAGGTTGGAAGTTTAACTACTGGAGAGGAACCAGTTATAAACATCCCTTAGAAGGGAATCAACAGTTTCAAACTGAAACCTGTCACAACGTCCTGATACCTATACGTCCTGATATTCAGTATTACCAAATGTCAGTCTACCTAACCACTAGTCTCAGAAGGAACATTACCGTCGTAGTTGGTTGTTCCACAAAATTGGCACTACTAAGGCCATCCGAACTTGGTGAACCGTGTTGTCCGAATGCATCCGCAAGTATTTTGTCATGCTGCGCAAGCACACATCCTAATCCTTTATGCGAAGCGTTGTTGGAAGCACAAAGTCTCATTTTTCCATTAAGCAATGCCAACTCTTGGTCATTACCAATTTCATCTTTTAGCTCCAGGAAGACTTTCTCACATTTTTCTCTTTAACTGCTGATCGTATTACTTGATCCATTATAATTTCGTGTCGGAGTAAACTTAAGGTAACTACTATAATTCATTCAAAGAAAAGAAAGAATTTAATATTCCTCTGAATCACATGCATCTAACATTTCTGGTTCATCATTTTACTGAGTTGAAATTAACCCTATACTCAGTCTCTGGCAGTAGTCTCATTACGAGTTCATCTTGACTCACTGGTCTTATCTTCCGGTAGGTTCTGAGATCATTGTCTTGCTTACTACTTCCTTATATGACTTTTTCCAATCATGCTGTCACTTCCCAATGTCTTTACTTTCTAATTGATTCATTCATAAAATGAACATTTCCCTTAATAAAACCACCTCATTAACCTCAATTTGGTTCCATAATTTACAACCTATGACACCTGCCTTCTCATGGCGAATTATTACCGACCATATTCATACTAATTCATTTATCAAATGATATGGCACTTACTGCCTCCTTCTCAACTATTCCTAGGGACTCTGCTCCTCGTCCTAAATCGATGTCTTTGATAATCATACATCCCTCTAGCTCTTTCTTCGTTAATATGGAAGTCTCTAGGGATTCTCGTCTATTCCCGTATAAGATCTCAAGTGATCCTTTCAATCCGTCTTACATGCTGGTACTACCTCCAGTAGTCCGGCTACGAATCCAACATAAATCTTCAGTTCTCTTACTAATAACTCAGTTCTTTATGCTCACTTTTCTGAGCACCACACCTTCATCATCACAGTCTTTCTGGCTGCAGCCCTCATTCCTCAAGGGTAAGCTCCTTATCCTAACAGGATTTTCCTTATCTGCTGGAACCTCTTCTGGGTCTCCAGTAGGGTACTCTATCGAATTTACCCGCTGATCTTTAGCATATAATAAAGCATCATCATGCTGCTGCTCGTATATCTTAAGGTCTGTCGCCTTACTCGTCGATACGATATCGAGCTAAGTTACTATCGTGATACTTAAGAGTTCCCATAAGGGTTTTATATGTCAGCACTACATTATGTAGTCCAACTATAAACTTGGAAAGAGTTCTTACTATCTTAGTGAATTTATTGTTTTAACGTCGCCTCATCTCTGGGGTTTATAACGTACGCTCTGATACCATTTCTATAACACCCCCAGATTCGGGGTCCGAGATCGGGTCGTTACGGTCTCCAATTCTGTCCACAATACTTGAACTTACATCAATATAAAATAATTTACATCTTTATGACCCAACACAACAATATAAAACACACCCGTTATAGTCCCAGAGATGAAATTGATAAGTGCATAATTTTGCATATTTTTATTACCTATTTATTGTTTGAATTCGTATTTTAATAAGTAATTTTGTTCTATTTCAGGAAAATAAAGAAATTATGAAGAAATGGCAAAATGAAGAAATAAAGTTCAAAAGACCGCAGTTTAGGGCTTAAGAATTTATTTTTATTTAATAAATATTTTATTTGATTAGAAAATTATATTTATAAATATCTAATAATATTAGGTATTTATTTTTATAATTTTCGGATTAAATTAATTATTTATTATTTAAAAATTATACGTCGTGCGGGATAAAAAGCATTTCTACGGAACCCATCTATGCACAATAAAAACATGACCGGCCAAGGAATCTTCCAAAATGATAGAACATGGGTGCATTTGGTGTGCTTTGCTTTATTAGTTGTAAAGTAGTAATAATTTCAATTTTTTTATGAACTTGGTGTGCTAATTCTTCCTATAAATAGGAAGCAATAAACCTCTTTGAAATCATTAGGTATTAGGAGTAGATTAGAATTAGGGTTAGTGTTTAGTTCACTCCAAAATTTATAGTTGTAATATATATTTGTAAGCATTTATTTTGAATTATTAGTTAATATTTTCTGCTGCACTCATTTTAATTCATAAGCATTGTTTCGGTTTATTATTATTAGCATTTTAATTCCTGTACTCATTTTCATAAACATAAAATCTTCCCTGTTCTTTCTTTTGTTTCCCCAGCCAAATACACAAGCCAAAATTCCACCTCCCCTCTTCATATTTTCTTTTTTCCGATTAACACCAACCATCTCCATAACCCCTTTCATCTCTCTTTCTCTATTTCCTTCTCCCTCTCCTTACTCCCTATCTCTCTCCCTTAAAATGAGTTTTCTTTCGGTTAGTTTATTGTTGATCTGTTCGATTGGGTTGTTTTGTTGGGTTTTGATTCGTTGAATAAATTAAGTTGCTTGGGATTGTTGTTTGCTGGATGGGTTCTGTTTGGGTCTTGATTTCGTCGATTTAGTTTTTTAGCTCGTAGTTAGTTCTCTGTTTTTAATTTCATTTCCCGAATCGTTGCTGTTCTATTCATTCTGAGTAACTTGCTACAGTTCGTTGAAATTATGTTCTGAGTTGGTTGAGTTGTTTGGGCTGATTTCATTTTCGCTGTTTGTATCGTTAAGATCGTAGTTCGCTGTTTGTAAACGTCAAGTCGAGTATGTTGAATGTTGTTCACCGAGTTTTTCGAGTGGTCTTGTTCGATTGTTCGAGTTCTAGTTTTTAATTCTTGTTTTTTTTTATTGTGATTGTTGTTAACCAATTCAACCTGTTTAAGTTTGCAGTTGTAGTTTTTATTGTGATGGTTGGTTTTGTAAATACCTACTTCTTGGAGTCGTAAGTTTGAATTGGTTGTAAAGTTTTGAATTGTTCACAGTTTTGTATCCGTTAGCTGAGTTCGTTGTGATGTTTCTGGGTGTGTCAATTGACTTGGTTTAGTAGTTGCTTCGAGTCATTTGTTTCGAATTCTGTTATTCCGAATTCTTGTCTGAAGTCTATGTTGTTGTTTAGACCACTGTTAGCTGCGTATTTTCAAGATCAAGTGATGTTGCCGTGTTTTTTTTTTTTTTTAGTCTTGTACTGAGTGTTCAAGTCAATCATTTGCTGTCAACAGAATTGTTTCCTTTCGAATTTTATTCGAGTTTCTTTTGAGTCATTGCAGTTGTTTGCTGTGAGTTGGTTTAAACGACTTGGATTGTTGGTTGTGTTTTTGGCAAAGTCCTAATTACGAATAAATTATGCCAGATTTTTGTTAGAATTTCTGTAAATAAAATAAGATGTTAGAAATTCAAAATTTAATTATCTTTGAGATAGTAAAAATAGTTTTAGAAATTAAATAGTAAAATCCAAATTTCCAAAAATCCAAATTGTCTAGTTCGATTAAATTAGAAATTAAGGATCGCGAAAATAATAATTCCCTGTGGATCGAATCATAAATACTAAAACGATGATCGTGCGCTTGCGATTTAAATTTTACACATTTCTGCCACATCAGAAATCAGAGTAACAATCAAATTTTATTAAACACATTATGAGTTCTTACAACCCAAAAGAGTTACAATAAGAATACATACTCTTTGCCATCCATTTACATAAGTAATACTAGTACATATATTTGGTACTGAAAAAATGAATCTATCCTACCAATAGCTTTCTCTTCGGCTTTGGTAGTCACATCGTCCTCGCCAGCATCGACTGCGCCTTGTGCGAATCATCTGGTCTAGCTGTTGTTGTGATATAATAATAAAGCAAGGGTGAGCAATAGCCCACCAACAATAATATTTAACTGAACGATAATATATAACGGTTCAAAAGTATCTTTCAAACCATATGCCATGCATTTACGGAAATGATGCTAGAATAACATGAACGATGAAGTTACGAGGTAACTCAAAATACATATATAGGTGGGAATATCTGTTATGTCGAAGATAAGCCAGATATTATCATTTATCATATAAAGAGGAACTTGCAAGGAAAATATTGTAATTCCAGTTATTAACATTTTTCGAAGTCCTACAACCTGAAAGAAGTCTCTTCGATACGTGTTGCGGAAGACACCGTCAACCTGAAAGAAGTCTCTTCGATACGTGTTGCAGGGAATTCCCAATTTGGGAGATGAACCAATACTGGAGTTATCACGCGCCAGCTGTCCCACTCCCTGATGATCAGTCGGGGATGGTACAACCCAATATAGTTTACTACCGGTAGAAGGAAGAACAGACGGCTCCACTTGTCGATTGCCTTTAATAGTAACTCCCTAGCCAATGGTTAGGCCTTGTGATGGACCGCGCGACTCGGCCTCCAACACACGACTCCTAGTTTGAATAAATCCACAGCATTGAACGTAGAGTTTGTCCTCCCTTCCCCAAGTGAAATACTTGTTGATAAGACTCCACAAAGTAGTCGTATCTAGTTGGAAAGGAAAATTCACCAACATTTCCCAAGCTTTTGCTTGTTAATGGATATCAACTTGTTCCAACAATCTTACCCCTCGAATGATGAGAAGGTACACACAGACTTAATGAGTCCATAGCAACCAAGTTGCGAGTGAAAAGGATAAATTATGACCGGGAAGTCAACAAGATAAATAACCTTTCTCAAGTAAGGTTCCCTTATAATATGGAAGTTTGAGCGAGCATTTGAATCCTTTTAGGATAGTTTTAAATGAAAATAAAAAGAGTTGGGAACCTTTCCTTGATAAAATAGTCGTAAAAATACTCCGAAATATTTTACAAAATATTTGGAGGTGAAAGATAATCTCCAAATAATATAAATCATTTTAAAAAGAATTTAAAAGAATTAAATAAATATTCCAAAAATATTTATTAACTCAATAATAATTACAGAATATTATTAAATATTGCTCGTAAGTAATCCTCGAATGAATATATAGAATTATTTACTAAATAAATCACTCCTTAAATGAATATTGAAAATAATATTCATTAATAAGTAGACTCCAATAAGTATTTAAAATAATATTCCATAAATGAGTCAAACTTTAAATGAATATTTGAAAATAATATTCATTTAATAAATAATCTTCTAAATGAATATCAAAATAATATTCCTTTAGTAATCAAAACTTTAAAGGAATAATCGAAATAATATTCCTTAAGTAAATAGAACATCCAATGAATATTTTAAAATAATATTCATCAAGTATATAAACCTTAAATGAATATTCGAAAGTAATATTCATTTAATAAATAACATTCTAATGAATATCAAAATAATATTCAATAAATAATCAACTCTAAATGAATATTCGAAACTAACATTCATTTAATATCTCTCGTCTGAGATAATACTCGAATAACATTCCTCGAAAGATTTCCAAGTGATTGATACTTTATGGAAATATAAATAACGTTTAATAATAACATTCCTCAGATAAATAATAATCTGTCGTTGGAATCCCTCCGGGTTTCCACGACTATCTATATCTCAAAATACCGACACCCGGTCTATATTTAGAATGAATATCATATGCCCTTCGCTAAGGGTCTTACCAAAACAATCCGGCTTATCACTGATAATTCGTATCTAGTCTATAAGACAATATCAATTTAGGCAAAAAGTATATCATAATATAAATGACAATAGGCATGCATGCTATGGCATATGTATCAGAAACAACAGATATACATATTATCACAACAACAGTTCCAAGGTATTGGAAACTTGCCTGGTAATCGGGTGTGGGTAGAGATAGCGTGTCCTGGGTCTGCTCGATGATCTATAAACAATCAGAACATTCGAGATTAACACTTAACACCTTTTAAAAGTCTAAGTATAAACTTCACTTAAGTCGAAACATGTTTTCAAGTTATCTCGTTATGCACCCTTTTGTGTAACTCTTTTTGTCACCGATACGGTCCGACATTTGTTCGTTATTAAGACATGTCATCAAACTTACACTTGGTATATACTTAAATCGTATAAGTTCTAAGGTTGGTCGTTTACGAACCAAGATTATACCTCGAGTTTTATCGCCCGTTTTCTAAGTGAATTTCCAAAGTTATAACCAAGTGTACATTTAGGGGTTCGTTCGCGCTTAACTTTGATTCAATCATTTTTATAAAATCGGAAAACGATCCGTTTGACATGAGGTTTTCTCCCACACCTTCCTTATGCTATATATTATTTAATTACCATAATTTGCCACTGCATAACTCATTTTAAGAAGGTTCAATTTCCGTTACAGACTTGCTTTTACGGGTTCGAACCGCTTTTAGTAATTTGACCATAATTCCTAAACCGTAAATCAGAATATTTCGATTTTCATGCCAAAACGATCTATGGCTCGAGAACTATAAGGACATGTTAATTAATCACTCAGGTCAGAAATTTATCCTAAATTTTATGCAAGAATTGTTAAGGTCTAACGAAAATCGGGCATTACGACGACTATAAATCGAACGTTTCTAATTTCATTTCATCAACACCAAGCCACACCGGGCATACCATACATCTTATATACATTATACTCATCTTATAAGTCCAAGAACAGTTCACTTTAGAACCATAATCATCATGTCTCATAATCAACAAAATCAATTACATAATCATGCTTACATGCTTATCATAACATCTAACTTATAACTAATCTAAAAATCACCAAGAACACCATAAAACTTAAAATAAAACCTAGGGTTTGAGATGTCCATACCTTCCTTAAAGTGTTCTAAGACCTTACTAATCCTTTATTATCTCTTGCATATCCTTAACCAAGCTTAGATCATTCAAACAAATCAAGAAATCAAAGATTAGATCTTGAAAACACTATTCATCATCACTTTGATGATTTTTGAAAAATATGCTAGCGATGGAATTTGAAGCTCAGATTTCTAGGAGATCATGTTGATATAGTAAGGAACTTACATGATTTATTTAATGGCCATTGAAGGTCAAGAGGTTGGACTTTGATTTTGCTAAAAAGGAGCAGATTTTTTTTGCTCTTCATGGAGTTCTTGGCTTTGCTTCCTTTGTTTTGTTTTGTGTTTTGGTGTTTAATGTAATAATTGAAAGGCAGAGTGTGTAAACTTGTAACACTATAACTAATGTAACTCAAACTAAAGGAAAAGATACTTAACCAGAAGACAATCAAGAACAAGAAGTCACAAGAAATCAACACTAAATGAAGACAAGGTAATTGATACAATTCAACATGTTAACTATGATCAATCGAAGAAGAAATCACTGAAAGAAGTTCAAGTCAAAGTTGTTCATGCCTCAGTGATTTGAAAAGCCAAAGATCAAGATCATAACCATCAGTATCATTAAGACCAATTGATTTCAAGTGAACAAGAAGGAAAGCAAATATTGGAAAGCCACATTTCTAATTGGATATGGTAATTTATTCAAGAAGCAAAAACCCTATCAAGACTAGTCACTTATGAACCAGACCGTTGCATCAAGTGTCAGGACATTGATAGCAAGTTTATGTCAGTAATAAAGATCCATATTCAAGAGCTTGGTGAAGAATAAAGAAGACATGAAGATATCACAAGTTCAAGATGTGCATTGAAGTTTCAAGTTGAAGACCAGAATATTTTCTAAGTACTAAATATTCTAGATGGCCAAGTAGAAGTTTCTAAGTAGAAGTTCTACTTAGAACTTCGAGATGGCTAAGTAGAAATTCTCAAGTAGAAGTTCTACTTAGAGTGCAGCTTCAACATGACACATGGCATCTTCTGATTGGCAGATTTCCAAGCTTTCAAGATAAGACAAGATTTATGTGGACATCATTGGGCCACGTACATCTTAGTCTTTGAAGACTACAGGACATAGATTACATGTAGTATAAATAGAAGTACTTGTGTAATGTTTTAGTTAGTGAGCAATTCTAGAGAAAAACACAAGAGAAAGAGAGAGAGTGCATTCACAGAGCTTAGTATCATTCACTTCTCTCTGAACTTCTGTCATACTTTGTAATGAATGTTGTAGCAACCATTTCAAGTTATATATAATAAATATATTCCTTGAATCTGTGTGTTCATTTATTGCATCGTATTTATTGCTTCTCATATTCGAAAAGTTGTATTCACCCCCCTCTACAACACATTTGGACCTAACAATTGGTATCAGAGCTATATGTTTAACATACAAAACATAGATCCTTGTGTTGAGTAGAAGAATCGTGAGTTTTCATTTTTCAGATCTACTTTTCATTTTCTCGAAAAGTGTGTTTTAATTCGTTGGTAGTGAAAACTCATCTGAAAAATTATTTAAATACTCCAGGTGTGATTATTTAGCTTGGGTGTATTTTAACTAATTTTTGTGAATTTATCTGGGTTCATTCATATTTGGTGTTCTTGAGTGTTCATCATCTGTTCTTATCAAAGAAGACAACCCAACAACTTTTTGATCTCCTTTTCAAAAGTAAAAGAATAAAAAAAAAGGTGGTTTTGGATTTTTTTTAAATTTGCTTTATTCGGCCGAAAGTATACAGACATACTCAGTACCTAGCATGTGGGTTAGGTGGGTTAGGTGAGTAAAGCATTCAAAGTCAAAAGGTGTTAAAGAGATAATATTGTTTATTCAATATTAAAGTAATCTGCAGAAAAATTATTCTAAGGACAAAAGTTCTACATAGAATTTCTACTTGAGAAGTTCTACATAGAATTTCTACTTGAGAATTTCTACATAGAATTTCGACTTGGACAATTTCTACTTGGTGATTTCGACTTGAGCAAAATTTCTACTTAGAGAAATTTCGACTTAGGCAAAAGTTCTACATAAATATTCTACATAGCCTAGTCTTGGGTACTTAGAAACTTTTAGTGACCAGAAGATGGCTCCTAAAAATGCATTCAAGATCCCAATGTTCAACAAAGATCACTATGAAGAATGGGTTTTCAGAATGAGACTATATCTAGAGACTGTTAACCCTGAATATCTGGAAGTCCTTGACAAGGGTAAATTTGTCCCAATGGTAGTTATTCCTTCACATACGGAAGGAGGAGTGGTTATACCACCTCGGTCTGAGCCTAAAAAGGTCTCGGAGTTTTCGGATGCTGATAAGGAACAAATAGCTTGTGATACTGCCGTTCGACAAACCTTGATGGAATCTCTTGATCATGAAATGTTCAACATAGTCAAAGGTCTGACTACAGCGAAGAAGATTTGGGACAAGATAGAAGTTGTCATGGAAGGATCTGCAGAGGTCAGAAGCAACAAGACACTCATACTCAAGATGGAGTATGACACCTTTAGAATACGAAAAGGAGAAGGCATAACAGATGTCTACCTACGATTCAGTCAGTTGGTATTGGATTTGAATCTGAGAGGTGTAACTCTCCCCATGGTTGAGACTAATACGAGATATCTGAGGAACCAGCCAAAAAGCATTGAACATAGGGTCTACGCAATAAGAGAAACCAGAGATTTGCATACAACTTCTCTGGAAGAATATTATGGAATATTAAAGACCTATGAGCTGGAAACACTTCAAGATCAAGCATGGGACAATGATTCAAAGGGAAAAGAAAGTGCATCAGGATTAGTTGCTGATGAGGAAGAATCTAAGAAGGCAATGGTTGCAGCAAAGCCTAAATCATCACTTGCACCACATCAAGTTGATAATGATGACGAGTGCGCATCTGACAGTGATGATGACTACTACACCCAAGAAGAGCTGGACAACATGGACGATAGTGTCGTGGCATACATGGCAAGGAAGTTCAGCAACATGAGATTTAGAAAGAGCAACCGACCACAGAGAAAATCTTCATCTTATTATCGGGCTGCTAAGGGTGGTGGTAGTTCGTCAGGCTACAAAGGAAAAGGCAAGAATACCAGCTACAAATCTCCTTTGGATTTCAAAATGAAGTTCAAATGCTATAATTGTGGTGAAGCTGGACACTTTGCCTCGGACTGCAAAAAGCCTAAACAGACTTATCCGAAAGAAACATTTGAAGCTCTCAAAAGCAACTATGAAGCACTGTTGAAGGAAAGACATGAAAAACGAGCTTTATTGGTGACAGAACGAAGAGCTTGGGATGATTCAGATGAGGAAGATGTTACTCATGTAGCAAACTTTGCCCTCATGGCTGAGACATCAGAGGAACCAGAGGTACCAGTTCTGACTCTTAAAGTAGAAATGTCTATTGATGATTATAAAGAACAGAACGGGGCTCTTAGTGAAGAGATCTATATGTTGTGCAAAAGCCTAGACTCTTCTCAAAAGGAACAGAAAACACTTGTTGCCAAATGCAGAATGCTTGAGGCAAAAGTGGAAGAGCTAGAGGCTGCTTGCATTGTAGATACTTCTCTAAGAGACTTTATTAAATCTCTGGAACACAAGCTCGTCCTTAAGGAATAAGTAGAAGCATGTCTTAGGAACAATCTAGCTGAGTTAGAAACAAAATGCGAAGCTTACAAACTAGCAGCTAGTAAAGTGTATGTAGATAATGACACATTTAAGAAAATAACTGGAGTAGGTATAGGACTTGATTATTCTGACCTTCCTAAGAAAGAAGGAAAGAGACCTATTGACCCTAGTTCCAGTGACCTTAAAAAGGAAACACCTAGTATTCTTAAATCGACTGTCAAACCTATCTACAAACATCTTGTTCCTAGAATAGAAGAAGAAGAGACTGAATTGATAGCTAGATATGAGATTGAGATGGAAGATCGCCAGAAAGAACAACCTACAACTCCTATTAAACAAGTTAAAATCAATTTCCCTAGAGATGAATCTAGACTGGGATTAGGAGCTAAGGCTGTTAAACAACAAGGAAAGAAAGAAAAAGGCATAAAAGAGGTTAAGGCTGAACGAATAAAGAAAGCATGTTATCATTGTAAATCTACTGAACATCTTTCTTATGCATGCAAAGCTAACATGAATGTTCCTGCTGCACATGCCATGCCTACCACACATACAATGAATAATCTGCATCAGAATCATGCACAGTGTGGTCAACCTAACTGTATGCCATGCACTTTTAATATCATGCAAACTTTTATGCATTTAATGAATGCATCTAGCCAGTCATGCTCAAATACTGTTGCTAGTTCAAATATCAAGAAAAAGTATGGTAGAGCCAAGACTGTCAGTCCTCCTAAAGTTAGGAGTGACAAACCTTCTCCTAAGACTGACAAATCTGTCAAGTCTGAGAAAGGAAAGGAGATAGTCGAAAGCTCTAGTAATGTGAAGAAAAGTGCATCTCCTGTTGTTAAATCTGTTGATTCTCGATCTTATCGAAAAGCCGGGCCCAATCAAAGTTGGGTTCCGAAGAATGTCTAACCAATCTGTCATTGCAGGGCATTAAGCAGAATAGAAATAAAGTTATATGGGTGCTAGACAGTGGAGCATCAAGGCATATGACTGGAAACAAGTCCCTGCTTACAGAGTTGGTTATGAAAGCTGGCCCTTATGTTACCTTTGGAGATGACAGCATAGGTGTGACTAAGGGATATGGCAAACTGAAAACTGGCAATGTCATCATTGAAGATATTTCCTATGTTGAGGGACTAAAGCACAATCTGTTGAGTATAAGTCAATTCTGTGACAAAGGTTACGAAATTGTCTTCAACAAGAAAGGTGTCTCAATCACTCACATCAAGGAAGGCTCACTAGATTTGAGAGGAGTTCGAAAGGCAGATCTTTTTGTTGCAGATATGGATTCAGCAAATCAGGATGAGGTCACCTGTTTCTACAGCAAAGCCTCGGATGATGAAAGCTGGTTATGGCACAAAAAGCTATCTCACTTAAACTTCAAAACGATGAATGCTCTCGCGAGGCGAGAATTGGTGAGAGATCTACCTCAAATGGAGTTCGCTCCGAAAGGACTCTGTGAAGCTTGTGAAATGGGAAAGTCGAAGCGAGCATCGCATAAAAGCAAAGAAATTTCTAGTATTACTGAGCCTCTGCAACTTCTTCATATGGATTTGTTTGGCCCAGTGAATGTCCTATCTTTGTCTAGGAAAAGATATGCTTTAGTAATCGTGGATGACTTCTCCAAGTATACATGGGTATTGTTTGCAATGACGAAAGACGAAGTACCTTTCTTAATCATTGATCACATCACTCAAATTGAGAATGTTTCAACACTTACTGTGAAGACGATTAGATCAGACAATGGCACTGAATTCAAAAATGCAGTGCTGAATGACTTCTGTGTATCTAAAGGAATACGTCGTCAGTATTCAGCCCCGAGAACTCCACAGCAAAATGGAGTAGTTGAAAGGAAGAATAGAACTTTGGTTGAAGCAGCAAGAACTTTGTTGTATGATTCAAAACTTCCTTTGTATTTCTGGGCCGAAGCAGTGAGTACCGCTTGTTACACTCAAAATAGAACCTTGATCATAAAAGATAAAGAAAAGACACCATGTGAGCTAATGAACAACAGAAGACCAACAATCAAATACTTTCATGTCTTCGGAGCAAAATGCTATGTGCTTATAGATGATGAAAATCTAGGCAAGTTTGCAGCAAAAGCTCGTGAAGGAATCTTTGTTGGTTACTCTACAGACGTGGTGGCAGCTTATAGAGTGTTCTTGGTGAATGATCGAAAAGTGACTGAAAGTTACAACGTCAGATTCGACGATACCAAACTCTCATCAATTTCAAGAGATTCTAGTGAACCTGAGTCCCTAAAATTTCAGAATCTGGACTTAGAAGATCTTGAAGATGAACCTGAGTTGGTTGTTCCATTAAATGTTCCAAGCGTACATGAAGAACCTGAGTCTAGTGAACAAGCTAATTCTACAAGATCAGGAGAGACTTCTTCAGTACCAACCGGCAACAACTCAGGGGGAGTAAATAGCAGCTCAAGGACTACTGTTCAAGGCTCGAGTCGAGTTGACTCTAGTTCTGTAGGAGCTGGCACTAACTCAGGGGGAGTTAGTGAAAATAATCAAAGTAGTCAGCATCCCAACTCAGAAAGTCAAGCTGAATCATCAAGACAATTTCCAGGTGAACGGGTATGGAATAGAGACCATCCGTTTGAGTTAATTATTGGTGATCCAGATGCTGGTGTGACTACTAGAAGAACTGCAAGAGCTGACATGGCTAATATCTCCTTATATTCTGGGTTCTTATCCAAGCTTGAACCTAAAGAAATAGAAGAAGCTCTTGGCGATGCTGATTGGGTGATTGCAATGCAAGAGGAACTCAATCAGTTTGAAAGGCAGAAAGTTTGGAAACTGGTACCCCGACCAAAGAACAAATCCGTAATTGGAGCTAGGTGGGTATTCAGAAATAAACTGGATGAAAACGGACTTGTAACACGAAACAAGGCTCGTTTGGTTGCAAAAGGTTATTCTCAGCGAGAAGGAATTGATTATGATGAAACCTATGCACCAGTTGCAAGACTTGAGGCAGTCAGGATGTTCTTGGCATTTGCAGCACATAAGAACTTCAAAGTTTTCCAGATGGACGTGAAAAGTGCCTTCCTGAACGGAGAGTTAGAAGAAGAAGTGTATCTGGAACAACCGCCTGGCTTCGTTGATCCAGAACATGCAGATTTTGTGTATCTACTCTTCAAATCTGTCTATGGCCTCAGGCAATCCCCAAGGCGATGGTATGAAACCCTATCTCTATTCTTAATTGAAAATGGTTTTGTTAGGGGAGTAATTGATAAAACATTGTTCTATAAAGTTGTGAGAAATGACTTAATACTTGTTCAAGTATATGTGGACGATATTATTTTTGGGTCATCAAATGAGCGCTTGTGCGAGAAATTTGCCAAGCTAATGCAGGAAAAATATGAGATGAGCATGATGGGAGAGCTGTCCTTCTTCCTTGGATTACAGATCAGTCAAAGAAAAGATGGTATCTTTATCTGTCAATCCAAGTACGTCAGAGATTTACTCAAGAAGTATAATCTAGAAGATGCATCAGCAGCTAAGACTCCCATGGCAACAGCCACGAAGCTTGATGAAGACAAATCAGGTAAATCAGTTGACATCACAAGCTATCGAGGTATGATTGGCTCACTCCTCTATTTAACTGCAAGTAGACCAAATATAATGTTCGCAACTTGTTTATGTGCAAGGTTCCAAGCGGATCCTAGAGAATCACATCTCGTAGCCGTCAAAAGAATTTTTAGGTATCTCAAGGGCACACCAAATCTAGGGATTTGGTACCCAAGAGATACAGGTTTTAATCTTATTGGCTACTCGGATTCAGACTATGCAGGTTGCAGGATTGATAGGAAAAGCACATCTGGTGCTTGCCAATTTCTTGGCAGAAGATTGGTGTCCTGGCAAAGTAAAAAGCAACATACAGTATCTACTTCTACTGCTGAAGCTGAGTACATTGCTGCTGGAAGCTGTGTAGCTCAAGTACTGTGGATGAGGAACCAATTGAAGGATTATGGCATGGAGCACAAGAAAATTCCAATCATGTGTGACAACACAAGTGCCATTGCCATAACCAACAATCCTGTAGATCACTCAAGAACCACGCATATTGACATCAGGTATCATTTCATAAGAGAACATGTCGAGGAGGGGACTGTGGAGCTACATTTTGTGCCCACAATGCAACAAATTGCAGATATATTCACCAAACCTCTTGATGAAGTAACATTCAATAGGTTGGTTGGTGAATTGGGAATGCTTAACACAAGTTAGTAAAGCCCTCTATCTGTAAAATCCATGTTTATGTTTGTATGTGCAAGCTACTCAATCATTATGTGCTTAGACTTTAATATGCCTAATCAATGATTGTTATAGGTTGCATATAGTGTGTTTGCATGAATTCATTGTGTTTTAAGTGTCTTTTATAGCACAAATCTGTGAATTTTTGCTTGTTAGATTGCATGATCATAGGGGGAGTTAAATTCATAATATTCTAAATATTGCATGATTTTTAGATGAATTTACCTTTGATTTTCATGTAATTAGAGGCCTTAGAATTGAAAAACTTCATAATTTCGAGTTAAGTTCTATCTCGAAACTCATCTAGAAATTCGACTTGAATTTCGACTTAAGCTGTCAGAGTGAAGTTTTTGAAAAATTCTAAGTCTGGGAAGAATTTCGAGTTGGCTATCTCGAAATTCATCTCGAAATTCGACTTAGAGTTCGAATTCGAGTTACCAGTGTGCCTAGTTCTATCTTCAAAATATTCGAGATAAATTCTATCTCGAATCTTATCTCAAAGGTTGAGATGAGGTTTCCATTAAGGGAATATTTTGAAAAGAACTGAGAATTAACTTCGAGTTAGTCTATCTCGAACTTTATCTCGAAGTTCGACTTGATGTTCGAGATAGAGTTCTTAGTCTATCTCGAAACTCAACTCGAATTTCGACTTGGTGTTCGAGATAGAGTTCTCAGTTAAGCTTAAGGGAATTTTTCGAGTTACACTCCTAACTCGAAACATATCTTGAATTACCCTGTTCTTTTTGCTTCAAGGGGGTATTTTGGAAAGAATTTGAGATTAACTTCGAGTTAGTCTATCTCGAAACTTAACTCGAATTTCGACTTGATGTTCGAGATAGAGCTCTTAGTCTATCTCGAAACTCAACTCGAATTTCGACTTGATGTTCGAGATAGACTTCTAACTCGAAAAGTATCTTGAATTTTCTTTTTTCCAAGTTTACTACAAATCAATAATGTTCAAGATAGGATTTCCCTATAGTTTCTGCTGTATAATTGGTTAAAGTGCTTATTTGTGCATGATTGTTCGAGTTAACCTCTATCTCGAACTTTATCTCGAAGTTCGACTTGATGTTCGAGATAGAGATGTTCGAGATAGAAAAGTTCGAGATGGAGTTCGACTTAGATGTCCCCTGTATGAACTTAGTACTTTTCACATTTTTTAACAGGGACATTTTTGTCATTCCACATTCACCTATATATACATCTCTAACTCGATGCCCAATTCACTTTACCTAATTTCTTTTTCACAGCAGCCGTTTCACAAGAACAGTGCGATTTCATAACTTCATACCGTTAACCCTTGTTTTTGTGATTAAACTCGTACTAATCACGAATTACTGCCAATTTTTGGACTAATCTTGACTGTGTTATCCTAAATCTTTGTGTTGGTGTGTTTTGTGTTCATCCATATACACGCACATATACATACACACGAACATATAACTGTTTGTGTACTGTTCATAAAACACAATTCCATATTCACCATTCAAAAACACACACGATTTCACTGGTACACACGAATATTCATCTTCTTTGAATATTCAGATTTGGTCATTGGCTTTTGATTGTTCATCCCGTAGTTTAATTTTCTCTAAGGGACTTTTGTTCTTTTTGATTAAATTAAAAGGGATACATCATTTAATTCGTAAATTATTTGTTTTTCAAAATTAAAATAAAAATTCACATCTTTTAAAAGAAAAACATTTAATTAAAATGGCTCACCAATTTTCCCTTGCTAAAAACAATTTTTATAATATTTCTACGGAAATTGGTGATCAACTCCCGCGGTTTAAGTTTTGGATACGATTTCTCAATTTGTATTCCAAAGCTAGCCATGCTTTTACTGCTAAACCTACACTAGTACATGATGCTTTACAGCAATTATGGACTAGTGCGGTTACTTTTGGGAGTAAATCAACCCCCTACGGTTTCAGGTTTACCTTAGCGGGTCAGGAATATGAGGTGACCGAAGAAATTGTCAACAGAGTTCTGGGATTCCAAATTAAAGATGCCTATGATCCAGAACCTACTGCTGCAGAACGCCTCAGATTCTTTGAAGAAATTGGATGTTATCCTCCAAAAGGCCCAATCACGGGAAATATCCAAAAGCAATTCTTCCATGCGGAATGGAATTACTTTTTCGAGGCCATCACAAGATGTTTTCGGGCACGCGAAAAAGACTTTCATCAAATTCCAATTCCAATGCAAACCTTTGCAGTTGCCCTAGCAAGAGAACTGAATATAAACTATGGACGCATAGTTCTCTCTGAGATAGTGGCCTCAATGGGATCCCTTGCAAGCAGAGACCTCTCTACCACTGATGTCGTCTGCTGGTTTCCTCGGTTTCTTCAAATGCTAATCAATGACTTAATACCGAAGGATGCTCTTGCTATTAGACAGGGATTTGCCAGAAGCCCCACATCTGAATCGCTAGGGATGGGTACTAAGTCACTTGCAACCATTGCTAATCAGGATAAACATCAAGGTAAACCAATGTCTACTCCTGAAAATATTCAAATGTGGCTTAGATATGATGCAGGAGTTACCAATTTGGAGGCATCATCACAAGTTTCATCACATGCTCAAAATCCATCTGTTCATGCTGAGGCATTTGATGAGATCCCTGATGAGGAAAGCGATGATGCACAAGGTAATCAATCAGGTAATCTCTCCCTGCATACTATTCATTCCTCCTCCTATGTTTCTGATTCCGCGACCCAAGAGACTGCTAACCCGCAGGATCTATCCCAGGGTAAGAGCCATATTTCTGACTCTGAGTCTGATACACATTCCTATTCTCTATCACCCCTGTTAACGGAAGTCAGAAAACCAGTACGTATATATATACAAGATGATGAGGAGAGTGAATCCGAAGAGCAGCAACTTATTCGCAAGAAAGCCAAACTTTTCCACGCTGCTACTTCACAACCACGGTCAAACCCTAGCGTGTCACACGCAACCACTCCACCTCACGCGAGTGGTTCACCCCTTGAACATTCTGCACATAGGGATTTTGATTTTGGTGAGGATGATGTGCCTCTTGAAGATACTGTTGCTTCAAGAGGACATGAAGTCTTAAGAACTTCAGCCGTACCTTCACCGGTACGTACTGATGCTGCAAAGAGGATCGGTTCTGATGTCGTACAAGGACACTTTGCAGCCTCTCAGCCTGAGATTCCAACTCAGGAACAAACAGAATTTGATCCCATAACTGTCAACAACATTTCTTATCAATTTTCTGCAGGTACTGCTTCACTATTTGGATCAATCATTGAAGACATACACGAGCGTGAGACAGGGAGTGTGTGTGAGAGGTTAGGGAGAGAGGGACCTTCATTTTCAAGGCCCGAAACCGAGCGTCAAATACCAACAGAACGAGTATTAGAGCGAGGTCACCTAAACCAAACACCGTCCCTTAACACTGAAAATCTTGATACGCGTATGACTTCAATGGAAAATCAGATGAGGCAGTTCGGGTAGACAATGGGGCAGTTCGGGATTAATATTGGAAACAACCAAAGGGCTCTAGACGACTACGCAGCAAGAATGGCAAGTCAAGCTACAGCTTTTGATGATTTGACAAATAAGGTCAATGACTTGGGCCATGCTGGTGGTGTCTTGGGAAGCACTCTCAATGAGAGGATGGGGGCATTGGAGTCTACAATGCATACAATGACTGTGGAGATCAGTAGAATGATGTTCGCAGTCAGGAGTTTTGTGCCCCCGGAGTGCTTCGAGTCGCAACAACCTCCCCCCGATGCTGGTGCAGGTGGTGCAGGTGGTGCTAGTGGAGCGGGAGCCTCTGGTTCTGGTTTTGAAGGTTCCTATGCAGCTGGTGGATCTGAAGACCATGGTGGAGCTCAAGATAACTCACCTAAGGGGGAGAGTGGAAAGGAGACGAGACAGCAGGCAGTTCACATCGAAGAAATTGAAGAACCCGCTGATCTTGTCAAGGAACCAGAAGTTGAGCCGTCTGTTGATGAAGAGGCTCTGAGGATGAGAAAGGGTAAGGCAGTAATGGTTGATGAACCATTTGTTGATCTGAGTCATCAGGAAACAGTACAGGAGGTACTTAACTCAGATTCTGACATGGAAGACGTACCGTTGGCACACGCTATAAAAAGATCTTTGAAGGAACAAGGTGGAGGTGCTGGGATGTCTTCCGGACTGCCTGAAGAATTTCCTGTTGATGAGAAAACCCTTAAAGCTCAACAGTTAGCCTTGGAACAAGCTCAGTTCCATAAAATGAAGATGATGCAAGAACATGCTGCGTTCCTAGAACAGAAGGTGGAGCTACAAGGGAAGCAGTATGAGTATGAGCTTGCAAGGCTAGCCAATCCTCAAGTTGATCTGGACAAACGAAGGATAGGGCAGAAATGGGATGAAGCAAGGAAGATAATGATGGGACCATGTGCAAAAGGAGTTCATAACAAGGATGCAGATGATCTGTTCTACAACTTGAATTTGCAGAATCCAATGACTGGGGACTATATAAATGCTTTGAAGAGATTAATTTCTAAAGTCAGGGTTGGATACAATGCAAATCTTAAGGAGTGGCAGGTTATCTTGTCTTTGGTAGAAGGAGTCCCAACATCTTTCTTATATGTGGATGACCAATTCATAATGAGAAGATCTGCGTCAGAGTTGTTCTTGCTAGCGACTAAAATTCAGTACTCTCAATCTGAGGAGCTAAGCATTCTGTACAGGGATCAGTTAATGCAGCTAGCAGAGGACAAGGGTCCAGAATTCTCAGCTTATCCAAATTTTGTCCGGATGGTAGTTGATGGAAAGATGAAGAGGGTTAGCATGGAGGAAAATGATCTGATGGAGCTTTCAGTAGAATCTCTCAAAGCTGTCTGTAGACAAATGATGAGCAAGGGATTCGCTTCTGAGCTTAAAGATAAATCCGTGAAGATCATTGAAAGAGTTATATTCAAGAAGAGCAATGAGGTGTGGAAGTGTGATGTCATTGCTCCAAACCCTCTTGATGACGTGAAGATTGAGCCGGAGCTGATAGAAAAGAAATGGAATATTCTTCAAGCCATGAAGAATGTAGATGAAGCTCTGACTCTTCCTTCTGGAGCACTAGAACAAGGAGAAATAAGGGAAGCTATTGGTGTTCCAGGAAGTGAAAGTGTATACTGGATACATGCTTATGTTGAAGATACAGCTGATGCCTTAGTATTCATAGATGCAGACCAGAATCAAACAATCTTGCATATGAGTAGACAATGGCTGCTACGGACTCAAGATGCTGCATTTCTGGAGAGAGTATTATATGTATTCAAATGGGGCGAAGTGGAAGATAAGTTTGTTGAAGAAAAGCAGAGACTCATGAGTTACCTGTCTGAAGTAGTGGTGGAAAAGAAGCGAATGGAGCGAGATGCGGCCAGTGTCCACAATACTGACCGTGTCAAGGGCTACCCCAAGATGATCTATTGTCAGTTCAAATCTGATAAATCTCACTGGAAACCTCAGCTCATCATGAAGAACTTCGAGGATATTCCAAAGATCAGAACTACTCAGGAGGTGGACAAACTCAGAAGGCTTTTCAAACATCCTTATCCAGAGCCCAAGAACCCTCTAGAAATGGAAGCTGTGAGTTTGTTGAATGCTAGGTGGAAGCAGCTTAAAGATCCAGTATACAAGAAAGAAAAGCAGCAGAAGGAGAAGAGCAAAAGGCAGAAAGAAGAGAGAGACCAAGCTGCTGAAGCTAGAAAGAGGAAACGGAATTAGGGTTAAAGGTCAGAGTGGTGTGAACTTGAAGTTGGAAAAACTTCATGTCTTTTGGTTGCTTTAACTCACTTGAGGAAAATTCACCTTAGAGTGAATCCAATAAGGTGATACAAGTTTGACTAAAAGGTATGAAATAATCCAGGTGATAGGAATCACTCAAATGATCTTTAATTCGAAGTTCGAATTGTGTTTCTGGTTTAAGTTCTTTGTATTGTTTTCATGTAAATTTCAATTGTAAATTATTCAAGACTGTAATGTTAATTATCTTTTCTCGTCTCATTGTTTAGTTGAGTTATCCTTCATTAATTTGAATGTCATTGTTAGACAATCAAATTGGGGGAGATTGAAAGGCAGAGTGTGTAAACTTGTAACACTATAACTAATGTAACTCAAACTAAAGGAAAAGATACTTAACCAGAAGACAATCAAGAACAAGAAGTCACAAGAAATCAACACTAAATGAAGACAAGGTAATTGATACAATTCAACATGTTAACTATGATCAATCGAAGAAGAAATCACTGAAAGAAGTTCAAGTCAAAGTTGTTCATGCCTCAGTGATTTGAAAAGCCAAAGATCAAGATCATAACCATCAGTATCATTAAGACCAATTGATTTCAAGTGAACAAGAAGGAAAGCAAATATTGGAAAGCCACATTTCTAATTGGATATGGTAATTTATTCAAGAAGCAAAAACCCTATCAAGACTAGTCACTTATGAACCAGACCGTTGCATCAAGTGTCAGGACATTGATAGCAAGTTTATGTCAGTAATAAAGATCCATATTCAAGAGCTTGGTGAAGAATAAAGAAGACATGAAGATATCACAAGTTCAAGATGTGCATTGAAGTTTCAAGTTGAAGACCAGAATATTTTCTAAGTACTAAATATTCTAGATGGCCAAGTAGAAGTTTCTAAGTAGAAGTTCTACTTAGAACTTCGAGATGGCTAAGTAGAAATTCTCAAGTAGAAGTTCTACTTAGAGTGCAGCTTCAACATGACACATGGCATCTTCTGATTGGCAGATTTCCAAGCTTTCAAGATAAGACAAGATTTATGTGGACATCATTGGGCCACGTACATCTTAGTCTTTGAAGACTACAGGACATAGATTACATGTAGTATAAATAGAAGTACTTGTGTAATGTTTTAGTTAGTGAGCAATTCTAGAGAAAAACACAAGAGAAAGAGAGAGAGTGCATTCACAGAGCTTAGTATCATTCACTTCTCTCTGAACTTCTGTCATACTTTGTAATGAATGTTGTAGCAACCATTTCAAGTTATATATAATAAATATATTCCTTGAATCTGTGTGTTCATTTATTGCATCGTATTTATTGCTTCTCATATTCGAAAAGTTGTATTCACCCCCCCTCTACAACACATTTGGACCTAACAATAATACAAGTAATATCTATCTATCTTGGATGCATCACTTGCCTTTTGTGTTGTTAACAATCTATTGGTGCCACTTGTTGATCCATTACTTGTCCAAGTGTTGGCATTATATCAAGCAACTCCATTTTTGGTTAATTGTAATTACACCACTCCTTTGTTAGTTGACTTATATGTAAGTCACTTGTATCATTCTTTTTCCACCAATTGCACATGTCATCTCTTGGCCGTTTATTTGTTTCTTTGTCCGGTTATTGCTCGTTTCGATTTATCGTTCGTAGGAATATCTCACGGATTTCTAATTAGGGTTCACCAGGAATCTTCTTAATATTAATACCATCATTCTTACTAACTTTCGAATTTATATTCATTAAATCCCTTCGTTAAATTCTTAAGTCTTTCAGTGTCCAGGGAACTCTCGGAGAAAATAAAAGTGCGGTTTTTCAGAATCCGACAGCTTTTACATACACTTATTTTCCTCCTGGATCACTAATACGAACTCGGAAATCCGTTCCGAATACTTCTATATAGTGTCGTCTCATAATATTTTTACTTCCACAAAAAACACTATTCATTCTTTATTCTTCCTTTATTCCCTATATTTATGACAATGTCCTTGTTCTTTCTCGGGCGGTCCTTAACCCTTTCACGGAACTACTGGACTAATCGTTATCGATCCGGATGACATGAGAATATTCTCCTGCTTGGAATTGCCATATCTTATTCCCCTAGGAGATAGATTATTCTTACCTAAGCTGTCAACCATTAGCATTCCTCATGGCATAAAAACATTTGAATCCAAATCTATTCCTTTCATTCATTATCTTAGTCGTTACATCGTAGTCGTAATCACTATTCACCATTACCTCAGTACATAATAAAAAGTTTTAATTATATCCAAAATTTGGGGTTCTTACAACTTTTGACATCCATCTGATAGACCTTGAAATTGGCATGTGCTGCATAGGCTAGGAAGATTCTGATTGCCTCAAGTCTTGCCACTGGAGCAAAAGTTTCATCAAAATCTATCCCTTCTTCTTGAGAATAGCCCTTTGCCACTAATCTAGCTTTATTCCTCACAATTATGCCATTTTCATCTGTCTTATTCTTGAGAACCCATTTAGTACCTATGACACTTCTATCATCAGGTTTGGGCACAAGCTTCCAAACTTTATTTCTTTCAAATTGGTTTAGCTCTTCTTGCATTCCTAAGACCAATCTGGATCTAGAAGGGCATCTTCCACTTTCTTAGGTTCCTCTTGAGACAGGAAGCTACTGTATAGGCATTCTGCTTGAGTGGCCCTCATAGTTTGGACTCTTGAATTTGATTCACCAATGAGTAACTCAAATGGATGATCTCTAGTCCATTTTCTTGCAGGTGGAAGGTTTGATCTTGATGAGGTTGCTTGATTTTCATGAGCATGATCATGTTGATTTAGCATTGAATTTTGACCCTGAGAAACTCCTCCTGAGTTTGTTGTCCTTGCAGAATTATGAAGTTGACTGTCAACGGATGCATCTCCTTGTCTATCAACGGATGCTCCATTTTTCCTGTCGACGGATGCATGAGAATGCATGTCAACGGATGTATCGGATGCTTCAATATGACTGTCAACGGATGCTTCATTTCCAGTGTGAGCATAACTTTTAGTTGGGCCAACAACTCTTGGTGAATTTTCATGGTCATGATCTTCATTTTCCTCATCATCATCATAGTACATTCTTTCTTCACCTTCATTCTCAAATTCCAACTTTTCATGGAAGCCTTCATCATTTAGACCTAGAATCTTTTGGTCATCAAACACAACATGTACAGATTCCATAACAATGTTGGTTCTTAGATTATAGACTCTATAGGCTTCCCCTGCTACATATCCAACAAATATAGCTTCATCTGCCTTTGATTCAAATTTGCCTAAGTTATCTCCATAATTCCTTAGCACAAAACACTTGCATCCAAAGACATGAAGAAAAGCTAAAGTTGGCTTCTTGTTGGTTAACAACTAATAAGGAGTCATTCCTCTAGCTTGATTAACCAAGGAAATATTCTGAGTGAGGCATGCAGTGTTGACAGCTTCAACCCAGAAATATGTTGGTAATCTTGATTCACTTAACATTATTCTAGCTGCTTCAATGAGAGTTCTGTTTTTTCTTTCAACAACCCCATTTTGTTGAGGTGTTCTGGCAGCAGAAAACTCATGGACAATTCCATTTTCTTCACAGAAAATCTTCATTGTGGAATTTTTGAATTCAATGCCATTGTCACTCCTGATTCTTTTTACTTTGTCTTCAGAACCATTGTTTAGTATTCTGAGGTGATTGATGATGATTTCACTTGCACAATCCTTGGAGTGTAGGAAGAAGGTCCATGTAAACTTAGAAAAATCATCTACAATCACCAGACAGTATTTCTTCTTTGAAATAGGCATGACATTTACTGGACCAAATAAGTCCATATGCAGCAATTGAAGTGGCTTAACAATGGATGACTCTGTCTTGCTCTTGAAGGATGATTTCTTTTGTTTCCCTAATTGGCAGGCATCACACAGTCCATCTTTGATAAATTCCAATTGAGGGATTCCTCTAGCAAGATCCTTTCTTACCAGGTCATTCATAACTTTAAAATTCAAATGTGACAGCTTCTTATGCCATAGCCAACTCTCATCCTTACTTGCTTTGCTGAAGAGACAAGTAATGGATTCTGAGCATGCTGAATTGAAGTCAGCTATGTAAACATTTCCTTTTCTAAAGCATGTCAATATCACATTGTTGTCTTCCTTGGCAGAAACAACATAGGCTTCTTTTGTGAACCTTACTTCATAGTCTTTGTCACAAATCTGACTGATACTCATCAAATTGTGCTTCAAACCTTCAACTAAGGCCACTTCTTCAATGATGACATTGTCTTTTGAAATCAAGCCATATCCCTTAGTATATCCTTTGCTGTCATCTCCAAAGGTAATTCTAGGGCCAGCTCCTTCCTTGAACTCTGTGAGCAGGGTTGAATCTCCTGTCATGTGCCTAGAGCATCCACTGTCTAGGTACCATAGATTCCTTATGTTTCCCTGCACACATTCCAAAAACAAATCAAGTTGATTTTGGTACCCAAGATTCCTTGGGTTCTTTCTTGTTAGCCTTTGACTTTACAATCTTGACATTCTTCACCATAGATGTAGATGCCTGATTGATGGGGTTTGACAAATGCTTATTTGCATGAATATTTGATGCATGCATTTGTGGAAAATTGGCATACATATTATTCATGATAGGAATGTTCCATGACATTTGTAGCATATTCACAGATTGAAAATAAGGATTAGACACATATGGCATGTTCACATATGGATTTGAAAAACTAGCATTTTGATACAAACCAGACATAACAGGCATTGCAGGCATACATGGTATAGTTTGAGGTACATGAACAGGAGCCTTGTTAACAATCTTGCAACTAGAAGATAGGTGATTGACACTATTACAATTACTACAAGTTTTCCAAGGGGCAAACTTGTCAGGAGAATAATTGTTTTTCTTGTTGATGCCTATCTTACCATTTCTGTTCTTTTTCTTTTTACCCTTAATTTCTACCTTTTCATTATCTGATTTACCAACAGCCTTTTTGTTATGTAAATCACCTGCCTTAGCCTTCCCACTAGATTTGGTTTGGCTACACTCACCAGTAATAAAGTTCTTGGTGATTGGACCATACTTAATATCCAGTTTCTTGAGTTCCCTTTTACTAACAAACTTTTTGTTAGTCGACGGATACCTCTCATCCGTTGATGGTTCATCTGTCAACGGATGATCACTATCGGTTGATTCACAAATAGTCTCTAGATCCTCAAGGCAAGGTTCTAGCTCCTTTTTCTTTTGAGTCCAGGTCTCCTTCATAAACGATTCTATTCCCTGGACTTCTATTATGTTTTGTGAAATATTCCTACAGCTTTGAAATTTAGTAATTATCCCTTGTTCTTTTTCAAGCTGGTCTCTTAAAATCAGTTCTCTTTTTAACACAGCTTCAAGTTCACTTTTATCATTATTGCAATCAACTCTCATTTTCTCAAATTCTAGAAATTGAACTTCTAGAGCAGCATTTCTATCACTTAAAAACAGATTAGTCTCTTTAATCCTATTGTTCTCTTTAGTAAGTGATTTAAGAGTAACACTCAAGTGATATAGTTCAGCAGACATTTCATCTATAACACTATTGCATTCCTCTTTGGTGAGCTCAGAGAGATTAGTAGAAAATACCTGATTGCTAGCTGAACTTGCTTCCTGTTCTCCAGAATCAGCCATCAATGCAAGGTTGACATACTCAACATCATCATCAGAATGATTTCCATCAGCAGCCCAGTCACACTCTTGGGTCATGAATGCCTTTCCTTTCTGCCTGAGAAGATCAAAATATTTATTCTTGTAGTCAACAGCTTCAGTTGGCTTTCCCTTGTTCTCAGATCTGGGCTTCCTGCATTCACTTATCATGTGACCAACAATTCCACAATTGTAGCATTTAATTTTGGATTTATCCACAAAGTTGCTTGTGGAATAATCCTTGTTACATGGCTTGGCCACCCCAGAGTTTCTCTTGAATTTTAGCTTAGAGAATCTCCTAGATAGAAAGGCTAAGTGCTCATCTATCTCATCCAATTCATCCTGCTGAAGGACATTCAATTCTTCAGACACCTTTTCCTTTCTCCTGCTTGATTCTGCTCTATCTTTACAAACCTCCCTGTTTGGTGTAGAACAAGCAGCTTCTGTCCTTTTCTCCTCCTTCTGCTCTAAGTTGGAAACAAGTGCAACTGACCCATTTTTCTTTTGGGACTTCTCAATCTCTTCATCCTGCTCCATTTCCAGCTCATATGTCTTTAAAGTTCCATAGAGCCTTTCAAGAGTAAATGTCTTGTACTCATGAGTGTTTCTTAGAGAAACAGTCATTGGCTTCCATTCTTTGGGCAGTGATCTCAGAAATTTGAGATTAGAATCTTTCACTAGGTAGATTCTTCCATACAGTTTCAAGCCATTTAGTGGCTTTTGAAATCTACTAAATGTGTCATTCAATGTTTCTCCACTCTTAAAATTGAAGTGCTCATACTGTTGGATTAGTAGTTGCATCTTGTTTTCCCTCATCTGTTCTGTTCCTTCACAAAGGGTTTGAACAGTGTCCCATACTTCCTTGGAGGTAGTACAGCTGATAACATTGTCAACCATGTCTGTTTCTAGACCATTGAACAGTATATTCATGGTCTTTTTGTCTTTGTGGACTTCTGCTATATCTTCAAGACTCCATTCAGAAACAGGTTTGGGAATGAGAGTGTCAGGCGCATCTTCAGCAAGGCCAACTCTTGCTGCAGTCTTCATTGGAACATGAGGACCCTTGTCAATGCAATCCACAAAACCCTCATCAATGGACAAGAGATGTATATGCATTTTTACTTTCCAGTGAAAGTAATTCTCTCTATCAAGAACTGGTATCTTTACTCCATAATCCTTCTTAGACATGTTGGAAGTGTGTTGATCTTTAAACTTCAAATATGTTAGAAGCTTGCTCTGATACCAATTGTTATTCCTAGATTACACACTTGTATAATTGTAGAAGGGGGGGTTGAATACAATTCTTGATATTTATAAATTTCTGATAAGAACTCCAGAAATCTATGAGAAGATAATTGCTGTATAAAGATTAATGCACAAACACATATAAAATCAGGTGGTTAAATGCACCACCTTAAGCTTTTATTTAAAGAAAACTCTGTGATACAAATATACATAGTTGCCGTTTTACAACTCTTTGCTTTCTAAGGATATTCAAGAAAACCTTAAGCAAATATATCTGTTTTCTTAGCTTCTAAAGAGTTGCTACACTTGGTTATATATCCCAAGTTTACAAGTACTACAGGAATAAGATAATACTAATCTAATTCAAGTTGACTTGCTACTTCACTCCAAATACAGATGTAGCCGAAAGGTTGTCCTTTTGAACAGACATGTCCCCTGCACCCTTCTTGTATTCATAGTGTAAACGGAATGCTTCTTTCTTCTGTGTTTCCAAAGTATGGCTGCCATACTGCTTTTTGTATCTACTATCAACCCATGTGATCTGTCATTCAAACCTATCTTTATCAACTGCTAATCCCCAGCTTAGCATAGAAGAAAGTGTTAATGATTATCCGTTGACATTGTACACTGTCATCCGTTGATAATAGATTGAGCTGTATCCGTTGATATTGTAGATTTGAGCTGTATCCGTTGATAGAGTTCTGTCTTCATCCGTTGATACACTTTCACTTAAACAGAATTACATAGCATAGCTTATTTACAATTGGCAACCCTATTCTGCCTATCCATTGATGGTCAACATGATTGTGGATAAAAACACTATCAATTGATAACATAGAGATACTACAGTATGCTACAAAACCTCATCTGTTGATGAGCTACCTGTCAACGGATAGAGTTATAAATCCTCATTCGTTGACAGCTACAATACTTATACAATTTGATTGATTGTGAAGTTATCATCAAGTACAACATATTCCTAACAGGTCCCAGCACACACTCCACCACGACACATGTCCTGCATCTATAAAACCCATATATCGTCACGTTCATGATTAAAGGTAACATTCCCAAAACCTAAATAGCTCAAAGGAAAAAGGATTTGGGGTTACTCTCTCACATACACATACCCTCCATACTTAAGAAAACTCTCATTTCTAGATTATTACTCCAAAACCTACTCTTATTCTCATGCGGGAAGCATCGCGGAAACCAAGCCCCCCTCCACTGTTGTTTTGTACATATATGCCCAACCACCAACTACACATCTTCCGAGCGTGGGAACGGTAAGGACGGACCGAATCCAAATTTGGAGTTATCACATATATATATTTTTTTAATCATTGTTATTAAGAATGGTACTAACATATGCTAATTAAAAACTAAATCTACTATAGTCGGTGAATATATGACACATCTACTAATACATCTACACTTTTCTAATTCTTAAAAAAAATGTAAAAATCATATAATTAGTTTAGGTAATTAATTTTTAACCCTTAATATTTTTTAAACAAAAAGTACCTAATTTAGTGTAAATTGCACACATAAAATAAAAAAATGTGAAAGAAAATGATAGAAAATTAATAATTTTTGTCTTATATTACAATTTTCAGGCTGAGCAAACCTAGACCAAAAAAAAAAGCTTTTCATTTTAAATATGTTATCGACCCTTTCCAAAATTAATCATTCTAAATTTTTAAATTCAATAAAACAAAAGCCTCACAATTAAAAAAAGCAAGTTTAACCTCAAAGTAGTTGATGTATATCCTCTAAAATTTGCAACCAAATAAACAATTATCTCATTTACGAATGTCCATGGAAATCAATATATATATATATATATAAAGGAGGATAGCGGGAGTTTAGGTGGCGCTCTAAAATCGTCTCAATCTATTTTTCTAATTTTCTAGAATTTTAGAATTTTAAATATTAATAAATATAAAAATATCAATTAACATATTAAAAGTAGAATAGGTGTTCGAATTTATAAAGGAGAAGAGTTCGAATTTATAGGGAAGACATATGATTAGAAGTTCTATTGAAAGTATAATAAGTATTTATAAGGCATACGATTAAAAGTTCTATTGGAAGTAGAATAGGAGTTCGAATTTATAGAGAATAAGAGTTCGAATTTATAGAAAAAATATATAAATAAACGTTCTACAAGAAGTAGAATATGTGTTTGAATATATAGAACAGACTAATTAAATATTTTATAGAAAGTACGATCTTCTTAAATTATATATTTTTTATACAAGTTAATTATACTTATATTAGGAAAATTTATTCATAAATCCAATACTATTGTCATTAAAAAAGTCACCGTATTTAAAAAGAAAAGAATTGATGTGTTAACATGATAAAAGAACAATCTCATGCAAGAATCCTAAATAAATACAGGAGTATCTATAATATAAAGAGAAAATAAGATGTGTTTTCATTTTCTAAAACTCCAAAATATTTAGAAAGTCTAGAGAAAGTATAAATTGGAATTCACTCTATTTTTTAGTTTTTGATTTTAACGAAAAAAAATTGTTGTGTAAGATAAGTATCATCAATAATATGTAATGAAGTTGGAATTTCGATCCCAAACGAGAGCGGCTCGAAACATGTTTAACGGGAAGACGGCTCACTATAAAAGATTGTACTAGCTATTAAAATACCATATTGATGTTATAAATTTATTTTATTTTTAAGATTTGATTTTTATGGATAAACATTATCATACAAGTAATTTATGTAAAAGTTAGGTTTTTGGTCTTAACGAGAGAGCGGATCAATAGTAATAACCGTGTTTAACAAGAAAGCGGTTCATTAAATAAGACCGTATAAAAAGTGTTTAAATTTAAATATATAATACATAAAATAAAATATTTTATTGGAAGTAGAATACACGGATGGTGGAGACGTCATATACGATTTTTTTAAAACTATACATCTTTTTTCCTAAAAATCCTTTATTTTAACTTTTTTATACAAGTTTATCTATAATATACAGAAAATATAAGATGTATTTTCATCTTTTAAAACTCCATAAATATTAGAAAGGTTAAAGAATATAAAAATTGGAGTTTACTCTTTTTATATAGTGAAGTTAGAATTTCGGTTTCAAAGAAGAGCGGCTCGAAACGTATTTAACGGGAAGACGGCTAGCTAGAAAAGATTGTATTAGCTATTAGAATTTGATACTGTAGTCATAAATTTTTTTTATTTTTACGGTTTGATTTTATGGATAAAAATATTATATAAGTCTTTATAATATATGTTAAAAAGTTGGGATTTCGGTTTTAACGAGAAAGCGGCTCAATCAAAAAAATCGTATTTAACAAGAAATTGATTCATTAGAGAAGATTATTTAATTATTAAAATTTAATATTAATATTATAATATAACGTAAATGTATTAAATTTTTTTAAAAATAAAAATTGTAACACCGCCACGAAGCGCGGCTTTATCAAACTAGTAACTTAAATAGCATAATTTTCTACTAATAACATCCAAGATACTGCGAATCTTTTTTTTTTTGGTGAAGAAATCTCAAATTTTAATTACTCAGAATTTGCATCATAACATCAACAACTCCAACACTTGATGTGGAGGAAAATCAATCTAGCTATTTAGCTCACAAGGAAAGCGAGCCTCAACCTAGTTGTTTAGCTCACAAGGAAAACGAGCCACAATATGGGCTGTCCTATTTGCTAACCTTCTAGCTTCAGTCGACAAGCATCAAGAACGTGACCCAACTCAAGCTGATATGCTATCCCTCTATTGATAGCATGAACTGCCAGGAGGGAATCAGATTCAACGCGCACAGAGATGTCCGTCTTGTTCATGAACCATGACAAAGCCTCGCTTATGCCTATAGTCTTAGCTTCTAATACCAATACTTCCCTGTTGAACCGCATCACTCTTCCACCACTAAAATTACCACCCTGGTCTCTAAGAACCATACCAATTACTGAAAATGCAGATGTGTCTTGCACTACTGAAGCATCTACATTTACTTTCAAACAACTATTCTCTGAAGCTATCCACCTTGCATTGTTTCTGTGGCTGTTAAGCACAAAAGGTACTCTCAATTGAATCACCTTACCATTAGCATCTTTCCAGTCAACAAGTTGCTTCGAACTCCATTCCATAGCAAACCTCGGAGATAATATTCTATTTTCCCATAACTTCTTGTTCCTGAAAACCAAATCCCCCACAGGGTCATAGCAATTGAGCTAAGTTGTTTGTGACTTTCATAACTCAATTTATCCAACAGCCTCACCGAAGCATCCTCCACTTCCCACACTGTACTGGATTCCAACTTGTTGCCAACATTGTGCAGCAAACGCACAATCAATGAAAACACGGAGTAGATGCTCCACATCTGTATCACACATAGGACATGAGATAGGCACTGCAGTGCTACGCTTTTGGAGAACAATCCAAACAGGAATGTTGTTTCAGAATAGGAATTAGTTGCCTCAAAATAGAGTCACTAAATCAGTTCATTGTCATTACAATAATGGGTTAATGATTAAAAGAAAACATAGAACTTTGTGGCGTGCACAGATTCATGACCATAAAGCATAAATAAAGAACAATTTCCAACAGTAGGTGTTGTTGTGAAGGATTATAACCGTTTTCAATTTAATCTTCTTGTTTCTCATGCTATAGGCATTATAGTGTCATTTGTTTCACTTGGGCAAAAACAGTAACTTACTAAATGAGCTAAAAGAAGATTTAAAGACATGTAATCTAGACAAACCAAACCAAACCAAACCAAACATACCCAGTATATCCCGCTCAGAGCAGGGTCTGGGGAGGGTAGGATGTACGCAGACCATACCCCCACTTTTAGAGCGGGGAGGCTGTTTCCGTGAAGACCCTCGGCTGAGTGCACAACATACATAGAGTGTGTAGAATACAACGGAAATGATACGGAAATGGACAATGACATACCTGGGCCCATGGCGTTCTCCACATGGGGCTTACCTATCTGCGTGGGTCTATGAAACTCCTTGCTTGATGCGCTCCAACCACCCGGAAAGTCCCGCACAGAGATAACATCGGGCCAAGCTCCCTGTAACTGCAGAACCAGAAAACAGAAGACACTAAAAACGAAAAGTGAGGACGCTAAAACCGAACTTCTAAAAAATCGCTAACCGAGACAAGGCACCTCTGAGGCTCTCGATAACAGAGCCACAACCTAAAAGGGAATCCACCACTCTGATACGCCGCCTCCAAGAACACCTATCCGCGATCATGGTCTCATTTAAGTCTAAGGCCTTCAAATCCATCTTGAGCTGCTCTTCCCACGACCTCCTCGGCCTGCCTCTCCTCCTCGCCCCAACAACCGCCAGCCTCTCGACCCTCCTAACTGGGGCTTCAGCCAGCCTCCTACGAACGTGGCCAAACCATCTCAACCTTCCTTCCCTAACTTTCGCAGAGAAAGGCGCCACTTCAAGCTCGCTCCTAAACACCGAGTTCGGGATTCTGTCCCACAACGAGCGCCCACAAGACCACCGCAACATCCTCATTTCAGCCCCTTCCAACTTGCTAACGAGAGCCTTCTTCTCCGCCCAACACTCGGAACCATATAACATCGCAGGACGGATAGCCGCTCTATAGAATTTCCCTTTCAACTTTAACGGGACTTTCTTATCGCACATTACCGCTGACGCTGCCCTCCACCTTAGCCACCCAGCCTTGATACGATGCGAGACATCGGCTTCAATCTCACCTTCCTTCTGGATGATCGAACCCAAATACTTGAAATTATCCGTCTGCGGGACGATCTGGTCTTCAATCCTAACCTCCACCCCTTCTTCGTTGGCCTCACCACTGAAGTTACACCAGAGATACTCGGTTTAAGAACGGCTCATACGTAACCCTTGGGTCTCCAAAGTAGATCTCCAAAGCTCCAATTTGTCGTTCACCTCCCTCCTCGATTCCGCCACTAGCACGATATCATCCGCGAAGAGCATGCACCAAGGGATAGCATCTTGAATCCCCCGCGACATGACATCAAGGATAAGGGTGAAAAGAAACGGACTCAGGGTCGACCCCTGATGCAGCCCTATCTCAACAGGGAAGAAACGGGAGTCCCCCACTGGGGTCCGAACGCAAGAACTAGCTAGGGAGTACATATCTCGAATCACCCTAACGAGCGCAGGTGACACTCCCCTCTCCTCAAGGCTCTTCCAAATAGCTTGACGGGGGATGCTATCATATGCCTACTCAAGATCAATGAACACCATATGGAGGTCTATGCGACGTTCCCTGAACTTCTCCATAAGGCGTCTAACGAGAAGAATGGCCTCGATCGTTGATCTCCCAGGCATAAAACCAAATTGGTTCTCTGAGATATCAACTACTCTTCTAATCCGACTATCAACCACTCGCTCCCAAAGTTTTATAGTATGACTGAGTAATTTAATACCCCGGTAGTTACTACAACTTTGAGCATCGCCTTTATTCTTAAAAAAAGGAACCACAACACTACGCCTCCATTCATCTGGCATCTTAGCACCCAAGAGAAGAACATTGAACAGATCTGCTAGCCATTGAACGCCAACCTCACCAAGACAAAGCCAAACCTCGATTGGGATAAGATCCGGACCAACCGCCTTCCCTCTAGCCATCTTCTGCAAGGCACCCTTGACTACATCGTTGCTGATGCGCTCACAGGGATCGATGGAAATCACTGGCGTAAGAGGGACCTCTTGATCCACACCGGCACCACTCCTCCTATCCTCGTTGAAAAGATTATGGAAATACGAACTCCACCTGTCCTTAATAGCATCTTCATTCAATAACACTTGGCCCGAATCATCTTTAACAAATTTAACAGAACCCAGGTCGCGCCTACCTCTCTCTCTAGCTTTAGCTAGCTTAAAGATGGCATTCGCTCCTTCCTTGGTTTCTAGGCGCTTGTACAGCCCTTCAAATGCCTCCTCTTTAGCTTTCGCCACTGCCTTTTTTGCCTCTCGTCTCGCCACCTTGTAGGCTTCCATCTTCCGAGACCTCTCCGGCCCTGCGCAGATCGATAACAGCTCTTTAAATAGCGCGAGTTTAGCCTTAACCTTCTTTTGAACCTCCTCGTTCCACCACCACGACTCCTTATGACCACTGAACCTACCTGAGGAAACCCCCACCACCTTCTCGCCCACACTCCGAATGGCCTTTGCCATGTTGGACCACCTGAAGTAAGCATCTCCACCACTCGCAAAACAACCTTCGTTGAGCAAAGCCTCCCTGAATTCCGCCGCGACAATACACCTAATTTGTGTGCATATATATGGCATCCTTGATTAAATGTTTCGCAGTTTTCCGATTTCTAAATAATTGATATAACCTTATATCAAATTTAAGAATACACCCAGACCATTGTACACTTTTAAACCAAATGCAAGAATTTTTGTTCAAAAACCTTGGTGAAAATTAATGGACAGAAATTACAACTCCAAAGAAATTAATAACAAGTTACAATCTTTGCAATATTTCATTAAGTACACGCATAAGCATGGCCAAATCCTAAGTCAAGTCCTGAAAACCCTAGTTAAAGCATTAAATATAGTGACAACTATGAACATACACACTCTTCTCTGACAGCAACACCTAGAAGCAACAACAAGTATCACACCTTGACTGAAAATGAACATGAAGTATAGTACAGTTTCCAGGGACAGCTTAAGCAATAGTAAATGTGGTTATGTTTACTCGTAAATTTGTGATTCTAACGTTACAAACATAGATAAGGGTTTACCAACTAGCAACAATTGAGTGTTGTCCAATAAGGTAAGATTACAGGCGGGTATTAACAAAAGGATCTTTGGGGATCAAAATACAACCTTTTCAATAGCTTTCTCCGCATCCTTTTACACAACTCGAAAACAACAGTAACTTCCTGAAATTGCAAGGAACAACGGAAAAGGTAAGGCCCTTCTGTAGTATGTTCATTCCCGGGCATTCACTTTCATCAGATTTTTGTACTTCCTCAACTTTGTACACTACATTGGCCATAAACTTTTGGTGTATATTAGCTTACCATATTATGCACATAGTCTGACTAAGTATAAATAGCTAAAGCCCTGATGTAAAATACAAATTAAAGAAAACCTTTTATGGGCTAAATACGTGGAAACCTACACACACATAAGCAAACTAGTCAGGGCATAAACAAGAATAAGCAAGCAAAAAAGATGTTGATAAACATAAAATGTTCTAAAATAAAGTAAAGATAAAAGGTGTTTATGAAAAGTAAAGCAAGAAAATCATACCTTAGAATGGGTTGAATTTACTGACAGATGTGCATAAATGTGTGATTACGAGGGGTTTCAGTTTGAGAGGGAGGGTAATTATTGCTCCGCATCATTCTTCTTTTTACACAACTCGGAAAGAACAATAACTTCCGGAAGTTACAAGGAACAAAAAAAAAAAAGCCAAGGACCCTTCTGTGGTAAGTTTAGCCCCAGGCATCCAATTCCATTAGATTTCTGTACTTCCTCAACCTTGTACACTGCATTGGCCCCAAAACTTTGGTGTATAATAGCTTTCAGGATGAGGGTTTTTTTCTTCAACGGGAGAGCTGAGGTTCCTTGAGATCCCATTACAGTATTACACCTTTACAAAATAATCAACAACCCTATAATCTGACAAAGGAAAATGTGTAAAAATGGCTAAAACCCTCATGTCAAATACAAGCAAAACAATCCATATGTGTACATGGAAACCACATAGCATGTATATATGTACAACACACACATTACCAAATCAATGAGGACGCATACTGTAGAACATTATATCATTAAATAAAGAGGGATAAAATACTATAAAGAATCTTACAAGATTAAACAAGCAAATATGATGATGATAGATATTAATTGTGTAAATTAACGTAAAAATAAAAAGGGTTATGAGAAGTAAAGCAAGAAAAACATACCTTAAGAATGGGTTGAATGTACTGTACGGACGTGGGTAAGCGTATGATTGAATTTGTTATGCAAAAATGGTTTGAGTTCAAGACTTAAGCTTCACTGGGTTTTAGAGAGGATATGGCGGCTGGCGAGGAAACATATATATACCGTTTGGGAAAAATAAAACATGGTAGCAGGCGTATTCAGGGGGAACCGGAACCTCAATCTCACTTGTCATTTGTCAGTGTCTGAATTAGTAGTTTAGGTGTACGGAATAAGAGCTTCGTTCCTTTTAGGTGGGTAAATCATACCCTCACTGCTGGTTGGGATTCCATAAGATTCTCATTCCATTTACCCTATCCTCGTACCCTCTATTCTCATTTCCAATAACCATCCAAACGACTTGGCCTTTCTTAATTAGTCAACATACTATCAAACATACAAATTAAAACTAAATCCAATTATCCAAAATTAATTGGCGTAAATGAATATTAAGGCCTTGTCCATATTCTAAAACAAGTACATTGTAAGCATCATCTAGAATAAGTTCACCCGGTGAAGCAACATATATAGGAGTGTGCGAGTAAAATGCATTACGTGCACCTGGAGGTTTCTCATCATGCATTTTGTTTATATTGAAGGCAATTTCTTGGATGCTTAGATAAAAATGGTAAGGGTCAATATTGGAATGCTCTGAACTACTGTGTTAGACAATGTATTACAAAATGCATAACGAGTAAACTCACGTACATGCAGGAACAGAATACAATAGAAATTAATAAAAAATGGAATGTCTTAATCCTGGCTCCGCAAAATATAACAGCATGCGCCCATACTGAAATTAATAAATCTGGCTATTTATAGTTAATTTAGCAATGATCTATCTATATCAAGACGTGTGTGTACATGTGGCTAAAGTCTTTTACATTTCCAGCTAACATAACCCATTGCAAAGAAAAACAAGAGAAGAATTGTGCTCACCAAAACATTATCTTTTATTTCATATGCCTTGAGAACAGTGCATGACAACATTGTCAAGGTTTAGAAGGAAAATAAATTATGCCACTGAGAGAAACAAGATTTGCAACATGGGAAAATAATAGGAAAGCTAAAGTACAGGCATATGTCACACCAAGCTCTTGTACAATAACATCCACATAATACATGTTAATAGAAACATTGAGAAGCAAGGTTCAACAATCTTATCACATGAGCATGGCACACGTACTGCTTTAACGCAAGTGCTTTCTGGCAAGTTAGATAGCTGATTATCTATGGCCGCTTGCACAACTTCAGGAGGATATGGACTTGGCCTTTGCATCGAAAGATGAGTTTCAGAAATCAACAAAGGTGCTCTGGCAGCAGCCTTCAGAATTAGTGGCACCACCAACCCTGGATTGGATTTAACTTAGGATTGATACAGTTGCGTAACTAAGGATGTAACAGAAACAGGAACATAACCATATAACTAATTCTTTCCCAGAAAGGCCGACTTGAAGTGACCACTCCACAAATGAACAGGCGTAGAGAACCTCATCAAATTTGTTATCCATGCTTTCGAAAATCAATCTTTCGAAAAATTTTAAATTTAATAAAACTAAAGCCTCACAATGAAAGAAAGCAAGTTCAACATTAATGTAGTGACCGTCTCTTTCCTTTAAAACATGCCACCAACTTAACAAATATATCATTTACTGAATGTCCATGTAAATATCTTAAATAGCAAAACTCTGATAAGATGTTCAGTTTTCTACAAATACTATTTAATATACTGCAAATCTTAATTTCTTTGTGAAAGAAAGCATATCGCATCTCAAAATAAAAACGAGAGACGGCTGACCACTTCATCCCCTGCTTCTTGTGCAGTGGGTATACCCAAGATATGATCAATACCCAGCTGCAATGGAAGAAAATCAATTGCATCAAAATGGCATCACTAAATCAGTTCATTTATGATTAAAATGGCGGGTTAAAGATTAAAAGAAAATATAGAACTTTGTGGCATTGTGTGTGTATATCTCACAGTAGGAAATTCAAAGATAAGCATGCACATAGTTCATGACCATAATGTATAATAAAGAACAATCTGCAATAGTAGGTGTTGGAGTGAAGAATTAAGATTGTTTACAGATTAATTTCCTTGTTTCTCATGTTATAGGCATTACAATGTCATCTGTTTCACTTGGGAAAAAACAGTAACATACTAAATAAGCTACAAGAAGCTTTAAAGACATGTAATATCGATGATTTCCCTACTCTGTATACATACGCAACCTTAATTAAATGTTTCACCGTATTGTGATTTGTAAAAGGAAATAATTGGTATAATCTTATATCTACGATAAAAAAATTCACCCGGACCATTTCACATTCTTAGTAAAAAAATGCAAGAGATTTTGTAAGAAAAACCTTGGTGAAATTTAACGAAGAGAAAGTATGAGTCCAAAGAAATGAATAACAAGTTAGTATCTGTGGTATCTTTGCAATATTTCATTATATAAGTACACACATGAGCATGGCCAAGTCCTTAGTCAAGTCCCATAAACCCTAGGGCCTTGTTAAAGCATTTAAAACAGTAAGAAGTACACACATACACACTCTTCTATGACAGAAACGCCTAAAACCGACAGCAAGTATCACACCTTCATTGACAATATATATGAACGGTAGTGCACTTTCCAGAGACACCTTAGCATTAGTAAATGTGGTTATGTTTACTCATAAAATTGTGATTCTAACCTGACAGGTTAAACATAGATAGAGGTTTGTTATTTAGCGACAACCGTGAACTCTGTCCAATAAGGTAAAATTACAGGCAGGTATAAAAATAAAGGATCTTTCAAAACCTTTTCAATAAACTTCTCCGCAGCAGATCCACATCCTTTTTCTTTTTACACAACTCTAAAACAACAGTAACTTCCAGAAGTTGCAACGAAAAAGGCAAGGACGCTTCTGTGGTAATTTTAGCACCAGGCATCCATTTCCATCAGATTTTCGTACTCCTTCAACCTTGTACACTGCATTGGCCCCAAATAATAGCTTAGGCATCTTGAGTTCTCATTACACCAAAAGCGGAGGCATCTTGGGATCCCATTACACCTTCCCCAAATATTGTACATATAGCTAAAACCCTCATGTAGAATACAAACAAAAAAAATCCTTTACGGGCTAAATACATGGAAACCACACACGCAAATACACACGCATAAGCAAATTAATCGGGGCATAAACAAGATTAAACAACCACAAATATTGATGATGATAAACAATAAATGTGTAATATAAAGTCAAGATAAAAGGGGTTCACGTTCACCTCTGGTAAAGAAAAGCTCTTGTTGTATCCAATTGTTGCCATGAGCTACCCGAGGGTGGGACATCAGTTTCTCTTTCAACGTTACCTCTTGATCAAGCTGTACTCGAGCTACCACCTGCACTAATAGGATTTATAAAGGCTGAGCAGTTGAGTAACCATTTTGAGGATAAAGGATTAGGTAAAGAAGCTTTTGGGGTCGTAACGCTCGTTGACATTATAGCTTTATTCCTCCTCGACAGCGCCTAATTTATGGTTACATGGCAGAAAAGGGGGGCTTAGATAGTTTCAACCAGTATGCTCATGGTCACTATCTTCTCAATCTCTCTTGTGTTGAAAATTACCTGCATATTGAACACAAGCGAGACTCAGAAGATATTGACCATATGCATGCTGGTTGAAACTATCCAAGTCCCCCTCTTCTGCCAAGTAACCATAAAGTTGGCGCTGTCCATTAAAAAATAAAGCTATAATGTTCAACAATGGTCATGAGCCCAAGATTCTTTATCTAATCGTTCATCCTCAAATTGGGTACTCAACTGCTGAACCTCTACAAACCCTACTAAAGCTAGCAAGCCTCACTTGACATGTCACTTTTAATTCAGATGAAAAATGAACATTGAATTGTATCAATGTTCATTTTTCATTGTTATCTTTTTATAAAAAAGATAAAGGGAGATCAATAATATACATCATAATTGTTTAATCAGACGAACAACAAAAATATAAATATAAGAGATGCATTTTAAACACTATTATGCATTAAAATAGTGCGAAAATTAAAACTCATACGAGTAAGTAATTAAGTAGACTGCACCCGGAAAAGACCATCGTATTGAACTGACACATTCGTTAAATTAAAACATTGTTAAGGCCACTACTACATTAAACACACACGAACGAGTAAATAAATGAAGAAAAGAGAATGAAGCATGCATAGAGTGTATACTCGACTGAAATGATATTCAAGAAGGCAAAACGAACTTCGGATCTTTCCAAGTACGAATAATTTTGTTAAATATAACCCTTTTACTATATAAGGTTTACACTCAAAAGGATTTGTTTTAACAAAATAAATAGAGAAAACTCTCTTTTGATTCTTAAGGTATCAAATTTAAATCACATAAGGTAAAAATAAGAATACTTTTTATTAGATCTCGAATCAAATATCGGCTTAATGCTTATTCCCACGAAAATAACCAAGGTAACCATCACAAATTCCTTGAAATCTAAACAGAATACAAGAGAAAAAGATGGGATCGAAGCCATAAACACACCAAATAGTCGCTAGAAAGAGGATTCAATGGTGACTTTTCTACTCTACAAAAGTCACTTAAAGGCTGTCTAACAAGGATCTAGGGGTTGCCTAAATGATTTTCCGAATGTATGTATTTGGCGAGCTGGAATGAAGATTATTGAAGTTTAAAAAATGAAGAAACTATTAAGTATAGTAGCTTAAACGCCTAAAAACCTTTTTGCAATTTAAGCTACTGATTTGAGAGGGTTTCTAGAGAACAAACATCAGCATAACAATATTGACTCGCAAGGGCCTGAAGAAATTAAGTGGGATTGGGAGGTATTCATACATATGAGAGCTTGAAAATTGGTAAGGACCTAATAAAATAGTAATAAGTAAGGGGGTTGGTAAGGACCTAATAAAATAGTAATAAGTAAGGGGGTTGAACCTAGACACTCTCTAGATCCTTCTAGTCACTCTCTAGATCCTTCTATTACTTTGTAAGACTAAGAGTAGAAACAATTTTGAGCCCGTTTGGCAGTTTTAAGTTAAAAAATGTTTGTTTGTGTAATAAATTAGAAATGATTCAAAATTAAAAAAATAGTTTAAAATCAAAAGTTGGTAGTTTATCATCATTCAAATTGATAATTTATCAAAAATTATTTTTATGTTTACATTCTTAATAATTCATAAATCACTCATAATATAAAATTACCCAAATAGATATTGATTTAAAATTTTTACTTTTCATTTATCACTTTAAGCAACTTTAATTCATAATTAATAATTTTAATCATAGTCAAACGGGCTCTTTATTATGCCAAGTATTACCTGATAAACGCATAACGACTCGTTAAACCCATTTCGATATTTTTTTAAAAAATCATGTTATTGGAAATATGATACCAATACAAAATGTCTGTAAATATATCATAAAATTTATGATCAAGATTGACCTTAAGTTTTCCTTGATAAATGAACCGCTTTATAAACCCGTAATGAAATAAGATTGATTTTTATAGTTTCGATAAAGCGATCACAAATAAACATGAAAATACTCCTATATTTCTTTTTAATTATTCTAATAATTCTGGAAAAATTTTAAGTGAAAATAACATGTGAAGGTTTATTAATTAAAAACATTATTGATAGAATTGTTTTTTTACGCGACAAAATAATGTTCGCTAGTCGTTTGTAGGAACTAGTTGGACTAAAATTATTTTTTACTTAAAAAATATTCAAATTCAAATGTAATTCATAATGATATAATGATTATGAAGTCCACGACATAATTAACTTTGATTTTTATGAGATTTCATCCGATTAAAAAAGCTGTAAAAAATTTGGAACAAAATCTATTTACTAATCTTTTGGCAAAGATTTTGATGAGGCAAATTGGAATATTATTTTTGAAAGATATATTTATAATATTTGGATTTAAAACATTTAAAAAGTACACTTTTTTAAGTCTATACAATGAAGTTGACTCGTAAAAATAATGCTTAAAATATCTTGATGTTATGCCTCAAAAGGTTGACATGTTAAACCTAGAAGAGATTCACATATCCATTCTAAGTTGGTATCCGATTTGGAAATACTAAAAAAGTCTTTTTGTTGGTTTAACTTTTGACTCGCCTATCATTATTTCAAATATTTTGAGAATTTTTTAGGTGATTTACTATTTCATAAATTTAATTTTTACTATTTTTATAGATTTTGATTATTTTGAATATCCTAGATTTTTGAATTTTGATTGAATAATTTTAAAATTCAAATGTATTGATAAAGATTTTTAAAATATATATATATATATAAGATATAATCAATCAATATTCCAAAAAATCTAGGATATTTCTATTGTCAAGATTTTACAATATCTTCTAAAATCTATGCATACTAATGAAGTTGACCCGTAAAAATAATGTTTTGATATTATGCCTCGACATGTTAAACATTGAAGAGTTTCACATATTCATTCTAAGTTGATATCCGATTTGGGAATATGAAAAAAGATTTTGTTGGTTTAACTTTTGACTCGCCCATCATCATTTCAAATATTTTGAGGATTTTTTTAGGTGATTTAACTATTTTGTAAATTTAATTTAATTTACTATAAATTTTTTTATAGATTTTGGTTATTTTTAAATATCCTAGATTTTTGAAATTTTGATTGAAAAATTTTAAAATTCAAATTTATTGGATAAAGATTTTTAAAATTTATGTAAGATATAATCAATCTAGATTCCAAAAAATCTAGGATATTTCTATAGTCTAGATTTTACAATATCTTCTAAAATCTACGCAAACTCAAGATGAATTATAAGTACTTTATTAGAATATGGTGATATTCAAAAATTTATTGATTTATTAATTTTGGTTAATGTCATAGTGTATTTTTGACTTTTGCCTTGAATTTAATTAGTATCTCACCAGAATATCACCCAAATCCAAAAGATTTTATTAAATTTGGTTCAAATTTCATAAATAACAATTTCTAATATCATTAGAAAAAATAAAATATTTTTTTAATTTCACGTTTAATAAAATTATTTAGGAATTAAATTATACTGGAAAATTTTAATTTTCTCTTAAATTATGCTTCAAAATGCATATTAGAATTTAATGTAGATATATAAAATAGTGATTATAAAGTAATGAATTTAATATATAATTTTGGTGGAATTTTTTGTTTAAGTTGTTATTTTTTAAAAGAAAATTTCGTAATGTATTTATATGAGATCTTAATATTGTTAACTGCAACATTAGAAACAAACATTGAAAATATATAGGATTGATGAAGGCGCAATTTGAAATAAAACTTAACGATCCCTTTAAAAAAATTGTCTGTTTAATACATAAAAAGATGTATCATCTTTCACATGATTAATTATAATAAGCGTGCATATTCTATCAAACACATGAATAGTTGTGTTTGGTTGGAATGATTGAAGTGGAATAGAATGAAATTTGTAGTATAAAATGAATAAAAAATCAAAATTTTTATTTATTGATACATTTCATTCCAAACCATCTACATTATAATTTAAAATCCCAATTTGAGAGAGAATGCTTCATTCCTTACTTTCTTACATATTCCATTTTTTTAAATATTCTTATCATAACAATTTTACATTATATCATTTTCTTTTTCAAATTTTACCTCCAACGTCCATTATTTTCCTTTAATTTCATCTATTGCATTACATTAGGACACTACCTTATTGTGATAATTGGTGGATCGATCCTATATTCTCTTAAATTTAGTCGTAGTGAACAAATTTGTTGCAAGTACATGCTTGAAATTCTATCTATACTCTTTAGCTCTCTCTATTCCAAATACTATTTTTGGCATATTTTTACTAATTATCGATTATTTTTTTGATGTCTAACCAAAGGATCCCCTTTGGTTAGAAGTGAGCCTCTTTTTTTGTCAAAATTTAATATATTTAATCTTATATTTTGGTTAGAGCATTCACATCCCATTCCCCATCCCCAACCCCAAAAACTTACTAAAAATAGTAAATCCCCAAATAAAAATAGTAAATCCCCAAAATTATCAAAAAATTTCTACATCCCATTCCCCATTTTCCATTCCCCTATCCCTATATTCTTTTTTATATTACTTCTTTCTCTCTCTTTCACTTACAATTTTAACTACCAAAACTCACCCACTATTATAAATACAATTTAATATTATTATATGAGGAGAGAGAGTGTGTGAGAATGGGGATGAGGCATCAACTTTGGTCCCTAAATATGGGGACTCAAACTTTGGTCCCTAAATCAAACCCCAAAATGGGGAATGGGATGGAGGTGTGTTTTAGAAGAAAAGTTGGACTAATCCTCAAATTATAAGGATGGGGTTGGGGTTGGGGTTGGGGTTGGGGGATGGGATGTGAAAGCTCTTAGTAGTGATTCACTGAATTATTTCTTTAATATCGGATTTGTTTTGGTGACTTGCAATCTTAATAGCAACAAAGAAGTATAAAAAAAACTAAATTTTGACTTTTAAAATGAAGTAATGGAGCAGTCAAGGCGCAGAGTAAAAGAGAAGGCAATGCATAGGAGAAGACAAGCCTTTGACAATAACTGATGACAATGGGGACTCACAAAAGTAACAAAAAGTTCTAGTCATTTGGTAGCTATTTGTATAACGATGTATTCATGTTTTTTAGGGCACTCTTTCTCTCCCTTGAATTTTTCCCTATAGGGTTTTGCTCTTGTGGGGTTTTAATGAGACCCTTCTTTGTGGGGTTTTTCCTTTCAAACCTGAAGGTGCTATTGTCTAAAAGTCTGGGGGAAACATGCGTATAGATGATGAACTTTCTTGATCGAAAGAAACTCCTTATTAGGATATTGTATTCCCTATGATTCATCTATGAAATATATTTCAATCCTGACAAAAAAAAAAAAAAAAAGCAAGAAAAATTTTTATATGTTTTTAATTGATCAATAAACATTTATGAGTTTTTATGTTAAAACTTTTTAAAAAAAACAGAAAAATGAATTTAAGGAGTATCACAAATACCTTAAGTTCAGCGCAAGCTGGAAATAAATCAAGAAGCCTTGTTGTATTGTTCTCGTGGTGAGAAAAAATTTTATCCCTTTGTACATTCGTCCTCATAATTTGAGAAAATATTTTAATTTGTCAAAATTGACTAATATAACTACTCCATTTTATTTTTTTTTAAAAAAAAAGTTGAGCATGTGTTTGGAAAACTATTATTTAAAAACTTACGAAAAATACTAATTTTTCAATCAAGAATAATCACATAATAGGCCGAGAGACATTATTCTGATTGGTTAAATTTATTTATTTATTATTTTTTCAAGAAGAAAATGTTATTAGTCGTATGAAAGCAGCTTGTCCAAATAATGAAGATAGAGAAATAGATTTGCCAAATAAAATTAACTAATATATAGCCTGTGTAAATTTTTTAATTATATTTTATTGTTTTAAATTTTAAGTTATATATATATATATTGTTGAAATAAGTTTTTTAGTTTTTTAAATCTCATGCATACAAATACTATCGTAATTATTAAAACTTTCATTTAGCAGAAAGTGTGTATTTTATCTAATCATCTCGACTTTTTTTTTTCGATTTTCATACAAATTTTTCTATATTATAATTGTTTTCTAGATTTTATGTAGGCGGCGGTGGCTTAAAGCTTGCTTCCGAATTTTAAATAGGGGAGGAAGTAAGTGAAAGTTAAGTAAAATAGTTTCATTTTTACTCCTTTTTGTGCTCCCAAGTTTTTAAGAGGTACGCGGCTAATGGAAATCATTGCAAATTGAACTCACTTTCACTCCAAAACGTTCATCATAAAAATGTGATGAATGCACTTTACTCCCCCATCCCTTACTTCCTTTCGTTTAAAAAACTCGGAAGCAGGATCTGAAGCAAGGGATTGATGTTCGGTGAGAGAGGCTTTGGAGTGGTGTTGTGACTTGTGAGTATTTGATATAAAAGTTTTGTATGGGTGAAAGAGTTTGAAGTAGTAATTCTGTAAGTCACGTTTTTTAAAAAATTTGAATACTAATTTGTTTAAAAAAATTTGGAAGGTTTTAATAATATTTAGAAAATTAAATATATCTTTTTGGAAGGGATTAACAATTCTTTTTTAGAAAGTATAAACCAAACAACTAATCAAATAAATCCATATTTGCTTATAATAATATAACTTGTGAATATTTGATATACAAGTTTTGGAGTAGTAATTTTGTAAGTCACGTTTTTAAAAAATTTCGAATACTAATTTATTTAAAAAAATTGAAAGGCTTTAACAATTTTTAGAAAATTAAATATACCTTTTTGGAAGGGGTTAACAATTCTTTTTCCAACCAACCAACTAACAAAATATGCTCATGCTTGCTTATAATAATACTAATCTATTTAAAGAAATTTGGAATGCTCTTAACAATTTTTAGAAGATTAAATATATATTTTTGGAAGGTGTTAACAATTGTTTTTTAGAAGGTGTTAACCAACCAACCAACTAATGAGTACTCATGTTTGCTTATAATTTATAGTATAATATAAATTAACCAACCCATCAATTAACCAAATAAACGCATTAGTATAGCATAAATGAACCAACCAACTAACCAAATACTGTAAACCCGTATTTGCTTATAATAGTATAGTATACATATTTGCTTATAATAGTATAGTATGGATAGTTTGTGAATATATGAAAGAGATCTTTCTTTATGGAATTAATTTAAGGGTGCTATCCAAAAATGTAACGAAAATGAGAAATTATGAAAACCAAATTAAACAAAATTGAAATGAAAATACAACTGTAGCTTTTCAAAAGTTTAAAAACCAACGAAACCTATTTTCGAAAAATAAAAATACAAAGACCCATGCTTAGGATTGGACCGCTCTTCACTTGAATCTTTCATTTGTTAGCTAAGCTAGCATCGCACCAATCATGGTTCAGCACTCTTCTTCTGGGTTATAGTCAGCATCATCATCGTTGTCGCAGGAGTTCACATCATAATTATCATCATCACCCATCTTATCGGCTACACTAACATCCTTGTCCTTGGCTATGGCAATGTGCATCCCCCAATGGTTCTCTCCGTCTTTCCCCTAAATAAATAACTGAAAGAAGTCATTTCTTGATCAACTAAATCAGATGCAAGAGGAGGTAGCTTGATTGAGTTGAATTTATACTTGTCTGGATTAGATTTGGGCCAAGGAGAGAGTTATCTGGTGCTGGTACCTCGTTGTTGTTAGACCTGCGTTTTGGATTAGTCATTCCTCCAGTACCAAGTTGCTGCACAGACACAAACATCATGTACATATCATTCCAACAAAGTGACAGACTTCAACACTATAATATTTTAAAGCAATGTAACTAATATTATCAGTTACCTGACCACCATCGATGTTTTCTCCATTGAAAAGGTTTGGAACAGTCATTTTTGCAGCACCAAGTTGCTGCACACAAATAAACACCGTTTATATGACTCGGACAACAAGTGACAAACTTTAACAATCTAATATAAAGATAATATTTCATGTTCAGAACCGAAAATATAGATATACAAGTGACCTGGTTAATATAATGTATTCATATTTTGGATGGTGCTGAAAATAAATTTAGTCCAGCAAAATACGTACATGTTCATTCGATGCTAAGGTATTTCCAAACTGATTTGCACCAAAAGAAATCTCAGTATTAGGATCTCGTCGCACAATTCTCACCTACACAATTTAAAATATTAATGTAATGGTCCAATAACGAAGAATATATACCTAACATGAGAGTATATATTGATAGAAGTTATATATGTATCATACTTCAGTACCTCGCCACTATTGATGTTACGTCCATTGAAAAGGATTTGATTAGTCATTTGTCCACCACCAAGTAGCTGCAGACACATAAACATCATACATATCAATCTAACAAAATGTGAAAAACTCCAACCCCCTTTGTAGAGCAATGGAACTAATATTTTATGTCTACGATCGTAACTAAAGATATATACATACATGTTTATTTACCGCTGAGGTATTTCCAAACTGATTTGCATCCAACGAAATGCCAGTACTTATATCCCGTTGCACTATTCCCTGCTACACAACTTAAAAAAATTAAAACAATGGTCTAATAACAGAAATTATACATTGAAATAAGAAGATGAAGATCTGTATTCACAGAAGTTATACATGTAACTTTCCAGATCTCTGTTCACTTCTCAGTTGATTGATCAACATCAAGTGTGGATTTCCAGAAACCACAGTTGAGAAACATTTGAGATCGATCCAGTGTGAACCGTTAATCTCAACACTTCCGTCCAAAATGCGGTCCACGAACTGTTGATATTTCTGCATTTCACATTGCCCATCCCGTAATAATGAGGAAATTGCATGATATACACTTAACATTTAAGTAAAATATATTCATATAGTAATTACTTGCATCATGCATGCATGATTCTGAACTAATATCTAGTTTGTCTTGAACCATCATCAGGTCATAGAACTTATGCTATGTGCTAACTGTTGAGTAAAGAAATATGTCCGGCACTAGATTCCATACTATTCTATATAGTTTAACATTATTCATACACCTGTAGGTGGCTATTAACTTGTTCCCGTCTAAGTTCTGGTACATTCATGACCTCCCAAATCCTTCTGGGGAGAGCTTCTGCATAAAATTAATTTCGAAGATCATAAATATGCAAATAAGGATTGCAGATGAAATACACATATGATATATCGAGCTTACTGTGATAACCAAGGACTAACAGAGCTTCCACAAACCGGGTATGGAGGACAGGTGTCCAGACTAACTTTTTAGTCCTTGCTGTTTCATAATCGACAATTCATTGTTATTATTACTGTAATCTATATATTATTTCTAGTTACTGTTATCTATGGGCCAGGATTTCTTACCACTTGAAACATTATCAGAAGAGATTGCAATGTTTCCCTCTGCATTTTCTTGAGAAGTTCTATTGATTCCGATTGGAGAAGCTCTGTTGATAATAGTACGTTTCCACCATTCAGAAAACTGCCATATATTTTTCACATCTTCGGCTACTATAGGCTTCACTAGGAAGAACTGTGCCCCATTCTGAAGTCCCTTGATCATAACCTCCGCTTGGCTATCAGAAGATATCACTGCTCAAAGTTCAAAGTTTATTAGTAACTGGCAGCAATTAACTTCATTATAATTATATAATACACATACATTTACATATACTCGTACGTGTTGAAAAAGTAAAAACTCACGAATCACAGGTAAACGAAATTCTTGGTTGATATGTCGTAGAAGTTCAAAGCCATCCATGTTTGGCATATGTACATCAGATAAAACGATATCATAAGGTTTAGCCCGGAGTCTGCATAGAGCATCACTGGCATGATTTGCTGTTGTCACTGAAATTATTAGTACACAAAATCATTAGTGAATACGTAAAGTACAAGTATACATATCTCTTAGTGCACATGCTTAATAAGAATTATAAAATGTTTAGTATATATTGAGACATCTTTTATTAGGCCGAAAGTACCGAAGGGTTATCAATTACTAATGACAATCATGAACTACAGGTAAGGATTAATAAACCATTAACGCATACATGAAGTCCTAGTACTGCATAGGTATATATTGGGAATTAAGACCATGTACATAAAAGTTACAATAAATACCTTTTATAATTTATTTGGATCAAATTTTCTCTATAATTTAAAAGAATATATATCTGTAATATTTAGGTATAACATAACACTAGCGAGAGCAGGCTGTATAATCTTTGCTCTAGTCATAAAACTATTTACCAGGAAATCAACAAATATCAAATAGACTCTGATACCGTGTAACCAATGCAAAACAAGCATATTTATGCGGCTCGTGGAGAGATAGAACACTTATATTAATATATAAGAACATTGTATGAAAGTTTGAAGAATATATGTCAATCATAAAGTAACATACACTTGGTTAATAGATAAAATTGGTCTGCAAAACAACAAAAAAAACATAGCACACATGAATATAACTTATAGATAAAAGGCCTAAATGACCCTAACTCCCTCATGATGAACTATGATGTTTAAAAAACACTACGCCATAAACGCTCAAATGCAACGCCATGTTTAATGTTGCTTTAGGCCAAAAAAGCGTTGCATTAGACCAAATGCAACACCAGGGGGCGTTGCATTCGAGACCGTCTCGTTAGACCCCATAATCCAACGCTTTTTGGCATCTAAAGCAACAGCAATAAGCGTTGCATCTGACATGTAATGCAACACCACAGCAAGCAAATGCAACACCAAAGAGGCGTTGCAATTGACATTAGACATAGTTCCAATTCCACGTCACTAAGTGGGTCCCACAAGCTTGCCACGTCAGCAATAGGTCCAGTTGGCATGCCACGTCAGCAACAGTCCAGCTGGCATGCCACGCCAGCAACAGTCCAATTGGCATGCCATGTCAGCATGTGGGGCCCACTTGCCATGTCAACATTGGGGCCTACCATGCCACATCATCTGTGGGTCCCACATGCCACATCAGTAGTGGGTCCCACAAGACACGTCAGCACTGGGTCCCATGTGCCACATCAGCACTAAGGTCCACAACCATGTAATGCAACGCTTTTATTTGCTTTTTAAAACACTAGAATCTTATCAAATGCAACACTATATTTACCAAATGCAACACTAAAATATCTAATACAACGCTTGAAATATCAAATGCAACGCTTTGATTAAAATTTCTGCAATATCTAGTTTGATACATAAAGAAATCAATCCAAAACATTCAACATACATTCAATCATCCTACGAGCCATCCAAATAATTTACATCCCATCCACACCATACAAATACTTCCAAAATATAACTACCTACCAAAACCAACCACATATAAAATAATACAAGAAAAAGCCTAATATTTAGTTCTACGTATGTGTATCTTATGTGAGAGTGAAGCTAAGTTGGCCAGCACTAGAATTGATGTTGCTTGCACACCTTTACATCTCAACTTGCCTGAGAAAATAAAACAAAAAAATTCTTCATTTAGTGCAAAACAACTCTGCATTACTAGAAACGAGTGAACAATTGATAATATATACAGGCAATTATTCCGGTGAAAACACTTTTTATCGAGAGAGGAGAGAGAGAACAAAGCATGCATAAAAAGAACTTCATTAAAAAGATTCTAACCTGGTAGTATCCATAATCAATGTGAGCTGTTATCTGTAATTGATTTATAGTTTCCCCCGAGAGAAAGCAGCTTACAAGTAATACATAAATTTTGGGATTATGAATTACTATACAAATAAATGACTTGCAACAAACAATTTAAAGCACATCAATTCTCCATGAAAAAAAATGCAGTGGTTTATTATGTTGCCTGGGACTTCAACATAAAGGATTGGCCTTCTGGGAAGACCTTTCACGCAGGTGACATAATTGGTAAGCCAACAATAATCTGTTAAATAATAGAATTCTACACTCGTGTTTTCCAAGCTCAGGGAATCTATTGTTGTAGTGACAATTACTCTCAGCCCGCACCACAACTTTCTTCTTGACACAGGGTACTTTCTTTTCTTTTTGCATTTTCGCGGAACCTACTATTTACATTTTGGATGATTTCTACTCATAATATTTTCCACTCTACAAGTGCTATTTATTGAACTATGCTGGAGACCAGGTCTATTCGGTATACTCAAAGGCTAGACAACATAACTTCTAACTGTAAAATTCAGACAAGATGGATAAACTTTAACATAATTTGCTCATTTATATAGTTGATTACTTGAGCATTTATCTTGTTTGTTACCAATACATTTATGATGTCAGAAACTTACGCATTTACATTGTTGGTAGATGTGTTCCTGGCAAAAGTAACCAAAATATCTGCAAACGTGCTATTTCCTATCCATCGTTTTTGACCTTCAAGGATCCAACCTCCTGCAACCTAATTAGGCCAAACCAGGAATACAAACAATAAGACTTAATTTGATGAAAGACAAATGGAAAAATGACCCAATATGAGATGTGCAAAATGGAAGAAACAAAGGTTAATATTGTAAACCTTTGTTGCCATTGTTTTTAAGGAGATTGCATCACTCCCATAGTCTGGTTCAGCCATAGCCTAACATAAAAGAAGGCAGAGGTAATTTGGCTACAGAAAGTGTGTAGCTATATAATTAGAATACATATGTATGTGTCTCGTGCACATGAAGGTGCTTACTGATAACATCAAATCTGAAAGATGATACAAAAAGAAGTCCCTTACCCAACAGCCTATGGTTTTTAGTTTGACTAATGAGGGTAAATAATTCTCCTTTTGTGCTGTTGATCCATGCATTCCTATTTTTGACAGAGACCAATTCGAAAATGATACATTTGTATAGTACTTTAGAATCCAGTAACATGAATATATGATTTATTAAATTATACCAATAGTGAGCATTGCTATAGAATGGACTAAGATGAAAGTCGAGCAACTTGCGTCAACTCTTGACACTTCTGCTGTTGCTATAGCACTTCCAGTAACGGAAAGACCCGGACAACCATAGCCCTGAAGTTCAGAATTTGAAAGAATGAGTACCATCATGCTACTACACACCAACGGGAAGAGAATCCCACAAAGGGATCTCTTTGATTAAGATACACATGCATATGTGGGTGTAAACAATATTTACCAGTCATAAACAGTTGGAGAATTGGGCTCTGGTTTGTCATACACTTGGGAACCAATACCCCTGGTAGCCGGGTTACTGCAGGGTTCAGTCATCCTCCACACATTGTCCCTATGCACCGGCCCGAAGCTGCTTGGTGACATAGGAGTAGTCGGCGTTGTTGGTGTTGCCGGTGCTTCTAGACTTGTTGTATTCGACAACGACCTCTGCAAACTGCTACTACCTTCTCCGTCCCCTTCCCATTACAAATAAAAAAACACCACTGGTTTAATTATATCGTCATCTATAAATTAATTATATGGTAATGGAATTCAGCTGCTATTCGCCATTCGGCTACCATTTGATGGGTATGACAGCAAATGATCAAACATGTCATCATATGCATGCACTCATAGTAATATGATGATTTCCTTATAAGTGCATAATCAGACAGGTACATATCTAAATTAATCATTCATGGTTTTCATAACTTATAAGTCTCTGTCTCTCTATGATTAATCTACAAATGTATATGTATGTGAGCGTGTGTGCGTTTGTTAAGAAGAAGCAGTACCATTGGTCTTGGTTTTTATCTTCCTGAATCTGCCAAGTCCACGTTCAGGTTGAGGCCCGGCCATAACATCATCCCAGATCTTATCCATCAATCCCATCTTTCTTGATTTTCTTTCTTTTCGGTCTTGAAGCTAAACAAAATTTTTAATCAAGTTTAGAAATGAATATATAGAGAGAAACTTGGCTGTAATTAGATTTGTGGTACAGATTCTCCCTTAATAAATCTAAATATACTACGGCATTAGATATTAAGAACCAAGAACCGGGTAAAATGGCAAAATACAAGAGATCTTCAAATTTCTATTCCAGTTCTGAAAAGAATAACTTTGAAATCCATGTATATATTTAGCACTACTGAAGGATTGTTTACACAGACAATAAGCAAACACTATACAAAAATAGATTAATACAAATTATATACTTAAGACACCGAACCTGAGCCGCTTCTTTCCTCTCAGCACCAGTCTTAAACTCAGCCACATACCTATAATAATCACCAGTAGACGCTGCACCGATAAGTTTCGAATCAAGCAACATCAAAATTCCATCACAGATCCTGGAGAGTTTAGATCTATAGTCACGAATACTAATCGGAAAGAAGAAATGTTTATTCAATTGGTACCAATTGGAGGTGTAGAGTTCGTAAATTGAATTTTGTGGAGAGAATTTGAGGAGAGGGTATGAAGAAAGAGGGTTTCTCGAGAGATAGAGAGAGTATAGGAGAGAGGGAGCGAGTGTTTTTGGAAAATTAGGCCAGCTGTTTTGGGTATATCTAAAAATTTCGTTAAGAGGGAAATTGTCCGCCCAAAATTTCATCTCAATGTCCAATTCGTCCGCCTAAAATTTCACCTCAATTTCCAAATGTTCATCAGCTAACATAAATTATTTTGGGTATTTTAAATTTAATTTTCTTTTTTTGGAACATCAATTTTAATGTTTTAAATTATTTTTTTATAAAGTTAATGTTTTACATTTAAATTTATAAAATTTTAAAAATTAAAAATAAATTGTTTATCAAAGTATTTTCTACTTTGACCGGTTTGATCGTTACAAAACCAAACCAAATACATCTAGTAAATTTTTTAAAAAATTACCAGATTATTAAAATCGTTATATCTTGACATCCGTACTATTGGAACGTGGAAAAAATAATTCTAAAAAATAGATTCATTATTCGGGACAAGACTAGTTAAAAGGAAGATCCAGTTTGACCGGTTTGACCTGTTTGACCGTTACAAAACCAAACCAAATATATTTAGGAAATTTTTTAAAAAATTACCACATCAATAAAATCGTTATATCTTCGCATCCGCACGATTGAAACGTCGAAAAAATAATTTAAAAAAATAGATTCATTATTCGGGAGAAGACTAGTTAAAAAGAAAGTGTACTTTGACCGGTTTGACCGTGATAAAACCAAACCAAATACATCTAGATTTTTTTTAAAAAATTTAGCACATCACTAAAATCGTTAGATCATGACATCCGTACATTTAGAACGTCGAAAAAATAATTTAAAAAATAGATTCATCATTCGAGACAAGTCTAGTTAAAAGGAAGGTCTACTTTGACCGGTTTGACCGTTATAAAACCAAACCAAATACATCTAGGATGTTTTTTTAAAAATTACCACTTCACTAAAATCGTTATATCTTGACATCCGTACGATTGGAACGTCGAAAAAATAATTTAAAAAAATAGATTCATCATTCGGGACAAGACTATTTAAAAGGGAAGTCAACATTGACCGGTTTGACCGTTATAAAACCAAACCAAATACATATAGCAAATTTTTTAAAAATTTACCACTTCACTAAAACCGTTATATCTTGAAATCCGTACGATTGGAACGTCGAATAAATAATTTAAAAAAATAGATTCATCATTCGGGACAAGACTATTTAAAAGTGAAGTCTACATTGACCGGTTTGACCGTTATAAAACCAAACCAAATACATCGAGCAAATTTTTTAAAAATTTACCACTTCACTAAAACTGTTATATCTTAACATCCGTACGATTGGAACGTCGAATAAGTAATTTAAAAAAATAGATTCATCATTCGGGACAAGACTATTTAAAAGGGAAGTCTACATTGACCGGTTTGACCGTTATAAAACCAAACCAAATACATCGAGCAAATTTTTTAAAAATTTACCACTTCACTAAAATCGTTATATCTTGACATCCGTACGATTGGAACGTCGAAAAAATAATTTTAAAAAATAGATTCATCATTCTGGACAAGACTATTTAAAAGGGAAGTCTACATTGACCGGTTTGACCGTTATAAAACCAAACCAAATACATCTAGCAATTTTTTTAAAAATTTACCACTTCACTAAAATCGTTATATCTTGACATCCGTACTATTGGAACGTCGAAAAAATAATTTTTAAAAAATAGTTTCATCATTCGGGACAAGACTATTTAAAAGGGAAGTCTACATTGACCGTTATAAAACCAAACCAAATACATCTAGCAAATTTTTTAAAAAATTTACCACTTCACTAAAACCGTTATATCTTGACATTCGTACGATTGGAACGTCGAATAAATAATTTTAAAAAATAGATTCATCATTCGGGACAAGACTATTTAAAAGGGAAGTCTACATTGACCGGTTTGACCGTTATAAAACCAAACCAAATACATCGAGCAAATTTTTTAAAAATTTACCACTTCACTAAAATCGTTATATCTTGAAATCCGTACGATTGGAACGTCGAAAAAATACTTTTAAAAAATAGATTCATCATTTGAGACAAAACTATTTAAAAGGGAAGTCTATACTGACCGGTTTGACCGTTATAAAACCAAACCAAATACATCTAGCAATTTTTTTAAAAATTTACCACTTCACTAAAACCGTTATATCTTGATATCCGTACGATTGGAACGTTGAATAAATAATTTAAAAAAATAGATTCAACATTCGGGACAAGACTATTTAAAAGGGAAGTCTACATTGACCGGTTTGACCGTTATAAAACCAAACCAAATACATCGAGCAAATTTTTTAAAAATTTACCACTTCACTAAAATCGTTATATCTTGACATCCGTACTATTGGAACGTCGAAAAAATAATTTTTAAAAAATAGTTTCATCATTCGGGACAAGACTATTTAAAAGGGAAGTCTACATTGACTGGTTTAACCGTTATAAAACCAAACCAAATACATCTAGCAAATTTTTTAAAAATTTACCACTTCACTAAAATCGTTATATCTTGACATCCGTACGATTGGAACGTCGAAATTTTTTTTTTTAAAAATAGTTTCATCATTCCGGTAAGAGCAGTAGTTAACGCAACACTTCAAAACAGCAAATGCAACGCTTTTTTCACCGAATGCAACGCTTCTGCCACGTCACCGAATGCCACATCAGCAAATGTGGGCCCCACTTCTGCCACGTCAGCAATTGTGTGCCCCACACTTGCCACGTCAGCATCTGTGGCCTCTGCCACGTCACCCTTGTGGGGCCCACACTGCCACGTCACCCTAGTGGGTCCCACAACTGCCACGTCAGCCTTTACTAATATTAAAAAATAGCTAATGCAACGCTTTTAAACAGCAAATGCAAGGTTTTTTCCTCCTAATGCAACGCTTCTGCCACGTCAGCGAATGCCACGTCAGCAAATGTGGGCACCACATCTGCCACGTCAGCAATTGTGGGCCCCACACTTGTCACGTCAGCATCTGTGGCCTCCTGCCACGTCATCCTTGTGGGCCCCACGCTGCCACGCCACACAGGTGGGTCCCACAACTACCACGTCAGCATTTATTAAAATTAAAAAATAACTAATGCAACGCTTTTAAACAGCAAATGCAACGCCCTTTTCACCTAATGCAACGCTTCTGCCACGTCAGCAAATGCCACGTCAGCAAATGTGGGCCCCACATCTGCCACGTCAGCAATTGTGGGCCCCACACTTGCCACATCAGCAAATGCCACGTCAGCAAATGTGGGCCCTACTGCTGCCACATCAGCATTTTTTAAAATCAAAAAATATCTAATGCAACGCCAGTTGTTAGTGTTGCCTTATGTGAAACACCGTGGATCAAATGCAACACTAATTATGTGTAATGCAACACCAGTTCAAGTTCTGTTTCATTATAGCCAAAATTTCATACCTAACAAAACACTTTCAGTGAAACACTTTCTAAATGCATTGCATATGAGCATTTATGGCGTAGTGAAAATTAATTTATTTGTAATTAAATTAAATAAACCTAAGACTAAATATTGAAAAAAATATATTCAAACTATACGTTGAGATGGTAAAACACCTTCCATAAAAATCTGATATGGAGGACTAGAAACATTAAATATTTACGGGATGCTTTGGTTTAGTGAGACTGAAATCCAATTAGTCTTGTCGACAAAAATGACATGTTCAAGTCCATTGGTTTATAATAAATACATCAATAATTCTACAAGTACATCAACAATTGTTACCATAAAATTCAATCAGACAACTAAAATGACATTAAAAGAAATTCTTCGTGGTCACAAGTTGAGCAAATAACATGCACACATAATACAAGAATTATAGATCACACATAGAAAATCAATATCAAATAATCCTGGTATAAAAAGTTATAAGATTTGTTAAAAAGACCTTCGTAGTTCCATTTTTGCAGATTCGCTTTGAGAATAGTTAAACATGTGCGATCATCGTCTACCACCAAAACATTATACATTTTCTTCCTTATAGCTGATACTGAAAATAAAATGAACACCAAAAACTTTGTATGAATAACGTTGCAGTTTCTCAATATATAATCGTGCTTAATATAGATGAGAGTCTATAATAGTGCAGATGTACCTTTGAGAAAAAAACACGAATCGAGGATGTATGGTGGCAGAAAAGCTAAGGTAATAAATATTGAGATGTTTGCAAATAGCAAATAACAAATTGGCTCTGATACCACTTATATAGGCTCAAACTGCTTAAGCGGCTTCTAGAGTGTTCTATAACCAAAGAATTTTAATATTCCTAAAATAATAATAAGCATAAAGAATAGTATCCTAAATTAAAGATAAATATGAAGAATATTATCCTAAATTAAAACATAATAATTAAATTTATATTAAAGATAAACATGAAGAATATTATCCTAAATTAAAACATAAAAAATAATTTTAACCGCCTTCTAGCTAGAGTCTTTTATATTGTTTGCATATTGTTTCCTTTTTTTCTTCATCAACCATCTAACCAAGTTTTTTTTAATTCTCTTTTATAATATCTCATATTAATAAAGAGATATATTCAAATCTTGGATGAATCGTAGGTACATCTATGTGCTAATATTTGATAAACTTTTTCATTAAAATGATTAATTATTTGTGCAAACGATCATCCCCAAACAAAACGATGAAATGTTATCTAAATGTAGACTCACATAATCCAATCAAAAATTCCTTGATTAAAAATATTTAACTAATTTATTGCAAAATACATAATCCAAAATAAATATTGTTAGATTCATGCATAACCAACTAAAGATTCAATCAATATGAACCAAATCATCCACAACATCTTGTTAGTTACGTAATAATATTTTATGTTTTCCTTGAAGGTTTAATTTTTTTGGATTATTAATAAACTTGATAAAGATGTGATTATTTTCGGTGGGGCTATAATATCTAAAGTATTGCGGAGGATCTCTTGCCTCAAGACCGATAAAAATTATAATAATAATCTTTGAAACTCAATAAAATATTTAGCTTATTTTGTTTTCGTATTTCAATATTATTGAATGTTTAAACTTTTCTCCCACAAATGTAAATGTAATATATAAAACCATAATGAGATAAACCCGTAAATGTAAATAAATTTTCTTCATTTGTTATACTCATTATTTTTGGGATGATATGATGATAGACAAAAACAGGCTTGGTGCCGGCCCAGTTCGGAGGGTAGTTTGGAGAGGTAACGGTCATGGGCTCAAACTTAGAAAAGAGTCCAATTTTTTTAAATTTTATATTAGCAATAGAGAAAAAAATAATAAAAAAAGGAATATAGAAAAAAAACCTTTCACTACATGATGCACTTAGCACACTTTACACTACCAAAATTAAAATTTTCATCTTCTCCCCTTTCTCGACTCACATCCAAATTTTTTTATTTACATATTTGTCTTCACCTATCATTAGATACATCAAAAACTTCAATGCTTCCAGAAAATTAAGTCATTATTAACATCAAATTTTCTTAAAATGTTGACCTCCTCTTAAATACGGCAATGTGAATATACTTTTTTTTTGCGGTTTAAATAGAGACAATTACATTTGAAAATTGTATTACCAAAGATTTTACATCTCCAAAAAATTGTAGAACCCATATTTTTCAATTGTTAAATTATGTATTAAATTAAAAAATTGTTTTTAAATTTTCATCCGATAAATGTAAATGTAATTTATAAACCAGTAATGAATAGATATCAGGGATGATTTTATTTATTTGTTATTTTCATTATTTTTGGATTGATATGATTATAGACAAAAATAGCCTTCGTGCCGGCCCGATTCCGAGGTTAATTTGGAGGGGCAATGGCCAAGGGCTCAAACTTAGAAGAGGGCCCAATTTTTTTAGATATCATATTAGCAATAGAGAAAAAATTAATAAAAGGAATATGGTAAAAAAACCTTTCACTCCATGATGCACTTAGCACACTTTACACTACCAAAATTAAAATTTTCCGCTTTTCCCCTTTCTCCTCACATCCAAATTCTTTTTATTCTCAAATTTGTCTCCACCTATCATTAGATACATCAAAAATTTCAATGATTCCCGAAAATTAAGCCGTTATTAACATTAAATTTTATTAAATGTTGACCTCCTCTTAAATACGTAATGTGAAATTTTTTTTTTTGCAGTTAAAATAGAGTCAATTATATTTGAATAGTGTATCACCAAATATTTTACATCTCCAAAAAATAGTAGAACCCATATTTTTTAATTGTTAAATTATGTATTAAACTTTGAAATATCAATTACTTGAACAACTGTTATTTTATAATTTATGAATAAATATGTATTTGTTAAATACTAAATTATTATAATAAAATTACTATCATTTTTTTAAAAAGGGTCCCGATTTAGTATTTTTCCCATGGTCCCAAAATTTAAGGACTGGGCCTGGTTTAGTGTTAATTCTTTCAAACACAGAGGAATAAAAAATGTAAATGTGTTACACGGATCAATGACCCTGTACTTATAGTATTTGTAAAAGGGGAGGTTAGTGAGAGTTTATATATGATAAATTATTATTTCATTTTTCAATCTTTTGATTGAGTACACACTATTCTCGGTTCATTTCATTTTATTTGCATCACTATATGATGCTACGTTATTTGAACCGAAGTTTTTATCCGTAAAATTTCTATGTACTTTCTTGAGTAGAAGTATGACATACTCAAATTTTATCATATTTCTCTATGTTAGAAAGAATTAGAGTGCATTTATTCATGTTGCGCTAATAAGATGAATAATATAATAATTTTATAGCTAGACATTATTTTAATATATGAAATTTGAAACTACAGTTTGCTTCACTAAGTAAGGATTTAAAAGTTATGAGCCTAATGGTAAAGATCTAAACATATGTAATTTAAGACACTAATGTAATAGTTTTGGTGTATTCCAGTATACGCACATGAATAGTGATTTTATGTACATGAAATAATAATGCATATTTTTTTAAGTGGTTCTTTGTGTTTGATTTATGTTAGAGACCACTTTGCAATTTATTCTAAAATAAAAATATTATTCACGGTGTGTAGTTTGTAGATTCAAACAATTTACCTTTGAACAATACTCGACATGCATTACACATTAGGCCGGTGTATGTATTATAAATACCATTTGCGTATCTAGTTGTATAAAATGAAATTAAGAAAAAAAATTGTAAATCTATTTAGGATCAAATAGTTTAAAAGTTTGGACGAATATAAGTGTCATACACATGAATAGTGATTTTTATATATCGCATATATTGATTTATATTGGTGTAAAGAATAACAGTGTTGCATTGGAGATAATTCAATAGGTTTACAAAATTCTAATATTTATACAAAAACGAGTAGTGGTTTTTATTTTTATGCATTAGATATATATATATATATATATATATATATATATATATATATATATATATATTAATGATTCTTTTTTTGAAACCTAATATTAATGATTTATGAATAATGATTTACGCTAGCATTTTTTTCATGTGCTTTATTTTACGGTCATACAATATTTAAGTCACATTTATAAATATCAAATTGACATTAATGGCATAAATATCAAATTTTTTTCCTTTTGAGTAGTATTTTATAATTAATTGGATTAGAAATTGCATTGATTCATGTCAATGCATGCTAGGGTACACTTGATTCTAGATGTTTTTAGTTAATTGTACATCTTACTTTGCTTCGGTACAAATTTAATTATCTCTTAATAATTTGTAATGATACTTCGTTAGTTGTTTAGTTGTCTGAGTCCAGGATAACTAGTGTTTGATATTTTTTTTGATACATTTGTCTTCGTGAGATCAACTAGTGCATAAAGTTTTTAATTTGATAGGCACGCAAGAGCCATCGCTAAATGTTTTCAGAAAAAACTTGCTTTCAGACTTACCAAGTCAGGGAAGATGTGCGTTTCTAGAATGTGTTCATTTTTATGTTTTTATTCTAATACACTCGTTGATAATAAATTGTGTTGTAAGATTAATAGACATTATAAATTTAAATATAACGCAAGAGGTAAACAAAACCAGATCGATCGTTTACCTGTTTATAGATTTATGTTTTCCTGCACTGTCAGCAACTTGCGTCATTTTGTAAGGTGCTAATTGTTCACTTTCACCATTTTACCGGCAAAGTGAATTAATGCTTTCCGAAGGAGATTCCTTAAAATAACACTCACAGTTTCCAAGGAAGCTTTCCATCTTTTGGTAGAATTCCAATATCAAAAAAAGTTTCCAAGGAAGCTTTCCATCTTTTGGTAGAATTCCAATGTCAAAATAACAAAGTATCATATTAAAATTAACTTCTAGCCTAGAATAGGTTATCCTCATATTTTCCTATTAAAGTCACTACGAAAATTTCTGAAAATTAAGAATTCACTTTGCTTGCACATCAAATGAGAAACTCATAAGTCTTATATCATAGCATATCTGTTTAGTAATAAGCTGAAACGATTTAACCTGGAAAAGATATTACAACATGCACCACACACTGGATTATCATGAAAATACAAAAAAAAAGATTTTTTTACAGGAACGGGAGTTATTTCTTAAGAAAGACAGGTATTTATTACCCTTATATTGAGTATATAGAATTACTCATATGACATAAATGTAATAGTAATAATGTACAATCCACATGGTACCTTGGTATAATTATACGGATTTGTTGCAAATAGTGGAAACTCCTTGTGCATGGGCCTCCTTTGGCCTGCCATAAACAGCGCCAACAATAATTAGCATATATAGCTGCAATTTATTATAGTATCAGATTAGACGCGGTATTAATATATCAGGTCCAAGTTAAACGATGTGATCAGTTCAAACTACACCAAAGAGAATATATAAAATCTTGGATGATCAGTAAGTGTCTTTGACCGTCTTGGAAAGAAGCTAACTGAGCATGACCTTCGCCTCAAGTTAGAAAGGGTTAACGATGTTAAGGGAGGAGGATCTAAAAATAAAAGCAAGGGTTCTTATCGACCAGTGTCTCCACTTCGAGATCGTGAGCGGTCATATCGTCCCGATGACAGACCCCCCTCTCACAGAGAGCGTGAGCGGTCCCATCGTCGCGATGACAGACCCCCATCTCATCGACACCATGAGCGATCCCGACATCGCGAAGAGGATCTTAAAAAGAAGGATCGCAAAAATGATCAGGAGGAGTCTAGTGCGCCTAAGAAGACTCAATCTCATCATGGAAGTACTGGAGAGAAGGGAAGGGAAGACAATGAGGCCAAAATTGGGGATTATATGTTGGAGGAGCTAAAAAAGGCCTTGGATGCGATGAATAATGAGAAAGGGATTTTCAGCACTATGGGCTCATCTTCGCCCTTCACCCATGAAATTCGAACTGCTCCACTTCCTGTAGTGTTTCGGGGGCATCAACATGATATGACCTATAATGGCGATACTGATCAAGTAGAGTTTGTGATTCGATTCAATAATGAGATGGATGTTTATCAGGTCTCGCAACTGGCGAGGTGTAGACTGTTTGCGGCCTCGCTGAGGGGAAGTGCTCAGCAGTGGTTTTCAAAGCTCGGGGCCCTAGTAACTATTGATTCTTGGGATCAGTTTGTAGACATCTTTATCAAGCAGTTCCAATCCTCAATGGAAGAGTTAAGAAAGAGCAAAGGAGAAAGTAGTGGAAGCAAGAGTAAGGGAGTAAAGAGGAAAGATTCTCGGAGTCCCAGGCGAAGACAAGATCGTAGTCCAAGCCCAAAAAGAAGGGATCGCGACCCCCCGAGGCGTTCCCCACCTCGGGCTCGCCCAGCTAGTGATGAAGACAAATTCACTCCCCTGGTCGCCTCCGTTGATCATATTTATGCAGTTAATGCTGATAAAGGGGTGTTCACAAAACCTCCTGCCATGGGTGCACAAGGAACCTGGAATAGAAAGAAATATTGCGATTTTCATGAACAGACGGGGCATGATACTGCAGATTGCTGGCACCTTAAAGAGCAAATTGATCGTTTGATTCGAGAAGGAAAGTTAACAGAGTGGGCAGTCCGGGAGGTAAAGAAACATCAAGGGAATTCTGGCAAACCAGGATTGGGATACACCAATGTCCCTCCCATTGGACAGAATGTGGAGCCTCGCAAAGAGAGGGAAGAACGAGGCGGTAGCATCCATGTGATAATAGGAGGACCTCATATTGGAGGAGATAGTAACAAGGCCAGAGAGAGGTATGCTCGCGAGGCTAGAGAGTGACCCCTTACTAATGTTCATCACCTGCAAGAGAGGCCCCCAAAGCTCTTTAAAGGGGAGGATACAAATATTATGTTCACAGAAGAAGATGCGAAGTGGGTCCACCATCCTCATTCTGACGCTTTGGTAGTTCGAGTTCGCATTGGATCTCAGAATATATATAGAGTCTTAGTGGACAACGGAAGTGCTGTGAATGTGTTAATGTATGATGTTTATAAGAAGATGGGATACGTGGACAAGGACCTTATTCCTACAGTGGGGCATCTTTATGGATTCACCGGAGCTTCGGTCAGTGTGAAGGGCCTCATTAAGCTTCCCATTACTTTAGGGGACGAGCCCTGCATCACCACCCAAGTTGCAGATTTCATGGTTGTAGATCAACCCTCGGCTTATAATGCTATAGTAGGAAGACCAATTTTGAAGGAAATGAGGGTGGTCACTTCTATCTACCACCTCTCGATGAAGTTCCCCACTCCGCAGGGCGTGGGTTGTGTTAGAGGAATTCAGCATGAATCTCGGGAGTGCTATAATAGGGCCCTTAAATCAGCAGAAAAGGGAAGAAGCTCTGTGATAGATATAATGGAGTGCGAGGAGGAAGAAAGAGCTCGCAAAGATGTCTCGCGACCCCGGTTGGATGTAATATAATATCTATCGAAGAGTTACCGGAGGATTACTTCGACAATTTAGGTATACAAGTAGAGCCAGTGCCAGGGGCTATTATGATGCAGGCTTCGCATCCAGTATTGGTTCTTCAAGAAGGAATTGTTGAAGAGGCTAGTGATGACGAGGAAAGTCCAGAACAAGCCACTGTGCGATCCCGTAAGGGGAAATGGGTTCGCAAGGAGAAATCAACATTGGAGGATTTACCTAATGGAATTACTAGAGAAACAACAGTTGTAACTGAACGTGGCCATGTCAGTGCAACCCCTGTGACAGGAGGAACAAGGCAAGAGGAAGCAGAGTCTAGCAGGGCTCGCGAGGTTGAAATTGATTTAGATCCTCGCATCACCGAGCATGTGGAGCGAGTCGGAGCTGCCGAAGACACAGTTTCTATTCTTATCAATGCCAAGGATTCTACTAAAGTGCTAAGGGTCGGGTCGCAGCTAAACCCTGACCTTAAGGAGAGGCTCGTAGAATTTCTTAAAGCTAATTTGGATGTATTTTCATGGTCTCATGAGGATATGATTGGCATAGATCCTAATGTGATGTGCCACAGGCTTAATATAGACCCCAGTAAAAAAGGGGTGAGGCAGAAGAGGAGACCCATAAGTGGAGAGCGAGCCGAGGCTCTCAAAGAAGAAGTAGACAGGCTCCTCGGGGTCGGGCTCGTTAGGGAATCATTCTACCCTGATTGGCTCGCGAACCCTATCCTAGTGAAGAAACCAAATGGCAAGTGGAGGACCTGTGTAGATTTCGCTAACCTCAACAAGCACTGCCCCAAGGACAGTTTCCCACTCCCAAGGATCGATCAGCTGGTGGATGCAACAGCGGGGCATGCACTCCTAAGCTTCATGGACGCTTATTCTGGGTATAACCAAATACCTATGTACGGACCCGATCAGGAGCACACCTCGTTCATCACGGATAGAGGCCTCTACTGTTACATTGGGATGCCTTTCGGTCTCCTTAATGCCGGGGCCACCTATCAAAGGCTCGTTAACATGATGTTTGAGAGGCAAATTGGTAAGACAATGGAGGTCTATATTGATGACATGCTCGTGAAGTCTAAGGAGGCCATGGATCATATATCCCACCTCACAGAAATGTTTGACATACTAAGGAAGTACAGGATGAAGCTTAATCCCCAGATGTGTGTGTTCGGGGTCGAATCAGGAAAATTCTTGGGGTTCATTGTAAACCACAGAGGAATTGAGGCCAATCCAGCCAAGATAAAGGCCCTAATGGAAATGAGATCACCTAGAAATGTCAAAGAGGTTCAAAGTCTAACTGGGAGAATAGCAGCCCTCAATCGATTTGTTTCTAAATCATCAGACAAGTGTCATGAGTTCTTCAAAGCAATTAAGAAGGTGGGCAAAAATTTTGAATGGACACCTGAATGCGAGGAGTCTTTCCAAAAAATAAAGAAACACTTAGGCTCGCCGCCTCTGCTTTCTAAGCCTAGGGAAGGAGAAGTCCTCATCGTTTATCTGGCTGTCTCAGAGCATGCGGTCAGTGCTGTCCTCGTTCGAGAGGAGGAGAAAGCTAAATACCCTGTCTATTATGTAAGTAAGAGGCTGTTAGATGCGGAGACTCGTTACACCAACAAGGAGAAGCTAGGTTATGCTTTGATATTGGCTTCGAGGAAGTTGAGGCCCTATTTTCAGGCACACAGCATTCAGGTTCGTACTGCCTACCCTTTGAGGCAAGTGATGCATAAGCCCGAGGCCTCAGGAAGACTATTAAAGTGGACGATAGAGCTGAGTCAGTTCGATATTGAGTACAAGCCTCGAGGTGCAATAAAGGGGCAAGCCTTAGCAGATTTTATATTGGAATTCCCTTCCCAATCTGAGGAAGATGCATGGGCATTAATAGCATCCCAGAGGTAACAGACCCCGAGGTCAAAAATGAGAATTCAGCTTCGTGGTGGGAACTATATGTTGATGGGGCATCTAACAAAGAAGGAGCTGGGGCCGGGATCGAGCTCGTCACCCCTGAGGGTCGCAAGTTAAGCAGTGCCGTTCACTTCGCATTTGAAGCCTCCAACAATGCAGCAGAATATGAGGCCCTGATCATTGGTCTCAAATTAGCATTGGAAATGAAGGTGGAGAACATTATAGCCTACAGTGATTCCATGTTAGTGACATATCAACTTTATTGTGGCTGGCAAGCTAGAGGTGAGCAGATCGAGTTATATCTGTGATGTGCAAAAATGCTGATCAAGAAGTTTAACGAAGTCAAAGTGGTTCACATAAGAAGGGAAAAGAATCAGGGAGCCGATGCCCTTGCCAAATTAGGTTCGCGTCGCGAGGCCACTCTACTTGGGATCATTCCGTTGGAAATTCAAAGTAAACCAAGTGTTTCGGAGGAATTTGTTCTGGAATTAGCGAGCCAGGGGTCGACATGGATGACTCCTATATGGGAATATGTCAAGAAGGGAGTTCTACCTCAAGAAAAGAAAGAAGCGAGGAAGGTCAGATATCAGGCAGCTCGCTATGTGATTTATTATGAGGTGCTATATCGAAGAGGGTTCAATACACCACTGTTGAGGTGTGTAGATGGCGAAGAATGCAATTACATCCTAAGGGAGGTCCATGAAGGAATATGTGGCAATCACTCGGGGGGTAGTTCCCTAGCTCAAAAGATCTTACGACAAGGGTATTTCTGGCCTACATTGAAAAAAGATGCTTTTGAATTCGCTAGAAGGTGTGATAAGTGTCAGAGAAACGCCAATTTCAGTAATGCTCCAGTAGCAAACCTCACCTCGCTAATGAGCCCCTGGCCCTTCGCTATGTGGGGGATCGATCTTATTGGTGAACTCCCCAAAGCCAAAGGAGGAGTCAAATATGCAGTCGTGGCCGTGGACTACTTCACCAAGTGGGCCGAAGCTGAGCCCCTCGCTACCATCACGGCCAAAAAAAATTGAAGGACTTTTTGTACAGGGCTATTTTATGTCGCTATGGAATCCCATATCAGCTCATATCAGATAATGGGAAGCAATTCGACAGTAAGGAAATGAAAGAGTTTTGTGAAAATCTGGGGATAAAGAAAGTTTCTCTGCTGTGAGCCATCCTCAAAAAAATGGTCAAACCGAGGCCATTAACAAAATAATTAAACATACCCTGAAGGCTAAATTGGAGGAGAGTAAAGGCAGTTGGCCTGAGGAGTTACCAAGGGTCCTATGGTCATACAACACGACCCCAAGGTCTACCACCGGAGAGACCCCATTTTCTTTGACTTATGGATGCGAGGCTATGGTGCCTGTTGAAGTTGGCTCAGGCTCGTTCAGGCGTGAACATTACGACCCCGAAGCAAATGAGGTCAATCACATGCTATATTTAGACATGATTCAGGAGTCAAGGGAGGAAGCTCAGTTAAGGCTCGCAACTTATCAAAGAAGAGCTACGAGGTATTATAATGGGAAGGTTCGTGTGCCGCATCTTCGCGTGGGGGACTTGGTACTTAGGAGAACGATGCCTAACACCAAGGTCTCAGCTCATGGAGTCTTTGGAGCCAATTGGGAGGGGCCCTACAAAATCTATGCTGTTATCAATGAGGGGACTTATTATCTAACAGATATGGATGATAAGGTCGTACCTCGAGCCTGGAATGCAGAGCACTTAAGGAAATACTATCAGTAGAGGCCTCGCCCCTGGTAGTCTCTATCTATCATTACTTAGCATGAATAAATTCATACAAAGTACTGGGGGGTAGTGATCATATAGACACCTCCTCTTTATGCTGTAATGAAAGTTGGGCATCGTCCCTAGTATTTATATATGAAGTTTGTTCTCCAAAAACATTGTGCAATTTTATTCTTTCTGTTAGCATTTTAAATTTTCAGGACTAGGCCAGCACAGTGAATGCAAGGCCAAATCCCCCTCAGGTCAAAGAGGATGCGAGCGTACATTTACTTTGACCTGAGGGACTGTCCTCGAAGATTAGTTATTGAAAAGCATGTCTATTCAAAGAAGTTCAAAATGAAAGAAGTTAAGGGGTGAACTCAGCCTCGGGATCGTGTCTGCGACCTCGCAAGGAAGGCACCGCATGTCATGATTCCAAATGGGATGAGGCACACCTTGAAGTTTAAAAAGGAAATCTAAAATTTACAAGAAAAAGGAAAGCTACAAATTCAATTACAAAGGAAGCTTCGCAGCTGCGAGGATAATCTACTTGGCAATATTTCAAATATACAAAGGATGAAAGCAATAATGACTCCAGACAGAGTGGACATAATATATTTTACGAGGAAACGAAGACATGTAACATGAAAGACGTTATGATAATTATCAAAATTTCAATAGTTAATGGGTCGCTGTGCGAGCCCAAAATAAGTTATCAGGACAGTTAAAAAATATTACATGTTGCGAGACATTCAAGGGGTGTCCGCATCCCCAGTTCGGTACTTAGAAACAAAAGAAAAGAGTTCATTACTTAGCGGCTTCAGTTGTGTTGGTCTGGGTGGCTTCACTAGCGAGCCTGGCTGCCTCCTTCGCATCTTCTTCTTCGATCTCTTTGCGAAGAGATTCTGCAAATTCAGAATTACCAGGCCCGAGCCTTTCCCAGTCGAAGTCAAGAATTTTTCTGATGAAGCCCTTCATGAATTCGACCTGGGCAGCCTCCACCACAGTGTCGTGATCAAGTTTGGCAGCCTCGAGCTCCTTCTTCAGTTTGCCCAGCTCTTCCCCATGCTCCCTCTTAAGAGTCTCCTCGAGCTCCTCTGTTGCGAGACATTCAAGGGGTGTCCGCATCCCCAGTTGCGAGACATTCAAGGGGTGTCCGCATCCCCAGTTCGGTACTTAGAAACAAAAGAAAAGAGTTCATTACTTAGCGGCTTCAGTTGTGTTGGTCTGGGTGGCTTCACTAGCGAGCCTGGCTGCCTCCTTCGCATCTTCTTCTTCGATCTCTTTGCGAAGAGATTCTGCAAATTCAGAATTACCAGGCCCGAGCCTTTCCCAGTCGAAGTCAAGAATTTTTCTGATGAAGCCCTTCATGAATTCGACCTGGGCAGCCTCCACCACAGTGTCGTGATCAAGTTTGGCAGCCTCGAGCTCCTTCTTCAGTTTGCCCAGCTCTTCCCCATGCTCCCTCTTAAGAGTCTCCTCGAGCTCCTCTGCCTCCTTCAGAGATTTGTTGAGAGTATTCCTCTCATTAGTGATCTTCTTAAGCTTGGATCGCAGGGTGGCAGTTTCCGTTTCAAGGGCTAGCCTATGAGTCTCCATCAGCGACCTCCTGTCTTCTTCCTTTTGGAACTTAAGGATTGTGACCTCCTTCTCCAGTTTGGCTTTGACAAATGCAAGGGTCTTCAATTCCTTGAGATGTGAAGTTTGACGAATGAACGCCTCAGATAAACACTTGGAAAGAGATTCGGCATTGTCAATCAGCTCGGCTCCCACCCAGCTCGTACACTCCTCTTCAGTAGCATGATTATATCCATGCTTCGCAAAAAGGTGATGAATAGGAGTAGCAGTTGCTGGGGGATTAGGAACAGGAAGCACGGGTTCGTCCCTTCTAGTTCTCTTAGAGGCATGTTCTTCAGGGGTACCCTGGGCTCGCTGGATAATTTCGGTGTTTTTTATCGATGGTGGAGGAGGTGGCAGTTCAGTAGTCTTCGGCTTGGGGGGGACTGTAGCAGTTTTCGCGACAGGGGCGGCCCCGCTTTTTTGGAGAAAAGGAGGCCTGCGACCGCTTTTACCCGACATACCTGAGAAGTGGAAGTGAAATACAATTAGAAGCATAATAATACAAGTTATATAAATGCGAGAACAGTAAAGATGAAAGCAGTGTTAAAGTTAATGAGGACGGAGTAATGGTCATGTTGTGACGAGGAGAATACCCTCACTAGTGGTAACTACAACTCGAGAGGACTAGGCCTCCTCATGAGCTTTCCTTTTCAATGAAGCCTTCTTCGCATTTGAGGGCCTCGTTTGTGAAGGAAAACCAACTCCTTCTTTCAAGAAACCGCACTCGATTAGATTTTCAAGAGAAATAAGGGTTCTAATGTTGCGGGCCTCTCGTGGAGTTTTCAGTACATCATTAGCACGTTTCTTCTCTTCGCCCTTCAGGACGGTTCGCACTTGACCAACTGCGATCTCAGGAAGGATGAATTATTGTACGGATTGAATGAAAGGAGGGTGAAGTTAAAAGGATAGTTCCATACCTGGGAGGTAGTTAAAGGAAGTCTTAACTCTGGGCACCTCGTGGACATAGAAGTAAGGACCTTTCCACGAGCCTGCGTTACTTGGAGCACTGTGATAAAGTTCTTTTTTGTTAAATTCTGGCTAGACTGAGAAATAGACGTAGCCAAAGTCTGAGGCCCCGCATCGCTTCAGCTGCAGAAAATAACCCATGGTCCTCGCATCCAACTCAGGATAGTCAAGTTTATTGTAAAGAACGTAGAGGGCGATCATGGCTCTGTAGCCATTGGGATTTATTTGGATCGGGGCCAGATGGTACGTTTCACAGACATCCCTAATAAAAGGGTGGAGGGGAGAGGAGACACCTATCTTCATCATTGACGAGGTCAGAACCATTCGAGGCACTCTGCCACCATTTTCTTGATGATCAAAGCGGTAACATCGCATTGAAGACTTGGGGAGAATAATTTTGCCTTCTGGCCTGAAAATGTCAACCGCCTTAGCTAGAGACTCTGTATCTAGGGTCGTTGATAGATCCCTGCAGGCTAGGATGCGAGGCTGGCCGGGTTTCACTTTCGAACCTGGTTAGATATCTTCAGGACGAGGTCCGCCAACATATATAGTCCCTTCTAGCTCAGGATGGGGAGTTGGTTCGTAAGTTTGGGGAGAAACTTCTGGTATATAAAAATAATCAGTGAAATTGACGACCTTGGCTACTTCATCGAGGTCTCCATCATCAGAGGAAGGCTCCTCATAGTCAGAATCATCGGAATTGGCCTCGTTGTCATCTCCACCCTCGTGCTCATAATAGGCAGCACCTAGTGAGTTTGTAGAGGAGTTGCTAGCAATCGCTATGGGAGTCGGAGGAAGAAAGTTCTTGTTAATAGGAGAGAGCAGTTTGGGGATATTGGAGAAGAGTTGATTTCCCTTCTCCAAAAGTTCATTCACTTCGTCTTGGATAGATGAAGGAATTTGTGGAGAAGGTTGATTTTGCGAACTGGAGGGGACTCCGACAGATGCATTCTGCGAGGCAGACGGATGTTTGGTTTCCAGGAGCATAAATCAGTTTCCCGAGTGTATTCTTCATTGGACCATTGGTGGTCCAAATACAACCTGAACGAACTGTCACTCGCACTGGTAGCTTTAGCAATGTTAGCGGCCGCTTGCTCGCTTATTGTGATGTGGGGAAGGGGTGAAGGAGTCCTTGAGCTATCATCGCTAGACATCTGTAAAAGTGAATTATAAGTGTGTGCACTTACAGAATATCAAGGGGATTCAGAAATATAGAAGGTTCTAAGTGTTCTCACATCGCACACGGTGAAAGGGTTGACTTATATTCTTAAGAGGAAAGGACTGTTTTGTATCTAAATGAGGGATCGCATTTTCTATCCTAGCGGGGCTAGGCTAGCAGTGTCAAATTATAAAGGAGGGGTCGCATACATTAGGGCTCGCATCGCATACATGTATATGTGATAAAAGAAGGAATTATAAACTATGCATGCATTTAAATGAATTAAAAATGAAGAACAAGGGAAGAAATCTTACTGTTGATTGAAGAAAAGTGTGAAGATCTTAGAAAAGTTCGAGGTCGTTCTTGTACGAAAGCGATCCGGTTCTCTGTTTGATCTGGGAGCAAATTGGCAGCAATTCGTTGCGTTGTTTATAAGGAAAGCGACAAATGATTGGGAAATCAGAGTTTATATAGTAGGCAGGAGAGAGAAAGATTTGTTACACGTGTCTTCATCCTAGCAACCCAGAGCGGATCTCGAGACGTGACAGCTATTAAAAACCGTTCAAATTCATTGGGCCAGCGAAGAGAGGCCGGAAATGATGAATAATGGGCCTTGGCCTCACGCCAGAATTTCTTGGAATGGAGTCTTTTGAGTCCACATTGCATTTCCAATGACAATATGGACTCGGGGGGTAGTTGTTATGCCCTAATTTGGGGTAAGTCCTAAGCAGGCCTAAATGGGCTAGAATAATATTGCATCATACATAATGGGCCTGGAAAAGAAGAACGGGTCATTAAAGTTCATCATCGTAGAAGAATTCAGGATATTATTCGATAGGGCGGCATCGCCAGCGATCCCAAAGGGATGGGGTCACAGTTTACGAGGCCTAGCAAGGCCTAGGGGTCCAGCGTGGCCTAGAGTGTACTTATTATGAAGGCTTCCGATCAGGCCCAGCGAGGTCGCGTGAGTGCGGTTATCTCCATACATCACAGGTCGCCTCGCATGGCAAACCCAGCGAGGTCGCATGCGAGGCCATCTAGCCAGTTTCGCCAGTAGCGATGTTTAATTAAAGCATCATGCTAGCCATGGGTAACCTTTTATGGGCCATGGGTCATGAGCAGGATAAATGGGTAAAATATATCAGCCCAAGGAGACGTCTAGTGGATTTGGGTCAGGTTGAGCCCATAGAAACCCTAGCCCGTCTAGGTAACTTCTTCTCCAAGAGAACTACGTATGGCTTGATCCCTATAAATAGGGTACGTAGGCATCTTGTAAAGTCTGAGAAAACAGTTCACCACTGAATATCAATAGACAAGATCAGCCACAAACAGTTACAAATCACCTCCGTGTTCTTCGGGTTCATAGCAAAATATCTGTATTTTGCTCCATAAATCCAGCAACCTCCAAAATATTGTTATACAATATTCTCCCTATAACAGATTTCTTTTTAAACACGATTCTTTCGATTGAGCTGCTCTCTCGTTAAAACCGAAATCCCAACTTTAACATATATTATAAAGACTTATATAATAAATTTTATTCATAAAATCGAACCGTAAAAATTTTTAAAAAAAAATTATGACATCGATATCAAATTCCAATAGCTAATACAATTTTTTCTAGTGAGCTGTCTTCCCATTAAAAACGTTTCGAGTCGCTCTTATTTGGAATCGAAATTCTAACTTCATTATATAAAGAGAGTAAATTCCAATTTTTATATTCTTTAAACTTTCTAATATTTATGGAGTTTTAAAAGATGAAAATACATCTTATATTTTCTGTATATTATATATATTCCTGTATTTATTTACAGCTTCCGCATGGGAATGTCTTTCTGTTATGTCAACATATAAAAAAATTTAAATACGAAAACTTTTCGTTACGGGAATAATATTAAATTTATGGGTATATAGTTTTAAAAAATTGTATAAGACGTTTCCACTATCCTAGTATTCTGCTTCCAATAAAACATTTTATTTTATATATTCCTTATATATTCAAACATCTTTATACGGTTTTCTCTAATGAATCGCTTTCTCGTTAAACACGGTTATTACTATTGCTCCGCTCTCTCGTTAAGACCAAAAACCTAACTTTTACATATATCACTTGTATGTTAATGTTTATCCATAAAAATCAAATCCTAAAAATAAAATAAAATTTATAACATCAATATGGTATTTTAATAGCTAATACAATCTTTTATAGTAAGCCGTCTTCCCGTTATACACGTTTCGAGCCGTTCTCGTTTGGGATCGAAATTCCAACTTCATTACATATTATTGATGATACTTATCTTACACAACTACTTTTTCCCTTAAAATAAAAACCTAAAAAATAGAGTGTGTTATGCCCGAATCTGGCATGATAGCTAAGTTGATTTGATTAGCTAAATTAATTGTTCATAATCTATGATGGGCCTAGAAGATGGTAATTGGGTCACTAAAGCCCACTATCAGAACCAGCCTCGCGCGACTTTGCGATAATATCTCTACTACAGGGCCACCTCGCTTGTGACCACCTTTGAGGGATCGCCTCGCATACGATTCCCACCAAGGGATCACTTCGCCTCTATCATCACATCTACAAGCTAAGAAGGGATCGCTATCTCATTCTCTACTAGAAGGCTCATAGCTAGACCCCTCGAGGTCATATGAGTATCTATATACTTGGGTTCGCTTCGCATGGCTAGGCCCCTCGACGTCGCATGCTAGGCCCTTGTTTGTAAAGCATAATGTAATGTAATATGAAATAGAGGATATATATAACTCAACTAGGATAAAAGATAAATAATATTAAATCTATACAGGGATCGTGAAATTTGAAGAACAGGCTCCAACAAGGATCAAGTCGCTGAAAGAAGTTCATTAACATGTTCAAGCCTCAGTGACAGAATAAGATGTACAGATGATTCCGTTGAAGAGCCAAAAAGATTCCATGTATTTACATAATTTGAAGATACTACTAGAGGCTAATCAATTGGAATGTAACGAAGGTGTGAAGATCAAGATCAGTGCTAGTCACTTGTGAACCAGACCAGCGCACTAAGTGTCAGCACATACGAGAAGGATCAACACATTAATTTACAGAAAGAATTGCCAAAGCCTATTGACGATCAAGGACAGACATAATATTTCAAGGTATTGTCAAAAATTAATTTACTCTCTGAAAATTAAATAAGTAACAGATTAATTAATTATTTATAACAAATAATTAAATTAATCTAGTACTTGAATTATTTTCAGAGATGAATTAAAACAGCAGAATAAAACAGAAGAAAGAAGCCCAAGAGATACAAAAATAGTATTACTATGCGCAGCTACTATGCAAAGTTACTATGCACGGTTACTATGCACGGTTACTATTTGGGGTTGGTGTAATAGTGCCCGATTACTATTTGGGGTTGGTGAAATAGTGTCCGATTACTATTTGGGGGTTGTTGGAATAGTGCTCGGTTACTATTTGGGGGTTGTTGGAATAGTGTCCATCGCATACATGTATAAGTGATAAAAGAAGGAATTATAAACTATGCATGCATTTAAATGAATTAAAAATGAAGAACAAGGGAAGAAATCTTACTGTTGATTGAAGAAAAGTGTGAAGATCTTAGAAAAGTTCGAGGTCGTTCTTGTACGAAAGCGATCCGGTTCTCTGTTTGATCTGGGAGCAAATTGGCAGCAATTCGTTGCGTTGTTTATAAGGAAAGCGACAAATGATTGGGAAATCAGAGTTTATATAGTAGGCAGGAGAGAGAAAGATTTGTTACACGTGTCTTCATCCTAGCAACCCAGAGCGGATCTCGAGACGTGACAGCTATTAAAAACCGTTCAAATTCATTGGGCCACCGAAGAGAGGCCGGAAATGATGAATAATGGGCCTTGGCCTCACGCCAGAATTTCTTGGAATGGAGTCTTTTGAGTCCACATTGCATTTCCAATGACAATATGGACTCGGGGGGTAGTTGTTATGCCCTAATTTGGCGTAAGTCCTAAGCAGGCCTAAATGGGCTAGAATAATATTGCATCATACATAATGGGCCTGGAAAAGAAGAACGGGTCATTAAAGTTCATCATCGTAGAAGAATTCAGGATATTATTCGATAGGGCGGCATCGCCAGCGATCCCAAAGGGATGGGGTCACAGTTTACGAGGCCTAGCAAGGCCTAGGGGTCCAGCGTGGCCTAGAGTGTACTTATTATGAAGGCTTCCGATCAGGCCCAGCGAGGTCGCGTGAGTGCGGTTATCTCCATACATCACAGGTCGCCTCGCATGGCAAACCCAGCGAGGTCGCATGCGAGGCCATCTAGCCAGTTTCGCCAGTAGCGATGTTTAATTAAAGCATCATGCTAGCCATGGGTAACCTTTTATGGGCCATGGGTCATGAGCAGGATAAATGGGTAAAATATATCAGCCCAAGGAGACGTCTAGTGGATTTGGGTCAGGTTGAGCCCATAGAAACCCTAGCCCGTCTAGGTAACTTCTTCTCCAAGAGAACTACGTATGGCTTGATCCCTATAAATAGGGTACGTAGGCATCTTGTAAAGTCTGAGAAAACAGTTCACCACTGAATATCAATAGACAAGATCAGCCACAAACAGTTACAAATCACCTCCGTGTTCTTCGGGTTCATAGCAAAATATCTGTATTTTGCTCCATAAATCCAGCAACCTCCAAAATATTGTTATACAATATTCTCCCTATAACAGATTTCTTTTTAAACACGATTCTTTCGATTGAGCTGCTCTCTCGTTAAAACCGAAATCCCAACTTTAACATATATTATAAAGACTTATATAATAAATTTTATTCATAAAATCGAACCGTAAAAATTTTTAAAAAAAAATTATGACATCGATATCAAATTCCAATAGCTAATACAATTTTTTCTAGTGAGCTGTCTTCCCATTAAAAACGTTTCGAGTCGCTCTTATTTGGAATCGAAATTCTAACTTCATTATATAAAGAGAGTAAATTCCAATTTTTATATTCTTTAAACTTTCTAATATTTATGGAGTTTTAAAAGATGAAAATACATCTTATATTTTCTGTATATTATATATATTCCTGTATTTATTTACAGCTTCCGCATGGGAATGTCTTTCTGTTATGTCAACATATAAAAAAATTTAAATACGAAAACTTTTCGTTACGGGAATAATATTAAATTTATGGGTATATAGTTTTAAAAAATTGTATAAGACGTTTCCACTATCCTAGTATTCTGCTTCCAATAAAACATTTTATTTTATATATTCCTTATATATTCAAACATCTTTATACGGTTTTCTCTAATGAATCGCTTTCTCGTTAAACACGGTTATTACTATTGCTCCGCTCTCTCGTTAAGACCAAAAACCTAACTTTTACATATATCACTTGTATGTTAATGTTTATCCATAAAAATCAAATCCTAAAAATAAAATAAAATTTATAACATCAATATGGTATTTTAATAGCTAATACAATCTTTTATAGTAAGCCGTCTTCCCGTTATACACGTTTCGAGCCGTTCTCGTTTGGGATCGAAATTCCAACTTCATTACATATTATTGATGATACTTATCTTACACAACTACTTTTTCCCTTAAAATAAAAACCTAAAAAATAGAGTGTGTTATGCCCGAATCTGGCATGATAGCTAAGTTGATTTGATTAGCTAAATTAATTGTTCATAATCTATGATGGGCCTAGAAGATGGTAATTGGGTCACTAAAGCCCACTATCAGAACCAGCCTCGCGCGACTTTGCGATAATATCTCTACTACAGGGCCACCTCGCTTGTGACCACCTTTGAGGGATCGCCTCGCATACGATTCCCACCAAGGGATCACTTCGCCTCTATCATCACATCTACAAGCTAAGAAGGGATCGCTATCTCATTCTCTACTAGAAGGCTCATAGCTAGACCCCTCGAGGTCATATGAGTATCTATATACTTGGGTTCGCTTCGCATGGCTAGGCCCCTCGACGTCGCATGCTAGGCCCTTGTTTGTAAAGCATAATGTAATGTAATATGAAATAGAGGATATATATAACTCAACTAGGATAAAAGATAAATAATATTAAATCTATACAGGGATCGTGAAATTTGAAGAACAGGCTCCAACAAGGATCAAGTCGCTGAAAGAAGTTCATTAACATGTTCAAGCCTCAGTGACAGAATAAGATGTACAGATGATTCCGTTGAAGAGCCAAAAAGATTCCATGTATTTACATAATTTGAAGATACTACTAGAGGCTAATCAATTGGAATGTAACGAAGGTGTGAAGATCAAGATCAGTGCTAGTCACTTGTAAACCAGACCAGCGCACTAAGTGTCAGCACATACGAGAAGGATCAACACATTAATTTACAGAAAGAATTGCCAAAGCCTATTGACGATCAAGGACAGACATAATATTTCAAGGTATTGTCAAAAATTAATTTACTCTCTGAAAATTAAATAAGTAACAGATTAATTAATTATTTATAACAAATAATTAAATTAATCTAGTACTTGAATTATTTTCAGAGATGAATTAAAACAGCAGAATAAAACAGAAGAAAGAAGCCCAAGAGATACAAAAATAGTATTACTATGCGCAGCTACTATGCAAAGTTACTATGCACGGTTACTATGCACGGTTACTATTTGGGGTTGGTGTAATAGTGCCCGATTACTATTTGGGGTTGGTGAAATAGTGTCCGATTACTATTTGGGGGTTGTTGGAATAGTGCTCGGTTACTATTTGGGGGTTGTTGGAATAGTGTCAAATAGTGACTTTCTATAATCTATAAATAGGCCTGTTGTATTTCATTTCAAAACACACCTCAACACACAACTTTCTCTTCTCTCTCTTATATCTTCTCTATGTAAGCTGCTAGACAGTCCATCTAGTAGGAAAGCCGGCTTAGCCCGATTTCAGGAAGTGTCGGGTAAAAGGTCCTTGTGCCTAAACTATCCTAGGAGTGTTTGATTTTGTAGCTAATCCATAGGATCAAATTGTGTAACAAACCTCCGGGTTTTATCTATTCAAAGATATTTCCCAAACAGTTGTGTTATTTCGATTCAGTATTTTGATCTCATATCCACATCAAAAATCGAAATATTTTTAAAATAACGCATTCAACCCCCCTTCAACGTTATTCCGGACCTAACAATTGGCATCAGAGCCACTCTGTTATTATACAACAGTTAAGATCCAAAAAGCTATACAATCATGACAAAGAAAACACGAAGAGATTCAAATTCCGAAAAGAAGAATTTCTGAAAAGCTGAGGGAAAAGAAGGCGGGTCTGGGAAAGTGGACAAGTCCAAGATTAAATGCTATAATTGTGGTGAGAAAGGACAATTTGCACCTGAGTGCAAGAAAGCCAAAGCTGATAAAGGTCAAGCTTACATCACAAAGAAGAAGGACTGGGCTGACACTTCAGACTCTGAAGATGAGGTGAACTATGCCTTGATGGCAAATGTTGATAGTATCTCTGAAGCTACTGAGACCAAGGTACCTCGCTCTACTCTAGCTTTTGATACTACTGATATATCTGAGTTAAGACTCTTTCTTAAAAACTTGCATGTTAGCTATAGAGATCAGACTTTAGAAAATGAAAGAATAAAATCTGAAAGTCTAGACCTTAGAAAGAGAAATGACTATCTAGAATTAGAATTAGTCCAGATATTAAAAATTCAGAAAGAGAGAGATGATGCTATTATTGTTAAAACTGAATTATTGAAAAAGCATGCTTATCTTTGTAACACCCCGAGATCCGGGGTCAGGGATCTGGTGGTTACGATCTTACATCCATACATAATACTTGACTTGAGTCCACAATAAATAAATCACATGCTGTGACCCCACAATAATATCCACTCACACGCATAACAGTTATAGTCCCAGAGATGAAATTGAAATAAGTCTTACATTAAAGGGTTACGAATAAAAGTTATTACAATCCCAAAAGGATAACATCATAAGTTTAACAGTTTTGCCATTGATTACCTTAATTATACATATAGTTAAACAGGAAACAAAAGTTGTCTAACTAAGCTACCTCAGCAATGGCGGCTAGCATCTCGGCGAGGAGTCCGGTGGGTTGGGTAACCTGCTTGCGCCGAGTTCGCCTGACGCGAGCCATCTGTCCTAGCTGTTGTTGTGACATAAAGTGAACAAAGCAAGGGTGAGCGAAAGCCCACCAACAATAATATATAACTGAACGATAATATATAACAGTTCAAAAGTATCTTTCAAACCATATGCCATGCATTTACGGAAATGATGCCAGTATAATATGAACGATGAAGTTACAAGGTAACTTAAAGTATTTGTTTGTAGAAATATCTGCTACATCAAAAGTAAGCGAGATATTCTCATTGTTATTAAGAAGAGGAACTTGCATGAAAAGGTTGCAATTCCAGTTATGAACACTTTTCCAGCTCTGCCAACAGTAATCATGTTGCAGGAAATAAATAAGTTTGGATGATGAACCAATGATGGAGTATTCACCGCGCCCGTTGTTCCAATCTTGATGATCAGTCGAGATCGTACAGCTCAATTTAGATTTACTACCGGTAGAAGGAAGAACTGATGGCTTTACTTGTCTACCGCCTTACTAGCTCTCCCCGGCCAACGGTTGGGCCAAAGAGGATGGACCGGCGCTACTCGGCCTCTTACACGACTCCTAGTTCAAATAGAATTCATGATTCTGAATGTAACGTTCGTCCCCCTTTCCCCAAGTATAATACTTGTTGATAAGACTCTACAAGGTAGTCGTATCTAGTTGGAAAGGAAAATTCACCAATAACTTCCAAGCTGTGGCTTGGTATCGAATATCAACTTGTTCCAACAATCTTACCCCTCGAAAGATGAGAAGGTAAACAACGACTTAATAAGTCAACGCGAGTGAAGAGAATACTCTATGACCGGGAAGTCGACAAGATAAATAACATTTTCCACGTAAGGTTCCCTTATTATTAGAGAGGTAGACTCAAAGAAGAATGATGTCTGAGAACCTTTCTTGATATAAGATTAATAATAATATGACTCCGAGATATTTTCTGTAATAATCGAAGAAGATAAACCTTATTGAGGTTATTCTAAATATGGAATAAATATTCAGAGAATATTTATTGAATTAAAAATATTTAAAGAATATTTAGGAATATGAAAGAATATCTTTAATCAGAGTATTTTTCAAAATAATCCCTGAAGAAATATCAGGAGAATATTTATTGAATAAATAAATATTTAAATGAATATTCAAAATAATATTCATTACTTAATAGGACCTGAAAGGAATATTTAAGACAATATTCATAATTAATTAGGAATTTAAATGAATATTCAAAAAGTTATATTCATTTAATGAATAATATTCTAAATGAATATCAAGTAATATTCATTTAGTAATCCAAGCCCTAAAGGAATATTCGAGATAATATTCGATAAATAAATCAGGCTTCAGATGAATATTTAAAATAATATTCATCAAGTAATTAATATCTTAAATGAATTTTCAAAAGTAATATTTATTTAATAAAATAATATTCTAAATGAATATCCAAATAATATTCATTTAGTAGTCTCATCTTTAGAAGAATATTCGAAATAATAATCGATAAATAATTCGACTCTGAATGAATATAAAAAAATAATATTATTCGTCGAATAGTTACGTTCAAATAATTATTTGAAGTAAGGATCGTTAAATAAATAATCTGGAACGAATGTTCAAATAATATTCGTCGCCCAAATAATAGAAAATATTCACTTAAATATTTTCATCCGAGGTAGTCTCGATATGTCAAGAAATATTGACTCCCGGTCTATATTTGATGAAAAAGATGCATGCACCCTTCTCTGAGGGTCTTACAATAACCGGCTTATAATTGATACGATAGCTATCTAATTTATAAGCCAATAACAATCAGGGAACAAACATAATGATATAACTTGAAAGTAGGCATGCATGCTATGGCATATGTATAACAGAAAACATATATATATATATTCAATCACAACAACAGCCTAAAAGAAGGGAATTGAAACTTGCCTGGTAGTCGAGTACGGTAAGGGGTAGTGGTAGCGGGTCCCGGTTCAGCTTGGTGATCTATAAATAGCCAAGGCATTCGGGATTAATCACTTAACATATTAAAAGTTAAGTTATACTTAAATCGAAACACGTTCTCGAGTTATCTCGTTATATCCCTTTTAGTGGATTCCTCTTTATCACTGATCCGACCCGACATTCGTTCGTTAATACGACATGTCACTGTACTTATACTTGGGACATACTTAAGTCATACGAGTTCTAAGGTCGATCGTTACGAACCAATATTATACTCCGAGTTTTATCGCCCGTTTTCTAAGTGTTTTACCGAAGTTATAAAAGAGTCGTCTTTTAGGGGTTCGTTCGCGTTTAACCTCGACTCGAACATTTTTAATAAATCGAAAAATGATCCTTTTGACATATGGTTTTCTTTCACACCTTCCTTTTTACCTCTAGTATTTATTTACCAAGATTCGCCATGACGTTACATAGTTTACGAGGGTTCAATTTCAGTTACGAACTTTCGTTTACGGATTCGAACTACTTTTAGTAATTTGGTCATAAATCCTAAACCGTAAGTCTGTTTCACATGATCTTTATATCAAAACGAAGATTAGAACATTACCTATCCTATCATGGCAGATAAAGTCTCTGGACAGTAGGGTTTTGACATGGAAAATGGCATACAAAACATGGTATTGTAAAATCGGACATTATAACGGCTATAATACGAACGTTCCAAAAATCACAATCAACAACCCAAGCCACACCGGGCATCTAAACAACTTATACACATATTAAGCACCTCAAAAATTCCAGAAGCCACTGATCTTAGTATCAAAATCATCATGTTAATCAAATCACTAATCACTAACTAAACATGCTTATAACATGAACATAATCATAACTAAGCTAGATCCATCAAGAACATGCTTAAAACTCAAAGTAGATCTAGGGTTTTCAAGTCTTATACCTTCCTTGTAGTATGTACTAGCCTCACAAAGCTTGGTATTGCCCTTGGATAGCCTTAACTTAGCTAGGATCAACCATGAAAACAAGAAAAACAAGGATTAGTTCTTGAAAACACTATTCATCATCACATTTGATGATTTATTTGAAAATGAAAGAAAGTGAATTTGAGGCTCAAATTTCTAGGGAATCTAAGTTATGATATGTAGTACTTACCCAAAAAATTCGAAGATCAAACAATGGTGGGAACCTCCTTTTCTAGCTCCTTGGCCGAAAGTTTGAAGAAAAGAAAGGAATGGAGAGTGTTTGCTTGGTTTCTTGCTTTTCCTTGGTCAATTATGCATAAAGTGAATTTGGATAGATAATATCTCATCCTAGTTGTGTTAGTGGAGTGTGATGTCATGGATGAGGCAATTTGGAGAGACAAGTGTTATGTTTTGGATGGTGGAAGGCTAAGTATTGGTTGTTTTTCTAAGTACTACTTCCATCTCCAAGTATGCTAGTTACTTTAAGCCACTTGGTTGCTAGATATTTATTCTAGTAGCTTACACAAGACTCTTGCTTCCTCTGCTTGTTTCTGTGTCCGGTTATTGCCCGTTTCGATTGATCATTCGTAGGAATATTTCCCGGATTTCTAATTAGGGTTTACCGGGAATCCTTTTTAATAATAATACTATCATTCTCCATCTTTCATTCTAACTTTCCAATTTATATTCCTTAATTCCATTCGTTAAATACTTAAGGCTATCAGTGTCCAGGGAACTCTCGGAGAAAATAAAAGTGCGGTTTTTCAGAATCCGACAGCTTTTACATACACTTATTTTCCCCCTGGATCACTAATACGAACTCGGAAATCCGTTCTGAATACTTCTATATAGTGTCGTCTCATATTATTCTATACTCCCACCAAAACTCTATTCATTCTTTATTCTATATTTATTCTCTTAGGGTTGTACAATTGTCCGTATTCTCTTTCGATCGTTCCTTAACCTTTTTACGGAACTACTGGATTAATCGTTACCGATCTGGATGACATGAGAATATTCTCCTGCTTGAAATTGCCATATCTTATTCCCTTAGAAGATAGATTATTCTTACCTATGTTGTCACCCTTTAGCATTCTTCAAGACATAGAAATAATAAAGTCGAATTCCATTCATTCTTTCCAAATATCAATTATTACATTGTAGCCATAACCACTATTCGTTCTTACATCATTAAATACATAAAAGTTTTAATTCCACCAAAAATCTGGGTTCTTACAGTCTCCCCTCCTTAAAAGGATTCCGTCCCGGAATCAGTTTGAAAACAAGTGGGGGTACTTCTCTTGCATTGCGCTTTCAAGTTCCCAGGTTGATTCTTCTACATTGTGGTTCTGCCACAAGACTCTGACTAGCTGAATGACCTTGTTTCGGAGCACTTGTTCTTTCCGGTCTATGATTTCCACAGGTTGCTCTACATAGGTCAAGTCTGGTTGCATGTCCACTTGCTCATACTCTACAATATGCTTGGCATCCGGATTATACTTCCTCAACATCGAAACATGGAACACATTGTGCACCTGCTGTAGATTCGGGGGCAATGCGAGCTCATAAGCTAGTTCCCCAATCCGTCTCAAGATCTCAAATGGTCCAATGTATCTGGGACTCAGCTTTCCTTTCTTCCCAAATCTCATTAAACCTTTCCAAGGTGACACTTTCAAGAACACTAGGTCCCCTACTTCGTATTCCTTGCCTTTCCGAGCTAAGTCGGCATATTTCTTTTGTCGATCCTGGGCTGCTACCAACCGTCCTCTGATTAGATCTACTGCATCTTTAGTTCGTTGGACCACTTCGGGCCCGAGCATCTTTCGCTCTCCAACTTCATCCCAATACAAGGGAGATCGACATTTTCTTCCATAAAAGGCCTCATAAGGTGGCATCCCAATGCTTGAATGATAACTGTTATTGTAGGAGAACTCAATCAATGGCAAATGATCATCCCAATTTCCCTTGAAGTCTATCGCGCAGACTCTCAACATATCCTCTAGCGTTTGGATGGTCCTCTCGCTTTGCCCATCTGTCTGGGGGTGGTAGGCTGTGCTCATGTTCTGCCGGGTCCCTACGCTTTCTTGAAAACTTCTCCAAAACCTGGAGTTAAATCTAGGATCTCAATTGGATACTATTGCGACTGGGACTCCATGTCGCGCCACTATCTCTTTTAAGTAGATGTCCACTAGTCTGTCGACCGTGTACCTTTCGTTGATCGGGAGAAAGTGAGCTGACTTCGTCAGTCAATCTACAATTACCCATATGGCGTCATGATTAGCCTTGGTCCTTGGTAAACCTACTACGAAATCCATGGCTATGTGTTCCCATTTCCATTCTGGAATCTTTAAGGGATGTAGAAGTCCACTGGGCTTCTGGTGCTCTGCTTTCACTCGTTGGCAGGTCAAGCATCTGCTTACCCATTCTGCTACGTCCTTTTTCATGTTGGGCCACCAGTAATACTCCTTCAAATCCCTATACATTTTGGTGCTACCGGGGTGCACTGAGTATCTTGAGTTATGTGCCTCATTTAAAATCTCATCCTTGAGTTCCTGAACGTTTGGGATCCATATCCTGTATGTGTACCTCATGATCCCTTCCTTGTCTCTTTCGCACTTAATTTCCTCTCCGGTCATTAGCTCTTTTGTGGAGTTCTTTTCTTCCTCCATCATCCGTTCCTGGCACAGTCTAATCTTTTCTAACAATGGAGGTTGGATTCTAATTTCCATCAACTTTTCTTGGCCCTCTCCAGGTAACTTAACCTCAATTTCCAACTTCTCAAAATCTTTCACTAGTTCTTCCTCTGAAGTTATCATCTTGAGCTTTTCTTTCCTACTAAGGGCGTCAGCCACCACATTGGCTTTACCCGGGTGATAGCGAATTTCACAGTCGTAATCCTTGATTAACTCTAACCATCTCCTCTGGCGCATATTAAGCTCTTTCTGAGTGAAAATGTACTTGAGGCTTTTATGGTCAGTGTAAATCTCGCATTTTTCCCCATACAGATAGTGTCTCCAAATCTTTAAAGCAAAGACTATGGCTGCTAGTTCTAGATCATGCGTGGGATATCTGACCTCATAATCCTTCAATTGCCTAGACGCATATGCTATTACCTTGCCGTGCTGCATAAGCACGCATCCCAGTCCTTTATGCGAAGCATCACTGTAAATCACGAAATCTCCTTTTCCATCAGGTAATGCCAGCACTGGGGCTGTCACCAGCCTCTTCTTTAACTCTTGGAAACTCTTCTCGCATTTCTCAGTCCATTCAAATTTCTCGGTTTTACGGGTAAGTCGAGTTAATGGAGCTGCGATTTTCGCAAAGTCTTGGACAAATCTCCTGTAATATCCGGCCAGCCCAATGAAACTCCTCACCTCGGTTGGAGTAGTTGGCCGTTCCCAGTTTGAAACTGCTTCTATCTTGGAGGGGTCAACCAACACTCCTTCTCTATTGATTACGTGCCCTAAGAATTGTACCTCATTTTTCCAAAACTCACACTTGGAGAACTTGGCATATAACTGCTCCTTCCTGAGTATTTCTAAGGTTATCCTTAAATGTTCAGCGTGTTCTGCCTCTGTCTTTGAGTAGATGAGAATATCATCAATGAAGACTATCACAAATTTGTCCAAATATTCCTTGAACACTCTATTCATTAGGTCCATGAAGGCTGCTGGGGCGTTGGTCAATCCAAATGACATAACTAAGAACTCATAATGTCCATATCTGGTACGGAATGCAGTCTTCGGGATATCTTCAGGTTTGATCTTCAGTTGGTGATATCCCGTTCTCAGATCAATCTTTGAGAAGTATTCGGCGCCTCTTAGCTGGTCAAACAAATCATCTATCCTGGGCAATGGATACTTATTCTTTATGGTTAGCTTGTTCAATTCTCTGTAGTCGATGCATAACCTCATACTCCCATCCTTTTTCTTAACAAACAACACTGGTGCGCCCCAAGGCGACACACTGGGCCTTATCATGCCCTTATCCAACAATTCCTGTAATTGTTTAGCTAGCTCCTTCATTTCTACTGGGGCTAGTCGGTACGGGGCCTTCGAAACCGGCGCCGTCCCCGGGGCTAACTCGATGGCAAACTCAATTACCCTATCAGGTGGTAGTCCGGGAAGATCTTGTGGGAACACGTCCTCGAACTCATTAACTACCAGAATGTCTTGAAATCTTGGCACTTCCTTCTGAGTGTCTATAACGTAGGCTAAATAAGCCTCGTTCCCTTTTCGTAACAATCTCTTGGTTTGCGCCATGGTCAGAATTTTCTGGGTCTGTCGCATCCCCTTAAACACTATTTCTTTCTTCCCTGGGGTTTTCAACTTAACCTTTTTCCCTTTACAATCTATCCGCGCATCATTACGAGACAACCAATCCATACCCAAAATGACATCGAATTCCCCTAGCTTAAAAGGAATTAAATCGACATAGAAGGATCGTCCTCCTATTTCTAGCTTACAATCGGGGTGAATTTGATTAACCGGTACGATTTCCTGATTAGCTATTTCTACTAGTAAGGAATCTCTTAGTTGCTGGGTTTTAAGTTTCAACTTATGCGCAAAATCTCTAGATATAAAAGACTTAGTTGCTCCTGAATCAAATAAGACATTTGCACTGACTGAATTGAGAGAAAATGTACATGCTATCACATCTGTGTCCCTCACGGCATCTTGTACTGACATATTAAAAGTCCTAGCAGTTGGTGGCCTATTTGAGGCAACCTTGCTTGCCCCTGATGCTGCTGGTTTGCTCCTTGGGCAATCCTTCCTCATGTGCCCTCGCTGTCCACACTGGAAACAGGTTGTGCTGTTAGGGATGACCGTGGTGCAAGAGGTAGCATAGTGCCCAGCTCGCCCACACTTATAACAGTTTATCTGCATCAGGTTGCACACCCCGGAGTGCCTCTTCCCACAAGTAGCACACAATGGCAATGGAGGTCGAGAAGGGTTGGAACGGGACATTACTGATTGATGGCCGCCCTGGCTCACACTTACACTCGCAGATGGTTTAAACCCTACATTTCTCCCAGGTAGGGAAACCGCCCCTCGATTAAACTTGGTTGGGGGTTTTCCTCCAGCAGATCTTCCGCCCATACTAACATGCTTTCTCTTTATCCCCCCTTTCTCTCTCTCTCTGCATCTGATCACTACCAGCCTCCACAATGGTTGCCTATTGCACCAAGGTGGCATAATCTGTAATCTCTAAAATCGCCACCCTATTCTGGATCCACTGCTTCAGCCCTTGTTGAAACCTGTTAGCTTTCTTTTCTTCTGTGTCTACAAACTCTGGCACAAATCTCGACAGCTCAGTAAATTTGGCCTCATAGTCAGACACTGACATATTGTTCTATTTCAGTTCCAAAAACTTAAGTTCCATCTGGGTTTTCATGAACTTCGGGAAGTACTTCTCCAGGAATAATTGTTTGAACCTTTCCCAGGCTATGACAGCATCAGTCTCCATGTTCTTCTTGGCTTCCCACCAATAATTGGCCTCTCCCTTTAGTAGGTAAGTAGCAAAAACAGTCTTCTGAGCCTCATTGATACTCAGAATCTCGAAAGATTTTTCCATTTCCTTGATCCAGGCCCTCGCCTCAACGGGATCAGCCGATCCGTGGAACTCGGGGGGCTTAAGGGACTTAAAGGCCCTAAAGGAATTTGCCACTGAAGTGTTGTTGCCTGGTGGTGGTTGGGGGGGTATTGGTTCAAATTCTACCTAAGTAGATCCATAAACTGGCCCATGGGGTTTCCGCCCTGGTTCTCCCCTTCCTGTTCTACTTCAGTTTCTCCACCCTCGATTTCCCCCCTCAAATTCTTCAGAGTACAGGGGTTCATCTTCTGCTCCATACTAGGAATCTTCTTGCTCATTATAATCCTGATTTTGTTCTTCACTACTTTCATGGTTTTCTTCGTGTTGGTTGTGACTCTCTTGGTCAGTAGATTCTCAGGGGTTAGCCCTAGTGCCCATTCGTCTTGGAGGCATTTTACTGAAAATTTTGAAAATTATACATTAGGTTCACTTACCTGTTTTAAAGGATTTTTCCTTGCATAATTCTTTACATGATTGGGTTTAAGATCCCACAGTTTTATATCTCATGGCAACTTAATCAAAAAGTACATATGCTAATAAACTCGTGATCACATCCAAACAAAATTGTAATGACTGAAAGGGAAACAAATATATACCAGGTACCGAAAAGGTACAACATCCGAGTTACAACAATAGTTTAAAGTACAGCCATCCTAACAACAACAACAAGTCAAAAGTGAAATACGCTGTGTATCTGTCTAGTCTGCAAAAAGGGAAAACAAGTACAAGAAAACCATCCCTACAAAAGCAGGCACTACTACGTCCGTACATGACTAGACAACTAGACCACTGCATCACTACATCTGAAATCAGCTGCCACGACGAAACATCCTCCGAACCCTCCCCATGGCGATGCAGAAAATCTCCTCAGCCTCTGCTCTGTCTACCCTACCATGCCCATCAGTAGGCAACTGTCGCACCCTCACCCGAGCCCTCAGCTCGATGCGGGTCACAGCCCTATACCCAACCCTGTCACTGATAGTCCTCCTGCCCTGCAACCTCATCCGGGCGGCTCTCTCTGCTGCTAACTCCCTCCTAGACTCTGCCAACCTGGCATCTGCCACAGATAACTCTCTATAAAGCCCGTTCACAATCAAATTGTGAACACATACTGGGACTCCTCCTATCGGGGCATGAGGTGGGGTGGATGGCTCAGCTGGAGCAGCAGTCTCTGTCTGCTGGGGCTCTGGGGTAAGCTCCTCAAACTCATCGGGGTATGGGCTCACAGGTAGTGGTGGTGGGGTAGGGGCTCTCTCAATAGGGAGGGGTGGCACTCATAGTCCGGAACTCCCTACTGCATCCTCCACTGGCTCAACCTCATCCACAGCCTGTCCAACAACAGCAGCCATGACCTGCTCAGTGGTCATATCAGTATCCTCCTCCATGGTCCTAATCTCAGATAGAACCCAATAATCCTCATCCTCAACAACTAACTCAGCATCCTGTCCTGTCTGGATCCCCTCCGGGTCCTCCTCCCCCTCAGTCTCAACAACATCTGTGTCAACATCAACCTGGACCTCCTCAGGGTCCTCCTCCTCGGACTCGATCACATCAGTATCAGCATCAACCTGGACCTCCTCTGCGTCCTCCTCCTCAGGCTCAGTATCCTCCTCAGGCAAGTGCTCATAGTATGGGTCCCTAGTCCGGAACATGTCCTCATCATGCTGTCTCGCAGCTGCCTCCTGGGCCGACATGTCGCTCGCCTACACAAGATGAACTATGTTACTATCATGATACTTAAAAAGTTCCCGTAAGGGTTTTAGGTGAACCTGGCAAGGGTTCTTATTATATTATTGAATTTATTATTATATAATGCCGTATCATCTCTTGGGATATATAACTCTCGCTCTGATACCATCTCTGTAACACCCCCAGATCCGGGGTCAGGGATCTAGTGGTTACGATCTTACATCCATACATAATACTTGAATTGAGTCCACAATAAATAAATCACATGCTGTGACCCCACAATAATATCCACTCACACGCATAACAGTTATAGTCCCAGAGATGAAATTGAAATAAGTCTTACATTAAAGGGTTACGAATAAAAGTTATTACAATCCCAAAAGGATAACATCATAAGTTTAACAGTTTTGCCGTTGATTACCTTAATTATACATATAGTTAAACAGGAAACAAAAGCTGTCTAACTAAGCTACCTCAGCAATGGCGGCTAGCATCTCAGCGGGGAGTCCGGTGGGTCGGGTAACCTGCTTGCGCCGAGTGCGCCTGACGCGAGCCATCTGTCCTAGCTGTTGTTGTGACATAAAGTGAACAAAGCAAGGGTGAGCGAAAGCCCACCAACAATAATATATAACTGAACGATAATTTATAACAGTTCAAAAGTATCTTTCAAACCATATGCCATGCATTTACGGAAATGATGCCAGTATAATATGAACGATGAAGTTACAAGGTAACTTAAAGTATTTGTTTGTAGAAATATCTGCTACATCAAAAGTAAGCGAGATATTCTCATTGTTATTAAGAAGAGGAACTTGCATGAAAAGGTTGCAATTCCAGTTATGAACACTTTTCCAGCTCTGCCAACAGTAATCATGTTGCAGGAAATAAATAAGTTTGGATGATGAACCAATGATGGAGTATTCACCGCGCCCGCTGTTCCAATCTTGATGATCAGTCGAGATCGTACAGCTCAATTTAGATTTACTACCGGTAGAAGGAAGAACTGACGGCTTTACTTGTCTACCGCCTTACTAGCTCTCCCCGGCCAACGGTTGGGCCAAAGGGGATGGACCGGCGCTACTCGGCCTCTTACACGACTCCTAGTTCAAATAGAATTCATGATTCTGAATGTAACGTTCGTCCCCCTTTCCCCAAGTATAATACTTGTTGATAAGACTCTACAAGGTAGTCGTATCTAGTTGGAAAGGAAAATTCACCAATAACTTCCAAGCTGTGGCTTGGTATCGAATATCAACTTGTTCCAACAATCTTACCCCTCGAAAGATGAGAAGGTAAACAACGACTTAATAAGTCAACAGCACCCGAGTTGCGAGTGAAGAGAATACTCTATGACCGGGAAGTCGACAAGATAAATAACATTTTCCACGTAAGGTTCCCTTATTATTAGAGAGGTAGACTCAAAGAAGAATGATGTCTGAGAACCTTTCTTGATATAAGATTAATAATAATATGACTCCGAGATATTTTCTGTAATAATCGAAGAAGATAAACCTTATTGAGGTTATTCTAAATATGGAATAAATATTCAGAGAATATTTATTGAATTAAAAATATTTAAAGAATATTTAGGAATATGAAAGAATATCTTTAATCAGAGTATTTTTCAAAATAATCCCTGAAGAAATATCAGGAGAATATTTATTGAATAAATAAATATTTAAATGAATATTCAAAATAATATTCATTACTTAATAGGACCTGAAAGGAATATTTAAGACAATATTCATAATTAATTAGGAATTTAAATGAATATTCAAAAAGTAATATTCATTTAATGAATAATATTCTAAATGAATATCAAGTAATATTCATTTAGTAATCCAAGCCCTAAAGGAATATTCGAGACAATATTCGATAAATAAATCAGGCTTCAGATGAATATTTAAAATAATATTCATCAAGTAATTAATATCTTAAATGAATTTTCAAAAGTAATATTTATTTAATAAAATAATATTCTAAATGAATATCCAAATAATATTCATTTAGTAGTCTCATCTTTAGAAGAATATTCGAAATAATAATCGATAAATAATTCGACTCTGAATGAATATAAAAAAATAATATTATTCGTCGAATAGTTACGTTCAAATAATTATTTGAAGTAAGTATCGTTAAATAATTAATCTGGAACGAATGTTCAAATAATATTCGTCGCCCAAATAATAGAAAATATTCACTTAAATATTTTCATCCGAGGTAGTCTCGATATGTCAAGAAATATTGACTCCCGGTCTATATTTGATGAATAAGATGCATACACCCTTCTCTGAGGGTCTTACAATAACCGGCTTATAATTGATACGATAGCTATCTAATTTATAAGCCAATAACAATCAGGGAACAAGCATAATGATATAACTTGAAAGTAGGCATGCATGCTATGGCATATGTATAACAGAAAACATATATATATATATATATATATTCAATCACAACAACAGCCTAAAAGAAGGGAATTGAAACTTGCCTGGTAGTCGAGTACGGTAAGGGGTAGTGGTAGCGGGTCCCGGTTCAGCTTGGTGATCTATAAATAGCCAAGGCATTCGGGATTAATCACTTAACATATTAAAAGTTAAGTTATACTTAAATCGAAACACGTTCTCGAGTTATCTCGTTATATCCCTTTTAGTGGATTTCTTTTTATCACTGATCTGACCCGACATTCGTTCGTTAATACGACATGTCACTGTACTTATACTTGGGACATACTTAAGTCATACGAGTTCTAAGGTCGATCGTTACGAACCAATATTATACTCCGAGTTTTATCGCCCGTTTTCTAAGTGTTTTACCGAAGTTATAAAATAGTCGTCTTTTAGGGGTTCGTTCGCGTTTAACCTCGACTCGAACATTTTTAATAAATCGAAAAATGATCCTTTTGACATATGGTTTTCTTTCACACCTTCCTTTTTACCTCTAGTATTTATTTACCAAGATTCGCCATGACGTTACATATGGCCTGTTTGGCTAACCTTATAATAAGGACTTATGGACTTATTTTCGGGTAAAAAATTTATATTTTGATAATTTTTTTTTATATAAGTAATTAATGTATGTTTGATATTTAATAAGTTGCAAAAATAAGTTGGTAAATAAGTTGGAAAGTTAGGAATTTTAACTTTCAACTTAAAATATGTTGACTTATTCTGGAAAATAAGTTTCCCCAAACACCCCCATAGTTTACGAGGGTTTAATTTCAGTTACGAACTTTCGTTTACGGATTCGAACTACTTTTAGTAATTTGGTCATAAATCCTAAACCGTAAGTTTGTTTCACATGATCTTTATATCAAAACGAAGCTTAGAACATTACCTATCCTATCATGGTAGATAAAGTCTCTGGACAGTAGGGTTTTGACATGGAAAATGGCATACAAAACATGGTATTGTAAAATCGGACATTATAACGGCTATAATACGAACGTTCCAAAAATCACAATCAACAACCCAAGCCACACCGGGCATCTAAACAACTTATACTCATATTAAGCACCTCAACAAGTCCAGAAGCCACTGATCTTAGTATCAAAATCATCATGTTAATCAAATCACTAAATCACTAACTAAACATGCTTATAACATGAACATAATCATAACTAAGCTAGATCCATCAAGAACATGCTTAAAACTCAAAGTAGATCTAGGGTTTTCAAGTCTTATACCTTCCTTGTAGTATGTAATAGCCTCACAAAGCTTGGTATTGCCCTTGGATAGCCTTAACTTAGCTAGGATCAACCATGAAAACAAGAAAAACAAGGATTAGTTCTTGAAAACACTATTCATCATCACCTTTGATGATTTATTTGAAAATGAAAGAAAGTGAATTTGAGGCTGAAATTTCTAGGGGATCTAAGTTATGATATGTAGTACTTACCCTAAAAATTTGAAGATCAAACAATGGTGGGAACCTCCTTTTCTAGCTCCTTGGCCGAAAGTTTGAAGAAAAGAAAGGAATGGAGAGTGTTTGCTTGGTTTCTTGCTTTTCCTTGGTCAATTATGCATAAAGTGAATTTGGATAGATAATATCTCATCCTAGTTGTGTTAGTGGAGTGTGATTTCATGGATGAGGCAATTTGGAGAGACAAGTGTTATGTTTTGGATGGTGGAAGGCTAAGTATTGGTTGGTTTTTCTAAGTACTACTTCCATCTCCAAGTATGCTAGTTACTTTAAGCCACTTGGTTGCTAGATATTTATTCTAGTAGCTTACACAAGACTCTTGCTTCCTCTGCTTGTTTCTGTGTCCGGTTATTGCCCGTTTCGATTGATCGTTCGTAGGAATATTTCCCGGATTTCTAATTATGGTTTACCGGGAATCCTTTTTAATAATAATACTATCATTCTCCATCTTTCATTTTAACTTTCCAATTTATATTCCTTAATTCCATTCGTTAAATACTTAAGGCTATCAGTGTCCAGGGAACTCTCGGAGAAAATAAAAGTGCGGTTTTTCAGAATCCGACAGCTTTTACATACACTTATTTTCCCCCTGGATCACTAATACGAACTCGGAAATCCGTTCCGAATACTTCTATATAGTGTCGTCTCATATTATTCTATACTCCCACCAAAACACTATTCATTCTTTATTCTTTATTTATTCTCTTAGGGTTGTACAATTGTCTGTATTCTCTTTCGATCGTTCCTTAACCTTTTTACGGAACTACTGGATTAATCGTTACCGATCTGGATGACATGAGAATATTCTCCTGCTTGAAATTGCCATATCTTATTCCCTTAGAAGATAGATTATTCTTACCTATGTTGTCACCCTTTAGCATTCTTCAAGACATTGAAATAATAAAGTCGAATTCCATTCATTCTTTCCAAATATCAATTATTACATTGTAGCCATAACCACTATTCGTTCTTACATCATTAAATACATAAAAGTTTTAATTCCACCAAAAATCTGGGTTCTTACAATCTTGAATCTGAACTTGCTAAAGAAAGAAACATTATTAAAACTTGGACTAACTCTGGTAAAACTACTCAGAGTATCTTAGAGAATGGTTGTTGGAAACAAGGTCTAGGTTACACTGATAAAAAGAAAACTGCCAACCTAGAAGCTGAGACCTCTAAACCTGTATTTACTGAAAGGGCTGCAAAGCCCAAAATTAATCCTGTGAGGTTTGTACCAAAATCTGACAAACCAAAATAGGATGAAGTCAAATATGTAAATATTGACTTAATGTCTCAGAAACAGCTTAAACACAAGCTGAAGGAGATAAAAGGAGTGAACAATGTAAAAGAACCTAGGAAAAACAGAAATGGAAAGGTAGGCATCAATAAAAGCAATAACTATATGCCTATTCCCAATGCTCTTAGGAAGAAATGTCACAACTGTGGAAATCCTAACCATCTTGCTACTTTTTGCAGGAAGAATAAAAATATAAACTCTATACCTCCTAAGTCAGGAGTTAAGTGTGGTTCGGTTAGGTTTAAGCCACAGAATCCTTGTTTTCACTGTGGCAGTATTTGGCATTCTATTTATACATGCAAAGAGTATCATAATTTGTATTATGATTATTATGAACTTAAACCCTCTTTGAATAAATTCAAGATTGATTCTACATGTATAAATTCTGATAAAAAGTATGTTAGCACAAACTCTGATAAGACTTCTGCTGCAAAAGCTAACAGACTTAATAAGGCCAAAGGATCCAAGCAAGTCTGGGTCCTTAAAACTAATCATTAGTGGTTTTTGTGATTGCAGGGTAACAGGAAAAATATCCTTGTTCTGGACAGTGGATGCTCAGGACACATGACTGGAAATAAAGCCCTGCTATCAGAATTTGTGAAGAAAGCTGGCCCAAGTGTTTCTTATGAAGATTGCAACATATGAAGGACTCTGGGATATGCCAATATCAATCTTGGGAATGTCATCATTGAAGTTGTAGCTCTAGTCTCAGGACTCAAACATAATCTGCTAAGTGTGAGTCAAATCTGTGACAGAGGTTATCATGTGGATTTCTTTGAAGAACACTGTGAAGTTATAAGCAAATCTACAGGCAAAATTGTTCTGAAGGGATACAGGCATGGTAACATTTATGAAGCCAAGCTTTCAACAAACTCTGATGGCTCTGCAATCTGTCTACTGAGTAGAGCATCAATTGAAGAAAGTTGGGATTGGTACAAGAGACTTTCTCATTTGAATTTCAACACCATTAATGAGCTAGTGAAGAAAGATCTTGTGAGAGGATTGCCCAAATCACTTTTTACTCCAGATGGCCTATGTGACTCATGTCAGAACTCAAAACAAAGGAAAACTTCATTCAAAAGTAAGACTGAATTCTCAATTCTTGAGCCATATCACCTATTGCATGTTGATTTATTTGGTCCAGTAAATATAATGTCTATTGGAAAGAAACAAATATGCTTTGGTTATTGATGATGTATACACCAGATATACATGGATGTATTTCATGCACAAGAAAGAAGAAACTGCATCAATCTTAACAGAGCATGTCAGATAACTGGACAAAGGATCTAAGCATACAGTGAAAATCATAAGAAGTGATAATGGCATTGAGTTCAAGAATGTAGCCATGGAAGAATATTGTAAAAAAAGGGAATAAAACAAGAATTCTCTGCACCTGGAACTCCACAACAAAATGGAGTTGTAGAGAGAAAGAACAGGACTCTCATAGAAGCTGCAAGGACCATGCTTGATGAAGCAAAGCTGCTAACTTACTTCTGGGCTGAAGCTGTGAAAGCTGCTTGTTTCACACAGAATGCTACACTCATAAACAAGCATGGTAAAACACCATATAAGATGGTGAAAAATAAGAAGCCAAAACTGAAGTACTTCCATGTGTTTGGATGTAAGTGTTTTGTTCTTAAGACTCATCCAGAACAACTTTCCAAATTTGATTTAAAAGCTGATGAATGAATCTTTGTTGGATACCAACTATCCACAAAAGCATTCAGAGTCTACAATCTGAGAACAAAAGTGGTCATGGAATCTATCCATGTGTCTTTTGATGATAAGAAGATAACAGGACTTGAAGATTTTGATGAACATGACCAGCTGAGATTTGAGAATGAAGAAATAAATGTTGATCTACAAAATTCTGATACTCTTTCAGACTATATTGTTCAATCTATACAAGTAGATCAGACTGCAGCACATGTTGAGGGGGAGCATGTGAACGATGAAAATGAACCCCAATCAAGTGAAGAAACATCAAAGAATGCATCTACTGCTAATGATTCATTAAACTCTGATTCATCAAACTCTGAAAGCAACAGCTCAGGGGGAGTAAACAATGATTTTGGATCTACTAGTCATCACACTCAACACAATTATGAACTTGGGGAATCATCAAGATCAAATCTGCCGAGACAAAGGGTATGGAGTATAGCGCATCCCTTTGAACAGATCATTGGTGAACTGGACACGGGTGTACAGACTAGAAAGCAACACCGAATGAATGCAATTTCGCAGAATTTCTATCTCAAATTGAACCTAAAAAGGTTGATGAAGCTCTTGATGATCCAGATTGGGTAACTGCAATGCAAGAAGAACTCAATCAGTTCAAAAGGCAGAAAGTTTGGAAGCTGGTGCCAAGACCAAAAGATAAATCTGTAATTGGCACTAGATGGGTGTTTAGGAATAAACTGGATGAAAATGGTATTTTTACGAGGAACAAGTCTCGATTGGTAGCAAAGGGTTACTCTCAAGAAGAGGGAATTGATTATGATGAAACCTATGCTCCAGTTGCAAGGCTTGAAGTAATCAGGATGTTCTTAGCATTTGCTGCACACTCACACTTTAAGGTTTTTCAGATGGATGTGAAGAGTGCATTCTTGAACGGAGATCTAGAAGAAGAAGTCTATGTTGAACAACCCCCTGGGTTCGAAGACAAGGAATTTGAAGGTTTTGTATACTTTCTCTTCAAAGCTCTCTATGGTCTCAAGCAAGCTCCTCGAACATGGTATGATACTCTCTCCAAGTTCTTACTTGAAAATGGTTTTACAAGAGGTATCATCGACAAAACTCTCTTTCAGAAAAAGCATAAAAATGAGATAATTCTGGTGCAAGTATATGTGGATGATATAATATTTGGTTCTACTAATGATTTGCTATGCAAGAGATTTGCTAAGCTAATGCAGAGTAAGTACGAGATGAGCATGATGGGTGAGTTGTCCTTCTTCCTTGGACTTCAAGTTGTTCAGAAGCCTGATGGTATTTTCATCTTCCAGTCAAAATACATAAAGGATCTTCTGAAGAAGTATGGGATGGAAGAAGCAGCTACTGCCAAGACCCCGATGCCAACTGCTGTCAAGCTTGATCAAGACAAATCTGGTAAGTCAGTTGACATCACGAAGTATCGAGGTATGATTGGTTCTCTTTTGTACTTAACTGCTAGTAGACCAGATATTATGTTCGCAACTTGTTTATGTGCTGGATTCCAGGATGATCCTAAAGAGTCACATCTTATAGCTGTTAAATGTATTTTCAGATACCTTAAGGGAACCCCCAATCTTGGGATTTGGTACCCTAAAGGAACAGGTTTTGACCTAGTTGGCTATACAGATTCTGATTTCGCAGGTTGTAAGATTGATCGGAAAAGTACTTCTGGAAGCTATCAGTTTTTAGGAAGAAGGTTGGTATCTTGGTACAGGAAGAAGCAACACTCAGTATCTACCTCGACAGCCGAAGCAGAATACATTGCGGCAGGTAGTTGTTGTGCTCAGATCCTGTGGAAGAGGAATCAACTTCAGGACTATGGACTCATGTTGGACAAAATTCCAATTCTATGCGACAACACGAGTGTCATTGCCATTGCCAATAATCCAGTTCAACATTCCAGGACTAAGCACATTGATATCAAGTATCATTTCTTACGAGAGCATGTCATGAATGGAACCGTGGTATTATATTTTGTTCCCACAGATCAACAAAATGCAGACATCTTTACTAAACCTCTAGATAAATCCACTTTCTCCAGGTTAGTTGGTGAACTTGGGATGTTAAATCTGTCTAATTAATTTTGGATAATCAATAACTGCAATTTGTTATAAGTTCACATGTATTTTAAATGTCCATATGTTTAGGACTTGTAAATTTATTTGCATCCAGTCCTCATATTACAGTTATCTCTATATTATTTACCATGCTTATAAATGCTATATTTTATGGTAATTAGTTAGTAAATAATTGTGTCAATTGTAGCATAATTAAATAAATATTTTATTGACATATATCAATTAATGATACTTTGTTAATTTTATGTTTATTTAATTATGAGTTTTTCTGATTATTGTGGAATAATTCTTGAATTATTGATTGGTTATTTTAAATCCACAATAATTAGAAATAATAAATGTGTAAGAACCCAGATTTTCGGTAGAATTAAAACTTTTCTTATTAAGAATAAGTATATACGTGAATAGTGTTTATCATGCATGAATAGTAATTTATGGGTGAATAGTGATTTTGAGGACCAAGAAAATTTTCACGCCACCCTATGTACAAGACATGGTATGGATATTTCGAAGTCATATTAGTGATTCACGGAGCAAATAAGTGTATGTAAAGACGATCGGAATTCAGAAATTCCAATTTGTATTCTGGTGTAATATTTGACCGGGCAGTGAATTATATATTATTATATTCAAGAAATGAGATATTAATTTTGAGGAATTAAGGATTAAGTGACAACCATTGGTGGAGAAATAAAAATACAAGGAAGGATATTACATGCAAGTATCATGTAACTAGATAATTAGGAGAGTAAACTAGAAAGCAAAAAGTAACTAGATGAATAGTGTAAAGAATGTGCACCATACTTTAGGGGACAAGGAGGTATGACTTGAACCTAGGCTACTAGACTAGGGTGGAGACATGTGAATGATATACATATCAATACATATCAATAATACATCCCATAATTCAAACCACACATCAAACAAGAAACAAAACAATTAGCAAGCTTGTCCAATACTCCTTGCACAAACCCCAAGCTGATAAGATCAGCCATACATCTCTAATAATATCTAGATATCACATTATTTTGTCACTTGACCTTTCAAGTAACCAAGAAGCAAGCAAAACACTCCATTTCTCTCCATTCTTTCCAAGCTGCTAGCAGAAACACTCTCAAGAAGAAAATTCATATCTCCATTTATATCCATGATAAAATCACCATATTTTAACCACAGCTCCCTCATACTATGAAGAACATTCTCTCAAAATTTCATGTCAAGATGATGAGTATATCCTAGTCAAATCTCCTCCCAAAGTTGAAGAACCGAGCTGCCCAGAATCCTAGACAGCTTCTGTACTGATTTTCAAACGGCCATATCTCCTTCATTACTCAATGAAATTTGGTGTTCTTTAGCTTGTTGGAAATCTGTTAAGATGCTCTACAACTTTCCTTTAGAAGCCTCAATCAGAAAAGCTCAGTAAGGGCCTCATTTTCCATGATCTTTCAGTCGGGTTCTAATAACTCCGAATTACTAACTTTGTTTTCTTCATTTCTTTTGATCATTCAAGCTTACCCAAGGCTATACAAGGATTATACAAGGTTTAGAAAGCTATTACACACATCAAGGAAGGTATAAAACTCTAACCACTCTTAGTCATGGATTGTTTATGGTTTATAATGTTAGATCTAAGAGTTTTAGTGCATATCTTGGTTATAGGAGTTATGGATGATGAAAATCTTGAGGTTATATGTTGTTGATGTGATTTTAAAGCTTGTACTTAGTGTATATAACCCCATGTATGCTATAGAGACAAATCTTGGTGGTTTTGATGGTAGATGTGATGTATAAAGTGGGTTCTTGAATGTTTAAGAAAAGATGTGTGCTGTGTTAAATCCTGGAAGTATGTACTGTCTTGTGAGAGGGCTTTGAACCACTAAATCTTGTCACCCGAGGACCTAATTTATATGTTTGGAAAGATAATTGAATGTAGTTTCTAGAAATATAAGTTCATACCCAGGAGATGTGTAGATCTTGAGTTATGGCCGGATTAGTGCAGTGTGGTTCTGGAATTCAGACTGCACTGTGTTGTCCACTTGTGAACTGAGTTAGGACCCCTTAAAATTATGCTAGTATTATGAAAATTTGAGCGTAGTTAGATTATACAGTTGTGAAGGCTGTCCAAAAAGAATTAGAATAAAATTTGTATTTTTAAATTTTATAAAAATGTTAGAGCGAAGTGCGCGCGAGTTAAAATCACCTAGGAGGTTAGTTTAACGTAGTTTTAAGAGTACTCACTTGTGTTTCAAGTTTGAGGAATGGATTCGAGTCGAATGGGTAACGAATGTGATAAAGTGTTGACATGGTCATATGGGAGGGTTAGTGGTCACAAATTGGAGTCTTTAAGTTGGTCTTACATCCTTTAAAACCTTACGATTAAGTAGTGTTGTTAAGGTACTAACGTACGAATATTGATTATGTATAGATCTTCGTTCCACGTCGCGAGCTCGACCACCCCACCCTACCAAGGCAAGTTTACTTTTCAAAACTTATATATAAGGATTTTCACTTTATTGTTTGTGGCTTTCAAACGTATTATATGCTTATGCTTTATGAGGTTATGTTGAAGTTTGAGATATATGCACATATGTGTTTGTACACCCTTGAACTTAGAATGAAAAAGTTTTCTTCGGACAACGACTCTAGCAATAGAGGTCGTAGCGGTCCAAATATGCTATTGACCGGGGAGCGGTATATTATTGTATCGTGATTAAATTGCGAAAACCCAAAGGGTCATTCAGGAAGTATCGTATACTTAAGTATTTATTATTTTTACATTATTATAAATACTCAAAAATATCTATCTTGGATTAAAAGCTTATTTTAATTAAATAATTATTTTATTAATTGTTTATATTAAATCTCAAAATATCATTTATTAATTATTGTTCATTATTTTAAAGACAAATCTAATCCAAGATACCCTCATCGTTTTCAAACTCGAACTCTTTCGAACCCAAAACATTTTCAAAAACCCCCGGTCAGGTTTTGCTTCTTGTACACTTTTCAAGAATTATCGGTCGACTGAGGTCGAACTTCAACTACTCGAATTTTCTATCAGGTGTGGGACTCTGGCAGGTGTGGGAATCGTTGACGAATGATTCCCGGGATGTGTAAGCGGCCGTGAGCCAGGCGATCCATCAATTATTATTCCGGCCCAGGTGTTGCCGAAGGATGATTACGGATGTAGTTTTCATTGAGGGTGATTACGGATGTAGTTTTCACCCGAGGATAGTTACGGATGTAGTTTCTATCCTTCTACCGGTAGAGAAGACCCGCGGATTATTGGACTTGGATGTGGCGACTGATCATCGTCAATCCCTGTCAGGTTTTATGTTTTCTTCAAGTCCCATCCTCCACTTTGGAAAAATACTCAGACACTGCTTCTTGGGCCTAAGTGCCAAGTTGCCGATAGTGTGGTTTTTGATAAGAAAAATATTGACATCGTGCAGTATCTAGAACTGCAAGATTTTCTATAAAGATTGGCACGTGTTAGTGCACTCTTGCAATTATTTCAAAGAATGAAATGTTTTTGAATGAGAAACCTTCTAAGCTAATGGAAGGAAAGAGGTTTGCAATGATGTATTCCCTGTACAGTATGTTAACCGTAGAGTGTTTTGCCGAAAATGATATACTCATATGTATATATTTTCAAGCTTGAGATATATTGAAATGGGAACCTTATAAAGGGTTCATATGTTATTCTTAAAGCTCCTTAGGGAGTATAGATGTTTTATTCAAACTCGGACATATATATTGTCCAATTATGTTTTGAAATCTGAGATATATACCCCTATAGTTGGGAATGTTTTCGAAATAAACCACATTATTATTTTTCAAAATGGTGAACTTGCTGAGCATTATGTAGCTCATTCTTGCTTTATAAAAACTTTTCAGAAAGAGAAGAATTTGGCCGATTAACTCCGCACCAGCAGAAGAGGAGTAAAAGATTTACCCCGGATATGATTTAGTTCCTGATAAATACTACAGAGTAAGTCTGATAGGTTTTCAACTGTAATAGTAAGACTTGTCTTCAAGTGTAGTTGTATAAGTGGAAGTGCGTAAGATTCTGGATTGTACAGATGAATTGTAATATTTAGTGTTACTTTTGATTATCGTTTCTGAGGCACTAACTTGTTTGTGCGTAAGATTGAGGTCTGGATGGATGTATTGATGAGTTGTAAAGTTAATATAGGTATGATATGGTTGGATGGTGATGTGACAACTTGAATCTTTGACCTCGGATTTGGGGGCGTCATAAAATGTGTGTGTGTGTGTGTGTACATAGGTTGATAGGTTTCGGTGATAGATGTTTTTTCGGCTGACAGGTTTCGGTGATAAGATGTTTTTCGGCTAAGTAGGTTGTTAGGTGAGAAATTATTGAGCGGTGTAATTTTTCAAACATAACCTGTCACGCTCTCACCTAACCCACTAGTCCTTAAAACTATATAAATGATGAGATTTTGTTTGTGTTTAACATCATCATTTTTCAGATATACAGAGCATATACACACAATTGCTGAATATTTCGAGCTTTGATCGGAAAGATCTCTCAATCTAGCTGGTGGTTTTTAGATCGGATTTCATATTCTTGCTTTATACATCATCCTTTATAAAAACTAACCCTTGTTTTTGAATTTCCTCAAAGTTTTGAAAATGTCATTGCAGGGAAGCTTTTTTATTGCTAAAGTTAATCCTATTTCCATTCATTAAATCGAAACCATTCTTGATGAGCAATTTCGGGCTTGGACACAATTTCTGAATGAACATTCATTAATTCGCTATGCTTTAGTTACACCAGTGCAGCTTAACCATGATGCATTGCGTGAACTATATTGCAGTGCGGTTAACACTTCTGGACAGGACGGGTGTGCAATCACATATCGATTGTTTGGTAGGTCGATTAGGGTCACTGAACGAGATGTTAGTTGAATTCTTCATTTTCCTATGGAAAATCTTGTTTCTGATCCTACACCTGAACAGATTGAAATGTTATTTCGTTTTATAAGGTACCAAGATGGCAATTTCAATACTGGTAATCTTTCTAAAACGTTTCTAACCCAGTATTGGAATTTCTTCTTTCACACTCTTAACCATGTTTTTTCCTCACATAGAACAAATCAAGATCGAATACCTGAATTCCTCACATAGGGTATGCGGTCGCCAATAATTTGAGGATTAATTTTGGAAAAATAGTGTTTGGTCAAATCATTTTAAAGATGAAACACTTGGGAACAAGAGATGTTCGGACTCAAAATGTCAAATTTCTTTATCCAAGGTTTCTACAACTAATATTAAATTATTTTTTGAATGATGAAGACAGGGTACGCTTGGAAAATGGTCAAAAGGTGGAATGTTATTACATGAAGACGAATGAATTACATAAGCAAAAAGAACTATACGGATGTGCCTACAGTCCTAACTGAATATCTAAAGACTGTCCCACTTCCGTTGTTACCAAGACCAGTGAGAGCCGGTATATGACAAGGTAATATTTCAATCCCTGCTATTCCAACCTCTGTATTCCCTGTTGTGTCACAGGAAATACAGTTTCTACAGCCCCTAGTGGCCATCTTACCCGACCAAGAGCAGGAAATCCCACCGACTCTAACACAGGTCGAAGAGCCCATTCTACAAATGCAAACACAAACACAACAAACTACTACACCTCAATTGTCACTTAAACGACCAACCATCAACACTTTTGAGGGAGATAGTGCCTCAGCAGCACCACATAAGGAGTTAATTACATCAGCAGCTCTACCTCATTCTAAAAGAAGTAAATAAAATGAACCTGAGGTAACTGCAACTGTTAGTGAAACAATTCTTCCTTGTCAAATGATTGAAAATGTAAATAAGGTTTAATTGACTGGAGCAACTATCTTGAGTTCCATTTCATGGAACATAAGAGCGGTTGATGATCTTTCTAAAGATCAAATGCCTTCACAGGCATCTGAGGTGGAATTACCTACCTCAATAACTACTGGTGTATCTTCCATTTTACGGAAAGATCCATCGGTAGGTGGTTCTTTTATGAACCAAGTGTCTTCATAGACGTACGAGGGAAACCTGGGTTTTGTGCCATTTAATCGATTCAAGTTTAATCTCCCAGAGGGAAAATCTCTGGATCTCTTTCGAGATTTACCACTCTTTACCAGTGGTCGGCAACTCGCTTCACGCGAGGAGGAAAGCTCACGAAATTTCATTGCACCATCCATGACCTCTGAAAAAGGGGCTAGGATGATTTCATTTGCAGGTACATAAACAGAACATGTGGAAGCTCTGGAGGAGAGTTGAGGGAAACACGAACAGAACATGCAAGTGTAACCCAAACCACTAAACCGAGTGAATATATAGTGTTGAGTGAAACACCTGCAGAACGTATGAGTGAGCAACCTACTCAACCACATGCACCTGTAACCAGAAAGGAATACAACAGACTCCTTACACAGGTCCAAACAATGGAGAAAGAGTTGTCAAATATCTGTAAGTCCATTGCAGAAATCAAAATTTTCCAACTTATTCAACATGATGCATTCCAGGTTCAATTAAGTTCCATGGCAGCCCAGTTTAGTCATGCAATTAATTCTTTGGTGAAGACAGCTTCGTCCAATTTACCAACTCCACATCCTACTATTCTGGAGGATAACCCAACTGAGGGGGGAAAAGGTGGATGGGTAAGAAGCTACTAGGCGTAATAAGGGCAAGGAAAAGGTTGTTGACACGGAATCAACTTTATTTTGGGAAAGGAAAAGCTAATGGGAGTATTAGTGCTATGTAGAAAGAAAGCAAAGGCAAACTTGAAGATATGTTCAGTCTAAAGGAACAATTGTCTTAAACTTGGTTAATTTTAGAAATCTGGAAAATGTATATATATGATCCAGAATGCGCTTTAATATTATTTATCTTTGTATTTTATTTTTGTTGTATCAGTTGAGTTATCCTCTAGGGATTTGCTTGTCAAACCCTAACAATCAAATAGGGGGAGATTGTAAAGCATAATGTAATGTAATATGTAATAGAGGATATATATAACTCAACTAGGATAAAAGATAAATAATATTAAATCTATACAGGGATCGTGAAATTTGAAGAACAGGCACCAACAAGGATCAAGTCGCTGAAAGAAGTTCATTAACATGTTCAAGCCTCAGTGACAGAATAAGATGTACAGATGATTCAGTTGAAGAGCCAAAAAGATTCCATGTATTTACATAATTTGAAGATACTGCTACAGGCTAATCAATTGGAATGTAACGAAGGTGTGAAGATCAAGATCAGAGCTAGTCACTTGTGAACCAGACCAGCACACTAAGTGTCAGCACATACGAGAAGGATCAACACATTAATTTACAGAAAGAATTGCCAAAGCCTATTGACGATCAGGGACAGACATAATATTTCAAGGTATTGTCAAAAATTAATTTACTCTATGAAAATTAAATAAGTAACAGATTAATTAATTATTTATAACAAATAATTAAATTAATCTAGTACTTGAATTATTTTCAGAGATGAATTAAAACAGCAGAATAAAACAGAAGAAAGAAGCCCAAGAGATACAAAAATAGTATTACTATGCGCAGTTACTATGCAAAGTTACTATGCACGGTTACTATGCATGGTTACTATTTGGGGTTGGTGTAATAGTGCTCGGTTACTATTTGGGGTTGGTGAAATAGTGTCCGGTTACTATTTGGGGGTTGTTGGAATAGTGCTCGGTTACTATTTGGGGGTTATTGGAATAGTGTCAAATAATGACTTTCTATAATCTATAAATAGGCCTGTTGTATTTCATTTCAAAACAAGCCTCAACACATAACTTTCTCTTCTCTCTCTTATATCTTCTCTGTGTAAGCTGCTAGACAGTCCATCTAGTAGGAAAGCCGGCTTAGCCCGCTTTCAGGAAGTGTCGGGTAGAAGGTCCTCGTGCCTAAACTATCCTAGGAGTGTTTGATTTTGTAGCTGATCCATAGGATTAGATTGGGTAACAAACCTCCGGTTTTATCTATTCAAAGATATTTCCCAAACAGTTATGTTATTTCGATTCAGTACTTTTGATCTCATATCCACATCAAAAATCGAAATATTTTTAGAATAACGCATTCAACCCCCCTTCTACGTTATTCCGGACCTAACATTGTTACTTCTCTATTAGCCGACTCTGGCCGTGCGAGACCATAGGTTTCCTTCTTTGGGCCATGGATCACGGATAGAGTTGGTGACTCATTGCCGCATCAGCCCTAAATGAGTGGGCTTGGACAATAACCTATCTTCTAAAACCCTAGCCCGTCTAGGTAACTTGTTGCTTAAGAACTACGTATGGCTTGATCCCTATAAATAGGGTACGTAGGCACCTTGATATGGAGGAAAAATAGTTCACCCCTGAAAATACCTATCAAGTTCAGCCACACCAATATACACAAACCCTAATCCTTGTTCTTCATATTCTGAGATTTATATCCGTATTTAGCTCCGTCAATCCAGCAACCTCCAAAACATTGTTATACCAAAATCTCCCTATAACATCTGGCGCTAGAAGGAGGGGAAGTCATTGAATTGGGAGAAGCGATGACTAAATCACACAAAAAAAAGAACAATGGAGAAACTCCTGGGTTGCATAAGGTTAACAGGGACGATCCCCTGATGAGGGACCCCCCAGAGGACGAGGTGCCCGAGGACAACTCTAAGACTGGGTATGAAAAGGAGCAAACACTCCATGTCCAGAAGGTGGCGTTGACCAGCGAGGTTATGTCTTTTCTAAAAGGCCTCGGCGAGCAAGTGACCGATGTACAGGATAGGGTTGCAAAAGTGGAGAAGCGTTATAGCTCTAGAGGATCAAAGAGGAATGCCTGGACAGGTGATCGAACCTATCAAGGGGAAGGAAGCAAAGGCCCTATCAAGAAACTCATTGATGATTTCGATGATGTTGTAACAGATCAAACGAACCCTGACTGGAATGAGGAGCAGTATTCGCTTGAGAAGAAAGGAGGATACGTGACAAGGTCGCTTCATCTGAGGGGAGATCGGTTAGTGTTTTTGACCGTCTTAGAAAGAAGCTAACTGAATACGACCTCCGCCTCAAATTAGAAAAGTTTCGCGCTGAGAAGAAGGAAGGATCTAAGAACAAAAGCAGAGACCTTCATCGACCATTGTCTTCTCATCGAGATCGCGAGCGGTCATATCATCGTGATGACAGACCCCCTTCTCACAAAGAGCGTGAGCGGTCCTATCATCGCGATGACAGACCCCCATCTCATCGAGATCGAGAATGATCCCAACACCATGAAGAGGATCGTAAAAAGAAGGATCGCAGGAATGACCAGGAGGAGTCTAGCATCCCAAAAAAGATTCAGTCACACCATGGAAGTACTGGAGAGAAAAAAGAAGGAGACAAGGAGACCAAAGTGGGAGACTATAAGCTGGAAGATTTGAAAAGGGCCTTGGATGCAATGAATAATGAGAAAGGGATCTTTAGTAATGTGGGCTCTTCTTCACCCTTTACCCATGAAATTCGAACTGCTCCACTTCCTGCGGTGTTTCGAGGGCATCATTCAGATATGACCTATAATGGAGATACTGATCCAGCTAAGTTCGTAATTCGATTCAACAATGAGATGGATGTATACCAGGTCTCGCAGCTAGCGAGGTGTAGGTTGTTCGCAGCCTCGCTAAGGGGAAGTGCTCAGCAGTGGTTTTCAAAGCTAGGAGCACTGGTTATTATCAATTCCTGGGAACAATTTATAGATATCTTTATCAAGCAGTTCCAATCTTCAGTTCTCTATGCACCCCCTATATCTACTTTAGCAAACATAAAACAAAAGGAAGGAAAAACTCTTCATGACGATTTCAAGAGATTCAATGCTGAAGTGCCTCGAGTACGAGGTGCAAATGATGAAGCTGTGAAAAATTTCCTTATTGCTGGAGTAAGGGAAGGAACTGAGTTCTGGAAGAAACTACAAGAGCAAACCCCTAGCACACTTTCTGAGTTGCATAGGGTCGCTGAGCCTTTCAAGCGCGTTGAGAAGTCAGTTGCAGATCTAAAAAAGAATAATGAAAGGAGTAGCAGTTGGAGTAGAAATAGGGGAGTGAAAAGGAAGGATTCTAGAAGCCCGAGGCGAAGAAGGGATCGAAGCCCAAGCCCAAAAAGAAGATAACGCGATCCACCAAGGCGATCCCCCCCTCGAACTCGCCCTGCAAGGACAAAAGACAAATTTGTCCCTCTGGTTGCCTCGATTGATCACATCTATGCTGTCAATACGAACAAATGAGTATTCAGGAAACCCACACAAATGGGTCCAAAAGGAACTTCAGACACTAGTAAATATTGTGCCTTTCATGAACAAACAGGGCATGATACTATGGATTGTTGACAGCTCAAGTAGCAGATTGATTAGTTAATTCGAGATGGAAAGTTGACTGAATGGGCAGTTCCCGAAGTGAAGAAACATAATGTGAAGTCAGGTCTCGGTTACAATGATGTTCACCACCTAGACAAAATGAAGGGCCCCACAAAGAAAGGGAAAAGCGAGGCAGAAGCATTCATGTAATTATTGGAGGACCCCATGTCGGGGGAGACAGCAACAAGGCCAGAGAGAGGTATGCTCGCGAGACAGCAACAAGGGCAGAGAGAGGTATGCTCTCGAGGCTAAAGAGCGACCCTTCACTAATGTTCATCACCTGCAGGAGCGACCCCGGAAGCTCTTTAAGGGGGAGGATACAAACATTATGTTTATTGAAGAAGATGCAAAGTGGCTTCACTACCCCCAGTCTGATGCCCTTGTTGTCCGAATTCGAATTGGATCGCAGAATGTTTATAAGGTCCTTGTTGACAATGGGAGTGCAGTGAATATTCTAACGTACGAGGTCTACCAAAAAATGGGGTATGTGGACAAAGACCTTATCCCTACGGTGGGACATCTTTATGGTTTTACTGGAGCTTCAGTGAATGTCAAGAGCCTCGTAAGGCTCCCTGTTACCTTAGGGGATGAGCCCTGTATCACTACACAGATCGTGGACTTTATGGTAGTTGATCAACCTTCGGCATATAATGCCATTGTGGGAAGGCCAATCCTTAAGAAAATGAGGGTAGTTACTTCCATTTATCATCTCTCTATGAAGTTCCCTACCCTTAATGGAGTTAGATGTGTTAAGGGGGCGCAGCATGAGTCACGCGAATGCTACAACAAGGCCATTAAGTCCGCAAAAAAGGGGAGAGTATCTACGATTGATAGGATGGAAAGCGAAGAGGAAGATAGGGCTCGTAAGACAGCCTCGCGACCCTTTAATGAATGTAATATAATATATATTGAAGAACTTCCTGAAGGTTATTTTGATAATTGGGGTATTCAGGTAGAGTCTAGACCAGGGGCCCTAATGATGGAAACCTCCCAGCCAGTAATGGTTCTGCAAGAAGGGATCGTTGAAGAAGCTATGGGCAGTGATAACGAGGAAAGCCCAGAGCAGGCAACTGTGCGAGCCCGAAAAGGAAAATGGGTTCGCAAAGAAACCTCCACACTAATAGAGTTGCCGAATGGAATCACACAAGAAACAACTGTTATGAATGAGTATGGACATGTGGGCGCGACCCAAGGTCCGAGTGCTGGGGTCACCCAACCTCAAAGTGAGAACATCAATCACTGCGAGGCGAAATCAATCCGGGCTCGCGAGTATGATCTAGACCTCGATCCTCGCATCCCAGAACATGTGGAGCGAGCCGGAGTAGCTGAAGTACTATCTCTATTCTCCTTGATGTACAGGATTCTTCTAAGGTGCTGAAGATAGGTTCACAACTCAATCCTGATCTAAGAGAAAGGCTCATTAATTTTCTGAAGGCCAACCTTGATGTGTTCACCTGGTCTCATAAAGATATGGTTGGGATCGATCCTAATGTGATGTGTCATAGGCTAAACTTGAATCCCAGCAAAAAAGGAGTTAGCCAGAAGAGGCGACCCATAAGTGGAGAATGAACCGAGGCTCTCAAAGAAGAAGTGGATAGACTCCTCGAGGTCGGGCTCGTTAGGGAATCATTCTACCCTTACTGGCTCGCAAACCCTGTCCTTGTGAAGAAGCAAAATGGAAAATGGAGGACATGTGTGGATTTCACCGACCTCAACAAACACTATCCCAAGGATAGCTTTCCACTTCCAAGGATCGATCAGTTAGTAGATTCTACGGCTGGGCATGCACTCCTTAGCTTTATGGATGCTTATTCGGGGTATAATCAGATATCCATTTATGGGCCCGATCAAGAACACACCTCGTTCATCACTGATAGAGGCCTTTATTGTTACATAGGGATGCCCTTTGGTCTTCTCAACGCTGGGGCTACCTACCAAAGGCTTGTTAACACAATGTTCGAGAAGCAAATTGGAAAGACAATGGAAGTATTTGTGGATGACATGCTTGTAAAATCCAAGGAAGCTGGGGACCACATCGCTCACCTAGCTGAAATGTTCAATATCTTGAGAAAGTATAGAATGAAGCTCAACCCCCAAAAGTGTGTATTTGGGGTCGTATCTGGAATGTTTCTTGGGTTCATTGTCAACCACAGAGGTATCGAGGCTAACCCGACAAAGATTAAAGCCCTAATGGAGATGAGATCGCCCAGAAATGTAAAGGAAGTGCAAAGCCTAACAGGAAGGATAGCTGCTCTTAATAGATTTTTGTCAAAATCATCAGACAAGTGCCAGGAGTTCTTCAAGGCGATCAAGAAAGTAGGAAAGAATTTTGAGTGGACCTCGCAGTGCGAGGAGGCTTTTCAGAAGATCAAGGAGCATTTGGGATCGCCACCTTTGCTCTCAAAACCTCAGGAGGGGGAGACACTCATTGTCTACCTCGCTGTATCAGAGCATGCGATCAGTGCAGTCTTAGTTCGTGAGGAAGAAAAAATTCAGTACCCTGTGTATTATGTCAGTCGAAGAATGTTAGATGCAGAGACTCGTTACACTAATATGGAGAAGCTTGCCTATGCCCTGGTGTTGGCCTCGCGAAAGTTAAGGCCATATTTTCAAGCCCACAAGATCAAGGTTCGAACATCTATCCTTTAAGGCAAGTAATGCAAAAGCCAGACACATCAGGAAGACTCTTAATATGGACCATGGAGCTAAGTCAATTCAACGTCGAATATAAACCACGAGGAGCAATAAAAGGACAAGCCCTGGCAGACTTTATACTGGAATTCCCTCCTCAATCTGAAGGAGATGCCTGGGCTCTTATCGCGATCCCAGAAAGAATAGAACCTGTTAGGCCGAATACACAATTAATAATCAAATTTGTATGAGAGTTTAACAAGCAAGACGTTTATGCACTTAAAAACTTTTGGTATTAAGAACCCTCTTCGTGATGTAAACTATCACAAAGAGCTGCTAGGTTACAATAAAGATAATTCATTACACGATACCCTTCTAGGATTAACCTAACTGTATTTATAAAACATACAGCTTCGATACAATCTCTAATTGATATTCCTAATAATCAGCTATACAATGATATCAATTACAGATTGTCACACGTCTCCTAAGTCAACTCGATCTCTTTGATAGCTATCCAATCTTCAAAGATATCGCTTCCATAATAAATCTTCAATCACCGTTGACCAGTAGACGCTGCCTCCAGACAGAGTTTGACAAACTCTGTAGAGCTTCCATCTGTCAGAGTTTACACTAAACTTTGACCGCTTCCAGCTAAACTCTGACAATTCACTATAACACTTAAACACTGATTAAAACACATCAATTATATTTAGCAATCTCCCCCAACTTGTTCATTAGCAAAAATGCACAAGTTAATAACAGTAATTGATGATGTCAAAACAAATAGACAAATACAGTGTTTATACAAATTCAGAGTTTAAGCTTCTACTTAACAAAATCTACAGAGAATAAGAAAATCCTTACAGACTTTAATCTCTAATCTCTTCAAGATCTGGTGTAGCTCTGAGATAATCTATGAGCAATCTTCTTTCTGCATTTTCAAGCTCAATCTCCATAGCTTCTTTAATCTCTCTGAGCTGAGGATCACTCTCATCTGTCTGATAGATAGCAGCCCTAAGATCATAGATTTTGTTTCTTCTCATCTCATTTCCCAGTCTGATAAATTTGACTTCTTCTGACTTTGAATTGAAATCAAGTACTGTGATTCCCAAATCAGTCTTTAATTTTCCAGTACCTTTCTTCATTTCAATAAGATTGCCATTGTAATCCCTATACTTAGGAACATATCTGCTATTATACTTCTCTCCTCTGATTGCCAAATTCTGAAGCATCCTCTGTCTGAGCACATTAGTAACTGATTGAGTCCTTTGACTATTCACCTTGAAAAGATATTGAACATATTCTAGTTCTTCCCAATATTTCAATCCAATATCATTCTGACCAATTCTAAATACTGTCCCATCAGCCATGAAATACAAGAGAAAATCCTTCTTTAAACTCTTCTGATGAACTAACTGTACTGATTCCTGTCTGTCCAAACTCTCTTGAGTGACACCACGACCTGGAACAGCCAGTGAAGAAGGATCTCTAGGACCAGTATATTGCCTTTTGTCCTTGTGTGAACCTAGTCCACCCTTATTGTTTCCAACCTTGCCAGTCAAGGCTCTTGCATCAGAAAAATTCATAGAAACTCCAGATAATATATTTGGATCATGAATTGTTCCTTTCCCAAAAACTGATTTCAACTGAGAAGATTGTAAAGGTGTGGTCACAACTTGTGATGCAACAGAAGTTGTAACTTTCTTCTGTGAACTTTCTCCTTCAATGCCTTTCAGCTTGAGTTGAGCTTCTGCTGCCATTGTTTCCTTTGAAAACTGAGATCTTTGACTAACATCAGCTCTTTCCTTGATCACAACACCTTTAACAACAGGCCTAGGAGCTTTTCCTTTCTTTAACTTACCAGACTTTAAAGCCTTGAGATGTTCTTCTTGTAAACTCTTTTCTTCAGCTTTAATGTCCTCAATTGTAACTCCTTCCTCATTCTCTTCAATAAACAACTTAGCAGCCAATTCTTCATCAGTCTGTGGATTAGAAGGTAATAGCAAACTCTTGGCCTTTGAAGTACCTTGAGTATCAGTGTTTACACCAACAAACTGTGATTTAGAAGACTTGCTAGTTGTCAGAGTTTGAAATTCTTCAGTTTTGCTATTTCCTTTACTACTTGCTCCTCCATCTCCAGCTTTATCCTTTCTGATCAGAGTTTGAGATTGCTTGCATTTGTCTTTAGCAACTCTCTCCCCCTTTTTGACATCATCAGGCATAAGAATAGATGTGATTAACTCCAAGGAAGTAGCAATAGAATCAATCTTTAGGGACATATCATTCTGATTTTGTTCAACTTTGTTCAGCCTGTGAGACAAAGTGTCTTGATTCTGAGTAAGATATTGAAATTTATTCTTGTTGTCAAGTTTAATCATTTCAGCTCCTCGAACAACATCACCTCGAACATCAGAGATTGCCTTTTGACACAGATCAAACCTCGAGTTGAGAGTCTTCACTTGTACAACTGTAGCCTTAAGACAAGATAGAATCTCTGGATTTGTAATTGTTCTGGAGGTTCTCTTGACAAATTCAGCCTCAGCTCCTCGAACAACATCACCTCGAACATCAGAGATTGCCTTTTGACACAGATCAAACCTCGAGTTGAGAGTCTTCACTTGTACAACTGTAGCCTTAAGACAAGATAGAATCTCTGGATTTGTAATTGTTCTGGAGGTTCTCTTGACAAATTCAGCTGCTCTTGCAGGAGGAAAGATACAAGTGTCCTTGTACCAGTCATTGGAAAATTGTTCAAGGTGTTCTTCTTCAGCATCTGCTTGATTTGAAGGACCAGCAAAATCCTTAACCTTAGCATCAGTCTGGACTGGTAAACTCTGAGAAGGGCTTGACTCAGTATTCCCTTCAGTTTCATCTCCAACCTCAGCTTCAACATGATGAGAGGATGGAGGAATAGGAATAGATGCATCAACAGTGCCAATAACATCCTCTGCAACAGGTTTAGTAGTAGAGTCAACAATAGGCTGTACAACATCCTCTGCAGATTGCACAATAGTCTCAGAGTTTATCTCCTTAAGTTGTTGATCAATCTCATCTCCTCCTTCAGCAGTCTGGTGTGCATCTGAGAGTAATTCAGTATGTGATGCTACAGTTTCAGAAAGAACAACTGTAGGTTGATCAGCTGCACCAGTATCAGAGATAGGATCAGAGAATGGCATGAATGAATCAAGAATATCATTCATTGGAGAAAAACCATCTCTAGTATCCTCTTCTGCAGGCATTTCAACCTCTGCAGACATAGTATCTCTTTCAGCCTCAACGGTAGGTGTTTGCTGGGAAACTACCTCTGGAGCTTCAACATTTTCATCAACAGAATCATAGATTACCAATTTTCTTCTCTTAGCTAGAGGCACTTCATCTGAATCCTCTTTACTAGATTCTGCTACCACTGAGGGTGACTTAGGTTTGTTTGCCGTTTGTTTCATTCTTTTCATTCTTCTAGTATAAACAGCTCCAGGAGATGTCTGTTTTGCTTTGATGTTTGTCTCTGTTGTCTTCTTAACTCTTGCATGTCTTTCAGTGGTTGCTGCTGATTGCTTTACTCTGCCTCTTTTTGCTTTAGGCTGTGGTTGTGGTGGAGATTGTGATGGTTCAGAGTTTGTTTGTGAAGTGTGTGAAGGTTGTTTTGTAGGTGCTGAGTGAGTAGGTGATGTAGGTGGTTCAGTGTTTAGTGTTTGAGTACGATCAATGTTTAGTGGTTCAGGTTGTGATTCTGGTTGTGGTTCTGGTTGTGGTTGGTCCTGAGGTTGGTTGAGAAAATTCTGTTTCTCTAATCTTATTCAGTGTGTTCTGTAATTTTTTTTTATGTTTATGAACTGTTCTTCAAAGAATTAAATCAAAGAAGATAATATGAAAACTAATTAAAGTAATCATATAAGGAACAAATTCATCAACAATAATCACAATTAAATCAGGAACAGAACAGAGTACCAATTCGAGAAGTGTTTTGTTCTATTCGAGAAGTCTAGCATTCGACAAGTCGAGGCGGTATTTGTGAAAACACTATTCGACATCTCTGAGAGTCAACAAGTCAAAGTGTCATTCGATAACTCAGAGATTCGACATGTCCATTACTCTATTCGAGAACTCTGAGAGTCAACAAGTCAAAGTGTCATTCGATAACTCAGAGATTCGACATGTCTATTACTCTATTCGAGAACTCAAGAACTCAGAGTACGAACCACAAATCAACAATACACTTATTAACAGTTGTCAAAAGCCCTATTTACTCCAAAATTTTCAAATTATCCAAATGAAAATTTACCTTAGAGTACGAACCACGAATCAACAGCGTTTGTCAATTCTCCAACTTTATCACCGAAACCCTTTCAAAAATTGCACAGTTGTGAAAATATGTGTGTGTGAAGCAGAGTTTACTGAATCAATTTTTAGAGCATCTGATTTTTCATAAAATCCATAAAGTAAATCAATAAACACTGGATGCACAAACTGTCATAGTAAACACTAATTGTATGATGAAAGCTAAACTCTGTAGTAATCAATCTATATACAGTAATATTTAATTTATTTTATACCCCCTCTATATATATATATATATATATTTTATTCTATTCATTCCAGTAATTAGAGGTTGGAACCAGTCACCAAAAATTCAAAAATCTTAGCCCTTATCATTTTGATAAGTTCCTGGGTCATCCTAGTATTTGACTAGTCACCAAAAATCAGAGAATTTTAGCACATATTATATACCAATAGGTTCCTGGGTCATCCTAGTATCCAACATAATCTCAAAGGAGTATAGCAACCTATATACATTTTGTTTGGGGTATTGCAGTAAGCATTTTTAATCTACCAGTGTATAACTAATCAGAGTTTAGAGTTCATCAACATCAGTAGTTATTCATGAAAGGCAATGCACACAGTATTTATAGACTCAGAGTTTAGGACAAGATAAACTAAGAGATGCTTTAAATATGAACCAGTATCATGCTGTGTTAATTTTCTGTATAATCTAAGATTAGATCACAATAACTCAGAAAGATTCATGATTAATTGCTGAGAATCATGCTGCATACATATTTCTTCATTGGTGTTTTCATTCAGACAAAAATCAACTCAGAGTTCACAGAGTTTATCAACTTATTACCAGTGTATGACATACAGGCATGCTGACAGAGTTTAACAGAGTTTGACAGAAAAACATGTTAACAGAGTATGCATAACAGAGTTTAATCAACAGAGTTCACTTAGCACTTAACCAATCAGGAAATATGAGTAATACAATACATAATTAAAATTTGAATCTAACCAACATTCCTAGTCAGAACCAGAGACCATTCCTAGTTTATTTTCCAGTCTTGTAAATGTAGCTTCACTCAATGGTTTAGTGAAGATATCTGCAAGCTGTTGTTCTGTAGACACAAAATGTAGTTCAATATTCCCTTCTTCCACATGTTCTCTGATGAAGTGGTACCTTATGCTGATGTGCTTGGTCATTGAATGCTGTACTGGATTACCTATCATAGCAATAGCACTTTGATTATCACAGTAAATAGGAATTTTTCTGTACCTCAATCCATAATCCAGCAATTGATTCTTCATCCACATGATCTGTGCACAACAGCTACCAGCTGCAATATACTCTGCTTCAGCTGTTGATGTGGAAATTGATTTCTGTTTCTTGCTGTACCAAGAGACAAGTCTGTCACTAAGAAATTGACAACTTCCACTAGTACTCTTTCTGTCTATCTTGCAGCCTGCAAAGTCTGCATTAGAATACCCAAGTAGCTTGAAATCTGATTCTCTGGGGTACCACAGACCTAATGATAAGGTGCCCTTGAGATACTTGAAGATTCTTTTCACAGCTGTCAGATGTGGCTCTCTAGGATCTGCCTGAAACCTTGCACAAAGACAGGTTGCATACATGATGTCAGGCCTACTAGCTGTCAAGTAAAGAAGAGATCCTATCATGCCCCTGTAGTTTGTCATATCCACTGAAACTCCTGTGTCTTTGTCCAATTTAGTTGTTGTTGCCATGGGAGTTGATGCAGATGAACAGTCAAGCATACAAAATTTCTTGAGAAGATTTCTGGTATATTTTTCTTGATTAATGAAAATACCATCATCTGTTTGTCTCACCTGTAGGCCTAGAAAGTAACTAAGCTCTCCCATCATGCTCATTTGATACCTGGACTGCATGAGCTTGGCAAACTTCTTACAGAGTTTATCATTAGTAGACCCAAAGATAATGTCATCAACATATATCTGAACTAAAAGGAGGTCACTTCCTTGATTGAAATAAAACAGAGTTTTGTCAATTGTTCCTCTGTTGAATCCACTTTGTAGAAGAAATTGAGCAAGTGTCTCATACCATGCTCTTGGTGCCTGCTTAAGTCCATATAGTGCCTTATCTAGCCTGTAGACATAATCTGGATATTTGGGGTCCACAAATCCTGGTGGTTGTTCAACAAACACTTCCTCTTCAAGCTTTCCATTCAGAAAAGCACTTTTTACATCCATCTGGAACACTTTGAATTTCTTGTGAGAGGCATATGCTAGAAAAATTCTGATTGCCTCCAATCTTGCAACTGGAGCAAATGTTTCATCATAGTCTATTCCTTCCTGCTGTGAATAGCCTTTTGCTACCAGTCTAGCCTTGTTCCTTGTGATAACACCTTCACTGTCAGTCTTGTTTCTGAAAACCCATTTAGTACCAACAATAGATCTGTTCTTTGGCCTTGGTACAAGGGTCCAAACTTCATTCCTTTCAAATTCATTCAACTCTTCCTGCATTGCTGTTATCCAGTAAGCATCTTGAAGAGCTTCTTCCACTTTCTTTGGTTCATTTTTAGACAAGAATGCATGAAACAGACATTCACTTACAGTAGCACTTCTTGTTTTCACTTTTGCATCTGGATCACCAATTATCAAATCAGGTGTATGTGATTTAGTCCATTTCCTAGCAGAAGGCAAATGACTTCTGTCAGCATGTGATCCTCCCCCTTGATCCATGCTCTCCTGATTTTGTTGTGATCTTTCTTCATTTTCTGAGACTTCCCCTGAACTTGACTGCCCAGAGTCAGAATTTGAATTTTCAGAGTTTGAATCATCAGAGTTTGATCCAGATTTTTCAGTTGACTCAGTATCAGTGTTTGAGTCTTCATCTTGATCATGCTCCCCCTCAACTGGTTCTTCCCTTTGTTGTGGCTGAGAAGTTTCTCCAGTGTTTACCAGTAGAGGTTCAGAGTTTGTTTCAACAGAGTATGTCAGAATTGTTTCATCAGAGTTTACTTCATCAGAGTTTAAATCTTCATTTTCAAAGTTCAGTTGATCATATTCATCTTTGTCTTCAAGTCCAGTTATCTTCTTATCATCAAAAGACACATGTATAGATTCCATGATCACTTTAGTTCTCAGATTGTAAACTCTGAATGCCTTTATTGACAGTGGATAGCCAACAAAAATTCCTTCATCTGCCTTTAGCTCAAACTTGGTCAACTGTTCAGGATGAGTCTTCAAAACAAAACATTTGCACCCGAAAATATGAAAGTATTTCAGGTTAGGCTTCTTTTTCTTCACCATCTCATATGGTGTCTTTCCATGCTTATTGATCAGTGTAGCATTTTGAGTAAAACAAGCAGTTTGAACAGCTTCTGCCCAGAAATAAGTTGGCAATTTTGCTTCATCAAGCATAGTTCTGGCAGCTTCAATCAAGGTTCTATTTTTCCTTTCAACTACACCATTTTGTTGTGGTGTACCAGGTGCTGAAAATTCTTGCTTCACTCCATTTTCCTTGCAGAATTCTTCCATTGTTGCATTTCTGAACTCAGTTCCATTATCACTTCTGATGATTCTGACTTTGTTACTTGATCCTTTGTCCAGAAGCTTCACATGCTCCATCAGAGTTAATGTAGTTTCATCCTTCTTTTCTAGAAAATACACCCAAGTGAATCTAGTGTATTCATCAACAATGACTAAAGCATATTTCTTCCTTGCTATAGACATAACATTTACTGGACCAAAGAGATCAACATGCAGAAGATGATAGGAATCAGTGATTGAAAATTCTATCTTGCTCTTGAAAGATGACTTCCTTTGTTTAGCCTTCTGACATGAATCACATAGGCCATCAACATTTAACAGAGCCTTTGGGAGTCCTCTTACAAGATCTTTTCTGATCAATTCATTGATGTTGTTCAAGTTCAAATGTGAGAGTTTCTTGTGCCAATTCCAACCCTCTTCACTAGACATTCTTGTAGACAGGCAAACAGCTTTTCCAACAGAGTCTATCAAAAGCTTGATTTCATAAATGTTGTTTTGCCTATGACCAACTAGAACAACCTTTCCTGTAGATTTGCTGATAACTTCACAATATTCAGGTTGAAAATCTACATGATATCCCTTGGCACAGATTTGACTCACAGATAACAAGTCATGCTTGAGTCCTGGGACATGAGCTACATTGTTGATGATGACATTTCCAAGATTAATATTTCCATATCCCAATGTTTTTCCTACATTGCCATCACCATATGAAACTTTTCGGCCAGCTTTCTCCTCATAGTCTGATAGCAGGGCTTTATTTCCAGTCATGTGTCCTGAACATCCACTGTCCACGACTAGGGTTGCCTCCCTGTTGCCCTGCAATCACAAGCAATTACTGAGAGTTAGATTTAAGGATCCAGACTTGCTTGGATCCTTTGACATTCTTAACTTTGTTAGCTTTTGCAGCGGAATTAACATTATCAGAGTTTGAGCTAACAGTATCAGTGTTTACACTTGCAGTATCAACTTTAACCCATTTCAGATTGGGTTTCAGTTCATAGTAATTATGATAGATAGCATGATATTCTCTGCAGGTATAAATGGAATGCCAAGTGCTTCCACAGTGTGTGCATAAAGTCTGTGGCTTAGTTCTAGCAAAATCCTTCTTTACCTCAGACTTGGAAGGTAAAGAATTTATATTTTCTTGGAGCATAACTAGCAAGCATTGGTTTATTTCCTGAATGATGCCTACTTTTCCATTTCTGTTATTATTTAACACTCTCTGTTTCTTAACAGATTTTAACTCCTTCAGTTTATGTTTGAGTTGTTTATCTGTCATTGAACCAATATTAACCTGTTTAACACTAGTTTTTACTGATTTACTTTTAACAGCTTCTTTTTCATTTTCAGACAAAAATTTACTGGTTCCATGTACAAAATGAGGTCTGATATTAACTTGATTTTGAAATCTAAGTTCATCTCCCTCATTATAACCTAGACCAACAGTGTCTGTTTGAAAAATCTGTTGAGTGTCCTTTCCAGAATTAGTCCAAGTCCTAATTTTCTTATTTGCTTCCTCCAACTCAGATTCTAGTTGTTTATATTTCTGAAGCAAATTCTGTTCTATAGAAACAGCATCATCTCTCTCTTTCTGAACTTGTTGCATGTTTTCAAGTTTTTCTTCAACAAGTTTATTTCTAACCTTAAGTTCAGAATTTTCAGATTTTATCCTCTCATTTTCTAAAGTCTGATCCCTATAACTTATATGCAATGACTTAAGATAAATTCTTAATTGAGCAATGTCATCAATATTATAAGCATAGGTAGTTAGAGGTACCTGATTTTCAGAAGTTTCTGATTCAGTAGTAGCCATGAGAGCATAGTTCACTTCTTCATCAGAATCTGAAGTATCTGCCCAATCTCTGCCTTTAGTGTAGAGTACCTTTCCAGTTTTACCCTTCTTGCACTCAGGAGCATAGTGACCCATCTCCTTACATTTGTAGCATTGAATTTCAGATTTATCCTTCTTCCCCTTAGAATCTCTCTTATCAAACTTCCTGAAGCTTTTCCTGTCTTCATATGAATCTCTAGAAAACCTTTTCCCTTTCTTGAAATTCTTGAAGCCCATTTTCTTGAAGGTCTTCACCATCAACACAGCCATTTTCCTCATTTCTTCTTCATCATCCTCAGAGTCAGATGATTCAGAAGAGTTTGAATCACAATCAGAGTTTGATGATTCACTTTCTGAGTGTATGACCAAAGCTTTTCCCTTCATTTTCCTTCTTGATGCCTCTTTCTTCTGAGGCTTCTCTTCAACATTAAGAGCAACAGACTTTGCCTTCCTGCTTGATCTCCTGTTTCTCTGCTCCATTTCCAATTCATGAGTTTTGAGCAGCCCATAGATTTCATCAATCTCTGTTTCAGCAAGATCATAGTTGTCTCTAATAGTGGTTGTTTTCACATCCCACTTTTCAGGTAGAGAAAGAAGAAACTTGAGATTTGAGTCTTCTAGATCATACTCTTTGTTGACCAATGACAGATCATTGAGCAGTTTACAGAATCTATCAAATGTTTCTGTCATGGTCTCTTCAGGTTTAGCCTCAAAATGCTCATACTCTTGTGTGAGTATGTTTCTCCTATTCTTCTTAATAGCCGCAGTTCCTTGACACTTGACTTCAAGAGCATCCCATATCTCTTTTGCAGTGGTGCAGTTAATGACTTTGTTAGACATAACATTGTCTAAAGCACTATGCAGTAAATGCCTAACCTTTGCATCCTTAGCAATTGATGATAGATCTTCAGGAGTCATGTCCTTCTTTTCCTTTGGAACTATTTTAGCTTCTTCACCAACAGTTGCAACAGATAGCTTTGTAGGATTGTGAGGGCCTTCATAAATCCTGTCAAGATATTCTGGATCTGTAACCTCCAGAAACATAGTCATCTTGACCTTCCACATAGCATACTCTAATGGCCTGAGAATAGGAACCCTGATTGGTTCATAATGACTCACAGTAGTAGGAGCCTTTTCAGAAACAGTAGGTGTTGGTGGAGGAATTGCTGACATGATTATTGTTGTGTTTAGATCTTAACCTGTAATAAAGTAACAGATTGGCTCTGATACCACTTGTTAGGCCGAATACACAATTAATAATCAAATTCGTATGAGAGTTTAACAAGCAAGACGTTTATGCACTTAAAAACTTTTGGTATTAAGAACCCTCTTCGTGATGTAAACTATCACAAAGAGCTGCTAGGTTACAATAAAGATAATTCGTTACACGATACCCTTCTAGGGTTAACCTAACTGTATTTATAAAACATACAGCTTCGATACAATCTCTAATTGATATTCCTAATAATCAGCTATACAATGATATCAATTACAGATTGTCACACGTCTCCTAAGTCAACTCGATCTCTTTGATAGCTATCCAATCTTCAAAGATATCGCTTCCATAATAAATCTTCAATCACCGTTGACCAGTAGACGCTGCCTCCAGACAGAGTTTGACAAACTCTGTCGAGCTTCCATCTGTCTGAGTTTACACTAAACTCTGACCGCTTCCAGCTAAACTCTGACAATTCACTGTAACACTTAAACACTGATTAAAACACATCAATTATATTTAACAGAACCCGAGGCCAAGGAATAGAATTCGGCCCCATGGTGGGATCTTTATGTGGATGGTGCGTCTAATAAGGAAGGAACCGGAGCTGGGATCGAACTTATTACCCCTGAGGGTCATAAGATAAGCAGTGCTGTTCACTTCGCATTTTAGGCCTCCAACAATGCAGCAGAATATGAGGCCCTCATCATTGGCCTCAAACTTGCATTGAAAATGAAGGTGGAGAATCTCACATCCTATAGTGATTCTATGCTGGTGAGATACCAACTTTATTGTGGCTGGTAAGCCAGGGGTGAGCAGATTGAGCTATACCTGCGATGTGCACAGAGGCTGATTAAGAAATTTAATGAGGTCAAGGCGGTTCATATCAGAACAGAGAAAAATCAAGGAGCAGATACCCTCGCAAAGCTAGGATCGCGTTGCGAGTCCACCTTACTTGGGGTTATACCACTAGAAATTCAGGCTAAGCCTAGTGTCCCTGAAGGGTATGTTCTGGAAATCGCGAGCTCAGAACCCACATGGATGACCCTTATATGGGAATACGTAAAGAATGGGGTGCTACCTCAGGATAAAAAGGAAGCTAGAAAAATCAAGTATCAGGCGGCTCGCTACATGATATATGATGAGGTTCTGTACCGAAGACGTTTCAACATTCCACTCCTGAGGTGTATTGATGGTGAGAAGCGCAATTACATTCTAAAGGAAGTCCATGAAGGTATATGTGGCAATCACTCGGGGGGTAGTTCGCTAGCCCAGAAAATTCTTCGTCAAGGGTATTATTGGCCTACACTGAAAAAGGATGCATTTGAGTTTTCAAAAAAATGCGATGCCTGTCAAAGGATCGCTAACTGCAGCAACACCCCAGTCTCCCAGCTCACCTCGCTAACGAGCCCATGGCCCTTTGCTATGTGGGGTATTGATCTAATTGGAGAACTCCCAAAATCTAAAGGAGGACTTAAATATGCAGTAGTGGCCGTGGACTATTTCACAAAGTGGGCCGAGGCCGAGTCACTTGCAACAATAACCGCCAAAAAACTAAAGGACTTTTTGTACAGAGCAATTGTGTGTCGCTATGGGATCCCATATTAGCTCATTTCAGATAATGGGAAGCAATTTGACAGTAAGGAGATGATGGAATTCTGTGAAAATTTGGGGATAAGAAAGAGTTTTTCAGTTGTGAGTCACCCTCAAACAAATGGTCAAACTGAGGTCATAAATAAAATCATAAAACACACTTTGAAGGTCAAACTAGAGGAAAGCAAAGGCAACTAGCCTGAAGAATTGCCAAGGGTCCTATGGTCATACAACACGACCCCAAGGACCACTACAGGAGAGACTCCATTTTCTCTAACCTATGGTTGCGAGGCCATGGTCCCTGTGGAAGTGGGCTCAGGGTCGTTCAGGAGAGAACATTACGATCCCGTGGCAAACGAGGTGAATCATTGACTCTATCTAGACATGATTGAGGAAACCCGAAGCGAGGCTCAAGTGAGGCTTACAGCATATCAAAGAAGAGTTGTGAGGTATTACAATGGGAAGGTCCGTGTACCACATCTTCGTGTGGGGGACTTAGTGCTTAGAAGAGTAATGCCTAACACTAAGGTCCCTGCTCATGGGGTCTTTGGAGCAAATTGGGAAGGGCCCTAGAAAATCTATGCTGTTACCAATGAAGGAACCTATTATCTCACTGATATGAAGGACAAAGTTATTCCGCGAGCATGGAATGCGGAACATTTGAGAAAATACTATCAATAAAGGCTTCGCCCTTGGTAGTCTCTATCTACTACTACTTAGCATGAATAATTCATACAAAGTACTGGGGGTAGTGATAATATAGACACCTCCCCTTTATGATGTAATGATTTTTTGGGCCTCGTCCCTACTTATCAACTTTTGGGCCTCGTCCCTATTTGTCAACTTTTGGGCCTCGTCCCTATCTATCAATTTTGGGCCTCGTCCCCATTTATCAATATATGAGTTCGTTTGCTTTCTGAATTACTTTTTAATTTTGCATTCAATCTTCACTTGCTTGTCTGTTAGTATTTACATTTTAAGGTCCAAGCCATCACAACGATGCGGCGATCGTACTTGAAATTAGCAGCTCACACCTTAAACTATCTACAATAATCAAAGGAATCTAAGCAAAGGAATACAAATCTAAAGTTATTCAAGGCACTTCGCATCTATGAGCACAATGTATATCTCAACATCTTTAAAAGCGAGGAAAAAGCAAAGTAAAAGTGACATCAATATGAGGCCTAGCGACTGCGAAGCCAAATTACTTGTGCAATATGGTATGAACAAAAAAGAGTCATAGGAAAGAAAGCAGATGAACAGATCGCAACACGATCCCACAATTCTTAACAGTTATCAAAAGAAAGTTAAAGAAAACAATATTACAAGCGCGAGGCATTCAAAGGGTGCCCGCATCCCCAATTCACGAATTCAGAAGACTACATAAAAGGTTCAAGGAATGTTTTCATTGGGAGTGTTCTCAGTTTGGTTGACATTGGCAGCCTCCCTTGCCTGCCTCGCTTCCTTCGCTAGCCTCGCCTCCTCAGCATCCTCATCTGCAATCTCCTTCTTGAGAGTTTCAGCGAAGTCAGCGCTACCTGGTCCGAGCTGGTCCCAGTCAAAATCAGGAATCGTTCGGATGAACCCTTTCATGAATGAGACCTGACCCTGTGCTAAAAAGGTTCCCTCAGCAGTTGTAAGCGTAGCCTTTGCAGCATCCAAATCGATTTTCAGCTTCGTGATCTCCTCACCCTTCTTTTTCGCAGCCTTTTCGCTTGACTTCTTCAGCTCCTGCAGGGATTTCTTGAAGTCGTTTCACTCCTTCTTAACATTTTTTAGATTAGTGCGGAGCTTAGCAATTTCATATGATAGCTTCTTCTTGAAGGTCTCCTCGAGGGATCGTTTGTCCTCCACCTTCTAGAACTCAAGAACTTTATTTTCTTATCCAGCTGAAAGAAGTTCTTGGTATGAGCAGCCTGACGGATGAAGACCTCAGCCAGACACTTGGTCAGAGCGTTAACATTGTCTTCTGGGGTCGCCTTCCACTAGTTGGAGGCCTCGGCTTCTTCAGTATACTTGTTTCCCAGTGAATCGAATAGATGTTGGGTCACATTTGCATTCACGGTACGAGAGGGTGGTTGAGAGGACCCATCCGGTTGCCCATACTTCTTTGCCCGCTTTAAAGGGCTCTGCTCGGGGGATTTTTGAACTTGATCCCCAGCAAGGTTTGATTGGGTTGGAGGATCGTTGATGACTTTGGGAGCTGTTGGTTTGATGAGTGGAGGAGGAGCTTTCAAGGTAGAGACCGCTTTCGAGGTCGCGCCCTTCTTAATTCCCTGCTGGAGAAAGGGAGGAACTTGGCCGCTGCGATTCGACATACCTGAGAGGAAAAAGAAGAACAAATCAAAAAACAGTCCAACAGTTCATATATAATTAAGAGATGATGCATATAAAAGTAAAGGAAATGTGATGCAATAGTTTTGGGTCGGTTTATTAATGAAGAATACCCTCATCGTTTGTTATTTTGACACGAGAAGACGAGGCCTCTTCTGTCATTTTTCTTTTTCGCGAGGCTCTCCTCGCAGTGGAAGGCCCCGCTTCAGGAGATGAATCAATCCCATCTTTTAAAAATCCGCATTCGATTAAGTTCTCGAGGGAAACAAGAGTTCTAATATTTCTCTCCTCGCGAGTCGATTTGGTTAGTACATCATCGACCCGTTGTTTTTCTTCGCCCTTAAGAATGGTACGAACTTGACCAACTACGATACCGAAGAAATTGTTAGTTGGGAAGAAAACAATGAATATAAGAAAATGAGGACTACAGTCTCGATGGGAAGTTCACCTGGGAGATAGTTGAAGCTTATTTTAACTCTGGGGACCTAGTGAATATAGAGGAAGGGCTCTTTCCACGAGCCGGTGTTGCTTATTCCCCCGGGAAGAAGGTTTTTCTTGTTAAACTCTGGCCATATAGAAAAGTAAACGTAGCCAAAATCTTTGGCTCCACATCGGTTGAGCAGAAGAAAATAGCCCATGTCCTCGCGTCTATGGGAGGATATCCAAGTTTATGATAGAGGATGTAAAGAGCGATCATAGATCTATACCCGTTTGTACTTATCTGAATAGGAGCCAAATGGTAGGTTTCACAAACGTCTCTGATGAAAGGATGGGGGGGCGAGGAGACACCTATCTTCATCAAAGGCACTATCAGGACCATCCTTGGCACCCTGCCACCGTTCTCTTCATAATTAAAGCGATAACATCGCATTCCGGGCTTGGGGAGGATGATTTTGCCCTCTGGCCTAAACCTGTTGACCCCCTCTGTAATGGTCCTCACGGTCAGGCTGGTGGATAAGTCTCGATAGGCCAGAATGCGAGGCTCTCCTGGATTTACCTTTGAACCAGGTTAAATATCTTTCGGGCGAGGCCCACCTACCTATATAACTCCCTCTAATATTTCTGGTTGAGGGGTCGGCACATAAGGATTCGGCGAAGCCTCTGGGATGTAATTATAATTTTTAAAGTTCACAACTCTGGACACCTCATCAAGACCACCATCATCTGAGGAAGGCTCCTCATAGTCAGAATCATTTGAGTTAACTTCGTTATCCCCCACTCCTTCGAGATCATAGTAGGCATCGCCTAGCGAACCCGTTGGAGAATCACTTATATGGATGGGTGAAGTTACAGGAGGTGGAGGATTTTGGCGAGAAGTTGTGCCTCTTGTGAACTGAAATCTTCTCCCTTCTTTTTCAACGCTTCTATTTCTCTTTCAATAGATATCATCCCAGCTTGAGGCTCGTCTTGGCCTGGAAGTACTTCTAATGATTGGTCTCGCGGGCTTGAAGGGTGTTTTGTTCTCCATTTATTCAGGGGTACCTCTCTGGTATACTCCTCATTTGACCACAAGGGATCAAAATAAAGCTTAAATGAGTTCTCACTAGTGCTCGTGGCCCTTGCGATGTTAGCAGTGGCCTTCTCACTGATCTGAACATTGGGAAGGGGGGAAGGCATCCTCGATCTATCGTCGTTCGACATCTGAAAAGAATGTGAAGAATTAAGTGTGTACCCTCACAGAAAGCAAAAGAAAATAAAGGAGGAAAAGAATAAATGAACAGAAAAGCTCTACGTGTTCTCACTTCTCTCACGAGGAATACTCTAAAGTTGTTATTCTAAGTAAAAGGAAGAGGTTATGATCCTAAAAGAGTCGTTATACTACCTAAGCGAGGATGGGATCGCAAGGTGAAATTGGTAGTGTGTGATTGCAATCATAAGGGATCGCATCGCATGCAATTAAAGCTATCTAATTATGCAATTACAATGAAGAACAACAATTTAAATGTAAAGGAAGAATGAAGACTTACTTTTTCTTGAAGAATGTTGCAGAAAATTTGAGAAAAGTTGGGGTCGCTGGTCTTAGAGCTTGCAAATTTTCGTTGTTTGATCCGGGAGCAAACTGGCAGCACTTAGACAATGTGTTTATGAGAATGAAAAAAGGAAATGATGGTGACAGGAGTATATATAGCCATCAGGTGAGAGAAAGTCATGGGACACGTGTCAAGATCTCAACCATTGAATACACATCTCGAGACACGACAACTGTAAAACCTCTTCAAATTCTTGGGGTCGCAACGTTTCCAACGATCATATCTATACAAATAGCGAACCAAGGCCTCGCATCGTGGTATCAACAGATTGATTCTTGAGTCCACATCGCATCTTAAATGACAATATGGACTCGGGGGGTAGTTGTTATGCCCGAATCTGGCATGATAGCTAAGTTGATTTGATTAGCTAAATTAATGGTTCATAATCTATGATGGGCCTAGAAGATGGTAATTGGGTCACTAAAGCCCACTATCAGAACCAGCCTCGCGCGACTTTGCGATAATATCTCTACTACAGGGCCACCTCCCTTGTGACCACCTTTGAGGGATCGCCTTGCATACGATTCCCACCAAGGGATCACTTTGCCTCAATCATCACATCTACAAGCTAAAAAGGGATCGCTATCTCATTCTCTACTAGAAGGCTCATAGCTAGACCCCTCGAGGTCATATGAGTATCTATGTACTTGGGTTCGCTTCGCATGGCTAGGCCCCTCGAGGTCGCATGCGAGGCCCTTGTTACTTCTCTATTAGCCGACTCTGGCCATACGAGACCATAGGTTTCCTTCTTTGGGCCATGGATCACGGATATAGTTGGTGACTCATTGCCACATCAACCCTAAACGAGTGGGCTTAGACTATAACTTATCTTCTCAAACCCTAGCCCGTCTAGGTAACTTGTTGCTTAAGAACTACGTATGGCTTGATCCCTATAAATAGGGTACGTAGGCACCTTGATATGGAGGAGAAACAGTTCACCCCTGAAAATACCTATCAAGTTCAGCCACACCAATATACAGAAACCCTAATCCTTGTTCTTCATATTCTTAGCTTTATATCCTTATTTAGCTCCGTCAATCCAGCAACCTCCAAAACATTGTTATACCAAAATCTCCCTATAACAGAGTGAATTCAAATTTATACTTTCTCTAGACTTTTTAAAATTTATGGAGTTTTAGAAAATGAAAACACGTCTTATTTTCTCTTTATATTATAGATACTCCTGTATTTATTTAGGTTCCTACATGAAAATGTTCTTTTATTATGTTAACGCATCAATTCTTTTCTTTTTAAATACAATGATTTTTTTTATGACAATAGTATTGGATTTATGAATAAATATTTCTACTAATAGAAGTGTAATTAACTTATATAAAAAATGTATAATTTAAGAAGATCGTACTTTCTATAAAATATTTAATTATATGTCATTTCTATATATTCAAACACCTATTCTACTTCTAATAGAACTTTTATTAATATGTTTTTTCTATAAATTCGAACTCTTATTCTCTATAAATTCGAATTCTTATTCTACTTCTAATAGAACTTTTAATCATATGCCTTATAAATACTTATTCTACTTCCAATAGAACTTCTAATCATATGTCTTCCCTATAAATTCGAACTCTTCTCATTTATAAATCCGAACACCTATTCTACTTCTAATATGTTAAATGATATTTTTATATTTATTAATGTTTAAAATTCTAAAATTCTAGAAAATTAGAAAAATAGATTGAGACGATCTTAAAGCACCACCTAAGCTCCCGCGTATCCTCCTTTATATATATTATATAGATAGATACTCTTGTATTTATTTAGGATTCCTGCATGAGAATGTTCTTTTATTATGTTAACACATCAATTCTTTTTTTTTTTAAAATACGATGAAAGCACTTTACTCCCCCATCCCTTACTTCCTTTCGTTTAAAAAACTCGGGAGCAGAATCTTAAGCAAGGAATTGATGTTCGATGATAGAGGCTTTGCAGTGGTGTTGTGACTTGTGAGTATATGATATAAAAGTTGTGTATGGGTGAACGAGTTTGAAGTAGTAATTCTGTACACGAATTTTAAAAAAATTGAATACTAATTTGTTTAAAAAAATTAGGAAGGCTTTAACAATTTTTAGAAAATTAAATATACATTTTTGGAAGGGAATAACAATTCTTTTTTTGAAAGTATTAACCAAACAACTAACAAAATAAATCCATATTTGCTTATAATAATATAACTTGTGAATATTTGATATAGAAGTTGTGTATGGATAAAAGAGTTTGGAGTAGTAATTCTGTAGGTCACGTTTTTAAAAAAATTTGAATACTAATTTATTTAAAAAAAATTGGAAGGCTTTAATAATTTTTAGAAAATTAAATATACCTTTTTGTAAGGGGTTAACAATTCTTTTTCCAACCAACTAACGAAATAGGCCCATGTTTGCTTATAATACAGTGAAACCTCTATAAATTAATATAGTCGAGATCGAAGAATTCTATTAATTTAGAGAGGTATTAATTAATCGATAAATTAATAATTATTAATTTATAGAGGATTTTTGACATCAAATCAAATTAATTTCCAATTATATACATTTAAATAGAATGAATTTTACAATTTATGTTTTATACTTAATTCAATTAATTTAATATACATTGTTTTACAAATTCAATGAGTATTAGCAAGATTCAAAGTAAATATTTATGTATATTTAGATTATATCAAAGATAAAACAATATTTTTGGAATCTTTTGCACGTAAAGAAACATTCAAGATATCAAAAATATTGATTAATGACTTTTTCATGTTTTACGAAAACACTACATTCGAACTTTTGGATGCAACAAAGAGGGTTAAGGATGAGTTTCGTAAAGATTCAAATTTTAAGAATCCTAGAATCATATTTTATAATAGGGATAATAGTGTAATACATATATTTTTATGATCATAAATGATTTATTAATTTATAATATTATTGGGACCATATATTTATATAGGACTTTGCAAAAAAATTATTATCTTATTATCTTATCGAAATTGATCATTTTTTGAACTCACCCAAGTTGGGACCAGAAGAAATTATTAACTTAGAGAGATTATTAATTTATCGAGTATTAATTTAGCAAGGTTTTACTGTAATACTAATTTATTTAAAGAAATTTGGAATGCTTTTAACAATTTTTAGAAAATTCAACATACATTTTTGGAAGGTGTTAACAATTCTTTTTTTCGAAAGTGTTAATCAACCAACCAACTAACTAAATACTCTTGTTTGCTTATAATAGTATAATATAATATAGATTAACTAACCCACCAATTAACCAAATAAACGCATTAGTATAGCATAGATTAACCAACCAACTAACCAAATACTGTAGATCCATATTTGCTTATAATAGTATAGTATACATATTTGCTTATAATAGTATAGTATAGATAGCTTGTGAATATATGAAATAGATCTTTCTTTATGGAATTAATTTAAGGGTGCTATCCAATAATGTAACAGACGAAAATGAGAAATTATGAAAACCAAATTAAACAAAATTGAAATGAAAATACAACTGTAGCTTTTCAAATTAAAGTTTAAAAACCAACTAAACCCATTTTCGAAAAATAAAAATACAAAGACCCATGCTTGGATTGGACCGCTCTTCACTTGAATCTTTCATTTGTTAGCTAAGCTAGCATCGCACCAATTAGCATCCCCCAATGGTTCAGCACTCTTCTTCTGGGTTATAGTCAGCATCATTACCGTTGTCTCAGGAGTTCACATCAATATCATCATCACCGATCTTATCGGCTACACTAACATCCTTGTCCTTGGCTATGGCAACGTGCATCCCCCAATGGTTCTCTCCGTCTTTCCCCTAAATAAATAACCGAAAGAAGTCATTTCTTGATCAACTAAATCAGATGCAAGAGGAGCTAGCTTGATCGAGTTGAATTTATACTTGCCTGGATTAGATTTGGGCCAAGGAGAGACTTATCTGGTGCTGGTACCTCGTTGTTGTTAGACCTGCGTTTTGGATTAGTCATTCCTCCAGTACCAAGTTGCTGCACAGACATAAACATCATGTACATATCATTCCAACAAAGTGACAGACTTCAACACTATAATATTTTAAAGCAATGTAACTAATATTATCAGTTACCTGACCACCATCGATGATGTTTTGTCCATTGAAAAGGTTTGGAACAGTCATTTTTCCAGCACCAAGTTGCTGCACACAAATAAACACCGTCGGACAACAAGTGACAAACTTTAACAATCTAATATAAAGATAATATTTCATGTTCAGAACCGAAAATATAGATATACAAGTGACCTGGTTAATATAATCTATTCATAAATAAATTTAGTCCAGCAAAATACATACATGTTCATTCGATGCTGAGGTATTTCCAAACTGATTTGCACCAAAAGAAATCTCAGTATTAGGATCTCGTCGCACAATTCTCACCTACACAATTTAAAATATTAATTTAATGGTCCAATAACGAAGAATATATACCTAACATGAGAGTATATATTGATAGAAGTTATATGTGTATCATACTTCAGTACCTCGCCACTATTGATGCTACGTCCATTGAAAAGGATTTGATTAGTCATTTGTCCACCACCAAGTAGCTGCAGACACATAAACATCATACATATCAATCTAACAAAATGTGAAACACTCCAACCCTCTTTGTAAAGCAATGGAACTAATGTTTTGTCTAGGATCAAAAATAAAGATATTTAAGTGACCTGGTGAGTAAAAAGTTAGTCAAGCTAAATACATACATGTTTATTTACCGCTGAGGTATTTCCGAACTGATTTGCATCCAACGAAATGCCAGTCCTTATATCCCGTTGCACTATTCCCTGCTACACAACTTAAAAAATTAAAACAATGGTCCAATAACAGAAATAATGCATCGAAATAAGAAGATGAAGATCTGTATTCACAGAAGTTATACATGTAACATACTTCAGTTACCTGACCACCATTGATGATGTTACGGTAGGGAGCAGTACTAGAAGTTCCAATATAATTGTTAGCTCCTCCAGTACTTCTACAGGGTGCCACCAACTTTCCAGATCTCTGCTCACTTCTCAGTTGATTAATCAACATCAAGTGTGGATTTCCAGAGAAAATAGTTGAGCAACAATTTAGATCGATCCAGCGTGAACCGTTAATCTCAACACTTCCTTCCAAAATGCGGTCCACAAACTGTCGATATTTCTGCATTTCACATTGTCCATCCCGTAATAATGAGGAAATTGCATGATATACACTTAACATTTATGTAAAATATATTCATATAGTAATTACTTGCATCATGCATGCATGATTCTGAACCAATATCTAGTTTGTCCTGAACCATCATCAGGTCATAGAACTTATGCTATGTGTTAACTCTTCAGTAAAGAAATATGTCCGGCACTAGATTCCATACTATTCTATATAGTTTAACATTATTCATACACCTGTAGGTGGCTATTAACTTGTTCCCGTCTAAGTTCTGGTACATTCATGACCTCCAAAATCCTTCTGGGGAGAGCTTCTGCATAAAATTAATTTCGAAGATCATAAATATGCAAATAAGGATTGCAGATGAAATACACATATGATATATCGAGCTTACCGTGATAACCAAGGACTAACAGAGCTTCCACAAACCGGGTATGGAGGACAGGTGTCCAGACTAACTTTTTAGTCCTTGCTGTTTCATAATCGACAATTCATTGTTATTATTACTGTAATCTATATATTATTTTTAGTTACTGTTATCTATGGGCCAGAATTTCTTACCACTTGAAACATTATCAGAAGAGATTGCAATGTTTCCTTCTGCATTTTCTTGAGAAGTTCTATTGATTCCGATTGGGGAAGCTCTGTTGATAATAGTACGTTTCCACCATTCAGAAAACTGCCATATATTTTTCACATCTTCAGCTACTATAGGCTTCACTAGGAAGAACTGTGCCCCATTCTGAAGTCCCTTGATCATAACTTCCGCTTGGCTATCAGATGATATCACTGCTCAAAGTTCAAAGTTTATTAGTAACTGGCAGCAATTAACTTCATTATAATTATATAATACACATACATTTACATATACTCATATGTGTTGAGAAAGTAAAAACTCACGAATCACAGGTAAACGAAATTCTTGGTTGATATGTCGTAGAAGTTCAAAGCCATCCATGTTTGGCATATGTACATCAGATAAAACGATATCATAAGGTTTAGCCCGGAGTCTGCATAGAGCATCACTGGCATGATTTGCTGTTGTCACTGAAATTAATAGTACACAAAATCATTAGTGAATACGTAAAGTACAAGTATACATATCTCTTAGTGCACATGCTTAATTAGATTTATAAAATGTTTAGTATTTATTGAGACATCTTTTATTAGGCCGAAAGGACCAAAGGGTTATCAATTACTAATGACAATCATGAACTACAGGTAAGGATTAATAAACCATTAACGCATACATGAAGTCCTAGTATTGCGGGAATTAAGGACATGTACATAAAAGTTACAATAAATACCATTTATAATTTATTTGGATCAAATTTTCTCTATAATTTAAAAGAATTAATCTAACACTTAATTTGTTTATATATCTGTAATATTTAGGTATATCATAACACTAGCGAGAGCAGGCTGTATAATCTTTGCTCTAGTCACAAAACAATTTCCAGGAAATCAACAAATATCAAATAGACTCTGATACCGTCTAACCAATGCAAAACAAGCATATTTATGCGGCTCGTGGAGATATAGAACACTTATATTAATATATAAGAACATTGTATGAAAGTTTAAAGAATATATGTCAATCATAAAATAACATGCACTCAGTTAATAGATAAAATTGGTCCAGAAAACAACAAAAAAAACATAGCACACATGAAAATAACTTATCGATAAACTAAAAGGCCTAAATGACCCTAACTCCCTCATGATGAACTATGATGTTTAACAAAATTAATTTATTTCTAAGTAAATTAAATAAACCCAAGACTAAATTTTGAAAAAAAATTATTCAAACTATACGTTGAGATGGTAAAACACCTTCCATAAAAATCTGATATGGAGGACTAGAAACATTAAATATTTACGAGATGCTTTGGTTTAGTGAGACTGAAATCCAATTAGTCTTGTCGACAAAAATGACATGTTCAAGTCCATCGGTTTACAATAAATACATCAATAATTCTACAAGTACATCAACAATTGTTACCATAAAATTCAATCAGACAACTAAATGACATTAAAAGATATTCTTCGTGGTCACAAGTTGAGCAAATAACATGCACACATAATACAAGAATTATAGATCACACACAGAAAATCAATATCAAATAATCCTGGTATAAAAAGTTATAAGATTTGTTAAAAAGACCTTCGTAGTTCCATTTTTGCAGATTCGCTTTGAGAATAGTTAAACATGTGCGATCATCGTCTACCACCAAAACATTATACATTTTCTTCCTTATAGCTGATACTGAAAATAAAATGAACACCAAAAACTTTGTATGAATAACGTTGCAGTTTCTCAATATATAATCGTGCTTAATATGGATGGGAGTATATAATAGTGCAGATATACCTTTGAGAAAAAAAACACGAATCAAGGATGTATGGTGGCAGGAAAGCTAAGGTAATAAATAGTAAGATGTTTGCAAATGGCAAATGGCAAATAACAAATTGGCTCTGATACCACTTATATAGGCCCAAACTTCTTAAGCGGCTTCTAGAGTGTTCTATAACCAAAGAATTTTAATATTCCTAAAATAATAATAAGCATAAAGAATAGTATCCGAATTTAAAGATAAACATGAAGAATATTATCCTAAATTAAAACATAATAAATAAATTTATATTAAAGATAAACATGAAGAATAATATCCTAAATTAAAACATAAAAAATAATTTTAACCGCCTTCTAGAGTCTTCTATATTGTTTGCATATTGTTTCCTGCTGCTTTTTTCCTTCATCAACCATCTAACAAAGTTTTTTTAATTCTCTTTTATAATATCTCATATTAATAAAGAGAAATATTCAAATCTTGGATGAATCGTAGGTACATCTATGTGCTAATATTTGATAAACTTTTTCATTAAAATGATTAATTATTTGTGCAAACGATCATCCCCAAACAAAACGATGAAATGTTATCTAAATGTAGACTCACATAATCCAATCAAAATTTTCTTGATTAATAATATTTAACTAATATATTGCAAAATACATAATCCAAAATAAATATTGTTAGATTCATGCATAACCAACTAAATATTCAATCAATATGCACCAAATCATCCACAACATCTTGTTAGTTACGTAATAATATTTTATGTTTTCCTTGAAGGTTTAATTTTTTTGGATTATTAATAAACTTGATAAAGATGTGATTATTTTCGGTGGGGCTATAATATCTTGAGTATTGCGGAGGATCTCTTGCCTCAAGACCGATAAAAATTGTAATAATTTAAAAAATTTAGCTTATTTTGTTTTCGTATTTCAATATTATTGAATGTACTTTAAACTTTTCTCCCACAAATGTAAATGTAATATATAAAACCATAATGAGATAAACCCGTAAATGTAAATAAATTTTCTTCATTTGTTATACTCATTATTTTTGGGATGATATGATGATAGACAAAAACAGGCTTGGTGCCGACCCAATTCGGAGGGTAGTTTGGAGGGGTAACGGTCATGGGCTTAAACTTAGAAAAGAGTCCAATTTTTTCAAATTTTATATTAGCAATAGAGAAAAAAAATAATAAAAGGAATATAGAAAAACATCTTTCACTACATGATGCACTTAGCACACTTTACACTACCAAAATTAAAATTTTCATCTTCTCCTCTTTCTCCCTCACATTCAAATTTTTTTACATACACATTTGTCTTCACCTATCATTAAATACATTAAAAACTTCAAGGCTTCCAGAAAATTAAGCCATTATTAACATTAAATTTTCTTAAAATGTTGACCTCCTCTTAAATACGGCAATGTGAATATACTTTTTGTGCGATTTAAATAGAGACAATTACATTTGAAAATTGTATCACCAAAAATTTGACATCTCCAAAAAATTGTAGAACCCATATTTTTCAATTGTTAAATTATGTATTAAATTTTTAAATTGTTTTTAAATTTTCATCCGATAAATGTAAATGTAATTTATAAACCAGTAATGAATAGATATCAGGGATGATTTTCTTTATTTGTTATTCTCATTATTTTTGGGATGATATGATGATAGACAAAAGTAGACTTCGTGCCGGCCCGATTCCGAGGATAATTTGGAGGGGCAATGGCCAAGGGCTCAAACTTAGAAAAGGGCCCAATTTTTTTAGATATCATATTAGCAATAGAGAAAAAATTAATAAAAAGAATATGGACAAAAAAAACCTCTCACTCCATGATGCACTTAGCACACTTTACACTACCAAAATTAAAATTTTCCGCTTTTCCCCTTTCTCCTCACATCCAAATTCTTTTTATTCTCAAATTTGTCTCCACCTATCATTAGATAAATCAAAAATTTCAATGCTTCCCGAAAATTAAGCCGTTATTAACATTAAATTTTCTTTAATGTTGACCTCCTCTTCAATACTTAATGTGAATTTTTTTTTTGTAGTTAAAATAGAGTCAATTATATTTGAATAATGTATCACCAAAGATTTTACATCTCCAAAATATTGTAGAATCCATATTTTTTTAATTGTTAAATTATGTATTAAACTTTGAAATATCAATTACTTGAACAACTTTTATTTTATAATTTATGAATAAATATGTATTTTCTTAAATAATAAATTATTATAATAAAATTACTATCATTTTTTTAAAAAGGGTCCCGATTTAGTATTTTGCCCATGGTCCCAAAATTTAAGGGCTGGACCTGGCATAGTGTTAATTCTTTCAAACACATAGGAATAAAAAAATGTAAATGTGTTACACGGATCAATGACCCTGTACTTATAGTATTTGTAAAAGGGCAGGTAAGTGAGAGTTTATAAATGATAAATTATTATTTCATTTTTTAATCTTTTGATTGAGTACACACTATTCTCGATTCATTTCATTTTATTTGCATATGCTGCGTTATTTGAAACGAAGTTTTTATCCAGAAAATGTCTTTGTATTTTCTTGAGTAGAAGTATGACATACTCAAATTTTATCATATTTCTCTATGTTAGAAAGAATTAGAGTGCATTTATTCATGTTGCACTAATAAGATGAATAATATAATAATTTTATAGCTAGACATTATTTTAATATATGAAATTTGAAACTACACTTTACTTCACTAAGTAAGGATTTACAAGTTATGAGCCTAATGGTAAAGATCTAAACATATGTAATTTAAGACACTAATGTAATAGTTTTGGTGTATTCCAGTATACACACATGAATAGTGATTTTATGTACCTGAAATAATAATGTATATTTTTTTAAGTGGTTCTTTGTGTTTGATTTATGTTAGAGACCACTTTGCAATTTATTCTAAAATAAAAATATTATTCACGGTGTGTAGTTTGTAGATTCAGACAATTTGCCTTTGAACAATACTCGACATGCATTACACATTAGGCCGGTGTATGTATTACAAATACCATTTGCGTATCTAGTTGTATAAAATGAAATTAAGAAAAAAAATTGTAAATCTATTTAGGATCAAATAGTTTAAAAGTTTGGACGAATATAAGTGTCATACACATGAATAGTGATTTTTATATATCGCATATATTGATTTATATTGGTGTAAAGAATAACAGTATTGCACTGGAGATAATTCGATAGGTTTACAAAATTCTACTATTTATACAAAAACGAGTAGTGGTTTTTATTTTTATGCATTAGATATTTATATATATATTAATGATTCTTTTTTTGAAACCTAATATTAATGATTTATGAATAATGATTTACGCTAGCATTTTTTTCATGTGCTTTTTTTTACGGTCATACAATATTTAAGTCACATTTATAAATATAAAATTGACATTAATGGCATGATAGGGATCGGCCATTATTTATTATTAGACATTATTTATTGATTGTTTTTATATGTATCGTTGAACTTATGATATTATGGATTACTTTTATTAACCCGTTTGTTTTGGACATTAGCCTTTTAGGATTTTACTACAGGTATATATATACATGATGTATGGATTTTATTGGTACGCTTTGATTATACATTTTTCTTGGAAATATTATTGAATAAATATTCTTGTAATTGTACATTATTATTGTTTTAATCTCTTGTTCTACATCAATGTACATATGTACATATTTTTTAACAATTTAAAGGAAACATTTATACTCAATTATAAAAGGCGAAACATTATAAGTTTGGTGATTTGATTTTTGGTCGATCATTCAATTTAATTAAACAAAAGAGCAATATTAAATTTATTTGTAACTAATCAATGCATTGAAAGTTGGTTGGTACTTGGGGAGGGCCGGATAGTGGGCCTATTTATTTTAAACTATTTTAATGGTCTGAAATTAAAAAAAAAATTAACTATTCTAGTTAAAACCCATCACTAAAACCTATTTATTTGGGTCGGTCCACTGACCTATTTATTTTAAAACCAATTTATTGGGTCGGTTTATGCGCCATAAACCTTTTCTAATGGCCTAACTATTTTTTAAAAAAAATTAATAAAAACAAATTTTACTATCCTAATTAAAGCACATCTCAAAAACCTATTTTTCTAATTTCCTTAGGCCGGTTTACGGGCCTCTTTATTTAAAATATTTTTTAATACAACTTTTAAGACTTATTTATCTGGGTTGATCTACGGTCTATTTATTTTATAACCAATTTACTTGGGCCGGTTTATAGGTATATTTACTCTAAAACATATTTTAATGGTTCTAATTATTTAAAAAATGTATTTACCTATTTTAACATGCCTAATTCATCTATACTTTTACACTATGTTATTAAAGTTGAAACATTAAAAGTTTGTCGATTTGATTCACGATCTGTCGTTCTATTTAATAAAATAACTAAATTAATTATAATATCCCTTACAAAAATAATCAATTAAAACTAACAACTCATTTTTCTAGCTACGAAAACATTATCTCTTATATGTTTTCGAAGTAAAGCCTCCAAAGACACCCATTGCACCCACATCAATTGCAATCACTAATAAGAAATCTTTAAAAAAAACAGCATTATATTATTTCTTGTGAAACTTGAGAATCTCGAACTTTTGAAAGGGGTAAAGTGCTGACTGATAAGCAAATAATTAACTTAATTACGATTAGGCCTTTTGGAAGATGTTTAAAAACATATTTGTGTCGACTTGCCCCAATAGCAAACAATATCTTATCAATATGGACTTAAAGTCCGTCTGCAGCCAACGAATAAAGAGCATCAATTTATAACAATCTCAATATTGCTTCCAAAATGAGACTACTAGACTAGGATGATCAAGGTGGGATACTCTTGTATCTAGGAATGGCTAGGTAGGCGAGCCTAGTATGCGCTTAATTAGGACGGACCAAAAGTCAGCCACGTAGCCGGAACGGGCCTCGTTGACATTGGTATAAGTACCCTATTGTTGCATCTTATCTATTTTCTTTTGATTTTTGACTTTAATGAATATATTTATGGATGGTGTGTGTTGTATATGTATATATAGATAACTATAGAAAAGAACACGTGTTTGAATATTTTTCTTCATACACTACCTAATATCTCGTGCGATGCACGGGTTATTTGTAATATTTGTTTATGTAATTTATCTATGTTTCTTTTTGTTATAAGGATTTCAATTACTATAAATTGTTGAAATAATTAAATCTATTAAGATAATTAAATCTATTAAAATATGTTTATAAAAAATTAATTCCTTAATATATGTTAAAATTAAAATAGTTATATGTGCCTGACCCAATTAAAATATATTTTTAATAATTAGACTTTAAAATAAATACCCTGAGAGATGTTTTATATTAGAACTAGTTATATAACCTGCGCTTCGCTGTGGCATTATGATATTTATTTAAAATTTTAAAAAAAAGGAATGAATTTTCAAATCTATATATTATAAATTTCTGCATAACCCATTCCTTAGGTTCGATACCCATATTTAGATTCGGATGAAGTTTTTACTTTTATTTTAATCCATGGACTATCCATTTTTAGGTTGTGTATCTGTATTTAGGTTTGCATAAGATCCATATTAATATTTAACCCATTTTTAATTATAGCAAGTTTGTATGCAAAATTTAGATATCATTTAATGTAATCGACAATATTTATGGTATTTCCACTAATAAAATTTTGAAAGAATCTTTTACTTTTGGTAAGATCATTAATACATAATATCATATAACATATCTATGTTAATCTATATATTTTAATTTTGTTATTATTATATTATATTATTTTATATTATACTAATTATGTTTTTACTAAAATTAAAATATATAGATCACGTGTGCGTGGCAGGGGTATAACCTAGTTGTAAGAACAATTGAACCAAAAAAACAATGTTAAATAAATTACGTTAAATAGTATTCTTATAAATTAATCGTTAGTTACAAAGATGATCCGTTTAATATGTGATAATGTACAATACCCACATATTTTTTATTGATATCGTTACTCTTCCCCGTATAGTATTGTACCGAGCTTCAAAACTTAACTGAATTCGTATGCTAATTGAAAACCAGATTTTCTACAATTTGAACTTTAAATTAAAAAAATAATATCATGTCCAACCCAAATTAAAGTTCTCTCGATATAGTCTCCATTGTCATCTTTAACTTAGTTGTCCACCTAAATCTTAACTAAAAATTCATTAAGTCCCTCCGTTAGTAAATATATTATTTTTCTAAGTTAAATAATTTGTTTAAAACTTTTGGACATATTTTAATTTAAAAAATTGAGAAAATTTTAAAATTTTACTGAAATGATTTGAGAAGTGCCATCTCACCGCCCAGCCTTCTTACCAAAATAAAAAGATATAATTTTTAAGCACATAAAAAACTTTCATGGTTTGAAATCGTCTCTTTTACATTAGTTCTTCCAAAACCTTAAAAGGTGAATTATCTGATAAACATGACAAAAGACGAATCACCGAAAGAATTTATATCATTCTTACAAGTTGTCCCTCAGAATTTACCATATATGAGGATAATATATAGTTTTATTTTCCTGCTTTAAGAATATTTCAAAGGTTATTGTGATTTTGAATAGTTGTTAATTTGTTAATTCAAATTTTCTCAAATTTTTTAAAAATTTAACTTCGATTTTATGAAGATCATCATACAATTGAGAACTGGGCTAACATCCTAGGCTGCAAAGTTGAAACTGGCCAGTTCAAGTATTTAGGAGCAGTAATTGGAGGCTCACCACACTCAATTCGCTATTGGGACCCATTAATCGACAAGGTCAAATATAAATTGAGCTCATGGAATCCTGATTGTATCTCTATGGCTGGAAGACTTGTGCTGCTTAAATCAACGATAGACAATATGCCCAGTTTTTGGTTCAATCTTTTCCGAGTTCCAGTGTCAGTGCTAGCCATTTTGGAAAAATCAAGGCGACAATTCCTATGGGGGCACTCCGAAAATACACCTTCAAAGATGCACCTCCTTAACTGGAATGCAGTCTGCAGCCCAAAGTACGTAGGGGGTCTGGGCTTATCTCAATTGTATCATAGGAACTTGTCATTGTTGGCAAAGTGGTGGTGGCGGTGCTACATCGAAAGAAACTCTCTATGGAACAGAATTTTGAGCCAAAGGTATGGTAGAGTGCTGCACTACAACCTAGAAGACATAGGACGGATTCCCAATTCTAATGCAATGCAAAGAGGATTTGTGGGGCTTAAATCTATCCAAGGAGCATACTCCCTGTTAAACCCGGAACGTTTTAAATGGACACTAAGAAATGGGCGAATTTCATACTTCTGGGAAGATTGGTGGCATGAAGGGGGACCTCTCAAGCTTAAGTTCCCTCGACTATACAGAATTACTAAGTTGCAACACTCAACTGTGAAGGAATTTAGCTCCCAGTGGTCAAACAATGTTGCTGAGTCGTCTCTGTGGCACAGACCTCTGATTAAAAGAGACAGATCTTGCCTAAACCATCTCATGACCATCTTAAACTCACTAAACTTAATCGGTGAGGAGGATGAATTACAATGGATTCCTGGAAAAGGCCAATACTCAAGTAAATTGTTCAATAAAATATATAGGCCTGGAGTCCATTCTGCAGAAGTTCACATGGCGAGTTGGAGAAAGTTATGGTCAATCAAAGTCCCACCAAAAATTCTTATTTTTCTATGGAAACTAGAATGGGGTATTTTACCAACAAATAAATTCCTCAGTAGAAGAATCCATGAAATAAGCTCAATCTGCACTTGGTGCAAGCAAGAGGAAGAATCGATAAATCATATTTTTTGGTCATGCGTCTTGGCAAGATGGGCATGGGAATTCGTGGGAAACTGGTGGAGCATCTCAAATCTCAAGTCAAGGTCCCCAACCTTCTCTCTCAGGTTCATCCTATCACTTATAAAAAATGACATCTTAACCAAACCGTGGCATCTAGTAGTGGCGGCAACAGTGTGGACTATATGGCTGGCTCGGAATGAAATGGTCTTCTCAAAAAAACAATTGAACAAAGACACATTGCAGCTGTTGATAACCGCAAGGGTAGACAAGTGGGGCAAAGCATCCAGGGTTATAGATTTCGGAAAGGATCCCCTTTGGCAGGTCAATCCACAAGGGGCGGTAGCGCTTAGACACCACCGCGTATCAAACCTCTTCTGGAAATACAAACACGAATCATTTGATTTAGTGTGTGCTGTAGATGGTGCGTGGGGCGTAGTCTCTTCCAAGGAAAAAACTGGAAGGGGAATAGGAGGTACTATTAGAGTTAAAAGCGGAGCCTTAGTCCATGTTTTTTCAGGGCCTGTAGCTGTACATTCAAGTGAAGAAGCAGAAATAGAGGCAATAGTTCATGTACTGCGCATTGTCTTGGAGAGGAAATTTGAAAACCAGAGCATAGTCATTTGTTCGGACTCGACCTCTGCAATTGAGGCAATCTCCTTGGGCTTAAAATACTACATGCCAATATCAGGCCCACTACATAACCTAGCCTTGCGGATGGGCTCAGTGGTGCAACTAAATTTTGTACCAGGGATATCAATTCAAACGCAGATGCACTTGCTAAATCTGGAATTAGTAGATCCAATCTAGTCACCTTCTGGGCCCAGACATAACACTAGGTCTGGATGGGCTAACCAAAAATACCCATTGATATGAGGTATTTGTTAGGCCCTATATCATACATTTTCCCAAAAAGATGTGATAGAGGCATGGTATCGCTATAATATTGCAGTTGTTACCCTAATCCCATTTTTTCCGGCTTTTATCATTGGTCAACACCTTTCCAGCCATTCAAGAATTCAAGTCACGAGTGTTTATATGTTCAAATCTTAACCTCTCCACGCACTTCCCTTCTCATGTCTCACCTGTTTTGGACTCTATTCCCCAAGGTAAAGGTCTAATAAAACTTTCCAAGTTTATACAGAAGCTTGTGGAGTAACTATCTACCTTTCAGAGACTGTTCGTCACTGGTCACATGCTTCTCAAACCTATATATTCGAGAATGACTAGTGCATCCCAATTCAATCTAGCTCTCTCTCCCCTAATCTTCTCCCGTGTATCATTTTCTCACTTCTTCCCTTTCATAGCCTTCCATGGAGTACACCTGGCTGATCCCCGAACCAGGATATGCCAAGATTAATATTCATATGATTGAGTCCGAAGCTCCACTTCCAAACGGGAACATTAATGGTCTGGGGGTTATTGTAAGAGATCATCTGGGCCAAATAATCTGGGGAGCACTTGGTCCGTTACCTGACATGACGGAACACCAAGCACTAACATGGGGGGTTCAAGCAGGAATCATCCACTCGGTGGCAAAGGGTTTTCCAAGAGTTCATATCGAAACAGTAAACAGGGAAATCTCCCCTACTCTTCTCCTGTGTATCATTTTCTCACTTCTTCCCTTTCATAGCCTTCCATGGAGTACACCTGGCTGATCCCCGAACCAGGATATGCCAAGATTAATATTCATGTGATTGAGTCCGAAGCTCCACTTCCAAACGGGAACGTTAATGGTCTGGGGGTTATTGTAAGAGATCATCTGGGCCAAATAATCTGGGGAGCACTTGGTCCGTTACCTGACATGACGGAACACCAAGCACTAACATGGGGGGTTCAAGCAGGAATCATCCACTCGGTGGCAAAGGGTTTTCCAAGAGTTCATATCGAAATAGTAAACAGGGAAATCTTCGATTTCTTTCGTCTACAAGAAGTCATCGTCCTCCCCCCTAACCTAGAAGAAGCCTTTCGTCAACTCAACACCTTCTATGCCAACCATTTTAATGGGGAAGTCTCAGAAATCAAGGTATCAATCATTGCTAGCGAACAAAACTCCACAGCAGTGTACATGGCAGAGTATGGTTTGCAGAATCTCTCGACGTTCGCTGAAGCGACTGAAACCTTTGGAAACCTGCAGCACTTCTTAGACAGGGACATGGGCATTGCCCTGCCATATCCTGTCATGGAACTGTTACCTAACCTGGGCCTAGGGGAAGTCATTGACGCTTTGCCACCTGGCTCCCCCATCCGTAGCGTAGTAATGGAAAACTCAATTCCAGACTTGGAGATGATAAATGCTACGGAAACTCGGCAAACAACTGCACAAGAGCAAGGTCTAAATACTTTCCCTATATTCAGATTAACCTTAATTTAAACGTGGTCATCCATGCAAGTCCAACCCAGAAGAGTGACTCGGCACATAGCCTAAGTGAGCAAGTGGTGCAAGTAAAGGGTAAAGAAAAACTGCTGGCTTCCTATTCTTTTAACAATGATGGATTGATGAGCACGGAGGCCATAAACATCATCGATGCAGGGACGCTAATCCCAATAGCTAAGAGCCTTCAAAATCCAGTGCTTGGCTTGGACAAAGAAATTTACCCGGGCTTATTAGTGAAAGACATACTCGAAACTGCAGTCAAGAACATACCAATTCCCCCAGCCACAATCTCTAAGGATGCGACAGAGGCGATCACTCCCACAACTGGAGCAAGGGACCCAATGGACAATATGGAGCTTATGGATGTTGAGCAAGTTCTCCTGGAAATGGCCAACAGGATGAACATCAGAGGGCAATGCAGTGACTTTATTTAGTTGAGGGTCCAGAGATTCACATCTCTCATTTTACCCATGTATTGAGTGTAATCTCTGCCCATGCTTTAGTATCACCTAGCCTATTTAGTAGTCTTCCCTTTAGGTTTTCATTGTTCGTTCTACTTCCTATCTGTAACTCTTTCAGGCTTGTCTGCTATTTATATATCTTCCGATTTAGCAAAAAAAAAAAGATGATAATTTTAGATTTATACATTAGGAAATATTTATATTTATAAGGTAATTGTAATTTTTAGTATTTATCAATTCAAAAATTTGAGAAAATTAAAAAAATAGATTGAGGCGATTTGACAAACACCGCATCATCGTCCCCATCTTCTCCTTTATAAAATAGTTTTAGTTTCCAGCATAAATAAATATTTTGTCGGAAATTGTGATTTTTAATATTTGTTAATTTTTTAATTTGTTAATTCAAATTTTCTTATTCTTTTAAAAAAAATTGTCTTCAAGCGAATGTTAAGGAGAACATTGAGATGGTAGTTATAGTTTCCTACATTAGCAAATATTTACAATGTAATTGTAATTTTTACTTCGAGAGAAAGTTTAGGAGGATATTAAGCTGCTAATTCAAGTTTCCTACATTAGCAAATATTTACAAGACAGCTGTAATTTCAAGTATTTATTAAATAAAAATTTGAGAAAATTAAAAAAAATAGATTGAGACGATTTAAGAGGCGTCACCTCACCGTCCTCGTCTTCCCCTTTATATAATAGTACATTGATATATTGATGATTTCCTGCAATAATATATTTTGAAGGCAATTGTAATTTTTGATATTTGTTAATTAAAATTTGCTCAAACCTAATCATCCCCGTCTTCTCCTTAATATAATAGTTAAGTATGTTGATATAATGATGATTTTCTGCATTAATAACAATTTGAAGGCAATTGTAATTTTTAATATTTCTTGATTAAGATTTTCTCAGTTTTTATAAAAAACATGACGTCAACTTGAGAACATTAAGATGATAGTTTTAGTTTCATACATTGGAAAATATTTATAAAATAACTGTAATTTTTAAGTTGAGAAAACTAGAAAAATAGGTTTTGACGATTTGAGAGATGCCACATCATCATCCCCATCTTATCCTTTATATAATATTTCTAGTTTTCTGTAGTAACAAAGATTTTGAAGGCAATTGTAATTTTATTATTTGTTAATTCAAATTTTCTAATTTTTTTTTAAAAAATTTGACTTCGAGGGAAAGTTTGGGAGTATATTAAGATGGTTTAGTTTCCTACATTAGTAAATATTTATAAGGTAATTATAATTTTTACTCTAAGAGAAAGTTTATGAGAACATTAAGATGGTAGGTTTAGTTTCTTACATTACCGAATTTTATAAGGCAATTTTAATTTTTACGTGCATCAGCAAATATTTATTAAGTAATTGTGATTTTTACTTCGACAGTAAGTTTGGGAGAACATTAAGATGATTGTTTTAATTTCTTAGCAAACATTTACAAGACAATTGTAATTTTTCAAGAGAAAGTTAGGAGAGCATTTAGATAGTAATTTAATTTCCTAAATTAGCAAATATTTTAAAGGCAGTTGTAATTTTTGGTAATGATTAATTAAAATATTTGAGAAAATTAGAAAAATAGATTGAGACGATTTAAGAGTCGCCACCTCACCGCCCCCGTGTTCTCCTTTATACAATAGTATCGAGTGATTGACTGATATCGATATCGATAGTTTTTAAAAAAAACATAAGTCCATGTGATGTGTTTAGATTAAAATAGTTATATATTTATTAATTTGAATAGGTTTGTAAAAAAATCAGACCCATAAAATTGTGTAAATCATAAAAATATAGATATAGAATTGTATGATATGTAGGTCGGAGCATTAAAATTTAAATACATAAGCCCAAATACCAAAAATAGATATAGATGTGCATAATAAGACCCAATACTAAAATTGTAGTATCGAAACGCAAGTACCAAAAAATAATTTGAATCAAAATAAAAATAATTAAGTAGGGGTAACTAATTAAGTTCGGTACCAAAAAATAGGTACCGTGCCACTTGACTAGCAAACTTTTAATACTTCGGCTTTAATATTATAGTATGGATAGCAAGAGACTTCTTTTTCATTTTCATATTTTATCAAAATAATTGTTTCAAAATTTATCTGAGGAAACTAATTAAATATTTAATAAATTTTAATTTTAAAAATATGTTATAAATATCTTGAATTGGATTTTATATTAAAATGAACTAAAAGTAACAACTCTACTTTCTACTATACAGCAATACAAAAACAAATATACATTACATAAATTTAAAATTATACACCGGCCACTGAATGGTACAAATAATATTACTTAAAGTGTTGAATTTTAATTATCTTTAAATTTTTGAAGTGCATATGTATATTTTAGCACCAAAAACTATTTTTTGATGCTATATTATAGCAATAGCTATAGCTATTTTGCATCTAGTATTGGACAAGCTCTAATCTATAAAATTTATTTATTCTCTATAATTTAATTTTACAATCAATTCGAACCAATGAATTCAAAAATAATAGTAATGTTATGAATAAAAATTTAAGAGAAGTGGTTGGACATAAACTTTTTATCCTCATGCTGATGTCACTCTGTATTTAATTAAACTGCAATTTTCAAAAACAAGGAATTCCTAAGCTTGGAAGAATTTAAGCATAAAGGGCTAAATTAAAAGAGGTAATTTGAAGTTTAAATAGAAGGGATTCGATTTTATTAGGTTGCGTGAGCATGATTCAGTATTTTGGTCATATATAAAATTCAAAATTGGGTGATATATCGCACACGTGAAGACAACCGCATATCTTTCAAATAGGCATGGTCCAACTGTCAATATTCAACTACTAGAGAAATAAGTCAGCCATGATGGAAATTAGAAACCTTTTTAGTTTAGGAAACTTAAATGTTTGTAATTCAAAGTATTAAGATACAATTATCTGAATGATACATGCATTACAAATAATGACGATTGTTATAGAGAGAACCAAATTATATAGAGAACCGTAGCACACCACTAATTTTCTGATTCTATAAATCGGAGTTTTAATTTTTGGCTGTATAAAAGAAAAGACCAATTTTCTGATTCCGTAGTAGAACCAAATGACGACGTGACCACGTCATCATTGTCACGTCAACACTGATGATGTGGCACTATCCCATTAGCAATGATATCATCACTGATGATGTGGCAATGCCACGTGCCACTACCACATCAGCTGTGACGTCATCACTAATGATGTGGTACTGCCATGTCAGTATTAATGATGTGGCACTACCACGTCGGCAATGATGATGTCACTATTGACGTGGCACGAGTGCCACGTCAACAGTGATGATGTGGCGGTGGTGATGTGGCAGCTGGCAGAATTTATTTATTTTAAAAAAAATTAAAATTAAAAAAAAATTTAAAATTTTAATTCTACTATAGAATCAAAAAATTGGTGGTATGTTGCGGTTCTCTATATAAAAAGTTCTCCTTGGAGTGCTACTCATTATTATTTTACAGATGTCACCAATACTTGAAAGAGGTTATCGGTAATCAAAGGGTGCATTTTTCCTTTTGAGTAGTATTTTATAATTAATTGGATTAGAAATTGCATTGATTCATGTCAATGCATGCTAGGGTACACTTGATTCTAGATGTTTTTAGTTAATTGTACATCTTACTTTGTTCGGTACAAATTTAATTATCACTTAATAATTTGTAATGATACTTCATTAGTTGTTTAGTTGTCTGGAAGTCCAGGATAACTAGTGTTTGATATTTTTTTTTTATACATTTTTCTTCGTGATATCAACTAGTGCATAAAGTTTTTAATTTGATAGGCACGCAAGAGCCATCGCTAAATGTTTTCAGAAAAAACTTACTTTCAGACTTACCAAGTCAGGGAAGATGTGTGTTTCTAGAATGTGTTCATTTTTATGTTTTTATTCTAATACACTCGTTGATAATAAATTGTATTGTAGGATTAATAGACATTATAAATTTAAATATAACGCAAGAGGTAAACAAAACCAGATTGATCGTTTACCTGTTTATAGATTTATGTTTTCCTGCACTGTCAGCAACTTGCGTCATTTTGTAAGGTGCTAATTGTTCACTTTCACCATTTTACCGGCAAAGTGAATTAATGCTTTCCGAAGGAGATTCCTTAAAATAACACTCCAAGTTTCCAAGGAAGCTTTCCATCTTTTGGTAGAATTCCAATGTCAAAATAACAAAGTATCATATTAAAATTAACTTCTAGCCTAGAACAGGTTATCCTCATATTTTCCTATTAAAGTCACTACGAAAATTTCTGAAAATTAAGAATTCACTTTGCTTGCACATCAAATGAGAAACTCATAAGTCTTATATCACAACATATCTGTTTAGTAATAAGTTGAAATGATTTAACCTGGAAAAGATATTACAACATGCACCACACAGTGGATTATCATGAAAATGCAAAAAAAAAAAAAAAAAAAAAACAGATTTTTTTACAGGAACGTGAGTTATTTCTTAAGAAAGACAGGTATTTATTACCCTTATATTGAGTATATAGAATTACTCATATGACATAAATGTAACAGTAATAATGTACAATCCACACGGTACCTTGGTATAATTATGCGGATTTGTTGCAAATAGTGGAAACTCCTTGTGCATGGACCTCCTTTGGCCTGCCATAAACAGCGCCAACAATAATTAGCATATATTGCTGCAATTTATTATAGTATCAGATTAGATGCAGTATTAATATATCAGGTCCAAGTTAAACGATGTGATTAGTTCAAACTACACCAAAGAGAATATATAAAATTTCAAGCGATGTTTTTCTATCATTATTCCAAATATATCACATGCAGAAAAAAGATATAGTACCTTCAGCAGCCATGACTTCTGACAGAATTATAGTACGAATAATTTTAATTTTTATAGAACTGTACAGGTCTTTCCAGACATTCACAAAATGCTTAAATCCAGCAATGTAAATACCGCCATCTATACCATGCAGAAGCACAATGTAATTTATGATTAGAAGGTGGTATAATATAAACAGATTTTCAATAGCTCAATCTACAGGTATTGGCATATCAAGGACACAATAAGAAGTAAAATCAAAGACAACAAGTCTTGTTTTATACCCTCAAAAGCATGTATGCTTTTTAAATTGAATTTGTAAAAAGTGTTTTAATTTAGTCATATTCTTCAGATGTTAGAATTGGCACAGCCAAAAATATAGTATCTGTCTAACATGCAAAAATACAAGTAAAAATCAACTATTTAGATCATAGTCCAGGTGTTTCCAAAGTGCTATAGAAGTTTGTAGGCTGTAGGTCCATTCCAGGATCTTATTTTTTAGAACTCACACAACTGTTTTCAAGTCCCAAAATCACATAATCTATCAAAAAGACACAGTTCTTGGCCAAACTGTTTAAACCCCTATTAACCAGAAACAGGTACGTGAACATGTACAAGAACCCAAACAAAGTCTTTGCACAGTATATTCTCTGCTAATAAAATCAGTTATTCACAGCACCAATATATAAATAACCAGCACAATTATTTTGTAAAACATAAGAACTAGGTTCTTGCAAACCTAAAGAAACTAGTAAACTAACCTTGTTAAAGAAAAGATTTTGGCCAAGTTTACGCATCAAATTTGATCACAAGTTTTTTTGTCATTATCATCAATGGAAAGTCATTTCAATCCCCTAACCTTCCTCATATGGTTGAGCAAGTTCAAGCAGTAAAACTTTTGAGCCAATAGAAGCCATCAGCCACTTTCTAGTATATCTTATGACAATTTCGTGTGGAATATTTAGCATATCTAACATATGGATGCATGTTGCGTAAGAAGTTGACAGTACTCTGCATCACTCAGTTCAATTACATTGTGCCTAGCTTCACTTTTAAATCCATTAGATATCTCTATTTGCTAATCTGATTATGCTCACTAAAAAAAATGTACCTTCTGAAAATTTTAGTGGTCTTGGGTCGTCCAAATTTCTGTTAACAATCAGAACTTTTATCAAACTAATTCTAGCTCTATCATCACAATTACTGCAGCATTGTCAATCTTAATGTAAACATACTAGTCCTGTTTCTGTTAAGTGAAAGGTCCTCATTACACTCTCCAGATGGTACAGGAGAGCTAAGACATTCAGCTAGAAAACCAGCTCCAAATCCTAAGTACGTACATGTCTTAGTGCAACAACCTTTTCTGTTATATATTAGTAATGTCAATGAGTAGGTAGTATTTCTAATATGAGCATATTTGTATCAGTAGTAGTGGTCTGTAGCAGTTAAGTTGGTGTAGTAATTAGTAGCCATGTTTAAGTAGTGGGCAGTTACTACTTGTAAGCCTAATATGTAGTAGTAGCAGTTGTTGCAGGAGGTATCAGGAAATTAATGAAAATATTCTCAGGTTTTATCTTAGCCTAAATAAGATTAAATCCATAGCTTTGACTGGGACCTATCATTGGTATCAGAGCTATTAACCTTCCATGACAACCAATAAGGAACGAATTGAAAATCTGGAAGCTGGTCTCCAAAGGATTGAGGCAGGCGTTCAGAAGAATTGAAATCACTTGAAGAAGCAATTAGTAAGCTCTCACATGTTGTGTCTTCCAAATCTGATCTATCAGTGCACATAGCCAGCGGACACAAGGAGGATGATTCCACTGCACATACACCAGAAAATGAACATGAAACAATTAAAGACAATCGGCCTTCATTTGTTTCAAAAACTGTGAGATTGGAATTTCCAAAATTCAGTGGCACGACTCCGACCCACAAGGTAGCGTTAGCATCTTTTCATATGCAAGGCGAAGCAAACCAGTGGTGGCAGTGGGTTTTCCGAACATACAAACAGGAAAATAAAACTGTTACTTGGGAGGCGTATGTGGAGGAGTTAGAAGCAAGATTTGGACCACCGGAATGCGAGGATTTTGATGAGGAGTTGTCACGGGTCAAGCAAACAGGTTCACTACGAGAGTATCAACGTGAGTTTGAAAGATTGGGAGATAGAGTTCATGGTTGGACTCAAAAGGCTTTAGTTGGTGCATTTATGGGAGGGTTGAAAGCCGAAATTGCTGATGAGGTTCGTATGTTTAGACCAAAGACTCTCAAAGACGTTATTAGTTTAGCTCGAATGCAGGACGGACAAATCAACCATCAAAGAAAGGGACGAAGGCCGGACCAGAAAATTTCAGTGATAAACAAAAGGGCCAGCCTTCATTTAAGAAGTTATCTTGGGAGGAAATGCAACAAAGAAAAGCACAGGGACTATGTTTTCATTGTGACCAAAAGTACACTGTTGAACATGACTACTAATTACTACACCAACTTAACTGCTACAGACCACTACTACTGATACAAATATGCTCATATTAGAAATACTACCTACTCATTAACATTACTAATATATAACAGAAAAGGTTGTTGCGCTAAGACATGTACTTAGGATTTGGAGCTGGTTTTCTAGCTGAACGTCTTAGCTCTACTGTACCATCTGGAGAGTGTAATGAGGACCTATCATTAACATACTACCGAACACACAAATTAATACTAAATCCAATTATCCAAGAATAAAAGCCTGAAATGAATTTTACTAATACAAGTTTGCCGTAAGCATTATCTAGAATAAGTTCACTGGTAGAACGACACAGGAGTTTGCGGGGTCTTAAGCTCCCACTAATTAAGGTAAAACTAATTATAAAGAGCACCAGCAATATCAAACGAGTAAAATGCATCAATATGAAACATTTATCAATATGAAACGAGTAAAATGCAGTTGGTGCACGTGGAGTTTTCTCATCATGCAGAAACACAATGCAATAGAAATCAATATAATATGGAACGTCTAATGGTCACGAAAAAATACCCAAAAATTCAAAATCTCTTATCGTTTGTTTCGGATGGCAAAGACTAATACCATTCAATCAATCAAAGTGATCCCAAGTTTTCTCTAATACTTATCGGAAAAAAACAATTTAATCATAACAGAGGGAAAACAAAATTCAGAAAATTAAAACAACAAAGTATAGATATATTTGTGTTCACTGTGTGGATGTGTAATAATATTTCAAACTAAAAAACTCAAAATATAGTTGGAGAACTGGAAGCTCACCAATAATTACAGTTCCAATAACAAGAATTAAAGTTTGATCAACGAACGGGAATTTCAGAGTCGGTGCTGAATAAGCATCTAGATGACTTACCTGGTAGATAATACGACAAGGGTAAAGAATAACAATATTTGGAATCGATGGACAGTGAAGAACATAGGTGTTTTTTTTTTTACGAGATGCGTAGTTTATTATCGGGTGTCTTGATTCTTCTTGAAGGGATATTTCTTTCAAGTACGACCCAGGATACGTTCTGTATATCAGCATATGCATTTTCTGTGGATTATTCAAATCAAAAAATTTGATCGGGCTTTAGAAATCCGTATCCGTATTTATCATTACTTATAAACTCGCCGATTCGCGGTGGCGTTATAATATTTTTTAAAAAATTCAATACATTTACGTTATATTATAAAATTAATATTAAATTTTAATAATTAAATAATCTTGAATATTTACAAATTATGCTGTCTTTTACAATTATTTTTGCAAAAATACGATCTCTTGTTTATTATTGCAAAATTACGGTGTCTTTTACGACCAATTTTCTCAATTTCTTTTAATCTTGTCTTCCTTCTCTTTGTTTGATAATTCAACTCCATCTTCTCATTACACCTTCTTGTATCGTCATCAATTTATGACTAATGTTGCATCTATATCATTAATAATACATTGATTAACAAAATTAACACACGTATATATACAAGCTCCACCTTCACAGGACACCTACGATGGCGACTCCACCTCCGACCACTTCTTTCTTCTCCGGCTCCGCAGGGGCACCTTCTCCGATAATGAGCTCCAAACTTTGGATCCTTGGATTTCTTATTTTTGGTTGCATTTCTGGTTGCTTTGAGTTACAGTTAATCATTTTCTGGTTGTTTTTTGTAATTAGATCGAGTTGATTTTGATTGATTTTATGGAGCAGGCCCCGCGGGGACATTCATAACTTTCTATTTTTAACAGTTGCAACTGCATTCAACCACATGCAACTGAACGCAACTATATATGCAACTGAATGTAACTAAAAACTAAAAGTTAAATTTCCATTTTTTGATGATGCTCAGCCCTTATATAGATCTGGAAGTTGGTAAAAAAAATGAAAATTCAAATTACAATTTTTAGTTGCATTCAGTTGCATATGCAACTAAATGCAATTGAATACAACTAAAAACTAAAAGTTAAATTTCCATTTTTTGATGATGCTCAGTGTTTGCACTAAATGACGCAAGTGTACGGGGTCACAAGTAATATAGAATTAAGTTGAGTTCGTTCCCACAGAGATCTGGTTTAGGTTCCAATTCAGTTAATGCACCTATGCAACAATGTATGGTTTTTATTCATTGCTAAGACAATTAACAAATTTGAGGGTTGATTAACTACGATTAACTAAAAATAAATTAACAAACTAAGAATTAATTAACTAATGAGAATTTAAATCGAATTACTTATGCAAGAGAAAACATGGGATCCTAACTTCATTAAATACTTCGCTTAGAGTTGATGCTTTTAATCAAAGTATGTGATGGTTATGATATCTGATCAGAAAACACGAAACAAGTATAGGCTACCTCTCAGTATACGAATACCAAACTACTCATACATCCACAAAAGAGATAGAAGATGGGTAGACACCAATTATGTTTAGACCCTATATCTCTATAAGATTTGAAAACATAACGGTTTAAGTACAAGTTATCCATTAAGATCACATAGGGCAGCATAAAATAGTTCAAATTACGCTACAAATCATGATGTCAAAACATACATAATCCTATGCTAGCATGGCAAGTTCTAAATCTCAAGATCCACTCTCGCTTCACAAAAGATTAACAAACAACTTAGATGTTAGCTACGCATCCAAGAAGAATAAGCACAACCATACAAGGATATCAATAATTCACCACACACAAATCTTTAAAGCAAACAAACTACTAAACTCCGTAAGTAAATCCGTTAGAATCCCATGACAACGATTAGTTCATAATCGAACCGCTCGTCATCATGGGATCTGATGAAACCATAATAATAACCAAAGTATGAATAATAATTATGCTAGAGTAATAGAGTTAAGAAAACAAATCCCAAAAACATCCAAGAGTATCGCCTAATTTAGAAGAAAACAAAAAGTAGATCTAGATCTCCGTTGCTTGTCACGAGCGTAGGAATCCTTCTCCAATTCTGAATCTCTATCTTTGGCTCTCTCTCTCTCTCTCTCTGTGTTATAAAGGGTGTTGGTCCGTTTATAGATGATGGGGTGAGTTTATATAGGCCTAGAAACATTGTCCTCCAAGAAAACAGCCAAAACCCCTAATTAAATTCGAAACAGGACTTTTCGGGACAAAATTTTGGGAATTCCAGAATAGCTACCGCGCCGTAGCGCGCCATGACCCGCGCCGTAGCGCGCCTGTGCCCTGTCCACCGCACCACAGCGCGCCTGTGCCACGCCGCAGCGCCCTGCTTGGCTGCCGGTTGGATTTTTCCTTGCTATTTATTCGTTTTGCTTCCGATTCCTCCCGTTCTTGTTGCAAATGCTTCCATGCTTCATTTCTTTGACTCCAACTCTCCCAAGGATTGTAGGGAAGACTTCGTTCTTCATTAAAAACTTGAAATCCACACTAAAACCAATAGAAACCGCTATCCCTAACCGGCGATTCAAAACCCTGCACAACTAAACGAAACACATCAAAAATACAACAAACTTGAGGCCAAGTGAATCAATTTAAGCCGATATGGAACGCTCCAAGTGGATATAAAATTCACTTATCACTCAGCCCTTATATAGATCTGGAAGTTGGTAAAAAAAATGAAAATTCAAATTACAATTTTTAGTTGCATTCAGTTGCATATGCAACTGAATGCAACTGAATGCAACTAAAACTAAAAGTTAAATTTCCATTTTTTGCTACTGCGCAGCCCATATATAGAACTGAAAGTTGGTAAAAAAATGAAAATTCAAATTAAAATTTTTAATTGCATTTATTTGCATACGTTGCATATGCAACTGGATGCAACCTGCTGCGTGACCATTACAAATAAGATAGTATTTTTGCAAATAAGATAGTATTTTTGCAAATTATTTTTTTTAAACAAAGTATTTTTGCAAAAACATTTCTAGACAAGGGTAATTATGAAAAAAGCCCTATAATCTTTTCTAGTGAATCGATTTCTTTTTAAACACGATTACTTCGATTGAGCTGCTCTCTCGTTAAAACTAAAATCCCAACTTTAACATATATTATAAAGACTTATATAATAATTTTTATTCATAAAATCGAACCGTAAAAATTTTAAAAAAAATTATGACATCAATATCAAATTCTAATAGCTAATAAAAAAATTTCTAGTGAGATGTCTTCCCGTTAAATACGTTTCGAGTCGCTCTTATTTGGAATCGAAATTCTAACTTCATTATATAAAGGGAGTAAATTCCAATTTTTATATTCGTTAAACTTTCTAATGTTTATTGAGTTTTAAAAGATGAAAATAGATCTTATATTTTCTGTATATTATAAATATTCCTGTATTTATTTACAGCTTTCGCGTGGGAATGTCTTTCTGTTATGTCAACATATAAAAAAAATTAAATACGAAGACTTTTCGTTACGGGTATAATATTAAATTTATGGATATATAGTTTTAAAAAAATCGTATAAGACGATTCCATCGTCCTCGTATACTGCTTCCAATAAAACATTTTATTTTATGTATTCCTTATATATTCAAACATTTTTATATGGTTTTCTCTAATGAATCGCTTTCTCGTTAAACACGGTTATTACTATTGATCTGTTCTCTCGTTAAGACCAAAAGCCTAACTTTTACATATATCACTTGTATGAAAATGTTTATCCATAAAAATCAAATCCTAAAAATAAAATAAAATTTATAACATCAATATGGTATTTTAATAGCTAACACAATCTTTTATAGTGAGTCGTCTTCCCATTAAACACGTTTCGAGCCGTTCTCGTTTAGGATCGAAATTCCAACTTCATTACATATTATTGATGATACTTATCTTACACAACTACTTTTTTTCTTAAAATCAAAACCTGAAAAATAGATTGAATTCCAATTTATACTTTCTCCAGACATTTTAAAATTTATGGAGTTTTAGAAAATGAAAACACATTTTATTTTCTCTTTATATTATAGATACTTCTGTATTTATTTAGGATTCCTACATGAGGATGTTCTTTTATTATGTTAGCGCATCAATTCTTTTATTTTTAAATATGATGATTTTTTTATGACAATAGTATTGGATTTATGAATAAAAATTCCTAATAGAAGTATAATTAACTTATATAAAAAATATATAATTTTAGAAGATCGTACTTTCTATAAATTATTTAATTATATGTCTGCTCTATATAGGGGGTGTTTGGGGGAACATTTTTCCAGAATAAGTCAACTTATTTTAAGACAAAGTTAGAGATTACTAACTTTTTCCTAAAAAAAAGTTAACTATTTTTTGCAACTTATAGAATCTCAAACATACATTAAATACTTGTATAAAATTTTTTTATCAAAATATGAACTTTCTACCCAAAAATAAGTCCATAAAAACTTAAAAAAATCTGAGCCAAACAGGCTCATATTCAAACACATATTCTACTTCTAATAGAACTTTTATTAATATATTTTTTCTATAAATTCGAACTCTTATTCTCTATAAATTCGAATTCTTATTCTTCTTCCAATAGAACTTTTAATCATATGCCTTATAAATACTTATTCTACTTCCAATAGAACTTCTAATCGCATGTCTTCCCTATAAATTCCAACTCTTCTCATTTATAAATCCGAACACCTATTCTACTTCTAATATGTTAAATGATATTTTTATATTTATTAGTGTTTAAAATTCTAAAATTCTAGAAAATTAGAAAAATAGATTGAGACGATCTTAGAGCACCACCTAAGCTCCCGCGTATCCTCCTTTAGGATTCCTGCATGAGAATGTTCTTTTATTATGTTAACACATCAATTCTTATCTTTTTAAATATGAAGACTCTTTTTATGACAATAGTATTGGATTTATGAATAAATTTTCCTAATAGAAGTATAATTAACTTATATAAAAAATATATAATTTAAGAAGATCGTACTTTCTATAAAATATTTAATTATTTGTCTGCTCTATATATTCAAACACATATTCTACTTCTAATAGAACTTTTATTTATATATTTTTTCTATAAATTCGAACTCTTATTCTCTATAAATTTTAACTCCTATTATGTGACGCCCCCGACTCCCGGTACGAGTTCCTTAGGAAGAAACCGGCCCGAAGGTCCGTCAAAACTACCTCACAACCTGCTTACCTACTAAATTTTTTAGTAAATTTCGACATGAAGTATTCGTAAATAAGCATTTTTTTTCCTCAACGTCGCTCGCACGGCCTGCTCTTGTCGCCCTAAGTATGCCGAGTGCCTTAATCGCCCCGTGTGCCCCAAACGACCAAGACCAGTCAGCTTTTACCCACAAATAACTATATACTATGTATGCAATGCCACAATATAATGCAATACACAAGATATACAGCCGAAACCAACCTTTGTATTATTACCACAATATTTACAAAGGAACACAAGAGTTATGGCAGGAGTTTACAAGGCATCTACTCCCCCAAGTTTCATCTCTAATGTATATCTACCCACAATACACTTAGATCTCCCCCAACTGTAAGAACCCTAATTTTTGTAATATTTTCTTTTATATAATATCATATGACAATGTGAATTTGGAACCTTTTGAGTCATTCATGTTGTTTAATGGAATTGAATTATCTGAGAAATTATGTTGTTACATTCACCATGTAAGATAAAGGGAAGGTTGTTGAAGGCAAGAGTCTTATCGTTAGTAAGAATTATAAAACTTGGGACTTGAGAGTTATTGGAGTATTAAAAGATTTATTGGGAATTATGACGAGGAGTTATGGATATTCGAGGAATTTATACAATTAAGTACTTAAGGAATTACAAGGGAAATCTCTACGCGACAAAATATTATTACGAGGAATTAATTAAGATACGATACGAATTAAAGATTAAGTGACAAGCATTGGTGGAAGAATAATGATACAAGGAAAGATATTGCATGCAAGTCCCATGCAACTAGGTAGTTAGAAAAGCAAACTAGTAATACAAAGATAACAAGAGGAATAGTGACTAGTTTGGTGCATTGTCTAAGGAGACAAGGAAGTATGGCCTAGGCACTAGACTTGCAACATGTGATGCATTATACATACAGCTAATACATATCACCCAACACACCTTACTTTATTCAACCAACACCAAAAAAAAACAAAACAAAAACTCTCTCTCCCCCCCTTGTTCAACATTGCTCTCGGCCAAGCACAAAGAAAGGGGAAGAAAAATTCTTTTCTTCCACTTCTCATCACTCTTAATTCAAGACAAAAATCCTAGGTACTCTACACCATATAAGAAAGGTATGCTATGAATTCCAACCCCTTTCATCCACTAGTTTTCAAGTTACAAAGTGTTGAAGTTTTGTTGAATAGTAACTATGTTTAGTTTTCATTTAGATCTTGAGTTGTAAGGATTGTAGGAGCTCATCCAAGGTGTTCTTGAGACTTGTAAGGCATACCCAAGGCTCTTAGATACTCAAGAAGGTATAAAAACCCTAACCCCTCTTGGCCATGTATTATTTGTGGTGTTTAATGTTAGATCCATGGATATTAGTGTGAATCTTGGACATATAAGTTATGGATGATGTAGATCTTGAGTTTAAATGTTGTGGTTGTGATTTTTAAGCTTGTGGTTAGTGTATGTAACTCCATGTATGCTATAGAGTATGATCTTGGTGGTTTAGATGATGGTTGTGATGTTTATATAAGATTCTTGAATGGTTAAGTGGTAAAAGCATGCTGAGTAATTTTCCAGGAACTTGTACTGTCTTGTAGGAGGGTTTTGAACCCCTACATCTTATCCCCTGAAGTCCTAATATATATTTTTGGAAAGGTATTTGAATGTAGTTTCCATAAATATAAGGTTCATGACTAGGTGATGTATAGATTTTGAGTTATGGCCTGAGAAGTGAAATGTGTTTCTGGAATCCGAACTGCACTAAATGGTCCTCTTGTGAACCTTGTTTAAACCCCTAAAAATTTATGTAGGATCATGGAAAAATTAGAGGAGCTAGTAAATGCAGTGGTGAAGGATACCCAAAAAGAATTTGATTAAAATATGTATTTTTCAATTTTATAAAAATGTTAGAGTAAAATTCGCGCAAGTGAAAAAGTCGTAAGTGGAGTGTAATTTAAGGGGGAATGAATATGATTCGGATATGGTAACCAAATTAAGTCGAATAAGTGACGAGCGTAATCGAGTGATGACATGGACCTATAGTGGGGCTAGAGAGTCATAAGACGAAGTCATTAAGTTAATTTTGTACCCCCTAAAACCTCGCAATTAAAAGAGATATTGTTAAGGTACTAACGAACAGCTATTGATTATGTATAGATCATTCCACTCCGCAAGCTCGACCACCCCAACCTCACCAAGGCAAGTTTACTTTTCAAAACTTACATATATAAGGACTTTCACTGTTGTGTTTGTAGTTTTCAATCGTATCAAATGTTTATGCTTATTGAAGTATTGATGAAATTGAGATGTATAAGCACAAATATGTTGCACCCCTTGAACTTAGAATGAAATGTTTTCTTCGGACAACGACTCTAGCAATAGAGGTCGTAGCGGTCCATATATACTATTGATCGGGGAGCGGTATGTTATTATATCGTAATTAAATTGCGAAAACCCGAAGGGTCATTCGGGAAGTATCGTATACTTAAGTAATTATTTTTATATCATCATAAATACTCAAAAATACCTATCTTGGATTAAAAGCTAATTTAATTTAATTATTATTTTATTATCAATATTAAATCTTAAAATACCATTTATTAATTATTGTTCATTATTTTAAAGACAAAGCTAATCCAAGATACCTTTAGCACTTTCAAACTCGAACTCTTTCGAACTCAAAACATTTTCGAAAACCCCCGGTCAGGTTTTGCTTCTTGTACGATTTCAAGAATTATCCGTCGACTGATGTCGGACCTCAGCTACTCAGTTTTCAATCAAAATAAAGTTTTTAAAAAGAAAAAGAAAAGGGACTATGGCAGGTGTGGGAACCGTTGACGAACGATTCCCGGGATGTGTAAGCGGCCGTGAGCCAGGCGGTCCATCAATTATTATTCCGGCCCAGGTGTTGCCGAAGGATGATTACGGATGTAGTTTTCATCGAGGGTGATTACGGATGTAGTTTTCACCCGGGGATAGTTACGGATGTAGTTTCTATCCTTCTACCGGTAGAGAAGACCCGCGGATTATTGGACTTGGATGTGGTGACTGATCATCGTCAATCCCTGTCAGGTTTTATATTTTTTTTAAGTCCCATTCCTCCACTTTGGAAAAATGCTCTGACACTGCTTCTTAGGCTTATGTGCCAAGTTGCCGATAGTGTTCTATTTTGATGAGAAAGATGTTGACTCCATGCAGTATCTAGAACTGCAAGTTTACTTTGAAAACAAGGGCACGTATTGGTGCACCTTTGAAATTTATCAACGATGACAAATGATTTTATAACTGATTGATATAAACGAGTTTAATAACTACTAAACACATGTAATGTTATATTTCTTACCTTATACATATATTTCTTGCTGAGCTATAGTTGCTCACTCTTGCTTGTTTTCAAATTTACAAACACAACAGTTAAGAGAAATGGCAAGACCTAGACTGACTGCCCGAAAGTAGGTGACTAGACCCGAGGTAGCAGTTGAGATTCCACCGGTAGGCCCCATTAGCCGGATTGGTTGGCAACTTTTGTTAGTACGCTTTATTTATAAGTATGACCTGTGCAAAGCAGTGTACCGTAACAGACATTCAAGCCGCCAACTCCGCTTCATATCGAAGTGTTGCTGGTAGCATAAATGCTATTTAATTCGGTCTGTAATAACTCTGAAACTTTTACTTTTGCTTAATCAAGTGTATGATGTTTCTGAGACTCTAACCTCTGTGTGTGTGTGGTGTGAGTTTTATTGTGGGGTCGATGGCTGTTTTATATATTATGTGCAAGAACAGGTATGTTATTAATGGAAAATGGACCGTGAGCGCCTAGGTCTCCGACCCCGGATCTAGGGGCGTCACAGAAATGGTATCAGAGCGAGGTTACAGTTCTCAGAAACGATAGTAATTTAAGAAAGCAACCCTAATAATAATAACAATAATAATAACCCTAATAACAACCTTAATAATATAGTCGGGTTATCGGATATAGCCCTGACTTTAAGGCCCGTGAGGGAACTACTCCTTAAACCCTTCTTTATGGTTAGTGAAACACCTTATTTCCCTTGTGTAGATGGCGGAGATACCAGACCCTGAGGCCTTTGAGAGAGAGCATGATGAGGCACTGAAGCGACATACCGAGGATTATGAGGAGGATATGGGTGCTGACCCTGAGCTTGGCCCCTGGATTACGCTGATAGGAGATACTAATGATGAGGATCCCGATGAGGAGCCCTTTGAGCCTGAGCCTGTTACCCCCTCTCCTATAGCTACTGACGAGGAGAGTGTGAGATCCGGTGAGGGCCGTGTTGTGTCACACCCACCCTCTCCGCAGTCATCGAGCCCTGTTTCATCGGACGGTGACTCCGAGGATGATACTTCTGGCGAGGAGGAGCTTGACCCTACCCCTGCTCCTGCTCCTGCTACTGCTCCTGCACCTGCTCCTGTTCCTGTCATACCACCCCCGCCGATGGACCTACCCCCAGTGTCGGGCACTGAGCACGCCTACGTGGTGCAGTTCCTGACCCGAGACTTACTTTCTGCAGAGGCCGGACTTAATGAGGCGAGGCGGGCACTAGTAGAGGAGCGCGAGGCGCGATTAAGGATTCAGGCTGAGATGAGGACTGCTGTTGCTAGGAGGACTAGGGCTAGACTCCATAGGATTAAGAGGAGGAGTCGCGCGAGGATTCTTGGTTTAGGGATCCGCGGGGGCGGAGTGGTCCAGGCTAGGGATTCTAGGCACGTTGTGCGTCGTGCATTTTCCCGAGTGAGGGCCTTGCTCCGTCGCGGTGCGGCCCCATGATGTGTTACTGATAGCTCAGTCCTCTAGGTTCAGATGACATTAGTGTGTCGATTTTGCGGGATAGTTGACTTGTGCAGTGGTATCCTTTCTGACCAGTGGATGAGTAGACTGACCTACAGATATGTAGATGTGACTTCGGATAGTATGTACGGATGTAGCCCTACTTTTGTGTAGCCCTGTCTATTCAGATGATGTACTTGTTATTGTTCCACTTTTGCTAGACTTTGACATCGAAACTATGTATTAGGCTCTAACATCCAAACTTTGTGATAACTCTTGTACCGTATTTACCTAGTTTCAGTTTCCTTGATATTGTCTCAACTGCCTTACTTTCCGATGTCATGCTTTACTGTTTTGATATACAACTATGAATATACAATATACAACTGTTTTGATATACAACTGTTTTAAATAAATGCTATTTAATTCGATCTGTAATAACTCTGAAACTTTTACTTTTGCTTAATCAAGTGTATGACGTTTCTGAGACTCTAACCTGTGTGTGTGTGTGTGCGGTGTGAGTTTTATTGTGGGGTCGATGGCTGTTTTATATATTATGTGCAAGAACAGGTATGTTATTAATGGAAAATGGACCGTGAGCGCTTAGGTCTCCGACCCCGGATCTAGGGGCGTCACACCAACCCAAGTGTTTCCCACTACTGTATCTATCTCATGTCTATACAATACAATATTCACTCTTATGTTTACATCAGAAATGCCTAACATATATATATATATATATAAGTCATGGCCTGCAGTTCTGAGCAGTTTCTGGCAGTTTCTATCAGTTTTGGTAATTGCCCGGCAGTTACAAAACTGCTCCCCCAAATATGTGCCCAGCAAATGATCCAAAGGCTTTTTGGATAGTTGAAGCCCACATTCTCTAATGCTCAGCAGGCCTATTTCTTTAGCCCAAAGCCAAAAAAACCACTAAGGCAAAACCCGACATCCATTAGTGTCGCCCACAACTAACCATAGCTTCAGCATCAGCCGATGATGCCGAGACTTGGCACCAACCAAAACCAACCACGAATCAAGAAGTCTTACAAACCCTCCCACACCACTTGAGTCAATGTCCTCACTGACTTGAGTATTTCCTAACCTCTTGCTCTCCTCAAATATGCCTTCATCATGTCAACAACCCAATCAGATGCCCCATTAGCATGCTTCCCTTTAGAGGTTCTGATGTCGCTACCCATTTCATGAAGTCAATCCCACTATATCTCAAATGACGCCAACAAACCAAATCAGTGCTTTCGCTTGCCTCCCACCGGCCTGACTTTGTTACTCATCATCCAAGAATCTGAAACCCTACATGTCACCTGTTCCCCCCAAACAATTAAGCCAAACCCAGGTGCTGGTTGCCCAATTATGCAGACTATTTGGCCCGCCTGCTAGCCTCCCACGACTTGATCAATCAATCCCATAGAGAGCCCATCCACCTGGAGCATTTTCCACAACCTGCATTGCATTAACCATTCGTAGCGAACCTGCCCTTGCCACTGGTTGTTCCTCAGATTCTTCAACCATCAAGGCATTGATCTTTTCCCTCTTAGGACATTCCCTCATGAAGTGTGCACCACCACAAAGATAACAACCCTTTTTCACTTGTCTAGGCTGTTGTGCCTCTTTTCTAGTGTAACACCCTCACTAGCCAACAATAATATTATAAACTCTTATATTCAATTAAACATTAACATAGGAGAAATTTTAGAAATTTCGGCATGATGTAATCATAAACTGAACTAAACACCTGCTCAAACAACTCAATAGAACTAAAACAGTTCACATGCACAAGTTATACTAAACCATAAGAAAATAAAACCATACCAACCCAGACCGCACACAGGTCACTGTATGAAACAACTACCAATAGCTATTACAACCCAGAACTGAATCAAATAATATACAACCCATCAAATATAATAGCCTGACTACTAGTACAGACGTAGTATGAAACAGGAATATGTACACTACCCATCCAACCACCTCGACCCTCTGACTGCCTCGGTGACTACCCCAACCAGACGGGCCACTTCTTCTAGACATCTTCTGGCTTAGCTGAGGAAACAGAATTAGCAAGCAAGTGAGCCAAAATGCTCAGCAAGTATATATATATATACTATTAAAACATCAACAACTGAAATGTCTGCAAGATTGTCAAGAATTAACAATCAACATTATATAAGCTCAACTGAAAGTTCAACTTTTGACTGAATCATAAAATAGAAGAGGATTGGACTATCATGCATTTTTATAATAAAAACAATTATAAGGTTAGGCTGCTGATCAGTCACGCACTAACCCCGGACAAACGCACACAGCAATGTCCTTAATGGATCCACGGCACACATTGGCCTTAATAATTTCTGACCACGAATCTGGTCCGACCCTTACGGTCCACATTTTAAAAAAAAACTAACAGTCCAATCCTAAACATCAGGTGTCGGAACAATCGACCACCTCAACTGCCAAATACTCTGGACACTTTCGTTCCAGGTCAACATCTCAAATCTCACCAAGTAGAATAAGGTCAAGTAATCTCCGAATTAAATATCGAAAAGTTCGATATGGCAAACAGGGGTATTGATTTAAGTCAAGCTACTAAAAGGATCAACGAAAACGATATAATCAACTTGGGGTATAACAATTGAATATTCAAAATTAATGGAAATTATCAGAGCAGTTATATCAAGGATAAATCGAATGCATAAGAATCAGGTTATGATAGTCATAATTCGCTGGAAATATAAGTGAAGTGGTTTACTTGAAAAAGAAGTGGAATAATATACTTGCAAGGAATATGGATGTAAATCAATTCATTAATAGCATCAACAACTCAGTAGAATCAATTTGGGGCATAACGATTAAGTATTCGAAATTTCGGGCAATTAATGGAACAATTATAGCAAGAGTAATTCGAATAAGCATATGAACCAGGTTTTTATAATCATAACTCATTTAAAAGATAATTGAAGCAATTTACTTGCCTTAACTAGAAAATCACAGAATCCGAAGCGTCTTTACGTCCTCAGCTTTAGCCTTCCCTTTATCCACGGAATCTACACACAATATAACACTATTTCAGAATCCTATTTAATACTCGCTAATCAATATAAACATTTCACTAGTCTACCCCTGCGAATAGTCCCCTAATTTGCATTTATATACTCACATAATAGCAATATAAATATAAGCCACGTGTAGCAGCATTAAATCATATTGGCACATTAACACATACCACATAGATTTAAAATATGAAGCCCGACTCACGACTCGTATAAATTGTATAATTATACAGACTTATTTTTAAGAAATGATTTTAATATATTTTAGAAAAATTTTGACGGCATCCCCTTTATACGGGGGACTGCCAGTCGGGATACAGCCGACACAACCAACACAATTATCAATTACTAATCGAATCCATAATTATCATCCAATCCCAATTCACATTCCAATTCACTGATTTATAATCTAGTACAATTTAAGCAATTAATAACAACTCGAAAATAAATTACAATTTATTAGGTAATTAATAAATATTAAATATTAAATATTTTTGGCTCAGAAAATAATCATCATCGCCAATTTTATACCCTCGACTCAAATTAAATCACCGTCGAGGGGGCAAAATCCCGAGGGTGCCCAAAATTAGGGTTTCCAACTCGGAATTCTACACTTACTATTTTAATGCGAACCAATTAACAATCAATTCTCGGAATTAATCAATCATCACTGTAACAATTAGATTCACGGAGCATATACAGGGCAATCAGTGGAGCTCCCAAATTAGGAAGGCTTCGACACCACAGCCAACTCACTTTCTGCAATGAATTATAATCGAACCATTAGCACAAAACAGAACACACATGCCAAATTAACTGTGGTGCCAAACAAGAACCAGGCTCAAGGTATGCATATACACGTTTTATCAACCACAAACGCAACAAGCACAGGGGAGGGGAAAGAATCGACAGGGAGCTTCATAGGGAATTCAAGGCACCACAGTCGATACCCACATACACTAACTCGACACACACACACACATTAACACACACTAACTCGACACATACACACACACACTATCGCCAAACACACACACTCCACCATACGCACGCCGTTTTACACACACACCCCAACAAAACTCGCGCTCAGCACATACAGTACACAGCCATGGCATATGATACACGAACATATACACAAGTACACACAGAGACCAGACTTTTGGGCAATCAAAGGAAGAGACGAACTGGTACCACTCTCAGCAGCAAGCTTACACGAGTAGCTAATTAATTCGTGAGGGAGAGGAACCAACCGAGAGATTTTTCGAAGGAAGGGAGAGAAGAGCTCAAGAGTTTTCACAGGGGAGAGAGAGGAGAAGTCTCGTGATTGTTCGAGAGAGAGAACCGGATGAAAATGAATTGGTATGCCAATTTAGGGATTTAACTACATTGGATTTGGGGAAACTTTCCCTTAAAAAAAAAACTTTTTCATTAACTCCTTAAATAAAGATTCATAAGATAATTTGAAAAATCAAAATTAAACACAAAATAGATGGAATATTAACTTTTAAAATTTTAAAATAAAGAATGTAAAATTACGATTACCCTCATATTTTTAAAATATTTTTAGGATTAAAAACGAATTAAATATGAATTTTACAAGATTAAACCATTAAATTGGAAAATAATTCGTAAAATCAATTTAAAATCCTTGAAACCCAAAAAGAATTCACCCAATATTTTTAAAAGTCATATAAACTAATAAAATCAATAATGAAAAAGATTTCAGGATTTCTGCCAATCCCGAGAATTTTATAAAATTCACAGAAGGTAATTATAACACAAATAAATAGGAAATAAATCCAAAAAATATAATTAACATAGTCGGGCTTACATAACACATATAAAATATCAATCTGACCTCCAAATATTATTCCACAGACACATCACCTCCACAACAATTATATACGCCACATAATTCACATTTAATAATAAAATAAATAACTTTTAGTAATTAAATAATCTGAAATTTCTAAGGCGTTATAACCTTCCCCCCTTAAAAGGATTCTGTCCCCAGAATCTCACCTAAGAGAATAATTGAGGATACTTTTCCAGCATATCGCTTTCCAACTCCCAAGTTGATTCTTCCACCTTGGGGTTTCTCCACAAAACTCTTACTATAGGAATTGTTTTATTCCTCAGAACCTTTTCTTTTCGATCTAGTATTTTGATAGGCTGCTCCACATAAGATAAATCTGGCTGAATCTCTATCGGCTCATACTCAATGACATGTTTAGAATCCGGATGGTATTTCTTAAGCATGGATACATGGAACACGTTATGGATATGTTGCATATGAGGCGGTAAAGCTAACTCGTAGGCGACTTTCCCGACTTTCTTCAATACCTCGAAAGGCCCAACAAATCTTGGACTTAATTTTCCTTTCTTGCCAAATCTTACTAACCCTTTCCACGGAGATACTTTCAACAGTACTTGCTCTCCTTCTTCGAATTCCATATTCTTTCTGGCCAAATCAGCATACTTTTTCTATCGATTCTGAGCCGTCACTAACCGTTTCTGAATAAGTTGAACTACTTCCTTGGTTTGTTGCACTAACTCAGGTCCGAGTATCTTTCGCTCGCCCACTTCTTCCCAGTAAACTGGAGATCGACACTTTCGTCCATATAATGCTTCATACGGTGGCATACCGATGCTAGCATGAAAGCTATTGTTGTATGAAAATTCCACTAACGGCAAGTGTTCATCCCAACTTCCTGCAAAATCCAATGCACAAACTCGGAGCATGTCTTCAATTGTTTGAATCGTTCTTTCACTCTGTCCGTCAGTCTGAGGATGGTATGCAGTACTCATTTTTAATTCGGTGCCCAAACATTCTTGAAAACTTCTCCAGAATCTCGAATTAAATCTTGGATCTCGATCTGAGACTATTGATACTGGAACTCCATGTCGCACCACAATTTCTTTTATGTATAGATGAACTAATTTGTCTAATGAAAACCTCTCATTTATTGGGAGAAAGTGTGCAGATTTCGTTAAGCGATCAACAATTACCCAGATAGCATCATGATTAGCTCTCGTCCTTGGCAATCCAACCACAAAGTCCATTGCAATATGTTCCCATTTCCACTCGGGAATCTCTAATGGTTGTAGCATCCCACTTGGCCTTTGATGTTCTGCTTTTACTTTCTGACAGGTCAAACACTTACTTACCCATTCAGCAATATCTCTCTTCATATCCGGCCACCAGAAATTTCTTTTCAAGTCTCGATACATTTTCGTACTTCCTGGATGAATCGAATATTTTGAACTGTGGGCTTATTGTAGGATCTCATTCTTCAACTCTGTCACATTGGGTATCCAAATACGTGAAGAAAATCTCAGTATCCCCTTGTCATCTACCTGTGTGCATATTTCCTCACCTGTTAACTTGTTCACATCTCCACTCATGACTTCCTCCTGGCATCTACGAATCTTTTCTAACAATTCTGGCTGAAACGTCATAGTGTACATCGTATCTGTACTACTTGCAGGCATACACACCTCTATCTCCAATCTTTCAAACTCTTTGTATAATTCCTCAGGCATTGTCAACATACTGATTTTATCCTTCCTACTTAAAGCGTCCGCCACCACGTTCGCCTTCCCAGGATGATAGTTGATGGTGCAATCATAATCCTTGAGTAATTCCAACCATCTTCTCTGTCTCATATTTAACTCCTTCTGGGTGAAAATATACTTTAAACTCTTGTGGTCCGTGTAAATTTCACACCTTTCCCCATACAGATAATGTCTCCAAATCTTCAAGGTGAAAACAATCGCGGCTAATTCTAAGTCATGAGTAGGATATTTCTGCTCGTGAGGTTTCAATTGTCTCGAAGCGTAAGCAATTACCTTACCGTGCTGCATTAGTACACATCCCAAACCTTTGTGAGATGCATCACTGTAGATCACAAAATTTCCTTTTTCATCTGGAAGTGTCAATACAGGTGCAGTCACCAATCTCTTCTTCAATTCCTGGAAACTTTCTTCACACTTCTCATTCCACACAAACTTTTCATTCTTCCTCATCAATTTTGTTAGTGGGGTGGCTATCTTCGCAAAGTCTTGAACAAATCTTCGATAATATCCCGCCAATCCTAAGAAACTTCGAACTTCTGTGGGTGTTTTAGGTCTGTCCCAATTCATCACGGCTTCAATTTTAGCAGGATCCACCTTAATCCCTTCACTGCTGATGACATGCCCTAAAAACTGCACTTCTTTCAACCAAAACTCACATTTGGAAAATTTCGCATACAATTTCTCTTTCCTCAACGTTTCTAAGGCTATTCTCAAATGCCCTGCATGCTCTTCTTCGGTCTTCGAGTATATCAAAATATCGTCTATAAACACAATCACAAACTTATCCAAATACTTCTTGAAGACTCTATTCATTAGGTCCATGAACGCTGCTGGTGCATTAGTTAGCCCAAAGGCCATTACTAAGAACTCGTAGTGCCCATACCTAGTTCGAAACGCTGTTTTTGGAACGTCTTCCGGTCTAATCTTTAATTGAAAATATCCTGACCGCAAATCAATTTTCGAGAAACAAGTTGCTCCTTTCAGTTGATCGAATAAATCATCAATTCTTGGCAAAGGGTATTTATTCTTAATGGTCAACTTATTTAGTTCCCGATAATCGATACACAATCTCATACTTCCATCCTTCTTCTTTACAAATAATACCGGAGCTCCCCACGGCGATACACTAGGTCTAATAATACCTTTCTCCAGAAGATCTTGCAATTGAACTGCCAATTCCTTCATCTCTACAGGTGCCATTCGATAAGGAGCCTTTGACACGGGTTCAGTTCCTGGGGCTAAGTCGATGGTAAATTCTATTTCTCTATCCGGAGGTAAACCGGGAAGTTCATCCGGAAAAACATCAAGAAATCCATTCACCACTGGAATTTCCTCTATCTTAGGCACCTCTTGACTAGTATCCATGACATAAGCCATATAGCCCTCGCATCCTTGCCTCAACAGCCTCTTTGTTTGAATGATCGATAAAAATCTCCTATTTTGCCTCTGATCCCTAAAGGTAACCTCTACATTATCAGAGGGTTTAAGGATCACCTTTTTATTCTTACAATCAATTTGGGCATTATTCTCAGTTAACCAATCCATTCCTAAGATAACATCAAATTCACCTAACTGAAAGGGTATCAAATTAGCGTAAAAACAATGCCCTGAAATATCAACCTTGCAACGAGGACACACTTGAGTAACCGGAATTCGTTCTGAATTAGCTATTTCTATAACTATAGCCTCACGTAACATGCATACCTCACAATTTAACCTTTGAACAAATTCTTTGGATATAAAGGATTTCGTAGCCCCGGAATCAATTAACACTTTAGCTTGAACAGAATTTACAGGGAGCGTACCTGCTACCACATCCGAATTCTTAATAGCTTCGTTCAGAGTCATGTTGAAAGTCCTTGCCACTGGTCTGACACTTGCTGTTGGGGGTGCTTCAATTGCTTGCAGTATTGGATTAGCCAGAACTGGAGGTTTCACTACAGGTACTTTACAGTCTTTCATTATATGCCCTGGCTTCCCACAACGGTGACACACAATTCCTGCCTTGCATTCCCGAGCATAATGACCTTTTTGATTACATTTGAAACACGTCACCTCCAACTTTGTACACACCCCCGGATGCCTCTTCCCACAAGTCTTGCACTCTGCCAAGGGTGGCCTAACCAATTTCTGTTGACTCGCATCTTGAATTCTATTTCCTTGGCCCCCATTCCCTGATCCCGGCTTCTTAGGGTTCCCATACTTTCCTGGCTGGAATCCTGGCTTTTTATTTGGCACATTCTGAGAACTGCCTTGGTCTTGTCGTTCCCCCATTGACCCAGCCTTTCTTTTCTTTCCTTCTTTTTCCTTGAAGTATAATTCGCTTTCTCCTTCAGCTATCATGGCCTTTTGCACCACTGCTGCATAAGTCTCCAACTCCAAAACTGCTAGTTTAGTACGAATCCACGGTTTCAATCCTTGTTGAAACCTCTTAGCCTTCTTCCTTTCCGTGTCCACATAGGCCGGAGCAAACCTAGCTAGTTCCGTAAACTTGGTTTCATATTCTGTCACCGACATTTTCCCTTGTTTCAGCTCCAAAAACTTCATCTCCATCTGGTCTTTCATATAGTCGGGGAAATACTTTTCCAAAAATAGCTCTGTGAACCTTTCCCAAGGAATCACCTCAGTAGCTTCCAACATCTTCACCGACTCCCACCAATAAGTGGCTTCATTCTTCAAGAAATAGCTTACATATTCGGTTTGTTTGTCTGCTGGGACCCCCACCAGTGCAATGGCTTTTTCCATTTCTTTTAACCAAGATCTCGCCTCCATCGGGTCCGCTGTTCCTTTAAACTCGGGAGGTTTAACTACCTGGAAGGACTTAAAAGTAACCACCGGAGGAACAGGTGGCTGCTGCTGCTGCTGCTGCTGCTGTTGCTGTTGTTGCTGCTGTTGTTGCTGTTGTTGCTGTTGAGCCAACAACTGCTGCTGTAATTGCTGCTGTTGCTGTGCCAGAGTAGCAGTCTGCTGAACAAGAGTTTGTAATATTTGTGCTAAGGCAGGGTCCATCTGACCAACAGGAGGTGGATTAGCTTGTTCACCCTGATCGGGGGTTCGGGTATTTTGTTTCTTCTTTTTGGGAGGCATATTTCTGAAATCAATGAACAATTATATTAGATTCAGGTTCAGAAAATAATAGCTCAAAATGATCCAACTTAAACAAACAATGCATATATTACTGAAAAGTAATTCGAGGTCTCCAACCAATATTCCGGTCAACAATTGATTCACAGGGTGCAATAGGATATCAATCCAAGGTTACACAAGGTATTCACAAACGTTCAATAGGTACAATAAGGAAACAATAGTCATAATGCTAAGGTCAAACATAGTATCGAAAGTAAAAACAATGCTAGAAGGAAATGATGCTGAAGGTAAATATGAAACGAGCAGTAAATAAGATGCTTAAGTAAATGACAGTATAAGGAAATTTAACACAGTTCTGCAAAAGTGATAATGATATATATAGATAGATCTGATACAAGCGTAAGAACAACGCTTCGATAAGGGTACAACATAGTACTAAAAGAGGAGACTGCTAGCATCTAGTCACACTACAATAGATATATACAACAAAACTGGTCGCACTGCAAATCCTGACGTACTACTACTACCATAACATGCCTCTATATACCACATCATCATACTTCCCTAATCATCACTGGTCATCATCGTCATCCGACTCTCCCCGCCAAGCCGATCCCAGAATGCTCTCCAGCTCTGCCGTCACCAGACCTAGAGTCACCTGCTGTGTCACGAATGCCGGCTCATCTCGGGATCTAATCCGTCCCCGCCTAATGACAACACGTCTAAGAGCTCGTACTCGCCTCCGGACATCCTCCAGCTCAGCTACCGCTCTATCTCGATCTCTAGCCCGGTCCTCCTCCCCAGCCCTCATAGCCCTCAACTCTGCCATCTGCCCTAAGAGATAATCCCTCTCTCGGGCCACTCGCTCGTACACATGATATGGAACAGGCTGAGGAGTGTACTGATATGCTGGCCCATTCACCGAGCCCTGCGATCCTACGAACGGCTGCATAACCCCTGGGGAAATCTGCTGCGGTACAGAAGCCCCTCCTTCCGGATCCTCGTCCGGGTCTGAATCGGAACCAGAAGCAGGTGCCTGAAGTATACACACATATATATGTATATAATTAGACTTCCTATCTCTCACGAAACAGTCCTAACCTTTCTTATAACTCTACCCCGACTCCCCACCTAATTGTTTCAGTGACTGTGAACCTGGCTCTGATACCAACTTGTAACACCCTCACTAGCCAACAATAATATTATAAACTCTTATATTCAATTAAACATTAACATAGGAGAAATTTTAGAAATTTCGGCATGATGTAATCATAAACTGAACTAACCACCTGCTCAAACAACTCAATAGAACTAAAATAGTTCACATGCACAAGTTATACTAAACCATAAGAAAATAAAACCATACCAACCCAGACCGCACACAGGTCACTGTATGAAACAACTACCAATAGCTATTACAACCCAGAACTGAATCAAATAATATACAACCCATCAAATATAATAGCCTGACTACTAGTACAGACGTAGTATGAAACAGGAATATGTACACTACCCATCCAACCACCTCGACCCTCTGACTGCCTCGGTGACTACCCCAACCAGACGGGCCACTTCTTCTAGACATCTTCTGGCTTAGCTGAGGAAACAGAATTAGCAAGCAAGTGAGCCAAAATGCTCAGCAAGTATATATATATATACTATTAAAACATCAACAACTGAAATGTCTGCAAGATTGTCAAGAATTAACAATCAACATTATATAAGCTCAACTGAAAGTTCAACTTTTGACTGAATCATAAAATAGAAGAGGATTGGACTATCATGCATTTTTATAATAAAAACAATTATAAGGTTAGGCTGCTGATCAGTCACGCACTAACCCCGGACAAACGCACACAGCAATGTCCTTAATGGATCCACGGCACACATTGGCCTTAATAATTTCTGACCACGAATCTGGTCCGACCCTTACGGTCCACATTTTAAAAAAAACTAACAGTCCAATCCTAAACATCAGGTGTCGGAACAATCGACCACCTCAACTGCCAAATACTCTGGACACTTTCGTTCCAGGTCAACATCTCAAATCTCACCAAGTAGAATAAGGTCAAGTAATCTCCGAATTAAATATCGACAAGTTCGATATGGCAAACAGGGGTATTGATTTAAGTCAAGCTACTAAAAGGATCAACGAAAACGATATAATCAACTTGGGGTATAACAATTGAATATTCAAAATTAATGGAAATTATCAGAGCAGTTATATCAAGGATAAATCGAATGCATAAGAATCAGGTTATGATAGTCATAATTCGCTGGAAATATAAGTGAAGTGGTTTACTTGAAAAAGAAGTGGAATAATATACTTGCAAGGAATATGGATGTAAATCAATTCATTAATAGCATCAACAACTCAGTAGAATCAATTTGGGGCATAACGATTAAGTATTCGAAATTTCGGGCAATTAATGGAACAATTATAGCAAGAGTAATTCGAATAAGCATATGAACCAGGTTTTTATAATCATAACTCATTTAAAAGATAATTGAAGCAATTTACTTGCCTTAACTAGAAAATCACAGAATCCGAAGCGTCTTTACGTCCTCAGCTTTAGCCTTCCCTTTATCCACGGAATCTACACACAATATAACACTATTTCAGAATCCTGTTTAATACTCGCTAATCAATATAAACATTTCACTAGTCTACCCCTGCGAATAGTCCCCTAATTTGCATTTATATACTCACATAATAGCAATATAAATATAAGCCACGTGTAGCAGCATTAAATCATATTGGCACATTAACACATACCACATAGATTTAAAATATGAAGCCCGACTCACGACTCGTATAAATTGTATAATTATACAGACTTATTTTTAAGAAATGATTTTAATATATTTTAGAAAAATTTTGACGGCATCCCCTTTATACGGGGGACTGCCAGTCGGGATACAGCCGACACAACCAACACAATTATCAATTACTAATCGAATCCATAATTATCATCCAATCCCAATTCACATTCCAATTCACTGATTTATAATCTAGTACAATTTAAGCAATTAATAACAACTCGAAAATAAATTACAATTTATTAGGTAATTAATAAATAATAAATATTAAATATTTTTGGCTCAGAAAATAATCATCATCGCCAATTTTATACCCTCGACTCAAATTAAATCACCGTCGAGGGGGCAAAATCCCGAGGGTGCCCAAAATTAGGGTTTCCAACTCGGAATTCTACACTTACTATTTTAATGCGAACCAATTAACAATCAATTCTCGGAATTAATCAATCATCACTGTAACAATTAGATTCACGGAGCATATACAGGGCAATCAGTGGAGCTCCCAAATTAGGAAGGCTTCGACACCACAGCCAACTCACTTTCTGCAATGAATTATAATCGAACCATTAGCACAAAACAGAACACACATGCCAAATTAACTGTGGTGCCAAACAAGAACCAGGCTCAAGGTATGCATATACACGTTTTATCAACCACAAACGCAACAAGCACAGGGGAGGGGAAAGAATCGACAGGGAGCTTCATAGGGAATTCAAGGCACCACAGTCGATACCCACATACACTAACTCGACACACACACACACATTAACACACACTAACTCGACACATACACACACACACTATCGCCAAACACACACACTCCACCATACGCACGCCGTTTTACACACACACCCCAACAAAACTCGCGCTCAGCACATACAGTACACAGCCATGGCATATGATACACGAACATATACATAAGTACACACAGAGACCAGACTTTTGGGCAATCAAAGGAAGAGACGAACTGGTACCACTCTCAGCAGCAAGCTTACACGAGTAGCTAATTAATTCGTGAGGGAGAGGAACCAACCGAGAGATTTTTCGAAGGAAGGGAGAGAAGAGCTCAAGAGTTTTCACAGGGGAGAGAGAGGAGAAGTCTCGTGATTGTTCGAGAGAGAGAACCGGATGAAAATGAATTGGTATGCCAATTTAGGGATTTAACTACATTGGATTTGGGGAAACTTTCCCTTAAAAAAAAAACTTTTTCATTAACTCCTTAAATAAAGATTCATAAGATAATTTGAAAAATCAAAATTAAACACAAAATAGATGGAATATTAACTTTTAAAATTTTAAAATAAAGAATGTAAAATTACGATTACCCTCATATTTTTAAAATATTTTTAGGATTAAAAACGAATTAAATATGAATTTTACAAGATTAAACCATTAAATTGGAAAATAATTCGTAAAATCAATTTAAAATCCTTGAAACCCAAAAAGAATTCACCCAATATTTTTAAAAGTCATATAAACTAATAAAATCAATAATGAAAAAGATTTCAGGATTTCTGCCAATCCCGAGAATTTTATAAAATTCACAGAAGGTAATTATAACACAAATAAATAGGAAATAAATCCCAAAAATATAATTAACATAGTCGGGCTTACATAACACATATAAAATATCAATCTGACCTCCAAATATTATTCCACAGACACATCACCTCCACAACAATTATATACGCCACATAATTCACATTTAATAATAAAATAAATAACTTCTAGTAATTAAATAATCTGAAATTTCTAAGGCGTTATATCTAGCATCCTCATCACCCCACCTCTTTTGCCCTTTTTCTTCTTGTCTTTTCCAACCCCTTTGTCGCCCTCAACAGTTGCCACAATTTCAGTCCCAACCTCAGAACTTGCAAACTTGTAGTCTACTAACCCATCAGCCGCAGCCACCGTTGTCGCCAAGTCCTTAACAGCCTGCCTACGCAACTCATTTTGGGCCCAAGGCTTCAAACCAGACATGAAGTTGAACAACTTGTCTTCCTCATACATATTCTTGATATCCAGCAACAAACTACGGAATTCCTTTACATAATCCCAAATAGAACCCACTTGTTTCAGCGCCTTCAGATTTCCTCTTGCACCCCAAGCCACGTTAACCGGCTAAAACTGATCCTTCAATTCTTTCTTAAGTGCTTCCCATGTTGCAATTGTAGCCCTACCAGCGCTCACATCTTGCATCCTCCACTAAATACATACTCGTGATAGTGACTTGCTCATCTGCCCCCAATATGTGCAGCCTCAAAGTACTGCTCCATCTCCCACAAAAAGTTCTCCAGTTCCTTAGCACTTCAACTTCCTCCAAAAGGCTTTGGTTCTAGGATCTTTGGTTTAGAGTGACCATCTACGCCACCCAAGGAAGTGCCAGCCACAGCCCTCCTTAGAATTGCTATCTCCTCACCCATTTTGTTTACTTTGCCCTCAGCCCTTTCAACATATGACTTGAAATCGTTAGTCAACCGCTCAATTTTTGCCAACAATCGATCTTGCTTGTCATCCTCACGAAAGTGAGTCTCTAGCAACATTCTAACATGTGTTAAGTCCTGCCCCAGACTATGACACTGATTTGCCAAAGGAATCTGATCTGAATCCATGGCTGTGCCAACAAAATCCTCCAAACGTCCCAATCGTTCTTGAATCTGTTGCACATTAGGATTAACCATCATTCCCTTCAAACCAAGCTCTGATACCAGTTGTTACGGGACCATTTTTTTCCTCAACGTCGCCCGCACGGCCTGCTCTTGTCACCCAAAGTATGCTGAGTGCCTTAATCGCCCCGTGTGCCCCAAACGACCAAGACCAGTCAGCCTTTACCCACAAATAACTATATACTATGAATGCAATGCCACAATATAATGCAATACACAAGATATATAGCTGAAGCCAACCTTTGTATTATTACCACAATATTTACAAAGGAACACAAGAGTTATGGCAGGAGTTTACAAGGCATCTACTTCCCCAAGTTTCATCTCTCATGTATATCTACCCACAATACACTTAGATCTCCCCCAACCCAAGTGTTTCCCATTATTGTATCTATCTCCTGTCTATACAATACAATATTCACTCTTATGTTTACATCTGAAATGCCTAACATATATATAAAAGCCATGGCCTGCAGTTCTGAGCAGTTTCTGGCAGTTTCTATCAGTTTTGGTAACTGCCCGACAGTTACAAAACTGCTCCCCCATACATGTGCCCAGCAAATGACCCAAAGCCTTTTTGGATAGTTGAAGCCCACATTCTCTAATACTCAGCAGCCCAATTTCTTTAGCCAAAGCCAGCAAAACCACTAAGGCAAAACCCGACATCCATTAGTGTCGCCCACAATTAACCATAGCTTCAGCGTCAGCCGATGATGCCGAGACTTGGCACCAACCAAACCAACCACGAACCAAGAAGTCTTACAACTATCCACCTATTTTTCAATTCAACAACTCTATAACAAAAGTCTACCTCACCAAAAATTATGCCACACACAACGCATCTAAACTACTATCTACCATGTACTGTAATTTGTACAACTACAAGCCAACTCTGTCCTAACTTACCTCGCATCAACAGATGACCAAAGGCCACAACTAGCGCTTCAATCTTAAGTCAACCTACGACTTCGGTACGTGAAGTACGACTACTAAATCAAACACCAGCTCTGTTGGTCTGCTGGTCCATCACTTCTTTCTACTTTCTCACGGATCCTTCTGAAATCTTCGGTATCTGAAAATCATATGTTTACCCTATTTGTAAACATCAAGGATTCAACTCAACTCAAACAAGAATGTAATAGTAAATAGTATATGTACTATCACAGGGATCTCAAATGCTTAACTGTCAAGAGAAAGAAGACAAAGTCAATCTACCGTTTTGAGTTATACTACACTTGAAGAAGTTCATTCAGTTGATCAAGCGTCAGTGGATTAATCAAGACAGTGGGTTCTATTTATAGTGACAAGAGGTCCCTACAGTGGCAGAATATAGATTATAAAGGTTTGAATGAAGGGTGAAGAAAAGGATAACAGGAACCACAGCTTTAAAGTCAATATATGAAGAATAGTCATTGCGGTTAGTCACTCATGGACCAAACCGTGCATCGAGTGTCAACATCAAACAGTGGTTGTTCGTCATTAACTCCAGTGGTTCAAGCTATCAAGACTGGCATAAGGAAGAAATCATTGTGCAAGCAACAGAGGTGCTAAATTAATTAACCACAATGGTTTTTGCTATAAAGACTGGCTAAGGAATTATCTTTGTGGAGGATCAGATTTATCAAGAAATAGAAGACCACAAGGGTTATGCTATCAAGGAGGTGTATTAATTCTTTCTTAATTGATTAAATCATTTGGTTGATTTATTTGATAAATTAATTCTATCAGAATTAATTTCTTTTGTAAATTAATTAAAAGGTTAATTAAGTTGGAATTAATATAATTATCAAAGGATGATCAAGAGATTATCTAATGATTGAAGTTAATTCTCCTTTAATTGATACAAATATTTTTAGTTGATTTAATTAATAAATTAATTCTGAAAGAATTAATTTGTTTATTAAATTAATTATTGTATTAATTAAATCTGAATTAGTTAATTAATCATTAAATAATTAAACTCTTAAATGACTTAAAAGAATTCAACAAGAAGGCTGCACAAAGTTAGTCATTCCGGTAGAAATTCTATTCTAAGTCATGGCGGGCAAATTATCTTGGCTAAGTCATGAAGAAGGATTAAGTCATACTGATTCATGTCATGCTGATTTAAGTCATGCTGATTTAAGTCTTATTGATTTAAGTCATGCTGGTTTAAGTCATGTTGATTAAGTCATGATGATTTAAGTCATGCTGATTAAGTCATGCTGATTAAGTCATACTGATTTAAGTCATGCTGATTAAGTTATGCTGGTAAGTCATGCTGAACAGAACCTTGAAGCCATTATGACTTGTTAAGTCATACCAAAGCACATGTCACTTCTAAGTCATACCTCCCATCTTGGTAAGTCATGGCTAGCCTTCAATATGACTTAGTAAGTTATTCGGAAGTTAAATTAAAGAAAAGAAGGCAGTAGACTTGATTTGTTTTCTTGGTTATATAAAGACACAGGCGGCTGCTCTTTTATAAATACGAACACAACATCTTCACTTGCTCTCAACACACAGACGAAACAGAGAGATACACGGACCAAGAGAGATACAGAGGGGAGAAAAGAGAAAGATAAAGATTTATTTTCTTTTAAAGTTTGATTACTTGTACTATTGGAACTATCTAGCGGATTAAGTTCCCTAGAACTTATCTCTCGAATAGCTTTTTAGCATTCGATCTTTTTATTACAAATATAGAAAAGTTCATGTCAAATTTTCTATAAAATTTGTAATAATTAGTTTGGTCATCAAACCTTGTAATTTGTACCGTGTATTTAGACACACCCCTCCAAGTTAATATAAATTTTATATTTAACTTGAATATTGGCTTCGTTTTATTCCGCATCGAATTGTTTAAAAATTAATATACAGACAAAGAACAATTTCGATAAAACGGTATAGTTTGTATTCAACCCCCCTTCTACAAACTATTTTGGACCTAACAATTGGTATCAGAGCCTTTTGATTGACTCATAAATCAAGATCCTTATTTTTGTGGTCCTCCAATTGGTTTTCGAGTTTGTTGACCCATACAGAAATCAAATCCGGTATTAGACCAAAAAAGTCAACTCCTCTTATTTTCAGTTTTTTTTAACTTTAAAAAAATTCAATTCTTGAGAGTTTTGAACTTTAAATAATTTGAACTTATTTTTGCATTCTTTAACTTTCAAAATTTTCAATTTTGAGATTTTTGAATTTTAAATAATCTAAATTTATTTTCGAATTCTTTAACATTTAAAATTTCTCAATTTATGATATTTTTGATTTTTAAACAATATGAGTTTATTTTCAATTGTTAACTAACTTGAATTTATTCTCGAATTGTTTAACCTTTAAAAATATTCATTTTTGAGATTTTTTTATTGTTAAATAATTTGAACTTATATTCGAATTTTTTAATTCTTGAAATGATTAATTCTTGGAAATTTTGATTTTTAAACAACTTGAATTTATTTTCAAATTGTTTAATTCTCAAAATTTTTAATACTTGATAATTTCGAATTTTAATTAACTTGAATTTATTTTCGGATTCTTTAACTCTCAAAAATTTTCATTTCTTGAGATTTTTTTTATTCTTAATTAATTTGACTCTAATTTCGAATTTTAATTAATTTGAACTTACTTTCAGATTTTTTATTTCTCAAAAAATTTCAAGTCTTTGAAGTTTTTGAATTCTAAATATTTTGAATTTATTCTAAGCCAATGGTTCTAAGAAGATTGTTAGTTGAAGATTCCTCCGGATTGTCAAAGATGATTTGAATCTTTTGAAGAAGATGCATTTTTCAATGAAATTAATTTCTACCTACTGAAGAAAAATTTGTGGAAGCTCCTCAAAGTTATATCCATAGAATTAATTGGTTTTTCAGAAGCAGGAATGGAAGAGGTTTTAGTGGATATAATTTTTCTCGAAGATTTGAATTAACTCTATTGATTCTGTGATATACAAACACTCAGTGGATTGCTCCAATGTACCATCTACTACACTTAGTGGATTGTATCAAGAAATATCGTTCAAGGAATCAATAGAGATTTTAGAACAATGGAATCAAGGAAGTTTGAGAATAAACTAGACTGCAAACATCTCAGTCAGGAATTAATGATATAACCTCAGAACATACAGGGAGCGTTACTAATTCAGAAAGAGTATTAATGCTACATCCAGGCATCAGGCCTATCTACTCTGAAGCAGAAACTCTTCAAGATATAGTTCAACTCAAGAGGTGGTTACAAGACTGAGATGGTAGAAAGAACAAGACATGATAGTTGCAGTTATGAAAAGCTATATGTGATAAATAATTATCAAGGTGTGCAACACAGTACAAAATTCTGACAAACAAGGATGAATAGGGATTCATTAATTGAGATGAAACATAAGCATCAGTACAGAACTTATATTTCTAAAGGAAAGAGTTGGGTTGGATCAAATGATGAGGAGAGCATATTGTATATCTTCCTTTCATAGCAATCTCTGAAGATGATTCACCTCACATGTCTCAGGTATCAATTCTTTAAACTAATTTAATATGTAATTCTCAGAAATTCAAAGCATGTTAAGATCTTAGCTTTTAACTGTTAAATCCTTGGTTAGAAGATCTCAATATGTGGATGAATATTTGTTGAATTTGATTAATTGCAATAGTGAGTTAATGTTGTTCCTTAGACAATATCTTTTAATTCTTAATTGCTATATGTTAAGCATATAAGACCTCTGCTTAAGCGAGTTTCAGGATCCCCAGTAAAATATATTTGTTTATTCATTTGGAATTGTTTGTTAAGGTTTAAAAAGTTTCAAAGATGGATTGATTACCTAGGTTGTTTGTAGAACACAAAGCTGTATCTAAAACTTACTTAGGTAATACAGACAATTAGTGGTTTATAACAACATCCTTGGATTGGTTAGAATTATTGATTACTTATTAATTCTTCCATTCCAACTGGTTTTAGAAAATTCTTGTATATAGGTTAACTGGATTTTCTAAATAGCATTACATGTCATAGTTTGCACGTTTTAAATGTGTGATGGTTTGATTTCTATATGAATGCTATGTTTGTTGTTACCACTAATGCATTACATGTCAAAGTTTGCATGTTTAAAATGTGTAATGGATTGTATGATGTATGTATGTCAAGTCTGTAGATTACTCTATAAACAGAGATATCTCTAATCCATCTGGACCCAAGTAAATCTAGGTACCAAGAACTTTTTATCCATTTGTGAATGTAGGGCTTAACAGGTTAATCGATTATGCATTATTATTGATTTATTCAAAGCATATCATCGAAGAAAGAACCCTGCTATCAAATGTGAATGTGAAGACAGGCCAAGTGGTTTTCCCTTGGAGATAACAGCAAGGGTATGACCCAGGGTCATGGCTATTCAATAGCTAGGAATGTTGTCAGTAATAAAGCATCGTTAGAAGATGAAGAGCCTACTATTCAAGGAGTAAGGAAAGAGAAATTATTTGTAGTTGACATGGAATCTCAGTCAAAGGCGAAGTCAACAACGTTTAATCTAAAGCTTCATCAGACAAGAGTTCAGCTAGCCATGATATAAGGAGCTCTCTCACCTAAATGTCAAATCAAGAGATTCTTTCCTGGAAATCGAATCAGTAAAGGAGACTGCCTCATCTGGAATTAAAGCAAAATGAAATTATAAGGCATGTCATAAAGGGAAGTCAAAGAAGCATCACACAGAAGTTCTACATCAAAGAAAAATATACTTTAGTGGTGATGACTGATGACTTCCTCAACAAACAAGTTGTTGTTCAGACAATCTGAAGACAAGACACCATTGATGGTGATTGATCACATCTAGAAGATTGGCAGGAAGCAAAACTGACTATGACAACTTGGAGACCAGATTACAGGACCTATCAATTAGTTTTCTAGATGATTTCTGCATCTTCAAGAGTATTAATGCTAAAGCAGTCAAAAGTTTGCTACTGACATGACTAAACCCTGATCAGTAAGAAATATAGGAAGACCTCACAAGTTATGAAGGAAATTGTTTTGCAATGATAAATGAAAGTGAGCATCCTGGAAATCAGCTAATGCTCAAGAGGATAATTTCCTTGGTTACTCAATGGAGTCAACAGCCTACAGGGTGATTGTTATTAATCAACAGAAGGTGATTGAAAGTCTTAGTGATGTTCAATAACGTCTAGCTCCCAGCTATCAACGGTGATGGTGATTCAGATGCAAGCAATGTCAAACATAGAGAATCTTCATGTAAACCCAACAGCAGCATAGGGGGAGCAATAGAAGGATCAACTAGTCAACTCAACACCACATTGAAAATCAAAGGACACTATGAGAACATGTCTGCCAGGACAAAGAGTGTTGACTCAATTTACTCTTTGTCCTAGTTCTTAGTGTTCCTAATGGTGGAAGTAAAAGACTAGCAGAGCTTCAAGAACCAATGATTATTTCATTAGTTTTCTTTCAGAAAAAACTAAGAAAACTACAAAGGCTTTGAAAGATCCAGATTGAGTGATTGCAATGCAAGATGATCTCAATCAGTACAAAAGGCAGATTAAATGGAAGCTGGTATCCAGACCAAATAACAAGACTGTAATTGGTATAAGGATAACCAGAAGTCTACCTGGATGACGTCAAGGCATTGTTATGAGGGACAAAGACAAACTGGATGCTAGGTTATAATTTGATCAAATGGTATATCTAACAAGAAGCATCAGTGACAAGACTTGAGGATATCAGGCACCTGCTACACATTCATGATTATAATGGACATCTAGACCTACTGAATCTGGATGCTAGAGGAATGTGAACAAGTGCACTCCTGGTTGGTGAGATAATGGAAGATCTCTACAGGTTAGTATGAACTGGTTTCATCACTCAAGCAATCATGGAAGACATGGTATGACACCCTATATATAATTTAACATTTGGTATCAATGTTTAACAGTTGGTATCTTTTAACAGTTGGTGTCATATTTATAGAACTCTATACATCTTTAGGCACAAACATAAATGATATATATGTGCAAAACTATGAATTGGTATCAAGATATTTGCTATTTTGATGTTGGTAAAGTTTCAATTCTTTTGATTTACTTTAGTAAGCCAAAAGAATGATGACAATAAAAGTAAGTCAAGGATCTTTTGTTTCTGTTAAGAAGATTCTAGACCTGTCAAGACTCTATGCCAACACACTACTATAGCTGGCTTTTGACCTATTAGTTTGGACCTAACAAGTTGGTAGTCAAAAATCTTAAGTTGGACCCAAATCTGAGGAAATGGCACCCTAGAGATATTTGACCCAACAAGTTCAGGATCTACTAATTAGGACCTAATCTGGCTATAGAGGAATCATCAGCTCAATATCTTATTCAATTGCTAATACATCACTTACACACATATTATATTCTCAATATGCAAATGTGCGAGGCCCCAAGTGGAACCTAGAGAATCTACTCTTGTAGTTATTACAATTGATTTTCAGATGTCTTAAGTTGGACCCAAATCTGCGGAGATGGTACCCTAGAGACATTAGTTTTTACATCTTTTGCTGCATAGAGACAGATCAAATGAGTTATACGAAAGCAGGAGAACACAAGGAATCAAATTCATCTCCAACAACTCTGTGGAACATGTTAGGAATATGTTGTACTTGATGATAACTTCACAATCAATCAAATTGTAAAAGGTTTTGTAGCTGTCAACGGATGAGGATTTATAACTCTATCCGTTGACAGGTAGCTCATCAACGGATGAGGTTTTGTAGCATACTGCAGTATCTCTATGTTATCAGTTGATAGTGTTTTTATCCACAGTCATGTTGACCATCAACGGATAGGCAGAATAGGGTTGCCAATTGTAAATAAGCTATGCTATGTAATTCTGTCTAAGTGAAAGTGTATCAACAGATGAAGACAAAACTCTATCAACGGATACAACTCAAATCCACTCTATCAACGGATACAGCTCAAGTCTCAATATCAACGGATACAGCTCAATACATCATCAACGGATGTCAGTGTACAATATCAACGGATAATCATTGACACTGTCTTCTATGCTAAGCTGGGGATTAGCAGTTGATAAGGACATGTTTGACTGACAGATCACATGGGTTGATAGTAGATACAAAAAGCAGTATGGCAGCCATACTTTGGAAAAACAGAAGAAAGAAGCATTCCGTTTACACTATGAATACAAGAAAGATGCAGGAGGCATGTCTGTTCACAAGGACAACCTTTCGGCTACATGTGTATTTGGAGTGTAGTAGCAAGTCAACTAGAATTAGATTAATATTATCTTATTCCAGTAGTACTTGTAAAAACTTGGGATTTATAACCAAGTGTAGCAACTCTTTGTAGGCTAAGAAAACAGATACATTTGCTTAGGGTTTTTATTGAATATCCTTTGAAAGCAAAGAGTTGTAAAACAGAAGCTGTGTACTTTTGTATCACAGAGTTTTCTTCGAATAAAAGCTTCAGGTGGTGCATTTAACCACCTGATTTTTATGTCTTTGTGCATTAATCTTTCTACAGCAATTATCTAAGTATAGATTTCTGGAGTTCTTATCAGAAATTTATAAATATCAAGAATTGTCTTCAACCCCCCTTCTACAATTATACAAGTGTGTAATCTGGGAATAACAATTGGTATCAGAGCGAGCTTCTAACATATTTGAAGTTTAAAGATCAACACACTTCCAACATGTCGAAGAAGGATTATGGAGTAAAGATTCCAGTTCTTGATAGAGAGAATTACTTTCACTGGAAAGTAAAAATGCGTCTACATCTCTCGTCTATTGATGAGTGTTTTGTGGATTGCATTGACAAGGGTCCTCACGTTCCAATGAAGACTGCAACAAGAGTTGGCCTGGCTGAAGGTGTGCCTGACACTCTCATTCCCAAACCTGTCTCTCAGTGGAGTCCTGAAGATATTGCAGAAGTCCACAAAGACAAAAAGACCATGAATATACTGTTCAATGGTCTAGAAACAGACATGGTTGACAATGTTATTAACTGTACTACCTCCAAGGAAGTATGGGACACTGTTCAAACCCTTTGTGAAGGAACAGAACAGGTGTGGGAAAATAAGATGCAACTATTAATCCAACAGTATGAACATTTCCACTTTAAGAGTGGAGAAACATTGAATGATACATTTAGTAGATTTCAAAAGCTACTAAATGGTTTGAAACTGTATGGAAGAATCTATCAAGTTAAAGATTCTAATCTCAAATTTCTGAGATCACTGCCCAAGGAATGGAAGCCAATGACTGTTTCTCTAAGAAACACTCAAGAGTACAAGACATTTACTCTTGAAAGGCTCTATGGAACTTTAAAGACATATGAGCTGGAAATAGAGCAGGATGAAGAGATTGAGAAGTCTCAAAAGAAAAGTGGGTCAGTTGCACTTGTTGCCAACTTTGAGCAAAAGGAGGAAAGGACAGAAGCTGCTAGTTCTACACCAAACAGGGAGGTTTGTAAAGGTAGAGCAGAATCAAGCAGGAGCAAGGAAAAGGTGTCTGAGGAATTGAATGTCCTTCAGCAGGATGAATTGGATGAGATAGATGAGCACTTAGCTTTTCTATCTAGGAGATTCTCTAAGCTGAAATTCAAGAGAAACTCTGGGGTGGCCAAGCCATTTAATAAGGATTTTTCCACAAGAAACTATGTGGATAAATCCAAAATTAAATGCTACAATTGTGGAATTGCTGGTCACATGATAAGTGAATGCAGGAAACCTAGATCTGAGAACAAGGGAAAGTCAACTGAGGCTGTTGACTATAAGAAGAAATATTTTGATCTTCTCAGGCAGAAAGGAAAGGCATTCTTGACCCAAGAGTATGACTGGGCTGTTGATGACAATCATTCTGATGATGATGTTGAGTTAGTCAACCTTGCTTTAATGGCTGATTCTGGAGAACAGGAAGCAAGTTCAGCTAGCAATCAGGTATTTTCTACTAATCTCTCTGAGCTCACCAAAGAGGAATGCAATAGTGTTATAGATGAAATGTCTACTGAACTATATCACTTAAGTGTTACTCTTAAATCACTTATTAAAGAGAACAATAGGATTAAAGAGTCTAATCTATTTTTAAGTGATAGAAATGCTGCTCTAGAATCTCAATTTCTAGAATTTGAGAAAATGAGAGTTGATTGCAATAATGCTAAAAGTGAACTTGAAGCTGTGTTAAAAAGAGAACTGATTTTAAAAGACCAGCTTGAAAAAGAACAAGGGATAATTGCTAAATTTCAAAGTTGTAGGAATATTTCTTAAAACATAATAGAAGTCCAGGGAATAGGATCGTTTATGAAGGATACCTGGACTCAAAAGAAAAAGGAGCTAGAACCTGGCCTTGAGGATCTAGAGACTATTTGTGAATCAACGGATAGTGATCATCCGTTGACAGATGAACCATCAACGGATGAGAGGTATCAGTCGACTAACAAAAAGTTTGTTAGTAAGAAGGAACTCAGGAAATTGGATATCAAGTATGGTCCAGTCAACAAGAATTTTGTTAGTGGTGAGTGTAGCAAAACCAAATCCAGTGGGAAGGCTAAGGCAGGTGACTTACATAACAAAAAGGCTGTTGGTAAATCAGATAATGAAAAGGTAGAAATTGATATTCCGAAGTTATACTAGTAATCTACGGAGTAAATAAGTGTTTGTAAATGCGATCGGAATTCAGAAATTCTAAATTCTATTTTCGTGTAATATTTGACCGAGCAGTAATAATATCAAGAAATGAGATATTTAATTTGAGGAATTGAGGAGTTAATATTTTGGAATTTTATTATAAGTGATTTGAGAATTTGGAACGAAAACCACTGAGGAAGTGAAACAAACGTTCGCTGAAACTTTACAACGAGATTAAGCGATCAAGCGAGCGAATCATGAATTGAGAATAGTAAATATTAGAAGTCCAAGGAAGGATATATTATGAGAGGAAAATGGAATTGAGAATAAAATCCTAGAGTTAAAGGAAATGAGAACAATTGAGAAACCGCGAGAATTTTTTTCTGAGATAAAGAGAAAATACAAAGAAAATTGGACACAACGATTGTTTGAGGTATTGGGCCACAGTATTACAATTAAGTGCAACATATAAGTTGTAACATATTGATTTAGTAAATATACAAGAAGGGAAGCCCCTTGGTGCAAATAAGAAAAGGAAGGAAGGACTTGGAAACAATATGTATAAAGCAAGGGACTTGCTTGCAATTATGGATGGATAAAGGTAATCCAAATGAATCAATGAGGAGATGACACCACATGGCAAGAAGATAAGATGCATCCAAGTGAAAATATCAAGCATTATTGATCACTTTATCACTTTAATCAAACAAAACAAACACCAAATACTCCATTCTGCCCAGCAGGAAAGGAGCTCACTAAAACGGGCCTAGAGACTTCATTACTCAATGAGATTTTTTGTTCTTTATATGGTTAGAAAGATGTGAAGACGCTCTACAACTTTCATTCAGGAGCTTCGTTTTGGCTGATCTTTGGGGAATGTTTTTCCAATCAAGAAACTCACTTCCATGTTCTTGATTTCTTTGGTGAGATTGAAGGTGGTGAGCATAGAGTAAGGCTTCCCCAAGGTTAACCAAGCTTGTTTGAGATTGTAAGAACATCAAGAAGGTATAAAAACCCTAACCCCTCTTGGCCATGTAGTATTTGTGATGTTTAATGTTAGATCCATGGTTATTAGTGTGAATCTTGGACATATAAGTTATGGATGATGTAGACCTTGAGTTTAAGTGTTGTGGTTGTGATTTTTAAGCTTGTGGTTAGTGTATATATCTCCATGTATGTTATAAAGTATGATCTTGGTGATTTAGATGTTGGTTGTGATGTGGATGTAAGATTCTTGGTTGGTTTAGTGATATAAGCATGCTGAGTTTTTCCCAGGAACTTGTACTGTCTTGTAGGAGGATTTTGAACCCCCAAATCTTGTCTCCTGAAGTCCTAATATATATTGTTGGAAAGGTATTTGAATGTAGTTTCCAGAAATATAAGGTTCATGACTAGGTGATGTATAGATTTTGAGTTATGGCCTGAGAAGTGAAATGTGTTTCTGGATTCCGGACTGCACTAAGTGGTCCCCTTGTGAACCTTGTTTGAACCCCTAAAACTTTATGTAGGATCATGGAAAAATTAGAGAAGCTAGTAAATGCAGTGGGGAAGGCTACCCAAAAAGAATTAGATTAAAATATGTATTTTTCAATTTTATAAAAATGTTGAAGTAAAATCCACCCAAGTGAAAAACCACTTAGGAGATTAGTTTAAAGTAGTTTTAAGAGTATTCACTTGAGTTTCGAGTTGAGGAATAGATTTGAGTCGAATGGGTAAAGAATGTGATAATGTGATGACATGGTCATATAGGAGGGTTAGTGGGTCAAATGGTGGAGTCGCTAAGATGGCCTTGTATTCTTTAAAACATTATGATTAAGTGGTGTTGCTAAGATACTAACGAGCGAATATTGGATATTTATAGATTGTCGCTCCACTCCACGAGCCCAACCACACCAACCTTCCCAAGGCAAGTTCTCCAACCCTAAGCATTTATTTTCAAGATATTATGTTCCTGATTTTACCTATGCAAGTTTACTTTTCAAAACTTATATATAAGGATTTTCACTGTATTGTTTGTGGCTTTCAAACGTATTATATGCTTATGCTTTATGAGGTTATGTTGAAGTTTGAGATATATGCACATATGTGTTTGTACACCCTTGAACTTAGAATGAAAATGTTTTCTTCGGACAACGACTCTAGCAATAGAGGTCGTAGCGGTCCAAATATGCTATTGACCGGGGAGCGGTATATTATTGTATCGTGATTAAATTGTGAAAACCCGAAAGGTCATTCGGGAAGTATCATATACTTAAGTATTTATTATTTTTACATTATTATAAATACTCAAAAATATCTATCTTGGATTAAAAGCTTATTTTAATTAAATAATTATTTTATTAATTATTAATATTAAATCTTAAAATATCATTTATTAGTTATTGTTCATTATTTTAAAGACAAAGCTAATCCAAGATACCTTTAATACTTTCAAACTCGAACTCTTTCGAACTCAAAACATTTTCGAAAAACCCCGGTCAGGTTTTGCTTCTTGACACTTTTCAAGAATTATCGGTCGACTGAGGTCGAACTTCAACTACTCGAATTTTCTATCAAAATGATTTTTGAAAAGAAAAGAAAAAGGGGACTCTGGCAGGTGTGGGAATCGTTGACGAACGATTCCCGGGATGTGTAAGCGGCCGTGAGCCAGGCGGTCCATAAATTATTATTCCGGCCCAGGTGTTGCCGAAGGATGATTACGGATGTAGTTTTCATCGAGGGTGATTACGGATGTAGTTTTCACCCGAGGATAGTTACGGATGTAGTTTCTATCCTTTTACCGGTAGAGAAGACCCGCGGATTATTGGACCTGGATGTGGCGACTGATCATCGTCAATCCTTGTCAGGTTTTTATGTTTTCTTCCAGTCCCATCCTCCACTTTCGAAAAATACTCAAACACTACTTCTTGGGCCTAAGTGCCAAGTTGCCGATAGTGTGGCTTTTGATAAGAAAAATATTGACATCGTGCAGTATCTAGAACTGCAAGATTTTCTATAAAGATTGGCACGTGTTAGTGCACTCTTGCAATTATTTCAAAGAATGAAAGGCTTTTGAATGAGAAACCTTCTAAGCTAATGGAAGGAAAGAGGTTTGCAATGATGTATTCCCTGTATAGTATGTTAACCGTAGAGTGTTTTGCCGAAAATGATATACTCATATGTATATACTTTAAAACTTGAGATATATTGAGATGGGAACCTTATAAAGGGTTCATATGTTATTCTTAAAGCTCCTTAGTGAGTATAGATGTTTTATTCAAACTCGGACATACACATTGTCCAATTATGTTTTGAAATCTGAGATATATACCCATATAGTTGGGAATGTTTTCGAAATAAACCACATTATTATTTTACAAAATGGTGAACTTGCTGAGCATTATGTAGCTCATTCTTGCTTTATAAAAAAATTTCAGAAAGAGAAGAATTTGATCAGTTAACTCTGCACCAGCAGAAGAGGAGTAGAAGATTTACCCCTGAGATGATTTAGTTCCTGATAAATACTACAGAGTAAGTCTGATAGGTTTTCAACTGTAATAGTAAGACTTGTCTTCAAGTGTAGTTGTATAAATGGAAGTGCGCAAGATTCTAGATTGTACAGATGAATTATAATATTTAGTGTTACTTTTGATTATCGTTTCTGAGGCTCTAACTTGTTTGTGCTTAAGATTGAGGTCTGGATGGATGTATTGTTGAGTTGTAAAGTTAATACAGGTATGATATGGTTGGACGGTGATGTGACGACCTGAATCTTTGACCTCGGATTTGGGGGCGCCACAACAAGGCTCCTGTTCATATACCTCAAACAATGCATGTATGCCTGCAATGCCTGTTATGCCTGGTTTGTATCAAAATGATAGTTTTTCAAATCCATATGTGAACATGCCATATGTGTCTAATCCTTATTTTCAATCTGTGAATGTGCCACAAATGTCATGGAACATTCCTAGCATGAATAATATGTATGCCAATTTTCCACAAATGCATGCATCAAATATTCATGCAAATGAGCATTTGTCAAACCCCATCACTCAAGCATCTACACCTAAGTTGAAGAATGCTAAGAGTGCAAAGTCAAAGGCTAACAACAAAGGACCCAAGGAAGCTTGGGTACCAAAATCAACTTGATTTGTTTTTGAAATGTGTGCAGGGAAACAGAAGGAATCTATGGTACCTAGACAGTGGATGCTCTAGGCACATGACAGGAGATTCAACCCTGCTCATAGAGTTCAAGGAATGAGCTGGCCCTAGAATTACCTTTGGAGATGACAGCAAAGGATATACTAAGGGATATGGCCTGATTTCAAAAAACAATGTCATCATTGAAGAAGTGGCTTTAGTTGAAGGTTTGAAGCACAATTTGCTGAGTGTCAGTCAGATTTTTGACAAAGACTATGAAGTAAAGTTCACAAAAGAAGCCTGTGTTGTTTCTGCCAAGGAAGACAACAATGTGATATTGACAGGCTTTAGAAAAGGAAATGTTTACATAGCTGACTTTAATTCAGCATGCTCAGAATCCATTACTTGTCTCTTCAGCAAAGCAAGTAAGGATGAGAGTTGGCTATGGCATAAGAAGCTGTCCCATTTGAATTTTAAAGTTATGAATGATTTGGTAAGAAAGGATCTTGCTAGAGGAATCCCTCAATTGGAGTTTGTCAGAGATGAACTGTGTGATGCCTGCCAATTAAGGAAACAAAAGAAATCATCCTTCAAAAGCAAGACAGAGTCATCCATTGTTAAGCCTCTTCAATTGCTGCATATGGACTTATTTGGTCCAGTAAATGTCATGTCTATTTCAAAGAAGAAATACTGTCTGGTGATTGTAGATGATTTTTCTAAGTTCACATGGACCTTCTTCCTGCACTCCAAGGATTGTGCAAGTGAAATCATCATCAATCACCTCAGAATACTAAACAATGGTTCTGAAGACAGAGTACAAAGAATCAGGAGTGACAATGGTACTGAATTCAAGAATTCCACAATGAAGATTTTCTGTGAAGAGAATGGAATTGTCCATGAGTTTTCTGCTGCCAGAACACCTCAACAAAATGGGGTTGTTGAAAGGAAAAACAGAACTCTCATTGAAGCAGCTAGAACAATGTTAAGTGAATCAAGGTTACCAACATATTTCTGGGCTGAAGCTGTCAACACTGCATGCTTTACTCAGAATATTTCCTTGGTCAATCAAGCTAGAGGAATGACTCCTTATTAGTTGTTAACCAACAAGAAACCAACTTTAGCTTTCCTTCATGTCTTTGGATGTATGTGTTTTGTGCTAAGGAATCATGGAGATAACTTGGGCAAATTTGAAGCAAAGGCAGATGAAGCTATTTTCGTTGGATATGCAGCAGGGAAAGCCTACAAGGTCTATAATCTAAGAACCAACATTGTTATTGAATCTATACATGTTGTGTTTGATGATCAAAAGATTCTAGGCCTAAATGATGAAGGCTCCCATGAAAAGTTGGAATTTGAGAATGAAGGTGAAGGAAGAATGTATTATGATGATGATGAGGAAGATGAAGATCATGACCACAGAGATCCACCAAGAGTTGTTGTACCAACTAGAAGTGATGCTTACACTGAAAATGAAGCATCCATTGACAGTCATTCTAGAGCATCCGTTGACATTATTAGAGATGCATCCGTTGACAGAGATTCTCAAGCATCCGTCGACAGGCAAAATGATGCATCCATTGACAGTCAACTTCATAATTCAGCAAGGACAACAAACTCAGGGGGAGTTTCTCAAGGTCAAAATTCAATGCTAAATCAACATGATCATGCTCATGGAAATGAAGCAACCTCATCAAGATCAAACCTTCCACCTGCAAGAAAATGGACTAGAGATCATCCATTTGAGTTAATCATTGGTGAATCAAATTCAAGAGTCCAAACTAGAAGGGCCACTCAAGCAGAATGTCTATACAGTAGCTTCCTGTCTCAAGAGGAACCTAAGAAAGTGGAAGATGCCCTTCTAGATCCAGATTGGGTCTTAGCAATGCAAGAAGAGCTAAACCAATTTGAAAGAAATAAAGTATGGAAACTTGTGCCCAAACCTGATGATAGAAGTGTCATAGGTACTAAATGGGTTCTCAAGAATAAGACAGATGAAAATGGCATAATTGTGAGGAATAAAGCTAGATTAGTGGCAAAAGGCTACTCTCAAGAAGAAGGAATAGATTTTGATGAAACTTTTGCTCCAGTGGCAAGACTTGAGGCAATAAGAATCTTTCTAACCCATGCAGCACATGCCAATTTCAAAGTCTATCAGATGGATGTCAAAAGTGCATTTCTAAATGGGGAACTGGAAGAAGAGGTCTATGTCCATCAACCTCCTGGCTTTGAGGATCCAGAATTTCCAGAATATGTATATCTTCTCATGAAAGCACTTTATGGTTTGAAGCAAGCACCGAGAGCCTGGTATGACACTTTATCTCAATTTCTTTTGGAGAACCACTTCACTAGAGGTACAATAGATAAAACCTTATTTCATAGGAATATTAATGGATCTTCAATACTTGTTCAAATCTATGTAGATGATATTATTTTTGGGTCTACAGATGAGAAGCTTTGCAAAAGGTTTGCCAAACTTATGCAAAGTAGGTATGAAATGAGCATGATGGATGAATTAACTTACTTTCTTGGCCTACAAGTAAAGCAAGTTAATGAGGGCATTTTCATAAGTCAAACAAAATATATTTATGATCTCTTAAAGAAATTTGACTTAATGGATTGTACCTCTGCAAAAACACCTATGGCCACTGCAACTAAGCTTGAGTTGAATACTAAGGAAAAGTATGTGGACATCTCAAGCTATAGAGGCATGGTACGTTCACTTCTATACCTAACAGCTAGTAGACCTGATATAATGTTTTCTACTTGTCTTTGTGCTAGATTTCAAGCTGACCCTAGAGAGTCTCACTTAATATCTATTAAAAGAATTTTCAGGTATCTCAAGGGAACACCAAACCTTGGCATTTGGTACCCAAGAGAATCTGGTTTTGATCTAACTGGCTATTCAGATGCAGATTATGCAGGTTGCAGAGTTGATAGGAAAAGTACTACAGGTTCTTGTCAATTTCTAGGAAACAGGCTTGTTTCATGGTTCAGTAAGAAACAGAACTCAGTCTCCACTTCTACAGCTGAAGCTGAGTACATTGCTGCTGGAAGCTGTTGTGCACAGATTCTATGGATGAGAAATCAACTCATTGACTATGGTCTAAAAGTTGAGAAGATTCCAATTTTCTGTGACAACACAAGTGCTATTGCCATCACAGGGAATCCAGTGCAACATTCGAGAACCAAGCATATTGACATCAAATACCACTTCATTAGAGAACATGTGATGAATGGTACAGTAGAAATGCACTTTGTGCCAAGTGAAATGCAGCTTGCAGATATCTTCACCAAGCCTCTTGATGAATCCACATTCACAAGATTGGTAGGTGAGCTAGGTATGCTTAACTTGTCATAATTCCTAGTGATATTTGATTTCACTGCGTTGCAGCTAAGAATGTGTTTTGATTTACTTGAGAATTAAAAACTCTCAGAAAAATTTTTTCTTTAGAAATTTTGTCCAAGGCAAAATTATCTTATCAACGGATATCCTTTTACCCGTTGATAGCATAAACACATTCCTAGATTTTTGTATATCAACGGATAACAGCTTATCCACGTCATCAACTGATAAACTGTTTCTCAACCGTTCATTCCATATCCGTTGATATACATATTTTCTTTTAAATATAACCGTTGGTAAACGTGTATCTATATAGGACTGGTTATATTTATTTTCTTTTATTATTTGACAGTTACTTTTGACCAATGGGTAATTACTTTTAATTATTTCATTTTCAATTCTTGAAAAGTATAAAAGGCTGTCTTGTGCTCTCGCATCTCACTTTTATCGACTTTCAAGATTCTCTTAAGTAAACTGCATCTTCTTCACAAAAACTCTCTGCAACAAAAGTTCAAACTCTTCAATGGCGCCTATTGTTAAGATTGTAAGAACCCTAATTTTTGGTAATATTTCCTTTTATTTAAATATCTTGCGACATTATCATTATGGAACCTTTCTAGTCATCCCTGTCGATTATATAGAATTGATTGTCTGAGAAACTGCGTTGTTGCATTTATTATGTAAGATATGAAGGGAGATTGTGAAGGCAGGAGTCTTATTGTTAGTAATGTTTATAAAACTTGGGATTTGAGAATGGTTAGAGTAGTAAAGGATTTATTAAGAATTATGACGAGGAATTATGGACATTCGAGGAATTTACACAATAAGTACTTAAGGAATTATAGGGGAAATCTCTACGCGACAAAATATTATTACGAGAGAATAATTACGATACAATACGAATTAAAGATTAAATAACAAGCATTGGTGGAGGAATAATAATACAAGGAAAGAAATTACATGCAAGTGTCATGTAACTAGCTAGTTAGGAAAAGAAACTAGAAAAGCATAAAGTAGAAGTGAATAGTGACATGTGTGATGGGTGTTGCAACCTAGGGGACAATAGGGCATGGGGAGACAACCTAGACCCCTAGCTTGGCAACATGTGAACCTTATCCAACCCCCACAATAATACATATCACCCATCTCATTTTATTTCCTTTCAAACAAAACACAAACAAAACACTCTCCCCCCCCCCCATTGAAGCTCTCGGCCGAAGCAAGAAGAGGAGGAGGAGAGAGATTTTCTCTCCATCTTTCCCTCACCTACAAATCCAAGCAAAAATCCTAGGGCTTCCTTACATTATAATAGAGGTATGGTATCAATTTCATAGCATTTCATCCATTGAATCTTGAGATAAAAATTGTTGAAGGATTGGAGGAGTGTTAACCAAAGTTATTCATCTTTTAGATCTTGAAGGATTAAGGTTTGTAAGGGCTCATCCAAGTGTTCTTAGTTGTTGTAAAGCTCACCCAAGGTCTTTAGCTACTCAAGAAGGTATAAAAATCATAAACCTTTTTGGTTATGTATTGTTTATAAAGTATGGTAGTAGATCCATGTGTTTTAGGACTAATCTTAGTTGTATATGTATTGGATAGCATGGATCTTGAGTTTTGATGTTGAGATTGTGACTTTTATGACTATGGTTAATATATATATATCTCCATGAGTGTTATGAACCATGATCTAAGTGTATTAAGTGTTGATTATGTTATGGAAGTATGAAAAATGATTGATCTAAGTAGTTTGAGCTTGCTGAGTTTTATCCAGGAACTTTGACCTGTATTGTAGCACGATTTTGAACCCTCAAATGATGTCCCCTGATGTCCTACCATATATTGTTGGAAAGATAATTGAATTTAGTTTATGGAAATGTAAGGTTCATGGCTAGGTGATGTGTAGATTTTTAGTTATGGCCGGAGGAGTGAATTTTGTTTCTGGTCTATGGAATGCATTAAGTGACCCCCTTGTGAACCTTGTTTAAACCCCTTAAAATATATGTGGGATCATGGAAAAATTTGAGAATGTAGGGAATGCAGTGGTGAAGACCACCCAAAAGGAATTGGATTAAAATATGAATTTTTGGATTTTATAAAAATGCTAGAGTAAAATTCGCGCAATGGAAAAAGTCGATTAGTGGAACATGATTCTAGGGTTAGTGGTTATGATTCGAACGTGGTAACTAAATTAAGTCGAGTAAGTAACGAGCGTAATCGAGTGAAGACATGGACCTATAGTGGGGCTAGGGAGTCATAAGACGAAGTCGTTAAGTTAATTTCGTACCCCCTTAAAACCCCGTAATTAAAGAGATATTGTTAAGGTACTAACGAACGATTATTGCTTATGTATAGATCGTTCGAATCCGCACGCTCGACCACCCCAACCAAACCAAGGCAAGTTTACTTTTCAAAACTTATCAATATACAAGGACTTTTACTGTTGTGTTTGTAGTTTTCAAATTATATCAAATGCTATGTTTATCGAAGTATTGATGCAATCGAGATTGAATAAGTACATGTATGCTTTTACCCCTTGAACTTAGATTGAAATGTTTTCTTCGGACAACGACTCTAGCAATAGAGGTCGTAGCGGTCCGTATATACTATTGACCGGGGAGCGGCATATTATTATATCGTATCTAGATTACGAAAACCCGAAGGGTCATTCGGGTGGTATCGTATACTCAAATAACTATTGTTGTATCCTCGTAAATACTCGAAACCCTATCTTGGATTAAAAGTTTATTTTATCGAATAATTATTTAATAATTATTAATATTAAATCTTAAAATACTATTTATTAATTAATTATTTAAAGACAAAGTTAATCCAAGATACTTTTTAATACTTTCAAACTCGAACTCTTTCGAACTCAAAACATTTTCGAAAACCCCCGGTCAGATTCTGCTTCTTGTATGATTTCAAGAATCATCGGTCGACTGATGTCGGACCTCAATTACTCTGTTTTCAATCAAAATCAAGTTTTAAAAGAAAAGAAAAAGGGACTCTGGCAGGTGTGGGAACCGTTGAACGATTCCCGGGATGTGTAAGCGGCCGTGAGCCAGGCGGTCCATCACTTATTATTCCGGCCCAGGTGTTGCCGAAGGATGATTACGGATGTAGTTTTCATCGAGGGTGATTACGGATGTAGTTTTCACCCGAGGGATAGTTACGGATGTAGTTTCTATCCTTCTACCGGTAGAGAAGACCCGCGGATTATTGGACTTGGATGTGGCGACTGATCATCGTCAATCCTTGTCAGGTTTTGTGTTTTCTTTAAGTCCCATTCCTCCATTTTGGAAAAATGCTTTGACACTGCTTCTTAGGCTTTTGTGCCAAGTTGCTGATAGTGTTCTATTTTGATGAGAAAGATGTTGATTCAATGCAGTATCTAGAACTGCAAGTTTATTTTGAAAACAAGGGCACATATTGTTGCACCTTCGAGATTTATCAACTATGACAAGTGGTTTTATAACTGATTGATACAAACAAGTATATCAACTGCCAATCATATGAAATGTTATATTGCTTACCTTATACATATATTTCTTGCTGAGATATAGTTGCTCACTCTTGCTTGTTTTCAAATTTTACAAACACAACAGCTAAGCGAAATGGCAAGACCCAGGCAGACTGTTCGAAAGCAGGTGACTAGACCCGAGCCACCACTTGAGATTCCACCGGTGGGCCCCATTAGCTGGATTGGTTGGCAGCTTTTGTTAGTTCGTTTTATTTATCAGTATGACCTGTGCAAGGCAGTGTATCGTAACAAACTTTCAAGCCGCCAACTTCGCTTCATATCGAAGTGTTGCTGGTAGCATAAATACTATTTAATTCGAATAACTCTGATAATTTTATTACTGTTTAATCAATGTATGACGTTTCTGAGGCTCTAACCTGTGTGTGTGAGTGTGGTGTGAGTTTATTGTGGGGTCGATGGCTGTGTTATATATATTATGTGCAAGAGCAGGTATGTTACTAATGGAAAATGGACCGTGAGCGCCTAGATCTCCGACCCCGGATCTGGGGGCGTCACAGAAATGGTATCAGAGCCAGGTTACAGTTCTCAGAAATGATAGTAATTTAAGAAAGCAACCCTAATAATAATAACAATAACGATAACCTTAATAACAACCTTAATAATACTTAGAACTCTCATCGAGTTTGTAGTTGGGTTATCGGATATAGCCCTGACTTTAAGGCCCGTGAGGGAACTACTCCTAAACCCTTCTTTTATGGTTAGTGACCCACCTTATTTCCCTTGTGTAGATGGAGGAGATACCAGACCCTGAGGCTTTCGAGAGAGAGCATTATGAGGCCCTGATGCGAGAGACCGAGGATCCTGAGGAGGATATGGGTGCTGACTCCGAGCTTGGCCCCTGGATTACACTGATAGAGAGTACTGATGATGAGGATCCCGTTGAGGAGCCCTTTGAGCCTGAGCCTGAGCCAGAGCCTGTTACCCCATCTCCTGTAGCTACTGATGAGGAGAGTGTGAGATCCGGCGAGGGTCGTGTTGTGTCACCCCCACCTTCTCCACAGACATCTAGCCCTGTTTCATCGGACGGTGACTGAGGATGACACTTCTGGCGGGGAGGAGCTTGACCCTACCCCTGCTACTGCTCCTGCTCCTACTGCTGCTGCTGCACCTACTCCTGTTCCTGTCATACCACCTCCACCGATGGACCTACCCCCAGTGTCGGGTACTAAGCATGCTTACATGGTACAGTTCCTGACCCGAGACTTACTATCTGCAAAGGCCCGGCTTAACGAGGCGAGGCGGGCACTAGTGGAGGAGCACGAGGCGCGCTTGAGGATCCAGGCTGAGATGAGGACCGCTGTTGCTAGGAGGACTAGGGCTCGACTCCATAGGATTGAGAGGAGGAGTCGCGATAGGATTCTTGGATTAGGGATCCGCGGGGCCGGAGTAATCCAGGCTAGGGATGCTAGGCGTGTTATGCGTCGTGCATTTGCCCGAGTGAGGACCTTGCTCCGTCGCGGTGCGGCCCCGTGATGCGTTACTGATAGCTCAGTCCCCTAGGTTCAGATGACATTAGTGTGTCGATTTTGCGGGATAGTTGACTTGTGCAGTGGTATCCTTTCTGACCAGTGGATGAGTAGACTGACCTACAGATATGTAGATGTGACTTCGGGTAGTATGTATGGATGTAGCCCTACTTTTGTGTAGCCTGACTATTCGGATGATGTATTCGTATTTGTTCCACTTTTGCTAGACTTTGACATCGGAACTATGTATTTGGCTCTAACATCCAAATTTGTGATGACCCTTGTACCGTACTTATTTAGTTTCAGTTTCCTTAATATTGCCTCAACTGCTTTACTTTCCGATGCCATGCTTTACTGTTTTGATATACAACTGTGATTATACAATTGCTACAAGCCACAAATACAACCATACTGTTTCAAATTACGAGATGCGATTTCAAATTGTTTTCTACAATTTCCAAAAATGTTCCTACAATCTTTAAAAATAAATTTTTCCCCAAAAAAAAAAATGTTTGACATTTTATCTCCAACATCGGATTATTAAAACTTTTGCACTTCCACCCTTATGAGGAGGAACGATACGCTCCTGACCCGTGCAAACGCTGTCAGGTAATTGGAAAACCCTAACCCCTTTCTTGTTCTATTATCAGAATCATGCCACCCAGAAGAATGAACACTCGAGCTCACCCGATCAGTTCTGAGGGCCAGGGTAGCCACCATGGAGCCGGAGGCCACCAGAACCATGAAGGGGAAAATGCCAACCTGAGTGAGAATGAGGGCAACGATCATAACCTATTTGATGACTCTGAGTATGAAGAAGAAGAAGCTGGTGATGATACCCGAGAGGTAGAAAATCCTAGGGGAGGCCCTATGGAACAGTTCATGGAGTTACTTAGGCAGAACTTGGACCGTCCCCCAGTTCAGCGACCACCCCAGAATGCTAATGCTAATGCCTTCCGGAACTTCAAATCCCTGAAACCCCCAGAATTTAAAGGAACTGCCGACCCTGTCGAGGCAAGGGCCTGGATGAAGGAAATGGAAAAATCTTTCGAGATACTAGGTGTCGCTGAGGAGCAGAAGACTGTTTTCGCCACTTACCTCAGGGATCGTCTTACTCTACCCCATCCCGAGCCCAACCCCCAGAATGCAATAAATGTGGAAGGAAACATGTGGGCGTGTGTAACCTGCAAGATGTGAAATGCTTCAAGTGTGGGCTGACAGGGCATTATGCTAACGCCTGTCGCGGAACTAGTAACAACCCGAGTGTCGGAGGCAATTGCTTCAAGTGTGGGAAACCAGGGCACCGAATGAGGGAAGGTATGTCCTCTGGGCCAGCTGCATCGAGAGTGAGTGGAACTGCTTCTAACAAGGCCCCTACTGCAAGAACTTTTAACATGACGGTGCAGGATGCCGTGAGGAACACGGATGTGATTGCAGGTACCCTACTACTCAACTCAGTTAAAGCAAATGTTTTATTTGATTCGGGAGCTACCAAGTCTTTCATATCTCTAGATTTTGTATGTCAGTTAGGCCTTAAGACTGAACCATTGAAAGACAGATTGCAAATAGAGATAGCTAATCATGAAATTATTCCCGTTAGCCAAGTATGTCCAGGTTGTGACCAAGAGATAGAAGGGCGACACTTCCGGGTAGATTTAATACCTTTTAAACTAGGGGAGTTTGACGTAATAGTAGGTATGGATTGGTTAACAACCCACGGAGCCCAAATAGATTGTGTCAAGAAGAAAGTAAGTTTGAGACTGCCAGGGGACGAGGAAGTAGTATTTAGTGGGAAACGGCAAAGCCAAAAGTTCCTGACTATGATTCAAGCTAAGAAGCTGTTACGTAAAGGATGCGAAGCCTATTTAGCCTATGTGAAGGATACCAAGAAGGAGGCACCAAACCTGCATGAAATCCCTGTCGTTAATGAGTTCGCGGACGTATTTCTGGACAATCTTCCCGGACTACCACCCGATAGGGACATCGAGTTTGCTATAGACTTAGTTCCGGGTACGGCCCCAATTTCGAAAGCCCCATATCGGCTAGCCCCAGTGGAGATGAAAGAGCTAGCCACTCAGTTACAAGAGTTGTTGGATAAAGGGATGATAAGACCTAGTGTGTCACCGTGGGGAGCCCCGGTGTTATTCGTGAAAAAGAAGGACGGCAGCATGAGATTATGTATAGACTACAGGGAGTTGAACAAGGTGACTATAAAGAATAAGTATCCCTTGCCCAGGATAGATGACCTGTTTGATCAATTGAAAGATGCAGTTTATTTCTCTAAGATTGATTTGCGGACCGGGTACCACCAGTTAAAGATTAAACCAGAAGATATACCAAAGACGGCCTTTCGCACCCGGTACGGACACTATGAGTTCCTAGTGATGTCATTTGGGTTAACGAATGCCCCTGCAGCTTTTATGGACTTAATGAATCGAGTCTTCAAGAAATACTTGGACAAATGTGTTATAGTCTTCATCGATGACATCTTGATTTATTCCAAGACGAAGGAGGAACATGCAGAGCACTTGAGGATTATATTGGGAGCATTGAGAGAAGAAAAGTTGTACGCTAAGTTCTCGAAGTGCGAATTTTGGTTGAAGGAAGTTTAGTTTTTAGGGCATGTGATTAGCGAACAAGGCATTCTAGTGGATCCAGCCAAAATAGAGGCTGTATCAAATTGGGAGAGACCAACCACTCCGACGGAGGTGAAAAGTTTTATAGGGTTGGCTGGCTACTATAGGAGATTTGTCCAAGACTTTGCCAAGATAGCAGCCCCTTTGACCCGACTAACTCGCAAGACCGAGAAGTTTGTGTGGACTGAAAAATGCGAAGAGAGCTTCCAAGAGTTGAAAAAGAGGTTGGTGACAGCACCAGTATTAGCCCTACCTGATGATAAGGGAGATTTTGTGATTTATAGCGACGCATCCCATAAAGGTTTAGGGTGTGTGCTTATGCAGCACAGTAAGGTGATTGCTTATGCGTCCAGACAACTTAAGGAGTAGGAGATAAGATACCCCACCCATGATTTGGAATTAGCAGCGATAGTTTTTGCTTTGAAGATCTGGAGACATTATCTTTACGGAGAAAAGTGTGAAATCTACACAGATCACAAGAGCTTAAAGTACATATTCACTCAGAAAGAGCTAAACATGAGGTAGAGGAGATGGCTAGAGCTAATTAAAGATTATGATTGTGAGATTCATTATCACCCAGGGAAGGCCAATGTGGTGGCCGATGCACTTAGCCGAAAGGAGAAGCTTAAGATGATAACGTCAGTGGACGAATTGATCAAGGACCTTGAGAAACTGGAGATTGAAGTGAGGTTACCATGAATTGGACAAGAGAATCTAATGGAAATAAAAGTCCAACCACCGCTATTGGAAAAGATTAAGTTATGCCAGGAAAAGAAGATAGAAGAAGAAAAGAATTCGATGGAGAAAATTTTGACTGGCGAAGAAATTAAGTGTGAGAAGGACGGGAATGGAATTATGAGGTACGCATCTAGGATATGGATCCCGAACGTTCAGGAGTTAAAAGATGAGATTTTGCAAGAGGCTCATAGTTCAAGGTACTCAATTCACCCTGGAGGCACAAAGATGTATAGAGATTTAAGAGAATACTATTGGTGGCCTAATATGAAGAAGGACGTGGCAGAGTGGGTAAGTAAATGTTTGACGTGTCAAAGAGTAAAGGCCGAACACCAGAGGCCCAGTGGATTGTTGCAACCCCTAGAGATACCCGAGTGGAAGTGGTAGCAGATTGCGAAGGACTTTGTGGTCGGATTACCAAGGACCAAGACTAATCATGATGCCATTTGGGTAGTTATCGATAGGTTGACCAAGTCAGAACATTTTCTTCCAATCAACGAGAGATATACTGTCGACAAGCTGGCAGATATTTACTTAAAGGAGATCGTGGTAAGGCATGGGGTTCCTGTGAGCATTGTATCGGATAGAGACCCAAGATTCAACTCCAGGTTCTGGAGGAGTTTTCAGGATTGTGTGGGGACCAAGTTAAACATGAGTACTGCATACCATCCCCAAACAGACGGACAGAGTGAGAGAACCATCCAGACCATCGAGGACATGTTGAGGGTATGTGCCATTGATTTTAAGGGAAGTTGGGATGACCACTTGTCGTTGATCGAATTTTCCTACAACAATAGTTACCATGTGAGTATAGGCATGCCCCCATATGAAGCTTTATACGGACGAAGATGTCGGTCCCCCTTGTGTTTGGAAGAAGTTGGAGAGCGGAAGATTTTAGGGCCTGAACTGGTCCAACAGACAAGAGAAACTATCGAGCTCATAAGAGGACGGCTGGTAGCGGCCCAGGACAGACAGAAGAAGTATGCGGACCAGACCCGCAAGGACAAAGAATATGAGGTAGGAGAGTTTGTGATGTTGAAAGTATCGTCGTGGAAAGGATTGATGAGGTTTGGTAAGAAGGGAAAACTAAGCCCGAGATTTATTGGACCTTTTGAGATCTTGAAACGAGTTGGGAAGTTAGCCTATGAATTGGCTTTACCCCCGAGCTTACAGCAAGTACATAATGTGTTCCATGTGTCCATGCTACGACCATACCATACCGACTTCCGACATGTGATAGAACATGATCAAGTGGATCAGCAACCAGACTTAACATATGTCGAGCAACCCGTAGAAATCATGGATAGAAAGGAACAGGTGCTGAGGAACAAGGTTGTCAAATTAGTGAGAGTCTTGTGGAGGAATCAGAACGTCGAAGAATCAACATGGGAACTAGAGAGCGCGATGCGTGAAAAGCACCCCCAACTGTTTTCAACCTGATTCCGGGACGGAATCCTTTTAAGGAGGGGAGGCTGTAAGAACCCTAATTTTTGGTAATATTTCCTTTTATTTAAATATCGTGCGACATTATCATTATGGAACCTTTCTAGTCATCCCTGTCGATTATATAGAATTGATTGTCTGAGAAACTGCGTTGTTGCATTTATTATGTAAGATATGAAGGGAGATTGTGAAGGCAGGAGTCTTATTGTTAGTAATGTTTATAAAACTTGGGATTTGAGAATGGTTAGAGTAGTAAAGGATTTATTAAGAATTATGACGAGGAATTATGGACATTCGAGGAATTTACACAATAAGTACTTAAGGAATTATAGGGGAAATCTCTACGCGACAAAATATTATTACGAGAGAATAATTACGATACGATACGAATTAAAGATTAAATAACAAGCATTGGTGGAGGAATAATAATACAAGGAAAGAAATTACATGCAAGTGTCATGTAACTAGCTAGTTAGGAAAAGAAACTAGAAAAGCATAAAGTAGAAGTGAATAGTGACATGTGTGATGGGTGTTGCAACCTAGGGGACAATAGGGCATGGGGAGACAACCTAGACCCCTAGCTTGGCAACATGTGAACCTTATCCAACCCCCACAATAATACATATCACCCATCTCATTTTATTTCCTTTCAAACAAAACACAAACAAAACACTCTCCCCCCCCCCCATTGAAGCTCTCGGCCGAAGCAAGAAGAGGAGGAGGAGAGAGATTTTCTCTCCATCTTTCCCTCACCTAAAAATCCAAGCAAAAATCCTAGGGCTTCCTTACATTATAATAGAGGTATGGTATCAATTTCATAGCATTTCATCCATTGAATCTTGAGATAAAAATTGTTGAAGGATTGGAGGAGTGTTAACCAAAGTTGTTCATCTTTTAGATCTTGAAGGATTAAGGTTTGTAAGGGCTCATCCAAGTGTTCTTAGTTGTTGTAAAGCTCACCCAAGGTCTTTAGCTACTCAAGAAGGTATAAAAATCATAAACCCTTTTGGTTATGTATTGTTTATAAAGTATGGTAGTAGATCCATGTGTTTTAGGACTAATCTTGGTTGTATATGTATTGGATAGCATGGATCTTGAGTTTTGATGTTGAGATTGTGACTTTTATGACTATGGTTAATATATATATATCTCCATGAGTGTTATGAACCATGATCTAAGTGTATTAAGTGTTGATTATGTTATGGAAGTATGAAAAATGATTGATCTAAGTAGTTTGAGCTTGCTGAGTTTTGTCCAGGAACTTTGACCTGTATTGTAGCACGATTTTGAACCCACAAATGATGTCCCCTGATGTCCTACCATATATTGTTGGAAAGATAATTGAATGTAGTTTCAGGAAATGTAAGTTTCATGGCTAGGTGATGTGTAGATTTGTAGTTATGGGCGGAGGAGTGAATTTTGTTTCTGGACTATGGACTGCATTAAGTGACCCCCTTGTGAACCTTGTTTAAACCCCTAAAAATATATGTGGAATCATGGAAAAATTTGAGAATGTAGGGAATGCAGTGGTGAAGACCACCCAAAAGGAATTGGATTAAAATATGAATTTTTGGATTTTATAAAAATGCTAGAGTAAAATTCGCGCAATGGAAAAAGTCGATTAGTGGAACATGATTCTAGGGTTAGTGGTTATGATTCGAACGTGGTAACTAAATTAAGTCGAGTAAGTAACGAGCGTAATCGAGTGATGACATGGACCTATAGTGGGGCTAGGGAGTCATAAGACGAAGTCGTTAAGTTAATTTCGTACCCCCTTAAAACCCCATAATTAAAGAGATATTGTTAAGGTACTAACGAACGATTATTGCTTATGTATAGATCGTTCGAATCCGCACGCTCGACCACCCCAACCAAACCAAGGCAAGTTTACTTTTCAAAACTTATCCATATACAAGGACTTTTACTATTGTGTTTGTAGTTTTCAAATTATATCAAATGCTATGTTTATCGAAGTATTGATGCAATCGAGATTGAATAAGTACATGTATGCTTTTACCCCTTGAACTTAGATTGAAATGTTTTCTTCGGACAACGACTCTAGCAATAGAGGTCGTAGCAGTCCGTATATACTATTGACCGGGGAGTGGCATATTATTATATCGTATCTAGATTACGAAAACCCGAAGGGTCATTCGGGTGGTATCGTATACTCAAATAACTATTGTTGTATCCTCGTAAATACTCGAAACCCTATCTTGGATTAAAAGTTTATTTTATCGAATAATTATTTAATAATTATTAATATTAAATATTAAAATACTATTTATTAATTAATTATTTAAAGACAAAGTTAATCCAAGATACTTTTTAATACTTTCAAACTCGAACTCTTTCGAACTCAAAACATTTTCGAAAACCCCCGGTCAGATTCTGCTTCTTGTATGATTTCAAGAATCATCGATCGACTGATGTCGGACCTCAATTACTCTGTTTTCAATCAAAATCAAGTTTTAAAAGAAAAGAAAAAGGGACTCTGGCAGGTGTGGGAACCGTTGACGAACGATTCCCGGGATGTGTAAGCGGCCGTGAGCCAGGCGGTCCATCACTTATTATTCCGGCCCAGGTGTTGCCGAAGGATGATTACGGATGTAGTTTTCATCGAGGGTGATTACGGATGTAGTTTTCACCCGAGGGATAGTTACGGATGTAGTTTCTATCCTTCTACCGGTAGAGAAGACCCGCGGATTATTGGACTTGGATGTGGCAACTGATCATCGTCAATCCTTGTCAGGTTTTGTGTTTTCTTTAAGTCTCATTCCTCCATTTTGGAAAAATGCTTTGACACTGCTTCTTAGGCTTTTGTGCCAAGTTGCTGATAGTGTTCTATTTTGATGAGAAAGATGTTGATTCAATGCAGTATCTAGAACTGCAAGTTTATTTTGAAAACAAGGGCACATATTGTTGCACCTTCGAGATTTATCAACTATGACAAGTGGTTTTATAACTGATTGATACAAACAAGTATATCAACTGCCAATCATATGAAATGTTATATTGCTTACCTTATACATATATTTCTTGCTGAGCTATAGTTGCTCACTCTTGCTTGTTTTCAAATTTTACAAACACAACAGCTAAGCGAAATGGCAAGACCCAGGCAGACTGTTTGAAAGCAGGTGACTAGACCCGAGCCACCACTTGAGATTCCACCGGTAGGCCCCATTAGCCGGATTGGTTGGCAGCTTTTGTTAGTTCGTTTTATTTATCAGTATGACCTGTGCAAGGCAGTGTATCGTAACAAACTTTCAAGCCGCCAACTTCGCTTCATATTGAAGTGTTGCTGGTAGCATAAATACTATTTAATTCGGTCTGTAATAACTCTGATAATTTTATTACTGTTTAATCAATGTGTGACGTTTCTGAGGCTCTAACCTGTGTGGTGTGAGTTTATTGTGGGGTCGATGGCTGTGTTATATATATTATGTGCAAGAGCAGGTATGTTACTAATGGAAAATGGACCGTGAGCGCCTAGATCTCCGACCCCGGATCTGGGGGCGTCACAAAGATGATGTCTTCTACTGGGTTCACCTATGAGAAGAACAATTTCGCGGCCTATGTCAATACAGTGAATGCCCTAGAAGCTTATCACACCATGATGAATTTTGTGAAGAACTGTAAACTTTCGTATGCTATGACTGCCACCACTCCTCTAATCCACGAAGTAATCGAAGAGGTGTGGGCATCTGCTGAGTACAATGGCACAGACGGTACAATTGCTTTTTCTCTAAAGGGTAAAAACTATGTAGTTAACTCTGATGTGATAATTGCTTGTTTAAAATTGCCTGAGAATAACTGTCTGAAAGTACCCAGTGATGCTGAAATAGTTGACATGCTTAATTCCATAAATTATGTCCTTAGTACTGATAATTTAGGAAAAATTTCTAGGAAATGGATGGTTAAAGAATGGAGTTATTTTTGTGATGCCTTCATTAAAACTTTTTCAGGCAAAATTAGTAACTTTGATGTTGTTACCCATTCCATGCTAGTTATGCTGTGTATGCTTCTAACTGATAAATTCTATAACTTTGGCACACTAGTCATGTATGAGATAGCAGCAAAATTAGGTAAAAAGGAAACTAGGGGCAAGAACATCTATTTTGCTAGATTTTTTATGCTCTTAGCACTGCATGTATCTGAGAATAAGCTATCCATTGCTAACCCGGATAGCAAGTTCACATGTTTTGTTCAGGAGAAGAGAGTCTTAAGTGATTTAATTCGAATGAACTCCAATGCAGAAGTACAATTGGTATATCTACCAATTGTTCAGGTAACTCTTTCTAACCTTGAAACTCCTATCTCTAACCCCCAAATTTCTTTGCCTTCCTCAGTCACAATGGAGTCTGTAGTTGTGACCAAACAGACTCCTACCCAAGTGACTAAAACAAAAGTTTCCAAACCAAAATCTAAGAGACAAACCTCAGGTGTTTCTCAAAAAGCACCTGTTGCAAAAACTACCACAACTCTTGAGGGGAGTGTGAAGGAGGTAGTGAGTGGTGAAGGACAGGGTGCAAGCCCTAAGAATAAGGTGGGTGAGGAAAGTGCACCAAATAGCCAAGCCCAAGTTACATCCTCTCAACAGGGTGTGACAACTAGTTCTACAGCAACTCTGCACAAAACGGTAAGGGACACTAGCTCTCACTTAAAAACCTATGGAAGAAGAGTAAAATCTAAAACCATAGGGGAAGCACAGGGTGCACACACAGTACAGCAAACTGTACCTTCTCAAATTCAGTTTGATGTGACTTCAATAAATATGGAGTCACATCCCCTTGATCTTAACCTTCAAATCGATACACATTACAATCCACCATCACCAACTCCATCTCTGGATGTGGATATGATATCTACATCAATTCCTGATTCTCCATCTTTAAGATTCTTGGAGAAGCCCCACTCTGCAATTGGTGGTCATCATCTTTTAGATGATTTGTTGGGCCATCAACCTTCCATTCCTGAATTCACAACAACATCTGTGGCCTCATCTTTAAAATCAATCTCCACAGATTCAGTGTTGGTTTTCACTTCAACGGATATTATCATTCCTTCATCAACGGATATCCTTCATCCGTTGACAAGTGTTTCTCCATCAACGGATGCGCCTCTGTCTAGCCATCCGTTGACAGCTATAACTACTCCATCAACGGATATCCCTTATCCGTTGATAACTCACTCTACCACTGCTATATCTGACATTCCTGTGTCAAGTGTGGAGGAGTTCCCAATAGTTGAAACACTTTTAGGATTGAGGGAAGGGAGTGAGAGGCTGCCTTGTGAGCAGGCAAAAGGAGAGGCAAATAATGAGAGGCTGACCATTTCTTCAGGTCAGGCAAAAGGAGAGCAAGAGAGTTCCACCTTAGTAGGTGAAGGTGAGGGTGTGAGAGGTGTGAGCCAGGGGGAGCCCCTGATGCAAGAACAGAGAGATGAGAGGAGAGAAGGGACTATAGGAGAAATAAGGCAGGAAGATTCAGCCATTGCAAGTGAGTTAATGGAGGTTAATGAAGCTTCTAAAGAGATGGAATTTCGACAAGAATATCAGTCAATCATTGACTTCATCTCTTTGGATCCTGAAACCTTTACTCATCCTGTTTCTGCCTATCAAGTCATGGCACAACAGGGCAATGTGGAGGCAGAGGAGGCAATGCACCTAGTGCACACCTCACAATCTCTACAAAGAGCAAAGGATGCTTTGACAACTCTGTCTTCAAATGCTGACAGTGAAGAGTTTGGCAATGATGACAGTGACAGCACAGCAAATGATGAAGAAGTCAATGTGGGTGATACTCCAGACTGGCTATTTTCTACTGCCACTGTGGCTGGTGACTTCAATGTGGAGATTGTGAAGCAATATCAATCTGCTAGGGCTGAGCACCAAAATGCAGATCCACAGAGAAAGGTTGTCCTTCAGCAAATAATGGACTCCCTGAAACTTCACAAAATGAACATGGTCATTCAAAGAACACAACAGGAGGAGGTCCAAACTGCAATAAGAGAAATGAAAATGGAACTAGATGCCAGGATTGAGGCACTAGCCCCTACTACCACTCAGAAGGTGCTGACTAGCAAACTGTTGAAGGAAGATAGCCTGGCCAAATCTATTCAGCATCTCTCCTCCAGAGTGGATGGTATGGAATCTCAAATGCAGACACTCATTGCCCACCAAAAACCCACACACACATAACACATACACGCAGCACAACACACACAATAGCACACATACGCACAGAAATATACACAACATGCACACACCACTAGCTCCTTGATTCCTCCTCTCCTCTCACTGTCATCACGAACAGCCGCCACCGCCGGCCACCATCGCCGCGCGGTGGGGTTCTCCTTCCCCTTCACTCATAAGTCGAAACCCCCAACACAATCATTCAATCTCCCCTCAATAATTAAATCCCCAATTTCTTTCAAATCCCTAATCTTTCTCTTCCCCCAAATTTGTTTCTCTCTCCCCAATTATTTTTTTTCTGCCGACTGTTGCTTATCAGCTTGTTGTGTGTTTTGAGTTATTTGGCTTGGCCCAATACAATTAAATGTTATTACTAACAATTATTCCGGCCCAATTACAACACTACTTGTTCATTTTACTCCTTTTTATTCCACTCATAATTGTTTTATTAAAACAATTATTTCCCAAATCTTCCAAAATAATTATACGCTTTAACTTAATAAAATAAAGTCGTCAAATCTCCAAATCTCGTAATTTTAATAATTACGAGTCAACTTGCAAATTTCCCGGAAATAAATTCTAGAAATCATCTGGCGTCAAATAATTAATGTTTGACATAAAATTCCATTCTTAATCAATAAAAGAAATTATTCATCAAAATCCACCATTTATTATCTCGATCTCTAATTTCTTTATTATCTCCAAAACGGTTCAAAACTTAACCGCAATAAATCTTATTCCTAATAAAATAATCAGAATTAATATTTGCGGAATCGGGATGTTACATCCTTCCCCCCTTAGAAAAATTTCGTCCTCGAAATTGAGTGCACCAGGTCTCATCAAAACAAAGTGGGATACTTCCCCCTCATACTGTCTTCTGGTCTCCAAGTTCTTCATTAACATATGACTGTATCACATAATATTCATCAAAGTATTACCTTCATTCTTAACATCTGCTCTTGTCAATCATAGTCTCTACGGGGTTTTCTCAAATTTTAAACTCTCTTGAACATCTATCGGTTCATATTCCAATTCCTGGTTGACTCTTCAACCTGAAAGGTGCTCTGCAGCACTTCTCACGAATACTATCTCTTCACATGATTTCAGCAATAGACCTTAATCTTCTTCTAGAATAGTTATAAGAATCTTCAAAAGAATATCATCAATAATTTATCACAATCATCACATAAGGATTAAGAAAATGAGTATTTTTACATTGATACTTGATGAACTGTGATGCTTCCTTTTTGGAAGTAAAGCTAAACCAATTGTTTAGCTGGTCGGGATCCCCACTAGTAGAACTTGTGAACCTATCATGTCTGAATACTCAATTTTCAATGTGATCAGTGATATTTTGTTATGATGAATTATTGATGATTTATCAATGATCTTTGTGATAAAAATCTTATATTTTTGATGAACTGAAGACTTCTGCTTTCGTGAATAAACCTCAGTTGAATCGTACAGTATGTGCTTACTGAGCTGTGTAGCTCACCCTTTTATTTCCTAAATGTTACAGGGAAGAGTTTATGAGAAGAATTATGAAGGAGTGTTAAGAATAGGACCGACTCGAGAATAAGTACTTCGGGTGAAGCTGTGTAGAATTTTGTGAAGTTGATATTACGACATGGGTTGAGGTCTGTATTAAGATTTTGAGATGTATAAAAATGAAAAAAAGTAGTAGATATGTTATTAAATTAAATTTAATTATTGTGAGCATATATGGAGATTAAAGGTTTAGATTTGACGGATCCCGGACCGGGTCCAGTTGGGACTTCCGGGACCGGGGGCGTCACATATTCTACTTCCAATAGAACTTTTAATCGTATGCCTTATAAATACTTATTTTACTTCCAATAGAACTTCTAAGCATATGTCTTCCCTACAAATTCAAACTCTTCTCCTCTATAAATTCGAACATCTATTATACTTCTAATATGTTAAATGATATTTTTATATTTATTAGTGTTTATAATTCTAAAATTCTAGAAAATAAGAAAAATAGATTGGCACGATCTTAGAGCGCCACCTAAGCTCCCGCGTATCCTTTTATATTTATTATTAGTGTTTAAAATTCTAAAATTCTAGAAAATTAGAAAAATAGATTCCGACGATCTTAGAGCGCCACCTAAGCTCCCGCGTATCCTCCTTTATATATATATATATATATTGATTTATTGATTGATATTGATTGTTTTATAATTTTTTTGTTTTTTTCTTTTATATTAAATTCTAGGTTCGGATATTTGTACAAGTAAAATGCAAAAAGCTGTTTACAAATATTTTAATTATATATATTAAAATATGTTAAAAACTAAAAAAAATTAGACTTTTATCAAATGATATGGAAATAATACCTTATTTTCTTGAAGACATAATATCTTCCCAATTATTAACTGATTTTTTCAAATGTTAGCCAGGGTGAATTTAGAAGATAAAAAATTATGGAAAACTCCGGAAATCGTGCTCAAAACGATTCCCGAATATTAAGTTTTTTTTTTTTTTTGAAATAGTCGAACTTGCATTAAACTTTCTCAATAGCAATAGTACAATCAATGAACCCAGGTGTAGTATATAACCACTCCTGATGATCTGACACAGAATATGCCTCTCTCGCTAACAGATGAGCTGCAGTATTCGCAGATCGATACACAAAACTAACTTGCACTTCATCATAGTGCTTAATTAACTCAATACAATCATCAATTATTAAATCAAAATACGAATTCCCTCTCTTTCCTTTTAGTGCATCTACCACCAGTTTTGAATCCATCTCGAAAATACATTTGGTGTTCCTCCACCCTTTAATCCATGATAAAGCTTCCCTCAAACTCAGAGCTTCGGCCATCCTTGGTTGTAAACACGGTTGCGTTACAACACTTCTAGCACGCAGGAAATTACCCCCCTCATCCCGAACCAGACAACCAAACCCCATCTTGTTCCTCCTAAAATCGCAGGCTGCATCAACATTGACTTTAACCCACTCTACCGGAGGTTTACTCCAACGCCGATTCCCCATTTGTTGCTGCAAACTTCCGTTTCGCTGCACCTGCGTAGCCTTTTGCCAGTCCGCCAACATGTTTATTGCTAAATTTTTTACCCCAAAGACCGACGTATTCACTCGCTCCCACACCCACCTATTTCGTCTATTCCATAAGCTCCAACTGAGAGCCCCAACTAGTACACACTGATCTCGTCTATATTTTGTGAATAAGTTCTTGAATACCTCAAAAACACTAGTACTCGCTTCTGCATCAATGATCTCCAGTAAACCAGCTGCTCTCCATACATCTTTAGCAAAACTGCATCGAAATAGTAAATGAACCGCATCCTCCACGTGTGTATGGCACCACGGGCACATCATACTCATATTAACCCTCTTCATTACCAAGGCTGCTGCTGTAGGTAGACATTCTCTACACGTCCTCCATACAAAATTCAAAATCTTGCCCGGCAATTTAAGTGACCATAGTATCTTCCAAAATCCAGCATCTGCACACTCATTTTCTCCGTTTATTTGTCGATAGCAGCTTTTGACAGTAAATTCCCCTTTCTCTGTCAACACCCAAAACCATTCATCATGTCGACTTCGAATAGAAATAGGAATTTGTTTGATTAAATCCCTATCCCTGTCATCACATAAATCTCTAATAATTTCATCATCCCAACTATCCCCATTTTCTGTCATGAGTCCTTGTACTATAGCATGCTCCAAATCATCAGGCATTGGTGTTTGAAGAAATCCATTAGTTACTGACGGCAGCCATGGCACCTTCCAAATTTTCGTACTTCCACCATCACCAATTCGCCCGAATATTAAGTTGTTATTACATGATTGGTTATGTTTCTATGAATAAGATGATGTCATGTTCATTCGAAAACATTTTGGAGATTTTTTCGAAATACTAGCGTTACTCAAATCAGAGAAAATCTAGACATGGTGCGTGGATGAAAATGGCACTGGTAGTCTGGTACTGTATCACCCTTAACAAATTTACACATATCATGCCTTCCTTGCTGTAGCCTGTAGGAGGGGTGAACTCCGCATTTGAAGGGTTCGAGTGGAATATCTAAAAGATAAATAATAATAATACACCCATTAGTTAATATATGGGTTCAGGCACGGAGACCAAGAAAATATATAAAAAAATGGATGAAAAGTGAGAAAATTGGGTAAAGTGGTGGGACCCATAAATATATAATGTATAAAGTAGATATAGTGGAGGAGAAAAGTGAGTAAAGTGATGGGACCCATAAATATATAATGTATAAAGTGGGTATAGTGGAGGAAAGTAGTGGATGTAGTTGATTTTTATTTATATAAAATTTTACTATTTTAGGAAAGTTTTGAAATGTGAAGAATTGGATGGGACATCCCAAAAAGGAAAGTGTGAAGAAATGGATGGGACAGAGGGAGTAATAATAATAATAATAATAATAATAATAATAATAATAATAATAATAATAATAATAATAATAATAATAATAATAATAATAATTCAATCACATTTATTGAGTTTATAAAACAAAAAATTATTAGTGAGCGCAATGAGATACGGGTAAAGAGTTAAACTTTTGTCGTCACAGATCTTAGATTCGATTCTGACTTATTCCGAGTTTTATGAGAACATATACCCATTTATAAGGTATGTAAGTCTATTTATTAAAAAAAGAAAAAATAATTTTATTATTACCTAGAAAAATTAACATATTCAATACATAATTTATCATATTAAATAGATATTGATAATCATTTTGGAATAAACAAATTTTAAAAAAAATGGATAAAATAAGTTAGACCAATGGAGTATTATGACTAAGGGAATACTTGTGGGAACTTATTTTTCAGAATAAATCAACTTATTTTAAAATATAGTTAATGATTCCTAACTTTTTTCTGAAAAAGTTAAATTTTTTTATAACTTATTGAATCTCAAACATACATTAAATACTTGTATAAAAAAATTATCAAAATATGAAATTTTTATCCAAAAATAAGTCCATAAAAATTTATCAAAAATAAGTCCATAAAAATTTATTTTAAGTTATAGTCAAACAGACCCTAAAAAATGCGTATGAAAGCTAAAATGACAAACCTACATAAATTAGAAAAGTGGCTTTGAAAACACAAAAGTAAATCGCCACAAACTTGCACCAAGACCAAAAGAAAATCGCACTGACAACACAAAATCATTTTGAAATGTAAGTAATGTGTAAGCCACTAGAAGCATTACTAGTGTCACTGAAAACACCATCCCACTGCACTAAAAAACTTGATCAAACACTTGCCCAAACCATTATAACTGGTCTCATTTACACCAACAAAGCATGGAACACCATTCTTAGAGCTTACTCCAAAACCAACAAACCCATTCAAACTCTCATCATTTACAACCACTTTATTCATTCCAACTCTATCTACCCAGATAAATACACCTACCCAGTTATCATTTCAGCTTCTACACGCCTACATTGTGTGTCCAAAGGCAAAGAAACACATGCCCGTGTAGTAAAAGTTGGTGTAGACTCTGATTTGTATGTGCAGAATGCACTCGTTCATTTTTACGGTTTTACGGGACAGTTAGACAATGCACGCAGGATGTTTGATGGAATGTGTGACAGGGATGTTGCTAGTTGGAATTCTATTATAGGTAGTTATGGTGGTAAAACAAGTTTGGGAACCGAAACGATGATTTTGTTTCGGGGTATGGTGCGTGAGGGTGTTCGGGCTGATAGGATTACGATGTTTAATTTATTGACAGTTTGCGGACAAATTAGGGGACTAGAGTTTGGGAGGTTGATCCATGGTTTTATTGTTAAAATGGGGATGGAATATGAATTGAATATCGAGAATGCATTGTTAGATATGTATGCTAAATGTGGAAAATTGAATACATTGTTGAAACTGTTTAATGACATGCGCGAAAGAAGAGATGTTGTGTCGTATACGATCTTAATTAACAGTTATATCGAGATGGGGAGGATTGATATGGCTCGTGAAATCTTCGATGACATGGCTGAGAAAGACATTGTTTTGTGGAACTCGATAATTCATGGTTATGTGAAGGAGAATTGTCCGGAGGAAGCTTTAGAGCTTCTTGTTTCCATGGAGAACGAATCAGTGCAACCAGATGAAAACACTATTGTCAGTTTGCTGACGGCTTGCTCTAGTTTGTCGAACCTGAAATGTGGCCGGCACATTCATCGTATGGTTCTCAGAAACAATATCAAACGAGATTTATTTGTTGAAACAGCTTTAATTAATATGTATTTTAAGTGTGGGGGACTCGAGGATGCTATGATCATTTTCTTTAAAATGAAATGTAAAGATGTTTTCACGTGGACGACAACAATTGAAGGCCTTGCCAGGTCTGGATTTGAAACGAAAGCTTTAGAATTGTTTAATCAAATGGAGAAACAAGGAACTAGGCCGAATGAGGCTACCTTTGTTTCTGTATTAACAGCATGCAGACAAGCAGGACTTGTTGATGATGGTTGTCTCTTGTTTAAACGGATGATAGAAGTCTACGGAATTCAACCTAGTATTGAGCATTTTACCAGTCTAGTTGAGCTGTTAAGTAAAGCTGGGTTGTTGCATCAGGCTGAGGAGTTTATAAGCGTCATTGTACCTCGAGAAAGGCTAATAGCTTACAAGACTCTGCTTAGTGCTTGTTCGAGTTATTCAGAAACTAATCAAGGACTGAAAATAGCAGATAAACTCCTACAGTTGGGTTTAGTAAGTAATGAGGTTTATGTCCTGTTATCAAACTTCTATGCTGAAGCAGGTCTATGGTATAAAGTTGAAGAGACCAGAAAAGTTATGAAAGAATTCAATCTGAGAAAGCAGACAGGTGTTAGCTACGTAGAACTTTTGTCCTGAATTACACCTAGAAAGCTACCTTGAACTACAGAATGACAGTGTAATGACATGTTCTAAATCAAAACATACATTTATATGTTGTTCCCCCTTGACAGGATATTTTGCAATTGATCTATAGATGCATGAATGTCAAAGAAGCTTCTATCAAGATCACCCATAGCTATCAGATACATCCTATATATTATATATTCATATTTTATGAACATTGGATCAGTTAATCCAACATGAAAGTGATACATAACAAATTAGAAACATAATTAGAGGCTGAAAGTGACTTTTAAAATCTACCAAACCGTGTGAAGTAAAAATTCATGTATGCAGACTGCAGTTCATCTCCTCAGTTCCTTAACTGAGCATTATTGAGCATCAAAATCTACTTTAATATAAATCTGAGTTAATTGCAAAAAAGTGGCCAGATTTTACACTCATTTTCAGAAAAATGGCCATACTTTCAATTTTGCAAAATGGTGGTCAGACTTGCCTTTTTCCTTTCGAAAAAGTGGCTGGAGACGATTTTCGGCTTATTTGGCAGGGGTAAAATGGGAAAATATGTTATTTTACTAAAAATAAATGCTAAAAATCACAAAAATTATCAAAAAAATCCTCAAATTAATATGTGTCACCATATGATTGGTTATATTCGTAATAATAATAATAATGCCCCTCATGCATACACATAAATTGACTAATTAAATCTTGACAACTCATATTTTTGGATTTTTTGGTGAATTGATGTATATACATGGGGGGCATTATTGTTAGTCACAGAGGCATGCCTGAATACATCTAATAACAAGCCTAAGTATGTGTAATGCTATGCATTACCTACATGACCTCTTAACTGAGGGAACCTCTAGTTGTAGAGTTTCTATTTGTTCTGTACTTGTAATAGGCATCAAATTCTAGTTGTGTTACTGTAATTATAAAGTCAAGAATAATGCTTGAAAGAAGTTCCAAGGTTCATGCCTCAAGCAAGGAGATAAAGACTGCCAAATAATCATAGTTGGGATTTGAAGAAATGAAGAATTTGCCTAAGTACCAATTCGAGAAGTACATTTGTCTATTCGAGAAGTCTAGCATTCGAGAAGTCAGAGATTCGATATCTCAGAAGACACTATTCGATATCTCTCAATATGCTATTCGATATCTCAGGGATTCGATATGTCAAAGTGCTCTATTCGATATCTCAGGGATTCGATATGTCAAAATGCTCTGTTCGATATCTCAGGGATTCGATATGTCAAAATGCTCTATTCGATATCTCAAGGAGTCCCAGAGAAAAGAGCTATTCGAGAAGTGATTCGATATGTCAAGATAACACTATTCGAGAACTCAGAGTTATCGATCAAGTCAACTCCAGTTCTCGAATCACTCACTTAGTCACTTCTCGAATACATTCTTGAGGACAAAATACTGAAGAATTGTACAAGTCAGAAACCTACAACAAGCCAGGATACTTTATTTGACTCTGTCCTATAAAGCATGCTGGAAAGCCTACAAAGAAGCTTGGAGAGATAAGACAAGGGACAAGGAGCGGAAGAAGTGGATCTAAACAGGCTTTTCAAAGTCAAATCTGTAGCCGTTTGGACTCTTACTAAAATGAGATAGACAGACTGGAAAGTGCTTTTGTTTTACCTACCTCATTTGTAGCAAGTGGGTGTATCCATGTCTATAAGGATACAGCCTCACTTCCTTAGCTGTTAAGGTTTTGAAGTTTCTCAAAAATATCCAGAAAATATCTCTCTGAGAAAAACGAAGCTGAGAATACTATCATTTGTATTCACAGATTGTAGCAAAATCTTTATCTAATAAAATATTAGATTAAAGTGATATTGTGTTGTGTTTGTGTTTAATTATCCGCATCTTCATATCTCACACACTCATCACTTATCTTGCTGCAAAGATTCAAGACCGAAGAAAAATTCAAGAATCCATTCACCCCCCTCTGTATTCTTTTACTGTATTCAATACTCAACAATTATTATTATTATTACGAATATAACCAATAATATGATGACACATATTAATTTAGGGATTTTTGTGGACAATTTTTGGGATTTCTAGCATTTTTTCCCCATTTTACCCCTGCCAAAAATCTAAAAATCGCCTGCAACCACCTTTTTGAAAGGAAAAAGGCAAGTCTGGCCACCATTTTGCAAAACTGAAAGTCTGGTCACTTCTTTGAAAATGAGTGTAATATCTTGCCACCACTTTGAAATTTACTCTATAAATCATTGTCTGCACTACAAGAAGAATGTAAAACAAGATGGAAGTCCTTGAACATTGAACATACATAGTTCTTAAAACAATTATATGAACCGTAAATGCAACACTGATGTGAAAGGAAAAAAAAAAAAAAGTATCGTGGAATTATCTGCAGTTTGTAGAAATTTACAGTGAACAATACAACACATATGGCTGGACTTCCAACCAGGTTTCTCTATGATCTTGGGCATCCAGAACACAATCTGAACAATCACTAATCACAGAGAAACGACTACATGGATCGAAGTAAAAAAAAAGTGCCTCTAACAAGAGCACCCAAAATCTAAACACAAATTTTACCAGAGGATTGCAACGAGGCATGTGCATCTCCTTTGTTTCCAAGGGGTTTCGAAATCAAGCAGCATGCTAACGTAAAAACAATTGCAAAAATCCGTCCTCCAACAAGCCCAGAAAGAATAATCAAACAAAATACCCAATATTTTGAAATCCAAATTGTTTCTCGTCCTGATTCTGCAACAACAACACTACCCTCCTCACTCAGAATCAATTCACAAGGATCAGAACTAATCTGCGAAATGCTAAGTTTATCCACATTCAGTTCGCCATGGCCTTCAATCTGCTGAAGCTCACTGATCCCATCTTTTTCAATACATGTATCTCCATCCGTTGACTCGGAAACTTCACTTCCAAAACCTTGTACCAGACTTTCCAAACCAGACCCTTTTCTTCTGGACTTGCACAATTTTTTCCGAACGAGTTTCCTCATCTTTGTTTTCAGCCTAGCCCTCCGAGAACCCTCTTGTTTAGGTTCATCTTCTTTCTCCATATCTACACTCTTCAATTCCTCTCTCTCCAATTCTGCTTTGTCAGAATCCAAACATATAACTGGTTCAATCACATCATACAAATCAGCCTCAATCTCCAAACTTCGAACAGTCAAGTTAAAATCTTCAACCGAATCACGACAAATAGAATCAACACCCCCCTTAATCCTAACAAAACATCCAACTTTTTCAACAATCACTTTCAGCATCCTTTTATAATCCGAACACGATTTCGACAATCCATACAAATAATTCCCCACATACTCAAGTAAAAACAAAGAAAACGCAGACACACTGACCCCTACCACCAACCTCTTAGTAACCAAAGCCAAAACTACCATTAACAAAACCTTCAAAACAACAATAAAAATACTACCTTTCTCCTCAACTTTATCGAATCTTTCTTTACCACTTCCCAAATCATCCTCAATTCGATCCGTGGAACACCTGTCTGACTCTACCAATTCCATATCAATATTTGCCAATTCAACTTCCGAATTCGTGGAACACAGTTCTGAACTCACTACCTGTGAATCTGAATTACAATAACTTATCGAATCGGAGCCAGAAGATCGCTTTTTCTTGGCAGATTTCTTTAAACGATCTCGATTTTTATGAAAAAGATCAATGATTGAAGTAGGAAATCCAGTTTGAACAACCAGAGAACCCCCATGTTTCGATGTATTGAACCGATCAGCCAACCGAGAGATTCTTGATCCCTTTGCTTTCTTCCAAGGAAATCCCATAAACTTGATCTTTATTTTGATTACAACAAATCAAAACAACCAAGCCAAAGATTCAATCTTTAATTCATAACCCAAAAAGGGTTCTTAACAATTACAACATATCACAACCAAACAACCCAAAGATTGAATCTTTAAGTTAATAACCCAAAAGGGCTATTGATAATTACAACATATCAAGACCAAACAAGCCAAAGATTGAATCTTTAAGACAAACCCAAAATGGGTTTGGATAATTACAACAAAACTAAAAAGCTATTGTTAAAGTCACTGACAAATCTTGTGTAAATACAAGTTTCTTGTGAGAATGCATAAATGTAATAAATAAATAATAATGTAGAGGAAAGAGGGAATGAAAGAGACTGTTAGTTAGGGGACTGAGAATAAAAGAAGAGCAAATGATTGTATATATAGAGCCTGTAAGTATGTGTTACCTTGTAGTCAATGAGGAAAGTTTTGGAAACCCTGGTAAATGAACAGGGTAAACAAACGTGTTAGAGCTGGACCAAGACTTGTACACATAGATACAGTTAACAGGTGGATGCAACGGAGATATTTCATGTAGGCATGCATGTCTAACAAAAGCATTTCTAATCTGAAATCATGTTAATTTGTTTGCATAATATATATTTTTTATTATTAGGAAAAATCATGTTTAAATGGCATAATCTATATTCTACTATATTATTATATTAATATCGAAATATTAAAAAATTTATCGATTCGATTTTCATTACAATTATCCTAATTACTACAGTAAATAATAAAATAATGTAATTAATGGAAATTAGCTATTGCCTTTTATTAATTGAAACACATTTATTTTAAATTGAAAATATTGAGGCCGTTAGGATAAATTTAAAATTATTATTTATGATTTAAAGTTGCTTAGAGTGATAGTAAAAAAAAAAAAATTAAATCAATATTTGTTGGGGTAATTTTTTATAATGAGTAACTTATGAAATATTAAAAATTAAAAATAAAAATATATTTGATAAATTATTATTTTCAATGATGATATTAACTTTTATCAAATAAAATAAGTCATTCAAAAAAGTATCGAGAAAATGACCAAAATGCATATTTTTCACAAGTGTTTGTCCAAAATACTGATTTTGAAAAAAAGTGCCCGAAATATCGAACGGATACGGAGAATCGTCCTCCGTGTTAGCATGATGCGGAGCATCGTCCTCCGTATTACGTAGATACGAAGCTGCGTCTACCGTGTTATGCATGATATGGTGGACGGTGTTCCGTGTTAGGTGGGTGCGCAGCACTGTCACCGTATCATGCATAACACGGATGCATAACACGGAAGACGCAGCTCCGTATCATGCCCTATTACGGAAGATCGTGTTCCGCAACACACCCCCTATCACGGTACATGATCTACCGTGTCCCGTCGGTATTTTGGGCAAACAGCATTTATTTTTTATTATTTTGGGCCATCACCCAAAAGTATCTCACTATTAAATTGGAATTAGAATAATTGTTGAAAATAATGTCCAAATAGAAACATAATTATAACATCAAATAAAATTTATAACATATCAAAATAAATTCGTGCATCGGGTTATAAGCTGGTTATATTAAAATCGAAATATTGAAAATTTTGATGGTTTGATTTTTAGTATGATTATCCTAATTATTATAATAATTATATAATTAATGATATTTAACCGATTGTCTTTTTCACGTTTACTTTTAGTTGAAGATATTACATTTTTTAATACCTAAAAACGACAATTGTATCATATATTAAAATCATTAATATTTTTTTTAATTAAAATACGTTACCTTTTAATTTAAAATTAATCTTGCAATCACACCATATCTTCTAGCCATTAATAATTACATTAAAAATCCATATACGTTGTTAAAAATAAGGAAGTATGAGTATAATCTGTAAACATGAGTATCTCAAATTATATTAAATTAAAATTAAAATTAATAATTATATAAAAGTAAAATTGTAATACTAAATAAAATTTATAAATACTAAAAGAAATCCGTGCACGAGTTATAAGTTAGTAGTACTAAAATATCAAAGTATAAAATTTGATTATCATTAAACTCAGTTTCGATTCTTTGTAAATACGTAATTATATCAAATTTATTTATTTTAATTTCGATTTCCTATAATTACATAATTAAATAGTGTTTATTTATTAAGTACTTTCATCATTCAATTTTCAACAAGTAAATATTTAAATAATATTTATTGATTATATTTATTCTTGATAATTAATTAATAATTTTGTGCCCAGGTTATCGACTAGTATTAATACGGAAAAAGTACTTATTTTTGGTGTTAACTATCATTTTTACTACTATATTTTCTACTTCTTCTTTATAAAAAAAAAAAGACATTTCTAATTCTATTCATACATAATTATATATTTTTTGTTTTATTCAACTTTTTACTATTCAATTTGAGTCCGAACTAAATTAAATTTATATTTTACTTTTAAATATTTTCTGAATCCTAGTTAAAATTTAATTTTTACAATACACAAATCGGTGTAATCGATCACGATGAAATAACTCAAATGATAAAGATTTATTTTTAATAATTCAAATTATGATTCTATTCTTTTTTATTTTAAAATTTATTAGAATATTTATTAATTTATAGTATATATATAAATTTAATTATTTAAAAATTGATCTAACCCGGATTACAAATTCTACAATAAATTTTTGGGAAGTTTGGTCATTGTACATAAAATAGACATCTATAATATATATATATATATATATATATATATATATATATATATATATATATATACTATTATATAAATTCCGAAACATTAAAAGTTTTGGTACCAGTTTTTTGGTACTAAGTGAATTTACTTATTAACCCTTCATTATAAAGAAAAATAAATACACCTAAAATAAATAATAACATAATACAAGTTTGGTAATTAGTCGAGATATTACCTTTTATAAACACCTAAAAACATCAATCGTAGTATATCTTTCCATCATTAATATTTTTTTTCGAATTAAATACGTTATAATTAATGGTAATTAAACGATTAACATAATAAAATTAATGGTAATTAGTCAATTGCCTTTTTCACGTTAATATAATAAAATTAATGGTAATTAGTCGATTGCCTTTTTTATATTACTTTTAGTTGAACATATTACCTTTTATAAACACCTAATATCTTTCAATCATTAATATTTTCACCTAAAAACATCAATCGTATCATATCTTTCCATCATTAATATTTCTTTTCAAATTAAAAAATGTTACAATTAATGGTAATTAAACGATTAACATAATAAAATTAATTTTAATTAGTCAATTGCCTTTTTCATATCTATACTATATTATAATAAGCAAAAGGGGTATAATTTGTAGTTGGTTACCCCTTTTTTTGGTTATCCCTCATTTTTGGTTATCCCTCATTCACAACCGTTAGATCTTCAACTCAAATAGATCATGACCGTTAGATGCAATAATACTAAAAGTTGTTATATACAAAGGTCTAAGGTTCGATTCCCTTCAATAACATATTAATTTATATTTAATACTAAAAATTATTATTTACAAAGATGTAAGGTTCGAATTTTTCCAATAACATATTAAAATTAATATTTATTATATTATACTATACCATAAGCAAATTATGAAAAATTAAAAAGTAACCTGTGCTTTGCACGGGTTATAAGCTAGTATTATATAAAAGCCGAAACACTGAAAATTTTGATACCTGTTTTTTGGTACATGTTTTTTGATATTTCGTGAATTTACTTATTTATTCTTCGTTATAAAGAAAAATAAAAACACCTAAAATAAATAATAACATAATATAATTAATGGTAATTAGTAATAATGACATAATATTGGTAATTAGTCGATTGCCTTTTTCACATTTACTTTTAGTTGAAGATATTACCTTTTATAAACACCAAAAAAGATCAATCATATCATATCTTTCAATCTTTAATATTTCCTTTATAATTAAAAACACATTACCTTTTAATTTAATCATTAACATATACCCGAAAATATCACATCTTTTTTTTCAATTATTAATAAAATATATTAAAAATCGTAAACGTTATTTATAATAAAGAAACATTATTATAATCAGTAAACATAAGTATATTAAATTATATCAAATTAAAATTAAAAAAATTATTAAAAAGAATTATTATATAAACACATAATTGTAATATTAAATCAAATTTATAACATAATACAAGAAATTTGTGCATCGCACGGATTATAAGCTAGTATATATATATATATATATATATATATATATATATATATATATACTATAATAAGCGAAATGGGGTATAATTTGTAGTTTGGTTAAGCTTTTTTTGGCTATCCCTCATTTTTGGTTATCCATCATCCAGAATCGTTAGATCATCAACTCAAATAGATTATGACCATTAGATATAATAATAATAAAAGTTGTTATATAAAGTGGTCCCATTCCCGCCAACAACATATTAATTTATATTTAATACTAGAAATTATTATATACAAAGATGTAAGTTTCGAATTCTTCCAATAACATATTAAAATTAATATTTATAATATTATATTACAGTATAAACAAATTTTAAAAAATTAAAAGTGACCCGTGCTTTGCACGGGCTATAAGCTAGTATATATATATATATATATACTATAATAAGCAAAAGGGGGTATAATTTGTAGTTTGGTTACCCTCATTTTTGGTTATCCCTATTCACAATCGTTAGATCTTCAATTCAAATAGATCATGACCGTTAGATATAACAATACTAAAAGTTGAAGGTTTAAGGTTCGAATCCCGCCAATAACATTTTAATATAAAATTAATACTAGATTATGTTATATAAAAAGGTTGAAGGTTCGATTCCCACCAACAGCATATTAATTTAGATTTAATACTAAAAATTATTTATATACAAAGGTCTAAAATGTGAATTCTTCCAACATATTAAAAGTAATATTTATAATATTATATATATTAAATTATAAATAAATTAAAAAAAAAAATAAAAGTAACCCGTACTTTGCACGAACTATAAGCTATTACTCCCTATGTCCCATGTAATTATTTACATTTGCGGACCAATTTCCGGCACGGATTTTAAGGATATTTCTATAACTTATTTTTGATATTTTTTTTTTTTGTATAAGAATAGAACAATTCTATTTTTATACAAAAAAAGAAAATATTAAAAATAAGTTATAAAATTATCCTTAAAATGTATCTTAAAATGCGTGTTAAATACGCAATGTTTTACGTAAAGAAGTGGGTGGGTGGGTGGAAGTATAATATAAACGCTTGAGGATCTTTTACAATAATATAGATGGCACTCAGAGATTGAATTGCATTGTGCTTTGTGCTTTAGTCTTAAAGTAAAAAATTGGAGCACTTAAATATAAAACCAAGACTAAGTATATTCTTTTGAACCATAATTCATAAAATGAGAATCTCATAACTTAATTCTTAAGTATGCTAAACGTGATTCATCACTGCTGGTACAGATCAGAACATTTAGGTCGGATAAAATGCATATATTTTGAACCATATTACTATTTTAATAAATTCCAATGACTCCTCACATAAACTTCATATAAATCTAAATCGTGTCATTAATTTTGAATCATCCCATGTCGATCGTAGGTACTTTTAACCAAAGCAGAAAATCGCAACACGCTATGCATAACAACTAATTTAGATATTTTGGATAATTTGAAAACGAAAACTTCGAACCACTGAAAAAATTGTACTAATTAAAACAAAAAGAGTATGTAATCAATGGATTTCGAACTAAATACATTATACAAGACACTTATCTTGTTTCTGTTAGGGGCCACACAGTCTATGTGCTATTTCCCGAAAATATAAATAATAATTATTAACATAATTACAATTAAAGAAAGTTTATCACAAGTATATCAAATTTTTGATATAGTTGTGATATAATAATAAATAATTCACATGCAGTTTTATTGCATTTGATTGTATCTATCATTTGTATATTATTATTGTCTTAAAAATATCCAATTGTAGGGTTTTAAGTAGAAAATATTCACCTACCAGGAACCCACACCAAAAATCTTTTTGTCGGTAACTGTGGACTTTTATTGGAGCATTCCGAATTTTGGATAATTGATGAATTTCGCAAGAAAACTTCATAAGATCTTTTTGGGAGACATGGTAAGCTCAATTATATGAATATTGAGTAGGGCTATAAGTACCAAATTAGGTACCAAAATTTGTTACCAAATGACATGGTACTAATTACTTGTCATTTTGGGATGTTTTAATTGGATGATCCTGACGGGTCCATTATAATTATAACCAATCAAAATCATTTGGAAACAATTTTTGGTATCCAATTTGGTACCATTAACATTTTTCATGAATATTAACCGTGCCGGGGAAACCATTTTTTTTTTGTCATGGGGGAAATCAAATTATTGGTTCATGGTTTGGTGTTCGAAAAATTAAAGTTAATAAATTGTTTAAAATGGTAGCCAATATTGCCACATAAAACAAAAAGATTAAGCAATTTAGCAAATTGAAAGTACAATAATAATTCATCTTTAATTAAAATAACTAAAATTTTTTGAATTAGGAAGAATCAAATTAGCTTGTAGTTCTGATTAAAATTTTTAAAACTAGTACAAATTTTGAGTTTAATTTTAATCGGATGTGAAAATGTTAAAAATATTGTGATTATAAGTATTTCATTTTTATTTTTTTAATTAATTATTTTAATTTCAAATTAATCACAATTTTTTAAAATCATAATTTTGCTATTGTTGTGAAAATGATTGGCAGTACAACAGTCAAAACTGTAATAGTTGGGCTATGTATATATAGGTGAAGAAAATGTACATTGTTGTCTCCTTTCATTTGGTATAAATAGCATGCATCACCTAATGGAAAACACACCCCGAGCAATTCATTTCCTCTGCTCTCTTTCTATTTCTCTTTCTCTTTCTCTCTTTTGTTAAAGTTATTAGTAGACTAATATATTAATAGCTCTTTATTATAGCTAATATATTACAACACGTTATTAACACGAAGCCCTGCCGAAACTGAGAAGGTATATATATATATATATATATATATAGTTGGACTCCATAGCAAACACATTATATAACAAACAATAAAGAACACCCCATATCTCATAGATCCATTGCCCCTAGCGGGGCCACCCAATACAAAAAGTTCTTATTTTTTTAGGCTCCATTCATCCAGCAAAAAAAAAAAATATTGAAAATTTACTGTTCACGTGATGACGTCATGATGACGTCATCACGTGAATAGTAATTTTTAATTTTTTTTTGCAGACTTGATAGAGGGTAAAAAAATAATAACTTTTTGTATTGGGTGCCCCTGGCGGGGCCAAAGGATCTAATAGATCTAAGGTGTTCTTTGTTGTTTGTTATATAAGAGTGTTCTGTATGGAGCAAAGGCCTATATATATATATATTAGACGTGGTTATGCAGTCTACTAAAAAAATATATTGCCGGAGAACCGCCTACTAATAACTGATATATATATATATATATATATATATATGGCCGGAGCACCGCCTACTAAAAACGGTACCATTTAATTTTGGGTAATACCAAAATATTGTGGGAACCTTTTAATTACATTGTCAAAAATATATTAATTGTTGTTATATATTAACTGACATTTATCTACACTGTTGTTAAAATGATACCATTCATCGAAAGATATTGTGGGAACATTTTTTATGATTATTATTTATCGTAAAATAATCTTTGTGCACGAACTAACTTATGCAGGATTTTCTACCTAAATATATTTATCAGTTGGAGATAACCTGTATACGCAGACGTGCGTATGGCGGGTGAAAATCCATTTGTTGTTCTATACATAGATCTGTTTATAATATCAGTGACAATAATGATATATACATTTATTATTGCATATTTGTTAACGCACCCGAATAACCAGGACTTATGTAAATATTTCTATTGATGATTTAAGTTTAATAACTTGTGTGTTAAATTCATATTTAGTATGACAAACCTTACAAGCTTATCGTTCGTTGCATTGGACATTTATGGAGATAATTATTTGTCATGGGTACAAGATGTAAAACTGCATCTTGGTTCAAAGAAATTAAGCGATACGATAAAGGTAGGAAACACAGCCATGGCTGAAGAAAACTTTACCTCAATTATTTTTCTCCGACACCACATGCATGAAGATTTAAAATCTGAATACCTAGAAGTCGAGGATCCTTATGTTTTATGGGAAAATCTAAAAGATAGGTTTGACCACCAGAAACTAGTTTATCTGCCTGCAGCTGAAAATGATTGGGCTAATCTAAGACTTCAGGATTTTAAGAGTGTTCGGGAATATAGTTCTGCTTTATTCAAGATAAGTTCTAGGCTCATTATGTGCGGTGAGAAAGTTACTGAGAAAAGAAAAATCGATAAAATATTATCAACTTTTCACCCCAATAATATCAACTTAGCTGAGATGTATAGGGAGCGCAAATTCACCAAGTTTGGGGATCTTCTATCAACTCTCCTTGTTGCTGAACAGAATCATGAATTGGTGATAAAGAATCATCAATCCCGTCCAACGGGATCTGCCCCTTTACCTGAAGTAAATAACATGTCATTCCAGCAGAATGTACGTGGAAAAGGGCATAGAGGTGGACGAGGCCAAGGTCGGTACCGTGGACGAGGTCGAGGTCACGAGCACTTTCGTCCATATAACAGCTCTGGTCACCGGAAGTGGCAATCTGAACAGAGCAAAAGAGAGGCACTAAAGGGAGGGAAACTGGATAATACATGCCATAAGTGTGGAATGGAAGGACACTGGGCAAGCAATTGTCATATCCCAAAACATCTTGTTGATCTATACCAATCATCTCAGAACTCAAAAGGGAAAATGGTAGAAACCAATTTCGCCAATAACCTAGATGATTCCCCGATAATTACAACTGGAGGAATAAGCATTAATGGTCCGAATGAACCTAACGAAACTCCCATATGGGAGGCTGAAGATTAGTTTCATAAAAACTACTATAATATTGTGTATTATCTTATTTAAGCTATGTAGTGTGTTATGTTTTTCTATCAAATAAAAGTGTGTTTCTTAATTATGCACAGAATGATTTCTGAGGATATATGCATTAATGATTGTGGCACAAACTCATACGATTTTACAAAATCAAATCCGTGCTTGAAGCGTGGTAGACCGGTCGGTGCAAAAGATGTTGCACCACGAAAACGAAAAACAAAGAAAAAAGCCCTTGAAGTGGCACATGCTCCAGAAGTAGCAAATACCCCTGAAATAGTATTATCTCCTGAAGGGATTCTAATCCCTAAAGATGAGGGATTAAGTAATCATGAAATTTCAATAAATCATGAGCATTATATGAAATTATGGGATCGAAGTAAAGCCATAATTGATGATGTATTTGTGTACTCTGCGGCATTGGATGTCGACATAAATTCTGATCCTAAACCACAAAGTGTGGATGAATGCCGTCAAAGAAAAGACTGGCTAAAATGGAAAGACGCAATTAAAACTGAATTAAATTCATTGCGTAAGAGAGAAGTATTTGGACCTGTTGTCCAAACACCAATTGGTGTGAACCTTGTTGGAAATAAATGGGTATTCATAAGAAAACGAAATGAAAAGAATGAGATAGCGAGATACAAAGCCCGACTTGTGGCTCAAGGGTTTTCTCAAAGACCTGACATTGATTATCAAGAGACATACTCACCAGTGATGGATGGAATTACTTTTCGTTTCATATTAGGTATGACATCTAATGAAAAACTGGAAACACGTCTTATGGACGTCGTTACTACATACCTATATGGTTCACTTGATAGTGAAATTTTTATGAAAATACTAGAAGGGTTGAAAATGGATGAGTTCAAGAAACCTCGTCATATATATACTCTATTAAACTTCAACGATCATTGTATGGACTGAAACAATCTGGTCGTATGTGGTATAACAGACTTAGTCGTTATTTACAAAAGAATGGGTATATTAGTAATCAGATTTGTCAATGCATTTTTATCAAGAAATCACAATCTGGTTTTGTGATCATTGCTGTATATGTGGAAGATTTAAATCTTGTAGGAACAGCTACAGAGGTTGATGATGCTGTCATATATCTAAAGATAGAATTTGAAATGAAAGATCTTGGAAAAGACAAAATATTATCTTGGTATACAAGTCGAGCACTTGTCATCAGGAATTTTCCTCCACTAATCCACATATACAGAAAAAGTTTTGAGAAGATTTTACATGGGTAAATCTCATCCTTTGACCACTCCAATGGTGGTTAGATCTTTAGAACCTGATAAAGATCCATTTCGACCACAAGAAGATGATGAAGATGTTCTTGGTTCTGAAATTCCATATCTTGGTACAATTGGTGCACTTATGTATCTTGCGAATAATACAAGGCCAGATATTGCATTTGCTGTGAATTTATTGGCCAGGTTTAGCTCTGCTCTGATGGACAGACATTGGAATGAGATCAAACATATATTCCGATATCTTCGTGGAACAGTTGATTGGATATGCAGATGCTGGATATTTGTGAGATCCTCATCACAAACTGGATATGTATTTACATATTGCGGTAGAGCCATTTCCTGAAAATCCCCAAAGCAAACTATAGTGGCAACCTCATCAAATCACTGAGAACTAATTTCAATTCATGAAGCCAGTAGAGAATGTGTTTGGTTGCGGTCTATCATCAAGAATATTCAAGAATCATGTGGATTACCGGACATCACGAGAAATCCCACTGTTATGTTTGAAGATAACACTGCATGTATTGATCAACTCAAGGAAGAATATATCAAGGGAGACAGAACGAAGCACATTTCATCAAAATTCTTCTACACTCATGAGCTTCAAAAGAATGGTGAAATTGATGTACAACAAATTCGATCATGTGACAATCTTGCAGACTTATTCAAAAAATCATTACCGAATTCAACATTCAGGAAGCTGCGACATAACATTGGAATGCGTCGACTCAAGGATATGTTGCAACAAAACTTCAGCGAATGATTAGTTTCTTCCAAGGGGAGATTGTACTCTTTTTTCTTCGTCAAAGTTTTTATCCCACTGATTTTTTCTTTGACAAGGTTTTAACGAGGCAATCTATGATCCATGCTGTAATGACAATCAAAGGGGAGTGTTGTGAAATAATTACCAGTACAGTAGTCAAAACAGTAATAGTTTGGCTATGTATATATAGGTGAAGAAAATGTACATTGTTGTCCCTTTCATTTGCTATAAATAGAATGTATCAGCTAATGGAAAACACACCGCGAACAATTCATTTCCTTTGCTCTCTTTCTATTTTCTCTTTCTCTTTCTCTTTCTCTCTTTTATTAAAGTTATTAGTAAAGTAATATATTAATAGCTCTTTATTATAGCCAGCATATTACAACAGCTATAAGATATGTTTAACATTTGGGGGTTGGGAGGGATCGAAATAGTAAATCCCAGAAAGATGTACTTTTTTTATGCAAGATATAAAGTTAACTAGTTAAGTGCACGGCTGCGTTAATTAAAATATTAATCGTATTATATGAAATATTTATTTGAAATTAAATAATAAATTTTAAAGATGGGGACACGTTTATATTATTGTATTGCAACGTGCAAAGTAATGTTTGTTTGGGCCCAGCGGTCACTTTCGTTTTGGCACGAGTCCATAATGAATTTCAGCTGTTTGTGCTGCTTTTCAATTCTTTTTGTTATTTTTTTCCAACTATATTAAAATTAAAATGAAAGGGAAGAATCAAGTATTATTGCACTAGCGACTTGCGACTATGGATAAAAAAGTAAAAATGAAAATTATGCAATCGAAAATTGAAAGTTAAATTTTCTTTTTTTACCAAATTCTAGTTATATATAAGGATTGCACAACAAAAAAAATGAAAATTTAATTTCTAGTTGATTGTATCTAGTATATTATTATTGTCATAAAAATATCCAAAATTTAAGTGGAAAATTTTCACCAACGAGGAACCCACAGCAACAATCTTGTGTCGGTAAGTATGGACTTCTATTAAAGCATTCTTAAATTCTAATAATCAGTGTCGGTCTTAGGGTAAGGCAACCAAGGCGAATGTCTATGGCACTAGGGGTACTAAAAACATAATATATGTGTAGTAGATATAATGAATTTAGGTATATATAAGATATGCATTCATTTGAATGTGTTTTTTAATACTATTTTTTTTAATTTTATTATTGTATTTAACTTGCATTATTTTAAAAATGGATAAATTTTTTCTTTACAATATTAAGAAAGAGGAATACCAGTTCAAAAATTCATCTAGAATACCCAAATATTTAGGATCGGCCCTGCTGATAATTGATGAATTTCGCAAGAACCTTCATAAGATCTTTTTGGGAGACATGGTAAGCATCAATTATATGAATAGAAACAGTGCCGGGGAAACCAAATTAAAATTATTGGTTCATGGTTTGGTGTTCAAAAAGTTAAAGTTAATGAATTGTTTAAAATGGTAGCCAATATTGCCACATAAAAGAAAACGATTAAGTAATTTAGCAAATGGAAAATACAATAATAATTGAAGAAAATGACCAAAATGCCTATTTTTCACAAGTATTTGTCCAAAATACTGATTTTGAAAAAAAGTGTCCGAAATACTGACGGGATATGGATAATCGTCCTCCGTGTTACGTAGATACGGAGCTGCGTCTACCGTGTTATGCATGATACGGTGGACGATGTTCCGTGTTAGGTGGGTGCGCAGCACTGTTACGGAACACGGTACAGCGTATCATGCATAACACGGAAGACGCAGCTCCGTATCATGCCCTATTACGGAAGATCGTGTTCCGCAACACACCCTCTATCACGGTACACGATCTGCCATGTCCCGTCGGTATTTTGGGCAAACAGCATTTATTTTTGATTATTTTGGACCGTCAACCTAATAACTGATCTAAAATTAAAATAGCTAAAAAATTTAGAATCAGGAAATCAAGTTAGCTTGTAGTTCTGATTAATTTTTTAAAACTGGTAGAAATTTTGAGTTTAATTTTTTTCTAATGTGAAAATGTTAAAAATATTGTAATTATAATTATTCCATTTTATTTTTTGCTAATTAAATATTTTATTTTCAATTTAATAAAAAATGTTTAAAATCATAATTCCGCTATAAGATAGTATGTTTAACATTTGGGAGCTGGGAGGGTTCGAAATAGTAAATCCCAGAAAGATGTCCACTTACTTTTGTTATGCAAGATAGAAAGTTAAGTGCACGGCTGCGTTAATTAAAATATTAATCGTATTATATGAAATATTTATTAGAAGTTAAATAATAATTTTTTAAAAATGGGGACACGTTTATATAATTGTATTGCTACGTGCAAAGTAGTGTTTGTTTTGGGCCCAGCGGTCACTTTCGTTTTGGCACGATTCCATAATGAATGTCAGCTGTTTGTGTTGCTTTTCAATTCTTTTTGTTAATTTTTTTCAACTATGTTAAGATTAAAATGAAAGGGAATAATCAAGTTGTTAGAAAATGGAAAGTTTGAGGCATATTTATAATATGTTCTTGATGTAATTTCTGGAAATTAACAAGTGGAGGTTGTTCCTTGTAATTAGGACTTAAACTTTCATGTTTGGATCTAAGACATTTTCTTAGTAGGATCCATAAATAAATTGAGTTGAAGTTGCTTGCTTGAAATGAGTTATGTGGATTATTTAGTTGAAATAACTTGAGTCCCACATTGAATTGGTAATGAAAGGTTGGTGGCTTTATATAGCTCCATGTGCAAGTGTAGTGCACAACTACTAAGGCATTTGGGTGTGCATGGTTGTAGAGTGGGTCTCGCGCACACAAACACACGCGCGCCGCCGCCGCCGCCCGCCTCGCCACGCCACGACACGACTCGGGTCGGGTCGGGTCGAAGGGCGATTTGGGCGAATGTCTCGGCGTCTCGCGTACTCGAGCAGACCTGGGCGAGGAATTGTATTACCTGGATTATTGATTTATTTTAACAGAAAATCAGACTTTATTTGTTACAACAGTAATTCTGATTGGATCAATAACCTGGTCAGACATCAAATCCTGATGGACAGATCCTGACAATGACCAAATACTGATGAACATCAGAACCTGACGGACAGAAATCCTGATGGATCAGATACTGATGTTGACCAATCCTGATGAACATCAGATCCTGACGAAGGTCAATCCTGATGCTTCTGTAACTGAAAAATAAATCCTGATGCTGCAGTTAATGAAATTAAATCAGAATATTTACTTTCCTTTTATGGAGTATCAGTTACGTTTTGTTTTGGTATTATATACATACAGAATAGAACGTTGAAACTATGTGAGACGCTCCTAAGGATTGAAAACCCTAGCTGCCTTATTCTTTCTCCGCTCTCTCTCAATACAGATATAATACATAATTCTCAGGCGAACTGAGGTGTTGGTCGCTGTTGATCACTGGTGTATTTGTGAAACACTTTGATCTGTTGCTGTTTTATCCTGGAAGCGATATTGCTGCAACCCAATCACAATGTAAGTGGGGCAATAATCTCTTCAAGAACAGCCAAGTCTTCTTGAAGGGCTTGGTGACTCAGCTGTGAGAGATAAGTCTTTCTTGTTTCTCTCGTTAATTACAGTTACTGATTATATGTTGTTTATCCCTTCGTGATTTGTTTTGTTAATTGGTTAATTTCCTGTTCTTGTTTAATATATATCACTGCCTCATTGTTGTTATAGTTTAAATTATACCCAACAATCTTGAAGAGATTATTTGTGTTATATATTGTTAATTAACAAGATGGTTAACGAAACTGAATCTCCTGTTGTTCAGACTGGCTCTGGGTCTACTATTACTATACCCACCATTGATTGGACCACGTACCGTTTCCTACAGCCTATCGATTTGTCAGGTATGCCTGATAAATTCGGTGGGGGTGTTGGTTTTTCTCGTTGGCAGAAAAAGATGAATACGGTAAAGGGTCTATGGCTGGTGGTACAGTATGAGAAACCAGTTATGGTTAAGGAAAAAGCTGAAACTGTTAAGGCTTATGCTATGTGGGAGGAGAAGGATGGGGTTGCTAGGGCTGTAGTTCTGGCAGCTTTAGCGAACACTCCATTCGCTGTTTATTCATCTGACTCCTACACTGCTAAGCTCTTATGGGAGAAGCTTGACCAGACACATAATATTGACTCGCAAGGGCTGGAAAAGTATTATGTGGTTAGGTTCCTTGACTTTAAACTGGTGGATACTAAATCCATGACTGAGCAGGTGCATGAGTTTGAGATGTTAGTGCATGCTTTGAAAGAGTCCGGTATGGACCTTCCTGAAAAGTTTCAGGTTATGTTTGTGCTTGAAAAGTTCCCTAAGTCTTGGGAAGATTTTGCTCTCTCCCTGAAAAGACAGAAAGGAGAGATCACTTGGACAAACCTGATGTTGGACATCTCTGTGCAGGAACAACACAAGTCCAAACAGGGACATGTGATGCCTGTTGAACATGCTGGGAGTTCGAAGGTGAACGTAGTGACTGTAGGACAGAAAAGAAAGAATGTCACTAAGAAGGAAAACACTAAGTCTAATAAAGACAAGAACAAGGCTAAGAAACAGAGGCAAACAAACCATGTTGGTCTTGTGGACAGGTTGGTCATTGGAGCAAGGACTGTCCTGTAAAGAAAGCTAAGAAATCTGTTGTGGGAGCAAAAGCTAACACTGTGCTTGGAACCATTGGTGGGCCCAGTGGCGGACCCAGGAGTTTTTCCGAGTGGGTTCCTTGTTGAAAGATAAAACAAAAGGAAGAGGAGGTCAAGGGCCTATGGCTGGACCGCGGCGGGTGACAACTTATGATGGCGGATGCATGGAGGTGCATTCTTGTCACTCTTGTGGAGGGGTTTTGTTTCTTTTTTTTTTATTCCCTTTGTTTAGGACTGCTGCAATAGAACTATAAGAGGAAACGGGGTTGTTTTTCTGTTTTGGGCTTTTATCTATTGGGCTCCTAGTAATATTAGTGGGTTCCTAAATTAATTTTGAGTAAATTTAATTTTCAAAATTACTATATATTATGGACATGGATATAGGTCCAGTGGGTTCCTGGGCACCCATAACCCAAGCTATGGGTCCGCCCCTGGGTGGGCCTATGGTTAACATGGCTGTTAGTGAGGCTATTGCTTCTGAAACTGACAACGGGTATGTAACCTACAACCCTGTACTTCTTTCCACTTATTCATCTCATGAATGGTTGATTGTTACTGGAGCTAATGTACATATTTTTACTGATATTACTCTGTTTGTATCTTATCAACAAACTCATGGAATGACGATGATAATGGGGAATGCGAGTGCAGCTCAAGTTCTTGGAATAGGAAACGTGGACCTGAAGTTTGCTTCTGGGCGTGTTCTATCCCTCACTAGAGTGCATCATGTTCCTGATATTCGTAGAAATATAATTAGTGGAAGTTGTTTAGTAAAGAACGGTTTTGAACTTTCTTTGAAATGTAATAAAGTAGTTATTACACATACTAGTGTATTTTTTTTGGCAAAGGTTACTTGTCTGATGGATTGTTTTTAATAAATGTTGAGCCTGTTTTGGGAAGTTTTATTAATGATAATGTTGCTCCTTCTGTTAATTGTGTTGAATCATCTGATTTGTGGCACGCACGTCTTGGTCACTTGAATTTTGGTGCTCTAAAGAATATGATGAATTCAGAGTTGATTCCAAAATATGCCATTGATAATAAATCTAAATGTGAAGTATGTGTGACAGCTAAACAAACTAGGAAACCCTTTCATAATGTGGTTAGGGATTCGAATGTGTTAGATTTAGTGCACACGGACATATGTGAATTTGGTGGTGTTTTGACCAAGGAACATAATAGATATTTCATTACCTTTATAGATGATTGTAGTAGATATTATTATGTTTATTTTCTTAAACATAAAGATGAAGCACTAGAAAAATTCATTATGTTCAAAACTGAAGCTGAAACACAAACTGGTAAAGTACTTAAACGTTTGAGATCTGATAAAGGTGGTGAGTATACAAGTACCTCGTTTAATGAATTTTTTAAAAGCAATGGTATAGTTCATGATGTAACTCCACCATACACACCTGAGTGGGGTGGCAGAACGAAAGAACAGAACTTTTAAAGATATGATCAATAGTATGTTGATTAATTCAGGGTTGCCTAAGTACATGTGGGGGGAGGCTCTGAATACGACTTGCTATATTCTGAACAGAGTTCCTCTGAAACATATGGACAAGACACCTTATGAATTATGGACAGAGAAAAGGACTAGCCTAAAGTATCTTCGTGTGTGGGGGTGCCTTGCAAAGGTTCTTGTCCCTGAACACAAGAGAAAGAAACTAGGGCCAAAAACTGTTGATTGCATCTTTCTGGGCAATATTGAAACCACTACGGCTATGAGATTTTTAGTGTTAAAATCTGACATAGACGGTATAGTGGCTAACACTATAGTTGAATTTCGTGATGCAACATTTTTTGAGGATGTGTTCCCTATGAAGACTATTATACCTCAAGGTATTTCTGATGATGATCCCACTCACACATCGAGTTCCATTCCTGATCATGTGGAAAGGATGACAAATGTGGGGGCGAATCCTAGTTGTAGCTCTACTCCTGATGAAGTAGAGGAACCTAGAAGGAGTAAGCGTGCAAAGGTAGCCAAGGATTTTGGAAGTGATTTTATTACTTACAATATCGAGGATGAACCTTTAACTTTTCGGCAGGCCATGGATTCTTCTGAATCAAGGTACTGGAAAGGTGCTGTAAAAAGTGAAATTGACTCTATTGTTTCTAACGAAACATGGGAGTTGGTTGATCTACCTCTTGGGTGTTCTACTATAGGATGGAAATGGGTCTTCATAAAATGATGAACCTGGATGGCTCAATAGATAAGTATAAGGCTAGGCTAGTAGCTAAGGGGTTTAAGCAAAAGGAAGGCATTGATTACTTTGATACATACTCTCCTGTTGCTAGAATGACAACAATTCGAATGCTTATAACATTGGATTCCGTACATTGTCTTATCATCCATCAAATGGATGTAAAGACATCTTTTCTTCATGGTGAACTTGAAGAAGAGATTTATATGGATCAGCCTGAGGGATTTGTGGCTTCTGGAAATGAAAGGAAAGTATGTAAGTTAATCAAGTCTATATATGGCTTAAAACAAGCTCCAAGAGACTGGCATAAAAAGTTTGATGATACTGTTTTAGAATCAGAATTTGTAGTTAATGAAAGTGACAAGTGTGTCTAGTACATGGTTAAAGGAAATGAATGTATTATTGTGTGCCTATATGTGGATGACATTTTATTGTTTGGAACCAAAATTGAGATTATTAACGAGACAAAAAAGTTCTTGAAAAGGCACTTTGAAATGAAGGATATGGGTGAGGCTAGTGTGATTCTTGGTATCAAGTTGACTCAGTCAACTGATGGAATAACCTTGTCACAATCTCATTATATAGAGAAATCTATACTTGAGAAGTATGATTATTCAAATTGTAGAATCGCAAGTACTCCTTATGATCCTAAAATTGCCCTTGTCAAGAATAGTTCAGGAGTTCATGTGTCTTAGTTAAGGTATTCTCAGATTATTTGGAGTTTGCAGTATCTTGCTAATGGTACTAGGCCGAATATTTCATATTCAGTGTCTAAGTTAGCAAGATATACAAGCTGTCCAAACAAGACTCATTGGGATGCTGTTAATAGAGTACTTAGATATCTGAAAGGTACCATCTATCTTGGTTTGCATTACAGGAGGTTTCCTGGAGTGCTAGAGTTATATAGTGATGCAAGTTGGATAGCTAAGAAGTATGGTTCCAATGGAGTGATTGGATACTTGTTTACCCTTGCGGGTGGAGCAGTATCTTGGAAGTCTTCTAGACAGACTGTTATAACTCGATCTATTTTTTAGGTTGAGTTGTGTGCATTAGATGTCACGGGGACGGAGGCTGAATGGTTACATGGACTTATGTCAATGTTACTTGTAGTAAGTCGACCACTTCCTGCTTTTGCTGTTCATTGTGATAGCCGTACAACTATCGACAAGGTAAACCGCAAGAAGTATAATGTGAAAACAAAGAGACATATCCAAGTTAGACTGAAGTCTATAAGGGGTTTAATGTCTGATAGGATCATAGCTGTTGAGTTTATTGGAACTTAAGAAAACCTAGCTGATCCTTTGACTACGGGACTTGAGCATGCTGTTGTCCTTAAGTCTAGGTTGGGGATGGGACTGATAGCCCATAATTATTCATCTACAGCGGGAACCCAATACACATGAGAGGAGATCCCTCGAAAGTGTATTCAATGTGGTAATAACAAGTTGTAAGAGTGAATTGGTAGTACCTTTAACTACATAGATTGATACTCACGTATCTGGAGTCTATCCCCTGTAAACCTAAAAGGTACTGTAACTGCCAGAATAGCAAGAGTTATTTTGAACTCTGAATGGGGTCAAGTCATATGACGAGATGCTAGCAGTACATCTTTGGAGATGCCCAGCTAAGCGAATGTAATTGTGTAGTCGCAATTAGAGGAAAGGGTTATTCCTTGAAGCATTCGATGAACAGGATTGAGACATGACCATTAATGTCTCAAAGCCGTAGATTAGCACCATAGCCTTTGACTTGTCATCGTCTATGGAGTGTGGTTACACCAAACGGATAAAGATTCAAGGTGAAACATTCCATCTGAATCCGGTAGCCATCGAAGTAGAGGACTTAGGAGGGTTCAAACCCGGAAGGGTACCTACTCTAAAAAAGAAGTCATGATGAGGATAAATATGCATTTCTGTATGGATTCGTGGGGGACTGTTAGAAAATGGAAAGTTTGAGGCATATTTATAATATGTTCTTGATGTAATTTCCGGAAACTAACAAGTGGAGGTTGTTCCTTGTAATGAGGACTTAAACTTTCATGTTTGGATCTAAGAAATTTTCTTAGTGGAATCCATAAATAAATTGAGTTAAAGTTGCTGTTTGAAATGGGTTATGTGGGTTATTTAGTTGAAATAACTTGAGTCCCACATTGAATTGGTAATGAAAGGTTGGTGGCTTTATATAGCTCCATGTGCAAGTGTAGTGCACAACTACTAAAGCATGTGGGTGTGCATGGTTGTAGAGTGGGCCTCGCGCACACACACACGCGCGCACCACCGCCGCCCGCCTCGCCACGCCACGCCACGACACGACTAGGGTCGGGTCGGGTCGAAGGGCGAATGTCTCGGCGTCTCGAGTACTCGAGCCGACCTGGGTGAGGAATTTTATTACCTGGATTATTGATTTATTTTAACAGCAAATTAGACTTTATTTGTTACAGCAGTAATTCTGATTGGATCAGTACTTGGATTATTGGACCTGGTCAGATATCAAATCCTGATGGACATATCCTGACAATGACCAAATACTGATGAACATCAGATCCTGACGGACAGAAATCCTGATGGATCAGATACTGATGTTGACCAATCCCGATGAACATCAGATCCTGACGAAGGTCAATCCTGATGCTTCCATAACTGAAAAATAAATCCTGATGCTACAGTAATTTAAATCAGAATATTTACTTTCCTTTTATGGAGTATCAGTTACGTTTTGATTTGGTATTATATACATACATAATAGAACGTTGAAACTATGTAAGATGCTCCTAAGGATTGAAAACCCTAGCTGCCTTATTCTTTCTCTGCTCTCTCTCTCAATACAGATATAATACATAATTCTCAGGCGAACTAAGGTGTTGGTTGCTGTTGATCACTGGTATATTTGTGAAACACTTTGATCTGTTGCTGTTTTATCCTGGAAGCGATATTGCTGCAACCCAATCACAACGTAAGTGGGGCAATAATCTCTTCAAGAACAACCAAGTCTTCTTGAAGGGCTTGGTGACTTAGCTGTGAGAGATAAGTCTTTCTTGTTTCTCTCGTTAATTACAGTTACTGATTATATGTTGTTTATCCCTCGTGATTTGTTTTGTTAATTGGTTAATTGCCTGTTCTTGTTTAATATATATCACTGCCTCATTGTTGTTATAGTTTAAATTATACCCAACATATTATTGCACTAGTGACTTGCGACTATGGATCAATATTTAGATACACACATTTGTATCATGTTTGATAAAGGGCTGCTTTAAAATATATTATTATAAAAAATATCTAAAATTATATACATGTTTGATAATGAGTACATTTTTACAATTGCATGGTCATTGCATACGGATAAATGGATTAACGTACATCTTTATCCCGAGCGAACTATCGGCTAACCGGATGAATAAGATGACCTTTTTGATTTCAACCCCATACTTGAAACGTTAGGACACTACATGAGCAAGAGTCCATAATAATCAATATCCAATTACATGCTATTTTGACATGTTTATTTATAAAGTGAAATGGTTAGTAAAGACAATAGATAGTCATTTTAGCAGGGGCACCAATCCATACTAGCCATGAACAACAGCTGAACATCAACAACAATAGCAGGCGATGAAAGAATGATACTAGTATCCAGCATAATCTAGTCTTATTTTCCATTTATCAATTTGTATTTGGGAAATTCTCTTTAATACCATCGTAGAATTGGCTTTTACTAATGGTACCATCACATTTTTAACTTCTATATGTGATACCATCAAACTTATAATTGTTATTCATGATACATTTTTGTTTTACAAACATTAAGAAAACATCAAAACTTAAGGGTACAATTGGCAAAAATATATTACACGATGGTATAAAAGATAATTTTTTTGAATTTTTACTTTTTCTTTAGGTCTCGCGAATATATTTATTTGAGTGACTGTTTTCAATATCTTATTGTATATTGTTCAATATAATGAAAATTATTGGCAAACATCATTTTAAAACCAATATCGTAGGCTTTTAGGTGTTTCTTAACATTTGCGTAACGAAAGTGTACCAAGAATAACAATCTATAAGTTTGAGGGTGGCACATATAAAAGTAAAAAATGTAATGGTACCATTGGCAAAAGGCAATTTTACGAGGGTACCAAAGAGAATTTCCCTTTGTATTTTTGTCATATGTTTTGTGTAACACCCCAGTCCCACAAATCATGATCTTTTGGGGACCTTTGGTGGGCTTGTGGATTACCCAAGTTGGTTGCATTTGACCAATTTTACTTTGACTTATTTTGTATTCGGAATTGGGACTCGACCCGATTTTTGAAAAAGGCTCAGGATTTGACCCGAGTTGTCACATAAGGTATCAAAACCGACTCTGAAAGCTTGATTCGTCAAGTTACCAGAGGTGGGGACATGAAGGTTGGTGGTATTATCCCACAATGGACAGAGGTCCGGAGGTGGGGATATGAAGCCAGTTGCTATTATCCCACAATGGTTAGAGAGGAACGATCTTAGACCTATGGGATATCCGTTCGACCTGACAAGGACGTTAGGAGTTTAAGTGGGGGAGTTTGTAACACCCTAGTCCCACATCGAGCTACTAAGTACACCAACAAATCATGATCTTTTGGGGGTCTGTGATGGGCTTGTGAATTACCTAAGTTGGTTGCATTTGGGCTAGTTTACTTTGACTTATTTTGGATTCGGAATTGGGACTCGACCCAATTTTCGAAAAGGGCTCAGGATTTGACCCGAATTGTCACATTTTGAACTTATTCATCTTATGATGTACTGATTCTTATTTTATAATTACATAGAGTTGCATGTTTTGCATGATTACTATTTATATAAAATAAATATTTAGGAAAAAAAATTAATACGTTATGTGATGTGGTTCATGGTTAGCAATGGAACACACGTGTGCTAGTCATAATTCATGGTGCTTTCAACCAAAGTATTAGGGATGACAACGGGTTGGATCAGGTTGGATATCTGTGATATTCAAATCCAAACCCGAATCTTTAATCCAAATCCAAACCCGATCCAAATCCAATTGGATTTGGAAATTCAAAATCGAAACCCGATCCACCGGGTTTGGATCGTGTTCGGGTTTATCTAAACCCGAATTTTTAAATTCTTGTAAATAAGTAGTAATAATTTTTTGAGCTAAATTTCATAAAAATTAAAATTACAATTGCAAATAAATTATAATATATATATAAGAAATAAATTATAATATATATATATATATATACAAGAAATAAATTATTATATATATATATATATATATAATTTTTTTTTCGGGTTTCGGGTTTGGATTGGGTTTTGGATTTCGGGTTTGGATCGGGTTGGATTTGGCTAATATCCAAATCCAAATCTAAACTCTTTCGGGTTTAAAAATTAAATCCAAATCCAAATCCAAATCCAAAAAATCGGGTTCGATAAGATCCAATCAGATCGAATTGGATCGGGTATCCGTCGGATCGATTTTTTTTGCCATCCCTACAAAGTATATGCACCTGGCACACTTTTACTTTTACATCTTTAATTTTGTGTGAATGACAAGTGGCTGTGAACTAATCTAAAATCTATGTATTTATCTATATTATTATATATTAAATGGTAACATATAGACATAAAATGTCTAAAAATATTTCTAAAATTAACAATATACTCTTATCTATTATGTAATTATAAAAAAGTTACTATATTTTTTTTTAAGAAAAATAAAAGTAGATGTTGGAAGTTGGACTAATAACTTTTCATTTAAAAATAACATTCATATTATTTTATGAAAAAATACTGTAAATTTAATATATTTAGATCAAAAATATTCATAATTGAATTAATTGTAAGATTTGAATTTTAAACACTATATCAATTTCGCTTTATGAATTAGATAAAACACATATACACATAATCAAGTTAAAATATATTTTCATATCTATAATCAATCTAAAATGATGATGACACATAATAATAATTGAATTAAGATTTATAGTTGCATGAACCAATTCTCAATAACATACCCATTTAATATTATTCAATGTCCAACATACCTGATGACAAAATTTTGGTTTAAAATAAACACTTAACACGTTTTATACATGAAAATATATATCTTTGGAATATATGCATCAAATGTATAGTCTCGTAACTTAATTATCAAGAGATGACCCTCCAAAAATTTCTACTAAAGTCATAGTTATTGATATTTTCTTATAAATTCTATCTAACTTTTAAATTATAAGTTGTAACTAAACATTTAATTTTTAAGTTATAAGTTGTAACTTGTAATTCACCTCTATCGATCATAATATATATGAACTAATTAAAATATTTTTAGGTACGTTAATCTGTATCTTAATGTTTTAATTGATAAGTAATGCGTCTAAAGATTATTCTCAATTTTTACTTAAAAAAAAAGAAAAAGATTGTCATACATATAATGTGATTGACGTGATGTCCGTAAAGATTTATCATAATCTCGTGTCATGTAAGGATTTCCCCTTGGATTTCCTTGCAAAATCAATTCGATGAATTCTCAATTATTATTATTTAACATTCATAATTATTACTTAACATTCATCATGAATAATCATCAAAATTATGTATATTTTTTTGTAATCACTGTAAACTAGTAGCAAAATGTGATACTAACGCATTTGTAGTTACAATTATTTACATTATTAGACATCGAGATTTATTACTCCTTATTATTAGTACATATTACTACTCATATTACATTTCAGAATTCACAGTATAATCTTAACTAAACTAACCTGTCATCTTAAAACAAAATTAGAAGTATTTATACAAAAATTTGTACCTTTCACAGGTTGTAACGATAGTTCTATTATATCTGTAAAATTGGGACAAAAGAGCAATATTCAAAAATTGTAAAAATAATTAATAACAGTTTTTATAAAATGTGAACATCACAAAAAGAATCTATTAATCATATTATTTTCAATTTTTATAAAATGTGAACGTCACTAATTTAAAATAATTTTCAAAAATTAAGGATAATTATGGTTTGTAATTGTATTATGAGTTTTGAAATTTATAAATGCCGCATATAGTTTGTAGTAAAATACCTTATTACTCTGTTTTGTGAGAAGTTTTTTAACTATCAAAACTCGGTTTTATCAATTTAACTTCAATCTATACGAATATCCTTATGACACCACTATTTAAACATATTAGTCATTAACTATATTATAAAATAACTAATAAACAATAATGTAATACAATTTTTGTTCTAAAATTCGACGATTAATTCGATTAATCAATCAATTAATTGCTAGACCGTTGGGTTTCGTCTCGATTAAGCAAAAGTCAAGTAGAAAAATGGTTTTTTCAAAATTTGGTCAAGAAACGGTCGTGATTAGATTAAAACGGTCAAAAATTGATCAAAGTCAAAAAATATATTTTACAAAAAAAAAAAGCAATTTCTTTAAAAACTTTCATAAAAATAAAGTATAAGGCCCTATATTTCAGATTTTAAAAATTTTTCCAATTTCAATTAAGTTCATTTGAAGTCAATAAATTTGAGAAAATTGTGTATGTAAACGTGAAAGTTTTTACTTGGTATATTTACAAATTTTGTATATAAATTTTACGTTAACTAATTTATTATTCATTTATAAATTAATTATATTTAAAGCTGCTTTTGATATTGGTGTATATTTATAATAACTAAGTTGTAATATTACGAGAGGTAAATTTTTTATTCTTGTTAGAATATACTAATCGATATGGGCTGAAAATAAGCCCTAAAGACACATTCAATACGGCATTAATTAGGCCAAGAAAGGTCCAAATGTGGGGCCTACCAGACGGGCCCAAAACCCCAATTATAATATTAATTTCGTAATTAATATTGGGGGTAATAAACAGCTCACCAATAAGAGTTGGATAAAGATATTATTTCCACCAGACTTAGCCACCAAGGCATCCAATTCAACATGGAAACTGATTCCTACAAGGAATAGATCTAGAACATTCCTCAAAGACTTGTCTACCAAGTCTCTGACTCCTACCATAATTCTAAGGCTCCTGCAGCCTATTTAAAGGGTCAGACCCCTCATCTCAGAACTACGTTTTCGGCTTGATCTTTGATATTCATCAAAGTACGTAGGCATCTTGTGAAGGCAGATTCAGCCACGAACACAAGAACAGCCATTAAAGCTCGAAGCTCAACCACCCCAGCATTAATTACAAATCGTAACCTAGTTTTTATTCCACAACATTTGGCGCCGTCTGTGGGAAGACAACATCAACCATGGTTCAAACACGAAGAACAACATCGACTGAGGCCATACCCCTTAGCTCTACTCTACCTGCCATCTCTGATCCGCTCATCACCGCTGAAGAAGGACAATTACCCCCTCCAACAGGGACGGTCATTCAACCTCTAACCTCTCAACCCTCAGGGACGATTCCCCATGTTGAGGGAACTTTACCTGTGACTATCCCTCAAAGCCAAGAAACTAACCCTCTTCAGATGGTGGTTTCTCCTCTTGATAGCGCTGGTCGTACGCTACCTCCGGGGGTACAGATCCACACTACGAATCTCCCTTTGAATACCAACCCGATGTATGGGCTGCCTAATTATCCCCCTCAACACAGAGAACCTGGACCGAGCGGTCATGCCTTACAGATCCGAGATCGAGAGTACGATGATTACTCTGGCCCGCATACTGATGATTCAACGTCTGAAGATGACAATGATGATCGTGATGAAGCCCCGAGGAGGCGACGTGCTAGTAGAGAACCTCGAAGGAGGTCCCAAAGGATCCATGACAGACCTCCACAAACGGCTGAGGAAAGGATTAAGGCTCAAGAGGCTGAGATCCAAAGGCTGAAGGATGATATTGCTAGAGAGCAAGCAAGGCGAAGTCTGATTCAACCTCCTCCAATTACAGGGAGGATTCCCATTATAAATCTGGAGAGGCCCTCAAGGAGACAACGAAGGGCCGAAGCCCCAACTGAAAAATCGACAAGGGTGGAGACCCCCAAAAGTAACCCAAGGGATCTGATGCCCCTTGGGGATCCTGATGATCCTACACCTCCGTTCACTGAAGAGGTAATGAATGCTCGCATCTCAAAGAAGTTTAAGATGCCGACGATTAAGGCCTATGATGGAATGGGCGATCCCGCAAACCATGTTAGGACATTCTCAAATGCACTGCTGTTGCAGCCTGCGAGCGACGCCTTAAAGTGTAGGGCGTTCCCTCAAACCCTGTCTGGCATGGCTCAAAGGTGGTATAGCCGCTTACCTGCAAACTCAATTGGCTCATTCAAAGAGCTGAGTGCCGCCTTTGTTAGCCAGTTCATTAGTGGGAGAGTTCATGAAAAAGTTCTACATCTCTTATGTATGTGGTGCAGGGGAAGAACGAGAATCTGAGGGATTACCTCAAGCGATTCACCAAGGAGACGCTGAATATCACTGATCTGGAAAATAAGGTGGCCATGGTAGCCCTGGAACACGGAACCACTGATCTCTTCTTTAAAAGGTCTTTGGCAAAACATCCTCCTGAAAATATGGCCGAGCTCCAACGAAGGGCCGACAAATATATCAAGGTTGAGGACAGCATGAAGAAGGAAACCGCAGGAGGCAATGGCAAGGGTTCCAATGATTCGAAGAAACGAAAGCAAGAGCAGGAGTACGATGCTAGGGACAAGTATCCCCGGACTAGCAAGGATTCCGAGTCACCACCAAAGAAGGGGTTGGGACCGAGGTTTTCTGATTATGCAAGACTGAACGCTCCTAGGAGTCAGATCTTTCTAGATATTGAGAAGGATAAAGACTTTCGATGGCCGAAGCCACTTAGGGGTGATCCCACGAAGAGAAACAAGGATCAATACTGTAGGTACCACCGTGATGTGGTTCATGATACAGATGATTGTAGACAGTTGAAAGATGAGATTGAGTTCTTGATCCGAAAAGGAAAGCTAAGCAGGTTCACGAAGAATGATGATCGTGGAACCCAACGAAGGGACTACGACAGGAGAGACAATGACAGAAGAGATAACGATCGTGATCGTAACCCGCAGCCCCGAGGGCCAGTTGTTAATATGATTTGGGGAGGCCCAACAGCGGCTGGCACGACTCGAAACTCTCGAAAAGCGTATGCTAGAGAAGTAATGCACATCGTGGGAGAAGCCCCAAAACGTGCCAGGACCGAAATAGTTATTGGGTTGGATGATTCAGACCTCGAAGGGGTAAAATTCCCCCATGACGACCCGTTGGTCATAACTCCTGTGATTGGAAACTCGGAAGTGAAACGAGTCTTGATAGACAATGGGGCTTCTGTTGATATCTTGTTTCACGATGCGTTTGTGAAAATGGGGTACACCGATTCTCAGTTGACCCCCACCAACATGCCAATCTACGGATTTAATGGAGTAGAGTCCAAGGTTGAAGGGACTATTCAGTTACCCATGACAAAAATGGGCAGGAACCTAGAGAGGCTACTCAGATGCTGAATTTCCTTGTGATCAAGGCATCCTCGACTTATAACGCGATCCTAGGAAGGACTGGACTTCATGCATTCAAGGCTGTGGCCTCCACATATCACATGAAGATTAAGTTTCCAACCAGGGATGGTGTTGGAGAACAAAAGGGTGATCAGAAGATGGCAAGAAGTTGTTACGTATCTGCGTTAAGGGCTGATGGAATCGGGGGGCAGGTACTTCCGATCGAAGACATGGATGTCTGTGGTGATGATGAACACCGAGGAAAGCCAGCAGAGGACTTAATACCTATTCCTCTGGAGCTAGGTGACCCCGAGAAGGTGACTTATATAGGAGCCTCTTTAAAGGAACCCCTGAAGGGCAAGTTGATAGCATTCTTGCAAGAAAATAGCGATGTGTTTGCTTGGACAGCAGCTGATATGCCAGGGATTGATCCCCAACTCATAACTCATAGATTGAATGTCGATCCTAATCGGAAGATAATACAGCAGAAGAAGAGGAACTTTGCACCTGAAAGGCAAGAGGCCATAAAGCAAGAAGTGGAAAAGCTCTTAGAAGCTGGGTTTATTGAAGAGATTCAGTTTCCAGAATGGTTGGCTAACCCTGTGATGGTCAAGAAAGCCAACGGTAAGTGGAGGATGTGCATAGACTTCACCGACTTGAATGACGCATGCCCTAAGGATTGCTTCCCTTTACCAAGGATAGACATGTTAATAGATGCCACAGCTGGACATGAGATGCTGAGCTTCATGGATGGTTTCAGCGGCTACAATCAGATTAAGATGCACAAGGATGACGTCCCTAAGGTATCTTTCATAACTGACTTCGGTGATTTCTGCTATCTTGTTATGGCTTTCGGTCTAAAAAATGCAGGAGCTACTTACCAACGACTGGTGAATAAGATATTCGCCCATCTGATTGGAAAAACCATGGAGGTCTATGTTGATGACATGCTAGTCAAGAGCCTGTTCAAGGCAGACCACATTAAGCACCTCAGAGAGGCATTCGAAGTGCTGAGGCACCACAAAATGATGTTGAATCCAGCCAAGTGTGCCTTTGGCGTTGGATCAGGCAAATTTTTTGGTCTGATGGTTTCAAAGAGAGGCATAGAGGCCAACCCTGACAAGATCAAGGCGATCTTAGACATGGAGCCACCACGCTCTATAAGAGATGTGCAGAAGTTGACAGGCCGGGTAGCGGCTTTAGGAAGATTCATCTCCAAGTCTGGTGACAAATGCTTGCCTTTCTTTCAAGCATTGAAGAAGGTGAAAAATTTTGAGTGGACCCCTGAGAGCCAAGAGGCCTTTGAACAACTGAAGAAGTACATGGTTGAAGCCCCGTTGCTGGCCAAACCTAGTCCCGGGGAGACTCTTTTTCTACCTGGCGGTATCTGAGCAAGCGTTGAGCGCCGTTCTCATTCGAGAAGAAAAGAAGGTTCAGAAACCTATCTATTATATGAGCAAGGTATTGCACGGGGCTGAGCTGAATTACTCTCCCATTGAGAAGTTCGCCTTGGCTTTGATAACAGCCTTGTAGGAAGTTACGCCCGTACTTCCAGGCACATAAGATTGAAGTCCTGACGGACCAACAGTTGAGAAACATATTGCATAGCCCAAAGGCTAGTGGAAGGCTAATCAAGTGGGCGATCGAACTTGGAGAATTTGACATCACGTATAAGCCTCGAACAGCCATTAAGGCTCAGGCATTGGCTGACTTCGTGGTTGAATGCACCATTAACAACCAAGAAGTCGGGGGCAGGAGATCATAACAACCTCTGAGAAGCAAGATAAAGATGGAGAACTTGAACCTGATCAGAAGGAATATTGGGTGCTCTATTTTTATGGAGCATCAAAAACAAAATCTAGTGGCGCAGGCTTAGTATTGCAAAGCCCCGATGGGTTCACAGTTGAATATGCTTTGAAGTTGGATTTCCAGACAACCAACAATGAAGCTGAGTATGAGGCCTTGATAGCTGGTTTAGGCTTGGCCAGAATCATGAGAGTCAAGAATCTCAAAGTTTGTGGAGATTCAAGATTAGTAGTCTCTCAAGTAAATGGTGAATTTGAGGCCAAGGATGAAACTATGGCAAAGTATTTGCGAGTTGTTAAAGCTGTCATGACTCAGTTTGATGAGTGTTATGTAGAACACATCCCGAGAGAAGAGAACGTTAAGGCCGATGCCCTATCTAAGTTCGCTTCTTCCGAGATAGAAAACTATGCAGGGAGTGTTTACTTCCAGGTCTTGAAGGCCCCAACTATCAACTCGAAATTAGTAGCACCAATTGATGTGGGAAGCTGTTGGATAGATCCTATCAAAGCTCACCTAGAAACCAGATGGCTCCCTGATGATGCCTCGGAGGCACGAAAGTTGTTAGTTAGAGCATTGAGATATTCCTTGATCGAGGGCGTCCTTTACAAAAGGTCTTTCGTTATCCCGTACTTGAAATGTTTGTGGCCCCAAGAGGCAAGGGAAGCTTTGGAAGAAGTTCATGATGGTATTTGTGGGCAGCACTTGGGGGGCAGGGCCCTAGCTCACAAAATAACTCGTTTGGGATTCCACTGGCCAGAGATGTTGGCCAATGCACAGAGCTATGTCAAGCGGTGCGATCGATGCCAGAAGCATGCTCCGATAGTAAGGCAGCCGCCTGAGATGTTAACATCGGTTAACTCCCCTATTCCATTCGCGATGTGGGGAATGGATATACTTGGTCCCTTCCCCGTAGCTTCAGCACAAAGGACGTTTCTGATAGTGGCCATTGATTACTTTACTAAGTGGATTGAGGCTAAACCTCTAGCCAAGATAACCACCAAACAAGTTGCCCAGTTCTTTTTGGAGAATATAATTTGCAGGTATGGAATCCCACGAATTTTGGTGATAGACAAGGGGACACAGTTCAATAATGAAGAGTTCAAAAAGTATTGTGAGGAGAATGCAATTGAGCTTCGTTTTACTTCAGTGGCTCATCCACAAGCCAATGGGCAAGCTGAGGTAGCTAATCGAATTATCCTTGATGGACTGAAGAAGAGGGTCGAACGCTCTAGAAACACTTGGGTAGATGAGTTGTTGCCCATACTATGGGCATACCGTACCACTTGTAAAGTGACCACTGGAGCAACCCCGTTCCTGCTGGCTTACGGAGCTGAGGCAGTTGTGCCTTTGGAGATCATGCAAGCGTCACCTCGAGTTGAGGCCTTTGAACCAGAAACTAACGAAGAGGGCATGAGACTCGCCCTGGACCTGATTGACGAAGTCAGGGATGAGGCAAATGCTAGAAATGTGGAGCATCAAAGGAAAGCATCCTTTTATTACAACCATAGGGTTAAGGAAAGGTTCTTTCGACAAGGCGACCTGGTTCTAAGGAAGATCGAGGCTTCCGGAGTTGGCCAGAAGGGAAAGCTAGCCCCTAATTGGGAAGGGCCGTATCGAGTCAAGAAGACGTTGGGACGAGGATCATATAAGTTGGAGACCTTGGACGGGGTTGAGGTGCCCCGTACTTGGCATGCCTTGAACCTCAAAGTTTATTATGTATAAGCTATCCTTGCATGGATTCAGCTTTCTATCTACTTATTAGGAGAAGTAGAAATAAGGTTCGATGAAACCATTCCAGGGCTTAATGCCCCGAGTAGGACCATAATAAGTTATGTAAGGGTTGAACCCATTTCAAATTATTAATGCAAAGTTTGTTTCCCTTCAATGATTCTGTGATTTTGTTTATGTACCAAGCACCTGTTGAGTGTGAGTCTAGAAAGGCCAAGTACCGAAAACAAGTAAATAAACAAATGAGGAATCAAATGCATAAATAAAGACCCCGAAGGGCAAACAGTTAGGTTACATCAACAAGACAGATAACAGTTAGTCCCAAAGGACCTTGAATGAAATCTAGATAGATAAAGCCACATACGGCTAACAAGGCCATGCAAGGCCACGAACTAACTCCAGCTACTCCTCCCCAGAATCCTCTTCGCCAGACTCCTCTCCGCCAGACTCCTCTCCGCTGCTCTCCTCTTCCTCACTCTCCTCCTCCGAGTCTTCACCGGAGTCATCTCCAGGCTCGGCAATCTCCATTGGCTGAACTCTAGCAACTTCGGCTCCTTTTTCCCCGGAAGATGAATCAGAAGAAGAACTACCCTCGTTCTGGATTAGTCTCTTCCCAGGGATGGGTTGCGAACTACTCCAACTTTCTTTGCAGGCGGGAGTTTCTTCCCACGGGAGCCAGAAGAAGATGAATCTTGGCTAGCAGCTTGAACAACCCCCTTTGAGTTGGATCCAGACCGTCGACGACTGCCTTTGGATCCGGACCCTGGTTCCTGAGGAACAACTTTAGTTCCCGAACCAGAAGCTAGGTTAGCCGGGATGGCACTCCAATTTGGGCAAGAGAAATCAGCCGGGTTGACAACAGATGGATGCCTATGACTCACAGCATTAATGGCCTTATCCCAACCAACAGACATGTTGAAGGGACGCACCTCATCATCATGATCGTCAATGAGCTTAAGAAAATCTTCAGACCTATGGTAGGCCTGGATCACCTTGTCGGCATCAGAGGCCTTCTTTTTGGCTAGAGAAGCAAGCTGTTTTCGGGTAGATGCGGCATTAGCTTCAACACGAACAACTTGGGAGTGCAGATCGTCAATCTCTTCCCTGAACCTTATTGAGTCATTTCTCAAGCTAACATTTTCGTCCCTAAAGGCCCGGCCTTGGGTCGAAACAGTTTGAAAATAAGCGTTGGCCTGCAACAAGGAAATGAGTGATCCACGAGGAAAATGCAAAGTTGAAATCAATAACAATGTCAAACTTAGCAGAAGGAATTTCATACCTGATACAAGGCCTGGGCGCCCATGAGCTGAGACTCATCCATTTTGTCACCCGTATGCATTGTCGCTTGGTCGGGAGGAGTGATTGAAATCTTGGACCAGTCTAGGGCTAAATGAGGACTCCCAAAGACCGAGTCTTGTTCACAGATGCCCCAAGGAGGTATGAAAGGAGTCCGGACATCCCCGTCAGCGTTCCGGGATCGTTTACCACCTTGAGAACAACGCTCCAAGAAATTAGGGATGTGAGGCTTAGTTGGATTCAGCTTCTCCTCAGCCCTTTTCTTCATCCTCTTGGCAACAGTTGGCCGGTTCTCGGGACGATTATCAATCTCCTCAGCAGCTGAAATACAAAGAGAGAAATATCGGTATAAGAACAAACAGAGTTCATAATAAGTTCAAGTAAGAAAGTTACCCTCAATGGAAAGAAAGCTAAGGCCAGCCCCAATGAGATTCTTTTCATTTAGAAAAGTTTTATAGTGTGTGCGGCCGTCGTCAGCAAGAAGCCTATCTCGATCCATCAATTCTGAATCAGTAAGGTCACACACGAAATGTGAACTATCCTCCACAGAACCGAATTTCTTCACAAAGAAGTTGCCCCAGTCACCACCCTTCCACTCAAGAACTACAAACTCCCTTTCCCAGAAATGCTGTGAATCTGGAAAGGAGAAGGGATTCACCATGTGTGGAAGTTTGGCTCGGTGCTTGAGGCTCACCCATCCTTTCTTGGAGTCAGAATAGTTGCTGGCCCCGAAGATACTTCGAAACATTGTGGTTGTCGGATGAATCCCCAGTTCCCGACACCTTATTAAGAAAATAGAAATGTACCTCCAAGCATTGGGATACAACTGACAGGGGTGGATCTGATACTCAGCCAGCAGTCTAATGATAAAATTGTCAACCGGGAATCTGAACCCAGCATCTAAGGCACCCCAGTAAACACAGATCCTCTCAGGATGCCAGTTGCATGTTCTATCTGATGGATTTGGGAGACGAACCTTGATGGCACTTGGAAAGTGATAGGATTCCCTTATCATTTGGACATCTCGTTCCAACAACTTACTGGGACTATTAAAAGAATCTAGGCTAGAACAGTTGGGAAATGCATCCCTTATAATATTTAGAAGTTCTAGCAAGGATTCAAATCTATGTTCAACATATGTAGGAGGTTTGATTCTTTCTTTACCTTTGGCGGTCCTCATTTTACTCCTCTTCGACATAGCTTCCATCATGGAGACAGGGGGAGCCATTGGTTGATCACCTTCCGACATCATGATACAGAAGCTGAAACTTGATCTTGGATCTGAAACCTGATCTTGAAGCTCAAACTTGATCCTGCAACTTGAACCTAGAGAACTTAAGAATTTGAGAGCTCAGAAATGAAGAAGTGAATTGAAATGAAGGCTACTTCTCCTCTTTTATAGAAAATGCATGACCTGGTACATCAGGTTGAATCTCAGCTTGGTTCGTGTTTACAGGTCATCTATCGTTTATAGACGAAAAAAGGACAGAAATTATCCGCGTTATACAGAAAGAATTGTTATAATTCATATCTGTCGGAAAAGAAATAGCTGGAATATTTGCTGCATGGATGTTTGCACTTAAGAAGATAAGCAACGAGTTTAGTCTTAAACACAAGGTTAGTAGTGCTAATTCTGAATTAAGGTGTAATACCGATAGAAGTCATGAATGACCAAACTGACGACCTAAGATCAAGATCGAGCTTCTGGATCCCTAGGATCGAGATCCAGCTTCTGGATCCTTGAAAGTCAAGGGTGACCGAGATACTAAATTAGAGATCAAGATCGAGCTTATGGATCCCTAGGATCGAGATCCAGCTTCTGGATCCTTGAAAGTCACGGGTGACCAAAATACTAAATTGGAGGTCAAGATCGAAGTTCTTGGTCCTCAAGTTCCATGAATAAGTTTTCAGGTCTGGGTCTCCTAGCCAACCATGAGGCAGCCGACCACGGCGCACGAGGAACCGCAGCCGACCACCTCCCGGCCGACCACGAGGGATTCGGGCCGTTTGGCCGACCACCTCTTGGCCGACCACGAAGGAATCAGGCCGTTCGGTCGACCACCTTCCAGCCGACCATGGTGTGGCCGACCATGGTGGCTTGGACCCCCCTAGCCGACCAGCCTCTGGCCGATCACCTTGGATCAAGGCCCCTCGGCCGACCAGGTGCTAGCCGACCACGAGCTAGCCCTTGATCCGGCCGATCGCGGGTTAGTTCGTGGTCCTGAATCTTGATTTTTCAGCAAATCTCGGGTAGTTTCTGGACCTAAATCTCGATTTTTTCGGATGGTTTTCAGTGCACCGTTTAGCACCGTTTATTGCCGTTTAGTGCCGTTTAGCACCGTTTATCGCCGTTTAGCGTCGTTTAACATCGTTTAAACGTCGTTTAAGGCTGTTTAGCACCATTTAGTGTCGTTTAGTGCCGTTTAGCACCGTTTATCGCCGTTTAGCGTCGTTTAACATCGTTTAAACGTCGTTTAAGGATGTTTAGCACCGTTTAGTGTCGTTTAGTGCCGTTTAGCACCGTTTATCGCCGTTTAGCATCGTTTAAACGTCGTTTAAGGATGTTTAGCACCGTTTAGTGTCGTTTAGTGCCGTTTAGCACCGTTTATCGCCGTTTAGCGTCGTTTAACATCGTTTAAACGTCGTTTAAGGCTGTTTAGCACCGTTTAGTGTCGTTTAGTGCCGTTTAGCACCGTTTATCGCCGTTTAGCGTTGTTTAACATCGTTTAAACGTCGTTTAAGGCTGTTTAGCGCCGTTTAGTGTCGTGTAGTGCCGTTTAGCACCGTTTAGCGCCGTTTAACATCGTTTAAACGCCGTTTAAGGCTGTTTAGCGCCGTTTAGTGTCATTTAGTGCCGTCTAGCACCGTTCGGTGTTGTTGGCATAATCTAACATCGTTGTAAACGCGTCGATCGCTCCACGCTTTACATCAAAACGATATCAAAGATAAACCCTGACCCGAGTCTCGAGTTAGACAAGTAAAACTTCAATGAAAGCCTGATCAGTTTTCCTAGAAGTTGGGGGCAAATGATATGGGCTGAAAATAAGCCCTAAAGACACATTCAATATGGCATTAATTAAGCCAAGAATGGTCCAAACGTGGGGCCCACTAGACGGGCCCAAAACCCCAATTATAATATTAATTTCGTAATTAATATTGGGGGTAATAAACAGCTCAGCAATAAGAGTTGGATAAGGATATTATTTCCACCAGACTTAGCCACCAAGGCATCCAATTCAACATGGAAACTGATTCCTACAAGGAATAGATCTAGAACCTTCCTCAAAGACTTGTCTACCAAGTCTCTGACTCCTACCATAATTCTAAGGCTCCTGCAGCCTATTTAAAGGGTCAGACCCCTCATCTCAGAACTACGTTTTCGGCTTGATCTTTGATATTCATCAAAGTACGTAGGCATCTTGTGAAGGCAGATTCAGCCACGAACACAAGAACAACCATTGAAGCTCGAAGCTTAACCACCCCAGCATTAATTACAAATCGTAACCTAGTTTTTATTCCACAACACTAATTACTAAATATATCGATCAACAATAAATTGATGATAAATTGCTTCTTTATGTTTAAATATAATTATATATTTATTTATTAAATTAAAATATTTTCGATTAATGTTTTGATTAATCATTTCAATTAATCATCAATTATCTGATTAATCAAAAAAGATATCTTTATCAATTAGTACCGATTTCTATTTTTCAGAATGATTAACACAAGACAAGACGATATTCACCATCCGCATTATATTATATCCTTATATATAATAAGTGTAATTGATCTTGTCCAGATTTTTTATAATATGATCATTTATCAAAAGAGTGTAGATTGTTGGATCTTAATAGATAGAAGTGATCTGTTAGATCAAATAATAAAAAGTTTATTTGATTTATAGTAGGAATATATTTAAATATTAAAAAATAAATTTAATAATATAGATCAAATATAAGTATGTCTTTTAAATTTAATAGAAGTAGATATTATATTTGGAAGTAAGTTTATTTGATTAATAATAGGATTATATTCAAATATTAAAATATAAATTTTAATAATCTAAATCAAATATAAGTAGATTTCTAAATTGAATAGATTTGTCAATGTAAAAATTTGTAACTTTTTTCTCTTCAATTTTTAAGTAGTTTCAGTTGGGTAAAAATTGTTAAACCATCACTAAATTAAAGACAATTTCTTGAGTATCGTGTGTCCAGTAAAATCATCTAAATTTGATTTTTCAAACTCCGAATAGAACAAAAATAGTAAATTGATCGTATAAAGTTTAATAAATAAAAAAAATTCTAAATATTCATGTGGCATCCCATAATCCGGGGTACAGATTTGGGGCCACTAACCACAATCCACACAACACATACCTAGATATAAACATAATATAATAATAAAATACCCCTGATCCAAGATCACATACAGGTTATGGTATGAAACAAACTATTGAATTACATTAATACAATCCAAACTCCGAATAAAATGGTTTTACAAATTACTAGCAACTAAGTCCATCTGTTAAACTAATTAACCAACCTCTGACAAAGCTCAAGCCACTACCCGACCAAGTCAACAACTCGAACATCACCTCTCGCTGTAGGAACAAGACTACTCATCTGACCACAAGGTCCACTCATCTCGTCTCTATAAATTGGAAAAATAAAACAATAATGCAAGAGTGAGCCAACAGTGCTCAGCAAGTATAGATGTGTATAAATATCAAGAACAGTAATAAGTTTTGATCAACAAGAACAAACATCATAGGCTTCAAAGGAATCAGACTTTAAGCAATTCAAACTCAATGTATAGATTAGAATTGGATTTTTATATATTTAAAAAAAAATAGTGGAGTTAAGAGGCTGATCAGACCCGCACTAACCCCGAACAATGCACACAGCAAATTCCCTCCAAGTGGATCCACGACACACATTGGCCTCAACTTCTGACCATTAAACAGGTCTCCCCGAAGGGACTCCGTTGACCATTAATCTGGTCTCCCCGAAGGGACTTCGTTGACCATTAAACTGGTCTCCCCGAAGGGACTTTGTTTTAAAAACATTTCCAATTTTAAATCAAACGAACTAGGTGTCGGAACAATCGACAACCTTTTCCAACTAACTAACTGGAAACTCATGTTTCAGGACAACAACTCATAACGGAAGAATCAACGAAGAATCCAAGATCAACAGGTGTCGGCAAGTTCGACACGATAATTGGGTAATAATTAAGGAATAATAAACTCAAAGGGTATCGACGAGTTCGATACAATAACGGGGTGATAAATTCAAAAGCAGCAATTACAATAAATATCGACGAGATTGATACGAATAATTGAGGTGACATCATAATCAGAATAATTAAAAGTAATTCCACTTTCACAAGAAGTGAAGGGAAGTACTTGCCTGTCAGACCACGCTAAACTCGTGTCACACTTGTCGCCTCACCCTACTTTAGCTTTTCCTTTATCCCTCTGACCCGACTCTAGACTTCCCTTCATCCCTCTCACTTGTCTCTATAATATTTAGAGCACATTAATACTTTTGACCATCATATTCTATTTTTAAGCACCTCTTATGAGCACATCAAATACCAAATAGAACATTTAAGACTCACTAACATATAATCCATCTAATTCACATAGCATGTAACTACCCCAAATCTGGGGTCAGGGATTTATAGTAGTCACGATCCATTTACTCATTGCCTTACCTGTATTACTCGCAATGTTCATAATTCACCTGCTCATGACCCCACAATATATGTCTCACACACACATAGGTTAGAGTCTCAGAAACGACACAATACAACAACTGCGAAATAAATAACTTTTATTACAATACCCAAATGTCTTTTGAATCTATCACTAATACAACTTCTAAGTAATGTTACATTACCAACTTAGCCTTCTGATGCTCACAATCCTTTCATACCATTCATATCTATACATAAGATGAGTACCAAAAGCTGCAGCCTGATTCGACTAGTTCTTACTACTCTCGGGATCACTGCTAGAAACTGTTTATGGAAACGCCTTGCGGGGTATGTGCCGTCCCATTGGCATCCTGCTTCGCTGCTATATAATATATACAAAACAATAGCAAGAGTGAGCGATAGCTCAGCAAGGTAATGAAAGTATGGCATAATTCTACATTTAATTCAAACCCAGAATATATAGCGGGTATAAGACAATAATTGTCAAAATATCTTTTTACCGAAAGTGTTTCCTTATCGGAATATATTCAAAAACAGTACCATTGTAGTACTTTCAATATCATTTGTATAATATCTCTGCAAACCTTCGTTATTCATACTACGAACCAAGTTCTAGTATAATATAAAATATGAAGTTGCAATGTAATTTAATATATAACTTCCGTAGAAATATCTGCTATGCAAAATATACGCAAGTATCAACATGTATCTCAAAAGAGGAAAATGCAAGGTAATATATTGCAACTTTAGTTTTGAACACTTTTCAAACCCCTGCCAACCTGAATGAAGTCTCTTCGATACGTGTTGTAGGAAATATCCAAATTGGATGATGAACTAATACTGGAGTATTGTCGCGCCAGACGACACCACCTTACGATGATCAGTCGTAGGTCGTGCATCTCAAGATTTGTTTCTCTACATGTAGAAGGAAGAACATATGGACACTACCATATGCCGGATCACCCTAGCCATCTTTGGGCTTAGACGGGACCGGCGCCACTCGGACCCTCTTTCAAGGATGGACTGTCCCACAGCCTCTTACACTGATTTTAATGATGGACTGTCCCACAACCTCTTACATAAATACTCCTAGTTCGAGTAAATCCATGACTCTGAAATGTAAAGTTCGTCCCCCTTTTCCCAAGTATAATACTTGTTGATAGGACTCCACAAAGTAGTCGTATCTAGTTGGAAAGGAAAATTCACCAATATTTCTCAAGTAGTTGCTTGTTAATGGATATCGACTTGTTCCAACAATCTTACCCCTCGAATGATGAGGAAGTAACAAAAAGACTCAATTTGATGAATAGCAACCAAGTTGCGAGTGAAATGAATAGTTTCAAAAGATTTATGACCGGACAGTCAAACATAATAAATAACAGTTCTCAAGTAAGGTTCCCTTATAATTTGGAAGTTTTGAGCGAGCATTTAAATTTTCCTATAAGATAGATTTAAATGGAAAAAGAGTTTTGGGAACCTACCCTTGATAAAATAATCATAATAAAACTCAGAAATATTTTACATAATATTTGCAGGCCATAGAGAATTTTTGAATAAAATAAATCATTTTTAAAACTAGTTTAAAAGAATTAAATAAATATTCAAAGAATATTTATTAAATCATAAATATTTAGAGAATATTCTTAATATAAAATATTGCTCATTAATAACCCTCGAATGAATATATAAAAATATTCACTAAATAAATAAATCCTCGAATGAATATTCAAAATAATATCCATTAAATAAATCAAACCTTAAATGAATATTCAAAATAATATTCATTCAATAAAAAAAAATTAAAATGAATATTCAAAATAATATTCATTAAAGAAATAGCGGAAAAACATTATTCTGATATTTTCCTCAGAACATAATCACAATATATACAGAAATACCGACTCCCGGTCTATATTTGAAGGATGAAAATCATATGCCCTTCACTAAGGGTCTTAGCGAAACATCCGGCTTATAACTAATATATCACATATCTAGCTTATAAGCCAATATCAATTCGTAAATCAAGTATCACAATATACTTATACTGTCGAAAATAGTTATGCCTTCCATTAGCATATATGTAAGAACCCTAATTTTTGGTAATATTTCCTTTTATTTAATATCTTGTGAAATTGTCATTATTGAACCTTTCTAGTCATCCCTATTGATTAATAGAATTGATTGTCTGAGAAACTGCGTTGTTGCATTTATTATGTAAGATATAAAGAAAGATTGTGAAGGCAGGAGTCTTATTGTTAGTAATATTTATAAAACTTGGGATTTGAGAATGGTTAGAGTATTAAAGGATTTATTAAGAATTATGACGAGGAACTATGGACATTCGAGGAATTTACACAATAAGTACTTAAGGAATTATAGGGGAAATCTCTACGCGACAAAATATTATTACGAGAGAATAATTAAGATACGATACGAAGTAAAGATTAAATAACAAGCATTGGTGGGAGAATAATAATACAAGGAGTAGTATTGCATGCAAGCCCATGCAACCAAGTGGTTAGAAATCAAACAAGTTAGTTGGCCATTGGAAGATGAATAGTATCTAGTTGGTTACTTTTTCAAAAAGGGGAACACATAGTACATGAGCCCATGCTTGCTAGTACACTAGTACACTACCTATGCTTACATGTGATATGTATCACCCAACCTATTACCATCAATTATTCACCCAACATAACACAAACACAAAACACAAACTTTTTCTCTCCCCCCCCTAGTAGTTGCTCTCGGCCAAGACACAAAGTGGGGAGGAAAATTCTTCTCCTCCCTTCTTCCATCACTCATAAATCTTGCCATAATTCCTAGGTCATCTACATCATCTAGACAAGGTATGTTAACAATTTCATAGCATTTCATCCATTGAATCTTGAGATAAAAATTGTTGAAGGATTGAAGGAGTGTTAACCCAAGGTTGTTATCTTTTAGATCTTGAAGGATTAAGGTTTTTGAGGGCTCATCCAAGTGTTCCTAGTTGTTGTAAAGCTCACCCAAGGTCTTTAGCCACTCAAGAAGGTATAACAACCATAAACCCTTTTGTTTATGTATTGTTTATTAAGTATGGTAATAGATCCATGTGTTTTAGAACTAATCTTGGTTATATATGAATTGGATAGCATGGATCTTGAGTTTTGATGTTGAGATTGTGACTTTTATGACTATGGTTAATATATATATCTCCATGAGTGTTATGAACCATGATCTAAGTGTATTAAGTGTTGATTATGTTATGGGAGTATGAAAAATGATTGATCTAAGTAGTTTTAGCTTGCTGAGTTTGGCCCAGGAACTTTGATCTGTATTGTAGCACGATTTTGAACCCCCAAATGATGTCCCCTGATGTCCTACCATATATAAGGCTCATGGCTAGGTGATGTGTAGATTTTTAGTTATGGCCGGAGGAGTGAATTTTGTTTCTGGACTATGGACTGCATTAAGTGACCCCCTTGTGAACCTTGTTTAAACCCCTTAAAATATATGTGGGATCATGGAAAAATTTGAGAATGTAGGGAATGCAGTGGTGAAGACCACCCAAAAGGAATTGGATTAAAATATGAACTTTTGGATTTTATAAAAATGCTAGAGTAAAATTCGCGCAATGGAAAAAGTCGATTAGTGGAACATGATTCTAGGGTTAGTGGTTATGATTCGAACGTGGTAACTAAATTAAGTCGAGTAAGTGACGAGCGTAACCGAGTGATAACATGGACCTATAGTGGGGCTAGGGAGTCATAAGACGAAGTCTTTAAGTTAATTTCGTACCCCCTTAAAACCCCGTAATTAAAGAGATATTGTTAAGGTACTAACGAACGATTGTTGCTTATGTTTAGATCGTTCGAATCCGCACGCTTGACCACCCCAACCAAACCAAGGCAAGTTTACTTTTCAGAACTTATCCATATACAAGGACTTTCACTGTTGTGTTTGTAGTTTTCAATTATATCAAATGCTATGTTTATCGAAGTATTGATGCAATTGAGATTGAATAAGTACATATATGCTTATACCCCCTGAACTTAGATTGAAATGTTTTCTTCGGACAACGACTCTAGCAATAGAGGTCGTAGCGGTCCGTATATACTATTGACCGGGGAGCGGTATATTATTATATCGTATCTATATTGCGAAAACCCGAAGGGTCATTCGGGTGGTATCGTATATTCAAATAACTATTATTATATCCGTAAATACTCGAAACCCTATCTTGGATTAAGAGTTTATTTTATCGAATAATTATTTTATTAATTATTAATATTAAATCTTAAAATATTATTTATTAATTACTGTTCATTATTTAAAGACAAAGTTAATCCAAGATACTTTTAATACTTTCAAACTCGAACTCTTTCGAACTCAAAACATTTTCGAAAACCCCCGGTCAGATTCTGCTTCTTGTATGATTTCAAGAATCATCGGTCGACTGATGTCGAACCTCAATTACTCTGTTTTCAATCAAAATCAAGTTTTAAAAGAAAAAGAAAAAGGGGACTCTGACAGGTGTGGGAATCGTTGACGAACGATTCCCGGGATGTGTAAGCGGCCGTGAGCCAGGCGGTCCATCACTTATTATTCCGGCCCAGGTGTTGCCAAAGGATGATTACGGATGTAGTTTTCATCGAGGGTGATTACGGATGTAGTTTTCACCCGAGGGATAGTTACGGATGTAGTTTCTATCCTTCTACCGGTAAAGAAGACCCGCGGATTATTGGACTTGGATGTGGCGACTGATCATCGTCAATCCTTGTCAGGTTTTTATGTTTTCTTCCAGTCCCATCCTCCACCTTGGAAAAATACTCAAACACTGCTTCTTGGGCCTAAGTGCCAAGTTGCCGATAGTGTGGTTTTGATGAGAAAATATTGACATCGTGCAGTATCTAGAACTGCAAGATTTTCTATAAAGATTGGCATGTGTTAGTGCACTCTTGCAATTGTTTCAAAGAATGAAATGTTTTTGTATGAGAAACCTTCTAAGCTAATGGAAGGAAAGAGGTTTGCAATGATGTATTCCCTGTACAGTATGTTAATCGTAGAGTGTTTTGCCGAAAATTATATACTCATATGTATATATTTTCAAACTTGAGATATATTGAAATGGGAACCTTATAAAGGGTTCATATGTTATTCTTAAAGCTCCTTAGTGAGTATAGATGTTTTATTCAAACTCGGACATATACATTGTCCAATTATGTTTTGAAACCTGAGATATATACCCATATAGTTGGGAATGTTTTCGAAATAAACCACATTATTATTTTGCAAAATGGTGAACTTGCTGAGCATTATGTAGCTCATTCTTGCTTTATAAAAACTTTTCAGAAAGAGAAGAATTTGGACGGTTAACTCCGCAACAGCAGAAGAGGAGTAGAAGATTTACCCCGGAGATGATTTAGTTCCGGATAAGTACTACAGAGTAGTCTGATAGGTTTTCAACTGTAATAGTAAGACTTGTTTTCAAGTGTACTTGTATAAGTGGAATTGCGTAAGACTCTAGATTGTACAGATGAATTGTAATATTTAGTGTTACTTTTGATTATCGTTTCTGAGGCTCTAACTTGATTGTGTGTAAGATTGAGGTATGGATGGATGTATTGTTGAGCTGTAAAGTTAATACAGGTGTGATATGGTTGGATGGTGACGTGACGACCTGAATCTTTGACCTCAGATTTAGGGGTGTCACAGAAATGGTATCAGAGCAATAAGTTACAGTACTCAGAAACGAGAGTGTTGAGAGTTAAGTCTAAGTAGGAGAATGACATAAGAGATCGTAGTAAACTTATGATTGGACTACCGGAAGAGGTACCGGTGAGTAGAATGGACTGGAGTGTTACTGGAGGTATTATACTAGGGTCGATAAAATCCTTAGAGACCTTCAGAATGATGAATAGAGGTTTGAGAGTCGTACATGACTTATCATAGATAATGATATAGGAAGCAGAGCGAAATCTCGAGAGCAGCTGAGGTAGAGGCGATATTGCCAATATGATCGGATGACTAGGCTGGCATAAATTTTGTGGCCCATATTCCTCCACAGTACAGGAGGCGGCATTTTAAGAATCAAGAAGTTTGGACTTCCCTACATAATTAAGGGTACTTAGTACTTGGATTAATGAAAGTCTTTTACTTTGGCTATAAGGTCCGATTTTCGATAAGTGACGGGTTTACCTGAAGGTTGGTCACTATGTCGTTGTGGATTCCATTACCCTTGATGGCGAATTTTACATGTATGATACGAGAATGTTATCATAAGACGAGCGTGCTAGATAATTCCACGCATGATTCGGACGCTAGAGCATGGTAGTTCAACTCAGAGAACAAACAAGTAGGATTAACAAAGGGACTCAAGAGAAGTTGAATATGGTTGCAACGAGCGATACAGTGATCTCAGAGTCTACCAAGAGAAAGTCCAGCGGGTCTAGAGTGGGATCCTTTGATAGAGATGTTAACAGGAACTACGTATATATGTATGGTAGACCTTAACATTTTTGGTATATGTTCACATACACACACCCGCCACTGAACCTATGGACTGCACTGAGATCCCTGAGAGATCTCTTTGATCTGTTCCCAGGGGGAACTGGCCACTTGTGATTCATGTCGGAAGGCATGAAGTAGGACCCTATAGACTTAGCAGGTGTCCCCGGACTGATGTGAAGCTTGGTCTTCAAGATAAAGCACGGAAATGACAGATATATTGGTGAAACCCTAACTCGATAAATGACTTTAAGATGATGATTGAGAGACGCACTAGTTGGTGTCTTGTATTATGAAGATGAAGAGATGGAGTTACCCTCATAGTGGTGATAATAAAATGCACGAATAGTTATTAACTTATTTCGGTTACTACCGGCTGGTGCACTACTTCATTTTAAACTGTTCACTAACCATGTTACCTCGATTAGTTATATCAGGTAACTCTCCTAGCTTTCTACTTCAAACTTGTGGAATAACAACCAGTGATATACTTTCTCGAAACCGGGACTCATCCAAAGTATCTTAACTGATCCCCGAGCATTCTATTTGAAGTTTATAATTATTTCTGCTAAGGACTATTTACACTTTCTTTCAATTATCCAAGGAATGTTCCACAAATATTTCCTTAATTAATCGATGAATACTACTTAACGAATATCGATATTTGATTGCTTCTTTCATACTTGCACTCTTCAGTTGAGCTCATAAATATTCAACAAATTACTTCGGACATGGATGATCTAATGTCCAGACATCCCTCATGAATCCTTTTCTTCTATTCAGGATGAGATTGTACACCGTACATTGAAATCATAGTAAGGATATCATCTTGATATTGGTATTCCGAATTTAATTCTATTGTCGGATCTGATAAAGCAGGTGTACGGAGGCACCCTTGGGTGGACCGTTTCACTGATAAGTAATATTTGATGAGAGGTTATCGATTGTTCCGATACCTGGAACATTCTCTTCAGATTTTATAGTTTTCTTTTTTCAAACTTAATAACTTCTTATTTTCATTCGTTGTCCGAGAAGCCTAAAGTTTCTTCAGTGGCTACGATGTTGAAATTCCGTTCTATCCAATTGAAACTCGCTAGTCGTTATGTCAATATGAATGACTAGTTGATCGTTCCAACTACTCAAAATTTTAATGTTGTGAAGAACACCTAGCTAATTGTCCTAGCTGGTGGTGATGTCTCAAATAGGCGAACTAGCAAATTTTGTCCAGCTAGTCCTTAGCGTTTCTTGAAAAGGACTAGTTGTTGTTTCACTGGTCCAACTCCCAATTTAATTCATTCCGCAATGCATTTTGCATGTGGTAAAGTATGATGATGAAAGTTTGGACGAATAACTTGATTGAGACCTAGTGAGGTCGCCCACTCGACTTGAACTCTTACCCATCTTCATATCTGACTTTATATCACTTGAATATTTTATTCTTTCATTTCATACAATGGGAATTCATTTGAAACCATTGATTACTTGAGTGACAAACTACTTCATTCTTTAATTGTCATGGAGTAGAATTGCTTTCTATTGGCTGACCTTCATCAATGCGACTTTAGATTTCCTCTTATTATTCAGGAGGAAAAGTATCCACCCGATGTAAGAATTGTATAAAGACCGTCTTTATGACTTTTTTGACCCAACAATCATTGCCCTTGTGCAACATTCTCTATGGTGTCATATTACAGAATTATCAGGACGGGAAGGAATAAACCTTGTTGTATTCTTTCTGTCCATCCTTACATCTCCAAAAATCGAGACTCCTAGTATTTAGAACCATCAACATTCTTGGAACATCCAATGTGGAATTCTTATTGAGATTATCTATTGGACCTTGTTATTTTGAAACCATTCCTTTCAAAGTGATTACTCTAAGGTGAACGAGAGGTATAATTGTGAACCGTTACACCAATATGAGATCAAAAACCAAATGTTGTAATTGTGCAGCCAGAGCGTTATGCCGAGTGATTATTGAAGTAGAGATAACATGCCAGGGCATACCACAAGACCTTTAATATTGGTGTGGGGAAAGTTATAAGAAATGATGAGGTGGTTGGGAGCACGCTCCTACCAACCGTTGTCAGGATGTTATATTAATGAATTCTGGAGTTACCAAGCCTTTTCCTGATCCAAGAAATGCAAATCGATTGCGATGTAAAACATATCCTTAGAGGAAACTACCTGGAAGTGAGATGGACAAGAAAGGAAGAAATATCGTGGCAAGAATGTGAAGCTTTATTTAGCTTAAAGGGATTGATGCACATAGAGAGACATAAAGTTTAACAGGCCCCTAATAGCAAATGGATGCATGGATATATGACAATGATCCTTCGAGATTACCACCTAATCAAGTTTATTGGGAATCCCAGTCGCATGCAGGCCTCAGGCTGATTGGCGCCAGTTATGAAGAAGGACGAGCGTATGACATCTTACATATACCATCGAGAACTGATACCCTTATCGGAAATGGAGGAATTGTTGATTAGTTAAAATGAGTAGTTGTTTTTCAAGGATAAGGTTGAAGAGAAGGTTTCACCAACTCAAGATCGACCTCTGTACTGTGCCAAAGTTGGCATTTCACACTAATATAAATGTTATAAAATTGTGATAGTATCGTTTGAACGGACTAATGAGTCAGAAGCCTTTATGGATTAATGAACAAAGTTTTGGGAAGAAATGAGATATTAGCAATAACCCCGCTGTTAGCCATACTTGATGATAAAAGAGGACTTTGAGAGTCACGATGATGCGTCTTTCAAGAGTTTAAGAGGTGTGCTGATGCAGTAGAAAGGGGATGATAGCCTATACTTCTAAACAACATAAAGGTTATGAGATAGCACTAACCGTGAGTCTGGGATTAGTCATGATGGCGTTCACGCATAAAACTGAGACGTTAACCTTATGAGGAAAGTGTGAAAATTTCTCCACAAGTGCCATAAGTATATCTTCATATTAGAACTAAACATAAGAAAGAGAAGGTGACGAAAGGGAGCAGGGAGTGTAATGGAGAAATTGGTTATTCCCAGGAAAGGCCAGTGTGGTGGCCGGTACCTATAGAAGGGATTATTCGAAATTGGAATTCAGTCAGTATTGGCCAAGAAAATAGAGTATATACAATAAAGAATAATGTTAGAGGAAAATGACTAAATTATGGGGAAGGACAAAGATGTACAGAGAATTAAGAGAATGTTTGGCAAACGGATATGAAGAATGGTATTGGTAAACTATTAAGTACAAACGCGACATGCCAAAAGCAGAATGATAGAGATCTAGTGGATTAATTCCGCCTGTAGAAAATCTTGAACGTGGACAGAATTATAATGAACTTCATGAGTAGGTCGCCGAAGATCAAGCCAAGAGATGGCCCTAGTTGATTTATAATTGTTGGACCAAGTGATTTACATACGAGAGACTTTCCATTTAGAAGATCATCGATTTATATACGGAAGAGATGGTGGTGCAATATAAAACTTCTGCAGCGATTACGTCGGATAAAGACTTAAGGTTAAACTTCGAATATTGAAGGTGCTTTCAAGTATATCTAACAAAGAGATTGAGCGTATGTACCAATTTGATCTGTGGCTGACGGACAGGGAAGAAGAATTGTCCAGACGATCGAATTTATATTTAGTGTCGTGCCTTAGGCTTCACGGGGCAGTCGAGAATAAAAACTTATCCATGAAATGAATGTTGTTATCACGATCATCACCATGCGAACGTAAGGACGTCTCTTGTAAAGCATACCGCGAAAGAAGAAGCTTCGCTTTTCTTGCATTACGAAGAAGTCAATGAACGGGGGATATAGTAGCTGAACTGGTTCGACGTATACCGAAGACTATACAATATCCACAGCAAGTGGTAACGACTGACGAGAGGCAACGCATGCCTGCTAATCAAGCGAAGGAATATGACGAATACCGTGCGTATTGACGTTGTCTCAGATTACAAAACACGACCACAAAGTATTGACGGGCCAACGATACAAGGACTCAACACGGATACTATGAACAATGTAGAAGAGGAACGTATAAGTAGTGGGATAGAAATTTCCATTCATAGAACAACCGATAAGGAATACAGGTCGAGGAGAGCATGCGTTGAGAAACAACATTAAAGCGTTGGTGAGACCAAGGTGAGAGAACAAAAGGGTTGAAATGTCAACCTGAGAGTTGGAATTGTATCCATAACTATTTTCCTTAGGTTCTTAAGATAGAATCCTTTTAAGGAGAGGAGACTGCATTAAACCTAACTTTCGAGAATATTCGAAACCTGGACGAATAGTAAGTTATGGGTGGATGAGAAATTTTTGCAATCACGATATGTACGAATTATCAAATGAAGATTTCGAATTGATATTACGTCTTTACGGTACAGACAAGTGTATGTAAAAGTCATTAGTATTTTTTCGAAACCCATTATTTCGAATGGTCAAATTTTACGAGATATCTATGGAGATCGTGGTAAGGCATGGGGTCCTGTGAGCATTGTATTTGATAGAGACCCAAGGTTCAACTCCAGGTTCTGGAGGGGTTTTCAGGATTGTGTGGGGACCAAGTTAAACATGAGTACTGCATACCACCCCCAATCAGACGGACAGAGTGAGAGGACCATCCAGACCATGGAGGACATGTTGAGAGTATGTGCCATCGATTTTAAGGGAAGTTGGGATGACCACTTGCCGTTGATCGGATTTTCCTACAATAACAGTTACCATACGAGTATAGTGTTAGGCCGAATACACAATTAATAATCAACTTTGTATGAGAGATTAACAAGTAAAAGCGTTTATTCACTTAAAAAACTTCTTGTATTTCAAACCCTCTTCATGATGTAAAATATCACAAAGAGCTGCTAGGTTACAATAAAGATAATTCGTTATCGATACCCTTCTAGGGTTAACCTATCTGTATTTATATACCATACAGCTACGATACAATCTCTAATTGATATTCCTAATAATCAGCTATACAATGATATCAATTACAGATTATCACACGTCTCCTATGTCAACTCGATCTCTTTGATAGCTATCCAATCTTCAAAGATATCGCTTCCATAATTAATCTTCAATCACTGTTGAACAGTAGACGCGCTTCCTCTAGACAGAGTTTAACAAACTCTGTCGAGCTTCCAACTGTCAGAGTTTGACTAAACTCTGACTGCTTCCAGCTAAACTCTGATAACTCCCTGAAACACTTAAACACTGATTAAAACTCATCAATTATATTTAACAATCTCCCCCAACTTGTTCATTAGCAAAAATGTACAAGTTAATGACAGTAATTGATGATGTCAAAACAAATAGACAAATACAGTGTTTATACAAAATTAGAGTTTAAGCTTCTACTTAATAAAAACTATAGAGAATAAGAAAATTCTTACAGAACTTAATCTCTAATCATTTCAAGATCTGGCATGGTTCTGAGATAATCAATCAGCAATCTTCTTTCTGCATTTTCAAGTTCAATCTTCATTGCTTCTTTGATTTCTCTGAGTTGAGGATCACTTTCATCTGTTTGGTAGATAGCAGCCCTAAGATCACAAATCTTGTTCCTTCTCATTTCATTACCCAGTCTGATAAATTTCACTTTTTCTGCCTGTGTATTGAAGTCAAGTACTGTGATTCCCAAATCAGTTTTTAACTTTGCAGTACCTTTCTTCATTTCAATGAGATTGCCCTTGTAATCCCTGTACTTAGGAATAAATCTGCTATTGTATTTCTGTCCTCTGATTGCCAGATTCTGAGTCATTTTCTGTCTGAGTACATTAGCAACTGACTGAGTCCTTCGACTATTCACCTTGAGAAGATATAGAACATACTCTAGTTCTTCCCAACATTTCAAGCCAATATCATCCTCACCAACTTTGAATACTGTCCCATCAGCCATGAAGTATAAAAGAAAATCCTTGTCTAAACTCTTCTGATGAACCAACTGCACTCATTCCAGTCTGTCCAAACTCTCTTGAGGAACACCACGACCTGGAACAGCCAGTGAAGAAGGATCTCTAGGACCAGTATATTGCCTTCTGTCTCTATGTGAACCTAGTCCACCCTTATTATTACCAACCTTGCCAGATAAAGCCTTTCCATCAGAAACATTCATTGAGACTCCAGATAACACATTTGGATCATGAATTGTTCCTTTTCCAAAGACAGATTTCAACTGTGAAGAGTGTAAAGGTGTGATCATTGCTTGTGATGCAACAGAAGTTGTAACTTTCTTCTGTGAACTTTCCCCTTCAATGCCTTTTAGCTTGAGTTTAGCCTCTGCTGCAATTTCTTCCTTTGAGAACCGAGAACTATGACTAACATCAGTCCTTTCTCTGATCACAACACCTTTAACAACAGGTCTAGGAGCTTTTCCTCTTTGTACCTTATCAGACTTTAAAGCTTTAAGATGTTCTTCTTGTAAACTCTTTTCCTCAGCTTCAATGTCCTCAACCGTAACTCCTTCCTCATTCTCTTCAATGAACAGCTTAGCAGCCAATTCTTCATCAGTTTGTGGATTAGAAGATAACAACAAACTCTTGGTCCTTGAAGTACCTTGAGTATCAGTATTTCTCCCAACAGACTGTGATTTTGATGACTTGCTAGTTCTCAGAGTTTGAACCTCTTCAGCCTTTTTCTTTCCTTTGTTACTTGCCCCTCCATCTCCAACACTATCCCTTCTGACAACTCTCTCCCCCTTTTTGACATCATCAGGTATAAGGATAGAAGTAATTAACTCCAGGGAGGTAGCAATAGAATCAATTTTAGCAGATAAATCAGACTGGTTCTCTTCAACTTTAGCCAGCCTGACAAAGAGATTATCTTGAGATTTAGAGAATTTTGTAGTCACTAGTTTCGAATATCTTTCCATCTTCATCTCTCTAGCTACAACCTCATTTCGCAAAGCAGTAATTGCCAAATTAGTATCATCAAATCGTCTATCCAGAGTTTTAACTTGAACTATAGTTGCTTTCAAGCAAGAAAGAATCTCTGGATTTGAGATAGTATCAGCACTTTGCTTAACAAACTTAGCTGCTCTTCCTGGTGGAAAAATACAATCTTCTTTGTACCATTCAGTAGCATTCTTGGCAAATTGTGCTCTCTCAACTTCATGAGAAGTACAAGGTTGAGGAAAAGGTGTATGTTTATCATCAGTTTGTACTGGTGCACTCAGAGAAGTATCAGAGTTTGCACTACTGTCACCTTCAGCTTCAACACTTGTAGCTTTAACTGGTTCATCTTCAGCCATAGGTTTAGCAATATCTTCTGTAGGCTTGTCAGGATTTTCTCCATGTTGCTCAGGCTCAGCAACAGGCATTGAATGAGAAGTGACTTTGGTTGCCTGATCAATTTCTTCACCTTCTTCAACAGTGTGGTGAGCATCGGATATTATCTCAATATGAGATGCCACAGCTTTAAGAGGAACAGCCGTAGGTTGATCAGCTACACCAACATCAGAGATAGGATCAGAGAATGGCATAAATGAATCAGGAATATCATTTATCGGAGAAACACCATCTCTTGCATCCTCTTCTGCAGGCATTTTGTCCTCTGCAGGCACTTCATCCTCTGCAGGCATTACATCCTCTGCAGGCATTACATCCTCTGCAGGTATGTCATCTTTCTCATCCTCAACAGGAGGTATTTGCTGTGAAACAACCTCTGGAGCTTCAATATCTTCATCCACAGAATCAGAGACTATCAGTTTTCTTCGTCTTGCTAGAGGTATATTATCTGAATCCTCTTCACTAGATGGTGACTTAGGCATGTTTGCTCGAGCTTTCATTCTTTTCCCCCTTCTAGTGTAAACAGCTTCAGGAGATTTCCGTTTTGATTTTCTCTGTGTCTCTTCCGCCTGCCTTAGACTTGCATGTCGTTCAGCAATTGCTTTCTTAACTCTTTGTAATTTAGACTTTGATTTTGATGGAGATTGTGGCGAATCAGAGTTTGCTGACTGAGGAGGTGATTCAGTGTTTGGTTCTGGTTGAGGTTCAGGATGTGGTTCAGGTTGTTGTTGTTGTTGTTGTTCAGGTTCAGCTTGTTGTGGTTCTTGTTGATCTTGTTGTGGTTCAGGTTGTTGTGGTTGATTGAGAAAATTTCGTAGAGCAAGAGGCATGACAAAAGCAGGGAGATTTTCTTTACCAACATCCTTGTTAGTCATATCAGAGAATATTCGCTTATTGACTCTAAAAGGATCAATTGCATCAGTGTCAAACCCCATTGTATCTCGTACAGTCTGTGGAGTAATCACATAATCTTGGTCTTCGTAAGTGAAGACAATGGTAGGAGTTCCACTTTCTCCTCCATCCTCATAAACTGAATTCTGCCAGAATGAAGCAATTTGAGACGCAGAAAGAGTATCAGGTCCAATCAGAGCCTGTCCAATCTCTGAATCCCTCAAAAAGTTCTGCATGAGATGAAACGATTCTGGAACCCGTTGATGATAGAGTGGAGCTTCATAGTTGTTAGGAACAAACCGTAAACCAAGAGCAGTGAATGCTTTAGATGCCATTGAGTTAAGAAATTTGCAAGAATTTCCAAGAGATATGTATGTAGAAAAGGTGTTTGCGTGAGTGCCCAAGAGAAAAATAAGAAAACTGTGAGAGTAAGAATAAAGTAAAATCGTTTGGACACAAAAGTGATTAAAGTAATGAAAAACTTAATCTCTTATGTAACAAACACTCATCAGTTCCTTGATTAATGTGTAGTGGGACACGATAATAGGTAAGTGGGACACATTAAAGGGCGAGTGGGTCATGTGCGCCTATTTTTAAAAAGATTACATTAAAAATTAAAACATTAAAATATTTGATTTAAACAAAAATCAAATAATACTCTTTTAAAAATATCTGGACCCAAGTAAAATCAGAATTTGAAGCGTTTACCTGTTGCCTTTAATAACCAGAATACGAAGCGATTAAGAACTTCGTTCTTACCCATCTCTATTTAAGGCCTAGAGACTTGCTCAGATTATTTCATTAAACCTTTAACCTTTCAGTCTCCCCTGTAAAATCACAAACCCTTCAAACCAAATACTCTTGAAAAACAATGGCTAACCTTACCATCAAAGAAAAGAACCTTCATCTTGTCGAGAATAGGGACATCTTCAGCTATACGCGTGAAGAATTTGAAGCGTTTGAGTGGGAAAGGCAGCTTGAGACGCTGTGGCTGCAAATGGATGCTGGTTTGGAAGAGCTCGAGAGAGAGAAACCTGCAAGGGTGATCGACATCGATGCTGCCCTCCAAGCAACATTGGCATGGCTCTCCTCGAAGGCATCCTCATCCAACACCACCAACCATTGTTAATGAATATGTCAGCAAAAATAACCTTATCCCTTCAACTTCCACCCAAATAAAGTGGCAAAGATGGGATCTGGGAATTTTTGCTAACAATGGAGTGGTGTGGACGTACCTTTTACTTTCCTGTTGAATAGATTAGCAGATAGAGAGAACAAAAAGATGAAATATTTGCTTGTAATCTCTTTCTTATTATCAATGAAAATTTTGTTTCTCTAATCATATTCAGTGTGTTCTGCAACTGTTATTTATGTTATATGAACTGTTCGTCAAGAAAATGAATCAAGAAGAGAATATGAAAACTAATTAAAGTAATCATATAAAGAACACATTCATCAACTATCCACTGATTAACAGTTGTCAAAAACCCTACTTACTCCAAGACTTTCAAATTTTCCAAGTGAAAATTTACCTTAGAGTACAAATCACGAATCAACAGCGTTTGTCAATTCTCCAACTTTATCACCGAAACCCTTTCATAAATTGCACAGTTGTGAATATTTGTGTGTGTGAAGCAGAGTTTACTAAATCAATTTTTAGAGCATCTAATTTTTCATAAAATCCATAAAGTAAATCAATAAACACTGGATGCACAAACTGTCATAGTAAACACTGACTGTATGATGAAAGCTAAACTCTGAAGTAATCGAACTTTATTCAGTAATTTTTATTTTATACCCCCTTTTTATACATTTTTTTATTTTCATCATTTTTTTTTATTTTTTTTTCATCATTTTTTTTCATTTTTTTTTCATCATTTTTTTTCATTTTTTTTTTTATTTTTCATTCCAGTAATCAGAGGTTGGAACCAGTCACCAAAAATTCAAAAATTTTAGCCCTTATCATTTTGATAAGTTCCTGGGTCATCCTAGTATTTAACTAGTCACCAAAAATCAGAGAATTTTAGCACATATTATATACCAATAGGTTCCTGGGTCATCCTAGTATCCAACATAATCTCAAAGGAGTATAACAACCTCTATACATTTTCTTTGGGGTATTGCAGTAAACATTTTATTCTATCAGAGTATAACTAACAGAGTTTAGAGTTCATCAACATCAGTAGTTCTTCATGAAAGGTAATGCACACAGTATTTATAGACTCAGAGTTTAGGACAAAATAAACTAAGAGATGCTATAAATATGAGCCAGTATCATGCTGTGTTAACTTTCTGCACAATCTAAGATTAGATCACAATAACTCAGAAAGATTCATGATTAATTACTGAGAATCATGCTTCATACATATTTCTTCATTGGTGTTTTCATTCAGACAAAAATCAACTCAAAGTTCACAGAGTTTATCAAACTTATTAACAGTGTATGACATACAGACATGCTGACAGAGTTTAACAGAGTATGCATAACAGAGTTTAATCAACAGAGCTCACTCAACATTTAACCAATCAGGAAATATGATTAATACATCACATAAGTAAAGTTTGAATCTAACCAACATTTCTAGTCAGAACCAGAGACCATTCCTAGTTCATTATCCAGCCTTGTAAATGTAGCTTCACTCAATGGTTTAGTGAAGATATCTGCAAGCTGTTGTTCTGTAGATACAAAATGTAGTTCAATATTTCCTTCTTCCACATGTTCTCTGATGAAGTGGTACCTTATGCTGATGTGCTTGGTCATTGAATGCTGTACTGGATTACCTGTCATAGCAATAGCACTTTGGTTATCACAGTAAATAGGTATATTACTGTACCTCAATCCATAATCCAGCAATTGATTCTTCATCCATAAGATCTGTGCACAACAGCTACCAGCTGCAATATACTCTGCTTCAGCTGTAGATGTGGAGATTGATTTCTGTTTCTTGCTGTACCAGGAAACAAGTCTGTCACCAAGAAATTGACAACTTCCACTAGTACTCTTTCTGTCTACCTTGCAGCCTGCAAAGTCTGCATCAGAATACCCAAGTAGCTTGAAATCTGATTCTCTGGGGTACCACAGACCTAATGATATGGTGCCCTTGAGATACTTGAAGATTCTTTTCACAGCTGTCAAATGTGGCTCTCTAGGATCTGCCTGAAACCTTGCACAAAGACAGGTTGCATACATGATGTCAGGCCTACTAGCTGTCAAGTATAGAAGAGAACCTATCATGCCCCTGTAGTTTGTCATATCCACTGAAACTCCTGTGTCTTTGTCCAATTTAGTTGCTGTTGCCATGGGAGTTGATGCAGATGAACAGTCAAGCATACCAAATTTCTTGAGAAGATTTCTGGTGTATTTTTCTTGATTATTGAAAATTCCATCTTCTGTTTGTTTCACCTGTAGGCCTAGAAAGTAACTAAGCTCTACCATCATGCTCATTTGATATCTGGACTGCATGAGCTTGGCAAACTTCTTACAGAGTTTATCATTAGTAGACCCAAAGATGATGTCATCAACATAAATTTGAACTAAAAGGAGGTCACTTCCTTGATTGAAATAAAACAGAGTTTTGTCAATTGTTCCTCTGTTGAATCCACTTTCTAGAAGAAACTGAGCAAGTGTCTCATACCATGCTCTTGGTGCCTGCTTAAGTCCATATAGTGCCTTATCTAGCCTGTAGACATAATCTGGATATTTGGGGTCCACAAATCCTGGTGGTTGTTCAACAAACACTTCTTCTTCAAGTTTTCCATTCAGAAAAGCACTTTTCACATCCATCTGGAACACTTTGAATTTCTTGTGAGAGGCATATGCTAGAAAAATTCTGATTGCCTCCAATCTTGCAACTGGAGCAAATGTTTCATCATAATCTATTCCTTCCTGCTGTGAATAGCCTTTTGCTACCAGTCTAGCCTTGTTCCTTGTGATAACACCTTCACTGTCAGTCTTGTTTCTGAAAACCCATTTAGTACCCACAATAGATCTGTTCTTTGGCCTTGGTACAAGGGTCCAAACTTCATTCCTTTCAAATTCATTTAACTCTTCCTGCATTGCTGTTATCCAGTCTGCATCTTGAAGAGCTTCTTCCACTTTCTTTGGTTCATTTTTAGACAAGAATGCATGAAACAGACATTCACTTGCAGTAGCACTTCTTGTCTTTACTTTTGCATCTGGATCACCAATTATTAAATCAGGTGTATGTGATTTAGTCCATTTCCTAGCAGAAGGCAAATGACTTCTATCAGCATGTGATCCTCCCCCTTGATCCATGCTCTCCTGATTTTGTTGTGATCTATCTTCGTTTTCTGAGACTCCCCCTGAATTTGACTGCCCAGAGTCAGAATTTGAATTTTCAGAGTTTGAAGCATCAGAGTTTGATCCAGATTTTTCAGTTGACTCAGTATCAGTGTTTGAGTCTTCATCTTGATCATGCTCCCCCTCAACTGGTTCTCCCCTTTGTTGTGACTGAGAAGTTTCTCCAGAATTTACCAGTAGAGGTTCAGAGTTTGTTTCAACAGAGTCTGTCAGAATTGTTTCATCAGAGTTTCCTTCATCAGAGTTTAAAACTTCATTTTCAAAGTTCAGTTGATCATATTCATCTTTGTCTTCAAGTCCAGTTATCTTCTTATCATCAAAAGAAACATGTATAGATTCCACGATCACTTTAGTTCTCAGATTGTAAACTCTGAATGCCTTTGTTGACAGTGGATAGCCAACAAAAATTCCTTCATCTGCCTTTAGGTCAAACTTGGTCAACTGTTCTGGATGAGTCTTCAAAACAAAACATTTGCACCCGAAAATATGAAAGTATTTCAGGTTAGGCTTCTTTTTCTTCACCATCTCATATGGTGTCTTCCCATGCTTATTGATCAGTGTTGCATTTTGAGTAAAACAAGCAGTTTGAACAGCTTCTGCCCAGAAATAAGTTGGCAATTTTGCGTCATCAAGCATAGTTCTGGCAGCTTCAATTAAGGTTCTATTTTTCCTTTCAACTACACCATTTTGTTGTGGTGTACCAGGTGCTGAAAATTCTTGTTTCACTCCATTGTTCTTGCAGAATTCTTCCTTTGTTGCATTTCTGAACTCAGTTCCATTATCACTTCTGATGATTCTGACTTTGTTGCTTGATCCTTTGTCCAGAAGCTTCACATGCTCCATCAGAGTCGATGCAGTTTCATCCTTCTTTGCTAGAAAATACACCCAAGTGAATCTAGTGTATTCATCAACAATGACTAAAGCATATTTCTTCCTTGCAATAGACATAACATTTACTGGACCAAATAGATCAACATGCAGAAGATGATAGGGATCAGTGATAGAAAATTCTGTCTTGCTCTTGAAAGATGACTTCCTTTGTTTAGCCTTCTGACATGAGTCACATAGGCCATCAACATTTAACAGGGTCTTTGGGAGTCCTCTTACAAGATCCTTTCTGATCAATTCATTGATGTTGTTCAAGTTCAAATGTGAGAGTTTCTTGTGCCACTTCCAACTCTCTTCACTAGACATTCTTGTAGACAGGCAAACAGCTTTTCCAACAGAGTCTATCAAAAGCTTGATTTCATAAATGTTGTTTTGCCTGTGACCAACTAGAACATTTCCTGTAGATTTGCTGATAACTTCACAATATTCAGGTTGAAAATCTACATGATATCCCTTGTCACAGATTTGACTCACAGATAGCAAGTCATGCTTGAGTCCTGGGACATGAGCTACATTGTTGATGATGACATTTCCAAGGTTGATATTGCCATATCCCAATGTTCTTCCTATATTGCCATCACCATAGGAAACTTTTGGGTCAGCCTTCTCCTCATATTCTGATAGCAGGGCTTTATTTCCAGTCATGTGTCCTGAACATCCACTGTCCACGACTAGGGTTGCCTCCCTGTTACCCTGCAATCACAAACAATTACTGAGGATTAGTTTTAAGGATCCAGACTTGCTTGGATCCTTTGGCATTCTTAACTTTGTTAGCTTTTGCAGCGGAATTAACATTATCAGAGTTTGAGCTAACAGTATCAGTGTTTACACTTGCAGTATCCACTTTAACCCATTTCAGATTGGGTTTCAGTTCATAGTAATTATGATAGATAGCATGATATTTTCTGCAAGTATAGATGGAATGCCAAGTGCTTCCACAGTGTGTGCATAGAGTCTGTGGCTTAGTTCTAGCAAAATCCTTCTTTACCTCAGACTTTGTAGGTAAAGAATTTATATTTTTATTTTTCTTGCAGAAATTTGCAAGATGCTTAGTACTACCACAGTTATGACATGTCTTTCTTGGAGCATAACTAGCAAGCATTGGTTTATTTCCTGAAGTGATGCCTACTTTTCCATTTCTGTTCTTGTTTGACACTTTCTTTTTCTCAACAGATTTTAACTCCTTCAGTTTATGTTTGAGTTGTTTATCTGTCATTGAACCAATATTAACCTGTTTAACACTAGTTTTTACTGGTTTTCTTTTGACAGCTTCCTTTTCATTTTCAGACAAAAATTTACTGGCTCCATGAACAAATTTAGTTCTGACTTTAACTTGATTTTGAAATCTAAGTTCATCTCCCTCATTATAACCTAGACCAACAGTGTCCATTTGAAAAATCTGTTGAGTGTCCTTTCCAGAATTAGTCCAAGTCCTAATTTTATTATTTGCTTCCTCCAACTCTGACTCAAGTTGTTTATATTTCTGAAGCAAAATCTGTTCTTTGCAAACAGCATTATCTCTCTCTTTCTGAACTTGTTGCATGTTTTCAAGTTTCTCTTCAACAAGTTTATTTCTTTCTTTAACTTCAGAATTTTCAGCTTTTATCCTCTCATTTTCTAAAGTCTGATCCCTATAACTTATATGCAATGACTTAAGAAAAATTCTTAATTGAGCAATGTCATCAATATTATAAGCATAGGTAGTTAGAGGTACCTGATTTTTAGAGGATTCTGATTCAGTAGTAGTCATGAGAGCATATTCACTTCTTCATCGGAATCTGAAGTATCTGCCCAATCTCTGCCTTTAGTGTAGAGTACCTTTCCAGTTTTACCCTTTTTGCACTCAGGAGCATAGTGACCCATCTCCTTACACTTGTAGCATTGAATTTCAGACTTATCCTTCTTCCCTTTAGAATCTCTCTTATCAGACTTCCTGTAGCTTTTCCTGTCTTCATTTGAATCCCTAGAAAACCTTTTTTCTTTCTTGAAATTCTTGAAGCCCATTTTCTTGAAAGTCTTCACCATCAACACAGCCATTTTTCTCATTTCTTCTTCATCATCCTCAGAGTCAGATGATTCAGAAGAGTTTGAATCATAATCAGAGTTTGGTGAATCACTTTCTGAATGTATGACCAAAGCTTTTCCCTTCATTTTCCTTCTTGTTGCCTCTTTCTTCTGAGGCTTCTCTTCAACATTAAGAGCAACAGACTTTCCTTTTCTGCTTGATCTCCTGTTTCTCTGCTCCATTTCCAATTCATAAGTTTTGAGCAGTCCATAGATTTCATCAATCTCTGTTTCAGCAAGATCATAGTTGTCTCTAATAGTGGTTGTTTTCACATCCCACTTTTCAGGTAGAGAAAGAAGAAACTTAAGATTCGAGTCTTTTAGATCATACTCTTTGTTGACCAATGACAGATCATTAATCAGTTTACAGAATCTATCAAATGTTTCTGTCATGGTCTCTTCAGGTTTAGCCTCAAAATGCTCATACTCTTGTGTGAGTATGTTTCTCCTATTCTTCTTAATAGCTGCAGTTCCTTGACACCTGACTTCAAGAGCATCCCATATCTCTTTTGCAGTGGTGCAGTTAATGACTTTGTTAGACATAACATTGTCTAAAGCACTATGCAGTAAATGCCTAACTTTTGCATCCTTAGCAATTGATGATAGATCTTCAGGAGTCATGTCCTTCTTTTCCTTTGGAACCATTTTTGCTGCTTCACCAGCAACTGCAACAGATAGCTTTGTAGGATTGTGAGGGCCTTCGTAAATCCTGTCAAGATATTCTGGATCTGTAGCCTCCAGAAACATAGTCATCTTGACCTTCCACATAGCATACTCTAATGGCCTCAGAATAGGAACCCTGATTGGTTCATAACGACTCACAGTAGTAGGAGCCTTTTCAGAAACAGTAGGTGTTGGTGGAGGAATTTCTGACATGATTATTGTTGTGTTTGGATCTTAACCTGTAATAAAGTAACAGATTGGCTCTGATACCACTTGTTAGGCCGAATACACAATTAATAATCAACTTTGTATGAGAGATTAACAAGTAAAAGCGTTTATTCACTTAAAAAACTTCTTGTATTTCAAACCCTCTTCGTGATGTAAAATATCACAAAGAGCTGCTAGGTTACAATAAAGATAATTCGTTATCGATACCCTTCTAGGGTTAACCTATCTGTATTTATATACCATACAGCTACGATACAATCTCTAATTGATATTCCTAATAATCAGCTATACAATGATATCAATTACAGATTGTCACACGTCTCCTATGTCAACTCGATCTCTTTGATAGCTATCCAATCTTCAAAGATATCGCTTCCATAATTAATCTTCAATCACTGTTGAACAGTAGACGCGCTTCCTCTAGACAGAGTTTAACAAACTCTGTCGAGCTTCCAACTGTCAAAGTTTGACTAAACTCTGACTGCTTCCAGCTAAACTCTGATAACTCCCTGAAACACTTAAACACTGATTAAAACTCATCAATTATATTTAACATATAGGGATGCCCCCATATGAAGCTTTATACGGACGAAGATGTCGGTCTCCCTTGTGTTGGGAAGAAGTTGGAGAGCGGAAGATTTTAGGACCTGAACTGGTCCAACAGACAAGAGAAACTATCGAACTCATAAGAGGACGGCTGGTAGCGGCCCAGGACAGACAGAAGAAGTATGCGGACCAGACCCGCAAGGACAAAGAATATGAGGTAGGAGAGTTTGTGATGTTGAAGGTATCACCGTGGAAAGGATTGATGAGATTTGGTAAGAAAGGGAAACTAAGCCCGAGATTTATTGGACCTTTTGAGATCTTGAAACGAGTTGGGAAGTTAGCCTATGAATTGGTTTTACCCCGAGCTTACAGCAAGTGCATAATGTGTTCCATGTGTCCATGCTACGACCATACCATACCGACTTCCGACATGTAATAGAACATGATCAAGTGGATCTGCAACCAGACTTAACATATGTGGAGCAACCCGTAGAAATCATGGATAGAAAAGAACAGGTGCTGAGGAACAAGGTTGTCAAATTAGTGAGAGTTTTGTGGAGGAATCAGAATGTCGAAGAATCAACATGGGAACTAGAGAGCGCGATGCGTAAAAAGCACCCCCAACTGTTTTCAACCTGATTTCGGGACGGAATCCTTTTAAGGAGGGGAGGCTGTAAGAACCCTAATTTTTGGTAATATTTCATTTTATTTAATATCTTGTGAAATTGTCATTATGGAACCTTTCTAGTCATCCCTGTTGATTAATAGAATTGATTGTCTGAGAAACTGCGTTGTTGCATTTATTATGTAAGATATAAAGAAAGATTGTGAAGGCAGGTGTCTTATTGTTAGTAATATTTATAAAACTTGGGATTTGAGAATGGTTAGAGTATTAAAGGATTTATTAAGAATTATGACGAGGAACTATGGACATTCGAGGAATTTACACAATAAGTACTTAAGGAATTATAGGGGAAATCTCTACGCGACAAAATATTATTACGAGAGAATAATTAAGATACGATACGAAGTAAAGATTAAATAACAAGCATTGGTGGGAGAATAATAATACAAGGAGTAGTATTGCATGCAAGCCCATGCAACCAAGTGGTTAGAAATCAAACAAGTTAGTTGGCCATTGGAAGATGAATAGTATCTAGTTGGTTACTTTTTCAAAAAGGGGAACACATAGTACATGAGCCCATGCTTGCTAGTACACTAGTACACTACCTATGCTTACATGTGATATGTATCACCCAACCTATTACCATCAATTATTCACCCAACATAACACAAACACAAAACACAAACTTTTTCTCTCCCCCCCTAGTAGTTGCTCTCGGCCAAGACACAAAGTGGGGAAGAAAATTCTTCTCCTCCCTTCTTCCATCACTCATAAATCTTGCCATAATTCCTAGGTCATCTACATCATCTAGACAAGGTATGTTAACAATTTCATAGCATTTCATCCATTGAAGGATTGAAGGAGTGTTAACCCAAGGTTGTTATCTTTTAGATCTTGAAGGATTAAGGTTTGTGAGGGCTCATCCAAGTGTTCCAAGTTGTTGTAAAGCTCACCCAAGGTCTTTAGCCACTCAAGAAGGTATAACAACCATAAACCCTTTTGTTTATGTATTGTTTATTAAGTATGGTAATAGATCCATGTGTTTTAGAACTAATCTTGGTTATATATGAATTGGATAGCATGGATCTTGAGTTTTGATGTTGAGATTGTGACTTTTATGACTATGGTTAATATATATATCTCCATGAGTGTTATAAACCATGATCTAAGTGTATTAAGTGTTGATTATGTTATGGGAGTATGAAAAATGATTGATCTAAGTAGTTTTAGCTTGCTGAGTTTGGCCCAGGAACTTTGATCTGTATTGTAGCACGATTTTGAACCCCCAAATGATGTCCCCTGATGTCCTACCATATATAAGGCTCATGGCTAGGTGATGTGTAGATTTTTAGTTATGGCCGGAGGAGTGAATTTTGTTTCTGGACTATGGACTGCATTAAGTGACCCCCTTGTGAACCTTGTTTAAACCCCTTAAAATATATGTGGGATCATGGAAAAATTTGAGAATGTAGGGAATGCAGTGGTGAAGACCACCCAAAAGGAATTGGATTAAAATATGAACTTTTGGATTTTATAAAAATGCTAGAGTAAAATTCGCGCAATGGAAAAAGTCGATTAGTGGAACATGATTCTAGGGTTAGTGGTTATGATTCGAACGTGGTAACTAAATTAAGTCGAGTAAGTGACGAGCGTAACCGAGTGATAACCTGGACCTATAGTGGGGCTAGGGAGTCATAAGACGAAGTCGTTAAGTTAATTTCGTACCCCCTTAAAACCCCGTAGTTAAAGAGATATTGTTAAGGTACTAACGAACGATTGTTGCTTATGTATAGATCGTTCGAATCCGCACGCTCGACCACCCCAACCAAACCAAGGCAAGTTTACTTTTTAGAACTTATCCATATACAAGGACTTTCACTGTTGTGTTTGTAGTTTTCAATTATATCAAATGCTATGTTTATCGAAGTATTGATGCAACTGAGATTGAATAAGTACATATATGCTTATACCCCCTGAACTTAGATTGAAATGTTTTCTTCGGACAACGACTCTAGCAATAGAGGTCGTAGCGGTCCGTATATACTATTGACCGGGGAGCGGTAAATTATTATATCGTATCTATATTGCGAAAACCCGAAGGGTCATTCGGGTGGTATCGTATATTCAAATAACTATTATTATATCTTCGTAAATACTCGAAACCCTATCTTGGATTAAGAGTTTATTTTATCGAATAATTATTTTATTAATTATTAATATTAAATCTTAAAATATTATTTATTAATTACTGTTCATTATTTAAAGACAAAGTTAATCCAAGATACTTTTAATACTTTCAAACTCGAACTCTTTCGAACTCAAAACATTTTCGAAAACCCCCGGTCAGATTCTGCTTCTTGTATGATTTCAAGAATCATCGGTCGACTGATGTCGAACCTCAACTACTCTGTTTTCAATCAAAATCAAGTTTTAAAAGAAAAAGAAAAAGGGGACTCTGGCAGGTGTGGGAATCGTTGACGAACGATTCCCGGGATGTGTAAGCGGTCGTGAGCCAGGCGGTCCATCACTTATTATTCCGGCCCAGGTGTTGCCGAAGGATGATTACGGATGTAGTTTTCATCGAGGGTGATTACGGATGTAGTTTTCACCCGAGGGATAGTTACGGATGTAGTTTCTATCCTTCTACCGGTAGAGAAGACCCGCGGATTATTGGACTTGGATGTGGCGACTGATCATCGTCAATCCTTGTCAGGTTTTTATGTTTTCTTCCAGTCCCATCCTCCACCTTGGAAAAATACTAAAACACTGCTTCTTGGGCCTAAGTGCCAAGTTGCCGATAGTGTGGTTTTGATGAGAAAATATTGACATCGTGCAGTATCTAGAACTGCAAGATTTGCTATAAAGATTGGCATGTGTTAGTGCACTCTTGCAATTGTTTCAAAGAATGAAATGTTTTTGTATGAGAAACCTTCTAAGCTAATGGAAGGAAAGAGGTTTGCAATGATGTATTCCCTGTACAGTATGTTAATCGTAGAGTGTTTTGCCGAAAATGATATACTCATATGTATATATTTTCAAACTTGAGATATATTGAAATGGGAACCTTATAAAGGGTTCATATGTTATTCTTAAAGCTCCTTAGTGAGTATAGATGTTTTATTCAAACTCGGGCATATACATTGTCCAATTATGTTTTGAAACCTGAGATATATACCCATATAGTTGGGAATGTTTTCGAAATAAACCACATTATTATTTTGCAAAATGGTGAACTTGCTGAGCATTATGTAGCTCATTCTTGCTTTATAAAAACTTTTCAGAAAGAGAAGAATTTGGTCGGTTAACTCCGCAACAGCAGAAGAGGAGTAGAAGATTTACCCCGGAGATGATTTAGTTCCGGATAAGTACTACAGAGTAGTCTGATAGGTTTTCAACTGTAATAGTAAGACTTGTTTTCAAGTGTACTTGTATAAGTGGAATTGCGTAAGACTCTGGATTGTACAGATGAATTGTAATATTTAGTGTTACTTTTGATTATCGTTTCTGAGGCTCTAACTTGATTGTGTGTAAGATTGAGGTATGGATGGATGTATTGTTGAGCTGTAAAGTTAATACAGGTGTGATATGGTTGGATGGTGACGTGACGACCTGAATCTTTGACCTCGGATTTGGGGGTGTCACAATATATAACAGAAATAATATTCAAATAGTATTTCTCGACAGAGACAATACTCAAATAACATTCCTTGAAAGATATAGTGAGCAAATATCATTCCTCGAAGGATATCATATTCAAATAACAGTCCTCGAATGGTTTCCAAGTAATTAATACTTTATGAAAATATAATTAATGTTTATAAATAACATTCCTCAAAATAAATAATAATCTGCCACTGGAATCCCTCAGGGTTTCCACGACTATCTCTATATCTCAAAATACCGACTCCCTCTTTAGAGTCGAAAACAATGAATATGCTCTTATATCTAGAGTTACAAGGTATACCTGTTTATAACTACTTATCTCAAAGCTAGTATATAAACAAAAATCAAATTCAAAATCAACACGATATAACATTTATCGCAAAATTGTATAATACTATATATGGCAAAAAGCATTATTATACAACAATACTTCAAAAGTACAAGTTTAGAAAGCTTTCCTGATGCTCGAGAAGTGTTAGGGGTTCGAAAAAATGTCGGACAATCTAGACAAGGTAAAATAAAACATACGATTATTCCCCTAGATAATCCACTTATTAATAATGCTCGTGTACTTAAACAAATCGTAATCAAAGCACTTAATGGCATCATCTAGACTCATACTAAGTCCATGCTACTCGTCAAATACTTAAGTCGTAAATTTGGTTTGAAAACGATCCTCGAATTCAAGTCATATGTAAGCACTTATAAGTTTGGTTTCTAAGTCGTGTTCTTAGGGGTTTTTTCTTGCGCAACCTCAGCTTACGTATTTTTATAAAATCGAAAAATAATCTTTTTAACTTGAAACCTTGGCACCCACCTTGCCAACTGTCTTTAACATTTTATCACCAAATTTCACATTCTAATTCGACTATTAAGGGTCTCGAACTTAGCATCAAAGTAGTTACATTTCTGCGATAAAATCCTTTGAACCACTTTCACTAAAACTAGCATAACTCTTAAACCGTAAACTCTTTTAACTCGATTCTTTCGTCAAAACAAACTAGACAATCATATCTTTGTAACCATAGGTAGTGGTGGTGCTAAAAATCATTTCAATGTCTCGGGTATTGACTATTTTTAAGACTTAAAGAAATTTCACCATTACGACGGTTATAACTCGAACATTTCCATTTCGTCACAACATAACCAAGCCACACCGGGCATACCATACATCTCCAACATCAACAAATAACCATAATACACCTCTAAGGTCAGTGGTCATGCTCTAATACAATACCCTATCATTTTACACAATTTATACAACCAAACAATCATAAAACTCCTTAACATGCACTTATCTTTACATAACACTAAGACCACATCAAAAACTCATAAAAAAACTCAAGGGTGGGTTAGGGTTTTACCTTCCTTGACACTCTAGGAACACTATCAGAGCTTGTCACACCTTGGTATGGTATTGGTTAGCTTCAACAAAGCCTAAAAGCCATGAACAAAACATGGAAACTACTTAAAACACTATTTATTATTATTCATCATCAATCTTGTAAAATTCATAACAAATCGAAAAATAAAAGTTTGGTGCTAAAATTTTTACCACACCTTATGCTCTTCATAAACTTTCTTTTGAGCTACAGATCATCAAATTTGAAGCTTCCTAGCTAGGGTTTTGAGCCCCATCTTTCCTCTGGACAAAACCGGACAGATTGGGTTCTCCAACTTGGAGGAGGGATTTGACTAGGCTATACTCCTTTGTTGGCTATGAAATTTTGAAAGCATGTTACCCATGAATTGGAGAAGCTATGGTTAAAATTTGGTGATTTAATCATGGATGGAATTGGAGATATGAATTTTTCTTTGAGGGTGTTTCTGCTGGGCAGTTTTGGATCTCTTGGTTCTTCTTTTTCTTTCTCCACCAATCTTGACTAATTCAACTATGAAATGATGTAAGCAGTGGACTTGGATCAGATCTTAATCCACTTGATTCTCCTTGGTCCTTGTGCAAAGAGTATTAAAGAAGCTTGGTAGATATTTGTTTTGTTTCTTGTTTGATTTAAGTGATTTAAATCACTTAACTTCTAAATTGTTTTGATTTAATCCTTGATTAAATCATTTAATCCACTTGATATAATTCTCTTGATGATCATGTAGGATATTTAATCTTGTTATAAAATCGATCCATAATCCATGATTCGTTCGCTTTATCGCTTAATTTCGTTATAAAGTTTCAGCGGTTTCTTGAACGCTTGTTTCACTATCTCAGTGGTTTTCGTTCTAAATTCTCAAATCGCATTTCATAAAATTTTAAAATATAAAATCCTCAAATCCTCAATTTTAATATCTCATTTTTTGATAATACTGATATACGATTCACTACCCGGTCAAATATTCCATAAAAATAAACTTTGGATTTTCTGAATTTCGATCGTCTTTGCATACACTTATTTACTCCGTGAATCACTAATATGACTTCGAAATATCCATACCATGTCTCGTACATAGGGTGGCATGAAAAATTTCTTAATCCTCAAAATCACTATTCATCCACCAAAATCACTATTCACTGATACACTTCATCATAATAAGAAAAGTTTTAATTTTACCAAAAATTTGGGTTCTTACATAGCACATAAGCATGTAATTTCACAAAACATCTCAACTAACTCACTTTGATAATTAACTGAACTCAAGAAATATTTTTAAACCAATCTTCAATCTTGGTTTTTAAATAAAACCCAGCTCAGAATGTTTGAAAGTATTTTTAAAACATTTAAAAGAAAAAAAATCAACTAATTAAAAATTAAATAACCATAATTAACTTAATTAAAATCAACTAATAACTAATTAATAAAATCACTTGATAAATGATTACATTTACCAAACAATTAAATTAATTAAATCATTATTTGAGATTAATTAACATAATTAAAAGTATTTAATTCTTAATTATTTTTGAATTAATACAAATAAATAAATAATTTTTGGGTTAAATGGATAAATAAATAATTCTGAATTTAAAATAAGATTTTAGAAAATAATTTCTGAATTTTTTAGAAAAAACTCAGATTTTTAAAGTAAATATTAAAAGTAAAATCAATTTACCTTTTTAAACTAAAAGGTAAATCTCTTTAAAAGTAAAATGGCTAAAAGGTTAAAATCATTTGATTTTTACTAAATCAGCTACAATCAAGATCAAAACCGGGTTGAATATTCAAGTCATGAAGAACAGCAACCGGGTCACGAAGAACGTCCATGGTGCCCAAATTTCGGCGAAGCTCCGGCCACAATCCGGCGATAAAAAATTCCTCCATTTTGCACTATTCGAACATTAAACCGATGGCCACACAAAACCTCAGCTACGGGTTCTCTAAAACATGACAAACATGATCAAAAACAAGCCAAAATTGACCATAACAGTCGAATTCCGGCAACCTCGAACTCCTTTCCGGCTAACAACCATTGTTCTTCGTTTCTACACCAATCTTAGCGTTTAATAACTCAAAACAAAGCTGAGACCATAACAAAACTAAACCCCATAACCAGTAACACAAACAATCACTGTAATTGACGAACGAATGATTTAAAAATTCAATAAATTTCTTGAACTCGTTTACCATAAAAACGAATACAAAACACACAATTATATACATGAATCGACTCCTGGGAACTAAGTAAAGCTTAAGGAATCATCCATTTCATCAAACAATCATCAAATCAAAAATCCCCAAAATTTGTGTTAAGAACCCTAAAATACACATAAATTGCAGATTTAAAATAAATTCAACATAAAATTGAGATTTTACCATTCATAGAAATTGATAGTAGATTTTGAAAAAGGATGTTGAGAGCTTCGATTCGACTGCTTGAACACCAAAATCCGACAACGAGAACACCTACAAAATTAGCTTTGATCCTCAAGAACATGTGAGAGAAAATTGATTTTTTTTATACTTCTTTTTCTTGATTTTGGATTGGCCAGCTGGGATGTTTCTGATTGGTTGAGAAAAGATAAGGTTGAGATTGGTCAAGAAATATTACAATTTATATTTTTATTCCCGAAATGCTGGGAACCCTAATTAACTTTTAATCGGTCACGAAAGTACCAATTAAATCAATTACGGGTCCGACTTGAACGAAAATATTTTGACGAAAAATGTCGAATTGATTACTGAAAATTTATAACACTTATAAAACGAATAAAATACGAGTTTCGAATATTTTGAGATTTATTTGATAAATATCGATACGAAAATGATTTTAAATCGAAGTCCCAGGAGTTTTGAAAATGGCTTTTAATGGATAAAGTCAACTAATTGACACGCATCACGAAAAAGACATTTAATCTTATCCTTTAACACATAGCACATAATAAACACACATACAGGAATATTTTCGATCAATTTAGCGCTCTTCCTCAAATACCGATCAACAATTAACACCTTGACTCGTCAAATTGGAATAAAATAGTTAAAAAATATATTTATTCCTATTTACCAAAAATGGGATTTAAATAAATTTAATAATCACGGTTCTTACAATTCATACTTAAATTTTGTTTTTTTTTTCTCTAAATATTTTAAATTTAAGAGTTCTTTATTTGTTCTAGTAAAAGATTAAAATTTGTCTTTAAGAATTAAATTTAAATTTAATAAATCTTAGTAAAGATAAATATTAAGAAAATTTTGTTCGATAATATAATTTGTATTATTATACATATTAAAAACTAATCGTACATTACACGAATTATAAGTTAATATTTACAAAATTTGGAAAATCATGTGGGTCGACTTTCGATTTTATTTGATCAATTTAATATTTCTACGATAATATTTTAATATAATAATACTTATTGAATAAGGACTTATGTTAAGAAATAAGGTAGGATTTCTAGTTTTTTTTTGAAAAAAAACACTTTTTTTTTGCAATTTATGAAATTTCAAATATATTTTAAATAATTATATAAATAAAATTATTAAAATATAAAATTTTTATCCAAAAATAAGTTCATAAGGATGCGAAACAGTACCAATATATCTTCTCATCTGACATCTACCGATTGCAGACAGCTAATTAATACATCAACCATAATGCCGTGTTTGTTCGGGTAGAATTGAATAAAATAAATATATTATAAATTAGTGGATAGCCCTTACCTATATATTATAAATTTGTGAATAGCCATTGTCTAAGGTTTGATATCAATATTTTGGTTTGAATAAGATTTCGTATTGATTTTTACCTATCGAATAATCCATTTTTAGGTTTGGTATCCATATTACGTTTGAAAAGATCCAAATTCATTATTTGACCCATTGTTAACAAAAGAAAGTTTGTATACAAATTTAAATACTATTAATATATTCTTTTAATATTTATGGTAAGATTATTAATGAAAATTTGAATAAATCTTTTAATTTTGGTAAGCTTATTAATACATATTATCTCATAATTGTTAGGTCCAATATGTTTGTAGAAGGGGGGTTGAATACAAACAGTACTGTTTAATCGAAATTTGTCCGGATAATTTAATTTATATTTTGACAAATTTGAGCGAAATTAAATGAAACAAAATTCAAGTTAAATATAAAATTATATTAACTTGAGGGGTTTGTTACAAATACAGTACAAAATTTATATCTAGTTAATAAAAACAAATTAGAAAATTCGACATGAATTTTTCTAGATTTGTTAATAAAAATCAAGATATAGATTAGGAGTAAAAACTCGCTAATAGTACAAGAGTATCAAGTAAACCAGTTCTATCGGATCAGATATTAAAAATAAGATGAACTTGATTTTCTATGAATTTTTTTGCTTCTTGTGCTGTGTTCTTGATGAGAGAGAAGAGAGCAATCTGCTTTGAATGTAATATTTTGATCTGTGTTGTCTTCTGTCGATTTTGTCTTGATATATAATAATCACTGCCTCTTTATCTTCAAATATAACTGTCAAGACAATCGGCAATACAATTTATTCTTCCAAGACAACCAATTTTGTACTGCCAAGACAATAGGCAATACAATCGTCAAGACAATCAGGTTCTTCCAAGACAATCGGCAAGACAATCAAATTCTGAGATCTTTGTCTTGCTTTATCAAAAATTATCATTCTGTCTGAAGTTTTTTCTTTTTGATCATTATCAAGACAATCTGATTTGAACTGTCAAGACAATCGTCAAGACAATCAAATCAGATTTTTATTCTTCTTTTTTAAAGCTGTTCAGAACTTATCATTACCAAGACAATCAGCAAGACAATCAGTGATTGTCTTGTTTCTTCTTCAAGACAATCAGTGATTGTCTTGTTTCTCTAAATCCCTTCTCCAAGACAATCGGCAAGACAATCAGGGATTGTCTTGCTAGTTCATTTTTCAGATTAAATTAAATTGATTAACAAATAATCATTTTAATTTAACCTTACTTAAATAATTAAATCAGATTTAATTAATCTAATAATTAATTTAATTAAAGAATTAATTCAGAATGAATTAATTAATTAATTAAATTGATTACTTGATTTAAATTAATTAAACAAGAATAATTATATATATCCTTGGATTGTCTTAATTCTTTTCTGAATCACTGAAAGTAATAAAGGAATACCACTGAATATTTTGTTGACGTTCCATGCACGGTCTGGTTCATGAACGACTAACTTCAATGACTGTCCTTTAATTTTCACATTAAAAATGTGATTCATTTTTCTTCTCATTTCTTTCTCCTTCTTGTACTTCACTGTATTCTGTCTGAACCTGTCACTCTAGAAATCTCTGTCTTAGAAATAAATCCACTTCTTTGATGCTATACTGAGGCTTGATCAGCAATCTGAGCTTCTTCCAGTGTAAAACATCAGAATTATAGATTGACTTTAGGGTTTTTCTTCTGACATATAGTACCTCCTGAGATTCCCGTGACAGTTAAAGTTATTTACTTATTACAATCTAAGCTTAAGTTGAGTTGAGTCCTCGAACTACAAATAAGCTGTGTCATATGCCTTTCAATAATAGATATAGAAAATCTATATAATTTTATCTTTGATTGGATTTGTTATAATATTGAAAAATAATATTTTATTAATATTATTTCTTTCAATATTAATTTATATGATCTAAAATATAAAATTATTTTCTTTATTTAATCGTTATTATTATGTATCATAATTATTATGAAATTTAAATTTAAACTATCGTGTGCGTAGCACGGACTATAATCTAGTGTAATGAAAAAATTGAAAAGTGTTGAGGTTGGAAAAAGTAATTGGAAAAAATAGAATAAATTTAAATTTATTCTAATAAAATTTGCAATTCACTAAATATATATGAAAAGTAAAATACTATATTTAATTCGTAATCTGTATTGTTAAAATATGATTTGTATGTATAAATACCAGGTCAGGACTACCTGTACCTAGGTAGACTTGTATTTCTAAGCCGCTTTCGTTCCAGTTTCTGCAACTTGGGCTGTAATAAGTCCAAGTAAATCAACCCACTCAAACCTAGCCTCTCAAGGCCCAGTACTGTGGTCCGTGGAGAAGTTATTGGCCACTCAAACTTTGCCTCTGAAGGCCCAGTCAAAGTACTGTGGTCCGTGGAGTAAAGTTATTGGTCCAAGTTGAAATTCGACATCGTAAGAGAAAAAGTAGAGTAAAAGTTTTTACTTTTGAAAATGATGAATTTATGTACTCTCCATATGGTAGTCCACGCTAGGCCTGACAATCATTTCGTTTTGTACACTTTCATGTCGTATATTTTCATATTTTTGTGTATTTATACCTAAAACCAAAACCGATTCGAAATCATTTCATGTATTCATAGCTAAAACCGAATCCAAAACATTTACCGAATCCAAAACATTTCGTTTCGTGTCAACCCGAAAGTACATGAAATTTTCGTATACTTTCTGTTTACACGAAACGACCCGAAATAACAATAAAGGATTATATCCGAATACACGAAATACTACTGAATATGTAAAATGTGATTAAAAATATACAAAATCTATTATATATATAATAGGCCAACACAAGAAAAAAATGGTGAGACTTTTTAATGTACATGAAAAGTGCAGTTTGCCCCTCATCTCAATTTTTTGAAAAAATTGTCATTGGTGGGAATTGAACTTGAGTCTTCAAGTTAATTCATGCATCCTTTTACCACTACACCACTCAATCACATGTGTTTTAAATCAAACACAATATAGATGCATGTGTGTGTGAATATTTTAATTAGTGCGACACACTAATAATTTTTTGTCCTGATATTACTTTTACATTTATTGATTTGGACTATAATATATTATATCAAAATATTAATTATTGGTACATAATATATGATTTGATTATATTATAAAATTGTAATAACAATAACAATCAACATAATAATAATAATAATAATAATAATAATAATAATAATAATAATAATAATAATAAAATACTATATACATGTTATTCTCTTAAACAACTTAACCACTCATCTATACGTGTTTTCAATAATACACATGATATCTCTATGTGTACCGCACAAGCGAGGCAATATTTGGTTTTATATAAAGAAAAAAAATGAAATGCATATTGTATTTTTATGATTTGTCCTGATTTTACTTTTACATTTATTGATTTGGACTATAATATATTATATCAAAATATTAATTATTGGTACGTAATATATGATTTGATTATATTATAAAATTGTAATAACAATAACAATCAACATAATAATAATAATAATAATAATAATAATAAATTACTATATACCTGTTATTCTCTTAAACAACCTAAACACTCATCTATACTTGTTTTCAATAATACACATGATATCTCTATGTGTACCGTACAAGCGGGGCAATATTTGATTTTATATAAAGAAAAAAAATGAAATGAATATTGTATTTTTATGAAAAGTATTAAATATAAGACCAAGTCATAACTAAAGTACTTTATTCATGATTTAAAAGCACCAATTTACCCCTAAGTTCCTATTTATATATAGAAGAATTATTTTCAATTCTAATTGAACTTGGAACACCGAGTTAAATCGTGCATCTTCATACCATTAAGCCACACATTCACATGTATTTTAAATCATACACACAATATGTATGTGTGTGATATTGATGAATATTATTAGTTAAATATTACTAGATTTTAAATGAGTTTTGGACTTTTTTTTATCATTTATCAAATAAAGAATTACGTAAAATACACAATTGGGCTATAAAACGACATTATAATTAATATAATGGATATTATCTAACAATATATTAGAGCAAAAAATATCGAGGTATTAACGTAAAATGAAAATTGTATATTACTACACAACATACAATAATTTATTAGTCAAACAATTCGGGTCGTAAAAATATTTGGCTTTAGAAAAACGAATCATATAAATAACACATTACCTTTTACATACAAATTTGCTAATGTTTAATTTAAAATATGACATTATGTAGAAAGAAAGTATCGTATATTATATATTTTATTTTAATTATGGAGGTGACTCGATGAAAGTCAAACGGACATTGGAAGAGAAACAAAGGCAAGAAATTAAATGAAAACAAGACCTGAGAAGCATTTTACAAGATTTACGAAGATTTTTTATTAGAATCAGGACTGAAACCTACATTCTCAAAATGCAACATCTTGGAGAGTATTTAGTTTTTACCTTGAATATTATTGGAGATCAGCTAAATGGATGCATCATTTTTGAAGAATGTTTAGGATTGTAAGTGCTCTGAAAAATCATCTTAATTAGACAACACCCACATAACACTGAAATTATATTCTATGACCCACAACAAAATTAAAAACTGACATGATTGCTATCAGTATTACTCGTATTAGTTTCTAAAGTACAAACTTGAACATATTTAAGTAAGTACACAATAATCACATATGCCACTAACAAGAAAAACTTTATGAAAAACAATCACATATTTCAACCAATATTGATCCTGAATAATTTGATTAAAAAATACAGTTTAAGTAGCGGACCCGTGCCTCGCACGGGTTTTAATGCTAGTACTAATGAATATGTAAAATACAATTCGTATCTAATATTTATTATGATATATATAAGAATATATATACATATATATATATATATATATATATAGTTGCACTCCATAGTAAACACCTTATATAACAAACAATAAAGAACACCTCATATCTAATACAATTTAAGAGTTCCGTCATAGCACCTGTAACACCCCAAATCCGGGGTCAGGGATTTGGTCGTTGATATGGGCTGAAAATAAGCCCTAAAGACACATTTAATGTGGCATTAACTAGGCCGAGAATAGTCCAAACGTGGGGCCCACCAGCTGGGCCCAAAACCCTAAATATAATATTAATTTCGTAATTAATATTAAGGGTAATAAACAGCTCAGCAAATAAGAGTTGGATAAGGATAATATCCCCTTCAGACTTATCCAATAAGGCATCCAATTCAATATGGAAACTGATTCCTACAAGGAATAGATCTAGAACATTCCTCAAAGACTTGCCCACCAAGTCTCCAAATCCTACCATAATTCTAAGGCTTCTCAGCCTATATAAAGGGCCTGACCCCTCACCTCAGAACTACGTTTTATTGGCTTGATTCTCTAATTTACAGAGATACGTAGGCATTCTGTGAGGACCGTTTAAGTCTCGAACGCAGAAGCAGCCATTAAAGCACGAAGCTCACGAACCCTAGCATTAAATATACAAACCCCAGCCGCAATAATTTCAACCTAGTTTTTATTCCACAACATTTGGCGCCGTCTGTGGGAAGAAGACATCAACCATGGTTACCACTCGAAGAACAACACCGGTCTCAACCGAGGCTACTTCTGGAACCATCGTTCCACCCATCGCTGCTCCTCCTGTTGGTACAGGGCCAGAGTCTGTACCCCCATTGACGGAAACAAACCCTTGTAATCAGGCCTCTCAACCACAAGGGACGGATTCCCCCGCTGAAAGATCTCAACCTGTAATCGTCCCTCTAGGCCAGGATACTAACCCGCTCCAGATGGTGGTCTCTCCTCTCCCTCTGAGCAGCCGCCCGCCGCTTCACAGTCTCTCCACTTCTTCGCTCCCTGTTAACACCAACCCAATGTATGGGCTGCCTAATTACCCCCAAGATCCAAGGGATCCAGGACCAAGCGGTCATGCTCGGTTGATCCATGGGCAACAACAATCCCCTTATCTTAGAGGCCCGGCTCCTCCTGAACCAGGATACTATGATTACTCTGGTCCTTATACCGGAGACTCGTCATCTGAAGATGATGATCGAGACGAAGCCCCAAGGAGGCGACGCGCTAGTAAGGAACCTCTGAGGAGGAATCCATCGAACCGAGATGGTCCTTTAACAATCGCAGAGAAAATTAAGGCTTACGAAGCCGAGATTCAGAAGCTGAAGGACGACCAAGCAAGGGAGCTAGAGAGACAGAACCCTAATCAGACTCGACCTCCTCCGACTTCAGGAGGGATTCCCTTCATAGATCTGGAGAGGTCTTCAAGGAGACACCGAAGGGCTGAAGCCCCAACCAGAGGAACTACCAGGGTGGAACTCCCCAAGAATAATCCTAGAGATTTAATGCTACAAGGAGATCTGGATGATCCGACCCCTCCATTCACTGAGGAGGTGATGAAGGCACATATCTCCCGAAAGTTTAAGATGCCCACGATTAAAGCTTACGATGGAACGGGGGATCCCGCAACTCATGTGAGAACGTTTACAAGCGCATTGTTACTGCAGCCTGCTAACGATGCCCTTAAGTGTAGGGCGTTCCCCCAAACCCTGTCGGGCATGGCGCAACGTTGGTATAGTCGTTTACCTCCAAACTCGATTAGCTCTTTCAAGGAGTTGAGTACCGCTTTTGTCAGTCAATTCATTAGCGGAAGAATTCACGAGAAAAGCTCCGCATCCCTTATGTATGTAACACAGGGAAAGAATGAGAACTTAAGAGATTACATCAAGCGATTCACTAAGGAAACCCTGAATATCACCGATTTGGAGAATAAGGTGGCCATGGTAGCCTTGCAGCATGGAACCACGGATCTCTTTTTTAAGAGGTCGTTGGCAAAACACCCCCCTGAAAGCATGGATGAACTTCAACGAAGGGCGGACAAGTATATAAAAGCTGAGGACAGCATCAAGAAAGAAGCCGCGTTGGGCAATGGAGGGAACAAGCGGAAGCAAGAACAAGAGTACGATGCTAGGGACAAGTATCCCCGAGCTAGCAGAGACTTTGAATCTGCTCCAAAAAAGAACTCGGGTCCAAGGTTTTCCGAGTATGCCAGACTTAATGCTCCAAGAAGCCAGATCCTATTGGACATTGAAAAGGAAAAGGACTTCCGATGGCCGAAGCCACTTAGAGGAGACCCAGCTAAGCGAAATAAGGAGCAATACTGCAGGTTCCACAAAGATGTGGGACATGACACCGACGATTGTAGGCAACTCAAGGATGAGATTGAGTTCTTAATACGAAGAGGAAAACTAAGTCAGTTCACCAAGGGTGATGACCGTGGGAACCAGAGAAGGGACAATGACAGAAGGGACAATGAAAGGAGAGATAATAATAGGAGGGATGACAACCATGATCGTAATCCACAGCCCCGAAGGGCAGTTATCAATATGATCTGGGGAGGTCCGACAGCAGCTGGCACGACTAAGAATTCTCGAAAGGCTTATGCTAGAGAAGTAATGCACATTGTGGGAGAAGCCCCGAAGCGTGCTAAAACCGAGATGGTAATTGGTTTCGATGATTCAGACTTGGAAGGGGTGAAATTCCCCCATGACGACCCGCTGGTCATAGCTCCCGTGATTGGAAACTTAGAAGTAAAACGAGTCTTGATAGACAATGGGGCTTCTGTGGATATTTTATTTTATGATGCATTTGTAAAGATGGGTTACAACGACTCTCAACTGACCCCTACAAACATGCCTATATACGGGTTTAACGGAGTGGAGTCCGACGTTGAAGGGACTATTCAGCTACCCGTGACTATTGGGCAGGAGCCTAAAGAGGCGACTCAGATGTTGAATTTCTTAGTGATCAAGGCAGCATCAACATACAATGCAATCCTTGGAAGGACTGGACTTCATGCGTTTAAGGCTGTGGCCTCTTCCTATCATATGAAAATTAAGTTTCCGACACGGAATGGTGTCGGAGAACAAAAGGGTGATCAGAAGATGGCAAGAAGTTGCTATGTGGCCGCATTAAGGGCCGATGGAGTCGGGGGGCAGGTCCTTCCGATTAAAGACATGGATGTCCGCGATGATGAAGAGCATAGAGGGAAGCCAGCAGAGGATTTGATTCCCGTATCTCTAGAACCTAATGATCCTGACAAAGTTACTTATGTTGGAGCATCTCTGAAAGAACCCCTGAAGGGCAAGTTAATAGAATTCTTACAGAAGAATAGCGACGTGTTCGCTTGGACAGCAGCTGATATGCCAGGGATTGACCCCCAACTCATAACTCATAGGTTAAATGTTGATCCCAAAAGGAAGACAATAAAGCAGAAGAAGAGAAACTTTGCTCCGGAGAGGCAAGAGGCCATTAGGCAAGAAGTGAATAAGCTCTTGGAAGCTGGTTTTATTGAAGAGATTCAGTTTCCTGAATGGTTAGCGAACCCAGTCATGGTCAAGAAAGCAAATGGGAAGTGGAGAATGTGTATAGACTTCACTGACCTGAATGATGCATGCCCAAAAGATTGTTTTCCCCTGCCGAGGATTGATATGTTGATAGATGCCACAGCTGGACATGAGATGTTAAGCTTCATGGATGGATTCAGCGGCTATAATCAGATTAAGATGCACAAGGATGACATACCTAAGGTATCTTTCATAACTGACTTTGGTGTCTTCTGTTATCTTGTCATGGCTTTTGGTCTAAAGAATGCAGGAGCTACTTACCAACGATTGGTGAATAAGATATTCGCCCATCTGATTGGAAAAACCATGGAGGTATATGTTGATGACATGTTAGTCAAGAGCTTACTTAAGGCTGATCATATCAAGCACCTCGGAGAGGCATTTGAAGTGCTGAGGCACCATAAGATGATGTTGAATCCCGCCAAGTGTGCTTTTGGCGTTGGATCTGGGAAGTTTTTAGGGCTGATGGTTTCAAAAAGAGGCATTGAGGCCAATCCTGACAAGATCAAGGCGATTTTAGACATGGAGCCACCACGCTCTATAAGAGATGTGCAGAGGTTGACAGGTCGAGTTGCAGCTTTAGGAAGATTCATCTCCAAGTCTGGAGACAAATGCTTGCCTTTCTTCCAAGCGTTAAAAAAGGTGAATAATTTTGAGTGGACACCTGAGAGCCAAGAGGCCTTTGAGCAACTGAAGAAGTACATGGTTGAAGCCCCGTTGTTGACCAAACCAAGTCCTGGGGATATTCTTAGTTTATACCTGGCGGTATCCGAACAAGCCCTGAGTGCTGTCCTTATTCGGGAAGAGGAAAAGGTCCAGAAACCTATCTACTATGTGAGCAAAGTGTTGCATGGGGCTGAGTTGAATTACTCACCCATAGAAAAGTTTGCTTTGGCATTAGTAACTGCCTCAAGAAAGCTGCGGCCTTACTTTCAGGCACATAAGATTCAAGTTCTGACAAACCAGCAATTGAGGAACATATTGCATAGCCCTAAGGCCAGTGGAAGGCTAATCAAATGGGCGATTGAGTTAGGAGAGTTTGACATCACATACAAGCCTCGGACAGCTATCAAAGCTCAGGCATTAGCTGACTTCGTGGTTGAATGCACCATTAACAACCAAGAAGTCGGGGGGCAAGAGATAACGACTACCCCTGGGCAAGAGGAAAAAGAAGAAAAACTTACACCCGATCTGAAGGAATATTGGGTGCTCTATTTTGATGGAGCATCAAAAACAAAATCTAGTGGTGCAGGTTTGGTTTTGCAAAGCCCCGATGGATTCACAGTTGAGTACGCTTTAAAGTTGGATTTCCCTACTACCAACAACGAGGCGGAGTATGAGGCATTGATAGCTGGTTTGGGCTTGGCCAGAATCATGAGGGTCAAGAATCTCAAAGTTTGTGGAGATTCAAGGCTTGTGGTATCACAAGTAAATGGTGAATTCGAGGCTAAGGATGAGACTATGGCAAAATACTTGAGAGTAGTAAAGGCTGTTATGTCCCAGTTTGAGGAGTGCTACGTTGAGCACATTCCAAGAGAGGAAAACATTAAGGCCGATGCCCTATCTAAGTTTGCTTCTTCTGAAATAGAAAATTATGCTGGGAGTGTCTACTTTCAGGTCTTGAAGGCCCCGACCGTTAATGCAAAGTTAGTGGCACCAATTGATATAGGAGGCTCTTGGATAGATCCTATCAAGGCACACCTGGAGACCGGTTGGCTCCCAGACAATGCCATGGAGGCACGAAAACTCTCAGTAAGAGCGTTGAGATATACTTTGATTGAGGGTATTCTGTACAAAAGGTCATTTGTTATCCCGTACTTGAAGTGTCTAAGGCCTATAGAGGCAAGGGAAGCGTTGGAGGAAGTTCATGAAGGGATCTGTGGGCAACACTTGGGGGGCAGAGCCCTAGCTCACAAGATAATTCGTTTAGGGTTTTATTGGCCAGAGATGTTGGCTGATGCACAAAACTATGTCAAGAGATGTGAGAGATGCCAGAAGCATGCCCCAATTGTGAGGCAACCGCCTGAGATGTTGACCTCGATTAACTCTCCCATTCCATTTGCAATGTGGGGGATGGATATACTTGGACCCTTTCCCATGGCTTCAGCACAGAGGAAATTCCTAATAGTGGCAATTGATTACTTCACTAAGTGGATTGAGGCTAAACCCCTGGCCAAGATATCCACCAAGCAAGTTTCCCAGTTCTTTTGGGAGAACATCATCTGCAGATACGGAATCCCACGAATCCTTGTGACAGACAATGGGACACAATTCAATAATGAGGAGTTTAAGAAGTATTGTGAAGAGAATGCGATTGAGCTCCGTTTTACCTCAGTGGCACATCCACAAGCCAATGGGCAAGCTGAGGTAGCTAATCGAATTATCCTGGATGGACTGAAGAAGAGGGTCGAACGCTCTAGGAGCACTTGGGTAGATGAATTGTTGCCCATACTTTGGGCATATCGTACCACTTGTAAGGTAACGACTGGAGCAACCCCATTTTTGCTGGCTTATGGAGCCGAGGCAGTTGTGCCTTTAGAGATCATGCAAGCATCACCTCGAGTTGAGGCATATGAGCCAGAAACTAATGACGAAGGAATGAGGCTTGCCCTTGACTTAATTGATGAAGTTAGAGATGGAGCTAATGCAAAGAATGCTGAATATCAGAAGAGAGCATCTTTTCACTACAACCAGAGAGTTAAAGAAAGATTCTTTCGACAAGGTGACATGGTTTTAAGGAAGATTGAAGCCTCAGGAGTTGGCCAGAAAGGAAAGTTAGCACCAAACTGGGAAGGACCATATCTAGTCAGAAAGGTGTTAGGGCAAGGATCCTACAAGTTAGAAACCTTGGACGGGGTTGAGGTGCCCCGAACTTGGCATGCTGTGAACCTCAAAGTTTATTATGTCTAAGTCCTTTTGAAAAAGGCTTAGACTTTTACTTGTTTATTAAGAATAAGGTTCGAAAGAAACCATTTTAGAGCATGTTGCTCCCAGTAGAAGATAGAATATTTATGTAAGGGTTGAACCCATTCTATTGATATCTTTTGACAGCATAATGGAATTTATACTGTTTTCTCTATGAGTTATTTCTCTTTGTTAAAATAAACACGAAAGGCAAATGTTGGATTAGCTTGTGAGTTTAGTACCAGCCAGGAGGCCAAGTACTTGAGAAATTCTAAAAGTTTAACGAACTATAAAAAAATGAGAATGTGGAAACAAAAGAAACTACTACATAAATAAGTTAAGTCATAAGCCCCGAAGGGCAAAAGTTCAGAATAAATAAAGACAAACAGAAATAAGCCACGCAGGGCCATCTACTCATCTAAGTCCTCAATAACAACATCTCCCTGGGTAGAAGAAGGATCTGCTGTCTCTACCCCAGGAGAAGAAGGTGGATCCTGAGTGGGCTGAGAGTCCCCATCCACTGCTGCCTCTGTAGCAACCTCCAAAGTATCTGTCAATCCAGGGATAGCAGGTACCGGGAACTTCTCCAGGGATACCCCCTCGATCTTCCCACTCAGCTCCTCGATGATCCCCTCCCAACACTCCTTGAAGGTGCCAGGAAAGTTTGCATCATACTCGGCATTCAGGACATCTTGAAAGTCCTTAGAAGCCTTGTAATCAGCAATGATGTGTTCCCTGTTCTGCTGCACCTCCAGCTGAAGCTTCCTGTTCTTCTCCTTCTCAGCAGCCAGCTCCTTCTCCACCTCCCTAAAACGAGCAAAGTTTGCCTCAGAGGCATCAAAGTATCTGTCTCTATCCCTCTCAGCAATGGTCTTATCAGCACGCACCTCCTTCAGGTTATGAACAGCGGCCTGAAGGTAGGCGTTCATCTGCAAAGGAAAGAAGTAAATAAGGGAAAAGTAAATGCAATTAAATTAAAGATGTTGAAATAGAAATTACCGAAGCAACAACTTGAGCCCCGAGAAGCTCAATCTGCAAGTCATCAGAGGACTCCACAATGTGGACTCTGTCTCGTGGAGTAACCACGCTCCTGGACCACTCAGCTGCAGCCCTGGAGTCACCTACAGCTGTGTCCCTATTGCATAAACCCCATCCCACTGTAAAGGGAGTAAGGTCTTCCTCAATAGGAACAGGCTTTTCTTGAAGAAAAGCAGGAACACGCTCCACCGCGGGAGAAGCCTCATCTGTCCTGGCCCTTTTGGCCCTAGGGTTCTCTGTTACCACCCTAGCAGTGGCAGCAGTCTCCCTCTGCCTAAAAATTGCTCCCAGAGCAGTTTTGGCTGCAAAATGATTACAAGAAAGTTAGAAAATTATATCTAGCATAAAAAGTTAACAAAGCAAGAGGTGAGAATTACCCTCAGGGCCCAAATCGCTTAGCCCATGGGCCTGCAACGAATCTTCAGAAATCAAATTTGCACATTGATGCAAATTATCCGATGTTAACAAAGTTATGGCGGCCTCTTCTTCCACGCCCAATTTTAAACTCCTAACAGGCCCATCAACGGCTCTGCAGAAGTTGGGCCGAAAATAGTTGTCCCAGTCATCCCCATCCAAAAAGATATAAAACCATTCCCTTTTCCAATTAGGAAGGGAATCAGGAGCGGAATCCGAAACAAAACAAGAACGGGCTAAGGAACGGTGTTGGATTTTGACCCAGCCCGAATTGTCAGAAGAATTGACAAATTTGAATAGATATCGAAAAACAGAGATACTGGGCTCAAGCCCATGTTTCTTACATTGGACCAAGAAATAATAGATAAAACGCCATGCATTTGGCATAAGTTGGGTTGGACAAACCCGGGCTTCGGCCAAAAGACGGTAAACAAAAGGAGGAGGAGGAAGGCGAAAACCAGCATAAAAAGTTTCTTTACAAATCCTAATGGCCCCAGGCTTTGGGTGACAAGCCCTTTCGTTTGAGGCCGGAACAACGGCCCTATAAGGCCCATTAATATGAAAAAGTTGGGCTAGAATGTCTACCCTATGTTGTTTGTATTTCGATTTATATTCATAAGCATCTAAATGAAGCATATTTGGAAAAGCTTGACCAAACTCATTTAAAAGATCTCTAAGGGAAAAAACACTGGCATGGACAAGAGATGTTTTAGGGTTCTTACCCCTTGAAAGCCGTGGAGCGGTGGTAGAAGTGTTAGCAAGTTGTGACTGGCCTGAAGAGCTAGAGTCCTCCATTGATATGCTTCCCTTGAAGGCTTGAAACCCAGAAAAGTTGAAAAAAGAGGTTGAAGAAGATGAAGATTCAACGATCTTCAAACAGAAACTGGAAAATAGGGCGGAGGAAAGACGCCGGAAATCGCCTCACGACAGAACCCTAGCAGAGCTTTTTTGAAAAGTATTTGTGATAAGGGAGAGATAATTTTTGCTGAATAGTGAAATGAGAAATGAGGGATGCACACTACTCTTTTATAGAGTTCACGGTTGGTCACTCAACCGGTTATATCCAGTAAATGGGCTGTCAACAGGTGACTGGGCCTTTGAATAGGCGGGAAGCCCATGAAATTCAAATTTTAAAAATAATTCTAGAATGTTCTACGACATTTTTAGAAAATAGGATAAAATTCCGTTAGAATTTAAAGGCAGGAGGCCCAATTAGAAGGCTATACCCACGCCCAGGAGACCAAACCTCCTAGGCGTGCCTAAGGAAGGTGTCTCCTTGGCGGGGGTACCCACGCCTAGCTCGACTTTCCTTAAAGAAGGCTATACCCACGCCCAGGAGACCAAACCTCCTAGGCGTGCCTAAGGAAGGTGTCTCCTTGGCGGGGGTACCCACGCCTAGCTCGACTTTCCTTAAAGAAGGCTATACCCACGCCCAGGAGACCAAACCTCCTAGGCGTGCCTAAGGAAGGTGTCTCCTTGGCGGGGGTACCCACGCCCAGCTCGATTTTCTTTAAAGAAGGGTATACCCACGCCCAGGAGACCAAACTTCCTAGGCGTGCCTAAGGAAAGTGTCTCCTTGGCGGGGGTACCCACGCCCAGGAAGCATTTCCAGGGACAAAGATCACCCACGCCCAGGAGACCAAACCCCCTAGGCGTGCCTAAGGAGGGTGTCTCCTTGGCGGGGGTACCCACGCCCAGGAGGCATTTCTTGCCAGGATGACTTTCTTAAAGTTAATCCTTTAAAAATTTTAAAATAATGTTGGGAAATTGAAAAATAATTCCCAAAAAATAATAAAAATACCTGTTGGTACTTAAAAATTCCTAAATTATTAGGAAAAATTACGAAAAATACCTGTTGGTACATAAAAATTCCTAAATTATTAGGAAAAATTACGAAAAATACCTGTTGGTACATAAAAATTCCTAAATTATTAGGAAAAATTACGAAAAATACCTGTTGGTACATAAAAATTCCTAAAATATTAGGAAAAGTACAGAAAAATACGAGGAAAATTATAGAAATATTTTCTTGACAAGTTGAGCAATAATTTATGCTAATAATGCATAAAAACTCTATGAAAGTGCCGAAATTGCTAAAAGCAAGCACAAATTAAAGCCTCGAATAAGGCAAATCGTCGTAAATGTGTAGGTCGCTCCACACTTTACAATCAAGACGATACTCGTGAAACACTAGTGTAAACCAAAACTCCCATATAAGGGTAGGAAAATTAAGAAGTCCCAGGTAAGGGATAAAAACGACCCCGAGTCTCGATTAAGGCAAATATAACTTCTACGAAAACCTGATCAGTTTTCCTAAGAAGTTGGGGGGCAAATGATATGGGCTGAAAATAAGCCCTAAAGACACATTTAATGTGGCATTAACTAGGCCGAGAATAGTCCAAACGTGGGGCCCACCAGCTGGGCCCAAAACTTTAAATATAATATTAATTTCGTAATTAATATTAAGGGTAATAAACAGCTCAGCAAATAAGAGTTGGATAAGGATAATATCCCCTTCAGACTTATCCAATAAGGCATCCAATTCAATATGGAAACTGATTCCTACAAGGAATAGATCTAGAACATTCCTCAAAGACTTGCCCACCAAGTCTCCAAATCCTACCATAATTCTAAGGCTTCTCAGCCTATATAAAGGGCCTGACCCCTCACCTCAGAACTACGTTTTATTGGCTTGATTCTCTAATTTACAGAGATACGTAGGCATTCTGTGAGGACCGTTTAAGTCTCGAACGCAGAAGCAGCCATTAAAGCACGAAGCTCACGAACCCTAGCATTAAATATACAAACCCCAGCCGCAATAATTTCAACCTAGTTTTTATTCCACAACAGTCGTCACGCGGAAATCCTCAATAACAAATCACCTGTTTATCAATATTAAACCATTTGTAGTCACTTACTAACAGAAATACAACAATTGAGACCCCAACTACCAAGCATCTTTTGGGTTATAGGGCTAGAAACAAGAACTAAAATCCTTGCATTACTCGATTCATTACAGCCATTCAATTACATCACATCGTGTATTACAAATCCTATACTACTAGTATAGCTTCGATGAGAAGTACACCAGCAACTAGTGCTATCCTGTACAAAGTAATATAATTATTACACATCAATATGATTACATATAACTTACTCCAGCTATAGATTTTCTGGATCATATCGTCTTCATTAGGGCATACTACCTGCTTCTCCCGAGCTATGCATATAAGCATCATCCGCCTACCTTTCTCTGAAAGGTTAATATTAAAAACAAACAAGTATGAGCGAAAGAATTGCCCAGCAAGTATTAATAGAGTTTAACAATATATAATCCAATATACACAGCGGTTTTAAAATCCAACAATACTTAACATCATTTCCGAAACATTTATAACTGCGAAACTTTAATAAGGAAAATATGACGTTGAACGCAACATCCAATGAACAGGTAAGTGTATAACAACTATAATAATCCTCATATCTTAGCGAAATAGTATACACTACAGTATTGCTAATCTTTTAGAAAGCTTTTCAAAACACGCAGTTCAATATGCTGCAAAGACAGTTGTTTATCATCGTATACAAACCAAACCATTAGAAGGTTTCTGAAAGGCAGAGTGTATAAACTTGTAACACTATAACTAATGTAACTCAAACTAAAGGAAAAGATACTTAATCAGAAGACAATCAAGAACAAGAAGTCACAAGAAATCAACACTAAATGAAGACAAGGTAATTGATACAATTCAACATGTTAACTATGATCAATCCAAGAAGAAATCATTGAGAGAAGTTCAAGTCAAAGTTGTTCATGCCTCAGTGATTTGGAAAGCCAAGAATCAAGATCATAACTATCAGTATCAATAAGACCAATTGATTTCAAGTGAACAAGAAGGAAAGCAAATATTGGAAAGCCACATTTCTAATTGGATATGGTAATTTATTCAAGAAGCAAAAACCCTATCAAGACTAGTCACTTATGAACCAGACCGTTGCATCAAGTGTCAGGACATTGATAGCAAGTTTATGTCAGTAATAAAGATCCATATTCAAGAGCTTGGTGAAGAATAAAGAAGACATGAAGATATCACAAGTTCAAGATGTGCATTGAAGTTTCAAGTTGAAGACCAAAATATTTTCTAAGTACTAAATATTCTAGATGGCCAAGTAGAAGTTTCTAAGTAGAAGTTCTACTTAGAACTTCGAGATGGCTAAGTAGAAATTCTCAAGTAGAAGTTCTACTTAGAGTGCAGCTTCAACATGACACATGGCATCTTCTGATTGGCAGATTTCCAAGCTTTCAAGATAAGGCAAGAATTATGTGGACATCATTGGGCCACGTACATCTTAGTCTTTGAAGACTACAGGACATAGATTACATGTAGTATAAATAGAAGTACTTGTGTAATGTTTTAGTTAGTGAGCAATTCTAGAGAAAAACACAAGAGAAAAAGAGAGAGTGCATTCACAGAGCTTAGTATCATTCACTTCTCTCTCAACTTCTGTTATACTTTGTAATGAATGTTGTAGCAACCCTTTCAAGTTATATATAAGACATATATTCCTTGAATCTGTGTGTTCATTTATTGCTTCTCATATTCGAAAAGTTGTATTCACCCCCCTCTACAACACATTTGGACCTAACAATTGGTATCAGAGCTATATGTTTAACATACAAAACATAGATCCTTGTGTTGAGTAGAAGAATCGTGAGTTTTCATTTTTCAGATCTACTTTTCATTTTCTCGAAAAGTGTGTTTTAATTCGTTGGTAGTGAAAACTCATCTGAAAAATTATTTAAATACTCCAGGTGTGATTATTTAGCTTGGGTGTATTTTAACTAATTTTTGTGAATTTATCTGGGTTCGTTCATATTTGGTGTTCTTGAGTGTTCATCATCTGTTCTTATCAAAGAAGACAACCCAACAACTTTTTGATCTCCTTTTCAAAAGTAAAAGAATAAAAAAGGTGGTTTTGGACTTTTTAATTTGCTTTATTCGGCCGAAAGTATACAGACATACTTAGTACCTAGCATGTGGGTTAGGTGGGTTAGGTGAGTAAAGCATTCAAAGTCAAAAGGTGTTAAAGAGATAATATTGTTTATTCAATATTAAAGTAATCTGCAGAAAAATTATTCTAAGGCAAAAATTTCTACATAGAATTTCTACTTGAGAATTTCTACATAGAATTTCGACTTGGACAATTTCTACTTGGTGATTTCGACTTGAGCAAAATTTCTACTTAGAGAAATTTCGACTTAGGCAAAAGTTCTACATAAATATTCTACATAGCCTAGTCTTGGGTACTTAGAAACTTTTAGTGACCAGAATTGAGAGGGCTCCTAAAAATGCATTCAAGATCCCAATGTTCAACAAAGATCACTATGAAGAATGGGTTTTCAGAATGAGACTATATCTAGAGACTGTTAACCCTGAATATCTGGAAGTCCTTGACAAGGGTAAATTTGTCCCAATGGTAGTTATTCCTTCACATACGGAAAGAGGAGTGGTTATACCACCTCGGTCTGAGCCTAAAAAGGTCTCGGAGTTTTCGGATGCTGACAAGGAACAAATAGCTTGTGATACTACCGTTCGACAAACCTTGATGGAATCTCTTGATCATGAAATGTTCAACATAGTCAAAGGTCTGACTACAGCGAAGAAGATTTGGGACAAGATAGAAGTTGTCATGGAAGGATCTGCAGAGGTCAGAAGCAACAAAACACTCATACTCAAGATGGAGTATGACACCTTTAGAATAAGGAAAGGAGAAGGCATAACAGATGTCTACCTACGATTCAGTCAGTTGGTATTGGATTTGAATCTGAAAGGTGTAACTCTCCCCATGGTTGAGACTAATACGAGATATCTGAGGAACCAGCCAAAAAGCATTGAACATAGGGTCTACGCAATAAGAGAAACCAGAGATTTGCATACAACTTCTCTGGAAGAATATTATGGAATATTAAAGACCTATGAGCTGGAAACACTTCAAGATCAAGCATGGGACAATGATTCAAAGGGAAAAGAAAGTGCATAAGGATTAGTTGCTGATGAGGAAGAGTCTAAGAAGGCAATGGTTGCAGCAAAGCCTAAATCATCACTTGCACCACATCAAGTTGATAATGATGACGAGTGCGCATCTGACAGTGATGATGACTACTACACCCAAGAAGAGCTGGAAAACATGGACGATAGTGTCGTGGCATACATGGCAAGGAAGTTCAGCAACATGAGATTTAGAAAGAGCAACCGACCACAGAGAAAATCTTCATCTTATTATCGGGATGCTAAGGGTGGTGGTAGTTCGTCAGGCTACAAAGGAAAAGGCAAGAATACCAGCTACAAATCTCCTTTGGATTTCAAAATGAAGTTCAAATGCTATAATTGTGGTGAAGCTGGACACTTTGCCTCGGACTGCAAAAAGCGTAAACAGACTTATCCAAAAGAAACATTTGAAGCTCTCAAAAGCAACTATGAAGCACTGTTGAAGGAAAGACATGGAAAACGAGCTTTATTGGTGACAGAAGGAAGAGCTTGGGATGATTCAGATGAGGAAGATGTTACTCATGTAGCAAACTTTGCCCTCATGGCTGAGACATCAGAGGAACCAGAGGTACCAGTTCTGACTCTTAAAGCAGAAATGTCTATTGATGATTATAAAGAACAGAACGGGGCTCTTAGTGAAGAAATCTATATGTTGTGCAAAAGCCTAGACTCTTCTCAAAAGGAACAGAAAACACTTGTTGCCAAATGTAGAATGCTTGAGGCAAAAGTGGAAGAGTTAGAGGCTGCTTGCACTGTAGATACTTCTCTAAGAGACTTTATTAAATCTCTGGAACACAAGCTCGTCCTTAAGGAAGAAGTAGAAGCATGTCTTAGGAACAATCTAGCTGAGTTAGAAACTAAATGCGAAGCATACAAACTAGCTGCTAGTAAAGTGTATGTAGATAATGACACATTTAAGAAAATAAATGGAGTAGGTATAGGACTTGATTATTCTGACCTTCCTAAGAAAGAAGGAAAGAGGCCTATTGACCCTAGTTCCAGTGACCTTAAACAGGAAACACCTAGAATTCTTAAATCGGCTGTCAAACCTATCTACAAACATCTTGTTCCTAGAATAGAAGAAGAAGAGACTGAATTGATAGCTAGATATGAGATTGAGATGGAAGATCGCCAGAAAGAACAACCTGTAACTCCTATCAAACAAGTTAAAATCAATTTCCCTAGAGATGAATCTAGACTAGGATTAGGAGCTAAGGCTGTTAAACAACAAGGAAAGAGAGAGAAAGGCATAAAAGAGGTTAAGGCTGAACGAATAAAGAAAGCATGTTATCATTGTAAATCTACTGAACATCTTTCTTATGCATGCAAAGCTAACATGAATGTTCCTGCTGCACAAGCCATGCCTACCACACATACAATGAATAATCTGCATCAGAATCATGCACAGTGTGGTCAACCTAACTGTATGCCATGCACTTTTAATATCATGCAAACTTTTGTGCATTTAATGAATGCATCTAGCCAGTCATGCTCAAATACTGTTGCTAGTTCAAATATCAAGAAAAAGTATGGTAGAGCCAAGACTGTCAGTCCTCCTAAAGTTAGGAGTGACAAACCTTCTCCTAAGACTGACAAATCTGTCAAGTCTGAGAAAGGAAAGGAGATAGTCGAAAGCTCTAGTAATGTGAAGAAAAGTGCATCTCCTGTTGTTAAATCTGTTGATTCTCGATCTTATCGAAAAGCCGGGCCCAATCAAAGTTGGGTTCCGAAGAATGTCTAACCAATCTGTCATTGCAGGGCATTAAGCAGAATAGAAATAAAGTTATATGGGTGCTAGACAGTGGAGCATCAAGGCATATGACTGGAAACAAGTCCCTGCTTACAGAGTTGGTTATGAAGGCTGGCCCTTATGTTACCTTTGGAGATGACAGCATAGGTGTGACTAAGGGATATGGCAAACTGAAAACTGGCAATGTCATCATTGAAGATATTTCCTATGTTGAGGGATTAAAGCACAATCTGTTGAGTATAAGTCAATTCTGTGACAAAGGTTACGAAATTGTCTTCAACAAGAAAGGTGTCTCAATCACTCACATCAAGGAAGGCTCACTAGCTTTGAGAGGAGTTCGAAAGGCAGATCTTTTTGTTGCAGATATGGATTCAGCAAATCAGGATGAGGTCACCTGTTTCTACAGCAAAGCCTCGGATGATGAAAGCTGGTTATGGCACAAAAAGCTATCTCACTTAAACTTCAAAACGATGAATGCTCTCGTGAGGCGAGAATTGGTGAGAGATCTACCCCAAATGGAGTTCGCTCCGAAAGGACTCTGTGAAGCTTGTGAAATGGGAAAGTCGAAGCGAGCATCGCATAAAAGCAAAGAAATTTCTAGTATTACTGAGCCTCTGCAACTTCTTCATATGGATTTGTTTGGCCTAGTGAATGTCCTATCTTTGTCTAGGAAAAGATATGCTTTAGTAATCGTGGATGACTTCTCCAACTATACATGGGTATTGTTCGCAATGACGAAAGACGAAGTACCTTTCTTAATCATTGATCACATCACTCAAATTGAGAATGTTTCAACACTTACTGTGAAGACGATTAGATCAGACAATGGCACTGAATTCAAAAACGCAGTGCTAAATGACTTCTGTGTATCTAAAGGAATACGTCGTCAGTATTCAGCCCCGAGAACTCCACAGCAAAATGGAGTAGTTGAAAGGAAGAATAGAACTCTGGTTGAAGCAGCAAGAACTTTGTTGTATGATTCAAAACTTCCTTTGTATTTCTGGGCCGAAGCAGTGAGTACCGCTTGTTACACTCAAAATAGAACCTTGATCATAAAAGATAAAGAAAAGACACCATGTGAGTTAATGAACAACAGAAGACCAACAATCAAATACTTTCATGTCTTCGGAGCAAAATGCTATGTGCTTATAGATGATGAAAATCTAGGCAAGTTTGCAGCAAAAGCTCGTGAAGGAATCTTTGTTGGTTACTCTACAGATGTGGTGGCAGCTTATAGAGTGTTCTTAGTGAATGATCGAAAAGTGACTGAAAGCTACAACGTCAGATTCGACGATACCAAACTCTCATCAATTTCAAGAGATTCTAGTGAACCTGAGTCCCTAAAATTTCAGAATCTGGACTTAGAAGATCTTGAAGATGAACCTGAGTTGGTTGTTCCATTAAATGTTCCAAGCGTACATGAAGAACCTGAGTCTAGTGAACAAGCTAATTCTACAAGATCAGGAGAGACTTCTTCAGTACCAACCGGCAACAACTCAGGGGGAGTAAATAGCAGCTCAAGGACTACTGTTCAAGGCTCGAGTCGAGTTGACTCTAGTTCTGTAGGAGCTGGCACTAACTCAGGGGGAGTTAGTGAAAATAATCAAAGTAGTCAGCACCCCAACTCAGAAAGTCAAGCTGAATCATCTAGACAATTTCCAGGTGAACGGGTATGGAATAGAGACCATCCGTTTGAGTTAATTATTGGTGATCCAGATGCTGGTGTGACTACTAGAAGAACTGCAAGAGCTGACATGGCTAATATCTCCTTATATTCTGGGTTCTTATCCAAGCTTGAACCTAAAGAAATAGAAGAAGCTCTTGGCGATGCTGATTGGGTGATTGCAATGCAAGAGGAACTCAATCAGTTTGAAAGGCAGAAAGTTTGGAAACTGGTACCCCGACCAAAGAACAAATCCGTAATTGGAGCTAGGTGGGTATTCAGAAATAAACTGGATGAAAACGGACTTGTAACACGAAACAAGGCTCGTTTGGTTGCAAAAGGTTATTCTCAGCGAGAAGGAATTGATTATGATGAAACCTATGCACCAGTTGCAAGACTTGAGGCAGTCAGGATGTTCTTGGCATTTGCAGCACATAAGAACTTCAAAGTTTTCCAGATGGACGTGAAAAGTGCCTTCCTGAACGGAGAGTTAGAAGAAGAAGTGTATCTGGAACAGCCGCCTGGCTTCGTTGATCCAGAACATGCAGATTTTGTATATCTACTCTTCAAATCTGTCTATGGCCTCAGGCAATCCCCAAGGCGATGGTATGAAACCCTATCCTTATTCTTAATTGAAAATGGTTTTGTTAGGGGAGTAATTGATAAAACATTGTTCTATAAAGTTGTGAGAAATGACTTAATACTTGTTCAAGTATATGTGGACGATATTATTTTTGGGTCATCAAATGAGCGCTTGTGCGAGAAATTTGCCAAGCTAATGCAGGAAAAATATGAGATGAGCATGATGGGAGAGCTGTCCTTCTTCCTTGGATTACAGATCAGTCAGAGAAAAGATGGTATCTTTATCTGTCAATCCAAGTACGTCAGAGATTTACTCAAGAAGTATAATCTAGAAGATGCATCAGCAGCTAAGACTCCCATGGCAACAGCCACGAAGCTTGATGAAGACAAATCAGGTAAATCAGTTGACATCATAAGCTATCGAGGTATGATTGGCTCACTCCTCTATTTAACTGTAAGTAGACCAGATATAATGTTCGCAACTTGTTTATGTGCAAGGTTCCAAGCGGATCCTAGAGAATCACATCTCGTAGCCGTCAAGAGAATTTTCAGGTATCTCAAGGGCACACCAAATCTAGGGATTTGGTACCCAAGAGATACAGGTTTTAATCTTATTGGCTATTCGGATTCAGACTATGCAGGTTGCAGGATTGATAGGAAAAGCACATCTGGTGCTTGCCAATTCCTTGGCAGAAGATTGGTGTCCTGGCAAAGTAAAAAGCAACATACAGTATCTACTTCTACTGCTGAAGCTGAGTACATTGCTGCTGGAAGCTGTGTAGCTCAAATACTGTGGATGAGGAACCAATTGAAGGATTATGGCATGGAGCACAAGAAAATTCCAATCATGTGTGACAACACAAGTGCCATTGCCATAACCAACAATCCTGTAGATCACTCAAGAACCAAGCATATTGACATCAAGTATCATTTCATAAGAGAACATGTCGAGGAGGGGACTGTGGAGCTACATTTTGTGCCCACAATGCAACAAATTGCAGATATATTCACCAAACCTCTTGATGAAGTAACATTCAATAGGTTGGTTGGTGAATTGGGAATGCTTAACACAAGTTAGTAAAGCCCTCTATCTGTAAAATCCATGTTTATGTTTGTATGTGCAAGCTAATCAATCATTATGTGCTTAGACTTTAAAATGCCTAATTAATGATTGTTATAGGTTGCATATAGTGTGATTTTGCATGAATTCATTGTGTTTTAAGTGTCTTTTATAGCACAAATCTGTGAATTTATGCTTGTTAGATTGCATGATCATAGGGGGAGTTAAATTCATAATATTCTAAATATTGCATGATTTTTAGATGAATTTACCTTTGATTTTCATGTAATTAGAGGCCTTAGAATTGAAAAACTTCAAAATTTCGAGTTAGGTTCTATCTCGAAACTCATCTAGAAATTCGACTTGAATTTCGACTTAAGCTGTCAGAGTGAAGTTTTTGAAAAATTCTAAGTCTGGGAAGAATTTCGAGTTGGCTATCTCGAAATTCATCTCGAAATTCGACTTAGAGTTCGAATTCGAGTTACCAGTGTGCCTAGTTCTATCTTCAAAATATTCGAGATAAATTCTATCTCGAATCTTATCTCAAAGGTTGAGATGAGGTTTCCATTAAGGGAATATTTTGAAAAGAACTGAGAATTAACTTCGAGTTAGTCTATCTCGAACTTTATCTCGAAGTTCGACTTGATGTTCGAGATAGAGTTCTTAGTCTATCTCGAAACTCAACTCGAATTTCGACTTGGTGTTCGAGATAGAGTTCTCAGTTAAGCTTAAGGGAATTTTTCGAGTTACACTCCTAACTCGAAACATATCTTGAATTACCATGTTCTTTTTGCTTCAAGGGGGTATTTTGGAAAGAATTTGAGATTAACTTCGAGTTAGTCTATCTCGAAACTCAACTCGAATTTCGACTTGATGTTCGAGATAGAGCTCTTAGTCTATCTCGAAACTCAACTCGAATTTCGACTTGATGTTCGAGATAGACTTCTAACTCGAAAAGTATCTTGAATTTCCTTTTTCCAAGTTTACTACAATTCAATAATGTTCAAGATAGGATTTCCCTATAGTTTCTGCTGTAATATTGGTTAAAGTGCTTATTTGTGCATAATTGTTCGAGTTAACCTCTATCTCGAACTTTATCTCGAAGTTCGACTTGATGTTCGAGATAGAGATGTTCGAGATAGAAATGTTCGAGATAGAGTTCGACTTAGATGTCCCCTGTATGGACTTAGTACTTTTCACATTTTTTAACAGGGACATTTTTGTCATTTTACAATCTTCTATATATACATCTTTAACCCGATGCCTAATTCACTTTACCTAATTCTAATTTTCACAGCAGCCTCTTCACAAAACAAGGCGATTTCATAACTTCATACCGTTAACCCTTGTTTTTGTGATTAAACTCGTACTAATCACGAATTACTGCCAAATTTTTGACTGAGATTCACTGTGTAATCATTAACCTTTGTGTTGGTGTGTTTTGTAACCGCATATACACGCGCATATACATACACACAAACATCAAGTTTTGTGTATCTGTTCCAAAACGCGATTTCATATTCTCCAAATATACACACGTTTTCACTGATAAACACACGAATATTCATCTTTGTTGAATATTCAGATCCAGTAATTGGCATCTGTTCATATTCCGTAGTTTAAATTTTCGGATTATCTTTTGATATTCTCGAAAAATTAAAAGGAATAAAACTGATTAATTCGTAATTTATTTGTTTTTCTCAATTAAAATAAAAACTCACATCTTTTAAAAGAAAAACAATTAATTAAAATGGCTCACCAATTTTCCCTTGCTAAAAACAATTTTTATAATATTTCTACGGAAATTGGTGATCAACTCCCGCGGTTTAAGTTTTGGATACGATTTCTCAATTTGTATTCCAAAGCTAGCCATGCTTTTACTGCTAAACCTACACTAGTAAATGATGCTTTACAGCAATTATGGACTAGTGCGGTTACTTTTGGGAGTAAATCAACCCCCTACGGTTTCAGGTTTACCTTAGCGGGTCAGGAATATGAGGTGACCGAACAAATTGTCAACAGAGTTCTGGGATTCCCAATTAAAGATGCCTATGATCCAGAACCTACTGCTGCAGAACGCCTCAGATTCTTTGAAGAAATTGGATGTTATCCTCCAAAAGGCCCAATCACGGGAAATATCCAAAAGCAATTCTTCCATGCGGAATGGAATTACTTTTTCGAGGCCAACACAAGATGTTTTCGGGCACGCGAAAAAGACTTTCATCAAATTCCAATTCCAATGCAAACCTTTGCAGTTGCCCTAGCAAGAGAACTGGATATAAACTATGGACGCATAGTTCTCTCTGAGATAGTGGCCTCAATGGGATCCCTTGCAAGCAGAGACCTCTCTTCCACTGATGTCGTCTGCTGGTTTCCTCGGTTTCTTCAAATGCTAATCAATGACTTAATACCGAAGGATGCTCTTGCTATTAGACAGGGATTTGCCAGAAGCCCCACATCTGAATCGCTAGGGATGGGCACTAAGTCACTTGCAACCATTGCTAATCAGGATAAACATCAAGGTAAACCAATGTCTACTCCTGAAAATATTCAAATGTGGCTTAGATATGATGCAGGAGTTACCAATTTGGAGGCATCATCACAAGTCTCATCACATGCTCAAAATCCATCTGTTCATGCTGAGGCATTTGATGAGATTCCTGATGAGGAAAGCGATGATGCACAAGGTAATCAATCAGGTAATCTCTCCCTGCATACTATTCATTCCTCCTCCTATGTTTCTGATTCCGCGACCCAAGAGACTGCTAACCCGCAGAATCTATCCCAGGGTAAGAGCCATATTTCTGACTCTGAGTCTGATACACATTCCTATTCTCTATCACCCCTGTTAACGGAAGTCAGAAAACCAGCACATATATATATACAAGATGATGAGGAGAGTGAACCCGAAGAGCAGCAACTTATTCGAAAGAAAGCCAAACTGTTCCACGCTGCTACTTCACAACCACAGTCAAACCCTAGCGTGTCACACGCAACCACTCCACCTCACGCGAGTGGTTCACCCCTTGAACATTCTGCACATAGGGATTTTGATTTTGGTGAGGATGATGTGCCTCTTGAAGATACTGTTGCTTCAAGAGGACATGAAGTCTTAAGAACTTCAGCCGTACCTTCACCGGTACGTACTGATGCTGCAAAGAAGATCGGTTCTGATGTCGTACAAGGACACTTTGCAGCCTCTCAGCCTGAGATTCCAACTCAGGAACAAACAGAATTTGATCCCATAACTGTCAACAACATTTCTTATCAATTTTCTGCAGGTACTGCTTCACTATTTGGATCAATCATTGAAGACATACACGAGCGTGAGACAGGGAGTGTGTGTGAGAGGTTAGGGAGAGAGGGACCTTCATTTTCAAGGCCCGAAACCGAGCGTCAAATACCAACAGAACGAGTATTAGAGCGAGGTCACCTAAACCAAACACCGTCCCTTAATATTGAAAATTTTGATACTCGTATGACTTCAATGGAAAATCAGATGAGGCAGTTCGGGCAGACAATGGGGCAGTTCGGGATCAATATTGGAAACAACCAAAGGGCTCTAGACGACTACGCAGCAAGAATGGCAAGTCAAGCTACAGCTTTTGATGATTTGACAAATAAGGTCAATGACTTGGGCCATGCTGGTGGTGTCTTGGGAAGCACTCTCAATGAGAGGATGGGGGCATTGGAGTCTACAATGCATTCAATGGCTGTGGAAATCAGTAGATTGATGTTCGCAGTCAGGAGTTTTTTGCCCCCGGAGTGCTTCGAGTCGCAACAACCTCCCCCCGATGCTGGTGCAGGTGGTGCAGGTGGTGCTAGTGGAGCGGGAGCCTCTGGTTCTGGTTTTGGAGGTTCCTATGCAGCTGGTGGATCTGAAGACCATGGTGGAGCTCAGGATAACTCACCTAAGGGGGAGAGTGGAAAGGAGACGAGACAGCAGGCAGTTCACATCGAAGAAATTGAAGAACCCGCTGATCTTGTCAAGGAACCAGAAGTTGAGCCGTCTGTTGATGAAGAGGCTCTGAGGATGAGGAAGGGTAAGGCAGTAATGGTTGATGAACCATTTGTTGATCTGAGTCATCAGGAAACAGTACAGGAGGTACTTGACTCAGATTCTGACATGGAAGACGTACCGTTGGCACACGCTATAAAAAGATCTTTAAAGGAACAAGGTGGAGGTGCTGGGATGTCTTCCGGACTGCCTGAAGAATTTCCTGTTGATGAGGAAACCCTTAAAGCTCAACAGTTAGCCTTGGAACAAGCTCAGTTCCATAAAATGAAGATGATGCAAGAACATGTTGCGTTCCTAGAACAGAAGGTGGAGCTACAAGGGAAGCAGTATGAGTATGAGCTTGCAAGGCTAGCCAATCCTCAAGTTGATCTGGACAAACGAAGGATAGGGCAGAAATGGGATGAAGCAAGGAAGATAATGATGGGACCATGTGCAAAAGGAGTTCATAACAAGGATGCAGATGATCTGTTCTACAACTTGAATTTGCAGAATCCAATGACTGGGGACTATATAAATGCTTTGAAGAGATTAATTTCTAAAGTCAGGGTTGGATACAATGCAAATCTTAAGGAGTGGCAGGTTATCTTGTCTTTGGTAGAAGGAGTCCCAACATCTTTCTTATATGTGGATGACCAATTCATAATGAGAAGATCTGCGTCAGAGTTGTTCTTGCTAGCGACTAAAATTCAGTACTCTCAATCTGAGGAGCTAAGCATTCTGTACAGGGATCAGTTAATGCAGCTAGCAGAGGACAAGGGTCCAAAATTCTCAGCTTATCCAAATTTTGTCCGGATGGTAGTTGATGGAAAGATGAAGAGGGTTAGCATGGAGGAAAATGATCTGATGGAGCTTTCAGTAGAATCTCTCAAAGCTGTCTGTAGACAAATGATGAGTAAGGGATTCGCTTCTGAGCTTAAAGATAAATCCGTGAAGATCATTGAAAGAGCTATATTCAAGAAGAGCAATGAGGTGTGGAAGTGTGATGTCATTGCTCCAAACCCTCTTGATGACGTGAAGATTGAGCCGGAGCTGATAGAAAAGAAATGGAATATTCTTCAAGCCATGAAGAATGTAGATGAAGCTCTGACTCTTCCTTCTGGAGCACTAGAACAAGGAGAAATAAGGGAGGCTATTGGTGTTCCAGGAAGTGAAAGTGTATACTGGATACATGCTTATGTTGAAGATACAGCTGATGCCTTAGTATTCATAGATGCAGACCAGAATCAAACAATCTTGCATATGAGTAGACAATGGCTGCTACGGACTCAAGATGCTGCATTTCTGGAGAGAGTGTTATATGTATTCAAATGGGGCGAAGTGGAAGATAAGTTTGTTGAAGAAAAGCAGAGACTCATGAGTTACCTGTCTGAAGTAGTGGTGGAAAAGAAGAGAATGGAGCGAGATGCGGCCAGTGTCCACAATACTGACCGTGTCAAGGGCTACCCCAAGATGATCTATTGTCAGTTCAAATCTGATAAATCTCACTGGAAACCTCAGCTCATCATGAAGAACTTCGAGGATATTCCAAAGATCAGAACTACTCAGGAGGTGGACAAACTCAGAAGGCTTTTCAAACATCCTTATCCAGAGCCCAAGAACCCTCTAGAAATGGAAGCTGTGAGTCTGTTGAATGCTAGGTGGAAGCAGCTTAAAGATCCAGTATACAAGAAAGAAAAGCAGCAGAAGGAGAAGAGCAAAAGGCAGAAAGAAGAGAGAGACCAAGGTGCTGAAGCTAGAAAGAGGAAACGGAATTAGGGTTAAAGGTCAGAGTGGTGTGAACTTGAAGTTGGAAAAACTTCATGTCTTTTGGTTGCTTTAACTCACTTGAGGAAAATTCACCTTAGAGTGAATCCAATAAGGTGATACAAGTTTGACTAAAAGGTATGAAATAATCCAGGTGATAGGAATCACTCAAATGATCTTTAATTCGAAGTTCGAATTCTGTTTCTAGTTTAAGTTCTTTGTATTGTTTTCATGTAAATTTCAATTGTAAATTATTCAAGACTGTAATGTTAATTATCTTTTCTCGTCTCATTGTTTAGTTGAGTTATCCTTCATTAATTTGAATGTCATTGTTAGACAATCAAATTGGGGGAGATTGAAAGGCAGAGTGTATAAACTTGTAACACTATAACTAATGTAACTCAAACTAAAGGAAAAGATACTTAATCAGAAGACAATCAAGAACAAGAAGTCACAAGAAATCAACACTAAATGAAGACAAGGTAATTGATACAATTCAACATGTTAACTATGATCAATCCAAGAAGAAATCATTGAGAGAAGTTCAAGTCAAAGTTGTTCATGCCTCAGTGATTTGGAAAGCCAAGAATCAAGATCATAACTATCAGTATCAATAAGACCAATTGATTTCAAGTGAACAAGAAGGAAAGCAAATATTGGAAAGCCACATTTCTAATTGGATATGGTAATTTATTCAAGAAGCAAAAACCCTATCAAGACTAGTCACTTATGAACCAGACCGTTGCATCAAGTGTCAGGACATTGATAGCAAGTTTATGTCAGTAATAAAGATCCATATTCAAGAGCTTGGTGAAGAATAAAGAAGACATGAAGATATCACAAGTTCAAGATGTGCATTGAAGTTTCAAGTTGAAGACCAGAATATTTTCTAAGTACTAAATATTCTAGATGGCCAAGTAGAAGTTTCTAAGTAGAAGTTCTACTTAGAACTTCGAGATGGCTAAGTAGAAATTCTCAAGTAGAAGTTCTACTTAGAGTGCAGCTTCAACATGACACATGGCATCTTCTGATTGGCAGATTTCCAAGCTTTCAAGATAAGGCAAGAATTATGTGGACATCATTGGGCCACGTACATCTTAGTCTTTGAAGACTACAGGACATAGATTACATGTAGTATAAATAGAAGTACTTGTGTAATGTTTTAGTTAGTGAGCAATTCTAGAGAAAAACACAAGAGAAAAAGAGAGAGTGCATTCACAGAGCTTAGTATCATTCACTTCTCTCTCAACTTCTGTTATACTTTGTAATGAATGTTGTAGCAACTCTTTCAAGTTATATATAAGACATATATTCCTTGAATCTGTGTGTTCATTTATTGCATCGTATTTATTGCTTCTCATATTCGAAAAGTTGTATTCACCCCCCCTCTACAACACATTTGGACCTAACAGTTTCCTTTATAGTATTTCTCAATTTTGAAGGTATATACGTATAAGTATGTCATTTTCATCAAACACCCCACAGATCAACATCATGTACCGGGTATAAGTTCTTTAACCACTTGATGAATCTAAACTCAGAAATAACTGATAGGAAGCGAGTCAAAGCTCTTGAAGCAAAATATTTGAGACTTGACATCAATAACCGATGAACCATCTTTCATCTTTTGAATAATTGCAAAAGTGCACAAACACGTGCCATTATTGTTAGAATATTCTTGCAGTTCTAGATACTGCATGAATCCATCATCATCTTTCATAATTGAAAACAACACTTTCGGCAACTTGGCACTTAGGCCCAAGAAACAGTGTTTGAGTATTTTTTCCAAAGTGGAGGATGGGACTTAAAGAAAACATAAAAACCTGACAAGGATTGACGATGATCAGTCGCCACATCCAAGTCCAATAATCCGCGGGTCTTCTCTACCGGTAGAAGGATAGAAACTACTTCCGTAACTATCCCTGGGTGAAAACTACATCCGTAATCACCCTCGATGAAAACTATATCCGTAATCATCCTTCGGCAACACCTGGGCCGGAATAATAATTGATGGACCGCCTGGCTCACGACCGCTTACACATCCCGGGAATCGTTCGTCAACGGTTCCCACACCTGCCAGAGTCCCTTTTTCTTTTTCTTTTGAAAACTTGATTTTGATTGAAAACAGAGTAATTGAGGTCCGACTTCAGTCGACCGATGATTCTTGAAAAATGTGCAAGGAAGTAAAACCAGACCGGGGGCTTTCGAAAATATTTTGAGTTCGAAAGAGTTCGAGTATAGGTATGCACTTATACTTATAACAATCCCGACACAGGGTTTTGTATTCACACATGGAAAATGGTACGCATAAAGCTTGTAACACAACAGGGTAATTCCATATATATCAGAGTTCTTGAAAAGTAACTTACCGAGATAGAATCAAAATATGATATTTTAAATGACTATGAAAGTCCTTAGACACCCTTTGAATAGTGTTTTATAATCTTCAAAACACTCAAGGTATTTAATAAATATTTGACTAATATGTAACAAATAATAAATATTCAATAATCCTTTTTTAAAAGAATCCTCAAAATAATATTCATTTATTAAATAATATTCAAATAATATTTACTATTAATACTGAAATATTTAATAACCTCAAAACACCCAAATACAACCCTTGGAATGTTTATAATAAAAATCAAGACACAATCTCTCCGGCAGTCTCCAAACTTTGGCCACTTTATCAAATAACTACTACTGACTCTCGGTCAGTAGGAAATAATTAATAAGCCTGAAAATCCTTTTTCTCTTTCTCCCTTTTTGTTAATGAATATTATAATTAATATTCATCAATTTAAATAATCATTCAAATAACATATATTGATATCAATCTAGTTGTTTTAAGCTGAAAATAACCAATTTATAACCATTGGAATATCTTTAATCCGTATTGAAAATAAACTATCTCCGATAAATAATATACTAGATAGAATCACTCCATTAAATTATTTATTATTTCTCCGGGACAAAGTGATTTTAAGAAAGCGTTTTGAAAACGATATTCATCTAATTAAATAAATTTAATTAGGCGAATGAGGTTTATTTAATTAGTGAATGCTTTCAGAAGCATCTATTAATTAAATAAACACTAGTTTATTGGTGATGTTGCCTTTAGGTTAATTATTGCGAAATTCTTTTTAAAAGCTTTGCCCGGGTTTTCGAAAACATACAATACAAAATAGCCCCGACACGCGGCTAAGTTCTAAAACTCAATACATGCTCTACCCTCTGAGCCTCTCTTATTCCGATACATAAATACATACCTCATAACATATAGTCCACTACCACAGGATGAAAAGTTTATAGATATATATATACCGTATAAATCAAGATATATAGCCATAAAAATATCACTGCCCGTCACCAGTATTTTAAGCCATGGGGTTTCAGTTATTACACGAGCAGAATTTAATATTGTTGGCAAAACCAGGAAAACAATGATTTGGAAGAAGAAGTACAAGGTTGGAAAACTCGCGAATACGGATTGAAAACTTATTTAACACATTTCATATATTTAAAATAAATATACTCTGAACAATAGAGTATGCATAGTAAACTTGCCTCTGGTCCTTAGCAGAAAATAGAAGCCACGGACAAATCCTTCGCACCTCGTCCAAGCAATTCCATGGACCTTACCTGATGTCTCGATCTTCCTTTTTGGATGCACGTCGCTCCAATTTGATTACGCCCTAATAGTACTGAAATGGTTACGAGTACGTGTCAGTCCTCCCTCGTATCTCGAGTAGACACCACTCGGAAATACCACTAAGTCACATAAAGTCAAACTATAGGTGTCCTTTCTATAGTTGACTACTCTAATACCACTTAATGCACATAACACGCTTATATCCATTTAGTATACTTAAACCAATTTAATATATCATCAAAACACAATTAATCCTCGAGATAATTTACTTAACACATATTCACATAAACAGTTAACAGCCAAATCATGCCTTCAAATCCTTGAAATTAAATAAGTTAATTAAATTTAAGCGCAGGGGATTTTTAGAAAATTTCGGCATGAAGTATTCGTTTATCGGACTATGGGCACAGCCCCTCAATATCAATCAAAAACAATTCAACTACATCAATCAATATCCAACACATTCTCCAACCACAATTCACCTTTCATTTTCAACTATAACACCTTAGTAATTCTACAATAAAACATTTACTATCAATCCATTGTATACCGAACTTGGTATCCAACTAAATAAGATCACAACTAACAATTTTCATTTATAAACCCCCTTGAAATAAGGTCTTTAACTCATTCAAAATGATTTCTCAAAACAGGACACGCATAAAACAATTCAAAAACATAAAATGCTACCGCGCATACTTTACTCCAACATTTTTTATAAATCCAACAATTATTCATAAATCACCAAATTTTATAGGCTTCTTTCTGAATACCAAATAAAGATCTCATAAAAGTTTCCCATTCAATACCATTTTCTAACTAGGTGAATCATTAATCCAAACTCAACACATAAACTGTTCATTAAATCTGCGCAACTTGCATTCTAAAAATTCTCATAAATTGAAAAATTAATCTTTGCCTCCAATATCTCTGGGATTCCAAAACTGAAGATAATATCTTCACACCATAAAAATTTTAGTCTGAAAAACATAGTTCATCTAGGACAATTACCCATCCAAATACAACTTAAGAACATAGCAGTTTCTTCCAACACAGTGACATTCAAACATTTTTAATAAATTGAAAAATCAATATTTTTACCCAAATCTTTTTCTGAAATCTTTATAATTCCTTCATTAATTCTCAATAAAAATTTCAATCCAATTTAAAGATTTTAACTAGGTGAAACATAGTTCCAAAGTGCGAATCCCAAAGGTTCGGGTGTCCTGCGCAGGTTTCACTAAAACGTCATTTTCTCCTTACTCGTTAACCCAAACGACGCACCGTTTTCTCCTACACAAACTAGACTCCAAGACGCACAACTTTCATTAAGGGACCACTGCCCAGAACAGGGTTTAACAGACCCAGAACTACAGAACAGAACAGGGCAGTAGCTGGGCAGTTTCCATGAATAACCAAACATAATCTTTTCATCCTCTTCCATATACTTTAATCAACCATTAACCAATCTCAACACTAACCCATCAACTCTAATTACTTATAAAGCATAATCATACTCTAACAAAATCAATATACTAATTAAAAGCTTAAAAAATTCAAACCCAAAAGTTTAAGATTAAGGATTATGCCTCCAAGAAGATTTAAAACTCAATCCAAGCATTTCCCCCCCCCCCCCAAGTTTTTCTTCTCCTCCTCTCTAGCTCTTCCATGGTAGCTTCTTCTTCCTTTCTTCATCTCTTCTTCCTCTCTCTCACACACTAACTTATATACACATATATACATACACATGTATATAACACCCCTTCTTCTTAAATCCCTCTCTCTCCCCCTTTTTCTCTTCTCTCTTTCTCTCTTATCTTTTCTCTCTACTTTTCTCCCACTCTCTCCCACTCTCTAGAACCTTCTAGCTTCTACCGGTTATAACAATGCTAATGGGCCTTGGCCCAATAACAACATCTCTACTATCCACTCATTCCGGACCTAACTAAAATGCTAATAACGACTTCTATAAACCGAAATTAAATAGAAAATTGTGAAAATCAAAATTTTCACTTTTAAAATAAAGAGTATAAAATTACGATCCCACATATATTTTTAAAATATTTTTCGGATCAAAAATGAATTAAATATGAATTTTACAAATTAGATCCATAAAATGAAGAATAATTCGTAAAAATCATTTTAAAATTCTTAAAAATCACAATAAATCCATCTAATATTTTTAAAACTCAAATAAATTAATAAAGTTAATAATGCAAAAGATTTCAGGATTTCTAGTGATCCCGATGATTTTATAAAACTTTTAGAAGACCAATAATACAGGATTTAATCATATTTAAATCCTCAAAAATTTAAATAAAAATACACCGACCTACAATGCTTACAAATCATCACATAAACACAACTTCACATACATTCCACCTTCCAACAATAATCACATAATATAGTTCATAATTACACTGAACCATAAAATAATTAAATAATTCGCTTTTGAAATTCCTTGAACTAGAATAATGAACAATAAAATAAAAAAATTTCCTCCTCATTTTGGGAAAAACATTAATATTCTTAAAATAATAATAAAATCAATTTCTGAAAATCCGGGTTATTACAGCACCCAATACAAAAAGTTGTTAAAGACGTCATTAGTGAACAGTAATTTTCAATTTTTTTTGCTGACTTTATAGAGGGTAAAAAAATAACAACTTTTTGCATTGGGTGCCCCTGGCGGTGCCAAAGGATCTAATAGATCTAAGGTGTTCTTTGTTGTTTTTTATATAAGAGTATTCTGTATGGAGGAAATATATATATATATATATATATATATATATATATATATATATATATATATATATATATATATATATATATATATATATATATATATATGAATTGCACTCCATGAAGAACACCTTATATAAAGAACAATAAAGAACACCTCATATTTAATTCAATATAAGAGTTCCGTCATGACACCCAATACAAAAAGTTCTTATTTTTTTATCTTCTATCCATTTAGCAAAAAAAAAATTAAATTTTTTTTTTTGGAAAAATCACTGTTCATGATGACATCAGCAGTGACGTCATCATGAATAGTGATTTTTTTCAAAAATTTTTTTGCTGGATGGATAGAAGATAAAAAAATAAGAACTTTTTGTAATGGGTGACCCTGGCGGGGCCAATGGATCTATTGGAATAATTGATTTTATAGTGTTCTTTATTGTTTGTTATATAAGAGTGTTCTGTATGGAGCGAAGGCCTATATATATATATATATATAGGCCTTCGCTCCATACAGAACACTCTTATATAACAAACAACAAAGAACACCTTAGATCTATTAGATCCTTTGGCCCTGCCAGGGACACCCAATACAAAAAGTTGTTATTTTTTTACCCTCTATCAAGTCAGCAAAAAAAAAATGAAAATGAAAATTACTGTTCGCTGATGACGTCATCAATGAACAGTAAATTTTCAATTTTTTTTTGCTGGTTTGCTAGAGGGTAAAAAAATAACAACTTTTGTATTGGGTGCTATGACGAAACTCTTAAATTATATTAGATATGAGGTGTTCTTTATTGTTTGTTATATAAGGTGTTTGCTATGGAGTGCAACTCTCTCTCTCTCTCTCTCTCTCTCTCTCTCTCTCTATATATATATATATATATATATATATATATATATATATATATATAATATTTCGTGTACTTTGGTGTTCCCAAAATGAAAATCCATATCCGATATTAAATATTTCGTGTACTTTCGTGTATCAGAAATCAAAATCCAAAACCATATTTTTCGTATCGTGTTCATGTATCCCCGACTACTAATTGCATTTAGTTAAATCACTTCGAGTAAGAGGTTGTTTGGTTGAAATGTATTTACATGGGTATTTGAAATACCTAGGAAGTGAGAAAAGATAGGGTTGTTTGGTTGCATGAATCATAGGCATTACAAATTACTTGGTAAGTATAAATATCTACAAAATGGGGGAAGTTAGAGCATCTCCAAGGGACATAGTTAAAATGGTTAGCTAAAATGATATAAAATAATGATTATGTAAAATTTTCAAAACCTGTAAGAGATTGTGCTCCAATGATGTCAGCTATAATGGTTAGCTATAATTCAAAAACAGTATTCATAAACTATAAAATCCTTGCTACTCCAACCGTGTTTATGTATCCCGGTTATGTAAAATTAAAGACAGAGATGACGTGACACAAGAATAGAAGATATGTAAATTTTTTAGAGGATTTCTAAATATAGAGGATCTGTATCTTGTTTTCTAAAATTTTGCCTAACAGAAGTAAAAATTTCTGCCAAGTCAGATTTATAGCTAAGGGGTGGGGGTGATTGAAGATGCTCTTACTTACCCACCTCCACCTAGGTTATTTACACTTCCCATCCTAAAAAATAGCTATAGACATATATTTATACATCTGTATATATAGGTATGTATATATACTACTTCCCCTACAAGTTCCTACATATAACTAAACAAAAAATTTTATTTTCCACGAACTTTATAAAGATAGAAAATAGAATTGACTATGGGAAGTTAATACCTATTGTATACCAAACCAGCACTAATATTCTCATTCTCAATACTAAGCTAAGCAAAATTTCTCCTACTCAATCTTCAATTTCATTGCTAATCTTCAATGTTGTCTAGATCAGTAATCTTCGATATTGTATAGATCAGTAATCTTCAAATTCATTGCTAATCTTCAATGTTGTCTTCACTTAAACTTCCCGACTTCCATGAAGAACAATGATCTCTGCAAGAAATTTGAAAATTTCCGAAATAGTATAACCTAAAATTTACTTTAAAATATAAATTGCCGTTATGTGTGAGTATTATTAGTGTATTTATGTTTTGAATTTGGAGTATTAAAATTTAATATATTTAAATTACGGTTTAAATTGGATTTGGTCCAACTTAGCATGAGTATAAAAATTGATTGTGGCTTGCATTCGAATCGATTAGTTGCATACTTGCATGTAACGCTTATCTATTGATATTCGCAAACAATTAGCAATTTGCGATTTCTATTCAGTTTTCGAATTTCTTTTCAATTTCTCGTGATGTCACGTGTGAGTAGACCTGGCAAAATGGGTTTGGATCCGAAAAATCGAACTGAAATTTATTGAACCGAATTCGATTTTGTATCAGAATTGAAAAATTCGATAATTATTCGAAAACCAATATGATCCGATCCGAAAAATATCCGAACCGAAAATTTAACTGAAAATCGTCCGAAATACTTGACCCGATTACGATCAGGAACCGACCAAAACCGAATAAAAAATTATCCGAACCGAATATGACTCAAAATACTGGATCCAATTTAGATACGAAATCTAAAAATGATGAATTAAGTAGTTGTTACAATTTTACCGGGTCATAACGAATAAGTTGTATACATTACCGCACATTTTATTCAATATTTATCCATTCATAAGCAAGATGCACATTTAAAATAATTTTATATCAAATATATCATAATTATTTAATCATTTTTTTTGAATAAGTACATAATTTTATACTACAAATATTATATTTAATAATAAGGTACTTTTTAAATTAAAATAACGAATGAAAGATGATCTGAAAGGATCTGAACCATATCTGATCTGAACCGAATTTCATCCGACCTTAATTCGAATTTCATCCGATTTTAATCCGAATTAGATCCGAACCGAATCAGATCCGATCCTATCCGAATTCTGTTCAAATATATTATTACCGAAAGTTGATCCGATTTGAAATTGATCTAATCCGAAACCGATCCGGTTATTCGAATTGCCAGGTCTAGTTGTGAGTATTATTGGGGTACAGTATACAAACTTTGAAATTTAATTTATTAATTTTGGAGTGCGCGCGTTTAAAGAAGTTAGGTGGATGTAAGGTTTTCGCAAACATTTAGATTCGAATTCAGAGAAAGAAAATTTCATCAACGCATTACGCACACAGTACTTGGGAATAAGATAATTTCAACATTTTGGGTACAGATTCAAGTTGTTGACGATCCTCTGTCATTTGCAGTTGTCATTACAGTTGGATCCTTCATACAGATAGATTTCGCAAATGGAATACTTACTGCTGCTAGTGATAGACTGATAGCTAACAAGTCGGCACATTTAAGTTGCAAGTGGAAGATAGAAACACAAACACAAATGTTAAAGTTTCTAAAAACGTTTCCAAAATTATTTTCGAATATTGATTCATTAATAAAATGAATTTCTCGTATATTAATATGAATCTAACGAATAAAATAATGTCGATCCCTTTCATCTTCATAGCCGCTGCCTCCTCCTTTTTTTCCGATCTGCCTCCTTCTTTTCTGTTTAAAGTCTCATTCCTCCTTTTTAATCCTCCTTCGATCCTTCATCTATTCTTCTAAACTTTCTTTTTCCGGTTTCAATAAAAGCGAGCCTTATGTTAGGCTTTTGTTTATTTTAAATTTGTATTTTGTTTAGTTTGTTCCTAATTTGTTTGGGTTTTGTTTATTCTCTTCTTGTGAGAGTTTTGTGTGTTTTTGGTGTGTTTTGCAGTGAATTAATATCCAGGATATTAGATCTGTAGGTTTTCAAGGTTTTGATTTAGTGATAAAAGTCTTTATGAGATTGCATTTATGGTCGATAGCTCAAACCAGATGTGACAAAGCGGGTACATGTAAATATATCAATTTCAACAAATCGCTCGATGGTATATCCAAGCGGTCTAAGAAGACTGGATTAATCTGCAATTGTACTCCATCTTTTTACAGTTTGTTCGACTCGATTGTTCTTGTAAATGTCATATGACTTTTTATTAATGAATTAAATCCTTTGTTCAAAAAAAAAATAAAAAAATATTATTACATAATATTTGAAAATATTTTTGAGATCTTTTTCGTAACAGTACTCAAACCCAAATTTGTAAAAGTTTTAAAAGAATTTGTATAATATGTCCCAGATTAATAGATAACTTTACGAATATGTCCCATCATATTGATTTATTAATTATATGTCCCATTATTAGTTTTTAAGTTTTATAGAGACCAATATACCCTTTTCTATTAATTACTTATTATTATAAGTATACTACAAATTTTAAATTCTAGTAACTAAAAAAATTATATTTTTTAATATAGGACCCGTCAGGAGCGTTTTTTTTAATTTTAACCATAAAATAAATATTTTTTTGTTTTATTTTCTTACACAGGCCCCGCCAGGGGCACCCTTAACCAAATAAAATATTAAAATTTATAATTTAAATTAATCAAATCATGTTTTTATGAGACATTATATTATAAAATAAATTTGATTAAAAAGGATACAATGGTCATTTTCTGTTAAAATTTGAATGAAAAACTGATTTTAGGACAGATTTGAAATTTCAAATATATATAGGACATATTTGCAAACCATATTTTAAATTGGGATATATTGTTAAAAAACCCAAGTTTTAATTGTACATCCTATATTCCTATGCATTAATTAGCTAGTTAGAGTATAGATTCATATTTTAAGTCCCGCATCAGGTAGTTGGCATCTGTTAGAACAATTTACTAAATGATATTTCTTCTGTCCCGGTCATTTGTTTACGTTGTTTGGAGAGTGCCTGACATGCATTTTAAGGTGCATTTTAAGGATAGTTCCATAACTTATTTTTAAAATTTTCTTTTTCTGTATAAAAATAAAATTGTTCTATTTTTATACAAAAAAAGAAAATTGTAAAAATAAATTATGGAACTATACTTTATATGCACCTTAAAATACGTGCCAGACAGTATTAAAACAATGTAAAGAATCTAATGGGACAGAGGGAGTACTTCCTATAGTCCCTTTTATATCATTCTATAATTTTTTCATATAATTTTATATAAAATAAAAAAATTAAAAAATATTATCTAAGTACAGAACGCATTCATTTAAAAAAAAAAGTACAGAACGCATTAAAATATTTGAAAAAGATCATACAAAATGGGATGGTGGGAATACGAATTACGGGGTTTCCCTGTCTGGATTGATTGACTTCACATATAAAGCAGTTCTCATCTATTTTCATTATATGATAGGTTCATATCCTTGCTCTTAACATCTTCAACGATCAAGAAGCTGAGCAAAATTCCAAGCCACCTTGTTGGTTGTACTTTTACATCATAATAATATTTTCGATAATCCATTGTCGGTAATTCTGATTCGTGACAATCGATTGTAACCCGACTCCCGTGTTGTTTATTCGATCACCAAAAGCGCAAAAGTGATCACCAGAAACTGCTTGCTTGTTTCCAGTGCTCTTGAAAAGCTCTATCAAGATGTCGTCGAATTCCAACGTGAATAGGTACGTAATAATAGATTATTTATGTGTATTTCATATGATTTATATTAGTATTTAATTATACAATTCTTCAAGTCATCTCGATCTCCCTATTTTAGAAATACAGTAAGCTATTACTATTATCAAATTTATAACAAAGTAATTACTTTATTTGTGCAGCTGGAGTTGTACATGTTGCTTCAACGAAATATGCGAGACATTCTGTGGCTGTTGTGTTGGATTGTGTTCAACGGCAGCATGCGTCACCTGTTTTTAGTAGTACCGCTCCTACTTTACATTTCGTTTCTTTGGAAATTCAAAGCGAATAATCATATTTAAGTTCATGGAACTGAAATTGTAATCGGTATCTTATGTTTTAAGATTGTTGTTATCCAATTTATGTTGCAGTACTAGTAGCTTACTTTTTTGTTTGGAAATTGAATGAAACCATAATAACTTGCACCTAACACCTCTTGATGCAACGTTATTTCTATCTCTTCATTTACGGGAGGATGTGTGTTTTGGCTAGAAAAAAAAAAGAAGCACCATAATAACTTGTACAAAGAAAGTAGTTTGATAACAAGAGCCGGCTAGCTTGCACTAGATTACTTCCGTTTAAAACAAAATTAGCTAAGGCAGCCTTTCGATCGAATCCTAGGCCAGTCACCATGTAGTCAGATTGTCATACTAGTACATAATTTACTTACAAGATTTGAGAACTAGGGATTTTTGGGAGGTCTTCCTCTGCCTCGTTTGAAATCAACTTGAATAAACTCAACACCTACTCTGCTTACAAATGTGAAGATACAAGTGTCTCCCTTTTTGAGTCTGTGGGCTACGAAGAGACCAGTCCATCCGACTGTCAGTCCTACTCTCTTCCCATCCTTTGTTATTTTCACCACCCACTTTTTACCGTCTAGATCTCTCATTTTTACCTCTTTCTTTCTTGCTAGTCCAGACTTTGTCACGAACGTTGGTGGAAGAGGCTGGGTCATTGTACATTCATAAGTACTAATGTTCGACTTCTAATATCACATGTATATACTTTTAAGTCAAACTACATTATTAGCATGAATGTGATTTAGATGCTTACCAGATATATTTTGTTGGCTTCATTCAAAAGAAGTGTAAAAGACGGTGACTCTGTGTTTGAACAAGGGACTTCTAAGTCATCATCGCTACTATCGCTGTCGATCTCTTTAGCACTTTCTTGATTTTCCTTTGTGAGGCTACGTCCCTTTGAATGATCTTGATCAGAAAAGGGATGATGGTCTTGATCAGAAAATGGATGATGGTCTTGATCAGAAAGGGGATGATCTTGATCAGAATCTGTACATGCAAAGCAAGATGAGAACATTTTTATATTTTTTTTACATGCAAACATGCCTAGTAGTGAATTTTTAGTAAAAGGGAGAGGGAGGGAGGGAGGGAGAGAGAGAGAGAGAGAGAGAGAGAGAGAGAGAGAGAGAGAGAGAGAGAGAGAGAGAGAGAGAGAGAGAGAGAGAGAGAGAGAGAGAGAGAGAACTTGTATTTGTTTCCACTTTGAACTTTTTCTTTGCAGCTGGAATAACAATTTTGTTTCGATGTGAATCGCAACATTGTTTTTCACACATGCTTGGATCAAAGATGGTAACTTCGAAAGTTGAATCCCTAATGAGTCTGAAAACAATGAAATCCCCGTATTGTAGTCCATGAGCTTTCACAAATTGAGGCCACCCATTAGTGAAGAAAATCTTTCCATCTTCCAGTTCTTTAATTTGGATGGTATACAATCTTTCGCATTCGCATTTTAGTACCAACTTCGAAGCTAACTTTCCTTCCATTTTCTCTACAAATGCAGGTGGTATTAGCTGCAAAAACATGCATGTTTTTAGATTGTTAATGGGACATGCAACAACTAAATAGCAAGAACTACATAAAAAGCAAACAGATTAAGTAAAGAAGGGGAAAAACTTACCAATTTTTGGGGGAAGTCTCCTACAAGGGCCTTGAAGAAAGATAGATCCATTTTCAAAGTGCACAAACAAAGCAGGGAAGCAAGGTGTATGTATTTAAGCTATGATGGTAAAAGTCTCCACCTACCTCAATTGGATGCATTTAGTTGTGGTGTTATGGTCAATCTTATTTCATTCAGACATGTGTTGTACAGATAGAGGACCTTATTTCTCCATTTATTACTAAAGTCTTTCCTTGTTACTCTTCTCTTCTCTAATTAAGAGCTGCCTAATGGGTAGATTAGACATTAAATTTCTTTTGGGATAAAGAAGTGTTTCCTAAATTATGTAACACCACATTGTTCTGGATTCATAGTTTACTTTTATTTAAGTTCCATAGGCTTGAACTTGCAAGTGTGTGTTATTTTCATGAAAACGATAATTTTTAATACGGCAGATTGTTTCTTCGGTTTTGGATGATTTTTGCTGCTTCGTAAGTTGGTACTCCCTCTGTCCCAAAATAAGTGTCGCTTTGACTTTCAGCACGTATTTTAATGTGCGAAAAAAGTGACTTCCACATATTATTTTATTAATTTTTTTTTTGTGAATAAAAGTTTAAATGTTATATTCTTATTCAGAAAAAGAAAATTTTAAAAATATTATGTGAAAGTCAATTTTTTTTAACACTTTAAAATACGTGCAGAAAGTCAAAGCGACACTTATTTTGGAACGGAGGGAGTAATATTCTGTTGTGAGTTTGAGAATGTCTATAATATTGCTCACTCTTTATTTGGGATGTCTAGAACTTCTCAATGGTTCACTTGATGATAAGAGTTAGTTCCTAAAACTCAACCTATATTTTAATAAGTCTATTATTGTTAAAATTATGTGGGATTTGCGGATTGCAGGGTCACACTCTTTTGTTCAAAGAAATTTAGATGCTCAATTGCTCTTGCTGTTAGAGCCCTATATGTAAATTTTAAGTTAATTAGCATTATATTTCAGCAACATTAAAGCAAAAACACAGATAGATATAAATAGGATCAGCAAGAAAAACATATAGGGCAACCAAGCAAGAAATAGGATCAGTTGTACTCTGATGATTCTTTCCAGAAATCTAGAAACCTGAACCTCTTCTTACCGGAAATATGTTAACTTTAAATAACTTTTTAGAGCAATTGATTAGCTCGAACACACAAACATCGCCTACAACCAAGCCATTCTCTAGTGCAAACATATGCCAACCCCTAGAAAAGTTGGCACCGACACGAGATATTCTGCAAGTCACTGGCCAGGTTCTTCCATCCGAAAGTTGAAGGCTAACGTTGCAATGGTACTGTGTTACGTATGTAGTGAAAAACTTCCTTGGCACAGCCTGCAAGAAAAGCAATGGGATGAACTTTGAGAGAGACACAATAGACCGAACACTATAGTTTTAATAGTCTTTTTTTGAATAAATCTTGTTTTAATAATTATGCTGCGATAAATGCAATTTGTTTCTTTGCTCTTTTTCACTACAAGACAACATATGGATGCTATAGTTAAAGCATGTGAAACTTAGATAATACAGTGTAGAATTTGTAAACACACACATGCATCCATTGAAAAGCTTACCAAGGCAAATTTTCCAGACACATAAGAGGGACACATCTTGATTTCGAAGAAGGGGTTTGTGGATTGGAATGCTGTAGCTGATACAAGCGTTCTAGCATGTTTAGCTATGCTTGCTACCTGCAAAGTTTTCTCGTTGACCTGATGGCTGGCTTTTGCACAAGCTGAAACTGTTTTTGTATCCTGTGCTGATAATGCAACACAAATTTCGAAATCCTCTTTCCTTCCAATATCATCATCAGTGACTTCTTTTCTTTTTCCCAAGCCAGTACTAAGGTAAGTTTTTTCACTATGACTAGTAGCAATCAAAGGGTACTCTATTTCAGTAGCACTCTTGTCCATTATGATCACATGAAAATGTGAATTCCCTTGATATCTGAACACTAACAAGTGACCAAAACATATGGAGTAATGTGCTGCAAAGTCGGGCCAACCATGTTGAAGCCAAACCTCAGAATCACTTCTCTCCAGTTTCACTTGCCAAACTGAACCGGCCGGGGTCTTGAGCACAATACAGTCCGCCAAATCATCTCCATATGCAGTCATAAACTTTCTGGGAATCATCTGTAAGAAGTTAAGTCTTTAGAAAACAGTTCTTTGACTTGTGATACTAATATATATCTAAAGCATACCCGCAATACTGAAGGGTTTGATCTTGCATAAAAAATTAAAGATATTCAACCCTTGGACTGCCACAAAATCAAAGTTCATTCCCCAATCTAATCCACCTTGACACAGCACTTTAACATTTTAGTCATAGAACATTACAAGAGAGTGGTCCAACCTGCCCAATCCCGACAGTGACGGACCAACCCCAAAAAATTTTAGTTGATATCATTCTGATCTTGACCTAAAACCAGGACAAATCCACAACTACGATGGAATACTTTTAATGTTCTTGAAATTTCAAGTTCCAGGCTAGTATACATTACTGGCTCTTATGCGCCTTTTGTTGGTCGTATGATCACACATGTGACGACGTTACAAAACATCTGTGATGAGGATTGTATTAGTTCTTATCGTGCTTCTTAATTTTTTTTGTAGAATTGTAGACAGAAGTGTTACACTCTCATCCCGCATGATGGTAGTGGGAAGTAAGTCGAGGATTGTATCAAAATTCAAGTCAAAGATAACATAAGGAATATGCAGAGAAAAAGTTAGCTGTTTGAAGATAGGTGACAGATAGAAGGTCGTACTTGAGAAAAAAAGAGGCCAGATCACTTCTCAAATGATCAGTGGCCTTGGTTCTTCAGTAAGAGAAAACGGGCATATGCCAATAAGTGAAAATGGATCAAAGCATATGTATTACATAGTTGCAGGTTTTAATTAATCCAGGGAATGCATATGTATGACTAAATTTTATGCTGAGTTCACTTCCTGCACATTTATATTGACTAATAATTATGATGGCATTATAAATTAATGTTGAGTTAATGTAAATGAAGATCAGCAGATGTACGTACAGAGATCAATTTGGTGGCATGGAGTTGGATCGCCTGACACACACTCAGAGAGAATAATGACAAAGAGGATACTATGTATCCACTTAATTAATAAACTCTTAAGTACTGTTTTACAGTTCAATTCTACTTATCTTTTCCTTTGAAATCTCTATTTCAAATGATTATCTGTATGATTGGTACGGGAGGCTGCAGTGCACTCTATTTCGTACAATCTAGATGGCTTGCCGGTTTAGCCACTTGACTTGTGGTAGGAACCTAGAGGTGAAAAAGAATTAGATTATAAACATCTTTGGGTCTTGCAAACAAGGTGATGGATTTATGGAATTATTAATTACTCTAGCATTTCTTGAACTCAAATACATTTTATTCAACAAGGTTTACTAGCTTTTGTAAAGTAGACTATATCCGGCACACGACAGCACCATTCCAACTCTAGCTCTATTTCAGCAGGGTCCTAAGGCATCTCCTCTAACGGGATCTTCTCTTCTTGACCCCTCTCTTGATGCCCGTGTTTCTGAGTTATTCAACTCACCCCCGGATCATTAGTGAGGTTACAGGGCGAGTAGAGTCGAATGTCAATCCAGGGCTGCCCTTGTGGGAGGACTTGCTGAATGATATATAACAAGCTCTACCACAAGTACCAAAGTCGAATGTCAATCCAGGGCTGCCCTTGTTGGAGGACTTGCTGAATGATATATAACAAGCTCTACCACAAGTACCAAAGTCGAATGTCAATCCAGGGCTGCCCTTGTTGGAGGACTTGCTGAATGATATATAACAAGCTCTACCACAAGTACCAAAGTCGAATGTCAATCCAGGGCTACCTTGTTGGAGGACTTGCTGAATGATATATAACAAGCTCTACCACAAGTACCAAAGTCGAATGTCAATCCAGGACTGCCCTTGTTGAAGGGCTTGCTGAATGATATATAACAAGCTCTACCACAAGTACCAAACACGTAAAGTACAGTAAACTGTAAATTATTTAGATAATCATGACGTTAGTAAATCTAATGGATTTATGAAGTTACCAATCCAAGTAATAAAGTATACGAACTGAATATTTATAATGTTTATCATTCACATTAATTGTAGGTAAGGATACCTATCCTAAAAGAGATCATTTCAGATATTTGACCACCGACTCAGAAGACGCATTGTAATTTTGTTTCGTATTGGATTTCTTTGTTCTTTTTGTGAAGGAACCAGAATACAAGGTTGGCTGATATATGTTATGTTGCAGATATTTTTTGTTCTTATTATTCGCATCTTGTAGTTGGTTTATATTTGATCATGAATGTTGCATAAGCACAATCCCCACAAAATTTAAAAAAAAAAAAAAAAATCTAAAAACTGCCACCGGATACGTTACGCAGCACAACTAAGTGTAAGTGGTAACAATCATAAACCATCAAGCATCAATCCATCACAAAGTGTAGTGTCATGCAATAACTTAAAAAGTTGTAAACCAGCACAGTCAGAGTAAGCAAACACTTATTCATAGCTCGTATGTTTGGGGAAAAATATTAAAATTTCATCTAATAAATCCGTATCCTATCGAAAAAAAATCAGAAAACAAAACTGCAACCACTTGCCTAGTTGCCTTAACTACTCTGTATGACTGTATCTCTCTCTCTCTCTCTCTCTCTCTCTCTCTCTCATATAAAACACACTTACAGAGGAAAAGGAAAAGAAGCAAAGTATGAAAGAACTTACTAGCCTACTACTCGGGGTAATATTAGAGACAATAATCTTGAAAAAACTGCGGGGCTTCACCAGAGAATCCATGCATGTACCGGACTAGATTTTGTACCTGTCGCCGGGCAGAAGACGCCGAATAATGAGGAGTAAACGATGTCGTTTAGATATTTAACTTTATTATCAGAGTTTGTTTTGGGAGTGTGAAGAAAGGAGGAGAGAGATTGTCGTCATGTCACACTCAGTCCTACACCTACTTCCCAAGAATATACATCTAACAAAATTCCATAAAATTAGACATTTTTTTTCATAATTTTTTTCCATTTTATTTATTTTTAAATTAATATATTTAAAGAACTTTTATATATTTATCAAAAAAAAGAACTTTAATATAAGTTTTTTTTTTTCAAAGTACCTTTTTTTGTCAGGTTTTAAAAGTACTTTTTTTTTGAATAATTAGGTCTAAGAAAATCCTCAGGATGTATGATCTCTAAATAAAAATAATTTTAAATATATACGCTATATATTTATGATGTGTTAAAGATATTATTTAATTAATTTAAATATCCTAATTTATAAGTAAACTAGAATGAGCAGTCACCAAAATTTCTAGTTGTGGAATTGGTTTTGCGTTAATGAATTGAGAATATTTTATAATATGGAGATAATACTATAGTATCAAGGGTTGGAATAAATTAATATTAGTTAATATTAGTTTTAATGTTATTAGCTTAAAATTTGTGCGGTGCACGAATGTTTTTTAATATAATGAATTTTTTTAATTTGAATTAAAAAGTTTAAGACATTAATTTTGTAGACTTAAAATTTTAAATGATATGATCTGATAATAATTATATATATGTTGTCCGTGATATTTTTAGAAAGGAATGAATTTTAGTTTGAAAAAATTGAAAAGATGAAATGTTTTAGCTGAAAAACGTAATCAGTTAGTTATTAGTTATAATAATATTATTATTTTATTTTGCTTAAATAAAACTACCCGAATAGGTTGTATTGGAAAAATTAAAAAAAATGGAAAAGGTAACATATTTTAGCTGAAAAAGATAATTGGTTAATTATTTGTAATTATAATATAATATTTTATTTATTAAATAGAATTGGTCATAGTGTTGTTAAAAAAGAAAAAAATTAATTAGATAAAATATAAAAGATAATGTATTTTACGTAAAAAGGAAATTGATTAGTTATTTAAAATTAGAAAAGGTTGAAACTCTCTAGATTTTGAACAAGCTGTATATATAAACTGGACTAACATTGTTTTGATGGATTAGTATATTTTATTATTTAGCAAAACAGGGTATCACAGTTGGCTGGTAAAGCAAATTTTACTCTAACGCAGCTGACAGACAAAATCCATAATTATTGGGAGTCCAAGTTTCGTGGAGTTTTAATAGGATTAAGATTCTGTAAGGATTCTAATTAGAAAAACAGATCGTATAATTATATATGGGCTCAAAAATGTTTTTCAACGTTTTTATATATGTTGAGTATGGAATACACACACAAGAAAATACAGAGGGAGGAGGGGGCGAATGTATTTTCAAACTTTTTCTCCAAATATGAATATTAAGAACGATTGTTTGAAGGTTTGAATCTGTTTGATGTATCTGTAGCTAAGTGTGTGTGTTTGTGTTTAACATAATGTATAAGTGCAGAACAAGAACACAAGAACACAAGAACACGATCACTCACTTTAATCTAAAGTTGTATTAGATAAAGATTTTGCTACAATCGGTGAATACAAATGTTAGTATTCTCAGCTTCGTTTTCTCAGAGAGATGTTATCTATGATAATGCGTGAAAACTTCTCTACTACTCAAGAAGTGAGGTTGTACACTTATAGAACATTGTTCTAGCAGCCTCAATTAGAGTTCTATTATTTCTCTCAACAACTTCATTTTGTTGTGGAGTCCTTGGAGCTGAGAATTGTTGTGAAACACCATTTTCTTTGCAGAATGCTTCAAGAATGACATTTCTAAACTCTGTTCCATTGTCACTCCTTAATGCAATCGCACTTGCATTGTTGGCCTTTGCTTCTTTATCAACTTTCTTTATGTGCACAATGATTACTTGTGGATCCTCATCCTTTGATGCTAGAAATTCCACCCATCTATACCTTGTAAAGTCATCAATCATCACCAAGACATACTTCTTTCTTGCAAGTGACATAATATTGACAGGCCCAAACAAGTCCATATGAATTAGTTGCAGTGGCTTAGTTATTGATGTCGCTGTCTTTGACTTGTGGCTTGACCTTTTCATCTTTCCCTTTTGACAAGCCTCACACACTCCTTCTTGACAGAATTCAAGTGTGGGCATGCCTCTCACTAACTCTCTTTTGACTAAAGAGTTAATGGCTTTAAAGTTCAGATGTGATAACTTTTTTTGCCACAGCCAACAATCTTCATTTGATGCCTTTGAGTAAAAGCAACAAATTTTATCCTTGCTTGTAGAATCCATATTGGCTACAAATAGGCTTCATTTTCTTACTACAGATAGAGCAAGTTCACTAGTCTTCTTGTGAGTGATCAAACATTCATCTTTGTCAAAATCCACTTTGAAACCCCTATCAGTAAACTGACCAACACTCAGTAGATTATGCTTGAGCCCTCTGACCAGTGCTAGATCTTCAATGATGATATTACCAACTTTCAGTTTGCCATATCCCAATGTGTTACCAATGCTGTCATCTCCAAAAGTAACCATAGGACCAGCCTTTTCTACATACTGTGATAGCAGGGCCATATCACCAGTCATATGGTTTGAGCATCCACTGTCCAACACCCAAATGACTTTCTTTTCCTTTTCTTTGCACTGCAGACACAAATGTATTACTTCTTCTTTGGTACCCAAACAAGTTTGGGTCCACCTGGATTAGAAATAGTTTTATCATAAACAGCATGCTTATCAACTTTCTTAGGGCTGACCTTCTTATCACAACTAGGAGTCTTAGAACTTGAGTTCTCAGACTTAGGTGATAGAGGCACCTTCCTAGCTTTAGAAGGACTTGAAGACTTTGACCTTGTGTAGTGTGTGTGAGAATTGTGACTGATACAACCATCAATGAATTGCATTCTCAGATTGAAACAACTAGTCATAACATTCATATTGTATGGCATACAGTCAAATTTATCACAGAATGGAGAATCTCTATGTCTTAAAGGCCTAGAGCAATCCACTACACCATATATGGTCTATGGTAACACCCAAAATAAGTGTTAAAAATGCTAAAAAATGTTACCATAAGATTTAAGGCAACACTTTGGTCAATTTTGAAGGTGTTGGGAATTTGCATGTGGGCTTAGAGGTTAAGCCAACACATTTTGTCAAAACTATGGCAACATCAACATGATGTTGCCTTAGGCACTTATGCCAACATTTCATGCAAAATAGCAACACAATTTCTGATGTTGGCATAAAATCTATGGCAACACTGTCTACTCAACACCAACACCCTTGCGATGTTGCCATATAGCCTATTTCAACATCTTTGTCCCTCTACAGCAACACCGGTTGGTATAAATTTTCTGAAAATTTATATTTTAATTATTTTTTTTTGGATTTTGTTTTATTTATGATATTCTTAAAATTTTCAAAAATACAATAAAAAATTAACGCAAGTCAAGGTAAATTAAAATATAATTTGAATGAATCACATTTATCAACTTTTATAAACCTAAAATATATCACTAATTCCGTTACAAAAAATTACTAATTACACAAGTCAAATCATTATACATTAATAAGAAGGTCCTTAAATTCCTGTGGCATTCTGGAACTTGCCCAACTCTCCGCATTCATAAGAAGGTATGATTTTTTATCAATTGCTAGTTGTAATTCTTCAGCAGCCTCATGCACTTCTTCTAGCAAATCTCCTGGGGTTAATTTTTCCATCCTTTCAACCTTTTCTCCAAGCTCAAGTAACACTTTAGCACCTGCAGTGCCAACTTTCTGAATCTCGCTGCTAAAGACCTGTCGTAACTCAGCTGCTACCTGTAAATGTTAAATTATAAATTTGATATCAAATGGCATATTGATCCAAGTCTGTGCGCTTGCTTACTAAAGCTTCCAGCATTCTAAGTAGAAGAATTAATAGAACATATCAAAGTGTAAAATTACCAATGTCTCTGATGCAATTAATGCAATAGGTTGTTCTCTCAAAGGGTAATGAAATGTACCTGCAGTCGATCTCTGATATCCCTTGTTGCTGCAGACCAGGTGCTCCAGTATTTTGGGAAAAACCACGGTCACACTGCAAATGCATCTCCTTTACTTGGTTTAACCAATTTTCCTGAGTACAATAATTCAAATTGGATGACATTTAGGTTCCCCCAATTTTTATAAGAACTAAGAAGTGAAAAGGGAGCTAGTGAACCAACAGTTGTTAATTGCAGGAAATTACTATTCCACAAGTTTTCTAAAAAACTGCAAAAATAGAGTTCGTCATTATACTTCAGTTCACTGGTACATTGTAAGTGACAGCTACTATATGATCCTCGGTACTACAAAAGTAATAAATTTTTGTATTCATTATACATTTTTTGATGTCTATGTTTGATGAATTATTGGTGAACCTAACACTGTTTTAATAAGGACTTTTGTAATAGATAGTAGTACTTAAACACACTGGGATAGAATAATCCTGTAAAGGACTTACCAGTTGTCCTTCTTCAGAAAGTGTTTTTTCCATCTGACTGAACAGTGCATTCCATCTAGCTTTGTGCATGTCTGCTGATGAATTGGGGACATGCATTCTTGTAACATAGGGATTAATACACCAGATTAAAAGTTCATTATTTCTTGTTATCGTTGAAGTTTATATATTCATTGTTATAGTATATGCAAATTATCGCATATACTACATAATTAAATCACGAACAGCTCGAATTATGCTTATGGACATAATAGAATTTCTATATAATCAAATCAGACACATATTAAATCTCCAACATTTACTGCCAAGTACTAGTGACTAACCTGTTTTGAAACACAAAGGGTATGAGCAAGCCGTGTCTTCCTAGATCTGTTTGAAAGTGAACAAAGCATAGATTAGATGTAAAACTTCAAATATTCTATTCCATTTCTGGTAATCTTTTCCTAGTTGGGCTTTGTTACATATAAGTTTATAACATTTAATCAATAGGCTGTCACTGAGTTGATCACAACCACAGGAAGAGGAATAGAGTCTACGGAATAGAGACAGATGTACATGCCTGTCTGCTTGATCTCCCTTGTCCAGAACTCTAGTGTAGTGCTCATAATAAAAGGCACCAATTTCCTGTGCATCAGATTCTTTAACCCTGGAGGCAAGACTTAAAACCTCAAGACTTGACCATACTGCTGGTAGTTCATGTGTGCATACGATAATAGATTATAATATTTCAGTAGAGGAGTAAAACATTAAATGATAGGTAAATCTCATTCAGCTACCCGCATTATTTCCTACATGTAAATATACTAATTTTAGCTAATAATAAGAAATTGAAATGTTTGAGGAAATATGAAGGAAAGATAAATAAATTAATTATCACTTCCAACATAAATAGAGAAATGATAATGAAATGCATAGAAGAAATATTAGTTACCCGGTTCAGTCGTTGTAGAAGGCTTGTTTTGAACTGCATCACCCCTCTTCCATTAGAGTTTGGATCCGTTCTGTCCCTTTTATCAAGTGCATAAGCTCGACCTTAAATTTAAGATGCAAAAAAGGGTAAACCAGTGAATAATTGAGGAAAATAGTAACAAGTCACTTTTAAATTTGGTTATATGCTACAATAAAATTTCAAGTGCAGTTTACATTATCGTCAATACATATTTCTCTAGATATTATCCTCTAAATGCATCATTTCTATATAAACATGAAACTTCTATAAACACAATAGTAGCAGGTACATAGAATTTACGACAAAACAAAAAACATGATATGACATAAACCTCCAACAACATTGTGTCAAATCCACATATAATCCAATTAAAACGACTCTAGTTTATCACCAAAAAACTGAACCGCTAAAAGAAAACAACAATCTTATCTCAGAACAAGTTCTAGTTTAAAATTTGTATAACAATTAAAATTGTCAAAAACTTACAATGTATTGAAATATGTTAGACAAGTTCATATATAATTATGTTTCTTTTGATAACAACATAATTATTACATACAAAAATGACATATCATCAAAAATAAAAGAGAGAAACGAAGGGAGGAGAGAGAGAGAGAGAGAGAGAGAGAGAGAGAGAGAGATGGAGGAGAGAGAGAGAGGGAGAGATATACAAAGAGAGAGAGAAATAATTTTAACCTATCAAATTTTAACCTAGATAAATTTGGATGCCTTTCCCTGGCATGAAGCAGGTTTAAATAATTCTATCTTCTCAAAATATTTACAAATAAATCTGTTGTGCTTTCGACTAGTCTTAATGTTAAAAACAAATTTGTTACATATACAATGACACGAGGGAGTATTCCATTTAATAGTAGTAACATCTGAAAGAGCTAGAAGATTTAAAAGTAAAAACAATTGTACCTTTGCAAATACATAATGCTTTTGGCTTTAGTTGTCCTGCATCATAAAATAGAGGTAACTTTAAAAAAACTACGTTCAAGGGAAAAAGATATGTAAGCATAGGTAACTTGCAAGAGTTCACTTTTCAAGCCAGAATGAGATGAACTCATCTATCTAAATAATAACATAAATTTATAAGGATCCAGACACTCTAAATCCTGTAAGAAGGAAAACTGAAGGTTCGTATGGCTCCAAAAAGCGGAAAGGTGGTGAATGCTCAGTGTTGCAGAAGACACAAAAATAAAAATAACACAGTCTTCCAGGGTATCATTCTGCATTTAAAGGTTTTAAAAAGATCCAAAGATCATACAAATGAATAATGCATTTAAAGTAATGTAAAGAAAATCACTCACAGTGGTTTAGCACCGCTGGGTAATGCATTCTTTTAGGCATCTCCCTTAACATTGCTGATATCAGCTAGAACTTTTCTTCCAGAGTTTCTCATCACTGGGAACAAAGTAGGTGTGTGTGTCAAAAAATTAGTCCTGCGTTAGAATCTCAAAGAGAATCCAGGTCTCACTTACCAGATTTATCATTCCTTAATCTAGTGTTCTCTATGTTCTTGAGACCTCCTCTTATCTTCAGTACAATCGAACAATGAAAGAAAATCATCAATAAAAGTATGTACCAAATTTCATCACTTCCATAATTAACACTTCAGGAAGTGGGAAAATACAACAGGAAAGAAATGTAGTTGCAATAACCTTGGAATTGGTTGCGGTGGCCTGACACCCAGTGTTAACAGGTAAAACTTTCCTTCTGCGAGGATATTAAATTGAAATCAATAAATGTTGATATGACAACTACTGTATGACAAGCTTAGAATGAGGAAAACACAACACATTACACTATGCATTCTCTGTTCTTCCACAATTCTTTCCTACTAAAAAATCGAGCCATAAAAGTCAATAACCCTTGTTTTTTTAATAATATTAGATGGTGGATTTCTCAAAGTATCGTAAGAACACACACACACACACACAGTGCAAATATAAGTAACAACCGAAAAAGAAGAGAATAAATTCATCGAATACCAGTGATAAGAAACATAAAAAAATCACTGTAAGAAGTAAGAACATACGAAACAAACTTACTTTATTTCATTATCAACAGAATCTCTGGGGCGAGGTTTGACTTTATCATTTTCTGCATAAATCTTGAACTTTCCAAATCCTACTGTATCTCAAATTAAAAACCCCCAAATAAAAATCATCAAGAAAAAAGAAACAAAGTATTGCAGTGCAAAGAACACAAAAAAATCAAACACATATAATTAACAATTACCACTCTTGCTATTAGTAACGTCTTCCGTTACTCGACTCGCAATCAGCTTACCCTAAAAAAAACCAAAGGGATGAATATCAAGTATGAATAAACCCTAAAATTAGAAAACCTAGGTGGTTAAATGAAATTAGGGTTTGTGCGCACATTAACAACTACCATTGTATGTTGGAATCTACTTGTGAAGAACTCTGATTTTGATTAGTTGTCGGCAAAATGATAATTAAATTCCATATCAATTAAACAATTATCAGATCGCGGACTGGAAGAGAGAGAGAGAGAGAGAGAGAGAGACAAAGAAGGGAAAGAGAGAGGTCAAACCAAGCTAACAATACGCAAATCGAAGCATACAAATAGAGATTTATACCTCAAATTGATATCAAATACCTTCAAACACAAACCATGCTTCGATTAACTCTAATTGAATTCTTCAACCAAACTTTGATTAACCTAGCACAAACCCTAATTGAATTCTTGTACTAAACTTCATACCCAGCTTGAATCATCTTTGAACCCTAATTGAATTAGTGAGAGAGCTAGTGAGAGAAGATCAGTAATAGAAATGCGAAAGAAGTGAGAGATGAGAGTGTGAGCGGAGTGAGAGAGATGAGAGAGATGTTTTCATTATTTTATTTTGTTTTAATTTCTGAGCGGGTTGTTTAATTTAGAGTGAATATCTGAGTGGGTTTTTATTTCAGTAATAGCGGGCTTCTTCCCCCCTTTTTTTAACATTTTTTCAGTTATCTAAGGCAACACCCTTTCATGTGTTGACATTGAGGACTAAAATGAATCTAAGGCAACATGAATGGCAACATCTTGTTATAATGTTGGCTTATATCAAATTTATTCGATTTTTAGCATCTAAGGCAACATTTAACGTGGCAACATCGATTTTCAGTGTTGGCAAAGACCATTTGTGGTGTAATGATCATAGAAAGGTTTAGGCACACTACCAACAGGTTTCTTGCAAGCATGAGTTAAATGATTAGTAATAAAACAGTTTTGACATGTTTTCCTAGGGGCATTTGGCACATAAGCATAATTGTTATCTTTGGTAATCCCTAATTTGCCATTCCTGTTTTGTTTCTTCTTAGCCACATTTTTCACATATTCATTCTTTTTAGCTGGTTCAAACTTAATAGATTTTTCAGTTTTAGAATCCACTCCAGCAGGATTCTTGGTTTTCAATTTGGCACTCTCACTCTTAGAGGGTGCTGGTTGTTCACTTGATTGCGCTTCATCCTCATCAATCAACATTTGCTTGATGAGTAAGGCTTCCTCATCAATTTCAATTGTTGACACTTTAAAGATAGGTGCCTTAGCATTATTCAAAACATGAGGCACATTCTCATGAACAACTTTGTCATTGTCAATGACAGCACAACCTTTCCTCTTTTTGAGAGTGTCATAGTCAAAACCAATAGCAGCATTTGCATTCTCTAGATGTTTTTCATGATAGGACTACAATAGGCTAGAGGAGTTCTTAAATGTTCTAAGTTTGAATTCATTCTCAGCTAACTCATTCCTAATAGCCATTTCAAGCTGACTAGCACATGAAACCTTATTCTCTAGATATTCTATGTCTTTCTTAAGGTTTTCTACTTGCATGGAAGCTAGCTCTAATTCCTCATTCCTTTTGTTTAACACTTCATTCTTAGCAGACAGTTTCATAATCTCTTCATTAGCAGCAGTCATACTAGTATGAATGTTAAACATTTTAACAGATAGTTGTTCAATCATATCCTTATATTCAAAAACAGACATGTCTATAGTAGTGAGAGATGGTACCCGAGAGTCTGATGAAGATGTTTCTTACTTGGAATTGGCCATCAAGGAATAGTTGCAGAATTCTTGCTCTTCTTCATCACTGTCAGTATCATCCCAACACTTCCCTTCAGCTATGTAGGCCTTGCTTGGTGTTTTCTTCCTAAGAAGGGCTTCATACTTAGCTTCAAGCTCAAGAAACTCTTTATCATTCTTCTTAGGATTCTTGAATTCACTAGCAAAATGCCCTAGGTCATTGCATCTATAGCATCTCACAGATGACCTATCCACATAACTAGTTTTGAGTTTGTTCTTGTTTGGCATTACAGGTGCTTTGCTCTTGTTGAATGAAAGGTTTTGAGGTCTAGGTTTGAAGGGTTGCTTTCTCTTGAATCTGATGTTTGGAAATTTTATGGCCATAAAGGCATATGATGTGTTTTCCATGCCATCTAGCTCCTCAAGAATGTAAAACTCATCTTCTTCTTCCTGTTCCTCAGCAACAGTCTCAGGCAGCTCCACTACTGGTTCTTCATCTACTATCTCTTCAATCCTCAGTTGGCTTGTAGAGACTTCAATGTCCTGTATAGATTTGTTTACAATCAAGGCATATGATGTGTTGATCATCTTGCCTTGGTTTGCTTGAATAGCCCTTTTCCGCAACAGCTCAAGCTCATGAGTCTTTAACACACCATAAAACACATCATATGTAACTTTATTCAAATCCCTTTCCCTTGGAGAAATGACCCTTTGCTCTAGGTGGTTTGGTGAAGAGAGTAGAAACTTCATATTAAGCTCCTTGGTGCTGTAGACTTTTCCATTCATCTGTACCTCAGTAACCAACTTGTGAAATCTCTCAAACATATCAATAATGCTTTCTTTGGGCTATGCCATGAAAGCTTCATACTGTGTAACCAATATATGTTTCCTGTTTTCTTTGAACTCCTCTATTCCTTCACACAGAACCTCAATATGATCCCACATCTCTTTTGCAGTAGTACAAGAGGCTATGTTTGCAAACATTGACATATCCATTGAATCTATGATCAACAGCATGAGATGACTGTCAAGGGTAACCTTTTCCTTCTCTGTATCTGTCCATTTGGATGGTTCCGTGGCCACATAAGATCTTGGAATGGTCGTGGTTCCAACAATCTTCTTAGCAATCTCTTGTTGTGGAACAAAAGGACCATTCTTGAGAATTTTAGAATACTGGGGGTTTGAAGCTTTGATGAACAACATCATCTTTATTTTCCAGAGGTTGAAGTTATCTTTATCAAACTTTGGGACCTTCACCGTTCCTGCTGTGTTTGGTGTATTCATGATCTTTTTTTGTTTTGATCAACAGCATGCTCTGATACCACTTGTTGAGTATGCAACACACATACAAGAAAATACAGAGGGGTAATATTAGATACAATAATCTTGAAAAAACTGCGGGGCTTCACCAGAGAATCCATGAATGTACCGGACTAGATTTTGTACCTGTCGCCGGGCAGAAGACGCCGAATAATGAGGAGTAAACGATGTCGTTTAGATATTTAACTTTATTATCAGAGTTTGTTTTGGGAGTGTGAAGAAAGGAGGAGAGAGATTGTCGTAATGTCACACTCAGTCCTACACCTACTTCCCAAGAATATACATCTAACAAAATTCCATAAAATTAGACATTTTTTTTCATAATTATTTTCCATTTTATTTAGTTTTAAATTAATATATTTAAAGAACTTTTATATATTTACCAGAAAAAAAGAACTTTTATATAAGTTTTTTTTCAAAGTACCTTTTTTTGTCAGGTTTTAAAGTACTTTTTTGATATGGGCTAAAAATAAGCCCTAAAGACACATTTAGTGTTGCATTAATTAGACCCGGTATGGTCCGAACGTGGGGCCCACCAACAGGGTCCAAAGTCCTATTTTTAATATTAATTTCGTAATTAATATTAGGGGTAATAAACAGCTCAGCAATAAGTGTCAGATAAGGACATTATCTCTACATGACTTAGCCTCCAAGGCATCCAATTCGATATGGCAACAGACTCCTACAAGGAAGGAGTCTAGAACTTTCCTCAAGGAGGTGACTTATCTATTAAGTCTCCAACTCCTACCTTAATTCTAAGGCTTCTCAGCCTATATAAAGGGCCTGACCCCTCATTCTCAGAACTACGTTGGCTTGATTCTCTAGCAATACAGAGATACGTAGGCATCTTGTGAGGACCGATCAGTCTCGAACGCAAGAACAACCATTAAAGCTCGAAGCTCACCATCCCTTGTATTTAATACATATAAACTCTCGTTTTTATTCCACAACATTTTTGTTTTTTGAATAATTAGGTCTAAGAAAATTCTCGGGATGTACGATCTCTAAATAAAAATAATTTTAAATATATACGTTATATATTTATGATGTGTTAAAGTTATTATTTATTTAATTTAAATATCCTAATTTATAAGTAAACTAGAATGAGTACTCACCAAAATTTCTAGTCGTGGAAGCGTTAATGAATTGAGAATATTTTATAATATGGAGATAATACTATAGTATCAATGGTTGGAATAAAGTAATATTAGTTTTTTTTAACCGAAGTAATATTAGTTAATATTAGTTTTAATGTTATCAGCTTAAAAGTTGTGCGGTGCACGAATATTTTTTAATATAATGAATTTTTTTAATTTGAATTAAAAAATTTAAGACATTAACTTTGTAGACTTAAAATTTTAAATGATATGATCTGATAATAATTATATATATGTTATCCACGATATTTTTAGAAAGGGATGAATTTTAGTTTGAAAAAATTGTAAGATGAAATGTTTTAGCTGAAAAATGTAATCAGTTAGTTATTAGTTATAATAATATTATTATTTTATTTTGCTTAAATAAAACTACCCGAATAGGTTTTACTGGAAAAAAAATGGAAAAGGTAACATATTTTAGCTGAAAAAGGTAATTGGTTAATTATTTGTAATTATAATATAATATTTTATTTTATTAAATAGAATTGCTCATAGTGTTTTTAAAAAAGAAAAAATTAATTAGATAAAATATAAAAGATAATACATTTTACGTAAAAAGGAAATTGATTAGTTATTTAAAAATAGAAAAGGTGAAACTCTCTAAATTTTGAGCAAGCTGTATATATAAACTGGACTAACATTGTTTTGCAGGATTAGTGTTTATTTTATTAATTAGCAAAACAAGGTATCACAGTTAGCTGGTAAAGCAAGTTTTACTTTAACGCAACAAGCTGGCAGGCAAAATCCATAATTACTGGGAAAAGAGATCGTATAATTATATATGGGAAAAGAGAGTTTCGTGGAGTTTTAATAGGATTAAAATTCTGTAAGGATTCTAATTGGGAAAAGAGATCGTATAATTATATATGGGCTCAAAAATGTTTTTCAACGTTTTTATATATGTTGAGTTTGGAATACATACACAAGAAAATTAGGGGTGTAAATGAGCCGTGCCGAACTTTAGAATGTTCATGTATCTTTTGTTAAGAAATTATCGAACTTGAGCTCGAACTTGAATCGAGCCAAAAAATGTGTTTGACCTCGGCTCGTTAAGAAAAAATGATGTTCGCGAACGGTTCACAAACAACTCATGAACATGTCTCATGAACTTGCTCACGAACTTTTACTTCAAACAACTCATTAACCTTGTTCACAAAATTGTACAAACGAATCAATCTTAAATATTTGAGAAACATATTCTTATTTATATTTCACGATAAACTTGTAATCTACTTAAAAGTTGATTCATTTATTTGTAAATCGTAAAAAAATATCGATTTTCTTACAAAATAATATAAACTAAGTTAAATCTATATACTATAAACTTAAAATACTACTGATCGTTACTATCATCATGATCATAAAAATACTAGTTTTTTAACATAAAATCTATAAAATATCAAAGTCATTCAAAAGTATTAGCCTTCTCACATAGAAACCACAATCTTATATGTAAATTTTGACATAGATTTTATATTTACCATATTATCTCCCGATATTCTATAAATTCCAAATACCAATTTATAGAAAAAACAATTATTAATGTAATTGTTGTGTTAAAATAACTCATTTTGGTCTTTGAATTACATATTTTCATGTATAACAAGTTATTTTAGTTTTAAATTTTACACAATTATTAAGATATATTAATACCTTTTTCTATGTTGCGGTTGTATAAATAAATTAATACATCACTAATTTTTAATATTAAAATTTAGCATTTAAAATAATGTAATATTTAATTTGATAACATATTTTGACAAATATAGATTAGTTATAATAATTGCAAGACTTAGTTGTTATTGTTGTTATTGTTGTTATTGTTATTGTTATTGTTATTATTATTATTATTATTATTATTATTATTATTATTATTATTATTATTATTATTATTATTATTATTATTATTATTATTATTATTATTATTATTATTAATCAAATTATTAAATAAACAATTATAATTTCTAGCATAGCAAAAAAGATATTCTAATTAATGGTGTACAATTAATAAGAGTTTCGAGAGTATATTCTAATCAAACATATATTATAGTTTATACATACGAGATTATTTATCGAATTTGCTTATAAACTACCAATGAAATCGTTTACCGAGCATGTTAACGAGCTCAATTATCGAATTTATTCACAAACATGTTCATGAGATATGTTCACGAACTATGTTTACGAGCACGTTAATCGATCTTGTTCGCGAGCTATTGAGTCGAACTTTACCGTGATCAAGTTCAGCTCATCGTTAAAATCATGTTCAAGATCAACTCGTTTGTGAATCGAACCGAACACGAACCGAGTTTTTTTTGAACCAAACACCGAACCGTTCGCGAGTGTATCGGTTCATTTACAGCCCTAAAGAAAATACAGAAGGGGGGTGAATGTATTTTCAAACTTTTTCTCCAAATATGAATATTAAGAACGATTGTTTGAAGGTTTGAATCTGTTTGATGTTTGTGTAGCTAAGTGTGTGTGATTGTGTTTAACAGAATGTATAAGTGCGGAACAAGAACACGATCACTCACTTTAATCTAACATTGTATTAGATAAAGATTTTGCTACAATCTGTGAATACAAATGTTATTTTTCTCAGCTTCGTTTTCTCAGAGAGATGTTATATATGATAATGTGTGAAAACTTCTCTATTGCTCAAGAAGTGAGGTTGTACACTTATTAGAAAAGGTGTACAACATACTTACTATAAATGTAGTGACAGACAAAATTACTTTCTAATTTGTCTATCCCTATTCGAGTAAACATCCAAGCACCATGTAGTTTGACTTCTCTTTAATCTGCTCAGATCCACTTCTTTAGTAGCTTGTCTCCTGTAACAACTCTCTAAGCTTCTTGTAGACTTTCCGAAAGAACTTTACAGTACTATGGTCCTGAAAGTGTTTCTGGCTTGATGCAGACTTCTGACTTGTACAGCTTCAGTATTTTGTCTTCAAGAATCCATTCGAGAAATGACCAAGTGATTGATTCGAGAACAGAAGTTGTTTGCACAGATAACTCTGAGTTCTCGAACAACACATTTCTTGGCATATCGAACCACTTCTCGAATGAATCATTTCTTCATGAATCCTTGACTTATCGAATGAGGCCTTGCTTGTGGAAACCTTGAGATGTCGAACAGTTTCCTGGGTCCTTTAGATGTCGAATGTCTAACTTCTAGAAAACTTGTCGTCTCGAACAGACAAAAGTACTTCTCGAATTAGTACTTAGGCAAATCTTCAATCTTCAAAATCCAACTGTGTTTATTTTGACAGCATATTCTTCAAACTTGAGGCATGATCTCTGAATCTTCTTTCAAGCATTATTTCATGACTAAATTTATACAGATACACAGCTAGAATTTTGATGCCTATTACAAGTACTAAATACAAGTAGAAAATCTACAACTACAGGGTTCCCCAGTTAAGGGGTCATGTTTGTAATGTAAAACATTTCAACCAATTAGGCTTGTTATTAGATGTGTACATGCATTCCTCTTATTTTTATTATCTCTTAAATCCCTATTTTATTGTTATTAGACTAACAATATAATTATCTCTTAAATCCCTATTTTATTGAAAGTTTTGTTTTAAACGTTTTATCTAAACAAACCTCTTTTTCTGGGATTTCTAAACCTAAAGAACGTTGTTCTACAAACGTTCATCTTCTTCTCAGTTTATCCTTTTCTAAATGTTGTTCTTTTTGAACATTGAATTTGAATTAGCCTTATAACAAATTCGTGAGATTTGGTAGTCAAGACCATTGCCTTGTTGTTTGTTTAATTTAATTTTCTGTTCAATATAAAAGGACTTGTGGTTTTTCTTAAAGAGGGTTGTTGAACATCATTCTAAAAACACAAGTATCTTTACTAAGCTGATTTGATATATCTATATACCCCTGAGCTCTATATACATAATACGATTCAGATTTCTTATTAGAGTTAATAGATTGATTTGTAACTCTCTCTATCTTTGTATTGTTCAACTTGTAAAGTTGGTAGTTGCCGGATTGTTGAGCTTCTGAAACAAGGCACTAGTACAAAAATGATCTTTTACGTCGCCTATTATACGTCGGTTCCCCCCAAAGGCAACGTATTAAACAGTTGTATACGTCAGTTCTGCCTAAAGGCGACGTATATTTACATTTTAAAACCTTTTTTACGTCGGTTCAAGAAAAACCGACGCATATGATAATATTATACGTCGGTTGAGGAAAAGGCGACATATATAATGCTACTATATTCATCGGTTGAGGAAAATGTGACGTATATAATGTTATTATATACGTCGGTTGAGGAAAAGGCGACGTATATGATGATATTATATGTCGGTTGAGGAAAAGGTGACGTAAATATGATGACATTATACGTTTGTTAAGGAAAAAGTGACGTATATAATGCTATTATATACGTCACTCTTAATATAACCGACGTATAAACTTTTAAAGAAATTAGAAGTGGGTGTTGCGGATCTCATTCTTTAGTGCTAGGCCACGTGTCACACTATTATTGGGTAATACTTGAGCACATGGATTGTGCTTCTTTAAATTATTTAAAGCCGTTGGATCCAATTAACAAGATCTTGACTGTTCATTATTTTTTCATTTTAATTTCATATCATTTTAACTCTCTTTTTCATTTTAAGATCTCGATCGAAATCTCTCTTCTTCTTTTTTCCTTCGTCCTTAGTCTCTCCCTCTCCTCCTCTGTTTCTCCGACGAACCCCGCCACCGTCGGCCTCACCATCGCCGCGGTGGTTCTTCCCTCTCCCTCCCTTTCTTCCTCTCTCTCTCTCTCTCTCTCTCTCTCTCTCTCTCTCTCTCTCTCTCTCTCTCTCTCTCTCTCTCTCTCTCTCTCTCTCTCTTTCTCTCTCTCTCTCTCTCTCTCTCTCTCCATCTCTCTCTTCTGTCTCACTTCCATCACCAACCCCTGCCTTGTTTTTTTGTTTCAGTTTCCGAGTTATGTGTTTTGTAATTTCTGATTTCAGGGTTTGTTTTTGCCGAGTTCTAGGTCGAGTTTCTTTTTGCTGGTTTTCGTTGTTTTTTGTCCTTCCTGGTGAATTGGCCAAGCACGTTGTTTCTGAGGGCACCAAGGCGGTTACCAAGTTCACTAGCTCTTAAGTGTTTGATTAAATATCTAGGTGAAATGTTTAGATGTGGATTATAGCTACAAAGCCAAGTCTACGTTTGTGGCCAATATGTTTATGGTTTTCCACATTATTGGAAGCTGTCAGGTAGCCAAATAGCTAAAACTTAAGCACTTGTGTGATAAATGTTTTTTTTCTAGTGTTTGATACTGACTTTAATTGTTGGTCATTGTCAGATTTATGCAATGCCGGTATTTGATATGATAGAAACAGTCTTGGTCAAGAAATTAAATTTCCACCAAGTTTTGCCCTGCGCTTTGTTTCAAGGAACCTATACGTTGGTAAGTGACATGGTGATATATACTTGCAAGTCTGAAGAATAGTCTGCTATTGATTATAATTTTCTTACTTTCATCTTTTACCATGTCTGTTGGCATTTGTTTCCCTTTCTTTGGCAGTCTTCTAGGATTTTTCGGAGGATTTGCCTTCGCCCCAACTACGTATTTTGTAAGCAACTCACCCTTTTCCATTTTTAAGGGATATTGGCTTAAGAATAAGAAGCTTATTTCTAATTCTCCAAAATTTTTGTTCTTGTTTTTAGCTTCCTTGTGTTATGTGGCTGGCTATCTACAAACCAAGGAGATTTAGCCTCTCTTGGATTGCCAACTGGGTATGTTTACAGTATAAATGTATAACATCGTCATAGGGTTCTTATTTTTTCCATACTCCTTGAAATTACGTTTGATTTTGTTTGATTTGAATTCTTGAATATCATATTTGCATCATTATGGGAGTCTTACTGATGATATTTGTAAGAACTCTGATTTTTGGTTGGAATTAAAACTTTTATTATGGAATGGATATGGATTCCAATGTTTATATGCCATGCAGAATGCAATAGGTTGATAACTTAGATTAGAATAACCTATCTCCTAGAAATTAGGATATGGTGATTCTAACCGAGGAAGAATATTCTCATGTCATCCAAATCGATATCTGTTATTAGTCCAGTGGTTCCGTAAAAGAGTTAAGGAAGGCTCGAAAGAGAACAAGGACATTTTTCCATATATAAGGAATAAAGAGAGAATAAAGAATGAATAGTGTTATTGGTGGAAATGAGAATATTATTAGACGACGCTATATAGGAGTATTTAGAACGGATTTCTGAGTTCGTATTAATGATCTAGGGGCGAAATAAGTGTTTGTAAACGATATCAGATTCAGAAAAATAACACTTTCATTTTCTCCGAGATTTCCCTGGACACCGAAGGATTTAAGGATTTATTTAAGAGATTTGAGGAATTTAAATTCAAGGATTATAAAGGAGGATTGAGAATGATAGTTTAAATATTAAGAAGGTTTCCGGTCAAACCCTAATTAGAGATCCTTGAGATATTCCTCCGAACGATCAATGAAATTAAGCAATAATCGGACAAAAGATCAAGCAGAGGGTCAAGGTACATGCATGTGCTAGTGGATAAGAGCAAGTAACTAAGTAGTACAAGTGTAACTAGCAAGATTAGAAACCAACCAAGCACTCAGCTTCCTCACCACTAATCATCAACACTTGTCCATGCCGAATACATCATCCATGACCTATGCACTTTATTAAAGCTACTTTATCCAAGATATTATCATGATACATCACTTTATGCTAGAGGAGTGCAAGAGAAGCCAAGCAAAACACCAAACTCTCTTCATCTCTCCCATTTCCAACAGTTCAGATTTTTCAGAATAGGGGTCTTTGTGTTTTTTTTCACCAGGTTCTACTCATCAAAAAATCATGAAAAATTTCACGAAGCTTCAACACAACAAGATGAAGTTGTGGATTTAATTTCATAATTTTTGAAGATCGTTTGAATGGTCAAATAAATTCGAGAAGATCGCTCTATTTTTCCTCTTGAAGATGAGCACTTCGAATTTTGGAGTTTTTAAGACTTCAAAATCCAACTTCCAACCATTGTTTGATCTCCAAATTTTTATGGTAAGTCTTACATTTCACAAAAATGATCTCCTAGAAATCTTAGCTTCAAAATCCATTGTTTCCATTTTCAAAAAAAATCATTCAAGTGGAGGGTGAATAGTAACCTCCATGAAATAACTTTGATTTTCTTTATTTCTTTGATGATCTAAGCTAGCTTAAGGGCATACAAGGACTATATAAGGATTATTAGGGCTACTACACACTCCAAGGAAGGTATAATACTTGAAATCCTTGTTGTGCTAAAATAAATACAAGTTTAAATCGCAAGCGTACGATTCAATCATTGAAATATTTTATGTATCGATCCACGGTGACTAACATTTTCGTAAACTTAATTTTCAATTTAATCGAATTAGGACAAGTGGATTTTTGAGAATTTGATTGGATTTTATACTAATTAATTCCGGAAAGAAAATTTAGTCTAATTTTTTTTAAAAGAAAATTAAATTATTATTCTAACTCTAAACTAATTAATTAAAAATGAAAAGAACGAAACTAAAATTATTTTAAAATTAAATTAAAGTTAAAATAAATTTCAAAACTCGAACGAAAACAGATTTTATTTACAGAAAACTTTTACAAAAATTTGACATGGAGTGCTCGTAAATTTAACTAACCAAAATCACAACCAGCACTACAATTTTGATCCAACTCAAACTCAAAAATTAAACAAAAAAAAACAACACAACTCGGCAAACAAGAAACTCAACAATTTAACTCGGCAGCAAGAATTCAACTCAGCAATGCAGAATCGAACAACTCGGACACATACTCAGTCGAACTCGGCAAACAAAACTCAGACATGAAACTCAGTAGCAAAATACAATGAAACAGACTTGAACACGCAGCGAATTTCAACCATCAACAACCAAATTCGACAAAACTCAGAATCGAATAATCAAACAAAACGAAACTCAGCAAAACAGTAGATGAACTTCAATTATCCGCAAGGAACTCGGAATCCAGACAATTAGAACGAATCAGAAACACAGTAATTAAATTCGAAACACCCACTCGACAGAACAAAAGAGAGACAGCACACAAAACGAACCAGAGGAGTCATAAGCTCGGTACAAAACTCGAATAAAATAGAGAAACTCGGCAAAAACGAAGGGGTTTGTGGTGAAAAAAAAAGAGGGAGAAAAGGAGTTGGGGTAAGAGAGTGAGATGGGTATTGTGATTGTTCAAATAAAAGACAGGGGAAGGGGAAATCAAAGGGGAACAAGGGAGGGTGCTGTGTTTGCAGAAATCGAAGGTAAGAAAGAAGGGAAGGAAGGATGTGAAAACAGAAGAGGAAGAGAGGGATGTGTTTGTTGAGAGAGAAGAAGAGAGTTTAAGAAAAAGACTGCAAGAAAACAAAAGAGAAGTAAGAAAATCGAAAGAGAAACAAGGAAGATGAATTGGGTTTGATGGTAAAGAAAACAAGGGATGAAAAATAAAAGCTGTACTAATTTGTAGAAAAACAGGGCAAACAACTAAAGGCTTCGAATTAACAATTTAAATGGAGATAAAATTACTTTCTAAAATTAATTAAAACAAATATTTTTGTGATTGTTATTATTATTTTTTAATTACACTAACACATAAAACAAGAAAATTTAGATCTACAATTAATAAATATAAAGCCCACAATAAAATGGAAATTTAAAGGGGAATAACTACGATTATTAACTAAGAATCGTTACTTTCTACCCCAAGTGGTTAGCATTTCGCTACTTTGTCCACTAATCGGATTTACGAAAATAACGAGAGCAAGGCAACATAAACAAGAGAGCAACACAAGAAATTAAAGGAAATAAAAATTGCATTAATTAAAAGAGGAGTGTTTACAAAATTTAGAACTACAAAATAGGAAATTAAAGCTACCCCTAAAACTACCCTAAAATCTAAGTTCAAAATTACAATGGGGGGTGAGGGGGTATTTATAGGATAAGAATTCGGGTTAAGGGGAGTGTTGGGTAAATCTTTGCCCTACACCTTATAAATGTGGTGGACAAATCCTAGCCATCTATTTGTTTCCTTCCCCCTTATGCTTTGATGAGTGGATCTTGGCCATACACTTATTTAGTGTGTTGGGATGATCTCCACCTTCCACATGTCTTCAAAGATTCCTTTTCCACCAAGCTCCTAATTCTTTTTCCTTTTTTCATTTAAGTCCTTTTTCTTCCTCTTTTCCCTTCCTTGCTCTTTATTTCTTTATTTTGCCATTTCTTTATTTATTCACGAATTTCCTGAAATGCAACAAAATAAATTATTAAAATACGAGTTCAATCAATAAATAGGTAATAAAAATATGCAAAAATATGCACTTATCAAATGCCCCCATACCTATCTTTTGCTCGTCCTCGAGTAAAACAAAAAGAAAAAAGATATCTAAAAAAAGTCCTATGCTCCTTTTCGTATGCGTCACGGGTAATTTTAGGTTTACCTACCCGTTAAACCCATAGACGATCTCTACAGGAGGAGTGTTGTCTCCTAAGGGTTTACAGAAGATATACCCATAAAATCTTTGAGATAATCAGCAAGTATCCAACTTTCCTCTTTTAGTCTAGCTTTCATTGGTGTCAACAAAACAATTTTTTAGGAAAATACATGTCTTAAAGATTATTCTAATAATAGCCAAGTTATAGGTTCCTATTAGATATAATTGATGTAATGTTTCAGTGTTTAAGTGTAACAGTGAAATATCAGAGTTTAACTGGAAGGAAGTCAGAGTTTAGTAAAGTCTGACTGACAGAAGCTGGACAGAGTTTAGTAAAGTCTGTCTAGAAGCAGCGCGTATGAAGTCAACAGAAGATATTATAGATTAATTGAAGATTGATATGGAAGCGAGATCTTTGGAGAATGGTTAGCTATCAAAGAGATCGAGTTGACTTAGGAGACGTGTGACAATCTGTAATTGATATCATTGTATAGCTGATTATTAGGAATATCAATTAGAGATTGTATCGAAGCTGTATTCTTATATATACAGATAGGTTAATCCTAGAAGGATAGAGAACATTAGAATTATTCATTCTTATTGTAACCTAGCAGCTCTTTGTGATAGTTTACATCACGAAGAGGGTTTTTAATACCAGAAGATTTAAAGTGCATAATCATCTTAATTGTCATTCTCTCATCTAATATTGATTATTAGTGTGTATTCGGCATAACAATTGGTATCAAAGCCATATCTGTTAAACATTACAGTTTAAGATCCACACACACACACAGAAATCATCATGTCTCAAGTTCCACCTCCATCAGAGTATGAAAATGCTAAACCCACTGTTAGTCGATATGAAGCTATTAGGGTTCCTATTCTCAGGCCATCAGAGTATCCCATCTGGAGGGTAAAGATGACCATGTTTCTGGAAGCTATAGATGTAGAATATCTTGACAGGATTAATGAAGGGCCACACCTGCCTACAAAGTTGGCTCCTGCTGTTACTGGTCAAGAGGCCAAAATGATTCCTAAGGAGAAGAAGGATATGACTCCTGAAGATATTTCATCCATTGCTAAGGATGCAAAGGTGAGGCATTTACTTCACAGTGCTTTGGATAATGTTATGTCTAACAAGGTTATTGGCTTGACTACTGCAAAAGAAATTTGGGATGCTCTTGAGGTTAGATGTCAGGGAACTCCTACTATCAAGAAGAATAGGAGAAACATACTCACTCAGGAGTATGAACATTTTGAGGCTAAACCTGAAGAGACCATGACACAAACATTTGACAGATTCTGTAAACCGTTGAATGATTTGTCATTGGTTGACAAAGAATATAATTTGGAAGATTCAAATCTAAAGTTTCTTCTGTCTCTACCTGAAAAGTGGGATGTGAAAACTGCCACTATTAGAGACAATTATGAACTTGATGAGACCCAAATTGATGAAATTTATGGGTTGCTCAAAACTCATGAATTGGAAATGGAACAGAGAAACAGGAGATTCAACAAAAAGGCTAAGTCTGTTGCTCTTAAGGTTGAAGAGAAGCCTATGAAGAAAGAATCATCCAGGAGAAAAGCTAAAGGAAAGGCACTAGCTGTACAGTCTGATAGTGAGTCACCAATGTCTGACAATGACTCAAACTCAGATGAATCATCTGATTCTGAGGATGATGAAGAAGAGATAATGCAGATGGCTTCCTTGATGGTTAAGACGTTCAAGAAAATGGGCTTCAAGAATTTCAAGAAGGGAAAGAATTTCTCCAGGAATGTTTCCAATTCTGACAAGAAAAGCTTCAAGAAGTCTGATAAGAGAGATTCAAGGGGGAAGAAAGACAAGTCTGAAATCCAATGCTACAAGTGTAAGGAGATCGGCCACTTTGCTCCTGAGTGCAAGAAAGGTAAAACTGATAAAGCACTCTACACTAAAGGCAGAAATTGGGCAGACACTTCAGATTCTGATGAAGAAATGAACTATGCTCTCATGGCTACTACTGAATCAGAAACTTCTGAAAATCAGGTACCTCTAACTACCTATGCTTATAATATAGATGACATTTCCCAATTAAGAATTTATCTTAAGTCATTGCATATAAGTTATATGGATCAAACTTTAGAGAATGAGAGGATTAAATCTGAGAATTCTGAACTTAAAGAGAGAAATAAAATTGTTGAAGAAAAGTTAAAAAATATGCAACAAATTCAGAAAGAGAGAGATGATGCTGTTTCTATAGAACAGGATTTGCTTCAGAAATATAAACAACTAGAATCTGAGTTGGAGGAAGCAAATAAGAAAATTAGGACTTGGACTAATTCTGGAAAGGACACTCAACAGGTTTTTCAAACAGACACTGTTGGTCTAGGTTATAATGAGGGAGATGAATTAAGATTTCAAAGTCAAGTTAAAATCAGACCTCATTTTGTACATGGAGCCAGTAAATTTTTGTCTGATAATGAAAAAGAAACTGTTAAGGTCAAATCAGTAAAAACTTGTGCTAAACAGGTTAATATTGGTTTGATGACAGATAAACAACTCAAACATAAACTGAAGGAGTTAAAATCTGTTAAGAAACAGGGAGTGTCAAATAAGAACAGAAATGGAAAAGTAGGCATCACTTCAGGAAATAAACCAATGCTTGCTAGTTATGCTCCAAGAAAGACATGTCATAACTGTGGTAGTACTAAGCATCTTGCAAATTTCTGCAAGAAAAACAAAAATATAAATTCTTTACCTTCCAAGTCTGAGGTAAAGAAGGATTTTGCTAGAACTAAGCCACAGACTTTATGCACACACTGTGGAAGCACTTGGCATTCCATTTATACTTGCAGAGAGTATCATTCTATCTATCATAATTACTATGAACTGAAACCCAATCTGAGATGGGTTAAAGTTAATACTGCAAGTGTAAACTCTGATACTGTTAGCTCAAACTCTGATAATGTTAATTCCGCAGCTAAAGCTAACAAAGTTAAGAATGTCAAAGGATCCAAGCAAGTCTGGATCCTTAAATCTAACTCTCAGTAATTGCTTGTGATTGCAGGGCAACAGGGAGGCAATCCTAGTCGTGGACAGTGGATGCTCAGGACACATGACTGGAAATAAAGCCCTGCTATCAGACTATGAGGAGAAGGCTGGCCCAAAAGTTTCCTATGGTGATGGCAATGTAGGAAGAACATTGGGATATGGCAATATTAATCTTGGAAATGTCATCATCACCGATGTAGCTCATGTCCCAGGACTCAAGCATGACTTGCTATCTGTGAGTCAAATCTGTGACAAGGGATATCATGTAGATTTTCAACCTGAATATTCTGAAGTTATCAGCAAATCTACAGGAAAGGTTGTTCTAGTTGGTCATAGGCAAAACAACATTTATGAAATCAAGCTCTTAACAGACTCTGTTGGAAAAGCTGTTTGCCTATCTACAAGAATGTCTAGTGAAGAGAGTTGGAAGTGGCACAAGAAACTCTCACATTTGAATTTGAACAACATCAATGAATTGATCAGAAAGGATCTTGTAAGAGGACTCCCAAAAGCTCTGTTAAATGTTGATGGCCTATGTGATTCATGTCAAAAGGCCAAGCAAAGGAAGTCATCTTTCAAGAGCAAGACAGAATTTTCAATCACTGATCCTTATCATCTTCTGCATGTTGATCTCTTTGGTCCAGTAAATGTTATGTCTATAGCAAGGAAGAAATATGCTTTAGTCATTGTTGATGAATACACTAGATTCACTTGGGTGTATTTTCTAGCAAAGAAGGATGAAACTGCATTAACTCTGATGGAGCATGTGAAGCTTCTGGACAAAGGATCAAGTAACAAAGTCAGAATCATCAGAAGTGATAATGGAACTGAGTTCAGGAATGCAACAATGGAAGAATTCTGCAAGAACAATGGAGTGAAGCAAGAATTTTCAGCACCTGGTACACCACAACAAAATGGTGTAGTTGAAAGGAAAAATAGAACCTTGATAGAAGCTGCCAGAACTATGCTTGATGAAGCAAAATTGCCAACTTATTTCTGGGCAGAAGCTGTTCAAACTGCTTGTTTTACTCAAAATGCTACACTGATCAATAAGCATGGAAAGACACCATATGAGATGGTGAATAAAAAGAAGCCTAACCTGAAATACTTTCATATTTTCGGGTGCAAATGCTTTGTTTTGAAGACTCATCCTGAACAGCTGACTAAATTCGAGTTAAAAGCAGATGAACAGATTTTTGTTGGCTATCCACTGTCAACAAAGGCATACAAAGTTTATAATCTGAGAACAAGAGTGGTTATGGAGTCCATTCATGTGTCATTTGATGACAAGAAAATAACTGGACTTGAAGATGTGGATGAACATGATCAACTTCGTTTTGAAAATGAAGATTTATTCTCTGATGAGATAAACTCTGATGAAGCTGAATCAACAAACACTGTCGAAGTATACTCTGAGCCTCTACTGGTGAATACTGAAGAAATTACTTGGCCCCAGCAAAGGAGAGAACCAGTTGAGGGGGAGCATGGTCAAAATGATGACTCAAACACTGAAAACGAGTCACATGGTGAATCTGGATCAGACAATGTTGAGTCAAACGCTGATGGCTCAAACACTGTTGACGCAAACTCTGAAAGCTCAAACACTGACAGTTCAAACTCTGAGCAGTCGAATTCAGGGGGAGCTTCAGAAAATGGACAGAGACAACAAAACAATCAGGAGAACATTGATCGAGGGGGAGGATCAACAACTGAAAGAAGTCATTTACCTTCAGCTAGGAAATGGACAAAATCTCATACACCTGATTTAATTATTGGAGATCCAGATGCCATAGTAAAGACAAGGAGTGCAACAACTAATGAATGTTTGTTTCATGCATTCCTTTCTCAAACAGAACCAAATAAAGTTGAGGAAGCTCTTCAAGATTCTGACTGGATAATAGCAATGCAGGAGGAGTTAAATGAATTTAAAAGAAATGAAGTCTAGACACTTGTACCTAGACCAAAGAACAGATCTGTTGTTGGTACAAGATGGGTTTTTAGAAACAAAACTGACAGTGAGGGTGTAATCACAAGAAATAAGGTTAGATTAGTGGCAAAAGGCTATTCTCAGCAGGAAGGAATAGACTATGATGAGACTTTTGCTCTAGTTGCAAGATTGGAAGCGATAAGAATTTTTCTAGCATATGCCTCTCACAAGAAATTCAAAGTATGTCAGATGGATGTGAAAAGTGCTTTTCTCAATGGAAAGCTAGAAGAGGAGGTGTTTGTGGAGCAACCTCCAGGTTTTGTGGACCCCAAATATCCAGATTATGTCTACAGGCTAGATAAGGCATTATATGGACTTAAGCAGGCACCAAGAGCATGGTATGAGACACTTGCTCAATTTCTTCTAGAAAGTGGATTCAACAGAGGTACAATTGACAAAACTCTGTTTTATTTCAATCAAGGGAGTGACCTCCTTCTAGTTCAAATTTATGTTGATGACATAATTTTTGGGTCTACAAATAATAAACTCTGTGAAAAGTTTGCCAAGCTCATGCAGTCAAGGTATCAAATGAGCATGATGGGAGAGCTTAGCTATTTTCTAGGCTTACAGGTGAAGCAAACAGATGATGGAATTCTTATTAATCAAGCAAAATATACCAGAAATCTCCTCAAGAAATTTGGTATGCTTGAATGCTCATCTGCAACTACTCCCATGGCAACAACAACAAAATTGGACAAAGACACAGGAGCACAAGTGGATATGACAAATTACAGAGGCATGATAGGGTCTCTTCTTTATCTGACTACAAGCAGACCTGACATCATGTATGCCACCTGTCTTTGTGCAAGGTTTCAGGCAGATCCTAGAGAACCACATCTAACAGCTATGAAGAGAATTTTCAAGTATCTAAAGGGCACTATTACTCTGGGCTTATGGTATCCAAGGGAAACAGACTTCAAGCTAGTTGGTTACTTAGATGCAGACTTTGCAGGTTACAAGGTAGACAGAAAAAGCACAAGTGGGAGCTGTCAATTTCTGGGTAACAGACTGGTCTCATGGTACAACAAGAAGCAGAAATCAATTTCTACTTCAACAGCTGAGGCAGAGTATATTGCAGCTGGTAGCTGTTGTGCACAGATTTTGTGGATGAAGAATCAATTGCTGGATTATGGATTGAGGTACAGTAAAATTCCTATTTACTGTGATAACCAAAGTGCTATTGCTATGACAGGTAATCCAGTACAGCACTCTATGACCAAGCACATCAGCATAAGGTACCATTTTATCAGAGAGCATGTGGAAGAAGGAGACATTGAACTGCATTTTGTGTCTACAGACCAACAGCTAGCAGACATCTTCACCAAGCCATTGAGTGAGGCAACGTTCACAAAGCTGGTAAATGAGTTAGGAATGATCTCTGGTTTCGACTAGAGAAAGTGGTTAGACTCAAAACTTCATTTTTCCTCAAACTCTGTTCCACATACTCTGTTTGTTAAACACTGTCTGTCATACTCTGTCTGTCAAACACTGTTTCCGTATACTGTTGGTTAAACTCCGATACTGTCATTGTCTGAACATTACACCTATGAAGAAATTGTATGCAGCATATTCTCAGTAATTAATCATGCATTCTTCTGAATTATTTGTGATTAAATCTTAGACTGTGCAGACAAATTTACACTGCATAATACTGTCCTGCTATTTTTAGCATCTCTTAGTTTATTTATCCTAAACTCTGAATCTATAAATACTATCTGCATTGCCTCTCATAAAACAAACTCTGTTTTAAATGACACTGTGTAAATAATTAGAAGGACATGAATATATGTATACTGATTTGATTTATATGCTTTAGATACAAGCAGTTGTGTTATAGAGATTTTTTAATTGGGATTAATCTAATTACAAACCCAGTGAGTTTTTGAGCCATATTGCATATCTTTTGCAATTTATTCATTTGCTTGAGTGTTCACAGCTTAGTTGCATTGCTAGCAGTTGCTTGAAATCTTTCCTGAAATGCATAACATTATATTCTGATAAAATGATAAAGGCAGTAGGTTACACCACATAATTCCCATATTTACCAAACACTGTTTACATGATCCATTAGTTAACCCATTGAGCCTAATCATATTTTTCGGTGACACACCATATTACTGCCTATAAATTTTTTTTTTGTATTGGCCAATCTGTAAATTTGAACCCAAATTGTCAAAGGCTAGTACTGTACAAAAGGAGTAATAAGGTGAAGGGTTATTAATCTTTAAGAAAGGGCATTCATTTATGATTTGAGATTGTGTACCTAATAGTTGACTAGTGCAATAAATTACAAAGGATCAGTATATCTTGCGTTACTATATGTTATTTAGCTCTCTATACATAAAAAAAAATAATAATAATAGAGAGAGCATATTATTGTCTGATCCTTGTTTTAGAGTCAACTAGTTGAGGTCAATAAATTGGATGGTATAAGGATGTCACTTGCTAGCTTTTGACATTAACCTACTTTAGCCTTCTTTGACATACCTTGTCCCAAGCCTGCATTACAACCCAATAAAGACCTTTTGATTATCATTTGTAATGTATATTGTGTTCAAAGTTAGATTAATATCAAATGTCAAGCATGCTTCTGATGTTGTTGATTCTGAGTGATATACTTACCTGTTCTTGAGTGATATTTTCATTGAGTGAAAGGTGAGTCCTTATTAATTTCCTAAATCCCAAGAAATTTCTCGAAAATGCATACTTGTACAGTTAGCATGTTTATCAACTTATTTCTGCATTTGACATGGACTTTTTGATTTTATACATTGTCATTAAATACTAGCAGTTGACTATAAGAGTTTGTGTAGACAGGGTTTACTCGTTTATTTTATGGATTTTATAAAATATTAGATGCTTTAAATACTGTTTCGGTAAACTCTGCTACACACACATATATTTGCACACCTACACAGTTTTTGAGGAAGTCATGATAATAAGGTTGGATAATTGATAAACACTGTTGGATTTTGTGAATTATTCGGAGGTACAAATTTTTGTTCATGATAATTGATTTATTTGGAGTATTTCGGAAATTGTTTCATATTATTGCCAACTGTTATTTGGTAATGGGGAGTTAATCTTGACATTGGAAACAGGAGAGAGAAAGTTGTGAGGAGTTAAAGATATGAGAGTGAATGGTAATCATTAACTGTTTTTACGGCGCATGCGGTTTAACTGCACCAATGCATGTGTGCCACGTGTCCCACTCACACATTTCACAAGAGAACTGCCGTGTGCCTTAATGATTAAAACTCTTGAGTTTTTATTTTTTATTACTTCTCTAATCTTTTGACACACAACGGTTCACTTATTCACTTAATCGATTTTCACTTTGCACACATCTACACTATGTTCTCTAGCATTCTAACTCCCATATTTCATCAAACACCTTACCTGCTTACTCTTTTCTTACTCAAAATGGCAACTAAACTGTTTCATGATAATGGATTGGCATATCCTACTAATAACTATGCTGCACCCTTGAGTACAGATGTTTCTCCTGCTGATTTCCATGTGATTCAAAACTTTCTGAGAGATTCCGAGATTGGCACGGCTCTCACTGCTCCACAACATCTGTATGGCACTCAGATTGCCTATTTTTGGCATCATTCCAGTTATGATGATGGAGAAAATGGCACTCCGTCTATCACTTTCACTCCTCTAGAGAACAATTTTGTTATTACTCCAAGGACAGTGAATGAGGTTCTTGGTTTCGAGACATACACTTCTCATGATATTGTGACTGATGTGAACTTGAGGACGATGCTCACAGAGATTGGGTATGCTGATTCAATGGACAAGCTTGGGTCCATTACACGCCCAAAATTGCGCAAGGAGTGGAATTTTTTCTTTGACTCTATCACACGGGCGTTTGGCAACAAAATAACCAATTGGGATGCTATTCCAATTGACAGTCTTCAGATGGGGTACTCTCTTCTCTACGGTACTAATTTCGATTTTGGTACTCATGTCTTAAAGAATTTAGGAGAGAGATTAGCAAATTTTCCTACTACTGTTTACTATGCTCGTTTTTGTCAATTACTATACAATTCTTGTCTGCCTGGTCAACAAGTTGTTGAAGCAGATGAAATCAAACCTTTCAAGTTGACAAAACGAATATTTGCTGATTTGGTCAACAAGGATGCAGATAAGGCTGATTTACCTGCAATGGTATATCCTATAGCCGTTGCAAACTTTCTTGTACAACCCCAAGAACCACAACAACAAGAACCACAAACTTCTCATTCTAAATCACCTGTAACCCAAATCAACCATCAAACACTGTCAACCCCCAAACTCAACCTGCACCCTCCATAGACATTAATGAGCAAATTTCTAAGTTCTCTCGTGTTGAGAGAAAGAAGGGAGGAGGATCAAAGAAAACACTTCACAAGAGACAAAGGGCAGGAGTGTTTCTCTCCAAGGTGCCTTCCACTGACAATGTTGAATCTGAGCCTGAGATGCCCATGAAAAAGAAAAGGAGAACACTGATTGATGAATCAGATGATGACATTCCTTTTGAAGCTCCTAAAGTGATTTCTAAGGAGATGCCTACTGTTGACACAGTAGAGGTTCAGCAGGGACACAAGGATGGCATGGCTGCCATTGAAGTCTTAGAGCCATTGTTTCAATATTCTGAGCACATTGCTACTCCAACTGCTGCTCTCTATGAAGCTACATTGCTAGCTGAGCAAGCAACTGCTATCATTGAAGAATCATTGGCTACACATACAGACTTAATGTCTGATGCCAATCGAGCAATAGATGTTGGAATTGAAATTGACCAACCATCAAAGGCTGCAATCTCTGATGCTCAAATTGTTCAAGAATCAATTGTTCTTGAGAAACCTGCTGTTAGGTCCAAATGTGTTGTAGAGGGGGGGGGGGGGGGTGAATACAACTTTTCAAATATGAGAAGCAATAAATACGATGCAATAAACGAACACACAGATTCAAGGAATATATGTCTTATATATAACTTGAAGTGGTTGCTACAACATTCATTACAAAATATAACAAAAGTTCAGAGAGAAGTGAATGATACTAAGCTCTGTGAATACACACTCTCTCTTTTACATGTGTTTCTCTCAAGAATTGCTCTAAGTAAAACATTACACAAGTACTTCTATTTATACTACATGTAATCTATGTCCTGTAGTCTTCAAAGACTAAGATATACGTGGCCCAATGATGTCCACATAAATCTTGCCTTATCTTGAAAGCTTGGAAATCTTCCAATCAGAAGATGCCATGTGTCATGTTGAAGCTGCACTCTAAGTAGAACTTCTACTTGAGAATTTCTACTTAGCCATCTCGAATTTCTAAGTAGAACTTCTACTTAGAAATATTCTACTTGGTCATCTAGAATATTTAGTACTTAGAAAATATTCTGGTCTTCAACTTGAAACTTCAATGCACATCTTGAACTTGTGATATCTTCATGTCTTCTTTATTCTTCACCAAGCTCTTGAACATGGATCTTTATTACTGACATAAACTTGCTATCAATGTCCTGACACTTGATGCACTGGTCTGGTTCATAAGTGACTAGTCTTGATAGTGTTTTTGCTTCTTGAATAAATTACCATATTCACTTAGTAACGTGGCTTTCCAATGTTCGCTTTCCTTCTTGTTCACTTGAAATCAATTTGTCTTGTTGATACTGATAGTTATGATCTTGATTCTCTATTTCTCAAATCACTGAGGCATGAACAACTTTGACTTGAACTTCTCTCAATGATTTCTTCTTGGCTTGATCATAGTTAACATGTTCAATTGTATCAATTACCTTGTCTTCATTTAGTGTTGATTTCTTGTGGCTTCTTGTTCTTGATTGTCTTCTGGTTAAGTATCTTTTCCTTTAATTGAGTTACATTATTTATAGTGTTACAAGTTTACACACTCTGCCTTTCACCTGCAGTTGATGATGATCTTGCAGAACACACAGCTGCGAATTTTGTTGAAATTGAGCATGTACATGAAGTTGCTGATGTTGAGAAAGCTTGTGTTACAAATGAAGCTGGTAATGTTGAGACACAGCCTATGCTAAACACTGTCGATCCTGCAGTTGCAGAGACTCTTCTTGAACATAATTTCTTAAACACTGTCAATGCTGAGACACGTGTTACAAATGAAGAAGAGGACAGTGCCAAATCTGTTTCCACTCAGGGCCCAGTACAAATTAATGCCAAGGTGCAAGCCTATCCTGTGTCTGGTCCTGAGGTTCCTACATGTCATGATCTTGAAAGAGAACACTTTGAAAGATCAGCTGCCAGATGGTATAAATCAGATTGCATTTTTCCAATTGGCAGGCAACAGACTTTGTGAAAAAGGCAGCTTGGTCCTTCTCTTCTTTCTGCCTTCTGCGCTTCTCCTTCTGTTGTTGTTCTTTCTTGTACACTAGATCGTGAAGCTGCTTCCACCTAGCATTCAACAGACTTACAGCTTCCATTTCTAGAGGATTCTTGGGCTCTGGATAAGGATGTTTGAAAAGCCTTCTGAGTTTGTCCACCTCCTGAGTAGTCCTGATCTTTGGAATGTCCTCAAAGTTCTTCATTATGAGCTGAGGTTTCCAATGTGCTTTATCAGCTTTAAACTGACAATAGATCATCTTGGGGTAGCCCATGACACGGTTAGTATTGTGGACACTAGCCGCATCTCACTCCATCCGCTTCTTTTCCACCACTACCTCAGACAGGTAACTCATGAGTCTCTGCTTTTCTTCCACATACTTATCTTCCACTTCGCCCCATTTGAATACATGTAATACTCTCTCCAGAAATACAACATCTTGAGTCTGTAGCAACCATGTTCTACTCATATGCAAGAGTGTTTGATTCTGGTCTGCATCTATGAATGCTAAGGCATCAGCTGTATCATCAACATAAGCGTGTATCCAGTATACACTATCTCTTCCTGGAACACCAACTGCCTCCCTTATCTCTCCTTGTTCCAGTGCTCCAGAAGGAAGAGTTGGAGCTTCATCTACATTCTTCATTGCTTGAAGAATATTCCATTTCTTCTGCATCAGCTCCGGCTCAATCTTCACGTTATCTAGAGGGTTTGGAGCAATGATATCACACTTCCACACCTCATTGCTCTTCTTGAATATGGCTCTTTCAATGATCTTCACCGATTTTTCTTTAAGCTCAGAAGTGAATCCCTTACTCATCATTTGTCTATAGACAGCTTTGAGAGATTCCACTGAAAGATCCATTAAATCATTTTCCTCCATGCTAACCCTCTTCATCTTCCCGTCAACTACCATCCGGACAAAATTAGGATATGCTGAGAATTCTGGACCCTTATCCTCTGCTAGCTGCATTAACTAATCCCTATACAGAATGCTTAGCTCCTCAGATTGAGAGTATTGAATTTTTGTCGCTAGCAAGAACCACTCTGACGCAGATCTTCTCGTTATGAATTGGTCATCCACATATAGGAAAGACGTTGGGACTCCTTCTACCAAAGACAAAATAACCTGCCACTCCTTAAGTGTTGCATTGTGTCCAACCCTGACTTTAGAAATTAATCTCTTCAACGCACTTATGTAGTCCGCAGTCATTGGATTCTGCAAATTCAAGTTGTAGAATAGATCATCTGCCTCCTTGTTGTTCACTCCTTTCGCACAGGGTCCCATCAATATCTTCCTTGCTTTATCCCACTTCTGTCCTATCCTTCTCTTGTCCAGATCAACTTGAGGATCAGCTAGCCTTGCAAGCTCATGATCATACTGCTTCCCTTGGAGCTCCACTTTCTTTTCTAGGAACGCAGCACGTTCTTGCATCATCTTCATTTTATGGATCTGAGCTTGTTCCAAGGCCAACTGTTGAGATTTAAGGGTTTCCTCATCAACAAGAATTTCTTCAGGCATTCCGGAAGACATCCCAGCACCTCCACCTTGTTCCTTCAAGGATCTCTTTATAGCATGTGCCAAAGGTACGTCTTCCATATCAGAATCTGAGTCAAGTACCTCATGTACTGTTTCCTGATGACTCAGGTCAACGAATGGCTCATCTTGCTCAACCATCATTGCCTTACCCTTTCTCTTCCTCAGAGCCTCTTCATCAACAGACGGCTCAATTTCTATTTCCTTGACAAGATCAGCATGTTCTTCAATTTCTTCGATATGAACTGCCTGCTATCTCGTCTGCTGTCTCGTCTCCTTTCCACTCTCCCCCTTAGGTGAGTTATCCTGAACACCACCTTGCTCCTCAAATCCACCAGCAGCATAAGAACCTCCAAAACCAGAACCGGAGGCTCCCGCTCCACTAGCACCACCTGCACCATCATCGGGGGGAGGTTGTTGCGACTCGAAACACTCCGGGGGCACAAAGCTCCTGAATGCGAACATCATTCTACTGATCTCCACAGCCATTATATGCATTGTAGACTCCATTGCCCCCATCCTTTCATTCAGAGTGCTTCCCAAGACACCACCAGCATGGCCCAAGTCATTGACCTTGTTTGTCAAAGCATCAAGAGCTGTAGCTTGACTTGCCATTCGTGCTGCGTAGTCATCAAGAGCCCTTTGATTGTTTCCAATGTTAATCCCGAACTGCCCCATCGTCTGCCCGAACTGCTTCATCTGATTTTCCATAGAAGTCATACGTGTATCAAGATTTTCAATATTAAGGGACGGTGTTTGGTTTAGGTGACCTCGCTCTAATACTCGTTTTGTTAGTATTTGGCGCTCGGTTTCGGGCCTTAAAAATGAAGGTCCCTCTCTCCCTAACCTCTCACACACACTCCCTGTCTCACGCTCGTGTATGTCTTCAATGATTTATCCAAAGTATGAAGCAGTACCTGCAGAAATTGGATAAGCAATATAATTGGCAGTTATGGGATCTATTTCTGTTCTGTCCTGAGTTGGAATCTCAGGCTGAGAGGCTACAAAGTGTTCTTGTACAACATCAGAACCGATCCTCTTTGCAGCATCAGTACGTACCGGTGAAGGTACGGATGAAGTTATTAAAACTTCATGTCCTTTTGAAGCAACAGTATCTTCAAAAGGTACAAAATCCTCACCCAAATCCTTATGTGCAGACTGTGCAAGGGGAGAATCACTCACGTGAGTTGGAGTGATTGAGTGTGACACACTAGGGTTTGACTGGGCTTTTGAAGTAGCAGCATGAAAATTTTTGGCTTTCTTTCGAATAAGAGGCTGCTCTTCGGGGTCACTCTCCTCATCATTTCCTACATATACATGTGCTGGCTTTCTGGCTTCCGTTAACAGGGGTGAAAGAGAATAAGAATGTGTGTCAGACTCAGAAATATAGCTCTCACCCTGGGATAGATCCTGCGGGCTAGCAGTCTCTTGGGTCTCGGAATCAGATACATAGGAAGAGGAATGAGTAGTATGCAGGGAGAGATTACCTGATTCATTACCTTGTTCATCATCGCTTTGCTCATCAGGAATCCCTTCAAATGCCTCAGCATGAGCAGACGGATTCTGAGCATATGATGAAACTTGCGATGATTCCGCCAAATTGGTAACTCCTGCATCATATGTAAGCCACAGTTGAATGTTTTCAGGAATTGACATCGGTTTACCTTGATGTTTATCCTGATTAGCAATTGTTGAAAGTGACTTAGTGTCCATCCCTAGTGGTGCAGATGTTGGGCTTCTGGCAAATCCCTGTCTAACAGCAAGAGCATCCTTCGGTATTAAATCATTAATCAGCATTTGTTGGAACCGAGGAAACCAGCAGACAACATCAGTTGTAGTGAGGTCTCTGCTTGCAGGAGATCCCATTGTAGCCACTATCTCAGAGAGAACTATGCGTCCATAATTTATATCCAGTTCTCTTGCTAGGGCAACTGCAAAGGTTTGCGTTGGAATTGGAATTTGATGAAAATCTTTTTCGCGTGCCCGAAAACATCTTGTGATGGCCTCGAAAAAATAATTCCATTCCACATGAAAGAATTGTTTTTGGATGTTTCCAGTGATCCGGCCAGTCGGAGGATAACATCCTATTTCTTCAAAGAATGTGAGGCGTTGTGCCGCTGTAGGTTCTGGATCATAAGCATCTTTGATCGGGAATCCCAGAACCCTGTTGACAATTTCTTCAATCACCTCATATTCTTGACCCGCTAAGGTAAACCTGAAACCGTAGGGGGTAGTTTTGCTCCCAAAAGTAACCGCACTAGTCCATAATTGCTGTAAAGCATCATGTACTAGTGTAGGTTTAGCAGTAAAAGCACAGCTAGCCTTGAAGTACAAATTAAGAAATCGTACCCAAAACTTAAAGCGCGGGAGTTGATCACCAATTTCCGTAGAAATATTATAAAAATTATTTTTAGCAAGTGAAAATTGGTTAGCCATTTTAATTAAATGTTTTTCCTTAAGAGATGTGATATTTTAATTTTTTGAAAAAACAAGTAAGTAACGAATTAAAGGTTGTATCCCCTTTAATTTTCCGAGAAGACCAAACAGTACTCTAAGAAATTAAACTACGGGATTCAAACAATAGCCAATTACTAAATCTGAATAGTCAATGAAGATGTAGATTCGTGTGTGTATACCAGTGAAATCGTGTGTGGATATAGATAGAGAATATGGAAATCGTGTTTTGAACATTTACACAAACACTTGATGTTCGTGTGTATGTATATGCGCGTGTATATGAATGGTTACAAAACACACCAACACAAAGATTAATGATAACACAGACAATAGTAGACTAAAAATTGGCAGCAATTTGTGATATGTATGAGTTTAATCACAAAAACAGGGATTAGTGGTATGTAATTGTGAGATCGCCTTGTTTTTGTGAAGCGGCTGCTGTAAAAAAAATTAGGTAAAGTGAATGATGCATCGAGTTAGAGATGTATATATATAGATGATTGTGAAATGACAAAAGTGTCCCTATTAAAAAGAGTGAAAAACACTAAGTACATACAGGGAAGACTTAAGTAGAACTCTATCTCGAACATCAAGTCGAACTTCGAGATGAAGTTCGAGATAGATGTTAACTCGAACAAATAAGCACTTAACCAATTTACAGCAAAAATTACAGGGAAATCCTATCTCGAACTTTAAGTCGAAATTCGAGATACGTTTCGAGTTAGGATTTTAACTCGAAAATTCCCCTTAAGCAACTGAGAACTCTATCTCGAACATCATGTCGAAATTCGAGTTGAGTTTCGAGATAGAGACTGTAACACCCCGAGATCCGGGGTCAGGGATCTGGTGGTTACGGTCTTACATCCATTCAAAATACTTGACTTGAGTCCACAATAAACAAATCACATGATGTGACCCCACAATAATATCCACTCACACACACAACAGTTATAGTCCCAGAGATGAAATTGAAACAAGTCCATAATATCAGAGTTTACGAATAAAAGTTAGTACAAGCCAAATCATATGTTTAAAGGTTTTGCCGTTGATTAACGTTAATGTTACATATAAATAGACTGATAAACAAAAGCTGCCTATCTATGCTACCTCAGCAACGGCAGCAAGGACATCAGCGGTAGTCCTCGAACGGCGGTAACCTGCTTGCGCCGAGTGCGCCTGGCGCGGGCCATCTGTCCTAGCTGTTGTTGTGACATAATATGAACAAAGCAAGGGTGAGCGAAAGCCCACCAACAATAATATAACTGAACAGTGATACATATATACAGTAGTTCAAAATATCCTTTGAAATCATATGCCATGCCTTAATGAAGTTATTGCCAGTATAATATAAAGGATGAAGTTACCAGGTAACTCAAAGTATTTGTTTGTAGAAATATCTGCTACATCAAAAGTAAGCGAGATATTCTCATTGCCATTAAAAGAGGAACTTGCATGAAAAGATTGCAATTCCAGTTATAAACACTTTTCCAGCTCTGCCAACAGAAATCATATTGCAGGAAATAAATAAGTTTGGATGATGAACCAATGATGGAGTATTCACCGCGCCCGCTGTTCCAATCTTGATGATCAGTCGAGATCGTACAGCTCAAATTAGATTTACTACCGGTAGAAGGAAGAACTGACGGCTTTACTTGTATACCGCCTTACTAGCTCTCCCCGGCCAACGGTTGGGCCAAAGGGGATGGACCGGCGCTACTCGGCCTCTTACACGACTCCTAGTTCAAATAGAATTCATGATTCTGAATGTAACGTTCGTCCCCCTTTCCCCAAGTATAATACTTGTTGATAAGACTCCACAAAGTAGTCGTATCTAGTTGGAAAGGAAAATTTACCAATAACTTCCAAGCTATTGCTTGGTAACGAATATCAACTTGTTCCAACCATCTTACCCCTCGAAAGATGAGAAGGTAAACAACGACTTAATAAGTCAATAGCACCCGAGTTGCGAGTGAAGAGAATACTTTATGACCGGGAAGTCGACAAGATAAATATCATTTTTCAAGTAAGGTTCCCTTATTATTAGGGAGATAGACTCAAAGAAGAATGATGTCTGAGAACCTTTCTTGATATAGGATTAATAATAATATGACTCCGAAATATTTTCCGTAATAATCGAAGAAGATAAACCTTATCGAGGTTATTCTAAGTATGGAATAAATATTCAGGGAATATTTATTGAATTAAAATATTTTACAGAATATTTAGGAATATGAAAGAATATCTTTAATCAGAGTATTTCTCAAATAATCCTTGAAGAAATATCGAGAGAATATTTATTGCATAATTAAATATTCAAATGAATATTCAAAATAATATTCATTAATTAATAAGACCTGAAAGGAATATTTAAAATATTTAAATAATATTCGATGATTAAATAGAACCCTGGATGAATATTCAAAATAATATTCATAATTAATTAGGAATTTAAATGAATATCGAAAAAGTAATATTCATTTAATGAATAATATTCTAAATGAATATCAAGTAATATTCATTTAGTAATCCAAGCTTTAAAGGAATATTCGAGATAAGACTCGATAAATAAATCAAGCTTCAGATGAACATTAAAATAATATTCATCAGGTAATTACTATCTTAAATGAATATTCAAAAGTAATATTCATTTAATGAATAATATTCTAAATGAATATCCAAATAATATTCATTTAGTAGTCCAACCTTTAGAAAAATATTCGAAATAATAATCGATAAAAAATTTGACTCTGAATGAATATTAAAAATATTATTCGTCGAATAGTTACGTTCAAATAATTATTAGAAGTAAGGATCGTTAAATAAATAATCTCGAACGAATATTCAAATAATATTCATCGCCCGAATAATGGAAAATATTTACTTAGATATTTTCTTTCGAGGTAATCTCGATATGTCAAGAAAAATTGACTCCCGGTCTATATTTGATGAATACGATGTATACACCCTTCTCTGAGGGTCTTACAATAACCGGCTTATAATTGATACGATAGCTATCTAATTTATAAGCCAATAACAATCAGGGAACAAGCATAATGATATAACTTGAAAGTAGGCATGCATGTTATGGCATATTATAACAGAAAACATACATATATATTCAATCACAACAACAGCCTAAAAGAAGGGAATTGAAACTTGCCTGGTAGTCGAGTACGGTAAGGGGTAGTGGTAGCGGGTCCTGGGTCAGCTTGGTGATCTATAAATAGCCAAGGCATTCGGGATTAATCACTTAACATCTCAAAAGTTAAGTTATACTTAAATCGAAACACGTTCTCGAGTTATCTCGTTATACCCCTTTTAGTGGATTCCTTTTATCATCGATCCGACCTGACATTCGTTCGTTAATACGACATGTCACTGTACTTACACTTGGGACATACTTAAGTTATACAAGTTCTAAAGTCGATCATTACGAATCAATATTATACTCCGAGTTTTATCGCCCGTTTTCTAAGTGTTTTACCGAAGTTATAACCAAGCGGGTTTTTAGGGGTTCGTTCGCGTTTAACTTCGATTCCAACATTTTTATAAAATCGGAAAACGATCCGTTTGACATGTGGTTTTCTTTCGTACCTTCCTTATAACCTCTAGTATTTATTTACCAAGATTCGCCACTGAGTAACATGCTTTACGAGGGTTCAATTGAAGTTACGAACTTTTACTTACGGTTCCGAACCAATTTTTGTAATTTGACCATAACTCCTAAACCGTAAGTCAGAATGTTTCGATTCTCGCGCCAAAACGATCTATGACTCGAGATCTACAAGGACCAGTCACAATATTACCAAGGTCAGGAACTAATATTAACTGCCATGTTTGGTTTTTAAGTGTTAACAAAAATTCGGCATTACGACGGCTATAAATCGGACGTTCTAAAAATCGTAACAACACAACCAAGCCACACCGGGCATCAACACAATTCATAAACATGATTCTCATCTCAACAAACCCTAGAACCACTGATCTTAACCTCAAAATCATCATGCTTCTTAAATCACATAACTAACTACATAATCATGCTTATAATCACCACTATAATCATACAAAGCTAAAACCATCAAAAACATATATAAATCTCAAATCAAATGCTAGGGTTTCAAGAGGTCCACCTTCCTTGGAGTATTTTCTAGCCTCACTAAGCTTTGTATGATCCTTGAGTGGCCTTAAGCTAGCTAAATCAACCATAGGAATCAAAGAAAACAAGATTAGTTCTTGAAAGTTACTATTCACCCTAAATTTGTAAAAATCATAGAAAATTGAAAAATAAGAATTTGGCTCTCAAATTTTTACCACATCTTGGGCTCTTCATAAGCTTTGTTTTGAGTCCAAGATCATCAGATATGAAGCTTCCTAGCTATGGTTTTGAGCCCTCTTTTTCTGCTGGACAGAAACTGGGCAGATTTGTTTCCCCAACTTTGAGCATGGATTTGACTATGCTATACTATTTTGTTGGCCATGAAATTTTGAGAGAATATTACCCATGGAGTGGAGAGGCTATGGTTAAAATTTGGTGATTTTATCATGGATAGAAATGGAGATATGAATTTTTCTTTAAACTTTGTTTCTGCTGGCAGTTTGTGTTCTTGGTTGTTTTCTTTTCTTTTGCCTTGTTTTGTTTGGCTTGAACTCATCTAATCTTGCATGATACACTTGGTTTTGATAATATCTTGTATAAAGCACCTTTATTAAAGGTGTGATGTATTGGATGATGAAATTGGAGAGACATGTGTTGATTTTTGTGTGGTAAGATGGTAAAGAGTGCTAAGTACTTGGTTTAATCTCTAAGTGTTCTAGTTCCTTGCTAACTAGTTGGTCCCTAGATATTTTCCTTACTTGCACATGCATGCCTTTGTTCTCTGCTTGCTCCTTTGTCCGGTTATTGCTCGTTTCGATTGATCGTTCGTAGGAATATTTCACGGATTTCTAATTAGGGCTTACCGGGAATCTTCTTAATATTAATACTATCATTCTCCATCTTTCTTACTAACTTTCGAATTTATATTCCTTAAATCCCTTCGTTAAATTCTTAAGTCTATCAGTGTCCAGGGAACTCTCGGAGAAAATAAAAGTGCAGTTTTTCAGAATCCGACAGCTTTTACATACACTTATTTTCCCCCTGGATCACTAATACGAACTCGGAAATCCGTTCCGAATACTTATATATCGCGTCGTCTAACAATATTCCTATGTCCACCAAAATCACTATTCATCCATTTTTCTTTACTTATCCTCTTAGGGTTGTACAATTGTCCCTGATCTCTTTTCGATCGTTTCTTAACCTTTTTACGGACCCACAGGACCAATAACAGATATCGATTTGGATGACATAAGAATAATCTTCTCCTTTAGAATTATCAAATCTCAATTCCCTAGGAGATAGATAATTCTTATCTAAAGTGTCAACCAATAGTATTCTTGAAGACATAAAAAACATTTGAATCCAAATCTATTCCTTCCATTCATTATCTCAATCGTTACATCGTAGTCGTAATCACTATTCACCATTACCTCAGTACATAATAAAAAGTTTTAATTATATCCAAAATTTGGGGTTCTTACAGTCTCCCCTCCTTAAAAGGATTCCGTCCCGGAATCAGGTAGGAAGCAAAGAGTCGTTTGCCTGTCGTTCACTTTTTAGCTTCCCGGTCAATTCTTAGTCATTCTACCCTTTCTCAGCACATCTTCTAGTGCTACACTCCATACTTTATCCTTTTTCCATCAACGTTGCTACTTTTCGTACAACACACTATCCGGGTTATACTCTTACTCAGTCTTATCCTTATTGATATCCGCAGTGGCTTTGGTATTACTATCGTGTTGCGAATTCGAAGATAACCTCGCTCGCACTGTGCATTTCTCGATCGCTTTAATCTTCGCAATCTCGATCAATATAGAGAAGTGGAAAGATTTATTGAGAGATCACTATGATCAATTGAACATTTGTTATATTGCATAGCTAGTATAGAAGGGGGCCAGCCTTTAGTACTTGACAAGCAATTAAACAAGTTATGGTATTCCACTTAGACTTCTATCAGACAGATAGTCACGTAGCAGTACATCCCCTCCTTAAAGGGTTGTTCTTCTCAATTCATAAAGAAGATGAATAAGAGAGAAGAAAAGAAAAGAATTCTAAAGGATTATAGAAAGTTTTCATGATTGTAAAATATCATACTCAGAATTTACCTCTGAACTATAGAGGTTCATTAAGGAAGAAATTAATCATAATTATATCCAATACTATTTGATCGTAACCTCACGTGTCAACATATCTTGCTGCTTTGTCCACTATTCTCTGGACCTGTACCCTGGTTCCACCTTAGCACCACTTACTTTTGGAAAATCTTTGAACCTTTCAGGTTAAATCTTAGTTTCTGGCTTGACACCATTGTTACTGACATTCCATGTCACGCTACTAGCTTTTTCATATCTATAATATTAACACTATCAGGTTGTCATCCCGAGAATTCATCGGAAAACCCATTTATTAATCCATTCCTAACATTCCTTGCTTCATATTTTGTAGTTGCTTTCCCCGTCTTTTCTTTATCAATCACATCCTTCTTATTATCTGATTCTTATTTACTTTTGTTATTTACTTCCACCTTCATCTCTTTATTGAGACATCTTTTGCACTTGGCACCTCCTTATTGGTATCCCGTCACATTTATTCTATAATCATCACATTATTTCAAATTTAAAACTTCCGAAATGAATCTGGCCGCTTTCTTTAGCTTAGATCCAATATAATCTACTTCTGTCAACTTGTTTCTCATCACTTATTCTTTTCTACCCGCGGTTTTTCACAGGTTGTCTTTCGTAAGTCAGACCAGGTCGTACACCTACCTGCTCGCACTCTTATCATCTGTTGAGCATCTGCATTTTACTGGTGTAGCTTTGCCACAAGAAACACGTTACTACCATGCTATAAGCTTTGGGGGTAAAATTGGCTTGAATGCCACCTTCTGAACACTTTTAAACTCTCAGGTGGCCTAATAAGTCTCGGGCTCAACTGCCCTTCTCTCTAAGTCTCATTAATTCTTTCCACGGGAATACATTTAGCATCATGAATCATCTACCTCATATTCTCTATCTTGTTTGCGCAGAAGTACACTAACACAAACTTGCTTGTCATTCATCAACATGCCACTTAGCTCATTAATAGCAGCACTTTCTTTATCTTTACGTTGTCATCTACTTTCTTAGAAGAATCACCATCGATTGTTGTTTACGTAATGCGTTAATAGCTAACCTTACGGGTTACAAATCCTTTAGGGAGACAAAGTAATCACTATTCCTTATCCCTAAGGAACACTTCCTGAACTTAATGTAGATATTACATGAAGTAGATAAAATTGCAGAAGAGTTTCAAGCATCGCAGCTAGGTCCGGTTGATGAAACTATCACTCATGCAGCTTCCATAAAAGACTGGAAACTTAACGGTTTACTTCGTCAATTTTGTATCATGGTCCCTGTTTGCCTCAAAACGGGACCTTCTAGGGTACGTCATATGCTTAAGACTCCATCAGGAATCGAATCTTTACTTAAACTATTATTACCTTCGATCCTTGCACAATCATCAAAAGGAATGTAAATTCCTCCACTCCGATATGACCTTCAAGGTCTTTCCAAATATCATTTTGTTTCTTCGGTATGAACATTTGTAATTATTCCTTTATACTTAGACTGTCGGCCACCTCATTGGCCTTTCCTGATAATAATAATTCCTTGTAATCCATGTTTTCTGGATACATTCCAACTCAAATTTTTCTACCTCATTCCCATCACTGTTGGGTGAAAGCATTCTCCCTTAAGCTCTGCTGAAGGAGAAAATATATCTATCAGTCTTTTTTTTTTTCCATAAGTCATTGCTTCCACCTACCCGTGGGAACTTTATCACGTTTATTCCCACTCCTACTTAGGATACTTCTTTTCTTAGTTCTTTCCTTATCTTAGGATAATCTCAACCTTTATAGGTTCAATCCATACTTTCTCAGGGTTTCATACATGCATCATCTGGTATATTGCTACTGTGTCTTACATTCTCTTCCAAACTTTTAGTTGGAAACTCAGAATATTAACTTTTTCTTGTAAGGTTTCTTAGGTCGTCCTCATCATTCCTCCTGTATTTTCTAGGTACAGGGTATATCAAAACGTCATTGATCAATACTCTAATAATTCTATCTATGTTCTTTCCAGAACTCTTTTTAATAATCCTTACCGGTCATTGTTGCCTTAGCAAGTCCAACTCATATCATTTGAATTCATAATGTCGTTATTAGGGTTAATGCCATCCCTTGTGCATTCCCTAGGGTTTGTCTTAATTTATGGATATCCTATCCTTAATTCAACTGCCAAGGAATTCTTGCGTCCTGTACTTGGCAATCAAATCATGTATCCTTAATAAGGGTCTCTTCTCAATCATTCTCATTTGATAATCGATCGGTGGCTTAATGCTAACCTCTTCTTTCAGATAGTTGTCAGCATATTTGACCTTCCAAAAGACAACGTATGTCTATCTGCTCTCTTACAGAACTTGGTACTGGTAGCAAGGATGTTCTGGGAGATATTGGTCGAGTCGAGTTCAACGTGAATCTCTTAGTACTTATCGTTCTTCTCAAAGGTAATTGCCTTAGACGAAATTTCTACAGCATACTGATCCATCTCTGACCATTTCTATACTCTCTTCATAAACCTTCGTTGTTTACTTTCCTTAGTCATAATATATTCATGGTATTTATGATACCCTAACACCATACATCTCAAGTCATTATACTTCCATTATTTTTTTCGTAATCTTGGACGATCATATACACATGAATCACTTTAGTACGGGGGACCCCATTCCAAAAGTCTAGTAAATTCCCAATCCAAACATGGGTTGCAAAGGGTTCAGTAGAAGATTCCTACAATCTCATTAATATTTCCGTCATATCAGAAGCCCTTGCAGTCGGTGCTTACTTAGAAGCAACCCTGCTTTGTCCTTTCATTGCTGGTCTAGTCACTTGATAGTCCTTTGTGACTTGGCCTCAACCGGCCACACTAAAATAAAAATATATGATTTTAGGGGTTGGCTAATAGCATTACTTTTCTAGCAATTGCTGGCAAAGTGCCTTCTTCATTGATACCTTTCTACCTTTCCAAAACTTTACTTCATATAAGTCTTAATCAGCTACTCAGCGCCATCTCCGGTAACCTTTCCTCTATTTTTATCTTTTCAACTATTCTTATCACTCCCACGTGCCATGCAAGCTTACCATTCCTGGCATAACAGCCTTTTCACTTAAGTCAATGCCGGAGTTTCTCAGTCCGGCTGGTTTCTTACTTACATTTCCTGTTTTCGTCCAATCTCACTTCATCATTGTATTTCTACAATCAATCGCGATAACCAGGGTCTGTCCACCAACCCATATAGCGGTTACTTTACCCAATTCACGGGGTTCGCCCCAGTTTCTACTCTCTTCCATGATGTTCTGTGATAATCAGAAAGACAAGGTTTGCCAAAATTCGTTGAAATTCTTCCCAGAATTAGGGAAATTTTGGTCAATCTATCCATCGACTGGTAACACTAAGGAGACCAGTTTCGACCTGAAGAATAGTTCTATGAACCTCCTAGTAGGTAGAACCGTAAGCAGTCATAATTAACGAAATAATCGTCATCGGGTTGGAAATTTAACCCCTGGAGAGGAACCAATTATATATATCCCTTAGAAGGGAATCAACAGTTTTAAACTGAAACTTGTCGCAACGTCCTGATGCCTATACGTCCTGATACCCATACGTCCTGATATTCAATATTACCAAATGTCAGTCTACCTGACTACTAGTCTCAGAAGGAACATTACCGTCGGAGTTGGTTGACCAACAAAATTGGCACTACTAAGGCCATCCGATCTGGTGGACCGTGCTGTTCGAATGCATTCGCAAGTACTTTGTCGTGCTGCACAAGCATACATCATAATCCTTTATGCGAAGCGTCGTTGGAAGCACAAAGTCTCCTTTTTCCATTAAGCAATGCCAACTCTTGGTCATTACCAATTTCATCTTTTAGCTCCAGGAAGATTTTCTCACATTTTTCTCTTTAACTGCTGATCGTATTACTGGATCCATTATAATTCCGCGTCGGAGTTCCGCGTCGGAGTAAACATAAGGTAACTATTATAATCCATTCAAAGAAAGAAAGAATTTAATATTCCTCTGAGTCACATGCATCTAACGTTTCTGGTTCATCATTTCACTGAGTTAAATTAACCCTATACTTAGTCTCTGACAATAGTCTCATTACGAGTTCATCTTGACTCACTGGTCTTATCTTCCGGTAGGTTCTGAGATCATTGTCTTGCTTACTACTTCCTTATATAACTTTATCCAATCATGCTGTCACTTCCCAATGTTTTCACTTTCTAACTGATTCATTCATAAAATGGACATTTTCCTGAATAAAACAACTTCATCAACCTCAATTCGGTTCCATAAATTACAACCTATGACATCTGCCTTCTCATGGCGAATTATTACTGACAATATTCATACTTATTCTTTTATCAAATGATATGGCACTTACTGCCTTCTCAACTATTCCTAGGGACTCTGCTCCTCGCCTTATATCGATGCCTTTGATAATAATACATCCTTCTAGCACTCTTTTCGTTAATATGAAAGTCTCTAATGATTCTCATCTATTCCCGTATAAGATCTCAAGTAATTCTTCCAATCCGTCTTACTTGCTGGTACTACCTCCAGTAGTCCAGCCACGAATCCAACATGAATCTTCAGTTCTCTTGCTAATAGCTTAGTTCTTTATGCCCACTTTTCTAAGCTCTATACCTTAATCATCTCAGTCTTTCTGGCTACAGCCCTCATTCCTCGAGGGTAAGCTCCTTATCCTAACAAGATTTTCCTTATCTGCTGGAACCTCTTCCGGGTCTCTAGTAGGGTACTCTATTGAATTTACCCGCTGATCTTCAGCATATAATAAAGCATCATCGCGCTGCTGCTCGTATGCCTCAAGGTCTGTTGCCTTACTTGTCGATGCGATATCGAGCTAAGTTACTATCATGATACTTAAGAGTTCCCATAAGGGTTTTATACGTCATCACTACCTTAAGTAGTCCGACTATGAACTTAGCAAGAGTTCTTATTATCTTAGTGAATTTATTGTTTTAACGTCGCCTCATCTCTGGGGTTTATAACGTACGCTCTGATACCACTTCTATAACACCCCGAGATCCGGGGTCAGGGATCTGGTGGTTACGGTCTTACATCCATTCAAAATACTTGACTTGAGTCCACAATAAACAAATCACATGATGTGACCCCACAATAATATCCACTCACACACACAACAGTTATAGTCCCAGAGATGAAATTGAAACAAGTCCATAATATCAGAGTTTACGAATAAAAGTTAGTACAAGCCAAATGATATGTTTAAAGGTTTTGCCGTTGATTAACGTTAATGTTACATATAAATAGACTGATAAACAAAAGCTGCCTATCTATGCTACCTCAGCAACGGCAGCAAGGACATCAGCGGTAGTCCTCGAACGGCGGTAACCTGCTTGCGCCGAGTGCGCCTGGCGCGGGCCATCTGTCCTAGCTGTTGTTGTGACATAATATGAACAAAGCAAGGATGAGCGAAAGCCCACCAACAATAATATAACTGAACAGTGATACATATATACAGTAGTTCAAAATATCCTTTGAAATCATATGCCATGCCTTAATGAAGTTATTGCCAGTATAATATAAAGGATGAAGTTACCAGGTAACTCAAAGTATTTGTTTGTAGAAATATCTGCTACATCAAAAGTAAGCGAGATATTCTCATTGCCATTAAAAGAGGAACTTGCATGAAAAGATTGCAATTCCAGTTATGAACACTTTTCCAGCTCTGCCAATAGTAATCATATTGCAGGAAATAAATAAGTTTGGATGATGAACCAATGATGGAGTATTCACCGCGCCCGCTGTTCCAATCTTGATGATCAGTCGAGATCGTACAGCTCAAATTAGATTTACTACCGGTAGAAGGAAGAACTGACGGCTTTACTTGTATACCGCCTTACTAGCTCTCCCCGGCCAACGGTTGGGCCAAAGGGGATGGACCGGCGCTACTCGGCCTCTTACACGACTCCTAGTTCAAATAGAATTCATGATTCTGAATGTAACGTTCGTCCCCCTTTCCCCAAGTATAATACTTGTTGATAAGACTCCACAAAGTAGTCGTATCTAGTTGGAAAGGAAAATTTACCAATAACTTCCAAGCTATTGCTTGGTAACGAATATCAACTTGTTCCAACCATCTTACCCCTCGAAAGATGAGAAGGTAAACAACGACTTAATAAGTCAATAGCACCCGAGTTGCGAGTGAAGAGAATACTTTATGACCGGGAAGTCGACAAGATAAATATCATTTTTCAAGTAAGGTTCCCTTATTATTAGGGAGATAGACTCAAAGAAGAATGATGTCTGAGAACCTTTCTTGATATAGGATTAATAATAATATGACTCCGAAATATTTTCCGTAATAATCGAAGAAGATAAACCTTATCGAGGTTATTCTAAGTATGGAATAAATATTCAGGGAATATTTATTGAATTAAAATATTTTACAGAATATTTAGGAATATGAAAGAATATCTTTAATCAGAGTATTTCTCAAATAATCCTTGAAGAAATATCGAGAGAATATTTATTGCATAGTTAAATATTCAAATGAATATTCAAAATAATATTCATTAATTAATAAGACCTGAAAGGAATATTTAAAATATTTAAATAATATTCGATGATTAAATAGAACCCTGGATGAATATTCAAAATAATATTCATAATTAATTAGGAATTTAAATGAATATCGAAAAAGTAATATTCATTTAATGAATAATATTCTAAATGAATATCAAGTAATATTCATTTAGTAATCCAAGCTTTAAAGGAATATTCGAGATAAGACTCGATAAATAAATCAAGCTTCAGATGAACATTAAAATAATATTCATCAGGTAATTACTATCTTAAATGAATATTCAAAAGTAATATTCATTTAATGAATAATATTCTAAATGAATATCCAAATAATATTCATTTAGTAGTCCAACCTTTAGAAAAATATTCGAAATAATAATCGATAAAAAATTTGACTCTGAATGAATATTAAAAATATTATTCGTCGAATAGTTACGTTCAAATAATTATTTGAAGTAAGGATCGTTAAATAAATAATCTCGAACGAATATTCAAATAATATTCGTCGCCCGAATAATGGAAAATATTTACTTAGATATTTTCTTTCGAGGTAATCTCGATATGTCAAGAAAAATTGACTCCCGGTCTATATTTGATGAATACGATGTATACACCCTTCTCTGAGGGTCTTACAATAACCGGCTTATAATTGATACGATAGCTATCTAATTTATAAGCCAATAACAATCAGGGAACAAGCATAATGATATAACTTGAAAGTAGGCATGCATGTTATGGCATATTATAACAGAAAACATACATATATATTCAATCACAACAACAGCCTAAAAGAAGGGAATTGAAACTTGCCTGGTAGTCGAGTACGGTAAGGGGTAGTGGTAGCGGGTCCTGGGTCAGCTTGGTGATCTATAAATAGCCAAGGCATTCGGGATTAATCACTTAACATCTCAAAAGTTAAGTTATACTTAAATCGAAACACGTTCTCGAGTTATCTCGTTATACCCCTTTTAGTGGATTCCTTTTATCATCGATCCGACCTGACATTCGTTCGTTAATACGACATGTCACTGTACTTACACTTGGGACATACTTAAGTTATACAAGTTCTAAAGTCGATCATTACGAATCAATATTATACTCCGAGTTTTATCGCCCGTTTTCTAAGTGTTTTACCGAAGTTATAACCAAGCGGGTTTTTAGGGGTTCGTTCGCGTTTAACTTCGATTCCAACATTTTTATAAAATCGGAAAACGATCCGTTTGACATGTGGTTTTCTTTCGTACCTTCCTTATAACCTCTAGTATTTATTTACCAAGATTCGCCACTGAGTAACATGCTTTACGAGGGTTCAATTGAAGTTACGAACTTTTACTTACGGTTCCGAACCAATTTTTGTAATTTGACCATAACTCCTAAACCGTAAGTCAGAATGTTTCGATTCTCGCGCCAAAACGATCTATGACTCGAGATCTACAAGGACCAGTCACAATATTACCAAGGTCAGGAACTAATATTAACTGCCATGCTTGGTTTTTAAGTGTTAACAAAAATTCGGCATTACGACGGCTATAAATCGGACGTTCTAAAAATCGTAACAACACAACCAAGCCACACCGGGCATCAACACAATTCATAAACATGATTCTCATCTCAACAAACCCTAGAACCACTGATCTTAACCTCAAAATCATCATGCTTCTTAAATCACATAACTAACTACATAATCATGCTTATAATCACCACTATAATCATACAAAGCTAAAACCATCAAAAACATATATAAATCTCAAATCAAATGCTAGGGTTTCAAGAGGTCCACCTTCCTTGGAGTATTTTCTAGCCTCACTAAGCTTTGTATGATCCTTGAGTGGCCTTAAGCTAGCTAAATCAACCATAGGAATCAAAGAAAACAAGATTAGTTCTTGAAAGTTACTATTCACCCTAAATTTGTAAAAATCATAGAAAATTGAAAAATAAGAATTTGGCTCTCAAATTTTTACCACATCTTGGGCTCTTCATAAGCTTTGTTTTGAGTCCAAGATCATCAGATATGAAGCTTCCTAGCTAGGGTTTTGAGCCCTCTTTTTCTGCTGGACAGAAACTGGGCAGATTTGTTTCCCCAACTTTGAGCATGGATTTGACTATGCTATACTATTTTGTTGGCCATGAAATTTTGAGAGAATATTACCCATGGAGTGGAGAGGCTATGGTTAAAATTTGGTGATTTTATCATGGATAGAAATGGAGATATGAATTTTTCTTTAAACTTTGTTTCTGCTGGCAGTTTGTGTTCTTGGTTGTTTTCTTTTCTTTTGCCTTGTTTTGTTTGGCTTGAACTCATCTAATCTTGCATGATACACTTGGTTTTGATAATATCTTGTATAAAGCACCTTTATTAAAGGTGTGATGTATTGGATGATGAAATTGGAGAGACATGTGTTGATTTTTGTGTGGTAAGATGGTAAAGAGTGCTAAGTACTTGGTTTAATCTCTAAGTGTTCTAGTTCCTTGCTAACTAGTTGGTCCCTAGATATTTTCCTTACTTGCACATGCATGCCTTTGTTCTCTGCTTGCTCCTTTGTCCGGTTATTGCTCGTTTCGATTGATCGTTCGTAGGAATATTTCACGGATTTCTAATTAGGGCTTACCGGGAATCTTCTTAATATTAATACTATCATTCTCCATCTTTCTTACTAACTTTCGAATTTATATTCCTTAAATCCCTTCGTTAAATTCTTAAGTCTATCAGTGTCCAGGGAACTCTCGGAGAAAATAAAAGTGCAGTTTTTCAGAATCCGACAGCTTTTACATACACTTATTTTCCCCCTGGATCACTAATACGAACTCGGAAATCCGTTCCGAATACTTATATATCGCGTCGTCTAACAATATTCCTATGTCCACCAAAATCACTATTCATCCATTTTTCTTTACTTATCCTCTTAGGGTTGTACAATTGTCCCTGATCTCTTTTCGATCGTTTCTTAACCTTTTTACGGACCCACAGGACCAATAACAGATATCGATTTGGATGACATAAGAATAATCTTCTCCTTTAGAATTATCAAATCTCAATTCCCTAGGAGATAGATAATTCTTATCTAAAGTGTCAACCAATAGTATTCTTGAAGACATAAAAAACATTTGAATCCAAATCTATTCCTTCCATTCATTATCTCAATCGTTACATCGTAGTCGTAATCACTATTCACCATTACCTCAGTACATAATAAAAAGTTTTAATTATATCCAAAATTTGGGGTTCTTACAGAGACTAACTCGAAGTTATTCTCAGTTCTTTTCAAAATATCCCCTTAATGGAAACCTCATCTCAACCTTCGAGATAAAGTTCGAGATAGACCTTATCTCTAATATTTTGAAGATAGAACTAGGCACACTGGTAACTCGAACTCGAACTCAAAGTCGATTTTCGAGATGAATTTCGAGATAGACACTAACTCGAAATTCTTCCCAGACTTAGAATTTTCAAAACTTCACTCTAGCAGCTTAAGTCGAAATTCAAGTCGAATATCTAGATGAGTTTCGAGATAGAAACTAACTCGAAATTTTGAAGATATTTAATTCTAAGGCCTCTAATTACATGAAAATCATAGGTAAATTCATCTAAAAATCATGCAAAATTTAGAATACTATGAATTTAACCCCCCTATGATCATGCAATCTAACAAGCATAAATTCAAAGATTTGTGCTATTAAAGACACTTAAAACACAATGAATTCATGTAAAATGACATTATATGCAACCTATAACAATCATTAATTAGGCATTTTAAAGTCTAAGCACATAATGATTGAGTAGCTTGCATAAACAAACATAAATCTGGATTTTACAGATAGGAGGCTTTACTAACTTGTGTTAAGCATTCCCAATTCACCAACCAATCTATTGAATGTTACTTCATCAAGAGGTTTGGTGAATATATCTGCAATTTGTTGCATTGTGGGCACAAAATGTAGCTCCACAGTCCCCTCCTCGACATGTTCTCTTATGAAGTGATACCTGATGTCGATGTGCTTGGTTCTTGAGTGATCTACAGGATTGTTGGTTATAGCAATGGCACTTGTGTTGTCACACATAATTGGAATTTTCTTGTGCTCCATGCCATAATCCTTCAATTGGTTCCTCATCCACAGTATTTGAGCTACACAGCTTCCAGCAGCAATGTACTCAGCTTCAGCAGAAGAAGTAGATACTGTATGTTGCTTTTTACTTTGCCAGGACACCAATATTCTGCCAAGAAATTGACAAGCACCAGATGTGCTCTTCCTATCAATCCTGCAACCTGCATAGTCTGAATCCGAATAGCCAATTAGATTAAAACCTGTATCTCTTGGGTACCAAATCCCTAGATTTGGTGTGCCCTTGAGATACCTAAAAATTCTTTTGACGGCTACGAGATGTGATTCTCTAGGATCCGCTTGGAACCTTGCACATAAACAAGTTGCGAACATTATATCGGGTCTACTTGCAGTTAAATAGAGAAGGGAGCCAATCATACCTCGATAGCTTGTGATGTTAACTGATTTACCTGATTTGTCTTCATCAAGCTTTGTGGCTGTTTCCATGGGAGTCTTAGCTGCTGATGCATCTTCTAGATTGTACTTCTTGATTAAATCTCTGACGTACTTTGATTGACAGATAAAGATACCATCTTTTCTCTGACTGATCTGTAATCCAAGGAAGAAGGATAGCTCTCCCATCATGCTCATCTCATATTTTTCCTGCATTAGCTTAGCAAATTTCTCGCACAAGCGCTCATTAGATGACCCAAAAATAATATCGTCCACATAGACTTGAACAAGTATTAAGCCATTCCTTACATTTTTATAGAACAATGTTTTATCAATTACTCCCCTAGTAAAACCATTTTCAATTAAGAATAAGGATAGGGTTTCATACCATCGCCTTGGGGATTGCTTGAGGCCATAGACAGATTTGAAGAGAAGATACACAAAATCTACAAGTTCTGGATCGATGAAGCCAGGCGGCTGTTCCAGATACACTTCTTCTTCTAACTCTCCGTTCAGGAAGGCACTTTTCACATCCATCTGAAAAACCTTGAAGTTCTTATGTGCTGCAAATGCCAAGAACATCCTGACTGCCTCAAGTCTTGCAACCGGTGCATAGGCCTCATCATAATCAATTCCTTCTCGCTGAGAATAACCTTTTGCAACCAAACGAGCCTTGTTTCGTGTTACAAGTCCGTTTTCAACCAGTTTATTTCTGAATACCCACCTAGCTCCAATTACTGATATGTTCTTTGGTCAGGGTACCAGTTTCCAAACTTTCTACCTTTCAAACTGATTGAGTTCCTCTTGCATTGCAATCACCCAATCAGCATCACCAAGAGCTTCTTCTATTTCTTTAGGTTCAAGCTTGGATAAGAACCCAGAATATAAGCAAATATTAGCCAGGTCAGCTCTTGCAGTTCTTCTAGTAGTCACACCAACATCTGGATCACCAATAATTAATTCAAACGGATGATCTTTATTCCATACCCGTTCTCTTGGAAATTGTCTTGATGATTCAGCTTGACTTTCTGAGTTGTGGTGTTGACTACTTTGATTATTTTCACTAACTCCCCCTGAGTTAGTGCCAGCTCCTACAGAACTAGTGTCAACTCGTCTCGAGCTTTGAACAATTGTTCTTGAGCTGCTACTTACTCCCCCTGAGTTGTTGCCGGTTCGTACTGAAGAAGTCTCTTCTGATCTTGTAGAATTAGATCGTTCACTAGACTCAGGTTCTTCACATACACTTGGGACATTTAATGGGACAACTAACTCAGGTTCATCTTCAAGTTCATCTAAGTCCAGATTCTGAAATTTTAGGGACTCGGGTTCACTAGAATCTCTAGAAATTGATGGAAGTTTGGTATCGTCGAATCTGACGTTGTAGCTTTCAATCACTTTTCGATCATTTACTAAGAACACCCTATAAGCTGCCACCACATCTGTGGAGTAACCAACAAAGATTCCTTCACGAGCTTTTGCTGCAAACTTGCCTAGATTTTCATCATCTATAAGTACGTAGCATTTTACTCCAAAGACATGAAAGTATTTGATTGTTGGTCTTCTGTTGTTCATTAGCTCACATGGTGTCTTTTCTTTATCTTTTATGATCAAGGTTCTATTTTGAGTGTAACACGCGGTACTCACTGCTTCGGCCCAGAAGTACAGAGGAAGTTTTGAATCATACAACAAAGTTCTTGCCGCTTCAACCAATGTTCTATTCTTCCTTTCAACTACTCCATTTTGCTGTGGAGTTCTCGGGGCTGAATACTGACGACGTATTCCCTTAGATACACAGAAGTCATTCAGCACTGCGTTTTTGAATTCAGTGCCATTGTCTGATCTAATCGTCTTCACAGTAAGTGTTGAAACATTCTCAATTTGAGTGATGTGATCAATGATTAGGAAAGGTACTTCGTCTTTCGTCATTGCGAACAATACCCATGTGTACTTGGAGAAGTCATCCACGATTACCAATGCATATCTTTTCCTAGACAAAGATAGGACATTCACTGGGCCAAACAAATCCATATGAAGAAGTTGCAGAGGCTCAATAATACTAGAAATTTCTTTGCTTTTATGCGATGCTCGCTTCGACTTTCCCATTTCACAAGCTTCATAGAGTCCTTTCGGAGCGAACTCCATTTGAGGTAGATCTCTCACCAATTCTCGTCTCACGAGAGCATTCATCGTTTTGAAGTTTAAGTGAGATAGCTTTTTGTGCCATAACCAGCTTTCATCATCCGAGGCTTTGCTGTAGAAACAGGTGACCTTATTCTGATTTGCTGAATCCATGTCCGCCACAAAAAGATCTGCCTTTCGAACTCCTCTCAAAGCCAATGAGCCTTCCTTGATGTGAGTGATTGATACACCTTTCTTGTTGAAGACAATTTCGTAACCTTTGTCACAGAATTGACTGATACTCAACAGATTGTGCTTCAGTCCCTCAACATAGGAAATATTTTCAATGATGACATTACCAGTCTTCAGTTTGCCATATCCCTTTGTCACACCTATGCTGTCATCTCCAAAGGTAACATAAGGGCCAGCCTTCATAACCAACTCTATAAGCAGGGACTTGTTTCCAGTCATATGCCTCGATGTTCCACTGTCTAGCACCCATATAACTTTATTTCTATTCTGCTTAACGCCCTGCAATGACAGATTGATTAGACATTCTTCGGAACCCAAATTTGATTGGGCCCGGCTTTTCGATAAGATCGAGAATCAACATATTGAACAACAGGAGATGCACTTTTCTTAACATTACTAGAGCTTTCGACTTTCTCCTTTCCTTTCTCAGACTTGACAGATTTGTCAGTCTTAGGAGAAGGTTTGTCACTCCTAACTTTAGGAGGACTGATAGTCTTGGCTCTCACATGCTTTTTCTTGATGTTTGAACTAGCAACAGTATTTGAGCATGACTGGCTAGATGCATTCATTAAATTCACAAAAGTTTGCATGACGTTAAAAGTGCATGGCATACAATTAGGTTGACCACACTGTGCATGATTCTGATGCAGATTATTCATTGTATGTGTGGTAGGCATGGCATGTGCAGCAGGAACATTTATGTTAGCTTTACATGCATAAGAAAGATGTTCAATAGATTTACAGTGATAACATGTTTTCTTTATTCGTTCAGCCTTAACCTCTTTTATGCCTTTTTCTTTCTTTCTGTTAGGTCCAAATGTGTTGTAGAGGGGGGGGGGGTGAATACAACTTTTCGAATATGAGAAGCAATAAATACGATGCAATAAATGAACACACAGATTCAAGGAATATATTTCTTATATATAACTTGAAATGGTTGCTACAACATTCATTACAAAGTATAACAGAAGTTCAGAGAGAAGTGAATGATACTAAGCTCTGTGAATGCACTCTCTCTCTTTCTCTTGTGTTTTTCTCAAGAATTGCTCACTAACTAAAAACATTACAAAAGTACTTCTATTTATACTACATGTAATCTATGTCCTGTAGTCTTCAAAGACTAAGATATACGTGGCCCAATGATGTCCACATAAATCTTGCCTTATCCTGAAAGGTTGGAAATCTGCCAATCAGAAGATGCCATGTGTCATGTTGAAGCTGCACTCTAAGTAGAACTTCTACTTGAGAATTTCTACTTAGCCATCTCGAATTTCTAAGTAGAACTTCTACTTAGAAACTTCTACTTGGTCATCTAGAATATTTAGTACTTAGAAAATATTCTGGCCTTCAACTTGAAACTTCAATGCACATCTTGAACTTGTGATATCTTCATGTCTTCTTTATTCTTCACCAAGCTCTTGAACATGGATCTTTATTACTGACATAAACTTGCTATCAATGTCCTGACACTTGATGCAACGGTTTGGTTCATAAGTGACTAGTCTTGATAGTGTTTTTGCTTCTTGAATAAATTACCATATCCAATTAGTAATGTGGCTTTCCAATATTTGCTTTCCTTCTTGTTCACTTGAAATCAATTAGTCTTATTGATACTAATAGTTATGATCTTGATTCTTGGCTTTTCAAATCATTGAGGCATGAACAACTTTGACTTGAACTTCTCTTAATGATTTCTTCTTGGCTTGATCATAGTTAACATGTTGAATTGTATCAATTACCTTGTCTTCATTTAGTGTTGATTTCTTTGTGACTTCTTGTTCTTGATTGTCTTCTGGTTAAGTATCTTTTCCTTTAGTTGAGTTACATTAGTTATAGTGTTACAAGTTTACACACTCTGCCATTCAATCTCCCCCAATTTGATTGTCTAACAATGACATTCAAATTAATGAAGGATAACTCAACTAAACAATGAGACGTGAAAAGATAATTAACATTACAGTCTTGAATAATTTACAATTGAAATTTACATGAAAACAATACAAAGAACTTAAACTAGAAACAGAATTCGAACCTTGAATTAAAGATCATTTGAGTGATTCCTATCACCTGGATTATTTCATACCTTTTAGTCAAACTTATATCACTTTATTGGATTCACTCTAAGGTGAATTTTCCTCAAGTGAGTTAAAGCAACCGAAAGACATGAAGTTTTTCCAACTTCAAGTTCACACCACTCTGACCTTTAACCCTAATTCCGTTTCCTCTTTCTAGCTTCAGCAGCTTGATCTTTCTCTTCTTTCTGCCTTTTGCGCTTCTCCTTCTGCTGCTGTTCTTTCTTGTACACTGGATCTCTAAGCTGCTTCCACCTAGCATTCAACAGACTTACAGCTTCCATTTCTAGAGGATTCTTGGGCTCTGGATAAGGATGTTTGAAAAGCCTTCTGAGTTTGTCCACCTCCTGAGTAGTCCTGATCTTTGGAATATCCTCAAAGTTCTTCATTATGAGCTGAGGTTTCCAGTGAGATTTATCAGATTTAAACTGACAATAGATCATCTTGGGGTAGCCCTTGACACGGTCAGTATTGTGGACACTGGCCGCATCTCGCTCCATCCGCTTCTTTTCCACCACTATCTCAGACAGGTAACTCATGAGTCTCTGCTTTTCTTCCACATGCATATCTTCCACTTCACCCCATTTGAATACATATAATACTTTCTCCAGAAATGTAGCATCGTGAGTCTGTAGCAGCAATTTTCTACTCATATGCAAGAATGTTTGATTCTGGTCTGCATCTATGAATACTAAGGCATCAGCTGTATCTTCAGCATAAGCGTGTATCCAGTATACACTATCACTTCCTGGAACACCAATAGCCTCCCTTATCTCTCCTTGTTCCAGTGCTCCAGAAGGAAGAGTCAGAGCTTCATCTACATTCTTCATTGCTTGAAGAATATTCCATTTCTTCTCCATCAGCTCCGGCTCAATCTTCACGTTATCAAGAGGGTTTGGAGCAATGATATCACACTTCCATACCTCATTGCTCTTCTTGAATATGACTCTTTCAATGATCTTCACGGATTTATCTTTAAGCTCAGAAGCGAATCCCTTACTCATCATTTGTCTACAGACAGCTTTGAGAGATTCTACTGAAAGCTCCATTAGATCATTTTCCTCCATGCTAACCCTCTTCATCTTTCCGTCAACTACCATCCGGACAAAATTTGGATATGCTGAGAATTCTGGACCCTTGTCCTCTGCTAGCTGCATTAACTGATCTCTATACAGAATGCTTAGCTCCTCAGAATGAGAGTATTGAATTTTTGTCGCTAGCAAGAACAACTCTGATGCAGATCTTCTCGTTATGAATTGGTCATCCACATATAGGAAAGATGTTGGGACTCCTTCTACCAAAGACAAAATAACCGGCCACTCCTTAAGTATTGCATTATATCCAACCCTGACTTTAGAAATTAATCTCTTCAAAGCACTTATATAGTCCCCAGTCATTGGATTCTGCAAATTCAAGTTGTAGAACAGATCATCTGCATCCTTGTTATGAACTCCTTTCGCACAGGGTCCCATCATTATCTTCCTTGCTTCATCCCACTTTTGTCCTATCCTCCTCTTGTCACGATCAACTTGGGGATCAGCTAGCCTTGCAAGCTCATGAACATACTGCTTCCCTTGGAGCTCCACTTTCTTTTCTAGGAAGGCAGCACGTTCTTGCATCATCTTCATTTTATGGAACTGAGCTTGTTCCAAGGCTAACTGTTGAGCTTTAAGGGTTTCCTCATCAATAGGAATTTCTTCAGGCATTCCGGAAGACATCCCAGCACCTCCACCTTGTTCCTTCAAAGATCTCTTAATAGCATGTGCCAAAGGTACGTCTTCCATATCAGAATCTGAGTCAAGTACCTCCTGTACTGTTTCCTGATGACTCAGGTCAACGAATGGTTCATCAACCATCATTGCCTTACCCTTTCTCCTCCTCAGAGCCTCTTCATCAACAGAAGGCTCAACTTCTGGTTCCTTGACAAGATCAGCGGGTTCTTCAATTTCTTCGATGTGAACTGCCTGCTGTCTCGTCTCCTTTCCACTCTCCCCCTTAGGTGAGTTATCCTGAGCTCCACCTTGGTCTTCAGATCCACCAGCTGCATAAGAACCTCCAAAACCAGAACCGGAGGCTCCCGTTCCACTAGCACCACCTGCACCAGCATTGGGGGGAGGTTGTTGTGACTCGAAACACTCCGGGGGCACAAAACTCCTGACTGCGAACATCATTGTACTGATCTCCACAACCATTGTATGCATGGTAGACTCCATTGCCCCCATCCTCTCATTGAGAGTGCTTCCCAAGACACCACCAGCATGGCCCAAGTCATTGACCTTATTTGTCAAAGCATCAAAAGCTGTAGCTTGACTTGCCATTCTTGCTGCGTAGTCGTCTAGAGCCCGTTGATTGTTTCCAATGTTAATCCCTAACTGCCCCATCGTCTGCCCGAACTGCCTCATCTGATTTTCCATAGAAGTCATACGTGTATCAAGATTTTCAATGTTAAGGGACGGTGTTTGGTTTAGGTGACCTCGCTCTAATACTCGTTCTGTTGGTATTTGGCGCTCGGTTTCGGGCCTTAAAAATGAAGGTCCCTCTCTCCCTAACCTTTCACACACACTCCCTGTCTCACGCTCGTGTATGTCTTCAATGATTGATCCAAAGTATGAAGCAGTACCTGCAGAAATTGGATAAGAAATATAATTGGCAGTTATGGGATCTATGTCTGTTCTGTCCTGAGTTGGAATCTCAGGCTGAGAGGCTGCAAAGTGTCCTTGTACGACATCAGAACCGATCCTCTTTGCAGCATCAGTACGTACCGGTGAAGGTACGGCTGAAGTTGTTAAAACTCCATGTCCTTTTGAAGCAACAGGATCTTCAAAAGGTACATAATTGTCATCAAAATCCCTATGTACAGATTGTTTAAGGGGAGAACCACTCTCGTGAGGTGGAGTGGTTGCGTGTGACACACTAGGGTTTGACTGGATTTTTGAAGCAGCAGCATGAAAAAGTTTGGCTTTCTTTCGAATAAGTTGCTGCTCTTCGGGTTCACTCTCCTCATCATCTTCTACATATACATGTGCTGGCTTTCTGACTTCCGTTAACAGGGGTGAAATAGAATAAGAATGTGTATCAGGCTCAGAAATATAGCTCTCACCCTGGGATAGATCCTGCGGGTTAGCAGTCTCTTGGGTCTCGGAATCAGATACATAGGAGGAGGAATGAATAGTATGCAGGGAGAGATTACCTGATTGATTACCTTGTGCATCATCGCTTTGCTCATCAGGAATCTCATCAAATACCTCAGCATGAACAGATGGATTCTGAGCATGTGATGAAACTTGTGATGATGCCTCCAAATTGGTAACTCCTGCATCATATGTAAGCCACATTTGTATATTTTCAGGAATTGACATCGGTTTACCTTGATATTTATCCTGATTAGAAATGGTTGAAAGTGACTTAGTGCCCATCCCTAGCGATGCAGATGTTGGGCTTCTGGCAAATCCCTGTCTAACAGCAAGAGCATCCTTCGGTATTAAATCATTAATCAACATTTGTAGGAACCGAGGAAACCAGCAGACAACATCAGTTGTAGTGAGGTCTCTGCTTGCAGGAGATCCCATTGAGGCCACTATCTCAGAGAGAACTATGCGTCCATAATTTATATCCAGTTCTCTTGCTAGGGCAACTGCAAAGGTTTGCATTGGAATTGGAATTTGATGAAAATCTTTTTCGCGTGCCCGAAAACATCTTGTAATGGCCTCGAAAAAGTAATTCCATTCCACATGAAAGAATTGTTTTTGGATGTTTCCTGTGATCGGGCCTTTCGGAGGATAACATCCAATTTCTTCAAAGAATCTGAGGCGTTCTGCAGCTGTAGGTTCTGCATCATAAGCATCTTTGATTGGGAATCCCAGAACCCTGTTGACAATCTCTTCAGTCACCTCATATTCCTGACCCGCTAAGGTAAACCTGAAACCGAAGGGGGTTGATTTGCTCCCAAAAGTAACCGCACTAGTCCATAATTGCTGTAAAGCATCATGTACCAGTGTAGGTTTAGCAGTAAAAGCATGGCTAGCCTTGGAGTACAAATTAATAAATCGTATCCAAAACTTAAACCGCGGGAGTTGATCACCAATTTCCGTAGAAATATTATAAAAATTGTTTTTAGCAAGTGAAAATTGGTGAGCCATTTTTATTAAATGTTTTTCTTTAAAAGATATGAATTTTTTTTTAATTTTGAAAAAAAATAATTTACGAATTAACAGTTTTATCCCTTTTAATTTTTTGAGAATATCAAAAGACAATCTGAAAAGTTAAACTACAGGATATGAACAGTTGCCAATTACTAAATCTGAATATTCAAAGAGGATGAATATTCGTGTGTATATCAGTGAAATCGTGTGTGTATATGGATGAAGAATGTGGAAATCGTGTTTTGAACAGATACACAAACACTTGATGTTTTTGTGTATGTATATGCGCTTGTATATGCGGTTACAAAACACACCAACACAAAGATTAATGATAACACAGTGAATAGCAGTAAAAAAATTGGCAGTAATTCGTGATTAGTATGAGTTTAATCACAAAAACACGGATTAATGGTATGAAGTTTGTGAAATCGTCTTGCTTTTGTGAAACGGCTGCTGTAAAAATGAAATTAGGTAAAGTGAATGATGCATCGAGTTAGAGATGTATATATAGATGATTGTGAAATGACAAAAGTATCCCTGTTAAAAAGAGTGTTAAAGTCTAAGTACATACAGGGAGGACTTAAGTCGAACTCTATCTCGAACATCTCTATCTCGAACATCAAGTTGAACTTCGAGATGGAGTTCGAGATAGAGGTTAACTCGAATAAATAAGCACAAGTAAGCACTTTAACCAATTTTACAGCAAAAACTATAGGGAAATCCTATCTCGAACATTAATGATTTGTAGTAAACTTGAAAATTCCCCTCTAGAAAAAAAACAGGGAAATTCGAGATACATTTCGAGTTAGAAGTTTAACTCTATCTCGAACATCAAGTCGAAATTCGAGTTGAGTTTCGAGATAGACTAACTCGAAGTTAATCTCAAATTCTTTCCAAAATACCCCCCTTGAAGCAAAAAGTATAGGGTAATTCAAGATATGTTTCGAGTTAGGAGTGTAACTCGAAAAATTCCCTTTAGCTTAACTGAGAACTCTATCTCGAACATCAAGTCGAAATTCGAGTTGAGTTTCGAGATAGACTAACTAGAAGTTAATTCTCAGTTCTTTTCAAAATATTCCCTTAATGGAAACCTCATCTCAACTTTTGAGATAAAATTCGAGATAGACTTTATCTCGAATATTTTGAAGATAGAACTAGGCACACTGGTAACTCGAACTCGAACTCAAAGTCGAATTTCGAGATAGCCAACTCGAAATTCTTCCCAGACTTAGAATTTTCAAAACTTCACTCTGACAGCTTAAGTCGAAATTCAAGTCGAATTTCTAGATGAGTTTCGAGATAGAAACTAACTCGAAATTTTGAAGATTTTAAATTCTATGGCCTCTAATTACATGAAAATCATAGGTAAATTCATCTAAAAATCATGCAATATTTAGAATATTATGAATTTAACTCCCCCTATGATCATGCAATCTAACAAGCATAAATTCACAGATTTGTGCTATAAAAGACACTTAAAACACAATGAATTCATGCAAAATCACACTATATGCAAACTATAACAATCATTAATTAGGCATTTTAAAGTCTAAGCACATAATGATTGAGTAGCTTGCACATACAAACATAAACATGGATTTTACAGATAGAAGGCTTTACTAACTTGTGTTAAGCATTCCCAATTCACCAACCAATCTATTGAATGTTACTTCATCAAGAGGTTTGGTGAATATATCTGCAATTTGTTGCATTGTGGGCACAAAATGTAGCTCCACAGTCCCCTCCTCAACATGTTCTCTTATGAAGTGATACCTGATGTCGATGTGCTTGGTTCTTGAGTGATCTACAGGATTGTTGGTTATGGCAATGGCACTTGTGTTGTCACACATGATTGGAATTTTCTTGTGCTCCATGCCATAATCCTTCAATTGGTTCCTCATCCACAGTATTTGAGCTACACAGCTTCCAGCAGCAATGTACTCAGCTTCAGCAGTAGAAGTAGATACTGTATGTTGCTTTTTACTTTGCCAGGACACCATTCTTCTGCCAAGAAATTGGCAAGCACCAGATGTGCTTTTCCTATCAATCCTGCGACCTGCATAGTCTGAATCCGAATAGCCAATAAGATTAAAACCTGTATCTCTTGGGTACCAAATCCCTAGATTTGGTGTGCCCTTGAGATACCTAAAAATTCTTTTGACGGCTACGAGATGTGATTCTCTAGGATCCGCTTGGAACCTTGCATATAAACAAGTTGCGAACATTATATCGGGTCTACTTGCAGTTAAATAGAGGAGTGAGCCAATCATACCTCGATAGCTTGTGATGTCAACTGGTTTACCTGATTTGTCTTCATCAAGCTTCGTGGCTGTTGCCATGGGAGTCTTAGCTGCTGATGCATCTTCTAGATTGTACTTCTTGAGTAAATCTCTGACGTACTTGGATTGACAGATAAAGATACCATCTTTTCTCTGACTGATCTGTAATCCAAGGAAGAAGGACAACTCTCCCATCATGCTCATCTCATATTTTTCCTGCATTAGCTTGGCAAATTTCTCGCACAAGCGCTCATTTGATGACCCAAAAATAATATCGTCCACATAGACTTGAACAAGTATTAAGTCATTTCTTACATTTTTATAGAACAATGTTTTATCAATTACTCCCCTAGTAAAACCATTTTCAATTAAGAATAAAGATAGGGTTACATACCATCGTCTTGGGGATTGCTTGAGGCCATAGACAGATTTGAAGAGAAGATACACAAAATCTACATGTTCTGGATCAACGAAGCCAGACGGCTGTTCCAGAAACACTTCTTCTTATAACTCTCCGTTCAGGAAGGCACTTTTCACATCCATCTGGAAAACCTTGAAGTTCTTATGTGATGCAAATGACAAGAACATCCTGACTGCCTCAAGTCTTGCAACCGGTGCATAGGTTTCATCATAATCAATTCCTTCTCGCTGAGAATAACCTTTTGCAACCAAACGAGCCTTGTTTCGTGTTACAAGTCCGTTTTCATCCAGTTTATTTCTGAATACCCACCTAGCTCCAATTACTGATATGTTCTTTGGTCGGGGTACTAGTTTCCAAACTTTCTGCCTTTCAAACTGATTGAGTTCCTCTTGCATTGCAATCACCCAATCAGCATCACCAAGAGCTTCTTCTATTTCTTTAGGTTCAAGCTTGGATAAGAACCCAGAATATAAGGAGATATTAGCCATGTCAGCTCTTGCAGTTCTTCTAGTAGTCACACCAGCATCTGGATCACCAATAATTAACTCAAACGGATGGTCTCTATTCCATACCTGTTCACCTGGAAATTGTCTTGATGATTCAGCTTGACTTTCTGAGTTGGGGTGCTGACTACTTTGATTATTTTCACTAACTCCCCCTGAGTTAGTGCCAGCTCCTACAGAACTAGAGTCAACTCGACTCAAGCCTTGAACAGTAGTCCTTGAGCTGCTATTTACTCCCCCTGAGTTGTTGCCGGTTCGTACTGAAGAAGTCTCTCCTGATCTTGTAGAATTAGCTTGTTCACTAGACTCAGGTTCTTCATGTACACTTGGAACATTTAATGGAACAACCAACTCAGGTTCATCTTCAAGATCTTCTAAGTCCAGATTCTGAAATTTTAGGGACTCAGGTTCACTAGAATCTCTTGAAATTGATGAGAGTTTGGTATCGTCGAATCTGACGTTGTAACTTTCAGTCACTTTTCGATCATTCACTAAGAACACTCTATAAGCTACCACCACGTCTGTAGAGTAACCAACAAAGATTCCTTCACGAGCTTTTGCTGCAAACTTGCCTAGATTTTCATCATCTATAAGTACATAGCATTTTGCTCCAAAGACATGAGAGTATTTGATTGTTGGTCTTCTGTTGTTCATTAGCTCACATGGTGTCTTTTCTTTATCTTTTATGATCAAGGTTCTATTTTGAGTGTAACAAGCGGTACTCACTACTTCGGCCCAGAAGTACAGAGGAAGTTTCGAATCATACAACAAAGTTCTTGCTGCTTCAACCAATGTTCTATTCTTCCTTTCAACTACTCCATTTTGCTGTGGAGTTCTCGGGGCTGAATACTGACGACGTATTCCCTTAGATACACAGAAGTCATTTAGCACTGCGTTTTTGAATTCAGTGCCATTGTCTGATCTAATCGTCTTCACAGTAAGTGTTGAAACGTTCTCAATTTGAGTGATGTGATCAATGATTAAGAAAGGTACTTCGTCTTTCGTCATTGCGAACAATACCCATGTATACTTGGAGAAATCATCCACGATTACCAATGCATATCTTTTCCTAGACAAAGATAGGACATTCACTGGGCCAAACAAATCTATATGAAGAAGTTGTAGAGGCTCAGTAATACTAGAAATTTCTTTGCTTTTATGCAATGCTCGCTTCGACTTTCCCATTTCACAAGCTTCACAGAGTCCTTTCGGAGCGAACTCCATTTGAGGTAGATCTCTCACCAATTCTCGCCTCGCGAGAGCATTCATCGTTTTGAAGTTTAAGTGAGATAGCTTTTTGTGCCATAACCAGCTTTCATCATCCGAGGCTTTGCTGTAGAAACAGGTGACCTCATTCTGATTTGCTGAATCCATATCTGCAACAAAAAGATCTGCCTTTCGAACTCCTCTCAAAGCTAGTAAGCCTTCCTTGATGTGAGTGATTGATACACCTTTCTTGTTGAAGACAATTTCGTAACCTTTGTCACAGAATTGACTGATACTCAACAGATTGTGCTTCAGTCCCTCAACATAGGAAATATCTTCAATGATGACATTACCATTCTTCAGTTTGCCATATCCCTTAGTCACACCTATGCTGTCATCTCCAAAGGTAACATAAGGGCCAGCCTTCATAACCAACTCTGTAAGCAGGGACTTGTTTCCAGTCATATGCCTCGATGCTCCACTGTCTAGCACCCATATAACTTTATTCCGATTCTGCTTAACGCCCTGCAATGACAGATTGGTTAGACATTCTTCGGAACCCAACTTTGATTGGGCCCGGCTTTTCGATAAGATCGAGAATCAACAGATTTAACAACAGGAGAGGCACTTTTCTTAACAATACTAGAGCTTTCGACTATCTCCTTTCCTTTCTCAGACTTGACAGATTTGTCAGTCTTAGGAGAAGGTTTGTCACTCCTAACTTTAGGAGGACTGACAGTCTTGGCTCTCACATGCTTTTTCTTGATGTTATGACTAGCAACAGTATTTGAGCATGACTGGCTAGATGCATTCATTAAATGCACAAAAGTTTGCATGATGTTAAAAGTGCATGGCATACAATTAGGTTGACCACACTGTGCATGATTCTGATGCAGATTATTCATTGTATGTGTGATAGGCATGACATGTGCAGCAGGAACATTTATGTTAGCTTTACATGCATAAGAAAGATTTTCAGTAGATTTACAGTGATAACATGCTTTCTTTATTCGTTCAGCCTTAACCTCTTTTATGCCTTTTTCTTTCTTTCCTTGTTGTTTAACAGCCTTAGCTCCTAATCCTAGTCTAGATTCATCTCTAGGGAAATTGATTTTAACTTGTTTGATAGGAGTTATAGGTTGTACTTTCTGGTGATCTTCCATCTCAATCTCATATCTAGCTATCAATTCAGTCTCTTTTTCTTCTATTCTAGGAACAAGGTGTTTGTAGATAGGTTTGACAGCTGATTTAAGAATTCTAGGTGTTTCCTTTTTAAGGTCACTGGAACTAGGTTCAATAGGTCTCTTTCCTTCTTTCTTAGGAAGGTCAGAATAATCAAGTCCTATACCTACTCCAGTTATCTTCTTAAATGTGTCATTATCTACATACACTTTACTAGCAGCTAGTTTGTAAGCTTCGCATTTAGTTTCTAACTCAGCTAGATTGTTCCTAAGACATGCTTCTACTTCTTCCTTAAGGACGAGCTTGTGTTCTAGAGATTTAATAAAGTCTCTTAGGGAAGTATCTACAGTGCAAGCAGCCTCTAACTCTTCCACTAAACACAAGGATCTATGTTTTGTATGTTAAACATATAGCTCTGATACCAATTGTTAGGTCCAAATGTGTTGTAGAGGGGGGGGTGATTACAACTTTTCGAATATGAGAAGCAATAAATACGATGCAATAAATGAACACACAGATTCAAGGAATATATGTCTTATATATAACTTGAAATGGTTGCTACAACATTCATTACAAAGTATAACAGAAGTTCAGAGAGAAGTGAATGATACTAAGCTCTGTGAATGCACTCTCTCTCTTTCTCTTGTGTTTTTCTCAAGAATTGCTCACTAACTAAAAACATTACACAAGTACTTCTATTTATACTACATGTAATCTATGTCCTGTAGTCTTCAAAGACTAAGATATACGTGGCCCAATGATGTCCACATAAATCTTGCCTTATCTTGAAAGCTTGGAAATCTGCCAATCAGAAGATGCCATGTGTCATGTTGAAGCTGCACTCTAAGTAGAACTTCTACTTGAGAATTTCTACTTAGCCATCTCGAATTTCTAAGTAGAACTTCTACTTAGAAACTTCTACTTGGTCATCTAGAATATTTAGTACTTAGAAAATATTCTGGCCTTCAACTTGAAACTTCAATGCACATCTTGAACTTGTGATATCTTCATGTCTTCTTTATTCTTCACCAAGCTCTTGAACATGGATCTTTATTACTGACATAAACTTGCTATCAATGTCCTGACACTTGATGCAACGGTTTGGTTCATAAGTGACTAGTCTTGATAGTGTTTTTGCTTCTTGAATAAATTACCATATCCAATTAGTAATGTGGCTTTCCAATATTTGCTTTCCTTCTTGTTCACTTGAAATCAATTAGTCTTATTGATACTGATAGTTATTATCTTGATTCTTGGCTTTTCAAATCACTGAGGCATGAACAACTTTGACTTGAACTTCTCTCAATGATTTCTTCTTGGCTTGATCATAGTTAACATGTTGAATTGTATCAATTACCTTGTCTTCATTTAGTGTTGATTTCTTTGTGACTTCTTGTTCTTGATTGTCTTCTAGTTAAGTATCTTTTCCTTTAGTTGAGTTACATTAGTTATAGTGTTACAAGTTTACACACTCTGCCTTTCACTTTCCTTGTTGTTTAACAGCCTTAGCTCCTAATCCTGGTCTAGATTCATCTCTAGGGAAATTGATTTTAACTTGTTTGATATATAGGTTGTGCTTTCTAGCGATCTTCCATCTCAATCTCATATCTAGCTATTAATTCAGTCTCTTCTTCTTCTATTCTAGGAACAAGGTGTTTGTAGATAGATTTGACAGCTGATTTAAGAGGGCTAGGAATTTCCTTTTTAAGGTCACTGGAACTAGTGTCGATAGGTCTCTTTCCATCTTTCTTAGGAAGGTCAGAATAATCAAGTCCTATACCTACTCCAGTTATCTTCTTAAATATGTCATTATCTACATACACTTTACTAGCAGCTAGTTTGTAAGCTTCGCATTTAATTTCTAACTCAGCTAGTTTGTCCCTAAGACATGCTTCTACTTCTTCCTTAAGGATGAGCTTGTGTTCCAGAGATTTAATAAAGTCTCTTAGGGAAGTATCTACAGTGCAAGCAGCATCTAACTCTTCCACTTTTGCCTTAAGCATTCTGCTTTTGGCAACAAGTGTTTTCTGTTCCTTTTGAGAAGAGTCTAGGCTTTTGCACAACATATAGATCTCTTCACTAAGAGCCCCGTTCTATTCCTTATAATCATCAATGGACATTTCTACTTTAAGGGTTAGAACTGGTACCTCTGGTTCCTCTGATGTCTCAGCCATGAGGGCAAAGTTTGCTACATGAGTAACATCTTCCTCATCTGAATCATCCCAAGCTCTTCCTTCTGTCACTAACAAAGCTCTTTTTCCATGTCTTTCCTTCACCAGCGATTCATACTTGCTTTTGAGGGCTTCATATGTCTCTTTTGGATAAGTCTGTTTAGGCTTTTTGCAGTCGGTAGCAAAATGTCCAGCTTCACCACAGTTATAGCATTTGAACTTCATTTTGAAATCCAAAGGAGATTTGTAGCTGGTATTCTTGCCTTTTCCTTTGTAGCCTGACGAACTACCACCACCCCTAGCAGCCCGATAGTAAGATGAAGAATTTCTCTGTGGTCGGTTGCTCTTTCTGAATCTCATGTTGCTGAACTTCCTTGCCATGTATGCCACGACACTATCGTCCATGTTGTCCAGCTCTTCTTGGGTGTAGTAGTCATCATCACTGTTAGATGTGCACTCGTCATCATTATCAACTTGATGTGGTGCATGTGATGATTTAGTATTTTCTGCAACCATTGCCTTCTTAGACTCTTCCTCATCAGCAACTAATCCTGATGCAGTTTCTTTTCCTTTTGAATCATTGTCCCATGCTTGATCTTGAAGTGTTTCCAGCTCATAGGTCTTTAATATTCCATAATATTCTTCCAGAGAAGTTGTATGCAAATCTCTGGTTTCTCTTATTGTGTAGACCCTATGTTCAATGCTCTTTGGCTGGTTCCTCAGATATCTCGTATTAGTCTCAACCATGGGGAGAGTTACACCTCTCAGATTCAAATCCAATACCAACTGACTGAATCGTAGATAGACGTCTGTTATGCCTTCTCCTTTTCGTATTCTGAAGGTGTCATACTCCATCTTGAGTATGAGTGTCCTGTTACTTCTAACCTCTACAGATCCTTCCATGACAACTTCTATCATGTCCCAAATCTTCTTTGCTGTAGTCAGACCTTTGACTATGTTGAACATTTCATGATCAAGAGATTCCATCAAGGTTTGTCGTACGGCAGTATCATAAGCTATTTGCTCCTTGTCAGCATCTGAAAACTTCGAGGCCTTTTTAGGCTCAGACCGAGGTGCTATAACCACCCCTCCTTCCGTATGCGCAGGAATAACCACCATTGGAACAAATTTACCCTTGTCAAGGACTTCCAGATATTCAGGGTTAACAGTCTCTAAATAGAGTCTCATTCTGAAAACCCATTCTTCATAGTGATCTCGGTTGAACATTGGGATCTTGAATGCATTTTTAGGAGCCATTTCAATTCTGGTCACTAAAAGTTTCTAAGTACCCAAGACTAGGCTATGTAGAATTTCTGCCCAAGACACTGCTGAAGGTCCACAGAATGATACAGAGTTAGCTGCAAACATGTTTCTTGAAGAACATGGAAATGATGTCACTATAGAAGATGTAAAAGCTGAAGAGCTAAGACTTAAAGCTGAACATGAGAAAAAGCTTAAGTCTGGGAAATTCAAGAAGAAAGTTGAAAAGGCATCAAGGCCTGTTCTTAAAGGCATTAAGATCAATGAAAATGTCAATGCTGATCAAAGATTGTCTCATTCAAGAAAACCAACAGCAGAAGAGGCTAGATTAAAGCTTAAAGGAAAAGTTGTTGAAGATGATAAGAGTTTAAAGAAGTCAAAGCAAGTTACAACCTCTGTTTCTACACATGTTGTACAAACTACTCTTCCAATTCATGGTTTTGTGAGACCTACTATTCCTGGTAATACTGAGTTCAAGGAGGTGATATTTTTCAAAGCAGAGCAATGATTGCTAAGCAACCTTATGATTTGGCTGATTTAGGGTCAAACAGAGAAAGGACTTTGAATATTACTCCTAGAAATCATTCATCACTGGCTGCTCCAGGCAAGGGTGTCCCTCAAGTTAATTTGGATAAGCTGGAATCAGTACAGTTGATCCATCAAAGAAGTCTAAAAAAAGACTTTCTGCTGTATTTCATGGAGGATGGGACTGTCTACAAAATTGGAGAGCATGATATTCATTTGAAGATGTATGAAGAACTGCAGTATGTCTTACATATTTTCAAAGTAAATAACAGTCCTACTTATCAAGCTGCAGAAGTGCTCAGATGCCAGATGGAAAGATCAAAGATGATTTGTGGAATTAAAGACAAGTCTTAATATGTACCAAAGTACTTAGATTACAATGGAAGAATGGTTGAAATGAAGAGAAACAGTGCTAAGCTGAGAACTGATTTGGGTGTCACTATGCTTGAATTTAATTCAGAATCAGCAAAGTCATACTTTATCAGACTTGGAAATGAAATGAAGAAGAACAGCATCTATGATCTGAGATCAGCCATTTATCAGATAGATGGTACAGATTCTAAGCTTCGAGAGATCAAGCTAGAGATGGAAAGAGCACTTGAAGTTGCAGAAGAGAGATTGCTAACAAAGTACTTGAAGACAGCATGGGATGTTGAAAGGATTAAGTAATTTATGCTCTGTAAGTTTTTCATATTTTCTGTAATTTTGTTAAGTAACAGTTTAAACTCTGTTTAGTTGTTAAACACTGTATATGATTATTTGTTTTTGACATCATCAATTATCTATTAACTTGTGCATTTTTGCAAATGAACAAGTTGGGGGAGATTGTTAGATATGATTGATGTAATGTTTCAGTGTTTAAGTGTAACAGTGAAATATCAGAGTTTAACTGGAAGGAAGTCAGAGTTTAGTAAAGTCTGACTGACAGAAGCTGGATAGAGTTTAGTAAAGTCTGTCTAGAAGCAGCGCGTATGAAGTCAACAGAAGATATTAGAGATTAATTGAAGATTGATATGGAAGCGAGATCTTTGGAGAATGGTTAGCTATCAAAGAGATCGAGTTGACTTAGGAGACGTGTGACAATCTGTAATTGATATCATTGTATAGCTGATTATTAGGAATATCAATTAGAGATTGTATCGAAGCTGTATTCTTATATATACAGATAGGTTAATCCTAGAAGGATAGAGAACAATAGAATTATTCATTCTTACTGTAACCTAGCAGCTCTTTGTGATAGTTTACATCACAAAGAGGGTTTTTAATACCAGAAGATTTAAAGTGCATAATCATCTTTATTGTTATTCTCTCATCTAATATTGATTATTAGTGTGTATTCGGCCTAACATATTAATAGACGAACATGAACATAAATAGAAGGAATAAACTGCTTGTCCTACAAACCAGGACATTACCCACCTACACGATCTCCACTACTATTATTACTCCTACAGACTCGATACAAACATTGACCAAGTCGAACTGAAAGACAATGCAAAACAAATAAACAACTGTTTGAAATTATAACATCCAACAATATAGACTTCTTGTATCCGTCCTCGGCTTCATAATAAATATGATAATCATCATCCTCTTTTCCCATTTCGTAACCTCTAAAAAGGTCACCGTAAAATTGTGCTTCCTTAATTCTCTTCGCCCGAGCAACATTTGGCAGCGCAAAGCAGCCAGAGATACTAACACTTCTGTTGAGTCCAGAGTTGAACTCACTAAATCTATATTTTTGTATTTTCAGACGTTCCAGATGCAAGTTCAATGTAGAGGAGTCAACAACAGGGGGGATCCTGTGAATCTCAAACGTGTAGACATGTATGTTGGCCTTGTCAAAGGTAGTAAGGCAGAATACACCGTCTACACAACCCGCAAAATAGATAGACAGTTCCCCATCAGGTTTGCAGGGATCAGTCTTAAATAATTCTGTGGGGGTCCCTAAACAATTAGACGATTCGAAGTTCAATCGGCGTCCTTGTACATTTGCTCCAGAAAAGGAGATCAGAACTACATCACTGAAATCCGGATCAAAGTAAGTGATTGCCATACCCCGGAATGGAAGTGTTCTCATGTATTTGGGTAGAAAACCATTACCAATTGACTTAGCATGGTGAACATATGTATGGTCATCCCTGTGTGCAGAAATACAAGCAACATTGCTAGCAACAAACCAAGCGTAGGGGGTTCTTCCTGAAACTTTTACCTTTTTTCTTCTAGAAAGCCAAGTATGGTAGGGATCCATTAGTGGGTCCCAAAAGTTGCCGGTCGGATTAAGAAATTCGATACCCCAGTTATAAGCAGAGCTACTGGTATCCAACACATAGAGCCTGTTACAAATCTCAAACACCAATGGTCTTATCTTGCGTCCACGCATCCGGGGGAAATCCTCACGAGATTCATTTTTACTGACAGGATCATAAGTTATCAGTTTAAGATTATATTTGCTTCTTTTTGGTGCATTTTTTCCTCTTTCTGCATCAGAAATTCCACCAGCGAAAACAATTTTGGAATCATAAACACCACAACCCATATATTTAGAACCATAGATGATTTTTTCTAATATGAAGTTTGGTTTTGAATCTGATTCCTCGCACATTAAATCACTCACTTTTGCCGAATAGATCATATACACATGCTTCCAAAGATGATCTATTGCTTCAATACAAGTATACACTTTGGTCGCCCCCATTTCAAAAATTATCACTTGAAAGAGATTTTAGCGTAGATCTGAGAGCCTCTGGTGGCGTCTTCTGCAATAAAACCCTAACGCGAGCCACTCTTTTGTGATAAGAGGTAAGAGCATTTCTAGGAGGCTCTCTATTGTAACTCTTAACTCAAAAAATGAGGAGAGAGAATAAAAATCAAGCTCCAAGAGATTCTTAGAGGCTTTTTAAAAAGTTAAGAGCTTCTTCTCTCTCCTCTATTTTAGGAGCAACTAGTAGCTCTTAACTTAATATTTTATTAGTAAAATAGTGATTCTTTTCTCTCATCTATTGATTGTTTGTCCAAGTGGAATTGAAATACGAATAAAATATAAAATAAAGAGCCATAATAGAGAGCATTGTTGGAGTTAACACACAAACCAATGTAATAACTTGCTAAGAGCTTAATTGTTTATAATATATTTAGGAGTGAGCTAAGAGACTCTTGGAGATGCTCTAAGGGGTAGATAAAAAGTTACTGTATTAGATATGGCTCACTCAAAACCATTCCAAAACCAAAACCTTAAGATATATTATACTCATATACATAAAAAGTTAATGTATTAGATATGGTAAGGTGTATCTGATACCATGTTAGAAACCGTTTCACCCAAAACCTTAAGTTATTAGGAAGGCCCTTCCAAGGATTTTAGGCTCTGTTTGGTATTGCTGTTAAATACTGCTGTAGCTGTGGGAAAAAGCACTGTCAGAAAAAGCTGCTGACTGTTTGGTAAAATTCATAATAAATCTGCTGCTGAATGAAAAGCTAATAAATAATCGTTTGGTAAATAATTTTTAAAAATTTGCTATTTAACAATGTCTTTAAGGGACAAACTAGCTAGTACAATTAAAAATAAAAAAGATGAATACTTTAACAAAATTAATTTTATCATAATAATTCTCACACTCAGTTAAACAAAGCAAAATAAATTAAAATAATTGAAATGAATTAGGAATCCATCATCAAACTGGATGCAATTTGATTTCGAAGCAAGTCCACCTCACTTGTTTTACTGTTTCTTTGGCTTTGGTCCATTGATCTTGATATACGATCCGTAAAAATATATATGGCACAAATTCTGGATTTGCATCAATCCTATTAAAAATTGTATCTCCACTAGAATGTAGTCTAATATAATTATGCAGTGCCATTGTTGCGACAACGATATTCCTTTGAGCGCTAAACCAGTATGAATGCATATTTGACAAAATCTTCCACCGTTCTTTCCAAACTCCAAAAGTTCTTTCAATGCAGCTTCTACCAAGTAGTATTTACCTGTCATTATTAATAAAAAATTTAGTTCACATATGTATAATGTGAATTCACAAATAAAAAATTATTATATTGGCTAACTAACTACAAAATTAAATACAATATTTTTACCTTGAAATGAGGCATATATTTATGATCGTTACGGATAATCAAAACAAATTATAAACTATTTAATGAATGAATACACATTAAAAAGGATGCATACATCTATGATTGTGTATTTTTGTGCGTGTACTCTAGATTACTACTATAAGCCCAGATAAATTCAGAGCAAAATCCACAATATTTACCACTAGTGTTGATTCACTAGTTACTTGTTAGTCAATTTTAATATATGTCTGTCTAGAAGCAGCGCGTATGAAGTCAACAGAAGATATTAGAGATTAATTGAAGATTGATATGGAAGCGAGATCTTTGGAGAATGGTTAGCTATCAAAGAGATCGAGTTGACTTAGGAGACGTGTGACAATCTGTAATTGATATCATTGTATAGCTGATTATTAGGAATATCAATTAGAGATTGTATCGAAGCTATATTTTTATATATAAAGATAGGTTAATCCTAGAAGGATAGAGAACAATAGAATTATTCATTCTTATTGTAACCTAGCAGCTCTTTGTGATAGTTTACATCACGAAGAGGGTTTTTAATACCAGAAGATTTAAAGTGCATAATCATCTTAATTGTCATTCTCTCATCTAATATTGATTATTAGTGTGTATTCGGCCTAACAGTTCCCACAATCCACATGAGTCGACTCAAAAAGTTTACAAAAAATCCCAAGGCGTGTATTGAATTTAAGGCCTTTGATGGATACAGTGCATACGAACATTTTCTCTTTTTCAACCAATATTGAACTGACCCAATCTCTATTAAAACAAGTATCTAGCCAAACTTCACGCTCTTAGTAGTTAGATCGACTGTCGGTTGAGGTCCCAAAAGACTTTGCATCGATACCCATTTAACGAGCTTTAGGTCAACAATCCCAGACCACAAAGGACCTTAGGTTGCTAGGCACAAAGTCCCCTCGAACTTACTTACTCGGGTTATCAATGAGCCCAACCTAGTCAATCTTCCTACTAAGGACTTATTAGATGTAAGAATTTATTAACACTAATGGTTGAAATGACCGTGCAATGATTGAGGTCCCAAAGGACTTATGCACTAATACCCATGTAGTGAGCGTTGGGTCAGCAATCCCAAACCACAAAGGGCTTTAGGTTACTAGGTACAAAGTCCCCTCAGACTTAATTACTCGGGTACTAATGAGCCCAATCTGGCCATTCCTTCCATTAGCACTCTACAACTACAAACATTTATTGACTTTTTTTTGGACACTATATGAACAATTTATCGCAAAGGTTTGATTCGACATTGTTTTAACATGTGGGTTCTCTCTCATGTATAGAATAACATCCCTATACAATCTTTCCATCAAAGGTCTTGTGTAAATGTGCCGTCTTGGACTTTTATGCAAAAATTTGTTCGACACAAGTTTCATGAGTAAAACCTTACTTGACTACATTCAAATCATTTAAAGGCATTATACATATAATTTTCGAAAACATTGTTAATACCAACTAGTTCTAAAATTTAAAGAGTGGGAAGGACAACTTAGCTAAACTATCTCTATTTTTGGATTTTTAAAAATTTTCAATTTTTTTAGATTTTTCAAATTTTATGTGTTTACACTAAAAACCCTCCCCCATACCTAAATTATGCATTGTCCTCAATGTATGCAAATGCAAGAGAAATGAGTAAAAGAGAATGAGAAGATAATACCTGACAAGGGATGACGGAGAGGAACGAAAATGAAAAACAACTAATTAACACGACTCACGCACCCAATTATACTCCCCCATACCTGAATTCTTGGGTGGGGAATAACAAGAAAAGCTAATTAACCGATACCATGAGGAAGCAAGGAATGAATTTCCGAGAAGAGCTCAAGATGCCGTTGAAGCTCTAACACCTTAGTGACTTTTGCAAGAAGACAAAATTATTCTTTCAAAGTAAAAGCATTGTAACCACTAGTGTTTTCCACAGACCAAAGTAAGGCTTCTTTATGATGTTTAAGCAAATGAATTAATTGGATTTCTTGGTCCGGGTTTAAATCACTATTGATAATAGCAGAGAGAAGTTTTTCTTTTTCCAAGAAAATGTGATCGAAAGTGGAGGGGTGTGTTACGAAATCAAGTGGAGGTGGCTCACCAACGAGAGTTGTAACAATGGTACTAGGGTTGACATGGTCAGTATTAGATTCAGCTTCCCATTTAGAACAAATGTGATTTAAAGCCCCTAACAACTCATCGAATATAGGTGGTTCACCAACGGGAGTTTTAACAACGGCCTCAACACGAACATCCTCGGGTGGTGTCTCCCACTTAGAACAAATGTCGTCTACCTCTCTCAACATCTCTTCCGAGGTCATATCCTTAAACGACTCATGAAGCTCTCGATTGGTTTCGTGATTTATTTGAAAATCCTCAGCAAGAAGAGACTCAATCTCACTATCCTCAAGGTTTGACCAATTAACAATGTCATCAACAAGATTAACCCATATTGTTTGTTCATAAAGCTCATTGGGTTCTTTTTTGACATTAAAGATGTTAAGGTTAATGGTCATATTACCAAAAGTGAGTTTCATCGAACCATCCCTACAATTAATCAAGGCATTGGATGTAGCAAGAAAAAGTCTTCCTAGAATGATCGGGATTTGGTTCTTAGGATTCGTGACGGGTTGAGTCTCGAGGACAACAAAATCAACCGGAAAGATGAATTCACCAACCTTAATTAGCACATATTCAATTATTCCTTTAGGTATTTTGACAGAACGATCGGCTAATTGAATTGTCATGTTCATTTTTGTAAGTTCGCCTAAACCTAGGGCTTGATAGACCGAAAATGGAAGGAGATTCACACTAGCACCTAAGTCAAGTAACGCCTTGTCCACAAAAGTATTGCCTATGACACATGAAATTGTAGGACAACCTGGGTCCTTATATTTCACGGAAATTTGATTTGAAAGAATTGAACTAACATGAGAAGTGAAAAAGGCTTTCTTAGGGACGTGAGTGGAACATTTATGAGTACACAAATCTTTTTGACACTTAGCATAAGAGGGAATTTGTTGAATGGCTTCTAAAAGAGGAATGTTGATTTTGACTTGTTTGAAAACTTCCAAAATCTTCTCTACTTAAGGCGATTGTTTATTCGAAATGAGTCTTGAGGATAAGGAGCTTTTGGCTTAAAGACTCGTTCGCTATGTTCTTCGGGAATAGATTTTGAAGGCGATTTGTTAAAAGACGAAGGTTCACTCGGTGACGGTGGTTTACAAGAAAATTCTGGTGACTTAGGAATGGATTTTGAAGGTGAAGGTTCAAGAGGTGAAGGTGTGGGACTAGATGACTCGAAAGGCTCAGGATTTGGAAGATGGTTTGAAGGATTGAGTTTAGGGTTTGGTTCAACATTTGACTCGTCTTCTTCGTCGGGGGACTCGACTCCTACTTAATTATCAACTTTGTTTCCAGACCTTAAAGAAATGATAACATTAACATTTTCCTGAGGTCTTTGATTGAGGGGAAATTTAGGGTTGACCTTGGGTTGGCTCGGGAACTTGTTCTTCTCTCGCTCACACATGGCGTTGGCTAATTGACTCACTTGAACCTCTAACTTAGATATGGCTTGAGTACTAGCATTCAAAAGTTTCCTATCTTGAGTCATGGTTTGCATGAAGGTTTGTTAAGATTGAGCCAAATTAGTTGTTGATTTCAAAAGCGCATCAAGAATCTTTTCCAAGGAATTAATTCTCTTATCCGACTCGTGAAAGCCGGGAGGGTGGGCGGGTGCTTGAATCGGGGCTTGAATCTAGTTTGGATAAGGAACTTGGTTTTGAGGTGGGTAAGAGTTCGGCTTTTGAGAGGAAGGTGGCGGAGATTGTTAATTTTGGCCTTGGTTCCATGAGAAATTCGAGTGATTCCTCCAACCGAGATTATAAGTAGGTGCAAACGGATCATTCCTGGGATTGGTTGAAACAATGCATTGAGTTGTTGAAAGTCGGGGCAATGTTGAGACTTGAGGTTTGAAGAATTAAAGTTCGGATACATAGACGTTTGTGAGGGGGCCTTACTAGTTTTTAGGGCTTCGAGTCTTCTAGTAAGGGTGGCTAACTTGGCATCAGTAGCAATATTGTTTCCAATTGAATGCATACCCCTAGAAGAACTAGACGACTCGTTGGACTTATTAGCTTCCCTAGTAGACTCCCACAACATTGTCTTTTCGGCTAACTCTTCGAAAAATGCCCACCCTTCGTCTTCATCTTTCTCCAAGAATTTGCCTTGGCACATAGACTCTAACAAAGCGGTTGTTGGACTATCTAAGGCCTCGTAAACAATCTTACAAAGTCTCCACTTTTCTATTCCGTGGTTGGGGCATTGTGATAAAAGATTTCTAAAACGATCAAAATATTTCCAAAAAGACTCATTTTCCTTTTAATGAAATTGATTTATTTCGTTTGTAATTCGCGTAGTCTTATGGTTTGGAAAATATTTCTTAAGAAAAATTACCACAAATCCCTCCCACGTGGAAATAGAATTAACCGGTAGGCTATACAACCATTTTTTAGCATTTTCTTTAAGTGCAAAATTAATGAGTCTAAGCCTAATCGAGTCCTCGATTAATTGTTGGAGTTTTTGTAAGGCACAAACCTCCTCGAATTCATGGATGAAAAGATACGGGTCTTCACCTTCACTCCCGGTAAATTTGGGTAACATGCTAATGTGTTGAGCTTTGATTTCGAAATTATTACCATTTACGGGAGGAAGAGTGATACACGAGGGTTGGGCAGAACGGGTGGGATAGTAACGGTCCTTAAGAGACATGGCCATGTTTACTATTGGTTCGGAATTATCTAAAGACTCGGAATCAAAAGAGGAAGAAATCTCCAACGATCTCACCAGTCTAGAAGAATTATCCCTAATCCAAATAGTTCGCATAAACCACGAAAGGAAACACGTAGCAAATAAGTGCGAAAAATTTAAATACACAAAAAGAAAGGGTGAAAAATCAAAAGAAAAATCCTATATCTAGGGTTCCTTAATAAAATAAACTAGACCTTGCTCCTAACTGTAAGGACCACCAAAAACTCGGTAAATCAGAATTTATTCGGACCGATTTGGCCAGGTAGGTGCAAGCATTGCCAAGAGGCTAAACACCAGCCTAGACACCAAATCTTAATTGGCCAGGTAAGCTTTCGCTTGCCTAGACACCAAAGAGTCGGAATAATTAATGATTACTTTGTTTCTTAGGTACCTTCCTAATTGGCACGAAATTCATAGGGGCAAACGTCTAATTCAATTTTATTAAGGCTTGGTATGCAAAATGAGGGATTATTTGTTTTTGGGCTAAAGAAAGAGTGATGAAATCCCTTCCCTTATTTTGCTAGTGGTTTTGTCCTTAAGATTTATTTACAAATGATGAAACAAACAATGATATATAAAAACTATAAACACTTATGGATGCTCTACACTACATGTCCTAAATTCTAAAGAAAAGAAGAATTTAATGTACCTTGGGATCCTCTAGCGATCACCACAATTTATAGGGTACGAAAAATTAAAAATAAGAAAATAAAAATTTAGATGATGCGATCCTAAGTGATGAATGCATGATGCAACAAATATGTATTTACCAACTAATTTTTTTTTTCGATTTTTTTTTTAATTTTCAATTTTTTTTGTGATTTTTGATATTTTTGATTTTTTTGTGATTTTCTAAAAATAAAAAGGTTAAAAGAGAGAAATATGGGTTACCGAAGCATGCTTCCACAAATTCCACTTTTGTTCGAAGCTCCGAGAGAAGATTCCCGTAATTCCAAATTTCCTAAAAAAATGAAACAAAAGATAAGGCAAGTAAAAACTAATCCGAAAAACTAAAAATTAAGGCGCGAAAAATAATTAGTCCCCGGCAACGGCACCAAAAACTTGTTGTGCTAAAATAAATGACAATAAAATCGCAAGTGCACGATTCAATTGTTGAAATATTTTAGGTATCGATCTACGGAGACTAACATTTTTGCAAACTTAATTTTCAATTTAATCGAATTAGGACAAGGGGATTTTTGAGAATTTGATTGAATTTTATACTAATTAATTATGAAATGAAATTCTATATTAAAACTAAATTAATCTAAATTATTCTAAGAATTCTAAATTATTCTAAAATTTATTCTAAAAATTCTAAATTTGAATTAGTACTAAATTTTATTCTTAAACAATTTTTTACAGAAAATTTCGAAAAAATTTGCCTTGACTCCTTCGTAAATTGAACTAGCTAAAATGAACCAAATCACCAATAGCCAATCTCATAATTCGAATGAACCAGAAAACCATTTTTTTTTTTCAAATCTCAATCACAGAACAAAAACTCAGAAATTAACACTCAACCAATTACAAAGAAACTCAAAATTACTAACAACTGAAAACTCAGCAAAGAACAATTCAACTCAGCTTGGTAAAATCAACAGTGACGAAAAAAACACCAAGAACTACACAATTCGCCAAATAAAATCTGAACTCAAACAAGGACTCGGAACTACTCAGCGACGACCCAATAAAACAAACAGCAACGAACTGATAACACCCAACTCACAGCAAAACACGACGATTCAGTAAAGCGAACTCAGAAAACTACTTAGCAAATAAATTCAAACAAGAAGAAAAGGACGGAGCGAGTCAACTCATAACCCAGAACAAAACAAAAAAAACTCGTAAATACAAAATCGAAACCCGACTCAACAAAGACAAAACTCGGTCTAAAATTACAACTAGTTCTTAGCAGCTAGGTTCGATGAAGAAGAAGGAAGGGGGGGGAGGTAGTGAAATTAATGATGCTATCGAAGAAAAAGGGAGAAAGGATAGGGAAGGAGAGGAAGAAGGGGAATGAGACGCTTGCAATTGAGAAACGAAAAGGAGAGAGCAGTGAGGAAAAGAAATTAAGAACAAGAAGAACAAAGGAGAAAATGTAGTGGTTTCTGTGTTGGGTTTGATGGAATCGAAGCAGAACAGGGGAAAGCTGTTTATCTAATTCGAAGGAGAGGAAAAGAAAAACAAATGAAAAAAATGGGTTTGCTCAGCTGTAAAACAGTATAAAATTTGAATAAAGCTAAAAAAACGAAACAAAGGAGGCTACTTAAGCTTCGAATTAAAACTTTAGAACGAAACTAAAATTACACTAAAACGATTTTTTTTAAAAAAATTAAATACGAGAACAGAGAAATTAACTATGAAATTAAAATTACACTAAGACGAGAATTTGATTTGGAATTAAAATGGCCCACAATAAAATCAAAATTTAAAGGGGCAAATTACGAATTAAAACTAAAATTAAAACTACGGGCAAGAAAATAAAAATCGTTATTTTCAACCCATAATGATTAGCATTTCGCTACTTTGTCCACTAAATGGATTTACGAAAATAACGAAGGTAAGGCAATATAACGAAAGAGCAAGACAAGAAAATAAAGGAAATGAAAATTGAATTAAAATTTAAAAGTGTTTACAAGATTTGAAGCTAAAAAAACAAGAAATTAAAGCTACCCTAAAATCTAAGTTCATAATTACAAGGGGGTGAGGGGGTATTTATAGGATAAGAATTAGGGTTAAGGGGAGTGTTGGGTAAATCTTGGCCCTGCACCTTATAAATGTGGTGGACAAATTCTAGCCATCTATTTGTTTCCTTCCCCCTTAAGCTTTGATGAGTGGATCTTGGCCATACACTTATTTAGTGTATTGGGATGATCTCCACCTTCCACATGTCTTCAAAGATTCCTTTTCCACCAAGCTCTTAATTCTTTTTCCATTTTTTCATTTAAGTCCTTTTTCTTCCTCTTTTCCCTTCCTTGCTCTTTATTTCTTTATTTTGCCATTTCATTATTTATTTACGAATTTCTTGAAATGCAACAAAATAAATTATTAAAATAAGAGTTCAAGCAATAAATAGGTAATACAAATATTGATAAGTGCATATCTTTGCATATTTTTATTACCTATTTGTGTTTGAATTCGTATTTTAATAAATTATTTTGTTGCATTTCATAGAATTCGAGAAAAATGAAGAAATGACAAAATAAAGAAATAAAGTGCAAGGAAAGGCAAAAGAAGAAGAAGAAGGACCAAAATAGGAGAAAAGGAAAGAGGAGGGGGTGTGGTGCAAGGAAAAATGGAAGGCTAGGATTAAACCACACCAAACAAAAATGAATGGTGGGGATTAATCCACACCAACCAAAATCCTACATTTTATTTCCTATAAATAGCCTAATTATCTCTTGTAAAAAAAACTTAGCATAGGAACAAAAACCCATTCTTAGGATTAGAACCCCTTAGTTTTAGAACAATCCTTAAAATCCCTAGCATTAGTACACTCCTAAATTAATAGTTGTAAATTTTCTTTGTAGCTCTTGTAAATTTTTTTTCATATACGTATTTTTTTTTATTTTCAGTACGTATCATTTCAGTTTTATTGTTCTAAATTCGAAGCTTCATTTCAATTAATCTGTTCCATTTTGTTTACAAACCCAGTTATTGTTTTTGTTTTAGTCCATAAAATTACCCACCCCTGTCTTCTTTGTCTTCAAACAAAAACCCAGTTTCACCTTATTCTTCTTCTTCTTCTTATTTCATTTCTAATCACAAACACAGCCCTCTCTTCTTCTTTGTGTTATTTCGAATCAAAATCTCCAAAGCCCAGAACACTTCTTTTTCTCCTTTTCCTCCACAAAATCCATGGCACACATCTCATCCTTGTTTTCTTTCTCCGTTTTCTATAAACGTTACAAACCCTTCTCCCCAATTTCGTTATTTGTTCGATTAAATTTCCAATTCGCTGCTGCTAGTTCCGATTGTAGATGGTGCAGAGTCCGTTGGTTTTTGTTATTGTTTTTGCTGAGTTCGCTTGTTAGAACTTTTATTGCCGAGTTCTGCGTTGTGTTTGATTTTCTAAGTTTGTGATGTTTCTTGCCGATTTGTTTGCAATATATGAATTCTGCGCTGAGTTAATTAATTCGTATTGTTAATTGTATTGTTCAAGTCGTTGTTTTTCAGTTTTCCACCGAGTGAGAGTTATATGTTGTTCGTTCTAGCTTAGTTCCCGAGTTCTGTAAGTTGTTGATTTGGCAAGTTCGTCCGTGGCCATTTCCGTTCACTTAGCTTCGATTTTTAGCATAGTAGTTTTCGAGTTCTGGGTTATCGAGTTAGCAGTTTAGCTTAGTGACTGTAGTTCCATTTTGTGTGCTGAGTCCTCGTGTCTGCGTATAGTGCCAAGTTCTTGTTTTTCCAGAGTCTATTAATTCTGTGAGGTTGGAGTGCAGCTGTGTATGGTTCGTGCTCAAGTCCATGTTTTGTAAGTGTTGAGTTGTGAGTCTAGTAATAAATTGCGTGCGTTTCTGTTTTCTTATAATCACTGCTGGTCGTTCGTAGTCGTTATTGTTTGAGTTTTTATTACTAAGTTTTGTTCCGAGTTCGTTGTGTTCTGCGTTTTATTTAACTAAGTTTTGTCAAGTTTGATCTCGATTTCTACTGTCTTCTTGCTGTGTGTAGTCCGAGTTCTGTATATGCTATTTCGGTCCTATTATTTTTTGGTGCGTAGATCTAATTCGGTTGGGTATTTTTTAGTTTGTGAGTTGGTTTTGTTAAATTTGGCATTATAATTTTACAAGCACCACATGTCAAGATTTCTTTAAATTTTAATTTAAATTGTGAAAATTTAAAATTCATTTTTAGTTACTATTATTATTAGATTAAATTCAATCTTTCTCTAAAATTAGAATAACTTTAATTTCCTTTTAAAATTAGAATAAATCTAAGTTTTCGTTTTAAAAGAAGTTCAAAATGTGTTTCAAGAATTAATTAGTAATCCATTTTTAATTTTATTTTTATTACCTTTAATTGTTAAAATCAATTTTATTCAAATTCAATTTTTTTTATTAGTTTAAAATAGTTTAAATTTTTCTTTAGGAATTAAAATAGAAAATAAAATCTAATTTTTCTATAATTTAAATTAAAATTAGATTAACTTAAATTCTCTTTTTGTAATAGTTTAACTTTCCCTTTAATAACTAATTAGGTAAATCAAAATTTTCTATAAACCCAATTGTTCTAGTTCGATTAAATTAAGAGTTAAGGATCGCGAAATAAATATTATTCCCTGTGGATCGAATCTTAAATATTAAAACGATGATCGTGCGCTTGCGATATTAAATAGTTTATTTTCGGCACATCAAATATGCAAAAATATGCATTTATCAACCCTAACTTGAATCTTGAGTTTTTATGGAGTTTTGGATGATATATGCATGTATAACTCTTACAGATGTGATTAAGCTTTGTTATATGTTAAACTAGTTAGTAAGAACGGAAAGGTAGTGCTTTGCCTAAGTTATATGGTAATTATCATGTATATGTGGTTTAGAGTGGAAACCATGATTGTTGGAGTGTTTTAATTTTGGAAATATCCGAGTTATAGCCGTCGTAATGCCGAATTTTCGTTAAACCTTCAAAACTATGCATCACAGTAGCTCTAATTGTCTAAAATGGTTAAGTGTATGACATACCCTTGTAGATCTTGAGTCATAGATTGTTTTGGCAAAAGAATCGAAGCAAACGGACTTACAGTTTAGGAATTATGGCCGATTTACTAAAAGTGGTTCGAAACCGTACATGCAAATTCGTAATTGAAATTGAACCCCCTTAACTCGAGTTATTCAGTGACGAATCTTGGTAATTAAATATTAGAGATCATAAGAAAGGTGTGAGAGAAGACCTCATGTTAAAAAAATCGTTTTTCAATTTTATAAAAATATTCGAATCAGGGTTAAGTACGAATGAATCCCTAAAAAGAACAAGTGGTTATAACTTTGGAAAATCACTTAGATAACGATCGATAAATATCGAGGTATGATCTTTTGACCTTAGAACTTATATGGCTTAAGTACCTACCAAGTGTAAGTGTAATGACATACCTTGATAGCAAGCAAGTGTCGGGTCATAACGGTGATAATGAGCGATAACTTGAAAACGTGCTTTAGATTAAGTAAATTATTTACTTGGCATTTCAAAGTGATAGGTGATTAACCCGGGATAATTTTGGTTCTTTATAGATTGCCGGACCACCCCGAGTCATACCACTAGCATAGCGGGAGTACCAGGCAAGTCTTCAATCAATTTGAAAATGTTGTTATGATAATATATATATGATTTGATGTTGTTATACATATTCCATTGCATGCATGCCTACATTCAAAATTAATATTGTGATACTTGTTCCCTGATTGATATCGGCTTATAAGTTAGGTACAAGATATACTAATTATAAGCCGGATATTGCTAAGACCCTTACTGAAGGGCATATGATCTCATTCTTTTAATAAAGAGGGGGAGTCGGTATTTTGTAATATAGGGATACTCGTGGAAACCTGGAGGGATTCTAGTGATAGATTACCCGAGGAATGTTATTTATGAACATTGTCTATATTTCCATAAGTATTAGTACTTGGAAATCACTCGAGGAATGTTATTTGAATATTATCTCAATCGAGAATTATTATATGAATATTATTTTGAATATTCATTCGAGTTTATTTATTTAATGAATATTATCTTTAATATTCATTTGAGCTTTATTTATCTAAATGAATATTATGTCGAATATTCATTTGATAATTATTTCTTCAATAAGTATTATTAATTTGAATATTCATTATTTATTCAATGAATATTATTTCGAATATTCATTTGATAATTATTTCTTCAATAAGTATTATTAATTTGAATATTCATCATTCGTTCAATGAATATTTTTTGAATATTTATTTAATTCTTTCAACTAGTTCTAAAATGAGATATTTTATTCAAAAATTTCCTTGATATTCAAATACTATGTAAGGTATCTCTGAGTCGTACTATTATTATTTTTGTCAAGGAAGGTTCTCAAAATTTCATTCTTCATTCAAATCTAACCTTCAAATTATAAGGGAACCTTACTTGAGAAATGTTATTTATCTTGTTGACTTCCCGGTCATAAATCCTTCGAAATTATTCTTTTCACTCGAAACTTGGTTGCTATTTGATTATTGAATCTTTGTGTACCTTCTCATCATTCGAGGGGTAAGATTATTGGAACAAGTTGGTATCCATTAACAAGCAGTAGCTTGGGAAATATTGGTGAATTTTCCTTTCCAAGTAGATACGACTACTTTGTGGAGTTTTATCAACAAGTATTATACTTGGAGAAAGGGGGACGAACTTTATGTTTCAGAGTCGTGGATGTTATTCGAACTAGGAGCCGCGTAAGTGGCCAAGTGGCGCCAGTCCAGCAATGGCCCAACCGTTGGCCGGGGGGTTCTAGAGGGCGGTAGACAAGTAAATCCGTCGATGCTTCCTTCTACATGTAGAGAACAAAAGTGGGGAGCATGACATGCGGCTGATCATCATAAATGTTATGTCTTCTGGCGCGTCAATGCTCCAGGATTAGTTCATTTTCTCAGAGTTGGAAATTTTCTGCAACATTATCATTGTTGGCAGGGTTGAAAAGTGTTTGAAACTGGAATTGCAATATTTTTCCTGCAAGTTCCTCTTTTCTGATAAATGATAATATCTTTCTTATCTTTGACATAGCAGATATTTCCACGGATTATATATGTTGACTTTCCTTGTAACTTCATCGTTTACATTATACTGGCACTATCTTCGTTAATGCACGGCACATGGTTTCAAAGATATTTCAGAACTGTTATATATTATTGTTCAGTTACATATTATTTTTGGTGGGCTATTGCTCACCCTTGCTTTATGTATTATATCACAACAACAGCTAGATCTGATGGCCAGCACAAGTCACACTCGGTGCAAGCAGGGACAACAGTCATAGGGTTGCCCACTGATATCATGGTCGGCATTGCTGAGGTAGGAGCAACCAGTAGACTAGACTATCAGCTTTTGATTCATCAGACTTATTATATGTATGACCTATGTAAATGGATGGCAAAGAGTATGTAACAATTAAATTGTAATTCCTTTAGGTTGTAAGAACTAAAAACTTGTGATTAATAATATTTGTTGGTTACTCTGATTTCATCTCTAGGACTATAACGGGCGTGTTTTATGTTGTTGTTTCGGGTCAAAAGGTTGTACGTTAAATTATATTGATGTTATAGATGGAAATTGAGACCGTGATGACCGGATCCCCGACCCTGGATCTGGGACTGTTACAGAAATGGTATCAGAGCGTTACGTTATAAACCCTAGAGATGACGCGACGTTAAAACGATAAATTCACTAGGATAATAAGAACTCTTGCCAAGTTCATAGTCGGAATACTTAATGTAGTACTGACACATAAAACCCTTTTGGGAACTCTTAAATATCATGATAGTAACTTAGCTCGATATCGTATCGACGAGTATGGCGACGAACCTTAAGGCTTACGAGCAGCAGCACGAGGATGCCTTATTATATGTTGACGATCGGCTTGAAGACTCGATAGAGTACCCTACTGAGGACCCGAAGGAGGTTCCAGGTAAGGAGGAGAATCCTGTTAAGGATAAAGAGTTTACCCTTGAGAAAATGAGGGCTGTAGCCAGAGAGACTATAAGAGTTAAAGTATAGTGCTCAGAGAAGTGAGTATGAAGAACTGATATATTACTAAGAGATCTGAAGATGCATATTGAATTCATAGCCGGACTACCGAGTGTAGTACCAGCAAGTAAGACGGATTGGAAGAATTACTTGAGATCTTATATGGGGATAGATAAGAATCCTTAGAGACTTTCGGATTAATGAGAAAAGAATTAGAATGATGCATGATTGTCAAAGACATCGATATAGGACGGGGAGCAGAGTCTCCAAGAGCAGTTGAGATAGAGGCAGCAAGTGCCATATCATTGGATAAATGAATTAGTGTGAATATTGTCAAAGGTAATTCGCCATGAGAAGGCAGATTCCATAGGTTATAAATTATGAAGTCAAATTAAGATTGAGGAGGTGATCTTATCCAGGAAATGTTCACATTTTGTTGAATGGATCAGCTTAGAAAGTGAAGACAGTGTGAAATAATGGCATGATTGGACAATGTGAAAGAAGTAGTAAGCGAGACGATGATCTCAGGCCCTACAAGAGAAAAGACCAGTGAGTCTACGATAAACTCGTAATAAGACTACTATTAGGGATTAAGTATAGGGTTATTTCAACTCAGTGAAATGATGAACCAGAAACATTAGATGCATGTGATTCAGAGGAATATTAATTCTTTCTTTTCCTTGAATGGATTGTGGTAATAGCCTTAAGTTTACTCCGACACTGAATCATTAATGGATCAAGTAATATGATCAGTGGTTAAGAAGTGAGTGAGATTTTTTAGGATGAAACCGGAAAGAGCAAGTGTAGGCCAGGTTCTCGGAGTATGAATTCTGGCAAGGTGAAGTTCAGTTATTAGGACATACAATCAAATAGCAAGTAGTGTTGGTTGACCCCGCCGAGTTAAAGGCAGTTTCAATTGAGAAAGGCCAACCACACCAACAAAGAACTAAGAAGTTTGAATGAACGAGAAAATGTGAGAAAATCTTCCTAGAGCTAAAGAAGAAATTGGAGGCGACCCAGCATTGGCATGGCCTAATGGAAGAAGGAAGACTTTGTGATATATTATGACGCACCTCATATAGGTTTAAGTGGTGTGCTTATGCAGCACGACAGAGTAATTGTGGACATTTTCGGACAGCACAGTTCACCAGGTTCGGATGGCCCTGGTAATGCCAATTTTGTGGAACGACTAACTCCGACGGTAGTGGTCCTTCTGAGACTAGTGGTTAGGTAGACTAACATTTGGTAGTATCAACTATTAGGACGTATATGCATCAGGAAGATGTGGCATGTTTCAGTTTGAAACTTCTGATTTCCCTTCTATGGGATGTATATATTTGGTTCCTTTCCAGTAGTTAAACTTCCAACTTTACGTTGATCATTCTATTATTATAACTGCTTACGGTTCGACCTGCTTGGATGTTCCTAGAACTATTCTTCAGGTTTCGAAATGGATCTTCTTAGTGTTACCAGTGGGTGGATAGATTGACCAAAATTTCCTTGATTCTGGAAAGAAATCCAACAAATTTTGGCAAACCTTGTCTTTCTGATTATTAGAGAACGTCACTGAAGAGAGTGAAAACTGGAGCGAACCCTGTGGATTGGGTAAGGTAGCCGCTATATGGGCTGATGGATAGACCCTGATTATTACGATTGATTGTAGAGATAAAAGGATGAAGTTGAGATTGGACGGTAAATGAGAACTGTATTTAATCACCAAAACGGACTGAGAAATTCCGAGATTGACTTAAATGAAAAGGTTATTATGCCAAAAGTGTTAAGCTTAGGTAGCATGTGGGATTGGTAAGAGAAGTTGAAGAGATAAAAATAAAGGAAAGGTGACCGGAGGCGGTACCGGGAAGTCGATTGAAACCTATATGGAATGAGATTTTGAAAAGATCAAAGAAGGTATCAAGGAAGAGGGATGAACGAGGAGTGGTAGTACTTGAGTCGAGTGACTACGCTACTCGGGTACATTAGATTTGCGGTGTAAAATAAAGCAGTGAACAAATACAAAAAGAAAAAGTTTAAGAGTACGCGGGAAAAAGCATATTGATAAGCGTAACCTACATTAGATAAATTATCTACGCCATGGACAAAAGAGGCACTATGCCAAGCAATTGCTAGAAAAGTAATGCCATTAGCTAACCCTAAACTCACATACTGTAGCGCGGCCATTTGGGGCCATGTGGTGAAGAATTATAAAGTGACTAGACCAGTAATGTAAGGACAAAGCGGGGTGCTTCTAACCGAGCGCCAACCGCGAGAACTTTGAATATAAAGCGAAGTGATTCAGGTATATATTATTGACCAGCTTATGAACTAGAAAGAGAAGTAAAGTGAATTGGGATACATGATGATGGGATTTTATGAATACCATGGATGTCCTATGACTGAGGAAAGTGATTAATAAAGGTTTATGAAGATAGTTAGGGATGGTGTAGTATGATGCATATATGTTAACTGAAACAGAATAACCTCAAGAAGAGTAATAGGTGTTAAGAGATTCATGTTGAACACGGCCAATATCTTCCAGAACATCCTTGCTACCATTACCAAGTTCTGTAAGAAGAGCAGATAGACATATGTTGTCTTTTGGGAGGTCATGTAGACTGACGTCAATTTGAAAGAAAAAGGTTGGCACTAGGCTACCTATAGATTATCAAAATGAGAATTATTGAAAAGAGACCCTTATTAAGGATATATGATTTGATTGTTAATTAAAAGATGTAAGTATTTCTTGAAAATAGAATGGAGGGTAGAATATCCATAAATTAAGACGAACCCTGGGGACGCACAAAGGATGGCATTACCCCTACTAAAGACATTGTGAATTTAGATAATATAAGTATGGATTGAACCAAATAAAGGTTGAGACTATCCTAAAACAAGAAAGAACTAAGAGAAGAAATATCATAGGTATGATTAGGAGTAACCGTGATAAAGTTCACACAGAAAGGTGGAATCAATGACTTATGGAAAAAGATTGATTTATATCTTCTCTCCTTCAGCAGAGTCTAAGGGAGCATGCTTTCACCCAACAGTGATGGGAATTGAGGTAGAAAAAAAAAGTTGAAATAGATCCAGAAAACAGTGATTGCAAGAGATTATTATAATCAGGAAAGGCCAATAAGGTGGCCGACACTTTAAATACAAAGGAGTAATTATGAATGCTCATACCAAAGAAACAGAATGAAAATGAAAAGGACCTTGAAGGTCATAATGTGGGAGAAGAATTTACGTTCCCTCTGATGATTGTGCGAGAATTTACTATGAGGATAGTTTAAGTAAACATTCGATTCCTGATATTGTCTAAAGTACGTTACCAACATTAGGAGGCTCTACGACATGCCAGACCAAATTCCCCAAGAGACTCGCCTTCTTTTAAAAAGAGAGAGGGGAGGTTAGGTAATAAGGATGAGTGAATACAGGAGGTAGATTAGCCTTCTGAAAAAGGAGTAAAAGAAAGGACTGGACCAGCAAGTGGTTGGTAGTAGATAACAAGAAACATAAATGGCATGATGATGAATGACAAGCAAGTTTATGCTTGTGTATTTCTGTGTAAACAAGATAGAGAATGTGAGGTTGGAGATTCGTGATGATGAAAAGTATCCTTGTGAAAAGAATTAACGAGGTTCGGAAAGTGATTAAGTAAACCGCTAAGTTTCCAGTCTTCTACTGGAGACATATGATTAATAATCTCCCCAGCCTGTTCCAGTTGCGATGCTGGAAGCTCTTCTGCAATTTTATTTGCTTCATGTATTATCCATGTCAAGTTCAGGAAATATTCCTTATGGATAGGGAATAGTGATTATTTTTTTTTCTTCCTAGAGGATTTTGATCTGACAATTATGGAACCCGTAGGATTAGCTATTAAAGCACTACGTAAACAACAAACGATGGTGATCCAACAACGGACTACATTAATGTAGTGGTGATTTTCTGAGAAATAAGGTGATAACGACTGTGGAGATGTCGGAATGACAAACAGAAATAGATTATATTGGACATAAGTTAGAGAAATCGTAAAGGTTTATTTCGGGTGGTTTAATTATGGAATGTGAAGGAATCTTATGAATGGATTGATGAATGGGTTTTCTAACGAACTCTCAGAAGGACAATCCGATAGTGTTAGTATTGTGAATATGAAAAAGCTAGTAGCGTGGCATGGAATGTCAGTACCAATAATGTCAAGTGAGAAATCCAAGATTTAACCTGAGAGGTTGAGGGATTTTTCCAAAAGTGAGTGTTGCTAAGATTAAACCGGAGTATAGGTCCATAGAATGATGGACAGAGCAGCGAGGATATGTTGACACGTAAGATTACGATAAAGTAGTATTTGATACGAATACGATTGTTTTTCTTCTCTAATGAACCTCTATAGTTCAGAGGTAAATTCTAAGTATAATATTTTGCAATCATGAAAATTTTCTATAAATCTTTGAAATTCTTTTCTTTTCTTCTCTCTTATTCATCTTCTTTTCGAATTGAGAAGAACAACCCTTTAAGGAGGGGAGGTACTGCTACGTGACTATCTGTCTGTGTGATAGAAGTCTAAGTAGAATACCATAACTTGTTTAATTGCTTATCAAGTACTAATGGCTGGCCCCCTTCTGTACTAACTATGCAATATAACAAATGTTCATTGATCATAGTGATCTCTCAATAAATCTTTCCACTTCTCTATATTGATCGAGATTGCGAAGATTAAAGCGATCAGGAAATGCATAGTGCAAGTGAAGTTACCTCCGAATTCGCAGTGCGATAGTGATATCAATATCACTGCAGATATCAATAAGGATAATAGTATAGGACTGAGTAAGAGCATAACCCGGATAGTATGTTGTACGAAAAGTAGCAAAGTTGATGGAAAAAGGATAAAGTATGTATTGTAGCACCAGTAGATGTGCTGAGAAAGGGTAAAACGACTAAGAATCGACCGGGAAGCTGAAAAGTGAAACGACAAACAAACGACTCTTTGTTTCCTACCTGATTCTGGGACGGAATCCTTTTAAGGAGGGGAGACTGTAAGAACCCTGATTTTTGGTAGGAATTAAAACTTTTATTATGGAATGGATATGGATTCCAATGTTTATATGCCATGCAGAATGCAATAGGTTGATAACATAGATTAGAATAACCTATCTCCTAGAAAGTAGGATATGGTGATTCTAACCGAGGAAGAATATTCTCATGTCATCCAAATCGATATCTGTTATTAGTCTAGTGGTTCCGTAAAAGAGTTAAGGAAGGCTCAAAAGAGAAAAAGGACTTTTTATCAAATATAAGGAATAAAGAGAGAATAAAAAATGAATAGTGTTTTTGGTAGAAATGGGAATATTATTAGACGACGCTATATAGGAGTATTTTGAATGGATTTCTGAGTTCGTATTAAAGATCTAGGGGCGAAATAAATGTATGTAAACGATATCAGATTCAGAAAAATAGCACTTTCATTTTCTCCGAGATTTCCCTAGACACCGAAGGATTTAAGGATTTATTTAAGAGATTTGAGGAATTTAAATTCAAGGATTATAAAGGAGGATTGAGAATGATAGTTTAAATATTAAGAAGGTTTCTAGTAAAACCCTAATTAGAGATCCTTAAGATATTCCTCTGAACGATCAATGAAATTGAGCAATAACCGGAAAAAAGAGCAAGCAGAGGGTCAAGGTACATGCATGATTAGAAACCAACCAAGCACTTAGCTTCCTCACCACTAATCGTCAACACTTGTCCATGCTAAATACATCATCCATGACCTAGGCACTTTATTAAAGCTAATTTATCCAAGATATTCATGATACATCACTTTATGCTAGAGGAGTGCAAGAGAATCCAAGCAAAACACCAAACTCTCTTCATCTCTCCCATTTCCAACAGTTCAGATTTTTCAGAACAGGGGTCTTTACAATTTTTTTTCACCCGGTTCTACTCATCTAAAAATCATGAAAAAAATCACGAAGCTTATACACAACAAGATGAAGTTTTGGATTTAATTTCATAATTTTTGAAGATCGTTTGAATGGTCAAATAAATTCGAGAAGATCGCTCTGTTTTTCCTCTTGAAGATGAGCACTTCGAATTTTGGAATTTTTAATATTTCAAAATCCAACTTCCAACCATTGTTTGATCTCCAAATTTTTTTGGTAAGTCTTACATTTCACAAAATTGATCTCCTAGAAATCTTAGCTTCAAACTCCATTGTTTCCATTTTAAAAAAAAAAATCATTCAAGTGGAGGGTGAATAGTAACCACCATGAACTAACTTTGATTTTCTTGATTTCATTGATGATCTAAGCTAGCTTAAGGTCATACAAGGATTATATAAGGATTATTAGGGCTACTACACACTCCAAGGAAGGTATAACACTTGAAATCCTAACTTGAATCTTGAGTTTTTATGGAGTTTTGGATGATATATGCATGTATAACTCTTAGAGATGTGATTAAGCTTTGTTATATGTTAAACTAGTTAGTAAGAATGGAAAGGTAGTGCTTGCCCTCAGTTCTATGGTAATTATCATGTACATGTGGTTTAGAGTGGAAACCATGATTGTTGGAGTGTTTTAATTTAGGAAATATCCGAGTTATAGCCGTCGTAATGCCGAATTTTCGTTAAACCTTGAAAACCGTGCATCACAGTAGCTCTAAATGTCTAAACTGGTTAAGTGTATGACATACCCTTGTAGATCTCGAGTCATAGATCGTTTTGGCGAAAGAATCGAAGCAAACAAACTTACGGTTTAGGAATTATGGCCGATTTACTAAAAGTGGTTCGAAACCGTACATGCAAATTCGTAATTGAAATTGAACCCCCTTACCTCGAGTAATTCAGTGACGAATCTTGGTAATTAAATATTAGAGATCATAAGGAAGGTGTGAGAGAAGACCTCATGTTAAAAAGATCGTTTTTCAATTTTATAAAAATATTAGAATCAGGGTTAAGTACGAATGAACCCCTAAAAAGAACAAGTGGTTATAACTTTGGAAAATCACTTAGATAACGATCGATAAATCTCGAGGTATTATCTTTCGACCTTAGAACTTATATGGCTTAAGTACCTACCAAGTGTAAGTGTAATGACATACCTTGATAGCAAGCAAGTGTCGGGTCATAACGGTGATAATGAGCGATAACTTGAAAACGTGCTTTAGCTTAAGTAAAGTATTTACTTGGCATTTCAAAGTGATAGGTGATTAACCCGGGATAATTTTGGTTATTTATAGATTGCCGGACCACCCCGAGTCATACCACTACCATAGCGGGAGTACCAGGCAAGTCTACAATCAATTTGAAGCCGTTGTTGTGATAATATATATATGATTTGATGTTGTTATACATATGTCATTGCATGCATGCCTACTTTCAAAATTAATATTATGATACTTGTTCCCTGATTGATATCGGCTTATAAGTTAGGTACAAGATATACTAATTATAAGCCGGATATTGCTAAGACCCTTACTGAAGGGCATATGATCTCATTCTTTTAATAAAGAGGGGGAATCGGTATTTTGTAATATAGGGATACTCGTGGAAACCTGGAGGGATTCTAGTGATAGATTACCCGAGGAATGTTATTTATGAACATTGTCTATATTTCCATAAGTATTAGTACTTGGAAATCACTCGAGGAATGTTATTTGAATATTATCTCAATCGAGAATTATTATATGAATATTATTTTGAATATTCATTCGAGTTTATTTATTTAACGAATATTATCTTTAATATTCATTTGAGCTTTATTTATCTAAATGAATATTATGTCGAATATTCATTTGATAATTATTTCTTCAATAAGTATTATTAATTTGAATATTCATTATTTATTCAATGAATATTATTTCGAATATTCATTTGATAATTATTTCTTCAATAAGTATTATTAATTTGAATATTCTTTATTCGTTCAATGAATATTATTTTGAATATTTATTTAATTCTTTCAACTAGTTCTAAAATGAGATATTTTATTCAAAAATTTCATTGATATTCAAATACTATGTAAGGTATTTCTTAGTTGTACTATTATTATTTTTATAAAGGAAGTTTCTCAAAATTTCATTCTTCATTCAAATCTAACCTTCAAATTATAAGGGAACCTTACTTGAGAAATGTTATTTATCTTGTTGACTTTCCGATCATAAATCCTTCGAAATTATTCTTTTCACTCGCAATTTGGTTGCTATTTGCTTATTGATTCTTTGTGTACCTTCTCATCATTCGAGGGGTAAGATTGTTCGAACAAGTTGGTATCCATTAACAAGCAGTAGCTTGGGAAATATTGGTGAATTTTCCGTTCCAACTAGATGCGACTACTTTGTGAAGTCTTATCAACAAGTATTATACTTGGGGAAATGGGGACGAACTTTACGTTTCAGAGTCGTGGATGTTATTCGAACTAGGAGCCCCGTAAGTGATTGAGTGGCGCCGGTCCAGCAATGGCCCAACCGTTGGACGGGGGGTTCAAGAGGGCGGTAGACAAGTAAATCCGTCGGTGCTTCCTTCTACATGTAGAGAACAAAAGTGGGGAGCATAACATGCGATTGATCATCGTAAATGTTATGTCTTCTGGCACGTCAATGCTCCAGGATTAGTTCATTTTCTCAGAGTTGGAAATTTTCTGCAACATTATCATTGTTGGCATTGTTGAAAAGTGTTTGAAACTGGAATTGCAATATTTTTCCTGCAAGTTCCTCTTTTATGATAAATGATAATATCTTGCTTATCTTTGACATAACAGATATTTCCATGGATTATATATGTTGAGTTACCATGTAACTTCATCGTTTACATTATACTGGCACTATCTTCGTTAATGCATGGCATATGGTTTCAAAGATATTTCAGAACTGTAATATATTATTGTTCAGTTACATATAATTTTTTTTGGGCTATTGTTCACCCTTGCTTTATGTATTATATCACAGCAACAGTTATCTTGCTTATCTTTGACATAGAAGATATTTCCATGGATTATATATGTTGAGTTACCTTGTAACTTCATCGTTTACATTATACTGGCACTATCTACGTTAATGCATGGCATATGGTTTCAAAGATATTTCAGAACTGTTATATATTATTGTTCAGTTACATATTATTTTTGGTGGGCTATTGTTCACCCTTGCTTTATGTATTATATCACAGCAACAGCTAGATCTGATGGCCAGCACAAGTCACACTCGGTGCAAGCAGGGACAGTAGTCATAGGGTTGCCCACTGATATCATGGTCGGCATTGCTGTGGTAGGAGCAACAAGTAGGCTAGACTGTCATCTTTTGATTCATCAGACTTATTATATGTATGACTTATGTAAATGGATGACAAAGAGTATGTAACAGTTAAATTGTAATTCCTTTGGGTTGTAAGAACTCAAAACTTGTGATTAATAATATTTGTTGGTTACTCTGATTTCATCTTTGGGACTATAACGGGTGTGTTTTATGTTGTTGTTTCAGATCAAAAGGTTGTAAGTTAAATTATATTGATGTTATAGATGGAAATTGCGACCGTGACGACCGGATCCCCGACCCTGGATCTGGGGCTGTTACAATATTATCGCCTATTGGAGGGCTAAGGCAGATCATAATTCAGGCCAAGACTTACGAATTCTTCTCATTGATGTCCTTGAGCTTCAAAAGACATATTATGTCATGGGAGTGCTCAAAACTGTTCCAGCCGTAGACTTGGCATGGTGGTGGTGTTATGTTGTGTTAAGCTTTTGTAATGAAGTTTATATGTTAGATTTAATATAATTGTGCTTTTCCAAATTCAATTGACTTGATACGTTTTATATTTTGGTATGTAATTGATGACCGAGAAATGCAATATATGTTTAGACCAAAGAATTTGATATTGTATATTTGCAAACGATTTTCTACATATTGTTTATATATATTTGTTTGAGAATTTTTACAGAGAAACAAAATAATTTTTTTTAAAATTTTTTTGAACAATATACGTCGATTCTGACATGGCCGACGTATAAAATATACGTCGGTTGTTTAGAAGAACCGACGTAAAAGCATAATAATATACGTCGCCTTTTTGTTTATACGTCGGTTACTCAGACTTTTATACGTTGGTTATTTTGGTCTTTTACGTCGGTTATTAAGCCGACGTATATTCTACCTAATACGTCGCCTTTTTACCAGACGTAAAAGACTTGTGACTTTATACGTCGCCCCTCCATACGTCGTTATTTAACCGACGTATAAGGTCGATTTAACCGACGTAAAAGGTCAGTTTTCTACTAGTGAGGGTTCAAGGGATAGTACGCTAGAGAAGTTTATACATGGTTTAGTATAATACTTAGATAGCTATGTTAAAGGAACAAGGCGTTTCAGCAAGCTGTAGTCAGTGACTGGGAGAATCAAGGAGATATATTATTGTATCGTGTAATTGTAATTCATTGTAATCAATAATATATTACTTTACCGAGTTGGTAGAGGACCAGGACGTAGATTATTATGCTACATGGGTCGAACCTTGCAAAAATTGTTGTGTGTTCCTTACTTTCTACACTTTATTCTTACTGCAGTGCATATCTTAGCTAGCTGCTTGTGTGTTAATTTATTTCATCCAGTTAGCTTCGAGACAGCTTTTCATGTATATTTTTTAATTGATCATTGTTAGTCATAACACCTATTCACTCCTCATCTTTAGGTGTGCATTTTCAAAGGTAACATGTTTTATATGAAAAAGGAAAATTTTTCCTTAAATAAAGTTATTGAATAGGTTTTACTCGAAAAAAAATAAAAAAATAGAAAAATTAACGTATTTTAGCTAAAGAAGGTAATTGGTTAATTATTAGTAATTATAATTATAATTTTTATTTTATTAAATAGAGTTGCTTAAAGTATTTTTAGAAAATGAAAAATTGTAGTTAGATAAAATATAAAATATAATATATTTTATGTGAAAAAGTAAATTGATTAATTATTAAAAAATAAAAAGGTAACCTACTTTACTTAAAAGTACCGATCGATCAAACAAAATTTTAGTGTTTAACATTTTAAGAAAAACTCATGATTTTTTCATATTCAATAAATCCTAATTTATTTGGGATAATGGCCAGCCATTTTTTCAAGATTTTATTAAAAAAATACCAATTTTAAATTTTTTGGTCAAAAATACCATCCTATTATTGGCCTGTTTGGCAAAACTTATAATAAGTTCTTATGAACTTATTTTCGGATAAAAATTTCATATTTTGATAAAAAAAAATTTATACAAGTATTTAATGTATGTTTGATATTCTATAAGTTACAAAAAAAGTTATCTTTTTTCAAAAAAAAAGTTAGGAATCTCTAATTTCGTCTTAAAATAAGTTGACTTATTCTGAAAATAAGTTCTCCCAAACACCCCCTATGTATTTTCAAAATGGGTAATGCTATTACACATTTGAGGAATGAGTATCATGTAAGAATTTTACAAAAAAACGAAAAAAAGTTAAAAAAAAATAAATAATTGTGATACGCATTCTGGGAATGCGTAACATATTTAATTTTTTTTATTATTTTTACTTTATATACATTACCCATTAACAAAAGCATAATACTATTACCCATTTTTGAAATGTGTAATACACTGGCATTTTTGGCCAAAAAATTCAGAAGTGATATTCTCATAAAAAAATTTAAAAAAAATGTTAAAAATGTCATTATTTCATTTATTTGCAACAATCATGAAATGTACGGGAATACTGACTTGCGCATGACATAATTAAGGATTATTTATGAATATTTTTTGAGTAAATCTACTCGTACTACACGTACATACTTAAACATCGTTCCTCCCATTGAGCACAGGCATTAAAAAAAAGTGTAAAGGAGGATAGAAAATTAATAAAAATGAGTAAAGTGATGGATCATTTAATATTTCATGTAATAAATTGTGTTGAGTGCAGAAAAGTAGTCAGTGTAATTGTTTTTGAAAAAATGACCAAAATACACTATTTTTGTAATCCAACTGTCCGAAATACCTATAGGCGCGAGCGTCTGCCCTTTTTGCCCACGGACTACGCATCTTGGACATGTGTATCTGGGTTAACGCATCTCCCTCAGCTGACGTCATTATCTCAAAAGCTGCTCCAGCGTCTTTCTCCCTCTCTCGATCGGCTGAAAATCGCCTATCTCCGTTCTTGACAATCCGACAACCTCCACAAAAACCGAGGGCATCAAAATGATGTCCCCAACTTCCTCTCCATCTTACAATCATCATTTGTTGATTTCTGACCCCGCAAGGGCATACACGAACACATCGAAAAAATAAATCGGAAAAAAAAACTTCGAATTGGGGCTTTCAAATCCAACAAAACAAATGAAAAATGACTGGTACATGCTTGTAGAGGGAGAGCAGTCGGTCATTTTGGTATATAATATGCTAGTCAAAAATGACTGTGAGTGGTGAACGATGTGCTCGATGCTTTGGACGGAAAAAGGACGCCGACGTTGTTCGATAGAGACAGTGAACAGTGCCTCATACGCATGTTCAACATGCGTATTAGCCACCACGCATATCCCACATGCGTAATCGAGACACTGTTCACCAAGTGCAGCAGTTCAATTTTACACACTCCACGCAATGTTCACATGCGTGTACCCTGCCAACGCATTTCTCAAATGCGTACACTCTATACGCATTCTCAGAATGCGTGGCTCGTGGGTAAAAATGGCGGACCTTTCAGTCGGTGGGTATTTTGGACATGTGGAATTAAATGGTGGGTATTTTGGTTTTTCACCCATTACTTTTTACATTATCAAACTTTTTTATTTTGGGTAAGTTTTGGAATGTAAAGACTTCAAAAATGGAAATTGTAAAAAAATGAGAGGGACGGAGAAAGTATTTACCATGATTTTAAAAATAAATAACTAATTTTTAATACTACCATTTTATAATTATATTCCTCTAATATACCATTGTATCTTTATAAATTATAACTCTATTTTACATCTATATCCATTTTGGTAGTATACATAAAATTTTAATTTAGGTTTTATAACATATAAAATTTTTATTATAAAATTAAAAATAAATAAACACATTTTTATATGTATTTTCTATTACCGCAAGAGCATATGATTTTCTGTCAATAAAATAACTATTTGAATATTTATATATCATTGCATATTGATAAAAAAAAATATAAAATACTAGAAATCTTAAGTGAATGAAATATATATTATAAAATTTAAAACAATGTAAATATTAATTTGCATTTATTTTGAATTCAGTTATATAAGTTCAATATAAAATAATCACGTTTTTAGATTATTAAATATTTGTTTATTCAACTTTGTCTATATTGAATTTTAAAAAAAGGATGTGCCTAGGTTAACAAATAAAATGATTTTTTTTTTGTCCGGACAAATAAAAAGAATTTAACTCCTTTAAAAAGGGTGAAGGAAATGAAAGAGAAGTTGAAATTCATGTACAGGAAAACTTCTATAAATTAATACCGGGATGGAGGATTTTTATTAATTTGTAGAGGTTATTAATTAATCGAGGTTAATTTTGGACTTCCGTTATTATGTTGGGATCAAAAATTCATATTAAAAATATTAATTTATCATGTTATCGAATATTAATTTAACGAGATTTTACTATAGTTATCTACAGTATAATACCTAGGTAATGTTCAAATATATATGTATAGATTTACTCATCTTTTTAATTAAGAAAATACAAAAAATATACTTGATTCAATAAAATTTTGATCAGAATTCAATAGATTTTAATAAATTAAAATATGTAACTTTTTATCACTAATATTTACTTTATTTTGATAATCATTGAACTTCACTAATAACTGATGTCCCATTAAATTTAATGGTTAATAATTTCTATTTTAAAATTTCTCATTAAACTGTGAACATTGTAAATTTTTTGAAAAATAGTAAATGTTAAATATTTTAAAAATTTAAATGGACCCATTATTTGTCACTAACTCCTGGTATGTTTCTAATTTATCACTTAAATATTAATGATGCTACCAATTTATCTACTTTTCTTACACTTACACTTGGTACACTTCTCTACAACTTCATTTTCATTTCAATCAAAATGTTCTTTTTTGTCTTAACATTTTTAATTTTATTAAGTTTTGACTCTTTCAATAATTCTACATATTATTGTTAAATTATCATGAGCTAACAAATATGGGTAGATTATTATATAATTGGTATGTAGAACCTAATTATTTTTTTAAATTTGAATTTAACGCTGTTAATAAATTTATTCTAAAATATATGCCTATGTTACATCTATGAATCACAACTGTTACAAGTGAGAAGAATTAAGACAATGATAAATTTTAAGAAAGATGACCTCATTTTGAAACAAAATGAGGTAATATTCTGAAATGTTAACGACCAAAAATCGTTAAGCTGGTGAGGTTTGTAGGTGGAAAAATAATGAATTTTAGTATTTTTAGTATTTTGTAGTTTATGGTGTTTTTATAATTTTATAAGAATAAATATATTCTATTCTTAGTGCAAATATGGTAGGTATTTGATTATTTCCAAATTGCGAATCACTACAAATAGAAATACGATTGAAAAATTTATTCCCTCTCGCTATCTAAGAACAAATTTTAGTAAAATTTGCATTTACATCTAAAATTTTAACATAATTTAAATTATATTTTTCCTTATTATCTGATGTGAAAAAACTTTTTGGTACCAACAAAATAGGAAATAAAGCGTAAAAGATTATCTTAAACATCTATATTTCGGCCATTAGAAAACTCTTGTAAGTAACTCTCTACTCTTTATCTACATTCTACCTACAAAAGTCCAGACTCTCTTCATTTCTTTATAGCCATGCTCATGACACTAGCAAATATGGTCAATCCGTACAAAACTTTTAATTCTTTACCTTCATTGAGGCCGTCAGCTTCTTCATTAGAACCTACTTCAGTCACAACATTTACCGGTTCTCGTAGACTCCAAACAAAGGGTGCACAAAGAAAAAGGACCTTGAGCTTGGCTCAGTCTTGGAGACAGATACAAGGTTTTGACAACTGGGAAAATCTTATTGAACCCCTGAACCCTCTCCTCCAACAAGAAATCGTAAGGTACGGTGAGTTTGCTGCAGCTTGTTACAAGGCCTTCGATCTTAATCCGAGTAGCAAACGTTACATGAAGTGCAAATATGGAAAAGACACAATGTTGGAAAATGTGGGAATGAAAGATTCGGGATACTGTGTAACAAAATATATTTATGCTACTCCTGACATTGACATTCCGTCTCAAGAGATTTGTAGTCATTGGATTGGTTATGTTGCGGTCTCTACTGATGAGGAGACTAAGAGGCTTGGAAGAAGAGATGTCCTGTTTGCATTTCGAGGAACGGTGAGTTATCCTGAGTGGTTGGTCAACTTAATGCATTCACTTGTTTTGGCTAGACTGGATCCGGATGATCCGAGGCCTGATGTGAAAGTCGAGGCTGGATTTTTAAGTCTTTACACGTCTGGCGAGAAAGATAACAAATTTACATCTGGGAGTTGTAGAGAACAATTGCTGTCGGAAGTGCAACGATTGTTAAACAAGTATAAAGGTGAGGAAATCAGTATAACACTGGCGGGGCATAGCATGGGGAGTTCATTAGCATTGTTATTAGCTTACGACATTGCTGAACTTGAACTAAACAGAGATAGTTCAAACGGTGTGATTCTTGTCACTGTTTTCTCGTTTGCTGGGCCACGTGTTGGGAATGTAGGCTTCAAGAAAAGATGTGAGGAATTAGGGATTAAAGTTCTTAGGATTGTGAATACAAAGGACCCTATTCCAAAGATGCCAGGGATTTTTCTTAACGAAAATTCTAGCCTTTTTAATCTGAAAATTGAGCTTCCCTGGAGTTCATCATGTTATGTTCATGTTGGAGTTGAAGTTGCACTGGACTTTTTTGTGAAGGACAAACCAATCTGTGTACATGATTTGGAGATGTATATTGAGTTTTTGAAATGCCCGAAATTGCTAGAAATGCAAGACGAAGGTGCTGATTTTGTTGAAGAATTCATAGCCAATGCCCAAAGTAAGTACAGTCTGTATTGGAGAAATGCATCCAAGAGTATGGTAAATATTAATGCTTTTTCTACCTTCGTTTGTTACTGGTGGATAGCTGCATATGTTGATGTACATATATCAGGTTCCGTATCTTGTTAGATATATACTAGTGGTTTTCCTTTTAGTTTTGTCAGATTCAGACATGCTGAACATATTTATTGAACATCATGTGTATATATGATGAATTAGTTAGACATGATAGATGCGATGTTTGTTTAATATCTTTCTGCAATAAGTTTTTTTTTGTTTGTTTTCATCATGTTTACTAGTCACAACAACGTAAGAGAAAGTAACTTTCTTCTTTCTTGATTCATATTCTAATAATCTAATTCACCAAGCAATGAAGAGTTCAAGCCATGATGATTCACATTGGAGAACATGTCTCTGTGAAGTTCGCTTGAACTCTGATTATTCAGTTTAAAAAATGACAACATTCAGTAAGCTACTCAAGCAATTAATCGGCTCAGAATGACAACATTCAGTAGGCTACTCGAGCAATTAATCAGCTCTGAGCCTTTAAAGCACAAACGTCCCCTGTGGCCAGATTAGCTTGTTCAAACAGCTTCCTGGAAGCACTGAATTTAGGATTGTTACTGTAAAAATTGCATTTATCCGTCCAATCTCTTCCATCCAGAAGTTGGAGGATAAGATAACGATTGTCCTTGTTCATATATTTATTTACAACATTCTTTGGCAAACTTTCGAAAGCCAACAAAGAAGATAAAGTTCTGAGAAATCACTACGGAACGTTCAACGAAATTTGACAATTACTAAGATTTAACGAAATTGCACGTACATCTCCTAAGTAGTCAGTAAATTACGAAACACATTGTAAATGTTTACCATGCAAGGACATATCAACCACCTCAAGTGATGGTTTAACTACATGGGTGAAAATTGACTTCTGAAATCAGAAAGCTTCTGCCGAGGCAAGTGCTCTAGTTCTTTGCCCTCTTACGACGTGCAGACTCGCCACTTCTGTTTCCAAATAAATTTGTATGTTAGTTTTTCAATGTATACATCAGAATATCAGATAAATAACAACTCAGAGGAGATAATAATACCTTTTTCTTGCTGTACTTGCTCTTGTCATTCTACGAGGCCTGGAATTGTCAATGTCATAGTCTATCTGTAATGCACTTGAATCAAATATAGATACTCGAAACAGTGAATCCCCTAGGAAATTAAAAAGTAACATATAACCACCACGAATCGAATAGTGATTTGCAAATTCTGGCCAACCATTTTGCAACCAAATCCTGTTGGCGCGTCTTTCTAAATCAACAGACCAAACTAAACCATTCGGAACCTCCAAGGAAACGCGATCATTAAGGTCATTCCCATGCACATCTGCAAATTTTGTCGGAACCATCTGCACGAAATACAACCACACATTCACATATTTAACAAATTATTAGATACATGTAAATATTTTGTAATAGATGTTAAAACGTAAAGTAGTTTGCAAAAAATCTTACTAGTTCTGTGTGTGAGCCAATGTCTGATGGTATGATCTTAAAAAACCGAGTCTGTTTGGCTGTTGAACCGGACGGAGAGGCGGCCATGGCTGTTTTCAACTGCTAGGTTTGAAGTACTTTTGGAGTGAGTAGCTGAGAACTCACTTGATTTCTTTTACTGAGTACCTTTGGAGTGAGTAGTTGAAAACTCACTTGATTTCTTTTACTACGTTCCAAGTACTTTATTGGTGGACAGTTGGTTGAAATCAATTTTCTCTAACATTTATGCTGCCATTTTTTAAAGGTGTTTGCTCTTTTTGTTTAATTGCGTTTGCTTTTTCATTCTCTTAAAATAAACATGACAGCATAATTGGACAAGCGATAAAACCTGCTCGGTGCCAATGCAGAAGAGATTTTTTGAACAAGCAATATCACAAGAAAGAAAGATAATGCCGTTCGTTAAGCACACATAATGGAGAGTAATTCACTATGAAATGAGGATTGGAGAGGGCATAATTTCGCGACAAAACCGGGCATATACCACCTATCTAATTAAAACCAGTAACATAAGGGAGGTCGTGTTTAGGAAGTTCACTTAAACTTTTTAGTTACAGTACGAAAACATTCAGCAAGCTTTTGGAGCAATGATTTAGCTAAAAAACAGAATGTCATCCAACCAGCACTAAATTTTGGGCTTTTGGCACACTGTTAATGTAAGAAAGTACTTAAACCGAACAGATCTCTCATCTGAAGCTTGAAAAGTATAAAATTGTAACGACGACTATCCCCTGTTATATACATCTTTTTATAGATTTCTTCGGCAAATTCTGCCAAGGCAAGGAATGCGTTAAATTTAAGTACTACAAAATGACCAAGGGGTATAACGAAGTAATAGAAAAATCTATGATTTAAAAGATAGCTTCGATCAATTAAAAGCAGTAACTAATGCCAGCACTAGCTTCCTCAGCTTCACTTATTAGTTCTTACCCTCCGCAATCTTTCATCTCTATTTACCTGAAACTGATAAATTTAGAAGATAAAATCTAAACAACAGGAAATGAAGGAAAGCAAATTAATTCAGGATTTGAAAGCATACTGTATGTTCAGAGCAGAGCACTAACAACTTGTTTCTTCTCCTACTCGAAATATGAATACTTGGAGCAATTTTCTCGAGGGGTTGATCAGCTCAAAAACACAAACATCATCTACATTCAGTGAATTCTCTCGAACAAATTTAGCCCATTTACGACTAAATCTACACTGGCTGGAATTCAAATTACAGTATACTGTCCATGTTCTCCCTGCAACTTGTAGCATAACTTTGTCATTGTTCTTCCACTTTTTATAGGCCTCCTTAAAGGTATTTGTTATGTACTGCAAAAGCAAAATTATTTCTTATACATATTAGAGTAAATATCTGACACACACAAAAACACTCAACTAATTATTAGAGTATTTCAAGTTTATATTCTAATTTAGTAGACCATCATCGAAAGTGTAAGTTCGAATAGTAAAAACCGGAGATTCAAAGATGTATTAATGTGAACTATATATATATACCACACTAGGCCATATTCCACCAACATTTGATGATTTCATGACATGGATGAAAAAGGGGTTCTTAGATTTAAAAGCTTTAGCTGAGGCAAGAGCTTTATCTTTGTCCACTTCACTTGCCGATTTACCATTTCTTTCTGCTGTCAAATGATAATAGACAAAACCAATGTGTCGATAGGTTAGTTTTTTATTGTATACAATATAAAAGACCAACTTGGAGACGATAGTACAGTACCTTTTTCTTGCTGCAGTTTTGTTTTATCATGGCATGTTTCTCTACGAGAAGAGCTTGCTGTTGTCCTCTTACAAGACCTAACGACATCAAAACTATCTGAATCATCACAATCAATTACTCTCTTCTTCGATCGGGTTGATTTAACAATATTAAGATTGTTACTAGTACTTGTTAATGGATAATCTATCTCTACAGCACTTGGATGAAATACAAGTACTTGAAATCTAGAGTCTCCCAAGTATTCAAAAACTAGCAGATAACCGAAACATATCGAATAGAACTTCGCAAACTCTGGCCAACCATTCTTCAGCCAAACCTCGTTCTTGCGTCTTTTTAATTTGATCGACCAAACCGAACCGCTTGGAACGTTCACCAAAATTTCATCATTTAGGTTCTTTCCGTGAATTCGTACAAATTTTCTGGGAATCATCTGCAAAATGCATTACAATAACAATCACTCTCACAGATAACAGATTATAACTACAGATATCATTCAAATGTACAATCTACAAGACCACAATGAGTTAGCAATAATTCTTACAAGTTTAGTATGCGAATCGACGACGGAGAGTATAATCTTAAAAAAGCTGGATGGTTTAGCATGCAAATCGGAAACAGAGGCCATTTCTAGCTTCAGATATATGTTGCCTGTTAAGTATGAAGATATTGTGAATTTTATAGCAAGGTACACCTATAAAATGCATGTATAATTAACAATTTAGCATCTTTTAAAACCGGATTTTCAGGAACTGAGAAGTAACGGATGACAACGTAGTTAATGTCTGCGGTTACTACATGACCGGAAATTACATTTGTAGTAATTTTACGACGGATTTTATGCAATGCAAATCATAATAATGTAACAAGTACTCTCTTGCATTTTATAGTTTTGTAATACCAAATGTCATATGTCCTGCTCTAGTGTGCGTACTTTGCCGGCTTTATTAGGAGGGGTTAAATATCAAGGTGATCACATTAATATACATAATATTTTACTCACTGATTTTATTTGGGTATCATTTGAATCATTAAAAACATAATAAAAAGTAATTTTTGTTGAATTTTGAAAATTTTCCTTGAATGATATTGCAACCACATGAGAAATTATGAATTCTAGTATTTTTGATAATAAATTAAGATTTAAAACAATTTATTTACTATTTAAATTTAATTAAATCAAATAAAATAACTATAAAATTAAAAAAAAGAGTAAATAAAGTTTAAAAATCTAAATTTATTATCCGAAATACTAGAATGTACTCCCTCTGTCCCATCCATTTCTTCACACTTTCCTTTTTGGGATGTCCCATCCAATTCTTCACATTTCAAAACTTTCCTAAAATAGTAAAATTTTATATATATAAAAATCAACTACATCCACTACTTTCCTCCACTATACCCACTTTATACATTATATATTTATGGGTCCCATCACTTTACTCACTTTTCTCCTCCACTATACCCACTTTATACATTATATATTTATGGGTCCCACCACTTTACTCAATTTTCTCACTTTTCACCCATTTTTTTATATATTTCCTTGGTCTCCGTGCCCGAACCCATATGTTAACTAATGGGTGGGACGGAGGGAGTAACAACTTTTCATTCTGTTAGGGTAGCATTCATGAAAAATGTGTAGAATTCAATAAAAAGTTACTTTTACTTTCCGAACACATATTTAGAGGTATCTGTTTGACATTTATTATGATTTTAGTGATTCAATTGATACCCCATTGAGATCGATGATGAAAGTGATATATGGGTTTCACTTGAATGATCAATTTGATATTTAACCCATTTTAGAAGTATTATAACTCAATTGGTGTCATAGTTTTTTTTTTGTAGACCAGGCTATTCGGATAATCGGATCGGATTCAATTTCGGATTGGATCAATTAATTATGATATATGTTAACACAATATCACGCAAGTATACGTGGTCACAAGTAATATAATTAAAGTTCGTTCCGCAGAGATCTGGTTAAGTTTTAATCAGTAAATATGCCTATGCAACAATATTTGGTTTTAATCCACTGCTAAGACAAATAACAAGAATAAGGTTTCAATTATCTAAATTAACTAGGATGCAAATTATTAAGCTAAGAATAATTAACTAATGAGAATTAAATATGAATTACTTATATGAGATAAAACATGGAATCCTAATTTCATTATCTACTTCACTTAGAGTCGCAGCTTTTAATCAATAGATGTGATGGTTTTGATATCTGATCGGATAACACGAAACAAGTAAAAGTTACCTCTCGGTATACTAGCACCAAGCTACACATACATCCACAAAAGAGATAGAAGATGAGTAGACACTTATTATGTTTAGACCCTATATCTCTATAGAATTTGAAAACATAGAGGTTTAAGCACAAGTTATCCACATAGATCACATAGGGTAGCATAATATCTCTATTAACGCCACAAATCATGATGTTAAAACATCAACCTATCCTATGCTAGCATGGCAAGTTCTAAATCTCAAGATCCACTCTCGTTTAGCAAGAGATTAACATATTAGATGTTAGCTACGCATCTAAATTCATGAAGCACAACCATACAAGGATATCAAGAATTCACCACACATAAATCTTTAAAGCATACAAACTACTAAGCTACATAGATAAATCCATTAGGATCCCATGACAACGATTAGTTCATAGTTGAACCGTTCGTCACCATGGGATTAGTTGAAAACATGATATTAAACAAGATATGAAAGAAAGAAGCAATAATATTAATAAAAACAAGAGTTGAGAGAACAAATCTATAATCCAAAGTATACAAAAGATGAAGTAGATCTAGATCTTTGCTTGTCACCGAGCTTGAATCCTTCTCCACTATTCTCTCTTTCAGTTCTACGTTACAATAATAAAAATCTGATACAAATTACATGGTAGGATGTGTTTAAATATACTCTAGAAGTCTTGCAATAAGCAATTACCTTCTATTACAATTAGAATTCGATTATGGTACAAAAAACTGCCCAAAATACAATTAGAATTAGAAAAATGGCAAAACAGTAATCTTCTAGCCTTGCTTCACAAAGAACACGTGCGCGATTTTGACCAGCACGTCCCCTGCACCTACTATCTATCCCAGGTTGTAGAAAATCTCTCAAGCTTCGTGTGAGCTGTAAGATTTCTGAAAACGGACTTCTAGAACTCCAGATATGGCCAAAACAGTGAAGACTGCGCAACCTTCCCGGAAAATCCGAATTTTAATCAATTAATCCTCCAAACACGATAGAAGCATCACCCATAATCGACATTCTTGTAAGTCTGCACAACTAAGCAAAACACATCAAAACTACAATAAACTTGAGGCCAAGTCAATCAATTTAAGCCAAATTTAAGCGATAGAACTCCAGATATGGCCAAAACAGTGAAGACTGCGCAACCTTCCCGGAAAATCCGAATTTTAATCAATTAATCCTCCAAACACGATAGAAGCATCACCCATAATCGACATTCTTGTAAGTCTGCACAACTAAGCAAAACACATCAAAACTACAATAAACTTGAGGCCAAGTCAATCAATTTAAGCCAAATTTAAGCGATCCAAGTGGATATAAAATCCACTATCAATATATTTTTTGAATATAGTTCGGATCGGATCTGATTCGATTTGGATCTTATTTGAAATAAAATCAAATGAAATTCAAATTAAGATCAGATTAAATTCGTTTATGATCAGAATTGGTTTGGATCCTTTTAGATCATACTCATTTGTTATTTTAATTTATATGAATTTAAAAAAGTACCTTATTATTGAATATAATATATTTAATATAAAATTATTTACTTCTTAAAAAAAAGATCATTAAACAATTTTGATCCAAATTGTTTTAAATATGCATTTTACCTAAAATTGTTTTCAACATGCATTTTACTCATAAATGGGTAAATATTGAATGAAATGTGGATTAATGTATATAGGTTATTCGTAATAATCCGTTAAAATTATAACAATTATTTAATTCATCGTTTTTCTAATTCCGATCTAATCAGATCCAGTATTTGGAGTCATATTCGTTTCGTATAATTTATTATTCGGTTGATCGGCTTCAGTCATAATCAGGTCTAGTATTTTGAAATATTTTCGATTAAATTTTTGATTTATGTAGTTTTTGGATCGGATCAAATTGATTTTTGGATAATTATCGAATTTTCCAATTCGAATATAAAATTGAATTCGATTACATCAATTTTGGTCCGGTTCTTCATATCCAAACTCATTTTGACTTGTTTAGTTTTTTTTAGAGAAAAATTATAAGATTTCCAAAATTCTTTTCAAAATCGTTTTCAAATATTTAGTTATTAGGATTTAATTAAATTTGTATAGTAAAAAAATAAAAAGAAGGTCACTTAGCATTCTATAGCAATTTTAGAATTTATTTTGAAATCACTCACATTATTTTTTTTGTAATCCTAATATTAAATCAGATAAAGACTCCCAATACCCATCTCTGAATGAAGTATAAAATTTTTACTTTAAAGAAAGGGTTCGAAAAGAACAGTATTCTTAATTTTTTTAATTTAATATCATCCATCCATCTCATTTACAAAAAAAAAAAAAAAATACTTTTTGAGTTGTGATGCTGGAGGTATCAGACTTGATACTCACTGACGTTAGTGATTTAATATTATTAAATATTTTTATTGACAACATCATTATTAACACACAAATATTCATTAAAATTAGTGAACTTTGTTCACGCTATGCATGCTAAGCTTTTTTTTTTAATTTTAAAAAAAACTAGCTTCATAGCCCGTGCAAGGCACAGACATGCTCTAGATTACAAATATTTATAAATTACTCGTGATCACGTAGGATTGGATTGTTGATATCTTCGATTGTTCATATATTCGCAATAATTGTTGTGAGAAAATAGAATTTATACAATACCCGTGGCATGCAAATTATAATTCTGGTTAACTAAATCTGTTTTATATTTTACGTTATGCTTTGTTTTGTTAAGAAAATTTGAACGATATGTAATAAATTGGTCAATGTTAAAATCAAAACCGTACTTCGAAATATAAATATATAGAGTTAATATGGATGGATACAGAGATACATACAAGTATTAATTACATAATAATAAATGCATATTAGTTCATATCAGTTATTATTATGTAATAAATATGTTAGTGTTGCAATACCTAAATAGCTCCCGGAAATATAACATAGATATAATTAGTAGGGCTAAATATGACTTTTTATATGAATAAATTTGCTCATGGAACACCCCCCCATTTGCTCTATTAGATATATATATATATATATATATATATATATATATATATATATATATATATATATATATGTTTGTTATATTTATGTCTGTATGTATGTAATATGTATGTATGTACGTATGCATGTATAATTAATAATTATATATTAATGTATAATAATCTACAAATATACATTATAATTAATAATTATACAAATGTACAAATATAGTTAATAGATTTCATTTTTTGCACTTTATCTATATTAAAAATAAATATTCCTGTAAAATAGTCTAATGATCTTGTAGAGTGTCCTGGTCCTAAAATCATTAATAAAAAGTATGAGAAGTTAAAAGGACAATGGGGTGTTTGAAAATCCATATTAGGATTATACATTATACAAATATTTATGTATGTAGTTAATGATTTTCAATATAAACTGAAATGCTCACACAGCTCAACTGGTTATGGTGTTGAATTTAGTTCCCCAAGGTCATGGGTTCAAATCCTTTGAATAACAATATTTTTATAAATATTTAGAGTTAGGTTTTACAAATTTTTAGAATTAGGTTAGAGTTAGGTTTTACAAATATTTAGAGTTAGGTTTGGAGTGAAGTTCGGAGGGACCGAGCCTATGAATTAATTTGCTCAGGGAAACCCCCTGTTGCTGTATTAGATATATTAATAGATTAATAGATTAATAGATTAATATATTAATAGATTTGAATATTAATTTAATACTCTCCCTGTAACTCTCATTTCTTTACATTTTCCTTTTTGGGACGTCCCACCAATTCTTTACATTACTAAAAATAGTAACTTTTAACAATAAAATACATTATTACATCTACTACTTAACTCCACTTTTTCAACACTTTACACTATTTGATAAGTCCCAATAACACCACAAAATTGTCGAAGGGGGGATTGAATACAATATTGAACAAAACTTTTCGAACTGAGAGGCTCAACAGTTTAATAACAAAACAGATAACTAATGCAAGTGTATGGAAAGTAAACAAACACACAACACTTACAAAATTTCAGGTGGGTTTTCTGATCCACCTGAGATTTATATTTCGAAGAAATAATCTGTGTAGAAAGTACACAGCTGTGATTACAAAGCTTTGAATACAAAAGAAAACCTAACTATCTCTCTCTTTGAGTTCTGTGTTTTCTCTTGTATTGCTTGTATGTGTATGCTCTCTTACATAAGCAATTCTACTCTTGGGTTATATATACCCCAAGATTACAACTCATGTGACACAATTTTGTCTGATTGTCTTGGACAGATATTGCTTGTTTTCATCATCCAAAATGTTTGCTAAGAAAAGGAATGTTTCTTTTTCTTCTTCGTTTCCAAAGACTGGCTTCCATGTCATTTTGAAGTCCACCAACCCATGTGATCTGTCAGCTATGTCAAGTCACTTTCAACTTCTAGTTTCGAGACATTATTGATGAACATCAGTTGTAGCTGATTATCCATTGATGAGTTGTATGTTATCCATTGATAGTATTATCTGTTGGTGTAGATCCTTCATCCGTTGCTGTACCACTTCACCTAAACAGCATTACAAAGTACAGCCTATATACAATTAGCTAACCTATTCTATTTATCCATTGATAGTCAACATGACTTAGGATGCTATTAACTAATACTACAATTGATAACTATCTGTGGAAACTTCTAAACAAGATACTAACTTATCGATTGATAAGCTTTCTCATCAACGGATACTGAGAGAATGAATATCCGTTGGTGAGTTACAAACTTAACTTATACAAATATGTTTTTAAGATGTTTTTATGCATATCATCAAGGACAACATAATTCCTAACACTATTACACCCAATATTTCACTTATTTTAACAATAAAATCACTATTACACCAACTACTTCATTTATTATATCAATATTACACCCACTATCCTTGATCTCCTTGTGTTAGCCCGAATGTACTTGTAGAAGGGGGGTTGAATACAAGTATTAGTAATCGTGTCTGAATTTTGCTCGAATAAATAAACAAGAACAAACGAATAGATCAAACTGTTTGTATTAATAAGATCAAATACAAACTCTACCAAAGGTGTACAAATACCTTTAACAACTGCTCTGAATACAAACCTCCCTTTGTTTGTTCACTCGTATACTCACTACGATAACAAATCTCACATGATCACACATATTACAATGATATAGAGAGAGTATTTATAATGCTACCTATCAACTAATAACATAAAGTAATAATCAATACATGGTAATTCTCTGTCTTCCAATTGATAGTTTCCATCAATAGTTCGATTCTTTTCTTCATGCACACTTCTTGCCATTGTCAAAACAACCGATCCTATTATATAAAACTTTCCAATTTCCACAGCATCCCGAATGACATCAGGATTACATCATTATCAGGATCTGATCATTACACCAGGACTTGATCAAAGCATCAGGATTTGAATTTTCATATCATGATCTGTTCATAGTTCCTGAAATATAGTCCGTGATGCATAGTTCCTGATTGAACACTGTTCAATGTTCTGTAGTTTCTAAATAACTTGTTCATTCTATACTAAGTGCTAAACCCTTTATAAGATCAGGGTATTACAAGAAGTATATGATTATTCTATTCTAAACATCAAAACTCATTAATTATTCCTAACAATCTCCCCCTATTTATGCTTTATAATGTGAAGCATAAACCTGAGTTGTTGATGTCAAAACCTTTAACAAAATAATTAGAATAGAATACACATGAAGTAAAGTTAAACAAGTACCTCCATTACTCAATCTTATTCCTGTAGATTTAGTATCTGGTACTTATAAGAATCTTACTATTTTGATGCAGACTCTGACTGATTAATCACTTGCTTTCCTTTAAATCCATTATGACTAGATTTATCAGTATCAGGTTCTGTTTCTTTTCTTTGTCACCTCCATGCTAAGATTCACCTCTGTCACCATCAATTCTTACTTTATCTCCCCCAGTATTTTGTCTTTTAATCGTCTTAAACTCCACTTTTTTGACATCAGCAACATTAATGCCAAGAGATTCAGTAATAGAACAAATAAGATTCATCAGAACTGCTTGATTTTCCATAATAGTGACCTTGTTATCTTCAAGTATTTGAAGTCTTGATAGAATAGCAGTTTGAGAATTTTTAATATCCTCAACAACTTTAGATTGTGAAAACTCCTTGACTTCAATTTCGGAAGTGCTCGTTGTATCTTCAGACTCAGATTCAGAAAGAACCTTATCATTGATTTTTGTAGAAGAAGTTGCCTGTTTAGCATGTTCTACAAAAGTAGGATAATATTCAAGTAAAAGTACTTGAGTAGAATTACGTACATCTTTCTGATCTAGACCTGAAATATGATCATCTTGTCCTTCACCAGTATTCTGTGTACTAACACTCACAAATCCTGACTCCTCCATAGGGTGATAAGGTACTGCATATGTCTCAATTCTAGCTGAAATTGGAAGTACATACAGAGGAATACTAGGATCATTATGCACTTCATCTGGTACATATTGAGAAAGAGACTGTCTTAGCCTTTCACTCCGTCTGTTGATAATCCTTGCAAGCCTCTCCTTTTGTTGCTGAGCTTTAACTTCTGGCTTTGCATTGTGCCTTGCTAAGTCTTGTTTCTCATACATCTTAATAAAAGAATAAGTACCAGCATCCATACCAAGTTTGTCAGACCAAGATTCAGGAAAAACCTGATCCCAGAAATCAAATGATGGTGGTTTCCTAATTTTCTCTCCCTCACTATGGAGTTGATCATCCATACACTCATTTTCACTTTGACTATCTAAAGTCAACTCTCTTTCTACCTCACCTTTTGCCTGGTCAGGAGCCAGCCTCTCTGTTTGTGGATCTATGTCCATCTTTTCAAGTGCATCACTCAAATTTTTAAAAGTGCTCTCATGACCTATAGAAAAATAGGGGTTAGGAGAAGTTATTATACCTGAACTCACATGGAGAGAGGGTTCCTCATATGGAAAGGGGCTTGAGGTTTTCTCCATGGAATGAGCTGCTATAGTCTCTGAACCCTCACAAACATCTACTGTCTTTTCAGAAACTACAGGCTCCAGTATACCACTTTCAGGATCTACACTAGACTCTAATTCCTTCAGTAATACTTCATTAGGCACCACAATTTGTGTGTCACCATCTTTAAGTGTTGTTTGCTGAGACACACCCTCAAGATGGATAGACTCTGACTGGACAATATTTGTTTAATCTTCAGGAAAATTAATCAAAGTCATTCCTCCCATATCATAGGGTATCTCACTTGCAGTTTTAGTAATCACAGAAGACCTTTCAGCATCAGCTATCAAAGTTCCTGAGTCATCCAACCTCTGACTAGATGGTTCTTGTGTTGCAGTGACTGTGATCTGATCTGTCCTACTATCCACCATTGGTGCAATAGTATCTCCAGTTGACTGCATTTCACTATCTACTACCTCCGTTTGTTCACCTTGTGCGTAGGGCTAAGCATTCGTTCGGCTCGGTCCAGAACCGGACCGAACCGAATAAACCGAAAACCGAAATGTCATTTTTTTCTGGACCGAACCGGACCGAAGTTTAATCATGGACCGAACCGGACCGAACCGAAATAATTCGGTTCGGTTCGGTCCGGACCGAAAAAACCGAATTTTTTTTGAAAAAAAACCTATATTATAAATAAAGCTAAAAATTCATGATTTATCACAAAAATAATAATCAATTAATCACCACTATTTCACCAATATAGATATAATTAGAATTTACAAATTAGATAATATAATTATATTTTATAAGATATACATAAAATGTACATAACATAAATATAAAAATTAAAGTACATATTATTCGGACTATTCGGTCTATTCGGTCCGGACCGAAATATTTTTCAAAGAACCGAACCGAACCGATTTTTATTTCGGTCTATTCGGTCCGGACCGAATAAACCGAATTTTCAAAAAATTAGAACCGAACCGAACCGAATTTGCACGGTTCGGTTCGGTTTTTCGGTTTCGGTTCGGTTTTGCTCAGCCCTACTTGTGCGGGAGCATCTTTAACAATGTAATCTTTATGAAATAGATATGTATGAAGTGATTGAAGTGCTCCATGCTTAGTAAGTCCAAATGACTTATGTAATTCCCTTCTGACCGATACATAGAAAGGCATCTTCATTAAATCAAGTCTTTGATGTAAAAGTCCATATTCTTCAGGAAATGAAAGCTTTGGAACCCTTTCAACCAGAAAATCTAGAACATGTCTGGAAAGCTTAACTTTTACAGATATAACCTTCATAGCCAGTCTGTATGTCAATGCAGTTTCCCATGAAGAATTAATTTCAAGACCTTTATTAGACACAGATCTCTTGTCACTTGATGACTGAGATACAACTTGATGTTTAGAGACCTGCAAAAAGTTAATTGGACTAGACAATGTGTGTATTGGTGACAAATGAATCTTTCTCCTTATTCTCTTGGTATAGTGAGCAACAGAATTATCTTGAGAAGACGCAAGAGGTGCAGACTCAGTAGTGATCTTTGGTGAAGATCGTTTTTCAATAGACAAAGTCTTTTGAGAAACTGTACCTAGTAACTGTTTTCCCTTTTTAAGAACTATAGCATTTTGTGAGACTGCAGCCTGGCTATAACTAGGTCCTTCGTCTCTTTGTCCTAGCTTAGAAAGTTGAATTGCAGCCTTCAATTCTACTCTCTCAGCAAGAGATATATTATCATCATCTTCACTAGAACTATTAGAACTACTAGAAGAAACAACAAATCTTCTCTTCTTTACAACTGGTGCCTTTTGAGAAACACCAGAGGTTGGTTTCTTTGAAACAATAGGCCGTGGATCAAAATTTGGTTCTAGAATTGTTTCAGAGACTGTGGTGTGTTGGGTTACTTTGGTAAACACAGGGGGTCCTGCACCAATTGAGGTTCCTGAGTTATTTTACCACCAAAAGAAGAAGAATTGTAGATAGTAGGAAGATGAGATGTAAGAAATACCTGAACATGATGTGGATAGTGCATTGCAGGTATCTCATGTAGATTCTTCTCATTGTCCTTCTTTGTTATGTCAGAGAAAATTCTCTTTTGCTGTATGTAAGAAGGAACAAAATTTTGTGTACCAAATCTGTAAAGCATAATGTAATGTAATATGTAATAGAGGATATATATTACTCAACTAGGATAAAAGATAAATAATATTAAATCTATATAGGGATCGTGAAATTTGAAGAACAAGCACCAACAAGGATCAAGTCGTTGAAAGAAGTTCATTAACATGTTCAAGCCTCAGTGACAGAATAAGATGTACAGATGATTCAGTTGAAGAGCCAAAAAGATTCCATGTATTTACATAATTTGAAGATACTGCTACAGGCTAATCAATTGGAATGTAACGAAGGTGTCACTTGTGAACCAGACCAGCTCACTAAGTTTTAGCACATACGAGAAGGATCAACATATTAATTTATAGAAAGAATTACCAAAGCTTATTGACGATCAAGGACAGACATAATATTTCAAGGTATTGTAAAAAATTAATTTACTATCTGAAAATTAAATAAGTAATAGATTAATTAATTATTTATAACAAATAATTAAATTAATCTAGTACTTGAATTATTTTCAGAGATGAATTAAAACAGCAGAATAAAACAGAAGAAAGAAGCCCAAGAGATACAAAAATAGTATTACTATGCACAATTACTATGCAAAGTTACTTTGCATGGTTACTATGCACATTTACTATTTGGGGTTGGTGTAATAGTGCCCGGTTACTATTTGGGGTTGGTGAAATAGTGTCCGGTTACTATTTGGGGGTTGTTGGAATAGTGCTCGGTTACTATTTGGGGGTTGTTGGAATAGTGTTAAATAGTGACTTTCTATAATCTATAAATAGGCCTATTGTATTTCATTTCAAAAAACACCTCAACACACAACTCTCTCTTCTCTCTCTTATATCTTCTGTGTGTAAGCTGCTAGACAGTCCATCTAGTAGGAAAGCCGGCTTAACCCGCTTTCAGGAAGTATCGGGTAGAAGGTCCACGTGCCTAAACTATCCTTAGGAGTGTAAGCTGCTAGACAGTCCATCTAGTAGGAAAGTCGGCTTAGCCCACTTTCAGGAAGTGTCGGGTAGAAGGTCCTCGTGCCTAAACTATCCTTAGGAGTGTTCAGGTTTTGAAGCTAATCCATTGGATTAGAAGTTGTAACACCCCTTCGAGTTTATTACCTATAAAGATATATTCTCGAAATTATTTTTTTTGGTAGTATCGTATTCAACCCCCCCTTCTACGATACTTTGGGATCGAACAAAATCTAGCTTCAACATTAGGAATAAAATGGTTAATAATCAATTGCATAAATCTGTGATAATAAACCATTTTCCTACCTTGATCTCTTGACCCAAGTTTGATACTCATCTGACTTAAAACAGTGTGACCAATGTTAATTACTCTGTTATAAAGCAAACTATATCCAATGTGTGAAGTAACAGAAGTAATTTGTTCAAACGAGCTACATTTACCAGTAAAGCATTTAGCAAGTTGATCAAAGAAGAAAGACCATTCCTTTCTGAGAAATGGCCTTCTTAACTGGCTCATGTTATCTAAAGGTCCACTATAACCTAATTCAGATAACATAGTTCTAACATTATCATCAGATGGTTCATCAGCATAATTAACACTAATAGGTAAGTGTAATACTGAATTAACAACAGATTCTGTAATATCAAATGAGTCTTGTCCCTAGTGTAGAACAATCTTACCTAGTTGATCCTGAACAGAATCAACTACCTTAGCATTCTCCCAAGCTTGTGAAACAACAGTTTGATTAATCTGTGGAGATGCTGTCAAGGCATACTCAATGGTCCTTTTGCCATAAAGTCCATAACTGGGTAAAAATCAGTTGACACCCCTTTCTTGTTTGTGATTGCGGCAACATGATTATTCGTCATGAAATCGAAGTCACCAAACTTGAAAGCTACTGATTTGGGTAGTCTTCTTTGAGCAGCCATCGATTTTGATCTGAAAAGAACTTAAGAAATCTTTAAAATTGCTTAGTGATTTTGAGAACTCGAGAGTGTTTTTGCTTTTAGAAAATATTATATCAAAGAAAGCAATAAACAATTAGAGTTTCAAAACAAGTATATTTCAAAAATTCTTCAGACCCACTAACCCACGTTTACACATAGGTTGACAGGTGGCAGTCCCTGAAAAATGCAATTACCCACGATTTTTGGAAAATAAAATCCAAAATTGAATTTGACTTAAATAAATCAGGGTATAATCAGAATAACAAGATTTAATACTGATCAACTTCCTTATCCTGATGTGATCTTCTCATCATGATAACCACAAATCCTGATGTGATGTCCAAATAACGATGATTATGAATCCTGATGTGATCACACTTCATTTCCCGATCAGTCTTATCCTGATTCTAGGGACCAATAATGGAGTTGCATACGTGGCATTTTTCTTTATCTGAAAAAAACATCAATCTTGAACAAAATAATTTGGTTAGATACGTTCAACATTTCTTGAAAATACAAGAAATACAGTCATGCGCGGTAATAATGACTGACTGCATTGCTAATCTCCAAAAAAACTGTTCAGCTTCTCACGTCTTTCTATAAAACCAACTGACGTCTCATGACATTCTCTACTCCAAAACCTTTCAAGTTTTATTTGTAAACAAAATCTTTTCTAATCACAATGGCTTTCAACCCAGATATCCATATGAACCCTAACTTCCGGTTCATTTCTTTTGAGGAGTTCAATGCTCTTGATGATCAGGAGCTACTGGACTATCTCTTTAAAGAGATGACTTTCCTCATCGAACAAGATATGGCCGGAATCGACCCAAACAACGTCTAAAACCCTCCTCTTGAACATCTACCAATTGAACAAAATCTCCCTCTCACCTTTGCAAATCTTGAGGATGACGAATTTGGTGAAGAGGCTGAGGCTGATTTTGATGGAGATGTTATGCCTCCTGCTCAATAAACATGGGGTTGTACCAGCTGCTCTCATTCAAGTCGCCCAGACAAGGAATCCAAGAGCAGATGGGTCAAATTCCTCAAATGGATTTTGGCATGCTCCTTATCCTCTAGTTGATTGTTGAAGATTCATGGAAGAGGCAAGGATCAAGCAACCACAACATTAGACAAGAACAATGTTAGCAGTAGAGATTAGATGAAAAGAAAATATTTGTATTTAATTTCCTTGTGTATAAATGCTTTTGATTAATGAAATTACAAATTCTCTTTATTATCTACTTGTCTTTTGTTTGTTTATTAGCAAGATCTGAATAGAGTATAAATTATCAGTATGCATGTGTTACAAACTAACTAGAATAGAGTTAACAATTCTCAAAATTAGACCACTGAATAAAAATGAGCTTCAGGATTTGAAACATTAAGTCATAGACTAAACATTTTTCAAAATCCTGATACTGACGCAGAAATCCTGATGACGTCAGCATTCTGATAGTAATCCTGATCCTGATGATTATTAAAAAGTCTATCATAATATAATTTATCAAGGTAAAGTGTTACAGCTAAAGAGTTAACTATCAAATATAGATCCTGACTAATATATCAAGTCTATAGGCTGAATCATTATACCTTGCTACTAGTGCAGATGTTAAAAATCTAGAAATTTAACATTCCTAACTCACTTACCAACCTAATGAAAGTGGACTCATCAAGTGGTCTTGTTAGGATATCTGCAATCTATTTGTCAGTAGCAACAAAATGAAGTTCCACAGTACCATTTTCAATATGTTCTCTAATAAAATGATACTTGACATCAATGTGCTTAGTCCTTGAATGTTGAACTGGATTTTCTGCAATTTTGATAGCACTAGTATTATCACAAAACATAGGAATATTATTAAGTGTCATACCATAATCCATCAACTGATTTCTTAGCCAAAGGAGCTGTACACAACAACTTCGTGCTGCAATATACTCAGCTTCTACAGTTGAGGTTGAGAAAGATTGTTGCTTCTTGCTTGCCCAAGAAATCAATATGTTTCCCAAGAATTGACATGTACCTGTAGTGCTTTTCCTGTCTATATTACACCCTGCATAATCAGAGTCTGAATAGCCAATTAATGAGAAATCAGATTCTCTAGGATACCACAAACCAAGATTTGGAGTTCCTTTGAGATATCTAAAAATTCTCTTCATTGTAATTAAATGAGATTCCTTAGGATCACTTTGGAATCTAGCACATAAACGGATAGAAAACATTATATCTGGTCTACTTGCAGTTAAATACAGCAATGAGCCTATCATGCCTCTATAGCTAGTGTTATCAACACTCTTACCCTTAGGATCAGAGTCTAGCTTAGTGGCTGTAGCCATAGTGTTTTTGCAATAGCACAGTCTTGAAACTCAAACCTTTTTAATAGATCTTTGATATACTTAGACTGATCAATGAAAATACCAGTCTCAGTTTTGTTTGACCTGCAACCCTAAAAAGTAATTAAGTTTACCCATCATGCTCATCTGATACTTAGATTGCATAAGCTTGCTGAATTTAGCACATAACATTTCATTAGTAGAACCAAATATGATGTCATCAACATAAACTTGAACTAAAAGCAAATCACCTTTAACCTTTCTACAAAATAGAGTTTTATCGATTGTACCTCTTGTGAAGCCATTTTCAAGAAGAAATTTAGATAAGGTTTCATACCATGCTCTTGGTGCCTGCTTCAGTCCATAAAGTGCCGTGTCAAGTGTAAGAACCCTATTTTTTTTTAATATTTTCTTTTATATAATATCATATGACATTGTGAATTTGGAACCTTTTGAGTCATCCATGTTGTTTAATGGAATTGAATTATGTGAGAAACTATGTTGTTACATTCACCATGTAAGATAAAGGGAAGGTTGTTGAAGGCAAAAGTCTTATTGTTAGTAAAAAATATAAAATTTGGGATTTGAGAGTTATTGGAGTATTAAAAGATTTATTAGGAATTATGACGAGGAGTTATGGATATTCGAGGAATTTACACAATTAAGTACTTAAGGAATTACAAGGGAAATCTCTACGCGACAAAGTATTATTACGAGAAATTAATTAAGATACGATACGAATTAAAGATTAAGTGACAAGCATTGGTGGAAGAATAATGATACAAGGAAAGATATTGCATGCATGTCCCATGCAACTAGGTAGTTAGAAAAGCAAACTAGTAATGCAAAGATAACTAGAGGAATAGTAACTAGTTATGGTGCATTGTCCAAGGAGACAAGGAGGTATGGCCTAGGCACTAGACTTGCAACATGTGATACCATATACATACACCTAATACATATCAACCAACCCATTTCACTTTATTCATCCAACACCAAAAAGCAAACAAAACAACTCTCTCTCCCTCTTGTTCATTATAGCTCTCGGCCAAGCTAGAAGAAAGGGGAAGAAAAATTCTTTTCTTCCACTTGTCATCACTCTTAATTCAAGACAAAAATCCTAGGTCCTCTACACCATATAAGAAAGGTATGCTATGAATTCCAACCCCTTTCATCCACTAGTTTTTAAGTTATAAATTGTTGAAGTTTTGATGAATAGTAACAATGTTTAGTTTTCATTTAGATCTTGAGTTGTAAGGATTGTAGGAGCTCATCCAAGGTGTTCTTGAGACTTGTAAGGCATACCCAAGGCTCCTAGATACTCAAGAAGGTATAAAACCCTAACCCCTCTTGGCCATGAATTATTTGTGGTGTTTAATGTTAGATCCATGGATGTTAGTGTGAATCTTGGACATATAAGTTATGGATGATGTAGATCTTGAGTTTAAATGTTGTGGTTGTGATTTTTAAGCTTGTGGTTAGTGTATGTAACTCCATGTATGCTATAGAGTATGATCTTGGTGGTTTAGATGATGGTTGTGATGTTTATATAAGATTCTTGAATGGTTAAGTGGTAAAAGCATGCAGTTTAATTTTCCAGGAACTTGTACTGTCTTGTAGGAGGGTTTTGAACCCCTAAATCTTGTCCCCTGAAGTCCTAATATATATTTTTGGAAAGGTATTTGAATGTAGTTTCCAGAAATATAAGGTTCATGACTAGGTGGTGTATAGATTTTGAGTTATGGCCTGAGAAGTGAAAAGTGTTTCTGGAATCTGAACTGCACTAAATTGTCCACTTGTGAACCTTTTTTAAACCCCTAAAAATTTATGTAGGATCATGGAAAAATTAGAGGAACTAGTAGATGCAGTGGTAAAGGCTACCCAAAAAGAATTGGATTAAAATATGTATTTTTCAATTTTATAAAAATGTTAGAGTAAAATTCGCGCAAGTGAAAAAGTCGTAAGTGGAGTGTGATTTAAGGGGGAATGAATATGATTCGAGTATGGTAACCAAATTAAGTCGAATAAGTGACGAGCGTAATCGAGCGTAATCTTAAAATACCATTTATTAATTATTGTTCATTATTTTAAAGACAAAGCTAATCCAAGATACCTTTAATACTTTCAAACTCGAACTCTTTCGAACTCAAAACATTTTCGAAAACCCCCGGTCAGGTTTTGCTTCTTGTACGATTTCAAGAATCAATCGGTCGACTGATGTCGGATGTGGCGCCCCCAAATCTGAGGTCAAAGATTCAAGTCGTCACATCACCATCCAACCATATCATACCTGTATTAACTTTACAACTCAACAATACATCCATCCAGACCTCAATCTTACGCACAAACAAGTTAGAGCCTCAGAAACGATAATCAAAAGTAACACTAAATATTACAATTCATCTGTACAATCCATAATCTTACGCACTTCCACTTATACAACTACACTTGAAGACAAGTCTTACTATTACAGTTGAAAACCTATCAGACTTACTCTGTAGTATTTATCAGGAACTAAATCATCTCCGGGGTAAATCTTCTACTCCTCTTCTGCTGGTGCGGAGTTAACCGACCAAATTCTTCTCTTTCTGAAAAGTTTTTATAAAGCAAGAATGAGCTACATAATGCTCAGCAAGTTCACCATTTTGAAAAATAATGATGTGGTTTATTTCGAAAACATTCCCAACTGTATGGGTATATATCTCAGATTTCAAAATATAATTGGACAATATATATGTCCGAGTTTGAATAAAACATTTATACTCACTAAGGAGCTTTAAGAATAACATATGAACCCTTTATAAGCTTCCCGTTTCAATATATCTCAAGTTTGAAAATATATATACATATGAGTATATCATTTTCGGCAAAACACTCTACGGTTAACATACTATACAGGGAATACATCATTTCAAACCTCTTTCCTTCCATTAGCTTAGAAGGTTTCTCATTCAAAAATATTTCATTCTTTGAAATAATTGCAAGAGTGCACTAACACGTGCCAATCTTTATAGAAAATCTTGCAGTTCTAGATACTGCACGATGTCAATATTTTTCTTATCAAAAACCACACTATCGGCAACTTGGCACTTAGGCCCAAGAAGCAGTGTTTGAGTATTTTTCCACTGTGGAGGATGGGACTGGAAGAAAACATAAAAATCTGACAAGGATTGACGATGATCAGTCGCCACAACCAAGTCCAACAATCCGCGGGTCTTCTCTACTAGTAGAAGGATAGAAACTACATCCGTAACTACCCTCGGGTGAAAACTACATTCGTAATCACCCTTGATGAAAACTACATCCGTAATCATCCTTCGGTAACACATGGCCCGGAATAATTGATGGACCGCCTAGCTCACGGCCGCTTACACATCCCGGGAATCGTTTGTCAACGATCCCCACACCTGCCAGAGTCCCCTTTTTCTTTTCTTTACAAAAATCATTTTGATAGAAAATTCGAGTAGTTGAAGTTCGACCTCAGTCGACCGATAATTCTTGAAAAATGTACAAGAAGTAAAACCTGACCGGGGGTTTTCGAAAGTGTTTTGGGTTCGAAAGAGTTTGAGTTTGAAAATGCTAAAGGTATCTTGGATTAGTTTTGTCTTTAAAATAATGAACAATAATTAACAAATAATATTTTGAGATTTAATATAAATAATTAATAAAATAATTATTTAATTAAAATAAGCTTTTAATCCAAGATAGATATTTTTGAGTATTTTTAACAACGTAAAAAAATAATAAATACTTAAGTATACGATACTTCCCGAATGACTCTTCGGGTTTTCGCAATTTAATCACGATACAAGAATATACCGCTCCCCGGTCAATAGTATATTTTGACCGCTACGACCTCTATTGCTAGTGTCGTTTTCCGAAGAAAACACTTTCATTCTAAGTTCAAGGGTGTACAAACACATATGCATATATCTCAAACTTCAACATAATCTCGTAAAGCATAAACATATAATACGTTTGGAAGCTATAAACACAACAGTGAAAATCCTTATATATAAGTTTTGAAAAGTAAACTTGCCTTGGTAGGGTGGGGTGGTCGAGCTCGCGACGTGGAACGAAGATCTATACATCATCAATATTCGTACGTTAGTACCTTAACAACACTACTTAATCGTAAGGTTTTAAAGGATGTAAGACCAACTTAAAGACTCCAATTTGTGACCACTAACCCTCCCATATGACCATGTCATCACTTTATCACATTCGTTACCCATTCGACTCGAATCCATTCCTCAAACTTGAAACACAAGTGAGTACTCTTAAAACTACGTTAAACTAACCTCCTAGGTGATTTTTCACTCGCGCGCACTTCGCTCTAACATTTTTATAAAATTGAAAAATACAAATTTTATTCCAATTCTTTTTGGACAGCCTTCATAACTGTATAATCTAACTACCCTCAAATTTTCATAACACTGACATAATTTTAAGGGGTCATAACTCAGTTCGCAAGTGGACAACACAGGGCAGTCTGAATTCCAGAACCACACTGCACTAATCCAGCCATAACTCAAGATCTACACATCTCCTGGGTATGAACCTTATATTTCTAGAAACTACATTCAATTTTCTTTCCAACCGTGTCAGTGGGTCTCAAGGGGGCAAAACTCAAGTTCCGAATTTGTCTCACAAGACAGAGCAGTTTACAAAAGTTCCAAACAACACTTTTACAACTACATCACTTTCAAACTCATTGCACACTTAACCATAACCATCAAAGCCATCAAGATCCTTACCATTAACACATATGACTACATAACTCAATAATATGGCTTACAACATGGATACAAGCATAATATCTCAAGATCTAACCATCAAAAGTCCAAAACCTCCAAGATTTACACTAATACTTTCAAACCTTAAAAGATCCATCAAATCTTGACACAAACTAAAAGTGAGAGGATGTTATACATTTCTTGAGCCTAGGGAAGCCTTGTACGAGCTTGGGTAGCCTTAAGAACACCTTAGCTAGCTTAGATGAACCTTAAACTTCAAATCTAAAACAAAAGTTATGGTTAGTCATTATACATCTCCAACTTCCACCATTTTTCTCACCATGCTACACTTTGAATAAAATTATGAAACTTAGTACATACCTCCACAACATCTAGGGGAAGCTTGGGTTTTAATCTTGCGAACTATAGAGGAGTAGAAGTAGAGAAAATGATTTTTCTTTCTCTCTTATTTTTCTGCTCAGATTAGAGCAGTTTGGTAAGGGGGGAAAAGAGCTTTTCTTTTGTTTTTGTTTGGTCAAATAATTGTGTGGTGTATGGATATATTGGTGGTGTATTAGATGATAAGTAATCACATGTCTCCACCCTACTAGCTAGCCCTAAGTTAGGCCATGTCTCCCTTGTACTTAAAGCATGGCTAGATGTACTACTAACCCATGCTACTTAGTTTGCTTTTTGTACTTATAGTTAGCATTTCTAACTTAATGGTTTGCATGACATCTTGCATGGAATATTATCTCGTCTCATTACCCAACCAATTTTCATTACGTAATCCTTAATTCTTGACGTATCTATAATAAAACTCCTCATAATAATATTTTGTCGCGTAGAAATTTCCTTTGTAATTCATTAAGTGCTAAATTGTATAAATTCCTTAAATATCCATAACTCCTTGTCATAGTCTCTTAAAATCTTTCAACACTCTAGTAGCTCTCAAATCCCAAGTTTTATAAATCTTAATAGCAATAAGACTCTTGCCTTCAGCAATCTTCCCTTTTTCTTACATAGTGAATGTAACAACATAAATTTCTCAGATAATCAATTCCATTAAACAACATGGGTGACTCAAAAGGTTCCAAATTCACAATGTCATATGATATTATATAAAAAAATATTACCAAAAATTAGGGTTCTTACATCGAACCTCAACTACTTAGTTTTCATTCAAAATCCAGTTTTAAAAGAAAAAGAAAAAGGGACTCTGGCAGGTGTGGGGACCGTTGACGAACGATTCCCGGGATGTGTAAGCGGCCGTAAGCCAGGCGGTCCATCAATTATTATTCCGGCCCAGGTGTTGCCGAAGGATGATTACGGATGTAGTTTTCATCGAGGGTGATTACGGATGTAGTTTTCACCCGGGGATAGTTACGGATGTAGTTTCTATCCTTCTACCGGTAGAGAAGACCCGCGGATTATTGGACTTGGATGTGGCGACTGATCATCGTCAATCCCTGTCAGGTTTTATATTTTCTTTAAGTCCTATTCCTCCACTTTGGAAAATGCTCTGACACTGCTTCTTAGGCCTATGTGCCAAGTTGCCGATAGTGTTCTATTTTGATGAGAAAGATGTCGACTCCATGCAGTATCTAGAACTGCAAGTTTACTTTGAAAACAAGGGCACGTTTTGGTGTACCTTTGAAATTTATCAATGATGACAAATGATTTTATAACTGATTGATATAAACGAGTTTAATAACTGCTAAACACATGTAATGTTATATTGCTTACCTTATACATATATTTCTTGCTGAGCTATAGTTGCTCACTCTTGCTTGTTTTCAAATTTACAAACACAACAGTTAAGAGAAATGGAAAGACCCAGACAGACTGCCCGAAAGCAGGTGACTAGACCCGAGGCAGCAGTTGAGATTCCACCGGTAGGTCCAATTAGCCGGATTGGTTGGGAACTTTTGTTAGTACATTTTATTTATAAGTATGACCTGTGCAAAGCAGTGTACCGTAACAAACATTCAAGCCGCCAACTCCGCTTCATATCGAAGTGTTGCTGGTAGCATAAATGCTATTTAATTCGGTCTATAATAACTCTGAAACTTTTACTTTTGCTTAATCAAGTGTATGACGTTTCTCAGACTCTAACCTGTGTGTGTGTGTGCGGTGTGAGTTTTATTGTGGGGTCGATGGCTGTTTTATATATTATGCGCAAGAACAGGTATGTTATTAATGGAAAATGGACCGTGAGCGCCTAGGTCTCCGACCCCGGATCTAGGGGCGTCACAGAAATGGTATCAGAGCGAGGTTACAGTTCTCAGAAATGATAGTAATTTAAGAAAGCAACCCTAATAATAATAACAATAATAATAACCCTAATAACAACCCTAATAATACTTAGAACTCTCATCGAGTTTGCAGTCGGGTTATCGGATATAGCCCTGACTTTAAGGCCCGTGAGGGAACTACTCCTAAACCTTTCTTTATGGTTAGTGACCCACCTTATTTCCCTTGTGTAGATGGAGGAGATACCAGACCTAGAGGCCTTTGAGAGAGAGTATGATGAGGCACTGATGCGAGATACCGAGGATCCTGAGGAGGATATGGGTGCTGACCCTGAGCTTGGCACCTGGATTACGCTGATAGGAGATACTGATGATGAGGATCCCGATGAGGAGACCTTTGAGCCTGAGCCTGAGCCTGTTACCCCCTCTCCTGTAGCTACTGACGAGGAGAGTGTGAAATCCGGTGAGGGCCGTGTTGTGTCACCCCCACTATCTCCGCAGTCATCGAGCCCTGTTTCATCGGACGGTGACTTTGAGGATGATACTTCTGGCGAGGAGGAGCTTGACCCTACCCCTGCTCCTGCTCCTGCTACTGCTCCTGTACCTGCTCCTGTTCCTGTCATACCACCCCCGCCGATGGACCTACCCCCAGTGTCGGGCACTGAGCACGCCTACGTGGTGCAGTTCCTGACCCGAGACTTACTTACTTCTTGCAGAGGCCAGACTTAATGAGGCGAGGCGGGCACTAGTAGAGGAGCGCGAGGCACGATTAAGGATTCAGGCTGAGATGAGGACTGCTGTTGCTAGGAGGACTAGGGCTCGACTCCATAGGATTGAGAGGAGGAGTCGTGCGAGGATTCTTGGTTTAGGAGTCCGCGGGGGCAGAGTGGTCCAGGCTAGGGATGATAGGCGTGTTGTGCGTCGTGCATTTTCCCGAGTAAGGGCCTTGCTCCGTCGCGGTGCGGCCCCATGATGTGTTACGGATAGCTCAGTCCTCTACGTTCAGATGACATTAGTATGTCGATTTTGCGGGATAGTTGACTTGTGCAGTGGTATCCTTTCTGACCAGTGGATGAGTAGACTGACCTACAAATATGTAGATGTGACTTCGGATAGTATGTACGGATGTAGCCCTACTTTTGTGTAGCCCTGACTATTCAGATGATGTACTTGTTATTGTTCCACTTTTGCTAGACTTTGACATCGGAACTATGTATTAGGCTCTAACATCCAAACTTTGTGATAACTCTTATACCGTATTTATCTAGTTTCAGTTTCTTTGATATTGTCTCAACTGCCTTACTTTCCGATGCCATGCTTTACTGTTTTGATATACAACTGTGAATATACAATTGCTACAAGCCGCAAATGCAACCATGCTGTTTCAAATTTTCGACATGAGATTTCAAATTGTTCTCTACAAATTCCCAAAATGTTCCTACAAATTTTAAAATAATTTTTTCAAAAAAAAAAATTAATAAAAAAAAATTGAGGTTTTGAATTCTTGAAAACTCCTGCAAATGTTTTCGCACCCCACAGAGATTTTTCCCCAAAAATGTTTTGACGTTTTATCTCCAGCATCGGGTTATTAAAACTTTTGCAACTTCCACCCTTATGAGGAGGAACGATACGTTCCTGACCAGTGTAAACGCTGTCAGGTAATTGGAAGACCCTAACCCATTTCTTGTTTCATTATCAGAATCATGCCACCTAGAAGAATGAACACTCGAGCTCACCCGGTCAGTTCTGAAAACCAGGGTAGCCACCATGGGACCGGAGGCCACTAGAACCATGAAGGGGAGAATGTGAACCTGAGTGAGGATGAGGGCAACGATCATAACTTGTTTGATGACTCTGAGTATGACGAAGAAGAAGCTGGTGATGACACCCGAGAGGTAGAACATCCAAGGGGAGGCCCTATGGAACAATTCATGGAACTACTTAGGCAGAACTTGGACCGTCCCCCGGTTCAGCAACCACCCAGCAATGCGAATGCAAATGCCTTCCTGAATTTCAAATCCCTGATGTAAGAACCCAGATTTTGGGTGGAATTAAAACTTTTATGTATTGGATGATGTAAGAATGAATAGTGGTCACGGCTACAATGTAATAAGTGATATTTGGAAAGAATGAATGGAATTCGACTTTATTATTTCTATGTCTTGAAAAATGCTAAAGGGTGACAACATAGGTAAGAATAATCTATCTTCTAGGGAAATAAGATATGGCAATTTCAAGCAGGAGAATATTCTCATGTCATCCAGATCGATAACGATTAATCCAGTAGTTCCGTAAAAAGGTTAAGGAACGATCGAAAGAAAATACGGACAATTGTACAACCCTAAGAGAATAAGTAAAGAATAAAGAATGAATAGTGTTTTGGTGGGAGTATAGAATAATATGAGACGACACTATATAGAAGTATTCGGAACGGATATCCGAGTTCGTATTAGTGATCCAGGGGGAAAATAAGTGTATGTAAAAGCTGTCGGATTCTGAAAAACCGCACTTTTATTTTCTCCGAGAGTTCCCTGGACACTGATAGCCTTAAGTATTTAACGAATGGATTTAAGGAATATAAATTGGAAAGTTAGAATGAAAGATGGAGAATGATAGTATTAATATTAAAAAGGATTCCCGGTAAACCCTAATTAGAAATCCGTGAAATATTCCTACGAACGATCAATCGAATCGGGGAATAACCGGACACAGAATCAAGCAGAGAAAGCAAGATACATGCATGAGTAATTGATAAATATCTAGGAAACTAGCAAGTAACTAGATTAATTGGAACATAACTAGTACTTAGAAATCAAAAACCCTTGGTTAAGCATTCAACCATGCAAAACACAACACTTGTCCATGCTAATTACCTCATCCATTGCATCACACTCCACTAACACCACTTGGATGAGATATTATCTCACAAAATCACTTTAAGCATTATTACAAGCAACCAATACAAAAGAAGAGTAAAAACACTCTCCCCCCCCCTTTTACCATTCCATTCGGCCATACCACAAATTACAAATCCAAACTCAACCTTCCCACCATTGTTTGATCTTGTAATAATTAAGGTGAGTCTTACATTTCATAAAACTTATCTCCTCAAAATCTTAGCTCCAAACTCATCCTTTTCCATTTTCAAAAAAATCAAGGAAGAGGAGCATGAATAGTGTTCATCATGTACTAACTTTGTTTTCTTTATTTTTCATGGTTGATCTAGCAAGCTTAATCACTCCTAAGGACCATACAAGGCTTAGTAAGGCTATATCACTATCTAAGGAAGGTATAAAGCTCTTGAAACCCTAACCCTTGTTTGAGATTTAAGTATATTTATGATAGATATAGCTTAGTTATGGTTATGTTAAGATTATAAGCATGATTATGTATGGATCTTGGATAAATGATAAAAATAGTTAGATGAACGGAAAGGCATTGCTTGGCCTCAGTTCATGTATATAAATCATGTATATGTTGTTTGGAATGGATACCATGTTTATGGGAAGATTTGAAATTGGTAGATATTCGATTTACAGCCGTTATAATGTCCGATTTTACAATACCATGTTTTGTATGCCATTTTCCATGTCAAAACCCTACTGTCCAGAAACTTTATCTGCCATGATAGGACAGGTAATGTTCTAAGCTTCGTTTTGATATAAAGATCACGTGAAACAGACTTACAGTTTAGGATTTATGACCAATTTACTAAAAGTAGTTCGAATCCGTAAACGAAAGTTCGTAACTGAAATTGAACCCTCGTAAACTATGTAACGTCATGGCGAATCTTGGTAAATAAATACTAGAGGTAAAAAGGAAGGTGTGAAAGAAAACCGTATGTCAAAAGGATCGTTTTTCGATTTATTAAAAATATTCGAGTCGAGGTTAAACGCGAACGAACCCCTAAATGACGACTCTATTATAACTTCGGTAAAATACTTAGAAAACGGGCGATAAAACTCGGAGTATAATATTGGCTCGTAACGATCGACCATAGAACTTGTATGACTTAAGTATGTCCCAAGTATAAGTACAGTGACATGTCGTATTAACGAACGAATGTCGGGTCAGATCAATGATAAAAAGGAATCCACTAAAAGGGATATAACGAGATAACTCGAGAACGTGTTTCGATTTAAGTATAACTTAACTTTTAAGATGTTAAGTGATTAATCCCGAATGCCTTGGCTATTTATAGATCACCAAGCTGAACCGGGACCCGCTACCACTACCCCTTACCGTACTCGACTACCAGGCAAATTTCAATTCCCTTCTTTTAGGCTGTTGTTGTGATTGAATATATATATATATATATGTTTTCTGTTATACATATCCCATAGCATGCATGCCTACTTTCAAGTTATATCCTTATGCTTGTTCCCTGATTATTATTGGCTTATAAATTAGATAGCTATCGTATCAATTATAAGCCGGTTATTGTAAGACCCTCAGAGAAGGGTGTATACATCTTATTCATCAAATATAGACCGGAAGTCAATATTTCTTGACATATCGAGATTACCTCGGAGGAAAATATTTAAGTAAATATTTTCTATTATTTGGGCGACGAATATTATTTGAACATTCGTTCCAGATTATTTATTTAACGATCCTTACTTCAAATAATTATTTGAACGTAACCATTCGACGAATTATATTTCTCAATATTCATTCAGAGTCGAATTGATTATCGATTATTATTTCGAATATTCTTCTAAAGATGAGACTACTAAATGAATATTGAATATTATTTTATTAAATAAATATTACTTTTGAAAATTCATTTAAGATATTAATTACTTGATGAATATTATTTTAAATATTCATCTGAAGCATGATTTATTTATCGAATATTATCTCGAATATTCCTTTAGGGCTTGGATTACTAAATGAATATTACTTGATATTCATTTAGAATATTATTCATTAAATGAATATTACTTTTTGAATATTCATTTAAATTTCTAATTAATTATGAATATTATCTTAAGTATTCCTTTCAGGCCTTATTAATTAATCAATATTATTTTGAATATTCATTTAAATATTTATTTATTCAATAAATATTCTCCTGATGTTTCACCAGGGATTATTTTGAAAAATACTCTGATTAAAGATATCCTTTCATATTCTTAAATATTCTTTAAATATTTTTGATTCAATAAATATTCTCTGAATATTTATTTCATACTTAGAATAACCTCAATAAGGTTTATCTTCTTCGATTATTACAGAAAATATCTTGGAGTCATATTATTATTAATCTTATATCAAGAAAGGTTCTCAGACATCATTCTTCTTTGAGTCTACCTCTCTAATAATAAGGGAACCTTACTTGGAAAATGTTATTTATCTTGTCGATTTCCCGGTCATAAAGTATTCTCTTCACTCGCAACTCGGGTGCTGTTGACTTATTAAGTTGTTGTTTACCTTCTCATCTTTCGAGGGGTAAGATTGTTGGAACAAGTTGATATTCGATACCAAGCCACAGCTTGGAAGTTATTGGTGAATTTTCCTTTCCAACTAGATACGACTACCTTGTAGAGTCTTATCAACAGGTATTATACTTGGGGAAAGGGGGACGAACGTTACATTCAGAATCATGAATTCTATTTGAACTAGGAGTCGTGTAAGAGGCCGAGTAGCGCCGGTCCATCCCCTTTGGCCCAACCGTTGGCCGGGGAGAGCTAGTAAGGCGGTAGACAAGTAAAGCCGTCAGTTCTTCCTTCTACCGGTAGTAAATCTAATTTGAGTTGTACGATCTCGACTGATCATCAAGATTGGAACAGCGGGCGCCGTGAATACTCCATCATTGGTTCATCATCCAAACTTATTTATTTCCTGCAACATGAATACTGTTGGCAGAGCTGGAAAAGTGTTCATAACTGGAATTGCAGCCTTTTCATGCAAGTTCCTCTTCTTAATAACAATGAGAATATCTCGCTTACTTTTGATGTAGCAGATATTTCTACAAACAAATACTTTAAGTTACCTTGTAACTTCATCGTTCATATTATACTGGCATCATTTCCGTAAATGCATGGATATGGTTTGAAGGATACTTTTGAACTGTTATATATTATCGTTCAGTTATATATTATTGTTGGTGGGCTTTCGCTCACCCTTGCTTTGTTCACATTATGTCACAACAACAGCTATGACAGATGGCTCGCGTCAGGCGCACTCGGCGCAAGCAGGTTACCCGACCCACCGGGCTCCCCGCTTAGATGCTAGCCGCCATTGCTGAGGTAGCTTAGTTAGACAGCTTTTGTTTCCTGTTTAACTATATCTATAATTAATGTAATCAACGGCAAAACTGTTAAACTTATGATGTTATCCTTTTGGGATTGTAATAACTTTTATTCGTAACCCTTTAATGTAAGACTTATTTCAATTTCATCTTTGGGACTATAACTGTTATGTGTGTGAGTGGAAATTATTGTGGGGTCACAGCATGTGATTTATTTTATTGTGGACTCAAGTCAAGTATTATGAATGGATGTAAGACCGTAACCACCAGATCCCTGACCCCGGATCTGAGGGTGTTACAGAGATGGTATTAGAGCGAGAGTTATAAATCCTAAGAGATGATACGACGTTATATAATAATAAATTCAATAATATAATAAGAACCCTTGCCAGGTTCACCTAAAACCCTTAAGGGAACTTTTTAAGTATCATGATAGTAACATAGTTCGTCTTGTGTAGGCGAGCGACATGTCGGCCTAGGAGGCAGCTGCGAGACAGCACGATGAGGACATGTTCCGGACTAGGGACCCATACTATGAGCACTTGCTTGAGGAGGATACTGAGCCTGAGGAGGAGGACGCTGAGGAGGTCCAGGTTGATGCTGATACTGATGTGATCGAGTCTGAGGAGGAGGACCCTGAGGAGGTCCAGGTTGATGCTGACACAGATGTTGTTGAGACTGAGGGGGAGGAGGACCCGGAGGGGATCCAGACAGGACAGGATGCTGAGTTAGTTGTTGAGGATGAGGATTATTGGGTTATATCTGAGATTAGGACCATGGAGGAGGATACTGATATGACCACTGACCAGGTCATGACTGCTGTTGTTGGACAGGCTGTAGATGAGGTTGAGCAAGTGGAGGATGCAGTAGGGAGTTCCGGACTACGAGTGCCACCCCTCTCTGTTGAGAGAGCCCCTACCCCACCACCACTATCTGTGAGCCCCCAATGAGTTTGAGGAGCTTACCCTAGAGCCCCAGCAGACAGAGACTGCCGCTCCAGCTGAGCCATCCACCCCACCTCATGTCTCGATAGGAGGAGTCCCAGTATGTGTTCACAACTTGATTGTGAACGGGCTTTATAGAGAGTTGTTTGTGGCGGATGCCAGGTTGGTAGAGTCTAGGATGGAGTTAGCAGCAGAGAGAGCCGCCCGGATGAGGTTGCAGGGCAGGAGGACTATCAGTGACAGGGTTGGGTATAGGGCTGTGACCCGCATCGAGCTGAGGGCTCGGGTGAGGGTGCGACAGTTGCCTACTGATGGGCATGGTAGGGTAGACAGAGCAGATGCTGAGGAGATTTTCCGCATCGCCATGGGGAGGGTTCGGAGGATGTTTCGTCGTGGCGGCTTATTTCAGATGTAGTGATGCAGTGGTCTAGTTGTCTAGTCATGTACGGACGTAGTAGTGCCGGCTTTTGTAGGGATGGTTTTCTTGTACTTGTTTTCCCTTTTTGCAGACTAGACAGATAAACAGCGTATTTTACTTTTGACTTGTTGTTGTTGTTAGGATGGTTGTACTTTAAACTATTGTTGTAACTCGGATGTTGTACCTTTTCGGTACCTGGTATATATTTGTTTCCCTTTTCAGTCATTTCAATTTTGTTGGGATGTGATCACGAGTTTATTAGCATATGTACTATTTTTTTGATTAAGTTACCATGAGATATAAAACTGTGGGATCTTAAACCCAATCATGTAAAGAATTATGCAAGGAAAAATCCTTTAAAACAGGTAAGTGAACCTAATGTAAATTTTTTCCAAATTTTCAGTAAAATGCCTCCAAGACGAATGGGCACTAGGGCTAACCCCCGAGAATCTACTGACCAAGAGAGTCACAACCAACACGAGGAAAATCATGAAAGTATTGAAGAACAAGATCAGGACTATAATGAGCAAGAAGATTCCCAGTATGGAGCAGAGGATGAACCCTTGTACTCTGAAGAATTTGAGGGGGAAATAGAGGGTGGAGAAACTGAAGTAGAACAGGAAGGGGAGAACCAGGGCGGAAACCCCATGGGCCAGTTTATGGATCTACTTAGGCAGAATTTGAACCAATACCCCCAACCACCACCAGGAAACAACACTTCAGTGGCAAATTCCTTTAGGGCCTTTAAGTCCCTTAAGCCCCCAGAGTTCCATGGATCGGCTGATCCCGTTGAGGCGAGGGCCTGAATCAAGGAAATGGAAAAATCTTTCGAGATTCTGAGTATCAATGAGGCTCAGAAGACTATTTTTGCTACTTACCTACTAAAGGGAGAGGCCAATTATTGGTGGGAAGCCAAGAAGAACATGGAGACTGATGCTGTCATAGCCTGGGAAAGGTTCAAACAATTATTCCTGGAGAAGTACTTCCCGAAGTTCATGAAAACCCAGATAGAACTTAAGTTTTTGGAACTGAAACAGAACAATATGTCAGTGGCTGACTATGAGGCCAAATTTACTGAGCTATCGAGATTTGTGCCAGAGTTTGTAGACACAGAAGAAAAGAAAGCTAACAGGTTTCAACAAGGGCTGAAGCAGTGGATCCAGAATAGGGTGGCGGTTTTAGAGATTACAGATTATGCCACCTTGGTGCAGAAGGCAACCATTGTGGAGGCTGGTAGTGATCAGATGTAGAGAGAGAGAGAGAGAGAGAGAGAGAGAGAAAGGGGGGATAAAGAGAAAGCATGTTAGTATGGGCGGAAGATCCGCTGGAGGAAAACCCCCAACCAAGTTTAATCGAGGAGCGGTTTCCCTACCTGGGAGGAATGTAGGGTTTAAACCATCTGCGAGTGTAAGTGTGAGCCAGGGCGGCCATCAATCAGGAATGTCCCGTTCCAACCCTTCTCGACCTCCATTGCCATTGTGTGCTACTTGTGGGAAGAGGCATTCCGGGGCGTGCAGCCTGTAGCAGATAAACTGTTATAAGTGTGGGCGAGCTGGGCACTATGCTACCTCTTGCACCACGGTCATCCCTAACAGCACAACCTGTTTCCAGTGTGGACAGCGAGGGCACATGAGGAAGGATTGCCCAAGGAGCAAACCAGCAGCATTAGGAGCAAGCAAGGTTACCTCAAATAGGCCACCAACTGCTAGGACTTTTAATATGTCAGTAAAAGATGCCGTGAGGGACACAGATGTGATAGCAGGTACATTTTCTCTCAATTCAGTCAGTGCAAATGTCTTATTTGATTCAGGAGCAACTAAGTCTTTTATATCTAGAGATTTTGCGCATAAATTGAAACTTAAAACCCAGCAACTAAGAGATTCCTTACAAGTAGAAATAGCTAATCAGGAAATCGTACTGGTTAATCAAATTCACCCCGATTGTAAGCTAGTAATAGGAGGACGATCCTTCTATGTCGATTTAATTCCTTTTAAGCTAGGAGAATTCGATGTCATTTTGGGTATGGATTGGTTGTCTCGCAATGATGCGCGGATAGATTGTAAAGGGAAAAAGGTTAAGTTGAAAACCCCAGGGAAGAAAGAAATAGTGTTTAAGGGGATGCGACAGACCCAGAAAATTCTGACCATGGCGCAAACCAAGAGATTGTTACGAAAAGGGAACGAGGCTTATTTAGCTTACGTTATAGACACTCAGAAGGAAGTGCCAAGATTGCAAGACATTCTGGTAGTTAATAAGTTCGAGGACGTGTTCCCACAAGATCTTCCCGGACTACCACCTGATAGGGTAATTGAGTTTGCCATCGAGTTAGCCCCGGGGACGGCGCCAGTTTCGAAGGCCCAGTACCGATTAGCCCCAGTAGAAATGAAGAAGCTAGCTAAACAATTACAGGAATTATTGGATAAGGGCATGATAAGGCCCAGTGTGTCGCCTTGGGGCGCACCAGTGTTGTTTGTTAAGAATAAGGATGGGAGTATGAGGTTATGCATCGACTACAGAGAATTGAACAAGCTAACCATAAAGAATAAGTATCCATTGCCCAGCATAGACGATTTGTTTGACCAGCTAAGAGGCGCTGAATACTTCTCTAAGATTGATCTGAGAATGGGATATCACCAACTGAAGATCAAACCTGAAGATATCCCGAAGACTGCATTCCGTACCTGATATGGACATTATGAGTTCTTAGTTATGTCATTTGGATTAACCAACGCCCCAGCAGCCTTCATGGACCTAATGAATAGAGTGTTCAAGGAATATTTGGACAAATTCGTGATAGTCTTCATTGATGATATTCTCATCTACTCAAAGACAGAGGCAGAACACGCTGAACATTTAAGGATAACCTTAGAAATACTCAGGAAGGAGCAGTTATATGCCAAGTTCTCCAAGTGTGAGTTTTGGAAAAATGAGGTACAATTCTTAGGGCACGTGATCAATAGAGAAGGAGTGTTGGTTGACCCCTCCAAGATAGAAGCAGTTTCAAACTGGGAACGGCCAACTACTCCAACCGAGGTGAGGAGTTTCATTGGACTGGCCGGATATTACAAGAGATTTGTCCAAGACTTTGCGAAAATCGCAGCTCCATTAACTCGACTTACCCGTAAAACCGAGAAATTTGAATGGACTGAGAAATGCGAGAAGAGTTTCCAAGAGTTAAAGAAGAGGATGGTGACAGCCCCAGTGCTGGCATTACCTGATGGAAAAGGAGATTTCGTGATTTACAGTGATGCTTCGCATAAATGACTGAGATGCGTGCTTATGCAGCACGGCAAGGTAATGGCGTATGCGTCTAGGCAATTGAAGGATTATGAGGTCAGATATCCCATGCATGATCTAGAACTAGCAGCCATAGTCTTCGCTTTAAAGATTTGGAGACACTACTTGTATGGGGAAAAGTGCGAGATTTACACTGACCATAAGAGCCTCAAGTACATTTTCACTCAGAAAGAGCTTAACATGCGCCAGGGGAGATGGTTAGAGTTAATCAAGGATTACGATTGTGAAATTCGCTATCACCTGGGCAAAGCCAATGTGGTGGCTGACGCCCTTAGTAGGAAAGAAAAGCTCAAAATGATAACTTCAGAGGAAGAACTAGTGAAAGATTTTGAGAAGTTGGAAATTGAGGTTAAGTTACCTGGAGAGGGCCAAGAAAAGTTAATGGAAATTAGAATCCAACCTCCATTGTTAGAAAAGATTAGACTGTGCCAGGAACGGATGATGGAGGAAGAAGAGAACTCCATAGAAGAGCTAATGACCGGGGAAGAAATTAAGTGTGAAAGAGACAAGGAAGGGATCATGAGGTACACATACAGGATATAGATCCCAAACGTTCAGGAACTCAAGGATGAAATTTTAAATGAGGCACACAACTCAAGATACTCAGTGCACCCCGGTAGCACCAAAATGTACAGGGATTTGAAGGAGTATTACAGGTGGCCCAACATCAAAAAGGACGTAATAGAATGGGTAAGCAGATGCTTGACCTGCCAACGAGTGAAAGCAGAGCACCAGAAGCCCAGCGGACTTCTACATCCCTTAGAGATTCCAGAATGGAAATGGGAACACATAGCCATGGATTTCGTAGTAGGTTTACCAAGGACCAATGCTAATCATGATGCCATATGGGTAATTGTAGATCGACTGACGAAGTCAGCTCACTTTCTCCCGATCAACGAAAGGTACACGGTCGACAGACTAGTGGACATCTACTTAAAAGAGATAGTGGCGCGACATGGAGTCCCAGTCGCAATAGTATACGATCGAGATCCTAGATTTAACTCCAGGTTTTGGAGAAGTTTTCAAGAATGAGTAGGGACCCGGCTGAACATGAGCACAGCCTACCACCCCCAGACAGATGGGCAAAGTGAGAGGACCATCCAAACGCTAGAGGATATGTTGAGAGTCTGCGCGATAGACTTCAAAGGAAATTGGGATGATCACTTGCCATTGATTGAGTTCTCCTACAATAACAGTTATCATTCAAGCATTAGGATGCCACCTTATGAGGCCCTTTATGGAAGAAAATGTCGATCTCCCTTGTATTGGGATGAAGTTGGAGAGCGAAAGATGCTCGGGCCCGAAGTGGTCCAACGAACTAAAGATGCAGTAGATCTAATCAGAGGACGGTTGGTAGCAACCCAGGATCGACAAAAGAAATATGCCGACTTAGCTCGGAAAGGCAAGGAATACGAAGTAGGGGACCTAGTGTTCTTGAAAGTGTCACCTTGGAAAGGTTTAATGAGATTTGGGAAGAAAGGAAAGCTGAGTCCCCGATACATTGGACCATTTGAGATCTTGAGACGGATTGGGGAACTAGCTTATGAGCTCGCATTGCCCCCGAATCTACAGCAGATGCACAATGTGTTCCATGTTTCGATGCTGAGGAAGTATAATCCGGATGCCAAGCATATTGTAGAGTATGAGCAGGTGGACATGCAACCAGACTTGACCTATGTAGAGCAACCTGTGGAAATCATAGACAGGAAAGAACAAGTGCTCCGAAACAAGGTCATTCAGCTAGTCAGAGTTTTTTTGGCAGAACCACAATGTAGAAGAATCAACCTGGGAACTTGAAAGCGCAATGCAAGAGAAGTACCCCCACTTGTTTTCAAACTGATTCCAGGACGGAATCCTTTTAAGGAGGGGAGACTGTAAGGACCCAAATTTTGGGTGGAATTAAAACTTTTATGTATTGGATGATGTAAGAATGAATAGTGGTTACGGCTACAATGTAATAAGTGATATTTGGAAAGAATGAATGGAATTCGACTTTATTATTTCTATGTCTTGAAAAATGCTAAAGGGTGACAACATAGTTAAGAATAATCTATCTTCTAAGGAAATAAGATATGGCAATTTCAAGCAGGAGAATATTCTCATGTCATCCAGATCGATAACGATTAATCCAGTAATTCTGTAAAAAGGTTAAAGAATGATCGAAAGAGAATACGGACAATTGTACAACCCTAAGAGAATAAGTAAAGAATAAAGAATGAATAGTGTTTTGGTGGGAGTATAGAATAATATGAGATGACACTATATAGAAGTATTCGGAACGGATTTTCGAGTTCGTATTAGTGATCCAGGGGGAAAATAAGTGTATGTAAAAGCTGTCGGATTCTGATAAACCGCACTTTTATTTTCTCCGAGAGTTCCCTGGACACTGATAGCCTTAAGTATTTAATGAATGGATTTAAGGAATATAAATTGGAAAGTTAGAATGAAAGATGGAGAATGATAGTATTAATATTAAAAAGGATTCCCGGTAAACCCTAATTAGAAATCCGTGAAATATTCCTACGAACGATCAATTGAATCGGGCAATAACCGGACACAGAATCAAGCAGAGAAAGCAAGATACATGCATGAGTAATTGATAAATATCTAGGCAACTAGCAAGTAACTAGATTAATTGGAACATAACTAGTACTTAGAAATCAAAAACCCTTGGTTAAGCTTTCAACCATGCAAAACACAACACTTGTCCATGCTAATTACCTCATCCATTGCATCACACTCCACTAACACCACTTGGATGAGATATTATCTCACAAAATCACTTTAAGCATTATTACAAGCAACCAATACAAAAGAAGAGCAAAAACACTCTCCCCCCTTTTACCATTCCATTCGGCCATACCACAAATTCCAAATCCAAACTCAACCTTCCCACCATTGTTTGATCTTGTAATAATTAAGGTGAGTCTTAAATTTCATAAAACTTATCTCCTCAAAATCTTAGCTCCAAACTCATCCTTTTCCATTTTCAAAAAAATCAAGGAAGAGGAGATGAATAGTGTTCATCATGTACTAACTTTGTTTTCTTGATTTTTCATGGTTGATCTAGCAAGCTTAATCACTCCTAAGGACCATACAAGGCTTAGTAAGGCTATATCACTATCTAAGGAAGGTATAAAGCTCTTGAAACCCTAACCCTTGTTTGAGATTTAAGTATGTTTATGATAGATATAGCTTAGTTATGGTTATGTTAAGATTATAAGCATGATTATGTATGGATCTTGGATAAATGATAAAAATAGTTAGATGAACGGAAAGGCATTGCTTGGCCTCAGTTAATGTATATAAATCATGTATATGTTGTTTGGAATGGATACCATGTTTATGGGAAGATTTGAAATTGGTAGATATTCGATTTACAGCCGTTATAATGTCCGATTTTACAATTTTACAATACCATGTTTTGTATGCCATTTTCCATGTCAAAACCCTACTGTCCAGAAACTTTATCTGCCATGATAGGATAGGTAATGTTCTAAGCTTCGTTTTGATATAAAGATCACGTGAAACAGACTTACGGTTTAGGATTTATGACCAATTTACTAAAAGTAGTTCGAATCCGTAAACGAAAGTTCGTAACTGAAATTGAACCCTCGTAAACTATGTAACGTCATGGCGAATCTTGGTAAATAAATACTAGAGGTAAAAAGGAAGGTGTGAAAGAAAACCGTATGTCAAAAGGATCGTTTTTCGATTTATTAAAAATATTCGAGTCGAGGTTAACGAACGAATGTCGGGTCGGATCAATGATAAAAAGGAATCCACTAAAAGGGATATAACGAGATAACTCGAGAACGTGTTTCGATTTAAGTATAACTTAACTTTTAAGATGTTAAGTGATTAATCCCGAATGCCTCGGCTATTTATAGATCACCAAGCTGAACCGGGACCCGCTACCACTACCACTTACCGTACTCGACTACCAGGCAAGTTTCAATTCCCTTCTTTTAGGCTGTTGTTGTGATTGAATATATATATATATATATATATATATATATATATATATATATATATATATATGTTTTCTGTTATACATATGTCATAGCATGCATGCCTACTTTCAAGTTATATCATTATGCTTGTTCCCTGATTGTTATTGGCTTATAAATTAGATAGCTATCGTATCAATTATAAGCCGGTTATTGTAAGACCCTCAGAGAAGGGTGTATACATCTTATTCATCAAATATAGACCGAGAGTCAATATTTCTTGACATATCGAGATTACCTCGGAGGAAAATATTTAAGTAAATATTTTCTATTATTTGGGCGACGAATATTATTTGAACATTCGTTCCAGATTATTTATTTAACGATCCTTACTTCAAATAATTATTTGAACGTAGCCATTCGACGAATAATATTTCTCAATATTCATTCAGAGTCGAATTGATTATCGATTATTATTTCGAATATTCTTCTAAAGATGAGACTACTAAATGAATATTATTTGGATATTCATTTAGAATATTATTTTATTAAATAAATATTACTTTTGAAAATTCATTTAAGATATTAATTACTTGATGAATATTATTTTAAATATTCATCTGAAGCCTGATTTATTTATCGAATATTATCTCGAATATTTCTTTAGGGCTTGGATTACTAAATGAATATTACTTGATATTCATTTAGAATATTATTCATTAAATGAATATTACTTTTTGAATATTCATTTAAATTCCTAATTAATTATGAATATTATCTTAAGTATTCCTTTCAGGCCTTATTAATTAATGAATATTATTTTGAATATTCATTTAAATATTTATTTATTCAATAAATATTCTCCTGATGTTTCACCAGGGATTATTTTGAAAAATGCTCAGATTAAAGATATCCTTTCATATTCTTAAATATTCTTTAAATATTTTTAATTCAATAAATATTCTCTGAATATTTATTTCATACTTAGAATAACCTCAATAAGGTTTATCTTCTTCGATTATTACAGAAAATATCTCGGAGTCATATTATTATTAATCTTATATCAAGAAAGGTTCTCAGACATCATTCTTCTTTGAGTCTACCTCTCTAATAATAAGGGAACCTTACTTGGAAAATGTTATTTATCTTGTCGACTTCCCGGTCATAAAGAATTCTCTTCACTCGCAACTCGGGTGCTGTTCACTTATTAAGTCGTTGTTTACCTTCTCATCTTTCGAGGGGTAAGATTGTTGGAACAAGTTGATATTCGATACCAAGCCACATCTTGGAAGTTATTGGTGAATTTTCCTTTCCAACTAGATACGACTACCTTGTAGAGTCTTATCAACAAGTATTATACTTGGGGAAAGGGGGACGAACCTTACATTCAGAATCATGAATTCTATTTGAACTAGGAGTCGTGTAAGAGGCCGAGTAGCGCCGGTCCATCCCCTTTGGCCCAACCGTTGGCCGGGGAGAGCTAGTAAGGCGGTAGACAAGTAAAGCCGTCAGTTCTTCCTTCTACCGGTAGTAAATCTAATTTGAGCTGTACGATCTCGACTGATCATCAAGATTGGAATAGCGGGCGCCGTGAATACTCCATCATTGGTTCATCATCCAAACTTATTTATTTCCTGCAACATGATTACTGTTGGCAGAGCTGGAAAAGTGTTCATAACTGGAATTGCAGCCTTTTCATGCAAGTTCCTCTTCTTAATAACAATGAGAATATCTCGCTTACTTTTGATGTAGCAGATATTTCTACAAACAAATACTTTAAGTTACCTTGTAACTTCATCGTTCATATTATACTGGCATCATTTCCGTAAATGCATGGCATATGGTTTGAAGGATACTTTTGAACTGTTATATATTATCGTTCAGTTATATATTATTGTTGGTGGGCTTTCGCTCACCCTTGCTTTGTTCACATTATGTCACAACAACAGCTATGACAGATGGCTCGCGTCAGGCGCGCTCGGCGCAAGTAGGTTACCCGACCCACCGGACTCCCCGTTGAGATGCTAGCCGCCATTGCTGAGGTAGCTTAGTTAGACAGCTTTTGTTTCCTGTTTAACTATATCTATAATTAATGTAATCAACGGCAAAACTGTTAAACTTATGATGTTATCCTTTTGGGATTGTAATAACTTTTATTCGTAACCCTTTAATGTAAGACTTATTTCAATTTCATCTCTGGGACTATAACTGTTGTGTGTGTGAGTGGAAATTATTGTGGGGTCACAGCATGTGATTTATTTTATTGTGGACTCAAGTCAAGTATTATGAATAGATGTAAGACCGTAACCACCAGATCCCTGACCCCGGATCTGGGGGTGTTACACCTGAAACCCCCAGAATTTAAAGGAACTGCAGATCCGGTTGAGGCTAGAGCCTGGCTGAAGGAAATGGAAAAATCTTTCGAGATACTAGGTGTCGCTGAGGAGCAGAAGACTGTTTTCGCTACCTACCTCCTGAAGGGTGAGGCAAACTATTGGTGGGAAGCTAAGAGGAATTTGGAAGGAAGAGGTGTGGTGACCTGGGAGAGGTTTAGCAAGCTGTTCTTGGAAAAGTACTTTCCTAGGTTCGTGGAGACACAAATGGAGCTGAAGTTTTTGGAACTAAAGTAAGGTAACATGACGGTGGCCGAGTATGAGGCCAAATTTACTGAGTTGTCGAGGTTTGTGCCGGAATATGTGAACTCTGAGGCAAAGAGGGCCCGAAGGTTTCAATTGGGGCTAAAGCAATGGATTCATAATCGTGTGGCGGTTCTTGAGCTGACAGGCTATGCCACCCTGGTACAGAAAGCATCAATTGTTGAGGCTGGGAGTGAACAGATGCAGAAGGAGGGGGAAGGAAAGAAGAGGAAGTTTGATAGTCGGAAGGGAAATTCTGCGGGTAGGAGCTTTCCGAGCAAATTTAAGCGAGGGGCGATGTCCCAACCCAGCGGAAACTTTGGAACCAAGAGAGCTGAAAGTTGGAGTGTGGGCCAGAGCGGCCGACCACAGGGATCGTCTTACTCTACCCCATCCCGAGCCCTACCCCCGGATTGCGCGTGTAACCTACAGGATGTGAAGTGTTTCAAGTGTGGGCTGACAGGACATTATGCTAACACCTATCGAGGAACTAGTAACAACACCAATGCCGGAGGTAATTGCTTCAAGTGTGGGAAACCAGGGCACCGAATGAGGGAATCTATGTCCTCTGGGCCAGCTGCGTCAAGAGTGAGTGGAACTGCTTCTAACAAGGCCCCTACTGCAGAAACTTTTAACATGATGGTGCAAGATGCCGTGAGGAACACGGATGTGATTGCAGGTACCCTACTACTCAACTCAGTTAAGGCAAATGTTTTATTTGATTCGGGAGCTACCAAGTCTTTCATATCCCTAGATTTTGTATGTCAGTTAGGCCTTAAGGCTGAACCATTGAAAGACGGACTGCAAGTAGAGACAGCTAATCATGAAATTATCCCTGTTAGCCAAGTATGTCCAGGTTGTGACCTAGAAATAGGAGGGCGACACTTTCGGGTAGATTTAATACCTTTTAAACTAGGAGAGTTTGACGTAATAGTACGTGTGGATTGGTTAACAACCCACGGAGCCCAGATTGATTGTGTAAAGAAGAAAGTAAGTTTGAGACTGCCAGGGGACGAGGAAGTAGTGTTTAGTGGAAAATGGAAAAACCAAAAGTTCCTGACTATGATTCAAACTAAGAAGCTGTTGCGTAAAGGATGCGAAGCCTATTTAGCCTATGTGAAGGATACCAAGAGGGAGGCACCAAACCTACAAGAAATCCCTGTCCTTAATGAGTTCGCGGACGTATTTCCGGATGATCTTCTCGGACTACCACCTGATAAAGACATCGAGTTCGCTAAAGACTTAGTTCCTGGTACGACCCCAATTTCGAAAGCCCCATATCGGCTAGCCCTAGTGGAGATGAAAGAGCTGGCCACTCAGTTACAAGAGTTGTTGGATAAAGGGATGATAAGACCTAGTGTGTCACCGTGGGGAGCCCCGGTGTTATTCGTGAAAAAGAAGGATGGTAGTATGAGATTATGTATAAACTACAGGGAGTTGAATAAGGTGACTATAAAGAATAAATATCCCTTGCCCAGGATAGATGACCTGTTTGATCAACTAAAGGACGCAGTTTATTTTTCTAAAATTGATTTGAGGACCGGGTACCACCAGTTAAGGATTAAGCCAGAAGATATACCAAAGACGGCCTTTCGCACCCGGTACGGACACTATGAGTTACTAGTGATGTCATTTTGGTTAACGAATGCCCCCGTAGCTTTCATGGACTTAATGAATCGAGTCTTCAAGAAGTACTTGGACAAGTGTGTTATAGTCTTCATCGATGACATCTTGATTTATTCCAAGACGAAGGAGGAACATGCAGAACACTTGAGGATTGTATTAGGAGCATTGAGAGAAGAAAAGTTATACGCTAAGTTCTCGAAGTGTGAATTTTGGTTGAAGGAAGTTCAGTTTTTAGGGCATGTGATTAGCGATCAAGGCATTCTAGTGGACCCAGCCAAAATAGAGGCTGTGTCAAATTGGGAGAGACCAACCACTTCGACAGAGGTGAGAAGTTTTGTAGGATTGGCTGGCTACTATAGAAGGTTTGTCCAAGACTTTGCCAAGATAGCAGCCCCTTTGACCCGACTGACTCGCAAGACCGAGAAGTTTGTGTGGACTGAAAAATGCGAAGAGAGCTTTTAAGAGTTGAAAAAGAGGTTGGTGACAGCACCAGTACTAGCCCTACTCGATGATAAGGGAGATTTTGTGATTTATAGCGACGCATCCCATAAAGGTTTAGGGTGTGTGCTTATGCAGCACGGTAAAGTGATTGCGTATGCGTCCAGACAACTTAAGGAATACGAGATAAGATACCCCACCCATGATTTGGAATTAGCGGCGATAGTTTTCGCTTTGAAGATCTGGAGACATTATCTTTACGGAGAAAAGTGTGAAATCTACACGGATCACAAGAGCTTAAAGTACATATTCACTTAGAAAGAGTTAAACATGAGGCAGAGGAGATGGCTAGAGCTAATCAAGGATTATGATTGTGAGATTCATTATCACCCAGGGAAGGCCAACGTGGTGGCCGATGCACTTAGCCGAAAGGAGAAACTCAATATGATAAAGTCAGTGGACGAGTTGATCAAGGACCTTGAGAAACTGGAGATTGAAGTGAGGTTACCAGGAATTGGATAAGAGAGTCTAAGGGAAATAAGAGTCCAACCACCGCTATTGGAAAAGATTAAGTTATGCTAGGAAAAGTAGATAGAAGAAGAAAAGAATTCAACGGAGAAAATTTTGACGGGCGAGGAAATTAAGTGTGAAAAGGACGGGAATGGAGTTATGAGGTACCCATCTAGGATATGGATCCCGAACGTTCAGGAAATAAAAGACGAGATTTTGCAAGAGGCTCATTGTCCAAGGTACACAATTCACCCTGGAGGCACTAAGATGTACAGAGATATGAGAGAATACTATTGGTGGCCAAATATGAAAAAGGACGTGGCAGAATGGGTAAGTAAATGCTTGACATGTCAAAGAGTAAAGGCCGAACACCAGAGGCCCAGTGGATTGTTGCAACCCTTAGAGATACCCGAGTGGAAGTGGGAGCATATTGCGATGGACTTTGTGGTTGGACCAAGTCAGCACATTTTCTTCCAATCAACGAGAGATACACTGTCGACAAGCTGGTGGATATTTACTTAAAGGAGATTGTGGTTAGGCATGGGGTTCCTGTGAGCATTGTATCTGATAGAGACCCAAGGTTCAACTCCAGGTTCTGGAGGAGTTTTCAGGATTGTGTGCGGACCAGGTTAAACATGAGTACTGCATACCACCCCCAATCAGACGGACAGAGCGAGAGGACCATCCAGACCATAGAGGACATGTTGAGAGTATGTGCCATCGATTTTAAGGGAAGTTGGGATGACCACTTGCCGTTGATCGAATTTTCCTACGACAACAGTTACCATGCGAGTATAGGAATGCCCCCATATGAAGCTTTATATGGACGAAGATGTCGATCTCCTTTGTGTTGGGAAGAGGTTGGAGAGCGGAAGATTTTAGGGCCGAACTGGTCGAACAGACGAGAGAAACCATCGAACTTATACGAGGACGGCTGGTAGCAGCCCAGGATAGACAGAAGAAATATGCAGACCAGAACCGCATGGACAAAGAATATAAGGTAGAAGAGTTCGTGATGCTAAAAGTATCGCCGTGGAAGGGATTGATGAGATTTGGAAAGAAAGGGAAGCTAAGTCCGAGGTTTATAGGACCTTTTGAGATCTTGAGGCGTGTTGGAAAGTTAGCCTATAAACTAGCTTTGCCCCCGAGCCTGCAGCAAGTGCATAATGTGTTTCATGTGTCCATGCTACGACCCTACCACACGGACTTTCGGCATGTGATAGAACACGACCAGATAGACCTATAGCCAGACTTAACCTATGTGGAGCAACCAGTAGAAATCATGGATAGAAAACAACAGGTGCTGAGGAACAAGGTTGTCAAACTAGTGAGAGTTTTGTGGAGGAACCAGAATGTCGAAGAATCAACATGGGAACTAGAGAGCACGATGCATGGAAAGCACCCCCAACTATTTTCAACCTGATTCCGGGACGGAATCCTTTTAAGGAGGGGAGGCTGTAAGAACCTTAATTTTTGTAATATTTTCTTTTATATAATATCATATGACATTGTGAATTTGGAACCTTTTGAGTCATCCATGTTGTTTAATGGAATTGAATTATCTGAGAAACTATGTTGTTACATTCACCATGTAAGATAAAGGGAAGGTTGTTGAAGGCAAGATTCTTATTGTTAGTAAGAATTATAAAATTTGGGATTTGAGAGTTATTGGAGTATTAAAAGATTTATTAGGAATTATGACGAGGAGTTATGGATATTCGAGGAATTTACACAATTAAGTACTTAAGGAATTACAAGGGAAATCTCTACGCGACAAAGTATTATTATGAGAAATTAATTAAGATACGATACGAATTAAAGATTAAGTGACAAGCATTGGTGGAAGAATAATGATACAAGGAAAGATATTGCATGCAAGTCCCATGCAACTAGGTAGTTAGAAAAACAAACTAGTAATGCAAAAATAACTAGAGGAATAGTAACTAGTTATGGTGCATTGTCCAAGGAGACAAGGAGGTATGGCCTAGGCACTAGACTTGCAACATGTGATACCATATACATACACCTAATACATATCAACTAACCCATTTCACTTTATTCACCCAACACCAAAAAGCAAACAAAACAACTCTCTCTCCCTCTTGTTCATTATAGCTCTCGGCCAAGCTAGAAGAAAGGGGAAGAAAAATTCTTTTCTTCCACTTCTCATCACTCTTAATTCAAGACAAAAATCCTAGGTCCTCTACACCATATAAGAAAGGTATGTTATGAATTCCAACCCCTTTCATCCACTAGTTTTTAAGTTATAAATTGTTGAAGTTTTGATGAATAGTAACAATGTTTAGTTTTCATTTAGATCTTGAGTTGTAAGGATTGTAGGAGCTCATCCAAGGTGTTCTTGAGACTTGTAAGGCATACCCAAGGCTCCTAGATACTCAAGAAGGTATAAAACCCTAACCCCTCTTGGCCATGAATTATTTATGGTGTTTAATGTTAGATCCATGGATGTTAGTGTGAATCTTGGACATATAAGTTATGGATGATGTAGATCTTGAGTTTAAATGTTGTGGTTGTGATTTTTAAGCTTGTGGTTAGTGTATGTAACTCCATGTATGCTATAGAGTATGATCTTGGTGGTTTAGATGATGGTTGTGATGTTTATATAAGATTCTTGAATGGTTAAGTGGTAAAAGCATGCAGTGTAATTTTACAGGAACTTGTACTGTCTTGTAGGAGGGTTTTGAACCCCTAAATCTTGTCCCCTGAAGTCCTAATATATATTTTTGGAAAGGTATTTGAATGTAGTTTCCAGAAATATAAGGTTCATGACTAGGTGGTGTATAGATTTTGAGTTATGGCCTGAGAAGTGAAAAGTGTTTCTGGAATCCGAACTGCACTAAATTGTCCACTTGTGAACCTTTTTTAAACCCCTAAAAATTTATGTAGGATCATGGAAAAATTAGAGGAACTAGTAAATGCAGTGGTGAAGGCTACCCAAAAGGAATTGGATGAAAATATGTATTTTTCAATTTTATAAAAATGTTAGAGTAAAATTCGCGCAAGTGAAAAAGTCGTAAGTGGAGTGTGATTTAAGGGGGAATGAATATGATTCGGATATGGTAACCAAATTAAGTCAAATAAGTGACGAGCGTAATCAAGTGATGACATGAACCTATAGTGGGGCTAGAGAGTCATAAGATGAAGTCATTAAGTTAATTTTGTACCCCCTAAAACCTCGCAATTAAAAGAGATATTGTTAAGGTACTAACGGACGGCTATTGATTATGTATAGATCATTCCACTCCGCAAGCTCGACCACCCCAACCTCACCAAGACAAGTTTACTTTTCAAAACTTACATATATAAGGACTTTCACTGTTGTGTTTGTAGTTTTCAATTGTATCATATGTTTATGCTTATCAAAGAAATGATGAAATTTGAGTTATATGCATATATATGTTTGTACCCCTTGAACTTAAATGAAATGTTTTCTTCGGACAACGACTCTAGCAATAGAGGTCGTAGCGGTCCATACATACCATTGACCGGGGAGCAGTATATTATTATATCGTACATAAATTGCGAAAACTCGAAGGGTCATTCGGGAAGTATCGTATACTTAAGTAATTATTTTTATATCATCATAAATACTCAAAAATACCTATCTTGGATTAAAAGCTTATTTAATTTAAATAATTATTTTATTAATTATTAATATTAAATCTTAAAATACCATTTATTAATTATTGTTCATTATTTTAAAGACAAAGCTAATCCAAGATACCTTTAATACTTTCAAACTCGAACTCTTTCGAACTCAAAACATTTTCGAAAACCCCCGGTCAGGTTTTGCTTCTTGTACGATTTCAAGAATCAATCGGTCGACTGATGTCGGACCTCAACTACTCAGTTTTCATTCAAAATCCAGTTTTAAAAGAAAAAGAAAAAGGGACTCTGGCAGGTGTGGGGACCGTTGACGAACGATTCCCGGAATGTGTAAGCGGCCGTAAGCCAGGCTGTCCATCAATTATTATTCCAGCCCAGGTGTTGCCGAAGGATGATTACGGATGTAGTTTTCATCGAGGGTGATTAAGGATGTAGTTTTCACCCGGGGATAGTTACGGATGTAGTTTCTATCCTTCTACCGGTAGAGAAGACCCGCAGATTATTGGACTTGGATGTGGCGACTGATCATCGTCAATCCCTGTCAGGTTTTATAATTTCTTTAAGTCCCATTCCTCCACTTTGGAAAATGCTCTGACACTGCTTCTTAGGCCTATGTGCCAAGTTGCCTATAGTGTTCTATTTTGATGAGAAAGATGTCGACTCTATGCAGTATCTAGAAGTGCAAGTTTACTTTGAAAACAAGGGCACATTTTGGTGCACCTTTGAAATTTATCAATGATGACAAATGAATTTATAACTGATTGATATAAACGAGTTTAATAACTGCTAAACACATGTAATGTTATATTGCTTACCTTATACATATATTTCTTGCTGAGCTATAGTTGCTCACTCTTGCTTGTTTTCAAATTTACAAACACAACAGTTAAGAGAAATGGCAAGACCCAGACCGACTACCCAAAAGCAGGTGACTAGACCCGAGGCAGCAGTTGAGATTCCACCGGTAGGTCCCAATAGCCGGATTGGTTGGCAACTTTTGTTAGTACGTTTTATTTATAAGTATGACCTGTGCAAAGCAGTGTACCGTAACAAACATTCAAGCCGCCAACTCCGCTTCATATCGAAGTGTTGCTGGTAGCATAAATGCTATTTAATTCGGTCTATAATAACTCTGAAACTTTTACTTTTGCTTAATCAAGTGTATGACGTTTCTGAGACTCTAACCTGTGTGTGTGTGTGCGGTGTGAGTTTTATTGTGGGGTCGATGGTTGTTTTATATATTATACGCAAGAACAGGTAATTATTAATGGAAAATGGACCGTGAGCGCCTAGGTCTCCGACCCCGGATCTAGGGTCATCACATCAAGTTTATAGACATGATTTGGAAATTTAGGATCAACAAAATCAGGTGGTTATTCCACATATACTTCCTCATTAAGTTTTCCATTTAGAAAAGCACTCTTTAAATCCATCTGGTATACTTTGAATTTTGAATGAGCTGCAAATGTAAGAAACATTCTGATTGCTTCCAATCTTGCTACAAGGGCAAAGGTTTCATCATAGTCAAATCCTTCCTCCTAAGAGTATCCTTTGGCCACCAGTCTTGCTTTGTTTCTTACAATCATACCAGATTCATCTAGCTTGTTTCAGAAAACCCATTTTGCACCAACAATGGATCTATCTTTAGGTCTTGATACTAATTTCCAGACTTTGTTTCTCTCAAACTCATTTAATTCTTCCTGCATTGCATTTATCAAATCAGGATCCTGTAAGGCTTCTTCTACCTTCTTAGGTTCATTTTTCGAGAGAAAACAACTATACAAGCATTCATTTTGATCTGATCTTCTAGTTTGAACACCACTATTTAGATCACCAATAATTAAATTTTCAGTATGATCCCTTGTCCATTTTTTAAACAGGTGGTAGATTACTCCTGCTAGACTTTCCCCCTAAGTTAGTGGTATCTCTTGTAGAAGTGTGTTCATTTCCTTCAGATGCTTCCCCTTGATCAATAGAATCAGTAGATTCCATACTGCTGCCAGTACCTGAACTTCCTTCACTAGTCCCTGAAGTGTCAGTTCCTGTTGGAGTAGACTCTGAATGGTTGGTCTGCTCCTAACTGGTACTGTGTTCCCCTTGACTGATTTGCTCCCCCTCAACAGTAGCATTCCTGTGAGAAGTAACAGAGATTTCTACTGGAAAACCTTCATCATCACTGGAGAGTATCTCAGAATCCTTAAGATTTTCAAATTCTAACTTGTCATGGCTCTCATCAGTTTGTAATATCCCAAATTTCTTATCATCAAATGCAACATTAATAGATTCCATAACAATGTGAGTTCTGAGATTATATACTTTGAAGGCCTTTGATGCAGAATACCCTAGAAAGATTGCTTCATCCGACCTGGCTTCAAATTTTCCTAATTGTTCTTGATGAACTTTCAGGACATAGCATTTGCATCCAAAGATGTGAAAATGTTTCACACTTGGCTTCTTTCCTTTAATCATCTCATAGGGAGTCTTTCCACGACTATTCACCAAGGTGCAATTTTGAATGAAACGTGCAGTGTTGACAGCTGTAACATCCCTAATTTTTATACTTGAGAAAAATTTTCATTTTAAGGATGAATAGTGATTTGCATGGATGAATAGTGATTTTGGGGATTATGAAATTTTTCATGTTACCCTATGTACGGGAGAGGAAATGGATATTGTAAAGTTATATTAGTAATCTACGATGTAAATAAGTGTATGTAAACGCGATCGGAATTCAGAAAAGTGTTGGAGTGCAAGTCACAGAATAGTAATTCTCAGGAAAGTCAACTCTAGAGGCACTATTTTGACCGTCCGTTTTGGCTAAGTTAAAAAAGGAGTTTGGAGTCGACTAGAACATGAAACTTGTTAAGAATTATCAATACTACACGTTGGGGTAAAGAACTTGATTAAAAATCTTTGACAAGATAGTTTTACGAATACTTAAAGTAGGCCCGAGAAGGTGAAGTGTTCGGCATAAAATTAGTATAAAGATATGAAACTAGATTTACCAAGTGCACACATAAGTATAATAAAGATTGGTTCTTATGTTTTTATAGAGTAACCAAGACGTGGAAGGAGCTTGGATAACATATCACCAAGAATCCTTAAAAGAAGTGCAGAGGCCAAGGTGAGCATAAATCTGAATCTGTTTAATTATGAATATAAACTGGAAATTATTTTCATGTATGTTATATGCTCCATATTTAAGTACATAAATTGATTTAAAGAATTATATGAATATTTGGTGACTAGATGGACTTATATGATTAGTTACGTAGTTGTGATAATTATTCGAAAGAGTTAAGGACTTTATTTGAAATTAAGTAAAATAGGAAATTTGTTAGTGTGTGCATTGGCAAATTGTCTACCAAGGATGGTATGACTATGATTAATGGGTAATGTTGTGACTTAAAATTTATAAGAATTTATAGTGGAAAATGGTAGATGAAATATGGATTAATATTGTGAATAATATGGGATTGTATTGAGGTGTTGTTACACCGGGGTAACGTCCATGTTATAGAAAAGGACATTTCCAAGTATTTTCGTTGAAAAGACATTCCTTTAAGATTAATAAACGGGTAGAATGAACGAGCCTTGTAAATGGAGAGATTAGTGAACATTAATCTATGTTTGCTTTACATGCTATTATGCGCTTTAAACGAAAGTAGTGATTGCTATTTGAATAAATTCTCTCAAGTATGATCTTCCGTGATATCTGTTATCTGCTAAATGTGATAAGTGCTATTTGAATGAGTTATTTGAAATGTGCATATATTTGATATATGAGAAACGTGAGTATATGATCATTATGATGTATGAGCAATGTGAATACGTGATGACAGTATCATTGACATGAAAAGGGGTATTATGTGATCGATGTGGATTAAATGAAGGAAAATGTCAACGTGAATAGGTACATGGAAAGGAAGAAATAATACGGGATATATTGTGCATATTGTTTCAGTTGAGTCCCACTAAATAAAGGCGTTGTGACTGTCAATCACTTTAGGGAATTATTCAGGGAAAAAGAAATATAGGGATTCCGAGAAATAAAGTCGAGTATATATAACAAGAGCCCTTGAGGCCGGGGAAATAATGTAAGTACTTGAGACTATAAACATGGGATCCCGAGAAAGATAAAAGTTATTGAGAAATATGAGGTCCAAACATTGGATGCCGGGAAAAGCTAAAGTTAAATTGATCAGTCACAACAAAATAAAGAAAATAGAGTCACATGCATATGTTGCATACATTCACTGTAAATGATTACTTGGATTTATTAAATGATGACTTGAAATTATTTGCATGACTACGTGTTGACAAGGTGCACAAATATGTTAAGTGAAAATATATGATGATGATATTATGATATTATGATAAGATTACAGAGTGATGAAGAATCGAACTGATTCCTAAATAGGTAATGAAATACAAAGAACAGGTATATGCTATCATGAAATTATTACAGGAATATCTGATTTATGTGATGATGCTAAATTAATGCTGGTTAAATAAAATGTTATATGTGTGAGTACCAAAAAGAAATGGTTTATGTTCACTGAGTTGTGACTCATAAAAATCGCTCAAATTTTCAGGAAAAGTTGCAAGTCGGCTAGATGATGCTTAAGAAATCCTTACGCCTCTACATTGTAATACAAACATTTATAAGTTATGTTTATATGATTTTATTTTCGAGAACTATATATGTAAATGAAGTCATAAATGTACAAGAAAGGGTGAGCGTGTGACAACTTGGTATCAGAGCAACGCTCGGCCGGAAGTGCACTAGCACTGCCCGAGTATAGTTAGTTTATTAATATATTACATAAAGGAGGAAAGAGATGAGCATCTGGCCAAAGTCAAGTCTATAGTGTTGAAATGGAATGAAAGAAGGATAGACCAAAATGGTAATCCTTTATTTAGAATTAAAGGAAAGGTTTGGAATGTAATAAAGTACAAAATATTTCTATGTAAAAATATTAATGAGATGCAAAGAATTAGATGTTCATATGATGTATGCCTATGTGTATAAATGATATGTGAGAAACGATCACGGGTAAAAATCTTTCGATAAATGTATAAGCTTGTGCATTGTTGATTATATTTTTACGTTAATATATAGAGATTAAGGAAGGACAAGAAAAGAAATGAGTCTACTTAAGGTTATAAGACGACTAGAAGCTTGTCTCAATGGAAATTTCAAGAACAATTACTGTTGAACGATAGGAGCTTTGAGAATTCATTTCTATTGAGGAGTATATTTTATACCTTATTAAAAGGTCCTTCTAATTTCTTCTAGAGGACAAAGAGTTGTTGATTTTTATCATTGAGATTGATCAAATATTTCTTCTAATTGAATCAAGAAGAAAGTTAATCATCTGATGTTGAAATTCTAGAAAGGAGTATAATTGTGATATAGTAGATTTGAGAAATTTCTGTCATGTGACATAGTGAACTGCAGAGGAAAGTTCACTAGAATTCTTTCAAAATCCTATTCCTCTATTCCTTCTATAAACGATTTATCATCTGATTGGGATAAACAATACATATGGTAGAGGGTGGGATGCCACCTAGCTAATTATGTGTTGTAAACCATAAGAGTAAGAAAGATTGGCCATTTTAAGTACGATTATGGTTGTTCTCAATCACATCCAACTTATTCTTCTCTCTCATGTATATTGTCGATGAGTTCATTGATTCAAAATCACTCAGGTTTCTTGTTATGACTCATTGTGAAACTTTTCAATGTTTCTTATCTTGCGAGAATGTTTAGAAGGTTTTCAATCAGAATCATAGACAAAGTCTAGATTTTCATAGGAAGCTCGCAGAAAAAAATCTCATACGGCGTAATAGTATAAAGTTTTGTATATAGGATAAAGTGATATGCTGTAGAAGAAATTTCATTAATGATAATTGAGATATTGTAATAAAAGATATTGTTAATTCAAGGTTAGTATATCGATGATAAGATGAAGACTTCTTAATTACAAATGAGAATATTAGGCTGATAAAAACTGAGTGGATGACTAATGGCTATATAGTATAAACTGAACCGATTAGGGTCATAAGAGATTAGGGATTAAGAAAACAAATACACTAAGGAAAGCAAATGTGAAAGGGCGAAAGTGAAATTGGATTTTTGGTGATTAGTTGACTGGTGATAGTGGTGAAGGAGTCATAAACCATGGAAGCTAGAAATAAATAGTTGAGATCATGAGATATTATGTAGTATAAATGGAATCAAGTGATATGAAAGACGAAGAAGTGAGTACATGATAAGATTTAAATTTGGATTCACTTAGTATAAATTGATTGATTTGGCTTTTAAATAAGAAATGATAAGTGATTGGATGTCTCGGTGATCATTGTGATCGAAGTACTATGAGTTTGTGGTAAAGTCTACACGGGTTAACAGCGTAAGCTGTGGGATTATAAAAGTTGAAAAATGAATTTTTTTTAAGAGATTGAAAGGAAATTCTTGGAGGTTAAGTTGTCAAATATGGTAGACAATCAAACTGTTGATTTGAGAATGAGTTGTCGAGAGAGTAAGAACGAACAAGATAGATCAAATGATAAGTGAGTAATTGAAATGACTGATGTATGTCAGTACTGAGTATCAAGAAATAGTCTGCATACATAATGAGAAGGATGATTTATAAAATTGTAACATAAATCTTGTGAAATAGTTTGGGAAGAAATTTCTTGAATATTATAGTATGAATACCAGGGGAGATAAATGAATGCGTTATTTATAAGTGTATATTTTACAAGACAAGTATAGAATATTGGGATTTTCATAATACAGTATTCTCCTATTCCAGGGTATGAGGACAAAATGACTTAAAATTAGTTGTGACAACAATTGTGTTAGCTATGTACTAAGCTTGAGATTGAATGATATGGATATATAGATTTTTATGTGAATGGTTGATGGATAAATACGTGGATAGAATATATATATATATATATATATATATATATATATATATATATATATATATATATATATATATATATATATATATTATAGCATGCTACTGAGCATTGCAGATTTTAAATTGTCCGAATGAACGTGAGTTATCAGAAAAATATACATGGCCGCGGTAAGAATATATTCTGTGATACAAGAGTTTTGCTGTCAAAATGGAATTCAGATAAACTGATGGGTCAAAAACAATGTGAGCATACTTCAGTTTAGGTCTACAGATCAATGGATATGAACATAATTGACTTGCTAGCATATGACATCATGACTGATGATGTGTCGAGAATTTGAATGTAACACCCCCAGATCCGGGGTCAGGGATCGGGTCAATACGGTCTCATAATTCATACATAATACTTGACTTGAGTCCAAAATCAATAAGTAGCATGCTGTGACCCCACAATAATATCCACTCACACACACAGAGTTATAGTCCCAGAGATGAAATTGAAATAAGTCTTACATAAAGGGGTTTACGAATAAAAGTTATTACAAGCCAAAAGGATACATCATAAGTTTAAAAGTTTTGCCGTTGATTGCATTAATTATACATATAGTTAAGCAGGAAGCAAAAGCTGTCTATCTATGCTACCTAAGCAATGGCGGCTAGCATATCAGCGGGGAGTCCGGTGGGTCGATTAACCCGCTTGCGCCGAGTGCGCCTGACGCGAGCCATCTGTCCTAGCTGTTGTTGTGACATAATAAATAAGCAAGGGTGAGCAATAGCCCACCAACAACAATATAACTGAACAGTGATGACATATATATATATATATATATATATATATATATATATATATATATATACAGCAGTTCAAACATCTTTGTAACCATATGCCATGCATTAGCGAAGATAATACCAGTATAAATGATGAAGTTACAAGTAACTCAAAACATATATATTCCAATTATGAATACCTTTCCAATACTGCCAACAATAATAATGTTGCAGAAAATAAATGAGTCTGAATGATGAACTAATGCTGGAGTATTCACCGCGCCCGCTATTCCAATCCTTACGATGATCAGTCGCAGATTGTACAGCTCAATTTAGATTTACTACCGGTAGAAGGAAGAGCTGACGGATTTACTTGTCTACCGCCCTGTTAGATCTTCCCGGCCAACGGTTGGGCCAATGGGATAGACCGGCGCTACTCGGCCTCTTACACGACTCCAAGTTCGAAAAGAAGTTCATGACTCTGAACGCAAGGTTCGTCCCCCTTTCCCCAAGTATAATACTTGTTGATAAGACTCCACAAAGTAGTCGTATCTAGTTGGAAAGGAAAATTCAACATCATATCTCCCAAGCCGCTGCTTGTTAGAGGATACCATCTTGTTCCAATAATCTTACCCCTCGAATTATGAGAGGGTACACCGATGCAATAGATAGCAATTCTAGTTGCAAGTGAAAAGAATACTTTTCGAAAGATTTATGACCGGGAAGTCAACAAAATAAATAACATTTTTCACGTAAGATTCTCTTATTATTTGGAAGATAGATTCGAAGGAAGAACGACATTTTGAGAACCTTTCATGATATAATATTAATAATAATCTGACTTCAAAGAACTTTTATAAATATCGAAGGTCGACGATAATATTTGAATTCATTTCAGAGTATCGAATAAATATTCAGATAATATTTATTGAATCAGAAATAGTTAAAGAAGGGTTATAACTATGAACGAATATTTAAATCGAAGTATTTCTCAGAATAATTCTCGAATGAATAAGGAGAATATATTTATTGAATAATTAAATATTTAAATGAATATTCAAAACAATATTCATTCAAGTAATAAGACTTGAAAGGAATATTGAAATAATATTCGATAAATAAATAGAACATCAAATGAATTACTTAAAATAATATTCATTAAGTAAATAGGAACTTAAATGAATATTCACAAAGTAATATTCATTTAATGAATAATATTCTAAATGAATAACAAAATAATATTCATTTAGTAATCCAAGCTTTAAAAGAATATTCGAAATAATATTCGATAAATGAATCGACTTTAAATGAATATTGAAAAATAATATTCATTGGATAGATAACGTTCAAGTAATTATTTGAGCTAATGATCGTTAATTAAATGATCTCGGACGAATATTCAAATAATATTCGTTAACCAAATAATGGAAAATATTTTATTAAATATATTCCTCGAAGGTAATTACGATATAGCAAGAAGTACTGACTCCCGGTCTACATTCAACGAATACGATATATATATGCCCTTCTCTAAGGGACTTATTAACAACCGGCTTATAACTGATAATTCAATATCTAGCTTATAAGCCAACAATAATTCAAGAAACAGGTATCACAATATATCTTGAAAGTAGGCATGCATGCTATGGCATATGAAACACAAAATCGAATCATATATATATATATATTCACAACAACAACCTTTAAAATGGATTTAGAACTTGCGTGGTAATCGAGTACGAGTATGGGTAGTGGTAGTGTGTAACGGGTCAGCTTGGCGATCTATAAATAGTCAGAAGATTCGAGATTCATCATTTAACACTTTTTAAAAGGTTAAGTATCAACTTAAGTCGAAACATGTTTTCGAATTATCTCGTTATACACCTTTTAGTGTAACTCCTTTTTATTACCGATACGATCCGACATTTGTTCGTCATTAAGACATGTCATCATACTCACACTTAGTATATACTTAAGTCATATAAGTTCTAAAGTCGATCGATTACGAACCAAGATTATACCTCGAGTTTTATCGCTCGTTTTCTAAGTTATAACCAAAGTTATACGTTTAAGGGGTTCGTTCGCGTTTAACCCTGATTCAAACATTTTTATAAATCGAAAAACGATCCGTTTCACATGAGGTTTTCTCTCACACCTTCCTTTTTACCTCTATTATTTAATTACCAAGATTCGCCACTGACTTACGTATTTTACAAGGGTTCAATTTCAGTTACGAATTCTCATTTACGGTTTTGAACTACTTTTAGTATATCGGCCATAACTCCTAAATCGTAAGTCCGTTTCACACGTTCTTTATATCAAAACGAAGCTTGGAACATTATCTATCTTATCATGGAAAAATACAACCCTGGAAAGTGAGTTCAAGCTACTGTGATGCACGGTTTTTAAAGATTATCGAAAATTCGGCATTACGACGGCTTATGAATCGAATATTTACCAATTCCAAACCTTCTCATAATCATTGTATCCACTCCAAAAAACACATATACATGATTTATAACCATGAACTGAGGCCAAGAAATTCCTTTCCGTTCATCTAACTATTTTTAACATTTTTCAAAAACCCAATCATAATCATGCTTATAATCATGGTTATAACCTACGAACAACATAACTAACTTATATCACTCAAGAACATGCATAAAACTCAAAGTAGATCTAGGGTTTCAAGTTGTTATACCTTCTTGAGAGTGTTTAATAGCCTCATTAAGCTTTGTATGATCCTTAGGAGTGCTTAAGCTTGCTAGATCAAACAAAAGATTCAAGGAAAACAAAGTTGATACATGAAGAACACTATTCATCATCTTCTTTCTTGATTTTTTTGATAATGGAAACCATGGAATTTGGAATTGAAATTTCTAGGAAATTATTTTTGTGAAATATAGGACTCACCTTAAAAATTACAAGATCAAATGATGGTTGGAAGTTGATTTTGTGTTCTTGAATTAGCCAAAAGGCCGAATGGAAGAAGCTAGAGAGAGTTTGATGTTTTGCTTTGTTGCTTGGTTCAATAATTCATAAAGTGAGATGAGTTTAGATAATATCTCATCTTGTTTTGCTTTATTAAAGTGATGATGTAAGGAATTATGCAAATGGATGGACAAGTGTTGGAGATTGGATGGTGTTAAGGCTTAACCAAGTGGTTGCTTGCTAAGTACTAGTTTAAATCTCTAAGCATGCTAGTTACTTGAGTCCACTTGTTTGCTAGATCTTTTCTAGTGGCTTATGCATGACACTTGCTTCCTCTGCTTGTTTCTTTTGTCCGGTTATTGCTCGTTTCGATTGATCGTTCGTAGGAATATCTCACGGATTTCTAATTAGGGTTTACCGGAAATCTTCTTAATATTGATACTATCATTCTCCATCTTTCTTAATAAATTTTGAATTTATATTCCTTAAATCCCTTCATTCAATCCTTAAGTCTATCAGTGTCCAGGGAACTCTCGGAGAAAATAAAAGTGCGGTTTTTCAGAATCCGACAGCTTTTACATCCACTTATTTTCTCCCTGGATCACTAATACGAACTCGGAAATCCGTTTCGAATACTTCTATATAGTGTCGTCTCATAATATTCTTACTTCCACCAAAAACACTATTCATTCTTTATTCTTCTTCTATTCCCTATATTTATGACAATGTCCTTGTTCTTTCTCGGGCGTTCCTTAACCCTATCACGGAACCACTGGACTAATCGTTATCGATCTGGATGACATGGGAATATTCTCCTGCTTGGAATTCCCATATCTTATTCTCCTAGGAGATAGATTATTCTTACATAATTTGTCAACCATTAGCATTCTTCAAGACATATAAATATTTAAATCGAATTCCATTCATTCATTCAGAAGATCAACTTTTACATCGTAGCCGTAACCACTATTCATTCTTACGTCATTAAATAATAAAAAGTTTTAATTCTACCCAAAATCTGGGTTCTTACAGTCTCCCCTCCTTAAAAGGATTTCGTCCCGGAATCAGTTTGAAAACAAATGGGGGTACTTTTCTTGCATTGTGCTTTCAAGCTCCCAGGTTGATTCTTCTACATTGTGGTTCTGCCACAAAATTCTGACTAGATGAATGACCTTATTTCGGAGCACTTGTTCTTTCCAGTCTATGATTTCCACCGGTTGCTCTACATAGGTCAAGTCTGGTTGCATGTCCACTTGCTCATACTCTACAATGTGTTTGGCATCCGGATTATACTTTTTCAGCATCGAAACATGGAACACATTATGCACCTGCTGTAGATGTGGGGGCAATGCCAGTTCATAAGCTAGTTCCCCAATCCGTCTTAAGATCTCAAATGGTCCAATGTATCTGGGACTCAGCTTTCCTTTCTTTCCAAATCTCAATAAACCTTTCCAAGGTGACACCTTTAAGAAAACTAGGTCTCCCACTTCGTATTCCTTGCCTTTCCGAGCTAAGTCGGCATATTTCTTTTATCGATCCTGGGTTGCTACCAGCCGTCCTCTGATTAGATCTACTGCATCTTCAGTTCGTTGGACCACTTCGGGCTCGAGCATCTTTTGCTCCCCAACTTCATCCCAATACAAGAGAGATCGACATTTCCTTCCATAAAGGGCCTCATAAGGTGGCATTCCTATACTTGAATGAAAACTGTTATTGTAGGAAAACTCAATCAACGGCAAGGGATCATCCCAATTTACTTTAAAGTCTATAGCACAGACTCTCAACATATCCCCTAGCATTTGGATGGTCCTTTCACTTTGCCCATCTGTTTGGGGGTGGTAGGCTGTGCTCATGTTCAGCCGGGTCCCTCCACATTCTTGAAAACTTTTCCAAAACCTGGAGTTAAATCTAGGATCTCGATCGGATACTATTGTGACTGGGACTCCATGTCGCGCCACTATCTCTTTTAAGTAGATATCCACTAGTCTGTCGACCGTGTACCTTTCATTGATCGGGAGAAAGTGAGCTGACTTCGTCAGTCGATCTACAATTACCCATATGGCGTCATGATTAGCCTTGGTCCTTGGTAAACCTACTACGAAATCCATGGCTATGTGTTCCCATTTCCATTCTGGAATCTCTAAGGGGTGTAGAAGTTCGCTGGGCCTCTGGTGCTTTGCTTTCACTCGCTGGCAGGTCAAGCATCTGCTTACCCACTCTGCTACGTCCTTTTTCATATTTGTCCACCAGAAGTACTCCTTCAAATCCCTATACATCTTGGTGCTACCGGGGTGCACCGAGTATCTTGAGTGGTGTGCCTCGTATAAAATCTCATCCTTGAGTTCCTGAACATTTGGGATCCATATCCTGTACGTGTACCTCATGATCCCTTCCTTGTCTCTTTCACACTTAATTTCTTCCCCGGTCATTATCTCTTCCGTGGAGTTCTCTTCTTCCTCCATTATCCGTTCTTGACATAGTCTAATCTTTTCTAACAATGGAGGTTGGATTCTGATTTCCATCAACTTTTCTTGGCCTCCTTCGGGTAGCTTAATCTCAATTTCCAACTTCTCAAAATCTTTCACTAACTCTTCCTCTGAAGTTATCATCTTGAGCTTGTCTTTCCTACTAAGGGAATCAGCCACCACATTGGCTTTGCCCGAGTGATTACGAATCTCACAATCATAATCCTTGATTAACTTTAGCCATCTCCTCTGGCGCATGTTAAGCTCTTTTTGAGTGAAAATGTACTTAAGGCTCTTATGGTCAGTGTAAATCTCGCACTTTTCCCCATACAAGTAGTGCTCCAAATCTTTAAAGCGAAGACTATGGCTGCTAGTTCTAGATCATGCATGGGATATCTGACCTCATAATCCTTCAATTGCCTAGACGCATATGCTATTACCTTGCCGTGCTGCATAATCACGAACCCCAATTCTTTATGCGAAGCATCACTGTAAATCACGAAATCTCCTTTTCCATCAGGTAACGCCAACACTGGGTCCGTCACCAACCTCTACTTTAGTTCTTGGAAACTCTTCTCGCATTTTTCAGTCCATTCAAATTTCTCAGTTTTACGGGTAAGTCGAGTTAACGGAGCTGAGATCTTCTCAAAATCTTGGACAAATCTTCTGTAATATCCGGCTAGTTGGATGAAACTCCTTACCTCGGTTGGAGTAGTTGGCCATTCCCAATTTGAAACTGCTTCTATCTTGGAGGGGTCAACCAACACTCCTTCTCTATTGATCACGTTCCCTAAGAATTGCACTTCATTTTTCCAGAACTCACACTTTGAGAATTTGGCATATAACTGCTCCTTCCTGAGTATTTCTAAAGTTATCCTCAAATGTTCAGCGTGTTCTACCTCTGTCTTTGAGTAGATGAGAATATCATCAATGAAGACTATCACGAATTTGTCCAAATATTCTTTGAACACTCTATTCATTAAGTCCATGAAAGCTGCTGGGGCGTTGGTCAATCCAAACGACATCACCAAGAACTCATAATGTCCATATCTGGTACGGAATTCAGTCTTCGGAATATCTTCAGGTTTAATCTTCAGTTGCTGATATCCCGTTCTCAGGTCAATCTTAGAGAAGTATTCAGTGCCTCTTAGCTGGTCAAACAAATCATCTATCCTTGGTAGTGGATACTTATTCTTTATGGTTAGCTTGTTCAACTCCCTCTAGTCGATGCATAACCTCATACTCCCATCCTTTATCTTAACGAACAACACTGGTGCGGCCCAAGGCGACACACTAGGCCTTATCATACCCTTATCCAACAATTCCTGTAACTGCTTAGCTAGCTCTTTCATTTCTGCTTGGGCTAATCGGTACGGGGCCTTCGAAACCGGCGCCGTCCCCGGGGTTAACTCGATGGCAAACTCAATTACACTATCAGGTAGTAGTCCGGGAAGATCTTGTGGGAACACGTCCTCGAACTCATTAACTACCGGAATGTCCTGCAATCTTGGTGCTTCCTTCTGAGTCTCTATAACGTAAGCTAAATAAGCCTCGTTCCCTTTTCGTAACAATCTCTTGGTTTGCGCCATGGTCAGAATTTTCTGGGTCTGTCGCATCCCCTTAAACACTATTTCTTTCTTCCCTGGGGTTTTCAACTTAACCTTTTTCCCTTTACAATCTATCTGCGCATTATTGCGAGACAACCAATCCATTCCCAAAATGACATCAAATTCCCCTAGCTTAAAAGGAATTAAATCGACATAGAAGGATCGTCCTCCTAGTTCTAATTTACAATCGGGGTGAATTTGATTAACCGGTACGACTTCCTGATTAGCTATCTCTACTTGTAAGGAATCCCTTAGTTGCTGGTTTTTAAGTTTCAATTTATGCACAAAATCTCTAGATATAAAAGACTTATTTGCTCCCGAATCAAATAATACATTTGCACTGACTGAATTGAGAGAAAATGTACCTGCTATCACATCTGTGTCCCTTACGGCATCTTGAACTGACATATTAAAAGTCCTGGCAGTTGGGGGTCTATTGGAGGCAACCTTGCTCGTCCCTGATGCCGCTGGTTTGTTCCTTGGGCAATCCTTCCTCATGTGCCCTTGCTGTCCGCACTGGAAACAAGTGGTTCTATTAGGGATGATCGTGGTGCAAGAGGTAGCATAGTGCCCAGCTCGCCCACACTTATAGCAGTTTATCTGCTTCAGGTTACACACCCCGGAATGCCTCTTCCCACAGGTAGTATATAATGGTAAGGGGGTCTAGACTGATTGGAACGGGACACTCCTGCTTGCTGGCCTCCCTGGCTTACTGTTGCGCTCATAGATGGTTTAAACCCTTCCCTTCTCCCAGGTAGGGAAATGGTTCCTCTGTTAAACTTGGTTGGGGGTTTTCCTCTAATGGACCCTCCGCCCATACTGGCATACTTTCTCTTTATTCCCCCTTTTTCTCTTTCTCTCTGCATCTGATCACTTCCAGCTTCCACAATAGTTACCTTCTGTACTAAGGTGGCATAATCCGTAATTTCTAAAATCGCCACTCTATTCTGGATCCATTGTTTCAACCCTTGTTGAAACCTGTTAGCTTTCTTTTCTTCAGTATCCACAAATTCCAGCACAAATCTCGATAGCCTCAGTAAACTTGGCCTCATAGTCAGCCACTGACATATTGTTCTGTTTCAGTTCTAAAAACTTAAGTTCCATTTGAGTTTTCATGAACTTCGGGAAGTACTTCTTCATAAATAACTGTTTAAACCTGTCCCAGGTTACGATAGCATCAGTCTCCATGTTCTTTTTGGCCTCCCACCAATAATTGGCCTCTCCCTTTAGTAGGTAATTATCAAAATCAGTCTTCTGAGCCTCATTGATACTTAGAATCTCGAAAGATTTTTCCATTTCCTTGATCCAGGCCCTCGCCTCAACGGGATTAGCCGATCCGTGGAACTCTGGGGGCTTAAGGGACTTAAAGGCCCTGAAGGAATTTTCCACTGAAGTGTTGTTTCCTAGTGGTGGTTGGGGGTATTGGTTCAAATTCTGCCTAAGCAAATCCATAAACTGACCCATGGGGTCTCCGCCCTGGTTCTCCCCTTCCTGCTCCACCTCAGTTTCTCCCCTTTCTATTTCCTCCTCAAAGTCTTCAGAGTACATGGGTTCATCCTCTGCTCCATACTGGGAATCTTCTTGCTCATTATAGTCCTGATCTTGTTCTTCATTATATTCATGGTTTTCCTCATGTTGGTTGTGACTTTCTTGGTCAGTAGATTCACGGGGGTTAGCCCTAGTGCCCATTCATCTTGGAGGTATTTTACTGAAAATTTGGACAATTATACATTAGGTTCACTTACCTGTTTTAAAGGATTTCTCCTTGCATAATTCGTTACATGATTGGATTTAGGATCCCACAGTTCTATATCTCATGGCAACTTAATCGAAAGCAGTACATGTGCTAATAAACTGGTGATTGCATCCCAACAAAATTCAAATAACTGAAAGGGAAACAAATATATACCAGGTATCGAAAAGGTACAACATCTGAGTTACAACGATAGTTTAAAGTACAACCATCCTAACAACAACAAGTCGAAAGTGAAATATGCTATCTATCTGTCTAGTCTGCAAAAAGGGAAAATAAGTACAATGAAACCATCCCTACAAAAGCCGGCACTACTACGTCCGTACATGACTAGACAACTAGACCACTGCATCACTACATCTGAAATCAGCCGCCACGACGAAACATCATCCGAACCCTCCCCATGGCGATGCAGAAAATCTCCTCGGCGTCTGCTCTGGCTACCATACCATGCCCATCAGTAGGCAACTGTCGCAACCTCACCCGAGCCCTCAGCTCGATGCGGGTCACAGCCCTATACGCAGCCCGATCACTGATCGTCCTCGGCCCTGTAACCTCATCCGGGCAGCTCTCTCCGCTGCTAGCTCCCTCCTAGACTCTGCCAATCTGGCATCATCCACTGACAACTCTCTATAAAGCCCGTTCACAATCAAGTTGTGAACACATACTGGGACTCCCCATATCGGGACATGGGGTGGGGTGGATGGCTCAGCTGGAGCTGCAGTCTCTATCTGCTGGGGCTCTGGGGTAGGCTCCTCAAACTCATCGGAAAATGGACTCACAGGTAGTGGTGGTGGGGTAGGGGCTCTCTCAATAGATAGGGGTGGCACTCGTAGTCCAGAACTCCCTACAGCATCATCCACTGGCTCATCCTCATATACAGCCTGTCCAACAACAGCAGCCATGACCTGCTCAATGGTCATATTAGTGTCCTCCTTCATGGTCCTAATCTCAGATACAACCCAAAAATCCTCATCCTCAGCAACTAACTCATCGTCCTGCCCTGTTTGGACCCCTTCCGGGTCCTCCTCCCCCTCAGTCTCAACAACATCAGTATCGGCATCAACCTGGACCTCCTCAGGGTCCTCCTCCTCAGACTCAATAACATCAGTATCAGCATCAACCTGGACCTCCTCAAGGTCCTCCTCCTCAGGCTCAGTATCCTCATGAGGCAAGTGCTCATAATACGGGTCCCTAGTCCGGAACATGTCCTCATCATGCTGTCTCGCAGCTGCCTCATGGGCAGACAAGTCGCTCGCCTACACAAGACGAACTATGTTACTATCATGATACTTAAAAAGTTCCCGTAAGGGTTTTAGGTGAACCTGGCAAGGGTTCTTATTATATTATTGAATTTATTATTATATAACGTCGCATCATCTCTTGGGATCTATAACTCTCGCTCTGATACCATCTCTGTAACACCCCCAGATCCGGGGTCAGGGATCGGGTTATTACGGTCTCACAATTCATACATAATACTTGACTTGAGTCCAAAATCAATAAGTAGCATGCTGTGACCCCACAATAATATCCACTCACACACACACACACACACACACAATTATAGTCCCAGAGATGAAATTGAAATAAGTCTTACATATAGGGGTTTACGAATAAAAGTTATTACAAGCCAAAAGGATACATCATAAGTTTAAAAGTTTTGCCGTTGATTACATTAATTATACATATAGTTAAGCAGGAAGCAAAAGGTGTCTATCTATGCTACCTCAGCAATGGCGGCTAGCATATCAGCGGGAAGTCCGGTGGGTCGGGTAACCCGCTTGCGCCGAGTGCGCCTGACGCGAGCCATCTGTCCTAGCTGTTGTTGTGACATAATAAATAAGCAAGGGTGAGCAATAGCCCACCAACAACAATATAACTGAACAGTGATGACATATATATATATATATATATATATATATATATATATATATATATATATATATATATATACAGCAGTTCGAACATCTTTGTAACCATATGCCATGAATTAGCAAAGATAATACCAGTATAAGGTAAATGATGAAGTTACAAGTAACTCAAAACATATATATTCCAATTATGAATACCTTTCCAATACTGCCAACAATAATAACGTTGTAGAAAATAAATGAGTCTGAATGATGAACTAATGCTGGAGTATACACCGCGCTCGCTGTTCCAATCCTTACGATGATCAGTCGGAGATTGTACAGCTCAATTTAGATTTACTACCGGTAGAAGGAAGAGCTGACGGATTTACTTGTCTACTGTCCTGTTAGATCTCCCCGGCCAACGGTTGGGCCAATGGGATGGACCGGTGCTACTCGGCCTCTTACACGACTCCAAGTTCGAAAAGAAGTTCATGACTCTGAATGCAAGATTCGTCCCCCTTTCTCCAAGTATAATACTTGTTTATAAGACTCCACAAAGTAGTCGTATATAATTGGAAAGGAAAATTCAATATCATATCTCCCAAGCCGCTGCTTGTTAGAGAATACCATCTTGTTCCAATAATCTTACCCCTCGAATGATAAGAGGGTACACCGATGCAATAGATAGCAATTCTAGTTGCAAGTGAAAAGAATACTTTTCGAAAGATTTATGACCGGGAAGTCAACAAAATAAATAACATTTTTCAAGTAAGGTTCTCTTATTATTTGGAAGATAGATTCGAAGGAAGAATGACATTTTGAGAACCTTTCTTGATATAATATTAATAATAATCTGACTTCAAAGAAATTTTATAATTATCGAAGGTCGACGATTATATTTGAATTCATTTCAGAGTATCGAATAAAAATCCAGATAATATTTATTGAATCAGAAATAGTTAAAGGAGGGTTATAACTATGAACGAATATTTAAATCGAAGTATTTCTAAGAATAATTCTCGAATGAATAAGGAGAATATATTTATTGAATAATTAAACATTTAAATGAATATTCAAAACAATATTCATTCAAGTAATAAGACTTGAAAGAAATATTGAAATAATATTCGATAAATAAATAGAACATCAGATGAATTATTTAAAATAATATTCATTAAGTAAATAGGAACTTAAATGAATATTCACAAAGTAATATTCATTTAATGAATAATATTTTAAATGAATATCAAAATAATATTCATTTAGTAATCCAAGCTTTAAAAGAATATTCGAAATAATATTCGATAAATGAATCGACTTTAAATGAATATTGAAAAATAATATTCGTTGGATAGATAACGTTCAAATAATTATTTGAGCTAATGATCGTTAATTAAATGATCTCGGACGAATATTCAAATAATATTCATCAACCAAATAATGGAAAATATTTGCTTAAATATATTCCTCGAAGGTAATTACGATATATCAAGAAGTACTGACTCCCGGTATACATTCAACGAATACGATATATATATGCTCTTCTCTAAGGGACTTATTAACAGCCGGCTTATAACTGATTATTCAATATCTAGCTTATAAGCCAACAATAATTCAAGAAACAGGTATCACAATATATCTTGATAGTAGGCATGCATGCTATGGCATATGAAAAACAAAATCGAATCATATATATATTCACAACAACAGCATTTAAAAAGGATTTAGAACTTGCCTCGTAATCGAGTACGAGTAAGGGTAGTGGTAGTGTGTCCCGGGTCAGCTTGGTGATCTATAAATAGTCAGAAGATTCGAGATTAATCACTTAAAAATTTTTAAAAGGTTAGGTATCAACTTAAATCGAAACATGTTTTCGAATTATCTCGTTATACACCTTTTAGTGTAACTCCATTTTATTACCGATACGATCCAACATTTGTTCGTCATTAAGACATGTCATCATACTCACACTTAGTATATACTTAAGTCGTATAAGTTCTAAAGTTGATCGATTACAAACCAAGATTATACCTCGAGTTTTATCGCTCGTTTTCTAAGTTATAACCAAAGTTATACTTTTAAAGGGTTCGTTCGCGTTTAACCCTGATTCAAACATTTCTACAAAATCGAAAAACGATCCGTTTCACATGAGGTTTTCTCTCGCACCTTCCTTTTTACCTCTAGTATTTAATTACCAAGATTTTCCACTGACTTACGTATTTTACGAGGGTTCACTTGAGTCCACTTGGTTGCTAGATCTTTTCTAGTGGCTTATGCCTGACTCTTGCTTCCTCTGCTTGTTTCTTTTGTCTGGTTATTGCTCGTTTCGATTGATCGTTCGTAGGAATATCTCACGGATTTCTAATTAGGGTTTACCGGAAATCTTCTTAATATTGATACTATCATTCTCCATCTTTCTTACTAATTTTCGAATTTATATTCCTTAAATCCCTTCGTTCAATCCTTAAGTCTATCAGTGTCCAGGGAACTCTCGGAGAAAATAAAAGTGCGGTTTTTCAGAATCTGACAGCTTTTACACACACTTATTTTCCCCCTGGATCACTAATACGAACTTGGAAATCCGTTCCGAATACTTCTATATAGTGTCGTCTCATAATATTCTTACTTCCACCAAAAACACTATGAATTCTTTATTCTTCTTTTATTCCCTATATTTATGACAATGTCCTTGTTCTTTCTCGGGCGTTCCTTAACCCTATCACGGAACCACTGGACTAATCGTTATCGATCTGGATGACATGAGAATATTCTCCTGCTTGGAATTGCCATATCTTATTCCCCTAGGAGATAGATTATTCTTACCTAAGTTGTCAACCATTAGCATTGTTCAAGACATATAAATAATTAAATTGAATTCCATTCATTCATTCAGAAGATCAACTTTTACATCATAGCCGTAACCACTATTCATTTTTACATCATTAAATAATAAAAAGTTTTAATTCTACCCAAAATCTGGGTTCTTACATTGAATATTAGAATATCGAATGACTTATTTATGTAATTATAAGATATTTTTGGGAAAGCAATAGAAACAAGGATTATAGGGTAAAGAAGTTACGAAATCGGAGAGAGAATTGACAAAAGAGCTAAATGATGAACCTATTACAAAAGAATATTAGGAAACAAATAAGGAATAGAAGAAATAAGTGTTTGTGATTGGTCAATAACACTAGTATGGGATTTCGAGGACGAAATCTTTTAAGGAGGGGAGAGTTGTAACATCCCTAATTTTTATACTTGAGAAAAATTTTCATTTTAAGGATGAATAGTGATTTGCATGGATGAATAGTGATTTTGGGGATTAAGAAAATTTTCATGTTACCCTATGTACGGGACAGGAAATGGATATTGTAAAGTTATATTAGTAATCTATGATGTAAATAAGTGTATGTAAACGTTATCGTAATTCAGAAAATCCAACCTTTATTTCTATGGGATATTTGACCGGGTAGTGAAGAGTATATCAAGACAAGTGATTTATTTAATTTGAGGATTCAAGGATTTTATATTTTATTATTTTATTAAATATGATTTAAGGATTTAGAACGAAAACTCCTGAGTTACTGCAACGAATGTTCTAGAAATCGCTAGAACTTTATAACGACATTAAGCGATAAAGCGAATGAATAATGGATTATGGATTAAACACATAACGATATTAAGAACCATGCATGATCATCCAGGGCATTGTATCTAGTGAATTTGGTGGAAAAGAAATCAAAGAAACCAAGAATAAGTCAATAAGAGTGATGTGTTTATCATATAACAATGCAACTTCTTATTAACCACACAAATGCCAAGTTGATTAAAAGGGTGACATAGCCTCTTTATACATCTGATATATATAACCACATATCACACAAATCATTCACCAACTAGTCAACAAGAGAGAAAAAACAAGAACAAAACCTTTTCCCCCATTTTACAAAATCTGGACAGATTCTGTTCTTCATGAAGATGGGGTTTGAAACCCTAGCTAGGATGCTTTAAATTTAGTGATCTATAGCTCAAAAGAAAGCCCTTGATTAGTAGAAGGAGTGGCTAAAATTTTAGCTCCAAACATGGAGTGTAAGGTATCCAAAAGTCCTTCCAAAGTTGATGATGAATGGTTTTGAATAGTAAACTCACTTTGTTCTTAATTGTTTCTTGAACTTTAGGCCATACAAGGATCAGCTAAGGCTTAGTTAGTGTTTATAAACACTTGTTGTTGTTGTTAGAGCTTCCAAGAAGGTAAAACTCCTAACCCTACCGTTTGTTTATGTGAGTTTTGCCGTGAGTTTCAAGATCTATGCAAGCATGATGTGTAGTAGTAGTTTCATGGTTATTTGGAGTTTGAAATAATATGTAAAATGTTGAGTGGTGGTTTTGAACCTTACCACTGGCCTTAGAGGTCTTTGATTAATGTTAGTTGATGTTGAGAATGATTGGTTTGCCTGGTATGGCTTGGTTGTAGTGTAATGAAAATGGAAATGCTTGATTTAAAGTCGTAGTAATGCCTAATTTTTGTGAGCCACTTTGACAGTAGCCACCCGAGACCATAACTTTGTTTAAATGGTAACCACTGCCCATATTATGTAGATATTGTTGTCTAGTTTATTTTTCCGCAAGAATCATGTCAAAAGAGTTTAGATTTAGGAGATATGACCATTTTAGTGAAAATTGTTGGAGGAACGAAACTGCAGAAATGTACCTAATTTGATGCTATGATTGAGACCCTTAATAGTGGTTATAGAATGTGAAATTTTGAGGATAAATACTAAGGTCAATTAGCAAACTATGTGCGGAGGTTTCGACTCCGAATGATTTTTTTACGATTTTATAAAAATGCATAAGCCCAGGTTGCGCAAGTGGAAAAGCCCTTTTAGGAGATGATACTATTCATTGCAAAACCTCTGCCCTGTTTTGTAAAATACGAAAAATGAGTCCTCTGACCAGAGCCAAATTTTGTGTTAGTTACCTTCTAATCATTCTCTAGATCGTGCACACGAATACGGTGCGTCATTTGAGTTAACAGTTATCGAGTTATGAACGTTTTAGTGAAAGGGTTAAGTATCAAATTGGCCACTGAATAACTTGACATATCTCAAATACACCACTGATAAATTCGGGATCTCATTTAAAACATTTTTAAAGACATAAATATCAAACAAATACCTCTATATATGTACTCGGGAAGTAAAAGTAATTTTTCATCGAGTTTTACACATTTTTCTTAAATGCTACTGTAACCAAATGAAAGGTTATGAATTCTAGTATTTTTGATAATATATTTAGATTTTAAGAAATTTATTTGCTATTTTATTTTAATTAAATCAAAGAAAATAACTATAAAGTTAAAAATATATAGTATAAAAATTTCTTAAAATCTAAATATATTATCAGAAATACTAGAATTATTAAAATTTCGTTTGGTTTTGGTAGCATTCAAGAAAAATGTGTAGAACTTAATGAAAAATTATTTTTACAACCCGAGTACATTTTAAAGATATCCGCTTGATATTTATGCCTTTAAAAGTGTTTTAAATGAGATCCCGAATTTATCTATGGTGTATTTGAGATATGTCAAGTTATTCAGTGGCCAATTTGATACTTAACACTTTAGTAAAAGTGGTGCAAATAGTAAAAATCCGAAGTTGACTCAACTTTGAAAATACATTTCACCTATATAGACCCGTGTTTTCGAATCGGAACTTTTACGATAAATATTACAAATACCAAAGGTGATTTTAGAAGTGGTTTCGCATTTAATTATGTTTCCAGTGATTTATTAAAAGTGTTGGATTGCAAGTCGCGGAATAGTAATTCTCAGGAAAGTCAACTATAGAGGTACTATTTTGATCGTCCATTTTGGATAAGTTAAAAAAGGAGTTTCGAGTCGACTAGAACACGAAACTTGTTAAGAATTATCATGACTACACGTTGCTGTAAAGAACTTGATTAAAAATCTTTGACAAGATAGTTTTACGAATAGCTAAAGTAGGCCCAGAAGGTGAAGTGTTGGGCAGAAAATTAGTATAAAGATATGAAACTAGATTTAACCAAGTGCACACATATGTATAATAAATATTGGTTTTTATGTTTTTATAGAGTAACCAAGACGTGAAAGGAGCTTGGATAGCATATCACCAAGAATCCTTAAAAGAAGTGTAGAGGCCAAGGTGAGCATAAATCCGAATCGATTTAATTATGAATATAAACTCGAAATTATTTTCATGTATGTTATATGCTCCATATTTAAGTACATAAATTGATTTAAAGAATTATATGAATATTTGGTGAATACATGGACTTATATGATTAGTTACGTAGTTGTGATAATTATTCGAAAGAGTTAAGGACTTTATTTGAAATTAAGTAAAATAGGAAAGTTGTTAATGTGTGCATTGGCAAATTGTCTACCAAGGATGGTATGACTATGATTAATGGGTAATGTTGTGACTTAAAATTTTTAAGAATTGGTAGTGGAAAATGGTATATGAAATATGGATTAATATTGTGAATAATATGGGATTGTATTGAGGTGTTGTTACACCGAGGTAATGTCCATGTTATAGAAAAGGACATTTCCAAGTATTTTCGTTGAAAAGACATTCCCTTAAGATTAATAAATGGGTAGAATGAACGAGCCTTGTAAATGGAGAGATAAGTGAACATTAATCTATGTTTGCTTTACATGCTATTATGCGCTTTAAATGAAAGTAGTGATTGCTATTTGAATAAATTCTCTCAAGTATGATCTTCCGTGATATATGTTATCTGCTAAATGTGATAAGTGCTATTTGAATGAGTTATTTGAAATGTGCATATATTTAATATATGAGAAAGGTGAATATATGATCATTATGATGTATGAGCAATGTGAATACATGATAACAGTATCATTGACATGAAAAGGGGTATTATGTGATCGATGTGGATTACATGAAAGGAAAATGTCAACGTGAATATGTACATGGAAAGGAAGAAATTATACGGGATATATGATGTGCATATTGTTTCAGTTGAGTCCCACTAAATAAAGGAGTTGTGACTGTCAATCACTTTAGGAAATTATTGGCCTAGCTAGCCAGGGAAAAAGAAATATAGGGATCCCGTGAAATAAAGTCGACTATAAATAACAAGAGCCCTTAAGGCTGAGAAAATAATGTAAGTCCTTGAGACTATAAACATGGGATCCTGAGAAAAGATAAAAGTTATTGAGAAATATGGGGTCCAAACATTGGATGCCGGGAAAAGCTAAAGTTAAATTGATTAGTCACAAAAAAAATAAAGAAAATGGAGTCACATGCACATATTGCATACATTCACAGTAAATGGTTACTTGGATTTATTGAATGATGACTTGAAATTATTTGCGTGACTACGTGTTGACAAGGTGCACAAATATGTTAAGTGAAAATATATGATGATATTATGAATTTTTCCTATATGTGCTGGCTGTGTATGAGTATATATATATATATATATATATATATATATATATATATATATATATATATATATATATATATATATATATATATATATATATATATATATATATAGTTCATTACAAGATAATATTACAGAGTGATGAATAATCGGACTGATTCCTAAATAGGAAATGAAATACAAAGAACAGGTACATGCTATCATGGAATTATTACAGGAATATCTGTTTTATGTGATGATGCTAAATTACTGTTGGTTAAATAAAATGTTATATGTGTGAGTACCAAAAAGAAATGGTTTATGTTCACTGAGTTGCGACTCATAAAAACCGCTCAAATTTTCGGGAAAAGTTGCAAGTCGGCAAGATGATGCTCAAGAAATCCCTACTCCTTTACATTGTAATACAGACATTTATAAGTTATGTTTATATGATTTTACTTTCGAGAACTATATATGTAAATGACGTCATAAATGTACAAGAAAGGGTGAGGGTGTGACAACAGCTTCCGCCCAGAAGTAGGTTGGAAGCTTTGCATCTGCAAGCATGGTTCTTACTGCCTCTATGGGAGTTCTGTTTTTTCTTTCCCCTACACCATTTTGCTGAGGTGTTCCAGGTGCAGAAAATTGTTGAGAGATTCCATTGTCTACATAATACTCCTCCATGACAGAATTCTTGAATTCTGTTCCATTGTCACTCCTTAATACTTTAACTTTGTACTTGGAGCTGTTCTGAATATTCTTGATAAGTTCAATGATTTGCTGAGGAGCTTCATCTTTCTTGTGGAGAAAGAATACCCATGTGAACCTTGTGTAATCATCCACTATAACTAGAGCATATCTTTTCTTGCTGATAGACATAATGTTTACTGGACCAAATAGATCAAGATGCAGCATGTGAAATGGTTCAGTAATTGAATTTTCTGTCTTGCTCTTGAAAATGGTTCTTTTCTGTTTACCAAGCTGACAAGCATCACAAAGTCCATCTTGCACATAATTTACCTGAGGTAGGCCTCTCACTAGATTATGCTTAACAAGATGATTAAACTTCTTACAGTTAAGATGTTAGAGTTTCTTGTGCCATTTCCAGCTTTCTTCATTTGATGCCTTACTGTAAAGACATTTGACAACTCCTTTAGTTGAATCACTCAAGCTGGCTTCATAAATGTTACCATGTCCCAGTTAGAACAATGTCTCCATTCTTCATATTCATGATTTTGCATCCTTCACTGTCAAAGATTGATTGGTAACCTTTATCACTTAGTTGACTTATGCTTAAAATAGTACGTTTCAAGCCTTCAACCAGTGCTACATTTTCAATGATGACATTCCCCAAAACAATTGAGCCATATCCTAAAGTTTTTCCTTTTTTGCCATCTCCAAAAGATATTGCTGGGCCTGCTTTCTTCTCAAACTTTGTAAGCAGGGACTTCTTTCCTGTCATATGTTCAGAGCATCCACTGTCCAAGATAATTTAATGCATCTTTCCTGTGCCCTACAAACAAAAAGTAACTAGTTAGAAATTTTTAGGACCCAACATTGATTGGATCCTTTCTTACTAGATTTAGAAACAACAGGCTTTGAAGATTTCACTTTTAAGCTACCTGTTTCAGACTCTGATTTTACAAACTTCTTATGACTAGGAGTTTCAGATTTTAAAGAATAGTGGTCATAATACAGTTTATGATAATCTCTACACATGTAAATTGAATGGAATAAACTACCACAATTATAACAAGCATTTTGTGGTTGATACTGAATTTTTTGATTCTTGGGGAATCTAGACTCAATTTTCCAAGAAGGTTTTTGATTACAATCTAGACTCTGAAAGACCTTCAAGTCTCTGTTTCAACTGAGACTTAGATAGAAAGCCTGTGTTGACATTCTTAGGTTTCTCTAAAACTCTCTAATCTGAACTATTATTGTTAATCCTCTTGTGCACAACAGGGGTATCATTAGAATCAACAAACTTAACATGTTTAGGTTCAGAAACTATCTTCTTACCTTCAGATTTAGATGTGCTAGCTTCTATTTTTCTATCATCAATGACAATAGCCACTTCATTTTTATTCCTAGCCTTGTCAAAACCTAAACCATTAACCTTACCAGGAATTTGATTATTTATAATGTCATGAGTCTTTTTGCAAGAGGTATTCCATGTTTTAAACCTATCTCCCTCCTCCTCTAGTTCTTTTCTGACATAGTCATAAGCCTCAGGAATAACACTATAATCATGCTTAGCCTTATCAGAATTTAACATGTAATGCTCCATTTGAACTAACTCAGATTCCAGAAAATTATTCCTACCAACACTAATTCATCATTCTTAATCTTAAGATCATCTCTTTCACTAGTAAGAATACTGAAATTAGTCATAAGATTCTTAAACTCAGCATGGATAGTTTTAATTTCATCAGAATCTAAGCTATGAAATGAATCAAGGGAGTGAATTGATACCTTAACAGAAGATGAAGAAGTTTTCTTTACGAACTAGGTTTGTATGAAGCACTTGCCATCGAAGCAATGTTGTCATAATCCAATTCATCTTCAGAATCACTGGAAACTGCCCAATCCTTCTGTGTGACCATGAGTGCATTACCCTTTCCAGAATTTCTTGGCTTCTTACACTCACTAGCAAAGTGTCCAAGCTCACTGCAGTTAAAGCACTTGATCTTTGCTTTATCAAGCTTGATGATTGTACTCTTGACTTTGTCACCTTTCTTCACTTCTTTCTTTGGAAACGATCTGTTGGAAAATCTTCTCATGTTGAATCTTCCCTTCTTGAAAGCTTTAGCAAACATAGCAAAAAGTTCCTGCATATCTGTTTCAGAATCGCTATTGTCAGAGTCTATATCAGTAGTCTCTGAATCATAATCATCTTTGCTTTTCTTCTTCCTTATGATCTTCATAGTAGGCTCAATTAGCAGTTCTTCTTGAAGCTTCTGTGATTCAGGTTGAGCAGTAAGTGTAATGGTTTTCATCTTTCCTTCACTTCTGCTCTTGTTCTGCTGCCTATCAAGTTCATAAGCCCTCAATTTTCCATAAACTGCCTCTAATGATAATTCATCCAGATCATTAGCTTCTTCAATGGCAGATATCTTCTCATTGTAGAAATCAGGCAAGGCTTTCATGAACTTTGCATTCATATCCTCCAAGTCATAATACTTGCCATGCATGGCCATCTCATTGATGAGTTTTGTAAACCTATCAAAGGTATCAGTTAGTGACTCACCAGACTTGGATTCAAAGTATTCATATTGTTGTATGAGAAATGCCCTCATATTCTTCCTGACATGTTTAGTTCCTTCACAGTGAACCTTCAGGTTGTCCCATATATCTTTTGCAGTCTTACAAGAGAGAACATAGTTAGTGAGAACAGAATCAAGACTGTTGAATTGTATGGTCCTCACTTTAGCATCTTTAAGAACGTTCTCCTTGTCCTTATCCGACCATTTAGATTTAGGCTTCTCTCCTGTATACTCTGGAGTAACTTTTCCTTCAACAGTTACTTGAGGATACAGCTTTATTGGAACAAAAGGTCCATCTCTTATCCTATCAAGATAATGAGGATCTGTTGCCTCAAGATGATGCAACATCTTCACGTCCCATTGAGTATACTCGTTTCTCTTGAGCATAGGAATCTTGGTATTACCATCCTTGTAACCAGACATGATTGTAGTTCTTTTTGATTAATCGTAATAAACCCGCTTTGATACCAATTGTTAGCCCGAATATACTTGTAGAAGGGAGGGTTGAATACAAGTATTAGTAATCGTGTCTGATTTTTGCTCGAATAAATAAACAAGAACAAACGAATAGATCAAACTGTTTGTATTATTAAGATCAAATACAAATTCTACCAAAGGTGTACAAATACTTTAGCAATTGTTCTTAATACAAATCTCTCTCTGTTTGTTCACTCGTATACCCACTACGATAACAAATCTCACACAATCACACATATTACAATGATATAGAGAGAGTATTTATAATGCTACCTATCAACTAATAACAGAAAGTAATAATCAATACATGGTAATTCTCTATCTTTCAGTTGATAGTTTCCATCAATAGTTCGATTCTATTCTTCATGCACACTTCTTGCCATTGTCAAAATAACCGATCCTATTATATAGCACTTTCCAGTTTCCGCAGCATCCAGAATGACATCAGGATTACATCGTTATCAGGATCTGATCATTCCATTAGGACTTGATCAAAGCATCAAGATTTGACTTGTCGTATCTGGATTTGTTCATAGTTCCTGAAATTTAGTTCGTGACGCATAGTTCCTGATTGAACACTGTTCACTGTTCTGTAGTTTCTGAATAACTTGTTCATTCTATACTAAGTGCTAAACCCTTTATAAGATCAGGGTATTACAAGAAGTATATAATTATTCTATTCTAAACATCACAACTCATGAATTATTCCTAACACCGTGCCCAAACACAATGTAAAGAAAACAAGGGAACAGAGGGAATATTTTATATGACATAATTTTAATTATGTATGTAAGAAATGACATAACAATATTATCGTGAACTACTGTACAATTAAAGGTGTAATGATAAAAAATATGAATAAATTTTTGACGTGAAAGGAATAGAAATACTATTATAGTTAATGATCCTATTTAACTCAATTTTAAATATAAATACTAAATATTTTACGAGCGTCATTTCGGCTTTTGTATTATACATATACGTTGTCTCGGTAACCGAGTAGAATATATACGATAATTCCTAGTATGAATCACAAAAAATATGTCACTTGATGTCTCGTATGTTACACAAACTAGCTTATAACCCGTGCAAAGTACGCGTTATTTTTAAATATTTTTAAAATTATATGATTAAATAAATTAGAATAAAATAATTTATTATGGATATAATTTTAGTTTGTAATATTAATTAATAAAATAATTAGTAATAATAATTGTTATTTAATAAATAATATGTATTGTTTAAAACTAATAATATAAAATTTTAATGTAAATTTGTTGTTGACTGGATTCGAACCGAAGAGGGATTTAAACATAAAATATTCCTTAATCTAACGGTTAGGGCTGAGTATTTGGTTAAAACCGAACCGAACCGAATTTTAATTCGGTTAACCGAAAATGAAATTCTTAAAAAATCACAACCGAAAACCGAACCGATTTAAATTCGGTTTTTAACCGAACCGAAATATTAATTTCGGTTATTACCGAAAACCGTTATAAAAAACCGAAATTTAAATTCAGTGCAAAAAAATTGAATAAAAAAGATGGGGAAAAATAAAAAAGGCATCCAAAGGAAAAAAGAAAAGAAAACAAGATGCAGGCTTAATTTAGTGAAAAAACACTTAATTCAGTTCACTCATATGATAATTTACTGAAACATTTAACATTTCAAAAGCAGGCTTTGGTTTCATTTGTACATCATCTTCAAATAACTAACATATACTTCAATAAAACACAGTAATATCTACCTGATTCTTCGATTCTTCGATATATATAGTAATATGCTGTAGTTAAAGAGTTTTGATATAGAGATACAGGAGCTCCGTTTTTTATAATTTTCATAATTTTACATATAACTATGTAATCAGTCACCTTTATAAAATTTTGTTACACTTTTATTTTTGATTAAGTAGATATCAATCATGTTACTAATCGTTATGATTTATAATTTTATATACTTTTATATTTTTTCAGTATACTTGACACATAAAACTCTCTACTATCTATTGTTTTCGAATAATATGGAATTCTCGATTTTAATATATTTGTTTCCTCTCCTTCTACATCATTTTCGAGTTATGCAAGCTAATTTTGCAATGGAGAGACAAATGTTGTTACATGCTTGACTATGAGTGCTATAAACCACCTGAAGATTGGAGGCTAGCCACTCGAAATTGTGCTGAGATCGTGCTTCGCAACATGAATCTTGGCCTTGAAGAGTATAGATTCCTGTTTATTAAATATATATGAGTATAAGATCTTTGGGAGGGCTTTCCCCAACACCTTAAGGTTTTGGGTGAAACGGTTTCTAACATGGTATCAGAGCTCTGGTGTTTGTGGAGGTCTCGAGTTCGAACCCCACCGCCCCAATATTCTCAATTTAATTTGGCATTAAGGAATTGCTCCAAAAATGGGCTCCTAGTGACCACTCTTACCCGTGGGCATGCGAGTGAGGGGGAATGTTAAATATATATGAGTATAAGATCCTTGGAAGGGCCTTCCCCAACACCTTAAGGTTTTGGGTGAAACGATTTCTAACATGGTATCAAAGCTCTAGTGTTTGTGGAGGTCTCGAGTTCGAACCCCACCTTCCCCAATATTTTCAATTTAATTTGGCACTAAGGAATTGCTCCAAAAATGGGCTCCTAGTGACCACTCTTACCCGTAGTGGGCTTGCGAGTGAGGGGGAGTTATCTCGTAGTGGGCTTGCGAGTGAGGGGGAGTGTTAAATATATATGAGTATAAGGTAGTGTTTGGGATTGCTGTTCCGGAAAGCTACAACAGCTTTTAGCACAAAAGCAGGTAAAATAGCGTTTGGTAAAATATAAAAGCTGTTTTTGGGGAAAGTACTTTTTTTAGAAAAGCTGCTTTTTTTAGAAGCAGGTAAGAGATGCTTTTCCAAAAAGCTGCTTGTAAAATTTTAGCGGACAGCAGCTAATGAAACCTGCCATCAAACCCCAGCTCCTGCATCTTTTTTTAAAACAATTCTACTACTGTGCTCTCCTTACGTTTGTTTATACAGATAACAAATAAGGTAATACAATCCTATACAAAATCAAACTTCACTATATATATATAAATATAAACTCATGTAATCAGAATCATCAAACTAGGGTTTATAGGTAGCAGGTTCAAGCCCTGGTTCAAGGTACTCTTCTTCCCTCTTTTATATGATCTTCTATATGCTTTTATTGTCAATTTTCATATTTTTCATGAATGAATTAGTAGTGCTTTTAGTAGTGATCTGGACTATCATGATCAATATAGAATTTACGTTAATATAATACACATGTTTGTTGATGCATATATGCTGATGCATATATCCCGCTTATTATTTTTATTTTTGATCATGTTCATGCTCACAAACTGGCAAAGAACTTTAGCCATTAGGAGCTAACAGAATCTTTTGTCTCCTCTGACAAGTACTAATAAAATAATGAGTTACCCAATCCAGGCTATTCATGATTTTTCTGTGAACTTGTTATTTTACGTGACTTGGTGACTGGTTGGTTGGTGTCTAAGGGCAGTTTTGTATGTAAACCAAGGCCCAAACTATCCCATTCTGGACCAATTAAAACCTGATCTTCATATTTGAAGGAATATAAATATATAATAACACTGACTATACTGAATGAACAACCTAAGTTTAATCATGACGAGGAATAATCTTGAACTTCGTAAGATTATTAATTTATTTACATCTGTGGAATGCTTAGAACTAACTTCACCAGATTGCCTGGTTGCTCTGGTTTTGCCAGAAGAAACAAAATTTAAATGATTATTAATTTAATTTTAAATTTTGGTCTCTAGGCAGGCCCCTTGGACAAAAGCAAGGTTAATAGTGTTATAATTACGGTGTTGGGCTTTATATTAGTATACATATCAGACCTCTTTCAAGTTGAACCTTAAAAACAATAGTTTGCTCAGTCTCACTTGCTATTTTGCTGCTATTAAAATGAAACAAAACACAAGGTTGAAATGGATTAAAGACTTTAGGTTATGAGGTTCCACATACGTAAAAAGTTGTAGTATATAAGTGGTGTTTAGATTATTTGAAGATAATATTGTAACTTAACATAACATTTGTACGTTCAACTACTTGTATATTTGCATTTCTTAATATAGGGGTGTGGAAAGGCCATCCAAATTTTTTAGTTTGATTTGTTAAGGTTGTTGAATGTTTAAATTCTAGTTTGAACATTGAGTTTAAAAGCCAAACTGTCAGACAAAAAACCATCAAAAGAAACTAGGAAAGAGTTGCACATAACTTTTTCTATAAATATACGAAAAGAAGTCCTGTTTTCCTTGTCTACTATCATCGTCACGTAAGTTGATATTCACCAGTTTGAATAGTGGACCAATTTGCTCAATAAAAACAATTAACATATATTAAAATTGACTAACAAGTAACTAGTGAATCAACACAAGTGGTAAATATTGTGGATTTTGCTCTGAATTTATTTGGGCTTATAGTAGTAATCTAGAGTACACGCACAAAAATACACAATCATAGACGTATGCATACTTTTTAATGTGTATTCATTCATTAAATTGTTTATAATTTGTTTTGATTATCCGTAACGATCGTAAATAAATGTCTCATTTCAAGGTAAAAATATTGTATTTAATTTTGTAGTTAGTTAACCAATATAATAATTTTTTATTTGTGAACTAACATTATACATATGTGAACTAACATTTTTATTAATAATGACAGGTAAATACTACTTGGTAGAAGCTGCATTGAAAGAACTTTTGGAGTTTGGAAAAAACGGTGGAAGATTTTGTCAAATATGCATTCATACAGGTTTAGCGCTCAAAGGAATATCGTTGTCGCAACAATGGCACTGCATAATTATATTAGACTACATTCTAGTAATAGGATTGATGCAAATCCAGAATTTGTGCCATATATATTTTTACGGATCGTATATCAAGATCAATGGACCAAAGCCAAAGAAACAGTAAAACAAGTGAGGTGGACTTGCTTCGAAATCAAATTGCATCCAGTCTGATGATGGATTCCTAATTCATTTCAATTATTTTAATTTATTTTGCTTTGTTGAACCGAGTGTGAGAATTATTATGATAACATTAATTTTGTTAAAGTGTTCATCTTTTTTTTAATTGTACTAGCTAGTTTGTCCCTTAAAGACATTGTTAAATAGCACATTTTTAAAAATTATTTACCAAACGCTTATTTATTAGCTTTTCATTCAGCAGCAGATTTATTATGAATTTCACCAAACAGTCAGCAGCTTTTTCTGACAGTGCTTTTTCCCACAGCTACAGTAGTATTTAACAGCAATACCAAACAGAGCCTAAAATCCTTGGAAGGGCCTTCCTAATACCTTAAGGTTTTGGGTGAAACGGTTTCTAACATGGTATCAGATACACCTTACCATATCTAATACAATAACTTTTTATATATATGAGTATGATATATGTTAAGGTTTTGGTTTTGGAATGGTTTTGAGTGAGCCATATCTAATACAGTAACTTTTTATCTACCCCTTAGAGCATCTCCAAGAGTCTCTTAGCTCACTCCTAAATATATTATAAATAATTAAGCTCTTAACAAGTTATTACATTGGTTTGTGTGTCAACTCCAACAATGCTCTCTATTATGGTTCTTTATTTTATTCTTTATTCATATTTCAATTCCACTTGGACAAACAATCAATAGATGAGAGAAAAGAACCAATATTTTACTAATAAAATATTAAGTTAAGAGCTACTAGTTGCTCCTAAAATAGAGGAGAGAGAAGAATCTCTTAACTTTTTAAAGAGCCTCTAAGAGTCTCTTGGAGCTTGATTTTTATTCTCTCTCCTCATTTTTTGAGTTAAGAGCTACAATAGAGAGCCTCTTGGAGAGGCTCTTACCTCTTACCACAAAAGAGTGGCTCGCATTAGGGTTTTATTGCAGAAGACGCCACCAGAGGCTCTTAGATCTGCGCTAAAATCTCTTTCAGGTGATAATTTTTAAAATGGAGGCGACCAAAGTGTGTACTTGTATTGAAGCAATAGATCATCTTTGGTGATGCGGTATATTTTTATGTTCGTTCACAGGGAGACAGGTTTTATCGATTTTAATTTAATTGTCACGAATTATTTCTAAAATAAAAATAATTATTTAGAATTTTTGTATAAGTAAATAACGCAAATAAATGTGTTTTAAAATCGATTAACTAAAAGTCTAGGGCGACCGGGTTCACCATGTTTACACCGAAACAAATTATACGGATGTATTTAATTTAACGGATTTAAATAATTAGAGCATGTGTTAATCTCTCTCAAGCATTAACGCTCTCGGAAATCCAATTATGCTCTCGCACTAAAATTCAATTCCGCTAATCGTATGTATGCCTCTAGTGAATAAAATCTCTCGATCTATTATTCCTATTTGCAAATAATTAATTAATGATACCGGCCGATAACACAAATCAAATTTCATAACATATCGATTAGAATTATTTTATATCCATTAAACAACTAATAAGATTAAAACATTATCGTGGTGTAAACATGGCTCCCCCTTACACCCTAGAAATAAACTACTCACTCATGTTATTAATAGAATTGACAAAAATAATTAAACAAGACATGTAAAACATATATTAATAAACAAGATAAAATTAAGGAGTACCTCAATTTTGCAATAAAATAGAGAATTAAACCAAAATGTACATAAAAGAGATGAAAGAAAATCAAGCCCCTAGCTCCTCCAAAACTTCACCAAGTAGCCGAATTGTAGAAAATGTATGTGTATTGTGTTATGGCCTAATGTGGTGTCTAAGTTGTGTTTTTCCCCCTGCATTTACCATCCCTTTTATAGCCTATTCAAGCCTTCCAATTTGCATAAAAAAATGCTCCACCATTACCCTTCATCATTAGCACACCACTTTGCCATTCTTTTTCTTTCTTCTTTTGCTTTCCAACCAATCCACAAAACAAACTTTCGGCTGAAATTATTTGCTAACAACTAGTCAATCAAGCACATGCTTTAACATTTTTAATAAACTACAAGAAATTACAACTAAAATTCGGAACTGAATTTGCTCCTCAGATTTTGAGCTGCTCCAATCAGATTTTTGCTTATTTAATCCCTCTGAATTGTAGATAATTTCCTAAGCTTCGCGTGGACTGTAAGATCGTCCAAATCCGACTCCTACAACTCCGGATATGAATTAAATACCGTAGAAAGCGGGTGTAGCTCACTAAATCCGAATTTCTTCCATTTTTAGTTCCAAAATAGCTCTTTAAGCCAAAATTCTTCCTAACTTAGAAATTCTTGTTTTCTACAAAAAAACATTAAAATTTATTAAATAAATATCCAAATTAATGCAAAATGTAATTAAATATGAGAATAAAATTATCTAAAATATATATAAAAATATATCTTATCAAACATCCCCACACTAAGCATTTGCACGTCCTCGGGCAAATAAGCGAAATAAAAACTAAATCCTAACTAATATCATTTTCGTAGATGACACGATTGCATTGAGCATATGCAACAAGCCGTTAAACCCCTAGGCAGCCCTAGTAGGACGAGTGTTGTCTCGTGAGGGTTTATAGTGAATTTACCCACAAAATTCATTTTTTTTCTCTGCCAAGCCTCAAGTATGCAACCTATCATAGTACTCCACACATGCAAAACTTAATTACACAATATAGAAAAGAGAAGTCTTTCAATTTACGCATCATTTGTACAAGACTATCCAAGTAAGCACACAGTCTAGATAGACAAAAAGATCATGAAATATATATCAATGCCGCATTCAGTGAGTAACATGCTATGGATATAAATGAAGCTCACAAAACTCTCAAATCACACAAGTGTATAGGTGAAGTGTATTCGCTCAAGTTGAATCAATAAAGTAATGTGCTACCATATGCTTGGTTGTCCACCAAATCTCCACTACTTTGTATACATGCATGCACAAATCAAAAGGTCTTTGTTAAAGGTTGTAACGTGGCTAAGGTGAAGGGTAGGGAATCAAGAAAAAGGCTAACAAGTGGCTAACTCGACAAACTAATAGAGCACAATGTTCATTTCTAATTAAAACACTCAACATGAAATTTCAATCATGTAAAAGCTGATCAGACTCCCACAAGCTTTAAACTCCAAGCACATATTATATGTACTTTTCCACTTTCATATTGCACAAACCAATGAACACAACTCTGCTCGATCTTTTATTTTCTTTTTTTTTTATTCCCACCAAATTTTCACACTTTAACAAAGAAATCCCCACACTATTCACTCACCAATCTCTAAATGAATCAAAATGCTCTACCAGTAAATCAAGAGAAGAATAAACGAGTAGGCTCAAGAATTTAGATTGGTTATACACAAAAATAACGGATAAACAGCTCAAAGGGGTTCACTAAGGATATATGATTCAAGGGTATTGTCTGGATAAATACGGTTAATCCAAGTGCCTTTATCATTTTCATGCATACAGATATCATGTAATCTCAAAATGGTTTGAAACAAGTTCTAGAGCGACATATTTAATGATGAACAACACACAACAATAAAAATTTGATCGATATAAAATGTACCAATCACAAATTAGGCTCAAGATCTCACAAGGTGAAAGCATGCTTCAGTACTCACTAAATTTGACAAAGATGTATCTCAAGTTTTAAAATTTTTCGCAAGCATGAACAAGGAATCATCAAGTAACAAATGAGTTTCTAGAGATATGACATGTCAAATAATCATTCAAAATAAGCTCACAAGATGTGTACCTATCCTTGTTAACACACTACGAGATGAGGTAATTAATTTTCTAATTTTCTAATTTTTTTTGGAATTTTTAAATTTTTAATTTTTTTGGATTTTTTTAATCATCGAGAACTCATCCCCACACTTAAGTGGTTCATTGTCCTCAATGAACAATTATATATAAAGAAAAGTAAGAAATACTCCCCTAAAAGCCTGCTCAAACCATTGGGTTGCCTCCCAATAAGCACTCTTTTACCGTCATTAGCTTGACTTCTGCCTTCGAATCAAGGTTCCATGGAGAGATTGTCGAGCCGAATCGTCTCCATTTTTCCAACAAATGCACCATCCACATATAATTTAAGGCGTTGACCATTTACCTTAAATTTTGCTCCATCTTGCCCTATGATCTCAATAGCACCATGAAATTTAACTCCAGTTACAGTGAAAGGTCCGGACCATCTAGATTTGAGTTTCCGAGGAAAGAGTCGAAGCCTTGAGTTAAATAACAACACCTTGTCACCAACTTGAAAATCTCTTCGCTGGATCATCTTATCATGCATTTTCTTCGTTCTCTCTTTGTAAATCCGGGAATTATCATAAGCATCAAATCGAAGCTCATCTAATTCATTTAATTGAAGAAGTCTTGCTTGTCCCGCAGCCTTTAAATCCATGTTGAGTTCTTTTATAGCCAAAAAGCACGATGTTCCAACTCAACTGGCAAGTGACATGCCTTTCCATATACTAATCGATATGGGGTAGTTTCAATAGGGGTCTTATATGCTGTCTGATAAGCCCACAAAGCATCATCTAGCTTCAAGTACCAATCTTTTCTAGATTTTGCAACCACCTTCTCTAGAATGCTTTTAATTTGACGATTTGAAACCTCCACTTGGCCACTTGTTTGAGGATGATAAGCAAGACCAACCTTGTGAGTGACACCATACTTCTTCAACAAAGTTTCAAATTGTCGGTGGTGAAAATGAGAACCACCATCACTTATCACGGTTCTTGGAACTCCAAAGCGTGGGTAGATGATTTTCTTGAAGAGATTCATAAAAACCTTAGAATCATTGGTGCGCGATCCAATTGCTTCAACCCATTTGGAAACATAATCAACTGCAACTAAGATGTATTTCATCCCACAAGAAGTTGGGAACGGTCCCATAAAATCAATACCCCATACATCAAATATCTCGACCTCAAGAATACCGGTCTGAGGCATCTCATTGCGTTTAGAAATATTACCCGTTCTTTGACATGCATCACATGCCAAACAGAAAGCACGAGCATCTTTAAATAGAGAAGGCCAAAAGAAACCGGATTGAAGTACCTTAGCAGCAGTTTTAGAAGGACCATGGTGCCCTCCACATGCATGAGAATGACAATGCTTGAGAATGTCATTAACTTCAAACTCAGGGACACATTTACATAAGATCCCATCAGCACACTTTCGATACAAGAAAGGGTCATCCCAAAAATATTGTTTAGCATCTTGATGGAACCGCTTTCGTTGTTGATAGGTCAAGTCTGGAGGATGAGGGCCACTCACATAAAAATTTGCAAAGTCTGTATACCATGGAGTTTTAGTGGCAACAGCAAAGAAATGATCATCAGGAAAAGAGTCGTCAATAGGAGTATCAGATGCAACATCTGATGTGAAACGCAGTCGTGAAAGATGATCTGCAACCACGTTCTCAGCACCCTTCTTGTCTTTGATTTCCAAGTCAAATTCCTGGAGTAACAGAATCCAATGAATAAGCCTTGGTTTTGCTTCTTTCTTGGCCAACAGATATTTCAGTGCTGAATGGTCTGTGTGAACAATGACTTTGGAGCCAATGAGATATGCCCGAAACTTGTCAAGAGCATAGACCACAGCTAGAAGCTCCTTCTCGGTAGTAGCATAATTGACCTGAGCTTCATCCAAGGTTTTACTTGCATAGCAGATAGCGTTCAATACCTTGTCTTTCCTTTGACCGAGAACGGCTCCCACAGCATAATCACTTGCATCACACATGATTTCGAATGGAAGGCTCCAATCTGGAGGTTGTATGACTGGTGCACTAATCAAAGCTTCTTTAATCCTGCAGAAAGACTCCAAACAAGCATCAGTAAACTCAAATTTGGCATCCTTAAGCAATAATTGAGTGAGGGGTTTTGCAATTTTTGAAAAATCTTTTTTAAAATGACGATAAAAACCCGCATGACCAAGGAAACTCCTCACTCCCTTGACATTAACAGGAGGAGGAAGCTTCTCAATCACCTCAATTTTTTGTTTGTCAACCTGGATGCCACGTTCAGAAATCAAGTGACCAAGTACCACTCCTTCATTTACCATAAAGTGGCACTTTTCCCAATTCAAAACCAAATTCACCTCTTCACAACGTTTAAGCACTTTAGAAAGATTATGCAGACATACATCAAAATCAGACCCAATTGGATTTTTGCTTATTTAATCCCTCTGAATTGTAGATAATTTCCTAAGCTTCGCGTGGACTGTAAGATCGTCCAAATCCGACTCCTACAACTCCGGATATGAATTAAATACCGTAGAAAGCGGGTGTAGCTCACTAAATCTGAATTTCTTCCATTTTTAGCTCCAAAATAGCTCTTTAAGCCCAAATTCTTCCAAACTTAGAAATTCTTGTCTTCTACAATAAAACATTAAAATTTATTAAATAAATATCCAAATTAATGCAAAATGTAATTAAATATGGGAATAAAATTATCTAAAATATATATAAAAATATATCTTATCATTTGGAAGCATGTGTATATGATCTATTCGGCAAAAGTGAGTGATTTAATGTGCGAGGAATCAGATTCAAAACCAAACTTCATCTTAGAAAAAATCATCTATGGTTCTAAATATATGGGTTGTGGTGTTTATGATTCCAAAATTGTTTTCGCTGGTGGAATTTTTGATGCAGAAAGAGAAAAAAAAATGCACCAAAAAGAAGCAAATATAGGGCCTGTTTGTTTTAGCTTTTTACTGTTGACTTATGACTTAAAAGTCCATAAGTCCTTATGGGGGGTGTTTGCCAAAATAAGTTTTAACTAAACTTATAATTTATAAGTTCATAAGTTGAATGTTAAGAATCCTTAACTTTCAACTTATAACTTATAACTTATTCTCGATATATGTAATATATAATATTCTTCAAATCTTAATATTCTTCAAATCTTCAAAACCATATATCTTTCGTTCCATTCATTAGAAAATTGATATGTATATATCAAATTTCCCTTTTCATCGAGATCTATCCATTGATATCTCCATTGTTATATATAAAAAAACAAATGTTTTAAAAATTATAAAAAAAAGTTAACTTATAAGTTCTGATTTACCAAAACAATCTACTGATTATAAGTTCTGATTTACCAAACATTCTAATCTCTACTCTACTTATCACTTATATGCATAAGTGCTTATAAGTCATAAGCTACTTATTTTAAGATACCCCAAACATACACATAATCTTAAACTGATAACTTATGATCCTGTCAGTAAAAATGAATCTCGTGAGGATTTCCCCCGGATGCGTGGACGCAAGATAAGACCATTGGTGTTTGAGATTTGTAACAGGCTCTATGTGTTGGATACCAGTAGCTCTGCTTATAACTGGGGTTTCGAATTTCTTAATCCGACCGGCAACTTTTGGGACCCACTAGTGGATCCCTAGCATACTTGGCTTTCTAGAAGAAAAAAGGTAAAAGTTTCAGGAAGAACCCCCTACGCTTGGTTGCAATGTTGCTTGTATTTCTGCACACAGGGATGACCATACATATTTTCACCATGCTAAGTCAATTGGTAATGGTTTTCTACCCAAATACATGAGAACACTTCCATTCCGGGGTATGGCAATCACTTTGATCCGGATTTCAGTGACGTAGTTCTGATCTCCTTTTCTGGAGCAAATGTACAAGGACGCCGATTGAACTTCGAATCGTCCAACATACATGTCTACACGTTTGAGATTCACAGGCTCCCCCCTGTTGTTGACTCCTCTACATTGAACTTGCATCTGGAACGTCTGAAAATACAAAAATATAGATTTAGTAAGTTCAACTCTGGACTCAACAGAAGTGTTAGTATCTCTGGCTGCTTTGCCCTGCCAAATGTTGATCGGGCGAAGAGAATTAAGGAAGCACAATTGTACGCTGACCTTTTTAGAGGTTACGAAATGGGAAAAGAGGATGATGATTATCATATTTGTTATGAAGCCGAGGACGGATACAAGAAGTCTATATACGATTGGCCAAGTGACAATTCGGACAACGACGATCCAGAAGCAGATTTAGCCAGATACTGATGTCGGATGGTTTGGATATTAATGTATGGTTAGGGAGACGACCTTAATTTGATGATGTTTCTTAGTACTGTATGTGGTGTATGGGAACACTCAAGTCTCAACTGCAGTCCCGTCTCTGCATCTATCCATAATTTTTTCTATGTTTTCTTCGCATTCAGAAGAAATAAAATATGAAAAAGTAAAATTACTTCGATATTTGAAAAAGTGAAAGCTGAACCAAGTACAAGTAAAATATGCATATCGGCTCTTTCATCGCTTGATTAATGATCGGACGGTCCTGATTGTGTTGTCGGTTTTAACTTTTGTTGTGCTTTTGTTCACCGGTGCGTTCTGGAATGTCATATCGGCGGTGCTGATCGGAATCGCGGTTGTGTTGGTTCACGGTGTTTTGAGGAAGACTGATGATTTGTTTTTGGATGAAGAAGCAGCTGAGTCCACTGGTTTGATGACTAGTTCATCTTGATAGTTGTAAGGTGATGAGTGGATATTTTATTCACTTAAAACGTTTCCATTTGTCTTAAAACGAATGTTTGTACTCGAGTTGTGGTATTTTTGATCTCTTTTAAGGGTATTGTGCAGGAATATCAATCACAGGTGTTAAAGGAATGAAGCAGAGCAATCGGAGTTATAACGAAGAAAAGGGAAAAATTCAATGTTCTGGACAGAAGGCATGGTGCGGCAGCGCCGTGTTAGAACTTGTGGATGGCGTGGTAGCGCTGGGGGCATAGATGTGGCGCGGCAGAGCCGGTTTCCTACACAGAAATGGCGCGGCAGCGCCGTATGGTCTGACGAAGATTCCTGATTAGATTATGGTTTGCTGATTTTTCGAGTTGAACGAATTTCTTGCACCTGGAGGCCTATTTAAAGGAAGAAAAACCCTAGAAGAGAGAGAGGCGGGCCACGTATTTTATCTACGGAGTTTTCAAGCACGAAGAAGCGAGGAAGAAGATAGTTTTCAATTTATTCTTGTATTCTTTCTAGTTTGTGGATGCTTGGTTTGGGTGTATTCTTTAGAACCCTTGATATTTATTTCAATCATTATTCATTTTCTTCTATCATGTTTACATTGGAACCCATGGTGATGATTAGTTTGATTATGAACTAATTCGTTGTCATGGGGTTTTAGCGGATTTATTCATGAAGTTTATTTGTTGAATCTTCTCGATGCCTAAAGTGTGATTGATGTGATATCCTATCAGGGTTGATTTAATTCGTTATAGGAGAGTAGCTAACTCCTGTAATTGTGACGCCCCCAAATCTGAGGTCAAAGATCCAGGTCGTCACATCATCATCCAACCATATCATACCTGTATTAACTTTACAACTCAACAATACATCAATCCAGACCTCAATCTTACACACAAACAAGTTAGAGCCTCAGAAACGATAATCAAAAGTGCCACTAAATATTACAATTCATTTGTACAATCAGAGTCTTACGCAATTCCACTATACAACTACTCTTGAAGACAAGTCTTACTATTACAGTTGAAAACCTATCAGACTACTCTGTAGTATTTATCAGGAACTAAATCATCTCCGGGGTAAATCTTCTACTCCTCTTCTGCTGGTGCGGAGTTAATCGGCCCAAATTCTTCTCTTTCTGAAAAGTTTTTATAAAGCAAGAATGAGCTACATAATGCTCAGCAAGTTCACCATTTTGTAAAATAATAATGTGGTTTATTTCGAAAACATTCCCAACTATATGGGTATATATCTCAGATTTCAAAACATAATTGGACAATGTATATGCCCGAGTTTGAATAAAACATCTATACTCACTAAGGAGCTTTAGAATAACATATGAACCCTTTATAAGGCTCCCATTTCAATATATCTCAAGTTTGAAAATATATACATATGAGTATATCATTTCCGGAAAAACACTCTACGTTTAACATACTGTACAGGGAATACATCATTGAAAACCTCTTTCCTTCCATTAGCTTAGAAGGTTTCTCATACAAAAACATTTCATTCTTTGAAACAATTGCAAGAGTGCACTAACACGTGCCAATCTTTATAGAAAATCTTGCAGTTCTAGATACTGCACGATGTCAATATTTTCTCATCAAAAACCACACTATCAGCAACTTGGCACTTAGGCCCAAGAAGCAGTGTTTCAGTATTTTTCCAAAGTGGAGGATGGGACTGGAAGAAAACATAAAAACCTGACAGGGATTGATGATGATCAGTCGCCACATCCAAGTCCAATAATCCGCGGGTCTTCTCTACCGGTAGAAGGATAGAAACTACATCTGTAACTATCCCTCGGGTGAAAACTACATCCGTAATCACCCTCGATGAAAACTACATCCGTAATCATCCTTCGGCAACACCTGGGCCGGAATAATAAGTGATGGACCGCCTGGCTCACGGCCGCTTACACATCCCGGGAATCGTTCGTCAACGGTTCCCACACTTGCCAGAGTCCCTTTTTCTTTTCTTTTAAAACTTGATTTTGATTGAAAACAGAGTAATTGAGGTTCGACATCAGTCGACCGATGATTCTTGAAATCATACAAGAAGCAGAATCTGACCGGGGGTTTTCGAAAATGTTTTGAGTTCGAAAGAGTTCGAGTTTGAAAGTATTAAAAAGTATCTTGGATTAACTTTGTCTTTAAATAATGAACAATGATTAATAAATAGTATTTTAAGATTTCATATTAATAATTAATAAAATAATTATTCGATAAAATAAACTTTTAATCCAAGATAAGGTTTCGAGTATTTACGAAGATATTAACATAATACTTGAGTATACGATACTCCCCGAATGACCCTTCAGGTTTTCGCAATCTAGATACGATATAATAATATACCGCTCCCCGGTCAATAGTATATACGGACCGCTACGACCTCTATTGCTAGAGTCGTTGTCCGAAGAAAACATTTCAATCTAAGTTCAAGGGGTACAAGCATATATGTACTTATACAATCTCAATTGCATCAATACTTTGATAAACATAGCATTAGATAAGGTTGAAAGCTACAAACACAACAGGGGAAGTCCTTGTATATGTATAAGTTTTGAAAAGTAAACTTGCCTTGGTTTGTTTGGGGTGGTCGAGCGTGCAGATTCGAACGATCTATACATAAGCAATAACCGCTCGTTAGTACCTTAACAATATCTCTTTAATTACGGGGTTTTAGGGGGCTACGAAATTAACTTAACGACTTCGTCTTATGACTCTCTAGCCCCACTATAGGTTCATGTCATCACTCGATTACGCTCGTCACTTAATCGACTTAATTTAGTTACCACTTTCGAATCATAACCACTAACCCTAGAATTTTGCTCCACTAATCGACTTTTTCCCTTGCGCGAATTTTACTCTAGCATTTTTATAAAATCCAAAAATTCATATTTTAATCCAATTCTTTTTGGGTGGTCTTCACCACTGCATTCCCTACATTCTCAAATTTTTCCATGATCCCACATATATTTTTAGGGGTTTAAACAAGGTTCACAAGGGGGTCACTTAGTGCAGTCCGGAATCCAGAAACACAATTCACTCCTCCGGCCATAACTTAAAATCTATACATCACCTATCCATGAACCTTACATTTCCAGAAACTACATTCTATTATCTTTCCAACAATATATGGTAGGACATCAGGGGACAACATTTGGGGTTTCAAAATCGTGTTACAATACAGGTCAATGCTCCTGGACAAAACTCAGCAAGCACAAACTACTTAGATCAACCATTTTTCACACTTCCACAACACAACCACCACTTAATACACTTAATTCATGGTTCATAACACTCATGGAGATATATATATTATCCATAATCATAAAATTCACAATCTCAACATCAAACTCAAGATCCATGTCATCCAATACATATACAACCAAGATTAGCTCATATATACATGGATCTACTACCAAACATTATAAATACTACATAACCAAGAGGGTTTGTGATTTTTATACCTTCTTGAGCCTCTAAGACCTTGGGTAAGCTTTACAAGCCTCAAGAACACCTTGGATGGTCTTTACAAGTCTTATACTTCAAGATCTAAAACAAGATTTAAGTTAGTCACTATACATCTCCAACTTTCACCATTTTTCTCACCAAGCTACACCTTGAAATAAATTATGAAACTTAGTACATACCTTGACAACATTTAGAAGAGGCTTGGGTTTTAATTTTGAGATTTTTGAAGTAGTGGAAGAGGAGAAAATAATTTTTCTTCTTCCTTTTCTCTTGCTTGGCCGAGAGCAGTTTGCTCCAAGTGGGGGGGGGAGTTTTCTTGGTTTGTGTTGGGTGTTTGAATGATGATATGTATTATTGTGATATGTATTGATGTGTGTATGTATTGTGTCACATGTTGACACCCTAGGGTTAGTAGACTAGGCATACACCATGCCTCTTTGTCTCCTAGAATAATGCACCAACAAGTCACTTATTCATGGTTACTTTATGCTTTTTGCTTTCTAGTTCATTTCCTAACTAGCTTGTTACATGACACTTGCATGCAATATCCTTCCTTGTATTATTATTTCTCCACCAATGGTTGTCACTTAATCCTTATTTCCTATCGTATCATAACTAATTCCTCGTAATAATATTTTGTCGCGTAGAGATTTCCCCTATAATTCCTTAAGTACTTAATTGTGTAAATTCCTCGAATGTCCATAATTCCTCGTCATAATTCTTAATAAATCCTTTAATACTCTAACCATTCTCAAATCCCAAGTTTTATAAATCTTACTAACAATAAGACTCCTGCCTTCACAATCTTCCTTTTTATCTAACATAATAAATGCAACAACGCAGTTTCTCAGACAATCAATTCTATTAATCAACAGGGATGATTAGAAAGGTTCCATAATGACAATGTCCCAAGATATTAAATAAAAGGAAATATTACCAAAAATTAGGGTTCTTACAGCCTCCCCTCCTTAAAAGGATTCCGTCCCGGAATCAGGTTGAAAACAGTTGGGGGTGCTTTACACGCATCGCGCTCTCTAGTTCCCATGTTGATTCTTCGAAATTCTGATTCCTCCACAAAACTCTCACTAATTTGACAATCTTGTTCCTCAGCACCTGTTCTTTTCTATCCATGATTTCTACGGGTTGCTCTACATATGTTAAGTCTGGTTGCAGATCCACTTGATCATGTTCTATCACATGTCGGAAGTCGGTATGGTAGGGTCGTAGCATGGACACATGGAACACATTATGTACTTGCTGCAAGCTCGGGGGTAAAGCCAATTCATAGGCTAACTTCCCAACTCGTCTCAAGATCTCAAAAGGTCCAATAAATCTCGGGCTTAGTTTCCCTTTCTTACCAAATCTCATCAATCCTTTCCACGGTGATACTTTCAACATCACAAACTCTCCTACCTCATATTCTTTGTCCTTGCGGGTCTGGTCCGCATACTTCTTCTGTCTATCTTGGGCCGCTACCAACCGTCCTCTTATGAGCTCGATAGTTTCTCTTGTCTGTTGGACCAGTTCAGGTCCTAAAATCTTCCGCTCTCCAACCTCTTCCCAACACAAGGGAGACCGACATCTTCGTCCATATAAAGCTTCATATGGGGGCATGCCTATACTCGCATGGTAACTATTGTTGTAGGAAAATTCGATCAACGGCAAGTGGTCATCCCAACTTCCCTTAAAATCAATGACACATACCCTCAACATGTCCTCGATGGTCTGGATGGTTCTCTCACTCTCTCCGTCTGTTTGGGGATGGTATGCAGTACTCATGTTTAACTTGGTCCCCACACAATCCTGAAAACTTCTCCAGAACCTGGAGTTGAATCTTGGGTCTCTATATGATACAATGCTCACAGGAATCCCATGCCTTACCACGATCTCCTTAGATATCTCATAAAATTTGACCATTCGAAATAATGGGCTTCGTAAAAAGGCTAATGACTTTTACATACACTCGTCTGTACCGTAAATACGTAATATCAATTAGAAATTTTCATTTAATAATTCGTACATATCGTGATTGCAAAAATTTCTCATCCACCCATAAATTACTATTCATCCAGGTTTCGAATATTCCCGAAAGTTAGGGTTAATGCAGTCTCCTCTCCTTAAAAGGATTCTATCTTAAGAACCTAAGGATAATAGTTGGGGATACAATTCCAACCTTACCTTTTCCAACTCTCAGGTTGACACTTCAACCCTATTGTTCTCTCCCTTCGTCTCACCAACGCCTTAATGTTGTTCCTCAACGCATACTCTCCTCAACCTGTATTCCTTATCGGTTGTTCTATGATTAAAAATTTCTATCCCACTACTCACACATTCCTCTTCTACCTTGTTCATAGTATCCGTGTTGAGTCCTTGTATCGTTGGCCCGTGAATGCTTTGTGGTCGTGTTTTGTAATCTGAGACAACGTCAATACGCACGGTATTCCTCATCTTCCTTCGCGTGATTAGCAGGCATGCGTTGCCTCCCGTCAGCCGTTGCCACTTGCTGTGGATACTGTATAGTCTTTGGCATTCGTCGAACCAGTTCAGCTACTATATCCCCCGTTCATTGACTTCTTCGTAATGCAAGAAAAGCGAAGCTTCTTCTTTCGCGGTACGCTTTACAGGAGACGTCCTTACGTTCGCATGGTGGTGATCGTGATAACAACATTCATTTCATGGATAAGTTTTTATTCTCGACTGCCCCGTGGAACCTAAGGCACGACACTACATATAAATTCGATCGTCTGGACAATTCTTCTTCCCTGTCCGTCAACCACAGATCAAATTAGTACATACGCTCAATCTCTTTGTTAAATATACCCGAAAGCACCTTCAATATTCGAAGTTTAACCTTAAGTCTTTATCTGACGTGATCGCTGCAGAAGTTTCATATTGCACCACCATCTCTCCCGTATAATATTCGATAATCTTCTCAATGGAAAGTCTCTCGTAGGTAAATCACTTGGTCCAACAATTCTAACTCAACTAAGGCCATCTCTTGGTTCGGTCTTTGGCGACCTACTTATGAAATTCAATATAATTCTGTCCACGTTCAATATTTTCTACAGGCGGAATTAATCCACTAGATCTCTATCATTCTGATTTTGACATGTCGCGTTAGTACTTAATAGTTTGCCAAACATTCTCTTAATTCTCTATACATCTTTTTCCTTCCCCATAATTTAGTCATTTTCCTCTAACATTATTCTTTATTGTATATACTCTATTTTCTTGGCCAATACTGACTGAATTCCAATTTCGAATAATCCCTTCTATAGGTACCGGCCACCACACCGGCCTTTCCTGGGAAATAACCAATTTTCTCCATTACACTCCCTGCTCCCTTTCGTCACCTTCTCTTTCTTATGTTTAGTTTTAATATGAAGATATACTTATGGCACTTGTGGAGAAATTTTCACACTTTTCTCATAAGGTTAACGTCTCAGTTTTATGCGTGAACGCCACCATGACTAATCCCAGACTCACGGTTAGTGCTATCTCGTAACCTTTATGTTGTTTAGAAGTATAGGCTATCATCCTTTTTCTACTGCATCAGCACACCTCTTAAACTCTCGAAAGACGCATCATCGTGACTCTCAAAGTCCTCCTTTTATCATCAAGTATAGCTAACAATGAGGTTGTTGCTAATATCTCATTTCATCCCGAAACTTTGTTCATTAATCCATAAAGGCTTCTGACTCATTAGTCCATTCAAACGATACTACCACAATTTTATAACGTTTATATTAGTGTGAAATGCCAACTTTCGCACAGTACAGAGGTCGATCTTGAGTTGGTAAAACCTTCTCTTCAACCCTATCTTTGAAAAACAACTACTCATTTTAACTAGTCAACAATTCCTCCATTTCCGATAAGGGTATTAGTTCTCGATGGTATATGTAAGATGTCATATGCTCGTCCTCCTTCACAACTGCCTGCATGCTACTGCGATTCCCAATAAACTTGATTAGGTGGTAATCTCGGAGGATCATTGTCATATATTCATGCATCCATTTGCTATTAGGGGCCTGTTAAACTTTATGTCTCTCTATGTGCATCAATCCCTTTAAGCTAAATAAAGCTTCACATTCTTGCCACGATATTTCTTCCTTTCTTGTCCATCTTACTTCCAGGTAGTTTCCTCTAAGGATATGTTTTACATCGCAATCGATTTGCATTTCTTGGATCAGGAAAAGGCTTGGTAACTCCAGAATTCATTAATATAACATCCTGACAACGGTTGGTAGGAGCGTGCTCCCAACCACCTCATCATTTCTTATAACTTTCCCCACACCAATATTAAAGGTCTTGTGGTATGCCCTGACATGTTATCTCTATTTCAATAATTACTCGGCATAACGTTCTGGCTGCACAATTACAATATTTGGTTTTTGATCTCATATTGGTGTAACGGTTCACAATTGTACCTCCCGTTCACCTTAGAGTAATCACTTTGAAAGGAATGGTTTCAAACGAATTCTCATTGTATGAAATGAAAGAATAAAATATTCAAGTGATATAAAGTCTGATACGAAGATGGGTAAGAGTTCAAGTCGAGTGGGCGACCTCACTAGGTCTCAATCAAGTTATTCGTCCAAACTTTCATCATCATACTTTACCACATGCAAAATGCATTGCGGAATGAATTAAATTGGGAGTTGGACCAGTGAAACAATAACTACTCCTTTTCAAGAAACACTAACGACTAGCTAGACAAAATTTGCCAGTTCACCTGTTTGAGGCATCACCACCAGCTAGGACAATTAGCTAGGTGTTCTTCACAACATTACAATTTTGAGTAGTTGGAACGATCAACTAGTCATTCGTGTTGACATAACAACTAGCCAGTTTCAATTGGATAGAACGGAACTTCAACATCGTAGCCACTGAAGAAACTTTAGGCTTCTCGGACAACGAATGGAAATAAGAAGTTATTAAGTTTGAAAAAAAGAAAACTATAAAATCTGAAGAGAATGTTCTAGGTATCGGAACAATCGATAACCTCTCATCAAATATTACTTATCAGTAAAACGGTCCACCCAAGGGTGCCTCCGTATACATGCTTTATCAGATCCGTCAATAGAATTAAATTCGGAATACCAATATCAAGATGATATCCTTACTATGATTTCAATGTACGGTGTACAATCTCATCTTGAATAGAAGAAAAGAATTCATAAGGGATGTCTGGACATTAGATCATCCCTGTCCTTAGTAATTTGTTGCATATTTATGAGCTCAACTGAAGAATGCAAGTATGAAAGAAGCAATCAAATATCGATATTCGTTAAGTAGTATTCGTCGATTAATTAAGGAAATATTCGTGGAACATTCCTTGGATAATTGAAAGAGAGTGTAAATAGTCCTGAGCAGAAATAATTATAAACTTCAAATAGAATGCTCGGGGCTCAATTAAGATACTTTTGGATGAGTCCCGATTTAGAGAAAGTATATCAGTGGTTATTCCACAAGTTTGAAGTAGAAAGCTAGGAGGGTTACCTGATATAAGCTAATCGAGGTAACATGGTTAGTGAACAGTTTAAAATGAAGTAGTGCACCAGCCGGTAGTTATCAAAATAAGTTAATAATCATTCGTGCATCTCATTATCACCACTATGAGGGTAACTCCATCTCTTCGTCTTCGTAATACAAGACACCAACTAGTGCGTCTCTCAATCATCATTTTAAAGTCATTTATCGAGTTAGGGTTTCACAAATATATCTGTCATTTCCGTGCTTTATCTTGAAGACCAAGCTTCACATCATTCCGGGGACACCTGCTAAGTTCATAGGGTCCTACTTCATGCCTTCCGACATGAATCACCAGTAGCCAGTTCCCCCTGGGAACAGATCAAAGAGATCTCTCAGGGATCTCAATGCAGTCCATAGGTTCAGTGGCGGGTGTGTGTATGCGAACATATACCAAAAATATTGAGGTCTACGATACATATATACGTGATCCCTGATAACATCTCTATCCAAGGATCCCACTCTAGACCCGCTGGTCTTTCTCTTGGTAGACTCCGAGATCGCTGAATTGCTCGTTGCAACCCTATTCAACTTCTCTTGAGTCCCTTCGTTAATTCTACTTGTTTGTTCTCTAAGTTGAACTACCATGTCCTTGCGTCCGAATCATGCGTGGAATTATCTAGAACGCCCGTCTTATGATAACATTCTCATATAACACATGAAAAATTCACCATCGAGAGTAATGGAATCCACAACGGCATAGTGACCAACCTTCAGGTAAACCCGTTACTTATCGAAAATCGGATCTTATAGCCAAAGTAAAAGACTTTCATTAATCCAAGTACTAAGTACCCTTAATTATGTAGGGAAGTCCAAACTTCTTGATTCTTAAAATGCCGTCTCCTAAACTCTGGAGGACTATGGGCCACAGAATTTATGCCAGCCTAGTCATCCGATCATATTGGCAATATCCCCTCTACATCAGCTGCTCTTGAGATTTCGCTCTGCTTCCTATATCATTACCAATGATAGGTCATGTACGACTCTCAAACCTCTATTCATCATTCTGAGGGTCTATAAGGATTCTATCGACCCTAGTAATATACCTTCAGTCAACACTCCAGTCCATTCTACTCACCGGTACCTCTTCCGGTAGTCCAGTCATAAATTTACTACGATCTCTTATGTCATTCTCCTACTTAGACTTAACTCTCAACAGTCTCGTTTCTGAGTACTGTAACTTATTGCTCTGATACCATTTCTGTGACGCCCCCAAATCTGAGGTCAAAGATCCAGGTCGTCACATCATCATCCAACCATATCATACATGTATTAACTTTACAACTCAACAATACATCAATCCAGACCTCAATCTTACACACAAACAAGTTAGAGCCTCAGAAACGATAATCAAAAGTGCCACTAAATATTACAATTCATTTGTACAATCAGAGTCTTACGCAATTCCACTATACAACTACTCTTGAAGACAAGTCTTACTATTACAGTTGAAAACCTATCAGACTACTCTGTAGTATTTATCAGGAACTAAATCATCTCCGGGGTAAATCTTCTACTCCTCTTCTGCTGGTGCGGAGTTAATCGGCCCAAATTCTTCTCTTTCTGAAAAGTTTTTATAAAGCAAGAATGAGCTACATAATGCTCAGCAAGTTCACCATTTTGTAAAATAATAATGTGGTTTATTTCGAAAACATTCCCAACTATATGGGTATATATCTCAGATTTCAAAACATAATTGGACAATGTATATGCCCGAGTTTGAATAAAACATCTATACTCACTAAGGAGCTTTAGAATAACATATGAACCCTTTATAAGGCTCCCATTTCAATATATCTCAAGTTTGAAAATATATACATATGAGTATATCATTTCCGGCAAAACACTCTACGTTTAACATACTGTACAGGGAATACATCATTGCAAACCTCTTTCCTTCCATTAGCTTAGAAGGTTTCTCATACAAAAACATTTCATTCTTTGAAACAATTGCAAGAGTGCACTAACACGTGCCAATCTTTATAGAAAATCTTGCAGTTCTAGATACTGCACGATGTCAATATTTTCTCATAAAAAACCACACTATCAGCAACTTGGCACTTAGGCCCAAGAAGCAGTGTTTGAGTATTTTTCCAAAGTGGAGGATGGGACTGGAAGAAAACATAAAAACCTGACAGGGATTGACGATGATCAGTCGCCACATCCAAGTCCAATAATCCGTGGGTCTTCTCTACCGGTAGAAGGATAGAAACTACATCCGTAATCACCCTCGATGAAAACTACATCCGTAATCATCCTTCGGCAACACCTGGGCCGGAATAATAAGTGATGGACCGCCTGGCTCACGGCCGCTTACACATCCCGGGAATCGTTCGTCAACGGTTCCCACACCTGCCAGAGTCCCTTTTTCTTTTCTTTTAAAACTTGATTTTGATTGAAAATAGAGTAATTGAGGTCCGACATCAGTCGACCGATGATTCTTGAAATCATACAAGAAGCAGAATCTGACCGGGGGTTTTCGAAAATGTTTTGAGTTCGAAAGAGTTCGAGTTTGAAAGTATTAAAAAGTATCTTGGATTAACTTTGTCTTTAAATAATGAACAATGATTAATAAATAGTATTTTAAGATTTAATATTAATAATTAATAAAATAATTATTCGATAAAATAAACTTTTAATCCAAGATAGGGTTTCGAGTATTTACGAAGATATGAACATAATACTTGAGTATACGATACTCCCCGAATGACCCTTCGGGTTTTCGCAATCTAGATACAATATAATAATATACCGCTCCCCGGTCAATAGTATATACGGACCGCTACGACCTCTATTGCTAGAGTCGTTGTCTGAAGAAAACATTTCAATCTAAGTTCAAGGGGTACAAGCATATATGTACTTATACAATCTCAATTGCATCAATACTTTGATAAACATAGCATTAGATAAGGTTGAAAGCTACAAACACAACAGGGGAAGTCCTTGTATATGTATAAGTTTTGAAAAGTAAACTTGCCTTGGTTTGGTTGGGGTGGTCGAGCGTGCGGATTCAAACGATCTATACATAAGCAATAACCGCTCGTTAGTACCTTAACAATATCTCTTTAATTACGGGGTTTTAGGGGGGTACGAAATTAACTTAACGACTTCGTCTTATGACTCTCTAGCCCCACTATAGGTTCATATCATCACTCGATTACGCTCGTCACTTAATCGACTTAATTAAGTTACCACTTTCGAATCATAACCACTAACCCTAGAATTTTGCTCCATTAATCGACTTTTTCCCTTGCGCGAATTTTACTCTAGCATTTTTATAAAATCCAAAAATTCATATTTTAATCCAATTCTTTTTGGGTGGTCTTCACCACTGCATTCCCTACATTCTCAAATTTTTCCATGATCCCACATATATTTTTAGGGGTTTAAACAAGGTTCACAAGGGGGTCACTTAGTGCAGTCCGGAATCCAGAAACACAATTCACTCCTCCGGCCATAACTTAAAATATATACATCACCTAGCCATGAACCTTACATTTCCAGAAACTACATTCAATTATCTTTCCAACAATATATGGTAGGACATCAGGGAACAACATTTGGGGGTTCAAAATCGTGTTACAATACAGGTCAATGCTCCTGGACAAAACTCAGCAAGCACAAACTACTTAGATCAACCATTTTTCACACTTCCACAACACAACCAACACTTAATACACTTAATTCATGGTTCATAACACTCATGGAGATATATATATTATCCATAATCATAAAAGTCACAATCTCAACATCAAACTAAAGATCCATGTCATCCAATACATATACAACCAAGATTAGCTCATATATACATGGATCTACTACCAAACATTATAAATACTACATAACCAAGAGGGTTTGTGATTTTTATACCTTCTTGAGCCTCTAAGACCTTGGGTAAGCTTTACAAGCCTCAAGAATACCTTGGATGGTCTTTACAAGTCTTATACTTCAAGATCTAGAACAAGATTTAAGTTAGTCACTATACATCTCCAACTTTCACCATTTTTCTCACCAAGCTACACCTTGAAATAAATTATGAAACTTAGTACATACCTTGACAACACTTAGGAGAGGCTTGGGTTTTAATCTTGAGATTTTTGAAGTAGTGGAAGAGGAGAAAATAATTTTTCTTCTTCCTTTTCTCTTGCTTGGCCGAGAGCAGTTTGCTCCAAGTGGGGGGGGGGGAGTTTTCTTGGTTTGTGTTGGGTGTTTGAATGATGATATGTATTATTGTGATATGTATTGATGTGTGTATGTATTATGTCACATGTTGACACCCTAGGGTTAGTAGACTAGGCATACACCATGCCTCTTTGTCTCCTAGAATAATGCACCAACAAGTCACTTATTCATGGTTACTTTATGCTTTATGCTTTTTGCTTTCTAGTTCATTTCCTAACTAGCTTGTTACATGACACTTGCATGCAATATCCTTCCTTGTATTATTATTTCTCCACCAATGGTTGTCACTTAATCCTTATTTCCTATCGTATCATAATTAATTCCTCGTAATAATATTTTGTCGCGTAGAGATTTCCCCTATAATTCCTTAAGTACTTAATTGTGTAAATTCCTCGAATGTCCATAATTCCTCGTCATAATTCTTAATAAATCCTTTAATTCTCTAACCATTCTCAAATCCCAAGTTTTATAAATCTTACTAACAATAAGACTCCTGCCTTCACAATCTTCCTTTTTATCTAACATAATAAATGCAACAACGCAGTTTCTCAGACAATCAATTCTATTAATCAACAGGGATGATTAGAAAGGTTCCATAATGACAATGTCCCAAGATATTAAATAAAAGGAAATATTACCAAAAATTAGGGTTCTTACAGTAATTGTGTGTTAATTCTTATTGAAGCGAAAGTGGATATAAGAGTTTAGAACTTGCCATGCTAGCATAGGTTTATGCGTGAGAATATCATTCATAATTAGTGTTGTAACTCTAACCGTTTTATGATGACTATGTGATCAATTGAATGCTTGTACTTCAACCATTATGTTTCAATCTTTATAGACATATAGAGATTAGGCATAATTGGGAGACTAAGTGATTTCTATCTTTATTGTGGATGTTATTTAGGATGGTATTTGTGCAACGAAGGTTGGCTTATATTAGTTTTGTGTATTCGATCAGGTATTAACAAATCACATGAAAAGGCTAGAGAAGTGGAGACTATAGATGGATTATTTAATGAAGTTAAAATCCCATGTTTTATTCGCATAAGCAATTCGACATAATTCTTAGTTCAAGTAGTTGATAATTAGTTATAAAACTTAGAGTAATTGTAGTGATAACAAAAATCCAATTGTTAATCTGTCGTAGCATCGAATAATAATCATACATCGGTGAGTGAATTAACTAGACAATACAACGAGTCCTTGTAGGAACGAATCTTATTTGCTATCTGTATTACTTTAGATCACGTGCACTTGCGTGTTGAGTTTGGTCGTAACAAGTTTTTGGCGCCGCTGCCGGGGACGCGATTTTGTTTGTTTAGTTTCAGTATTTGCCATCAGTGGTCATTAAAGTTCGGTGACTAGGACGTTTCTCACCTAATTTCCCGTTGGTGAATTTCAGGTACTTTTTGAGAGTGTATGCGTACACGAGCTCAAGCACGTAGAGAAGAACTACCAAGGAGAAAACATGACTTTGAGAACATCGGGTTAGAAGACGATCTTGAATCAATAGAAGAAATGGCGGATCAAGCACAACCAGCGAAGGCTTTGAGTGAATTCTCTCAGCCAAAAGTGGAGGATATTCATACCAGTATTGTTCGCCCAGCTATTGGGGCTAATAATTTCGAGCTTAAGCCAAACATCATTCAGATGATTCAAAATACAGTACAGTTTGGGGGTAGTCCTGCTGAAGATCCCAATGCTCATATTAGGGACTTCCTTGAGATCTGTGACACCTTCAAATTCAACGGAGTTACAGATGACGCAATCAGATTGAGATTATTTCCCTTCTCTCTTAGGGATAAAGCCAAGAGTTGGTTACATTCTATGCCATTAGGCTCTATTAAAACATGGGCAGACTGTGCTCAAAAGTTCTTGACGAAGTATTTCTCCATGGCGAAGATAGCAGCTTATCGGAATTCTATTTCTCAGTTTGCTCAGCAACCTCAGGAATCTGTGGGGGAAGCTTGGGAAAGGTACAAGGAGATATTGGCACGTTGTCCTCATCATGGGATGCCGGATTGGATGATAATCAGCAATTTCTATAACAGGTTGGGAGTTCAGTCCAGGCCTATGTTAGATGCAGCTTCTGGAGGTGCGCTATGGGCAAAAAGCTATGAGGATGCCTATAATCTTATTGAAATGATGGCGGCCAATGAGTTTCAGAATCCTACTCAACGCTTGCCACCTGCTAAAGTGGCTGGAGTTCTTGACTTGGATGCAGCTACTGCTATTGCTGCTCAACTCAAGGCGTTGACAATGAAGGTAGATTCCCTTTCTAATCATGGGACTAACCAGGTTGCTATGGTGTGTGAATTGTGTGCAGGGGCTCATGACACGAGTTTGTGTGCTATCTCATTAGAATCCGCACAATTTGTTAGTAATTTTCAAAGAGCTCATCAACCAGTGCCTAATGTTTATCATCCCAACAATCGGAATCATCCTAATTTCAGTTGGAGCAACAATCAGGGTGGTGTTCAGCAACCCCAAAATCAGCAGTTCAATGCAAGGCCATATAATCAGAACTATCAACCACCACCTTATGCTCCAAGGCAACCATTCAATCCACCGAGATTTCAACCATCTCAAGGGAATTCATTGAATCAGTTTGAGAAGTCTGAATTGGAAGAGCTTCGAATGATGTACAAGAGTCAGGCGGTGTCATTGAAAACTTTAGAGAATCAAATTGGCCAACTCGCCAATGCATTGTTGAACCGTCAACCAGGAACGCTTCCGAGTGACACAGAGATGAATCCAGGCAAGAAAGATCACAAGGAACAGGTCCAGGCAGTAACATTACGATCAGGAAAAATTCTACAAGGTCAGAACGAAGAAAAATCAATCGAGGAAAAAAGTGAAAAATTTGAACAGACTGCACGGCGCGTGTAAGATCCCAGATTTTTTTTAGGATTTATTATTATTATTTTATAATTATGTTAATTAGTATTTAAATGATGGAATTGGATTTGAGAATATCGTTGTGGAATTCAACGATATTTAGTTTTAAGTTTATATGAGTATATATTGTGTTATGTGTGCCCCAGTATTTTTAGTTGTATTTTTTTTAGTGATTTAAAAGTATTTAAATCTAGTATTATTGATCTTCAAAAATCTTTATTTAATTATCGGAGGGCTTAAAAATCATGAAATCTTTTGTAAAATTATCTTTATATATTTATTGAGTTTTTAAAAATGTTGGGTGGATTAATTTGGGTGTTTTAGTATTTTATAATGATTTTAAGAGTTTTATTGTATTTAAAGGATTAAAACTTTGAAAATTCATATTTAATTCATTTTTGATCCGAAAAATATTTCGAAAATATATACGTGCTTGTAATTTTATATTCTTTATTTTAAAAATGAAAAGTGTGATTTTCCGGAAGTTTTATTTAATTATGAAATTTTTTTTTTATAAGTCATTTATTAGAAAGGTAGTGCTTTATATTATTATTGGGCCCAAGGCCCATTATGTTTATAACCCAGCACAGCAGGCATACGGGATATACACACACGCAGAATGTTCGAGAGAAATCGGGGGGAAAAGAAAGAAAGAAAAAGAGAGAAGAAGAGAAGAAAGAAATGGGAGAAGAAGAAGAGAAAGATGAGAGAGTAATTGAAGATATACATATACATATACATACATATATATATATATAATTCGTATGTGTGTGTGTGTAATTGTGTGTGCGTGTGTGACCTGGTGGCGCGGCTGTGCGGGGAGAGGGAGGAGGCAGTCGGGAAAGAAAGGGAGAGAGAGGCGCGCGGTGGCTGGGCGGCGCGGTGGGGAAGAAGCGGCCGGTGGTGGCGCGGGCGAAGGTGGAGGTCGAGCCCAGTGGTGGTGCCGCCTGTTGTGCAGCGAGGAAGAGAGGCTGGTGGCCGGAGAACGCAGAGGCACGGTGGTGGTGCTGTGTAACAGCAGAGAAAGAGAGAGAGAGAGAGAGAGAGAGAGAGAGAGAGAGAGAGAGAGAGAGAGAGAGAGAGATGGAGGAGATGGATTTCCGACGAATCGAACCGGAATCGGAAATGGTATAATTTCTATATTTTTAAAATTATGTATTTAATTGTGGTAATTTAGTTAATTAATTGTTGTAATTTAATTAGTTTTAAATTGCGAGTTAATTAATAATTTCGTAATTGGATTAATTTAGTAAGATAAGAATATTAGTTGAATTTCCGTATTTAATTCGGAGGAGTATATTTGCTATTTATAATTGTGGTGATTTAATTGGAGTTAAATTGTGAGTATATAGCTTAATTGTAGTAATTTAATTATTTAATTAGTATTGTTGTGATTTAATTAGTGATGAAATTGCGTATACGTTGATTTTTTTTCGTAATTGAATTAAAGTGGTAAATTGTGGATATTACTATGTTTTTGTGAATTAAATTGGAGATTAGAGTTGTTTATTATTATTTGTCAATTAAATGGTGAGTTAATTGTTAATTCTCGCAGGTAGATTAATATTTTAAAATATGGGTATTGGTTTAATTTCCATAAGTAATTTGGAGAATTTATGAGTATTGGTTTTAATTATTAGAGTTATATTCCTGGGTTTTAAATTTATAAACTTGTTATGTAATAAAGTTGTAATTTCGGAAGTATGATTTTGGGGAAACTCGAATATCCGGGTTTAATGATTATTTTTTTTAATTAAATTAGTGGTTAATTGTTAGTGGTAACGGTGAATTGCTAAGTGTCAAGTATTAATTGTTATCGCTATGCTATGTATAGTCATAAGAGTTGGATAACTCGTAAATGTTTACGTGCTAAGTGCTATAAGTCGAGTCAATTACTTGGTATTTGTTTTCAATTGGTCAAATGATTATCAATAATGGTTTTGGGTAGAAAGTTGAATTGTTATCGTTATAGGAGGTGTAAGTATATGAATGGCTAATTGGCTATGTGCTAAATGGTATAAATCAAGTTATAGTATATGTTGAAAGTATAAGTGCCAACTACGTGGTGTTGGCTTAAATGTGGATAAACGTAGTTTACTTTTCTTAAGTGTTGAGGTGCCGCATGTCTGGGCGGGTAAATTTCTTTATGTGATTAGTTGCCGCATGTCTGGGCGGGTACTTTTTATTATTTGTTTATTTTATGTTGCTGCAAGTTGAGGCAGCTTTATTTTTATAAAAGCAGGGTTTGAATTGTATTTGAGGGGCTGTGCCCATAGTCCGATAAACGAATAGGTCATGCCGAAATTTTCTAAAAATCCCCTGTATTTAAAGTTATTTAAATTATTTGATTTAAAGATTTAAAGGCATGTATGTGTATGAGTGTTTAAGTACATATGTGATGATTATGAGGTGTGGATATATATATTGATGTATGTATTGTTTGCGATTTATAAGTAATTGATTATTAAATGGTTGTATATGTACTAAATAGTACTTTACTATTATTCCGAGTAAAGTTAGGGATTCGTTATGGACCCAGCGATCGAGTTGACGAGACGGTTGAAGGAAAATGAACGAGTGATCGAGTAAAGAACAAAGTACAGTAAGTGGTGAATCGACGCACTGGAAACGAGGCAAGTGTACTAACCCTCGCTTATCGTTCAAGCGAGATACATATGTTTTTATTCAATATAATTATTCCCTTCAAATCCGTATTGCTAGTATTCTCTCCTTCAAATTATTGATAAGGATATATTTTATTCATATATCATGTGAAAAGTAGAAATACAGTTTTATTGCCAGTATTATTCTTTCTTAAGTATTGTCGCTCATTAAAATGGCTTAAGTAATTAAAGATGTTTTTTTTTAAATTTCCTTATACTGGGCTGGTCTTTTGCCAGTGAGTATAAAGGACTGAAAAGTGAAACGTTTTAAAGTATTAATAAGATGGTTTATAAGTTGGATAAGCGTAAGAGGCTAGGGTGGTCCTAGTCCAGCACTTTTGTTAAGCGTAAGAGGCTAGGGTGGTCCTAGTCCAGCACCTTTGTTTAGCGTAAGAGGCTAGGGTGGTCCTAGTCCAGCATTAAAGGCCAATGTGTTGCCTAATTGAGAACCTAATTTCAAAGAAAGGAAGACTTTACGTGGCTGATCACCCGTATTGTCCGTAATCAGAAGAATAATAAAATCAATTTAAATGTTTCAAAAAGTTTTACGGAAAGTATGTTTTATTGATGGAATAGTTTTAATGAGAGGAATGTTTTGATAAGATATACCTGTTTTACTGTAAATGATTATCGGTATAGAAATTGTGTATTTCAGATTTAATTGTTGTCTATATGATAAAAGTTGAAACCTCAGTAAAATAATGAGATTAAGGATAGATAGAAGTTTTTCAGTTATTCCCTTCGCAAGTAACATTGTACGTGAAAGTGGAGTAAGAATGATTGGAAAAATTCTTGATATTCTTTCTCTCAAAGTTTTATCTGGGGCAGAGATGGTTAGTAGTAAATAAAAGAGTGTTATGTTAGAATATTAAAGGGGGGTGTTTATGTTATGTAAAGGGTATGAGTAACGACGATAGATAATGTTATTTTATAGAGTAGTTGTATATTCTTGTTGACTGTTATAAAATAATTCACGGTTATTACGGTCACCGTGGCATGTGTTGCGCAGTGATAGTGAGAACCGAGAATGATTTGAGATCTTCTTAGTAATTCAAACTCATGATTGTCAGGCCGGTTAGGCAGCTAGGTATGCAAATGCTTAGCGACATGAATGAGATTTGAGTAACTGAGAATTTCTTGGAGATTTCGTTAAAGTGTTAGATAAAGTATTTTTGCAAGTATTAAAAGTATTGAATCTAGTTTTTCGAACCTTTGCAGTTATTAAATTCTGATTTCAAGTTATAAATGTTTTAAGTGTTATTAATCTTCTGTTATAGTTAAGAATCCAGATTTCAAGTATAGTATTGATTATAATTTAGTGAGCATTCCTTCGCTCATATTTATTGTTACTATTTCTTGAATTGTGATTATTGCATTCTTATTTCATCCAGTTCAGTTCTATATTATTAACTTGCTGAGCATTCTTTGGCTCACACTTGTTGTTTTTAAAATCTAATTTTTCAGTAAACTAGTGGCGAGACTTAGCCTGCGCAGTTCAGAAGTGGAAAGCAGAAGCAGAACGCTGTTATCAAGCTGATGTGGATCAAGGTGTTTAGATTTAAAGTTTGATTTGTTGTATGTATATATATAGTTAGTAGTTATAGTATGTATTTGATTAGTGGCCTGGTACACTTCCTTTCGAAGTTATACCAGTGATTTAAGTTTGTATAAGTTTTGTAAATAGATTTGTATTTAAGTTGGTTTGGGTTTTCTTGTTTCTAGAACTGTAACCTAAGGTCCTGAGTTGGGAGTTGGGGTCAAGAGCTTTTGATTGAGTTTTAATTTTTATTTCAGTTTTATTTTGATTTTCAGATTTTTAGTTTAGTATCCAGCAGGTTTATGTTGTATTTACGAATACATCATGGCCAATTTTTGTTAGAATTATTGAGTTTGTTAGCGTGACGCCCAAATCTACTGACCCCGGATTTGGGGGCGTTACAAGTTGGTATCAGAGCGTAGGTTATAGTAAACTAGAAACGAGAGTGTGTAGGAGTGTGTATAGTTAAGTAAGGAACGTCAGAGTTCATATAGGACTCGTGTTGGACTATTGGATATAGTACCAGTTAATGAGTTAAGACGTGAGTGGTGGCAGATAGTTGAGCGGAGTTGGGTAGAAACCCTTGAACCTGTAGGTAGTGGAACCTTCAGAGTCTAGATCGAATGACGAGTCAGCGAAGGAGTCGACAAAGAAGATGTACGTGGAGACCCTGGCAATACCTTTCTTCTTGAGAAATATTCCTTTGTTGAGTTATTTTGACAATTGTCTTTCCCCCGAATTTGGGATTCCAGTTATGACAGAGGTTGTTTTGATGCCTATTTCCTTTATTTCTAAAACCCTGTCAAGTGATATTTGAGTATCTAATTTTCTTCATCAGTGAATGATTCTATTATTGATAAATCATTATTTCTTAGTATTCTGCAAATCATTTCTTTCCTGATTATCCTTTTCTTCTGAAGTAGTACCCATGGAATCCGTTTAGTTGTAATCCAGGGGTATGTCTGAGAATTTCTCATCAATTGATTGTTAATTCGATGTTCGAATCTTTTTATGTTTCTTTACTCCAACTGAGGTGAACAACCCTATTTATAGGGGACACAAGGACTGTTTGTCTGTGTGATAGCAGTCTGATGGGACGCCATCACTTGTGTGTTGTGAAGTACAAGAAGGTTAATTACCTTTAGTCATGTCTTGAATAAGGCACGCAACAAGGTTCATTTGATCATGTTGATCACTCAGTAATCTCTCATTTAAAAAAAATATTTGTTTGAAAACTCATTGATTTCCACAATTGTAGAAACCTTTGCTACGATGTGAAATCGTTCTTTTCAAATATCATGAATCATAATGCCTCGACTAGTCTTGGATGTACGCCAATGGAGTTTAGAATGCCAGTAGCGCGTGATGTATAGTACTGCGATTAGAGTTGTTCTATATAGAGAGGTCAGTAGAGATCCCAGTATAGTAAATAAGTATCCCGAGTTCAGATTAGTAGAGTTGCGGATGCAACCCGAGTTGGTAGAGTAAACCTCAGTAACCCTTCTTTACCTGATTCCGAGGACGGAATCCTTTTAAGGTGGGTAGAATGTAAGATCCCAGATTTTTTTTAGGATTTATTATTATTATTTTATAATTATGTTAATTAGTATTTAAATGATGGAATTGGATTTGAGAATATCGTTGTGGAATTCAACGATATTTAGTTTTAAGTTTATATGAGTATATATTGTGTTATGTGTGCCCCAGTATTTTTAGTTGTATTTTTTTTAGTGATTTAAAAGTATTTAAATCTAGTATTATTGATCTTCAAAAATCTTTATTTAATTATCGGAGGGCTTAAAAATCATGAAATCTTTTGTAAAATTATCTTTATATATTTATTGAGTTTTTAAAAATGTTGGGTGGATTAATTTGGGTGTTTTAGTATTTTATAATGATTTTAAGAGTTTTATTGTATTTAAAGGATTAAAACTTTGAAAATTCATATTTAATTCATTTTTGATCCGAAAAATATTTCGAAAATATATACGTGCTTGTAATTTTATATTCTTTATTTTAAAAATGAAAAGTGTGATTTTCCGGAAGTTTTATTTAATTATGAAATTTTTTTTTATAAGTCATTTATTAGAAAGGTAGTGCTTTATATTATTATTGGGCCCAAGGCCCATTATGTTTATAACCCAGCACAGCAGGCATACGGGATATACACACACGCAGAATGTTCGAGAGAAATCGGGGGGAAAAGAAAGAAAGAAAAAGAGAGAAGAAGAGAAGAAAGAAATGGGAGAAGAAGAAGAGAAAGATGAGAGATTAATTGAAGATATACATATACATATACATACATATATATATATAATTCGTATGTGTGTGTGTGTAATTGTGTGTGCGTGTGTGACCTGGTGGCGCGGCTGTGCGGGGAGAGGGAGGAGGCAGTCGGGAAAGAAAGGGAGAGAGAGGCGCGCGGTGGCTGGGCGGCGCGGTGGGGAAGAAGCGGCCGGTGGTGGCGCGGGCGAAGGTGGAGGTCGAGCCCAGTGGTGGTGCCGCCTGTTGTGCAGCGAGGAAGAGAGGCTGGTGGCCGGAGAACGCAGAGGCACGGTGGTGGTGCTGTGTAACAGCAGAGAAAGAGAGAGAGAGAGAGAGAGAGAGAGAGAGAGAGAGAGAGAGAGAGAGAGAGAGAGAGAGAGAGAGAGAGAGAGAGAGAGATGGAGGAGATGGATTTCCGACGAATCGAACCGGAATCGGAAATGGTATAATTTCTATATTTTTAAAATTATGTATTTAATTGTGGTAATTTAGTTAATTAATTGTTGTAATTTAATTAGTTTTAAATTGCGAGTTAATTAATAATTTCGTAATTGGATTAATTTAGTAAGATAAGAATATTAGTTGAATTTCCGTATTTAATTCGGAGGAGTATATTTGCTATTTATAATTGTGGTGATTTAATTGGAGTTAAATTGTGAGTATATAGCTTAATTGTAGTAATTTAATTATTTAATTAGTATTGTTGTGATTTAATTAGTGATGAAATTGCGTATACGTTGATTTTTTTTCGTAATTGAATTAAAGTGGTAAATTGTGGATATTACTATGTTTTTGTGAATTAAATTGGAGATTAGAGTTGTTTATTATTATTTGTCAATTAAATGGTGAGTTAATTGTTAATTCTCGCAGGTAGATTAATATTTTAAAATATGGGTATTGGTTTAATTTCCATAAGTAATTTGGAGAATTTATGAGTATTGGTTTTAATTATTAGAGTTATATTCCTGGGTTTTAAATTTATAAACTTGTTATGTAATAAAGTTGTAATTTCGGAAGTATGATTTTGGGGAAACTCGAATATCCGGGTTTAATGATTATTTTTTTTAATTAAATTAGTGGTTAATTGTTAGTGGTAACGGTGAATTGCTAAGTGTCAAGTATTAATTGTTATCGCTATGCTATGTATAGTCATAAGAGTTGGATAACTCGTAAATGTTTACGTGCTAAGTGCTATAAGTCGAGTCAATTACTTGGTATTTGTTTTCAATTGGTCAAATGATTATCAATAATGGTTTTGGGTAGAAAGTTGAATTGTTATCGTTATAGGAGGTGTAAGTATATGAATGGCTAATTGGCTATGTGCTAAATGGTATAAATCAAGTTATAGTATATGTTGAAAGTATAAGTGCCAACTACGTGGTGTTGGCTTAAATGTGGATAAACGTAGTTTACTTTTCTTAAGTGTTGAGGTGCCGCATGTCTGGGCGGGTAAATTTCTTTATGTGATTAGTTGCCGCATGTCTGGGCGGGTACTTTTTATTATTTGTTTATTTTATGTTGCTGCAAGTTGAGGCAGCTTTATTTTTATAAAAGCAGGGTTTGAATTGTATTTGAGGGGCTGTGCCCATAGTCCGATAAACGAATAGGTCATGCCGAAATTTTCTAAAAATCCCCTGTATTTAAAGTTATTTAAATTATTTGATTTAAAGATTTAAAGGCATGTATGTGTATGAGTGTTTAAGTACATATGTGATGATTATGAGGTGTGGATATATATATTGATGTATGTATTGTTTGCGATTTATAAGTAATTGATTATTAAATGGTTGTATATGTACTAAATAGTACTTTACTATTATTCCGAGTAAAGTTAGGGATTCGTTATGGACCCAGCGATCGAGTTGACGAGACGGTTGAAGGAAAATGAACGAGTGATCGAGTAAAGAACAAAGTACAGTAAGTGGTGAATCGACGCACTGGAAACGAGGCAAGTGTACTAACCCTCGCTTATCGTTCAAGCGAGATACATATGTTTTTATTCAATATAATTATTCCCTTCAAATCCGTATTGCTAGTATTCTCTCCTTCAAATTATTGATAAGGATATATTTTATTCATATATCATGTGAAAAGTAGAAATACAGTTTTATTGCCAGTATTATTCTTTCTTAAGTATTGTCGCTCATTAAAATGGCTTAAGTAATTAAAGATGTTTTTTTTTAAATTTCCTTATACTGGGCTGGTCTTTTGCCAGTGAGTATAAAGGACTGAAAAGTGAAACGTTTTAAAGTATTAATAAGATGGTTTATAAGTTGGATAAGCGTAAGAGGCTAGGGTGGTCCTAGTCCAGCACTTTTGTTAAGCGTAAGAGGCTAGGGTGGTCCTAGTCCAACACCTTTGTTTAGCGTAAGAGGCTAGGGTGGTCCTAGTCCAGCATTAAAGGCCAATGTGTTGCCTAATTGAGAACCTAATTTCAAAGAAAGGAAGACTTTACGTGGCTGATCACCCGTATTGTCCGTAATCAGAAGAATAATAAAATCAATTTAAATGTTTCAAAAAGTTTTACGGAAAGTATGTTTTATTGATGGAATAGTTTTAATGAGAGGAATGTTTTGATAAGATATACCTGTTTTACTGTAAATGATTATCGGTATAGAAATTGTGTATTTCAGATTTAATTGTTGTCTATATGATAAAAGTTGAAACCTCAGTAAAATAATGAGATTAAGGATAGATAGAAGTTTTTCAGTTATTCCCTTCGCAAGTAACATTGTACGTGAAAGTGGAGTAAGAATGATTGGAAAAATTCTTGATATTCTTTCTCTCAAAGTTTTATCTGGGGCAGAGATGGTTAGTAGTAAATAAAAGAGTGTTATGTTAGAATATTAAAGGGGGGTGTTTATGTTATGTAAAGGGTATGAGTAACGACGATAGATAATGTTATTTTATAGAGTAGTTGTATATTCTTGTTGACTGTTATAAAATAATTCACGGTTATTACGGTCACCGTGGCATGTGTTGCGCAGTGATAGTGAGAACCGAGAATGATTTGAGATCTTCTTAGTAATTCAAACTCATGATTGTCAGGCCGGTTAGGCAGCTAGGTATGCAAATGCTTAGCGACATGAATGAGATTTGAGTAACTGAGAATTTCTTGGAGATTTCGTTAAAGTGTTAGATAAAGTATTTTTGCAAGTATTAAAAGTATTGAATCTAGTTTTTCGAACCTTTGCAGTTATTAAATTCTGATTTCAAGTTATAAATGTTTTAAGTGTTATTAATCTTCTGTTATAGTTAAGAATCCAGATTTCAAGTATAGTATTGATTATAATTTAGTGAGCATTCCTTCGCTCATATTTATTGTTACTATTTCTTGAATTGTGATTATTGCATTCTTATTTCATCCAGTTCAGTTCTATATTATTAACTTGCTGAGCATTCTTTGGCTCACACTTGTTGTTTTTAAAATCTAATTTTTCAGTAAACTAGTGGCGAGACTTAGCCTGCGCAGTTCAGAAGTGGAAAGCAGAAGCAGAACGCTGTTATCAAGCTGATGTGGATCAAGGTGTTTAGATTTAAAGTTTGATTTGTTGTATGTATATATATAGTTAGTAGTTATAGTATGTATTTGATTAGTGGCCTGGTACACTTCCTTTCGAAGTTATACCAGTGATTTAAGTTTGTATAAGTTTTGTAAATAGATTTGTATTTAAGTTGGTTTGGGTTTTCTTGTTTCTAGAACTGTAACCTAAGGTCCTGAGTTGGGAGTTGGGGTCAAGAGCTTTTGATTGAGTTTTAATTTTTATTTCAGTTTTATTTTGATTTTCAGATTTTTAGTTTAGTATCCAGCAGGTTTATGTTGTATTTACGAATACATCATGGCCAATTTTTGTTAGAATTATTGAGTTTGTTAGCGTGACGCCCAAATCTACTGACCCCGGATTTGGGGGCGTTACAGCGCGGCAGCGCCGTTCCCCAGTATAATACTGGCGCGGCAGCGCCGTAGCTTCTGGAAGAAAAAATTGATTTTGATGCTGGGGTCGAATCTGGTCCTAAATTGATACCTAATGCTACTCCCTCGACTCCTATAACTTGTAAGAATGATAATGCTCAGAAAGAAGAAGAAGATAAGGTGTTTCCACCTCCTCCATACCCAAAACGGATTCAAAGGCAAAAGTTCGACAAGCAATTTGCTAAGTTCTTGGATGTCTTCAAGAAGCTTCAGATTAACATACCATTTGCGGAGGCTCTTGAGCAAATGCCGAGCTATGCGAAGTTTATGAAGGGTATTCTCTCGAAGAAATTGAAACTTGAGGAGCTAGAGACCGTTGCCTTGACGGAGGAATGTAGTGCCATCTTGCAACAAAAGTTGCCGCCTAAGTTGAAGGACCCCGAGAGCTTTACCATTCCATGTACTATTGGAGATCTCTCATTCAGCAAATGCTTGTGTGATTTGGGTGCAAGTATTAATCTCATGCCCTTATCAGTTTTCTTGCAACTTGGTCTTCCAGAACCAAAGCCAACTACCATGACTCTACAACTGGCGGACCGTTCAGTTACTTATCCTCGAGGGATAGTTGAGGATGTTTTGGTGAAGGTCGACAAGCTTATCTTTCCAGCCGACTTTGTTATTCTTGACTTCGAGGAAGACAAGAAGATTTCTATTATCTTGGGACGACCATTCTTGGCTACGGGCCGAACTCTTATTGATGTCCAAAAGGGAGAACTCACTATGAGGGTGCACGATCAAAACGTCACTTTTAATGTTTTCAATGCAATGAAGCTTCCAACTGACGATGAAGAGTGTCTCAAAATTGATATGGTCGACAAGGTGGTTAACTCCGCGACTCAACACTTGATAAAAGCTGATGTGTTGGAAAGAGTTCTTGCTAATGACTTGGAGGTTGAGAACGAAGAGGATATAGAACACTTGCAATATCTTAATGCATCTCCATGGAAGAAGTTTGGGATTCCATTTGAATCATTGGGGTTGTCAGAATTGAAGAAGTCTCATGTTAGACTTAAACCATCCATTGAGGAAGCACCTACCTTGGAACTTAAGCCATTGCCTGAACATCTAAGGTATGCCTATCTTGGTGATTCTTTTACCTTACCTGTTATTATATCATCTAATCTTTCAGGCATAGAAGAGGAAAAACTATTGAGAATCTTAAGGGAATTCAAATCAGCCATTGGGTGGACTATAGCAGACATCAAGGGTATTAGTCCTTCTTATTGCATGCACAAAATTCCTTTGGAAGAGGGAGCTAAACCTACGGTCGATAATCAAAGGAGACTGAATCCTGTTATGAAGGAAGTTGTAAAGAAGGAAATTCTTAAATGGCTTGATGCGGGCATTATCTATCCGATTTCTGATAGCTCTTGGGTGAGTCCGGTGCAATGTGTGCCTAAGAAAGGAGGCATGGCAGTGGTTACTAATGAGAAGAACGAGCTCATTCCTACGCGAACAGTTGCTGGTTGGAGAATTTGCATGGATTATCGAAAGTTGAACAAAGCCACTCGGAAAGATCATTTTCCACTCCCGTTCATTGATCAGATGCTTGACAGATTGGCTGGACGTCAGTACTATTGTTTGCTTGATGGGTATTCTGGTTACAATCAGATTTGCATAGCACCCGAGGATCAGGAGAAGACTACATTCACTTGTCCATTTGGTACATTTGCATTCAGACGTGTTTCTTTTGGGTTGTGTGGTGCACCAGCTACTTTTCAGAGGTGTATGATGGCCATTTTCTCTGACATGATTGGAATTAATATGGAAGTATTCATGGACGATTTCTCAGTCTTTGGGGATTCTTTTGTTGACTGCTTGGAAAACTTGAGTTTGGTTTTAAAACGTTGTGTGGAGACAAATCTTGTTCTTAATTGGGAAAAGTGCCACTTCATGGTACAAGAAGGTGTCATTCTGGGACAAAGGTTTCGAGTAAGGGTTTGGAAGTTGACAAGGCAAAGGTGGAAACTATTTAGAATCTTCCAGCCCCTATCTCAGTCAAGGGTATTCGCAGCTTTCTTGGTCATGCAGGGTTCTACAGGCGCTTCATAAAGGATTTCTCAAAAATTTCTAAGCCGCTTTGCAATCTCTTGGAAAAAGATGTGCCATTCAATTTTGATGAGGCTTGTTTACATGCGTTCGAGATCTTGAAGAAGAAACTAATTTCTGCTCCAGTTATTACAGCTCCTGATTGGAGCAAACCATTTGCGTTGATGTGCGATGCTAGTGATTATGCACTTGGGGCCGTTCTAGGCCCAAGGAAAGAAAAAACGTTCCATGTTATTTACTATGCAAGCAAAACTCTCAATGATGCTCAGTTGAATTACACCACCACTGAGAAGGAACTACTTGCTATTGTCTATGGGTTTGAAAAGTTTCGCTCTTATCTGCTTGGTACTAAGGTGACAGTTTATACGGATCATGCTGCTATTCGTTACCTCCTTGCAAAGAAAGATGATAAGCCAAGGTTGATTCGTTGGGTTCTTCTGTTGCAAGAATTTGATGTGGAAATCAAGGATAGAAAGGGGACGGAGAATCAGGTAGCTGACCATCTCTCTAGATTGGAAGATCATGGAAAGTCACCTAAGGACAACACGGTTATTACTGAGTTTTTTCCTGATGAGCAACTATTCAGAGTGCAAGATGATGAACCATGGTTTGCCGACATTTTGAATTATCTAGTAAGCAACATCATTCCACCCGAGCTTTCTTATGCTCAAAGGAAGAAATTCTTGCACGATGTCAAGCAGTATATTTGGGATGAACCATTTTTGTTCAAGCAAGGAGCTGATCAGATTATTAGACGTTGTGTTCCTTACAATGAGACCGAGGCTATTCTTAGTGATTTTCATGCTACAGCTTATGGAGGCCACTATGCGGGTGAAAAGACAGCCACACGTGTTCTTCAAGCAGGTTTCTATTGGCCGACTCTATTCAAGGATGCTCATCAGTTTGTGTTGAGATGTGATCGATGTCAACGAGTTGGTAATATTTCCCGAGGAACGAGATGCCTCTTAATGTCATGTTGGAGGTAGAGATCTTTGACGTGTGGGGAATCGACTTCATGGGACCGTTCATTCCGTCATGTGGTAATCAGTATATTCTTGTAGCCGTGGATTATATGTCTAAGTGGGTGGAGGTAAAAGCACTTCCATCGAATGATGCTAAGGTGGTACTCAATTTTCTTCACAAGAATATTTTTACTCGGTTTGGCACTCCACGGGTGATCATCAGTGATGAAGGTACGCACTTTTGCAATCGAAAGTTTACATTTCTTATGGCACGCTACAACATCAATCATCGAGTTGCTACAGCTTATCATCCTCAAACCAATGGGCAAGCCGAAGTGTCTAATCGTGAAATTAAACGGATTCTTGAGAAGGTAGTTAGTCCTTCTAGGAAGGATTGGACGTTGAAGCTTGATGAAGCGGTGTGGGCTTATCGGACAGCCTATAAAACACCTTTGGGAATGTCACCATTTCAGCTAGTGTATGGGAAAGCATGCCATCTTCCAGCTGAGTTAGAACACAAGGCTTATTGGGCGTTGAAGAAGCTGAATTTTGATCTTACAGCAACAGCTGAAAAATGTATGGTTCAGTTGAATGAAATGGACGAGTTTCGATTGCGAGCTTATGAGAACAACAAGCTATACAAAGAGAAAGTAAAAAGGTGGCATGATCGTCAGTTGATTCTTAAGACGTTTGAGCCCGGGCAATTGGTGTTGTTGTACAACTCTCGACTTCGGTTATTTCCTGGAAAGTTGAAGTCACGTTGGTCAGGTCCATTCACAGTCAAAACAGTTTTTCAGCATGGGGCAGTGGAGATTTTCGACAAGTTACCAGATCAGTCGTTCAAGGTCAATGGTCAGCGGTTAAAGCCATATTTTGGAGAGAAGTTGAATCGCGAAGTTGAGACCGCGGTTCTAATTTGCACAACGTAAGGAAATGGAGCTACGTCAAGCTAATGACGTGAAAAGAGCGCTTCGTGGGAGGCAACCCACTTGGATTGTTGTTTAAAAAAAAAAATTGCAACAATAGCCACGGCGCGGCAGCGCCGGTTCCTAGTGTATTTCTGGAGCGGCAGCGCCGCGCGGTCTGTTGAAGAAAAAAAAAATTCAGAAAATTTGAAAAAACAAAAATAGTTTTGTTATTAGTTGCCCACTACCCAAGCCCACTACTCACACCCACTAACCGTAAATTCTCCTATATATACCTACCCTTACACAATCCTACCTATACATACACACCATACAGATCTCAAAATTCCTAAACACTCTAAACACTTCTGCCAATCAATTCAATGGCATCCAAGCGACAAAGGGTTGTTGGTGGTGGTAGTGAGGGTGCTGGTGGTAGTAGGGCTGGTGGGAGGAACCCTCGTTCTTCATCTTCATCTGATTCTGAGGGAGGCAATGGTGGACCTCAATTTATTAATAATGGGGCTCGTGATGAGTATAATCGATTGTTGGGGCGTCCTATTGCTCGTGAGAGGGGTCTTTTGCCTAATGCAGCGGATGGGAACATGTTGGAGAATATTCTGGAGAGAGGTTGGGAGCAAATTTGTGAGATTCCGGAACCTGTTCCGATGACCGTGGTTCACGAGTTCTATGCGAACGCTAGTGTGGAAAAGAATGGGATTAGCCAGGTTCGTGGGTTTCGTGTGGATTATCAGCCGCGTTCTATTCGTCGTGTTCTTGGGCTTCCGTCTCCTAGGAGGGGTCAAGAGGATTGGTCGGGGAAGACTCGCGATGTTGTGGATCTTCGGTTGATTATTCAGCGATTGTGTGTTCCACGTACAAAGTGGCGTTTGAGGAGAGGCACTACTGAGCCCACCTCGTTCTTGTCGACGGCTCTGAATAAATATGGGCGTACTTGGCACTTGTTCATTTGTGCCAACCTTATCCCTACTAGGCATTCGAATGAGGTGACAGTTGAGAGGGCTATCCTGTTGTATGCTATATGTAGCAGAGAATTTGTGGATGTAGGCAATTTGATCCATCAGGGGATTATGCATTTTATGCAAGGTAGTACCACTGCGGCGATGCCTTATGGTTCGGTCATTGCTAGGTTGGCTAGGGATTGTGGTGCTCGTTGGTCAGCAGAGGAGGTTGTGCAGCAGCCACAGGAAGCGCTGGATCATCAGAGTATACGGAGGCTGGCTGAGTGGGATGGAGGTGAGCCGGATTGGTGAGGTCTTGGTTATGTAGTAGAGCAGCAGGAGCAGCAGCAGGAGGAGCCTCAGGGAGGAGGTTCTTTTATTACTCAGCGACAGTATAGGCGTTTGACGAGGCGTATCGATGCGGTGCACGATATGCAGGCAGGTTTTGCAGCAGATTTTAGTCAGTTTGCACAGGCTTTGAGCACGGCTTTTCGTGCGAGTGGAGTGGACGTGACTTTTCCGTCCTTTGGAGCTGGCACTGTCTATCCGCCACCGGACACTCCCGATGGGAGTGGCTCGGGCGACGAGTAGGTATGCCTTGCACACTTTTTATTCTTACCTTCAATGGGGGCATTGAAAATTTTAAGTTGGGGGTGGGGATACAAGGTGTACTTGTATAATAGGTGTGTGCATGTTAGAAGCATATTTGTATGTTAGCATATTTGCATGTTAGTTAGAGCATTTTGTTTTTTTTATGTATGCCATATAGGACATTCTGTTATTGTGGTATGTATGTTCATATAGTTGCATGAGCATGGCATGCATATTTCATGATCCCGTAGAACGAGCTAATTCTGAGTGGTAGGTAGGTGTCTAGTTGAGTGTGGTGATGATGAATAGAGGGTTGAATTATAGTGCCTATGAAATTGACTTGCGTGTTCAGAAACAAAACTTTTACACAGACTCATTGGGTGCTTTTGGGCTAGGTTAGGGTCATGCTTGTTGGATGTTTAGAGATTTAATCGCTTGATTATATTTAGAATTTTCGTTATTCGCTTGATGGCGTAGGAGCACTAAAGTCTAAGTTTGGGGGAAACCAGGAATTTCATGCTAGTCGTAAATATTTGTTAATAATGGCTAGGTGTCAAATGGCTAGTAGCCGGCTCATATTTATATGAGTAGTCTAGGGTTGGAAATGAGAAAGGCTCATTCCAGATTGCATATAAAGAAAAAAAAAAGCAGAAAAAAAAAAGAAAAAAAAGAAAAGTCAAAGGTGTCAAGTGTTTTTATGCAAAATTAACCAGAGTGAGCTCTTTAATACTCGAGTAATTATGTCTGAGGGGACTTAGTCCTAGTGACCTAAGGCTTTTATAGTCTGGGATCCACTGACCCACCACTCGCTACATGGGTATTATTGTATAAGCCTTTTGGGGTCTCATTCATTGCACGGTTAAATAAGCATGCGTATTGTATATAGTATTATGTGTCATAGTAATAAAGCATGAGTTTCTGTCTACCTTGGATAAGGGTGGAGGTGTTCCTAGGTTATGAAGTGTCTACAGTCTATTCTAGTTATAAACCTGTGATTGTCCTGACTGAAAGCATGTATGATTTTTGACCTAGTTTTGGGAGTATTTCTGATGAGCATCGCACACACGCACGTTTCTGTTCATGTATTGGTAGTATACGTGGACTTAGTCGAGCTCTATTTGGATTTGTTGCATTCTTTGAGATATTTGCTTGTTAGTTGGTTTTGGTGAGTTTAAAGGGGATCCTTGCATTTTCATGTAGTTGCATACATATAGTTAGTTGCATTGTTAGTTGCATTATAGATCGGATTTTGTGGGTACATTCACTATAGGCCCTCACGAGACCTTACTCGTCCACTAGGGCTGCCTAGGGGTTTAAAGGGCTTGTTGCATATGCCAAATGCAACCGTGATCACCTACGGAAGTGGTAATAGTTAGTTGTAAATAATTTGTCTGTTTATGCTTGAGGACAAGCATCGGTTTAAGTTTGGGGGTGTGATGAGTGGATATTTTATTCACTTAAAACGTTTCCATTTGTCTGTCTAATTTTGATCTCTTTTAAGGGTATTGTGCAGGAATATCAATCACAGGTGTTAAAGGAATGAAGCGGAGCAATCGGAGCGCCAATCGGAGTTATAACTAAGAAAAGGGAAAAATTCAATGTTCTGGACAGAAGGCACGGCGCGGCAGCGCCGTGTTAGAACTTTTGGATGGCGCGGCAGCGCTGGGGGCATAGATGTGGCGCGGCAGCGCCAATTTCCTACACAGAAATGGCGCGGCAGCGCCGTATGGTCTGACGAAGATTCCTGATTAGATTATGGTTTGCTGATTTTTCGAGTTGAACTAATTTCTTGCACCTGGAGGCCTATTTAAAGGAAGAAAAACCCTAGAAGAGAGAGAGGCGGGCCACGTATTTTATCTACGGAGTTTTCAAGCACGAAGAAGCAAGGAAGAAGATAGTTTTCAATTTATTCTTGTATTCTTTCTAGTTTGTGGATGCTTGGTTTGGGTGTATTCTTTAGAACCCTTGATATTTATTTCAATCATTATTCGTTTTCTTCTATCATGTTTACATTGGAACCCATGGTGACGATTAGTTTGGTTATGAACTAATTTGTTGTCATGGGGTTTTAGCGGATTTATTCATGAAGTTTATTTGTTGAATCTTCTCGATGCCTAAAGTGTGATTGATGTGATATCCTATCAGGGTTGATTTAATTCATTATAGGAGAGTAGCTAACTCATGTAATTGTGTGTTAATTCTTATTGAAGCGAAAGTGGATATAAGAGTTTAGAACTTGCCATGCTAGCATAGGTTTATGCGTGATAATATCATTCATAATTAGTGTCGTAACTCTAACCGTTTTATGACGACTATGTGATCAATTGAATGCTTGTACTTCAACAATTATGTTTCAATCTTTATAGACATATAGAGATTACGCATAATTGGGAGACTAAGTGATTTCTATCTTTATTGTGGATGTTATTTAGGATGGTATTTATGCAACGAAGGTTGGCTTATATCAGTTTTGTGTATTCGATCAGGTATTAACAAATCACATGAAAAGGCTAGAGAAGTGGAGACTATAGATGGATTGTTTAATGAAGTTAAAATCCCATGTTTTATTCGCATAAGCAATTCGACATAATTCTTAGTTCAAGTAGTTGATAATTAGTTATAAAACTTAGAGTAATTGTAGTGATAACAAAAATCCAATTGTTAATCTGTCGTAGCATCGAATAATAATCATACATCCGTGAGTGAATTAACTAGACAATACAACGAGTCCCTGTAGGAACGAATCTTATTTGCTATCTGTATTACTTTAGATCACATGCACTTGCGTGTTGAGTTTGGTCGTAACATAAGGTAAGCAAATTTCAAGTCAAATTGAGGGCAGAAATGTGGAGTCAAGTTAGTACTCCTACCAAACCCCGAAAATCCACTACTCTCAATAAAAATTTTAGAATAGTTCATTCTCTACATTGATCATCCGACTACCAAACCCCAACCGGATCTACACTGATCATCTCTCTCCTTCATTCTCCGGTGACTTTCTTGATTTTCCGGTGAGGTGGTCTATTTTCTGCATACTTCTTTTTAAATCTTTGTTTTTCATTCATGAATTTTGTTTTTTCACGATATGTCTTATGCTTGCCATTTTCTTGATTGTTACGAGTTGTTAGAGCATCTCCAAGATAGAATCTTAGTTCACCTTCTTAATCAGTATAAGGGAACAATTCTAAATTTGATCCTGTTCAATATACACAAAGTATACTAGTATTATTTATTAGTCAATATAAACTAATCTAAATAATACTACAGCCATTCCAGTGGATTGTCTAACTCCACCTGTGCTGTGAACCTTATTATATTATATAAACCGTATTTAATAATCTAATATTCTGTATCCCATTTGATACTAGATTATTCACAATATATAATATTTAGACGACATGTAAACATTTAAATGATTCTCAATAAAATAGGCCAGAAATAAATGTATATACTTCAAATAAATATTTTCAGTATACACCAACAGTTACCAGCATAGAATCGCTGTAAGCTGTGAGGTTTTCCACCTTCATTTCCAATGCCAGTTTGAGACCAATAATGAGGGCTTCGTACTCTGCTGCATTATCGGTGGCTTCGAAGGCGAAGTGTACTGCACTTTGTATCTTACGACCCTCTGGAGTTACCAACTCGATGCCAACCCTTGCTCCTTCCTTGTTAGATGCCCCATCTACGTATAGCTCCCACCACGAGGCTGAATTTTCTTTTTTGTCCTCGCTCGCTATTATTTATGGAGCTACTATGATTGCCCAGTCATCTCCCTCAGATTGGGGAGGAAACTCCAAAATAAAATCTGCAAGTGCTTGTCCTTTTATGGGACCACGAGGCTTGAACTCGTTATCGAACTGACTAAGCTCTACTGTCCACTTTAACAATCTCCCTGAAGACTCTGGCTTGTGCATTACTTACCTCAGTGGGTAGGCAGTGCGAACCTCAATGCTGTGGGCCTGAAAGTAGGGCCTTAACTTTCGCGAGGCCAACACCAGGGCATAGGCTAGCTTTTCCATGTTTGTGTATCGAGTCTCAGTGTCTAACATTCTTCTGCAGACATAGTAAACAGGGGATTGAACCTTTTCCTCTTCACGAACCAATACTGCACTGATCGCATGCGTTGACACAGCGAGGTAAACAATGAGTGTTTCTCCCTCTTTGGGCTTAGAGAGCAAAGGTGGCGAGCCTAATTGTTCCTTGATATTCTGAAAAGCCTCCTCGCATTGGGGGGTCCATTCAAAGTTCTTTCCCACCTTTTTAATAGCTTTAAAGAATTCATGGCACTTGTCTGATGATTTCGAGACAAACCTGTTGAGAGCAGATATCCTCCTTGTTAGGCTTTGAACCTCCTTCACACATCTTGGCGACCTCATCTCCATTAGAGCCTTTATTTTTGCGGGGTTAGCCTCGATACCTCGGTGGTTGACAATAAACCCAAGGAATTTCCCAGACTCGACCCCAAATACACATTTTTGTGGGTTGAGCTTCATCCCATACTTTCTCAGGATACTGAACATTTCTGCCAAGTGAGCGATGTGGTCTCCGGCTTCCTTGGATTTTACCAGCATATCGTCTACATACACCTCTATTGTCTTTCCAATTTGCCTTTCAAACATCATATTGACCAACCTTTGATAAGTCGCCCCAGCATTAAGGAGACCAAAGGGCATCCCTATGTAGCAGTAGAGCCCTCTATCTGTGATGAACGAGGTGTGCTCTTGGTCAGGGCCATACATGGGTATCTGATTATACCCAGAGTAAGCATCCATAAAGCTAAAGAGCGGATGCCCCGCTGTTGCATCCACCAATTGATCTATCCTTGGTAATGGGAAACTATCTTATGGGCAATGTTTGTTGAGATCAGTGAAGTCTACGCATGTCCTCCACTTTCCATTGGGTTTCTTCACGAGGACTGGGTTTGCGAGCCAGTCAGGGTAGAATGATTCCCTAACGAGCCCAACCTCGAGGAGTCTATCCACTTCTGCTTTAAGAGCCTCGGCTCGTTCTCCACTTATAGGTCGCCTTTTTTGTCTGACTCCTTTCTTGCTGGGGTCAAGATTGAGCCTGTGACACATAACATTAGGATCAATCCCAACCATATCCTCGTGGGACTAGGCGAACACATCCACGTTATCTCTCAAAAAAGCGACGAGCCTTTCCCTTAAACTAGGGTTGAGTTGCGACCCTATCTTCAACACCTTGGAAGGATCTTGTGCATCAACAAGAATAGGAATAGTATCTTCTGCTTCTTCAGCTTGCTCTACATGTTCTGGGATGCGAGGATCAAGGTCTAGATCATACTCGCGAGCCCGGCTTGGCTCGGCCTCGTAGGTATTTGTTTTACCATGTTGGGGGGTCACATCTTCCGGCATTGGGGTTGCACCCACATGTCCATATTCATTCACAACAGTTGTTTCTTGTATGATTCCACTTGGTAGCTCTATTAGTGTGGAAGTTTCCTTGCGAACCCATTTGCCTTTTCAGGCTTGCACAGCTGCCTGCTATGGGCTCTCTTCTTCGTCACTAGCATCTTCTACAATACCTTCTTGGAGTACCATCACAGGTTGCGAGGCCTCCATCATGAGTGCTCCTGGGACCGGTTCTACCTGGATACCCAAGTTATCAAAGTAATCATCTGGGAGCTCCTCGATTGAGATCATGTTACAATTTGGTGAAGGCATGAGGGCTATCTTGCGAGGTCTGTCATCCTCTACGCATTCCACCTTATCAATCATAGAGTTACTCCCTTTTTCTGCTGACTTAAGGGCCTTGTTATAGCATTCATGAGATTCATGTTGTGCTCCCTTAACACATCCGACTCCATTTGGGGTAGGGAACTTCATAGAGAGATGGTAAATAGAAGTGACCACCCTCATTTCTTTTAGAATTAGCCTCCCCAAAATAGCATTATAGGCCGAGGGATGATCAACTACCATAAAATCAGCGATCTGTGTAGTTATACAGGGCTCGTCCCCTAAGGTAACGGGGAGCCTTACGAGTCCCTTCACATTGACTGAATCTCCAGTAAATCCGTAAAGATGTCCTACGGTAGGGATAAGGTCTCTGTCCACGAACCCCATTTTCTGATAGACCTCGTATGTTAGAACATTTACTGCACTTCCATTATCCACAAGGACCCTGTATACATTTTGCGATCCAATGCGAACTCGGAAAACGAGGGCATCCGAGTGGGGGTGGTGGACCCACTTCACATCTTCTTCAGTGAACATGATATTTGTATCTCCCCCCTTGAAGAGCTTTGGGGGTCGTTCCTGCAGGTGATGAACATTAGTGAGGGGTCGCTCCTTAGCTTCGCGAGCATATCTCTCTCTAGCCCTATTGCTGTCTCCCCCGACGTGGGGTCCTCCAATTATCACATGAATACTTCCACCTCGCGTTTCCCTTTCCTTAATGATTGGATTCTATTCAGGTGGCGGGGCTTGATTATAACCAAGGCCAGACTTGAAATTATGTTTCTTCACTTCGCGAACCGCCCACTCAGTTAGCTTTCCATCCCGAATTAATTGATCCACTTGCTGTTTGAGCTCCCGAGAATTCGTTGTATCATGCCCTGTTTGTTCATGAAAGGCACAATATTTGCCAGTGTTTGCAGTTCCTTTCGGACCCATTTGTGCAGGTCTCCTGAATACCCCCTTGTGTGCATTGACTGCGTAGATGTGATCAATTGGGGCGACCAGAGGGACAAATTTGTCTTCGCTCCTTGCAGGGCAAGCTCGAGGAGGGGATCGCCTTGGGGGATAGCGTTCTCTCCTTTTTGGGCTTGGGCTTCGATCCCGTCTTTGGCTCGGGCTTCTGGAGTCCTTCCTTTTCTCTCCCCTATTTCTACTCCAACTGCTACTCCTTTCATTATTCTTTTTTAGATTTGCAAGTGACTTCTCAACGCGCTTGAAAGGCTCAGCGACCCTTTGCAACTCAGAAAGGGTGTTAGGGGTTTGCTCTTGTAATTTCTTCCAGAACTCAGTCCCTTCTCTTACTCCAGCGATAAGGAAATTCTTTACACCTTCATCATTCGCCCCCCGTACGCGAGGTACTTCAGCATTGAACCTCTTGAAATAGTCATGAAGAGTTTCTCCTTCCTTCTGTTTTATATTCGCCAAGGTGGATACAGGGGGTTCATAGAGCATCGAGGATTGGAACTTCTTGATAAAGATATCAACAAATTGCTCCCATGAGTCGATAGTAACCAGGGCCCCTAGCTTTGAAAACCATTGTTGGGCACTTCCCCTTAGCGAGGCGGCAAACAACCTACACCTCGCTAGCTGCGAGACCTGGAATACATCCATCTCATTGTTAAATCGAATTACGAACTCAGCTGGATCAGTATCTCCATTATAAGTCATATCTGAATGATGGCCACGAAACACCACAGGGAGTGGCGCGGTTCGAATTTCATGGGTAAAGGGCGAAGAAGAGCCCATAGTGCTAAAGATCCCTTTCTCATTGTTCATTGCGTCCAAGGCCTTTTTCAACTCCTCCAGCTTATAGTCTCCCACTTTGGCCTCCTTGTCCCCCTCATTTTTCTCTCCAGTACTCCCATGGTGTGACTGAGTCTTTTTTGGGACGCTAGACTCCTCCTCGTCATTCCTGCGATCCTTCTTTTTACGATCCTCTTCATGGTATTGGGATCGTTCTTGGTCTCGATGAGATAGGGGTCTGTCATCGCGATGATGGGACCGCTCACGCTCTCTACGAGGAGAGGGGGGTCTGTCACCACGACGATATGACCGCTCGCGATCTCAATGAGGAGACAATGGTCGATGAAGGCCCTTGCTTCTATTCTTAGATTCTTCATTCCGAGGTGCATTAATCTTTTCTAATTTGAGACGGAGGTCGTGTTCAGTTAGTTTCTTTCCGAGATGGTCTAAAATGCTAACCGATCTCCCCTCAGATGAGGCGACCGTCTCATGCGATCCTGCCTTCTTTTCGAGCGAATGGTCCTCCTCGTTCCAATCAGGATTCGTTTGATCTGTTAGGACATCCTCGAAGTCATCAATAAGTTTCTTAGCACGGACTTTGCTTTATTCCCCTTGATATGTTCGACCACCTGTCCTGGCATTCCTCTTCGATCCTCTAGAACTATAGCGCTTCTCCACTTTTGCGACCCTCTCATGTACAGCGGTCACTTGATCGCCAAGGCCTTTTAGAAAAGACATTACCTCGCTGGTCAATGCCACCCTCTGTACTAGTGGGGTGTGCTCCTCCTTGTACCCAGTCTTAGAGTTGTCCTTGGACACCTCGTCATCTGAGGGGTCCCTCGTCAGGGGATCATCCTTGTTAACCTTATGCGATCCCGGAGTCTCTCCATCGTTCTTCTTTTTTTGTGATTTAGTCATTGCTTCTCCCAATTCAATGACCTACCCCTCCTTCTAGTGCCAAATCTTATAGGGAGAATATTGTATAACAATATTTTAGAGGTTTGCTGGATTATCGGAGCAAAATACGGATATTTTGCTAATAAAAGAAGAACAAGGATTAGGGTTTGTGTGTTTAGATGTGGCTGAGCTTGATAGATGTTTTCAGGTTTAACTGTTTCTCATCCGTATCAAGGTGCCTACGTACCCTATTTATAGGGATCAAGCCGTACGTAGTTCTTGGACAGCAAGTTACCTAGACGGGCTAGGGTTTTAAAAGATAAATCATGGCCCAAGCCCACTCGTGTAGGGCTGACATGGCAATGAATCATTAATTCTATCCATGATCCATGGCTTATAGAAGGAAACTGATGGTCTCGCATGGTTAGAGAAGCGAAGTGGAGCCTAGCATGCGACCTCGAGGGGCCTGGCCATGCGAAGCGATCCCTAATGTCCAGCTACTCATGCGACCTTGGGTCTGGCCATGAGCCTTCCAGTAAAGGGTGAGATAGCGATCCCAATTTAGATTATAGACAGCGATCCCTGAGAGGGAGTGCCAGCGAAGCGATCCCTTAGACCGGATCACGAGCGAGGTGGCCCTGTAGTTGTGCTGGGCTGATTCCAATAGCGGACTTTAATGACCCAATTGTCATCTTCTAGGCACATAGTCAATTACGAACCGTTAATTTAGCTAATTAATCATGATAATCATTATGCCAGATTTGGGCATAACACTGACCACTATTGGTTTTTTTCCAAAATGGTGATAAGACGATTACATATCGAAGTAATTCTCGAATTGGTAGAACTCTAGGCACAAGAATTTGTAGGTTTTGAGTTAATGCACGAACACCTACCTTTGGGAGGGTTTTAGTGAGGCGAAACCCCTCTGTATCCAAGATCATCTTCATCTTGGATGCAACATCCATAAGCTTCATCATCCGAGCCATTATGAGTACGAATCATGCACTTCAACTTCAAGACTGCTTTGCTTTTAAGACTTGTGTTGTTCGTAAAAAGCATAGAACAACCACCTGAACAAAACAGGCAATTCGACATCATCATTGATCTTTCCTGTCCACAGTACCAATTAGCAGCCATTGATTCAGTGCTCACAACAATCGCATTTGAATTCTTATAGGTTTTAAACAAATGTTGAACAACATCAATTGCGACAATGCTTGCACTGCAGCCCATACCGTAAAGATCGAAGGTCTTAACATCTGGCCTCATCTTGTAGCGATTAACTATTCGAGCTGTTAGTGATGGTGCAGGTGCTAGCAAAGAAACATTCACTACAAGAATGTCGATTTGAGATGGAGATATCGTTGATCTAGCAAAGACACCATCTAGAGTATCGAAACAAAGATCATCCATATCCGATAAAGAATGAGAAAGCTTAGGGCTTGCTTCTAGGTTTTCCAGGACAATGTTTCTTGGGCCATAAGTTTCTTCACCTATACCAGCATTCACAATAGTTCTTAACAGTGTTAGAAACCGTTTCACCCAAAACCTTAAAGTGTTGGGGAAGGTCCTTTCAAGGATCTTATACTCATATATATTTAACACTCCCCCTCACTCGCAAGCCCACTACGGGGTAAGAGTGGTCACTAGGAGCCCATTTTTGGAGGAATTCCTTAAATATTTAACACTCCCCTCACTCGCAAGCCCACTACTGGGTTAGAGTGGTACTAGGAGCCCATTTTTGGAGCAATTCCTTAGTGCCAAATTAAATTGAGAATATTGGGGGAGGTGGGGTTCGAACTCGAGACCTCCACAAACACCAGAGCTCTAATATTTTATTTTATTTTATTTTTTAATAAATACCAAATAGGCAGATAATATTCAACATAGAAGATCATATATAGCTAGAGACATTCAACTCTTGATTAATCTAGAGATGCACCCATCTGTTGCACCGAAAAGCAGATGTCATGTACAAAGCATAAGCCCAAAGCCCAACATAACCCGTACTAAAAAAGGGAAAGCACGTCACCAAGATAGATATAATAGAGATAAAATGAAATTACATCCGCTAACATAACTACAGCGAATGATAATTAACTAAATTATTACACTGCAGTTGAGACCTTTTTTTTTGTCAGAAATAACTTTTTAATTAATGAATTGTATCAAAGTACAATATCCATATAGCTAGAGAAAGAGTTTCTTTCATTCAAGAAAGTTTATTATCTAACCGAAAAGCACGCAAGTTGCTTCCGAACGCTTAGACAATAGAACTTTAATGTTTGAATAGAAAACCCACCAAATAAGGCCTCGTTAAAACCCCGCAAGAATAAAATCCTGTGGGACAAAAACTCAGGGGGAAAAGAGTGCCCTACAAAAAATACATCTTAACACAGAGATTGAAATAAAAATTGGTGACTCCTTGTAGGCTTGTAGCTATAGAAAGTCACTGCTGCCATCAATATTAGTTGTTAAACTGGTTCGATGTCCTCCTTCCTTCTTATATCTTCTTTTTCCAACCATCCAAATTTCCATAAAGTAACTTATAGAACTTTAACCACTCCTTCATCGACTCGGTGTCCCCAAACATTTAGGTAATAGCACCTTCAATCCTGTAAATAAAAAGAACCTGAAAAAATTAAAACAACTAAATTAGTAACTAGACATAACTACGTTAAAAAATATCATAATATATTGATATAATAGATTAAAAACCCCAATAGTATTAAAAACCTAAAAAATCTAACCAAAGGGATTCTTTGGTTAGATACTAATCTAAACTATTTTTAGACGGTTAGATATTAATAAAAGATCATAATATTAATAAGATAACTAATAAATAGAATGTAAAAATTCCATTTAAAATTAACAAAGAGCTTAAGTTATGACAAAAAGATAACATAATGATGCCAATTAATGAAATAAATAAGATTTATGAAATTTAACATCTTAAGCATTATAAAATGTTATAAATAAAATTAATATGAACGTCATTAGGGCCCAAATCTAGTACTATAATGTTATCATTACCACGAATAGCTAATGAGGATCAAGTATAATAAAATATTTAAAGAAATTATCATATTAAGGATTCAATTTTGAAATAGAGATCTTTTAAGATTTAATAAATAAGATTTGATTTGACTTTTTTAAAAACAAGAATTTTATGACACATTAAAGACTAAAATTAAGGAAATAATTAAAAACTATAATACAACATTCTAAACATATAAGCATTCCTTATCAAGTAATTCAAAAAAGTCGAAATCCTAATTAAACAAATAATATATTTTACTATGTTTTGAATAAGTCAAAATTAAAACCCTTAAAACCATTTTAAAGCACAAAAATGCCATAATTTATGGTCATTAATACCCATTAAAGGCACCTAAGAACTTCATATTTTATGCCCAATAATACCTATTAAAGGCACACAAAACGCCACAATTTAAGGCCCCCAATAAAATTAATTCATGGTACACAAAAAATATTTCAACAAATATGAATATTTAACACCAATGATAAAACAAATATGTCGAAATCATTAACGAATGCAAAACTAAATGAGATAAGGATAAATTAAAGGATAAATATTTATTAAATACAATCCGGTAATCGAAAGAAATAAATATTATTTATAATATAATTGATCAAGCATTAAAAGAGTCCGTTACTAAAACTGTGAAACTTAAAAATTAAATGTTGAATATTAAATTATCAGAACGACTATCATTTAAAAGACTAATTTAGAAACATAAAAATCAAATATAGCAAGTAAGGAAACCTTAATAATATCTAATGCAAAATCAATATTATATGATTTGATTAATAATATAAAGAAAAGATTTGGTAAAAGATTCGGTAAATAACTATGTTCATTATAAAGAGAAAATTATGCAATCAAAAATTCAATATAAATTAATCAAGGTCAAATTCAAAATTTATCTATTTAAAACACAGTATAACAAATTTGGTTAATTAGGAAAGAAAATTAAAGAAATCCTACTATTACGAATTTAATTAGCTACAATTAAGCGAGCAATGAAAGGTCAAATTAAGGAAACTACTAAATGCATACGACATGCCTAATGTATTACTAATCTAGAAAAAAACTAAAATAGCTAAAAACCAAATTATCATTGTCAAAATTATTTGGACTCAAGCTTAGTTTTGAATACCTTCTCGTATATGACAAAAAGTAACAACTAAGAGCATCTTCAATGGGAGAGACTTCTTAGGTAAAATTTAAAATTAATTACCATAAATAAGAATTATAAAGAATGTGTAAAATATTTTGCATTCCAATGGGACAAAACCCTTGGCTATAGTTATAGATAATCTCTTGATGTTGGCTATATTTGTCGAACCTCTAGAGACCTGTAGTGAATTGCCACATCACTTATTTCTATATTAAAATTATATATTCCGTTAATAACAACTTGAAATATTAATAACATACCATTTTTAAAATATAGTCAATCATTATAGCCTATACCCTCGGAACACAATGTCTTACAGGTTCGACAAATTTTACATAATCAATATTTTATGTAATTTAGCCAATCATTTTTAACTAACGTCTTTGGAGACGCTCTCCAAGGGTGATATCTAAATTTGTTAGCTATACTAAATGGATTATACAATTTTCTTGCTAATAGTGCAGATATACACTCCAATAGTGTTATGTATAATTATGTTAAGCTAAAATTATACATAAAAGCTTTTTTTTCAACAAATATATCGAATCATACATGATTATCTATATTCTTTTTGCTAAGGAGTGATGGTTGGAGTGCAATATTTTTTACATATCATATAAAAGGATCATCTAGATGACACATAGATAACGTTATTATTAATGCTTAGGTTCTTAATCCAGATATAGTAATTGACACGTGTCTATTATTTACATGCTTTGATTTATATATGAAATAATTCTTTTGATTTATTTCATTATATTTTGGGTGATGAAATAATATATATGGTGAATATTATTTATTGAAGGAATCCATGTCTTGATAATATTCGGGTTAATGATGTCCCCTTGAAAGCTCAAAAAGATTTAATTATGTGAAACCTTGCAGGTGAATTTATTCCGGCATAATTAAATAAAGGTTGAGTGGATGATCAAGGATAAAAGATATTAATTAAATGAATTATCAGTAATTTATTTAATTCATGGACATGCGATATTTTAAACATGGGGAATTTAATAAGCAAATAATATTGGAACCGAATTAATTAATTAAATTACGGTATTAGGAAAGGTAGTGCAAATATTAATTCTTTAGTGGATTGAATTAATATTTAATTACATTGGGTTATGCCCAAGATGTAATTAGAAGGCCCAACCTAATTGTCCATGATCCCTATTGTAGCCTATATATATTCCTATTCTCTTCTTGCTGGGGTTGGTCGAAAAAAATATAGTAGCCACCCAGGAGCAAGAAGAGAGGTGAACTTGAGAAGACGAAGGCCACACTTCGCTCAAGGGAATTTGGAAATACAATAGAAGAACGTGGAATCAACCGTTAACAAGGTGACTTTTCTATTCGTACTCGTTAATTTATTGTATCAAAAATCGCAGTGCCAAGATCTGATTGTCCCAACAATTGGTATCAAGAGCCTGGTTCAATGGTTCTGCGATTTTTGATACGATGTCCATGTCGTAATTATATATGAATGTATGTATGGTGGTGTGCTTGGATAATAATCTTTTTGCAGGTTGTTTAGTATCCACTATTATGGCCATGTATATTTTAATTATGTGTTTGGATCCCACGTGGTTTAATCGTGGTTAATTTTTATGCAATTGGTTTCCACGTGGTTTATCGTGGTTGTAAATCACGAGGGTTGATCGTGATATTTAGTTTTGTATTAGATCTGTTTTGTATGTAATTGTTTGATGGATTATGTAAAAATCCGGGTATTTTGTAACAATTATGTGCGATCGGAAATCAAAATGGAGATCAAAATTATTCCACTGCGCTAGCTGTTGGTGGCTGCTGGTGTTAATATTCAGAACTGAATTCGGCAGAACATTAGCAGAAAATTTTCATGGAACTCTAGCAAACTGGTACTGTAGCAGTTACTGTAGCAAACCGGGTACTGTAGCAGTTACTGTAACAACCCGGTTACTGTAGCAACCGGGTACTGTAGCAAACCGGGACTGTAGCAGTTTGGCGGCTGGCGGCTGTTGCAGTTTGCAGATTTGCAGAAAAATTTCTAGGCCTGCTGAAATTGTTTAATGGGCCATAATAGTGGATTTAATTATTGTTTTAATTTTTAATTCCGCTATTTAATTTTAATTATTGCATTAAATAATTATTATGTTTGTTGTTAATTATGTGTGTAATTTTTATTACATATTTAACATAATTAGGACGACATGGACATTAATTTTATTTATTGCGTTAATTTTATGATGCATGCTGCTATGTTATGTGTTCTTTGTATTGTTATTTTTATAACATGTAGACCTCGAAAAAATAACATAGGGCGATGCATCTAGATAAAATTCCTCAATTTTTAAAAAAAAATTCTAAGTGGGTGAGGGAATAAATTAGGAATTAAATCCCACGGTCTCCATTATTGTTTGTATGTAATTTAACACTAAGACGAATATAAATTGTATATAGTCCACCCTAACGTGGCGTATGATTTATGGTGTCAGATAGTGTTATGGATATTACTAGGATAAACTTCTTAAATTAATTACGAATACTGAAAGGTATATATACCACCCAACGTGGCGTACCAAGTTTCTTAGAATTCGATTAATTAGAAGGATGTCAATGATTGAATATAGATTTTCGATATAGAGAGAAAGGATGATTCTGTCTAGAAAGGGGTCTAAAGTGATGCCTCTTGACAATGCTCCCCCAGATCTGGGAATTATCCTATTATCGATTATTGATTTGAAATATTTAATGGTGGTATCCGGTCTTTTTATTAATTTAAAATTTAATAATGGTATACACTTAGCTATGAAAAATAATATATAGTCCACCCTAACGTGGCATATTATTTAGTAATAGGACCGAAGTAATATTTAAACGAATTTAAGTGGTATATATGTCACCCATCGTGGCGTACCAGATACTTATGGTGTTTAAATATTAGTGCATTAATTTTAATTAATTGTTAGAGGAAACCAATAGGATTTAAGATTTATGCAACTATCTGATTATGTGTTACATGTATGATTCTCAGGATTAGATCATTATGGGCTTTAATCCACTATTCACCATACTTAAGGATAACAAACTTACTGGACCGAACTATATTGAATGGAAACGTAATTTGGACATAGTGTTGACTGCTGAGGAGTACAAATTTTGTACTTATGAACCCAAGCCAGATCAGCCTGCTGAAGATGCTCCTGAAAGTGAGAAGGAGTATTATAAGCGGTGGGTTAAGGCTGATGAGATGTCGCGATGTTACATTCTGGAAGCAATGTCGGGTGTCTTGCAGCATCAACATCAGGCTATGCCCACTGCTTCAGATATGCTCTTTAATCTCAAGGAAATTTTTGGAGAACAGAATAGGGCTGCTAGGCAAGTAGAAATGAAGGCTTTAATGAACACTCAGATGGTTGAAGGAACACCTGTAAGGGATCATGTTCTCAGGATGATGTCTCATCTGAATGAGATGGAAATCCTTGGTGCTGATATTGATGGGGAAACCCAGATCGATATCATCCTTATGAGTCTGCCCAAAAGTTTTGAGCAGTTCCGCTTGAATTACACCATGAACAAAAAGATGTATAGTCTCGCGGAACTTCTGACAGAACTTCAGCCAGCTGAAGGACTCTTTAAGCAGAATGTTCAAGTGAATGTGGCTGAGAAAGCTTCTTCCTCTAAGCCGAAAGGCAAGAAGAAGAAAAAGGTTCTGACACAGAAAGCTGGAAAGGTTGCTAATGCAGTGGGAGTTCAAGGTGTTGTGAAAAAGCCTAAGGGCAAGTGCTTCAGGTGCAAGCAGTCAGGTCACTGGAAATAGGATTGTCCTCTTCCTAAGAAGACAAACAATACTGGTATGTCTCTTTCTCTAGTTACAGAAATATATATAGCGGCTATATCTACGAGCACTTGGTGTGTAGATACAGGAGCCACTGACCATGTTTGTAACTCTATGCAGGGGTTCCAGCAATCCAGAATGCTTAGAGATGGAGAGATATATGTGTTTATGGGAGATGCTACGAAAGTAGCAGTAGTTGCAGTTGGAATAATTACATTATCTTTTGGCGATGATAGGATTTTGGTTTTGAACAATTGTCTTTATGTACCTTTGTTTAGAAGGAATTTAATTTCGGTTTCTAAACTTGCCATGGATGGTTATAATGTTTGTTTGGATCGTAATGTTTCTATTATGATGAATAAACAAGTTATATGTTCTGGTACATTGCAAGACAATTTATATATTATTAATCTTGTCCAACCAATGCTGCAACAAAAGGAAACTAATAACATTCTTTTTAGCTCAAATAAAAGAAAGAAACCTTCTGAATTGAACCAAACATATCTTTGGCACTTAAGATTAGGTCATATTAACTTGAGGAGGATTCAAAGACTGGTAGTAGATGGGCCATTAGGCTCGTTGGCAGTGGAGCCATTTCCAGTTTGCGAATCCTGCTTGGAAGGTAAGATGACTAATAGGCTTTTTAAAGCAAAGGGGAATAGAGCTAAAGAAGTGTTAGAATTGGTTCATACTGATTTATGTGGACCTATGAGTATCCAAGCAAGAGGAGGTTATGAATATTTTGTCACTTTTATTGACGATTATTCTAGATATGGATACATTTATTTGTTGCGCCGTAAGTCTGAGTGCTTTGAAAAATTCAAAGAGTACAAAGCAAGTGCGGAGAAGCGACATCTTGGAAAATGTATCAAGTCACTACGATCAGATCGTGGTGGCGAATACTTGCTTGGAGAATTTAGGGAATATTTATCAGAAAATGGGATTGTATCCCAGTTGTCTGCACCTGGCACACCTCAGCAGAATGGTGTAGCAGAGAGAAAGAATCAGACTCTTTTAGAAAGTGTTAGATTGATGATGAGTTATTCAGATTTACCCAAGTCGTTCTGGGGATATGCTATAGAAACAGCGGCTTACCTTCTAAACTTGGTACCTTCTAAGTCGGTTCCAAAGACTCCAATAGAATTGTGGACTGGTAGCAAACCAATCTAAGACATATTCGGATTTGGGGTTGTCCAGCACATGTGCTGAACAAGAACGCGACCAAGTTAGAATCTCGTACAGAAGTAAGGCTGTTTGTAGGCTATCCCATGGGAACGAAAGGTTATTCATTTTATAGTCCTAGGGATCGAGATATCATTGTTAGCACCAATGCTAGATTCTTAGAAGAAGACTATATAATGAACCATAAACCCATGAGTAGTATCGTTTTAGAGGAACTAGTGGGAGGGACAGATAATCCCCAAGTGCCAATAGTACAAGTAGATCAACCACAAGAAAATGCACAACCTGTCACTAATACCACACCGGTGCCTCATCGTAGTGGGAGGGTTGTTCAACAACCAGATAGATTTATGTTTTTGGGAGAGTCCTCGGACTTGGTCTCTGGCGAACATGATGAGGATCCCAGGACATACGAAGAAGCAATTCTAGATAAAGATGCAGATCTTTGGCAAAAGGGAATGGAATCTGAGATGGAATCTATGTATTCTAATCAAGTTTGGGAGCTCGTGGAACCACCCAAAGGTGTAAAACCCATTGGATGTATGTGGATCTACAAGAAGAAAAGAGGATCTGACAAAAGGGTGAAAGCCTGGAAAGCACGACTTGTTGCGAAAGGGTATACTCAGAAAGAAGGGATCGATTATGAGGAAACTTTTCGCCGGTTGTTATGCTTAAGTCGATCCGGATTATTTTATCTATAGCAGCTCATCTCGATTATGAGATTTGGCAAATGGGTGTCAAGACAGCTTTCCTTAATGGAAGTCTTGAGGAAATCAGCTATATGCAACAACCAAAAGGATTCATTAAGGAAGGCCAAGAGCATCTTGTTTGTAAGATTAAAAGGTCTATTTATGGACTAAAACAAATTTCTAGGGACTGGAATATTCGTTTTGATCAGGCAGTCCAGTCATATGGATTTGATCAAAGTCCAAGCGAATCATGTGTGTATAAGAGAAGTGAGGGTAATGCAGTGGTTTTTCTAGTACTGTATGTGGATGACATTTTACTCATTGGAAATAATGTTAAGATGTTTGTTGAGTATTGAATACAGTAAAAGAATACAGAGGGGGGGGTGAATGGATTCTTGAGTTTTTCTTCGGTTTTGAATCTTTGCAGCAAGATAAGTGTGTGAGATATGAAGATGCGGATAATTAAACACAAACACAACACAATATCACTTTAATCTAATATTTTATTAGATAAAGATTTTGCTACAATCTGTGAATACAAATGATAGTATTCTCAGCTTTGTTTTTCTCAGAGAGATATTTTCTGGATATATTTGAGAAACTTCAAAACCTTAACTGCTAAGGAAGTGAGGCTGTATCCTTATAGACATGGATACACCCACTTACTACAAATGAGGTAGGTAAAAACAAAAGCACTTTCCAGTTTGTCTATCTCATTTTAGTAAGAGTCCAAACGGCTACAGATTTGACTTTGAAAAGCCTGTTTAGATCCACTTCTTCAGCTCCTTGTCCCTTGTCTTATCTCTCCAAGCTTCTTTGTAGGCTTTCCAGCATGCTTTATAGGACAGAGTCAAATAAAGTGTGCTGGCTTGTTGCAGGTTTCTGACTTGTACAATTCTTCAGTATTTTGTCCTCAAGAATGTATTCGAGAAGTGACTAAGTGAGTGATTCGAGAACTGGAGTTGACTTGATCGATAACTCTGAGTTCTCGAATAGTGTTATCTTGACATATCGAATCACTTCTCGAACAGCTCTTTTCTCTGGGACTCCTTGAGATATCGAATAGAGCATTTTGACATATCGAATCCCTGAGATATCGAATAGAGCATTCAGAGATATCGAATAGTGTCTTCTGAGATATCGAATCTCTGACTTCTCGAATGCTAGACTTCTCGAATAGACAAATGTACTTCTCGAATTGGTACTTAGGCAAATTCTTCATTTCTTCAAATCCCAACTGTGATTATTTGGCAGTCTTTATCTCCTTGCTTGAGGCATGAACCTTGGAACTTCTTTCAAGCATTATTCTTGACTTTATAATTACAGTAACACAACTAGAATTTGATGCCTATTACAAGTATAGAACAAATAGAAACTCTACAACTAGAGGTTCCCTCAGTTAAGAGGTCATGTAGGTAATGCATAGCATTACACATACTTAGGCTTGTTATTAGATGTATTTAGGCATGCCTCTGTGACTAACAATCTCCCCCAAATTGTGAGTAAGACCCTTAGTCACAATTTCATGTCTGATAACAAGCCTATCATACATAAAGATAAAACTTGACAGTACAGGTATGAATTTCCATCAGCAATTTGGATAGAACTACAGAGTGAGTAATCTTACAGCCTATGATGAAGAACTAGCCATTGTCTTTTGATTCCCTTTCCATAGCTTTGGCTTGAAATTCATCATATTCTTTCTCTCTTCTTTCTTTCTCCTTCCTTGTATTCTCATCCATAGCTTTTATTATTTCTGCCATAGCATCCAATTCTTCAAGCAAAATTGAGTCTTCGAAATCTTCAAGTACTGGTTCCAGAATATTTGCAGGATAGTGGTTGAGTAGATTCATTCTGATGTTGACTTGATTTCCATTCCTCCTCCTATACTTTACCATGTAGGGGTTGAACTGAACTCTACACAAACCCTTTTTCCTCAGCTTTTCTGCTTCACTTTCCAGTCTCTCAATTTCTTTCTCCCTTGCCAGCCATTTCTCAAAACACTCTTTTCTGACTTTTTCTTCATGATCTCTCTTCATTTTCACAAAATCAATTAGCTCCAGTTTCCATACTCTCTCCACTTTATCTTCTGAGCTCAACAGTGCAATGATTCTCTCTATGTCATATAGCTTGCCCCAGTGTTGACATCCTCCTTGTTTGAATTTCTCCTCCCTTCCATCAGAATATTTAATCTCAAGGCAATTATCAACAATGGCAACATGATAGATTCTTTGAGCTTGCAAAAATTGCAGTTGGTCTACATCATAATCTTCATCTAGTGGTTGGAGTTTTAGGCCTGGATAGATTGTCAGGGTCTTTGATGTGGTTGGCTTTGATTTCCTTGCAGCTTGCTTGAACTTGATTCTTTTTACATGATTACTTGGCAGCAGTATGTGACCTTTGTTTGTAGACCATTGTAGTATCCCATTAGCAGTTTGCTTTTTGAAACATACAGATGGTTTCTTGACTTGAATCTTCTTCTCTTCTTGAGGTGGCAAGACAGTTGCAGAAGCCATAGATGCAAATTTTGAAAGGTCACTACTGGCAGCATTCACCCTAGACTTAGAGTCTTGTGTTGTGGTGAGGTTACTGTCAGCAATGCCTGAGGCTTGCTGTCTTCCACTTTTCCTCTCAGAGCCTTTACCTTGATCATCATCATTCTTCCTCTTCTCATCATCCTTCTTCTTCTTCTTGTCTTCATCACCCTTATTACTCCTGTGATGTCTTCTCCTTCCATCACTTTTATCTTCATCCTTGTCTTGATCTTTGCTTGGGTTGAACTTAGCAGTCTCAGATACAATGCCAGTTGCAATATATGACCTGAGATAAGATATAGCTTTTAATTCTTCTGCTGTTCTTGATCCCTTCTTCTTGATCAGTTTCTCAATGATGGCTATGATGAGATTTTTATTTTGAGGAGCTAGATGCTTAGGAATGACCAGCTGCTTGATATCTTCAATTCTTGTTCCAGCCTGGTAGATAATAGTTCTAGGATCTGTGAAAACTTCAGGTAGCCTTGAAGGTTGACCATTCCTCAATTCATCATGAAGACTCTTGTTGTTCTCATTTCCCTTCTCAATTAGTCCAAGGAGCACATTCACTTCTGAGTGTTTTAGACTCTGTAGAGTATTGATGGTTAAGTGCCATATCTTGTTCTTTCCTACCATCAATATCTCCTTGAGCCATAGATCATTAAGCCTCCTTGGTACTACAGTGAGACAGTCAATCTGACTCTTCAAACTCTCATGATATAGCAGAGCATCACCAGCCTGTTCTCTGGAGACTTTCAGAAGCTCCAAGAATGCATCATCATGATAGACATTTGAGTTTGCAATTTCTTGTAGCTTGGCCTCAGTGACCACCTTCACTTCTACTGGCTTGGCACTCTTAGATATTGAGATTTGAGGCTTGTCAGATGGCATACTCCCAGCAACCACTGTGGTTGTGATAGACTGCCTTTGACCATCAGGAGTAGTGATGTGCACAGTTGGTAGAGTGACAACTGGCAGAGAAGTGGGAGGCTCATCAACTTTGTCCTTTCCTTTTCCAGGCACATGAGTAGTAGATTTCAAAGTTCTCTGATGGCCACCCTCAGTGATCTTGATGCCCTTTTCTAGTGGTCTCTCCCCCTTTGGATTTGAGTTCTTTGATATCCTCTTCTCCCCCTTAGGCTTGTTGACAGACACAGGGACTGTAGAAGGCACCTTTGGAGTTGAAGATTCATCAGGTAGAGGGAGACCCATGTGCTTCATCATTGCAGACAACATTGATTGTTGATGCAGAAGAACATCAGCTGTGGTGGTGGCTTGAGTGTTCAACTGCTCAGTCAGAGTTGTCACAGTGTCTGTAAGATGAGCATTGGACTTGTGGAGAGAGACTACCTCCTTTTCAAGAGTATCCACTTTAATGAAGAGTTCATTGGCCTTAAAACCAGATAGGGATTGATCCTTTAGTCTCTGCACTTCGAACCTTGACATCTCATGCACAGGAACCTCAGTGACCAGTTTGTCTCCATATTGATTTGCAAAGAGGGTCCTGAGCATGGCATTGGCATCAGTTGTCTGATCTGATAAGGATTGAAATTTGTGCCCCAGACCTGTGACAGCATCCTTGAGAATAGCCAAACCATTGTCCATCCTGGTGCAAGTAGCATTGCAGGTTCGAATGTCCTTGAGAACAGTCTCTAATTGAGGGAATTTAGCATCAAAAGTCCTCTTGATCTCATGCACCTCCTTGGTTGTAGCTGAACACACTTCATTAATTTCTGTCTTTAAGCCTTTACCAAGGTAGTGTGCAGCCTTGAGAGTGCCTTTATAGCTGTCATTCACTGCTTCAAACACATCAGTAGGGTTGAGAGATTTGGCATTGGACCCTAGTGATGTGATGTACTCTTCTCTGAGATACTGGAGACCTTCTGAGAGAGGGATTGAATTGGTTCCTTGCAGCCAAGCATCGATATTCCCATCTCTCTCAGTTTCATCTATGATCTTCTCCTTCTGTAGCTCTACATCCTCTTTGTGACATAGGAGAATAGCTTCATAGTCTGGATTGGGCATGTTTGCAGTGAGAAGGTGCTGAGCAATTTTTGTGAACTCAGGGATCTGATCCACAACTAAGCTTTGAAGTGCTTCAACCGTCAATTGTGGTGGAACAGACCCTGATCCTGAAGCACTGTCATGTTGCACAGGCTTCAGCCATTGAGACAAAAAGTTAGAGCTAGAGCTAGGCTTGCTAGGCTCCTCAGTTACAGATGCAACTTCTGCAACCGGATGAACAGACTCTACTACTGTTGTCTCCACAGAAGTGGGATGAGTTACAACAGTAGTTGACACAGGCACAGAGTCTCTAGTAAGAACTAGTGAATCCTCTGTGTTTGTGATGGTGTCATTAGGATATGCCCCAGCATGCATTCCCTGACCATCCAAATGTGGTACCTGGGTGGTGAGCAAGGTGTCATGCACCAAGTCACTTGAATTCATTGGCTCATCAAAGGAAAAGAATTCTTGATGATCAATGCCTTGCTCCTCAATTGCTTGAGTTGCAGGCTTCAAAGAAATATGAGTGGTAGATTCTGAAAGAGAAGTGTGTTGTAGACAAGATTTTGGCAACTCCCCCTGAGAAATAGAGGGAGTTTCAGTTATGATGTGCTCTCCACTCAGTGTTGTGCCAGCCTTATCACTCCCTTGTGCTGACTCTTTACAGATAGGTGCATTGGGGAGGATGCTTGATTCTATAGATGCATCCTGTTGAGAGGATACATCTAGTGAGCTGTGTGCCCCTGATTTTACAACTTCAGCCATTTGAGTGACTGAAGAGGTGGTTTTAGACTTCTTCTTCTTCTTTAGGCTTATGATAGGTAACTCAGGTTTCTCACTTTCTAACCCTAGTTCTACAGCCAAGGCTGCTTCAGTTAAGATTTCTAAGGGTTCAGAAGCAACCTGTTTTCTCTTCTTTTTACTAACATCACCCTTTTGAGAGGATGATGCAGTTGGCTCTTTGCTGGATAGAGTGTTTGGCTGAGGGGGTTGGTTAGCAGGCCTTGGGTTAGCACTTTGTTCTCCTTGCTTAGGCTGTGCTAACTGAGATTTTGAATCAAATATTGGCATGTTGTGGGGGTAAGACCTAAACAAACCCTCCATGTGGGGAGTTATGCTAAGTCTTACATCCACATCATTCCTAGTCTCCAAATTACCAAAAATGAGTTTGGTCATGGACCTAGGATAGCCTATTTTACTCTTATCTGCTCCAGGCAATTCAATCAATGAAGCATTTTTAAAGTTAAGTACTGATTGAATAAAGCGAGGAAAGAAAATTTCATTACCTCTCTTGGCTGTGGTCTGACCAAGTCTCCCATAGAGTTCCTGTAGGATGAGAAGTCCAACATCTATCTTTCTCCCATGAGCCAAGGCATAGGCAAGCTGCTGCACGGGTGTACTAATCTGATCAAAGCTTGATTTCCGTGCAGTGAATACATGAAGGAGTGTAGCAAATACAAAGCTCCATTCTTTCCTCAAGAACTTCCTATTCAACTTTCCCAGCTTGATAGTATCAGAGTAGTTGATGAAGTCAAAGAATTCTTCCAACTCATCATTGGAGGCCAGAGCATCATACGTCTCTTGCTGCATATCCAAGGCTTGATTCATGTCTGCAGTGGTGATAGTGATATCCTCTCCTTGAATCTTGCAGTGAACAATATAAGAAGTGATAGCATTCTCAAGAGCGATGACCTCCACAGTAGCAGTCCTCCAGAATTGTTCCAATAGATCTATGTACAGAGTTGGGTTGGCTGAGAGCGCACTCTTGATGTATGATTCAGACAACCACCGAACAAAGCACTTGAAATTGGCATTCGGTGCTTCCACATCACTGGTGATTGCGATGAAATTAGTTTGGGATGGTATGGTGAGTTGAGTGTTTGCCATTTGGGTAGAGAAGAAAAGAGAATTAGGATTGAAGAAGAAATTCGCAGTTAGGGTTTTTCAGAGGTTTCAGGAGTTGAGGTGCTTGAGAAATCGAACGAAATGAATTGAATAGTTGTGAAGTTGTATATATATATATATATATATGAATGTCTTGAGTTGTCGATAGATAAGTGTTCTGTAGCGACAAGTCATTCGAGAAGTATGAAACAACTATTCGAGAAGTCAAGAAAGGCTTATTCGATATCTCAGGCAGTTTTTAACTCACAGCTGGCAGTGATTTAACTCAGAAGAAAATTCAAAGTTAAGAATATATTTTTATGAGTGAAATGAAGTTTTGAATATAAATTCAAAAAGCGATTAAGTGTCAGCGAAAAATCAGCCTTTTCAAATGATTCGATAACTCAAATGCAGTATTTGAGAACTCTATCATTAGAGAACTAAAATACTCTATTCGAGAACTCAAAGTGTGCTATTCGATTTCTCTAAAAGACACTATTCGAGAACTCAAGAGGGTTCTAGATAGGCCTATTCGAGAACTCGAGCCAAGACAAAACAATGAACCATTCGAGAAGTCTGACTTATCGAACTATACTTTTCACTCATAAAATTCAATTTTCACTATCTTTTAAAATTTACCAGAAATATTCACTGAAGAATATTCTACTAAATTAAATAGTGATTCTCTCAAAATTTCACAGAAATTTCAAGCTAAAGATGTATGATTTTCAACATGTGCAGCATTGGAATATTTATACATCATACTCCAGCTAATACTTACTTTAAAAATATTGAGCATTTGATAAGGTAAGTATTTACTGCTACAACAATCTAGTTGATATATTCACTCAGCCAGAATTTGAAGAATTCAGCATTCCAATTTCACTAACCAACCTTGTGAAGGTGGCTTCATCTAGTGGCTTAGTGAATATGTCAGCTAGTTGTTTTTCTGTGGGAACATAATGTAACTCAATGGTTCCATTAGTTGCATGCTCCCTTATGAAGTGATATCTGATGTCAATGTGCTTTGTCCTAGAATGATTGACAGGATTGGCAACTATAGAGATTGCACTTGTGTTGTCACACATGATAGGAATTCTTTCCAACACAAGTCCATAATCTCTAAGTTGGTTTCTAATCCAAAGCACTTGAGCACAGCAACTTCCAGCAGCTATGTATTCAGCTTCAGCTGTGGAAGTTGACACAGATTGTTGTTTCTTGCTGTACCAAGAGACTAACCTTTGTCCAAGAAACTGGCAGCTACCTGATGTGCTTTTCCTATCCACTCTGCATCCAGCATAATCAGCATCAGAATAACCAACCAGATTGAACCCTGTGTCCTTAGGATACCATAACCCCAAGTTTGGTGTGCCTTTCAGATATTTGAAGATCCTTTTTATTGCTATCATGTGTGATTCCTTTGGGTTTGATTGAAACCTTGCACATAAGCATGTAGCAAACATGATATCTGGCCTACTAGCAGTGAGGTAGAGTAGAGAACCAACCATGCCTCTGTAGATTGAGATATCTACCTTTTTGCCCTTAGCATCATCATCTAACTTGGTGGCAGTGGCCATGGGTGTCTTCGCAGGTGAACATTCTTCCAAATCAAATTTCTTCAGTAAATCTTTAATGTATTTGGTTTGACTTATAAAAATTCCATCCTTCCTTTGACTAACTTGCAGTCCAAGAAAGAATGTTAATTCTCCCATCATACTCATCTCATATCTGCTTTGCATGAGCTTAGAGAATTTTTCACACAGCTTCTCATTTGTAGAGCCAAATATGATATCATCCACATAGATTTGAACTAGGATAATATCATCATCATGTTTCTTGTAGAACAGTGTCTTGTCCAGTGTGCCTCTAGTGAATTGATTCTCCAGTAGAAATTGTGATAGTGTGTCATACCATGCCCTGGGAGCTTGCTTGAGTCCATACAATGCTTTAAGTAATCTGTAGACAAAGTGGGGAAACTGTGGATCCTCAAAGCCAGGTGGCTGTTGCACATATACTTCTTCTTCCAACTCCCCATTCAGGAATGCACTCTTGACATCCATTTGATAGACCTTGAAATTAGAATGTGCAGCAAATGCCAAGAAAATTCTGATGGCTTCTAGTCTAGCAACAGGGGCAAAGGTCTCATCATAGTCAATACCTTCCTGTTGAGAGTATCCTTTTGCAACCAACCTTGCTTTGTTCCTTATGACTACACCATTTTCATCCATCTTATTCCTTAGAACCCATTTAGTTCCAACAACGGTTCTATCCTTTGGTGCAGGCACTAGTTCCCATACTTTGCTCCTTTCAAATTGATTTAGCTCCTCTTGCATAGCAATTATCCAGTCAGGATCCAACAATGCATCATCAAGTTTCTTAGGCTCAACTTGGGATGGAAAGCAGCCATAGAGACATTCATTTATAGTTGCTCTCCTTGTCCTTACTCCTGCATTTGGATTTCCAATTATCTGATCTGCAGTGTGTGATCTATCCCATTTCCTTGTATGTTCAGATTGATTTCTCATCCTTGATGTTGCTTCATCATTTAGATCATGATCATCTACATTTCCTCCCCCTGTGAAGTTGTCACTCCTCACAGGTGTATCTTGGATGCTTGTTTCTTCATTGTTGGTTGACACAGGTTCTTCATTCACTTGAGTTTGTTGGATTATGAGTTCAGATTCACTTTCAATCTCCTCATCAGAATCATCTAGATTGTCAAACTTCAAGGGATCTTTATCTTCATCATTGGCTTCTTCTAATCCAGGTAGTTTGCTGTCATCAAATGTTACATCTGTGCTCTCCATTACCTTCTTTTGACAAATGACATAAACTTTGTATGCAATTCTTTCCATAGAATAGCCAAGAAAGATTCCTTCAAATGCCTTTGCATCAAACTTTCCAACATATTCTGAATTATCTTTTAGCACAAAGCACTTGCTTCCAAAAGTATGAACATACTTTAGAGTAGGCTTCTTTCCAGTCATCAAGTTGTAAGGTGTCTTTCCAGTGTTTTTGTTGATGAGGGTTCTGTTTTGGATGTAGCATGCAGTGCTCACAGCCTCAGCCCAAAAACATGTAGGCATTCTTGCATCAAGTAGCATTGTTCTAGCAGCCTCTATCAGAGTCCTATTCTTTCTCTCAACAACTCCATTTTGTTGTGGAGTCCTTGGAGCTGAGAATTGTTGAGAAATACCATTTTCTTTGCAGAATGCTCCAAGCATGGCATTTCTGAATTCTGTCCCATTATCACTTCTTAATGCAATCACACTTGCATTTATGGCTTTTGCTTCTTTGTCAACTTTCTTTATGTGCTCAATGATTACTTGTGGAGCCTCATCCTTTGATGCCAGAAATTCTACCCATGTATACCTTGTAAAATCATCAACCATCACTAGAGCATACTTCTTCCTTCCTAGTGACATAATATTGACAGGCCCAAACAAATCCATATGAATCAGTTGCAGGGGCTTGGTTATAGATGTCACTGTTTTTGACTTGTGGCTTGATCTTTTCATTTTTCCCTTTTGACACGCCTCACACACTCCTTCTTGACAGAATTCAAGTGTGGGCATGCCTCTCACTAACTCCCTTTTGACTAGGGAATTAATGGCTTTGAAGTTCAGGTGTGATAGCTTCTTGTGCCACAGCCAACTGTCTTCATTTGATGCTTTTGAGTAGAAGCAACAAATTGTGTCCTTGCTTGCAGAGTCCATATTGGCTACAAACAGGCTTCCCTTCCTTACTCCAGACAGAGCAAAATCACCAGTCTTCTTGTGGGTGATCAAACATTCATCTTTGTCAAAGTTCACTTTGAAGCCTCTGTCAGTGAATTGACCAACACTCAGTAGATTATGCTTGAGCCCCTTGACCAGTGCTACATTCTCAATGATGACATTTCCAATTTCCAACTTGCCATATCCCAGTGTGTTGCCAATGCTGTCATCTCCAAAAGCAACCATTGGGCCAGCCTTTTCCTCATACTGTGATAGCAGGGCCATATCACCAGTCATATGATTTGAGCATCCACTGTCCAAAATCCACATGACCTTCTTTTTACTTTCTTTGCCCTGCAAACACAAAGGTATTACTTTTCCTTTGGTACCCAAACGAGTTTGGGTCCATGTGACTTAGTGACAGTTTTATCAAAATCAGCATGCTTATCAGTTTTCTTGATGTTGGTCTTCTTGTCACTGTTGGGAGTCTTAGAATCAGGGTTCTTAGACTTAGGTGACAGAGGTACCTTCCTAACTTTAGGAGGACTTGAAGACTTTGTCCTTGTGTAGTGTGTGTGAACATTATGATTGATACAGCCCTCCATGAATTGTCTTCTCAAATTAAAGCAGCTAGTTATCACATTCATGTTACATGGCATACAATCAAGTTTATCACAGAAAGGAGAGTCTCTATGTCTTAAAGGCACAGAGCAATCATAGAATGGTTTAGCAACACTACCAGATGGTTTCTTGCAAGCATGAATCAAATGATTAGAGCTAAAACAGTTTTGACAAACTTTCCTAGGAGCATTTGGCACATAAGCATAGTTGTTATCTTTGTTAATCCCTAATTTGCCATTCCTGTTTGGTCTCTTATTAGTCACTTTCTTCTTAGTCTCATAATTTCCAGCTGAAACAAACTTTACAGGTTTCTCAAGTCTAGGTCTACCTCCTACTGGCTCCTTGGCTTTGGTTTTGACATTCTTACTCTCAGAGGATGCTTGTTGTTCATTTGATTGTGCCTCATCTTCATCCTCCAACATTTGCTTGATGAGTAAGGCATCCTCATCAATCTCAAGTGTTGGTGTTTTAAATATTGGATTCTCAGTCTTTTTCAAAACCTGAGGCACCTCCTCTTGAACAACAATGTCATCTTCAATGACTGCATAGCCTTTCCTCTGTTTAAGAGTGTCATAATCAAGTCCAATGGCAGCCTTAGGTCTAGCTAGATTTTTCTCATGATAAGACTGCAATAGACTAGAGGAATTCTTAAATGTTTTCAACTTAAATTCATTTTCAGCTAATTCATCCCTAAGAGCTTTCTCAACTTGACTAGCACATAGAACTTTGTTCTTTAGATACTCAATCTCTTGTTTAAGATTTTCTATTTGCACAGTAGTTAGCTCTAGTTCCTCATTTCTCTTATTTAACAGTTCATTCCTAGTAGACAGTTTAGCAATCTCTTCATTAGCAGCAGTCATACTAGTATGAATGTTAAACATCTCAACGGATAGTTGTTCAACCAAAGATTTATATTCAGAAACAGACATGTCTATGGTAGTGAGAGATGGTACCTGTGAGTCTGATGTAGATGGTTCTTCCTTGGAATTGGCCATCAAGGCATAGTTGCAGAATTCTTGTTCTTCCCCATCACTGTCAGAATCATCCCAACACTTCCCTTCAGCTATGTAAGCCTTACCTGGTGTCTGCTTCTTTAGAAGGGCCTCATACTTAGCTTCAAGCTCAAGAAACTCCTTATCCTTCTTTTTAGGCTTCTTGCATTCACTGGCAAAATGCCCTAGGTCATTGCATCTATAACATCTTACAGATGACCTATCCACATAGCTGGTTTTGAATCTGTTCTTGTTTGTTTTCATAGGTGCCTTGCCCTTGTTGAATGAATGATTTTGAGGTCTAGGCTTGAAGGGCTGATTCCTCTTGAATCTGATGTTTGGAAATTTTCTAGCCATAAAAGCATATGATGTATTTTCCATGCCATCCAGCTCTTCAAGAGTGTAGAACTCATCTTCTTCCTTGTCATCAGCAGGTTCAGTCACTACTTCCTCAGTTTCTTCATCATCTACTATCTCTTCTATTCTCAGCTGACTTGCAGATGCTTCCAGGTCTTGAATAGATTTGTTGACAATCAAGGCACAGGATGTGTTTATCATTCTGCCTTGGTTAGCTTGGATAGCCCTCTTTTGAAGCAACTCAAGCTCGTGTGTCTTTAAAACCCCATAGAGCACATCATACGTGACTTTGTTCAAATCTCTTTCTCTTAGAGATATGACCCTTTGCTCTAGATGGTTTGGTGACGATAGTAGAAACTTCATATTTAATTCCTTAGTGCTGTAAACCTTCCCATTCATTTGGAGCTCAGTCACCAGCTTGTGAAATCTCTCAAACATATCAGTGATACTTTCCTTGGGCTGTGCCATGAACGCCTCATACTGTGTGACCAGTATCTGTTTCTTATTTTCTCTTACCTCCTCTGTCCCTTCACATAACACCTCGATGTGATTCCACATGTCCTTGGCTGATCTGCATGATGCTACGTTGGCAAACATCGACATATCCAAGGAGTCTATGATTAACAACATGAGGTGGCTGTCTAGGGCAATCTTTTCCTTCTCTGAGTCCGTCCATTTGGATGGCTCTTTTGGAACGTATGATCTAGGAATGACTACTGCGCCCACTGTGGATTCAGCAACTTCTTGTTGTGGTATGAATGGACCATTCTTGAGAATGTCAGGGTAGAGAGGATTGGCAGCTTTGATGAACAACAGCATTTTTATTTTCCAGAGGTTGTAATTCTCTTTGTCGAACTTAGGGACCTTTACCGTACCTGTAGTCTTTGGTGTATTCGAACTCATGATCGTTTTCTGTTTAGATTAAACAGCCTGCTTTGATACCACTTGTTGAGTATTGAATACAGTAAAAGAATACAGAGGGGGGGGTGAATGGATTCTTGAGTTTTTCTTCGGTTTTGAATCTTTGCAGCAAGATAAGTGTGTGAGATATGAAGATGCGGATAATTAAACACAAACACAACACAATATCACTTTAATCTAATATTTTATTAGATAAAGATTTTGCTACAATCTGTGAATACAAATGATAGTATTCTCAGCTTCGTTTTTCTCAGAGAGATATTTTCTGGATATATTTGAGAAACTTCAAAACCTTAACTGCTAAGGAAGTGAGGCTGTATCCTTATAGACATGGATACACCCACTTACTACAAATGAGGTAGGTAAAAACAAAAGCACTTTCCAGTCTGTCTATCTCATTTTAGTAAGAGTCCAAACGGCTACAGATTTGACTTTGAAAAGCCTGTTTAGATCCACTTCTTCAGCTCCTTGTCCCTTGTCTTATCTCTCCAAGCTTCTTTGTAGGCTTTCCAGCATGCTTTATAGGACAGAGTCAAATAAAGTGTGCTGGCTTGTTGCAGGTTTCTGACTTGTACAATTCTTCAGTATTTTGTCCTCAAGAATGTATTCGAGAAGTGACTAAGTGAGTGATTCGAGAACTGGAGTTGACTTGATCGATAACTCTGAGTTCTCGAATAGTGTTATCTTGACATATCGAATCACTTCTCGAACAGCTCTTTTCTCTGGGACTCCTTGAGATATCGAATAGAGCATTTTGACATATCGAATCCCTGAGATATCGAATAGAGCATTCAGAGATATCGAATAGTGTCTTCTGAGATATCGAATCTCTGACTTCTCGAATGCTAGACTTCTCGAATAGACAAATGTACTTCTCGAATTGGTACTTAGGCAAATTCTTCATTTCTTCAAATCCCAACTGTGATTATTTGGCAGTCTTTATCTCCTTGCTTGAGGCATGAACCTTGGAACTTCTTTCAAGCATTATTCTTGACTTTATAATTACAGTAACACAACTAGAATTTGATGCCTATTACAAGTACAGAACAAATAGAAACTCTACAACTAGAGGTTCCCTCAGTTAAGAGGTCATGTAGGTAATGCATAGCATTACACATACTTAGGCTTGTTATTAGATGTATTCAGGCATGCCTCTGTGACTAACAATGTTGTCATCAGTAAAGGCATGGTTGTTCAAACAATTTGAAATGAAGGACTTAGGTGAAGCGGCATACATCCTTGGGATCAAAGTAATAAGGGATCGCAAGAAAAGGATGTTGGCTTTATCTCAAGAGCCCTACATTGATGAAGTATTAGCTCGTTTTAACATGCAGAACTCTAAGAAAGGTTTTCTACCTTTTAAGCATGGAGTGGCTCTATCCAAGGAGCAGTGTCCTTCGACACCTAAGGATATAGAGAGCATGAAAGCAGTTCCTTATGCTTCAGCATGTGGAAGCTTAATGTATGCTATGCTATGTTATGTACGAGGCCTGACATCTGCTTTGCTGTAGGCATGGTTAGTAGATATCAGTCAAACCCAGGTCAGGAACATTGGAGTGCAGTAAAAACTATACTCAACTACCTGAGAAGGACTAAGGAGTATATGTTAATTTACAAGGCCTCAGATCTATTTCCTTTGGGATATACTGATTTAGATTTTCAATCAGATAGGGATAAGAGGAAATCAACCTCGGGATATGTTTTTACTTTGGGAGGTGGAGCCGTTATATGGAGGAGTGTAAAGCAGAAATGCATTGCAGACTCTACCATGGAATCCGAGTACGTGGCGGCCTCTGAGGCTGCGAAGGAGGCTGTATGGTTCAGGAACTTCCTTTTGGACTTGGATGTGGTACCTAATTTGCCTAGGAGCTTGACAGTGTATTGTGATAACACTGGTGCTGTGGCAAATTCGAAGGAGCCTCGAGATCACAAAGCAGCTAAACATATTGAACGTAAGTATCATCTCATATGAGGAATCGTAAAGCGAGGAGATATAGTTGTGGCTCACATATCATCTGAAGACAACTGGGCAGAAACTTTCACAAAGAGCCTGCCAGCCAAAGTTTTTGATAGGCATGTGGAAGCGATAGGAGTCAGATGGATGGACACATAGTTTTTTGTGTAATAGTGGATTAAATAAACACTGATATACTCATAGAATATTTTGAGTATAAGTGGGAGATTGTTGGTGTATACTGAAAATATTTATTTGAAGTATATACATTTATTTCTGGCCTATTTTATTGAGAATCATTTAAATGTTTACATGTTGTCTAAATATTATATATTGTGAATAATCTAGTATCAAATGGGATACAGAATATTAGATTATTAAATACGGTTTATATAATATAATAAGGTTCACAGCACAGGTAGAGTTAGACAATCCACTGGAATGGCTGTAGTATTATTTAGATTAGTTTATATTGACTAATAAATAATACTAGTATACTTTGTGTATATTGAACAGGATCAAATTTAGAATTGTTCCCTTATACTGATTAAGAAGGTGAACAAAAATTCTATGTTATTATTAATGCTTAGGTTCTTAATCCAGATATAGTAATTGACACGTGTATATTATTTACATGCTTTGATTTATATATGAAATAATTCTTTTGATTTATTTCATTATATTTTGGGTGATGAAATAATATATATGGTGAATATTTTTTATTGAAGGAATCCATGTCCTGATAATATTCGGGTTAATGATGTCCCCTTGAAAGCTCAAAAAGATTTAATTATGTGAAACCCTGCAGGTGGATTTATTCCGGCATAATTAAATAAAGGTTGAGTGGATGATCAAGGATAAAAGATATTAATTAAATGAATTATCAGTAATTTATTTAATTAATGGACATGCGATATTTTAAACATGGGGAATTTAATAAGCAAATAATATTGGAACTGAATTAATTAATTAAATTACAGTATTAGGAAAGGTAGTGCAAATATTAATTCTTTAGTGGATTGAATTAATATTTAATTACATTGGGTTATGCCCAAGATGTAATTAGAAGGCCCAACCTAATTGTCCATGATCCCTATTGTAGCCTATATATATTCTTATTCTCTTCTTGCCGGGGTTGGTCGAAAAAAATATAGTAGCCACCCAGGAGCAAGAAGAGAGGTGAACTTGAGAAGACGAAGGCCACACTTCGCTCAAGGGAATTTGGGAATACAATAGAAGAGCGTGGAATCAACCGTTAACAAGGTGACTTTTCTATTCGTACTCGTTAATTTATTGTATCAAAAATCGCAATGCCAAGATCTGATTGTCCCAACAGTAACATATCAACTCTGGTGTGGGTGGCAAGCTAGAGGTGAGCAGATTGAGCTATATCTGCGATGTGCACAAAGGTTAATCAAAAAGTTTAACAATGTCAAGGTGGTTCACATTAGAAGAGAAAAGAATCAAGGAGCAGATGCACTGGCAAAATTGGGGTCGCGTCGCGAGGCCACACTACGTGGAATTATCCCACTGGAAATTCAGACAAAGCCCAGTGTACCGGAGGAGTTCATTATGGAGATAGCGACCCCAGAATCGACTTGGATGACCCCAATATGGGAATATGTGAAAAATGGAGCTCTGCCTCAAGTTAAGAAAGAAGCGAGGAAGATCAAGTATCAGGCAGCTCGCTATGTCATTTATGATGAAGTCTTGTATCGAAGAGGATTTAACATCCCACTCCTGAGGTGTGTAGATGGGGAAGAGTGTAATTACATTCTCAGAGAAGTCCATGAAGGGATATGCGGCAATCACAAAGGGGGTAGCTCGCTAGCCCAGAAAATTCTTCGCCAAGGGTATTATTGGCCTACGCTAAAAAGGGATGCATTTGAGTTTTCAAGAAAATGAGATGCCTGTCAGAGGATCTCTAACTTCAGCAACGTCCCTGTCTCTCAACTTACCTCGCTAACGTGCCCATGGACCTTTGCTATGTGGGGGTATCGATCTAATTGGAGAACTCCCAAAAGGTAAAGGAGGACTTAAATATGCAGTAGTGGCCATTGACTATTTCACCAAGTAGGCCGAGGCCGAGCCACTTGCAACTATCACTGCAAAGAAGCTCAAGGACTTCATTTACAGAGCAATTGTGTGTCGCTATGGGATCCCATATCAACTCATTTTAGATAATGGAAAGCAATTTGACAGCAAGGAAATGAAAGAATTCTGTGAAAATCTGGGGATAAAAAAGAGTTCCTCAGTCGTGAGCCACCCTCAGACGAATGGTCAAACTGAGGCTGTAAACAAAATCATAAAACACACTTTGAAAGCCAAACTGGAAGAGATCAAGGGTAATTGGTCTGAGGAGTTACCAAGGGTTTTGTGGTTATACAATACGACCCCAAGGTCGACCACAAGGGAAACACCATTTTCACTTACTTATGGATGCGAGGCCATGGTGCCAGTCGAAGTGGGCTCAGGGTCATTTAGAAGAGAACATTACGATCCCGAGGCAAACGAGGTCAATCATAGGTTTTATTTGGATATGATAGAGGAAACTAGAAGCGAGGCCCAGCTACGCCTCTTAGCCTATCAACAACGAACAGCGAGGTACTACAACGGAAAGGTAAAAGCGCGACCTCTACATACAGGTGACTTAGTACTTAGAAGAGTCATGCCTAACACAAAGGTCCCAGGTCATGGAGTTTTTGGCGTTAATTGGGAAGGACCTTACAAGATCTATGCTACTCTTTCAGAAGGTACCTACTACCTCACTGATATGAAAGACAAAGTTATTCCGCGAGCTTGGAATGCGGAGCATTTGAGAAAATACTATCAGTAAAGGCCTCGCCTCTGGTAGCCTCTTTCTACGACTACTTAGCTTGAATAATTCATACAAAGTACCGGGGGGTAGTGATCATATAGACACCTCCCCTTTATGATGTAATGACTTTCGGGCCTCGCCCCTACTTATCAACTACTGGGCCTCGCCCCACTTATCAATGAAAGAGTTCGTTTGCTTTATGAATTGCTTACTTGTGCTTTCAAAATTAGCTTGCTTGTCTATCAGCATTTACATTTCAAGGTCCAAGCCATCTCAACGATGCTAGGATCGCAATCCAAAACATCTCAAAGTAGCTGCTCACATCTTAAATTATTTGCAACAATCAAAGGAATCTAAGCTAAGGAATACATGTTTGAACTACTCAAAGCACTTCGCATCTGCGAGCACAGTCTATATTACAGCTGTAGTATGTTAATGAAGATAATCCACATGAAGATTTAAAGGAAAAGAATACTTTTACAAGGCTAAATGAAATGGAAGCAAAAGCAATGGTATTGAATGAAGCAAAGATTAAATTAACAGTTAGCAGATCGCCACGCGATCCCAGAATTCTTGGACAACAAAAAATATTCTTACAACTTACGAGGCATTAAAGGGGAGCCCGCATCCCAAAATTCAAGTATTCAAATTGACCAACCTAAAATTAATTCAGGAAACTGTTTCATTTTGATTAGCATTGGCGGCAGCCTCATTTGCTAGTCTCGCTTCTTCAGCCAGTCTTGCCTCCTCGGCATCCTCTTCCGCGATCTCCTGCTTTAGAATCTCAGCATAGTCAGCATTTTCAGGCCCAGGCCGGTTTCAAAGTCGGGGATCGCACGAATGAATCCCTTCATGAAAGTGACTTGGCCTTGGGCAAGGAATTTCTCTTCAGCAGATGTTAACGATGCCTGCGCAGCAGTCAGATCGCTTTTGAGCTTTGAGATCTCCTCATCCTTCTTCTTAGCAGCCTCTTCACTAGATTTCTGCAGCTCCTTGAGGGACTTTTCAAATTCGTTCCTCTCCCTGCGAACGGTCTTCAAGTCTGTACGAATATACGCAGTCTCATGGGATAGCTGCTTCTTGTACTCACCCTGAAGGGATCGTTTATCCTCAGCTTTTAGGAACTCTAGGACCTTGTTCTTTTTGTCCAGCTGAAAAAAGTGTTTAGTGTGCGCAGCCTGGCGGATGAAGGCTTCAGCAACGGGTCAGAGCTTTAGCATTTTCGTCAGGGGTCGCTTTCCACCAGTTAGAAGTCTCGACTTCTTCTGTGTACTTATTTCCCAACGCAGCGAGCAGATGCTGAGAAGGGGTAGCGGCTGTGACCCCTGAAGGCAATTGGGAAAGCAAATCTGGTTGCCCGTCCTTTTTGGCTCGTTTAAGAGGGCTCTATTCATCGAGGCCAAGGACTTGATCTTCAGCGTGGCTGGTTTGAGGAGGCGGATCATTGATTATTCTTTGCTGAGAAGCTGTTTTTGGAGGAATTGGTGCTTTTAGCGCAGAGGCTGCCTTCGAAGTTAAATTTTTGGAGGCACCTCGTTGGAGAAATGGAGGAACTTGACCAGTTCGGTTCGACATGCCTGTACAAGAAAAATAAAAGGCAAGTTACAGAACAGTTCAAAAAATCTGGCACAAAGTATGATAATCAAGATACAAAATTGAATGACAATTATGCATGTAGAGAGAAAAAGAAATGTGATGCAATATGCAAAAAGTGGGGTGGAATCATATCGCTATATAAGAATACCCTCTTCATCTGTTATCTCAACATGTACGAGGCCTCTTCTCGTAACTTTCTTTTCTTCGAGGCCCGCCTCGTGTTCGAAGGCCCCGCTTCAGGAGAGGCACCTACTCCCTCCTTGAGGAATCCACATTCTGTTAGGTTATCTAAAGAAAGAAGAGTCCTAATGTTTCTATCTTCTTCGGTGGATTTTATTAACACGTCGTCGGCTCATTGTTTTTCTGCACCTTTAAAGACGGTGCGAACTGGACCAACTGCGATGTCAATGGAGTTGTTAGTTTTGAAAAATATGAGAAGAGAATGGCTATCTTAAGAGGTAAGTTACCTGGAAGATAGTTGAAACTTGTTTTAACTCGGGGAACCTCATGGACATAGAAGAAGGGTTCTTTCCACGAGCCCGCATTGTTTATCCCACCAGGAAGAAGGTTTTTTCTATTGAATTCTGGCCATACAGAGAAGTAGACATAGCCAAAGTCTTTGGCCCCACATCGCATGAGCTGAATGAAGTAGCCCATCGTCTTCGCATCCATGGGCGGATATCGAAGCTTGTGATAGAGTATGTACAAGGCAATCATGGATCGATAGCCATTTGTGCTAATCTGAATGGGGGCTAGAAAATATGTCTCGCTGGCGTCGCGAATGAAGGGGTGAAGAGGCGAAGAGACGCCAATCTTCATTAAGGGAACTGTCAAAACCATCCTTGGTACCCTGCCTCCATTCTCTTTATGGGTAAAGCGATAACATCGCATGGCCTTTTTAGGAAGGATGATTTTACCTTCGGGCCTAAATCTAGCGTTTCACAATCAAGGTTGAGGACATATCGCGACACGCGAGTGTGCGGGGCACACCGGGCTTCACCTTGGAACCAGGTGGGATTTCTTCAGGGCGAAGCCCCCCACATATATAACACCCTCGAGCTCTGGCTGAGGGGTTGGAATGTAAGGATTAGGCGAAGCCTCCGGAACATAATCGTAATCCTTGAAATTTACCACTCTTGACACCTCGTCAAGACCTCCATCATCTGAAGAAGGCTCTTCGTAGTCATCATCATCGGAGTCGACTTCGTTATCGGCACCGCCTTCAATATCATAATAGGCATCACCTAATGAATCTATCGGAGAATCGCTTATATGGATGGGCGACATGGCTTGAGGATGAGGTATTCTAGCAAGAATTTCTGCTGCTTGAGAGCTAAATGCCTCTCCTTTCTTTGTCAACGCATCAATCTCACGTTTGGTATCAGTCATCTCGATGTGAGGCTCGTTATAAGCTGGGAGCACATCTAAGGATTGATCACGTGAGCTCGCAGGGCGCTTGGATCGCCATTTATCTAAGGGTACCTCTCTGGTGTAATCCTCATGTGACCATTGCGATCGAAATATAATCTGAAGGAGCTTTCTCTCGTACTCATTGCCCTCGCGATGTTTGCAGCAGCCTCGTTGCTAATTCGAACGTTTGGAAGAGAAGGAGTCCTCGAGCTATCATCGTTCGACATCTGAAAAGAATTGAAATGATTAAGTGTGTGCTCTTACAGAAAGCAAATGAAGGGAGAAAAGAATAAATAGACAGAAGGGCTCTATGTGTGTTCGCTTCGTTTGTAGGAAATAATGGAAGGTTCATATTTCTAAATTAGTTAGGATTGCATCTACGTTCCTAAAGGAGGGATCGCATTATTATCGTAGCGAGGACGGGATCGCACATTAAAATGGATGATATGGGATCGCAGTTAAAATGGATCGCATCGTATACAATTAAAGTTATCTAATCATGCAAGTATGATGAAGAACAACAATTTAAATGCAAATGAAGAATGGGGACTTACTTTTTCTTGAAGAAAATTGAGGGAATCTGGAGAATTTTGAGGTCGCTGGTGATAAAGCTTGAAAATTTCTTGCGTTTGATCTGGGAGCAAACTGGCAGCACTTCGGTAATGTGTTCGTGAAGATAAAAAAGGAAATGATAATGACAGGGGTATATATAGCCCACCAGGAGAGAGAAAGACATGAACACGTGTCAAGAAACTATTGTGAATGCTGGTATAGGTGAAGAAACTTATGGCCTAAGAAACATTGTCCTGGAAAACCTAGAAGCAAGCCCTAAGCTTTCTCATTCTTTATCGGATATGGATGATCTTTGTTTCGATACTCTAGATAGTATCTTTGCTAGATCAACGATATCTCCATCTCAAATTGACATTCTTGAAGTGAATGTTTCTTTTCTAGCACCAGCGCCATCACTAACAGCTCGAATAGTTAATCGCTACAAGATGAGGCCAGATGTTAAGACCTTCAATCTTTGTGGTATGGGCTGCAGTGCAAGCATTGTCGCAATTGATGTTGTTCAACATTTGTTTAAAACCTATAAGAATTCAAATGCGATTGTTGTGAGCACTGAATCAATGGCTGCTAATTGGTACTGTGGACAGGAAAGATCAATGATGATGTCGAATTACCTGTTTCGTTCAGGTGGTTGTTCTATGCTTTTTACGAACAACACAAGTCTTAAAAGCAAAGCAGTCTTGAAGTTGAAGTGCATGATTCGTACTCATAATGGCTCGGATGATGAAGCTTATGGATGTTGCATCCAAGATGAAGATGATCTTGGATACAGAGGGGTTTCGCCTCACTAAAACCCTCACAAAGGTAGGTGTTCGTGCATTAACTCAAAACCTACAAATTCTTGTGCCTAGAGTTCTACCAATTCGAGAATTACTTCGATATGTAATCGTCTTATCACCATTTTGGAAAAAAACCAATAGTGGTCAGTGTTATGCCCAAATCTGGCATAATGATTATCATGATTAATTAGCTAAATTAACGGTTCGTAATTGACTATGTGCCTAGAAGATGACAATTGGGTCACTAAAGTCCGCTATTGGAATCAGCCCGGCACAACTACAGGGCCACCTCGCTCGTGATCCGGTCTAAGGGATCGCTTCGCTGGCACTCCCTCTCATGGATCGCTGTCTATAATCTAAATTGGGATCGCTATCTCACCCTTTACTAGAAGGCTCATGGCCAGACCCAAGGTCGCATGAGCAGCTGGACATTAGGGATCGCTTCGCATGGCCAGGCCCCTCGAGGTCGCATGCTAGGCTCCACTTCGCTTCTCTAACCATGCGAGACCATCGGTTTCCTTCTATTAGTCATGGATCATGGATAGAATTAATGATTCATTGCCATGTCAGCCCTACACGAGTGGGCTTGGGCCATGATTTATCTTTTAAAACCCTAGCCCGTCTAGGTAACTTGCTGTCCAAGAACTACGTACGGCTTGATCCCTATAAATAGGGTACGTAGGCACCTTGATACGGATGAGAAACAGTTAAACCTGAAAACACCTATCAAGCTCAGCCACATCTAAACATACAAACCCTAATCCTTGTTCTTCTTTTATTAGCAAAATATCCGTATTTTGCTCCGATAATCCAGTAAACCTCCAAAATATTGTTATACAATATTCTCCCTATAACAGTCAGCTTGGAGGGTTGAATCTAAAAACTGGTATCGAACACTTCTGTATTCACCCGGGTGGAAGAGCTGTAATTGAAGAGTTGGAAGAGTCTAGGGCTTAAAGAGTACGACATTGAACCGGCTCGAATGGCTCTTCATCGATTCGGGAACACGTCTGCAGGTGGTTTATGGTATGTTTTAGGTTATATGGAGGCTAAAAAGAGGCTGAAAAAGGGTGATAGGATTTTAATGATTAGTCTTGGTGCTGGGTTTAAGTGCAACAACTGTGTGTGGGAAGTGGTAAGGGACTTGGAGAACGGTAATGTGTGGAAAGATTGTATCGATAATTATCCTCCCGAAAACACAACCAATCCTTTTACTGAAAGGTATGGTTGGATCAATGATCCGAGCCTTGAATCAATGACAATTAATGAAATTAGAGACAAATTCAAGGATTTGATTCAGTGAAATATTTGATTTATATGTAAGCTCATGCAGTGCTTTCAGTTTGTTTTTATTTCTTTAAAGTTGTGTGTACGTCCAATTGTCTGCATAGCAGTTACTGTATCCAAATAAAAGGAAAGGTCATGTATATTGGCCAGATATTGCATCTAATGTTTCTAAATAAGTATTTATCAAAAGATTACATATATGAAAGTGTTAATTATTCTATTCTCTCTAGCCTTTTATATACTGTATTCAAGGCGACTAGATTAGTTTAAAGCCAAAAAGTTTGATAATGCACATAAGAAGCAGGTAGCTACAGCCCAAACCCAGTTATTTAACATGTTACAGCAGTACAAGAAGCCCAAAATGTCTCACAATTAAACCAACTAAAATTTCAGTCTTTTTGAATTAATTGGAAAGCCACTAGTCTCGATCTCGAAACACAAGCAAAGACGCAAAGCGAAGTACTCTGTAACTTGCATTGCATCTTCCAAACACTGTCCTTGAATCGAAATGCAGACAAAGCATATGCATCTTCATTTTCTTAATCTCCATATCCACAAGCAGACCATAACTGGATTTACTGCAAATTAATATGCATTTAATTTTCAGAATTTTTGCCATTTAAAAAAGATCATATGCAGATTAGTATTTATATACAGGGAATCAAGATAAGGCCACTTTGATCAAAATAAAGGGAGTAGAAAAAAAACAGAAAATCTATAAAATAATTAGAGAACAAAAAAAAATTACAAGAAAGAGAAGAAATTGATTAAAAGAAAAAGACTACAACCCATTTATGATTTACCATACCCAAGACCACTTCAATTCCAAGATTCAGTGTAGTGCTGCATTTATTCATTTAACTTGCTACATATTATAAGATCAACCGGAACACAGTAAACGCTTTCCTGAGGTTTACAATTACAGCTGGTTACCGAACGAGCTGTTCGCGAATAAACTCGAGCTCGGCTCGAGCTCGGCTCGGCTCGTTAAGAGCTCGAGTCGAGCTCGAACAAGATTTTTGTTTGTTAAGTTTAACGAGCTCGAGTCGAGCTTTAGGGAGTTCGGCTCGAGCTCGGCTCGTTAAATCTCGAAAAAAATTAAAATTTTTACATTTTATTTTTTTATCTCCAACCAAATTAATTTTTTATTTTTTCAAAATTTGGGAATATCACTAAATTAGATATATTTTGACATTCGTACAGTTGGATCGTCGAGAAATATTTTCAAAAAAATAGAAACAACAATTCGTGACAAAGCAGTAGTTACTATATTACTAGTTAGAATAATAGTGATCTACTAAGATCTCCAACCAAATTAATTTTTTATTTTTTTAAAATTTGGAAATATCAATAAATTAGATATATCTTGACATCCGTACAGTTGGATCATCGAGAAATATTTTTAAAAAAATAGAAACAATAATTCGTGACAAAGCACTAGTTACTAGTACTAGTTAGAATAGTAGTGATCTACTAAGATCTCCAACCAAATTAATTTTTTATTTTTTGAAAATTTGGGAATATCATTAAATTAGATATATCTTGATATTCGTGCGGTTGGTTCGTGAACAACTCGAGTTCGGCTCGGTTCGGTCAAAGCTCGGCTCGGTTCGTTAAGAAATCAGCTCGGTTCGTTAAGATCAAAGCTCGGCTCGGTTCGTTAAGGTCAAAGCTCGGCTCATTTCGGTCAAAGCTCGGATCGGCTCGGTTCGTGAAAAACCATATTTACAATCTCCAAAATGTCTTCAGAAGACTTTTCTGCTGAAAAGTCAGAGAAGACAATCTTTTAAGTTTTTTAGGTGCAGACGAAGTCCTCAGGGCATTAAATGATCCCCATTACTAGATTATCACTAAAGCCATCGTCCAATACCTCAACGTCAAGTAGATGACCAACAATGGACCTAAAATTTGATGTACTCTTTAGACATATATAAGGAACATACGGCACAAGCTAGAGGTGGAAATTTCTAATCCCTTTTCTTCCTATCATCATAAAAGAAGCATCCAACACCATATTTTTTTTGCAAAAAACTGTCCATCCCCCAAATAAAGAAGTACATAGTCTATCTTAACATCAGGCTCAATATTGAATATTTTAGTCCAAGAAAAGTTGCCACCAGCACCATCCAACTTCCACAGACTAACAACCGAAACCCTTGTGCTAGATTTCAAGATCACAGCAACGGAACCATCAAAATATCTGACATTCTTTCACCCTTGGGATACTGATACAACCGAAACACCTCATCGTGCAAATCAAACGACAGAATCTCATCCATACCTATAAAATACAATACCCCACTACCAACACAAACATATTTCAAGAACGGATCAGGCTTAAAACCTTTAAAACCCTGCATTTCTTTCGGAACCTCAATCTTGTTATGAATTCCCGTTTCCTGTCTTTTCGTAAATTAAATACGGAGATTATAACAGTCAATAATAATAATAGATATTGGCAGATGAACACCAAGATTTATACGTGGAAAACCCCCTTAAGCCAAAGAGGTAAAAATCACGGGACCAACTCCGAATGTTTCCACTATAATGATAATAATGGTTACAATATTCTCTCTCAAGTTTACGAAGTAACATTTGAGGGCCCCCTATTCTGACCTACCTGAAACTACCGTAAGGTAAGTTTCCTACTTCGGCAATTTATCCATTTTCAACATGCATCTGAGTCGTTCAGCAATGGTGCGGTTCATTCTTTCTCCAACGCCATTCTGTTGTGGGGTGCCAGGAACTATTCTTTCATGCCAGATACCATGCTTTGTAAGGTACTTTTGAAACTCTTTTGAAGTGTACTCCCCGCCATTGTCACTACGAAGGCACTTCAGTTGTTTCCCTATTGATCTTTCAACCATGGCATGAAACTTCTAGAGGTACTCAAACACTTGATCTTTGGATTTGGGTATCTCAACCCACACCTTTCGAGATTCTTCATCAATGAAGGTAACAAAGTACCTATTTCCGCCTAAGGACTCCACCTCAAATGGACCACATACATCAGAATAAACTCTTTCTAACAGCTCCGACTTTTTCTTCAATGGACAGCTAAAAGATACTCTATGTTGTTTCCTGAATAAACAATATTCGCACGGCTACAATGCAGTTCATTTAGCAAATGGAATGAGGGATTTCTTTGCTAGAATCTGCAGCCCTTTGTCGCTCATGTGACCAAGCCTCTTGTGCCACAAACTTGCTGAAGCTTCATCTTCAACTGTATTCAACTCATTTGAACACATCGTCACTTGTGTCTTGTACAAAGAGCCACAAGTGGAACCTCTTGCAACCACCAACGAACCCGTAGTAAGCTTCCACCTTCCACTATCGAAGGTATTTACGTACCCCTGCTTGTCTAGCGCCATGCCGGAAATCAAGTTGAGCCATAAGTCCGGAACATGCCTGACATCTTTCAAAGTCATTGAACAACCCGTGTTTGTCTCAATACAGATGTCACCAATGCCTGCGATCTTTGATTGATCTGAGTTACCCATTCTTACAGTACCAAAGTCCCCTGACTTGTACGTTGTAAAGAATTCTTGAGTGGGTGTTGCATGATACGTCGCTTCAGTATCTATCACCCATTCGACCTTCTGATCATCAACATGTAAGCATTATTCTTCCCCAAAAGAAAGGATCACAACATCTTCTGTCATAGAAGCTGTTGTACTTTTCTCGGCATGTTTCCCTTGCTGACCATTATTCTGTTGCTTGAGCCAAGCCCTACAATCCTTTTTATAATGACCCTTCTTCTTAAAATAGTAGCATTCAACATTGGTATTTAATTTGCCACCGAAATTGCTAAAATTCCTTCCTTTATGCCCCCTGTTCGAATCCTTGTAGTTGCTTCTGCCCCTGTTTTCAGTAACAAGAGCATGGGAATCGTGGTTGACTCCCTGTACCTTTCTTCCCATGGATTCACTAAGGATACTCTGCTTAATTGATCACAACGTTAGTTGCTCAGTTGGTACAACATTAGTTGCTGTCACCACTAGCGTATCCCAGCTGGATGGTAAAGTGTTGAGAAGAAATATTGCTTGGAATTTTTGCTCAAACTCCATCTTCATATTTGATAGTTGATTTAACAACCCTTGGAATTCGCTCATATTCTCTGACATGTTGTTCCCATCCTGATACCTCATGTTCACCAGCTGACGAACTAGAAAAGTTACATTTTGGGAAAATTTCTCTTGGAACGTAGACTCTAATGTCGTCCAAAGCGTATAAGCGTCTTCTTCTTCAGAGACATGATGATACTCCGAATTATCAATCCATCAATGAATGAGACTGATAGTTTTCATGTTCATCTTCTTCCAGTCAGTATCAGACTTTGCTGCAGGTTTGACTCCTTTCAGCTCCACCGGATCAAACAAGTCCTTACTATAAAGCAAATCCTTTATTCTTCTTTTCCACATCGGATAATTTGAAGCTGTCAGGCTTACCATTACACTGGAAGAATCATCCATTTCAATTTACCAAAGACTATGGGAATCTCACTTAGAAGCACACAAGTTGGCCAGGAAAGTGGATGTGTTTGGGGAGCCTTCCATATTAGTACGGAGCCTTTCCTAGATACCAACAACATGGCCCCCAGCTCTGATACCAACTATTAGGAATTCTCATTTCCTGTCTTTGCGTAAATTAAATACGGAGATTATAACAGTCAATAATAATAACAGATATTGACAGATGAACACCAAGATTTATACGTGGAAAACCCCCTTAAGCTAAAGAGTTAAAAACCACAGGACCAACTCTGAATGTTTCCACTATAATGATAATAATGGTTACAATATTCTCTCTCAAGTTTACGAAGTAACACTTGAGGTACACCTGAATAGTAATATAACGATTAACTATTCCTTCGGTACTGGACCGAATAACCTGGACAGAACTATCCCCTCGGTACTTGACCGGATAACCTGGAGAACTCCCCTTTTTGCGGCTGCAATGGCTGGACGAATTCCTAATGCTGTAGACCCAGATGGCTACAGCCCGACCAAACTCTCACACTAACTCACCTGAAATGAAAGAAGAGAGAAGCACGAGGGCCCCCTATTCTGACCTGCCTGAAACTACCGCAAGGTAAGTTTCCTACTAGACGGACTATCTAGCAGCTATGATGGAGAGAAAAAAGTAATATGTTTTGGTGTGTTTTTGTTGGAAATGTTTTATTTGATTTGATTTGGACAGATGTCTTTGATTTGGTCAGATGTCTGTTTGCTTGATTGTAGGATCGTGGAATAAGTCATGAAATTAGTAAGATAGGAAGTTGTTGTTTTATAGGTAGATTGATCCATGATTGATTCTTGTCTGATCTTTGTTTCCTGTTAAACACCTTTATGCGGGTATATATATCTCTTGTACTTGTCTTTCAATAAAATATGAGCACGTTCAAAAGTATATCGATAGTTTAATTTCTACATTTGGTATCAAATCATCCAGGTTGTGTATGCCTAAATATCACCCAAACACATAAACAAAACTATGGAGATGACTAAGACAAAAGGAGGTTCTGTGGGTTTAAGTTATCCAATGCTAACGAAAGTAACTATACAACATGGTCCCTGAAAATGAAGGTTTTCATGAAGGCGCAAGGCATTTGGGGTGCGATCGAAGGAGACCCAAAGACTGTTGTTGATGAGAGGGCGGTACAGATAGCTCTTGCAGCTATATACCAAGGCGTGCCAGAAGAAGTACTGCTGACTATTGCTGAGAAAGAAACCGTAAAGGAAGCTTGGGAAGCCATTAAAATGATGTGTGTGGGAGCAGAGCGAGCGAAGGAGGCTAAGGTACAAACTTTGAGGGGAGAGTTTGAGTCCCTTACCCTGAAGGAGACAGATAGCATCGACGAGTTTTGTATGAAGCTAAGCAGGATAGCAACCAACATACGGGTTCTTGGAGAAGTGATGGAGGAGTCAAGTTTTTTGAAGAAGATCCTATGCGCAGTCCCTGATAAATTTCTCCAGATTGCTTTAAATATCGAACAGTTCGGAGACATGAAAGCTATGACGGTTGAAGAGTTAGTGGGTCATCTTAAAGCTCACGAGGAGAGGATGAAGGGCAGGTCCGAGACTGCAGACAGACAACAACTTCTCTTGGCATCTCAGAATCAAAGAACTAGAGGTAGTTATTTCCATGACAAGAGTAGGATCAGGTGCTACAACTGTAACACCTTGGGACACTATGCGTCAGAATGTAGCAAACCACGACGGGAAAGAGAGAAGAGGCAGGAAGTAAACATGGCAGTCATTGAGGATGATGTACCAGCTTTGTTATAGTCATAAGTATAGCCATACGTGTTCAGATTATTAGCCATAAGGGCTCAGATTATTGGCCATACGGGCTCAGTTTAATAGCCATACGGGCTCAGTCGGATTAGCCATACGGGCTCAGTCGAATCAGCCATACGGGCTTAGTTTAAAAGCCATACGCTGGACGGATGCATCATACATGTTTGAGATTATTGGGGAGATTATTGGAGTTAATCTCAAACAATAACTTAAAAAAGTTAATGTTTTATTTGATTTGATTTGGACAGATGTCTTTGATTTGGTCAGATGTCTGTTTGCTTGATTGTAGGATCGTGGAATAAGTCATGGAATTAGTAAGATAGGAAGTTGATGTTGTATAGGTAGATTGATCCTTGATTTATTTTTGTCTGGTCTTTGTTTCCTGTTAAACACCTGTATGCGGGTGTATATATATCTCTTGTACTTGTCTTTCAATAAAATATGAGCACGTTGATAGTTTAATTTCTACAGTTTTTAGAATGAAGAGTATTTATAGGAGGGCGGTTGTAGTAGGTGGGGGATAGGTGGTGAGGTTGGTAATAAGATTGGTAGACTAATTGTTAGGCTACCTAACAAATCTCCCTCCAAGAATCTGCATTAACAGAATACAACTCCGCAACTATCACAGGAACATCATTATAACCGTACAAAAACTTACCAATCACGACCCTCAATATCTTATAATCATTACTCACAGAATCAAACCCAAACCCAAGATTATTCGCAAACCCAAGATCAAAGCGACGTGGGTAAATTTAAGATTGGTTTTCCTTCCAATTAAATCTATATGTTTTTATAAACACATGAGCCTTAACTCCTTCAGTAACTCTTGCTACTGTTCTAATTTTGTGGCGCAGGCTGCAGTGATGCCTCTCGGTGATACGGAGCTCCAACTTGTTGCAATGATTTCTTGGAAGAATCAGAAGCAATGCCCTTCCTTCTGGGACTTCATGGTCACAAGTGGAATTTACAACTCTTGTGTTGTCATGTCGAATCTTGAATGTCTTGGCATCGTATTTGACCTTGACGAGACACGCATTGTTGCTAACACGATGCCCTCATTCCAGCATCGGATTGAAGCTCTGCAGAGAAAGATAAACTCTGATTTTGATCCACAGTGTGTTCCTGGTATGCTTGCAGTAATTAAGAGGTATCAAGAGGACAAGTTTGTATTAAAGCAATATGTAGCGAAGGAGCAGGTCGTCGAAAATGGTTTGGTGAACAAAACTCAACCTACGGCACCTGGGCCATTGCTGTTTAGAAAAGATTATACATATTTTCAGAAAAGGAAAGTTCAAATAGACCTCATCTTCATAAGATCCCTATACATGTCCTTGCATAAATATATAGGGACCTACTGTACACTTAGCTATAACCTGTCACGCTATTTCTGATAATTTCATTCGTTTGACACAGTGTTCATTTGTCGAGCATAGGAGCTACAAGATTGTCTACAGACGATATGCATCATTGTTTTTCTTGGTTGGGGTTGACAATGAAGAAGTAAGTTATTCCTTGTATTACAATTATGAGGCGGTATTTGTGTATTGCAAAATTCAGAAAACATGGTTTTTAAATGCACAACATACTGAAATAGTGATAACCTTCCCTTGGTTCATGTGCTTTGCCATACTTTTTTGGTACATTAAAGATATTGAGGAAAGCTAATTCAAAGTTTATAGGTTTGATAAAAAATAATAAAAAATAGATTTTTAAGTGAGATATATGTTAATATATTTTTGATAGATAATGTAAATTTATTAAAATTAAAAATAACACTTACGTATTAAATAGGTGCGGGAATATTTTGTTTACAAACGTGTCTATTATTTTTAATGAAAAAGAAAATAAAATCTAGATATATATGAAATTCAAATTATAAAATAAAAAATAACTAAAATCTCCCATTCTCAATACAAACAATCCAAAATAATTCAAAGAAATTTTAAATAGAAAATTTAACATATTAAATATACATCTTAAATAAAAAGTCAGAACTAAATATTAATAAGAAAATAACAAGAAATATAAATTTGATATGGGCTGGAAATAAGCCCTAAAAATACATTTAATGACACAATAAATGAACCTAGGATGGTCCAAGGTCAAAGCCCATTTATGAGGCCCAAAACCCTGATTATGATAATAATTTCGTAGCAATTAATCAGCCAAATAAAAGACTCCGTTATTGACTCCAAAAGGAAACCAAATCATCTTTGGAGTAACCTCCAAGACATACAAATTCAGTACTTATCCACCTTCCATCTGGAAGGATCTAGAATTGGGCCTAAGTTGTGGCTTGCCCACCAAGACACCTAATTCTATTCTGATTCTAGGGTTCTCAACACCTATATTAGGATCTGATTCCACACAAACAGAACTACGTTTTTTGGCTTGATTCTTGATAACTGCAAGATACGTAGGCATCTTGTGAGGACCTGAGTTAAGTCACGAAACACTTGATCAACCATTAAAGCTCGAAGCTCTCCTTAACCCTAGCATTCAATACGCAATAAATACGCCCTAGTTTTTATTCCACATCATTTGGCGCCGTCTGTGGGAAACGGATATCAACCATGGTTACCACCCGGAGAACACCAACACTTTCTGAAACCACTACCAGCACCACCGCACCCCCGATTGGGGAACAGGTACCCCCAGGGACGGATTCCCAGACACTAACCACTCAACCTCAAGGAACCGAAACGCAAACTCATGGATCGTTACCTTTAGTGACGAATCCCACTACCCAAGGGACGAATCCCCTTCAGATGGTGGTCTCTCATCTCGGAGGACAATCCGCTCCCCCCATCGCTCAGATCTCTATTACCTTGATCCCCGCAAGCACGAACCCGATGTATGGCTTGCCCAACTATCCCCCGTATCAGGCCGGACCAAGTGGTTACGCCCTCCAAATACGCGAGCCGTACAATCCATCTTACATCAAAGGTTTAGGACCCAATCAAAGCAAAAAATGCCATGATTACTCAGGCCCGTATTCTGATGACTCATCCTCGGAGGAAGATAGGGATGAAGCCCCAAGGAGGCGACGTCCTTGCAAGGAGCCTATAGGGCAGGCTCGCCAAAGAATCCATGATGGACCCCCTCAAACAGTTGCCGAGAGAGTCAAGGCACACAAGGTCGAGATCCTAAGGCTGAAGGACGACATGGCAAGAGAGCAAGCCAGGAAAAATCAGAATCGACCCCCTCCGGCTTCAAGGAAGATTCCCCAAAAGAACGGTAGATACCCCAAATGGAAGATCAACAAGGTTTTAAACTCCCCGGGGAGACCCTAAGGATTTGATGCCGCTGGGAGACCTTGACGATCCCACACCCTCATTCACTGAGGAGGTGATGAATGCTCATGTTTCTAGGAAGTTTAAGATGCCCACTATTAAGGCTTATGATGGAACGAGCGATCCCGCCAATAATGTTAGGACATTTTCAAATGCGCTGTTGCTGCAGCCAGCTAGTGACGCACTCAAATGTAGGGCGTTCCCTCAAACCCTGTCGGGCATGGCACAACGTTGGTATAGCTGTCTCCCCCCGAATTCAATTGGCCCTTTTAAGAAGCTGAGTGCCGCCTTTGTCAACCAATTCATTAGTGGAAGAGTTCATGAGAAAAGTTCTGCATCTCTAATGTATGTGGTGCAAGGAAAGAATGAAAATCTGAGAGATTACCTCAAGCGATTCACCAAAGAGACATTGAATATTACAGACTTGGAGAATAAGGTGGCCATGGTAGCCCTGGAGCATGGAACCACTGATCTCTTCTTTAATAGGTCGTTGGCAAAACATCCCCCTAAGAACATGGCTGAGCTCCAACGAAGGGCTGATAAATATATTAAAGCTGAGGATAGTCTAAAGAAGGAGTTAAGAACGGGAAACACCGTGAGCGGTGACAATTCTAAGAAGCGAAAGTTGGAACAAGAATATGATGACAGAGATAAATACCCACGTATGGGCAGATATTCTGATTCAGCTCCTAAAAAGGGGAGTCTGGGGCAAAGGTTTACGGAGTATGCAAGGTTGAATGCCCCAAGAAGCTAAATCCTGATGGAGATAGAAAAGGACAGGGACGTGAGATGGCCGACGCCACTAAGGACTGATCCTGAGAAAAGAAAAAAGAATCAGTACTGCCGGTTCCACAAAGATGTGGGACACAATACCGATGATTGTAGACAATTGAAAGATGAGATTGAGTTCTTGATCCGTAGGGGAAATTTGAATAAATTCTGCAAAGATGCGGGATTATGATAGGAAAGATGAGGATCATAATCGCAATCCGCATCCCTGGGGGCTGGTGATAAACATGATCTTTGGTGGCCCAACAGCGGCCAGGATAAACAGAAATTCCAGAAAGGCGTATGCACGAGAGGTGATGCACATCGTAGGGAAGCACCGAAGCGTGCAAAGACGGAAGTCTCAATTGGATTCGATGATTCGGACCTCGAAGGGGTGAAGTTTCGCCATGATGACCCGCTGGTTATCTCACCTGTGATAGGCAATTCCCATGTGAAGAGAGTCTTGATTGATAATGGGGGCATCAGTGGACATTCTCTTCCATGATGCCTTCTTGAAGATGGGATATACTCAGTCTCAGTTGACACCATCAAACATGCCCATATATGGGTTCAACGGAGTAGAGTCGAAAGTTGAGGGGACAATTCAGCTACCCATGATTATTGGGCAAGAGCCACAGGAGACTACTCAGATGTTAAATTTCTTGGTTATCAAAGCCACGTCCACATACAGTGCTATCCTAGGTAGGATGGGACTTCATGCTTTTAAGGTAGTTGCCTCTACCTATCATTTTAAGGTTAAGTTCCCAGCCAGAAATGGAGTAGGGGTAGAGAAAGGAGATCAAAAGATGGCAAGGAGTTGTTATGTGGCTGCACTGAGGCCGGATGGAGTCGGGGGGCAGGTCTTTCCGATTGAGGATATGGATGTTCGAGAGGATGAAGAGCTGAGAGGGAAACCAGCAGAGGACTTGGTTCCCATACCTTTAGAGTTGGGAGATTCTGAGAAGGTTACTTATATCGGGGCATCTCTGAAAGACCCTTTGAAAAGCAAATTGATCACCTTCTTGCAAGACAATAGTGACATCTTTGCGTGGACAACAGCTGATATGCCAGGAATAGATCCCCAATTGATAACACAAAACTTGAATGTGGATCCAGACCAGAAGGCGGTGAAACAAAAGAAGAGGAATTTTGCACCTGAGAGGCAAGAAGCCATAAAACAGGAAGTTGACAAACTCCTAGAGGCAGGCTTCATTGAGGAAATTCGGTTCTCGGAATGGTTGGCCAATCCAGTAATGGTCAAGAAGACTAATGGAAAGTGGAGGATGTGTAGACTTCACTGATCTGAATGATGCATGCCCAAAGGACTGTTTTCCCTTGCCAAGGATCGATATGTTGAAAGATGCCACGGCTGGGCACGAGATGTTGAGTTTCATGGATGGATTTAGTGGCTACAATCAAATCAAGATGCATAAGGATGATATTCCTAAGGTATCATTCATCACTGACTTTGGTGTGTACTGTTACCTGGTCATGGCTTTTGGACTGAAAAATGCAGGAGCTACCTATCAGAGGTTGGTAAACAAGATTTTTGCTCATCTCATTGGAAAGACTATGGAAGTTTACGTGGATGACATGTTGGTGAAGAGCCTACACAAGGCAGATCACATTGAACACCTACGAGAGGCATTTGAAGTGTTAAGACATCACAAGATGATGTTGAACCCCGCCAAGTACGCTTTTGGTGTTGGGTCAGGGAAGTTCTTGGGTCTTATGGTCTCGAAACGTGGTATTAAGGCTAACCCCGACAAGATTAAAGCTATCTTAGATATGGAACCACCACGTTCCATAAGGGACGTACAGAAACTGATTGAGAGGATTGCTGCATTGGGGAGGTTCTTCTCTAAATCCGGAGATAAGTGTTTTCCGTTCTTCAAAACACTAAAGAAAGTAAAAAACTTTGAATAGACAGAAAAAAGCCAAGAGGCCTTTGAACAGGTGAAGAAGTGTATGGCTGAAGCCCCGCTAATGGCCAAGCCAAGTGTGGGAGAAATCCTCTATCTTTACTTGGCAATTTCGGATCAAGCTGTGAGCGCAGTACTGGTAAAGGATGAAGACAAGGTTCAGAAACCCGTATATTATGTTAGTAAAGTTTTACATGGAGTGGAGTTGAACTACTCCACTACTGAGAAGTTTGCCTTAGCATTGGTAACTGCCTCTAGGAAATTACGACCCTATTTTCAGGCACACAAAATCGAGGTCCTTACAGGACAACCATTGATGAATATTTTGCACAGCCCTAAAGCCAGTGGTAGGCTCATCAAGTTGGTAATTGAGTTGGGAGAATTCGATATTAAGTATAAGCCAAGGACGGACATCAAAGCTCAAGCACTCGCTGACTTCGTGGTTGAATGCACCATTGACAACCAAGAAGTCGGGGGGCAGGAGATACCTCAGGAAGGCAATAAGGAAGACAAGGAACCCGTGATTGAGGAAAAAGAATTTTGAGTTCTCTATTTTGATGGGGCATCAAAAACAAAAACAAGTGGTGCAGGTATTGTCCTGCAAAGTCCCGATGGATTTATGATTGAATACGCCCTAAATTTGGACTTCCCAACAACCAATAATGAGGCAGAGTATGAGGCTTTGATAGCTGGACTTGGTTTGGCAGGAGCACTAAGGGTCAAAAATCTTAAAGTTTGTGGAGATTCAAGGTTTGTTGTGGCCCAGGTCAATGAAGAGTTTGAGGCAAGGGATGAAAGCATGGCCAAGTAGTTAAGGCTTATGAAGGCAGTAATGACTCAATTCGATGAGTGCTATATTGAGCACATTCTGAGGGAGGAAAACATCAATGCTGATGCCTTATCTAAGTTTGCCTCCTCCGAGATAGAGAATTATTCTGGAGGTGTCTACTTCCAAGTTTTGAGAACCCCTACTATCGATGCAAAGTTGGTTACCCCTATCGGGGTAAGGGAATGTTGGATAGATCCCATAAAAGCACACCTTGAGACCGGTTGGCTCCCGACCAATGCCATGGAGGCACGAAAATTATCTGTGAGGGCGTTGAGGTATGATTTGATTGAAGGGATACTCTACAAGAAGTCTTTTATGATTCCGTACCTAAAGTGTTTGATGCCCGAAGAGGCTAGATCAGCTATTGAGGAGGTTCATGAGGGAATTTGTTGACAACACTTGGGGGGCCGGGCCCTAGCTCACAAGATAGTCAGACTTGGGTTCTATTGGCCTGAGATGATGGCTAATGCTAAGGAGTACGTGAAAAGGTGTGATCGGTGCCAGAAACATGCACCAGTGGTTAAGCAGCCACCTGAGATTTTGACATCCATTAGCTCCCCCATTCCTTTCACTATGTGGGGGATGGATATACTTGGGCCCTTTCCGATGGCCACTGCTCAAAGGAAGTTACTGGTTGTAGCTACTGATTACTTCATGAAGTGGATTGAGGCCAAACCTTTGGCTAAAATTACAACCAAGCAAGTCATCCAGTTCTTCTGGGAGAATGTCATGTGCAGGTGTGGAATACCATGAATCCTCGTTACGGACAATGGGTTACAATTTAACAACAAAGAATTCAGGGACTATTGTGATGAGAATGGGATCGAGCTTCGGTTTACCTCAGTTGCCCACCCCCAAGCTAACGGGAAAGCTGAGGTTGCTAATCAAATAATCCTTGATGGACTTAAAAAAAGGGTGGAACGCTCTAGGAACACTTGGGTGGATGAGTTACTACCCAAAATCTAGGCATACCGCACCACATGTGTAACACCCCAAATCCGGGGTCAGGGATTTGGTCGTCACGCGGAAATCCTCAATAACAAATCACCTGTTTATCCATATTAAACCATTTATAGTCACTTACTAACAGAAATACAACAATAGAGACCCCAACTACCAAGCATCTTTTGGGTTATAGGGCTAGAAACAAGAACTAAAATCTTTACATTACTCGATTCATTACAGCCATTCAATTACATCACATCGTGTATTACAAATCCTATACTACTAGTATAGCTTCGATGAGAAGTACACCAGCAACTAGTGCTATCCTGTACAAAGTAATATAATTATTACACATCAATATGATTACATATAACTTGCTCCAGCTATAGATTTTCTGGATCATATCGTCTTCATAAGGGCATACTACCTGCTTCTAGCGAGCTATGCATATAAGCATCATCCGCCTACCTTTCTCTGAAAGGTTAATATTAAAAACAAACAAGTATGAGCGAAAGAATTGCCCAGCAAGTATTAATAGAGTTTAACAATATATAATCCAATATACACAGGGGTTTTAAAATCCAACAATACTTAACATCATTTCCGAAACATTTATAACCATGAAACTTCAATAAGGAAAATATGACGTTTAACGCAACATCCAATTAACAGATAAGTTTATAATAACCATAGTAATCTTCATATCTTAGCGAAATAGTATACACTACAGTATTGCTAATCTTTTAGAAAGCTTTTCAAAACACGCAGTTCAATATGCTGCTAAGACAGTTGTTTATCATCGTATACAAACCAAACCATTAGAAGGTTTCATTTATAGTATTTCTCAAGTCTGAAGGTATATACGTATAAGTATGCCATTTTCATCAAACACCCCACAGATCAACATCATGCACCGGGTATAAGTTCTTTAACCACTTGATAAATCTAAACTCAGAAATAACTGACAGGAAACGAGTCAAAGCTCTTGAAGCAAAACATTTGAGACTTGACATCAACAACCGATGAACCATCTTTCATCTTTTGAATAATTGCAAAAGTGCACAAACACGTGCCATTATTGTTAGAATATTCTTGCAGTTCTAGATACTGCATGAATTCATCATCATCTTTCATAATTGAAAACAACACTATCGGCTACTTGGCACTTCGGCCTAAGAAACAGTGTTTGAGTATTTTTCCAAAGTGGAGGATGGGACTTAAAGAAAACATAAAAACCTGACAAGGATTGACGATGATCAGTCGCCACATCCAAGTCCAATAATCCGCGGGTCTTCTCTACCGGTAGAAGGATAGAAACTACATCCGTAACTATCCCTCGGGTGAAAACTACATCCGTAATCACCCTCGATGAAAACTACATCCGTAATCATCCTTCGGCAACACCTGGGCCGGAATAATAATTGATGGACCGCCTGGCTCACGGCCGCTTACACATCCCGGGAATCGTTCGTCAACGGTTCCCACACCTACCAGAGTCCCTTTTTTCTTTTTCTTTCAAAACTTGTTTTGATTGAAAATCGAGTAGTTGAGGTCCGACATCAGTCGACCGATAATTCTTGAAAAATGTGCAAGGAAGTAAAATCAGACCGGGGGTTTTCGAAAATATTTTGAGTTCGAAAGAGTTCGAGTATAGGTATACACTTATACCTATATCAATCCCGACACAGGGTTTTGTGTTCACATACGGAAAATGGTACGCATAAAGCTTGTAACACAATAGGGTAATTCCATATATATATATAAGTTCTGGAAAACTAACTTACCTAGATAGAATCAAAATATAATATTTTAAATGACTATGAAAGTCCTTAGACATCCTTTGAATAGTGTTTTATAATCTTCAAAACACTCAAAGTAGTTAACAAATATTTGACTAATATGCAACAATTAATGAATATTCAATAATCCCCTATTTAAAAGAATACTCAGAATAATATTCATTTATTAAATAATATTCAAATAATATTTACTATTCATACTGAAATATTTAATACCCTCAAAACACCCAAATACAACGCTGGGAATGTTTCTAATCAAAATCAAGACACAAACTCTCCCGCAGTCTCCAAATTTTAGCCACTTTATCAAATGACTACTACTGACTCTCGGTCAGTAAGAAATAATTAATAAGCCTGAAAATCCTTTTTCTCTTTCTCCCTTTTTGTTAATGAATAATATAATTAATATTCCTCAGTTTAAATAAGCATTCAAATAACATAAATCGATTTCAATCTAGGTATTTTAAGCTGAAAATAACCAATTTATAACCATTGGAATATCTTTAATCCGTATTGAAAATAAACTATCTCCGACAAATAATATACTAGATAGAATCACTCCATTAAATTATTTTATTATTTCTCCGGGACAAAGTGATTTTAAGAAAGCGTTTTGAAACCGATATTCATCTAATTAAATAAATTTAATTAGGCGAATAAGGTTTATTTAATTAGTGAATGCTTTCAGAAGCATCTATTAATTAAATAAACACTGGTTTATTGGTGATGTTGCCTTTAGGTTAATTATTGCGAAATTCTTTTTAAAAGCTTTGCCCGGGTTTTCGAAAACATACAATACAAAATAGCCCCGACACGCGGCTAAGTTCTAAAACTCAATACATGCTCTACCCTCTGAGCCTCTCTTATTCCGATACATAAATACATACCTCATAACATATAGTCCACTACCATAGTACGAAAAGCTTATAGATATATATATATACCGTATAAATCAAGATATAGAGCCATAAAAATATCACTGCCCGTCAACAGTATTATAAGCCATGGGGTTTTGGTTATACACGAGCAGAATTTAATATTGTTGACGAAGCCAGGAATATAATGATTTGGAAGAAGAAGTACAAGGTCGGAAAACTCGCGATTACGGATTGAAAACTTATTTAACACATTTCATATATTTAAAATAAATATACTCTGAACAATAGAGTATGCATAGTAAACTTGCCTCTGGTCCTTAGCAGAAAATAGAAACCACGGACAAATCCTTCGCACCTCGTCCAAGCAATTCCATGGACCTTACCTGACGTCTCGATCTTCCTTTTTGGATGCACGTCGCTCCAATCTGATTACGCCCTAATAGTAGTGAAATGGTTACGAGTACGTGTCAGTCCTCCCTCGTATCTCGAGTAGTCCCGACTCAGAGTTACTACTAAGTCACTTAAAGAAAAAATATAGGCGTCTTCCCCATAGCTAACTATTCTAATACCACTTAATGCACATAACACATTTATATCCATTTAATAGACTTAAACCAATTTAATATATAATTAATCCTCAAAGCATCATTGATCCTCAATACCATTTTTAATACTTAACTTAGCACATAAATCCTCGAGACAACAATTAATCCTCAAATCAACCACTTAACACATATACACATACTCAGTTAACATCCACTTCATGCCTCTAGACCACGGAAATTTAATAAATTAAATATAATTAATCGCAGGGGATTTTCAGAAAATTTTGGCATGAAGTATTCGTTTATCGGACTATGGGCACAGCCCCTCAAACACAATACAACCCTGTTTTAGCAAAAATAAAGCTGCCTCAACTTGCAGCAACATAAAATAAACACATAAGAAAGTATCCACCCTGACATGCGACACCTAGCACATAATGATTTATATTACACTACTACTTACGCTACACCAATGATCGTATTTCTCACGTATTTTAATGATACACGTGACAATCAATCATTGATGTTCGTAAGCCCTAGAGAACAACCCCTAGCACTAACTATTACTTACGCTATATCGATGATCGCACCACTCAAGTATATTAATTATACCCGTGATAGCTAATCATGGATATTCGTAAGCCCTAGGGATTAGTCGAAAAGAATTACACAAGTCCTTTAAATATTGACATTTAAAAAATTGTGATTTCTCATAACCCCTAGCACAGTTCTAATTATTATAAAATTCTAACATTTAACATATAGCATTCATAATTAGTAAAGCCATCAAATACCACGACTCGACTTATAGCACTTAGCACGTAAACATTTATTGATGACCATATGTTACAGGTAAGTCACATAAACCTTAATTATCGACTCGATTAAATCTAATCCTTGCATATAAGACATTTATCAAATACTACGGTCAAACTCGATTGTTGACTAACTCGATTGTCATTTAATCAATTAAGCATAGCAATTCCATATAACCACTTAATCCTTTTTATTCATTTAAAACGAATCATAATAATCTCTAAATCTAACATCCACTCCGACTATTAAACTCGAATATTAACGAGACCACAATTAATCTCACAATTCCAATTAGCAACTAACAATTACCAATTTAGCAATTAACATTTAACAACCACTACCCGCAAATTAAATCGGGCCCCCAATTAATCTCAACCATTAATTACCAACATGCTTTCCGAATTAAATCTCGGAAATTCAACAATATTCATAATTAAACTCTCCGAATTAAGTCACGAAAATTAAACAATTTAAATCTAATTAAATTACAACTAAACAATATACCGCAATTAAATCTAATTTAATTACAACAATATTATCATAATTTAAATTTAATTAAATTACAACAATTAAATTATAACAACATTTACAACTAATTTAATACGAGAATAAAATAGTTGAAATGCGAATTTATACCATTTCGATTCCGATCCGACCCGTCCGAAATCTCCACCATCTCTCTCCTCTCTCTCTCTCTCTCTCTCTCTCTCTCTCTCTCTCTCTCTCTCTCTCTCTCTCTCCCCCCTACTATCACCCCCTCCCCACGCTGCCTCCTCCCCGCGCCCTACACCGGCCACGACGCCGCCCGTACGCCACCTGCGCTGCCACCGTCCGCCACCACGAGCTCGCCACAGCCCGCCGCCGGCGACCCCTCTCCTGCAGCACACACCAATCGCGGTTTACATACACACACACACACACACTAAGTTTATACACACACTCATGGATTATATATATACATATATCTATATATTCAAACCCCAATTTCATTCTCTTCTCTTTTCTTCCCCTCTTTCCTTTTTCTCTCTCCCCGTTCTATTTCCGTGTGTGTATATGTGTGGCTGCGTGTGTATTTTGTGTGTATGAGGTGTGTTTTACCCTAATGGGCTTAGGCCCAATAACATTAAAACACTTACAACTAATTATAACACACTATAAATAATATTTGGAGTAAATAAATCTAATTGGTAAAAATAAAGTTTCTAGCATAATTAAATACTAGAATACTTTTAAAGATTTTCGGAGAAAGAAGTAGAATTAAATCTAAATTTTCTAAATTAATATACATTTTACAAGTCAATAATAATTTATAAAAACAAATCATAAAAATAATAATTGTGATTCATAAATCACAATTTATCGGGCTTTATAAAAAAAACTACAACCACTAATGATTTAGTAAAACCTTGAATTCTTGATTATATATATTAATCGAGTAATTTCTGCAATTCCTCAAATAATTAAAATAATCATTTTCTAAGGATTTTTAAAACCACCAAATTATTCAGTAATTTAAAATAAAAACATTACTAAATAATTGCACACTTCAAAATTAAACTTTTGCCCAAATAAACTATTGACTCAAGATAACTACTCGGTCACAATAATTTTTAAGATTGACCCGACTCCACTGAGTCAAATTTTTTTTTTAATAACAATAATAATAAATAAATAAAAAAAATTCCTCCTCATTTTAGGAAAACATTATTATTATCAAAATAATAATAAAATCATTTCTTGAAAAAAATTCGGATTATTACAACATGTAATGTGACTACTGGGGCAACTCCATTCATGTTAGCTTACGGAGCTGAAGCCGTGGTACCCGTGGAGATTATGCATGCTTCTCCACGAATAGAAGCTTTCGAACCGGACACAAATGAAGAGGGAATGAGGTTGGCCTTTGACTTGATAGATGAGGTAAGGGATGAAGCTCATGCCAGGAATGTTGAACATCAGAAGAGAGCTTCCTTCTACTATAAGTTAAGGGTGAAAGAGAGGTTCTTCCGTCAGGGGGACCTAGTGCTCAGAAAGATTGAAGCATCCGGAGTTGGACAGAAGGGGAAGCTGGCCCCGAATTGGGAAGGTTCGTATCGAGTCAAGGGAACACTAGGACGTGGATCATACAAGTTGGAGACTTTGGAAGGAAGTGATGTGCCTCGCACTTGGCATGCATCAAACCTCAAGGTCTACTATGTTTGATTATCCTGATTATGACATAGCTAAAGTTATTAGGAGACTAGAAATAAGGTTGACGAAACCATTTCAGAGTTTTCAAACTCCGAGTAGGAAGTAGAGTACTTATGTAAGGGCTGGACCCGTTTCAAGATTGGTTTATGCATTTATAAATTTTGATTTTCAGTACTCTTTGTGTTTATATTTATGTCTACTATGTACCTATGCATAATTAAATTGCAAGCCTGTAAAGGCCAAGTACAAAAGGCAAAATTACTAAATATAAAGAAAAACTTGAAAATGCATAAATAAGCCCGAAGGCTATAAGTTATAAGTTACAAAGCAAGAATGATGAAATCATAAAAACATATGCCACGCAGGGCCAACCGAAAATAATCTATGTTCCAGGAGCTTGGGATGAAGCAGACTCCTATACGTCTCCTTGGACTTTTGAACCACCTGCGGAGCGAAAAGGGGAAGTCTTAGTAGTATCAGAGTCCCTTCGAAGGGGAGAAACCTCGGTATCTAGTATCCTAGTCCCATCCTCAATAGCCTCATCCTCACTACCCTCAACAGGGGTAGGAACAGGTGGATGTGGGCTAGGAATGTCAGCAGGAGAGAACAAGCCCGGGTGTTTCTTCAACACGGCCTCTATGGCCTCATCCCAACCCTCTGTATACTGACTAGGAAACAGAATCCTGTCATGCTACTCCATAAGCTTCTGGAAGTCCTCAGAATCCATATAGGCATCAATTGCCTCATCTTTCTTTGCCCTTAAATCAACTAGCTCGGCATTAGCTGTAGCCAGTTCCTCCTCCTTCTTCTGGAGCTTCTCCTCAGCTCCTTCAGCCCTGATCTTGGCCTTTTAAAACTTAGTCTCAAAATACTTAGCATTGCTCTTCCAGGATTTGGCTTGATGAACCATCCCCTGGAAGTGAACATTGGCCTGCAAAGAGATTTAATCAGAACATTCAACAGATGGGGGTAAGACGAAGGAACAAAGTAGATTTTAGGTGCTTATAGTGGCTAGGGCCTGAGCGCCCAGGTGCTCAGACTGTTCCATGGAGCCTTCGGAGACCAAATCTTTATAGTCGCAGGGGTTGATAGAATTTAGCAACCAGTCTACGGAGTGTTTGGTGGAACCGACAACTGAGTCCTGTTTCCTAAAGCCCCAAGGGGCCCTATAGACAGAAGATTTGAGTTCACTTGTAGTGGCCCCTCGTCCAAGTCCACATTCACAATATCCTTTTTTGTAACCATGTGAGGTCGCAAAAAGGCTGGCTCTAAGCCCTCAATGCGGGGATCTAAACCCCTTTTAGCTCTCCTCATTCGAGAGGATTCTTCCTCCACTGGCTCTGTGACCTCCATGATCTTTCTCGCGGCTGAAAACACAAAAACAAAACACGTTGGTATAAATAAAACCCAAATAAAGAAAAGGTGTAGGGGAATAAGAAATTACCAAGGTCAGAAAATTTAGACAGGCCAAAGGCCCTTAGTGATTCCTCATTGATAAGGTCCCATCACAGCAATTGACCGTTATCTTTAGTAAGCTCATCATAGGCAGCCTAATCTTCAGTATTAAGCACGATTTTGTTGGGATTGCCATCGGCTACTTTCCCAAATGATTTTCTGAAAAGGGTGCCCCAATCACCCCCTTCCCATAACAAGTACATAAATTCTTCCTTCCAATTGGGGTTATTGTCAGCTACCTAGTGCCCATTAAAGATATGTGGAATCTTGGGCCTTTTTCTAATGTAGACCCAACCCGGTTGGTTGCTAGAACTATTGTCAAATTGATAAATCTTCCTAAACAGGGGGATAGTAAGTGGAAATTTCTTCCTCAGACATAAAACCATGAAACAGAGGATTGATCGCCAGGCATTGGGTGGCAATTGACATGGGTTGATTTGAACATCGGCCAATAAGGTTGGAATAAAACTGTGAAAAGGAAACCTAAGCCCAGCTACAAGGGCATCCCTAAAAACACAAAGTGCATTGGGCCTCCAATGGCAAGGCCCAGCCATTACCAGTTTAAGTGGGGACTTAACATTATAACTCTTATTATAACTACGAACACAATCCTCATCATGCAATTTATTACAACATTCATATGCATCAAGTTCAGCTATACTAGGATATTCATCTCCGCGAGTATTAATCATATCACTTAAGCTCATATAAGTAGAACGGATGTCGATGTCATTACCTCTCTTAGATGCAGAATTCATTTTGGCAAGGCGTTGAGCAGCTTTGTCCGCCATTGATATTCAAGGGAAGAATACTCGAACCCAGAAAATGCAGCTGAAGGAGATAAAGATGCAAGGAAAAACCTAGAAAACTTTGAAGAAACTGCAAAGAAACCCAGAACACGGTGGGAGAAATGTCGGAAAATGCCCTTGAACTCTGTCGGAAATCGCCTTAACCTAGAGAGATTTGAGAAAATTTAGAAAGTAAAGTGAGAGTGATTAGAGTGAAATGAGAAATGAACTCTCACTTCACTCTTTTATAGGAATTCTTTAGTCGGTTGTTAACCGGTTAAAATTCCCTAAGATCACCGGCAATAGTCAGTAAAAGCCCATGAAAGGCCCAAAGGCCCAAAACGATGGAAGGTTCTAGAATAAACTAGAACTTATCATAGAAATGAGATATATAAATATACATATATAATAAATAAATAGATAAAAGGAAATAGGCCCAGTAGGCCCAATAGGTCCAATAGGCCTAAGTGGCCCAAAATACTTCGTGCCGAAAATAAGACCCATTATTCAACTAGAATCCGGATCGAATTCGACCAGGATTCCTGGTTTAAAAGTCTTTGACCAGAGTGTAAAAATGGACCGTAATTCGACCAGAATCCTGATTGAATTCGACACCTGGTCGAAAAGTCTTCGACCAGAGTGTAAAAATGGACCTTAATTTGACCAGAATCCTGATTGAATTCGACACCTGGTCGAAAAGTCTTCGACCAGAGTGTAAAAATGGACCTTAATTTGACCAGAATCCTGATCGACCAGGATTCCTGGTCGGAAAGTCTTCGACCAGGATTCCTGGTCGAAAAGTCTTCGACCAGGATATAAAAATGGCCTTTAATTCGACCAGTATCCTGATCGAATTCGACCAGGATTCCTGGTCGAAAAGCCTTCGACCAGGATGTAAAAATGGACCTTAATTCGACCAGGATCCTGATCGAATTCGACCAGGATTCCTGGTCGAAAAGCCTTCGACCAGGATGTAAAAATGGCCTTTAATTCGACCAGGATCCTGATCGAATTCGACCAGGATGTAAAAATTGCTTTTAATTCGACCAGGATCCTGATCGAATTCGACCAGGATTCCTGGTCGAAAAGCCTTCGACCAGGATGTTGAAATGACCCTTAATTCGACCAGGATCCTGGTCGAATTCGATCAGGATTCCTGGTCGAAAATGTTCAGTTCTTCTTTGATTTGCTCATAAAAAATATGTGTGGAAAATTCTGCAGACATGATATTTGGGAGAAAAGTTCCTAAAACCTCCAGGAAAATACAAACTTGTCTCCAAAAACTAGGGGTCCAAAATATTTGTGATAAATAATAAAATACCTGTGAGTAGGAGAAAAGTGTTAGGAAATTGTTAATAACTTTCTGTAAGACACAAATATGGTTGCTTAGCATCCGATAAAGGCGAATCATCGTAAATGTGTAGGTCGCTCCACACTTTACATTCATGGCGATACCTGTGAAACACTAGTGTATCTAAACCTTAACTTCCAAGAAAACCTGATCAGTTTTCTTAAAAGTTGGGGGGCAAATGATATGGGCTGGAAATAAGCCCTAAAATACATTTAATGACACATTAAATGAACCTAGGATGGTCCAAGGTGAAAGCCCATTTATGAGGCCCAAAACCCTGATTATGATAATAATTTCGTAGCAATTAATCAGCCAAATAAAAGACTCCGTTATTGACTCCAAAAGGAAACCAAATCATCTTTGGAGTAACCTCCAAGACATACAAATTCAGTACTTATCCACCTTCCATCTGGAAGGATTTAGAATTGGGCCTAAGTTGTGCCTTGCCCACCAAGACACCTAATTCTATTCTGATTCTATGGTTCTCAACACCTATATAAGGATCTGATTCCACACAAACAGAACTACGTTTTTTGGCTTGATTCTTGGTAACTGCAAGATACGTAGGCATCTTGTGAGAACCTGAGTTAAGTCACGAAACACTTGATCAGCCATTAAAGCTCGAAGCTCTCCTTAACCCTAGCATTCAATACGCAATAAATACGCCCTAGTTTTTATTCCACATCAACAATAATATATAAAAATCATATATTTTCAAAAAAAAAAATCTGAATTTTGAAAAAATTATGTTTAATAATATTGGTTATTTTTCATTATACTGCAAATTTTTTTCTTATAAACTTTATGGCTTATATGTGCACTTTGTACTTAGTTGCCAAGCCAATTTCCAGAAGATACTTCAGCCACATGGGAAAAACACTTGGAGTGAGGTCCCATTGACCTTTTAGTATAAATCAAGATCTCACTGAATATCATAATGAAAACATGCTACCAGCACCTATTTTTCTGTTTTCATGTATGGACATCAAACTACTTGAGCTATACATGAGAAGGTTTTTTGCAACAAACTCATTTTTTGTAAATAATTTTGAGTATATCCGTACTTGTCACATCTCTGGAATACTTGGCAGCAAGTTGTCGTCATTGAACCCCAGTGGTGCATACGTGTGTGTTCAATTTATGTTTATTTAAATTTGTTTTTTTCTAATATATGATTACCATTTATTTTACTAATTACTGTCATCTTATCTATATTGAGGGTTATGATTGTTGTATAATGTTTTCCATGCTGGTCAATGATGGCAATATGCTTTGCATGTTTTGATAGAAGTAATTGATTTAGCATACGAGATACCTTTACTTTATGCTTGCATCATAATATCATTTTATATATTTTCTTTTATGTGGATACGTGATACAAGTGTTCTTGTGAGACTAAGACCTACGTGGGAGGATGTTAAGAAGTTACTTGACTCAAAGAGGTCATAAGGGGTTTGAATTTTTTGTTTGCACAATTGCTAAAAGGCACTTTGCTTTAGAAATGTGGAGGCTTCTTCATCCAGAGTCAAAGTTGATAAACACAAAGGAGATATTAGATCGCATTGTCTGAGTCAAACCTGGTAAGTAAAGATCAACTCATAGGTTGGTGAAATTCATTGAAGGGTTCCTCCTAGTAGGGGAACTTTCTAATAAATTTATCCTGAAGGCTAGAATTCAAGTGGGAAAAGATGTAAGCAAAACACCCCAGTAATCTTTGCAAAAAGCTGTAGTTTTAAGAAAAACTCTCCATGCCTGATGGCAGTAATTATAATGATGATGCTCAGATTCCCAAGAGAAATTTGGGAAATCCCTACCTCTTTTCTGTCAAACCCGAATTGAACAAGAATAAGCACGTCTATATCTAAAATATACTAATGTTAATTTCAATTGGCAAAGACTGAGTGTAAAAGTGAAATATAATATCAAAATTAAAATATATGATTGTTGATTTGTGGGATGGCATGATTGTCCGCTACTTTTTTTTACATGTATCATTATGTTTGTCTATCTTTTAAAACATAGTCTAAAAGAATATTAAAAAAGAATTAGTTTGGAACTTATAGGCAATAATCTATATAATAGATTCAGGAGTGTGGTAATTGATTATAATGTATATAAGAAGCTTAAGGGCTCGATTTTTAATGAGTTGTAAGTATAATTTTTGTCCTGCATATAATATAGTTCTATACCACTTGGAATTAAATGTATTAAAATTCAGATTTCATCAGCCTTGTACCAATATTTGGGAAAGATAAAAGTGGTATACAATAAGCCTCATGATCAAAGTTCTGTACCACTTTGAATTTTAATAATATTGAGGCAGGACGCCTCATAATATTTATGGCAGTACAATTAAGTTGGCACATGCATAGATGTTATATAAGTTGAAGCATAGTGTTATTGTATGCATTAAGATGACTTTGATTGTTTTTGGTTTGTTAAAAATAGCCTTGCCTCCGAGCACCTTATCACTCAAAACATATCTCCTACTCAAAACATGCTCGCACGGTCCGACAACTTGCGGGAAAAAATTAACCATGGTCAATGCTCTAAGAGCATCTCCAAGAGGCTCCAAGAGACTCTTAGAGGCTCTTTAAAAAGTTAAGAGCTTCTTCTCTCTCCTCTATTTTAGGAGCAACTAGTATCTCTTAACTTAATATTTTATTAATAAAATAGTGGTTCTTCTCTCTCATCTATTGATTGTTTGTCCAAGTGGAATTGAAATATGAATAAAATATAAAATAAAGAGCCATAATAGAGAGCATTGTTGGAGTTGACACACAAATCAATGTAAAAACTTGATAAGAGCTTAATTGTTTATAATATATATAGAAGGGAGCTAAGAGACTCTTGGAAATGCTCTAAAGAATCCAATTCCTAAACATAACGATGAAAAATTTTATTTTACAAAACAGTACTAGGTGATGCAAATTCCTACATTACCACATGTGAGCCTATAGCTGAATGTACATTTAAAAGTGTATATGTACTTTTAGGTTGCTTCGATTGCCTAACTCTGCTAATTGTTTAAATTTCTTACAATCTTGGTGTAGAAATGAATATTATTATGTTGTCATGTATTTACATATTAGTGCCTATTGTGTACTAATTAAAAGGGAAAACTCCATTCTTATGAGTGAAATTGCTTAGCAAGCACTAATGCATAATTTTATCAAATACCATAGAAACTATGCATATTAAAATATTTGTTTTAAAACTTTGTCCACAATTTTTCACAGTACAAACTACAAGCGAACTTTTCACCCTGCAAATAACTTGCAACCAAGCAATTCATGCATTTGTTTTCCAGGTACGGGATGATCTTCCGCATTAAAGATGCTTTTGGCACAACAACCCTACCACCGCCGTTCAACATGGAGGCCAAACAACTTATAGGCGTACCCCTGCAAAAAATCTTGGCCGAAATGGAAAAGGTACTGCTTTCCATTAACGAATATTAATGTGGAGAAGTTCATATCTAGATAATTAATAAGGTACATTATTCCCTTTTTTTTAACTGAAGATATCACACAGGTACTTGGGAAATTCTGTGCATTTCAAATTAAAGTCACAACATACAACATTACTCCATGTTGTGAGGAATACACTATTACACGCGTCTCGAAGTGATCACCACATGAAAGTATTAAGGATGATATTGATTCAGTACGAACTTGAAGATGAAATAAAAGAATGCTTTGAATCATCTCAAAAGGATGTTTTTTCTTAAATATGAAAAGATATTATATATTCTACATTCATGCTTCGGAATTTTGCATTTCATTTGTTTCCCTTTTCGTTAAAACACCTATATGTGCAATTGTATATGTCTCGGATAATTGCAATTGTAAGCTTCCAGTTTCATTCTACTTGCTTCCACAGTAGACTTACATGATCAAGAATATATAAATTCCATTACCTAACAAAACATTTTCAGGTTAACATCATAAGTGCAGAACAATAACCATTTTCAGGCATGCTAGAGAATGGCCCGTGCCTCGCACGGGCTATTATGCTAGTCATTTTCAAATCACTAACATATACTTCAATGAAACATAGTAATATGTACCTGATTCTTCGATATATATAGTAATATACTGTAGTTAAAGAGTTTTGATATACCGATACAGGAGCGGCATGAGTTTTGTTTAGGTCAAGTATTGTAGGAGTAAAGTAAGTAGCTGTAGTACTAACAATATATCTGTTAAGTGACTAAGTGTTATTATTTATTATTACTATTTTATATTTTTATTATTATATAATAAATTCGGTTTTATTCCGGTTATTCGGTTCACCGTGATTAAAATTCGAAAAACCGAAAATTCTGAAAAAGGAAAATCGAAAACCGAACCGAAATGGTAATTTCGGTTAACCGAACCGAAATTAATTTTGTTATTCGGTTCAGTTTTTTGTTAACCGGACCGAATACCCACCCCTACTAACGGTTATCATCTATTTACTAAATATTCAACGACCACTCTTCTTTTAACGGTTAATTGAACCAAACTACTAATTATCCCCTAGTTTGCTTATTACTATATACTAGCTTATAGCTTGTGCGATGCACGGTTGTTTATTAATTGTTTAGTTATATTTTATTGTTTAAATTTTAAGTCATACATATATTTTTATTATTAAAATAAATTTTCAACTTTATAAATCTTATGAATTTTAATATTATAATAATTATTTATTTTAATTGTTATTTTAAAAGACATACGTTTATAAAAAATATCACATAAATATAGTTTTTTTTTTAAAATTTTTATTTAGTAGGAAGAGTGAAATTTATCTAATAATGTAGACCTTTTTGTAATTTTTACACAAATTTTTATTGTAAGTGTTTTCCAGATTTTATGTAATTTTTAACTATATAATATATAACTCGTGTGATGCAAAAATGTTTTTTTAAATATTTTTTGTCTTATTACCCATATATATATATATATATTAATTAGAAGGAAAATAAATTATAGAAGAAAATAAAATATTATAATACATATTTGATAGTCTTTTAAGCGATAGTGTTTTAATTTTTAACTAAGACATGTTGACGGGAATTTTTGGAAGTAGTTTAGAAGATAATATAATGTATAATAATAATTTATTGAGAATAGATTATAAAATTTTTTGACTATGATATATTGTTAATGGAAATTAAACCTTAAATTCGTGGAGTAGTTTATAAAATAATACTCCCTCCGTCCCACTGGATTCTTTACGGTTACTAATTTGGGACGTCCCACCCATTTCTTTACATTACCAAAAATAGAAACTTTTAACAATAAAATACATTATTACATCCACTACTTCACCCTACTTTTTCAACACTTTACACTATTAAACCCACTACTCCACAACTTTACTCTACCTTTTCAACACTTTACACTATTACACCCACTACTTTACCTATTTTAACAACAAAATCACTATTACACCCACTATTTAAATTATATTCCTTGGTCTTCGTGCCCAGCTGGGATGTAAAGATCTCAGTGGGACGGAGGGAGTATTTATTATTGGTGGAATTCGAACCTTGAACCTATGAGAATATTTTAAATATTAGAAAATGAATATTTTTTTAGATCCGTGATGAGTGATGGCATTTTGTTTGAGACCATAAGTTGCGCATGGGTTTCGTGTTTTGTTGAAGTGGTCGACGTAAGCTGTGTGAATGTTTTTGTAGTTGTATTTCTGTAGGATACAGTTTATTTTTTTATTTTTTTTTTAAGTTTTGGAAGATATTTACATATTTTCGGTGAGTGACCAAAAAAAGTGTACCAAACCGACAACCAAATATACCCTATTTCGCTTATATAGTGTATATATATATATATATATATATATATATATATATATATATATATATATAGGGGGCTACTCCAATACAAACCTCCTTAAAATACAAACCTACAAACCAAGCATAATCTAATATTTCAAGCTAATCTAGTGACCAAACTAGGGGTACCCCAATACAAAAAATGCTTAAAATAATTGGTTCTATCCAACAAAAAAAATAAAAAAATAAAAAAAATAAAAAAAAATTCACTGTTCACGTGATGACGTGGCAGTGGATTTCACTGGTTAACGGTGCTTCGCACCTTCTTGTACGGCGCTTCGCGCCTTTATCATTCTAAAGTTGTAAGGAATGGCAATCAATGGTAAAGGCAATAGACGATTGACGGGTGTGTCGAGGGCCTGCGGCCCTCATGACTACCTAACTCATCCGTTTACTGTCTTAAATGCTTCGCATTTCCACGGCAAGTTTTTTTTTTTTTTTTTTTTTTTTTTTTTTTTTTATGGATAGAGCCAATTATTTTAAGCATTTTTTGTGAAGGTACCCTTGGCGGGAACCTTAGAATAAATGAAATATAATTAATTTAGTGTTGGTTTGTAGGTTTGTATTTTAAAAGTGGTTTGTATTTGAGCACTTGCCTATATATATATATATATAGTTAAGTTCTGTGGAGACCAACATTTTTAGTGGAGACCGGAGACCATATATCAATCAAAACATTACAAAAACTTATTCATTGAAAATCATGTTCTATGAAAATCGCTATTTCATTTATTTCATTAAAAATCTTGAAAATCATATATGTTTTACATGCAAATTTCATTAAAAATCTTCAAAATCATGTATGTTCAGCAAACAAAATATTGCAGAACGTATTGTTCTTCAAAACATGTTCTGCTTGCAAATCATATATGATTTTTAAGATTTTGAATGAAATAATAATATTATTTGAATATTCTTTACAAATATATATGTTTTGCAATGTTTTGAGTGCATAATGTATATGGTCTCCACGGTCTCCACTCAAATGTTGGTCTCCATAGAACTTAACTCTCTCTCTCTCTCTCTCTCTATATATATATATATATATATATATATATATATATATATATATATATATATATATATATATATATATATATATATCAGGAGGTTCAAAAGAGAACCTCTATTAGCAAGAGAACCAGAAGACTCTCATCATCACCATTAATTTAATTTCGATCTTGTGGCTTAGATTCTGTATAAATATACTAGTATATTAGCTTTTTAATTCTATAGGGGTAGTACTTAGTTATATTGAAAATACAATAAATATACGTATAACTTATGATTTATTACCATGTTTGCACTAAATTAATTAGATACTGTTACTTTTAATTATAGTTACTTTTACCTATAGGATTTCCATATTTCAGCTATCAATCTAAATCTAATGATTGATTTGTAAAATAAATCAATACGTAATTTATCAATGATATTAAGACGTTTGTTCATCACAATTCATAGAACTTTCTCAACATTCTATCATTGATTTTGTGTTTTGTTCTTTGTTATATAAAACACCTTATTATCTAAGTTGTCTACTGAAGATGACTCCTCGAAATACTGTTTACCACGACACAACAGATTTTTGTAATGATGATAATGTAATCGAAGACTGAACCAAGTTTGTATTTATGTTCTATATATTGCTTTGTGTCTAAATGTGTTCTACAAGTTAAACTCGTAGCAAATCATCTTAACCATTATTTTTGTAGTTCACTAACAAATGTTTATTTAATTTATTCACATTTATATCTAGATTTTCAGTAGAACATTCAGATTCTTTATAAGTGTTTAGGTTATTATTATAGCTTTACATGTTCTTATAGCTTTTTTTACAGTATAACAATGTACCTGTGTTTTTAGGTTTGTATATTAACCTACTAGCATTTTTTACTTTGATTGTTATGTTGTTTAATTTTTTTTTATACGATTAGTATATTGATTCATAATTTTTGTATTGCAGAGTTTGATAACATTAATATACTTAGTCATGATCTGGGTGATGACTGGATTCCCGAGTGTGAAACTGAGAATAAGCCATTTATAGGGCAAACATTTCCTGATATGAACACGGCATTCCAGTTCTATCACAAATATGGTAGCAGGTGTGGCTTTGATAGTCGTCGTTCATCAGAGAAGAAGAAGAACAATAAAATAACTAGTAAATATTTCGGTAGTTCAAGAGCTGGTTAAACATTTTTACATACGGATACCAACTACAATTCAGTATCAATATTTTGATGAATTAGAATTTTCTTCTGGACATCTTATTGCTAAGTTTTTTTTAGTAAGTTTGTGTGTTTTCAAAAATTATTAAAACTCCTTTGTAACCAGATATTATTGGTTTATTATGTTACTTTGTTTGGTCTTCATTTAATTTTAATATGTATATTTATCACTGTTAGATGTTAGTTGTTAGATGTTTTAACTTCTTTGTACTTGATATGGGTTAAAAGTAAGCCCTAAAGACACATTTAATGTTGCATTAATTAGACCCAACATGGTCCAAACGTGGGGGGCCATTAACGGGGCCCAAACCCATATTTTCAATATTAATTTCATAATTAATATTAAGGGATATTAACAGCTCAGCAATAAGAATCAGATAAGGATACTATTCCTACCAGACTTAGCCTCCATGGCACCCAATTCGATATGGAAACAGACTCCTACAAGGAAGGAGTCTAGAACCTTCCTCAAGGTGGTGGCTTGCCCACCAAGTATCCGAATCCTACCATAATTCTAAGGCTTCTCAGCCTATATAAAGGGCCTGACCCCTCATTCTCAGAACTACATCTTGGCTTGATTCTCAATACGAGATACGAAGGCACTCTGTGAGGACCGATTAGTCTCGAACATGGAAACAACCATTAAAGCTTGAAGCTCACCAACCCCTTTTGCGTTAAATAAACACAAACCCTAGCCGCAATATTCGTAACCTAGTTTTTATTCCACAACATTTGGCACCGTCTGTGGGACACAACATCAACCACGGTTCAAACACGAAGAACAACATCAACCTCGACTGACGCTATACCCCTTAGCTCTGCTCCACCCGCCACTTCTGATCCACTTATCACAACCGAAGAAGGACAATTACCCCCATCAACAGGGGCGATTATTCAACCTCTAGTCATTCAACCCTCAGGGACGATTCCCCATGTTGAGGGAACTCTACCCGTGGTCGTCCATCCAAACCAAGAAGCTAACCCTCTTCAGATGGTGGTTTCTCCTCTTGGTAATGTTAATCGTACACTACCCCCGGTGTGACACCCCTAGATCCGGGGTCAGGGATCCAGGTCATCACGGTCCAATTTCCATTTAAACATACTATACTCTTGATACTTAATTAATTTAATGACATTATATACACACACTATTGACCCCACACGTATAACAACACACACACCAGTCATATGCTCAGAGAACAACATCCATCATTAAAAATAGTTAAAGTAAAGTTATTATTACAAACCCAGAATATTTAAGTAGCATTGTTGAAAATACTTCTGCAGGAAGCATATCAACAACCAAAATATAATACAACAGACTTTTGGATTAACTTACACACGTCTACTCCTACCCTGGATATATATATATATATATATATATGCTACCTCAGGAATAGGCGACAGATCCCTATCATATATCCCCGCCCTTACCCGCTTCCGGGGTGTGGTGCGACGTATCGGCGGCATCTGCTATAGCTGTGATATAAACATAGGCAAGAGTGAGCTAAAATAGCTCAGCAAGATAAAGTTTTAAATCCTGTTTAAAGTAAAACAATTTATAAAAGCTTTGGAAGTGTTGGTTGTTCATTTAACAAAGTTGTTTCAATAAAGAATAAACGATGAAGTTACAAAGTAAGGTAGGGAAAACATTTTCAAAAATATCTATATTATGTTTGCGCAGCAATATACCAACATAAACTTGCTTGCTATTCATTATAAAGATATAATATCAGTTTCTCTTCTAATTCCTTGGTTCCATTCATTGTTTCATACCATTTCTTCTTTTTCCAACATACTAATGCAATGAAATTTTCAGCAATTATTTAAAAGTTTAGGGGATCTTCATCATTGCCAGATACGACAGGACGATGATCAGTCGCCCTATACGTACCTGTTCCTGTTTACTACTAGTAGAAGGAATGACCCTCTCCGGTAATCATCCCTGGAGGAAAGTTCTCCACAATCCCCCCTCGGTAACACATGGGCCGGAATAAAATATTGCAAGCTGGACTGCATTGAACTCAGCCCAAAGATAGAATCCCCATTATCGAAGTTCTTATTCCATTTATTCCAAAAATTTCTTTTTCATAATTCCATTTACCAAATTACCCTTTTTATCCATAAAGTACCTTGAATTATTTGTATTCGTGAATAATTTCAGAAATCAAAAACATGTCCATTGCAATTCAATAATATGAAATCATGCATATATATATATATATATACATTTATAATTTAATAAACTAAAGATAAAAGAACTCTTGCCTGGAAGGGTCGTAGGGGTAACGTGTCTCCGATCAGTCCGGTGATCTATAAACAATCCCAAAATTATTCAAGGTTAATCACTTAACATTTTTGAAAAGCTAAGTATATACTTTACTTAGGTTAAACTCATTTTCAAGTTAACTCATTGGACATCCCCCTAACATAACTCTTTATTGTCATCATTATAATCAACACTGGCTCAATATCAAGGCATTGCATGGTACTTATGCTTGGGGTACTTAAGTCATATAAGTTCTAGTGTCGATCGTTTACTATAGAAGATTACACCCCGCGAGTTATTGACCGTTTTCTAAGTGATTTCCCAATGTTATTACTAAGTACGCCCTTAAAGGATCCGTTCGAACTTAACTTAGATTCGAACATTTTTATAAAATTAAAAAACGATCCAATTGACATGAGGTTTTCTCTCACACCTTCCTTATGGTATCTAGTATTTAATTACCATGATTTGCAACCAAATTATTCATATTAAGGGGGTTCAATTCCGGTTAGGAACTCGTACTTACGGGTTTGAACCACTTTTAGTAAATCAGTCATAACTCCTAAACCGTAAGTCCGTTTGTTTCGATTCTTTCGCCAAATCGATCTATCACTCGAGAACTACAAGGATAGGCCAGGTTCTTGTTAAGGTCAGAGGTTACTTATCTCGGGTATGCTCTGTTTTAAAGGTTAATAAAATTTCGGCATTACGACGGCTGTAAATCGGATATTTCCAAAATCAAATCTTTCCAATAACCATGGTTTCCACTCCAAATCACACATACATGTTATTTACCTTTGAAATAAGGCCAAGAACTGCCTTTCAGTTCATATAAACTAGTTTAGCAATTATCAATACCCAATCATAGTTTTCATGCTTTAAACATATATAATAGCATTAAAACTCAAAAAATTCTCATAATCCATCAAGGGTTTCAAGTATTATACCTTTGTTTCAAGTTTCATAAGGCTAATATACTCTTAAAATCCTTGAACCTTGCTTATAATATCCTTTAGAAATCATAAAACAACAATCAAAAGAAAAGAAAATTGGTAAGTTACTATTCATCATCACTTTCAACAAACTTTTGAACAAGCTAACCTTAAAGAATGATGCTAAGGTTTTCAATATACCTTCTCCTAATCTCAAGCTTTGTTTTAAGCTCTAGATTGTAGCAAGAAAATGGTGGCAAGTCCTTCCCCCCTTTTTCTTCTTCCTTGGCCGAGAGTGACAAAGAGAGAATGGTGTTTGTTTTTATTTTCTTTAGTTTGTATTATTATTTCTTAATACATGTATTATTGATATTAATCTAAATATTGGATGCATCATCTTGCTTGTATGTTGTCTAATTGTCATTTGTCCAAGTTTCATCACCACATTATGCATCCCCCTTTTTGTACAATTACAATTAAACCATCCTTTTATTTGTTGACTTGCACTTAAGTCACTTAATTCCTCCTTTTTCCACCAATTTGATTCTCTTTGTAACTCGTTGATAAAATCAATACGTTATGACTTATAAGTAGCATTCCATTTCTTTAATGTGACACAATTCCTTAACTCCATATTATATCCCTTGATCCTTTTGTATCTAGGAAATTTCCGGGTAAAATAAAAGTGCTATTCTTCAAATTTCAATATCATTTACATACACTTATTCTGTCCATGGATCATCAATACGAACTTAGAAATCCGTTCCGGGTACTCCTATATAGTATCGTCTAATAATATTCTAGTTTCCACCAAAAACACTATTCATCACTTATTTTCTTTTATTCCTTATATATTGTAAAAATGTCCTTGTCCCCTCTCGAGCGTTCCTTAACTCTTTCTCGGAACCACTGAACTAATAATAGGTATTGATTTGGATGACATGATAATATTCTTCCTCATTGGAATTACCATATCTTACTTCCCTGGGAGATAGATTATTCTTATCTAAGTTGTCAGTCAGTTGCATGGTTCATGGCATATAAGCAATTAAATCTAATCCATTCCATAATCATTCATTATAACCACCGTTACACTGATGCTCCATTACATAATAAAAGTTTTAATTCTTCCAAAAATCTAGGTTCTTACAGTCTCCCCCTTAAAAGGATTCCGTCCCGGAATCAGTTTGAAAATAGATGGGGGTACTTTTCCAGTATTTCACTCTCTAGTTCCCAAGTCGATTCTTCCACATTATGGTTCTGCCACAAAACTCTGACTAGCTTGACAACCTTGTTTCAGAGCACTTGTTCTTTTCGATCTATGATTTCCACAGATTGCTCTATATAGGTCAAGTCTGGTTGCATGTCCACTTGCTCATTCTCTACAATATGCTTGGCATCCGGGTTATACTTTCTCAGCATCGAAACATGGAACACATTATGCACCTGCTGTAGATTCGGGGGCAATGCCAGTTCATAAGCTAGTTCCCCAATCCGTCTTAAGATCTCAAATGGTCCAATGTATCTGGGACTCAGCTTTCCTTTCTTTCCAAATCTCATTAAACCTTTCCAAGGTGACACCTTTAAGAACACTAGGTCTCCCACTTCGTATTCTTTGCCTTTTCGAGCTAAGTCGGCATATTTCTTTTGTCAATCCTGGGCTGCTACCAGCCGTCCTCTGATTAGATCTACTGCATCTTTAGTTCGTTGGACCACTTCGGGCCTGAGCATCTTTCGCTCCCCAACTTCATCCAAATACAAGGGAGATCGACATTTTCTTCCATAAAGGGCCTCATAAGGTGGCATTCCTATACTTGAATGAAAACTATTATTGTACGAAAACTAAATCAATGGCAAGTGATCATCCCAATTTCCTTTAAAGTCTATAGCACAGACTCTGCCCATCTGGATGCTCCTTTCACTTTGCCCATCTGTCTGGGGGTGGTAGGTTGTGCTCATGTTCAGCCGGGTTCCTACACATTCTTGAAAGCTTCTCCAAAATCTGGAGTTAAATCTAGGATCTCGATCGGATACTATTGCGACTGGGACTCCATGTCGTGCCACTATCTCTTTTAAGTAGATATCCACTAGTCTGTCGACCGTGTACCTTTCATTGATCGGGAGAAAGTGAGCTGACTTCGTCAATCGATCTACAATTGTAAGAACCCCAAAATTTTGGATATAATTAAAACTTTTTATTATGTACTGAGGTAATGGTGAATAGTGATTACGACTACGATGTAACGATTGAGATAATGAATGAAAGGAATAGATTTGGATTCAAATGTTTATATGCCATGAAGAATACTATTAGTTGACACTTTAGATAAGAATTATCTATCTCCTAGGGAGTTGAGATTTGATAATTCTAAAGGAGAAGATTATTCCTATGTCATCCAAATCGATATCTGTTATTGGTCCAGTAGGTCCGTAAAAAGGTTAAGGAACGATTGAAAGAGATTAGGGACAATTGTACAACCCTAAGAGGATGAGTAAAGAAAAATGGATGAATAGTGATTTTGATGGATTTAGGAATATTATGAGAAGAAACTATATAGAAGTATTCGGAACGGATTTCCGAGTTCGTATTAGTGATCCAGGGGGAAAATAAGTGTATGTAAAAGCTGTCGGATTCTGAAAAATAGTACTTTTATTTTCCCCGAGAATTCCCTGGACACTGAAAGACTTAAGGAATTATTGAAGGGATTTAAGGAATACAAATCCGAAAGTTATTAAGAAAGATGGAGAATGATAGTATTAATATTAAGAAGATTCCCGGTAAACCCTTATTAGAAATCCGTGAAATATTTCTACGAACGATCAATCGAAACTAGCAATAACCGCACAAAGAAACAAGCAGAGGAGCAAGATGCATGCATGTGCAAGTGGATAAGATCAAGGGACTAAGTAATTATATGAGTAACTAGCATACGTGGGATCTAACCAAGTACTTGCACCACTTTATCATCCTACCATAAAAGCATGACATTTGTCCATCCAAAAACCTCATCCATGACATAACCACCTTTATTAAAGTCACTTTACACAAGATATTATCTAAATACATATCAATAATACACATTAGATGTGATTAAACCAAGAGAAAAGCCAAGCAACTCCAAATTCTCCCACTTTTCATTCCATTCGGCTATTTGCATAATTCAAGGATCAAAATCCTATTTCCAACCATCATTTGTTCTTGTAATTTTTAAGGTAAGTCCTATATTTCAAGAAAGTAATCTCCTCAAAATTTTAGCTTCAAATTCCTTAGTTTCCATTTTCAAAAAAATCATGAAAGAGGAGGATGAATAGTAACCTTCTTGAATTAACTTTGTTTATCTTGATTTCCATGATGATCTAAGGTTTGTTAAGGCTAGGAAAGGAACATACAAGGCTTATTAAGGCTAGGACATATCCCAAGGAAGGTAATCCACTAGAAACCCTAGATCTTGTTTTGAGAATTATGCTTGTTCTTGATGGATTTAAGCTTGGTGATTATGTTAGTATGTTATAAGCATGATTAGTTAAGTGATTTAGTGATTTTGGTAACATCATGATTGTAATGGTAAAGTAGATGTTCTTGGACAGATTTGGGATGAGAAATATGTGTATGAGTTCTATTGATGCCCGGTGTGGCTTGGCTGTGTTGTTACGATTTTTAGAACGTCAGATTCATAGCCGTCGTAATGCCGAATTTTTGTTAACACTTAGAAACCAAGCATGTCAGTTAATATAAGTTCCTGACCTTGGTGATACTATGACTGATCCTTGTAGATCTCGAGCCATAGATCGTTTTGGCATGTTAATCGAAACATTCCGACTTAAGGTTTAGGAGTTACGGTCAAATTACGAAAAGTAGTTCGAAACCGTAAAACGAGAATTCGTAACTGAAATTGAACCCTCGTAAAATACGTAAGTCAGTGGCGAATCTTGGTAATTAAAGACTAGAGGTAAAAAGGAAGGTGTGTGTAAGAACCCTAATTTTTGTAATATTTTCTTTTATATAATATCATGTGACATTGTCAATTTGGAACCTTTCTAGTCATCCCTGTTGTTTAATGGAATTGATTGTCTGAGAAACTATGATTGTTTTTTTTTTTTTTGCTAAATGAGAAACTATGATTGTTACATTCACTATGAAAGATAAAGGGAAGATTGTTGAAGGCAAGAATCTTATTGTTAGTAAGATTTATCAAACTTGGGACTTGAGAGTTATTGGAGTATTAAAAGATTTATTAGGAATTATGACGAGGAATTATGGATATTCGAGGAATTCACACAATTAAGTACTTAAGGGATTACAAGGGAAATCTCTACACGACAAAATATTATTACGAGAAATTAATTAAGATACGATACGAATTAAAGATTAAGTGACAAGCATTGGTGGAAGAATAATGATACAAGGAATGATATTGCATGCAAGTCCCATGCAACTAAGTAGTTAGGAAAACAAACTAGTAATACAAAGTGGACAAGAGGAATAGTATCTAGTTGGTACCTTTTCCAAGGAGACAAGAGGGTATGGTGGCCTATACCCTAGACTTGCAACATGTGATACATATCCATACACTAATACATATCACCCAACCCCTTTTCACTTTATCCAACCAACACAAAAAGCAAAGCAAGAAACACTCTCCCCCCCCCCCCCCCCCCCGAAGCTTATTGCTCTCGGCCAACAAGAAAAAAGGATGAAGAAGAAATTCTTTCTCCCACTTCTCCTCATTATTAATTCAAGGCAAAATTCCTAGGCACTCTACATCATATAAGGAAGGTATACTAAGAATTCCAACCCTTTTCATCCATTAGTTTTCAAGTTATAAATTGTTAAAGTTTTGATGAATAGTAACAAGGTTGAGTTTTCTTTTAGATCTTGGATTATAAGGATTGTAGGAGCTCATCCAAGGTGTTCTTGAGACTTGTAAGGCATACCCAAGGCTCCTAGATACTCAAGAAGGTATAAAAACCCTAACCCCTCTTGGCCATGTAGTATTTGTGATGTTTAATGTTAGATCCATGGTTATTAGTGTAAATCTTGGACATTTAAGTGATGGATGATGTAGATCTTGAGTTTAAGTGTTGTGGTTGTGATTTTTAAGCTTGTGGTTAGTATATGTAACTCCATGTATGTTTTAAAGTATGATCTTGGTGGTTTAGATGATGGATTTGATGTGTATGTAAGGTTCTTGTATGGATAAGTGATATAAGCATGCTGAGATTTTTCCAGGAACTTGAACTGTCTTGTAAGAGGGTTTTGAACCCCCAAATCTTGTCCCCTGAAGTCCTAATATATATATTTGGAAAGATATTTGAATTTAGTTTCCAGAAATGTAGGGTTCATGACTAGGTGATGTATAGATTTTGAGTTATGGCCTGAGAAGTGAAATGTGTTTCTGGAATCCGAACTGCACTAAATGGTCCCCTTGTGAACCTTGGTTAAACCCCTAAAAATTTATGTAGGATCATGGAAAAATCAGAGAAGCTAGTAAATGCAGTGGGGAAGGCTACCCAAAAAGAATTGTATTAAAATATGTATTTTTCAATTTTATAAAAATGCTAGAGTAAAATTCGCGCAAGGGAAAAAGTCGTAAGTGGAGTGTAATTTTAGGGGTAGTGGATATGATTCGGATGTGGTAACCAAATTAAGTCGAATAAGTGACGAGCGTAATCGAGTGGTGACATGAACCTATAGTGGGGCTAGAGTGTCATAAGACGAAGTCATTAAGTTAATTTTGTACCCCCTAAAACCCCGCAATTAAAGAGATATTGTTAAGGTACTAACGATCGGCTATTGATTATGTATAGATCGTTCCACTTCGCAAGCTCGACCACCCCAACCTCACCAAGGCAAGTTTACTTTTCAAAACTTACATATACAAGGACTTTCACTGTTGTGTTTGTAGTTTTCAATCATATCAAATGTTTATGTTTATCGAAGTATCGACGAAATTGAGATGTATAAGTACATATATGTTTGCACCCCTTGAACTTAGAATGAAATGTTTTCTTCGGACAACGACTCTAGCAATAGAGGTCGTAGCGGTCCGTATATACTATTGACCGGGGAGCGGTATATTATTATATCGTAATTAAATTGCGGAAACCCGAAGGGTCATTCGGGGAGTATCGTATACTCAAGTAATTATTTTTATATCTTCGTAAATACTCGAAATACCTATCTTGGATTAAAAGCTTATTTAATTAAATAATTATTTTATTAATTATTAATATTAAATCTTAAAATATCATTTATTATTTGTTCATTATTTTAAAGACAAAGCTAATCCAAGATACCTTTAGCACTTTCAAACTCGAGCTCTTTCGAACTCAAAACATTTTCGAAAACCCCCGGTCAGGTTTGCTTCTTGTGTGATTTCAAGAATCATCGGTTGACTGATGTCGGACCTCAATTACTCAATTTTCAATCAAAATCAAGTTTTTAAAAGAAAAAAAAAGGGACTCTGGCAGGTGTGGGAACCGTTGACGAACGATTCCCGGGATGTGTAAGCGGCCGTAAGCCAGGCGGTTCATCAATTATTATTCCGGCCCAGGTGTTGCCGAAGGATGATTACGGATGTAGTTTTCATCGAGGGTGATTACGGATGTAGTTTTCACCCGAGGATAGTTACGGATGTAGTTTCTATCCTTCTACCGGTAGAGAAGACCCGCGGATTATTGGACTCGGATGTGGCGACTGATCATCGTCAATCCCTGTCAGGTTTTATGTTTTCTTTAAGTCCCATTCCTCCATTTTGGAAAATGCTCTAACATTGCTTCTTAGGCTTATGTGCCAAGTTGCTGATAGTGTTCTATTTTGATGAGAAAGATGTTGACTCTATGCAGTATCTAGAACTGCAAGTTTATTTTGAAAACAATGGCACGTATTGGTGCACCTTCGAAATTTATCAACAATGACAAGTGATTTTATAACTGATTGATACAATCGAGTTTAATAACTGCTAATCATATGTAATGTTATATTGCTTACCTTATACATATATTTCTTGCTGAGTTATAGTTGCTCACTCTTGGTTGTTTTCAAATTTACAAACACAACAGCTAAGAGAAATGGCAAGACCCAGACAGACTGCCCGAAAGCAGGTGACTAGACCCGAGGCAGCAGTTGAGATTCCACCGGTAGGCCCCATTAGCCGGATTGGTTGGCAACTTTTGTTAGTACGTTTTATTTATAAGTATGACCTGTGCAAAGCAGTGTACCGTAACAAACTTTCAAGCCGCCAACTTCGCTTCATATCGAAGTGTTGCTGGTAGCATAAATGCTATTAATTCGGTCTGTAATAACTCTGAAACTTTTACTCCTGCTTAATCAATTGTGTGAAGTTTCTGAGACTCTAACCCGTGTGTGTGTGTGCGGTGTGAGTTTATTGTGGGGCCGATGGCTGTTTTATATATTATGTGCAAGAACAGGTATGTTATTAATGGAAAATGGACCGTGAGCGCCTAGATCTCCGACCCCGGATCTGGGGGCGTCACAGAAATGGTATCAGAGCGAGGTTACAGTTCTCAGAAATGATAGTAATTTAAGAAAGCAACCCTAATAATAATAACAATAACAATAACAACCCTAATAACACTTGGAACTCCCATCGAGTTTGCAGTCGGGTTATCGGATATAGCCCTGACTTTAAGGCCCGTGAGGGAACTACTCCTTAAACCTTTCTTTATGGTTAGTGACCCACCTTATTTCCCTTGTGTAGATGGAGGAGATACCAGACCCTGAGGCCTTTGAGAAAGAGCATGATGAGGCACTGATGCGAGATACCGAGGATCCTGAGGAGGATATGGGTGCTGACTCTGATCTTGGCCCCTGGATTACGCTGATAGGAGATACTGATGATGAGGATCCCGTTGAGGAGCCCTTTGAGCCTGAGCCTGAGCCTGTTACCCCATCTCCTGTAGCTACTAATGAGGAGTGTGTGAGATCCGGTGAAGGCCGTGCTGTGTCACCCCCACCTTCTCCGCAGTCATCGAGCCCTGTTTCATCGGACGGTGACTCCGAGGATGATACTTCTGGCGAGGAGGAGCTTGACCCTACCCCTGCTCCTGCTCCTGCTACTGCTCCTGCTCCTGCTACTGCTACTGCACCTGCTCTTGTTCCTGTCATACCACCCCCGCCGATGGACCTACCCCCAGTGTCGGGTTGTAACACCCCCAGATCCGGGGTCAGGGATCTGGTGGTTACGGTCTTACATCCATTCGTAATACTTGACTTGAGTCCAAAATAAAATAAATCACATGCTGTGACCCCACAATAATTTCCACTCACACACACAACAGTTATAGTCCCAGAGATGAAATTGAAATAAGTCTTACATTAAAGGGTTACGAATAAAAGTTATTACAATCCCAAAAGGATAACATCATAAGTTTAACAGTTTTGCCGTTGATTACATTAATTATAGATATAGTTAAACAGGAAACAAAAGCTGTCTAACTAAGCTACCTCAGCAATGGCAGCTAGCATCTCAGCGGGGAGTCCGGTGGGTCGGGTAACCTGCTTGCGCCGAGTGCGCCTGACGCGAGCCATCTGTCCTAGCTGTTGTTGTGACATAATGTGAACAAAGCAAGGGTGAGCAAAAGCCCACCAACAATAATATATAACTGAACGATAATATATAACAGTTCAAAAGTATCCTTCAAACCATATGCCATGCATTTACGGAAATGATGCCAGTATAATATGAACGATGAAGTTACAAGGTAACTTAAAGTATTTGTTTGTAGATGTAAGAACCCCAAATTTTTTATATAATTAAAACTTTTTATTAAGTAATGATAAAATGAGGAACAATGATTCCGACAACAAGGTCACCAGCTCTAATGAATGGTGGTTTCAAAGAACAATGATTGTAATGAATGGATATTGCTTTGGACAATGATCCTGATGCATTGGTATATTGTCAGAATAGAGTAATTCGATGGTTGAGGACCTAGATAAGAATAATCTATCATCCAGGAAGGAGCTAATGGATCCTTGAAGGGAAATGAGTACGTGCATAGTGTTTCCCAAACGTGCATAGTATTTCCCGTACGTGCATAGTGTTTCCTGTACGTGCATAGTAATTTGGTGGATGAATAGTGATTTTGTAAGTTGGAAAAATTTTCACGCCACCCTATGTACGGGACGTGATATGGATGTTTCGAAGTCATATTAGTGATACGCGGAGGAAATAAGTGAATGCAGAGACGATCGGAATTCAGAAATTCCAAATTCTTTTCGGTATAATATTTGACCGGGCAGTGGATTAAATATTATTATAATCCAAGAATTGAGATATTAACTTTGAGGATTTGATATTTTGGGATGTTATTATATTGATTTAAGGATGAAGGTAGGAAACCACTGAGGAGTGGTTATGGCTACAATGTAATAATTGATATTTGGAAAGAATGAATGGAATTCGACTTTATTATTTCTATGTCTTGAAGAATGCTAAAGGGTAACAACATAGGTAAGAATAATCTATCTTCTAAGGGAATAAGATATGGCAATTTCAAGCAGGAGAATATTCTCATGTCATCCAGATCGGTAACGATTAATCCAGTAGTTCCGTAAAAAGGATAAGGAACGATCGAAAGAGAATACGGACAATTGTACCACCCTAAGAGAACAAGTAAAGAATACAGAATGAATAGTGTTTTGGTGGGAGTATATAATAATATGAGACGACACTATATAGAAGCATTCGGAACGGATTTCCGAGTTCGTATTAGTGATCCAGGGGGAAAATAAGTGTATGTAAAAGCTGTCGGATTCTGAAAAACCGCACTTTTATTTTCTCCGAGAGTTCCCTGGACACTGATAGCCTTAAGTATTTAACGAATGGATTTAAGGAATATAAATTGGAAAGTTGGAATGAAAGATGGAGAATGAAAGTATTAATATTAAAAAGGATTCCCGGTAAACCCTAATTAGAAATCCGTGAGATATTCCTACGAACGATCAATCGAAACGGGCAATAACCGGACACAGAAACAAGCAGAGGAAGCAAGAGTCTTGTGCAAGCTACTAGTATAAAATATCTAGTAACCAAACTAGAATCAAGGAACTAGCACCCTAGAGAATGCAACTAAGTACTTAGCAAGGCAACCATGTAGTTAGGCTAAAACCACCACATTTTCAACACTTGTCATGGTATTTCCTCATCCAACACCTCATCACTTTAATAAAGTGAATTTATACAAGATATTATCTTGATAATAGATGAGAGTGGATGAGATTAAAACAACATAAACCAAGCAACTCCCCCCCCCCCCTTGAAAATTCCATTCGACTTCTTGCATAATTCAAGATCCAAAGTCCAACTTCCAACCATTGTTAAATCTCAAGAAAATTAAGGTGAGTCCTATATTTCATAACTAAGATATCCTATGAATTTCATCTTCAAATTCCATACCAATCTTGAGATATAAAATCAAGAAGATGATGATGAATAGTAACTTTTAAGTATTAACTTTGTGTTCTTGTTTTCTTTTGATTGATTCAAGTATACCAAGGCTACTTAAGGATCATTCAAGGCTTAACAAGTGTTATTCACTCTCCAAGGAAGGTATAAAGCTCAAGAACCCTTAGTACTACTTTGAGTTTATGGATCTTTTTGGATGGATATATGATGGAGAGGTGTTAGTATGCTTAGATCCATGTATGCATAATTGGTTGTTATTGATATTTCATACTTGTTGGATTTGAGTTGTTCTTGAGATATCATGACTTAGAATAGATGATAAACTTTAGGTCTTGACTTGGTTGTTGTTGGAGGATGATTTGATGATGATAAAAATTTGGAAAAGCGTGTAAACATAGCCGTTATAATGCCCGATTTTATAATATCATGTTTTGTATGCCATTTTTCACATCAAGACCCTACTGTCCAGAACCTTTTCTGCCATGTTAGGATATCTTATGTTATAAGCTTCGTTTTGATATTAAGATCACGTGAAACGAACTTACGGTTTAGGAATTACGGCCGGTTTACTAAAAGTAGTTCGAATCCGTAAACGAAAGTTCGTAACTGTAATTGAACCCTCGTAAACTATGTAACGTCATGGCAAATCTTGGTAAATAAATACTAGAGGTAAAAAGGAAGGTGTGAAATAAAACCGTATGTCAAAAGGATCATTTTTCGATTTATTAAAAATGTTCGAGTCGAGGTTAAACGCGAACGAACCCCTAAAAGACGACTCTTTTATAACTTCGGTAAAACACTTAGAAAACGGGCGATAAAACTCGGAGTATAATATTGGTTCGTAACGATCAACCTTAGAACTCATATGACTTAAGTATGTCCCAAGTATAAGTGCAGTGACATGTCGTATTAACGAACGAATGTCGGGTCGGATCAGTGATAATAAGTAATCCACTAAAAGGGGTATAACGAGATAACTCGAGAACGTGTTTCGATTTAAATATAACTTAACTTTTAATATGTTAAGTGATTAATCCCGAATGCCTTGGCTATTTATAGATCACCAAGCTGAACCGGGACCCGCTACCACTACCCCTTACCGTACTCGACAACCAGGCAAGTTTCAATTCCCTTCTTTAGGCTGTTGTTGTGATTGAATAAATATATATATATGTTTTCTGATATACATATGCCATAGCATGCATGCCTGCTTTCAAAGTTATATCACTATGCTTGTTCCTTGATTGTTATTGGCTTATAAATTAGATAGATATCGTATCAGTTATAAGCCGGATTATTGTAAGACCCTCATAGAAGGGCGTATACATCTTATTCATCATTATAGACCGGGAGTCAATATTTCTTGATATATCGAGATTACCTCGAAGGAAAATATTTAAGTAAATATTTTCCATTATTCAGGCAACGAATATTATTTGAATATTCGTTCGGGATTATTTATTTAATGATCCTTACTTCAAATAATTATTTGAACGTAATCATTCGACGAATAATATTTGTCAATATTCATTCAGAGTCGAATTGATTATCGATTATTATTTCGAATATTCTTCTAAAGATGAGAATACTAAATGAATATTATTTGGATATTCTTTTAGAATATTATTTTATTAAATAAATATTACTTTTGAATATTCATTTAAGATATTAAGTACTTGATGAATATTATCTTCAATATTCATCTGAAGCTTGATTTATTTATCGAATATTATATCGAATATTCCTTTAAAGCTTGGATTACTAAATGAATATTACGGGATATTCATTTAGAATATTATTCATTAAATGAATATTAGTTTATCGATATTCATTTAAATTCCTAATTAATTATGAATATCATTTTGAATATTCATCCAGGGTTCTATTTAATCATCGAATATTATTTTAAATATTTTAAATATTCCTTTCAGGACTTATTAAGTAATGAATATTATTTTGAATATTCATTTGATTATTTAATTGTGCAATAAATATTCTCTCGATATTTCTTCAAGAATTATTTGGGAAATACTCTGATTAAAGATATTCTTTCATATTCCTAAATAATCTGTAAAATATTTTAATTCAATAAATATTCTCTGAATATTTATTCCATGCTTAGAATAACATCGATAAGGTTTATCTTCTTCGATTATTACAGAAAATATATCGGAGTCATATTATTATTAATCTTATATCAAGAAAGGTTCTCAGACATCATTCTTATTTGAGTCTATCTCCTTAATAATAAGGGAACCTTACTTGGAAGATGTTATTTATCTTGTCGACTTCCCGGTCATAAAGTATTCCCTTCACTCGCAACTCGGGTGCTGTTGACTTATTAAGTCATTGCTTACCTTCTCATCTTTCGAGGGGTAAGATTACTGGAACAAGTTGATATCCGTTACCAAGTAATGGCTTGGGAGTTATTGGTAAATTTTCCTTTCCAACTAGATACGACTACTTTGTGGAGTCTTATCAACAAGTAATTTACTTGGGGAAAGGGGGACGAACGTTACATTCAGAATCATGAATTCTATTTGAACTAGGAGTCGTGTAAGAGGCCGAGTAGCGCCGGTCCATCCCCTTTGGCCCAACCGTTGGCCGGGGAGAGCTAGTAAGGCGGTATACAAGTAAAGCCGTCAGTTCTTCCTTCTACCGGTAGTAAATCTAAATTGAGCTGTACGATCTCGACTGATCATCAAGATTGGAACAGCGGGCGCGGTGAATACTCCATCATTGGTTCATCATCCAAATTTATTTATTTCCTGCAACATGATTACTGTTGGCAGAGCTGGAAAAATGTTCATAACTGGAATTGCAACCTTTTCATGCAAGTTCCTCTTCTTAATAACAATGAGAATATCTCGCTTACTTTTGACGTAGCAGATATTTCTACAAACAAATACTTTAAGTGACCTTGTAACTTCATCGTTCATATTATACTGGCATCATTTCCGTAAATGCATGGCATATGGTTTGAAAAATACTTTTGAACTGTTCTGTATTATCGTTCAGTTATATATTATTGTTGGTGGGCTATTGCTCACCCTTGCTTTATTATTATATCACAACAACAGCTAGACCAGATGACTCGCACAAGGTGCACTCGACGCGGACGAGGACGATGAGACTACTAGAGCTGAAGAAGAAGCTATTGGTAGAGTATATTTATTCTTTCGGTACCAAGAATATGGTCTAATATGACTTATGTAAATGGATGGCAAAGAGTATGTATTTATATTGAAATTCTTTTGGATTGTAAGAACTCATAATGTGATTAATAAAACTTTGATTGTTACTCTGATTTCATCTCTGGGACTATAACGGGTGTGTTTTATATTGTTGTGTTGGGTTATAGAGACGTAATTTATTTTATGTTAAGGAAAGTTCAATTGTTGTGGATAGAATTGGAAACCGTAACCACCGGATCCCGGACCCCGGATCTGGGGGTGTTACAGAAGTGGTATCAGAGCGTACGTTATAAACCCCAGAGATGAGGTGACGTTAAAACAATAAATTCAATAAGATAATAAGAACTCTTGCCAAGTTCATAGTCGGACTACTTAATGTAGTGATGACATATAAAACCCTTATGGGAACTCGTAAGTATAATGATAGTAACTTAGCTCGATATCGTATCGACGAGTAAGGCGACTGACCTTGAGGCATACGAGCAACAACGCGATGATGCTTTATATGCTGAAGATCAACGGGTAATTCGATGGAGTACCCTACTAGAGACCCGGAAGAGGTTCCAACAGATAAGGAAAATCCTGTTATGATAAGGAGCTTACCCATGGGTAATGAGGGTCGCAGCCAGAATGACTGTGATGATTAAGATATGGTGCTCAGAAAAGTGAGTATAAAGAACCGAGATATTATTAAGAGATCTGAAGATGCATGTTGAATTCATAGCCGGACTACCAGATGTAGTACCAGCAAGAAAGAAGGATGGGAAGAATTACTTGAGATCTTATACGGAAATAGATGAGAATCCTTAGAGATTTTCATCTTAACAAAGAAAGAGCTAGAGGGATGTATGATTATCAAAGACATCGATTTAGGGTGAGGAGCAGAGTCCCTAGGAATAGTTGAGAAGGAGGCAGTAAGTGCCATATCATTTGATAAATGAATTAGTATGAATATGGTCAGTAATAATTCGCCATGAGAAGGCAGGTGTCGTAGGTTGTAAATTATGGAACCAAATTGAGGTTAATAAGGTGGTTTTATTAAGGAAAATGTTCATTTTATGAATGAATCATTTAGAAAGTAAAGACATTGGGAAGTGATAGCATGATTGGGTAAAGTTATATAAGGATGTAGTAAGCAAGACAATGATCTCAGAATCTACCGGAAGATAAGACCAGTGAGTCAAGATGAACTCGTAATGAGACTACTGCCAGAGACTGAGTATAGAGTTAATTCAGCTCAGTTAAATGATGAACCAGAAACGTTAGATGCATGTGATTCAGAGGAATATTAAATTCCTTCTTCTCTTTGAATGGATTATAGTAGTGCCTTAAGTTTATTCCGATGCGGAATTATAATAGATCAAGTAATACAATCAGCAATTAAAGAGAGAAATGTGAGAAAATCTTCCTGGAGCTAAAAGGTGAAATTGGTAATGACCAAGGGCTGGCATTGCTTAATGGAAAAAGGAGACTTTGTGCTTCCAATGACGCTTCGCATAAAGGGTTAGGTAGACCGACATTTGGTAGTATTGAATATCAGGACGTATAGGTATCAGGATATTGTGACAGGTTTCAGTTTGAAACGGTTGATTCCCTTCTAAGGGATGGATATAATTGATTCCTCTCCAGTGGGTAAACTTCCAATCTGATGATGATTATTTCATTAACTATGACTGCTTATGATTCCACCTGCTTGGAGGTTCATAGAACTATTCTTCAAGTTTCGAAACTGGTCTCCTTAATGTTACCAGTAGGTGGGTACATTGATCAAAATTTCCCTGAGTCTGGAAAGGAATTCGGTGAATTTTGGCAAACCTTGTCTTTCTGATTATCAGAGAATGTCATGGAAGAGAGTAGAAACTGGAGCAAACCCTGTGATTTGGGTAAGGATGCTGTAAAATGGGTTAGTAAACGGACCCTGAGCATTACAATCGACGGTAGTGATAAAATGATGAAGTGAGATTGGACGAAAATAGGAAATGTAAGTAAGAAACTAGCCGGACGGAGAAACTCCGGGATTGACTTAAGTGAAAAGGCTGTTATGCCAGGAATGGTAAGCTTGCGTGGCACGCGGGATTGATAAGAATAGTTGAAAAGATAAAAGTGGAGGAAAGGTGACCGGAGACGGTGCCGAGTAGTCGATTAAGACTTATATGGAGTAAAGTTTTGGAAAGGTAGAAAGGTATCAAAGAAGAAGGCACTATGCCGGCAATTGCTAGAAAAGTAATGCTATTAGCCAACCCCTAAAATCATATATTTTTTTTTATTTTAGTGTGGCCAGTTGAGGCCAAGTCACAAAGGATTATCGAGTGACTAGACCAGCAATGAAAGGACAAAGCAGGGTTGCTTCTAAGAAAGCACCGACTGCAAGGGCTTCTGATATAAAGGAAACATTAATGAGATCGTAGGAATCTTCTGCTGAACAACCCATGTTTTGATTGGGAATTCACTAGACCTTTTTGGGATGGGGTCACCCGTACTGAAGTGACTCATGTGTATATGGTTGTCCAAGATTTCGAGTAAAATGGAAGTATAGTGACTTGAGATGTATGATGTTAGGGTATCATGAATACCATGAATATATTATGACGGAGGAAAGTAAACAATGAAGGTATATGAAGAGGGTATAGAAAAGGTCAGAAATTGAACAGTATGCTGTAGGAATTTTGTCTGAGTCAAGTACCTTTGCGAAGAACGATAAGCACTAAGAGATTCACGTTGAACTCGACCAATATCTTCCAGAACATCCTTGCTACCATTAACAAGTTCGGTAAGAGAAGAGATAGGCATACGTTGCCTTTTTGAAAGGCCAAATAGGCTGACAACTATCTGAAAGAAGAGGGTGGCATTAAACCACCGATCGATTATCAAATGAAAATGATAGAAAAGAGACCTTTATTAAGGATACATGATCTGATTGCCAATTATAAGATGCAATAATTCCTTGGTAGTTGAATTAAGGATAGGATATCCATAAATTAAGACAAACCCTGGGGAATGCACAAGGGGTGGCATTAACCCTAATAACGACATTATGACTTCAGATGATATGAGCTGGACTTGCTAAGGCAACAATGACCGGTAAGGATTATTAAAAAGAGTTCTGGAAAGAACATAGATAGAATTATTAGAGTATTGATCAATGACATTTTGATATACCCGGTACCCAGAAAATACCGGAGGAATGATAAGGATGGCCTATGAAACCTTACAAGGAAAAAGGTAATATTCTGAACTTCAAAAAATGGAAGTTTGGTAAGGAATGTATGACATCGTAACAATAATGCCAGATGAGGCATGTATGAAACCCTGAGGAAGTATGGGTTGAACCTATAAAGGTTGAGATTATCCTAAGATAAAGAAAGAACTAAGAAAAGAAGTATCCTAAGTAGGATTGGGAATAAACGTGATAAAGTTCCCACGGGTAAGTGGAAGCAATGACTTATGGAAATGACTGATAGTTATATTTTCTCCTTCAGCAGAGCTTAAGGGAGAATGCTTTAACCCAACAGTGATGGGAATGAGGTAAAAAAAAAAAACTTGAGTTGGAATGTACCCAGAAAACATGGGTTACAAGAAATCATTATCATCAAGAAAGGCCAATGAGGTGGCCGACAATCTAAGTATAAAGGAATAATTACAAATGTTCATACCGCAAAAAAAAAAAAAAACAGGATGATATTTGGAAGGACCTTGAAGGTCATATCGGAATGTAGGAATTTACATTCCTTCTGATGACTGTGCAAGAATTGACAGTAATAATAGTTTAAGTAAAGATTCGATTCCTAATGGAGTCTTAAGCATATTACGTACTTTAGAAGGTCCCGTTTTGAGGCAAACCAGGACCATGGTACAAAATTGATGAAGTAAACCGTTAAGTTTCCAGTCTTTTATGGAAGATGCATAAGTGATAGTTTCATCAACCGGACCTAGCTGCGATGCTTGAAACTCTTCTGCAATTCTATCTGCTTCACGTTATATCTACATCAAGTTTAGGAAGTGTTCCTTATGGATAAGGAATAATGATTACTTTGTCTCCCTAAGGGATTTGAAACCCGTAGGGTTAGCTATTAACGCACTACATAAACAACAAGCGATGGTGATTCTTCTAAGAAAGGAGATGACAACGTAAAGATAGAGAAAGTGCTGCTATTGATAAGCTAAATGGCATGTTGATGAATGACAAGCAAGTTTGTGTCAGTGTACTTCTGCACAAACAAGATAGAGAATATGAGGTTGATAATTCGTGATGCTAAACGTATTCCCGTAGAAAGAATTAATGAGACTTGGAGGGAAGGGCGGTTGAGCCCAAGACTTATTGGGCCACTTGAGAGTTTAAAGTGTTCGGACGGCGGTATTCGAGCCAGCCTTACTGTAACACCCCCAGATCCGGGGTCCGGGATCCGGTGGTTACGGTTTCCAATTCTGTCCACAACAATTGAACTTTCCTTAACATAAAATAAATTACGTCTCTATAACCCAACACAACAATATAAAACACACCCGTTATAGTCCCAGAGATGAAATCAGAGTAACAATCAAATTTTTATTAATCACATTATGAGTTCTTACAATCCAAAAGGGTTTCAATATAAATACATACTCTTTGCCATCCATTTACATAAGTCATACTAGACCATATTCTTGGTACTGAAAGAATAAATATACCCTACCAATAGCTTCTTCTTCAGCTCTGGTAGTCTCATCGTCCTCGCCCGCGTCGAGTGCACCTTGTGCGAGTCATCTGATCTAGCTGTTGTTGTGATATAATAATAAAGCAAGGGTGAGCAATAGCCCACCAACAATAATATATAACTGAACGATAATGTATAACAGTTCAAAAGTATCTTTCAAACCATATGCCATGCATTTACGGAAATGATGCCAGTATAATATGAACGATGAAGTTACAAGGTACCTTAAAGTATTTGTTTGTAGAAATATCTGCTACATCAAAGTAAGCGAGATATTCTTATTGTTATTAAGAAGAGGAGTTTGCAAGAAAAGGTTGCAATTCCAGTTATGACCCTTTTCCAACTCTGCCAACAGTAATCATGTTGCAGGAAATAAATAAATTTGGATGATGAACCAATGATGGAGTATTCACCGCGCCCGCTGTTCCAATCTTGATGATCAGTCGAGATCGTACAGCTCAATTTAGATTTACTACCGGTAGAAGGAAGAACTGACGGCTTTACTTGTATACCGCCTTGCTAGCTCTCCCCGGCCAACGGTTGGGCCAAAGGGGATGGACCGGTGCTACTCGGCCTCTTACACGACTCCTAGTTCAAATAGAATTCATGATTCTGAATGTAACGTTCGTCCCCCTTTCCCCAAGTATAATACTTGTTGATAAGACTCCACAAAGTAGTCGTATCTAGTTGGAAAGGAAAATTTACCAATAACTCCCAAGCTATTACTTGGTAACGGATATCAACTTGTTCCAGTAATCTTACCCCTCGAAAGATGAGAAGGTAAGCAACGACTTAATAAGTCAACAGCACCCGAGTTGCGAGTGAAGGGAATACTTTATGACCGGGAAGTCGACAAGATAAATAACATTTTCCAAGTAAGGTTCCCTTATTATTAAGGAGATAGACTCAAAGAAGAATGATGTCTGAGTACCTTTCTTGATATAAGATTAATAATAATATGACTCCGAAATATTTTCTGTAATAATCGAAGAAGATAAACCTTATCGAGGTTATTCTAAGTATGGAATAAATATTCAGAGAATATTTATTGAATTAAAATATTTTACGGAATATTTAGGAATATGAAAGAATATCTTTAATCAGAGTATCTCTCAAATAATTCTTGAAGAAATATCGAGAGAATATTTATTGCATAACTAAATATTCAAATGAATATTCCAAATAATATTCATTAATTAATAAGACCTGAAAGGAATATTTAAAATATTTAAAATAATATTCGATGATTAATTAGAACCCTGGATGAATATTCAAAATAATATTCATAATTAATTAGGAATTTAAATGAATATTGATAAAGTAATATTCATTTAATGGATAATATTCTAAATGAATATCAAGTAATGTTCATTTAGTAATCCAAGCTTTAAAGGAATATTCGAGATAAGACTCGATAAATAAATCAAGTTTCAGATGAACATTAAAATAATATTCGATAGGTAATTACTGTCTTAAATGAATACTCAAAAGTAATATTCATTTAATGAATAATATTCTAAATGAATATCCAATTAATATTCATTTAGTAGTCCAACCTTTAGAAGAATATTCGCAATAATAATCGATAAATAATTCGACTCTGAATGAATATTAAAAATATTATTCGTCGAATAGTTACCTTCAAATAATTATTTGAAGTAAAGATCGCTAAAATAAATAATCTCGAACGAATATTCAAATAATATTCGTCGCCCGAATAATGGAAAATATTTACTTAAATATTTTCCTCCGAGGTAATCTCGATATATCAGGAAATATTGACTCCCGGTCTATATTTGATGAATAAGATGTATACGCCCTTCTATGAGGGTCTTACAATAACCGGCTTATAACTGATGTATAACTATCTAGCTTATAAGCCAACAATAACATTCAGGGAACAAGTATATCAATTCAACTTGAAAGTAGGCATGCATGCAATGGCATATGTATATCAGCAATCATATATATATATATATATATATATATATATATATATATTCAATCACAACAACAGCCTAAAAGAAGGGAATTGAAACTTGCCTGGTAGTCGAGTACGGTAAGGGGTAGTGGTAGCGGGTCCCGGTTCAGCTTGGTGATCTATAAATAGCCAAGGCATTCGGGATTAATCACTTAACATATTAAAAGTTAAGTTATACTTAATTCGAAACACGTTCTCGAGTTATCTCGTTATACCCCTTTTTGTGTATTTCTTTTATCATCGATCCGACCCGAAATTCGTTCGTTAATACGACATGTCACTGTACTTATACTTGGAATATACTTAAGTCATACGAGTTCTAAGGTCGATCGTTACGAACCAATATTATACTCCGAGTTTTATCGCCCGTTTTCTAAGTGTTTTACTGAAGTTATAAAAGAGTCGTCTTTTAGGGGTTCGTTCGCGTTTAACCTCGACTCGAACATTTTTAATAAATCGAAAAATGATCCTTTTGACATACGGTTTTCTTTCACACCTTCCTTCTTACCTCTAGTATTTATTTACCAAGATTTTCCATGACGTTACATAGTTTACGAGGGTTCAATTTCAGTTACGAACTTTCATTTACGGATTCGAACTACTTTTATGAATTTTATCGTAACTCCTAAACCGTAAGTCCGTTTCACGTGATCTTTATATCAAAACGAAGCTTATAACATAAGCTATCCTAACATGGCAGAAAGGTTTCTGGACAGTAGGGTCTTGATGTGAAAAATGGCATACAAAACATGATATTGTAAAATCGGACATTATAACGGCTATGTTTACGCGTTTTCCAAAGTTTTTACACTTTATCTCGATCTAACAAAGATCAATCCAACCACACAAACACATGATAATAATCATAACTAGTCTATCAACAACTCATCTTAACCATCTCATGGATCACAATCCAAACAACAACCATAATCAACTAATAACATAGATCTTAGCATAACATAGCATACTAACACTAAATCATCCATAAAACTCATAAAATCTCAAAATGGTACCAAGGGTTTTCAAGTATTATACCTTCCTTAGAGTGTGATATAGCCTTACTAAGCCTTGTATGGTCCTTGGATAGCCTTAACTTATCTAGGATTAACCATGAAAACAAGAAAAACAAGGATTAGTTCATAAGAACACTATTCACCCTCATCTTTGTTGATTTTTTTGAAAATGAAAACAAAGGAATTTGGTCTTGAAATTTCTAGAAGATTAGTTTTATGAAATATAGGACTCACCATAAAAATTACAAGATCAAATGATGGTTGGAAGTGGGATTTCCCCCTTGGAATTTATGAAAAATTCGAATGGAAGCAAAGGAGAGAGTGAAGTGTTTTGCTTGGTTTGTTTTGTCCAATTATGCATCAAGTGGATGAGCCTTGGATAATATCTCATCTCTTTTTACTTTAATAAAGTGATGATGCACTAGATGATGTCTTTGTGAGGACAAGTGTTGAAGATTGGATGGTTTAAGGCTTAACCAAGTGGTGGCTTGCTAAGTACTTGGTTGCATTCTAATTGATCTAGTTCCTTGCTAGTTACTAGATATTTATCACTTGCACATGCATGTATCTTGATTCCTCTGCTTGTTTCTGTGTCCGGTTATTGCCCGTTTCGATTGATCGTTCGTAGGAATATTTCACGGATTTCTAATTAGGGTTTACCGGGAATCCTTTTTAATATTAATACTTCCATTCTCCATCTTTCATTCTAACTTTCCAATTTATATCCCTTAAATCCATTCGTTAAATACTTAAAGCTATCAGTGTCCAGGGAACTCTCGGAGAAAATAAAAGTGCGGTTTTTCAGAATCCGACAGCTTTTACATACACTTATTTTCCCCCTGGATCACTAATACGAACTCGGAAATCCGTTCCGAATGCTTCTATATAGTGTCGTCTCATATTATTATATACTCCCACCAAAACTATTCATTCTGTATTCTTTACTTGTTCTCTTAGGGTGGTACAATTGTCCGTATTCTCTTTCGATCGTTCCTTAACCTTTTTACGGAACTACTGGATTAATCGTTATCGATCTGGATGACATGAGGGTATTCTCTTGCTTGAAGTTGCCATATCTTATTCCCTTAGAAGATAGATTATTCTTACCTATGTTGTCACCCTTTAGCATTCTTCAAGACATAAACATAATAAGGTCGAATTCCATTCATTCTTTCCAAATATCATTAATTACATTGTAGCCATAACCACTCCTCAGTGGTTTCCTACCTTCATTCTTAAATCAAATATAATAACATCCCAAAATATCAAATCCTCAAAGTTAATATCTCAATTCTTGGATTATAATAATATTTAATCCACTGTCCGGTCAAATATTATACCGAAAAGAATTTGGAATTTCTGAATTCCGATCGTCTCTGCATTCACTTATTTCCTCCGCGTATTACTAATATGACTTCGAAACATCCATATCACGTCCCGTACATAGGGTGGAGTGAAAAGTTTTCCAACTTACAAAATCACTATTCATCCACCAAATTACTATACACGTACAGGAAATACTATGCACGTACGGGAAATACTATGCGCGTATGGGAAACACTATGCACGTACTCATTTCCCTTCAAGGATCCATTAGCTCCTTCCTGGATGGTAGATTATTCTTATCTAGATCCTCAACCATCGAATTATTCTATTCTGACAATATACCAATGCATCAGGATCATTGTCCAAAGCAATATCCATTCATTACAATCATTGTTCTTTGAAACCACCATTCATTAGAGCTGGTGACCTTGTTGTCGGAATCATTGTTCCTCATTTTATCATTACTTAATAAAAAGTTTTAATTATATCCAAAATTTGGGGTTCTTACAGTCTCCCCTCCTTAAAAGGATTCCGTCCCGGAATCAGGTAGGAAGCAAAGAGTCGTTTGCCTGTCGTTCCCTTTTTAGCTTCCCGGTCAATTCTTAGTCGTTCTACCCTTCCTCAGCACATCTTCTAGTGCTACAATCCATACTGTATCCTTTTTTTTTTCCATCAACGTTGCTACTTTTCGTACAACTCACTATCCGGGTTATACTCTTACTCAGTCTTATCCTTATTGATACCTGCAGTAACATTGGTATCACTATCACCCTACGAATTCGGAGGTAACCTCGCTCATACTGTGCATTTCCTGATTGCTTTAATCTTCGCAATCTCGATCAATATAGAGAAGTGGAAAGATTTATTGAGAGATCACTATGATCAATTGAACATTTGTTATATTGCATAGTTAGTACAGAAGGGGGCCAGCCTTTAGTACTTGACAAGCAATTACACAAGTTATGGTATTCCACTTAGACTTCTATCACATAGACAGATAGTCACGTAGCAGTACCCCCCCTAAAAGGGTTGTTCTTCTCAATTCATAAAGAAGATGAATAAGAGAGAAGAAGAGAAAAGAGTTCTAAAGGATTATAGAAAGCTTTCATGATTGTAGAATATCATACTCAGAATTTACCTCTGAACTATAGAGGTTTATCAAAGAAGAAATTAATCATAATTATATCCAATACTATTTGATCGCAATCTCACGTGTCAACATATCTTGCTGCTTTGTCCATTATTCTAAGGATAGATACTCTTGTTCAATCTTAGCGATACTCATATTCGGGAAATCCTTCAACCTTTCAGGTTAAATCTTAGATTTCTCACTTGACCTCATTATTACTGACATCCCATATCATGTTACTAGCTTTTTCATAACTATAATATTGACACTATCAGGTTGTCATCCTGAGAATTCATTAGAAAACCCATTCATAACATTCCTTGCTTCTCATCCCATAGTTGCTTTCCCAGCCTTTTCTTTATCACTCACATCCTTCTTATTATCTGATTCTTACTCATTTCTATTATTTACTTTCACCTTCACCTCTTTATTGAGACACCTTTTTGCACTTGGTACCTCCTTATCGGTATTCCGTCACATTTATTCTATAATCATCACGTTATTCCAATTTAAAATTTCCGAAATGAATCTGGCCCGATCCCTTTAACTTAGATTCATATAATCTACTTCTGCCAACCGTGTTTCTCATCACTTGTTCTTTTCTAACCGTGGTTTTCCACAGGTTGTCTTTCGCAATTCAGACCAGGTCGTATATCTACATGCTCGTACTCCTATCATCTGTTGAACATCTGCATTTTACTGACGTAGCCTGGCCACATGAAAACCCATTATGACCGTGCTATAAGCTTTGGGGGTAAGGCTGGCTCGAATACCACCGTCCGAACACTTTAAACTCTCAGGTGGCCCAATAAGTCTCGGGCTCAACCGCCCTTCCCTCCAAGTCTCATTAATTCTTTCCATGGGAATATCTTTAACATCATGAATCATCAACCTCATATTCTCTATCTTGTTTGCGCAGAAGTACACTAACATAAACTTGTTTGTCATTCATCAACATGCCATTTAGTTAATCAATGGCAGCACTTTCTTTATCTTTACATTGTCATCTACTTTCTTAGAAGAATCACCATCACTTGTTGTTTACGTAGTGCATTAATAGCTAACCCTACGGGTTTCAAATCCCTTAGGGAGACAAAGTAATCACTATTCCTTATCCATAAGGAACACTTCCTGAACTTGATGTAGATATAACATGAAGTAGATAGAATTGCAGAAGAGTTTCAGGCATCGCAGCTAGGTCCGGTTGATGAAACTATCACTTATGCATCTTCCATAAAAGACTGGAAACTTCACGGTTTACTTCATCAATTTTGTACCATGGTCCTGGTTTGCCTCAAAACGGGACCTTCTAAGGTACGTAATATGCTTAAGACTCCATCAGGAATCGAATCTTTACTTAAACTATTATTACCTTCGATTCTTGCACAATCATCAAAAGGAATGTAACTTCCTCCTCTCCAATATGACCTTCAAGGTCTTTCCAAATATCATTTTGTTTCTTCGGTATGAACATTTATAATTATTCCTTTATACTTAGACTGTCGGCCACCTCATTGGCCTTTCCTGATAATAATAATTTCTGGTAATCCTTGTTCTCTGGATATATTCCAATTCAAACATTTCTACCTCATTCCCATCATTGTTGGGTGAAAGCATTCTCCCTTAAGCTCTGCTGATGGAGAAAATATATTTATCAATCTTTCTCCATAAGTCATTGCTTCCACCTACCCGTGGGAACTTTATCACGTTTATTCCCAATCCTACTTAGGATACTTCTCTTATTAGTTCTTTCCTTATCTTAGGATAATCTCAACCTTTATAGGTTCAATCCATACTTCCTCAGGGTTTCATACATGCCTCATTTGGCATTATTGTTACGATGTCATACATTCCTTACCAAACTTCCATTTTGAAGTTCGGAATATTACCTTTTTCCTTGTAAGGTTTCATAGGCCATCCTTATCATTCCTCCGGTATATTCTGGGTACCGGGTATATCAAAATGTCATTGATCAATATTCTAATAATTCTATCAATGTTCTTTCCAGAACTCTTTTTAATAATCCTTACCGGTCATTGTTGCCTTAGCAAGTCCAGCTCATATCATCTGAAGTCATAATGTCGTTATTAGGGTTAATGCCACCCCTTGTGCATTCCCCAGGGTTTGTCTTAATTTATGGATATCCTATCCTTAATTCAACTGCCAAGGAATTCTTGCATCTTATAATTGGCGATCAGATCATGTATCCTTAATAAAGGTCTCTTTTCAATCATTCTCATTTGATAATCGATCGGTGGTTTAATGCCACCCTCTTCTTTCAGATAGTTGTCAGCCTATTTGGCCTTCCAAAAAGGCAACGTATGCCTATCTCCTCTCTTACAGAACTTGGTAATGGCAGCAAGGATGTTTTGGAAGATATTGGTCGAGTTCAACGTGAATCTCTTAGTACTTATCGTTCTTCTCAAATGTACTTGCCTTAGACAAAATTTCTACAGCATACTGATCCATCTCTGACCATTTCTATACTCTCTTCATAAACATTCGTTGTTTACTTCCCTTAGTCGTAATATATTCATGGTATTCATGATACCCTAACATCATACATCTCAAGTCACTATACTTCCATTTTACTCGTAATCTTGGACAACCATATACACATGAGTCACTTTAGTACGGGTTACCCCACCCCAAAAAGGTCTAGTAAATTCCCCATCAAAACATGGGTTGCAAAGGGTTTAGTAGAAGACTCCTACGATCTCATTAATATTTCCTTTATATCAGAAGCCCTTGCAGTCGGTGCTTACTTAGAAGCAACCCTGCTTTGTCTTTTTATTGCTGGTCTAGTCACTTTATAGTCCGTTGTGACTTGGCCTCAACTGGCCACACTAAAATAAAAATATATGATTTTAGGGGTTGGCTAATAGCATTACTTTTCTAGCAATTGCCGGCATAGTGCCTTCTTCTTTGATACCTTTCTACCTTTCCAAAACTTTACTCCATATAAGTCTTAATCGACTACTCGGCACCGTCTCCGGTCACCTTTCCTCCACTTTTATCTTTTCAACTATTCTTATCAATCCTGCGTGCCACACAAGCTTACCATTCCTGGCACAACAGCCTTTTCATTTAAGTCAATCCTGGAATTTCTCAGTCCGGCTAGTTTCTTACTTACATTTCCTATTTTCGTCCAATCTCACTTCATCATTTTATCACTACCGTCGATTGTAATGCTCAGGGTCCGTTTACTAACCCATTTTACAGCATCCTTACCCAAATCACAGGGTTTGCTCCAATTTTTACTCTCTTCCATGACATTCTCTGATAATCAGAAAGACAAGGTTTGCCAAAATTCACCGAATTCCTTTCCAGACTCAGGGAAATTTTGATCAATCTACCCACCTACTGTTAACATTAAGGAGACTAGTTTCGAAACCTGAAGAATAGTTCTTTGAACCTCCAAGCAGGTGGAATCATAAGCAGTCATAGTTAACGAAATAATCATCATCAGATTGGAAGTTTACCCACTGGAAAGGAATCAATTATATCCATCCCTTGGAAGGGAATCAATAGTTTCAAACTGAAACCCGTCACAACGTCCTGATACCTATACGTCCTGATATTCAATACTACCAAATGTCGGTCTACCTAACCCTTTATGCGAAGCGTCGTTGGAAGCACAAAGTCTCCTTTTTTTTTTTCCATTAAGCAATGCCAGCTCTTGGTCATTACCAATTTCACCTTTTAGCTCCAGGATGATTTTCTCACATTTTTCTCTTTAACTACTGATCGTATTACTTGGTCTATTATAATTCCGCATCGGAATAAACTTAAGGTACTACTATAATCCATTCAAAGAGAAGAAGGAATTTAATATTCCTCTAAATCACATGCATTTAACGTTTCTGGTTCATCATTTAACTGAGTTGAATTAACTCTATACTCAGTCTCTGGCAGTAGTCTCATTACGAGTTCATCTTGACTCACTGGTCTTATCTTCCGGTAGGTTCTGAGATCATTGTCTTGCTTGCTACTTCCTTATATAATTTTACCCAATCATGCTATCACTTCCCAATGTCTTTACTTTTTAAATGATTCATTCATAAAATGAACATTTTCCTTAATAAAACCACCTTATTAACCTTAATTTGGTTCCATAATTTACAACCTACGACACCTGCCTTCTCATGGCGAATTATTACTGACAATATTCATACTGATTCATTTATCAAATGATATGGCACTTACTACCTCATTCTCAACTATTCTTAGGGACTCTGCTCCTCGCCCTAAATCGATGTCTTTGATAATCATACATCCCTCTAGCTCTTTCTTTGTTAAGATGAAAATCTCTAAGGATTCTAATCTATTTCCGTATAAGATCTCAAGTAATTCTTCCAATCCTTCTTTCTTGCTGGTACTACATCTGGTAGTCCGGCTATGAATTCAACATGCATCTTCAGATCTCTTAATAATATCTCGGTTCTTTATACTCACTTTTCTGAGCACCATATCTTAATCATCACAGTCATTCTGGCTGCGACCCTCATTACCCATGGCTAAGCTCCTTATCCTAACAGGATTTTCCTTATCTGCTGGAACCTCTTCCGGGTCTCCAGTATGGTACTCCATCGAATTACCCGCTGATCTTCAGCATATAAAGCATCATCGCGCTGTTGCTCGTATGCCTCAAGGTCAGTCGCCTTACTCGTCGATACGATATCGAGCTAAGTTACTATCATTATACTTACGAGTTCCCATAAGGGTTTTATATGTCATCACTACATTAAGTAGTCCGACTATGAACTTGGCAAGAGTTCTTATTATCTTATTGAATTTATTGTTTTAACGTCACCTCATCTCTGGGGTTTATAACGTACGCTCTGATACCACTTCTGTAACACCCCCAGATCCGGGGTCCGGGATCCGGTGGTTACGGTTTCCAATTCTATCCACAACAATTGAACTTTCCTTAACATAAAATAAATTACGTCTCTATAACCCAACACAACAATATAAAACACACCCGTTATAGTCCCAGAGATGAAATCAGAGTAACAATCAAATTTTTATTAATCACATTATGAGTTCTTACAATCCAAAAGGGTTTCAATATAAATACATACTCTTTGCCATCCATTTACATAAGTCATACTAGACCATATTCTTGGTACTGAAAGAATAAATATACCCTACCAATAGCTTCTTCTTCAGCTCTGGTAGTCTCATCGTCCTCGCCCGCGTCGAGTGCACCTTGTGCGAGTCATCTGATCTAGCTGTTGTTGTGATATAATAATAAAGCAAGGGTGAGCAATAGCCCACCAACAATAATATATAACTGAACGATAATGTATAACAGTTCAAAAGTATCTTTCAAACCATATGCCATGCATTTACGGAAATGATGCCAGTATAATATGAACGATGAAGTTACAAGGTACCTTAAAGTATTTGTTTGTAGAAATATCTGCTACATCAAAGTAAGCGAGATATTCTTATTGTTATTAAGAAGAGGAGTTTGCAAGAAAAGGTTGCAATTCCAGTTATGACCCTTTTCCAACTCTGCCAACAGTAATCATGTTGCAGGAAATAAATAAATTTGGATGATGAACCAATGATGGAGTATTCACCGCGCCCGCTGTTCCAATCTTGATGATCAGTCGAGATCGTACAGCTCAATTTAGATTTACTACCGGTAGAAGGAAGAACTGACGGCTTTACTTGTATACCGCCTTGCTAGCTCTCCCCGGCCAACGGTTGGGCCAAAGGGGATGGACCGGTGCTACTCGGCCTCTTACACGACTCCTAGTTCAAATAGAATTCATGATTCTGAATGTAACGTTCGTCCCCCTTTCCCCAAGTATAATACTTGTTGATAAGACTCCACAAAGTAGTCGTATCTAGTTGGAAAGGAAAATTTACCAATAACTCCCAAGCTATTACTTGGTAACGGATATCAACTTGTTCCAGTAATCTTACCCCTCGAAAGATGAGAAGGTAAGCAACGACTTAATAAGTCAACAGCACCCGAGTTGCGAGTGAAGGGAATACTTTATGACCGGGAAGTCGACAAGATAAATAACATTTTCCAAGTAAGGTTCCCTTATTATTAAGGAGATAGACTCAAAGAAGAATGATGTCTGAGTACCTTTCTTGATATAAGATTAATAATAATATGACTCCGAAATATTTTCTGTAATAATCGAAGAAGATAAACCTTATCGAGGTTATTCTAAGTATGGAATAAATATTCAGAGAATATTTATTGAATTAAAATATTTTACGGAATATTTAGGAATATGAAAGAATATCTTTAATCAGAGTATCTCTCAAATAATTCTTGAAGAAATATCGAGAGAATATTTATTGCATAACTAAATATTCAAATGAATATTCCAAATAATATTCATTAATTAATAAGACCTGAAAGGAATATTTAAAATATTTAAAATAATATTCGATGATTAAATAGAACCCTGGATGAATATTCAAAATAATATTCATAATTAATTAGGAATTTAAATGAATATTGATAAAGTAATATTCATTTAATGGATAATATTCTAAATGAATATCAAGTAATGTTCATTTAGTAATCCAAGCTTTAAAGGAATATTCGAGATAAGACTCGATAAATAAATCAAGTTTCAGATGAACATTAAAATAATATTCGATAGGTAATTACTGTCTTAAATGAATACTCAAAAGTAATATTCATTTAATGAATAATATTCTAAATGAATATCCAATTAATATTCATTTAGTAGTCCAACCTTTAGAAGAATATTCGCAATAATAATCGATAAATAATTCGACTCTGAATGAATATTAAAAATATTATTCGTCGAATAGTTACCTTCAAATAATTATTTGAAGTAAAGATCGTTAAAATAAATAATCTCGAACGAATATTCAAATAATATTCGTCGCCCGAATAATGGAAAATATTTACTTAAATATTTTCCTCCGAGGTAATCTCGATATATCAGGAAATATTGACTCCCGGTCTATATTTGATGAATAAGATGTATACGCCCTTCTATGAGGGTCTTACAATAACCGGCTTATAACTGATGTATAACTATCTAGCTTATAAGCCAACAATAACATTCAGGGAACAAGTATATCAATTCAACTTGAAAGTAGGCATGCATGCAATGGCATATGTATATCAGCAATCATATATATATATATATATTTATTCAATCACAACAACAGCCTAAAAGAAGGGAATTGAAACTTGCCTGGTAGTCGAGTACGGTAAGGGGTAGTGGTAGCGGGTCCCGGTTCAGCTTGGTGATCTATAAATAGCCAAGGCATTCGGGATTAATCACTTAACATATTAAAAGTTAAGTTATACTTAATTCGAAACACGTTCTCGAGTTATCTCGTTATACCCCTTTTTGTGTATTTCTTTTATCATCGATCCGACCCGAAATTCGTTCGTTAATACGACATGTCACTGTACTTATACTTGGAATATACTTAAGTCATACGAGTTCTAAGGTCGATCGTTACGAACCAATATTATACTCCGAGTTTTATCGCCCGTTTTCTAAGTGTTTTACTGAAGTTATAAAAGAGTCGTCTTTTAGGGGTTCGTTCGCGTTTAACCTCGACTCGAACATTTTTAATAAATCGAAAAATGATCCTTTTGACATACGGTTTTCTTTCACACCTTCCTTTTTACCTCTAGTATTTATTTACCAAGATTTTCCATGACGTTACATAGTTTACGAGGGTTCAATTTCAGTTACGAACTTTCATTTACGGATTCGAACTACTTTTATGAATTTTATCGTAACTCCTAAACCGTAAGTCCGTTTCACGTGATCTTTATATCAAAACGAAGCTTATAACATAAGCTATCCTAAAATGGCAGAAAGGTTTCTGGACAGTAGGGTCTTGATGTGCAAAATGGCATACAAAACATGATATTGTAAAATCGGACATTATAACGGCTATGTTTACGCGTTTTCCAAAGTTTTTACACTTTATCTCGATCTAACAAAGATCAATCCAACCACACAAACACATGATAATAATCATAATTAGTCTATCAACAACTCATCTTAACCATCTCATGGATCACAATCCAAACAACAACCATAATCAACTAATAACATAGATCTTAGCATAACATAGCATACTAACACTAAATCATCCATAAAACTCATAAAATCTCAAAATGGTACCAAGGGTTTTCAAGTATTATACCTTCCTTAGAGTGTGATATAGCCTTACTAAGCCTTGTATGGTCCTTGGATAGCCTTAACTTATCTAGGATTAACCATGAAAACAAGAAAAACAAGGATTAGTTCATAAGAACACTATTCACCCTCATCTTTGTTGATTTTTTTGAAAATGAAAACAAAGGAATTTGGTCTTGAAATTTCTAGGAGATTAGTTTTATGAAATATAGGACTCACCATAAAAATTACAAGATCAAATGATGGTTGGAAGTGGGATTTCCCCCTTGGAATTTATGAAAAATTCGAATGGAAGCAAAGGAGAGAGTGAAGTGTTTTGCTTGGTTTGTTTTGTCCAATTATGCATCAAGTGGATGAGCCTTGGATAATATCTCATCTCTTTTTACTTTAATAAAGTGATGATGCACTAGATGATGTCTGTGTGAGGACAAGTGTTGAAGATTGGATGGTTTAAGGCTTAACCAAGTGGTGGCTTGCTAAGTACTTGGTTGCATTCTAATTGATCTAGTTCCTTGCTAGTTACTAGATATTTATCACTTGCACATGCATGTATCTTGCTTCCTCTGCTTGTTTCTGTGTCCGGTTATTGCCCGTTTCGATTGATCGTTCGTAGGAATATTTCACGGATTTCTAATTAGGGTTTACCGGGAATCCTTTTTAATATTAATACTTCCATTCTCCATCTTTCATTCTAACTTTCCAATTTATATCCCTTAAATCCATTCGTTAAATACTTAAGGCTATCAGTGTCCAGGGAACTCTCGGAGAAAATAAAAGTGCGGTTTTTCAGAATCCGACAGCTTTTACATACACTTATTTTCCCCCTGGATCACTAATACGAACTCGGAAATCCGTTCCGAATGCTTCTATATAGTGTCGTCTCATATTATTATATACTCCCACCAAAACTATTCATTCTGTATTCTTTACTTGTTCTCTTAGGGTGGTACAATTGTCCGTATTCTCTTTCGATCGTTCCTTAACCTTTTTACGGAACTACTGGATTAATCGTTATCGATCTGGATGACATGAGGGTATTCTCTTGCTTGAAGTTGCCATATCTTATTCCCTTAGAAGATAGATTATTCTTACCTTTGTTGTCACCCTTTAGCATTCTTCAAGACATAAACATAATAAGGTCGAATTCCATTCATTCTTTCCAAATATCATTAATTACATTGTAGCCATAACCACTCCTCAGTGGTTTCCTACCTTCATTCTTAAATCAAATATAATAACATCCCAAAATATCAAATCCTCAAAGTTAATATCTCAATTCTTGGATTATAATAATATTTAATCCACTGTCCGGTCAAATATTATACCGAAAAGAATTTGGAATTTCTGAATTCCGATCGTCTCTGCATTCACTTATTTCCTCCGCGTATTACTAATATGACTTCGAAACATCCATATCACGTCCCGTACATAGGGTGGAGTGAAAAGTTTTCCAACTTACAAAATCACTATTCATCCACTAAATTACTATACACGTACAGGAAATACTATGCACGTACGGGAAGTACTATGCACGTATGGGAAACACTATGCACGTACTCATTTCCCTTCAAGGATCCATTAGCTCCTTCCTGGATGGTAGATTATTCTTATCTAGATCCTCAACCATCGAATTATTCTATTCTGACAATATACCAATGCATCAGGATCATTGTCCAAAGCAATATCCATTCATTACAATCATTGTTCTTTGAAACCACCATTCATTAGAGCTGGTGACCTTGTTGTCGGAATCATTGTTCCTCATTTTATCATTACTTAATAAAAAGTTTTAATTATATCCAAAATTTGGGGTTCTTACACTTACCCCCAAAATTATAGCACGGTCATAATGGGTTTTCATGTGGCCAGGCTACGCCAGTAAAATGCAGATGTTCAACAGATGATAGGAGTACGAGCATGTAGATATACGACCTGGTCTGACTTACGAAAGACCACCTGTGGAAAATCACGGATAGAAAAGAACAAGTGATGAGAAACAAGGTTGGCAGAAGTAGATTATAGGAATCTAAGTTAAAGGGATCGGGCCAGATTCATTTCGGAAAGTTTAAATTGGAATAACGTGATGATTATAGAATAAATGTGACGGAATACCGATAAAGAGGTACCAAGTGCAAAAAGGTGTCTCAATAAAAAGGTGAAGGTGAAAGTAAATAATAGAAATGGGTAAGAATCAGCTAATAAGAAGGATGTGATTGATAAAGAAAAGGCTGGGGAAGCAACTATGGAATGAGAAGCAAGGAATGTTATGAATGGGTTTTCTAATGAATTCTCAGGATGACAACCTGATAGTGTCAATATTATAGTTATGAAAAAGCTAGTAACATGATATGGGATGTCAGTAATAATGATGTCAAGTGAGAAATCTAAGATTTAACCTGAAAGGTTGAAGGATTTCCCGAATGTGAGTATCGCTAAGATTGAACAAGAGTATTTGTCCATAGAATAATGGACAAAGCAGCAAGATATGTTGACACATGAGATTGCGATCAAATAGTATTGGATATAATTATGATTAATTTCTTCTTTGATAAACCTCTATAGTTCAGAGGTAAATTCTGAGTATGATATTCTTTAATCATGAAAGCTTTCTATAATCCTTTAGAACTCTCTTCTCTTCTTCTCTCTTATTCATCTTCTTTATGAATTGGGAAGAACAACCCTTTTAGGAGGGGAGGTACTGCTACGTGACTATCTGTCTATGTGATAGAAGTCTAAGTGGAATGCCATGACTTGTTTAATTGCTTGTCAAGTACTAAAGGCTGGCCCCCTTCTGTACTAACTATGCAATATAACAAATGTTCAATTGATCATAGTGATCTCTCAATCAATCTTTCCACTTCTCTATATTGATCGAGATTGCGAAGATTAAAGCAATCAGGAAATGCACAGTACGAGCGAGGTTACCTCCGAATTCGTAGGGTGATAGTGATACCAATGTTACTGCAGGTATCAATAAGGATAAGACTGAGTAAGAGTATAACCCGGACAGTGAGTTGTACGAAAAGTAGCAACGTTGATGGAAAAAAAAAGGATACAGTATGGATTGTAGCACTAGAAGATGTGCTGAGGAAGGGTAGAACGACTAAGAATTGACCGGGAAGCTAAAAAGGGAACGACAGGCAAACGACTCTTTGCTTCCTACCTGATTCCGGGACGGAATCCTTTTAAGGAGGGGAGACTGTAAGAACCCCAAATTTTGGATATAATTAAAACTTTTTATTAAGTAATGATAAAATGAGGAACAATGATTCCGACAACAAGGTCACCAGCTCTAATGAATGGTGGTTTCAAAGAACAATGATTGTAATGAATGGATATTGCTTTGGACAATGATCCTGATGCATTGGTATATTGTCAGAATAGAGTAATTCGATGGTTGAGGACCTAGATAAGAATAATCTATCATCCAGGAAGGAGCTAATGGATCCTTGAAGGGAAATGAGTACGTGCATAGTGTTTCCCATACGTGCATAGTATTTCCTGTACGTGCATAGTGTTTCCTGTACGTGCATAGTAATTTGGTGGATGAATAGTGATTTTGTAAGTTGGAAAACTTTTCACGCCACCCTATGTACGGGACGTGATATGGATGTTTCGAAGTCATATTAGTGATACGCGGAGGAAATAAGTGAATGCAGAGACGATCGGAATTCAGAAATTCCAAATTTTTTTCGGTATAATATTTGACCGGGCAGTGGATTAAATATTATTATAATCCAAGAATTGAGATATTAACTTTGAGGATTTGATATTTTGGGATGTTATTATATTGATTTAAGGATGAAGGTAGGAAACCACTGAGGAGTGGTTATGGCTACAATGTAATAATTGATATTTGGAAAGAATGAATGGAATTCGACTTTATTATTTCTATGTCTTGAAGAATGCTAAAGGGTAACAACATAGGTAAGAATAATCTATCTTCTAAGGGAATAAGATATGGCAATTTCAAGCAGGAGAATATTCTCATGTCATCCAGATCGGTAACGATTAATCCAGTAGTTCCGTAAAAAGGATAAGGAACGATCGAAAGAGAATACGGACAATTGTACCACCCTAAGAGAACAAGTAAAGAATACAGAATGAATAGTGTTTTGGTGGGAGTATATAATAATATGAAACGACACTATATAGAAGCATTCGGAACGGATTTCCGAGTTCGTATTAGTGATCCAGGGGGAAAATAAGTGTATGTAAAAGCTGTCGGATTCTGAAAAACCGCACTTTTATTTTCTCCGAGAGTTCCCTGAACACTGATAGCCTTAAGTATTTAACGAATGGATTTAAGGAATATAAATTGGAAAGTTGGAATGAAAGATGGAGAATGAAAGTATTAATATTAAAAAGGATTCCCGGTAAACCCTAATTAGAAATCCGTGAGATATTCCTACGAACGATCAATTGAAACGGGCAATAACCGGACACAGAAACAAGCAGAGGAAGCAAGAGTCTTGTGCAAGCTACTAGTATAAAATATCTAGTAACCAAACTAGAATCAAGGAACTAGCACCCTAGAGAATGCAACTAAGTACTTAGCAAGGCAACCATGTAGTTAGGCTAAAACCACCACATTTTCAACACTTGTCATGGTATTTCCTCATCCAACACCTCATCACTTTAATAAAGTGAATTTATACAAGATATTATCTTGATAATAGATGAGATTGGATGAGATTAAAACAACATAAACCAAGCAACTCCCCCCCCCTTGAAAATTCCATTCGACTTCTTGCATAATTCAAGATCCAAAGTCAAACTTCCAACCATTGTTAAATCTCAAGAAAATTAAGGTGAGTCCTATATTTCATAACTAAGATATCCTATGAATTTCATCTTCAAATTACATACCAATCTTGAGATATAAAATCAAGAAGATGATGATGAATAGTAACTTTTAAGTATTAACTTTGTGTTCTTGTTTTCTTTTGATTGATTCAAGTATACCAAGGCTACTTAAGGATCATTCAAGGCTTAAAAAGTGTTATTCACTCTCCAAGGAAGGTATAAAGCTCAAGAACCCTTAGTACTACTTTGAGTTTATGGATCTTTTTGGATGGATATATGATGGAGAGGTGTTAGTATGCTTAGATCCATGTATGCATAATTGGTTGTTATTGATATTTCATACTTGTTGGATTTGAGTTGTTCTTGAGATATCATGACTTAGAATAGATGATAAACTTTAGGTCTTGACTTGGTTGTTGTTGGAGGATGATTTGATGATGATAAAAATTTGGAAAAGCGTGTAAACATAGCCGTTATAATGCCCGATTTTATAATATCATGTTTTGTATGCCATTTTTCACATCAAGACCCTACTGTCCAGAACCTTTTCTGCCATGTTAGGATAGCTTATGTTATAAGCTTCGTTTTGATATAAAGATCACGTGAAACGGACTTACGGTTTAGGAATTACGGCCGGTTTACTAAAAGTAGTTCGAATCCGTAAACGAAAGTTCGTAACTGTAATTGAACCCTCGTAAACTATGTAACGTCATGGCGAATCTTGGTAAATAAATACTAGAGGTAAAAAGGAAGGTGTGAAAGAAAACCGTATGTCAAAAGGATCATTTTTCGATTTATTAAAAATGTTCGAGTCGAGGTTAAACGCGAACGAACCCCTAAAAGACGACTCTTTTATAACTTCGGTAAAACACTTAGAAAACGGGCGATAAAACTCGGAGTATAATATTGGTTCGTAACGATCAACCTTAGAACTCATATGACTTAAGTATGTCCCAAGTATAAGTGCAGTGACATGTCGTATTAACGAACGAATGTCGGGTCGGATCAGTGATAATAAGTAATCCACTAAAAGGGGTATAACGAGATAACTCGAGAACGTGTTTCGATTTAAATATAACTTAACTTTTAATATGTTAAGTGATTAATCCCGAATGCCTTGGCTATTTATAGATCACCAAGCTGAACCGGGACCCGCTACCACTACCACTACCCCTTACCGTACTCGACAACCAGGCAAGTTTCAATTCCCTTCTTTAGGCTGTTGTTGTGATTGAATAAATATATATATGTTTTCTGATATACATATGCCATAGCATGCATGCCTGCTTTCAAAGTTATATCACTATGCTTGTTCCTTGATTGTTATTGGCTTATAAATTAGATAGATATCGTATCAGTTATAAGCCGGATTATTGTAAGACCCTCATAGAAGGGCGTATACATCTTATTCATCATTATAGACCGGGAGTCAATATTTCTTGATATATCGAGATTACCTCGAAGGAAAATATTTAAGTAAATATTTTCCATTATTCAGGCAACGAATATTATTTGAATATTCGTCCGGGATTATTTATTTAATGATCCTTACTTCAAATAATTATTTGAACGTAATCATTCGACGAATAATATTTGTCAATATTCATTCAGAGTCGAATTGATTATCGATTATTATTTCGAATATTCTTCTAAAGATGAGAATACTAAATGAATATTATTTGGATATTCTTTTAGAATATTATTTTATTAAATAAATATTATTTTTGAATATTCATTTAAGATATTAAGTACTTGATGAATATTATCTTCAATATTCATCTGAAGCTTGATTTATTTATCGAATATTATATCGAATATTCCTTTAAATCTTGGATTACTAAATGAATATTACGGGATATTCATTTAGAATATTATTCATTAAATGAATATTACTTTATCGATATTCATTTAAATTCCTAATTAATTATGAATATCATTTTGAATATTCATCCAGGGTTCTATTTAATCATCGAATATTATTTTAAATATTTTAAATATTCCTTTCAGGACTTATTAAGTAATGAATATTATTTTGAATATTCATTTGATTATTTAATTGTGCAATAAATATTCTCTCGATATTTCTTCAAGAATTATTTGGGAAATACTCTGATTAAAGATATTCTTTCATATTCCTAAATAATCTGTAAAATATTTTAATTCAATAAATATTCTTTGAATATTTCTTCCATGCTTAGAATAACATCGATAAGGTTTATCTTCTTCGATTATTACAGAAAATATATCGGAGTCATATTATTATTAATCTTATATCAAGAAAGGTTCTCAGACATCATTCTTATTTGAGTCTATCTCCTTAATAATAAGGGAACCTTACTTGGAAGATGTTATTTATCTTGTCGACTTCCCGGTCATAAAGTATTCCCTTCACTCGCAACTCGGGTGCTGTTGACTTATTAAGTCATTGCTTACCTTCTCATCTTTCGAGGGGTAAGATTACTGGAACAAGTTGATATCCGTTACCAAGTAATGGCTTGGGAGTTATTGGTAAATTTTCCTTTCCAACTAGATACGACTACTTTGTGGAGTCTTATCAACAAGTAATATACTTGGGGAAAGGGGGACGAACGTTACATTCAGAATCATGAATTCTATTTGAACTAGGAGTCGTGTAAGAGGCCGAGTAGCGCCGGTCCATCCCCTTTGGCCCAACCGTTGGCCGGGGAGAGCTAGTAAGGCGGTATACAAGTAAAGCCGTCAGTTCTTCCTTCTACCGGTAGTAAATCTAAATTGAGCTGTACGATCTCGACTGATCATCAAGATTGGAACAGCGGGCGCGGTGAATACTCCATCATTGGTTCATCATCCAAATTTATTTATTTCCTGTAACATGATTACTGTTGGCAGAGCTGGAAAAATGTTCATAACTGGAATTGCAACCTTTTCATGCAAGTTCCTCTTCTTAATAACAATGAGAATATCTCGCTTACTTTTGACGTAGCAGATATTTCTACAAACAAATACTTTAAGTGACCTTGTAACTTCATCGTTCATATTATACTGGCATCATTTCCGTAAATGCATGGCATATGGTTTGAAAAATACTTTTGAACTGTTCTGTATTATCGTTCAGTTATATATTATTGTTGGTGGGCTATTGCTCACCCTTGCTTTATTATTCTATCACAACAACAGCTAGACCAGATGACTCGCACAAGGTGCACTCGACGCGGGCGAGGACGATGAGACTACCAGAGCTGAAGAAGAAGTTATTGGTAGAGTATATTTATTCTTTCGGTACCAAGAATATGGTCTAATATGACTTATGTAAATGGATGGCAAAGAGTATGTATTTATATTGAAATTCTTTTGGATTGTAAGAACTCATAATGTGATTAATAAAACTTTGATTGTTACTCTGATTTCATCTCTGGGACTATAACGGGTGTGTTTTATATTGTTGTGTTGGGTTATAGAGACGTAATTTATTTTATGTTAAGGAAAGTTCAATTGTTGTGGATAGAATTGGAAACCGTAACCACCGGATCCCGGACCCCGGATCTGGGGGTGTTACAGTAGAAATATCTGCTACATCAAAAGTAAGCGAGATATTCTCATTGTTATTAAGAAGAGGAACTTGCATGAAAAGGCTGCAATTCCAGTTATGAACACTTTTCCAGCTCTGCCAACAGTAATCATGTTGCAAGAAATAAATAAGTTTGGATGATGAACCAATGATGGAGTATTCAGGGCGCCCGCTGTTCCAATCTTGATGATCAGTCGAGATCGTACAGCTCAAATTAGATTTACTACCGGTAGAAGGAAGAACTGACGGCTTTACTTGTCTACCGCCTTACTAGCTCTCCCTGGCCAACGGTTGGGCCAAAGGGGATGGACCGGCGCTACTCGGCCTCTTACACGACTCCTAGTTCAAATAGAATTCTTGATTCTGAATGTAACGTTCGTCCCCCTTTCCCCAAGTATAATACTTGTTGATAAGACTCTACAAGGTAGTCGTATCTAGTTGGAAAGGAAAATTCACCAATAACTTCCAAGCTGTGACTTGGTATCGAATATCAACTTGTTCCAACAATCTTACCCCTCGAAAGATGAGAAGGTAAACAACGACTTAATAAGTCAACAGCACCTGAGTTGCGAGTGAAGAGAATACTTTATGACCGGGAAGTCGATAAGATAAATAACATTTTCCAAGTAAGGTTCCCTTATTATTAGAGAGGTACACTCAAAGAAGAATGATGTCTGAGAACCTTTCTTGATATAAGATTAATAATAATATGACTCCGAGATATTTTCTGTAATAATCGAAGAAGATAAACCTTATTGAGGTTATTCTAAGTATGAAATAAATATTCAGAGAATATTTATTGAATTAAAAATATTTAAAGAATATTTAAGAATATGAAAGGATATCTTTAATCAGAGTATTTTTCAAAATAATCCCTGGTGAAACATCAGGAGAATATTTATTGAATAAATAAATATTTAAATGAATATTCAAAATAATATTCATTAATTAATATGGCCTGAAAGGAATACTTAAGATAATATTCATAATTAATTATGAATTTAAATGAATATTCAAAAAGTAATATTCATTTAATGAATAATATTCTAAATGAATATCAAGTAATATTCATTTAGTAATCCAAGCCCTAAAGGAATATTCGAGATAATATTCGATAAATAAATCAGGCTTCAGATGAATATTTAAAATAATATTAATCAAGTAATTAATATCTTAAATGAATTTTCAAAAGTAATATTTATTTAATAAAATAATATTCTAAATGAATATCCAAATAATATTCATTTAGTAGTCTCATCTTTAGAAGAATATTCGAAATAATAATCTATAATCAATTCGACTCTGAATGAATATTGAGAAATATTATTCGTCGAATGGTTACGTTCAAATAATTATTTGAAGTAAGGATCGTTAAATAAATAATCTGGAACGAATGTTCAAATAATATTCGTCGCCCAAATAATAGAAAATATTTACTTAAATATTTTCCTCCGAGGTAATCTCGATATGTCAAGAAATATTGACTCCCGGTCTATATTTGATGAATAAGATGTATACACCCTTCTCTGAGGGTCTTACAATAACCGGCTTATAATTGATACGATAGCTATCTAATTTATAAGCCAATAACAATCAGGGAACAAGCATAATGATATAACTTGAAAGTAGGCATGCATGCTATGGCATATGTATAACAGAAAACACATATATATATATATATATATATATATATATATATATATATATATATATATATATATATTCAATCACAACAACAGCCTAAAAGAAGGGAATTGAAACTTGCCAGGTAGTCGAGTACGGTAAGGGGTAGTGGTAACGGGTCCCGGTTCAGCTTGGTGATCTATAAATAGCCAAGGCATTCGGGATTAATCACTTAACATCTTAAAAGTTAAGTTATACTTAAATCGAAACACGTTCTCGAGTTATCTCGTTATATCCCTTTTAGTGGATTCCTTTTTATCATTGATCCGACCTGACATTCGTTCGTTAATACGACATGTCACTGTACTTATACTTGGGACATACTTAAGTCATACAAGTTCTAATGTCGATCGTTACGAACCAATATTATACTCCGAGTTTTATCGCCCGTTTTCTAAGTGTTTTACCGAAGTTATAATAGAGTCGTCTTTTAGGGGTTCGTTCGCGTTTAACCTCGACTCGAATATTTTTAATAAATCAAAAAACGATCCTTTTGACATACGGTTTTCTTTCACACCTTCCTTTTTACCTCTAGTATTTATTTACCAAGATTCGCCATGACGTTACATAGTTTACGAGGGTTCAATTTCAGTTACGAACTTTCGTTTACGGATTCGAACTACTTTTAGTAAATTGGTCATAAATCCTAAACCGTAAGTCTGTTTCACGTGATCTTTATATCAAAACGAAGCTTAGAACATTACCTATCCTATCATGGCAGATAAAGTTTCTGGACAGTAGGTTTTTGACATGGAAAATGGCATAAAAAACATGGTATTGTAAAATCGGACATTATAACGGCTGTAAATCGAATATCTACCAATTTCAAATCTTCCCATAAACATGGTATCCATTCCAAACAACATATACATGATTTATATACATGAACTGAGGCCAAGCAATGCCTTTCCGTTTATCTAACTATTTTTATCATTTATCCAAGATCCATACATAATCATGCTTATAATCTTAACATAACCATAACTAAGCTATATCTATCATAAACATACTTAAATCTCAAACAAGGGTTAGGGTTTCAAGAGCTTTATACCTTCCTTAGATAGTGATATAGCCTTACTAAGCCTTGTATGGTCCTTAGGAGTGATTAAGCTTGCTAGATCAACCATGAAAAATCAAGAAAACAAAGTTAGTGCATGATGAGCACTATTCATGCTCCTCTTCCTTGATTTTTTTGAAAATGGAAAAGGATGAGTTTGGAGCTAAGATTTTGAGGAGATAATTTTTATGAAATATAAGGCTCACCTTAATTATTACAAGATCAAACAATGGTGGGAAGGTTGAGTTTGGATTTGGAATTTGTGGTATGGCCGAATGGAATGGTAAAAGGGGGGGGAGTGTTTTTGCTCTTCTTTTGTATTGGTTGCATGTAATAATACTTAAAGTGATTTTGTGAGATAATATCTCATCCAAGTGGTGTTAGTGGAGTGTGATGCAATGGATGAGGTAATTAGCATGGACAAGTGTTGTGTTTTGCATGGTTGAAAGCTTAACCAAGGGTTTTTGATTTCTAAGTACTAGTTATGTTCCAATTAATCTAGTTACTTGCTAGTTGCCTAGATATTTTTCAATTACTCATGCATGTATCTTGCTTTCTTTGCTTGATTCTGTGTCAGGTTATTGCCCGATTCGATTGATCGTTCGTAGGAATATTTCACGGATTTCTAATTAGGGTTTACCGGGAATCCTTTTTAATATTAATACTATCATTCTCCATCTTTCATTCTAACTTTCCAATTTATATTCCTTAAATCCATTCGTTAAATACTTAAGGCTATCAGTGTCCAGGGAACTCTCGGAGAAAATAAAAGTGCGGTTTTTCAGAATCCGACAGCTTTTACATACACTTATTTTCCCCCTGGATCACTAATATGAACTCGGAAATCCGTTCCGAATACTTCTATATAGTGTCGTCTCATATTATTCTATACTCCCACCAAAACACTATTCATTCTTTATTCTTTACTTATTCTCTTAGGGTTGTACAATTGTCCGTAGTCTCTTTCGATCGTTCCTTAACCTTTTTACGGAACTACTAGATTAATCGTTATCGATCTGGATGACATGAGAATATTCTCCTGCTTGAAATTGCCATATCTTATTTCCTTAGAAGATAGATTATTCTTACCTATGTTGTCACCCTTTAGCATTTTTCAAGACATAGAAATAATAAAGTCGAATTCCATTCATTCTTTCCAAATATCACTTATTACATTGTAGCCGTAACCACTATTCATTCTTACATCATCAAATACATAAAAGTTTTAATTCCACCCAAAATCTGTGTTCTTACAGTCTCCCTTCCTTAAAAGGATTCCGTCCTGGAATTAGTTTGAAAACAAGTGGGGGTACTTCTCTTGCATTGCGCTTTCAAGTTCCCAGGTTGATTCTTCTACATTGTGGTTCTGCCACAAAACTCTGAGTAGCTGAATGACCTTGTTTCGGAGCACTTGTTCTTTCCGGTCTATGATTTCCACAGGTTGCTCTACATAGGTCAAGTCTGGTTGCATGTCCACCTGCTCATACTCTACAATATGCTTGGCATCCGGATTATACTTCCTCAGCATCGAAACATGGAACACATTGTGCACCTGCTGTAGATTTGGGGGCAATGCGAGCTCATAAGCTAGTTCCCCAATTCGTCTCAAGATCTCAAATGGTCCAATGTATCGGGGACTCAGCTTTCCTTTCTTCCCAAATCTCATTAAACCTTTCCAAGGTGACACTTTCAAGAACACTAGTCCCCTACTTCGTATTCCTTGCCTTTCCGAGCTAAGTCGGCATATTTCTTTTGTCGATCCTGGGCTGCTACCAACCGTCCTCTGATTAGATCTACTGCATCTTTAGTTCATTGGACCACTTCGGGTCCGAGCATCTTTCGCTCTCCAACTTCATCCCAATACAAGGGAGATCGACATTTTCTTCCATAAAGGGCCTCATAAGGTGGCATCCCAATGCTTGAATGATAACTGTTATTGTAGGAGAACTCAATCAATGGCAAGTGATCATCCCAATTTCCTTTGAAGTCTATCGCGCAGACTCTCAACATATCCTCTAGCGTTTGGATGGTCCTCTCACTTTGCCCATCTGTCTGGGGGTGGTAGTCTGTGCTCATGTTCAGCCGGGTCCCTACACATTCTTGAAAACTTCTCCAAAACCTGGAGTTAAATCTAGGATCTCGATCGGATACTATTGCGACTGGGACTCCATGTCGCGCCACTATCTCTTTTAAGTAGATGTCCACTAGTCTGTCGACCGTGTACCTTTCGTTGATCGGGAGAAAGTGAGCTGACTTCGTCAGTCGATCTACAATTACCCATATGGCGTCATGATTAGCCTTGGTCCTTGGTAAACCTACTACGAAATCCATGGCTATGTGTTCCCATTTCCATTCTGGAATCTCTAAGGGATGTAGAAGTCCGCTGGGCTTCTGGGCTTCTGCTACGTCCTTTTTCATGTTGGGCCACCAGTAATACTCCTTTAAATCCCTATACATTTTGGTGCTACCGGGGTGCACTGAGTATCTTGAGTTGTGTGCCTCATTTAAAATCTCATCCTTGAGTTCCTGAACGTTTGGGATCCATATCCTGTATGTGTACCTCATGATCCCTTCCTTGTCTCTTTCACACTTAATTTCTTCCCCGGTCATTAGCTCTTCTGTGGAGTTCTCTTCTTCCTCCATCATCCGTTCCTGGCACAGTCTAATCTTTTCTAACAATGGAGGTTGGATTCTAATTTCCATCAACATTTCTTGGCCCTCTCCAGGTAACTTAACCTCAATTTCCAACTTCTCAAAATCTTTCACTAGTTCTTCCTCTGAAGTTCTCATTTTGAGCTTTTCTTTCCTACTAAGGGCGTCAGCCACCACATTGGCTTTGCCCGGGTGATAGCGAATTTCACTGTCGTAATCCTTGATTAACTCTAACCATCTCCTCTAGCGCATGTTAAGCTCTTTCTGAGTGAAAATGTACTTGAGGCTCTTATGGTCAGTGTAAATCTCGCACTTTTCCCCATACAGGTAGTGTCTCCAAATCTTTAAAGCGAAGACTATGGCTGCTAGTTCTAGATCATGCGTGGGATATCTGACCTCATAATCCTTCAATTACCTAGATGCATACGCTATTACCTTGCCGTGCTGCATAAGCACGCATCCCAGTCCTTTATGCGAAGCATCACTGTAAATCACGAAATCTCCTATTCCATCAGGTAATGCCAGCACTGGGGCTGTCACCAGCCTCTTCTTTAACTCTTGGAAACTCTTCTCGCACTTCTCAGTCCATTCAAATTTCTCGGTTTTACGGGTAAGTCGAGTTAATGGAGCTGCGATTTTCGCAAAGTCTTCGACAAATCTCCTGTAATATCCGGCCAGTCCAATGAAACTCCTCACCTCGGTTGGAGTAGTTGGCCGTTCCCAGTTTGAAACTGCTTCTATCTTGGAGGGGTCAACCAACACTCCTTCTCTATTGATCACGTGCCCTAAGAATTGTACCTCATTTTTCCAAACCTCACACTTGGAGAACTTGGCATATAACTGCTCCTTCCTGAGTATTTCTAAGGTTATCCTTAAATGTTCAGCGTGTTCTACCTCTGTCTTTGAGTAGATGAGAATATCATCAATGAAGACTATCACGAATTTGTCCAAATATTCCTTGAACACTCTATTCATTAGGTCCATGAAGGCTGCTGGGGCGTTGGTCAATCCAAATGACATAACTAAGAACTCATAATGTCCATATCTGGTACGGAATGCAGTCTTCGGGATATCTTCAGGTTTGATCTTCAGTTGGTGATATCCCGTTCTCAGATCAATCTTAGAGAAGTATTCAGCGCCTCTTAGCTGGTCAAACAAATCGTCTATCCTGGGCAATGGATACTTATTCTTTATGGTTAGCTTGTTCAATTCTCTGTAGTCGATGCATAACCTCATACTCCCATCCTTTTTCTTAACAAACAACACTGGTGCGCCCCAAGGCGACACACTGGGCCTTATCATGCCCTTATCCAACAATTCCTGTAATTGTTTAGCTAGCTCCTTCATTTCTACTGGGCCTAATCGGTACGGGGCCTTCGAAACTGGCACCGTCCCCGGGGCTAACTCGATGGCAAACTCAATTACCCTATCAGGTGGTAGTCCGGGAAGATCTTGTGGGAACACGTCCTCGAACTTATTAACTACCAAAATGTCTTGCAATCTTGGCACTTCCTTCTGAGTGTCTATAAGTAAGCTAAATAAGCCTCGATCCCTTTTCGTAACAATCTCTTGGTTTGCACCATGGTCAGAATTTTCTGGGTCTGTCGCATCCCCTTAAACACTATTTCTTTCTTCCCTGGGTTTTCAACTTAACCTTTTTCCCTTTACAATCTATCCGCGCATCATTGCGAGACAACCAATCCATACCCAAAATGACATCGAATTCTCCTAGCTTAGAAGGAATTAAATCGACATAGAAGGATCGTCCTCCTATTACTAGCTTACAATCGGGGTGAATTTGATTAACCGGTACGATTTCCTGATTAGCTATTTCTACTTGTAAGGAATCTCTTAGTTGCTGGGTTTTAAGTTTCAATTTATGCGTAAAATCTCTAGATATAAAAGACTTAGTTGCTCCTGAATCAAATAAGACATTTGTACTGACTGAATTGAGAGAAAATGTACCTGCTATCACATCTGTGTCCCTCACGGCATCTTGTACTGACATATTAAAAGTCCTAGCAGTTGGTGGCCTATTTGAGGCAACCTTGCTTGCTCTTGATGTTGCTGGTTTACTCCTTGGGCAATCCTTCCTCATGTGCCCTCGCTGTCCACACTGGAAACAGGTTGTGCTGTTAGGGATGACCGTGGTGCAAGAGGTAGCATAATGCCCAGCTCGCCCACACTTATAACAGTTTATCTGCTTCAGGTTGCACACCCCGGAGTGCCTCTTCCCACAAGTAGCACACAATGGCAATGGAGGTCGAGAAGGGTTGGAACGGGACATTCCTGATTGATGGCCGCCCTGGCTCACACTTACACTCGCAGATGGTTTAAACCCTACATTCCTCCCAGGTAGGGAAACCGCTCCTCGATTAAACTTGGTTGGGGGTTTTCCTCCAGCGGATCTTCCGCCCATACTAACATGCTTTCTCTTTATCCCCCCTTTCTCTCTCTCTCTCTGTGCATCTGATCACTACCAGCCTCCACAATGGTTGCCTTCTGTACCAAGGTGGCATAATCTGTAATCTCTAAAACCGCCACCCTATTCTGGATCCACTGCTTCAGCCCTTGTTGAAACCTGTTAGCTTTCTTTTCTTCTATGTCTACAAACTCTGGCACAAATCTTGATAGCTCAGTAAATTTGGCCTCATAGCCAGCCACTGACATATTGTTCTGTTTCAGTTCTAAAAACTTAAGTTCCATCTGGGTTTTCATGAACTTCGGGAAGTACTTCTCCAGGAATAATTGTTTGAACCTTTCCCAGGCTATGACAGCATCAGTCTCCATGTTCTTCTTGGCTTCCCACCAATAATTGGCCTCTCCCTTTAGTAGGTAAGTAGCAAAAACAGTCTTCTGAGCCTCATTGATACTCAGAATCTCGAAAGATTTTTCCATTTCCTTGATCCAGGCCCTCGCCTCAACGGGATCAGCCGATCCGTGGAACTCTGGGGGCTTAAGGGACTTAAAGGCCCTAAAGGAATTTGCCACTGAAGTGTTGTTGCCTGGTGGTGGTTGGGGGTATTGGTTCAAATTCTGCATAAGTAGATCCATAAACTGGCCCATGGGGTTTCCGCCCTGGTTTCCCCCTTCCTGTTCTACTTCAGTTTCTCCACCCTCTATTTCCCCCTCAAATTCTTCAGAGTACAGGGGTTCATCCTCTGCTCCATACTGGGAATCTTCTTGCTCATTATTGTCCTGATCTTGTTCTTCACTACTTTCATGATTTTCCTCGTGTTGGTTGTGACTCTCTTGGTCAGTAGATTCTCGGGGGTTAGCCCTAGTGCCCATTCGTCTTGGAGGCATTTTACTGAAAATTTGGAAAATTTTTACATTAGGTTCACTTACCTGTTTTAAAGGATTTTTCCTGGCATAATTCTTTACATGATTGGGTTTAAGATCCCACAGTTTTATATCTCATGGTAACTTAATCAAAAAAATAGTACATATGCTAATAAACTCGTGATCACATCCCAACAAAATTGAAATGACTGAAAGGGAAACAAATATATACCAGGTACCGAAAAGGTACAACATCCGAGTTACAACAATAGTTTAAAGTACAGCCATCTTAACAACAACAAGTCAAAAGTGAAATACGCTGTCTATCTGTCTAGTCCGCAAAAAGGGAAAACAAGTACAAGAAAACCATCCCTACAAAAGCCGGCACTACTACGTCCGTACATGACTAGACAACTAGACCACTGCATCACTACATCTGAAATCAGCCGCCACGACGAAACATCCTCCGAACCCTCCCTATGGCGATGCGGAAAATCTCCTCAGCATCTGCTCTGTCTACCCTACCATGCCCATCAGTAGGCAACTGTCGCACCCTCACCCGAGCCCTCAGCTCGATGCGGGTCACAGCCCTATACCTAACCCTGTCACTGATAGTCCTCCTGCCCTGCAACCTTATCCGGGCGGCTCTCTCTGCTGCTAACTCCCTCCTAGACTCTGCCAACCTGGCATCCGCCACAGACAACTCTCTATAAAGCCCGTTCACAATCAAGTTGTGAACACATACTGGGACTCCTCCTATCGGGACATGAGGTGGGGTGGATGGCTCAGCTGGAGCGGCAGTCTCTGTCTGCTGGGGCTCTGGGGTAAGCTCCTCAAACTCATCGGGGAATGGGCTCACAGATAGTGGTGGTGGGGTAGGGGCTCTCTCAACAGAGAGGGGTGGCACTCGTAGTCCGGAACTCCCTACTGCATCCTCCACTGGCTCAACCTCATCTACAGCCTGTCTAACAACAGCAGTCATGACCTGGTCAGTGGTCATATCAGTATCCTCCTCCATGGTCCTAATCTCAGATATAACCCAATAATCCTCATCCTCAACAACTAACTCAGCATCCTGTCCTGTCTGGATCCCCTCCGGGTCCTCCTCCCCCTCAGTCTCAACAACATCTGTGTCAGCATCAACCTGGACCTCCTCAGGGTCCTCCTCCTCAGACTCGATCACATCAGTATCAGCATCAACCTGGACCTCTTCAAGCTCAGTATCCTCCTCAGGCAAGTGCTCATAGTATGGGTCCCTAGTCCGGAACATGTCCTCATCATGCTGTCTCGCAGCTGCCTCCTGGGCCGACATGTCGCTCGCCTACACAAGACGAACTATGTTACTATCATGATACTTAAAAAGTTCCCTTAAGGGTTTTAGGTGAACCTGGCAAGGGTTCTTATTATATTATTGAATTTATTATTATATAACGTCGTATCATCTCTTGGGATTTATAACTCTCGCTCTGATACCATCTCTGTAACACCTCCAGATCCGGGGTCAGGGATCTGGTGGTTACGGTCTTACATCCATTCATAATACTTGACTTGAGTCCACAATAAAATAAATCACATGATGTGACCCCACAATAATTTCCACTCACACACACAACAGTTATAGTCCCAGAGATGAAATTGAAATAAGTCTTACATTAAAGGGTTACGAATAAAAGTTATTACAATCCCAAAAGGATAACATCATAAGTTTAACAGTTTTGCCGTTGATTACATTAATTATAGATATAGTTAAACAGGAAACAAAAGCTGTCTAACTAAGCTACCTCAGCAATGGCGGCTAGCATCTCAGCGGGGAGTCCGGTGGGTCGGGTAACCTGCTTGCGCCGAGTGCGCCTGACGCGAGCCATCTGTCCTAGCTGTTGTTGTGACATAATGTGAACAAAGCAAGGGTGAGCGAAAGCCCACCAACAATAATATATAACTGAACGATAATATATAACAGTTCAAAAGTATCCTTCAAACCATATGCCATGCATTTACGGAAATGATGCCCGTATAATATGAACGATGAAGTTACAAGGTAACTTAAAGTATTTGTTTGTAGAAATATCTGCTACATCAAAAGTAAGCGAGATATTCTCATTGTTATTAATAAGAGGAACTTGCATGAAAAGGCTGCAATTCCAGTTATGAACACTTTTCCAGCTCTGCCAACAGTAATCATGTTGCAAGAAATAAATAAGTTTGGATGATGAACCAATGATGGAGTATTCACGGCGCCCGCTGTTCCAATCTTGATGATCAGTCGAGATCGTACAGCTCAAATTAGATTTACTACCGGTAGAAGGAAGAACTGACGGCTTTACTTGTCTACCGCCTTACTAGCTCTCTCCGGCCAACGGTTGGGCCAAAGGGGATGGACCGGCGCTACTCGGCCTCTTACACGACTCCTAGTTCAAATAGAATTCATGATTCTGAATGTAACGTTCGTCCCCCTTTCCCCAAGTATAATACTTGTTGATAAGACTCTACAAGGTAGTCATATCTAGTTGGAAAGGAAAATTCACCAATAACTTCCAAGCTGTGGCTTGGTATCGAATATCAACTTGTTCCAACAATCTTACCCCTCGAAAGATGAGAAGGTAAACAACGACTTAATAAGTCAACAGCACCCGAGTTGCGAGTGAAGAGAATACTTTATGACCGGGAAGTCGACAAGATAAATAACATTTTCCAAGTAAGGTTCCCTTATTATTAGAGAGGCAGACTCAAAGAAGATTGATGTCTGAGAACCTTTCTTGATATAAGATTAATAATAATATGACTCCGAGATATTTTCTGTAATAATTGAAGAAGATAAACCTTATTGAGGTTATTCTAAGTATGAAATAAATATTCAGAGAATATTTATTGAATTAAAAATATTTAAAGAATATTTAAGAATATGAAAGGATATCTTTAATCAGAGTATTTTTCAAAATAATCCCTGGTGAAACATCAGGAGAATATTTATTGAATAAATAAATATTTAAATGAATATTCAAAATAATATTCATTAATTAATAAGGCCTGAAAGGAATACTTAAGATAATATTCATAATTAATTAGGAATTTAAATGAATATTCAAAAAGTAATATTCATTTAATGAATAATATTCTAAATGAATATCAAGTAATATTCATTTAGTAATCCAAACCCTAAAGGAATATTCGAGATAATATTCGATAAATAAATCAGGCTTCAGATAAATATTTAAAATAATATTCATCAAGTAATTAATATCTTAAATGAATTTTCAAAAGTAATATTTATTTAATAAAATAATATTCTAAATGAATATCCAAATAATATTCATTTAGTAGTCTCATCTTTAGAAGAATATTCGAAATAATAATCGATAATCAATTCGACTCTGAATGAATATTGAGAAATATTATTCGTCGAATGGTTACGTTCAAATAATTATTTGAAGTAAGGATCGTTAAATAAATAATCTGGAACGAATGTTCAAATAATATTCGTCGCCCAAATAATAGAAAATATTTACTTAAATATTTTCCTCCGAGGTAATCTCGATATCTCAAGAAATATTGACTCCCGGTCTATATTTGATGAGTAAGATGTATACACCCTTCTCTGAGGGTCTTACAATAACCGGCTTATAATTGATACGATAGCTATCTAATTTATAAGCCAATAACAATCAGGGAACAAGCATAATGATATAACTTGAAAGTAGGCATGCATGCTATGGCATATGTATAACAGAAAACCTATATATATATATATATATATATATATATATATATATATATATATATATATATATATATATATATATATATATATATATATATATTCAATCACAACAACAGCCTAAAAGAAGGGAATTGAAACTTGCCTGGTAGTCGAGTACGGTAAGGGGTAGTGGTAGCGGGTCCCGGTTCAGCTTGGTGATCTATAAATAGCCAAGGCATTCGGGATTAATCACTTAACATCTTAAAAGTTAAGTTATACTTAAATCGAAACACGTTCTCGAGTTATCTCGTTATATCCCTTTTAGTGGATTCCTTTTTATCATTGATCCGACCAGACATTCGTTCGTTAATACGACATGTCACTGTACTTATACTTGGGACATACTTAAGTCATACAAGTTCTAAGGTCGATCGTTACGAACCAATATTATACTCCGAGTTTTATCGCCCGTTTTCTATGTTGGTGTATACTGAAAATATTTATTTGAAGTATTTACATTTATTTCTGGCCGGTTTAATTGAGAATCATTTAAATGTTTACATGTTGTCTAAATATTATATATTGTGAATAATCTAGTATCAAATGGGATACAGAATATTAGATTATTAAATACGGTTTATATAATATAATAAGGTTCACAGCACAGGTGGAGTTAGACAATCCACTGGAATGGCTGTAGTATTATTTAGATTAGTTTATATTGACTAATAAATAATACTAGTATACTTTGTGTATATTGAACAGGATCAAATTTAGAATTGTTGCCTTATACTGATTAAGAAGGTGAACTAAGATTCTATGTTATTATTAATGCTTAGGTTCTTAATCCGGAAATAATGATTGACACGTATATATTATTTACATGCTTTGATTTATATATGAAATAATTCTTTTGATTTATTTCATTATATTTTGGGTGATGAAATAATATATATGGTGAATATTATTTATTGAAGGAATCCATGTCCTGATAATATTCGGGTTAATGATGTCCCCTTGAAAGCTCAAAAAGATTTAATTATGTGAAACCCTGCAGGTGGATTTATTCCGGCATAATTAAATAAAGGTTGAGTGGATAATCAAGGATAAAAGATATTAATTAAATGAATTATCAGTAATTTATTTAATTAATGGACATGCGATATTTTAAACATGGGGAATTTAATAAGCAAATAATATTGGAACCGAATTAATTAATTAAATTACGGTATTAGGAAAGGTAGTGCAAATATTAATTCTTTAGTGGATTGAATTAATATTTAATTACATTGGGCTAGGCTCAAGATGTAATTAGAAGGCCCAACCTAATTGTTCATGATCCCTATTGTAGCCTATATATATTATTATTCTCTTCTTGCTGGGGGCTGGTCGAAAAAATTTTGTAGCCACCCAGGAGCAAGAAGAGAGGTTAACTTGAGAAGACGAAGGCCACACTTCGCTCAAGGGAATTTGGGAATACAATAGAAGAGCGTGGAATCAACCGTTAACAAGGTGACTTTTCTATTCGTACTCGTTAATTTATTGTATCAAAAATCGCAGTGCCAAGATCTGATTGTCCCAACATTCTAAGTGTTTTACCGAAGTTATAATAGAGTCGTCTTTTAGGGGTTCGTTCGCGTTTAACCTCGACTCGAATATTTTTAATAAATCGAAAAACGATCCTTTTGACATACGTTTTTCTTTCACACCTTCCTTTTTACCTCTAGTATTTATTTACCAAGATTCGCCATGACGTTACATAGTTTACGAGGGTTCAATTTCAGTTACGAACTTTCGTTTACGGATTCGAACTACTTTTAGTAAATTGGTCATAAATTCTAAACCGTAAGTCTGTTTCACGTAATCTTTATATCAAAACGAAGCTTAGAACATTACCTATCCTCTCATGGAAGATAAAGTTTCTGGACAGTAGGGTTTTGACATGGAAAATGGCATACAAAACATGGTATTGTAAAATCGGACATTATAACGGCTGTAAATCGAATATCTACCAATTTCAAATCTTCCCATAAACATGGTATCCATTCCAAACAACATATACATGATTTATATACATGAACTGAGGCCAAGCAATGCCTTTCCGTTCATCTAACTATTTTTATCATTTATCCAAGATCCATACATAATCATGCTTATAATCTTAACATAACCATAACTAAGCTATATCTATCATAAACATACTTAAATCTCAAACAAGGGTTAGGGTTTCAAGAGTTTTATACCTTCCTTAGATAGTGATATAGCCTTACTAAGCCTTGTATGGTCCTTAGGAGTGATTAAGCTTGCTAGATCAACCATGAAAATTCAAGAAAACAAAGTTAGTACATGATGAACACTATTCATGCTCCTCTTCCTTGATTTTTTTTGAAAATGGAAAAGGATGAGTTTGGAGCTAAGATTTTGAGGAGATAAGTTTTAGGAAATGTAAGACTCACCTTAAATAACATAAGGCGATGCATGCTAGATAAAATTCCTCAATTTTAAATAAAAATTCTAAGTGGGTGAGGGAATTAATTAGGAATTAAATCCCACGGTCTCCATTATTGTTTGTATGTAATTTAACACTAAGACGAATATAAATTATATATAGTCCACCCTAACGTGGCGTATGATTTATGGTGTCAGGTAGTGTTATGGATATTACTAGAACAAACTTCCTAAATTAATTACGAATATTGAAAGGTATACATGCCACCCATCGTGGCGTACCAAGTTTCATAGAATTCAATTAATTAGAAGGGTACCACTGATTGAATATAGATTTTGATATTGAGAGAAAGGATGATTCTGTATAGAAAGGGGTCTTAAGTGATGCCTCTTGACAATGCTCCCCCCGATCTGGGAATTATCCTATTATCGATTATTGATTTGAAATATTTAATGGTGGTATCCAGTCTTTTTATTAATTTGAGATTTAATAATGGTATACACTTAGCTATGAAAAATAATATATAGTCCACCCTAACGTGGCGTATTATTTAGTAATAGGACCGAAGTAATATTTAAACGAATTTAAGTGGTATATATGTCATCCATCGTGGCATACCAGATACTTATGGTGTTTAAATATTAGTGCATTAATTTTAATTAATTGTTAGAGGAAACCAATAGGATTTAAGATTTATGCAACTATCTGATTATGTGTTACATGTATGATTCTCAGGATTAGATCACTATGGGCTTTAATCCACTATTCACCATACTTAAGGATAACAAACTTACTGGACCGAACTATATTGAATGGAAACGTAATTTGGACATAGTGTTGACTGCTGAGGAGTACAAATTTTGTACTTATGAACCCAAGCCAGACCAGCCTGCTGAAGATGCTCCTGAAAGTGAGAAGGAGTATTATAAGCGGTGGATTAAGGCTGATGAGATGTCGCGATGTTACAATTTGGCAGCAATGTCGGGTGTTTTGCAGCATCAGCATCAGGCTATGCCCACTGCTTCAGATATGCTCTTTAATCTCAAGGAACTTTTTGGAGAACAGAATAGGGCTGCTAGGCAAGTAGCAATGAAGGCTTTAATGAACACTCAGATGGTTGAAGGAACACCTGTAAGGGATCATGTTCTCAGAATGATGTCTCATCTGAATGAGATGGAGATCCTTGGTGCTGATATTGATGGGGAAACCCAGATCGATATCATCCTTATGAGCTTGCCCAAAAGTTTTGAGCAGTTCCGCTTGAATTACACCATGAACAAAAGGATGTATAGTCTCGCGGAACTTCTGACAGAACTTCAGGCAGCTGAAGGACTCTTTAAGCAGAATGTTCAAGTGAATGTGGCCGAGAAAGCTTCTTCATCTAAGCCGAAAGGTAAGAAGAAGAAAAAGACTCAGACACAGAAAGCTGGAAAGATTGCTAATGCAGTGGGAGTTCAAGGTGGTGTGAAAAACCCTAAGGGCAAGTGCTTCAGGTGCAAGCAGTCAGGTCACTGGAAACAGGATTGTCCTCTTCCTAAGAAGACAAACAATACTGGTATGTCTCTTTCTCTAGTTACAGAAACATATATAGCGGCTATATCTACGAGCACTTGCTGTGTAGATATAGGAGCCACTGACCATGTTTGTAACTCTATGCAGGGGTTCCAGCAATCCAGAATGCTTAGAGATGGCGAGATATATGTGTTCATGGGAGATGCTACGAAAGTAGCAGTAGTTGCAGTTGGAATAATTACATTATCTTTTGGCGATGATAGGATTTTGGTTTTGAACAATTGTCTTTATGTACCTTCGTTTAGAAGGAATTTAATTTCGGTTTCTAAACTTGCTATGGATGGTTATAATGTTTGTTTGGATCGTAATGTTTCTATTATGATGGATAAACGAGTTATATGTTCTGGTACATTGCAAGACAATTTATATATTATTAATCCTATCCAACCAATGCTGCAACATAAGGAAACTAATAACATTCTTTCTAGCTCAAATAAAAGAAAGAAACCTTCTGAATTGAACCAAACATATCTTTGGCACTTAAGATTAGGTCATATTAACTTGAGGAGGATTCAAAGACTGGTAGTAGATGGGCCATTAGGCTCGTTGGCAGTGGAGCCATTTCCAGTTTGTGAATCCTGCTTGGAAGGTAAGATGACTAATAGGCCTTTTAAAGCAAAGGGGAATAGAGCTAAAGAAGTGTTAGAATTGGTTCATACTGATTTATGTGGACCTATGAGTATCCAAGCAAGAGGAGGTTATGAGTATTTTGTCACTTTCATTGATGATTATTCTAGATATGGGTACATTTATTTGTTGCGCCGTAAGTCTGAGTGCTTTGAAAAATTCAAAGAGTACAAAGCAAGTGCGGAGAAGCGACATCTTGGAAAATGTATCAAGTCACTACGATCAGATCGTGGTGGCGAATACTTGCTTGGAGAATTTAGGGAATATTTATCAGAAAATGGGATTGCATCCCAGTTGTCTGCACCTGGCACACCTCAGCAGGATGGTGTAGCAGAGAGAAGGAATCGGACTCTTTTAGAGAGTGTTAGATCGATGATGAGTTATTCAGATTTACCCAAGTCGTTCTGGGGATATGCTATAGAAACAGCGGCTTACCTTCTAAACTTGGTACCTTCTAAGTCGGTTCCCAAGACTCCAATAGAATTGTGGACTGGTAGCAAACCAAGTCTAAGACATATTCGGATTTGGGGTTGTCCAGCACATGTGCTGAACAAGAACGCGACTAAGTTAGAATCTCGTACAGAAGTAAGGCTGTTTGTAGGCTATCCCATGGGAACGAAAGGTTATTCATTTTATAGTCCTAGGGATCGAGATATCATTGTTAGCACCAATGCTAGATTCTTAGAAGAAGACTATATAATGAAACACAAACCCATGAGTAGTATCGTTTTAGAGGAACTAGTGGGAGGGACAGATAATCCCCAAGTGCCAATAGTACAAGTAGATCAACCACAAGAAAATGCACAACCTGTCACTAATACCACACCGGTGCTTCGTCGTAGTGGGAGGGTTGTTCAACAACCTGATCGATTCATGTTTTTGTGAGAGTCCTCAGACTTGGTCTCTGGTGAACATGATGAGGATCCCAGGACATACGAAGAAGCAATTCTAGATAAAGATGCAGATCTTTGGCAAAAGGCAATGGAATCTGAGATGGAATCTATGTATTCTAATCAAGTTTGGGAGCTCGTGGAACCACCCAAAGGTGCAAAACCCATTGGATGTATGTGGATCTACAAGAAGAAAAGAGGATCTGACAAAAAGGTGAAAGCCTGGAAAGCACGACTTGTTGCGAAAGGGTATACTCAGAAAGAAGGGATCGATTATGGGGAAACCTTTTCGCTAGTTGTTATGCTTAAGTCGATCCGGATTCTTTTATCTATAGCAGCTCATCTCGATTATGAGATTTGGCAAATGGATGTCAAGACAGCTTTCCTTAATGGAAGTCTTGAGGAAACCATCTATATGCAACAACCAAAAGGATTCATTAAGGAAGGCCAAGAGCATCTTGTTTGTAAGCTTAAGAGGTCTATTTATGGGCTAAAACAAGCTTCTAGGGACTGGAATATTCGTTTTGATCAGGCAGTCCAATCATATGGATTTGATCAAAGTCCAAGCGAATCATGTGTGTATAAGAGAAGTGAGGGTAATGCAGTGGTTTTTCTAGTACTGTATGTAGATGACATTTTACTCATTGGAAACAATGTTAAGATGTTGTCATCAGTAAAGGCATGGTTGTTCAAACAATTTGAAATGAAGGACTTAGGTGAAGCGGCATACATCCTTGGGATCAAAGTAATAAGGGATCGCAAGAAAAGGATGTTGGCTTTATCTCAAGAGCCCTACATTGATGAAGTATTAGCTCGTTTTAACATGCAGAACTCTAAGAAAGGTTTTCTACCTTTTAAGCATGGAGTTGCTCTATCCAAGGAGCAGTGTCCTTCGACACCTAAGGATATAGAGAGCATGAAAGCAGTTCCTTATGCTTCGGCATGTGGAAGCTTAATGTATGCTATGTTATGTACGAGGCCTGACATCTGCTTTGCTGTAGGCATGGTTAGTAGATATCAGTCGAACCCAGGTCAGGTACATTGGAGCGCAGTAAAAACTATACTCAAGTACCTGAGAAGGACTAAGGAGTATATGTTAATTTACAAGGCCTCAGATCTATTTCCTTTGGGATATACTGATTCAGATTTCCAATCAGATAGGGATAAGAGGAAATTGACCTCGGGATATGTTTTTACTTTGGGAGGTGGAGCCGTTATATGGAGGAGTGTAAAGCAGAAATGCATTGCAGACTCTACCATGGAAGCCGAGTACGTGGCGGCCTCTGATGCTGCAAAGGAGGCTGTATGGTTCAGGAACTTCCTTTTGGACTTGGATGTGGTACCTAATTTGCCTAGGAGCTTTACAGTGTATTGTGATAACACTGGTGCTGTGGCAAATTCGAAGGAACCGCGAGATCACAAAGCAGCTAAACATATTGAACGTAAGTATCATCTCATACGAGGAATCGTAAAGCGAGGAGATATAGTTGTGGCTCACATATCATCAGAAGACAACCGGGAAGATCCTTTCACAAAGAGCCTGCCAGCCAAAGTTTTTGACAGGCATGTGGAAGCGATAGGAGTCAGATGGATGGACACATAGTTTTCTATGTAATAGTGGATTAAATAAACACTGATATACTCATAGAATATTTTGAGTATAAGTGGGAGATTGTTGGTGTACACTGAAAATATTTATTTGAAGTATTTACATTTATTTCTGGCCGGTTTAATTGAGAATCATTTAAATGTTTACATGTTGTCTAAATATTATATATTGTGAATAATCTAGTATCAAATGGGATACAGAATATTAGATTATTAAATACGGTTTGTATAATATAATAAGGTTCACAGCACAGGTGGAGTTAGACAATCCACTGGAATGGCTGTAGTATTATTTAGATTAGTTTATATTGACTAATAAATAATACTAGTATACTTTGTGTATATTGAACAGGATCAAATTTAGAATTGTTCCCTTATACTGATTAAGAAGGTGAACTAAGATTCTATGTTATTATTAATGCTTAGGTTCTTAATCCGGAAATAATGATTGACACGTATATATTATTTACATGCTTTGATTTATATATGAAATAATTCTTTTGATTTATTTCATTATATTTTGGGTGATGAAATAATATATATGGTGAATATTATTTATTGAAGGAATCCATGTCCTGATAATATTCGGGTTAATGATGTCCCCTTGAAAGCTCAAAAAGATTTAATTATGTGAAACCCTGCAGGTGGATTTATTCCGGCATAATTAAATAAAGGTTGAGTGGATAATCAAGGATAAAAGATATTAATTAAATGAATTATCAGTAATTTATTTAATTAATGGACATGCGATATTTTAAACATGGGGAATTTAATAAGCAAATAATATTGGAACCGAATTAATTAATTAAATTACAGTATTAGGAAAGGTAGTGCAAATATTAATTCTTTAGTGGATTGAATTAATATTTAATTACATTGGGCTAGGCTCAAGATGTAATTAGAAGGCCCAACCTAATTGTCCATGATCCCTATTGTAGCCTATATATATTCTTATTCTCTTCTTGCTGGGGGCTGGTCGAAAAAATTTTGTAGCCACCCAGGAGCAAGAAGAGAGGTTAACTTGAGAAGACGAAGGCCACACTTCGCTCAAGGGAATTTGGGAATACAATAGAAGAGCGTGGAATCAACCGTTAACAAGGTGACTTTTCTATTCGTACTCGTTAATTTATTGTATCAAAAATCGCAGTGCCAAGATCTGATTGTCCCAACATTCTAAGTGTTTTACCGAAGTTATAATAGAGTCGTCTTTTAGGGGTTCGTTCGCGTTTAACCTCGACTCGAATATTTTTAATAAATCGAAAAACGATCCTTTTGACATACGTTTTTCTTTCACACCTTCCTTTTTACCTCTAGTATTTATTTACCAAGATTCGCCATGACGTTACATAGTTTACGAGGGTTCAATTTCAGTTACGAACTTTCGTTTACGGATTCGAACTACTTTTAGTAAATTGGTCATAAATTCTAAACCGTAAGTCTGTTTCACGTGATCTTTATATCAAAACGAAGCTTAGAACATTACCTATCCTGTCATGGAAGATAAAGTTTCTGGACAGTAGGGTTTTGACATGGAAAATGGTATACAAAACATGGTATTGTAAAATCGGACATTATAACGGCTGTAAATCGAATATCTACCAATTTCAAATCTTCCCATAAACATGGTATCCATTCCAAACAACATATACATGATTTATATACATGAACTGAGGCTAAGCAATGCCTTTCCATTCATCAAACTATTTTTATCATTTATCCAAGATCCATACATAATCATGCTTATAATCTTAACATAACCATAACTAAGCTATATCTATCATAAACATACTTAAATCTCAAACAAGGGTTAGGGTTTCAAGAGCTTTATACCTTCCTTAGATAGTGATATAGCCTTACTAAGCCTTGTATGGTCCTTAGGAGTGATTAAGCTTGCTAGATCAACCATGAAAATTCAAGAAAACAAAGTTAGTACATGATGAACACTATTCATACTCCTCTTCCTTGATTTTTTTGAAAATGGAAAAGGATGAGTTTGGAGCTAAGATTTTGAGGAGATAAGTTTTAGGAAATGTAAGACTCACCTTAATTATTACAAGATCAAACAATGGTGGGAAGGTTGAGTTTGGATTTGGAATTTGTGGTATGGCCGAATGGAATGGTAAAAGGGGGGGGAGAGTGTTTTTGCTCTTCTTTTGTATTGGTTGCTTGTAATAATGCTTAAAGTGATTTTGTGAGATAATATCTCATCCAAGTGGTGTTAGTGGAGTGTGATGCAATGGATGAGGTAATTAGCATGGACAAGTGTTGTGTTTTGCATGGTTGAAAGCTTAACCAAGGGTTTTTGATTTCTAAGTACTAGTTATGTTCCAATTAATCTAGTTACTTGCTAGTTGCCTAGATATTTTTCAATTACTCATGCATGTATCTTGCTTTCTCTGCTTGATTCTGTGTCCGGTTATTGCCCGATTCAATTGATCGTTCGTAGGAATATTTCACGGATTTCTAATTAGGGTTTACCGGGAATCCTTTTTAATATTAATACTATCATTCTCCATCTTTCATTCTAACTTTCCAATTTATATTCCTTAAATCCATTCGTTAAATACTTAAGGCTATCAGTGTCCAGGGAACTCTCGGAGAAAATAAAAGTGCGGTTTTTCAGAATTCGACAGCTTTACACACACTTATTTTCCCCTGGATCACTAATACGAACTCGGAAATCCGTTCCGAATACTTCTATATAGTGTCGTCTCATATTATTCTATACTCCCACCAAAACACTATTCATTCTTTATTCTTTACTTATTCTCTTAGGGTTGTACAATTGTCCGTATTCTCTTTCGATCGTTCCTTAACCTTTTTACGGAACTACTGGATTAATCGTTATCGATCTGGATGACATGAGAATATTCTCCTGCTTGAAATTACCATATCTTATTTCCTTAGAAGATAGATTATTCTTACCTATGTTGTCACCCTTTAGCATTTTTCAAGACATAGAAATAATAAAGTCGAATTCCATTCATTCTTTCCAAATATCACTTATTACATTGTAGCCGTAACCACTATTCATTCTTACATCATCAAATACATAAAAGTTTTAATTCCACCCAAAATCTGGGTTCTTACACGGGTACTGAGCACGCCTACGTGGTGCAGTTCCAGACCCGAGACTTACTTTCTGCAGAGGCCAGGCTTAATGAGGCGAGGCGGGCACTGGTGGAGGAGCGCGAGGCGCGATTGAGGATCCAGGTTGAGATGTGGACTGCTGTTGCTAGGAGGACTAGGGCTCGACTCCATAGGATTGAGAGGAGGAGTCACCAGAGGATTCTAGGTTTAGGGATCCGCGGGGGCGGAGTGATCCAGGCTAGGGATGCTAGGCGTGTTGTGCGTCGTGCATTTTCCCGAGTGAGGACCTTGCTCCGTCGCGGTGCGGCCCCATGATGTGTTACTGATAGCTCAGTCCTCTAGGTTCAAATGACATTAGTGTGTCGATTTTGCGGGATAGTTGACTTGTGCAGTGGTATCCTTTCTGACCAGTGGATGAGTAGACTGACCTACAGATATGTAGATGTGACTCTGAATAGTGTGTACGGATGTAGCCCTACTTTTGTGTAGCCCTGACTATTCAGATGATGTACTTGTTATTGTTCCACTTTTGCTAGACTTTGACATCGGAACTATGTATTAGGCTCTAACATCCAAACTTTGTGATAACCCTTGTACCGTACTTATTTAGTTTCAGTTTCCTTGATATTGTCTCAACTGCCTTACTTTCCGATGCCATGCTTTACTGTTTTGATATACAACTGTGAATATATACAATTGCTACAAGCCGCAAATGCAACCATGCTGTTTCAAATTTACGATATGTGATTTCAAATTGTTCTCTACAAATTCCCAAAATGTTCCTACAATTTTTAAAATAAATTTTTTCAAAAAAAATAAAAAAATTTGAGGTTTGAAATCTTGAAAACTCTTGCAAATGTTTTCGCATCCATAAGAGATTTTTCCCCAAAAATGTTTTGACGTTCTATCTACAGCATCGGGTTATTAAAACTTTTGCAACTTCCACCCTTATGAGGAGGAACGATACGTTCCTGACCCGTGTAAACGCTGTCAGGTAATTAGAAAACCCTAACCCATTTCTTGTTTCATTATCAGAATCATGCCACGCAGAAGAATGAACACTCGAGCTCACCCGATCAGTTCTGAAGGCCAGGGTAGCCACCATGGGACCGGAGGCCACCAGAACCATGAAGGGGAGAATGTGAACCTGAGTGAGGATGAGGGCAACGATCATAACTTGTTTGATGACTCTGAGTATGACGAAGAAGAAGCTGGTGATGACACCCGAGAGGTGGAACATCCAGGGGGAGGCCCTATGGAACAGTTCATGGAACTACTTAGGTAGAACTTGGACCGTCCCCCGGTTCAGCAACCATCCAGCAATGCTAATGCAAATGCTTTTCGAAACTTCAAATCCCTGAAACCCCCAGAATTTAAAGGAACTGCAGATCCGGTTGAGGCTAGAGCCTGGCTGAAGGAAATGGAAAAATCTTTCGAGATACTAGGTGTCGCTGAGGAGCAGAAGACTGTTTTCGCCACCTACCTCCTGAAGGGTAAGGCAAACTATTGGTGGGAAGCTAAGAGGAATTTGGAAGGAAGAGGTGTGGTGACCTGGGAGAGGTTTAACGAGCTGTTCTTGGAGAAGTACTTCCCTAGGTTCATGGAGACGCAAATGGAGCTGAAGTTTTTGGAACTAAAGCAAGGTAACATGATGGTGGCCGAGTATGAGGCCAAATTTACTGAGTTGTAGAGGTTTGTGCCGGAATATGTGAACTCTGAGGCAAAGAGGGCCCGAAGGTTTCAATTGGGGCTAAAGCAATGGATTCAGAATTGTGTGGCGGTTCTTGAGCTGACAGACTATGCCACCCTGGTACAGAAAGCATCAATTGTTGAGGCTGGGAGTGAACAGATGCAGAAGGAGAGGGAAGGAAAGAAGAGGAAGTTTGATAGTCGGAAGGGAAATTCTGCGGGTGGGAGCTTTCCGAGAAAATTTAAGCGAGGGACGACGTCCCAGCCCAGCGGAAACTTTGGAACCAAGAGAGCTGAAAGTTGGAGTGTGGGCCAGAGCGACCGACCACAGGGATCGTCTTACTCTACCCTATCCCGAGCCCTACCCCCGGATTGCAATAAGTGTGGAAGGAAACATGCGGGCGTGTGTAACCTAAAGGATGTGAAGTGCTTCAAGTGTGGGCTGACAGGACATTATGCTAACGCCTGTCGAGGAACTAGTAACAACACCAGTGCCGGAGGTAATTGCTTCAAGTGTGGGAAACCAGGGCACCGAATGAGGGAATGTATGTCCTCTGGGCCAGCTGCATCGAGAGTGAGTGGAACTGCTTCTAACAAGGCCCCTACTGCAAGAACTTTTAACATGACGGTGCAAGATGCCGTGAGGAACACGGATGTCATCGCAGGTACTCTACTACTCAACTCAATTAAGGCAAATGTTTTATTTGATTCGGGAGCTACCAAGTCTTTCATATCTCTAGATTTTGTATGTCAGTTAGGCCTTAAGGCTGAACCATTGAAGGACAGATTGCAAGTAGAGATAGATAATCATGAAATTATCCCTGTTAGCCAAGTATGTCTAGGTTGTGACCTAGAAATAGAAGGGCGACACTTTCGGGTAGATTTAATACCTTTTAAACTAGGAGAGTTTGACGTAATAGTAGGTATGGATTGGTTAACAACCCACGGGAGCCCAGATTGATTGTGTAAAGAAGAAAGTAAGTTTGAGACTGCTAGGGGATGAGGAAGTAGTGTTTAGTGGAAAACGGCAAAACCAAAAGTTCCTGACTATGATTCAAGCTAAGAAGCTGTTACGTAAAGGATGCGAAGCCTATTTAGCCTATGTGAAGGATACCAAGAAGGAGGCACCAAACCTACAGGGAATCCCTGTCGTTAATGAGTTCGCGGACGTATTTCCGGATGATCTTCCAGGACTACCACCCGTTAGAGACATTGAGTTCGCTATAGACTTAGTTCCGGGTACGGCGCCAATTTCGAAGGCCCCGTATCGGCTAGCCCCAGTGGAGATGAAAGAGCTGGCCACTCAGTTACAAGAGTTGTTGGATAAAGGGATGATAAGACCTATTGTGTCACCGTGGGGAGCCCCGGTGTTATTCGTGAAAAAGAAGGATGGTAGTATGAGATTATGTATAGACTACAGGGAGTTGAACAAGGTGACTATAAAGAATAAATATCCCTTGCCCCGGATAGATGACCTGTTTGATCAATTAAAGGACGCAGTTTATTTTTCTAAAATCGATTTGAGGACCGGGTACCACCAGTTAAGAATTAAGCCAGAAGATATACCAAAGACGGCCTTTCGCACCCGGTACAGACACTATGAGTTCCTAGTGATGTCATCTGGGTTAACGAATGCCCCTGCAGCTTTCATGGACTTAATGAATCGAGTCTTCAAGAAGTACTTGGACAAGTGTGTTAGAGTCTTCAAGAAGTACTTGGACAAGTGTGTTATACGCTAAGTTCTCGAAGTGTGAATTTTGGTTGAAGGAAGTTCAGTTTTTAGGGCATGTGATTAGCGAACAAGGCATTCTAGTGGACCCAGCCAAAATAGAAGCTGTATCAAATTGGGAGAGACCAACCACTCCGACAGAGGTGAGAAGTTTTATCGGGTTGGCTGGCTACTATATGAGATTTGTCCAAGACTTTGCCAAGATAGCGGCCCCTTTGACCCGACTAACTCGCAAGACAGAGAAGTTTGTGTGGACTGAAAAATGCGACGAGAGCTTCCAAGAGTTGAAAAAGAGGTTGGTGACAGCACCAGTACTATCCCTACCTGATGATAAGGGAGATTTTGTGATTTATAGCGACGCATCCCATAAAGGTTTAGGGTGTGTGCTTATGCAGCACGGTAAAGTGATTACGTATGCGTCCAGACAACTTAAGGAGTACGAGATAAGATACCCCACCCATGATTTGGAATTAGAGGCGATAGTTTTCGCTTTGAAGATCTGGAGACATTATCTTTACGGAGAAAAGTGTGAAATCTACACGGATCACAAGAGCTTAAAGTACATATTCACTCAGAAAGAGTTAAACATGAGGCAGAGGAGAAGGCTAGAGCTAATCAAAGATTATGATTGTGAGATTCATTATCACCCAGGGAAGGCCAACGTAGTGGCCGATGCACTTAGCCGAAAGGAGAAACTCAAGATGATAGCGTCAGTGGACGAATTGATCAAGGACCTCGAGAAATTGGAGATTGAGGTGAGGTTACCAGGAATTGGACAAGAGAGTCTAATGGAAATAAGAGTCCAACCACCGCTATTGGAAAAGATTAAGCTATGCCAGGAAAAGAAGATAGAGGAGGAAAAGAATTCGATGGAGAAAATTTTGACTGGCGAGGAAATTAAGTGTGAAAAGGACAGGAATGGAGTTATGAGGTACGCATCTAGGATATGGATCCCGAATGTTCAGGATTAAAAGACGAGATTTTGCAAGAGGCTCATAGTTCAAGGTACTCAATTCACCCTGGAGGCACTAAGATGTATAGAGATCTGAGAGAATACTACTGGTGGCCAAATATGAAGAAGGACGTGGCAGAGTGGGTAAGTAAATGCTTGACATGTCAAAGAGTAAAGGCCGAACACCAGAGGCCCAGTGGATTATTGCAACCCTTAGAGATACCCGAGTGGAAGTGGGAGCATATTGCGATGTTCTTTATGGTCGGACTACCAAGGACCAAGACTAATCATGACGCCATTTGGGTAATTATCGATAGATTGACCAAGTCAGCACATTTTCTTCCAATCAACGAGAGATACACTGTCGACAAGCTGGTGGATATTTACTTGAAGGAGATCGTGGTAAGGCATGGGGTTCATGTGAGCATTGTATCAGATAGAGACCCAAGATTCAACTCCAGCTTCTAGAGGAGTTTTCAGGATTGTGTGGGGACCAAGTTGAACATGAGTACTGCATACCACCCCCAATCAGACGGACAGAGTGAGAGAACCATCCAGACCATAGAGGACATGTTGAGAGTATGTGCCATCGATTTTAAGGGAAGTTGGGATGACCACTTTCCGTTGATCGAATTTTCATACAACAATAGTTACCATGCGAGTATAGGAATGCCACCATATGAAGTTTTATACGGACGAAGATGTCGATCTCCCTTGTGTTGGGAAGAAGTTGGAGAACGGAAGATTTTAGGGCCTGAACTGGTCCAACAGACAAGAGAAACTATCGAACTCATAAGAGGACGGCTGGTAGCGGCCCAAGACAGATAGAAGAAGTATGCGGACCAGACCCGCAAGGACAAATAATATGAGGTAGGAGAGTTTGTGATGTTAAAGGTATCACCGTGGAAGGGATTGATGAGATTTGGTAAGAAGGGAAAGCTAAGCCCGAGATTTATTGGACTTTTTGAGATCTTGAGACGAGTTGGAAAGTTAGCCTATGAATTGGCTTTACCCCCAAGCTTTCAGCAAGTACATAATGTGTTCCATGTGTCCATGCTACGACCCTACCATACCGACTTCCGACACGTGATCGAATATGATCAAGTGGATCTACAACCAGACTTAACATATGTGGAGCAACCCGTAGAAATCATGGATAGAAAAGAACAGGTGCTGAGGAACAAGGTTGTCAAACTAGTGAGAGTTTTGTGGAGGAACCAGAATGTCGAAGAATCAACATGGGAACTAGAGAGCACGATGCGTGAAAAGTACCCCCAACTGTTTTCAACCTGATTCCGGGACGGAATCCTTTTAAGGAGGGGAGGCTGTAAGAACCCTAATTTTTGTAATATTTTCTTTTATATAATATCATGTGACATTGTCAATTTGGAACCTTTCTAGTCATCCCTGTTGTTTAATGGAATTGATTGTCTGAGAAACTATGATTGTTACATTCACTATGAAAGATAAAGGGAAGATTGTTGAAGGCAAGAATCTTATTGTTAGTAAGATTTATCAAACTTGGGACTTGAGAGTTATTGGAGTATTAAAAGATTTATTAGGAATTATGACGAGGAATTATGGATATTCGAGGAATTCACACAATTAAGTACTTAAGGGATTACAATGGAAATCTCTACGCGACAAAATATTATTACGAGAAATTAATTAAGATACGATACGAATTAAAGATTAAGTGACAAGCATTGGTGGAAGAATAATGATACAAGGAATGATATTGCATGCAAGTCCCATGCAACTAAGTAGTTAGGAAAACAAACTAATAATACAAAGTGGACAAGAGGAATAGTATCTAGTTGGTACCTTTTGCAAGGAGACAAGAGGGTATGGTGGCCTATACCCTAGACTTGCAACATGTGATACATATCCATACACTAATACATATCACCCAACCCTTTTTCACTTTATCCAACCAACACAAAAAGCAAAGCAAGAAACACTCTCCCCCCCCCCAAGCTTATTGCTCTCGGCCAACAAGAAAAAAGGAGGAAGAAGAAATTCTTTCTTCCACTTCTCCTCATTCTTAACTCAAGGCAAAATTCCTAGGCACTCTACATCATATAAGGAAGGTATACTAAGAATTCCAACCCTTTTCATCCATTAGTTTTCAAGTTATAAATTGTTAAAGTTTTGATGAATAGTAACAAGGTTGAGTTTTCTTTTAGATCTTGGATTATAAGGATTGTAGGAGCACATCCAAGGTGTTCTTCAGACTTGTAAGGCATACCCAAGGCTCCTAGATACTCAAGAAGGTATAAAAACCCTAACCCCTCTTGGCCATGTAGTATTTGTGATGTTTAATGTTAGATCCATGGACATTTAAGTGATGGATGATGTAGATCTTGAGTTTAAGTGTTGTGGTTGTGATTTTTAAGCTTGTGGTTAGTATATGTAACTCCATGTATGTTTTAAAGTATGATCTTGGTGGTTTAGATGATGGATTTGATGTGTATGTAAGGTTCTTGAATGGATAAGTGATATAAGCATGCTGAGATTTTTCCAGGAACTTGAACTGTCTTGTAAGAGGGTTTTCAACCCCCAAATCTTGTCCCCTGAAGTCCTAATATATATTGTTGGAAAGTTATTTGAATGTAGTTTCCAGAAATGTAGGGTTAATGACTAGGTGATGTATAGATTTTGAGTTATGGCCTGAGAAGTGAAATGTGTTTCTGGAATCTGGACTGCACTAAATGGTCCCCTTGTGAACCTTGTTTAAACCCCTAAAAATTTATGTAGGATCATGGAAAAATTAGAGAAGCTAGTAAATGCAGTGGGGAAGGCTACCCAAAAAGAATTTGATTAAAATATGTATTTTTCAATTTTATAAAAATGCTAGAGTAAAATTCACGAAAGGGAAAAAGTCGTAAGTGGAGTGTAATTTTAGGGGTAGTGGATATGATTCGGATGTGGTAACCAAATTAAGTCGAATAAGTGACGAGCGTAATCGAGTGGTGACATGATATAGTGGGGCTAGAGTGTCATAAGACGAAGTCATTAAGTTATTTTTGTACCCCCTAAAACCCCGCAATTAAAGAGATATTGTTAAGGTACTAACGATCGGCTATTGATTATGTATAGATCGTTCCACTTCGCAAGCTCGACCACCCCAACCTCACCAAGGCAAGTTTACTTTTCAAAACTTACATATACAAGGACTTTCACTGTTGTGTTTGTAGTTTTCAATCATATCAAATGTTTATGTTTATCGAAGTATCGATGAAATTGAGATGTATAAGTACATATATGTTTGCACCCCTTGAACTTAGAATGAAATGTTTTCTTCGGACAACGACTCTAGCAATAGAGGTCGTGGCGGTCCGTATATACTATTGACCGGGGAGCGGTATATTATTATATCGTAATTAAATTGCGAAAACCCGAAGGGTCATTCGGGGAGTATCGTATACTCAAGTAATTATTTTTATATCTTCGTAAATACTCGAAATACCTATCTTGGATTAAAAGCTTATTTAATTAAATAATTATTTTATTAATTATTAATATTAAATCTTAAAATATCATTTATTAATTTTTGTTCATTATTTTAAAGACAAAGCTAATCCAAGATACCTTTAGCACTTTCAAACTCGAGCTCTTTCGAACTCAAAACATTTTCGAAAACCCCCGGCCAGGTTTGCTTCTTGTGTGATTTCAAGAATCATCGGTCGACTGATGTCGGACCTCAATTACTCAGATTTCAATCAAAATCAAGTTTTTAAAAGAAAAAAGAAAAAGGGACTCTGGCAGGTGCGGGAACCGTTGACGAACGATTCCCGGGATGTGTAAGCGGCCGTAAGCCAGGCGGTCCATCAATTATTATTCCGGCCCAGGTGTTGCCGAAGGATGATTACGGATGTAGTTTTCATCGAGGGTGATTACGGATGTAGTTTTCACCCGGGGATAGTTACGGATGTAGTTTCTATCCTTCTACCGGTAGAGAAGACCCACGGATTATTGGACTCGGATGTGGCGACTGATCATCGTCAATCCCTGTCAGGTTTTATGTTTTCTTTAAGTCCCATTCCTCCATTTTGGAAAATGCTCTGACACTGCTTCTTAGGCTTATGTGCCAAGTTTCTGATAGTGTTCTATTTTGATGAGAAAGATGTTGACTCTATGCAGTATCTAGAACTACAAGTTTATTTTGAAAACAAGGGCACGTATTGGTGCACCTTCGAAATTTAATAATGACAAGTGATTTTATAACTGATTGATACAACCGAGTTTAATAACTGCTAATCGTATGTAATGTTATATTGCTTACCTTATACATATATTTCTTGCTGAGCTATAGTTGCTCACTCTTGCTTGTTTTCAAATTTACAAACACAACAGCTAAGAGAAATGGCAAGACCCAGACAGACTGCCCGAAAGCAGGTGACTAGACCCGAGGCAGCAATTGAGATTCCACCGGTAGGCCCCATTAGCCGGATTGGTTGGCAACTTTTGTTAGTACGTTTTATTTATAAGTATGACCTATCAAAGCAGTGTACCGTAACAAACTTTCAAGCCGCCAACTTCGCTTCATATCGAAGTGTTGCTGGTAGCATAAATGCTATTAATTCGGTCTGTAATAACTCTGAAACTTTTACTTCTTCTTAATCAATTATGTGACGTTTCTGAGACTCTAACCTGTGTGTGTGTGCGGTGTGAGTTTATTGTGGGGTCGATGGTTGTTTTATATATTATGTGCAAGAACAGGTATGTTATTAATGGAAAATGGACCGTGAGCGCCTAGATCTCCGACCCCGGATCTGGGGGCGTCACAGTGTGAGAGAAAACCTCATGTGAAACGGATCGTTTTCCGATTTTATAAAAATGTTGGAATCAAAGTTAAACGCGAACGAACCCCTAAAAACCCACTTGGTTATAACTTGGGTAAAACACTTAGAAAACGAACGATAAAACTCGAGGTATAATCTCGGTTTGTAATCGATCGACTTTAGAACTTATACGACCTAGGTATATACCGAACAAATGTCGTAATAACGAACAAATGTCGGATCGTATCAGTAATAAAAAGAGTTACACTAAAAGGTGTATAACGAGATAATTCGAAAACGTGTTTCGATTTAAGTGAAATTTATACCTAGACTTTTAAAAGGTGTTAAGTGGTTAATCTCGAATGTTCTGATTGTTTATAAATCATCGAGCAGACCCAAGACACGCTATCTCTACCCACACCCGCTTACCAGGCAAGTGTTCAAACCTTTGAACCTGTTGTTGTAATAATATATGTATATGATTCTGTTTTACATATGCCATCGCATGCATGCCTGTTTCCAATTATATTGTGACTCTGGTTTTTGTGATACTTGTTCCCTGAATTGATGTTGGCTTATAGACTAGATACGAATTATCAGTGATAAGCCGGATTGTTTTGGTAAGACCCTTAGCGAAGGGCATATGATATTTATTTTAAATATAGACCGGGAGTCGGTATTTTGAGATATAAATAGTCGTGGAAACCCGGAGGGATTCCAACGACAGATTATTATTTATCTGAGGAATGTTATTATTAAACGTTATTTATATTCCCATAAAGTATCAATTACTTGGAAATATTTCGAGGAATGTTATTCGAGTACTACCTCAGTCGAGAGATATTAAATGAATGTTAGTTCCGAATATTCATTTAGAGTTGATTATTTAATAAATACTATTTTGATATTCATTAGAATGTTATTTATTAAATGAATATTACTTTTGAATATTCATTTAAGGTTTTATGTACTTGATGAATGTTATTTTAAATATTCATTGGAAGTTCTATTTACTTAAGGAATATTATTTCGATTATTCCTTTAAAGTTTTGATTACTAATTGAATATTATTTGGATATTCTTTTAGAAGATTATTTATTAAATGAATATTATTTTCAAATATTCATTTAAAGTTTGACTCATTATTGAATATTATTTTAAATACTTATTGGAATCTAATTATTAATGAATATTATTTTGAATATTCATTTAAGGAGTGTTTTATTTAGTAAATAATTCTATATATTCATTCGAGGATTACTTACGAGCAATATTATTATTTAATAATATTCCCTAATTATTATTGAGTTAATAAATATTCTTGGAATATTTATTTAATTCTTTTAAATTCTTTTTAAAATGATTTATATTATTTGGAGATTATCTTTCACCTCCAGATATTATGTAAAATATTTCGGAGTCTTTTTACGACTATTTTATCAAGGAAAGGTTCCCAACTCTTTATTTTTTCATTTAAATCTATCTAAAAATGATTTAAATGCTCGCTCAAACTTCCATATTATAAGGGAACCTACTTGAGCAAGGTTATTTATCTTGTTGACTTCCCGGTCATAATTTATTTTTTTCACTCGCAACTTGGTTGCTATGGACTCATTAAGTCTGTGTGTACCTTCTCATCATTCGAGGGGTAAGATTGTCGGAACAAGTTGATATCCATTAACAAGCAAAAGCTTGGGAAATGTTGGTGAATTTTCCTTTCCAACTAGATACGACTACTTTGTGGAGTCTTATCAACAAGTATTTCACTTGGGGAAGGGAGGACAAACTCTACGTTCCAATGCTGTGGATTTATTCGAACTAGGAGTCATGAGTAAGAGGCCGAGTCGCGCGGTCCATCATAAGGCCTAACTATTGGCCAGGGAGTTACTATTAAAGGCAATCGACAAGTGGAGCCGTCAGTTCTTCCTTCTAACGGTAGTAAACTATATTGGGCTGTACCATCCCCGACTGATCATCAGGGAGTGGGACAGCTGGTGCGTGATGACTCCAGTATTGGTTCAGGCTGACGGTGTCTTCCGCAACACGTATCGAAGAGACTTCTTTCAGGCTGACGGTGTCTTCCGCAACACGTATCGAAGAGACTTCTTTCAGGTTGTAGGACCTTGAAAAATGTTAATAACTGGAATTGCAATATTTTCCTTGCAAGTTCCTCTTTATATGATAAATGATAATATCTTGCTTATTTTGACTTAGCAGATATTTCCACAAAATAAATACTTTAAGTTACCTTGTAACTTCATCGTTCATATTATACTGGCATCATTTCCGTAAATGCACGGCATATGGTTTGAAAGATACTTTTGAACTGTTATATATTATCGTTCAGTTAAACATTATTGTTTGTAGGCAAGTGTTCACCCTTGCTCTATTATTATATCACAACAACAGCTAGACCAGATGACTCGCACAAGGCGCACTCGACGCTGGCGGGGACGATGAGACTACCAGAGCCGAAGAGATAGCTATTGGTATCAGAGCGTACGTTATAAACCCCAGAGACGAGGCGACGTTAAAACAATAAATTCAATAAGATAATAAGAACTCTTGCCAAGTTCATAGTCGGACTACTTAATGTAGTGATGACATATAAAACCCTTATGGGAACTGTTAAGTATCATGATAGTAACGTAGCTCGATATCGTATCGACGAGGAAGGCGACAGACCTTGAGGCATACGAGCAGCAGCACGATGATGCTTTATTATATGCTGAAGATCAGCGGGTAAATTCGATGGAGTACCCTACTGGAGACCCAGAAGAGGTTCTAGTAGATAAGGAAAAATCCTGTTAGGATAAGGAGCTTACCCTTGAGGAATGAGGGCTGCAGCTAGAAAGACTGTGATGATTAAAGTATAGTGCTCAGAAAAGGGAGAATAAAGAACTGAGTTATTAGCAAGAGAACTGAAGATTAATGTTGGATTCGTAGCCGGACTACTGGAGGTAGTACCAGCAAGTAAGACGGATTGAAAGGATCACTTGAGATCTTATACGGGAATAGAAGAGAATCCTCAGAGACTTTCATATTAACGAAGAAAGAGCTAGAGGGATGTATGATCATCAAAGACATCGATATAGGATGAGGAGCAGAGTCCCTAGAAATAGTTGAGAAGGAGGCAGTAAGTGCCATATCATTTGACAAATGAATTAGTATGTTTATTGTCAGTAATAATTCGCCATGAGAAGGCAGATGTCATGGGTTGTAAATTATGGAACCAAATTAAGATTAATGAAGTTGTTTATTTCAGGAAAATGTCCATTTTATGAATGAATCAGTTAGAAAGTGAAAATATTGGGAAGTTACAGCATGATTGGATAAAGTTACAATGATCAGTTAGAAAGTGAAAATATTAGTAAGCAATACAATGATCTCAGAACCTACTGGAAGATAAGACCAGTGAGTCAAGATGAACTCGTAATAAGGCTACTATCAGAGACTGAGTATAGGGTTATTTCAACTCAGTGAAATGATGAACCAGAAACGTTAGATGCATGTGATTCAGAGGAATATTAAATTCTTTCTTTTCATTGAATGGATTATAGTAGTTACCTTAAGTTTACTCCGACGCAGAGTTATAATGGATCAAGTAATACGATCAGCAGTTAAAGAGAAAATGTGAGAAAATCTTCCTGAAGCTAAAAGATGAAATTGGTAATGACCAAGAGTTGGCATTGCTTAATGGAAAAAGGAGACTTTGTGCTTCCAACGATGCTTCGCATAAAGGATTATGATGTGTGCCTGTGCAGCACGACAAAGTACTTGCGGATGCATTCGAACAGCACGTTCCACCAGATCGGATGGCCTTAGTAGTGCCAATTTTGTGGAACAACCAACTCTGACGGTAATGTTCCTTCCGAGACTAGTAGTCAGGTAGACTGACATTTGGTAATATTGAATATCAGGACGTTGTGACAGGTTTCGGTTTGAAGCTGTTGATTCCCTTATAAGGGATGTATATAATTGGTTCCTCTCCAACGGGTAAACTTCCAATATGATGACGATTATTTCGTTAACTATGATCGCTTATGATTCTACCTGCTTGGAGGTTCATAGAATTATTCTTCAGGTTTCGAAACTGGTCTCCTTAATGTTACCAGTAGGTGGATAGATTGACCAAAATTTCCCTGATTCTGGAAAGGAATTCGACGAATTTTGGCAAACCTTGTTTTTCTGATTATCAGAGAACATCGTTGAAGAGAATGGAAACTGGAGCGAACCCTGTGGATGGGGTAAGGTTGCCGCTATATGGGTTAGTGGACAGACCCTGATTATCACGATTGATTGTAGAAATATAATGATGAAGTGGGATTGGACGAAAACAGGAAATGTAAGTAAGAAACCAGCCGGACTGAGAAACTCCGGGATTGACTTAAGTGAAAAGGCTGTTATGCCAGGAATGGTAAGCTTGCGTGGCACGCAGGATTGATAAGAATAGTTGAAAAGATAAAAGTAGAGGAAAAGTGGCCGGAGACGGTGCCGAGTAGTCGATTAAGACTTATATGAAGTAAAGTTTTAGAAAGGTAGAAAGGTATCAAAGAAGAAGGCATTATGCCAGCAATTGCTAGAAAAGTAATGCTATTAGCCAACCCCTAAAATCATATATTTTTATTTTAGTGTGGCCAGTTGAGGCCAAGTCACAATGGACTATCAAGTGACTAGACCAGCAATGAAAGGACAAAGCAGGGTTGCTTCTAAGTAAGCACCGACTGCAAGGGCTTCTGATATAACGGAAATATTAATGAGATTGTAGGAATCTTCTACTGAACCCTTTGCAACCCATGTTTGGATTGGGAATTTACTAGACTTTTGGAATGGGGTCAACCGTACTAAAGTGATTCATGTGTATATGATTGTCCAAGATTACGAGTAAAAATAGAAGTATAGTGACTTGAGATGTTTGATGTTAGGGTATTATAAATACCATGAATATATTATGACTAAGGAAAGGAAACAACGAAGGTTTATAAAGAGAGTATAGAAATGGTCAGAGATTGATCAGTATGCTGTAGAAATTTTTTATGAGGCAAGTACCTTTGCGAAGAACGATAAGTACTAAGAGATTCACGTTGAACTCGACCAATATCTTACAGAACATCCTTGCTACCAGTACCAAGTTCTGTAAGAGAGCAGATAGACATACGTTGTCTTTTGGAAGGTCAAATAGGCTGACAACTATCTGAAAGAAGAGGATAGCATTAAGCCACCGATCGATTATCAAATGAGAATGATTGAAAAGAGACCCTTATTAAGGATACATGATTTGATTGCCAAGTACAGGACGCAAGAATACCTTGGCAGTTGAATTAAGGATAGGATATCCATAGATTAAGACAAGCCCTAGGGAATGCACAAGGGATGGCATTAACCCTAATAACGACATTATGAATTCAGATGATATGAGTTGGACTTGCTAAGGCAACAATGACCGGTAAGGATTATTAAAAAGAGTTCTGGAAAGAACATAGATAGAATTATTAGAGTATTGATCAATGACGTTTTGATATACCCTGTACCCAGAAAATACAGGAGGAATGATGAGGATGACCTAAGAAACCTTACCAGGAAAAAGGTAATATTCCGAACTTCAAAATGGAAGTTTGGTAAGGAATGTATGACATAGTAACAATAATGCCAGATGAGGCATGTATGAAACCCTGAGGAAGTATGGATTGAACCTATAAAGGTTGAGATTATCCTAAGATAAGGAAAGAACAAGTATCCTAAGTAGCCAAGTAGATGGAAAAGGATAAAGTAAGTATTGTAGCACCAGTTGATGTGCTGAGAAAGGGTAGAATGACTAAGAATTGACCGGGAAGCTGAAAGATGAAACGATAGACAAACGACTCTTTGCTTCCTACCTGATTCCGGGACGGAATCCTTTTAAGGAGGGGAGACTGTAAGAAACACCAAATTTTGGATATAATTAAAACTTTTTATTATGTACTGAGGTAATGGTGAATAGTGATTACGACTACGATGTAACGATTGAGATAAAGAATGAAAGGAATAGATTTGGATTCAAATGTTTATATGCCATGAAGAATACTATTGGTTGACACTTTAGATAAGAATTATCTATCTCATAGGGAGTTGAGATTTGATAATTCTAAAGGAGAAGATTATTCCTATGTCATCCAAATCGATATCTGTTATTGGTCCAGTAGGTCCGTAAAAAGGTTAAGGAACGATTGAAAGAGATTATGGACAATTGTACAACCCTAAGAGGATGAGTAAAGAAAAATGGATGAATAGTGATTTTGATGGATTTAGGAATATTATGAGACAAAACTATATAAACTACAAGAAAAAGTTGAATAGACATCACACATTAGACATCAGTTACTAATGCCACTGATGTTAAAAGATGTAATAACATCACCCTAAAATAATGTGATGTCTTTCTAGTTCTAAGACATCGTTTCTATTAAAACTGATGTCTAAAGTTCAACTTAAAAAAATTGAATCCGGGCGGTTTCCAAATATTTCCCCCTTAGTCAAAAATTTCCCTCTTTTATGCCAAATATTCCCCCTTCCAATTATTTCCCTCCTTTCCAAATATTCCCCCCTTTCCAATTATTTCCCCCGGTTTTCAACAAACAAAATAATAAAATCAAAAACTAATTAAACTCTCACAAAGCTCTCTCGTCTCTCACTCTAATAAAACTCCCCCGACTCCCCCCGACTGAACTCTCTCTATCATCTCTCACAAAACTGAAGCACTATCTTCAGTGGTAGTCACACACGAATCTGACACACACACCTTCACAAATTCACGATCTATTCTCTGCAACATCAAACCCCTAGATCGAAAAGAGGTGAACCAGTTTTAATTACAGTGAACCCTAGCTTTTGTGTGGGTGAAAATTGGTCAATTTGTGTTAATTAGGCGAAACTAAAGCCTAAATTTTGTTATTCTCTAATTATTACACGATAATTATATTTTAAACTCTCTAATTGAGTTTGATGGAAGCCACCGTCCTCTCATTGTTTCGTATGTGTTGCTCCTTTGTATTCTATTATATCCCCTTAGTTTATCTTTTTATATGTATTTAGGAACAAAATTTAAGCTGATTGATGTCCTGTTATCCCCCGGACAACTCCTTTATGTGCGGCTTATGTCTTATCTACAACTATTGAAGATCTAGATAAATTAAAAGCTACTAAGGATGATGTTGATGTGAGGCTTAAGTGGCTTGGTCTCTTTTACAGGAGGAAGCATCTGTTGTCTTAATGTTGTGCACAATCAAAGTAGAAGCCTCTTAATTTTTTGTAGTCAGACTTGCATATATTGATATATTTGAGAGTTAATGCACCGTATTCCCTTTGCTACTCTTTAGATCAGAACGGTTTTGGTTTGATGATTATAGGTGTACATCAATCAGCGGGTTTGCCTGTAATATTGTTGGCATTTACGCATCATTATGTTAGGTCTTAAGACAAACTTAAATTTTAGTACAATAAAAAGGTTCATTAGTTTAGTCATTGTTTGTCACACTAATTAGTAAATATGGGAAGGAATCATGTTTCATTTCAATATATATATTGCAGGAGAAATGTTGGTCGGGCCAGCAAAAGTCTTTCTTATGGATGAAATATCCACAGGATTAGATAGTTGTACCACATATCAGATTGTCAAATCCTTAAGGCAGATGGCTCATGTTATGGATGTCGTCATGGTAATTTCTCTTCTACAGCCTGCCCCAGAGACGTACAACTATGCTTTTGATTGAATTCCTATGCTTTTGATTGAATTTTCACTACAGATAGAAGGCTAGGTGACCATCTAAACTCTCAAGTGCTTTCCCTCCTTGTTAAGTTCCTCGATGATAAGAATGGCTTTAAATTCCAGGTTCGTTTGTTGAGCTATTATTATTGTCATTGTTATTATATGGCCGAGGATACAGCATAGTTGTGCCCGTGTTCGTGCTATTTTTATTCACTGTAATGATTTCCCAAATACTCGCTATCAACAGTCCTTTCGAGTTCTGTTAAAAAATGATTTTTCTCACTTCAGGTGGTGAAGTGGAATGCAGAGTGGAGATAGTATATATATTTACAGTGAATTAGTCTCTGCACAAATAATGTGACCACCTTATAATTAGTAATTTGCTTGCATAGTTGTAAATTTATAGTTTTAATCAGACATTATTTCTAAGAAATTTGAATTTTGCAGATTGCTTCTTTGTTTTACCAGGCAGTTTCCGTAGTTTCCGTTTCTTTGATGTGTAGTCGTGTATACAAGCTAACTGTTGGTTCCAGAAAAATAATTAGAGTCTTCTGCAGTCAGTTTTTTGCTAATGCACTATCTTGGACTGCATAACAGAGCTTCTGATGATATCAACTTCATCAGTTTCTATGATTTGTAAACTTTTAATACCTTGCAGGAGAGAGTTTAGGTTGTTAAGAGATACTAGATCACAATGTACTATGGATTTGCTCTCATTAATCTGCTAATAAATAACTAATTGTCTCCATTACATTTTATTGTTGTTTGTAAATAATAAAGATGGTTAAAACAGATACATGCATGTGTATATAGTAGTACTGTGGGAAGTTTGAATGAATAACTGATTAAACAAAAATTTTTGCAGGCTCTGTCAAATGGAAGGTACAAAAGTTACGAGCGTAGACCAGTGGTAAACAAGATGGCTCCTCGTAGATATATGGCTATCTACAGACTTGGTGGACACTAAGTACCCTTGATTATATTGAGCATTTTTTACGTAAGTTTTATGGCTTTCATTGATGAGTACGGAATACCATTCTTAAGTAAAAATGATTGGCAGTCTGAATAAATGTAATAAATGTGAGATGTACTATGTTATTACTTTGGAAGTTAATTTTAGGATTATTTTGTGGCAAAGTATTATTTTGTTAGTTTGTTTTCGTTGATCAATGTAATACTCAATTTAGTGTTAACAAGATAGTTAACATTTGTATTTATTTTGAAAGTTTGCATCTGGTGTTCTGATGGTGCTTGAGATGTATTGCATTTGGTGTTTTGGGTACAGATGTATTGTATATATGCTACAGGCTGGCAGCTGAAACAGTGGATATTTTTTTTATTTAAAAAGATATTATATGCGTTTGTTCTAAAACAAAGATATACATCACATTTTTTCTACAATATCTGATGTCTAGAAACAAATAGAAATCACTTTTTATTTATAAAATCTGATGTCTAAGTGAAAATTATTAATCAGTTTTTTTTCTGGAAAAATTGATGTTTATAAGTACATTAGACATTTGTATAGGATGATGTCTAAAATAACAACAGACATCACTTTATTTGCTAAAACAATAATGTCTGATATCTAAATAGACATCACTTTTAAAAAAAGAAATTGATGTGTATGTGAAAAATCACTTAGTTTATTATATGTTTTCTAGAATATAAGGCATGTAAGTTGTTTATAAAATTAATTATATTTAACCTATTTTGTATAACAACTGATGTGTATTGAAGGAAATATCGATGTCTATGTTAGCACAGACATCAGTTTCTGACCGATGTCTAGAATAGACATCTCCGACCTAGACATCACATGCAAAATAACATAGACATCGGCCATAAACTGATGTCTATTGACCCTTTTCTTGTAGTGATAGAAGTATTCGGAACGGATTTCCGAGTTCGTATTAGTGATCCAGGGGAAAATAAATGTATGTAAAAGCTGTCGGATTTTGAAAAATAGTACTTTTATTTTCCCCGAGAATTCCCTGGACACTGAAAGACTTAAGGAATTATTGAAGGGATTTAAGGAATACAAATCCGAAAGTTAGTAAGAAAGATGGAGAATGATAGTATTAATATTAAGAAGATTCCCGGTAAACCCTAATTAGAAATCCGTGAAATATTCCTACGAACGATCAATCGAAACGAGCAATAACCGGACAAAGAAAAAAGCAGAGGAGCAAGATGCATGCATGTGCAAGTGGATAAGATCAAGGGACTAAGTAATTATATGAGTAACTAGCATACTTGGGATCAAACCAAGTACATGCACCACTTTATCATGCTACCACAAAAGCATGACATTTGTCCATCCAAAAACCTCATCCATGACATAACCGCCTTTATTAAAGTCACTTTACACAAGATATTATCTAAATACATATCAATAATACACATTAGATGTGATTAAACCAAGAGAAAAGCCAAGCAACTCCAAACTCTCCCACTTTTCATTCCATTCGGCTATTTGCATAATTCAAGGATAAAAAATACTACTTCCAACCATCATTTGTTCTTGTAATTTTTAAGGTAAGTCCTATATTTCAAGAAAGTAATCTCCTCAAAATTTTAGCTTCAAATTCCTTAGTTTCCATTTTCAAAAAAATCATGAAAGAGGAGGATGAATAGTAACCTTCTTGAATTAACTTTGTTTATCTTGATTTCCATGATGATCTAAGGTTTGTTAAGGCTAGGAAAGGCACATACAAGGCTTATTAAGGCGAAGACATATCCCAAAGAAGGTAATCTACTTGAAACCCTAGATCTTGTTTTGAGAATTATGCATGTTCTTGATGGATTTAAGCTTGGTGATGATGTTAGTATGTTATAAGCATGATTAGTTAAGTGATTTAGTGATTTTGGTAACATGATGATTATAATGGTAAAGTAGATGTTCTTGGACATATTTGGGATGATAAATATGTGTATGAGTTGTATTGATGCCCGGTGTGGCTTGGTTGTGTTGTTACGATTTTTAGAACGTCCGATTCATAGCCGTCGTAATGCCGAATTTTTGTTAACACTTAGAAACCGAGCATGTCAGTTAATATAATTTCCTGACCTTGGTGATACTATGACTGATCCTTGTAGATCTTGAGCCATAGATCGTTTTGGCATGAGAATCGAAACATTCTGACTTACGATTTAGGAGTTATGGTCAAATTACGAAAAGTAGTTCGAAACCGTAAAACTAGAATTCGTAACTGAAATTGAACCCTCGTAAAATACGTAAGTCAGTGGAGAATCTTGGTAATTAAATACTAGATGTAAAAAGGAAGGTGTGAGAGAAAACCTCATGTGAAACGGATCATTTTTGGATTTTATAAAAATGTTGGAATCAAAGTTAAACGCGAACGAACCCCTAAAAACCCGCTTGGCTATAACTTTGGTAAAACACTTAGAAAACGAACGATAAAACTCGAGGTATAATCTCGGTTCGTAATCGATCGACTTTAGAACTTATACGACCTAGGTATATACCGAGCGTGGGTATGATGACATGTCGTAATAACGAACAAATGTCGGATCGTATCAGTAATAAAAAGAGTTACACTAAAAGGTGTATAACGAGATAATTCGAAAACGTGTTTCGATTTAAGTGAAATTTATACCTCGACTTTTAAAAGGTGTTAAGTGGTTAATCTCAAATGTTTAGATTGTTTATAGATCATCGAGCAGACCCAGGACACGCTATCTATACCCACACCCGCTTACCAGACAAGTGTTCAAACCTTTGAACCTGTTGTTGTGATAATATATGTATATGATTCAGTTTTACATATGCCATCGCATGCATGCCTGTTTCCAATTATATTGTGACTCTGGTTTTTGTGATACTTGTTCCCTGAATTGATGTTGGCTTATAGACTAGATACGAATTATCAGTGATAAGCCGGATTGTTTTGGTAAAACCCTTAGCGAAGGGCGTATGATATATATTCTAAATATAGACCGGGAGCCGGTATTTTGAGATATAAATAGTCATGGAAACCCGGAGGGATTCCAACGACAAATTATTATTTATATGAGAAATGTTATTATTAAACGTTATTTATATTCCCATAAAGTATTAATTACTAGGAAATATTTCGAGGAATTTTATTCGAGTACTACCTCAGTCGAGAGATATTAAATGAATGTTAGTTCCGAATATTCATTTAGAGTTGATTATTTAATAAATACTATTTTGATATTCATTAGAATGTTATTTATTAAATGAATATTACTTTTGAATATTCATTTAAGGTTTTATGTACTTGATGAATATTATTTTAAATATTCATTGGAAGTTCTATTTACTTAAGGAATATTATTTCGATTATTCCTTTAAATTTTTGATTACTAAATGAATATTGTTTGGATATTCTTTTAGAAGATTATTTATTAAATGAATATTATTTTCAAATATTCATTTAAAGTTTGACTCATTATTGAATATTATTTTAAATACTTATTGGAATCTAATTATTAATGAATATTATTTTGAATATTCATTTAAGGAGTGATTTATTTAGTAAATAATTCTATATATTCATTCGAGGATTACTTACGAGCAATATTATTACTTAATAATATTCCCTAATTATTATTGAGTTAATAAATATTCTTGGAATATTTATTTAATTCTTTTAAATTCTTTTTAAAATGATTTATATTATTTGGAGATTATCTTTCACCTCCAGATATTATGTAAAATATTTCGGAGTCTTTTTACGACTATTTTATCAAGGAAAGGTTCCCAACTCTTTATTTTTTCATTTAAATCTATCTAAAAAGGATTTAAATGCTCGCTCAAACTTCCATATTATAGGAGAACCTACTTGAGCAAGGTTATTTATCTTGTTGACTTCCCGGTCATAATTTATCCTTTTCACTCGCAACTTGGTTGCTATGGACTCATTAAGTCTGTGTGTACCATCTCATCATTCGAGGGGTAAGATTGTCGGAACAAGTTGATATCCATTAACAAGCAAAAGCTTGGGAAATGTTGGTGAATTTTCCTTTCCAACTAGATACGACTACTTTGTGGAGTCTTATCAACAAGTATTTCACTTGGGGAAGGGAGGACAAACTCTACGTTTCAATGCTGTGGATTTATTCGAACTAGGAGTCATGTGTATGAGGCCGAGTCGCGCGGTCCATCACAAGGCCTAACTATTGGCCAGGGAGTTACTATTAAAGGCAATCGACAAGTGGAGCCGTCAGTTCTTCCTTCTACCGGTAGTAAACTATATTGGGCTGTACCATCCCCGACTAATCATCAGGGAGTGGGACAGCTGGTGCGTGATGACTCCAGTATTGGTTCATCTCCTAAATTGGGAATTCCCTGCAACACGTATCGAAGAGACTTCTTTCAGGTTGACGGTGTCTTCCGCAACACGTATCGAAGAGACTTCTTTCAGGTTGTAGGACCTTGAAAAATGTTAATAACTGGAATTGCAATATTTTCCTTGCAAGTTCCTCTTTATATGATAATTGATAATATCATGCTTATTTTGACTTAGCAGATATTTCCACAAAATAAATACTTTAAGTTACCTTGTAACTTCATCGTTCATATTATACTGGCATCATTTCCGTAAATGCATGGCATATGGTTTGAAAGACACTTTTGAACTGTTATATTATCGTTCAGTTAAACATTATTGTTTGTGGGCAAGTGCTCACCCTTGCTCTATTATTATATCATAACAACAGCTAGACCAGATGACTCGCACAAGGCGCACTCGACGCTGGCGGGGACGATGAGACTACCAGAGCCGAAGAGATAGCGATTGGTAGAATAGATTCATTCTTTCAGTACCAAATATATGGGCTGGTATGACTTATGATAATGGATGGCGAAGAGTATGTATTCACATTGTAATTCTTTTTGGATTGTAAGAACTCATAATGTGCTTAATAAAATTTGGTAGTTACTCTGATTTCATCTCTGGGACTATAACGGGTGTGTTTTATGTTATTATTTTGGGTCATAAGGTTGTAATTTATTATTTACGTTGAATTGTGGATGGGAATTGAGTCGGTAACGACCAGATCCCTGACCCCGGATCTGGGGGTGTTACAGAAGTGGTATCAGAGCGTACGTTATAAACCCCAGAGACGAGGCGGCATTAAAACAATAAATTCACTAAGATAATAAGAACTCTTGCCAAGTTCATAGTCGGACTACTTAATGTAGTGATGACATATAAAACCCTTATGGGAACTGTTAAGTATCATGATAGAAACTTAGCTCGATATCGTATCGACGAGGAAGGCGACAGACCTTGAGGCATACGAGCAGCAGCACGATGATGCTATATTATATGCTGAAGATCAGTGGGTAAATTCGATGGAGTACCCTACTGGAGACCCAGAAGCGGTTCCAGTAGATAAGGAAAAATCCTGTTAGGATAAGGAGCTTACCCTTGAGGAATGAGGGCCGCAGCTAGAAAGACTGTGATGATTAAAGTATAGTGCTCAGAAAAGGGAGCATAAAGAACTGAGTTATTAGCAAGAGAACTGAAGATTAATGTTGGATTCGAAGCCGGACTACTGGAGGTAGTACCAGCAAGTAAGACGGATTGAAAGGATCACTTGAGATCTTATACGGGAATAGACGAGAATCCTCAGAGACTTTCATATTAACGAAGAAAGAGCTAGAGGGATGTATGATCATCAAAGACATCGATATAGGATGAGGAGCAGAGTCCCTAGAAATAGTTGAGAAGGAGGCAGTAAGTGCCATATCATTTGACAAATGAATTAGTATGAATATTGTCAGTAATAATTCGCCATGAGAAGGCAGATGTCATAGGTTGTAAATTATGGAACCAAATTAAGGTTAATGAAGTTGTTTATTTCAGGAAAATGTCCATTTTATGAATGAATCAGTTAGAAAGTGAAAATATTGGGAAGTGACAGCATGATTGGATAAAGTTATATAAGGAGGTAGTAAGCAAGACAATGATCTCAGAACCTACCGGAAGATAAGACCAGTGAGTCAAGATGAACTCGTAATAAGGCTACTGTCAGAGACTGAGTATAGGGTTATTTCAACTCAGTGAAATGATGAACCAGAAACGCTAGATGCATGTGATTCAGAGGAATATTAAATTCTTTCTTTTCATTTAATGGATTATAGTAGTTACCTTAAGTTTACTCCGACGCGGAGTTATAATGGATCAAGTAATACGATCAGCAGTTAAAGAGAAAATGTGAGAAAATCTTCCTAAAGCTAAAAGATGAAATTGGTAATGACCAAGAGTTGGCATTTCTTAAATGAAAAAGGAGACTTTGTGCTTCCAACGATGCTTCGCATAAAGGATTATGATGTGTGCCTGTGCAGCACGACAAAGTACTTGCGGATGCATTCGAACAGCACGGTCCACCAGATCGGATGGCCTTAGTAGTGCCAATTTTGTTGAACAACCAACTCCGACGGTAATGTTCCTTCTTAGACTAGTAGTCAGGTAGACTGACATTTGGTAATATTGAATATCAGGACGTTGTGATAGGTTTCGGTTTGAAGCTGTTGATTCCCATATAAGGGATGTATATAATTGGTTCCTCTCCAATGGGTAAACTTCCAATCTGATGACGATTATTTCGTTAACTATGATCGCTTATGATTCTACCTGCTTGGAGGTTCATAGAATTATTCTTCAGGTTTCAAAACTGGTCTCCTTAATGTTACCAGTAGGTGGATAGATTGACCAAAATTTCCCTGATTCTGGAAAGGAATTCGACGAATTTTGGCAAACCTTGTCTTTCTGATTATCAGAGAACTTCGTTGAAGAGAATGGAAACTAGAGCGAACCCTGTGGATTGGGTAAGGTTGCCGCTATATGGGTTAGTGGACAGACCCTGATTATCATGATTGATTGTAGAAATATAATGATGAAGTGGGATTGGACGAAAACAGGAAATGTAAGTAAGAAACCAGCCGGACTGAGAAACTCCGGGTTTGACTTAAGTGAAAAGGCTGTTATGCCAGGAATGGTAAGCTTGCGTGGCACGCAGGATTGATAAGAATAGTTGAAAAGAAAAAAGTAGAGGAAAGGTGGCCGGAGACGGTGCAGAGTAGTCGATTAAGACTTATATGAAGTAAAGTTTTGGAAAGGTAGAAAGGTATCAAAGAAGAAGGCATTATGCCAGCAATTGCTAGAAGAGTGATGCTATTAGCCAACCCCTAAAATCATATATTTTTATTTTAGTGTGGCCAGTTGAGGCCAAGTCACAGAGGACTATCAAGTGACTAGACCAGCAATGAAAGGACAAAGCAGGGTTGCTTCTAAGTAAGCACCGACGGCAAGGGCTTCTTATATAACGGAAATATTAATGAGATTGTAGGAATCTTCTACTGAACCCTTTGCAACCCATGTTTGGATTGGGAATTTACTAGACTTTTGGAATGGGGTCAACCGTACTAAAGTGATTCATGTGTATATGATTGTCCAAGATTACGAGTAAAAATAGAAGTATAGTGACTTGAGATGTTTGATGTTAGGGTATTATAAATACCATGAATATATTATGACTAAGGAAAGGAAACAACGAAGGTTTATGAAGAGAGTATAGAAATGGTCAGAGATTGATCAGTATGCTGTAGAAATTTTTTATGAGGCAAGTACCTTTGCGAAGAACGATAAGTACTAAGAGATTCACGTTGAACTCGACCAATATCTTACAGAACATCCTTGCTACCAGTACCAAGTTCTGTAAGAGAGCAGATAGACATACGTTGTCTTTTGGAAGGTCAAATAGGCTGACAACTATCTGAAAGAAGAGGTTAGCATTAAGCCACCGATCGATTATCAAATGAGAATGATTGAAAAGAGACCCTTATTAAGGATACATGATTTGATTGCCAAGTACAGGACGCAAGAATACCTTGGCAGTTGAATTAAGGATAGGATATCCATAAATTAAGACAAGCCCTAGGGAATGCACAAGGGATGGCATTAACCCTAATAACGACATTATGAATTCAGATGATATGAGTTGGACTTGCTAAGCCAACAATGACCGGTAAGGATTATTAAAAAGAGTTCTGGAAAGAACATAGATAGAATTATTAGAGTATTGATCAATGACGTTTTGATATACCCTGTACCCAGAAAATACAGGAGGAATGATGAGGATGACCTAAGAAACCTTACCAGGAAAAAGGTAATATTCCGAACTTCAAAATGGAAGTTTGGTAAGGAATGTATGACATAGTAACAATAATGCCAGATGAGGCATGTATGAAACCCTGAGGAAGTATGGATTGAACCTATAAAGGTTGAGATTATCCTAAGATTAGGAAAGAACAAGTATCCTAAGTAGCCAAGTAGATGGAAAAGGATAAAGTAAGTATTGTAGCACCAGTAGATGTGATGAGAAAGGGTAGAACGACTAAGAATTGACCGGGAAGCTGAAAGGTGAAACGACAGACAAACGACTCTTTGCTTCCTACCTGATTCTGTGTCAGAATCCTTTTAAGGAGGGGAGAATGTAAGAAACCCCAAATTTTGGATATAATTAAAACTTTTTATTATGTACTGAGGTAATGGTGAATAGTGATTACGACTACGATGTAATGATTGAGATAATGAATGAAAGGAATAGATTTGGATTCAAATGTTTATATGCCATGAAGAATAGTATTGGTTGACACTTTAGATAAGAATTATCTATCTCCTAGGGAGTTGAGATTTGATAATTCTAAAGGAGAAGATTATTCCTATGTCATCCAAATCGATATCTGTTATTGGTCCAGTAGGTCCGTAAAAAGGTTAAGGAACGATTGAAAGAGATTAGGGACAATTGTACAACCCTAAGAGGATGAGTAAAGAAAAATGGATGAATAGTGATTTTCATGGATTTAGAAATATTATGAGACGAAACTATATACACTACAAGAAAAAGTTGAATAGACATCACACATTAGACATCAGTTACTAATGCCACTAATGTTAAAAGATGTAATAACATCACCCTAAAATAATGTGATGTCTTTCTAGTTCTAAGACATCGTTTCTATTAAAACTGATGCCTAAAGTTCAACTTAAAAAAATTGAATCCGGGCGGTTTCCAAATATTTCCCCCTTAGTCAAAAATTTCCCTCTTTTATGCCAAATATTCCCCCCTTCCAATTATTTCCCTCCTTTCCAAATATTCCCCCCATTCCAATTATTTCCCCCGGTTTTCAACAAACAAAATAATAAAATCAAAAACTAATTAAACTCTCACAAAACTCTCTCGTCTCACTCTCATAAAACTCCCCCGACTCCCCCCGACTGAACTCTCTCTGTCATCTCTCACAAAACTGAAGCACTATCTTCAGTGGTAGTCACACACGAATCTGACACACACACCTTCACAAATTCACGATCTATTCTCTGCAACATCAAAACCCTAGATCGAAAAGAGGTGAACCAGTTTTAATTACACGGAACCCTAGCTTTTTTGTGGGTGAAAATTGGTCAATTTGTGTTAATTAGGCGAAACTAAAGCCTAAATTTTGTTATTCTCTCTAATTATTACACGATAATTATATTTTAAACTCTCTAATTGAGTTTGATGGAAGCCACCGTCCCCTCATTGTTTCGTATGTGTTGCTTCTTTGTATTTTATTATATCCCCTTAGTTTATCTTTTTATATGTATTTAGGAACAAAATTTAAGCTGATTGTTATCCTGTTATCCCCCGGACAACTCGTCTATGTGCGGCTTATGTCTTATCTACAACTATTGAAGATCTTGATAAATTAAAAGCTACTAAGGATGATGTTGATGTGAGGCTTAAGTGGCTTAGTCTCTTTTATAGGAGGAAGCATCTGTTGTCTTCATATTGTGCATAATCAAAGTAGAAAGCTCTTAATTTTTTGTAGTCAGACTTGCATATATTGATATATTTGAGAGTTAATGCACCGTATTCCCTTTGCTACTATTTAGATCAGAACGGTTTTGGTTTGATGATTATAGGTGTACATCAATCAGCGGGTTTGCCTGTAATATTGTTGGCATTTACGCGTCATTATGTTAGGTCTTAAGACAAACTTAAATTTTAGTACAATAAAAAGGTTCATTAGTTTAGTCATTGTTTGTCACACTAATTAGTAAATATGGGAAGGAATCATGTTTCATTTCAATATATATATTACAGGAGAAATGTTGGTCGGGCCAGCAAAAGTCTTTCTTATGGATGAAATATCCACAGGATTAGATAGTTGTACCACATATCAGATTGTCAAATCCTTAAGGCAGATGGCTCATGTTATGGATGTCGTCATGGTAATTTCTCTTCTACAGCCTGCCCCAGAGACGTACAACTATGCTTTTGATTGAATTCCTATGCTTTTGATTGAATTTTCACTACAGATAGAAGGCTAGGTGACCATCTAAACTCTCAAGTGCTTTCCCTCCTTGTTAAGTTCCTTGGTGATAAGAATGGCTTTAAATTCCAGGTTCGTTTGTTGAGCTATTATTATTGTCATTGTTATTATATGGCCGAGGATACAGCATAGTTGTGCCCGTGTTCGTGCTGTTTTTATTCACTGCAATGATTTCCCAAATAGTCGCTATCAACAGTCCTTTCGAGTTCTGTTAAAAAATGATTTTTCTCACTTCAGGTGGTGAAGTGGAATGCAGAGTGGAGATAGTATATATATTTAGAGTGAATTAGTCTCTGCACAAATAATGTGACCACCTTATAATTAGTAATTTGCTTGCATAGTTGTAAATTTATAGTTTTAATCAGACATTCTTTCTAAGAAATTTGAATTTTGCAGATTGCTTCTTTGTTTTACCAGGCAGTTTCCGTAGTTTCCGTTTCTTTGATGTGTAGTCGTGTATACAAGCTAACTGTTGGTTCCAGAAAAATAATTAGAGTCTTCTGCAGTCAGTTTTTTGCTAGTGCACTATCTTGGACTGCATAACAGAGCTTCTGATGATATCAACTTCATCAGTTTCTATGATTTGTAAACTTTTAATACCTTGCAGGAGAGGGTTTAGGTTGTTAAGAGATACTAGATCACAATGTAATATGGATTTGCTCTCATTAATCTGCTAGTAAATAACTAATTGTCTCCATTACATTTTATTGTTGTTTGTAAATAATAAAGATGGTTAAAACAGATACATGCATGTGTATATAGTAGTACTATGGGAAGTTTGAATGAATAACTGATTAATCAAAAATTTTTGCAGGCTCTGTCAAATGGAAGGTACAAAAACGAGCGTAGACCAGTGGTAAACAAGATGGCTCCTCGTAGATATATGGCTATCTACAGACTTGGTGGACACTAAGTAACCTTGATTATATTGAGCATTTTTTACGTAAGTTTTATGGCTTTCATTGATGAGTACGGAATATCATTCTTAAGTAAAAATGATTGGCAGTCTGAATAAATGTAATAAATGTGAGATGTACTATGTTATTACTTTGGAAGTTAATTTTAGGATTATTTTGTGGCAAAGCATTATTTTGTAACTTTGTTTTCGTTGATCAATGTAATACTCAATTTAGTGTTAACAAGACAGTTAACATTTGTATTTATTTTGAAAGTTTGCATCTGGTGTTCTGATGGTGCTTGAGATGTATTGCATTTGGTGTTTTTGGGTACAGATGTATTGTATATATGCTACAGGCTGGCAGCTGAAACAGTGGATATTTTTTTTATTTAAAAAGATATTATATGCGTCTGTTCTAAAACAAAGATATACATCACATTTTTTCTACAATATCTGATGTCTAGAAACAAATAGAAATCACTTTTTATTTATAAAATCTGATGTCTAAGTGAAAATTATTAATCAGTTTTTTTCTGGAAAAATTGATGTTTATAAGTACATTAGACATCAGTATAGGATGATGTCTAAAATAACAACAGACATCACTTTATTTGCTAAAACTATAATGTCTGATATCTAAATAGACATCACTTTTAAAAAAAGAAATTGATGTGTATGTGAAAAATCACTTAGTTTATTATATGTTTTCTAGAATATAAGGCATGTAAGTTGTTTATAAAATTAATTATATCTAACCTATTTTGTATAACAACTGATGTGTGTTGAAGGAAATATCGATGTCTATATTAGCACAAACATCAGTTTCTGACCGATGTCTAGAATAGACATCTCCGACCTAGACATCACATGCAAAAATAACATAGACATCGGCCATAAACTGATGTCTATTGACCCTTTTCTTGTAGTGATAGAAGTATTCGGAACGGATTTCCGAGTTCGTATTAGTGATCCAAGGGGAAAATAAGTGTATGTAAAAGCTGTCAGATTTTGAAAAATAGTACTTTTATTTTCCCCGAGAATTCCCTGGACACTGAAAGTCTTAAGGAATTATTGAAGGGATTTAAGGAATACAAATCCGCAAGTTAGTAAGAAAGATGGAGAATGATAGTATTAATATTAAGAAGATTCCCGGTAAACCTTAATTAGAAATCCGTGAAATATTCCTACGAACGATCAATCGAAACGAGCAATAACCGGATAAAGAAACAAGCAGAGGAGCAAGATGCATGCATGTGCAAGTGGATAAGATCAAGGGACTAAGTAATTATATGAGTAACTAGCATACTTGGGATCAAACCAAGTACATGCACCACTTTATCATCCTACCACAAAAGCATGACATTTGTCCATCCAAAAACCTCATCCATGACATAACCACCTTTATTAAAGTCACTTTACACAAGATATTATCTAAATACATATCAATAATACACATTAGATGTGATTAAACCAAGAGAAAAGCCAAGCAACTCCAAACTCTCCCACTTTTCATTCCATTCGGCTATTTGCATAATTCAAGGATCAAAATCCTACTTCCAACCATCATTTGTTCTTGTAATTTTTAAGGTAAGTCCTATATTTCAAGAAATTAATCTCCTAAAAATTTTAGCTTCAAATTCCTTAGTTTCCATTTTCAAAAAAATCATGAAAGAGGAGGATGAATAGTAACCTTCTTGAATTAACTTTGTTTATCTTGATTTCCATGATGATCTAAGGTTTGTTAAGGCTAGGAAAGGCACATACAAGGCTTATTAAGGTGAGGACATATCCCAAAGAAGGTAATCTACTTGAAACCCTAGATCTTGTTTTGAGGATTATGCATGTTCTTGATGGATTTAAGCTTGGTGATGATGTTAGTATGTTATAAGCATGATTAGTTAAGTGATTTAGTGATTTTCGTAACATGATGATTATAATGGTAAAGTAGATGTTCTTTGACATATTTGGGATGAGAAATATGTGTATGAGTTGTATTGATGCCCGGTGTGGCTTGGTTGTGTTGTTACGATTTTTAGAACGTCCGATTCATAGCCGTCATAATGTCGAATTTTTGTTAACACTTAGAAACCGAGCATGTCAGTTAATATAATTTCATGACCATGGTGATACTATGACTGATCCTTGTAGATCTCGAGCCATAGATCATTTTGGCATGAGAATCGAAACATTCTGACTTACGGTTTAGGAGTTATGGTCAAATTACGAAAAGTAGTTTGAAACCGTAAAACGAGAATTCGTAACTGAAATTGAACCCTCGTAAAATACGTAAGTCAGTGGCGAATCTTGGTAATTAAATACTAGAGGTAAAAAGGAAGGTGTGAGAGAAAACCTCATGTGAAACGGATCATTTTACGATTTTATAAAAATGTTGGAATCAAAGTTAAACGCGAACGAACCCCTAAAAACCCGCTTGGTTATAACTTTGGTAAAACACTTAGAAAACGAACGATAAAACTCGAGGTATAATCTCGGTTCTTAATCGATCGACTTTAGAACTTATACGACCTAGGTATATACCGAGCGTGGGTATGATGACATGTCGTAATAACGAACAAATGTCGGATCGTATCAGTAATAAAAAGAGTTACACTAAAAGGTGTATAACGAGATAATTCGAAAACGTGTTTCGATTTAAGTGAAATTTATACCTAGACTTTTAAAAGGTGTTAAGTGGTTAATCTCAAATGTTTAGATTGTTTATAGATCATCGAGCAGACCCAGGACACGCTATCTATACCCACACCCGCTTACCAGGCAAGTGTTCAAACCTTTGAACCTGTTGTTGTGATAATATATGTATATGATTCTGTTTTACATATGTCATCGCATGCATGCCTGTTTCCAATTATATTGTGACTCTGGTTTTTGTGATACTTGTTCCCTGGATTGATGTTGGCTTATAGACTAGATACGAATTATCAGTGATAAGCCCGATTGTTTTTTGTAAAACCCTTAGCGAAGGGCATATGATATTTATTCTAAATATAGACCGGGAGTCGGTATTTTGAGATATAAATAGTCGTGGAAACCCGGAGGGATTCCAACGACAGATTATTATTTATCTGAGAAATGTTATTATTAAACGTTATTTATATTCCCATAAAGTATCAATTACTTGGAAATATTTCGAGGAATGTTATTCGAGTACTACCTCAGTCGAGAGATATTAAATGAATGTCAGTTCCGAATATTCATTTAGAGTTGATTATTTAATAAATACTATTTTGATATTCATTAGAATGTTATTTATTAAATGAATATTACTTTCGAATATTCATTTAAGGTTTTATGTACTTGATTAATATTATTTTAAATATTCATTGGAAGTTCTATTTAATTAAGGAATATTATTTCGATTATTCCTCTAAAGTTTTGATTACTAAATGAATATTATTTGGATATTCTTTTAGAAGATTATTTATTAAATGAATATTATTTTCAAATATTCATTTAAAGTTTGACTCATTATTGAATATTATTTTAAATACTTATTGGAATCTAATTATTAATGAATATTATTGTGAGTATTCATTTAAGGAGTGATTTATTTAGTAAATAATTCTATATATTCATTCGAGGATTATTTACGAGCAATATTATGACTTAATAATATTCCGTAATTATTACTGAGTTAATAAATATTCTTGGAATATTTATTTAATTCTTTTAAATTCTTTTAAAAATGATTTATATTATTTGGAGATTATCTTTCACCTCCAGATATTATGTAAAATATTTCGGAATCTTTTTACGACTATTTTATCAAGGAAAGGTTCCCAACTCTTTATTTTTTCATTTAAATCTATCTAAAAAGGATTTAAATGCTCGCTCAAACTTCCATATTATAGGGGAACCTACTTGAGCAAGGTTATTTATCTTGTTGACTTCCTGGTCATAATTTATCCTTTTCACTCGCAACTTGGTTGCTATAGACTCATTAAGTCTGTGTGTACCTTCTCATCATTCGAGGGGTAAGATTGTCAGAACAAGTTGATATCTATTAACAAGCAAAAGCTTGGGAAATGTTGGTGAATTTTCCTTTCCAACTAGATATGACTACTTTGTGGAGTCTTATCAACAAGTATTTTACTTGGGGAAGGGAGGAAAAACTCTACGTTTCAATGCTGTGGATTTATTCGAACTAGGAGTCATGTGTAAGAGGCCGAGTCACGCGATCCATCACAAGGCCTAACTATTGGCCAGGGAGTTACTATTAAAGGCAATCGACAAGTGGAGCCGTCAGTTCTTCCTTCTACCGGTAGTAAACTATATTGGGCTGTACCATCCCCGACTGATCATCAGGTTGTGGGACAGCTGGTGCGTGATGACTCCAGTATTGGTTCATCTCCCAAATTGGGAATTCCCTGCAACACGTATCGAAGAGACTTCTTTCAGGTTGACGGTGTCTTCCGCAACACGTATCGAAGAGACTTATTTCAGGTTGTAGGACCTCGAAAAATGTTAATAACTGGAATTGCAATATTTTCCTTGCAAGTTCCTCTTTATATGATAAATGATAATATCTTGCTTATTTTGACTTAGCAGATATTTCCACAAAATAAATACTTTAAGTTACCTTGTAACTTCATCGTTCATATTATACTGGCATCATTTCCGTAAATGCATGGCATATGGTTTGAAAGATACTTTTGAACTGTTATATATTGTCGTTAAGTTAAACATTATTGTTGGTGGGCAAGTGCTCACCCTTGCTCTATTATTATATCACAACAACAGATAGACCAGATGACTCGCACAAGGCGCACTCGACGCTGGCGGGGACGATGAGACTACCAGAGCCGAAGAGAAAGCTATTGGTAGAATAGATTCATTCTTTCAGTACCAAATATATGGGCTGGTATGACTTATGATAATGGATGGGAAAGAGTATGTATTCACATTGTAATTCTTTTTGGATTATAAGAACTCATAATGTGCTTAATAAAATTTGGTAGTTACTCTGATTTCATCTCAGGGACTATAACGGGTGTGTTTTATGTTATTGTTTTGGGTCACAAGGTTGTAATTTATTATTTATGTTGAATTGTGGATGGGAATTTAGTCGGTAACGACAAGATCCCTGAGCCCGGATCTGGGGGTGTTACAGAAGTGGTATCAGATCGTACGTTATAAACCCCAGAGATGAGGCGACGTTAAAACAATAAATTCACTAAGATAATAAGAACTCTTGCCAAGTTCATAGTCGGACTACTTAATGTAGTGATGACATATAAAACCCCTATGGGAACTGTTAAGTATCATGATAGTAACTTAGCTCGATATCGTATCGACGAGGAAGGCGATAGACCTTGAGGCATACGAGCAGCAACACGATGATGCTTTATTATATGCTGAAGATCAGCGGGTAAATTCGATGGAGTACCCTACTGGAGACCCAGAAGAGGTTCCAGTAGATAAGGAAAAATCCTGTTAGGATAAGGAGCTTACCCTTGAGGAATGAGGGCTGCATCCAGAAAGACTGTGATGATTAAAGTATAGTGCTCAGAAAAGGGAGCATAAAGAACTGAGTTATTAGCAAGAGAACTGAAGATTCATGTTGGATTCGTAGCCGGACTACTGGAGGTAGTACCAGCAAGTAAGACGGATTGAAAGGATCACTTGAGATCTTATACGGGAATAGACGAGAATCCTCAGAGACTTTCATATTGATATGGGCTGAAAATAAGCCCTAAAGACACATTTAATATGGCATTAATTAGACCTAGCATGGTCCAAACGTGGGGCCCATTAATGAGGTCAGAATCCCTATTTTAATATTAATTTCGTAATTAATATTAAGGGAAATAAACAGCTCAGCAATAATAGTTAGATAAGGATATTATCTCCATTAGACTTAGCCACCAAGGCATCCAATTCGATATGGAAACTGATTCCTACAAGGAATAGATCTGGAACCTTCCTCAGGGAGGTGACTTGCCCACCAAGTCTCCGAATCCTACCATAATTCTAAGGCTTCTCAGCCTATATAAAGGGCCTGACCCCTCATTCTCAGAACTATGTTTTTTGGCTTGATCTTTGATATTCATCAAAGTACGTAGGCATCTTGTGAAGGCAGATTCAGCCATGAGCACGAGAGCAGCCATTAAAGCACGAAGCTCACACACCTTTGCATTAAATACACAAACCCTAGCCGCAATACTAGTAACCTAGTTTTTATTCCACAACATTTGGCGCTGTCTGTTGGAAGACAACATCAACCATGGTTCAAACACGAAGAACAACATCAACCGAGGCCGTGCCCCTTAACTCTGCTCCACCAGCCACTTCTGATCCGCTTATCGTCACTATGGAAGGACAAATACTCCCATCAACAGGGGCGGTCATTCAACCTCTGCCCACTCAGCCCCAAGGGACGACTCCCCATGTAGAGGGGACCCACCCAGTGATTGTCCATCAAAGCCAAGAAACTAACCCTCTCTAGATGGTGGTTTCTCCTCTTGGTAACGTTGATCGCACGGGGGTACAGATCCATACTACGGATCTCCCTTTGAACACCAACCCTATGTATGGGCTGCCTAATTATCCCCCTCGACGAAGGGAACCTGGACCAAGCGGTCACGCCTTACAGATCCGGGATCGAGAATATGATGACTACTCTGGTCCCTATACTGATGATTCATCATCATCTGAGGATGATGATCGAGATGAAGCCCCGAGGAGGCGACGTGCTAGCAAAGAACCTCTAAGAAGGACACGAAGAATCCATGATGGACTCCCCTTGACAACTGCTGAGAAAATCAAGGCTTATGAGGCAGAGATCTTGAAATTGAAGGACGATATTGCAAGAGAACAAGATAGATTGAATCAAACTCAGCCTCCTCCAACTGCAGAGAGGATTCCCATTATAAATTTGGAGAGGCCTTCAAGAAGGCAAAGGGGGGCTGATACCCGAACCGAAAAATCGATAAGGGTGGAGACCCCTAGAGGCAACCCCAAAGATCTAATGCCACGTGGGGACCCTGACGACCCCACACCTCCGTTTACTGAGGAGGTGATGAATGCCCATATCTCAAGAAAATTTAAGATGTCGACTATTAAGGCCTATGATGGAACGGGCGATCCCGCAAACCATATCAGGACATTCTCAAACGCACTGCTGCTGCAGCCTTCTAGTGACGCCTTAAAGTGTAGGGCGTTCCCTCAAACTCTGTCGGGCATGGCTCAAAGATGGTATAGCCGCCTACCTGTAAACTCAATTGGCTCTTTTAAGGAGTTGAGCGCTTCCTTTATCAGCCAATTCATCAGTGGGAGAATTCATGAGAAAAGTTCTGCATCCCTTATGTATGTGGTGCAGGGAAAGAATGAGAACTTGAGGGATTATCTCAAGCGATTCACCAAAGAGACATTGAATATCACCGATCTGGAAAATAAGGTGGCCATGGTAGCCCTGGAACACGGAACCACTGACCTCTTCTTTAAAAGGTGCTTGGCAAAACACCCTCCTGAAAACATGGCCGAGCTCCAGAGAAGAGCCGATAAATATATCAAGGTTGAGGACAGCATGAAGAAGGAAACCACGGGAGGCAATGGCAAGGGTTCTAATGATTCAAAGAAACGAAAGCCAGAGCAAGAGTACGACGCTAGGGACAAGTATCCCCGGGCTGGTAAGGATTTCGAGTCATCACCCAAGAAGGGTTTTAGACCGAGGTTTTCTGATTACGCAAGGCTGAACGCTCCTAGGAGTCAAATTTTGTTAGATATTGAGAAGGATAAGGTCTTTCGTTGGCCTAAACCACTCAGGGGTGACCCCGAAAAGAGAAACAAAGATCTGTATTGTAGATTCCACAGGGATGTGGGACATGACACAGATAACTGCAGATAGTTAAAGGATGAAATTGAATTTTTAATCCGGAAGGGAAAGTTGAACAAATTCACCAAGGGTGAAGATCGTGGAGCCCAGAAAAGGGATTATGATAGAATAGACAATGATAGGAGGGATAACGATCGTGATCGAAACCCACAACCTCGAGGACCAGTAATCAATATGATTTGGGGAGGACCAACAGCGGTCGGCACTACTCGAAACTCTCGAAAGGCCTATGCCAGAGAAGTGATGCACATCGTAGGAGAAGCCCCGAAGTGTGCTAAGACTGAGATAGTGATTGGTTTTGATGATTCAGACCTTGAAGGGGTGAAATTCCCCCATGACGACCCGTTGGTCATAACTCCCATAATTGGAAACTCAGAAGTGAAGCGGGTCCTGATAGACAATGGAGCTTATGTTGATATCTTGTTTCATGATGCCTTTGTAAAAATGGGGTACATTGACTCTCAATTGATCCCGACTAACATGCCTATCTACGGGTTTAACGGAGTTGAGTCCAAGGTTGAAGGGACCATTCAGCTGCCCGTAACAATAGGGCAAGAACCTAAGGAAGCCACCCAGATGTTGAACTTTCTAGTAATTAAGGCTACCTCGACGTACAATGCAATCTTGGGGAGAACCGGCCTTCATGCGTTCAAGGCTGTTGCCTCTACCTATCACATGAAGGTGAAGTTTCCAACCAGGAATGGTGTTGGAGAACAAAAGGGTGATCAGAAAATGGCCAGGAGTTGCTATGTGGCTGCTCTGAGAGCTGATGGAGCCGGGGGGCAGGTACTCCCGATTGAAGACATGGATGTCCGTGGTGATGATGAACACCGAGGAAAGCCAGCAGAGGACTTAATACCTATCCCTCTGGAGCTAGGCGACCCTGAGAAGGTGACTTATATAGGAGCCTCTTTGAAAGAACCCCTGAAGGGCAAGTAGATAGCATTCTTACAAGAAAATAGTGATGTGTTTGCCTGGACAGCAGCTGATATGCCAGGGATTGATCCCCAACTCATAACTCATAGATTGAATGTCGACCCTAATCGGAAGATAATACAGCAGAAGAAGAGGAATTTTGCTCCATAAAGGCAAGAGGCCATTAAGCAAGAGGTGGACAAACTCTTGGAAGCTGGGTTTATTGAAGAGATTCAATTTCCAGAATGGTTGGCTAACCCTGTGATGGTCAAGAAAGCCAACGGTAAGTGGAGGATGTGTATAGACTTCACCGACTTGAATGACGCATGCCCTAAGGATTGCTTCCCTTTACCAAGGATAGACATGTTAATAGATGCCACAGCAGGACATGAGATGTTGAGCTTCATGGATGGGTTCAGAGGCTACAATCAAATTAAGATGCATAAGGATGACATCCCAAAGGTATCTTTCATAACTGACTTTGGTGTTTTCTGCTATCTTGTTATGGCGTTTGGTCTAAAGAATGCAGGAGCTACTTACCAACGATTGGTAAATAAGATATTCGCCCATCTGATTGGAAAAACCATGGAGGTCTATGTCGATGATATGCTGGTTAAAAGCTTGGTCAAGGCGGATCATATTAAACACCTCAGAGAGGCATTTGAAGTGCTGAGGCACCACAAAATGATGTTGAATCCAGCCAAGTGTGCCTTTGGCGTTGGGTCAGGCAAATTTTTGGGTCTGATGGTTTCCAAGAGAGGCATAGAGGCCAACCCTGACAAGATCAAGGCGATCTTAGATATGGAACCCCCACGCTCTATAAGAGATGTGCAAAAGTTGACAGGTAGGGTAGCGGCTTTAGGAAGATTCATCTCCAAGTCTGGTGACACATGCTTCCCTTTCTTTCAATTGAAGAAGGTGAAAAATTTTGAGTGGACACCTGAGAGCCAAGAGGCCTTTGAGCAACTGAAGAAGTACATGGTTGAAGCCCCGTTGTTGACCAAACCAAGCCCTGGGGAGACTCTTTGTCAATACCTGGCGGTATCTGAACAAGCCCTGAGTGCTGTCCTCATTCGGGAAGATGAGAAAGTCCAGAAACCTATCTACTATGTGAGGAAAGTGTTGCATGGGGCTGAGTTGAATTACTCACCCATAGAAAAGTTTGCTTTGGCATTAGTAACTGCCTCGAGGAAGTTACGACCTTACTTCCAGGCACATAAGATTCAAGTTCTGGCAAACCAGCAGTTGAGAAACATATTTCATAGTCCTAAGGCCAGTGGAAGGCTAATCAAATGGGCGATTGAGTTAGGAGATTTTGATATCACATACAAGCCTCGGACAGCCATCAAGGCTCAGGCATTGGCTGACTTCGTGGTTGAATGCACTATTAACAACCAAGAAGTCGGGGGGCAAGAGATAGTGACTACCCCTGGGCAAGAGAAAAAAGAAGAGGAACTTACACCTGATCTGAAGGAATATTGGGTGCTCTATTTTGATGGAGCATCAAAAACAAAATCTAGTGGTGCAGGTTTGGTTTTGCAAAGCCCCGATGGGTTCACAGTTGAGTATGCTTTAAAGTTGGATTTTCCTACTACCAACAATGAGGCGGAGTATGAGGCATTAATAGCTGGTTTGGGTTTGGCTAGAATCATGAGGGTTAAAAATCTCAAAGTTTGTGGAGATTCAAGGCTTGTGGTATCACAAGTAAATGGTGAATTCGAAGCTAAGGACGAGACTATGGCGAAATACCTGAGAGTCGTAAAGGCTGTTATGGCTCAGTTTGAGGAGTGCTATGTTGAGCATATTCCGAGAGAAGAAAACATTAAGGCCGATGCCCTGTCTAAATTCGCTTCTTCCGAGATAGAAAATTATGCTGGGAGTGTCTACTTTCAGGTCTTGAAGGCCCCAACCGTTAACTCAAAATTAGTGCCACCAATTGATATAGGGGGCTCTTGGATAGATCCTATTAAGGCATACCTTGAGACCGGGTGGCTCCCAGACAATGCCTTGGAGGCACGAAAACTTTCAGTAAGAGCATTAAGATACACTTTGATTGAGGGCATTCTGTACAAAAGGTCGTTCGTCATCCTATACTTGAAGTGTCTAAGGCTTCAAGAGGCAAGAGAAGCATTGGAGGAAGTTCATGAAGGGATCTGTGGGCAACACTTCGGGGGCAGAGCCCTAGCTCACAAGATAATTCGTTTAGGGTTCTATTGGTCGGAGATGTTGGCTGATGCACAAAACTATGTCAAGAGATGTGAGAGATGCCAGAAACATGCTCCAATTGTGAGGCAACCGCCTGAGATGTTAACTTCAATTAACTCTCCCATTCCATTTGCGATGTGGGGGATGGATATACTTGGACCTTTTCCCATGGCTTCAGCACAAAGGAAATTCCTGATAGTGGCCATTGATTACTTCACTAAGTGGATTGAGGCTAAACCTCTGGCCAAGATTACCACCAAACAAGTTTCCCAGTTCTTTTGGGAGAACATAATTTGCAGGTACGGAATCCCACGAATCCTTGTAACAGACAATGGGACACAGTTCAATAATGAAGAGTTCAATAAGTATTGTGAAGAGAATGCGATTGAGCTACGTTTTACCTCAGTGCCACATCCACAAGCCAATGGGCAAGCTGAGGTAGCTAATCGAATTATCCTTGATGGACTGAAGAAGAGGCTCGAACGCTCTAGGAACACTTGGGTAGATGAATTGCTGCCCATACTTTGGGCATATCGTACCACTTGTAAGGTAACAACTGGAGCAACCCCATTTTTTCTGGCTTATGGAGCTGAGGCAGTTGTGCCTTTGGAGATCATGCAAGCGTCTCCTCGAGTTGAGGCATATGAACCAGAAACTAATGAAGAAGGGATGAGACTTGCCCTTGACTTAATTGACGAGGTTAGAGATGAAGCTAACGCTAGGAATGCTGAATATCAGAAGAGAGTCTCTTTCCACTACAACCAGAGAGTTAAGGAAAGATTCTTTCGGCAAGGCGACATGGTTCTAAGGAAGATTGAAGCCTCAGGAGTTGGCCAGAAAGGAAAGTTAGCACCAAACTGGGAAGGACCGTATCTAGTCAGAAAGGTGTTAGGACGAGGATCCTACAAGTTAGAAACCTTGGACGGGGTTGAGGTGCCCCGAACTTGGCATGCTGTGAACCTCAAAGTTTATTATGTTTAAGTTCTTTTGACAAAGACTTGGACTTTTATCTATTTATTAGGAATAAGGTTCGAATGAAACCATTATAGAGCATGTTGCTCCCAGTAGGAGATAGAGTATCTATGTAAGGGTTGAACCCATCTTATTGATGTCCTTTGACAGCATAATGGAATTTATTCTGTTTTCTCTATGAGTTATTCCTCCTTGTTAAAATAAATATGAAAGACAAATGTTGAACTAGCTTTTGAGTTTAGTACCAGCCAGGGGGCCAAATACTTGAAAAATTCTAAAGTTTAACGAACTATAAACAAAAACGAGAATATGGAAACAAAAGAAACTAACTGCATAGATAAGTTAAGTCATGAACCCCGAAGGGCAAAAGTTCAGAATAAATAAAGATATAAAGCAGAAATAAGCCACACAGGGCCATCTACACATCTAGGTCATCAACTACAACATCTCCTTGGGTAGAGGGACGATCTGCTGCCTCTACCCCAGGAGAAGAAGGTGGATCCTGAGTGGGCTGAGAGTCCCCATCCACAGCTGTCTCTGTAGCAACCTCCATAGCAGCTGTCACTCCAGGGATAGCAGGAACCGGAACTTATCCAGGGACACCCCCTCAATCTTCCCACTCAGCTCCTCGATGATCTCCTCCCAGCACTCCTTAAAGGTACCAGGAAAATTCGCATCATACTCGGCATTCAGGACATCTTGAAAGTCCTTAGAAGCCTTGTAGTCAGCTATGATGTGTTCCCTGTTCTGCTGCACCTCCAGCTGCAGCTTCCTGTTCTTCTCCTTCTCAGCTGCTAGCTCCTTCTCCACCTCCCTAAAACGAGCAAAGTTTGCCTCAGAGGAGGCGAAGTATCTATCTCTATCCCTCTCAGCTATAGTCTTGTCAGCACGTACCTCCTTCAGATTATGAACGGCGGCCTGAAGGTAGGCGTTCATCTGCAAAGAAGACAAGTGAATAAGGGAAACAGAAATACAATTAAATTAAGGAGTTGAACAAGAAATTACCGAAGCAATAGCTTGGGCCCCAAGAAGCTCAATCTGCAGATCATCAGAAGACTCCACAATGTGGACCCTATCTCGTGGAGTAACCACGCTCCTAGACCACTCAGCTGCAGCCCTAGAGTCACCTACAGCTGTGTCCCTATTGTATAAACCCCATCCCACTTTGAAAGGAGTGAGGTCTTCCTCAATGGGAACTGGCTTTTCTTGAAGAAAGCCAGGAACATGCTCCACTGCAGGAGAAGCATCATCAGTCCTGGCCCTTTTGGCCATAGGGTTTTCTGTTACTAACCTAGCAGCAGCAGCAGCCTCCCTCTGCTTGAAAATTGCTCCCAGAGCAGCTTTGGCTGCAAAATGATTACAAAATGTCAGAAAATTATATCTAGCATAAAATTTTAATAAGGCAAGAGGTGAGGATTTCAAGTTAATTACCCTCAGGGCCCAAGTCGCTTAGCCCATGGGCCTGCAACGAATCTTCAGAAATCAAATTTGCACATTGATGCAAATTATCAGATGTTAACAAAGCTATGGCAGCCTCTTCTTCCACACCCAATTTTATACTCCTGACAGGCCCATCAACGGCTCTGCAGAAATTGGGCCGAAAATAGTTGTCCCAATCATCCCCATCCAAAAAGACATAAAACCACTCCCTCTTCCAATCAGGAAGGGAATCAGAGCGGAATCCGAAATGAAACAAGAACGGGCTAAAGAACGATGTTGGATTTTGACCCAGCCCGAATTGTCAGAAGAATTGACAAACTTGAATAAATAACGAAAAACAGAAATACTGGGCTTAAGCCCTTGTTTCTTACACTGGACCATGAAACAATAAATAAAATGCCATGCATTTGGCATAACTTGGGTTGGACAAACCCTGGCTTCAGCTAAAAGACGGCAAACAAAAGGAGGAGGTGGAAGGCGAAAACTAGCATAAAAAGTTTCTTTGTAAACCCTAATTGCCCCGGGCTTTGGGTGACAAGCCCTTTCATTTGAGGCCGGAACAACCGCCCTATAAGGCCCGTTAATACGAAAAAGTTGGGCTAAAATGTCTACCCTATGTTGTTTGTATTTTGATTTATACTTATAAGCATCTAAATGAAGCATATTGGGAAAAGCTTGACCAAATTCGTTTAAAAGATCTCTAAGGGAAAAAACACTGGCATGGACAAGAGATGTTTTAGGGTTCTTACCCCTTGAAAGACTTGGAGCAGTGGTAGAGGTATGAGCGAGTTGAGACTGGCCTGAAGAGCTGGAATCCTCCATTGAAGCGCTTCCTTTGAAAGCTTGAACCCAGAAAAATTGAAAGAAAAAGTTGGGGAAGATGAAGATTCAACGATCTTCAAACGGAAACTGGGCGAATAGAGTGGTGGAAAGGTGCCGGAAATCGCCTCACGACAGAACCCTAGCAGAGCTTTTTGGAAAGTATTTGTGGATATTGAGAGAAAATTCTTGCAGAAAAGTGAGATGTGAAATGAGGAACGTACACCACTCTTTTATAGAGTTCACGGTCGGTCACTCAACCGGTTATAGTGAGTAAATGGGCTGTCAACAGGTGACTGGGCCTTTGAATAGGCGGGAAGCCCATGAAATTCAAATTTTGAATTAATTTTACTAAATTCTAGAATGTTCTATGACATTTTTTAGAAAATAGGACACAAATATATCGGAGTTTAAAGGCAGGAAGCCCAATTAAAAAGGGCCACGCCCAGGAGGATAATACTCCTAGGCGTTGGTTAACAAGGTATCTTCTAGGCGGGGATGCCCACGCCCAGGCTCGTTTTTTAAAACAAGGGTATACCCACGCCTAGGAGACCAAACCTCCTAGGCGTGCCTAAGGAAGGTGTCTCCTTGGCGGGGGTACCCACGCCCAAGTTGGTTTTTAATAAACGAGGGTATACCCACGCCAAAGAGACCAAACCTCCTAGGCGTGCCTAAGGAAGGTGTCTCCTTGGCGGGGGTACCCACGCCCACGTTGATTTTTGAGGGATGAGGGTATACCCACGCCCAGGAGACCAAACCTCCTAGGCGTGCCTAAGGAAGGTGTCTCCTTGGCGGGGGTACCCACGCCCAAGTTGGTTTTCCATGAATGAGGGTATACCCACGCCCAGGAGACCAAACCTCCTAGGCGTGCCTAAGGAAAGTTTCTCCTTGGCGGGGGTACCCACGCCCAGGATGGTTTATGAGGGACGAAGGTACACCCACGCCCAGGAGACCAAACTTCGTAGGCGTGCCTAAGGAAAGTGTCTCCTTGGCGGGGGTACCCACGCCTAGGATACTTCATTTTTTGGCAGGATGTCTTTATGAAATTAATGAAAGAAAATCCTTTAAAAATTCTGAAAACAAGCCAATGATGATTGGGAAATTGGAAAATAATTTCCAAAAAATCCCGAATAACGGAAAAATTATTTTATGCTTGAAAGTACCATTAATTATTTTTGGTAAAATATCCAAGAAAAAGTAAAATACCTGTGGGTACATAAAGAACGCAAGGAAATTATCTATAATTCCCTATAAGACGTAAATACCATTAGCTTCGAATAAAGCCAAACGTCGTAAATGTGTAGGTCGCTCCACACTTTACATTAAGACGGTATTCGTGAAACACTAGTGTACGACAAGCGATAAACCCTGACCTAAGTCTCGGAAAGGCCGTTAAAACTTCGAGGAAAACCTGATCAGTTTTCCTCGAAGTTGGGGGGAAAATGATATGGGCTGAAAATAAGCCCTAAAGATACATTTAATATGACATTAATTAGACCCAGCATGGTCCAAACGTGGAGCCCATTAATGAGGTCAGAATCCCTATTTTAATATTAATTTCGTAATTAATATTAAGGGAAATAAACAGCTCAGCAATAAGAGTTGGATAAGGATATTATCTCCATTAGACTTAGCGACCAAGGCATCCAATTCGATATGGAAACTGATTCCTATAAGGAATAGATCTGGAACCTTCCTCAGGGAGGTGACTTGCCCACCAAGTCTCCGAATCCTACCATAATTCTAAGGCTTCTCAGCCTATATAAAGGGCCTGACCCCTCATTCTCAGAACTACGTTTTTTGGTTTGATCTTTGATATTCATCAAAGTACGTAGGCATCTTGTAAAGGCAGATTCAGCCACGAGCACGAGAGCAGCCATTAAAGCACGAAGCTCACACACCTTTGCATTAAATACACAAACCCTAGCCGCAATACTAGTAACCTAGTTTTTATTCCACAACACATATTAACGAAGAAAGAGCTAGAGGGATGTATGATCATCAAAGACATCGATATAGGTCAAGGAGCAGAGTCCCTAGAAATAGTTGAGAAGGAGGCAGTAAGTGCCATATCATTTGACAAATTGATGTGTCAAATTATACCTAACCGCAAGCGCACGGTGTCTATTTCTAGTACAAATGGCAAGCGGGTCGAATCCACAAGGAGACAGGTTCTACTAATTCCTTTTCAGTTATCGCTAATTGTTTTAAGGGTCAGACGAATATGTGAAATTATTAATTAACTAATTAAACTAAATTAGCACTAACTAAATAAATGATTAACTAATTAATTAAGGGATTTAGGGCAATTCAGGTTCACCATGCTTAAACCAAACAAATCACAATGGTATAGCTTTTCAAGGGGATCAAGTAATTAAAGTAATAGTCAATCTTTTCCAAGCATTAACACTCTCAGAAATCCAATGATGCTTCCACACTCACCTTCAATTCCGCTAATTGTATGTATGCCTCTAGTAGTAAAATCTTCCAATCAATTACTCCTATTGCAATCAGTTAATCCATGATATTTGCCAATTACACAAATTAAGAATTAAAACATATCAATCAGAATTATTCTTTACCCATCAATTTACTAATCAAATTAAGCCCAAATCATGGTGTAAACATGGCTCCCCTTAATACCCTAGAATTAAACTACTCATTCATGGTAGAATAAAAACTAACAATAATAATAATAAAGAAGAAAGCCATATTAAACATGTAATAATGAGAGAGAAGATTAGAAATACCTTAAACTTGATAATAACGGAGAACAAAAGATCTAAGATTTAATTATAGCTTACAAAGATCAAGAAGAGAAATAAAACCTAGCTTGAAAATAACGTATGTCAAGAGAGATATGATATGTGTTACAATGATATGATATGTATATCTATGTGATGATCTGATTTCACAATGATACCATATGTTTTTAAAGGCCCTAGAAGTTTTATCCAACAAGGAAATACCAAAAATACCAAATAGAGTCAAAACAGGAAAGTTATGGAGGGTTTTTAGTGAAATTTTCGTCATGGACAGCGGCCATGCTAGGCTGCGGCCTAGCTCCAAATCTGCTGGAAATTTTTCAGCATGCTATTTCCTTCGTTTTTTCTTCGTTTTGCCTCCATTACCTTTCGTTCTTTTTCACAAAGCTTCCATACTTCAATTCCTTGCCTTGGAACCTTCATGGTGGCTCACAACAAGACTCCATTGTTCGTTCTTAAGCTCGAATTCATCTCCAGAATTGACAGAAATTGCAACCTTATTCCAAAATGCTTAGAAACGATCCAAAAATTCACATTTCCTCTGGTAACTTCATAAAATCATTCCTTCGAGTTAAAAAACACCATAAAATCACTGAATAATGCTCGATTCTGCCAACATGGCAATTATTTATTTCCTGTCATAAAACACATCAAACACTAATTAAATCCACACGATTATTCGCAAAAGCACCGAAAATGTGGGAACAAAATCCTATAAAGTATATATGAAATACACTCTATCACAAATGAATTAGTATGAATATTGTCAGTAATAATTCGCCATGAGAAGGAAGATGTCATAGGTTGTAAATTATGGAACCAAATTGAGATTAATGAAGTTGTTTATTTCAGGAAAATGTCCATTTTATGAATGAATCATTTAGAAAGTGAAAATATTGGGAAGTGACAGCATGATTGGATAAAGTTATATAAGGAGGTAGTAAGCAAGACAATGATCTCAGAACCTACCGGAAGATAAGACCAGTGAGTCAAGATGAACTCGTAATAAGGCTACTGTCAGAGACTGAGTATAGGGTTATTTCAACTCAGTGAAATGATGAACCAGAAACGCTAGATGCATGTGATTCAGAGGAATATTAAATTCTTCCTTTTCATTGAATAAATTATAGCAGTTACCTTAAGTTTACTCCGACGCGGAGTTATAATGGATCAAGTAATACGATCAGCAATTAAAGAGAAAATGTGAGAAAATCTTCCTGAAGCTAAAAGATGAAATTGGTAATGACCAAGAGTTGGCATTGCTTAATGGAAAAAGGAGACTTTGTGCTTTCAACGATGCTTCGCATAAATATTATGATGTGTGCTTGTGCAGCACGACAAAGTACTTGGGATGCATTCAAACAGCACGGTCCACCAGATCAGATGGCCTTAGTAGTGCCAATTTTGTGGAACAACCAACTCCGACGGTAATGTTCCTTCTTAGACTAGTAGTCAGGTAGACTGACATTTGGTAATATTGAATATCAGGACGTTGTGACAGGTTTCCGTTTGAAGCTGTTGATTCCCTTATAAGGGATGTATATAATTGGTTCCTCTCCAATGGGTAAACTTCCAATCTGATGACGATTATTTTGTTAACTATGATCGCTTATGATTCTACCTGCTTGGAGGTTCATAGAATTATTCTTCAGGTTTCGAAACTGGTCTCCTTAATGTTACCAGTAGGTGGATAGATTGACCAAAATTTCCCTGATTCTGGAAAGGAATTCGACGAATTTTGGCAAACCTTGTCTTTCTGATTATCAGAGAACATCGTTGAAGAGAATGGAAACTGGAGCGAACCCTGTGGATTGGGTAAGGTTGCTGCTATATGGGTTAGTGGACAGACCCTGATTATCACGATTGATTGTAGAAATATAATGATGAAGTGGGATTGAACGAAAACAGGAAATGTAAGTAAGAAACCAGTCGGACTGAGAAACTCCGGGATTGACTTAAGTGAAAAGGCTGTTATGCCAGGAATGGTAAGCTTGCGTGGCACGCGGCATTGATAAGAATAGTTGAAAAGATAAAAGTAGAGGAAAGGTGGCCGGAGACGGTGCCGAGTAGTCGATTAAGACTTATATGAAGTAAAGTTTTGGAAAGGTAGAAAGGTATCAAAGAAGAAGGCATTATGCCAGCAATTGCTAGAAAAGTAATGCTATTAGCCAACCCCTAAAATCATATATTTTTATTTTAGTGTGGCCAGTTGAGGCCAAGTCACAAAGGACTATCAAGTGACTAGACCAGCAATGAAAGGACAAAGCAGGGTTGCTTCTAAGTAAGCACCGACTGCAAGGGCTCCTGATATAGCGGAAATATTAATGAGATTGTAGGAATCTTCTACTGAACCCTATGCAACCCATGTTTGGATTGGGAATTTACTAGACTTTTGGAATGGGGTCAACCATACTAAAGTGATTCATGTGTATATGATTGTCCAAGATTACGAGTAAAAATAGAAGTATAGTGACTTGAGATGTTTGATGTTAGGGTATTATAAATACCATGAATATATTATGACTAAGGAAAGGAAACAACGAAGGATTATGAAGAGAGTATAGAAATGGTCAGAGATTGATCAGTATGCTGTAGAAATTTTGTATGAGGCAAGTACCTTTGCGAAGAACGATAAGTACTAAGAGATTCACGTTGAACTCGACCAATATCTTACAGAACATCCTTGCTACCAGTACCAAGTTCTGTAAGAGAGCAGATTGACATACGTTGTCTTTTGGAAGGTCAAATAGGCTGACAACTATCTGAAAGAAGAGGTTAGCATTAAGCCACCGATCGATTATCAAATGAGAATGATTGAAAAGAGACCCTTATTAAGGATACATGATTTGATTGCCAAGTACTGGACACAAGAATACCTTGGCAGTTGAATTAAGGATAAGATATCCATAAATTAAGACAAGTTCTGGGGAATGCACAAGGGATGGCATTAACCCTAATAATGACATTATGAATTCAGATGATATGAGTTGGACTTGCTAAGGCAACAATGACCGGTAAGGATTATTAAAAAGAGTTCTGGAAAGAACATAGATAGAATTATTAGAGTATTGATCAATGACGTTTTGATATACCCTGTACCCAGAAAATACAGGACGAATGATGAGGATGACCTAAGAAACCTTACAAGGAAAAAGGTAATATTCCGAACTTCAAAATGGAAGTTTGGTAAGGAATGTATGACATAGTAATAATAATGCCAGATGAGGCATGTATGAAACCTTGAGGAAGTATGGATTGAACCTATAAAGGTTGAGATTATCCTAAGATAAGGAAAGAACAAGTATCCTAAGTATCCAAGTAGATGAAAAGGATAAAGTAAGTATTGTAGCACCAGTAGATGTGCTGAGAAAGGGTAGAACGACTAAGAATTGACCGGGAAGCTGAAAGGTGAAACGACAGACAAACAACTTTTTGCTTCCTACCTGATTCCGGGACGGAATCCTTTTAAGGAGGGGAGACTGTAAGAACCCCCAAATTTTGGATATAATTAAAAAAATTTATTATGTACTGAGGTAATGGTGAATAGTGATTATGACTACGATGTAACGATTGAGATAATGAATGAAAGGAATAGATTTGGATTCAAATGTTTATATGCCATGAAGAATACTATTGGTTGACACTTTAGATAAGAATTATCTATCTTCTAGGGAGTTGAGATTTGATAATTCTAAAGGAGAAGATTATTCCTATGTCATCCAAATCGATATCTGTTATTGGTCCAGTAGGTCCGTAAAAAGGTTAAGGAACGATTGAAAGAGATTGTACAACCCTACGAGGATGAGTAAAGAAAAATGGATGAATAGTGATTTTGATGGATTTAGGAATATTATGAGACGAAACTATATAGAAGTATTCGGAACGGATTTCCGAGTTCGTATTAGTGATCTAGGGGAAAATAAGTGTATGTAAAAGCTGTCGGATTTTGAAAAATAGTACTTTTATTTTCCCCGAGAATTCCCTGGACACTGAAAGACTTAAGGAATTATTGAAGGGATTTAAGGAATACAAATCCGAAAGTTAGTAAGAAAGATGGAGAATGATAGTATTAATATTAAGAAGATTCCCGGTAAACCCTAATTAGAAATCCATGAAATATTCCTACGAACGATCAATCGAAACGAGCAATAATCGGACAAAGAAACAAGCAGAGGAGCAAGATGCATGCATGTGCAAGTGGATAAGATCAAGGGACTAAGTAATTATATGAGTAACTAGCATACTTGGGATCAAACCAAGTACTTGCACCACTTTATCATCCTACCACAAAAGCATGACATTTGTCCATCCAAAAACCTCATCCATGACATAACCACCTTTATTAAAGTCAATTTACACAAGATATTATCTAAATACATATCAATAATACACATTAGATGTAATTAAACCAAGAGAAAAGCCAAGCAACTCCAAACTCTCCCACTTTTCATTCCATTCGGCTATTTGCATAATTCAAGGATCAAAATCCTACTTCCAACCATCATTTGTTCTTGTAATTTTTAAGGTAAGTCCTATATTTCAAGAAAGTAATCTCCTCAAAATTTTAGCTTCAAATCCCTTAGTTTCCATTTTCAAAAAAATCATGAAATAGGAGTATGAATAGTAACCTTCTTGAATTAACTTTGTTTATCTTGATTTCCATGATGATCTAAGGTTTGTTAAGGCTAGGAAAGGCACATACAAGGCTTTTTAAGGCTAGGACATATCCCAAAGAAGGTAATCTACTTGAAACCCTAGATCTTGTTTTGAGAATTATGCATGTTCTTGATGGATTTAAGCTTGGTGATGATGTTAGTATGTTATAAGCATGATTAGTTAAGTGATTTAGTGATTTTGGTAACATGATGATTATAATGGTAAAGTAGATGTTCTTGGACATATTTGGGATGAGAAATATGTGTATGAGTTGTATTGATGCCCGGTGTGGCTTGGTTGTGTTCTTACGATTTTTAGAACGTCCGATTCATAGCCGTCGTAATGCCAAATTTTTGTTAACACTTAGAAACCGAGCATGTCAGTTAATAAAATTTAGTTCCTGACCTTGGTGATACTATGACTGATCCTTATAGATCTCGAGCCATAAATCGTTTTGGCACGAGAATCGAAACATTCTGACTTACGGTTTAGGAGTTATGGTCAAATTACGAAAAGTAGTTCGAAATCGTAAAACGAGAATTCGTAACTGAAATTGAACCCTCGTAAAATACGTAAGTCAGTGGAGAATCTTAGTAATTAAATACTAGAGGTAAAAAGGAAGGTGTGAGAGAAAACCTCATGTGAAACGGATCATTTTTCGATTTTATAAAAATGTTGGAATCAAAGTTAAACGCGAACGAACCCCTAAAAACCCGCTTGGTTATAACTTTGGTAAAACACTTAGAAAACGAACGATAAAACTCGAGGTATAATCTCGGTTCATAATCCATCGACTTTAAAACTTATACGACCTAGGTATATACCGAGCGTGGGTATGATGACATGTCGTAATAACGAACAAATGTCGGATCGTATCAGTAATAAAAAGAGTTACACTAAAAGGTGTATAACGAGATAATTCGAAAACGTGTTTCGATTTAAGTGAAATTTATACCGAGACTTTTAAAAGGTGTTAAGTGGTTAATCTCAAATGTTCTGATTGTTTATAGATCATCGAGCAGACCTAGGACACGCTATCTCTACCCACACCCGTTTACAAGGCAAGTGTTCAAACCTTTGAACCTGTTGTTGTGATAATATATGTATATGATTCTGTTTTACATATGCCATCGCATGCATGCCTGTTTCCAATTATATTGTGACTCTGGTTTTTGTGATACTTGTTCCCTGAATTGATGTTGGCTTATAGACTAGATACGAATTATCAGTGATAAGCCGGATTGTTTTGGTAAGACCCTTAGCGAAGGGCATATGATATTTATTCTAAATATAGACCGGGAGTCGGTATTTTGAGATATAAATAGACGTGGAAACCCGGAGGGATTCCAACGATAGATTATTATTTATCTGAGGAATGTTATTATTAAACGTTTATATTCCCATAAAGTATCAATTACTTGGAAATATTTCGAGGAATGTTATTCGAGTACTACCTCAGTCAAGAGATATTAAATGAATGTTAGTTCTGAATATTAATTTAGAGTTGATTATTTAATAAATACTATTTTGATATTCATTAGAATGTTATTTATTAAATGAATATTACTTTCGAATATTCATTTAAGGTTTTATGTACTTGATGAATATTATTTTAAATATTCATTGGAAGTTCTATTTACTTAAGGAATATTATTTCGATTATTCCTTTAAAGTTTTGATTACTAAATGAATATTATTTGGATATTCTTTTAGAAGATTATTTATTAAATGAATATTATTTTCAAATATTCATTTAAAGTTTGACTCATTATTGAATATTATTTTAAATACTTATTGGAATCTAATTATTAATGAATATTATTTTGAATATTCATTTAAGTAGTGATTTATTTAGTAAATAATTCTATATATTCATTCGAGGATTACTTACGAGCAATATTATGACTTAATAGTATTCCGTAATTATTATTGAGTTAATAAATATTCTTGGAATATTTATTTAATTCTTTTAAATTCTTTTTAAAATGATTTATATTATTTGGAGATTATCTTTCACCTCCAGATATTATGTAAAATATTTCGGAGTCTTTTTACGACTATTTTATCAAGGAAAGGTTCCCAACTCTTTATTTTTTCATTTAAATCTATCTAAAAAGGATTTAAATGCTCGCTCAAACTTCCATATTATAGGGGAACCTACTTGAGCAAGGTTATTTATCTTGTTGACTTCCCGGTCATAATTTATCCTTTTCACTCGCAACTTGGTTGCTATGGACTCATTAAGTCTGTGTGTACCTTCTCATCATTGGAGGGGTAAGATTGTCGGAACAAGTTGATATCCATTAACAAGCAAAAGCTTGGGAAATGTTGGTGAATTTTCCTTTCCAACTAGATACGACTACTTTGTGGAGTCTTATCAACAAGTATTTCACTTGGGGAAGGGAGGACAAACTCTATGTTTCAATGCTGTGGATTTATTCGAACTAGGAGTCGTGTGTAAGAGGCCGAGTCGTGCGGTCCATCACAAGGCCTAACTATTGGCCAGAGAGTTACTATTAAAGGCAATCGACAAGTGGAGCCGTCAGTTCTTCCTTCTACCGGTAGTAAACTATATTGGGATGTACCATCCCCGACTGATCATCAGGGAGTGGGACAGCTGGCGCGTGATGACTCCAGTATTGGTTCATCTCCCAAATTGGGAATTCCCTGCAACACGTATGATAGAATATATTTTTATATATATTTTAGATGATTTTATTCTCATATTTATTATGTTTTGCATTGATTTGGATTTTTATTTAATAGATTTGATTGTTTTATTGTAGGAAACAAGGAATTCATAACTTGGAAGGATTTGGAGCAAAAAAAGCTATTTTGGAGATAAAATAGAAGAAAATTCGTATTATTGGGCTACACGGGCTGCTTACACTGTTTAGGCCGTATCTTGAGTTCCAGAAGTCGGATTTGGACGATCTTACAGTCCACGCGAAGCTTAGGGAATTTTCTTTAATTCTGAGGTGGTCCAAAGAGCAGAGTCCAACTGGAAGAGCCCGAAAACAGAGGAGCAAAATCAGTTACGAATTTTACAAGAAAATCCTATTCAATTATGGATATCTTTTTGTAAATTTATTAGGATATTAAAAATACTTTTATTAGGAGATAGAAATTAGATTTTAGGGGGAGTTTTATTATGAGTTTTGGAAAAAAAGAATGGGGGGAGAGATACGTAGTTTTTACAAAAGCTAGGGTTTTGGGGTTCTTTTCTTTTCATCTCTTCCATTGTAGCACCAGGCTAAGTTTGGATTGATTGTTCTTCGTTAATACAAAGTTTGACGTATTCTTTATCTTATCTTGTTTATTAGTATATGTTTTATGTGGCTTTTCTCATTATTTTTGTTGTTCTTAATCATAGTATGAGTGAGTAGTTTCATTCTAGGGCATAAATGGGAGCCATGTTTGCACCATGATTAGGCTTTAATTTGATTAGTGGTTTAATGGGTAAAGAGTAATTCTAATTGATATGTTTTAATTCTTAATTCATGTAATTGGCCAATATCATGGATTAACTATATGCAAAAAGGAGTAATAGATCGAGAGATTTTACTACTAGAGGCACACATACGATTAGCAGAATTGAAAGTGAGTGCGAGAGCATCATTGGATTTCTGAAAGTGTTAATGCTTGAGAGAGATTAACCAATACTTTAATTACTTGACCTATTGAATTACTATACTTCTGTGATTTGTTTGGTGTAAGCATGGTGAACCTGAATTGCCCTAGACCTTTAGTTAATTGATTTGAAACATATTTAATTTGCATTGTTAGTTAGTAAAAATCCTCAACACTCGTTTTTCTCTAGGAACAATTTATAATAATTAGATTGAAATTCATGAAACTTGTCTCCTTGTGGATTCGACCCGTACTTGCTAGTATCTGCTAACAACAGACACCGTGCACTTGCGGTATAATATTTTAACACATCAACGTATCGAAGAGACTTCTTTCAGGTTGACGGTGTCTTCCGCAACACGTATCGAAGAGACTTCTTTCAGGTTGTAGGACCTCGAAAAATGTTAATAACTGGAATTGCAATATTTTCCTTGCAAGTTCCTCTTTATATGATAAATGATAATATCTTGCTTATTTTGACTTAGCAGATATTTCCATAAAATAAATACTTTAAGTTACCTTCTAACTTCATCGTTCATATTATATTGGCATCATTTTCGTAAATGCATGGCATATGGTTTGAAAGATACTTTTGAACTGTTATATATTATCGTTCAGTTAAACATTATTGTTGGTGGGCTAGTGCTCACCCTTGCTCTATTATTATATCACAACAACAGCTAGACTAGATGACTCGCACAAGGCGCACTCGACGTTGGCGGGGACGATGAGACTACCAGAGCCGAAGAGAAAGCTATTGATAGAATAGATTCATTCTTTCAGTACCAAATATATGGGCTGGTATGACTTATGATAATAGATGGCAAAAAGTATGTATTCACGTTGTAATTCTTTTTGGATTGTAAGAACTCATAATGTGCTTAATAAAATTTGGTAGTTACTCTGATTTCATCTCTGGGACTGTAACGGGTGTGTTTTATGTTATTGTTTTTGGTCACAAGGTTGTAATTTATTATTTATGTTGAATTGTGGATGGGAATTGAGTCGGTAACGACCAGATCCCTGACCCCGGATCTGGTGGTGTTACAACAATTACCCATATGGCGTCATGATTAGCCTTGGTCCTTGGTAAGCCTACTACGAAATCCATGGCTATGTGTTCCCATTTCCATTCTGGAATCTCTAAGGGGTGTAGAAGTTCGTTGGGCCTTTGGTGCTCTGCTTTCACTCGCTGGTAGGTCAAGCATCTGCTTACCCACTCTGCTACGTCCTTTTTCATATTGGGCCACTAGTAGTACTCTTTCAGATCTCTATACATCTTAGTACCACCGGGATGCACTGAGTATCTTGAGTTGTGTGCCTCATATAAAATCTCATCCTTGAGTTCCTGAACATTTGGGATCCATATCCTCCATGCATACCTCATGATCCTTTCTTTATCCCTTTCACACTTAATTTCTTCTCCAGTCATTATCTCTTCCTTCGAGTTCTTTTCTTCTTCCATTATTCATTCTTGGCATAGTCTAATCTTTTCTAACAATGGGGGTTGAATTCAAATTTCCATCAACCTTTCTTGACCATCTCCTAGTATCCTTCTCTCAATTTCCAACTTCTCGAAGTCTCTTATCAACTCTTTGTCTGAAGTCACACTACGCCATAGATGGCTTTATACAACACTTAAGGGGGGGTGTTACCTTCTCGAGTGTTACCATAGCTATGAAATTTTGGACCAACCACAACGCTTTAGTTTTGGTGTTACCATATCTTTAAAGGTATGTTACCATAGCCGTGGAAGGTGTTAAACTTAGTAACACCAAGGGCTGTGTTACCTTAGAGTATACTTAACATATTTTTGAATTTTATTTATAATTAACAATTTAATAATTATTAAATTTTAAAATTAAATAATTTTAATCAAGTCATTGAATTTATTATTATAAAAATAATATTCTATCAAATAATTGAATTATTTATATTTTACAATACCAATATATTTTTTAATAATTTTATTTAAAATATCTTAAAATAAAGTAATATTCAAAAAAAATTAAAATTTGATTACATTCATCAATAAAATTATTGGAAAAAATAACAGGGTATAATAAATTTAAATTATTATTCAATAATTAAAATGATAAAATTTATTTTCATACATTTTTTATAATAAAATTAATAAATTTTGTAATAATAAATTTTGTAATTTATCATTCTCTTTGCAGTTTATCAAAGTCATCTACTATCAGCTCAAGTTTGGACTCTAAGAAAATAAAAAAGATATTCACCGGAAGAGCGCATCAGTACTGTTTGATATATCTTGGTTGTCCGCTAATAGTTTTATGCACCACCTCTATAAGGTATCTATGATTTGGCTGGACTAATGTTCCAGAGGTATTTCTAGTTTTATCACAGATTGCACTATGGCTGATCAGTTAACTTTTCATAACTATGAATCTTATGTTTTATGGGAGCCCAACCACTGTTGTTTCAGACCAAAAGATCACAGATATTAACATGTGAATAGATAGATTTATGGGTAATATACTAATCCCTTACTGAATTTATGGGTAATAGTGTTCAATCTATTCATAGATATTAACATGTGAATAGATAGATGTCTTTTGATCACTTTTACCTTGTCATCTGTTTGCAGGAATGGGCTCAAAAGTAATACATAGCCAATCACCACTAGGGACCTTCTCAACAGTGGGGGAACTTTTACAGCTTCAGGATGCAGAAAACGTTACTGGGAGGATTCAGAACGCAAGACATGGCCTTTTCCACTACATTTTTGGCTTAATGGAGACTTGGTGTTAGTGTTTGTTCTTTTACATCAAGGAAAATGTTCATTTCCTCATCATGGAAAAAATGTACTTTTACATTCTAAGTTATGTTATTTAGTTTGTATGTTCGCGCTTGATGGACTTGGTGTTGGTGTGTGTTGTAAACAAAATTTAATTTGGTTGGTTTTTTTAATGGGAATGGAATATTAGAATTTTACATTTTTTATGTTGTTAAAGTGAAGGTTTTCCTTTAGCTACTATATATATATAGCAAAAACATGTTGCACATCTTGTGGGCTCCATTAATAGGCCCTACAAAGTGGGTCCCACATGTGGGACCCACATAATTTATTAATAATTTTGCAAAATTATAACATCTAAGGTAACATAGATTTGGTATTGCTATAGAATGCTAAGTGTGTTACTGTATAGGTCTATGGTAACGAATTTGCCTATGTTAGCTTATGTGTGTCGAGGTGTTACCTTAGACCCCAAAGGTTACATAGAACAAAACTATCCCAGCTAAGGTGTTACCTTAGCCTTTTCTTGGCCTTTGGTAACATTTTTTAGAGTCTAAGGTAACACAGTCGTGGTGTTACCGTAGGCTGTTTATGGCGTAGTGTCATCATCTTTAACTTCTCTTTCCTACTAAGGGCATCAGCCACCACATTGGCCTTACCCGGGTGATAACGGATCTCACAATCATAATCTTTGATCAACTCTAGCCATCTTCTCTGGAGCATGTTAAGCTCCTTCTAGGTGAAGATATACTTAAGGCTCTTATGGTCAGTGTAAATCTCACACTTCTCCCCTTGTAAGTAATGTCTCCAGATTTTCAACGCGAATACTATGGCAGCTAACTCCAGGTCATGGGTAGGGTACTTTAACTCATACTCCTTCAATTGCCTCGACGCATATGCAACCACCTTGCCGTGTTGCATAAGTACACAACCTAAGCCTTTATGGGATGCATCACTGAAAATTACAAAGTTCCCTTTTTCATCTGGTCAGGTTAATACTGGAGCTGTCATTAATCTTTTCTTTAGCTCCTGGAAACTCTCCTCACACTTATTTGTCCACACAAACTTCTCAGTTTTACGAGTGAGTCGGGTTAATGGTGCTGCTATATTGGAAAAATCCTGAACAAACCTCCTATAATATCCAGCTAATCCCACAAAACTTCTTACTTCCGTTGGAGTCTTTGGTCTTTCCCAATTTGAAATTGCTTCTACCTTCGCGGGATCAACTAACATTCTTTCCTTACTTATCACGTGTCCTAGAAACTGGACCTCTCGCAGCCAGAATTCACACTTCGAAAATTTAGCGCACAGCCGCTCCTGCCTCAGGGTTTCTAAGATTATCCTCAAATTCTCCTCATGTTCTTTCTGAGTCCTTGAATAAACCAATATATCATCAATGAAGACTATAACAAACTTATCCAGATTCTTCTTGAAGATCCTATTCATTAAGTACATGAAAGCTGCTGGCGCATTAGTTAAGCCGAAAGACATTACAAAGAACTCATAATGCCCATAACGTGTGCGGAATGCCGTCTTGGGAATATCCTCAGGTTTAATCTTTAGTTGGTGATATCCGGATCTTAAGTCTATTTTCGAAAAGTACTCAGCACCCTTCAATTGGTCGAACAAATCATCTATCCTCGGTAATGGATATTTATTCTTGATCGTCAACTTGTTCAGCTCTCTATAATCTATGCACAGCCTCATACTCCCGTCCTTCTTCTTAACAAATAAAACAGGTGCTCCCCACGGAGATACACTAGGTCGAATAAAGCCCTTATCGAGAAGTTCCTGTAATTGGGAGGCTAATTCCTTTAGCTCAATCGGGGCTAGCCTATACGGGGCTTTTGAAACTGGTGCTGCTCCTGGCACCAAGTCTATAGCAAACTCTATCTCTCTATCAGGTGGCAATCCAGGAAGATCTTCTGGAAATACATGCGCAAACTCATTAACTATAGGAATCCTACTTAAGTCAGGTGTTTTCCTAGCAGCATCTATCACATAAGCTAAGTACGACTCACATCCTTGGCGTATCAATCTTTTAGCTTGTATGCTAGTCAGAAATTGTTTACTTTGTCTTTGCCCTTTGAACACCAACTCTTTACCTTTAGGTAACCTTATCCTTACTTTCTTTCCCTTGCAGTCAATATTAGCTTCATTCTTTGATAACCAATCCATTCCTAAGATAACATCAAACTTTCCTAATTTCAGAGGAATTAAATCTACTTGAAGTTGACATCCTTCAAATTCTAGGTCACAGTTTGAATATACTTGTTTAACTAGAATGACTTCCTGATTAGCTATCTCTACCCGTAAGGGTTCTTGTAATAATTCTACCTTAAGTTTCAGTTTACTAGCAAAGTCTTGAGATATAAAAGATTTGGTCGCCCCCGAGTCGAATAGAACATTTGCACTTAAAGAGTTGAGTTGGAGCATACCTGCAATCATATCTGGATGCCTCACCGCGTCGCTCAATGTCATATTAAATGTTCGAAGCACTACCACTTTGCCTTGTTGCAGATGAACCACCAGAACGGCAATCTCTAGACATGTGTCCCAATTTTTCACATTGAAACATTTGAGGTCTCTCTTGGCATTGGTGTTAGTTTCTTGACATTTGTCAGAATAGTGCCCTTTTTGTCCACACTTGTAACAAGTTATTCCTGGTAGTCTACAGATACCCGTGTGCTTCTTACCACAAGTATTACAATCAGGTAGAGGTGGCCTTGATTGATTAGGCTAGGATGCTCCCGAGGGTTTACTTCCCTGATTGACTTTCTCACCTTGACTTCTACGAAATCCTGGATTCTTTACGGTTTGAGACCCCTGTCCTTTACTGAATTTGCTAGGAAAATTCCTTCCACTTGAACTTCCTTTCTGACTTTCAACTTTCCTTTTCCTATTCTCTCGGTCTCTTTGCACTTGTTCGCTTCCTGCCTCTATTATCGATGCCTTCTGAACTATCGCGGCATAATCAGTTAATTCGAAGGCTGCCACTCGAGTCTGTATCCATGGTTTCAACCCTAACTGAAATCTTCTTGCTCGCTTCTCTTCGGAATTTACGAACTCCGGTACAAACCTAGATAGTTCCGTAAACTTATATTCATATTCAGCCACTGATAGATTATTCTGCTTTAGCTCCAGGAATTTTGTCTCCATTTGGTTTTCCAGATATTTAGGTGAATACTTGTCTAGAAACATCCTGGTAAATCTCTCCCAAGTTATTACTCCTGCTCCTTCTAAGTTCCTTTTTGCCTCCCACCAATAATTAGCTTCTCCTTTTAGGAGATAGGGAGTAAAGATCGTTTTCTGTCCTTCATCTACATTCAGTATTTCAAAAGCTTTCTCCATTTCTTTCAACCATGCCCTGGCTGCAACTGGATCGGTAGTTCCTTCAAATTCAGGGGGTTTCAATGACTTAAAAGCACGGAATGAATTGGCTACAGGATTTGGTGGAACTGGTGGTGGTTGAGGGTTCTGATGCATAGCTAAATTCTGCCTCAATAATTCCATAAATTGATTTAATGGATCTCCTCCCTGGTCCCCTTCTTGATCAGCAAATTCATATTCTTCTTCTTCATAATCTGATTCATCAATAGCCCTTTCATTTTGTCTAATATTCTCTACGGTATGGCTTCCTTGGTCCACAGTATTTGGATTTGATCTTGTATTTCTTCTAGGCGGCATGATTCTGTAAATAACAATATTTTCCATTAATTACCCAAATTGGGGTACAATATTCATTATTCCCATATTCCATAATATATCACTAATTAACAAATTTATATACCGCCATTTTAATTAACAACAAGGTATAAGATGACTTAAACAGAATATAAGTAAACTGCACTAGTTAAGATAAATACATCACAACCTGCAAATAACATTTTCATTACCATATATGCTTCATAATGTACACAGTTTAAGCCTCAAAAGATACTGATACATGCTGATTCTGATACAACAAAAGTACTACCAGCAGTCCTCTAATCAAACTAGGATTAATACAGTAAACATACTAGACTAATCCTCCAAAATGACACCACTAAGGTGACTATAGTCTGATCAGTGACTGAGAACTACAGACTACAGATCATGGAAATCCTGCTCTGATAATATCCCTCAACTGAACCATAGCAGACGTAATAACCTGGTCTACCCCATCTCTCCACTCAGGTGCCCCTCTCCCAGCCGTCAACTCCCTAATGCGAACAAGTGACAGCATCTCTACGCTGATCAACCCTACATATATCCCCTCTGGAATCTGGGCTGCCCTGCCTGTAGGTCCAGCCAACCTCTGCAACAACATATCCACCATACGGCGGCACTCTGACAACTGTCCCTCCAAAAGCTGATAATCTGGCAATAGAGTAACATGAATAGCATCTCCTGCTGGTGGGTGGGCCTCTGGTAGGGGTACCTTTACAGGTGAAGGTGGAGCTACAGGTGGGGGTGGATCATCAAAGGGGACTGTATCTGCCTCTGAATCCTCTGAAGGATCTAAATCCTCCAAAGGGTCTACCTTCTCCTCAGTGTCGTCCAATGGGTCTGGACTCGGTGCCGGTGATGGCAATGGAGCAGGTGGAACAGGAATCATCTAAATATCCCTAAACACCGGCTGCTCCTCTACCTCAATCTCAATCCAAGGACGTCTAGCTGGTGGAACGTCCTCCTCCGGAATCTCTGGCCTCACCCTAGAGTGACCTGCCTCACCCGACCCGACTACTGGTCTCTGTCCCCTCACATATGGCACTACTGCCATAGCCTCCAAATACTGCTGTCTATGTCCGACCCAGACTCTCCTCCTCAAACCTGCTACGATATGCGAGGGAATCTCAATACCGCGCTCCTTTAACTTTACAGCCTCCTCCTCTGTAATCCCTCGCCACCCATCATGACTCGCCTCACCAGTCCGTTCCTCCTCCTATAATAAAACATAACTCTTATTAGTAATAATATATAAAATCTTCATCCCTACTTAGGGTCAGTACTACATCCGATAGACCGACCTTGAACTCGATATGAGTTCACGCATTTTATCATATATATATTCATATATCTTTACCATATTAACACTCTTGTTCCTGAGCAGTATGACTCTGAGCTCTGATACCATTTCTGTGACACCCCTAGATCCGGCATCAGGGATCCAGGTCATCACGGTCCAATTTCCATTTAAGCATACTATACTCTTGATACTTAATTAATTTAATGACATTATATACACACACTATTGACCCCACACGTATAACAACACACACCAGTCATATGCTCAAAGAACAGCATCCATCATTAAAAACAGTTAAAGTAAAGTTATTATTACAAACCCAGAATATTTAAGTAGCATTGTTGAAAATACTTCTGCAGGAAGCATATCAACAACCAAAATATAATACAACAGACTTTTGGATTAACCTACAGACGTCTACTCCTACCCTGGATATATATATATATATATGTAGGCTACCTCAGGAATAGCCGACAGATCCCTATCATATATCCCCGCCCTTACCCGCTTCCGGGGTGTGGTGCGATGTATCGGCGGCATCTGCTATAGCTGTGATATAAACATAGGCAAGATTGAGCTAAAATAGCTCAGCAAGATAAAGTTTTAAATCTTGTTTGAAGTAAAACAATTTATAAAAACTTTGGAACTATTGGTTGTTCATTTAACAAAGTTGTTTCAATAATGAATAAACGATGAAGTTACAAAGTGAGGTAGGGAAAACATTTTCAGAAATATCTATAATATGTTTGCGCAGCAATACACCAACATAAACTTGCTTGCTATTCATTATAAAGATATAATATCAGTTTCTCTTCTAATTCCTTGGTTCCATTCATTGTTTCATACCATTTCATCTTTTTCCAACATACTAATGCAATGAAATTTTCAGCAATTATTTAAGAGTTTAGGGGATCTTCATCATTGCCAGATACGACAGGACGATGATCAGTCACCCTATACGTACCTGTTTCTGTTTACTACTAGTAGAAGGAATGACCCTCTCCGATAATCATCCCTGGAGGAAAGTTCTCCACAATCCCCCCTCAGCAACACATGGGCCGGAATAAAATATTGTAAGCTGGACTACATTGAACTCAGCCCAAAGATAGAATCCTCATTATCGAAGTTCTTATTCCATTTATTCCAAAAATTTCTTTTTCATAATTCCATTTACCAAATTACCCTTTTTATCCATAAAGTACCTTGCATTATTTGTATTCGTGAATAATTTCAGAAATCAGAAACATGTCCATTGCAATGCAATAATATGAAATCATGCATATATGTATATATAAATTTTCAACAAAACCATTTTCCTGGAATTTTATAATTTAATAAAGTAAAGATAAAAGAACTATTGCCTGGAAGGGTCATATGGGTAACGTGTCTCCGATCAGTCCGATGATCTATAAACAATCCCAAAATTATTCAAGGTTAATCACTTAACATTTTTGAAAAGCTAAGTATATACTTTACTTAGGTTAAACTCATTTTCAAGTTAACTCATTGGACATCCCCCTAACATAACTCTTTATTATCATCATTATAATCAACACTGGCTCAATATCAAGGCATTGCATGGTACTTATGCTTGGGGTACTTAAGTCATATAAGTTCTAGTGTCGATCGTTTACTATAAAAGATTACACCTCGCGAGTTATTGACCGTTTTCTAAGTGATTTCCCAATGTTATTACTAAGTACGCCCTTAAAGGATCCGTTCGCACTTAACTTAGATTCGAACATTTTTATAAAATTAAAAAATGATCCAATTGACATGAGGTTTTCTCTCAAACCTTCCTTATGGTATCTAGTATTTAATTACCATGATTCGCAACCAAATTATTCATATTAAGGGGGTTCAATTCCAGTTAGGAACTCGTACTTACGGTTTTGAACCACTTTTAGTAATTCGGTCATAACTCCTAAACCGTAAGTCTGTTTGTTTCGATTCTTTCTCCAAATCGATCTTTGACTCGAGAAATACACCAATAGGTCAGGTTCCTGTTAAGGTCAGAGGTTACTTATCTCGGGTATGCTCTGTGTTAAAGGTTAATGAAATTTCGGCATTACGACGGCTGTAAATCGGATATTTCCAAAATCAAATCTTTCCAATAACCATGGTTTCCACTCCAAATCACACATACATGTTATTTACCTGTGAACTAAGGCCAAGCACTGACTTTCCGTTCATATAAACTAGTTTAACAATTATCAATACCCAATCATAGTTTTCATGCTTTAAACATACATAATAGCACTAAAACTCAAACAATTCTCATAATCCATCAAGGGTTTCAAGTATTATAGCTTTGTTTCAAGCTTTATAAGGCTAATATACTCTTATAATCCTTGAACCTTGCTTATAATATCCTTTAGAAGTCATAAAACAACAATCAAAAGAAAAGAAAATTGGTAAGTTACTATTCATCATCACTTTCAACAAACTTTTGAACAAGCTAACCTTAAAGAATGATGCTAAGGTTTTGAATATACCTTCTCCTAATCTCAAGCTTTGTTATAAGCTCTAGATTGTAGCAAGACAATGGTTGCAAGTCCTTCCCCTCCCTTTTTCTTCTTCCTTGGCCGAGAGTGACAAAGAGAGAATGGTGTTTGTTTTTCTTTTCTTTAGTTTGTATTATTATTTCTTAATACATGTATTATTGATATTAATCTAAATATTGGATGCATCATCTTGCTTGTATGTTGTCTAATTGTCATTTTTCCAAGTGTCATCACCACATTATGCATCCCCCTTTTTGTACAATTACAACTAAACCATCCTTTTACTTGTTGACTTGCACTTAAGTCACTCAATTCCTCTTTTTTCCACCAATTTGATTCTCTTTGTAACTCGTTAATAAAATCAATACGTTACGACTTATAAGTAGCATTCCATTGCTTTAATGTGACACAATTCCTTAACTCCATATTATATCCCTTGATCCTTTTATATCTAGGAAATTTCCGGGTAAAATAAAAGTGCTATTCTTCAAATTTCAATATCATTTACATACACTTATTCTGTCCATGGATCATCAATACGAACTCAGAAATCCGTTCCGGGTACTCCTATATAGTATCGTCTAATAATATTCTAGTTTCCACCAAAAACACTATTCATCACTTATTTTCTTTTATTCCTTATATATTGTGAAAATGTCCTTGTCCCCTCTCGAGCGTTCCTTTACTCTTTCTCGGAACCACTGAACTAATAATAGGTTTTGATTTGGATGACATGAGAATATTCTTCCTCCTTGGAATTACCATATCTTACTTCCCTGGGAGATAGATTATTCTTATCTAAGTTGTCAGTCATGGCATATAAGCAATTAAATCCAAATCCATTCCATAATCATTCATTATAACCACCGTTACACTAATACTCCATTACATAATAAAAGTTTTAATTCTTCCAAAAATCTAGGTTCTTACACCCGGGGATACAGATCCACACTACGGATCTCCCCTTGAATACCAACCCGATGTATGGGCTGCCCAATTATCCCCCTCAACAAAGGGAACCTGGACCAAGTGGTCATGCCTTACAGATCCGAGATCGAGAGTATGATGACTACTCCGGTCCCTATACTGATGATTCATCATCATCTGAGGATGATGATTGAGATGAAGCCCCGAGGAGGTGCCGTGCTAGCAAAGAACCTCTAAGGAGGACACGAAGTATCCATGATGGACCCCCCTTGACAACTGCTGAGAGGATCAAGGCTTTTGAGGCTGAGATCTTAAAATTGAAGGACGATATGGCGAGAGAGCAAGCTAGATTGAATCAAACTTAGCCTCCTCCAACCACAGGGAGGATTCCCATTATAAATCTGGAGAGGCCTTCAAGGAGACAGAGAAGGGTCGATCCCCCAACTGAAAAATCGACAAGGGTGGAGATCCCCAGAAGCAACCCCAAGGATCTGCTGCCACTCGGGGATCCTGATGATCCCACACCCCCGTTTACTGAGGAGGTGATGAATGCCCACATCTCAAAGAAGTTCAAGATGCCGACAATTAAGGCTTATGATGGAACGGGAGACCCCGCAAACCATGTCAGGACATTCTCAAACGCACTGCTGCTGTAGCCAGCGAGTGACGCCTTAAAGTGTAGGGCGTTTCCTCAAACCCCGTCGGGCATGGCTCAAAGGTGATATAGCCGCCTACCTGTAAACTTAATTGGTTCTTTTAAGGAGTTGAGCTGTGCCTTTATCAGTCAGTTCATTAGTGGGAAAGTTCATGAAAAAAGTTCTGCATCTCTCATGTATGTGGTGCAGGGGAAGAATGAAAATTTGAGGGATTATCTCAAGCGATTCACCAAGGAAACGTTGAATATTACTGATCTGGAAAATAAGGTGGCCACGGTAGCCCTGGAACACGGAACCACTGATCTCTTCTTTAAAAGGTCTTTGGCAAAACATCCTCCTGAAAACATGGGAGCTCCAGCGAAGGGCCGACAAGTATATCAAGGCTGAGGACAGCATGAAGAAGGAAGCCGCAGGAGGCAATGGCAAGGGTTCTAACGACTCAAAGAAACGAAAGCAAGAGCAAGAGTACGATGCTAGGGACAAGTATCCCCGAACTAGCAAAGACTCTGAGTCACCGCCAAAGAAAGGTTTGGGACCTAGATTTTCTGATTATGCAAAGTTGAACGCTCCTAGGAGTCAAATCTTGTTAGATATTGAGAAGGATAAAGACTTTAGATGGCCGAAGCCACTTAGGGGTGATCCCACAAAAATAAACAAGGAGCAGTACTGTAGGTACCACCGTGATGTGGGGCATGATACAGATGATTGTTGATAGTTAAAGGATGAGATTGAGTTCTTGATCCGAAAAGGGAAGCTGAGCAAGTTCACTAAGGGTGATGATCGTGGAACCGATAGAAGGGACTATGATAGAAGAGACAATGACAGAAGAGATGACGATCGTGATCGTGATCGTAATCCACAGCCCCGAGGGCCAGTTATTAACATGATTTGGGGAGGCCCAATGGCGGCCGGTACGACTCGAAACTCTCGAAAGGCATATGCCAGAGAAGTGATGCACATCGTGGGAGAAGCCCCGAAACGTGCTAGGATTGAAATAGCAATTGGATTTGATGATTCAGACCTCGAAGGGGTGAAGTTCCCCTATGACGACCCGTTGGTCATAACCCATGTTATTTGAAATTCGGAGGTGAAGCGAGTCTTGATAGACAATGGAGCTTCTATTGATATTTTGTTTCATGACGCGTTTGTAAAGATGGGGTACACTGACTCTCAGTTGACCCTGACCAACATGCCAGTCTACGGGTTTAATGGAGTTGAGTCCAAGGTTGAAGGGACTATTCAGTTACCCATGACAATCGGGCAAGAACCTAAGGAAGCTACTCAGATGCTGAATTTTCTTGTGATCAAGGCATCCTCAACTTATAACGCAATCCTTGGGAGGACTGGACTTCATGCATTCAAGGCTGTTGCCTCTACATATCACATGAAAATTAAGTTTCTGACCAGGAATGGTGTTGGTGAACCAAAGGGAGATCAGAAGATGGCAAGAAGCTGTTACATATCCGCATTAAGAGCTGATGGAATTGGAGGGTAGGTACCTCCGATTGAAGACATGGATGTCCATGGTGATGATGAACACCGAGGGAAGCTAGCAGAGGACTTAGTCCCTATTCCTCTAGAGTTGGGCGACCCTGAGAAAGTAACTTATGTAGGAGCTTCTTTGAAGGAACCCCTGAAGGGCAAGTTGATAGCATTTTTGCAAGAGAATAGCGACGTGTTTGCTTGGACAGCAGCTGATATGCCAGGGATTGATCCCCATCTCATAACTCACAAGTTGAATGTTGATCCTGAACGGAAGATAATAAAATAGAAGAAAAGGAATTTTGCTCCTGAAAGGCAAGAGGCCATTAAGCAAGAAGTTGACAAGCTCTTAGAGGCTGGGTTTATTGAAGAGATTCAGTTCCCTGAATGGTTGGCTAACCCTGTGATGGTCAAGAAGGCAAATGGGAAGTGGAGGATGTGTATAGACTTCACTGATTTGAATGATGCATGCCCGAAGGATTGTTTTCCCCTGCTAAGAATAGATATGTTGATAGATGCCACAGCTGGACATGAGATGTTGAGCTTTATGGACGGATTCAGCGGCTACAATCAGATTAAAATGCACAAGGATGACATACCAAAGGTATCTTTCATAACTGACTTTGGTGTTTTCTGCTATCTTGTTATGGCTTTTGGTCTAAACAATGCAAGAGCTACTTATCAACGATTAGTGAATGAGATATTCGCTCATCTGATTGGTAAAACCATGGAGGTCTATGTTGATGACATGTTAGTCAAGAGCCTATTTAAGGCGGACCATATTAAGCACCTCAGAGAGGCATTCGAAGTGCTGAGGCACCACAAAATGATGTTGAATCCAGCCAAGTGTGCTTTTGGTGTTGGATCTGGAAAATTTTTGGGTTTGATGGTTTCAAAGAGAGGTATAGAGGCCAACCCTGACAAGGTCAAGGCGATTTTAGATATGGAACCACCGCGCTCTATAAGAGATGTACAGAAGTTGACGGGCCGAGTAGCAGCTCTAGGAAGATTCATCTCCAATTCTAGTGATAAATTGTAATAACCCTAACTTTAGCAATGCTACAGTGATCACATGAACAGTAAATTTTGAGGATTTAGAGAAATGGTATGTAGGTACTCTATACTTGAAACAGAAAATGAATAAATGGAAACCATATTAGTGATGTACTATGAAAATAAGTGACTCGAAATGACGATGGATTTCAGAAATTCCTGAATATGGACTTTAAGGATTTTTGATTTCGATTGAGACTCTATTGAATGTGATATTAAGGAGTATAGAAATGATAAAGGGTTTATATCTTGAGGAAATAGTGAAATTAGGTTAAACCAAGGAGTGATCAAGTCAAGAAATGCCAAGGGAATTTAAATTGTTAAACGAGTTTGAGAATGCTTGAGAACCCGAGAGATAACCAGGAGAGCAACTTCTGAGAAAAAGAGAATATACCAAGGATATTGGATCTAATACCTACATGAGAATTAGAATCACCCTAACACATTAACATATGATGTGAGAAAGGATAAAATATATTTAAGAGATTTACAAGAGAAAAACCACTGAGACGATCGCAGAAATCGTTCGATGAATCACATGACGAGAGAACTTTGTACAAAACCCAAACCAAAAGCCCAAATTCGGCCCAACCCAAGTATGGAGATGATATTAAGTGATATTAGAGTGTAAGGGAAGGAATCCCATTGGTGCAAACATTAAAACCAAAGTGGAAGAGGAGTAAACATGTCAAACTTGAGTACTAAGTAGCATTTTTCATGGTAAGGTGTTTAGATGATCAACAATTGGCTCTTTGTCATTGGTGGACTTCAAAGACTTTTGTTATAATACTACACAACTGATATATATGATAGATAAAAGGTGAAAAACGTTTGTAAAGGGAAAGAAGCAAGATAAACACAAAGCTCTCCAATCTGCCAAACAAGAACACAACTCAAAGAAAAAATCATATCTCCATTTCTATCCATGATAAAATCACCAAATTTTAACCACAACCTCTCCACTCCATGGGCATGATTCGCTCCAAATTTCATAGCAATCCAAGTAGTATAGCCTAGCCAAATCCATGCTCAAAGTGGGAGAACCAAACGTGTCCAGTTTCTGTCCAGCGGAAAGATGGAGCTCAAAACCATAGCTAGGAAGCTTTGTTTTTGGTGATCTATAGCTCAAATCAAAGCTTATACAGAGGCCAAGATGTGGTAAAAATTTGAGAGCCAAACTCTTATTTTTCGATTTGTTATGATTTTTACAAAAGTGATGATGAATAGTAACCCTTAGAAACTAACTTTGTTTTTATGGTTTCTTTAGTTGATCCAAGCTAGTATAAGGTTGATTAAGCATATCCCAAGGCTTGATAAGGGTTGTTAAAGCTTCAAGAAGGTATAAATCTCAAGACCCTTTAGTATTACTTTGAATATAGGATGGATTATAGAAAGTTTAGTGATTAAGGTTATGATAAGTGATTATTCATGATGATATATGTGTTTGTAAGTGATTAAAGTTGAATATGGAAGGAGTATGTGCTTGTAACCATGGTTGGTAAGATGACCACATGGTGTAGGTGATGGTGTATAAGGTGGATGATAGATTTAGAGGAGTTGAATTTTGGAAAGTATGAAAATATAGCTGTTATAATGTCCGATTTTCGTTAGAATCAGAAACTTCCCTGTTTTTGGACACTATACCTGTACAGTACCTTACTGTCAGCATAGTTCTTAGATCGTTTTGATATAAAGTGCGTTAAAATCTGATGAATGGTTTAGGAGAAAAGTCAGTTTTAGTGAAAGACGTTCGATAGTCGAGAAAACGTAGTTGTACCAACTTTGAGGCTATAACTACCATACTTAAACACTTTTAAAAATTATAAAATTTTGGGATATTGTAGTAAGGCAGTCCAAGAGTCATTACCAGTTGACCTTGTAGTAAAATTCGAAATCTTTATTTTCTGAGAATTTTTATAGTCAAGTGTGGTTGTTAAGGGAAATGGTGAACAAACATAGAAAACCTTGATTTAACCTAAAATGGTTAGGTTCTTGGAACACTTGGGTTATAATAGCATGTTATTCACATAGTAAGAATTAAGGGTGTGGTTATATAAAGGTGAAGTGAGAAAGGGATATAGTATTCTAACGACGGTCCTTTTTGTGTTTATAGAAACTTCGGGAGAGCCACGAGCCATACTTCCAGGATACAGAGATCGAGGCAAGATTTCTTCAATCCTTACCTTGGAAAACTATTTTATTTTCAAATTAAATGATTTCATGGAATATATATGTTATTCTATGTTTGCTATATTGCTAAGAATTATTTCCCTGATATTGGAATTAAAGAGAAATGGATATAAATTATGAAATATGAATGTGGATATGATTATGAATGGAGCGAATATGCTTTATGGTAAAGAGAGGTGAAAGAGAATGGTATCAGTTGTTATCTAGAGTTATATGAAGAATGGTATCAGTGGTTTAATAAATATTATTTGATTATTATTTACTACTTTTAAAATAGACGGAATATTTTATGAATATAAAAGTATATTTGATTTCTTGAATATGAAAGAGATGTCTCGATCATAATCAAAGCATTATGTTATATATATATATATATATATATATATATATTATAAAAGTAATGTGCGAGAATGGAAATGATATGAGTGAATGATATGTGTAAATGAAAGCGAGAAAATGGAAATGTGGAATGATATTGACAAAAAGGGGGATTGCAACAGACTTGCGTAAGTGGCTGTGTCAGGGCTGTGTGCGACACAGTCCAGCATTTATTATTTTTATTACGGCACGAAGATGCCAAGGGAGGATGTTAGCAGGTGGCCTTCCTCCAGGGATGATCTTCATTCCTTCTACCGGTAGTAAAAGAGAGCAGGTACGATTAGGCGATTGATCATCGTCCTAACGTATCAGGCGACAGCAGATATCCCCAATGTTTTTGAAAAGAAAGTGTTGACAATGGTTTTCAGATTTTTATACTGAAAACAGAAACATGATCTGAAATGATGGAATTATTGTTACAGATGAAGAGAAACTGATTTTATATTAATTTATATAATTGTTGCATAAGAAGGAAATGAGAAGATGATAGCGAAAGATTTGTTCAAGTTTATCATATTATTTTAGAAAAGTACACTGAAATGGTATATTGATTGTTATATTATTTAAGAAGAGAAACTGATATTATAATACTATATATTTCTTTTCGTACAAAGATAATTGGAAAGTGTATATATATTGAATGAAAATAAAATTCTTTCCATAATAATTGAAATTTGTTTTTGTCTATTATATATATATATATATATATATATATATATATATATATATATATATATATATATATATATATATATATATGTATAATGGTTTATTTCCCTTTGATGCTAGTTGATAGAATTTATCTTGCTGAGCTATTTTAGCTCATTCTTGCTATTATGTATACAACAGCTAGGTATGCCGATACTCCGCACTACACCCCGCAAGAGGGTACGGGAAAGATGAATTTTTGAGAGAGTGTTGGCAACGATTCCCGAGGTAGCTATCGGACGGTTGGGTACTGGTATATTATGTACATTTAGTGTGTAAGCTATTGTAATAAACTTTTGATTGTTGAAATGCTTCATGTCGAAGTATTATTCAACAAGGTATTTAAGTATGATCCTGGTTTGTAATAACAGCTTAAATCTAAACTTTTAATATTACGGATGTTGTTCTCTGAGCATATGACAGGTGTGTAACATTATTAAGTGTGGGGTCTATTATGTAAGTTTTAGTATGAATTTATATTCTAGCTGCCAAGAATGAAGTGTCACTAAATGGAAATTGGTCGTTGACGGCCCGGATTCCTGACCCCGGATCTGGGGCTGTCACATAAATGCTTGCCTTTCTTTCAAGCATTGAAGAAAGTGAAAAATTTTGAGTGGACACCTGAAAGCCAAGCGGCCTTTGAACAATTGAAGAAATACATGGCAAAAGCCTCGTTGTTGGCCAAGCCTAGTCCGGGGGAAACTCTTTACTTATATTTGGCGGTATCTGAACAAGCACTGAGTGTCGTCCTCATTCGCGAAGAAAATCACGTTCAGAAACCTGTCTATTATGTGAGCAAGGTGTTGCATGGGGCGGAGTTGAATTACTCTCCCATTGAGAAGTTTGATTTGGCTTTGATAACAGCCTCGAGGAAGCTACGACCGTACTTCCTGGCACATAAGATTGAAGTCTTGACATACCAGCAATTGAGGAACATACTGCATAGCCCGAAGGCCAGTGGAAGATTGATTAAGTGTGAAATCGAACTTGGAGAATTTGACATTGCATATAAGCCTCGAACAGCCATCAAGGCTCAGGCATTTGCTGACTTCGTAGTTGAATGTACCATTGGCAACCAAGAAGTCGGGGGGCAGGAGATAGTGACCACCCCTGGAAGAGAGGATAAAGATGAAGAGCTTGTACCCAATCAGAAGGAATATTGGGTGCTATATTTTGATGGAGCATCAAAAACAAAATCTAGTGGTGCAGGTTTAGTCTTGCAAAGCCCCGATGGGTTCACAGTTGAGTATGCTTTGAAGTTTGACTTTCCAACAACCAACAACGAAGCTGAGTATGAAGCCTTGATAGCCGGGTTAGGCTTGGCCAAAATCATGAGGGTCAAGAATCTCAAAATGTGTGGGGATTCAAGACTAGTGGTGTCTCAAGTGAATGGTCAATTTGAAGCCAAGGATGAAACTATGGCGAAGTATTTGAGAATTGTGAAAGCTGTTATGACTCAGTTTGATGAGTGCTACGTGGAACACATTCCTAGAGAAGAGAACATTAAGGCTGATGCCTTGTCTAAGTTTGCTTCTTCTGAGATCGAGAATTATGCAGGGAGTGTCTACTTCCAGGTCTTGAAGGCCCCAACCATCAACTCTAAGTTGGTGGTACCAATTGATATAGGAGGCTGCTAGATAGATCCTATCAAGGCTCACCTAGAAACTGGATGGCTTCCTGACAATGCCTTGGAGGCACGGAAGCTGTCAGTAAGAGCATTGAGATATGCCTTAATCGAAGGCATCCTTTACAAAAGATTTTTTATCATCCCATACTTGAGGTGTTTGAGACCTCAAGAGGCAAGAGAAGCACTAGAGGAAGTTCATGAAGGGATCTGTGGGCAACACTTGGGGGGCAGAGCCCTAGCTCACAAGATCACTCGACTAGGATTCTACTGGCTAGATATGTTGTCCGACGCACAGAATTATGTCAAGCGGTGCGATAGGTGTCAGAAGCACGCTCCAATTGTAAGACAGCCGCCTGAGATGTTAACCTCGATTAACTCTCCTATTCCGTTTGCAATGTGGGGAATGGATATACTTGGACCCTTTCCCGTAGGATCTGCACAAAGTTAACTTAAAAGTTAAATGCGGATAACAAATCGAATGAAAAAGATGTAATCAACGTTCATATTAACTTGAAGGAAGATAAATTTGATTGCATTCCTTCTAGTGCAATAACTTTCTTAACAGAACATAATACTCCCTCCGTTCCTTTTTAATGGTCGCTTTGACTTTTTGCACATATTGTAAGGTGCAAAAAAATCTTACTTCTATATGTTATTTTTGAAAATTTCTTTTTTTGAATAAAAATTTAACATTTAAATTTTTATTCAAAAAAGAAAATTTTAAAAATAATATATAGAAGTACGATTTTTTTGCACCTTAAAATATGTGCAAAAAGTCAAAATGACTATTAAAAAGGAACGGAGGGAGTATTCAATTTAAGGGAAGGAAATCAAAGTAAATTTTAAAAAAAATCACATCATGGTATGGAAATATTTAATTTGACCGAGACTGTTGGGGATTTCAAAATCATTAACTCATGCCATTAAGACTAAATCATCTGACAAGAGAGACGTAATATGTAAAACATGTAAATGGCATAATCAATGTAACAAATTTTAGCGTATAAATTAATATTGATCCCGGATTATCTTCATTGACATGATCAATTTAACAATTTTAACGTATAAATTGATATTGGTCCCGGATTCTATTCATTTTTTGCTTTTATTATTTCTGGTATGATTATTTATTCGTTTGGTTAAACTTTAATTTCGATATATTTATAATACGTTTATATAGTCTAGTACATAATCGTTACTATTGCCTTTTCGAACATCTAAAAGAATCTTTTGAATAACACAAATCAATAAGTAGAGATAATACTCCTATGTTAACATATTATGTTTTTTAAGGTACCCTCTCTCTCCCTCCGTTCTAACTCTAGCCCCCATTAAAGAGTTTTGGAGGGGCTTCCATCGATTTTCATCGGTGGAAAGCCCCAATTCCTTTTCATTTTAATGCTTTCATATCTTGTTTCCTTCAATAAATTTCCCAATTTATTTGGGTTTCAATAAATTCCCAATTTATTTGGGTTGTGTTAGTCTCTCCTTATGAGAGTTGGGTTTTTGTTTTGATTGTGTTTTGGTGTTTTCCATGGCCGAGGTTAATTATGAACGGGAGTCTTGATTTAATAATGAAATTTTGTATGGGATTGCAGTTCTGGTCGATAGCTCAAACAATAGCTCCTTCGGGGTATGATGAAGAGGGTACCAGTAATCCAACGAGGATGAATGAAGTGGGTACTTGCATTTGTATATATATTATCTTCAAAATATCGGTAAATTATCTCTTCATGAGAACAGACGATTACAATTTACTGTTTGTTCGATTCGATCATTGGTGTAAATGCCGTATGGCTTTTTATTATTGAATTAACATCTTTGTTCTTCAAAAAAATAAGTAGAGCTATATGGGTTTTGTACCGTTGTATACCATTAAACATAGTTCAATCTTTATATCATATTTGATACCTATACAAAAGTGCTTAATGAAAAGCATTAAATGTTAACAACTAAGTCAACCTTTCCAAGCTTTAATATTATGCATCCAAAAAATTATATACAACTACGTACGATGTGTACATAAGGAAATAATATGATGTATTGTGTTTGAACTCTAAATAAAACACTTAAAGGAACACCATTATTCTATCGTAAAAAAAACCTAAAATTTAGAAAACTTTATAATTACGTTATGTATTTTTTAAATTATAGTGATTTATATTAATTCGTAATAAATTATTTTAAACAATATTCCAAATTTTTTCATTTATAATAAAATTTTCCATTAAATTATATATATTTAAAATATGATATTTTTGATTTGTTCCTTTCGATATCGTTATATTTATAAAAAGCATATATAGTCTTGTACATAGTTGTTACAATTGCCTTTTCGAACGTCTAAAAGAATTTTTTAGATGTATGTGTTTTGTTTATTAAAAAATGAAATTAATATTATTCATATATAAAAAATATTCTCTTACATGTGTTTGGTTACAAAATTATTTCTATATTATATTTTTAAAAAAAAAACTTTTGATATTATACAAAGTATTATATTACTTATATTTTGAATAATAATTTAATTTTTCGGTATTTTTTCGAATTAAAAGATAAATGTATTTAAATACACAAAGATTCTCTTATGTGTTTTTGAAACACGTAAGAGAATCTTGGTGTATTATATGATATTTTACTATATAAGTTAATTTAAAGAAAAATATATAGTGGTGTACATATTCGTTACACTTTCAATTTCGAACATCTAAAAGAATCTTTTAGATGTATGTGTATTATATTTTTAAAGAAAAACTTTTTATATTATTCAAAGTATTATATTACTTATATGTTGAATAATAATTTAATTTTTTGGTATTTTTATGAATTAAAAGATTAATGTATTTAAATACACAAAGATTTTCTTATGTGTTTTTGAAACACGTAAGAAAATCTTGGTGTATTATATGATATTTTAATATATAAGTTAATTTCAAGAAAAATGTATAGTCTTGTGCATAGTCGTTACACTTTCCTTTTCGAACATCTAAACTAATCTTTTGGATGTATGTATTTTGTTTATTAAAAAATGAAATTAATTTTATTGGTTACAAAATTAATTTTTATTATTGAACTTAGAAGATTATAGATTAAGGAAAGCATGTATACAAAAAATGTTGATTATTTATAAAATGTTGAATATTTAAATTTCATTAGATTAATTGTTATTTATAACAATTCATCTACTATCTGCACAAAAGGAAATTAATATATTGTTATGTGTTTTATGAAAATCTCAATTTTCATAATTAAATTAAAACATGCTATTTCACCATAACGAAATTATTAAATTTATTATTAATACTACTTTATTAGATATCTTAAACAATTTAATATAATGATGTGACACACGTAAGAGAATCTTTGTGTATTAGATGATATTTTTATATGTAACTTAATTTCAAAAGAAATGTATACTTTTTTTAAAACGTATAAAAATATTATGTAATCCACCAAGCTTTTTTTAGATGTTTTTTTAATTATATATATATTTGTTTATATGAAAATCTTATCATATCTTAGAATAAATGAATAATAATTTTTTTACTACAAGAACAAGAAATGCATTTGATATGGGCTAAAAGTAAGCCCTAAAGTCACATTTAATTAGGCCAAGAATGGTCCAAACGTGGGGCCCACCAGCTGGGCCAAAAACCCTAATTATAATATTAATTTCGTAATTAGTATTAAGGGTAATAAACAGCTCAGCAAATAAGAGTCAAACAAGGATATTACTCTTGCCTGACTTATCCTCCAAGATGCACAATTCAATATGGAAACTGATTCCTACAAGGAATAGATCTAGAACCTTCCTCAAAGACTTGCCCACCAAGTCTCCAAATCCTACCATAATTCTAAGGCTTCTCAGCATATATAAAGGGTCTGACCCCTCATTCTCAGAACTACGTTTTTGGCTTGATTCTCGACCTTGAGATACGTAGGCACTCTGTGAGGACCGATTACAGTCTCGAACGCAGAAACAGCCATTAAAGCGCGAAGCTCAACCACCCTAGCAATAATAACAAATCGTAATCGAGATTTAGATCCACAACATTTGGCGCCGTCTGTGGGAAGACAACATCGACCATGGTTCAAACACGGAGGACAACATCAACTGAGGTCGTGCCTCTTAACTCTGCTCCACCAGCCACTTCTGATCCGCTTATCGTCACTGAAGAAGGACAAATACTCCCATCGACAGGGGCGGTCATTCAACCTCTACCCACTCAGCCCCCAGGGACGACTCCCCAAGTAGAGGGGACCCACTCTGTGATTGTCCATCAAAGCCAAGAAACCAATCCTCTCCAGATGGTGGTTTCTCCCCTTGGTAACGTTGATCGCACGGGGGTACAGATCCATACTACGGATCTCCCTTTGAACACCAACCCTATGTATGGGTTGCCTAATTATCCCCCTCGACGAAGAGAACCTGGACCAAGCGGTCATGCCTTACAGATCCGGGATCGAGAGTATGATGACTACTCTGGCCCCTATACTGATGATTCGTCATCTGAGGATGATGATCGAGATGAAGCCCCGAGGAGGCGACGTGCCAGCAAAGAACCTCAAAGAAGGACACGAAGAATCCCTGATGGACTCCCCTTGACAACTGCTGAGAAAATCAAGGCTTATGAGGCAGAGATCTTAAAGTTGAAGGACGATATTGCAAGAGAACAAGATAGATTGAATCAAGCTCAGCCACCTCCAACTGCGGAGAGGATTCCAATTATAAATTTGGAGAGGCCTTCAAGAAGGCAAAGGAGGGCCGAGGCCCCAACTGAAAAATCAACAAGGGTGGAGACCCCTAGAAGCAACCCTAAGGATCTGATGCCACTTGGGGATCTTGATGATCCTACACCCCCGTTTACGGAGGAGGTGATGAATGCCCGCATCTCAAAGAAGTTCAAGATGCCAACAATCAAGGCCTATGATGGAACGGGCGATCCCGCAAATCATGTTAGGACGTTCTCGAATGCACTGCTGTTGCAGCCTGCGAGCGACGCCTTAAAGTGTAGGGCGTTCCCTCAAACCTTGTCTGGCATGGCTCAAAGGTGGTACAGCCGCTTACCTGCAAACTCGATTGGCTCTTTCAAGGAGTTGAGCGCTGCTTTTGTGAGTCAATTCATCAGCGGAAGAGTTCATGAGAAAAGTTCTGCATCCCTCATGTGTGTGGTGTAGGGGAAGAATGAGAATCTGAGAGATTACCTCAAGCGGTTCACCAAGGAGACGCTGAACATCACTGATCTGGAAAATAAGGTGGCCATGGTAGCCCTGGAACATGGAACCACTGACCTCTTTTTCAAAAGGTCTTTGGCAAAACATCCTCCTGAAAATATGGCCGAGCATCAACAGAGAGCCGACAAATATATCAAGGCTGAGGACAGCATGAAGAAGGAAGCCACAGGAGGCAATGGCAAGGGTTCTACTGATTCGAAGAAACGAAAGCAAGAGCAAGAATACGATGCTAGGGACAAGTATCCCCGGACTAGCAAGGATTCTGATTCACCACCGAAGAAAGGTTTGGGACCGAGGTTCTCTGATTATGCAAGGTTGAACGCTCCTAGGAGTCAGATCTTGCTAGATATTGAGAAGGACAAAGACTTCCGATGGCCGAAGCCACTTAGGGGTGACCCCGCGAAAAGGAACAAAGATCAATATTGTAGGTACCACTGTGATGTGGGTCATGATACAGATGATTGTAGACAGCTGAAAGATGAGATTGAGTTTTTGATCCGGAAAGGAAAGCTAGGCAGGTTCACGAAGAATGATGATCGCGGTACCCAAAGAAGGGACTATGACAGAAGAGACAATGACAAAAGAGACGGCAATCGTGATCGTGATCGTAATACACAGCCCCGAGGGCCAGTAATCAATATGATTTGGGGAGGACCGACAGCAGCCGGCACTACCCGGAACTCCCGAAAGGCCTATGCTAGAGAAGTGATGCACATAGTAGGAGAAGCCCCGAAGCGTGCCAAGACTGAGATAGTGATTGGTTTTGATGATTCAGACCTTGAAGGGGTGAAATTCCCCCATGACGACCCGTTGGTCATAACTCCTGTAATTGGAAACTCGGAGGTGAAACGAGTCTTGATAGACAATGGAGCTTCTGTTGATATCTTGTTTCACGATGCGTTTTTGAAAATGGGATACACCGATTCCCAGTTGACCCCCACCAACATGCTAATCTACGGATTTAATGGAATTGAATCCAAGGTTGAAGGCACTATTCAGTTGCCCATGACCATTGGACAGGAACCTAAGGAAGCTACTCAGATGCTGAATTTCCTTGTGATCAAGGCATCCTCAACTTATAATGCAATCCTAGGAAGGACTGGACTTCATGCTTTCAAGGCTGTGGCCTCCACATATCATATGAAGATTAAGTTTCCAACCCGGAATGGTGTTGGAGAACAAAAGGGTGATCAGAAGATGGCGAGAAGTTGTTATGTATCCGCACTAAGGGCTGATGGAATCGGGGGGCAGGTACTTCCGATCGAAGACATGGATGTCCGTGGCGATGATGAACACCGAGGAAAGCCAGCAGAGGATTTAATACCTATTCCTCTGGAGCTAGGTGATCCTGAGAAGGTGACTTACATTGGAGCCTCTTTGAAGGAACCCCTGAAGGGCGAGTTGATAGCATTCTTGCAAGAGAATGGCGATGTGTTTGCTTGGACAGCGGCTGATATGCCAGGGATTGATCCCCAACTCATAACTCATAGGTTGAATGTTGATCCCAATCAGAAGATAATACAGCAAAAGAAAAGGAACTTTGCACCTGAAAGGCAAGAGGCCATAAAGCAGGAAGTTGACAAGCTCTTAGAAGCTGGGTTTATCGAAGAGATTCAGTTCCCGGAATGGTTGGCTAACCCTGTGATGGTCAAGAAAGCCAACGGTAAGTGGAGGATGTGTATAGACTTCACCGACTTGAATGACGCATGCCCTAAGGATTGCTTTCCTCTACCAAGGATAGACATGTTAATAGATGCCACAGCTGGACATGAGATGCTAAGCTTCATGGATGGTTTTAGCGGCTACAATCAGATTAAGATGCACAAGGATGACGTCCCTAAGGTATCTTTCATAACTGACTTCGGTGTTTTCTGCTATCTTGTTATGGCTTTCGGTCTAAAAAATGCAGGAGCTACTTACCAACGACTGGTGAATAAGATATTCGCCCATCTGATTGGAAAAACCATGGAGGTCTATGTTGATGACATGCTAGTCAAGAGCCTGTTCAAGGCAGACCACATTAAGCACCTCAGAGAGGCATTTGAAGTGCTGAGGCACCATAAAATGATGTTGAATCCAGATAAGTGTGCCTTTGGCGTTGGATCAGGCAAATTCTTGGGTCTTATGGTTTCAAAGCGAGGCATAAAAGCCAATCCTGACAAGATCAAGGCGATCTTAGACATGGAGCCACCACGCTCTATAAGAGATGTGCAGAAGTTGACAGGCCGAGTAGCGGCTTTAGGAAGATTCATCTCCAAGTCTGGTGACAAATTCCTGCCTTTCTTTCAAGCATTAAAGAAGGTAAAAGATTTTGAGTGGACTCGTGAGAGCCAAGAGGCCTTTGAACAACTGAAGAAGTACAAGACTGAAGCCCCGTTGTTGGCCAAACCTAGTCCCGGAGAGACTCTTTATATATACCTGGCGGTATCCGAGCAAGCGTTGAGCGCCGTTCTCATCCGAGAAGAGAAGAAGGTCCAGAAACCTATCTATTATGTGAGCAAGGTGTTGCACGGGGCGGAGCTGAATTACTCTCCCGTCGAGAAATTCGCATTGGCATTGGTAACAGCCTCGAGGAAGTTATGCCCGTACTTCCAGGCACACAAGATTGAGGTCCTGACGGACCAACAGTTGAGAAACATTTTGCATAGCCCAAAGGCTAGTGGGAGGCTAATCAAGTGGGCGATTGAACTTGGAGAATTTGACATCACATATAAGCCTCGAACAGCCATTAAGGCTCAGGCATTGGCTGACTTCGTGGTTGAATGCACCATTAGCAACCAAGAAGTCGGGGGGCAGGAAATGATAACAACCCCTGAGAAGCAAGATAGAGATGGAGAACTTGAACCTGATCAGAAGGAATACTGGGTGCTCTATTTTGATGGAGCATCAAAAACAAAATCTAGTGGCGCAGGCTTAGTACTGCAAAGCCCCGATGGGTTCACAGTCGAATATGCTTTAAAGTTGGATTTCCAGACAACCAACAATGAAGCTGAGTATGAGGCCTTGATAGCTGGTCTAGGCTTGGCCAGAATCATGAGAGTCAAGAACCTCAAAGTGTGTGGAGATTCAAGATTAGTAGTCTCTCAAGTAAATGGTGAATTTGAGGCCAAGGATGAAACTATGGCAAAGTATCTGTGAGTTGTAAAAGCTGTCATGACTCAGTTTGACGAATGTTATGTAGAACACATCCCGAGAGAAGAGAACGTTAAGGCCGATGCCCTATCTAAGTTTGCTTCTTCTGAGATAGAAAACTATGAAGGGAGTGTTTACTTCCAGGTCTTGAAGGCCCCGACCATCAACTCAAAATTAGTGGCACCAATTGATATGGGAAGTTCTTGGATAGATCCTATCAAGGCACACCTTGAGACCGGGTGGCTCCCAGATGATGCCTTGGAGGCACGAAAACTTTCAGTAAGAGCATTGAGATACACCTTGATTGAGGGCATTCTGTATAAGAGATCATTTGTCATCCCGTACTTGAAGTGCTTGAGGCCTCAAGAGGCAAGGGAGGCTTTGGAAGAAGTTCATGAAGGAATCTGTGGGCAGCACCTGGGGGGCAGGGCCCTCGCTCACAAGATAACCCGCTTGTGATTCTACTGGCCAGAGATGCTGGCTGATGCACAGGATTATGTCAAGAGGTGTGACAGGTGCCAGAAGCATGCTCCGATTGTCAGGCAGCCGCCTGAGATGTTAACATCAGTCAATTCCCCCATTCCATTTGCTATGTGGGGGATGGACATTCTTGGGCCTTTCCCTATGGCATCAGCACAGAGGAAGTTTCTGATTGTCGCCATTGACTACTTCACCAAGTGGATCGAGGCTAAGCCTTTAGCCAAAATAACCACCAAGCAGGTTTCCCAGTTCTTTTGGGAGAACATAATCTGCAGGTATGGCATCCCACGAATCCTTGTGACGGGTAATGGGACACAGTTCAATAATGAAGAATTCAAGAAGTATTGCGAGGAGAATGCTATTGAGCTTCGTTTTACCTCGGTAGCACATCCGCAAGCAAATGGACAAGCCGAGGTGGCCAATCGGATCATCCTTGATGGACTTAAGAAAAGGGTTGAACGCTCAAGGAGCACCTGGGTAGACGAGTTACTGCCTATACTCTGGGCTTATCGCACTACTTGCAAGGTGACCACAGGAGCAACCCCGTTTCTGCTAGCTTATGGAGCTGAGGCAGTTGTGCCACTGGAGATTATGCATGCATCACCTCGAGTGGAGGCATTTGAACCTGAGACAAATGAAGAAGGTATGAAGCTCGCCCTGGATCTGATTGATGAAGTCAGAGACGAGGCAAATGCCAGAAATGTGGAGCATCAAAAGAAAGCATCCTTCTATTACAACCACAGGGTTAAGGAGAGGTTCTTTCAACAAGGTGATTTGGTTCTGAGGAAGATCGAGGCTTCTGGAGTTGGCCAGAAAGGAAAACTAGCCCCAAATTGGGAAGGGCCGTATCGAGTCAGGAAGACGTTGGGACGAGGATCATACAAGTTGGAGACCTTGGACGGGGTTGAGGTGCCCCGTACTTGGCATGCCTTGAACCTCAAGATTTATTATGTTTAAGTTGCCTCTGCGAGGATGTAGCTTTTTATTTATCTAGTAGGAGAAGTAGAAATAAGGTTCCATGAAACCATTCCAGAGTTTTGATGCCCCGAGTAGGACAATAATGAGTTATGTAAGGGTTTATCCCCCTTTTGAGTTATTAATGCAAACTTGTTTTCCATTCTATGATTCTATGTTTTGTTTACGTACCAAGCACCTGTTGAGTGTGAGTCTAGGGAGACCAAGTACCGAAAATAAATGAATATATGAATAAAACAAACAAGTGCATAAATAAAGACCCCGAAGGGCCAACAGTTAGGGTTACATCATTTAGACCGAATAAAAGTTTAATCACGAAGCACCGTGATTGAAATACTAGAAATAAAAGCCACATACGGCTAAGTTAGGCCATGCAAGGCCCGAAGCAATCCCAGCTACTCATCCGAGGAATCCTCCTCGCCATTCTCCTCCTCGTCATTCTCCTCCTCATCAGTCTCTTCCTCGCTACTCCCCTCATCACTCTCTTCCTCAGAGCTGTCCTCATCATGGCCCTTACCCGGTTCGGCTACCGCGACTGGTGGAGCTGTCACTTCCATTGCCTCAACCTCTTCCTCTTCGGAAGAGGAGCTATCTCCAACTACCTTCTTCGAGGGGACTGTTGGACGAACCACTCTCCCCTTCTGCACGGTCATAGGCCTTTTCCCTCGAGGATCTGAGGAAACTGAGCCATCCACAGCTGCTCGGACACCCCTCGAGCCGGAACCAGAACGACGATGACTTCCCCTAGAGCCGGAGCCCGAAGCCTGAGCTACCGGCATGGCCTCGGCGCCCGAAGCAACTTGACAATATGGACTTGGAAAGTCCCTCGGGAAAACCACAGCAGGATGCCTCTTACTCACAGCATTGATGGCTCGATCCCAGCCAACAGACATGATACCCGGGCGTACTTCATCGTCATGCTTATCTATAAGCTCAAAGAAATCCTCAGACTCCTGGTAAGCTTTCACCACTTGCTTGCAGTCTATTGCCCTCTTGTTATACAGGGAGTCATACTGTCTCTGGATAGAATGAGCATCAGCTTCAGCCCGGATGGCCCTGGACTCCAAGTCTTGATATTTCTCATCAAGAGTTGCTTTCTCCTTCTTCAAAGCCACATTCTCATCTCGGTATGCACGGCCTAGCCGAGTACTAGCTTGGAACTGGGCATTCGCCTGGAACAAAGAACCAATAAGTCAGTTATAATCACAAGTTAAGTAAAAATGCTATGTCTAGGAAGGAAGGTGGGAAACCTGATATAGAGCTTGAGCCCCGAGTTTCTCCGCCTCGTCAAATTTGTCCCCGGCTGTCACAGTCAGAAGGTCGGGGGGAGTGATGCTGAACTTGGACCAATCCAAGGCAGACTCTGGGCATCCCAAGACAGAATCTTGCTCACAAATTCCCCAACCAGGGATGAAGGGGGTCTTGACTCTCCCGTCAGCATTCCGTGATCTCTTCGAAGAGCATCCCGACAGGAACTGAGGGATCTTCGGCCCGGGTTGAATGCAAGCCGCCTCGGCTCTCTTGATCATCCTCCTAGTAACTTTCGGCTGGTTTTCGGGCCGATTGTCGATCTCCTCAGCAACTGAAAAGACAACAGAAAAGATATCGGAATAAGAACAAACAGGGTTCATAATATGAAGGTAAAAAATTACCATCAGCAGAAAGTAAGCTAAGTCCAGCTTCTACAAGTCTCTTCTCGGTTAAAAAAACTTTGTAGTGAGTACGGCCGTCGTCAGCAAGTAGTCGATCACGATCAAAAAGCTCCTCCTCGTCAAGATCACATACAAAATGTGTAGCATCATGCACTTCCCCAAACTTAGACATAAAGAATTGGCCCCAATCGCCACCACGCCATACCAGAGTCACGAATTCTCTGTCCCAGTAGTGATGGGAATCTGGGAATGAAAAAGCATTCACAATATGTGGAACATTGGATCTATGCTGAATAGTGACCCAACCCTTCTGAGCCTCAGAAGAATTCTTGGCGGCGAATATGCTCCTGAACATGGTAATAGTAGGCTCGATACCTAGATCTCGACATCTCAGCATAAAGATGATAATCAACCGCCATGCATTAGGATACAATTGGCAGGGATGAACCTGAAGCTCCGCCAAGAGCCTTATTATGAACTGGTCTACCGGGAATCTCAGACCTGCTTCTAGGGCACCTTTGTAGACACATAGCTTCTCTGGGTGCCAATTACAGGTTCTGTCAGCTAAGCCAGGGAGGCAAACCTTGATCACATCCGGAAAGCCATATAAGTTCTTAATATTTTCGACATCTTGCTTGTCGAACTTGGACGGACTATGATACGCAGCTAACTCAGAATTGTTGGGAAATGCATCCCTCATAGTACTTAACAAGTCAATTAAAGAATCAAATCGACGATCAATATATCTAGGGGGATTCAGTCGAAGATTACCTCGCAATGTTTTGGCCAAGGCTCTCTTTGCCATCGCTTCCGACATAGAGAATGACGAAGCTGGAGCGCGGTCGCCATCTGCCATCTTGAGCTTGAACGTGAAGCTAGAGCTTGAGAGCTTTAGAACTTGAGAACTTCAGAGAGAATTTTAGAAGTAAGAAGAAGTGAAGTGAATGAAAATGAAGGCTCCCCCCACTCTTTTATAGAAGATGGATGACCTTCTATATCAGGTTGAAACACAGCTTGGTTCGTGTTTGCAGGTCACCTATCGTTCATCTACAGAAAGATGGATTTTCATCTGCTATATCCGCCAATAATTATACCGGTATATATGATTCCGGGAAAGAAAAGAAGGATTTACGTAAAGATATAGTAATAAGCTGTGCCAAGGCACTCATCTGAGCTTAAGGAGCTAATTACGTTTAAGGAAGGTAGAATACAATCAGTTAGTCTTTGCTATTAAAGAGACTAATTATGCTCTGAAAGGAGGTGTACAACATCCATGATCAAGGACGTGATTCTCAAACGAGACTCCAGGCATTGCGAAAAGCTCCGAGAGGCACGACATAGCAACAATGGAGCACCTGTTGGGCGATCAAGAAGCACCCGGCAGGCAACTTGGCTCTCCTGGCAGCCGACCAGGTGCATCAAGGAAAGGTCTGGCCGACCTGGCTCTCCTGGCAGCCGACCAGGTGCATCAAGGAAGGGTCTGGCCGACCTGGCTCTCCTGGCAGCCGACCAGGTGCATCAAGGAAAGGTCTGGCCGACCTGGCTCTCCTGGCAGCCGACCAGGTGCATCAAGGAAGGGTCTGGCCGACCTGGCTCTCCTGGCAGCCGACCAGGTGCATCAAGGAAGGGTCTGGCCGACCTGGATCTCCCGGCAGCCGACCTCATGAATCCCTGAGATCAAGATCGAGATCGAGATTGAGGTTCTGGATCCCTAAGATCGAGATTGAGGTTCTGAATCCTTGAAAGTCACGGGTGACCAATATACTAAATTAGAGATCAAGATCGAGATCGAGATTGAGGTTCTGGATCCCTAAGATCGAGATTGAGGTTCTGAATCCTTGAAAGTCACGGGTGACCAATATACTAAATCGAAGATCAAGATCGAGATCGAGATCGAGATTTTGGATCCTTGAAAGTCATAGGTGACCAAAACACTTCCAAACAACTTGAGGCACCTGTCGAGCGATCAAGAAGCACCCGGCAGGCAACCAGGATCTCCTGGCAGCCGACCAGGTGCATCAAGGAAGGGTCAGCCGACCAGGATCTCCTGGCAGCCGACCAGGATCTCCCGGCAGGCAACCAGGATCTCCTGGCAGCCGACCAGGTGCATCAGGGAAGGGTCAGCCGACCAGGATCTCCTGGCAGCCGACCAGGATCTCCTGGCAGCCGACCAGGAGCATCTGGCAGCTGACCGGGAGCCACAAAGAGGCTCAATCTGACTTCCCGATACTCATTTTGGCACCCCCTATTGTTTGATTGAATCGTTTGATGGTTTTGCTGAAGGTTTCTCACTTTCCGTAACAAACATCGACCTTCGAATTAGCACCGTTTAGTGTCATTTTATGCCATTTAACGTCGTTTACTCAGACATTGAAACGTCGTTTAAGCATCGTGTGACATCATTAATGTCAACATGGATTTCCCGTCAACATGTCAGACGATCGAGAAGCACATGTCAGACGATCGAGAAGCACATGTCAGACGATCGAGAAGCACGTGTCAGACGATCGAGAAGCACGTGTCAGACGATCGAGAAGCACGTGTCAGACGATCGAGAAGCACGTGTCAGACGATCGAGAAGCACCCGGCAGGCAACCAGGATCTCCTGGCAGCCGACCAGGTGCATCAAGGAAGGGTCAGCCGACTAGGATCTCCTGGCAGCCGACCAGGATCTCCTGGCAGCCGACCAGGATCTCCTGGCAGCCGACCAGGATCTCCTGGCAGCCGACCAGGAGCACCTGGCAGCTGACCGGGACCCTTGTCGGCTGCCTCGTTGCTCGGAAGAGGTTAAAATTTTCCCGAATCTCCTCCGTTTAGCTTCGTTTAGCGCTGTTTAGTGCCGATTAACACCGATTAGTGTCGTTTAAGCACTGATTAGTGCCGATTAACACCGATTAGTGTCGTTTAAGCACTGATTAGTGCCGATTAACACCGATTAGTATCGTTTAAGCACCGTGAGTGCCAATTTATCCTTTCAACATTGTTTAACACTGTTTAAGCATTGTTTAAGGCCGTTTAGCGCTGTTTAGTGCCGTTTTATGCTGCTTAACGTTGTTTAAACATTGTTTAAGCATCGTTAAGACTGGTTAGTGCCGGTTAGCATCGAATTAACATTGTCGTGAACGTGTCGGTCGCTCCACGCTTCACATAAAGACAATACTCGTGAAACACTAGTGTACAAAGATAAACCCTGACCCGAGTCTCGAGTTAGACAAGTTAAACTTCAAGGAAAGCCTGATCAGCTTTCCTAGAAGTTGGGGGGCAAATGATATGGGCTAAAAGTAAGCCCTAAAGTCACATTTAATGTGGCATTAATTAGGCCAAGAATGGTCCAAACGTGGGCCCCACCAGCTGGGCCCAAAACCCTAATTATAATATTAATTTCGTAATTAATATTAAGGGTAATAAACAGCTCAGCAAATAAGAGTCAAACAAGGATATTACTCTTGCCTGACTTATCCTCCAAGATGCACAATTCAATATGGAAACTGATTCCTACAAGGAATAGATCTAGAACCTTCCTCAAAGACTTGCCCACCAAGTCTCCAAATCCTACCATAATTCTAAGGCTTCTCAGCCTATATAAAGGGCCTGACCCCTCATTCTCAGAACTACGTTTTTGGCTTGATTCTCGACCTTGAGATACGTAGGCACTCTGTGAGGACCGATTACAGTCTCGAACGCAGAAACAGCCATTAAAGCGCGAAGCTCAACCACCCTAGCAATAATAACAAATCGTAATCGAGATTTAGATCCACAACAGCATTTGAATACACTAAAGACTCTCTTAGGTGTATTTGAAACACGTAAGAGAATGTTGATGTATTATATGATTTTGTTATATATAAGTTAATTTCAAAAGAAATGTATAGTTTCTTTTTTTTAAAAAAGTATTAAAATATTATGTAACCCACCAATATTCTCTTATTATTTTAATATTATTTTAAAACACAATTTATTAGATTCTATATTATATTTTTTTTTAAAAAAACTTTTGATATTATTCGAAGTATTATATTACTTATATTTTGAATAATAATTTAATTTTTTGGTATTTTTTAGTATTAAAAGATAAATGTATTTAAATACACAAAGATTTTTCTTTTGTGTTTTTGAAACACGTAAGAGAATCTTGCTCCATTATATGATATTTTACTATATAGTTAATTTCAAGAAAAATGTATAGTCTTGTACATAGTCGTTACAATTGCCTTTTCGAACATCTAAAAGAATCTTTTAGATATATGTGTTTTGTTTATTAAAAAATGAAATTAATAATATTCATATGTAAAAACAATATTCTCTTACATGTGTTTGGTTACAAAATTAATTTATATTATTGAACTTAGAAGTTTATAAGATTAAGGAAAGCGTGTATAAAAAAAATGTTGATTATTTATAAAATGTTGAATATTTAAATTTCATTAGATTAATTGTTATTAATAGCAATTCATCTACTATCTACACAAAAAGAAATTAATATATTGTTATGTGTTTTTTAAAAATCTCATTTTTATAATTAAATTAAAACATGCTATTTCACCATAAAGAAATTATTAAATTTATTATTAATACTATTTCCAGATTCCATTTCATCCAAGAATCTTGTAAACAAGCAAGAAGGTATTTACACCAGTTATATTCAAAACATCGATCAAGGTTGCCTGAGAACTGAATTATTTTCGGATTAACATATCATGTTCAGAACCTTGAATAAGAATATTGCTCATCAAGACCCTTGGATAATCATTTGTTCTGAACATAAGTACTGAACCTAAACCCGTCTCTTTAATCCACACCTTTTGATCTTCTGATAGAGACAACAAAACTTATGATAGTAGTTCTGGTATGACTATTCCATTACAAACCTGCACATTAATATACACAGATTCTGTTTAGTGTTCCTTAAAACATTAACAAAATATATAAATTAGAAAATGAACACTCTTTACCGTAAGATTCTTAGTGTTGTTTGTGTGTTCATCTACTTCTTCCTTGACGCTAATATGCTTTTGTTCTTCTATCTAGGTATAGAAGTTTGATATGTCGTTGATTTGAATAAATGTATGCAATAAATTATTACAGAGAGGTGTGTTCAATCATGGATTCCCTTCCATATTTGAAAATATTAAATTATACAAATCAAATATTGATTGACATACTGTTTCTTTAAGTAATGCTACAGACCGTATTTTATACATAATCATTATTATTAGATTTATTAAAAATCTAAATATTGAATGCTCAGGACTGAGTCTTCTGGTTCTCTTGCTACGGAGGTTCTCCCTAGAACTTTACCCTATATTAGTATAGATACGAAAGTTGTTGTCCCGTATCACATACAAATGCAAACCACTTGACCTTTATATAAGCAATCTAAGAAATTCTTTTATTAATTAAGTCGATATTGGAATAGTTGTTGTACATCACCCAACCAACTACTTTCCGCCAATCCACAATAGTTGTGTTTTTTATAGAGAAAAATTATGTTAGTAAATGGAAATATGTAAAAATCAATATTTTTCCTCATTTATTTTTGTTTTTTGCAATTTCCATTGTTTACTTTATTCCTAAAATAAAATTTATGTTTAAAAAGTTATATATTTAGTAATTGTTATATAATAATATATAATAGAGACAAACTTGAGAGAGCTAAGCAATAAAGAAGAGAGGGATCATCTTATAATTCATATATAAAACTCACACATTACAAAGGTTTATATAGTGCTATGATCTTATAAGTTACAACCAATGGAAAGTCAAAGGTTACTCTAAGTTACAAGTAATGAAAGGCGAAAGGTTGATTCTATTAATGTGAGTGAAGATGAATAGCTAAAGGTCATCCAATAATACATAACACTCCCCCTTGGATGACATATACTAACATCATGCCTCGTTAAAACCTTACTAGGAAAAACCAAGTGGGAAAAACCCTAGTGAAGGAAAAAGAGTACATGTGTTGTATATTTAGTAAAGTGAAGAGTGTAACATATCTCCCCCTCATTTTAACATGACTATGAATTATCATCACATATCTCGAAGTTTCTGCATTCCAATCTTGTACACCAATTTCTCGAATGAAGAAGTAGGAAGTGCTTTTGTAAACAAATCTGCCGGATTTTCACATGAACGAATCTGATAAACATTAATTTCTCCTCTTTGCTGAAGCTCATGAGTGAAGAAAAACTTTGGATCAATGTGCTTCGTCCTATCACCTTTAATGTAACCTTCTCGAGTCTGAGTGATACATGCTTCATTATCTTCGAATAGAACAGTAGGACTTTCCTTATTGACTAAAAGACCACATGATTCTCGAATATGATTGACCAAAGACCTTAGCCATACGCATTCTCGACTAGCCTCATGTAGTGCCAATAATTCAGCATGATTTGAAGAAGTTGCTGCAAGAGTTTGCTTTGTAGACCGCCAAGATATTGCGGTATCACCATATGTGAATATGTAACATGTCTGTGATCTACCTTTGTGGGGATCAGACCGATATCCTGCATCTGCATAACCAACTAATTCCATTTTTGAGTCTTTAGAATAAAATAAACCCATATCCATTGTACCTCGAAGATTTCTAAAAATTTGTTTCACACCAGTCCAATGTCTTCGAGTTGGAGCAGAACTATGTCTTGCCAATAAATTAACAAAAAAAGCAATATCAGGACGTGTACAATTGGCAAGGTACATTAGTGCACCAATGGCACTAAGATATGGTACTTCAGGACCAAGAAGTTCTTCTCCCTCCTCCATTGGGCGGAATGGATCCTTTTTCTTTTCAAGTGAGCGAATAACCATAGGTGTACTCACGGGATATGCTTTATCCATAATAAATCTCTTAAGGATTTTTTCAATATATGATGACTGGTAGACAAAAATTCCTTTGGATAGATGTTCAACTTGAAAACCAAGGCATAGTTTTGTTTTGCCCAAGTCTTTCATCTCAAATTCTCTTTTCAAATATTCAATCATTTCATGAAGTTCATCTGGGGTCCCAATGATGTTTAGATCATCAACATAAACTGCAATTATAGTAAACCCCATTTTTTTTCCTTTTAATAAAAACACATGGACAAATTACATTATTAACATATCCATTCTTCAAAAGGTACTCGCTAAGGCGATTATACCACATTCGACCTGATTGTTTCAGCCCGTACAAGGATCTTCGTAATTTAATTGAATAAATATCTCGGGGTCTTGAAATATATGCTTCAGGCATTTTTAAACCATCCGGGATTTTCATGTAAATGTCATTATCTAGTGAACCATACAAGTAGGCAGTCACAACATCCATCAAAGTCATTTGGAGCCCTTCTAAAATTGATAAACTTAGTAAAAATCTTAATGTTGTTGCATCCATTACTGGGGAATAAATTTCTTCATAATCAATTCCCGGCCTTTGTGAGAAGCCTTGTGCAACAAGGCGTGCCTTATATCTCACAACTTCATTTTTCTCATTTCTTTTGTGCACAAATACCCATCTATATCCAACGGGTTTCACACCTGCAGGTGTTTGGACAATAGGTCAAAAAACTTGACGTTTTTCAAGTGATTTCAATTCTGCCTCAATAGCTTCTTTCCATTTTGGCCAATCATTTCTTCTTTTACATTCATAGATCGATCTAGGTTCATGATCCTCAATTTCTTCAAAAATGTCAAGTGCAGCTGCATATGCAAATATTTCATCCATGACAATTTCTTTTCTATTCCACCTTTTTCCTAAAATGATATAATTTATCGAGATCTCTTCATTGTCCTAAATTTCAGGTGTTTGATCATCCTTTGAAGACGTCTCTTCAGTGATCAATTCTATTTCATTTGGAATGATGTCGTTTGATGTACCAGCTTGTTTATCAAGTTTCCTTGATTTTCTAGGATTTTTATCCTTGGATCCAATAGGTCTACCACGCTTCTGGCGTGCTTTAGACTCATTTGCTAGCATGATTTTATTTTCTTCATCAGGAAGTTTTATTTTACAAGGAACGTTAACAACCGGTATATGTGACTTCGTCACTGTCTTGACATCAGTAAATGAATCAGGCAATTTATTTGTAACCTCTTGTAGGAGGATAATCTTTTGAATTTCAAGTTCACATTGGTTTGTGCGAGGATCATAATGAGACAGAGATACTGCATTCCACAAAATTTCTTGTCTTTCTTTTACAAATTTTGACTTATCTCCCCCTAATGCTGGAAAAACTGTCTTATCAAACTGACAATCAGCAAATCTTGCTTTAAATAAATCACCAGTCATGGGCTCCAAATATTTTATAATTGAGGGAGAGTCAAACCCAACGTATACCCCTAATCTTCTTTGGGGTCCCATTTTTGTTCGTTGGGGAGGAGATATCGGAACATAAACTGCACACCCAAAAACTCTTAAGTGAGAAATATTTGGTTCTTGACCATTTACAAGCTGCATTGCGGAGTATTTATGATAAGCAGTCGGTATTAAACGAACAAGTGATGCGGCATGTAATATTGCATGTCCCCAAGCAGTATTTGGTAATATTTTTTTCATAAGTAAGGGTCTAGCAATCAACTATAGCCTCTTAATAAAAGATTCTGCTAAACCATTTTGGGTATGCGTATGCGGAACCGGATGTTCCACATCAATCCCAATTGACATGCAATAATCGTTAAAAGATTGAGAAGTAAATTCTCTTGCATTATCCAATTGGATTTTCTTGATTGCATGATCTGGGAATTATGTCCTTAATCGAATTATTTGGGCAAGGAGTCTTGCGAATGCAACATTACGAGTGGACAATAAACTAACATGCGACCAACGTGTCGATGCATCTATAAGTACCATAAAGTACTGAAATGGTCCACTTGATGGTGTAATAGGTCCACATATATCTCCTTGAATTCTTTCCAAAAAGGATGGACACTCAATCACAACTTTCATAAGCGATGACCTTGTTATTAGTTTTCCTTGAAAGCAAGCAACACAAGAGAAATCTTTGGACAATGGAACAATCTTATTCTTTAGAGGATGTCCATTTGAATTTTCAATAATTCTTCGCATCATTGTTGAACCCGGATGACCTAAGCGATCATGCCACATAAGAAAATTTTTCGGGTTTGCTAATTTTTAACTCATTATCATGTGTGTCTCTACTGGATTAATAAAGGTATAATATAATCCAGATTTATATGATGGGAGTTTTTCTATTATTTGCTTCCTCCTAGAGACTATAGACGTGATACAAAGATATTCATCGCCATTCTCATTTGTTGTCTCAATATGATAGCCATTATGGCGTATATCTTTGAAACTCAAAAGGTTTCTTTTTGATTGGGTGGAGAACATGACATTTTCAATAAATAAATGTATACCATTAGGTAACACTATACTTGCTCTTCCGGAGCCTTCAATAATATCTGATGCACCCGATATTGTATTTACATTACCTTTAGCTAAAATGAGATGCGAAAAATATTCTTTATTTTTCAAAATTGTATGTGTTGTTGCACTATCCGCCAAACAAAATAATTCTTCATCTTTTGCATTTAATGAGAGGCTTCTGGCCATATTTCTTCACAAAGAAAATATTAAGTTTTAGAAAATGTTTCAAGACATTTCATTCATAATAAAAGAGAATACATAGCATTAGCTTAAGTAAAGTCATCCAATTCAAAGTTCAAACATAAACATTTAAATATTCATTAAACAAAGCAAAGTTTTAACATATGGCTTAATTATTGCCATCAACAGATTTGGCCATCTCTTCATTCCCAACTTTAAAGAAATCACCGACTTCCATGTGAGTGAGGCTCGAAGGATCAATAGAATCTGCACCACTAAGGTGTGTTTCAAGATGAGAAACTTTCAAGGGATCACTTTGTTGAGTGAAATTAGTTTCAACGTTTTTTAAAGAAGCTTGATAAAGGTCAATAAAGTGCTTGGAGGTACGACATGTACTTCTCCAATGACCTTTCATTCCACAATGACTACAAGTACTTTCACCCTTTTTAACCATCATACTTCCCTCGGGTTTCTCCTCATTTTTTGTCCATTTCTGGTGGTGGGACTTCCTTTTAAAGTTGGAGAGATTTTGTTGATTACGGCCTCGACCATGCCCAAAACCACGACCACGGGCAAGACCACGTCCACGTCCATATCCACGCCCACGCCCACGTCCAAATGGCTTATTATCTCCATATTCATTATTAGTCACCGCATTCACTTCAGGGAATGGTGTTGAGCCAGTTGGACATGCTTGATGATTTTTCAGCAAAAGTTCATTGTTTTGCTCAGCAAGAAGCAATACAGAAATTAGCTCAGAATATTTTGTGAATCCACGTTCACGATATTGCTGTTGTATAAGCATATTATTGGCATGGAAAGTTGAATATGTTTTTTCCAACATATCTTTATCGGTGATATTCTCGCCACATAATTTCAATTGGGATGTAATTTTAAACATGGCAGAGTTATACTCGCTCACACTTTTATAATTTTACAAATGCAAGTGTAGCCAATCATAGCGAGCTTTTGGGAGTATCACCATTTTTTGGTGGTCATATCTTTTTTTTAGATCCTTCCAAAGAGTTGATGGATCTTTAATAGTCAAATATTCAGTTTTCAATCCTTCATCAAGGTAATGGCAGAGGAATATCATAGCCTTTGCTTTATCTTGCTCAGAGGTTTTATTTCCCTCTTTTATGGTGTCACCAAGACCCATAGCACTAAGGTGGATTTCAGCATAAAAAATCCATGTCAAATAATTTTTGCCGGTGACATCAAGTGCATTGAACTCGAGTTTTGTAAGATTCGACATTATCACTAAAATATAATTCCAAATAGTGTCAATTTATAAAATAAGCATAAATACAACATGAGTTACCAAAAACATTATATTGACATGGATACGTATAATTTGATAACAGCATTCCATCAAGAAAATCATGCATAATTAAACAATTAGGCATATTAAACTTTGCACGCATATGAAATTAATCCATTTTGCTATTAGCTAAGGTTTATCTACTTTTAATTAGATAGAGATCTCAAGGAGCTTCAAGATAAGCAAATATAAACATGTTGCATGCAGTTTATTTGCTATATAAACTAAGAGACATAATACAAATAGTCAGTATATAAGGTTGAATTCAATTTACCGTATAAATGGAGACTGATTATAAAGACACAGTAGATTGCATTCACTACGACATAAGTGCTAATATGCAATGCTTTTCAAAAGTGTATCACTGAAAGTGTTTCGTTAGATATGAAATTTTGGCTCTAATGCAACAGAAACTGAACTGGTGTCGCATTACATATAATTTAGTGTTGCATATTACCCACGGTGTTTCACATAATGCAACACTAACTGCTGGCGTTGCATTAGATATATTTTAATTTTATAAAATGTTGATGTGGCAACAGTAGGGCCCACATTTCTGACGTGGCATTTGCTGATGTGGCATGTGTGGGCCCCACAATTGCTGACGTGGCAGATGTGGGTCCCACATTTGCTGACGTGGCATTTGCTGACGTGGCAGAAGCGTTGCATTAGTTGGCAATAGTGTTACATTTTCTGTTCTGACGTGTTGCATTAGCTAGTTTTTTAATTATTATAAATGTTGACGTGGCAGGAATGGGGCCCACTAATGCAGACGTGTTAGTGTGGGGCCCACATGGATGACGTGGCAGGCTCCCATAGATGCTGACGTGGCATGTGTGGGGCCCACAATTGCTGATGTGGCAGATGTGGGTCCCACATTGGCTGACGTGGCATTTGCTGACGTGCCAGAAGCGTTGCATTAGGTGACAACAGTGTTGCATTTGCTGTTCTGAAGTGTTACATTAGCTAACTTTTTAATTATATTAAATAGTGATGTGGCAGGAGTGGGGCCCACTAATGCTGATGTGTCAGTGTGGGGCCCACATGGATGACGTGGCAGGATCCCACAGATGCTGACGTGGCATGTGTGGGGCCCACAATTGCTGATGTGGCACATGTGGGTCCCACATTTGTTGACGTGGCATTTGCTGACGTGGCAAAAGCGTTGCATTAGGTGACAACAGTGTTGCATTTGTTATTCTGAAGTGTTGTATTAGCTACTTCTCTTATCGGATTGATGAATCTATTTTTTAAAATTATTTATTTGCTTAATGACCTTTTGGCCCTTCAAGTTTGCACATTTATACCCATAAAGCCGTACAGTTTTAAAGCGTTCCTTTTCATCCCTCCAACTTCAGAAATGTACCTTTTTGCCACAAAACGTCATCTATTCGTTCTAAAAGACGACGGTTTTGTGTCAAAAAGGCGACGATTTTGTGGCTAAAAGGTACATTTCTGAAGTTGGAGGGGCGAAAAGGAATGCTTTAAAACTGTAGGGCTTTGTGGGTATAAATGTGCAAACTTGAAGGGCCAAAAGGTCATTAAGCCTTATTTATTAGACGTTCCAATCGCACGGATGGCAAGATATGACGATTTTAGTGAAATGGTAAATTTATCAAAATTTGCTAGATGTATTTGGTTTTATAACGGTCAAACCGGTCAAAGTAGACTTTCCTTTTAACTAGTCTTGTCCCTAATGATGAATCTATTTTTTTAAATTATTTTTTTGACGTTCCAATCGCACGGATGACAAGATATTACGATTTTAGTGAAGCGGTAAATTTATAAAAAAATTTGCTAGATGTACTTGGTTTGGTTTTGTAGCGGTCAAACCGGTCAAAGTAGACTTTCCTTTTAACTAGTGTTGTCCCGAATGATGAATCTATTTTTTTAATTATTTTTTTGACATTCTAAACGAATGGATGTCATGATATAACGATTTTAGTGATGTGGTAATTTTTTATAAAATTTGTTAGAAGTATTTGGTTTGGTTTTATAACGGTCAAACCGGTCAAAGAAGAGTTTTCCTTTAACTAGTCTTGTCCCGAATGATGAATCTATTTTTTTAAATTATTTTTTCGACATTCCAAACATACGGATGTCATGATCTAATGATTTTAGTAATGTGGTAATTTTTTAAAAAAATAGCTAGATGTATTTGGTTTGGTTTTATAACGGTCAAACCGGTCAAAGTATAGTTTTCTTTTAACTAGTCTTGTCCCGAATGATGAATCTATTTTTTTTAATTATTTTTACGACGTTCTAAATGTAAGAATGTCATGATCTAATGATTTTAGTGATGTGGTAATTTTTTAAAAAATTTGCTAGAAGTATTTGGTTTGGTTTTATAAGAGTCAAACCGGTCAAAGTAGAGTTTTCTTTTAACTAGTCTTGTCCCGAATGATGAATCTATTTTTTCAAATTACTTTTTCGACATTCCAAACGTACGGATGTCATGATCTATCGATTTTAGTGATGTGGTAATTTTTTAAAAAATTTGCTAGAAGTACTTGGTTTGGTTTTATAACGGTCAAACTGGTCAAAGTAGAGTTTTCTTTTAACTAGTCTTGTCCCAAATGATGAATATATTTTTTTAAATTATTTTTTCGACATTCCAAACGTACGGATATCATGATTTAACGATTTTAGTGATGTGGTAATTTTTTTAAATTTGCTAGAAGTATTTGGTTTGGTTTTATAACGGTCAAACCGGTCAAAGTAGAGTTTTCTTTAACTAGTCTTGTCCCGAATGATGAATCTATTTTTTAAAATTATTTTTACGATGTTCCAAACGTACGGATGTCATGATCTAACGATTTTAGTGATGTGGTAATTTTTTAAAAAATTTTCTAGAAGTATTTGGTTTGGTTTTATAACGGTCAAAGTAGAGTTTCCTTTTAACTAGTCTTGTCCCGAATGATGAATTTATTTTTTAATTATTTTTTCGATGTTTCAAACATACGGATGTCAAGATCTAGCGATTTTAGTGATGTGGTAATTTTTTAAAAAAATCCCAAGATGTATTTGGTTTGATTTCGTAATGGTCAAACCGGTCAAAGTAGACCTTTCTTTTAAGCAATTTGAAGCTGAGTTTGAGTATGTGTTATGTAATTTTTGGGAAGTTTATCTATCAGTAGATTTGTTACTATTATTGTAACGTATGTGCTTGAAGCAGATCGTAAGTTATTGGCAAATGCTGGTTTTGGGATTGGAAATGTTGCAAAGTCTTTAAAACTCTCAAGTGCCATGAGGGAGTTACCATAGGTTGTGAATGGTATCCATTGGAGCAAAGTAAGGTTGCTACTTGTGGATGGGATGGTTTAATCAAGTACTCGTAAGATACTCCATATCTCTATTTACTACTAATAACGGTATTCATATGTTTTTTTTTTGATAATCCGGTGTCCGGGCCAGCTTACGCGCACCTCGACTAATCCGGAGGGCTACTAGCACACTCAACCCCCGAGCATGGTAGCCCACTTACTCCCGGAGCATCCCAGGGAATCGAACCCGTGACCTTCAAGGCGCAAGCCTTAAGCGCCACAGCTCAACCATCTGAGGCACCCCGTGGGGGTCGGTATTCATATGTTTGCCTTGCTATGTAGGAACTGGGCATGCAGACATGAATAGATTGTAAGTAATTTGTCATTGGGAAAAAAAGAAAAGAAAAAGAAGATATGCTGGTGTATTTTTTAAAACAACAAGAATTATACCTTACGCAGTTATGCTTTGATTTTTAAGTTTTAAATTGATATGAAATTGGATGTGGCATTTGTAGTGAGTGGGCGGTGAATATTCAACGCGACAGCTATGCATCCTATGTTCGCCATCACCCAATCCTATCATATTTTGCCATTGGTGAAAATTAATCAATTGGAAGAGAACGATATAACTTTATGCAGGTATGGAAAGCTTTCTTTTTAATTGTTTTTCCTGCACATAATTTGAAAGAACCAGGTTATGATCAACAATCTCAGCTATACTTGACCTTGGTTTACTTAATTGTATCTATGTTTACTGCAAAGACAACTGAATTATATTTACAAACCTTCTCTTAGTTGACAGGCAAGTGCCTGTCACATCTGGAGTTTGATTTTAAATTCTTATGTGGTCGAAGTATATAATCTGTTGCTGCTATAAAAATTTACACTCTAAATTCCTTAGTTGAAGAACTTCAATTTGAAGGAGGTTCCTTGAATACCGTATGTCATCTTGGATGACTTTATTTGGGATCTTTTTAACATACAACATAAACTGGACTTTGTTCCTCACCAGAAAATTATTGTCACTCGTTATATTCCAAAGTGGTTAGAAACTTACAGTTATGTAGAGATAAAGTGTGTAAATGTTGCCGAAGTCATAGGTAGATGTTTTGGGAGAAGTACAGTCTTATTTATACCTGGTTGCTTTAGGTCACAGGTGTAAATCGTATTTTTTATGTAGTGTGGTGTTTTTTACTTGGAAGACTATGAAAGTCATAATTTTGAGTACTTTATAAATCTACAATAGAATTTGTAATGATATAACACTACTAGAAATATGGGCAAAGGAGCAACTGATAAGAAATCTTCTAGTTTGAATTAGTGGTTACTTAATCAAAGAAATGTCATTTGTATGATATAAGGTCTCTTATAATGAAAGAAAAGAGACCTCTTTATTTAAATAAATGATTCTTTTTATAAAGGAATCTCTCTCCTTTCAGAAGAGGTCTCTTTGATAATAGTAGAAAAGAGATCTCTTTCTTTAAATAAATGATTCCTTTAATTAAGAAAGCTCTCTTCTTTTAAAAGAGGTCACTTAGATTAAAAGAAAAGAAACCACCTTATTTAAATGAATGATTATTTAATTAAAATAACCTTGCTTCTCTGAAAAGAGGTTTCCAAGCTCTGTTCTAAAAGTCACCTGATCTTCTACAAATACATTTTTTGAAAAATTGCAAGTAAATCGGTTAAAATCGGGATTAATCGGTCAAAAATCGGATTAATCAGTTAAAAATCGGCCACATTGGTAAAAAATTAAAAAATTCGTAGAAAAATTAAAAAAAAATCAAAATTCAAAAAGTATAAAATTGAATAATTTTTAAGAAAATCTTATTCTCATATACGAAATTAATATTTTAAACGGTTAAATCATGAATTTTATCAATTTTTTCTCTCATACTAACCCTAGTTCAAAAATTAGATCTTAAAATTTATATTTACTTAATAATGCTATATATTTTAAATATATTTGTATAAATATACGATATTTATTCATGTATAATCGAAATAATAAAATAATTACATATATTAATAATATTTATATTTAGAAATAATATTAAATTAGTTCTGATTAATGATCCGATTAATCATTCCGATTAATCCCTGATTAACCGATTAATCCCTGGACTATGCCTCCACCGCTTAAGTTTACAACAGTGTTTCCAAGAAATAAAACCTCATTATTTATATAAATGATTATTTATTTAGTATTATATAATTAATTATTTAATTGAAATACGTTATAAAAGTGACATTTTTTTTATTATTTTACCTTCCAGGCCGTTTTACATCTTCAGAAGATCAGTACGTACATATACCAATTGTTTAGTTAATTAGGTCATTTTCAATAGCAAGGATCAATTGGGCCTATCAATCGTGTGGCAGTTTCCTCAACCAGAGTAGCATATTCTTTGTTCATCAACACGTTTATTCAATTGTTAGTTTGTTACGGATCTTTGCTCACCCTATTCACTGGTAAGAATTACTCCTACTATGATTTTGACATTTTAATTTTGTTTATAATGATTTGGAACTATTGAATTGTCAACCTTTATTGCTATAGTTGAAATGTCATCACAGTCGATCCTATTCCCCACATTAACCTGCTTTTATCGTTACAGTCTCTACTATGGTTAATAGCTTGTCGGTAACTTTTTTATGATTGTTTAGTTTGTGGAATTATAGAACAGTATCTAACTGGGTTGTATTGAATTCATCACCATAAAGGAAGTAAAAATATATAAATAAAAATTAAATAACTTAACCTTTTCAATGTGCCCAAAAGAGATGCTAGGTTCACAACCCACTCCCGCTTGCTTATATTTGGCTCAAATTTAAATGTGACCGGGACATTTTCTGACAAGTGACAATCTTTGGAATCATGGTATGATTTTGGTTATTAAGGTGACAATATATTATTGTATCCCCTCTGTATGAAGAAACATTGTCCCCATCGATTTATACCATGTTGTCGTACCAGAAAGTTAAAGGGCTGTGGGTTAAGGGTGGGGTTACACATACAAATATTGTGTCTGAAGGTGTCAGCTGGACAAATAGAAAATCTGATTTAGATCATATTGGTTGCTCATGTCCAGTGAAGGAAACAGTGCACAATCTGGATTCTATTTTAGGGAGTAACATAAGACTTTGTTATTTCATTCTGATATAATTGCAGAAAAACATGGTGCTTCTGAGCTTCACTTCTTTTTCTTTTTCTTTTTTTTTTTGCTCAAAGGCTTTCTATATGAATTATTTATAACCAATAAACTTAACTAATGCTCTATTGGGATAATTTGATTTGCGAGGTGTTATGGGGTTGGAGTTGGAATTAATTATAAAAAATGATAAAATATGAGGTCACCGATGAGGCATGCCCCATACGTCACTAGTCCACCAGCCTATTAGCATATTATCAAATGCATTGGCATGCTACTTTTCGTTAATAACTTAGATATGAGTTATTAGATATGAATGTAAACAAGAGAAATTAAAATTAATATGGCAGATGTTACCGGATGCTTAGGATATGTGATTTTGAGTTGTACTCTTAAACTTGTTTGATGGGTCATAGAAGCCAAAAAATGTTATTCGAGAAGTTCTACTCGACTTAAATCAACATGGTTTTAAGTTATTTGTGTCATATGGCATAATAGAGTTGCTACTTTTTTTTATAAGAAGGTAAAGAGATCAAGAACCATCACTGTTGTTTCATAGGCCTTAACTCTTATTTTACTTTTTTACTTATTTTATCCTGTTTACAGTGTCGATTTTAATGTTGAGGAATATAGTTGTGAATCATTGGGTGAGTATTCTCTTCCTGTGATTGGTGTCTGATAAACCCACAAGGTTAGGGGTGGACGAGGGTAGGCAGCAGGGGCCTTAATTCATGACAATTTTTGTATACAGAGGTTGTTTTAACTTTTAACATCTTACACATATAAAGCAGACAAATATGAGAGTTTTACTTTAACTTTAGAGCTTTAGATAGTAAATCACAGCATTAGGTTCTTTTATTTATCATAACTATAAATAAATTTGTTGCAAATAATTTATGCACCAAAAGTTTCCTAGAGGGCTAAATTAATCCATGCAATCGATATCACCATTTATAGTCACCATTTATAGTGACTATAAATTTATAGTCACCATTTATAGTCCCCGTTAAGAAACAAATTATTTTACTTCTCAATTGTCACCAAATTGTGACGGGTATGGTTGAGTATCAAACTAGTTTGACAGAGGGAATCGGGCCAGGATGCATTAGTCCAATGCCATCAATTGTTAGTATATATCATTTCACAATTTGTGCAACAGACATATTTCATTCCTCACTTTGTGCATTACAGAAGAACTTCAGGACTCAATTTTTCAAGAACTCTGTAGATTAAAGTCTAATATGGATAAAGCAAAGTATTTATAAGCCATATCCATCGCACAAGGCTGCTGCACCAGCCATGACTGAGGTAGGTGCTGATGTACGCAACCTGCCCATATTAGAAAGAGGCTGTTTCCACAATTCAAACCATGACCTGGCAGATCGCTAGTGGATACTAATACTTGGTAGCAAATCGCTACAAGACACTTGGATACTACTATTTTTTTTATAGGTATACAATTCTTTAGAAGATACAGAAAACATGCAGCATAAAAATTACAAATGTACAACAAATAAACCCAGAATAAATACCTTTCTTCTTTCCTTCTCGGAATAAGGTGAATACCATTTAGTCAACCTCACTTTCCCTTGTCTGCTTATGAGAAGCACGAAATGAATCTGAAAAGAATAGTTGACCATTAGTATGGCTTATACTAAACACACAGAATCTGACCAAAGAATTGAACACTTTGTACCACTCTGCAATGTGAAGTGTAAATAACAGTATAAGTACTCGAGATTTCAAAAGCTTTAACTTCCCAATATTGTTGACTATATGTTTGTTCATAAGCTTTAACTTCCCAATATTGTTGACTATATGTATGGTGTTCTTCTAGCTTATCCAACTTTATCACCATTTATAGGTGTACACCTTCAACTCCATTTTTATGATTACTTTAATATATAATTTTAGTGTAAAATTCTGATGTGTAGAAATGGATCGAAGTTGGATAACAAACACGAAGCCCGGTGACCCACAATATATGGCTGGTGTGAAAGATTTTATCAATTTTGCCATCAAAAATAGTAATGACAATGATAAGATGCCTTGTCCTTGTTTCATGTGCCATAATTTATTGCACAGAAGAGTTGATGAAGTACTCAATCATTTGAGTAAATGGGCATTTGATAGAACATATATCTATTGGACTTTTCATGGAGAAGGTAAGGGAAAAACACGTATTGGTACTTTTATGGATGGAACAAGTGATGATCCTGTTGTTAATGAGTCTGATAGGTTAGAGGACATGTTGCAGGCAGTTGGAGAAAATTTTGATAGTAATCCGTCAGTAGTTGAGACTTTGTTAAGTGATTATGAGAAACCATTATATGCTGGTTGCACAAAGTACACAAAACTGTCTATTTGAAGGCTGGCCATGGTTGGACTAATGCAAGTTTTACTGCGTTACTGGAAGTGGTGAAAGACATGTTACCTGAAGATAATGTTCTTCCTAGCGGTACTTATGAGGCTAAAAAAATATTGTCCACAATGGGATTAGGCTATGACAAAATCCATGCATGTCCGAATGATTGTATGTTATATCGTAATGAATTTGAATCTTTAGAAAATTGTCCTGTGTGCCATGCCTCGCGTTACAAGAAAAAAGCAGGAATACCAGCTAAGGTTTTATGGTATTTCCCAATAATACCAAGATTTAGACGTTTGTTTTCGAATCCAGGACATGCAGAGAAGTTGACATGGCATCATAATGGTCGTATGAAGTATAATTTACTTAGACACCCTGCTGACTCCCCGCAATGGAGATTTATTGATGAAAATTTCAATGAGTTCGGGAAAGAAGAACGTAATCTACGCCTTGCATTATCTACTGATGGTATGGTACCTTCTAAGTTAACTTCAAGTGGCTGTTGAACTTGATTGTCTAAAGCAATTTCTTCAGCACTTTTTTCTTCTTCAACCTTTTTGCACCTGTTATGCTTGGACAGTATTGAACTAATTTAAGAGTGGGACAAAACTAATAAAGCCCTGCTTCTTTTTTTTGTTGATAAATTGAAGCCCTGCTTTTCAGTTTATCAAACTCGGGTTTACTTAATATTTACCAATTTGAACCATTGCCCTACACAAATTTCATCTACCATTGTGAGCAAGAATTTAATTAAGTGGCCATAAGAGAGTTCACTATCTCTTAATCAACAACTTCAGTGAAATTAACCACACCTCCTTCAGCTTCTGGACCATAAGCCCAACTACACAGAAGAAACATGCAAGATCACCTACACTTATACCAGCAAGCACACAATAATAGTAATCATAGTGACCTTCGTTGATATTGCTGGGTACCCAACTCATATTACCACCGCTTGTTGAAATTTTACCAACAGAAGTTTTCGTGAAATAGAATTTCTGGTCTATGTTAGATAGTGCTGAGATTCTAAGCAACCATAGAATCTGTTAACAAAGAGGATTGTCCATGGACTGCGATTTGGAAATTAAGTATTGTCAAAATACGAGCAATGCGGAAGTAATAAACGGAACTATTATTACTATCATTTTATGCACCAAACAGAGTCTGCTCTACAGTTTTATATACAACTGCTAGCAAGTACTTATTATTACTGTCACTCTTTTGATCTAATTATTCTTTTTGGAAGAAAATCGAATTTATTTCACCCGCACTCACTATACTATTATTGAGCTGACTGATTATTTGCTTATTTTATCCATAATAATATGCTGCTAATTTAAGTGTTTTATGCTACAAGTGATTATGACTATCCTGACATGAATAAATTTCTGTTATGCTTTCTCTCTGATGGTTTTGATTTAGGAGCTTGTTAAATTGAAGTTGTCCTGAAATCCAAAGCGGCAAACACCTCAATGAAAATTATGAAAAGATGAAGCTTACGCGTACCCATGTCACTATTACAGCACTTGGTTAAGCACTGGTTATATTATCTCCTGCACATTTTTACACTTAGCATTCAAGAAAAGAGGACCTCTGAATCACCTAGAATGTCAGAATCTATAAATCGCTGATAAGAGTAGTTTAGTTATGCTTCTTGTTACGTTAATGTTGCTCACATGACCATCTGATTAGTTACATTATTAATTCACTTTTTCTGGAATTATCAATGTGGTCGCATTATTCTATTCTATTTTCTTCTCAATTTGCATTTTTTATCCAAAACGCTTTTATTCTTGTCAAGCTATAAATTGAGCTTTCTTTTCTGATCAGTTACATGTGACACTAACCATATCTAAAATTATGCAGAAAGGGTTTGATATACCAAGCATTAGTAAATCATGGATCTTAAGGAGAGCTTCCATTCGTTTTAGGGCTTTTAAGACTAGATTAAGGAAGTTTTGGGTTCACAAATCAAGCGGAAAAATAAGGAAAACCGTGCCATGGAAATATCCTTGGATAAGTCAAGTTGATTGGGATAAATTTGTTGAATACTGTACGAGTCCTGAGTATCAGGTAATATTTCATTTTTTTACTTTTCAACAATTAATAATTGTGTATGTATATTAATAATGAAAGACATTGTATATGAAAGAGTTGAGTAAAAAGAGTAAAGAAAGATCTTTGCAAAAGAAAACAAGCTATAGAGGAGGTTGTCGAGGCTACTTATATTATGAGGAACAAATTGTAAGTTTTAAATAATTGGGATACAATATTTAAGAATGACCTTCCAACTATTAACTCTAATTTCTAACATCTTTATATTATAATTTCAGATAAAAGAACTTGAGAAGCAAAAGATCCATGTCACACAGGTACCTCGACATTTAGTATGGCTCAAAGCCCATGCAACAGAAGAAGATGGAAAGTTGTTGTTTAAGAATCCTGTCGATTTGGAAATTGCCAAAGCAATTGTAAAAATCTGATACCCATACTACTATTAAAATCGACAACATACTACTATTAATACAGACAAGATACTTTTGTATGCATGATATTTACCGTTATATATTCGCATGCCTTACTCATATTCCTCTTTGTTAGAAAGCATTGGAAGCTCAATCTGAAAGAGGTGAAATTTTCACTAAGGGTCGGAATGATATATTAGCGAAGGCAATCAACAAGCCTGAGCAGGGTGGTCGTGTAAGGGGTGTCGGGTCAGGTGTTACAAATAAGCAATACTTTGGGTTTAACCAACCAACACCTCCTAATCAATTGCGTGCTGAACTCATTCATATGAAAAAAGAGATGGAAAATATGAAAAATAGTCAGAATCTTATGATGTCTTTCATCATGTCAAGCTCTTCTATTAATCAAGAACAGTTGAGGCAACTGATGTCCAACTTAGGTAATAGTTCTTCTAGTCCACTTGATGAGAATTTACGTGGTTGTCAAGGGTTAGATGGTTCTCGATTTGGTGGTTTTAGTGGCCAACACAGTGGTTTTGATAAACAATTTTGTTCCTCTGGATACCAAGGGCCAGAAAATGCGAGAGTAGGTGGCTTTATTGGTCTCCTTAATGGTTATGGAGACCAAGGGTTAGGTGATGCTCATTTTGGTGATTTTGTTTTAGCTTCGCAGCCACGGCAAGAGGACATTGAGCCCTACCATGTTGCTTGGCCGGAACAGCCCCAATCCAGAGATGATCAAATCAATGATTATACTTTTCCCGAGGTATTAAGGAAAGCATTTTTTTTATTATAATTATTTGTTTAAATATAAATGTACATGTCTTCTTATTATAAAACTCCTTGTAACACATATATATTTGATGCATATTTATACGATTTAGTAACAAATTTTCCTCAATGTGAGTTTTTTATTTTGTTAGGGTCGGAGTCCTTGTTCTCTAGCAATTCAGGGTGATAAAGGAATCCAAATAGTTGCTACAGGAGAGGTGGAGGTAACATCTGAAGTAATCCACATACATAATGTTCGTGTTGGGAATGGTTTTCGTCGTGTCAAGGTTCTTGAAGAAATAGTGTCATCAGCAGAATTGCCATGTCCTACCGAAGAATTTACATTTGTCTGTCAAGCTATGAAAAGTTTTGTCCCATGGCCTGTTCAATTAATCTTTCCAAAGGTAGAGGTACAAAATATTATTGTTCAATTATTTGATATAATAGTTCACTCATACTTTACGTTTTTAACAATTTTGTTTTGTTTTTTTTGCTTTATTTGTTAGGGTGATAAACACCAATCGCCTCCTTTTGCCACCCCATCCCCACAAACACCATCATCATCACAAGCATCAAACAATAAAAAGTATGTGATTACAGATAAGGATCAAGCCAAGTTGACTACTAGTTTGTTACGAAATTTCAAGCGTGAAGCTATGAAAATGAAATTAAAGGATGCTTTCATTTCAATTACAATCCCACCAAATGTGTATGGTCATCAACACATTGTTTCTATCGATTATGAAGACATGCTCGATTGGTGCTTCCAAAGAGAGCTTGGTGCAAATCACATGTCCATTTTTATGAAGTAAATGCTTGTTAATTACCTTTTTGATCCTTCCATTACCTAATTTAACTTTATGATTTATAATATGCACGTGCCTATATGTGCAAGGTACTTGAGCGAAAAGTGTCAAGAAGAGAGTATATCCGGGATGTATGGATTTTGTGATTTCAATTATCTATCTCCTTTGACACCAATCAATGATGATGAAGAGCGAGTCGATTATTTAGCTCGTGTTTTTGCTCAAAGTGATGGAAGGAATATTAATCAACTTTTCTTCGCACCGTATCACGAGAAGTAAGTGTGAAAATTAGTCAATTGATATGATATGAATGTTAATAATTTTTTTATTACTAATAAATTACGTGTAGTCGTCACTGGATGCTGGCAGTCATTAGTCCATGGAATGGAACTGTGTTTTGGCTTGATCCTGCAGGAGCAGAAAATGATATTCGTGAATTTGCCCAAACCATCATTAATGAGTATGCACGTAATCACATTTAAATATATATATTGTAACTTTTTATAGTATTATAATCATAACTTTATTTCTTGTCAATTTATTAGTGGAATCAAAAGGTTTAGCCTCAAATATCGAACAGATATCAAGAAACTTAAAAAGAATCCGAAAATTAAGTGGAATAAACCAGAGGTATGCCATTCTTATCTTAAATCATTTTATATATTATAATATATATGTTAAGATTATTGATTTAATATCTTGTATGATATAGTGTCCTCGTCAAACCGAAGACTCTGTGGATTGTGGATACTATATTTGTCGGTACATGCTTGAAACTATAGAAAAACGACGACAAGGAATTCCTGAACAGGTATTGTTATTTTTCAGTATATCTTTTGTCTTGCATACTATATAATGTCGGATAAAGAAATTTTACTAGTAGGGTATGTAATATATTGGAGAAATCACAAGAATAGTTCTGGTTGCACAATTGTTATTTAACTTGAGCTGTAATAGGAGGAAATGTGATTGTTATCAGCTGGATGTAATAGGAGAAAATTGATGCACGAATATAAACAAAATTCTGAAAAATCTGTAGAAAAATTCCAAATTCTGCACGATTGAAGAAATTTTCCTAGATTCTGCCAAAAAAATGCTGCAATAATTTTATGAAAAAATCAATAGAACATACTCAGATAATGCACTAGTTTGCTGTAAAAAATTCTAGATTCTTTAAACAAAAATCTACATAAAGTCTACTTAAAACTGATCACTAAAATCTGGTTCTAGCATAAAATTTATTAAATAATGTGAAAATAATAAATGTGCTATCAAATAGAATTAATACAACAAACCAAATTTTTTGTTATGTGCAATCTCACTGGATAGAAAATCAGATTAACAAGTTAATGACCAATACACTACGCATAGTTGTATGAATTGTTTCATCCTTTTTTTTTTGTTTATACAACTTTACACTACGCATATATATATATATATATGTATATGTATGTATTGCATTCTCTAGTTAATGTGGAAATTTATATGCTTATTTTGTAATATTTGTAGTACTTTGGTGGAGCTCCAACAGCCTATTCTCAAGTGAAGATTGACGAGTTGAGGGTCATGTGGATTAAATTTGTGCAGGAGTACAAATTAGAGGATGGGGAGGGCTAATCTACATTTTTTGCTTTGTTTAGAACCTTAGTATGCTTCCACTAGTAAACGTTTATATGTTGAAACTTTGTACACTTTTAAAACAATGATACTATATTACAATTGATTTTTATTTTCAAATGAATGAATGATTTGTCCAATATTTTACTGTAGTGTATTTGGCATGTGGATATATAAATCATATATTTGTGTATATATATATATATATAGTAACTATTGCACAGGTATACATTTTTTAAATGAATAGGAAAGACACCACATTTTAGAGATAAGTAGTTTTTTTAAAAACGTAGAAAAAAGATCACTTTTTAGGTAAAAGTGCTTTTGTTAAATGGAATCAAAGAGACTACCTTTCGGATATATGTGATTCTATAAATGAAGTTATGGAAATCACCTTTTGAAAATATGTGATTACTTAATAAAATCAAAGAGATCACTTTTTTTGAATAAGTGATATTGTTAAACGACCAAAGAGACCAGTTAATCGAGATAAGTGATTTCTTTTCCTTCTACCTAGGTAACCATTGATCTTACATAAGTGGTCTCTTTTTCTAATTTTAGAAACCACTCCATTTAAGCGGTCTCTTATCCTAGGAGACCACTGACCTAGACATCACCTTATAAGGTGGTCTCTAAATAGGTTTTCAGGTGGTCTCTGAATCTATTTTTGTACTAGTGTAATGAATGAATTCTAAATTAATGTACTGAAAAACAGTAACATTATGCTTAGGCTAGTAGGCAACCAATCTCATGGCATACATGCTATATATGTCCTCAGATCAGTCTTCTAATCTCTAGTATTGGACTTCTAATTTTTATAATTTTTCCCCTTTTCTGAGCAGGGGATTTGATAAGTGCATATTTTTGCATATTTTTATTACCTATTTATTGCTTGAACTCGTATTTTAATAATTTATTTTGTTGCATTTCAGGAAATTCGTGAATAAATAAAGAAATGGCAAAATAAAGAAATAAAGAGCAAGGAAGGGAAAAAGAGGAAGAAAAAGAACTTAGATGAAAAAAGGAAAAAGAATTAGTAGCTTGGTGGAAAGGGAATCTTTCAAGACACGTGGAAGGTGGAGATCATCCCAACACACTAAATAAGTGTATGGCCAAGATCTACTCTACAAAGCTTAAGGGGGAAGAAAACATTTAGATGGCTAGGATTTCTCCACCACATTAAAAGATGTGTGGTGGGGATTAACCCAACAACACACCCCTTAACCCTAATTCTTATCCTATAAATACCCCCTCACCCCCTTGTAATTATTAACTTAGATTTTAGGGTAGCTTTAATTTTTTATTTTTTTTAGTTTCAAATCTTGTAAACACTTTTTATTTTAATGCAATTTCATTTCCTTTAATTTCTTGTCTTGCTCTTTCGTTATATTTCATTACCTTCGTTATTTTCGTAAATCCATTTAGTGGACAAAGTAGCGAAAAGCTAACCACTATGGGTTGAAAGTAACGATTTTATTTTCTTACTCGTAGTTATAATTTTAGTTAATAATCGTAATATTGCCCCTTTAAATTTCCATTTTATTGTGGGTCATTTTAATTCCAAATCAAATCCTCGTTTTAGTATAAAATTTTAATTTCGTAGTTAAATTTTATTTTCGTATTTAATTTTGCAAAAAAAAAACCAAAATATTAGTTTTATAATTTTTTAGCATTTGTTTTCTGTCCCATTTTTTTTATTCGAAGCCTTATGTTTTTCTCCCCTGTTTTAGCTGTTTGCTTTTATCACCGAACCCAGCACATTTTCAGTCCAAATAAATTCACTTCCATTTTTCTTACCTTCTTCGATTAGAACAACTTCTCCCCGGTCTTCTTCATTTCAAACCCAACTCAACCAGCAAACCCTCTCTTTCTCCTTCCCTTCTTTTCCTTTCGTTACAAAACCCATCCATCTCTTCCTCATGTTTTCTCTGTTTATTTGTTTTTAATTCGTAGCTTTTGTTTGACTTCTCCCTGTTCTTTCCTTTTAATCGCTGCTCCTTCTTCTTCCTTCGTCTTCTTCGAACACAAACCCCCAACCCCTGCTTTGTTTCCTTTTCTAGTTTTGTTTTTGTTATGTTTTTATTTCCTGTTTTATTCGATTCTATTTCCTGCGAGTTGACTCGAGTTTAGTGTTGAGTTTTGGTATTCGTAAATGAGTTCGCTGTTTTTGTTACTGAGTCATTCGTGTTGCTGGTTTTGATTGTTGGTTTTGTGGTTTATATGTTGCTGTTTGTCTAGTTTATTCAGTTCGTTGCTGTCTCGTTGTCATTGCTCTACTGTTTGTGTTTAGAATTTCTATCGATCGCTGTTTTAGAATCTGTGATTTACTGAGTTTCATTTAAATCGTTTCTCAATTCATACTTGTGGGTTTGCGGTGTTATCATTTGTTGAGTTGTTCAGTTTTGTTGAGTTTTGAGTTAATTTATGAGTCGAGTTTGCTGGTTTAGGCTTTGTTTATGCTCTTGTGTTTGTTGTTATTATGCTACGTTCGATTTATAGCTGAGTCGAGATTGAGTTACTTGGTTTTTGCTGATTGTTTCGTTTTCAAAATTCGAGTATGCAGTCTGTTCTTGTTTAATTTCTTGTTTGTTTTCGTTGGTTTTTCGTTGTTTCGAGTCTTCGTTGTTTATTCGTTTTTCTGTCACAGTGTTACTGTATTTTAGGTGTTACTGTGTTCGAGTACAAGTTCGTGTATGAAGCTTGGTGTTATCGTTTGCTGAGTTGTTGGTTAAAATGAGAATTGTTGCTGCTTGTTGTTAGTATTGAGGGACTATGTGTTCGTTATCTTTTTATTATTGTCGAATTTTGAGTGCGAGTTTCTTTTAATTTCGGTGATTTGCTGAGTTTGCCAAGTAGTCATGTATTTTGTTTTGTTTATTGTGAATTGTTTACTTACTTGAATCATTGCTCGTTTAATTTCCAAGATGGGAGTTTGTGTACTTGTTGCTTGGTTTTTGGCTAGTTAGATTTACAAAAGAATCATGTCAAATTTCTTTTAAAAATTTATGTAAATAAAATGTTTTTATTAATTTAGTTTAGTTTTAAATAATTTAGAATAATTTAGTTTTAATTAATTAGTTTGAACTAGATTTCCTTTTTAATAGTATAAAACCGAATTTTCCAAAATCCAAATCGTTCTAATTCGATTAAATTGAAAATTAAGGATTGCGAAAATAAAATAGTCTATGTGGATCGAATCTAAAATTACTAAAACGAGATTGTGCACTTGCAATCATATTTATTTTTAGCACATCAAGTTTTTGGCGCCGCTGCCGGGGATTAATTATTTTTCGCACCTTAGTTTTTAATTTTTCGGATTAGCTCTTTTCTCACCCTTTTTCTTGTTTGCATTTTTTTCGAAGAATTTGGAGGAAAATTCGGGAAACTTGGATTAAAGCGGAAGAATTTTCTCGGAATTTTGGAAGCTTTGCTTGGGTAACCCGTATCTCTCTCCTCTTTCGTTTTTTTTCTTTCTTTATTTAGAAAATCGAAAAAAATCGAAAATTTGAAAAATCACAAACAAATTTGAATATTTAAAATCCAAAAAAATTAGTTGTAATTACATAATTATTGCATCATGAATTTAATCAATTAGGGCACATCATCTAGATTTTTATTTTCTTGTTTTTAATTTTTTGTATCTTATAATTGTGATGATCGCTGGAGGACCCCAAGGTACGTTAAATTCTTTCTTTTCTTTAGTTAGAGCACGTAGTTAAGTATCCATAAATGTTTATAGTTTTTTTTATACCTCTTTGTTTGTTGTATCATTTTGTAAATAAATCTTAAGGGCAAAACCTCTCAGAAGATAAGGGAAGGGATTTCATCACTCTTTCCTTAGCCCAAAAACAATTTAATTTTTCATTTTACATACCATAGCCTTTAATAAAATTAATTAGACGTTTGCCCCAGGAATTTCGCGCTCAATTAGGAAGGTACCTAAGAAACAAAGTAATCATTAATTATTCCGACTCTTTGGTGTCTAGGCAAGCGAAAGCTTACCTGGCCAATTAAGATTTGGTGTCTAGGTTGGTGTTTAGCCTCTTGGCAATGCTTGCACCTACCTGGCCATATCGGTCCGAATAAATTTTGATTTACCGAGTTTTTGGTGGTCCTTGCAGTAAGGAGCAAGGTCTAGTTATTTTATTAAGGAACCCTAGGGTAAGATTTTTTTTTCTTTCTTTTAATTTTTTTCCCTTGCTTTTTGTGTGTTTATTTTATCGCACTTATTTGCTACGTGTTCCCTTTCATGGTTTATGCGAACTATTTGGATTAGGGATAATTTTTCTAGACTAGTGGATCGTTCGAGATTTCTTTCTCTTCTGATTCCGAGTCTTTAGATAATTCCGAACCAATAGTAAACATGGCATGTCTCTTAAGGACCGTTGCTATCGCACTCGTTCTGCCCAACCCTCGTGTATCACTCTTCCTCCCGTAAATGGTAATAATTTCGAAATCAAAGCTCAACACATTAGCATGTTACCCAAATTTACCGGGAGTGAAGGTGTGGACCCGTATCTTTTCATCCATGAATTCGAGGAGGTTTGTGCCTTACAAAAACTCCAACAATTAACCGAGGACTCGATTAGGGTTAGACTCATTAATTTTACGCTTAAAGAAAATGCAAAAAAATGGTTGTATAGCCTACCGGTTAATTCTATTTCCACGTGGGAGGGATTTGTGGTAATTTTTCTAAAGAAAAATTTCCAAACCATAATACTACGAGAATTACAAACGAGATAAACCAATTTCATCAAAAAGAAAATGAGTCTTTTTGGAAATATTTTGATCGTTTTAAAAATCTGTTATCACAATCCCCCCACCACGGAATAGAAAAGTGGAGACTTTGTAAGATCGTTTACGAGGCCTTAGATAGTCCAATAACCGCTTTGTTAGAGTCTATGTGCCAAGGTAAATTCATGGAAAAAGATGAGGACGAAGGGTGGGCATTTTGCGAAGAATTACCCGAGAAGACCATGTTGTGGGAGTTTACTAGGGAGCCTAATAAGTCGAACGAGTCGTCTAGTACATCTAGGGGTTTGCAATCGATTGCAACCGATGCCAAATTAGCTACTCTAACTAGAAGACTCGAAGCCCTAGAAACTAGTAACGCCCCCTCACAAGTATCTATGTGCTCTAATTATAATCAAGGTTTTCCAAACTTTCCCGATTGTGATCAAGTCAACACGGTGTTTCAACCAACCCCAAGTAACTCCTACCTACAATCCCGGGTGGAAGAATCACCCAAATTTCTCATGGAACCAAGGCCAAAATTACCAATCTCCGCCACCTTCTTTTCAACCTCCTTCTTTTCAAAGGCCAAATCAAAATTCTTACTCGACTCCAAACCAAGGTCCTTTTCCAAACCTAACTCAAAATCACGGTCCTTATCCGACTCAAGCACCCGCCTACCCTCCCGGCTTTCATGAATCGGATAAGAGAATTAATTCTTTGGAAAAGACTCTTGATGCGCTTTTAAAATCAACAACTAATTTGGCTCAATCTCAACAAACCTTCATGCAAACCATGACTCAAGATAGGCAACTTTTGAATGCTAGTACTCAAGCCATATCTTAGTTAGAGGTTCAAGTGAGTCAATTAGCCAATGCCATGTGTGAGCGAGAGAAGAACAACTTCCTGAGTCAACCTGAGGTCAACCCTAAATTTCCTCTCAACCAAAGACCTCCCGAAAATGTTAATACCATCATTTCTTTAAGGTCGGGAAACCAAGTTGATAATCAAGTAGGAGTCGAGTCTCCCGAAGACGAAGAAGAGTCAAATGTTGAACCAAACTCTAAACTCAATCCTTCAAACCATCTTCCAAATCCCGAGCCTTTCGAGTCATCTAGTCCCATACCTTCACCACTTGAACCTTCATCTTCAAAATCCACTCAAGAGTCACCAGAATCTTCTCACAAATCATCATCACCTAGCGAGCCTTCATCGACTCAAACACCGCCTTCACCTAACGAGTCTTCATTTGTCATTCCACTTTCGAAATCCATTCCCGAAGAACCTGGTGAACGAGTCTTTAAGCCTAAAGCTCCTTATCCTCAAAGACTCCTTTCCAACAAACAATCGCCTCAAGTAGAAAAGATTTTGGAAGTTTTCAAGCAAGTCGAGATTAACATTCCTCTTTTAGATGCCATTCAACAAATGCCCTCTTATGCTAAGTGTCTAAAAGATTTATGTACTCATAAACGTTCCACTCACGTCCCTAAGGAAGCCTTTTTGACTTCTCATGTTAGTTCAATTCTTTCAAACCAAATTCCCGTGAAATATAAGGACCCCGGTTGTCCTACAATTTCATGTGTCATAGGCAATACTTTTGTGGACAAGGCGTTATTTGACTTAGGAGTGAGTGTGAATCTTCTTCCATTTTCGGTCTATCAAGCCCTAGGTTTAGGCGAACTTCAAAAGACGAACATGACAATTCAATTAGCCGATCATTCGGTCAAAATGCCTAAAGGAATAATTGAGGATGTGCTAATTAAGGTTGGTGAATTCATCTTTCCGGTTGATTTTGTTGTCCTTAAGACTCAACCCATCACGAATCCTAAGAACCAAATCCCGATCATTCTAGGAAGACCTTTTCTTGCTACATCTAATGCCTTGATTAATTGTAGCGATGGTTCGATGAAACTTACTTTTGGTAATATGACAATTAACCTTAACATCTTTAATGTCGGAAAAGAACCCAATGAGCTTTATGAACAAACAATAGGGGTTAATCTTTTTGATGACATTGTTAATTGGTCAAACCTTGAGGATAGTGAGATTGAGTCTCTTCTCAATAAGGATTTCAAAGTCAACCATGAGTCTAACCGAGAGTATGTTGATTCGTTAAGGGATATGACCTCGGAAGAGATGTTGAGAGAGTTGGACGACATTTGTTCCAAATGGGAGACTCCACCCGAGGATGTTAATGTTGAAGCCATTGTCAAAACTCCCGTTGGTGAACCACCTACATTCGATGAGTTGTTAGGGGCTTTAAATCACATTTGTTCTAAATGGGAAGCTGAATCTAATACTGACCATGTCAACCCTAGTACCATTGTTGCAACTCCCGTTGGTGAGCCACCTCCACTTTATTTCGTAACATACCCCTCCACTTTCGATCATATTTTTTTAAACAAACTTCTCTCTGCTGTTATCAATAGTAATTTAAACCCGGACCAAGAAATCCAATTAATCAATCTGCTTAAACAACATAAAGAATCCTTACTTTGGTCTGTGGAAAACACTAGTGGTTACAATGCTTTTACTTTGAAAGAATATTTTTGTCTTCTTGCAAAAGTCACTAAGGTGTTAGAGCTTCAACGACATCTTGAGCTCTTCTCGGAAATTCACTCCAATCTTCCTACCGGTATCGGCTAATTCGATTTTATTCCTTTGCCTCCCCTCGTGAAATTCAGGTATGGGGGAGGAATTGTGTGCGTGTGTGAGTTGTTTTCTTTCGTAATTTTTAGAAGTTTTCAGTCTCCGTCATCCCTTATCAGGTATTTCCTCGTTCTCCTTTACTCATTTCTCTTGCATTTGCATACATTGAGGACAATGCATGATTTAGGTATGGGGGAGAGTTTTTAGTGTAAATATAAAAATCAGAAAATCCAAAAAAAATTAAAAAAATGAAAAAATCACAAAAAGAGTTGTAGAATTGTAAATAGTAGAGTTCTAATCGTATTCTAGTCTTGTTAATTGATTGCTAGTTGCTTGATGCACCCTTACATGATATGATAATCTTGTGATCCTTTAGCTTTTGATTGAGAAGTGATTTGCTAAGTTCCTGTCCACACACTTATACTAGCAAGGTGAAACTAGTAGACTTATTTGATTTGTGCAAGAAATTAGAAGGTCATGATTAGGTGTAAGATGATTTGGTTTTCATGCTTTTAGTACAAGTAGGTGCATTAAGGATACCTTTACTTGAGATTGATATTGTTCTACCACACCAAGTGAGTTTTGAGCCTATATGCACATCTTTTGCATTTATATTCTTTTGCTTGAGTGTCCACTTGTCATTTCCATTGCTAGTACTTGTTTGAGTTCTTTCTTGAAACACATGACATTGATTGATGATAAGATGATAAAGGCATTTAGGAAAAACCCATATTTCCCAAAATATCCACACATTTCTTATGCGATCAATTAGTTACCCCTTTGAGCTTAATCAAATTCTTTCGGTGACACACCACATTACTCGCCTAAGACCTTTTTCTTGTACAACCTTACGTATATTTGATCCCAATTTGTCAAAGGCTAGTAGGAACTTGAGGGAGTAATAAGGTGTATGAAATGGGTTTACTTTTGTTCATAATTTTTGAGGAAATATGTGTTTTGTTGGTTACCTTGTTAGTCGATTTTCAAGTTAAATCTAAAGGAGGATTATGGTTTCTTATGGCTCTCATAAAAAAATAAAAAAAAAAGAAAAAAAGAAAAAAAAATATTTATATATAAGAGCATACTTATGTTTTTGTAATTCTCTTTCATTTGACTAGTCAAGTCTTTTTGTTGAAAGTAGAAAAATAATTGTGTGAGGAGGAAGTTTGGTGTTGTGCATGATTTCCATGGTGACTACTAGCTTTTGACACTTCACCTTGTTTTGGCCTTACTTGACATACCCTGTCCCTAGCCCCATTACAACCCAAATAAAGACCTATTGATTGTCATCATTGATGTATGTTGTGTTTAAGTTAGAATGATACCAAATGTCAAGCATGCTTTTGATTTTGTTGGAATTGAGTGATACACTTATCCTTGTTCTTGAATGAATGTTCTTTTGTGAGTGAAATGTGAGGTATTGCTTGCTTCTTTTGCATATGAGATCTCAAGTTTTGACTCTAAGGTGTGCTCTTGTAGACTTAGCATAGTTTCCAATAATCTTTGCACTTGACATGAACTTGTAATCACTCGTACATGCTTCTTTAAGTAGAATATGTGAATCCTCGCACTTTCCACACTAAGATTTTGTAAATTCATTTTGATTCTTAAGTTGATGTATCATGAGAGGACATGTATGTGTGGTGTTGCACTGCCATGCAATCTTTTGTACGAACTAGATGGATTTTTAGGGTACATTCACTATAGGCCCTCACGAGACCTCACTCATCCACTAGGGCTGCCTACGGGTTTAAAGGGATTGTTGTATATGCCAAATGCAACCGTCACACCTATGAAAAGGAGTATAGGACTTTTTATCTAGATTTTCTTTTTATTTTTGTTTTACTCGAGGACGAGCAAAAGATAGGTATGGGGGCATTTGATAAGTGCATATTTTTTCATATTTTTATTACCTATTTAATGCTTGAACTCGTATTATAATAATTTATTTTGTTGCATTTCAGGAAATTCGTGAATAAATAAAGAAATGGCAAAATAAAGAAATAAAGAGCAAGGAAGGGAAAAAGAGGAAGAAAAAGAACTTAGATGAAAAAAGGAAAAAGAATCAGGAGCTTGGTGGAAAGGGAATCTTTCAAGACACATGGAAGGTGGAGATCATCCCAACACACTAAATAAGTGTATGGCCAAGATCTACTCTACAAAGCTTAAGGGGGAAGGAAACATTTAGATGGCTAGGATTTCTCCACCACATTAAAAGGTGTATGGTGGAGATTAACCAAACACACCCCTAAACCCTAATTCTTATAAATACCCCCTCACACCCTTGTAATTATTAATTAGATTTTAGGGTAGCTTTAATTTCTAATTTTTTTTTAGTTTCAAATCTTGTAAACACTTTTTATTTTAATGCAATTTAATTTCTTTAATTTCTTGTCTTGCTCTTTCGTTATATTTCATTACCTTCGTTATTTTCGTAAATCCATTTAGTGGACAAAGTAGCAAAAAGCTAACCACTACGGGTTGAAAGTAACGATTTTATTTTCTTACTCGTAGTTATAATTTTAGTTAATAATCGTAATTTTGCACCTATAAATTTCCATTTTGTTGTGGGCCATTTTAATTCCAAATCAAATCCTCGTTTTAGTATAAAATTTTAATTTCGTAGCTAAATTTTATTTTCGTATTTAATTTTTCAAAAATAAAAAAAAAACCAGAAATATTAGTTATATAATTTTTCAACATTTGTTTTCAGTTCCATTTTTTTTATTCGAAGCCTTATGCTTTTCTCATCTGTTTTAGCTGTTTGCTTTTATCACCGAACCCAGCACATTTTCAGTCCAAACAAAATCACTTCCATTTTTCTTACCTTCTATGATTAGAACAACTTCTCCCCTGTCTTCTTCTTTTCAAACCCAACTCAACCAGCAAACCCTCTCTTTCTCCTCCCCTTCTTTTCCTGTCGTTACAAAACCCAACCATCTCTTCCTCGTGTTTTCTCTGTTTATTTGTTTTTAATTCGTAGCTTTTGTTTGACTTCTCCCTGTTCTTTCCTTTTAATCGCTGCTCCTTCGTCTTCTTCGAACACAAACCCCCAACCCCTGATTTGTTTCCTTTTCTAGTTTTGTTTTTGTTATGTTTTTATTTCCTGTTTTATTCGATTCTGTTTCCTGCGAGTTGACTCGAGTTTAGTGCTGAGTTTTGCTGTTCGTAAATGAGTTCGCTGTTTTTGTTACTGAGTCGTTCATGTTGCTGGTTTTGATTGTTGGTTTTGTGGTTTATATGTTGTTGTTTGTCTAGTTCATTAAGTTCGTTGCTGTCTCGTTGTCATTGCTCTACTGTTTATGTTTAGAATTTCTATCGATCGCTGTTTTTAGAATATGTGATTTGCTGAGTTTCGTTTAAATCATTTCTCAATTCGTACTTGTGGGTTTTCGGTGTTATCGTTTGCTGAGTTGTTCGATTTTGTTGAGTTTTGAGTCAATTTATGAGTCGAGTTTGCTGGTTTAGGCTTTGTTTATGCTCCTGTGTTTGTTGTTATTATGCTACGTTCGAATTATAGCTGAGTCGAGATTGAGTTACTTGGTTTTTTCTGATTGTTTCGTTTTCCAAATTCGAATCTGCAGTCTGTTCTTGTTTAATTTCTTGTTTGTTTTCGTTGGTTTTGCGTTGTTTCGAGTCTTCGTTGTTTATTCGTTTTTCTATCATAGTTTTACTGTATTTTAGGTGTTACTGTGTTCGAGTACAAGTTCGTGTATGAAGCTTGGTGTTATCGTTTGCTGAGTTGTTGGTTAAAATGAGAATTGTTGTTGCTTGTTGTTAGTATTGAGGGACTGTGTGTTCGTTATCTTTTTATTACTGTAGAATTTTAAGTGCGAGTTTCTTTTATTTTCGGTGATTTGCTGAGTTTGCCAAGTAGTTGTGTATTTTGTTTTATTTATTGTGAATTGTTTACTAACTTGAATCATTGCTCGTTTAATTTCCAAGATGGGAGTATGTGTACTTGTTACTTGGTTTTTGGCTAGTTAGATTTACAAAAGAATCATGTCAAATTTCTTTTAAAAAATTTTGTAAAAAAAATGTTTTTATTAATTTAGTTTAGTTTTAAATAATTTAGAATAATTTAGTTTTAATTAATTAGTTTAAACTAGATTTCCTTTTTAATAGTATAAAACCAAATTTTCCAAAATCCAAATCGTTCTAATTCGATTAAATTGAAAATTAAGGATTGCGAAAATAAAATAGTCTCTGTGGATCGAATCTAAAATTACTAAAACAAGATTGTGCACTTGCAATCATATTTATTTTTAGCACATCAGGAGTCCTATCTTGTGGCTGGCACAGATGGTGTAGGAACCAAGCTTAAGCTAGCATTTGAAACTAGAATTCATTACACTACTGGCATTGATCTGGTAAATAGTAATACTGTATGTATCTTATAATGCAAAAATGTAACTTTTGTATTTGTTGCTAAAGCACTTTCCTTCAGGTTGCGATGAGTGTCAATGACATTGTTACTTTTGGTGCAAAGCCTTTATTTTTTTCTTGATTACTACGCATTAAGTCGAATATTCCAAATGTACGGTTTTCGATTAAATTTACTTTTTGTGTCATTTACAGTTGTTGCTTCAGTGGTCCCTGTTGCTGAATGAATAATGAACAATGGATACGCCGTTGAGTAGAGTAAGAGTTTGCTCGAAATTACATTTAGTTCTCTAAATGTTTTGTAAATTACAATCTATATATATGTGTGTGAGAATCTGTATATCACGGTGAAACCCCTGTTTGAATATATTTCCATGTTTGTGCTATGTTTAGGTAACTAATGAACCTGATATGGTTCAGTAGTTACAGAAGACTCGCTCGTGAGAATGACATGTTTCCTAAAAAAACATATTGATACAAAAGCATAGTACATCCTACTTTTTTTACCAGATAGTTAGCAGGTTTCTTTAGTAGCAGTACGCAGAACACCATATAGGAAGTAGGTTCTAATTAATGCTAATACTCGAAGAATTCATACAGTAATCTGAAATTGAATTCATTTCTTTTGAGAGGCGTAATTTGACACCTGTTTCTCCTGATTTTAAGTAATTAAAAACATAGCAGCTTGAAGAGAAAGTGAGAAATATGCATACTAGTTGAAGGTACTATTTTTATATTAAATTATTGGATTAAGTTACGAATTAACCTTTCTGCAAAACTTTTATGTACAGATATACATTTACTTGCTGTATTTGATAATTTGTAGCTATGGCATGCATGAGTCAGTATGTTCGAAAAGGATACATCCAATTGATTCAACCATTGTTTTTTATCCAGGAGATTTCAACTATGGTTCTGAACTGCTTCAAGGACTTGAATAATTTGCAAACAATAAGGATGGATGGGGCTCAGGTATCTGACATGCAAATCTTCAATCAGGTCACAGTTGCGGGAAAGGAAGCATTTGTAGATTATGATAACTTATAGTTCTGTTTTACCAGACATCGAAAAAAGAAACTCTCTTTCAAAAGTTTATAACCAAGTATAATTAGAAATTTAGACATAACTAGTATGATGTTGGATTACTTGATGTATGGTGTGTATAGGATGTAAATTATTTGGATGGCTGGTAGGATGATTCAATGTATGTTGAATGTTTTGGATGGGTTTCTTTATGTATGAAACTATATATTGCAGAAATTTTAATCACAGCGTTGCATTTGACATTTTTAGTGTTGCATTTCTAGAACATGGTAATGTTGCATTTGTTAAATATAGTGTTGCTTTTGATAAGATACTAGTGTTTTAAAAAGCTAATCAAAGTGTTGCATTACATAGCTGTGGGTCCTACTACTGACGTGGCACGTGGCCCCACTGCTAACATGGCATGTGGGCCCCACTACTGGCATGACAAGCGAGGCCCCAGTGCTGACGTGGCACGTGGGCCCCACTGCTCACGTGGCATGTGGACCCCGTTGCTGACATGGCATCCTAGTGGGCCCCATTGATGATGTGGCATGCCAACTGGACCAATGCTGACGCGGCATGCCAGCTGGACTGTTGCTGACGTTGCATGCCAGCTAGACCCATTCGTGACGTGGAATTGGAACAAAGTCTAATGTCAAATGCAACGCCTTTTTGGTGTTGCATTTGCTTGTTGTGGTGTTGCATTACATGTCAAATGCAACGCTTATTGCTGTTGCATTAGATGCCAAAAAACGTTGCGTTATGGGATCTAACGCAACGGTCGCGGATGCAACGCCCCCTGGTGTTGCATTTGGTCTAATGCAACGCTTTTTTGGCCTAAAGCAACAGTAAACATGGCGTTGCATATGAGCGTTTTTGGCGTAGTGATTCAATCTACCGTGTAAATGTAAGATAACATCAAATCTTTTGTAATACTCATATTATAGATTAATGCTAATAAATTACATTATACGTACCTTCTGGATAGCTCCAAGTTTTCTTGCACTTCCCAGATTATTTTTTCACAATCGTGCTGATAACGTGTTATATAATAATATATAATAGAGACAAACTTGAGAGAGCTAACCAATAGAGAAGAGAGGGATCATCTTATTATTCATATATCAAACTCACACATTACAAAGGTTTATATAGTGCTATGATCTTATATGTTACAACCAATGGAAAGTCAAAGTGTTACTCTAAGTTACAAGTAATGAAAGGCCAAAGGTTGATTCTATTAATGTGAGTGAAGATGAATAGCTAAAGGTCATCCAATAATACATAACAGTAATGTCTCATATGAAATCATATTGAATAGAGGAACCTAATTTATTACTCCCTCTTTAATTGTCCAATATACTTTTTCAACGCATTTTTAGATGTAAATATAACATAGCTCCATTTTTTTTTAAATTTTCTTTTTCTTAATGAAAGTTTAGATACTGAATTTTATTTTAGTAAAAGAAAATTGGAAAAATAATTTATTGAGCTATGTTTTATTAACTCCTCAAAATTCGTGTAAATAGCAATGTGGACAATAAAATTGGGACGGAGTAATAAATTTTAATTTCATAATATATTTCATATTTAAAAAATAATTTTCATAAGCATATAAGAATTTTCATTATATTTTGAAAAAGATAATTTATTATTAAAATTTTTTTAATGAAATATTTCATATTTAAAAAAAAACCTTTCCATAATAATTATGTAAGGACATCATTAATCTTTATTGCTTATTGTGTGTGTGTATATTAATATGAGAATAAAGTTCCTGAGATTACCTCAAGGAACTTTCCTGAGATGCAAGTGTGTTTTAATATAAAATAGTAATGACATTTTTGTAAATGTATAAAATATTCTGTATTTACAATAACACCCTTATGTATTTATATGGAGTTTTTTTTTTGACCTTAGGGAAATTTAAGTGAGGTAATCTCAGAAAAAATAATCTCTATTAATATTGTGTAGGCTATTAAAGTCCAACTACCTTTGTGCTGTAATTTAGTCTAATTGCGTGCTACATTCAATTGTTGGGGAACACCTCCGGTGAAGTTGCAATACTTGTAAAATTTGTTAGCTTTCAAAGTAGATTGAGTAAGCAATCAATCATGGATGTATGCTATAGTTTTGGTTTTCGACAATCTTTACTTTTGTATCGTCATTGAATAGCATAGATTCAAATATGTTTCGAATGTGATGTTCTAAAGACAGCATAGATTCAAATATGTTTCGAATGTGATGTTCTGAACTCTGTAATAATGGTATTATGATCTTCGCCTGGAATGTGAGCAAATATATCATGTCGATTGCTCAACAGTATCGTTCCTTTACCCCCTTTTACCTTTCATGATAACTTGGACAAACTAAGAAAAAACATAAAAAAATAGCATTGAAATCGATTTTTATTGACCAATCAGAACTACCTCCCAGGATCTATAATTACCTTAAAATGTCCAATATATATACATTATTGGACCTTTTAAATAACAGTCAAGAAGACCTTATGAAAATTGAACATTTTCTCATAAACGATGTAAAACAGATATTGGGCATTCTAGAAAAGCATTTCTCAATTGATTTACCAAAAAAGTCAAAAATGGGTTTTGAATCTTTAGCTCTGGCGGGTGCGGTTCTATAGTTCTTATGGCATTCCTTCATGTCGTAGCCTTAGCTTATCGACGGGTCTTGCATTATATACAACATTATTTTCTTTTACTCATGCCTTGGAGAAGAGCGTTCTTTGCTTGAGTTTGAAGTCGTTACCTTGCGGGAGCCACCGAAAATTCCCTCTGCCCCTACCATACTCCAGCTTGGTAGTTTCCACCGCCTGTCCAGGGTTGAGCCCTGGGATTTGATGGCGGACTTAAAAAGCCACTTACAGACACTTTACGCCCAATCATTCCAGATAACGCTTGCATCCTCTGTATTACCGCGGTTCCTCGCGCTGGCCAAGGCTAATCCCATTCATTACAAAACAAATAACCTGTAACAGCCCCAGATCCGGGGTCGGGGACCTGGTCGTTACGGTCTCAATTTCCATAATTAATACTTGTACTTGAATCCAAATAAATAAACTGCATGCCATAACCCCGCAATAATATCACATAACACAACCAGTTATAGTCCCAGAGACGAAATTGAATTAAGTCTCTAATCATAGGATCCACAAGTTATAAGATATTACAACCCAAAATAATTACAGCATAAGTTTAATAGTTTCTTGACGTTGATTAACATATGTTATACATATAATAAGTCTGATAAACAAAAGCTGCCAGCCTAGACTACTGGTTGCTCCAACCTCAGGAATGGCGGTTATGACATCAGCGAATAACCCACTGATGACTGCCACTCGCTTGCGCCGAGTTTGCTTTGTTAGGCCATCAGATCTAGCTGTTGTTGCGATATAATAAATAAAGCAAGGGTGAGCAATAACCCACCAAAAATAATATATAACTGAACAATAATATATAACAATTCAAGAGATATCTTTGAAGCCATATGCCATGCATTAACGAATATATTGCCAGTATAACGTAAAAGATGAAGTTACAAGGTAACTCAAAATGTAACTTTTAGTTTTAACATTATTCAACCATGCCAACATGAGTGGTACTTCTCTTCAATACATGTTACACAAAATAGATAGACTTAGATGATGAACTAATACTGGAGTATTCAACGCGCCCGCTGTTTCAATCCTTACGATGATCAATCGTATATTGTACAGCTCAAATTAGTTTTACTACCGGTAGAAGGAAGAACTGACGGATTTACTTGTCTACCGCCCTGTTAGATCTCCCTGGCCAACGGTTGGGCCATTGGGATGGACCGGCGCTACTCGGCCTCTTACACAACTCCTAGTTCGAATAGAATCCATGACTCTGAAACGTAAGGCTCATTTTCCTTTCCCCAAGTATAATACTTGTTGATAAGACTCCACAAAGTAGTCGTATCTAATTGGAAAGGAAAATTCACCAATATTTCCCAAGCTATTGCTTGTTAATGGATATCGACTTATTCCAACAATCTTATCCCTCGAGTGATGAGGAAGAAATAAAAGATTCAATTGATAAATAGCAACCAAGTTGCGAGTGCAAAGAATAGTTTTAAAATATTTATGACCGGGAAGTCAAACAAAATAAATAACAGCTCTCAAGTAAGGTTCCCTTATAATTTGGAAGATAGATTCGAATGAGGAATAGAGTTCTTGAGAACCTTCCTTGATAAAAATAATAATAATAAGACTCAGAAATAATTTACATAGTATTTGAAGATCAAAGATAATATTTGAATCAAGTAAATCATTTTTAAAACTAGTTAAAAGAATTAAATAAATATTCAAAGAATATTTAATGAATCATAAATATTTAAAGAATATTCTTAATATAAAATGTTGCTCATAAATAACCCTCGAATGAATATATGAAAATATTCACTAAATAAATAAATCTTCGAATAAATATTCAAAATAATATCCATTAAATAAATCAACTTTAAATGAATATTCAAAATAATATTCATTAAATAATTAAGGCTCGAGTGAATATTTAAAATAATATTCATTAAATAAATAAAACTCAAATGAATATTCAAAACAATATTCATTAAAAAAATAATGGAAAAATATTTATTTAAATATTTTCCTCAGAAAATAATCACAATATATACAGAAATATTGACTCCCGGTCTATACTTGAAGAATGAGATTCATATGCCCTTCACTAAAGTTCTTACCAATATCCGGCTTATAACCAATATATCACATCTAACTTGTAAGCCAATATCAAGTCATAAAACAAGTATCACGATAATTTGAAAGCAGGCATGCACCTATGGCATATGTATAAAAACAATCAAATCATATATATTATCACAACAACAGTTCCAAAATATGTGGAAACTTGCTTGGTAATCCTGTAGGGGTAGTGTGTCTCGGGTCAGTCCGGTGATCTATCAATAATCAAAATATTCGAGATTAATCACCTAACACTTTGAAAGGCTAAGTACATACTTTACTTAGGTTAAAACACGTTTTCAAGTTATCTCGTTATGCACCCTCTAGTGTAACTCTTATTAACACTGTTATTATCCGACACTTGCTCGTTATTATGGCATGTCATTGCACTTACACTTGGTAGGTACTTAAGTCGAGTAAGTTCTAGGGGTTCTTTCGCACTTAACCTCGATTCGCACATTTTTATAAAATCTAAAAATAATCCTTTGGACTCGAAACCACTTCTCATACTTTCCTAACTGACCATAGCATTTATCCTCAAAATTTCATACTCTAGTTTGACTTTAAGGTTCTCAAACATAACCACAGAGTTTGTACATTTCTGCGACATCATTCCTCGAATCGCTTACACTAAAATGGTCATAACTAGCAAACCGTAAACTCCTTTGACATGATTCTTGCGTCCACGTAAACTAGAAAGCAAAAGCTACACAACCATATGCAGTGGTTACCCTCTAAACAATTTTATGGTCTCGGGCTTCAACTGTTAATGTGGTTTACAAAAATCGGGCATTACGACGGCTTTAAATCGAGCATTACCATTTTGTTTCATCTCAAACAAGCCACACAAAGCATCCCATGCTCTAATATCACAACCCAACACCCTTACATGACCTCTATGGTCAGTGGTAAGGCCCATTGACCACCACTCAACACATACACCTTAAAACAAAAATAAATATTCAAGGATGTTCTTAATAAACACCATAACTTAACTACTTAGCAAAAAACTCATCAAAAACTCAACATATGACAAGCAAGGATTCGACCTTTACCTTCTTTGATGTCTTAAGAACAATAACAAAGCTTGATAAGGGGTACTCTAGCCTTGGATGTAGGGATGGGCATTCACCCTGGCCCTCCAGATCTCGATCCGATCCCCGCACTGAATTGGACGGGGAATCGGGGTTTTTTTCGGGTACGGGCCGGGGAGCGGGGACAATTTTCATAAAAAACCGGGGAGCAGGCCGGGGCCGGGATTTTATGTCTTCCCGGCCCGATCCCCGACCCCCGTCCCGATTCTCAATCCCCAACTCGATTCCACCACATTACAATATATATATATATATATATATATATATATATATATATATATATATATATATATATATATATAGTTAAGTTCTATGGAGACCAGCATTTGAGTAGAGACCGTCGAGACCATATACATTATGCACTCAAAATATTGCAAAACATATATCTTTGCAAAGAATGTTCAATGAACATTATTACTTCATTCAAAATCTTAAAGATCGTATATGATTTGCAAGTAGAACACGTTTTGGAGAACAATACGTTCTGCATTGTTTTGTTTGCTGAACATACACGATTTTCAAGGTTTTTAATGAAATTTGCATGTAAAACATATATGATTTTCAAGATTTTCAATGAAATAAATGAAATAGTGATTTTCGTAGAACATGATTTTAAATAAATAAGTTTTTGCAATGTTTTAATTGATATATGGTTTCCAGTCTCCACTAAAATGTTTGTCTCCGTATATATATATATGTATATATATATATATATATATATATATATATATATATATATATGTATATATATATATATATATATATTAATAATCATATATTAATATATACGAATTTCCAATACTTTATATTGGAAACAAAATGATATTTTAATCTTATATGTTTGTCTTTCTAGTAGTTAAATAACTTCATTTCCATGTTATTTATAATTGTTTATTTAAGTAATATTTTTTTCATCTTAATTAGTGCTTAAAAAACTGTTTCAAACTCAATATTTAGTGTTTAAAATTGTTTAAAATGTTATTTTTTGTTTAAAATGAAATTCCCCGATTCCCCGCGGGGATCCCTATTACCCGTTTGGGCCGGGGACGGGGAATAAAATATAATCCCCGATGGGGATCGGGCCGGGGACTGGGATCGGATTTGAATTAGGAGATGGGGGCGGGGATAGCACTCCCCGGCCCCGAATTGCCCCGATGCCCATCCCTACTTGGATGCTCCTTGGAAGGCTTGAAAACTAAGAAACAAACATGAAAAACTAAGAAGAGTACTATTCACACTATTCATCCATCATCTTTGATCCATCTTCTGACATAGCTACACTTAAGATATGAAGCTAAGATTTTGTACATACCTTGGGCTCTTGATTATCTTTGATTTAAGCTATAGAACACAAGAAACCAACCATGGAAGCTGGGATTTTGAGCCACATCTTGCTACTGGTCAGAATCTGGACAGTTTGGGTTCTCTAACTTGGGGAAGGGATTTTACTATGCTACACTCCTTTGTTGGCCATGAAATTTTGAACGAATTTTCTACATATATTGAGGAAGCTATGGTTCAAATTTGGTGATTTATGAATGGTTAGAAGTGGAGATATGAATTTTTCTTTGACCTTGGTTCTGCTGGGCAGTTTCTTGAAAAAGGGAGTGTTCTTGATATTTTCTCTCTTTTGATCTTGTTTGACCAATTCAACTATTATCCTAGATGATATATGCAAGATATGGATCAGATGTATAAAGCTACTTTATCCCCCCTTGATCCTTGTGCAAGTTGGGGTGTTTAGGAAGCTTGTTGAATTGATTTGTTTTAATACAACTTAATACTAATTCTTGATTTCCTTGATTTAATTGTTTGATTAAATCATTTAATCCACTTGATATAATCCTCTTGATAATCATGTAGGATATTTATCTCATTATGAACTCAATCCATAATCCATAATTCGTTCGCTTAATCGCTTAATCCCCATACAAAGTTCTAGCGGTTTCTAAAACGCTCGTTCCGCTTTCTCAGGGGTTTTCGTTCTAAATCCTCAAATCATATATAATAAAATAATAAAATATAAAATTCTCAAATCCTCAATTTTAATATCTCATTCCCTTGATCGCATTGATATGCTCTATACTGCCCGATCAAATGTTCCTTGTATTTTCTGAATTCCGATCGCGTTTACATACACTTATTTACTCCGTGGATCATCAATACGAACTCAGAAATCCATTCTGAATATTTTTATATAGGGTCGTCCGATAATTTTCCAAAATCCACCAAAAACAATATTCATTGCTTATTCTCTTTATTCCTTGTGCTAAGAAAAGGTTCTCACGCTTTCTCGAACGTTCCCAATCTCTTTTACGAAGTTACTTAACTTATATCAGATATCGATTTGGACGACATGAGATTAACTTCCTTTCTTGGAATACCATATCTTACTTTCTAGGTGATAGATTATTCTTATTTAAGTCGTCAACCCATTGCAGCATTCATATCATATAATTACTTGAATCCGAATCCATTAAATATTCATTCATTAAAACTACTGTTACATTGTAGTCGTAACCACTATTAGTTTCTACACCAATACATAATAAAAGTTTTAATTCTTCAAAAAATCTGGGTTCTTATATAACCTTTGGCCTTCACCCCCAGCTCGCACTCGACATGATCTTTGACAATTATGAGTCAGGAGGGTCAGCCCAAAAAGAGACTAGCCGGCCGGGCTTTTCTTCCATTTTCATTTTTTATGCTCCTAATGTTTTGGGGCATCCTGACAATTATATACCTGCTAATCCGATGCCCACCCCGCCTCATATTGTGCCGGAATGGTATTCCCTACCAATCCATGCCATTCTTCGTAGTATACCCGACAAAACGGGAGGTGTAGCCGCAATAGCTCCAGTTTTTATATGTCTGTTCGCTTTACCCTTTTTAAATCAAAGTATGTATGTACATAGTGCAAAATTTTGCCTGATTTACCATATAATATATTTGTTGTTTTTGGCGGATCGCTTACTACTAGGTTTGATCGGATGTCAACCTGTGGAGGCACCATTTGTGACTATTGGACAAATTTCTCCTTTTGTCTTCTATGGATGGTGGTTTCGGGATCCTGTAGAAAATGCTTCTTTTATGCCTCGGGTAATAGCCATTGCTCGTATTCATTCAGTAATTCTACCCCTTCTTCATTCTTGGACCTCGTTTCTTAATATTGTGACTCTTCCATGCTGTGTCTTAGGAACCTCTTCAATGTTTGAAAACATGATGCATGTCTAATTAGGTATTATGATGATTATGGATAATTTTGACTTTTGAGTGTTAGAATGCATGTTGTTATAAAGGTAAGTAATTAGTTAATGGTAGTACATATTAGAAATTTTGTATAACATCATTGCTTACATAATTTCAATTTTTTGATAAACCTTAGTTAGAAAAAACTTCTTTTGAATTAATGTTAAAAAAGGTATGTAATTTTGATTTTTGATAGTAAAAAATGTTTTTGTTTGAACAACATTACAGAGCTTGTTATATTTATAAGGGTTTATATATGAAAAGAAAATTTAACATATAAAGTATACAATGCTGATTTCTTCAGTATGTGCCCGTTAATTGGATATAAAATATATTTTATCGTGCCTTTTACATTGGCATAGAAAATCTATATTTACTATATTATTAATTTACGAAATATTGAAAGTTTTGATTCAGTACAGTACTTACCTTATTTAATTGTTTTACTTTACTACTCTTAATTATAAAAAAACAAAAAACAATCTTTTCTTAAAATATTACACTTCCCAACACTTCTTCTAAATAATAACTAACCAATTACTTTTATCAGCTATTACATTTTCAAATTTTTCTAACTAAAATCTCTTTTTTTCATAAATATGGTCTTACCTTTTCTAACTCTTCTATCTAAAATCTTTTTTTTTCCAAAAAAAATGGTCGTTTCAATTAATGATATAAATAATATTATTATAATTACTAATAACTAACTGATTAACTTTTACCACTAAAAGGTAATATCTTTCAAAAATATGATCGTTCTAATTAATGAAATAAACTAATAATATTATAATTACTAATAACTAACTGATTACCTTTCCGTCTAAAAGGTAATATCTTTTCTATATTCCTAAATAATAACTAATCAATTATCATTTTCAGCTATTACATTTTCCAGCTTTTCTAACTAAAATCTCATCTTTCTAAAAATATGATCGTTCTAATTAATGAAATAAACTAATAATATTATAATTAATAATAACTAACTGATTATCTTTTCCAGCGAAAAGGTAATATCTTTTCTATCTTTAAATATGATCGTTTTAATTAATGCAATAAATTAATAATATTATAATTACTAATAACTAACTGATTATCTTTTCCAACTAACAGGTAATATCTTTTCTAACTAAAATATCTCATTTTCGCCTAAATAATAACTAACCAATTACCTATTCTTACTTTTCTAATTAAAATCTCTTCTTTCCAAAAATATGGTCGTTCTAATTAATGATATTTAATTACTAATAACGAACTGTTTACCTTTTCCAACTAAAAGGCAATATCTTTTTAATATTTTCTAACAAAAATATCTTATTTTCAAATTTGATTTTTTACTTAATTATCCTTAATTAAATATTTTATTATTGGTAGAAACATATATTTCTATTTTATAAAATTAAAAAATGATATTATAGTATCTAATAACTAACCAATTACATTTTTCAGCTAAAACACATTATCTTTTATAACTTTTCTGACTAGAACCTCTCATTTCCAAAATATCACGAGTCATTCTATTAATGAAGTAAACTAATAAAATTATAATTATTAATAAATAATTGATTACCCTTTTCAGATAAAATGTAATATCTTTTCTATATTTTCTAATTAAAATTTCTTATTTTCAAACTTTCTTTTCTTACTTAATTATCTTTACTTAAATATTTATTATTGGTAAAAATGTGTTACCTTTTATATTTTTAAATAACTAATTGACTTCATTTTTATATTCTAAAAATACCATGTACTAATAAGTAGACTTGGCAAATCGGGTAAACAGATCGGTTTCGGATCGGATTTGTTTCGGATCGGATCCACTTTCGGTTAAGGTACTATTTAGAGCCTGTTCAGTTCGGATCGGATCTGATTCGGTTCGGATCCACTTTCGGTTAAGGTACTATTTAGAGCATGTTCGGTTCGGATCGGATCTGATTCGGTTCGGGTAAAATTCGGATTAAAATCGGATAAATTTTAATTAAGATCGGATCAAATTGGGTTCGTTTCTCTTTCGGATTTTTACTGTTCGGATCGGATTTTGTTTGGATGTAGGAACATTCGGTTCGGATCGGATTGTCGAGATATATCTAATTTTTTAATGTACCCAAATTTTCCAAAAACCAAAAAATTATTTTGGCTTGAGATCTTAGCAATGAACAACTAAATTGACTAGTACTAGTAACTAGTGCTTTGTTATGGCTTTTTGTTTCGTTTTAAAAAAAATATTTCTCGACAATCCAATTGTCGGATGTCAAAATATATCAAATTTAGTGATATTCGCAAATTTTCAAAAATAAATAAATTAATTTGGTTGGAAATCTTAGTAGTCAACTACCGAATTGACTAGTACTCGTAATGTTTTGTCACGGATTGTTATTCTATTTTTTTAAAATTATTTCTCGACGATCCAACCGTACGGATCTCAAGATATATCTAATCTAGTAATATTCCCAAATTTTAATAAAATAAAAAATTAATTTGGTTAGAAATCTTAGTAGTCAACTACCGAATTGACTAGTACTCGTAACTAGTGTTTTGTCAAGGATTGTTATTCTATTTTTAAGAATTTTAAGAATTATTTCTCAACGATCCAACCGTACGGATCTCAAGATATATCAAATCCAGTGATATTCCCAATTTTCAAAAAATAAAAAATTAATTTGGTTGGAGATCTTAGTAGTCAACTACCGAATTGACTAGTACTCGTAATTAGTGCTTTGTCACGGATTGTTGATTCTATGTTTTAAAAATATATCTCGACGATCCAACCGTACGGATCTCAAGATATATCTAATTTAGTGATATACCATAATTTTCAAAAAATAAAAAATTAATTTGGTTGGATAACTTAGTAGTCAACTACCGAATTGACTAGTACTCGTAACTAGTGCTTTGTCACGGATTGTTGATTCTATTTTTTAAAAATTATTTCTCGACGATCCAACCGTACGGATCTCAAGATATATCTAATCTAGTGATATTCCCATATTTGCAAAAAATAAAAAAATAATTTGGTTGAAGACCTTAGTAGTCAACTACCGAATTGACTAGTACTCGTAACTAGTTCTTTGTCACGGAATGTTGATTCTATTTTTAAAAAAATAAATCTCGACGATCCAACCGTACGGATCTCAAGATAAATCTAATTTAGTGATATTCCTAAATTTTCAAAAAAATAAAAAATTAATTTGTTTGGAGATCTTAATAATCAACTACCGAACTGACTAGTACTCGTAACTAGTGCTTTGTCACGGATTGTTGATTCTATTTTTTAAAAATTATTTATCGATAATCCAACCATACGGATCTCAAGATATATCTAATCTAGTTATATTCCAAAATTTTCAAAAAATAAAAAATTAATTTGTTGGAAATTTTAGTAGTCAACTATCGAATTGACTAGTACTCGTAACTAGTGCTTTGTCACGGATTGTTGATTCTATTTTTTAAAAATTATTTCTCGATGATCCAACCGTACGGATCTCAAGATATATCTAATCTAGTGATATTCCCATATTTTCAAAAAATAAAAAATTAATTTGGTTGGAGACCTTAGTAGTCAACTACCGAATTGACTAGTACTCGTAATTAGTTCTTTGTCACGGATTGTTGATTCTATTTTTAAAAAAATAAATCTCGACGATCCAACCGTACGGATCTCAAGATATATCTAATTTAGTTATATTCCCAAATTTTCAAAAAATAAAAAATTAATTTGTTTGGAGATCTTAATAATCAACTACCGAATTGACTAGTACTCGTAACTAGTGCTTTGTCACGGATTGTTGATTCTATTTTTTAAAAATTATTTCTCGATGATCCAACCGTACGGATCTCAAGATATATCTAATCTAGTGATATTACCAAATTTTCAAAAAATAAAAAAATAATTTGTTGGAGATTTTAGTAGTCAACTATCGAATTGACTAGTACTCGTAACTAGTGCTTTGTCACGGATTGTTGATTCTATTTTTTAAAAATTATTTCTCGACGATCCAACCGTACGGATCTCAAGATATATCTAATCTAGTGATATTCCCAAATTTTCAAAAAATAAAAAATTAATTTGGTTGGAGATCATAGTAGTCAACTACCAAATTGACTAGTACTCGTAGCTACTGCTTTGTTACGGATTGTTGATTCTATTTTTTAAACATTATTTCTCGACGATCCAACCGTACGGATCTCAAGATATATCTAATCTAGTGATATTCCCAAATTTTCAAAAAAGGAAAAATTAATTTGGTTGGAGATCTTAGTAGTCAACTACTGAATTGACTAGTACTCGTAACTAGTATTTTATCACGGATTGTTGATTCTATTTTTTAAAAAATATATCTCAACGATCCAACCATACGGATTTCAAGATATATCTAATTTAGTGATATTCTCAAATTTGTAAAAAATAAAAAATTAATTTGGTTTAAAATCTTAGTAGTCAACCATCGAATTGACTAGTACTCGTAACTAGTGTTTTGTCACAGATTGTCGATTCTATTTTTTAAAAATTATTTTCGACGATCCAACCGTACAGATCTCAAGATATATCAAATCTAGTGATATTCTCAAATTTTCAAAAAATAAAAAATTAATTTGGTTGGAGATCTTAGTAGTCAACTACCGAATTGACTAGTACTCGTAACTAGTGCTTTGTCACGGATTGTTGATTCTATTTTTTTAAACATTATTTCTCGACAATCCAACCGTATGGATCTCAAGATATATCTAATCTAGTGACATTCCCAAATTTTCAAAAAATAAAAAATTAATTTGGTTGGAGAACATAGTAGTCAACTACCGAATTGACTAGTAATCGTAACTAGTGCTTTTGTCACGGATTGTTGATTATATTTTTTAAAAATTATTTCTCGACGATCCAACCATACAGATCTCAAGATATATCTAATATAGTGATATGTCAAAATTTATTAAATAAGACCGAATATGTAAAAATTAGATACATCACTTATATAACGCTTCCATAAGCGCTATGGAAGTGAATGCACTCACTTAGACAGCGCTTCAATAAGCGCTATATAAGTGAATGCACTTTAATTTCTGCCCAGAATATGCAGAATTTATTTATTTATTTATTTTTGCTAATTATGTGCAGAATTTATTAATTTATATTTGCAAATTAAATTAAAATATTATTATATACAAAATATTGTAAGCAATATTTAATGACAATAATAAATATATAGCTAATCAGAAAATATAAAAATTGACAAAACTAAACAATCAAGAAAATATTAATCTATATAAAATTATTTTATCGGATATTTTTTTTTCGGATTTACATCGGATTCAAGTCATATTCAGTTCGGGTAAATTTTTATTCGGATTTGATCGGTTCTGATTATAATCGGATACATGGTCATCATTGGATACAGTATTTCGGATAATTTTTGGTTAAATTTCCGGTTCGGTTAATTTTTGGATCGGGTCAAATCGGTTTTCGGATCGTTATCGGTTTTGATTAAATTGAACCGGTTTCGGTTCGGATTCGGATTGTTTCGGTTTCGGATACAATTTCGAATAATTTATTTCGGATCCAATTTCGGATTCGGTTCCACATATTTCGGTTCGGTTTTTCGGATCCAGACCCATTTTGCCAGGTCTACTAATAAGTAATAACTAAAAAATTACATTTTCAGCTAAAACACGTTACCTTTTATATTTTATCTTATTAAAACCTCTTCTTTCCAATCTATACTATTATATTAAAGCCGAAACATTGAAAGTTTGTCGGTTTGGTTATCCTAATTATTAAAATAAATAATGACATAATTTAGTTAATGGTAATTAGCCATTGCCATTTTCACAATTACTTTTAGTTGAATATATTAACTTTTACAAATACCTTAAAACATCAATCGTACCATATCTTCGAATCATTAATATTTTTTTTCTAATTAAAATACTTTACCTTTTATTTAAAACTAATCTTATAATCATCAATATATACCCAAAAATATCACATCATATTTTTCAATTATTAATAAAAAAAATAAAAATCCCTATACGTTACAAAAGTGATTACAAATAGGATGGAAGGGGTTAATGAGAGATTACACATACTTGTTAAAGGGAAATTGCATGAAGTGTATTTTAAAGAAACAAAGTTAGAGTCAGAATTGAAGGGTGAAAAAGAGAATAGAATGAAATGTGATTTAGCTAAGGGAGTTGTAATTTGCTCCTCAGGAGTAAAGAGTAGTAAACGAGCGATAGTTGACAGTGAGATTGAAATAAGGTTTAACAAGGAAAAAGAAATTTATAATGAAGATGACAGAGTTGAGGCAAAGGGTGATAGATTTGAATCAAAGGGTGATGGAGCAAATTCATACAAGCAGTTGGGGACTACGCCATAGATGGCTTTCTACAACACTTAGGGGGGGTGTTACCTTCCTGGGTGTTACCTTAGATATGAAATTTTGGACCTATCACAACGCTCTAGTTTTGGTGTTACCATATCCTTAAAGGTATGTTACCATAGCTATGGAAGGTGTTAAACTTATTAACACCATGGGCTGTGTTACCTTAGAGTATAATTAATATATTTTTGAATTATATTTATAATTAACGATTTAATAATTATTAAAATTTAAAATTCAATAATTTTAATCAAGTCATTGAATTTATTTTTATATAAATAATATTCTATCAAATAATTGAATCATTTTTATTTTTCCAATATTAATATATTTTTAATAATTTTATTTAAAATATCGTAAAACAAAGTAATATTCAAAAATTATTATAATTAATTAAATTCATTAAAGAAATTATAGGAGAAAATAACAGGGTATAATAAGTTTAAATTATTATTCAATATTTGAAATAATAAATGTTATAGTCATACAAATTTTTATAAGAAAATTAATAATTTTTGTAATTTAGAAAATGAAAAAAAAAGGTAACGCAATGAAAAATCGAAAAAAAATGGGGAGGCTGGGCGGCAAAAGAATATGAAAGCGGGCAATTCAAAATGGGATCAAAATTGGTTTAAGTAGGGGGAAATTGGGGATCGTCACTCACTCACCTCACGCATTCACCTCTCTCTCTCTCTCTCTCTCTCTCTCTCTCTCTCTCTCTCTCTCTCTCTCTCGCGCGCGCGCGCGCGATCAATTAGGTCAAATTCACCTCTCTCTCACTCTCTCTCTCCCGCTCAATTAGGTCATATTAACACTAAATCTCGCTCTCGCTCACTCAATCTCGCTTTGTCTGCCTCACTTGCTGATTAGGGTTAGGGTTGAATTAAGGGTTAATTGGAGGGTTCACTCAATCAGTCTCTCTCACTTGTAATTAAGGTATAAAACTCTCTTTATATGCTTCGATTGAGTAGCATGCTTCGATTTGTATGTATCTCTCTATGTCTCTCCCCCCCTCCCTATCTCTCTCCCCCCTCCCTATCTCTCTCCCCACTCTCTCTGTCTCTTTCTCCATTTTTTCCTCTTTGTCTCTCTCCCCCTCTCTCTCCCCCCTCTGTCTATTTCTCCATCTTTCTCCCCTTTGTCTCTCACTCTTTGTCTATCTCTCCCTTTCTATATGTATTGTATTCTATGTGGCTGTTGAATATACTCGAGAATTGTATGATTGTTTTTTTTAAATATTTGTATTAGTGTTAAGTTTGTTGATTTTATTAGTTTGTGATATTACAAAGGAGTTAAATTAAGTCTCTGAACAATATCGATTTAAAAAAAAAGTATGTGAAAAATATTTATTGTGGTTTTCTATTTATATAAAAACAAGTCCACTTGTTAGTTTTGCAGTTGGCCTTTCTTATAACTATTAAGTGAAGATTGGGATTTTTATATACTGTATATTGAAACTATTATTTTGGTTTAGGAAACTTTATTTATGAATGTTATTTTGTATGTTACGGTCACTTGTTCCTGATAATGCAAACACATAGTGACCTCTTTGTTTGATGCTCTCCCACATTTATAGAAACAATTGAACCCTGTTGGCTCTACAATGGATTAAATCTCATTCTTTCCACTTGGTTAAGGCACAACAGTTCAAATTCCTCAACAAAATTTGATTTCACTGACCTCACGTAACAATTTGTGTCGTGCCTACTTGATGTACGTTCAATTTCCATTAGCCTGATTTATTATGTGATTAATCTGTATGCTATTTCGAAATGAAACTTTTTCTTGTTGATTTTAGACGACCTGACACATGGTACCCAAATGCTCGAAGAAAAAGATAAATGTTATTCTTCAGGGAAAAATTTACATGTCCTTATTTTGTGTTTTTTGAGTTTTCAGGGATCAAAGGCCACCTCTTACTTTCTCCTTACTAGTTCAGTTTTTCTTGTTGGCACTTGTGGGGTAAGCCAGAGAGCAGCAACATCACTTTAGATAACCATGTTATATTTTCCTTTCATTCATTCACCGAATTTTTTTGTTTCTTCTCTAATCAGAATTACTGCAAATCAAGGATTCTATATCTTAGGATTGTACTATGCATCCCCGACATTGGCATCTGCAATGCAAAACTCAGTGCCTGCAATAACCTTTGTCATGGCTTCTACTTTAACCTAAACTTGTACAATTTATATCTTTCTTCTAAAATCTCATTCATATTTGCAGTTGGGTTTTGCTATTTGGGAGCCACCTCATGGTCCTTACAAAACAATTAAATACCCCTGGAAAATCTATGTCAAAGTTGGTGGCTCATTAAGGCATTGTGCATTCATGGTCATGGCATTGCATGGATGTTTACTCTCTGAAATACAGGTTATATAATTTTTTATCTGTTATTTTTTTACTTAGATGTTGCTTAAATAAATGGATAACGCACTCCTCAATATGTGATGTGTAAAAAATTAAGAGGCTAGTGAATGACAGTCAAAGTAGTTGTCTGAATCTTTTCTACGCATATATATATATATTCTAGATTTTATACTTCGAGTCCATTTAACTGGCACCTGAATGTTCTCACCTAAAATTCTGTTGACCTGCATTCAAAATAGTTCTGTGGCTCAAACATTAAAACTTGTAAGAACTTTACGCTATTATAGGATGTGGATTTCTAGTGATTAATAATGAAGTAGCATAAGAATATGAGTTCAGTACTGACGTACGCTGTGGTGTATACTTTTAAACAATAATGGTAGGTATTTAACATTTGGGGAATTGCACAAAATATGATATTTTCTTATCTTAATTACAAAAGTACGGCACTCCTTATTTATTTTCAGTTTTACCTTGTTCCTTTTGTTATTCCTTGTACCTTTTTTTTGCTGATTAATTGTTTTCACTCTGTAATTCTTTCTTTTCTATTTAGTTAAAAGTTCCTTTTGAAAGGCATATGATCTAGCCTATTTGTATTTCGAGGATACAACTCAACTTAAACAAGATTGTATTAGTAAATAGTATATAGACTGTCACAAGGAATCTCAGATTGTGTTATCTGTCAGAAGAAAAAGATCAAGGTCAATCTACAAACTTGAGGAATTACTAGATTGAAAGAAGTTCAGTCATTTGATCAAGCCTCAGTGAAGTATTCATTAAAGAAGTGGATTCATTTATAGTGATAGAGATTTCGACAGTGACAGAGACAGTACAGAAAGAATCAAAAAGAGAGATGAGAAAAGAAAAGGAACCAGATTTTAAAGTCAATATATGAAGAACAGTCATTGCGGTTAGTCACTCATAAACCAGACAGTACATCGAGTGTCAACATTAAACAGTGGTTATTCGTCATTAACTTCAGTGGTTCAAGCTATCAAGACTGGTATGTGAGAAAATCATTGTGCAGGTAACAGAAGTGTGAAATCCGTTAACCACAAGGATTTTATTATCAAGTGGGCTGGCTGTGAGGAAAAAGATTTATCATAAAGAAATGCAAAGTGATATATTCTTAATGCTGAAACCCCGGTTAGAATTGTTGTATTTTTTGTTAAGCAAAAAGAGTCCGGTTTCACATCCTCAAGAGACCGTAGCTTACACCTGGACGAGTTATGAGAAAATAGAAAGAAAATTGAAGGTGATATATTTAGTCAACCTGACAACAACTCAGGGGGAGTTAATGAGGGATCAACTAGTCATACTCAACATCACAATGAAGAACAAGGCGAATCATCAAGATTAAATCTTCCCAAACAAACTGTTTGGAATAGAGCTCATCCTTTTGAGCTAATCATTGGTGATCCAGATGTTGGTGTAAAAACTAGAAGAGCTATCCAAAATCAATGTAATTATTCAGGGTTTCTATTTGAAATGGAACCTAAGAAAACTGAAGAAGCTCTTTCTGATCCTGATTGGGTGATTGCAATGCAAGATGAACTTAATCAATTCAAACAACAAGAAGTGTGGAAGCTGGTACCCAGACCTACAAACAGAACAGTATTAGGTACTAGATGGGTATTCAGAAACAAACTTGATGAAGATGGCAAAGTGATGAAGAATAAGGCAAGACTGGTTGCTAAAGGTTATTATCAAGCTGAAGGAATTGATTATGATGAAACCTATGCACCAGTGGCAAGACTTGAGGCCATCAGAATATTCTTGGCATTCGCAGCATTCTCAAATTTCAAAGTTTATCAAATGGATGTCAAGAGTGCTTTTCTGAATGGTAAGCTGGATGAAGAGGTGTATGTAGAACAACCCCCTGGCTTTGAAAATCCAGATCTATTGGATTATGTCTACGTTCTCTTCAAGGCTATCTATGGTCTTAAGCAAGCGCCAAGAAAATGGTATGACACTCTCTCTGAATTTTTACTTGAAAATGGTTTCGTAAAGGTGTCATAGACAAAACTCTCTTTTCAAAGAAACATAAGAATGATACAATATTAGTCCGAGTCTATATGGGAGATATAATATTCGGGTCTACTAATGTTCTTTTGTGCAAGAAATTTGCTAATCTAATGTAGAGTAAATTTGAGATGAGCATGATGAGTGAACTGAAGTTCTTTCTTGGATTACAAGTAAGTCAAAGGACATATGGAATATTTATTTGTCAATCCAAGTATGTCAGAGAGCTCCTCAAGAAATATTAAATGGAGGACTCATCTTCAGCAAAGACACCATCATCTACAGCTGTCAAGTTTGGAGTATGTGAAAATTCTGACAAGGTAGATGTCACAAGCTACAGAGGTATGATAGGCTCATTACTTTACCTTACTGGAAGTGGACCAGATATTATGTATGCTACATGCTTGTGTGCAAGGTTCCAAGCGGATCCTAGAGATGTGCATCTCATTGTTGTTAAACGAATCTTTAGATATCTTAAGGGTACACCTAACTTAGGTATTTGGTACCCTAAAGTATCTGGTTTTAATCTTGTTGGATATACAGATTCAGATTATACAGGAAGTGTTGTAGACAGAAAAAGCACCTCCGGGAGTTGTCAATTCCTAGGTGACAGATTGGTTTCCTGGTACAGCAAGAAACAACAAACAGTTTCTAGCTCAACAGCCGAAGCTGAATATATAGCTACTGGAAGCTGTTGTGCTCAAATATTGTGGATTAGGAATCAGCTGAGAGACTATGGCTTTGTACTGGATAATATTCCTATATTATGTGATCATACAAGTGCCATAGCAATCTCCAACAATCCTGTGCAGCATACGAGAACCAAGCACATCGACATCAGGTATCATTTTATTAGAGAGCATGTCATGAATGGTATCGTGGAGTTACTTTCTGTACCCACGGAAGACCAAACAGCAGATATTTTTACTAAGTCTCTTGACGAATCCACATTCACAAGAATTGTTGATGAATTGGGTATGTTAAACAGTCCTAGTAATTAAACTAGTTAATATCTGAGGTTTGATCTTTAATAATTTACAAGTGATTATTTTGTGAATATTTACTGATTTAAATCACTTGTATAATTATTTTATCAACTTATAATATTGCTTGTTAATTCTTAAATCATTGTCATTATCTTCTTAATATTTTCCTACTTACTTCTTCTAATTTTAGAATAATTTTATTTTCTCTAAAAATATTTTTCTCAAATTTTTCAAGTGGAAATTAGTGAGAAATCTATTTTTGTTGAAAATTCCTTATGAATATTTGTGATCTTTTAATAAATCATATTTTCTTTCAAAATAATTTTCTGATAAGAAAGTTAATTTATTCGAAAATATATATAGATTTATTAATTTGCTACAAACGTTTATGTAAATAGTTAATATTTTATTCAATATTTTGTAGTGTTTGTCTTTCTGTTATTAATGTGTTAATTCTGTCAAAAGGACAACCTATGGTATTTTTAGTATTTTATATTTTCTATTTAGTTATTTTAAGTAGTTATATTGTTGTAGATATTTTTGTAAATTATTATCTTTTATCTTTAATATTCTGTAAATATTATTAATACAGTTATTTTTGAATTTAAAAAAATATATATATATAAAAATAAAAAAATATATATATATAAATAATAATAATAATAATAATAATAATAATAATAAAAATAAAAATAAAAAAATTTATAAAAATTAATAAAAATAAAAATTTGTTTGTATATTATTATGTCAAATTTTTGTAAATTATTAATTTATGTATAGTTATTTTTGTATATTTTTTTTTTGTTCAGTCACGATACTTTCAAAACTTACAAAAAGGTCACTGTACTTGGTTCTTTTGTTGTTCTTCTTTTTAACACACACAAAACCTGCAGTTTAAGTAAAAATCTTTGTTTTGTGATTGCCGTTAACAGACCTTCATGTTAAGGACTTAACAATAGACCATTGTTGGTATCAAATTTGTATATGTCAATTCATTTGTTTAGGAACAAAAGTTTGATTTTCATGATCTAACAATTGAAAGACAAGACCTATCATGTACTAACAATTTCTAATAGTTGGTATCTATCATGCAGGACCTAAAACATGATAAAATAGTTTTGTTTGTATTGGTTTAAACATTAACATACATTGATTCGATTAATATTTATTAATTGGATTTTTGCCTATGTTCTTGTTTAGTAAAACCGGCTCAGGATCTTTATCTTCATAACTCAAAATATCTTTCTATAGTTGTGATTGTTGATATGTTAGACCTTTTGAAAGCACAACTGTGCATCATTTCTCTTAAGATAAATGCAACATTTTCTCAGAAAACTTTTCAATGTTAAAAATGCATTATATCTCTATGTTGCTCATATACTGTGATGCAGGTTCATCTACATGGAATTTTGTATTCACAGGTTTAGTTATAAGGTTGTAAACCCAACAACTTTGATCCCAGACTACAGTTAAACTCAAACACATTCTGACTTACCCCCTAAAAGGAAGTAACTTATCAGACTAGAGGTCACCAGGGAGTAAATGCACTTGATGCAACAAATAAGAATGTGTGGGATATTCAGTTGGAGAGTCACCACCTTATACACTATCCAAAATATTTCATATGCACAAAGTGAGATTGCACACACCAAGGATGAATTGACCGAAACCTGTAATCCAACCATTTTACGATTATGATTATAAGTTAAAGGTTCTTTAATGAATCAAGAGTCTTCACAGACCTCGAGAGAAGGTATTGATCTCAAATGCAAAATTCAACAAGATCATTATCTAACTCCCCAGAGGGAACATCTCTGGATCCTGCGGGTAACGGATCCGACATAGGTGCGGATTGGCAACTTATGAACTATGATTCAGATTTTACCTGATGAGTTTAACTAGGTGATGTCTTCACAGACATTAGAAGGGAACCTTGATCTCAATGCTAAATTTATAGATCATTGTTTACCTTCTAAGAATTCAAATATGAAAACCTTAAAAAGGGAATTAGCAACTTGTAGATTATGACTCAGATTCGTCTGACGAGTCCAACGAGGATTTGGGATTTGCGAACTCCCATTGCACCACCACTGACCTCTCTTGAAGGGGCTAGGGTGATTTTTCCTTGCAGGTACACTAAATGATGTTGGAGCTATGAGTGATATGAGTGATACACCAGTGAGCAAAAGTGTAAACACAGAGAGTAGTGAGACACTCAACACAAATGGGTGGAGTGAAGAGTGAAACACTTGTGAGGTACACTAAACACTATCACACACTCACAGTGAGAAAGAAAGATGAAATTACCTTTCTAACAAAGCTCAAATAATTGGTACAACTACTTTGTCAACTAGTTGGTTGGAGGATTCTTCAACTAAGGGGGAGAAGTAATGGGTACAAGAAAAAGGAGAGTAGGTTAGAAAGGGGGAACATTTACAAACTATGCTTAGGAGGAGAAGCAATTCAAGTTACTAAGGGGGAGATTTAGATGGAGAAGTAAAGGACTTTCAGTTGAAATGAAAGTGGAGATATAAGGAGAGTTACGTCACAATACTATTCTATTTAGTCTTTCAATGTACTATGCATAAAGGATAACTGAAGGAGTAGTAGATTTCCCAGAAGTTTTAGAAATGGTATTGATTCACCATTGTCTACATAGTAGGAACAGTTGTTTTTCTTAAGTGAGAAAAGCTGTGTCCGAAAAGGAAAGTGATAATCGCAAATTTAAGATGTGAAGGATTATCAGGCAGAGATATGAAGAATCAGAAATGAAGATGAGTTATCTATTGAAGATCAGTTCAGTGCTAGAGGAACAATCATCTATCATTTCATCAACTGAGGATTCTGGAATTGTTAAATTCAAACCAGAGAAATTTTTAATTTTTTTTTTTGTATTATTTACTAAGCTCTAAATGCTTAATCTTTTTCTTGTTTAAGTGAGTTAGTTGAGTTATCCTCTAGGTATTTGCTTGTTATTGTCTAACAAACAATAGGGGGAGATTGAAAGTCGTATGATGTAGCCTATTTGTATTTCGAGGATACAACTCAACTTAAACAAGATTGTATTAGTAAATAGTATATAGACTATCACAAGGAATCTCAGATTGTATTATCTGTCAGAAGAAAAAGATCAAGGTCAATCTACAGACTTGAGGAATTACTACACTGAAAGAAGTTCAGTCATTTAATCAAGCTCAGTGAAGTATTCATTAAAGAAGTGGATTCATTTATAGTGATAGAAATTTCGACAGTGACAGAGACAGTACAGAAAGAATCAAAAAGAGAGATGAGAAAAGAAAAGGAACCAGATTTTAAAGTCAATATATGAAGAACAGTCATTGCGGTTAGTCACTCATAAACCAGACAGTACATCGAGTGTCAACATTAAACAGTGGTTATTCGTCATTAACTTCAGTGGTTCAAGCTATCAAGACTGGTATGTGAGAAAATCATTGTGCAGGTAACAGAAGTGTTAAATTCATTAACCACAAGGATTTTATTATCAAGTGGGCTGGCTGTGAGGAAAAAGATTTATCATAAAGAAATGCAAAGTGATATATTCTTAATGCTGAAACCCCGGTTAGAATTGTTGTATTTTTTGTTAAGCAAAAAGAGTCTGGTTTCACATCCTCAAGAGACCGTAGCTTACACCTGGACGGGTTATGAGAAAATAGAAAGAAAATTGAAGGTGATATATTTTTAAATCTGGAACCCCGGTTGGAATTGATATATTTTTTGTTAAGCAAAAGGAGTCCGGTTTCAGACGCTCAGGTAATCGTAATTTAGAGTTTAAGAATAATTTTATATTAATAAATATTTTATTTATTTAGAAAATTATATTTATAAATATCTAATAATATCTAATTCTATGTAACCTTTGGAGTCTAAGGCAACACTTCGACATACCTAAGCTAACATAGCCATATTCGTTACCATAGACCTATACAGCAACACACTAAGCATTCTATAGCAACACCAAATCTATGTTACCTTAGATGTTATAATTTTACAAAATTATTAATCAATTATCTGGGTCCCACATGTATTCCATATTTTAAATTTTATTGACAAAATAAAAATATAACATTTAAATATTACATTTTCCAGGAAAAAAAATTAAAAATTCAATTCAATTCATGTTTCCATTCACCAAAAATGTCATCCAACATCATTCCAATACCATCATCTACTAGTAAACCAACCATATCATTCATAAATATTGACCAACACTAACTATTGAATATAACTTAAAATATACAAGTACTAGAATAAATTACATGGTTATTTTTAAAAGATAACCAGTATCCACCAAAAACTAAAAGATCGATATGTAGAGCCACATGAATTTTTTGACCAGAGAGAGAGCACCGCTGGAGTCTGAAGAAACTCCATCAAAAGATCCTCCGGGTGGAATAGAATGACGAGGATAGGTATTATTTGCACGTTGAACCCAGGAGAATGGCATTCTTATAGGATACGTCGACTTGCATCCTAGTTGCCTTCCTTGCTTTGTCCTGAAACATCATAATAGAATTAGGAAATTTGCAAAAGCACAAAAGGATGCATCTGACTAGTACACAACCATTACAGGGAAAAGAACCATCCAGAACATAACCATTCACAAGAGCAGCAGCAGCAACTTGGTAAAAATAAACAGTAAACTTAGGAAGGGAGAAGCAGAAAATCAATTCCACACATTAAAAACTAACATCCAAAAGTTGCTAAAATAATCAAAAGTCACATCCTACAATTTTGGATTAATAAAAAATGAACGCTTCTAGTTAATTAACTACAATTGATGCTTTCCATTATGAAATTTAAAAGCTTGAATAACAGTGGCATGAATTCCAAGATATACCCAATTCATAAACTACTACGTCTACAGAAAAAAATACAGATTGAAGCCAGCAAACTACCTTAACAGTAGGAGGGTTTACGGCCCGAGAAGCTGCTACAATTGCTTTCCCAGTCGGATGTATAGTATTTAATTCAACCCCAGAAGCTAGCTTCAGAATATCAATACAGACCAATCAAAATCTAAATGTAGCCTGCACAAGAATGGACAATTAATATTGTAATTATACACATTACATAACCCCAAGATTGCTTACTTCTATAACAGACTGTGTATTACTGTACTAATATGTAGTTTTGCATCATAAAAATAAAAATGCCAAGCATGTACTCATTTCATTGTTGAGATGAGTAGCAAAAGAAAACAATGTTAAATACATAAGTGCAAGGGTTTCTTAACTCACAATCACATAGAGGCATGAACGATGACTGTCTAGTTACATGTCTAGCCAAATCGAATATTTAACCTTAACAAATTATTTACTTATCAACCAATTATGACTCTATGACCATCAAATTGCAGCTGCAATACTAGATACAACCAATTAGGTCCTTAATGCTTGCAAACTTATGGCTCAAAACAGGGCAGTAAGGCTGAAATACATTAGTACATCACCAGAGAACCATGAAATCTTTTTAACTTATAGGTACCATTGATGAAACACACTGCAAGCTTGATGCTTGCAAACAGCGACTATGATGTTCTTCACTAGTCTGATGAGCTAGTAAACATACTTTGGGTACAAAATTCTCAATATTATGTGTGTATGTGCCATCCACCTGTTCACACAAGACACTGCCAGATTAAAGCTCAAGTAAAGCTATTGCTATCAGACTTTATACATGAATTACTCCACGTCTTCATATTTTAAGAGAAAGTACAAACAACTACAAGGCATTAAATCAAAGACGCATTGATGAAAATGCAAGAAACCACTGTGATAAGTGGATTTTATATCCACTTGGATCGCTTCAATTCGGCTTAAATTGATTGTCTTGGACTCAAGTTTGTTGTAGTTTTGATGTGTTTTTTTTAGTTGTGCAGGTTTGTAAGAATGTCGATTATGGTTGATGCTTCCATCATTTTTGGAGTTAAATTTGTGCAATGGAATGAAGAATGGAGTTGTCATTAAACTCTCATGAAGGTTCCTAAGTCAATGGAAATAAAGAATGTGATCTAACGCAAAAAGAACGGGCGAAAACGGAGCAAGAACGAAGGAAATAGAGCTGAAAAACGACCGCAGACGGAGGGCTAGGGGCAGGCTGCATGCCTGGGGCGCAGGCTGCGCGTCTGGTAGCTGAAACTCGTGCAGGCTGCGCGCGCGCGTTGCTGTAAAATTACAGTTTTGCCCTTATTCACTGTGTGGGCCATATCTTGATTTCTACAAGTCCGTTTTGGACGATCTTACTGTCCACGCAAAGATAACGGAATTCTCTTTCATTCTAAAGTGGTTCAGATGTTCAATTACAACTGGAACGGCCCATAAACACTGAAGAAAAGTTAGCTATGAATTTTTTTTCAATACAGAATTAGTTTAGGAAACGTATTTTGTGCTAAACTGCAGAAATTCTATTTTAACTCTATTTTGGGGCATTTCTTGCTGGGCAAGACTTCTAGAGCCTATATAAACACATCCTACCATTGTAATTTGTATCATTAGTTAGCATATTATAACATAAAATTCATATCTTGTTTCATTATCATGGTTTCACTTGATCCCATGATGACGAGAGGTTCAATTACGAACTAATCGTTGTCATGGGATTCTAACGGATTTATTTATGGAGCTTTAATATTTTTATGCTTTAAAGATCTGTGTGTGATGTATATTTGATATCCTTTTTATGGCTATTCTTAATGCTTTTAGATGCGTAGCTAACATCTAAATTGAATTGTTAATCTCTTGCGAAACGAGAGTGGATCTTGAGATTTAGAACTTGCCATGCTAGCATAGGATAGGTTGATGTTTTAACATCATGATTTGTAGCATAAATATAGATATTATGCTGCCCTATGTGATCAATATGGATAACTTGTGCTTAAACCGTTATGTTTTCAAATCTTATAGAGATATAGGGTCTAAACATAATTGGTCTATTCATCTTCTATCTCTTTTGTGGATGTATGAGTAGTTTGGTGTTAGTATACCGAGAGGTAGCTAATACTTGTTTCGTGTTGTCCGATCAGATATCATAACCATTGCATATAGTGATTAAAGGCGTCAGATCTAAGCAAAGTATTTAATGAAGTTAGGATCCCATGTTTTCTCTTGCGTAAGTAATTCGATTCCAATTCTCGTTAGTTAGTTAATTCTTAGTTTTGTTAATTTGTTTCTTAGTTAATTATAGTTAATCTAAACCCAATCTTGTTAATTGTCTTAGCACTGAATAAAAACCATACATTGTTGCATAGGTGCATGAACTGAATTGAAACCCAACCAGATCTCTGTGGGAACGAACTTGACTTATTCATATATTACTTGTGACCTTGTACGCTTGCGTGATTTAGTGCAAACAAGTTTTTGGCGCCGCTGTCGGGGATCATCGGTGTTTTATTTTTAGTTTATGTGCATGTTGTAAGAACCCAAAATTTCGGTAGAATTAAAACTTTTCCTATTATGATGAAGTGCATCAATGAATAGTGATTTGGTGGATGAATAGTGATTTTGAGGATTAAGAAAATTTTTCATGCCACCTATGTACGAGACGTAGTGTAGATATTCCGAAGTTATACTAGTAATCTACGGAGTAAATAAGTGTATGTAAATGCGATCGGAATTCAGAAATTCCAAATTCTATTTTCGTGTAATATTTGACCGAGCAGTGAATTATATATCAGTAATATCAAGAAATGAGATATTTAATTTGAGGAATTGAGGAGTTAATATTTTGGAATTTTATTATAAGTGATTTGAGAATTTGGAACGGAAACCACTGAGGAAGTGAAACAAACGTTCTAGAAACCGTTGAAACTTTACAATGAGATTAAGCGATTGAGCGAACGAAACATGGATTAAGGATATGGTATATTAAGAGTCCAAGGAAGGATATATTATGAGAAAGAAAGAGGATTGAGAATAAACTCCTAGAATTGAGAAATAGAGAATGCTTGAGAAATCGGGAGAACGTTTTCTGAGATAAAGAGAAATAAACAAGGGATGTTGGAATTAATATTCATTCGAGGTATTGTGCCATATTAGAGCAATAATATGCAAAGTATAAGTTGTAACGTGTTAATTTTATTCACGAGACAACAAGGAAATCAAATTGTTGGAAAAGGAAACAAACAAAGGGACTAATATGAAAGAAACAAAAGATGAGGACTTTGTTGCAATTGTTGTGGATAAGGAAATCCAAGTGAGCCAATGAGGTGTTGACAACACATTACAAGAAGATGCATCCAAATGAGATAGATATATAATACATGTATTAGTCATTATTTAGCAAACAAAACAAAACAAACACAAGAAAACACCCATTCTGCCCAGCAGAACAGCAGCTCAGTAAAATGGGCCTAGAGCCTTCATTACTCAATGGAATTTCGTGTTCTTTATATGGTTAGAAAGCTGTGAAGATGCTCTACAACTCTCATTTAGAAGCCTCGATCAGAAAAGCTCGGTAAGGGCCTCGTTTTCCATGATCTTTCAGTCGGATTCTAATAACTCCGAATTACTAACTTTGTTTTCTTCATTTCTTTTGATCATTCAAGCTTACCCAAGTCTATACAAGGATTATACAAGGTTTAAAAAGCTATTACACACATCAAGGAAGGTATAAACTCTCTCAACCCTTAGCATGACTTGTTTATAGGTTATAATGTTAGATCTAAGAGTTTTAGTGCATATCTTGGTTACATGAGTTATGGATGATGAAAATCTTGAGGTTATATGTTGTTGATGTGATTTTAAAGCTTGTACTTGGAGTATGTAACCCCATGTATGCTAGAGAGTCAAGTCTTGGTGGTTTTGATGATAGATGTGATGTATAAAGTGAGTCCTTGAATGTTTGAGAAAGAATGTGTGCCGTGTAAAAATTCTGGGAGCATGTACTGACTTGAAGGAGGGTTTTTAACCCCTTAAACTTGTCCCCTTAAGACCCAATACATATGGTTAGAAAGGTATTTGAATTTAGTTTCCAGAAATATAAGGTTCATGACTATGTGATGTATATATTTTGAGTTATGACCCGATAAGTGAAGGGTGGTTCTGAAATTCGGACAGCACTGTATGGTCCACTTGTGAACCCCCTTTAGACCGCTAAAAATTATGTAAACATTATGAAAAATTAAGTAAAGCTAGAGTTTGCAGTGGTGAAGATTACCCAAAAAGAATTTGAGTAAAATTTGTATTTTTAAATTTTATAAAAATGTTAAAGCGAAGTGCGCGCGAATGAAAAATCACCTAGGAGCTTAGTTTAACGTAGTTTTAAGAGTACTCACTTGTGTTTCAAGTTTGAGGGATGGATTCGAGTCGAATGGGTAATGAATGTGATAAAGTGATGACATGGTCATATAGGAGGGTTAGTTGTCACAAATTGGAGTCGTTAAGTTGGTCTAACATCCTTTAAAACATTACCATTAAGTAGTGTTGCTAAGGTACTAACGTATGAATATTGATTATGTATAGATCTTCGTTCCACGTCGCGAGCTCGACCACCGCACCCTACCAAGGCAAGTTTTCCAACCCTAAGTATTTATTTTCAAAAGATTATATTCTTGATTTTACCTATGCAAGTTTACTTTTCAATACTTATATATATAAGGATTTTCACTGTTGTGTTTGTAGCTTCCAAACGTATGATATGCTTATGCTTTACGAGATTATGTTGAAGTTTGAGATTTATGCATATGTGTTTGTACACCCTTGAACTTAGAATGAAAGTGTTTCCTTCGGACAATGACTCTAGAAGTAGAAGTCGTAGCGGTCCAAATATACTATTGACCGGGGAGCGGTATATTATTGTATCATGATTAAATTGTGAAAACCCGAAGAGTCATTCGGGAAGTATCGTATACCTAAGTATTTATTATTTTTACGTTGTTAAAATACTCAAAAATATCTATCTTGGATTAAAAGCTTATTTTAATTAAATAATTATTTTATTAATGGTTTATATTAAATCTTAAAATATCATTTATTAATTATTGTTCATCATTTTAAAGACAAAACTAATCCAAGATGCCTTTAGCGTTTTCAAACTCGAACTCTTTCGAACCCAAAACATTTTCAAAAACTCCCGGTCAGGTTTTGCTTCTTGTACGTTTTTCAAGAATTATCGGTCGACTGAGGTCGAACTTCAACTCTTCGAATTTCTATCAAAATGATTTTTGACAAGAAAGAAAAAGGGGACTCTGGCAGGTGTGGGAATCGTTGACGAACGATTCCCGGGATGTGTAAGCGGCCGTGAGCCAGGCGGTCCATCAATTATTGTTCCGGCCCAGGTGTTGCCGAAGGATGATTACGGATGTAGTTTTCATCGAGGGTGATTACGGATGTAGTTTTCACCCGAGGATAGTTACGGATGTATTTTCTATCCTTCTACTAGTAGAGAAGACCCGCAGATTGTTGGACTTGGTTGTGGCGACTGACCATCGTCAATCCTTGTCAGGTTTTTATGTTTTCTTCCAGTCCCATCATCCACTTTGGAAAAATACTCAAACACTGCTTCTTGGGCCTAAGTGCCAAGTTGCCGATAGTGTGGTTTTTGATAAGAAAAATATTGACATCGTGCAGTATCTAGAACTGCAAGATTTTCTATAAAGATTGGCACGTGTTAGTGCACTCTTGCAATTATTTCAAAGAATGAAATGTATTTGAATGAGAAACCTTCTAAGCTAATGGAAGGAAAGAGGTTTTGCAATGATGTATTCCCTGTACAGTATGTTAACAGTAGAGTGTTTTGCCGAAAATGATATACTCATATGTATATATTTTCAAACTTGCGATATATTGAAATGGGAACCTTATAAAGGGTTCATGTGTTATTCTTAAAGCTCCTTAGTGAGTATAAATGTTTTATTCAAACTCGGACATATATATTGTCCAATTATGTTTTGAAATCTGAGATATATATACCCATACAGTTGGGAATTTTTTCGAAATAAACCACATTATTATTTTTCAAAATGGTGAACTTGCTGAGCATTATGTAGCTCATTATTGCTTTATAAAAACTTTTCAGAAAGAAGAATTTGGTCGGTTAACTCCGCACCAGCAGAAGAGGAGTAGAAGATTTACCCCGGAGATGATTCAGTTCCTGATAAATACTATAGAGTAAGTTTGATAGGTTTTCAACTGTAATAGTAGGACTTGTCTTCAAGTGTAGTTGTATAAGTGGAAGTGCGTAAGATTCTGGATTGTACAGATGAATTGTAATATTTAGTGTTACTTTAGATTATCGTTTCTGAGGCTCTAACTTGTTTGTGCGTAAGATTGAGGTCTGGATGGATGTATTGTTGAGTTGTAAAGTTAATACAGGTATGATATGATTGGATGGTGATGTGACGACCTGAATCTTTGACCTCGGATTTGGGGGCGTCACACTTGTCATCAGTGGTCGTTAGAGTTCATTGACTCGGATTGTTTCTTACATAGTTGTTTAGTTCTATGTGTTTCAGGTAGCAATGGGAGAACCAGCAGCAGGGAAAGCATTGATGTATTATTCTCAACCAAAGATCAATGACGTCCAATTTATCATTATCAGGCCAGCTATTGCAGCTAATACTTTCGAAATCAAGCCTAGCATAATTCAGATGGTGCAGAATTCGGTTCAGTTTGGGGGTGCTCCGATTGAAGATCCTAACATGCACATCCGGAATTTCATTGAGATCTCTGACACTTTCAAGATCAACGGGGTGTCGGAAGATGCTATCAAATTGAGACTTTTCCCATTCTCTTTGAGGGATAAAGCTAAGGGTTGGTTGCACACTCTACCAGCAGGTTCTATTTTGACATGGGAGGATCTTGCTCAGATATTTCTCACTAAATTTTTTCCCATGGTAAAGACCGCAACAATCAGGAACGCTATTACTCAATTTTCACAGCAGTCTGAATAATCTTTGTGCGAGGCTTGGGAGCAATATAAGGAGATGCTAAGGAAGTGTCCACATTATGGGATGCCTGATTGGATGGTGATTAACTGCTTTTATAATGGCTTGGGTGCACAGTCAAAACCCATGCTAGATGCAGCATCAGGTGGAGCTTTATAGGCTAAGAGCTATGCGGAAGCTTATGAGCTAATTTAGATGATAGCTGCGAATGAATACTAGAATCCAACTCAGAGATTATCACAAGGCAAATTAGCAGGAATTCTGGAAGTTAATACAGTCACAGCTCTAACAGCTCAGCTAGAGGCACTTAATAAGAAATTGGATTTTATGTCAAAGCATGGGGTGCCTCAAGTTGCTAGTGGTGGTGAGCTATGTGATGGCGCACATGAGACGAGTCAATGTGCCATATCTTCTGAATCGGCACAATTTGTGAGCAACTTCCAGCAACCTTCGCAACCAGCTCCAGCCACCTATCATTCCAATTTCGGCTGGAGTAACAATCAAGATTTTCAGCAGCAAAAGTTTCATGGGGATGATGGTCAATCTTCGAATGAAAAATCTGAATTGGATGAATTGAGGTTGATGATTAAAAGTCAAGCGGTATCTCTCAAGACATTGGAGAATCAGATTGGGCAATTTGCAAGTGCCTTTCTCAACGGACCACAGGGAGTTCTTCCTAGTGCCACAGAGGTAAATCCAGGAAAACAAGATGGCATGGAGCAGGTTAAGGCCATAACACTCAGATCTGGAAAAGTCACGAACGATCAGAATTCAGCAATTGAGGATGAAGAAGAAATTCATGATCAGGATGCTACAGAAAAAGAAGAAAATTCTGTTTTTTCAGAATCTGTGGTGGATAGTGATGAGGAGGAAAAGTGTGAGTCACTAGGCTTGGCTGATCTCTGGGATTCTAAGGTGCTGGTTGATGAGGTGGTTTCATGGTCAAATCTTGAGGATAGTGCAATTGAGTCTTTTCTTGAGGAAGATATTTTGATTGAGGGTAATGAGGATCTTTATGAGTTGTATAGGAATTTTACTTCTGATGAGATGTTAGAGGAATTGAAGGTCATTTGTTCTAAGCATGAAATCCAACTTGAGGAGAGTTCTTTTGATCCTAAGTCAGTTGTGAAGACTTCTATTGGTGAACTACCCATTTTTGTTCCTAATCCGTCTATTTCCACTCTTGCTCAGTCTTTGGTGGTTAATAATAAAAATCATCATGTTGAAGAAACTTCCAGACTCGAGTTTAAACCATCAGATCAGCTAAGGTATATATATTTGGGTCAATCATCTACTTTTCCTATTATTATTGTTGCTAACTTGTCAGGTAGTGAAGAGAACAATGTTACGAACACTTTTGAGGAGCAAAGAAGGCGGAAACTTGTCGTCAAGGATATAGCCCCGGAAAAGATAGTTAAATGGCCATATACAGATACGGTGTAGAAATTTTCAATAGAAAAGCCATTGCCATGTCTAGCTAAAGACTTTAAACAAAAGCGCTTCATGTGAGGCAACCCATGTGTTCGATGATTAGGTATGTTTCCTACTATCCCTCCTATTTACTTTCATTCAATGCGGACATTGAATATTTCAAGTTTGAGGGTGGTTTGAGGGATGAGTAGTAGATATGTAGTTGTTTATATTAGTTATGTGTCATGTAGGATATCATGCTTTGCATTTTAGTTGAAATTCATGCATGTTTTGTTCGTGTTGTTATCATGTGAGTCCATAGTAGTTTGCATTTGCACCCATGCTGGATATGAATTTTGTGTTGTTGACGCTTTTGATTGAGAAGTGATATGCTTTGTTCTTGTGCACACACATACACTAGTAAGTTCAACCTAGTAGACTTATTGAATGTTGTGAGTAATTAAAAGGACATGAATATGTGCAAGTTGATTTAGTTTTCATGCTTTGAATACAAGTAGGTGCATTAGAGAGATTTTTTCTTGGGATTGAGTATGTTTTTCCACCAAGTGAGCTTTTGAGCCTTATTGCATATTTGTTGCAATTTATTCGTTTGCTTGAGTGTCCACGGATTGTTTGCATTGCTAGCAGTTGTTTGAGGTCTTTCTTGAAATGCATGACATTATTTGACGATTAAAATGATAAAGGCATTTAGGAATAATCACATATTTTCCCATATTACCACACCATATTTACATGATCAATTAGTTAACCCGTTGAGCTTAATCCTATTTTTTCGATGACATACCACATTACTTGCCTAGACCTTTTTCTTGTATTGGCCTTACATTAATTTGAACCCACATTGTCAAAGGCTAGTAGAGTGCTTAAGGGAGTAATAGGTGTGCAAGGAGGGGTTTATTGTTGGTCATAATTTTGGGGGAAATATTGAACATTGGGTTTGGTTGTTTACTTGATAGTCGGCATGTGTAATAAAATCGTGGGATCATTGTTATTGTTTATATTATTGCTTTATTTAGCTCTCGGAAAAAGAAAAAAAAGAAAAAAAAGGGAAAAGATAATATTATGAGAGCATATTTGTGTATGTTGTGATCCTACTTTAGTCGACTAGTCGAGTGTTTTTGTTGGAAGAAAAATAATAAATTATGTGGGGGAAATAGGGTGTTGTGTATGATTCATTATAGTTCCTACTAGTTTTTGACACTTCACCTAATTTGGCTTATTTGACATACCTTGTCCCTAGCCCCGTTACAACCCAATTAAAGACCTTTTGATTATCGTCATTGATGTATGTTGTGTTAAGAGTTAGATTGATACCAAATGTCAAGCATGCTTATGATTTTGTTGGACATGAGTGATACACTTACCCTTGTTCTTGAGTGAATATTCTTTTGTGAGTGGATTGTGAGTGTGTACTTGCTTTTGAGTATGAGATCCCGAGTTTTGTCTCAAAGATGTACTCTTGTAGGCTTAGCATGGTCACTAACTTATTCTTACACTTGACATGGACTTTTGAGAACTTATGCATGTTCATTGAGTAGACTATGTGAATACTTGCACTTTCGACACCAAGACATTGCATTATTACTTTGATTCTTAAGTTGAAATGACATGAGAGGATTTGAAGGTGTGGTGATGTATTGGTAGTAAATCATATGCATTTTCATATTAGTTGCAGTCATGCATTGCATTGCATTGGATTTTATGGGTACATTCGCTATAGGCTCTCACGAGACCTTACTCGTCCACTAGGGCTGCCTAGGGGTTTAAAGGGCTTGTTGCATATGCCAAATGCAACCGTGATCACCTACGGAAGTGGTACTAATTAGGTAGTGTTTAGTTGTTTATGCTTGAGGACAAGCATCGGTTGAAGTTTGGGGGTGTGATAAGTGGATTTTATATCCACTTGGATCGCTTCAATTCGGCTTAAATTGATTGTCTTGGACTCAAGTTTGTTGTAGTTTTGATGTGTTTTGTGTAGTTGTGCAGGTTTGTAAGAATGTCGATTATGGTTGATGCTTCCGTCATTTTTGGAGTTAAATTTGTGGAATGGAATGAAGAATGGAGTTGTCATTAAACTCTCATGAAGGTTCCTAAGTCAATGGAAATAAAGAATGTGATCTAACGCAAAAAGAACGGGCGAAAACGGAGCAAGAACAAAGGAAATAGAGCTGAAAAATGATCGCAGACGGAGGGCCAGGGGCAGGCTGTGCGCCTGGGGCGCAGGCTGCGCGTCTGGCAGCTGAAACTCGAGCAGGCTTCGCGCGCGCGTTGCTGAAAAATTACAGTTTTGCCCTTATTCACTGTTTGGGCCATATCTTGAGTTCTACAAGTCCGTTTTGGACGATCTTACTGTCAACGCGAAGATAACGGAATTCTATTTCATTCTAAAGTGGTTCAGAGGTTAAATTACAACTGGAACGGCCCAGAAATACTGAAGAAAAGTTAGCTACGAAATTTCCTTCAAAACAGAATTAGTTTAGGAAACGTATTTTGTGCTAAACTGCAAAAATTCTATTTAAACTCTATTTTGGGGAATTTCTTGCTGGGCAAGACTTCTAGAGCCTATATAAACACATCCTACCATTGTAATTTGTATCATTAGTTAGCATATTATAGCATAGAATTCATATCTTGTTTCATTATCATGGTTTCACTTGATCCCATGATGACGAGAGGTTCAATTACGAACTAATCGTTGTCATGGGATTCTAACGGATTTATTTATGGAGCTTTAGTATTTTGATGCTTTAAAGATCTGTGTGTGATGTATATTTGATATCCTTGTATGGCTATTCCTAATGCTTTTAGATGCGTAGCTAACATCTAAATTGAATTGTTAATCTCTTGCGAAACGAGAGTGGATCTTGAGATTTAGAACTTGTCATGCTAGCATAGGATAGGTTGATGTTTTAACATCATGATTTGTAGCATAAATAGAGATATTATGCTGCCCTATGTGATCAATATGGATAACTTGTGCTTAAACCGTTATGTTTTCAAATCTTATAGAGATATAAGGTCTAAACATAATTGGTGTCTATTCATCTTCTATCTCTTTTGTGGATGTATGAGTAGTTTGGTGTTAGTATACCGAGAGGTAGCTTATACTTGTTTCATGTTGTCCGATCAGATATCATAACCATTGTATATATTGATTAAAGGCGTCAGATCTAAGCAAAGTATTTAATGAAGTTAGGATCCCATGTTTTCTCTTGCATAAGTAATTCGATTCCAATTCTCGTTAATTAGTTAATTCTTAGTTTTGTTAATTTGTTTCTTAGTTAATTATAGTTAATTTAAACCCAATCTTGTTAATTGTCTTAGTAGTGAATAAAAACCATACATTGTTGCATAGGTGCATGAACTGAATTGAAACCCAACCAGATCTCTGTGGGAACGAACTTGACTTATTCATATATTACTTGTGACCACGTACGCTTGCGTGATTTAGTGCAAACACACTGAAACTAGTAAAATAAATAAAAGAAAGAAAGCATGACACCACTGTGGTAAACTCTACCTCTAAAGTCTAGATTTGTTGGAATATTGGATATTATAGATTACGTATGTTGTTCCAAGTCTAAATTTTTACCTATTTCTGAAGCTTTAGAAAAAATATGTACTTCTCTTGAATTTGAAGTCTAAGTGCTCGAAGCTCGTGTTCCATGTCCATCACCTATATAATGGGCCACGATTCTCTTCATAAGATGAATTTGTTCATTGAACAGTAATGACGGAAAGGGGTATCAGGTAACAATCATTACATGCCAGAATAGAATAATATTTTAACATTTTAACAAAGACACAAAGCATAGGCAATAATTTTACCTGACTATATATGAATTTTGTCAAGGTTTGACATCCAATCATCTGAACCACATTCCGTTTAGGGTTATCCAACAGTTCAATTACTAGGTTCAGTAGATTGACAGCAAAATATGCCCTGCAAAATCCGAAAATGTATCGTACAAGGCAACAAGTGTATAATCACAAATCAGAACTTCCTTCTTGATTGGAACTCGTAAGGTTGATAGTTATGAAGTGAATATAATATATCGTAATAGCTTCTAACTGATAGTAGCGCTCTCCATAAGTTTCTATGTCTTGATAGCCTCTCAATCAAGAAAATGGAGTCCAACAGGTGAACAATTTTAGTAATGACACTAACCACAATTGCTATATCCAAATTTCCTCTTTTTTATTCTCGTGTCTTCAATTATACATCCTACTTGACCGTGAACACCTCTTCAACTATAGTTTTAACTTTTAACATATAAAATTGGACACTTCATATATTTCTCAACATTATATCATTTCCTCGAACATCCATTCTCAGAAGAGAGAGAAGGAGAGAGAGGGAGAGAAAGAGGGAGAGAGAGAGAGAGTGAGAGAGACAGGGAGAGGGGGAGACAGAGAGAGATATATATATATATATATAGAGAGAGAGAGATAGAGAGAGAGGGTGAGAGAGAGAGCCCGATTGAGAAAGGTTAGAGAGAGATGGAGAGACAGGGGTCAAAATTGAAGCATACAACACACACACACACACACACACACACACACACATATATATATATATATATATATATATATATATATACAAATCGAAGCATTAACACAGTTATATTTACAAATCGAAGCATATAAAGAGATATTTATACCTTAATTGCAAGTAAGAGCGGCTGATTGAGTGAACCCTTCAATTAACCCTTAATCCAACCCTAACCCTAATCAGCAAGTGAGGCAGACACTGAGCAGAGCGAGATTGAGTGTGAAATTTGACCTAATTGAGGGAGAGAGGAAGAGGTGAGTGAGTGACGTTGAGAGAGAGAGAGAGAGAGAGAGAGAGAGGTGTGAGTGAGAGAGAGGTGAGTGAGAGAGAGGCAAAAAATCCCCAATTCCCACGGCTTAACCAATTTTGACCCAAATTTGATTTGCCCGCTTTTCATTGCTTTCATTTTCTTTTGTCGCCCAACCAATCCCCTTTTCTTTTCAATTTTTCATTACGTTACTTTTTTTTTTCATTTTCTAATATTATAAAAATTATTAATTTTCTTATAAAAAATTAGATGACTATAAATTTTATTGTTTCAATTATTGAATAATAATTTAAACTTATTATACCCTGTTATTTTCTCCAATAATTTTATTAATGAATTTCATCAAATTTTAATAATTTTTGAATATTACTTTATTTTAAGATATTTTAAATAAAATTATTAAAACATATATTAATATTATAAAAATATAAATAATTCAATTATTTGATAGAATATTATTTTTATAATAAAAATTTCAATGACTTGATTAAAATTATTGAATTTTAAAATTTATTAATTATTAAATCGTTAATTATAAATAAAATTGAAAAATATGTTAATTATACTCTAAGGTAACACAACCCATTGTGTTACTAAGTTTAACACCTTCCACAGCTATGGTAACATACCTTTAAGGATATGGTAACAACAAAACTAGAGCGTTGTGGTAGGTTCAAAATTTGATAGCTATGGTAACACCCAAGAAGGTAACACCCCCCATTAAGTGTTGTAGAAAGCCATCTATGGCGTAGTGAAAGAAGGATAGGAAAATTGGTATTCCCTTATCCAATAATTCCTGCAACTGCTTAGCTAGCTCTTTCATTTCTACTGGGGCTAATCGGTACGGGGCCTTCGAAACTGGTGCCGTCCCCGGGGCTAACTCGATGGCAAACACAATTACCCTATCAGGTGGTAGTCCGGGAAGATCTTGTGGGAACACGTCCTCGAACTCATTAACTACCGGAATGTCCTGCAATCTAGGTGCTTCCTTCTGGGTGTCTATAACGTAATCTAAATAAGCCTCGTTCCCTTTTCGTAGCAATCTCTTGGTTTGCGCCATGGTCAGAATTTTCTGGGTCTGTCGCATCCCCTTAAACACTATTTCTTTCTTCCCTGGGGTTTTCAACTTAACCTTTTTCCCTTTACAATCTATCTGCGCATTATTGCGAGACAGCCAATCCATTCCCAAAATGACATCAAACTCCCCTAGCTTAAAAGGAATCAAATTGACATAGAAGGATCGTCCTCCTATTTCTAATTTACAATCGAGGTGAATTTGACTAACCGGAATGACTTCCTGATTAGCTATCTCTACTTGTAAGGAATCCCTTAGTTGCTGGGTCTTAAGTTTCAATTTATGTGTAAAATCTCTAGATATAAAAGACTTAGTTGCTCCCGAATCAAATAAGACATTTGCACTGACTGAATTGAGAGAAAATGTACCTTCTATCACATCCGTGTCCCTCACGACATCTTGCACTATCATGTTAAAAGTCCTGGCAGTTGGGGGGGTCTATTGGAGGCAGCCTTGCTCGTCCCTGAAGCCGCTGGTTTGTTCCTTAGGCAATCCTTCCTCATGTGCCCTTGCTGTCCGCACTGGAAACAAGTGGTGCTATTAGGGATGATCGTGGTGCAAGAGGTAGCATAGTTCCCAGCTTGCCCACACTTATAGCAGTTTATCTGCTTCAGGTTGCACACACCGGGATGCCTCTTCCCACAGGTAGTACATAATGGTAAGGGGGTCTAGACTGATGGGAACGGGACACTCCTGCTTGATGGCCGCCCTGGCTCACCGTTGCACTCACAGATGGTTTAAACCATTCCTTTCTCCCGGGTAGGGAAATGGTTCCTCTGTTAAACTTGGTTGGGGGTTTTCCTCCAGTGGACCCTCCGCCCATACTGGCATACTTTCTCTTTATTCTCATTTTTTCTCTTTCTCTCTGCATTTGATCACTTCCAGCTTTCACAATAGTTGCCTTCTGCACTAAGGTGGCATAATCCGTAATTTCTAAAACTGCCACTCTATTCTGGATCCACTGTTTCAACCCTTGTTGAAACCTGTTGGCTTTCTTTTCCTCTGTGTCCACGAACTCCGGAACAAACCTTGATAACTCAGTAAACTTGGCCTCATAGTCAGCCACTGACATATTGTTCAGTTTCAGCTCTAAAAACTTAAGTTCCATTTGAGTTTTCATGAACCTCGGGAAGTACTTCTCCAGAAATAACTATTTAAACCTATCCCAGGTTACGATAGCATCAGTTTTCATATTCTTTTTGGCCTCCCACCAATAATTGGCCTCTCCCTTTAGTAGGTAAGTAGCAAAGACAGTCTTCTGGGCCTCATTGATACTCAGAATCTCGAAAGATTTTTCCATTTCCTTGATCCAGGCCCTCGCCTCAACCAGATCAGCAGATCCGTGGAACTCTGGGGGCTTAAGGGACTTAAAGGCCCTGAAGGAATTTGCCACTGAAGTGTTGTTTCCTGGTGGTGGTTGGGGGTATTGGTTCAAATTCTGCCTAAGCAGATCCATAAACTGACCAATGGGGTTCCCGCCCTGGTTCTCCCCCTGCTGCTCAACTTCAGTTTCCCCTTCTTCTACTTCCTCTTTGAAATCTGTAGTGTAGAAAGTTTCATCTGCCGCCCCGTACTGGGAATCCTCTTGCTCATTATAGTTCTGATCTTGCTCTTCATTATATTCAAGGTTTTCCTCATGTTGGTTATGACTCTCTTGGTCAGTAGATTCACGGGGGTTAGCCCTAGTGCCCATTCGTCTTGGAGGCATTTTACTGAAAATTTGGACAATTATACATTAGGTTCACTTACCTGCGTTAAAGGATTTCTCCTTGCAAAATTCATTACATGATTGGATTTAGGATCCCACAGTTCTATATCGCATGGCAACTTAACCGAAAACAGTACATATGCTAATAAACTCTTGATCGCACCCCAACAAAATTGAAATAACTGAAAGGGAAACAAATGTATACCAGGTACCGAAAAGGTACAACATCTGAGTTACAACAATAGTTTAAAGTACAACCATCCTAACAATGACAACAAGTCAAAAGTGAAATATGCTGTCTATCTGTCTAGTCTGCAAAAGGGAAACTAAGTACAATGAAACCATCACTACAAAAGTCGGCACTACTACGTCCGTACATGACTAGACAACTAGACCACTGCATCACTGCATCTGAAATCAGCCACCATGATGAAACACCATCCTAACCCTCCCCATGGCGATGCGGAAAATCTCCTCGGCGTCTGCTCTGGATACCATAACATGCCCATCAGTAGGTAACTGTCGCACCCTCACCCGAGCCCTGAACTCGATGCGGGTCACAGCCCTTTACCCAGCCCGATCACTGATCGTCCTCCGGCCCTGCAACCTCATCCGGGTGGCTCTCTCCGCTGCTAGCTCGCTCCTAGACTCTACTAATCTAGCATCTGCCATTGACAACTCTCTATAAAGCCCATTCACAATCAATTTGTGAACACATACTGGGACTCCCCCTATCGGGACATCGGGTGGGGTGGATGGCTCAGCTGGAGCTGCAGTCTCTGCCTGCTGGGGCTCTAGGGTAAGCTCCTCAACCTCATCGAAAAATGGGCTCACGGGTAGTGGTGGTGTGGTAGGGGCTCTCTCAATAGAGAGGGGTGGCACTCGTAGTCCGGAACTCCCTACAGCATCATCCACTGGCTCATCCTCATCTACAGCCTGTCCAACAATAGCAGCCACAACCTGCTCAGTGGTCATGTCAGTGTCCTCCTCCATGACCCTAGCATCAGCTATAAGCTGGGTCTCCTCTGGATCCTCCTCATCAATATCCTCAGACTCAACAACATCAGTGTCAGCATCAACCTGGACCTCCTCAGGGTCCTCCTCCCCAGACTCAATAACATCAGTGTCCTCATCAGGCAAGTGCTCATAATACGTGTCTCTAGTCCGGAACATGTCCTCATCATGCTGTCTCGCAGCTGCCTCCTGAGCAGACAAGTCACTCTCCTACACAAGACGAACTACGTTACGATCATGATACTTAAAAAGTTCCCATAAGGGTTTTAGGTGAACCTGGCAAGGGTTCTTATTATATTAGTGAATTTATTTTATATAACGTCGCGTCATCTCTTGGGATATATAACTCTTGCTCTTATACCATCTCTGTAACACCCCCAGATCCCGGGTCGGGGATCTGGTCGTTACAGTCTCATATTTCATACATAATACTCGACTTTAGTCCAAAATAAATAAGTAGCTGCTATGACCCCACAATAATATCCACTCACACACACACACAGTTATAGTCCCAGAGATGAAATTGAAATAAGTCTTACATAAAGGGTTTTACGAATAAAAGTTATTACAAGCCCAAAAGGAGTAACAACATAAGTTTTAAGTTTTTGCCGTTGATTAACATTAATTATACATATAATTAAGCTGGAAGCAAAAGCTGTCTATCTAGGCTACCTCAGCAATGGCAGTTAACATATCAGTGGGGAGTCCTGTGGGTCGGGTAACCTACTTGCGCCGAGTGCGCCTTACGCGACCCATCTGCCCTAGCTGTTGTTGGGACATAGTAAATAAGAAAGGGTGAGCAATAGCCCACCAACAACAATATAACTGAATAGTGATGATATATATATATATAGCAGTTCAAATATCTTTGAAACCACATGTCATGCATTAGCGAAGATAATACCAGTATAAGGTAAATGATGAAGTTACAAGGTAACTGAAAATATATATTCCATTTATGAATACTTCTCCAATACTGCCAACAATGATAATGTTGCAGAAAATAAATGAATTTGAATGATGAACTAATGCATTTCAATTTAGATTTACTACCGGTAGAAGGAAGAGCTGACGGATTTCCTTGTCTACCGCCCTGTTAGATCTCCCCGGCCAACGGTTGGGCCAATGGGATGGACCGGCGCTACTCGGCCTCTTACACGACTCCAAGTTTGAAAAGAAGTTCATGGATCTGAACGTAAAGTTCGTCCCCCTTTCCCCAAGTATAATACTTGTTGATAAGACTCCACAAAGTAGTCGTATCTAGTTGGAAAGGAAAATTTAACATCATATCTCCCAAGCTGCTGCTTGTTAGAGGATACCATCTTATTCTAATAATCTTACCCCTCGAATGATGAGAGGGTACACAGATGCAATAGATAACAATCCAAGTTGCGAGTGAAATGAATACTTTTCGAAAGATTTATGACCGAGAAGTGAACAAGATAAATAACATCTCCCAAGTAAGGTTCCCTTATAATTTGACAGTTAGATTTTGAATGAAGAAGGGAGTTTTGAGAACCTTTCTTGATACACGTATTAATAATAGGACTCCGAATAATTTACATAATATTCGAAGGTCGAAGATAATATTTAAATGAAATGAATCGCTTTTGAAACGAGTTAGAGGAATTAAATAAATATTCCAAAGAATATTTATTAAGGTATAAATATTGAAGGAATAATCTTAATATAAAATATTACTCAGAATGATTCTTGAGTAAATATTCACAACTAATATTCATTAAATAATTAATGAATATTTAAATTAATAATACTTATCGAATAAATAAAACTCGCATGAATATTCAAAATAATAGTTAGAAGATGATCAAATGAGTATTTGAAATAATATTCAATAAATAAATAATGAATAAATTCCAAAGGAATATTCGAGATAATATTCGACAAATGAATCAACTTAAAATGAATATTGGAGAATAATATTCATTGAATAAATGAAGTTTAATTGAATATTTGAAACAATATTCGAAAGGAATATTCGAAATAATACGCTATGAATGAATATTCTATAAATAAATAATGGAAAGATATTTACTTAAATATTCTTCCCCGAAATAATCAAGATATATCAAGAATTACTGACTCCCGGTCTATATTCAAAGAATGAGATTCAGATGCCCTTCTCTAAGGGTCTTAGCAATATCCGGCTTATAATCGATACGTTAACTATCTAGATTATAGCCAACAATAAATCAAGGAACAGGTATCACAATATATCTTGAAAGTAGGCATGCATACTATGGCATATGTAACACAAAATCGAATCATATATATATTCACAACAACAGCCTTTAAAAAGGATTTAAAACTTGCCTGGTAATCGAGTACGAGTAGAGGTAGTGGTAGTGTGTCCCGGGTCAGCTCGGCGACCTATAAATAGTCAGAATATTTGAGATTAATCACTTAACACTTTTTAAAAGCTAAGTATCAACTTAAGTCGAAACACGTTTTCGAATTATCTTGTTTACACCTTTTAGTGTAATTCTTTTTATCACCGGTACGATCCGACATTTGTTCGTTATTAAGACATGTCATCATACTCACACTTGGTATATACTTAATTTGTATAAGTTCTAAAGTCGGTCGATTACGAATCAAGATTATACCTCGAGTTTTATCGCTCGTTTTCTAAGTTATAACCAAAGTTATACTTTTAAGGGGTTCGTTCGCGTTTAACCTTGATTCAAACATTTTTATAAAATCGAAAAACGATCCGTTTCACATGAGGTTTTCTCTCACACCTTCCTTTTTATCTCTAGTATTTAATTACCATGATTCGCCACTGACTTATATTTTACGAGGGTTCAATTTCAGTTACGAACTCTCGTTTACGGTTTCGAACTAGTTTTAGTAAATCGGCCATAAATCCTAAACCGTAAGTCCATTTCACACGATCTTTATATAAAAACGAAGCTTATAACATAATCTACCATATCATGGCAGAATATGACACTGGAAAGTGAGTTAAAGCTACTGTGATGCAGGATTCCTTAAGGTTAACAAAATTTTGGCATTATGACGGCTATAGATCGAACGTTCTAAAAATCATAACAACACAACCAAGCCACACCGGGCATCCAAACAACTTGTACACATGATATACATCTTAAAAGTCCAGGAATATCATGCTTCACTACCATATGCATCATATAACTAAAATCACTAAATCACTTAACTAATCATGCTTATAACCATGTTAATACCATAACTACTTATATCTATCAAGAACAACCATACACATAAAGTAAGAGCTAGGGTTTATGATGAGATATACCTTCCTTGGAGTATGCTACAACCTTACTAAGCTTGGTATGGTCGCTAAGAGTGCTTAGGCTTGCTAGATCAACCATGAAAACAAGAAAATCCAAAGTTAGTTCATAGGAACACTATTCACCCTCCTCTTTGTTGATTTTTTTTGAAAATGGAACAAAGGAGTTTGGGTTTGAAATTTTTAGGAGATCATTTATATGAAATTTAAGTCTTACCATAAAAGTTTCAAGATCAACAAATGGTTGGAAGTTGGATTTTGGAATTTGAATTCCAATAGGGCCGAATGGAAGAGTTCTTGGAGAGGTTTGATGTTTTTGTGTTGTTTTGATTGGAATAATGCATAAAGTGAATTGGTTTAGTTAAAATCTCATCCTTGGTTACTTTAATAAAGTGATGATGCATGGAATGATGTAATTAGGAAGGACAAGTGTTGATTTGTTGTGGTTAGATGAGAAAGCAAGGCTAAGTACTTGGTTCAATCTCTAAACATGCTAGTTACTTATGTAACTAATTGGTTACTAGATATTTTATAATACCACATGCATGCACCTTGCTTCCTCTGCTTGTTTCCTTGTCCGGTTATTGCTTAATTCGCTAATCGTTCGATGGAATAACTCAAAGATTTCTAGTTAGGGTTTTACCGGAAACCTTCTTAACATTTATACTACCATTCTCCATCATTCTTAATAATTCTCGAATCCATTTTCCTTAAATCCTTTTAATAATCTCTTAGATCTTTCAGTGTTCAGGGAAATCTCGGGGAAAATAAAAGTGCTATTTTTCAGAATCTGACAGCTTTTACTTACACTCTTTTTCCCCCTGGATCACTAATACGAACTCAGAATTTCGTTCCGGGTACTTTTATATAGCGTCGTCTAATAATATTCCTAATTCCACCGAAATCACTATTCACTCTTTATCCTTTCTTTATTCCCTACATTTATGACAATGTCCTTGTTCTCTCTCGGGCGTTCCTTAACCCTTTCACGGAACCACTAGACTAACCGTTATCGATCTGGATGACATGAGAATATTCTCCTGCTTGGAATTGCAATATCTTATTCCCCTAGGAGATAGATTATTCTTATCTAAGTTGTCAACCATTAGCATTCTTCAAGACATATAAATATTTAAGTCGAATTCCATTCCATTCATTCATTCGAATAATCGTTACATCGCAGTCGTAACCACTATTCACTTTTACATTGAAAAATAAAAGTTTTAATTCGACCAAAAATCTGGGTTCTTACAATTGCTTTTAGTTCAAGTCTATGTTGATGACATCATATTTGGTTCTACTAATGAAAAGTTATGTGCTAAGTTTAGCAAGCTTATGCAGTCTAAGTATCAGATGAGCATGATGGGTGAATTAAATTACTTTTTTGGCTTGCGGGTCAAAAAGACTGAGACTGGTATTTTCATTAATCAGTCTAAGTATATCAAAGATCTTTTAAAAAGGTTTGACTTTCAAGATTGTTCAGTTGCAAAAACACCCATGGCAACAGCCACTAAGCTAGACTCTGATCCTAAGGGTAAGAGTGTAGATAACACTAGTTATAGAGGCATGATAGGCTCAATGTTGTACCTAACTGCAAGTAGACCAGATATAAAGTTTTCTACCTGTTTATGTGCTAGATTCCAATGTGATCCTAAAGAATCTCATTTAACTGCTGTAAAGAGAATTTTTAGATATCTCAAGGGAACTCCAAATCTTGGTTTGTGGTATCCTAGAGAATCTGATTTCTCACTAATTGGCTATTCAGACTCTTATTATGCAGCGTGTAAAATAGACAGGAAAAGCACTACAGGTACATGTCAATTCTTGGGAAACAGATTGATTTCTTGGGCAAGCAAGAAGCAACAATCTATCTCAGCCTCAACTGCAGAAGCTAAGTATATTGCAGTAGGCAGTTGTTGTGCACAGCTCCTTTGGATAAGAAATCAGTTGATGGATTACGGTATGACACTTAGTAATATTCCTATGTTTTGTGATAATACTAATGCTATCAAAATTGCAGAAAATCCAGTTCAACATTCAAGGACTAAGCACATTGATATTAGGTATCATTTTATTAGAGAGCATATTAAAAATGGTATTGTGGAACTTCATTTTGTTCCTACTGACAAACGGATTGCAGATATTCTAACAAAACCACTTGATGAGAACATTAATTTTCATTAGGTTGGTAAGTGGGTTAGGAATGTTAAATTTCTGGATATTTAACATCTGCACAAGTAGCAAGGTATGTTGTTTCAGCCTATAGATAATTATTTAGATGTAACACTTTTCCTTGATAAATTACAATATGATAGACTTGTTAATAATCATCAGGATCAGGATAACTATCAGGATGCTGATGTCATCAGGATCTCTACGTCAGTATCAGGATTGTGAAAATTGTTTAGTCTGTAACTTAATATTTCAAATCCTGAAGTTCATTTTATTCTGTGGTCTAATTCTAAGAATTGTTTAGTCTATTCTAGTTAGTTTTTAACACATGCATACTTCTAATTTATATGTTAGACCGAATACACAATTAATAATCAAATTCGTATGAGAGTTTAACAAGTAAGATGATTATGCACTTTAAATCTTCTGATATTAAAAACCCTCTTCGTGATGTAAACTACCACAAAGAGCTGCTAGGTTACAATAAAGATAGTTCAATGCACGATACCCTTCTAGGGTTAACCTAACTGTATTTATAAAATATATAGCTTTAATACAATCTCTAATTGATATTCCTAATAATCAGCTATACAATGATATCAATTATAGATTGTCACACGTCTCCTAAGTCAACTCGATCTCTTTGATAGCTATCCAGTCTCCAAAGATCTCGCTTCCATATCAATCTTCAATTGATCTCTAATATCTTCTGTTGACTCTGTACGCGCTACTTCCAGACAGACTTTACTAAACTCTGTCCAGCTTCCGTCAGTCAGACTTTACTAAACTCTGACTTCCTTCCAGTTAAACTCTGATATATCACTATTACACTTAAACACTGAAACATCACATCAATTATATCTAACAATCTCCCCCAACTTGTTCATTAGCAAAAATGCACCAGTTAATAGATAATTGATGATGTCAAAAACAAATAATCATATACAGTGTTTAACAACTAAACAGAGTTTAAACTGATACTTAACAAAATTACAGAAAATATGAAAAACTTACAGAGCATAAATTACTTAATCCTTTCAACATCCCATGCTGTCCTCAAATACTCTGTTTGCAATCTCTCTTCTACAACTTCAAGTGCTCTTTCCATCTGTAACTTAATTTCTCGAAGCTTAGGAACTGTACCATCTGTCTGATAAATAGCTGATCTCAAATCATAGATGTTGTTCCTCTTCATTTCATTTCCAAGTCTGATAAAGTATGACTTTTCTGATTCTGAATTGAATTCAAGCACAGTGATACCCAAATCAGTTCTCAACTTAGCACTGTTTCTCTTCATTTCAACCATTCTTCCTTTGTAATCTAAGTACTTTGGTACATATTCAGACTTGTCTTTAATTCCACAAATCATCTTTGATCTTTCCATCTGGTATCTAAGCACTTCTGCAGCTCGGTATGTACGACTTTTATTCACTTTGAAAATATGTAAAACATACTGCAGTTCTTCATACATTTTCAAATGAATATCATGCTCTCCAACTTTGTAAACAGTCCCATCCTCCATGAAATACAGCAGAAAGTCTTTATTTAGACTTCTTTGATGGATCAACTGTACTGATTCCAGCTTGTCCAAATTAACTTGAAGGACACCCTTGCCTGGAGCAGCCAGTGATGAATGATCTCTAGGAGTAATATTCAAAGTCCTTTCTCTGTTTGATCCTAAACCAGCCAAATCATGAGGTTGCTTAGCAATCATTGCTCTGCTTTGAAAAATATCACCTCCTTGAACTTTCTCAGTATTCTCAGGAATAGTAGGCCTCACAAAACCATGAATTGGAAGAGTAGTTTGTACAACATGTGTAGAAACAGAGGTTGTAACTTGCTTTAGCTTCTTTGAACTCTTATCAACTTCAACAACTTTTTCTTTAAGCTTCAATCTAGCCTCATCTGCTGTTGGCTTTCTTGAATGAGACAATCTCTGATCAACATTGACATTTTCATTAATCTTAATGCCTTTAACAACAGGTCTTGATGCCTTTTCATCTTTCTTCTTGAATTTTCCAGATTTAAGCTTTTTCTCATGTTCAGATTTAAGCCTTAGCTCTTCAGCCTTTACATCTTCTAGAGTGACATCATTTCCATGTTCTTCAAGAAACATGTTTGCAGCTAACTCTGTATCATTCTGTGGACCTTCAGCAGAGTTTACAGTATTTGCTTTAGCAGAGTTTACTTTAGACCTTGTAATTGTTCTTGTTCTGTCAGATCCACCTCCATCTACAGCATCATCCTTCCTCTCAAAGGATTGAAGTTGTTTGCAAGCAGTTTTTGCAACTTTCTCCCCCCTTTTGACATCATCAGGAATTAGAATCAGAATGGAGGTTAGCAACTCCAAAGAGTTTGCAATGGAATCTATTTTAACAGACAGGGTAGACTGATTTTCTTCAACTTTACCCAGCCTGGCAAAGAGATTGTCTTGAGCTTTAGAAAATTTTGTATTCATGAGTTTAGACTCTGTTTCCATTTTCATTTCTCTAGTTACGATCTCAGTCCTCAAGTCAGTGATTGCCTTTGTAGTTTCATTAAATCCACTATCCAGAGTTTTGACTTGAACTACAGTTGCTTTTAAGCAAGAAAGAATTTCTGGATTGGAGATAGTATCAGCAGTTTGCTTAACAAAATTAGCTACTCTCCCTCTTGAAAAAATGCAATCCTCTTTGTACCAGTCAGCAGCAAATTTTTGCAAGTTGTGCTTTTTCAATTTCATGAGACTTACAAGATTGAGCAAAAGAGGTATGTTTATTGCTTGTTTGCACTGGTGCACTCAGAAAAGAATCAGAGTTTGCACTGCTTTCACCTTCAAGTTCAACACTTGCAGCTTTAGCATGTTCATCTTCAAGTAAAACACTGTGCTGAGCATTGTCAGCCACAGTTTCTGCAATTTCTTCTTCAGCCTTGTCAAGATTTTCTTCATGTTGCTCAGGCTCAGCAACAGAGTTTACATTTTTGTCATCAACAGGCATAGACTGAGAAGTAGCCTTGGTTGCTTGATCAATCTCATCTCCTCCTTCAACAGTTTGGTGAGCATCTGAGAGTAACTCTGTATGTGATGCTACAGTTTCAGAAAGGACAACTGTAGGTTGATCAGCTGCACCAGTTGCTTCAGATTGAGCAAAAATAGATGAGATAGGATCAGAGAATGGCATAAATGAATCAAGAATATCATCCATTGGAGAAAAGCCATCTCTAGTATCCTCTTCTGCAGGCATTTTGTCCTCTGCAGGCATTTCTGCTCCAACCCAAAATCCTCAATCTCCAATCACAAAACAATCTTCACACACTCCACAAATAAACACTGAACCATCACAATCTCAACCACAACCACAGCCTAAATCAAAAAGAGGCAGAGTAAAGCAATCAGCAGCAGCTACTGAGAGACATGCAAGAACTAAGAAGTTAGTAGAGACAAATATCAAAGCAAAACAGACATCTCCTGGAGCTGTTTATGCTAGAAGAAAGATTCAAAGAGCAAAGAGACCTAAATCACCCTCTGTGGTGGCAGAATCTAGTAAAGAGGCTTCAGATGAAGTGCCTCTAGCTAAGAGAAGAAAATTAGTAATCTCTGATTCTGATGATGAACATGTTGAAGCTCCAGAGGTGGTTTCACAGCAAACACCTACTGTTGAGGCTGAAAAAGATAAAATGCCTGCAGAGGTTGAAATGCCTGCAGAGGTACCATCAAGGAAAAGAATCACCATCTCGTAGAGAACAGAGATATCTTCAGTTATACTCGTGAAGAGTTTGATGCCTTTGACTGGGAAAGGCAGCTTGAAACTCTGTGGCTGCAGATGGATGCCAGTCTTCAAGAAATCGAGAGAGAAAAGCCTGCAAGAATGATCGACATCGATGCTGCTCTTCAAGAAACATTAATATGGCTTTCCTCTAAGGCATCCTCATCCAACACCACCAACCATTGTTAATGAATATGTCAGCAAAAATAACCTTATCCCTTCAACTTCCACCCAAACAAAGTGGCAAAGATGGGATCTGGGATGGCTGCTAACAATGGAGTGGTTTGGACTTTACTTTTTATTTTCCTGTTGAATGGATTAGTAGATAGAGAGAACAAAAAGATGTAATACGTGCATGTAATCTTTTTCTTATTATTAATTAAGAATCCTATTTCCCTAATTTATTCAATGTGTTCTGCAAATTTTATGTTTATGAATTGTTCTTCAAAGAATTAAATCAAAGAAAATGAAAACGAATTAAAGTAATCATATAAGTAACAAATTCATCAACAATAACCACAATTAAATCAGGAACAGAACAATTAGGGATTACTTGTAGTATACATACAGTGGATCAATTAATCATGCGCAGTAAAAATAGCAATTATCACCGCTGTATTCTCTTTCCTATTTCCAAGACACTTTAACACAATACACTTATTGACAGTTGTCAAAAGCACTATTTACTCCAAAATTTTCAAATTGTCCAAATGAAAATTTACCTCAAAGTACGAACCACAAATCAACAGCGTTTGTCAATTCTCCAACTTTATCGCCGAAACCCTTTCAAAAATTGCACAGTTGTGAAAATATGTGTGTGTGAAGCAGAGTTTACCAAATCAATTTTTAGAGCATCTAATTTTTCATAAAATCCATAAAGTAAATCAATAAACACTGGATGCACAAACTCTCATAGTAAACACTGACTGTATGATGAAAGCTAAACTCTGTAATAGTCAATCTATATACAGTAACATTTAATTTATTTTATACCCCCTCTATTGCTAATTTTTTTTTTATTCTATTCATTCCAGTAATTAGAGGTTGGAGCTAGTCACCAAAAATTCAAAAATTTTAGCCCTTATCATTTTGATAAGTTCCTGGGTCATCCTAGTGTTTGACTAGTCACCAAAAATTAGAGAATTTTAGCACATATTATATACCAATAAGTTCCTGGGTCATCCTAGTCTCCAACATAATCTCAAAGGAGTATAGCAACCTATATACATTTTCTTTGGGGTATTGCAGTAAGCATTTTAATTTACCAGAGTATAACTAACAGAGTTTAGAGTTCATCAACATCAGTAGTTATTCATGAAAGGCAATGCACACAGTATTTATAGACTCAGAGTTTAGGACAAAATAAACTAAGAGATGCTATAAATATGAACCAGTATCATGCTGTGTTAACTTTCTGTACAATCTAAGATTAGATCACAATAACTCAGAAAGATTCATGATTAATTGTTGAGAATCATGTTTCATACATATTTCTTCATTGGTGTTTTCATTCAGACAAAAATCAACTCAGAGTTCACAGAGTTTATCAAACTTATTAACAGTGTATGACATACAGGCATGCTGACAGAGTTTAACAGAGTTTGTCAGTGTTTAAAGAAAAACATGTTAACAGAGTATGCATAACAGAGTTTAATCAACAGAGATCACTTAGCACTTAACAAATCAAGGAAATATGAGCAACACATTACATAAGTAAAATTTGAATCTAACCAACATTCCTAGTCAGAACCAGAGACCATTCCTAGTTCATTGACCAGTCTTGTAAATGTAGCTTCACTCAATGGTTTGGTGAAAATATCTGCAAGCTGTTGTTCTGTAGACACAAAATGTAGTTCAATATTCCCTTCTTCCACATGTTCTCTGATGAAATGGTACCTTATGCTGATGTGCTTGGTCATTGAATGCTGTACTGGATTACCTGTCATAGCAATAGCACTTTGATTATCACAGTAAATAGGAATCTTACTGTACCTCAATCCATAATCCAGCAAATGATTCTTCATCCACAAGATCTGTGCACAACAGCTACCAGCTGCAATATACTCTGCTTCAGCTGTAGATGTAGAAATTGATTTCTGTTTCTTGCTGTACCAAGAGACAAGTCTGTCACCAAGAAATTGACAACTTCCACTAGTGCTCTTTCTGTCTATTTTGCAGCCTGCAAAGTCTGCATCAGAATACCCAAGTAGCTTGAAATCTGATTCTCTGGGGTACCACAGACCTAATGATATGGTGCCCTTGAGATACTTGAAGATTCTTTTCACAGCTGTCAGATGTGGCTCTCTAGGATCTGACTGAAACCTTGCACAAAGACATGTTGCATACATGATGTCAGACCTACTAGCTGTCAAGTAAAGAAGAGATCCTATCATGCCCCTGTAGTTTGTCATATCCACTGAAACTCCTGTGTCTTTGTCCAATTTAGTTGTTGTTGCCATGGGAGTTGATGCAGATGAACAGTCAAGCATACCAAATTTCTTGAGAAGATTTCTAGTATATTTTGCTTGATTAATGAAGATACCATCATCTGTTTTTTTCACCTGTAGGCCTAGAAAATAACAAAGCTCTCCCATCATGCTCATTTGATATCTAGACTGCATGAGCTTGGCAAACTTCTTACAGAGTTTATCATTAGTAGACCCAAAGATAATGTCATCAACATATATCTGAACTAAAAGCAAGTCACTCCCAGATTTGAAATAAAACAGAGTTTTGTCAATAGTACCTCTGTTGAATCCACTTTCTAAGAGAAATTGAGCCAGAGTTTCATACCATGCCCTTGGTGCTTGCTTAAGTCCATAGAGTGCTTTATCCAGCCTGTAGACATGGTCTGGATATTTTGGGTCCACAAATCCTGGTGGTTGTTCAACAAACACTTCTTCTTCAAGCTTCCCATTCAGAAAAGCACTTTTCACATCCATCTGGAACACTTTGAATTTCTTGTGAGAGGCATATGCTAGAAAAATTCTGATTGCCTCCAATCTTGCAACTGGAGCAAATGTTTCATCATAGTCTATTCCTTCCTGCTGTGAATAGCCTTTTGCTACCAGTCTAGCCTTGTTCCTTGTGATAGCACCTTCACTGTCAGTCTTGTTTCTGAAAACCCATTTAGTACCAACAATAGATCTGTTCTTTGGCCTTGGTACAAGGGTCCAAACTTCATTCCTTTCAAATTCATTCAACTCATCCTGCATTACTGTTATCCAGTCAGCATCTTGTAGAGCTTCTTCCACTTTCTTTGGTTCATTTTTGGACAAGAATGCATGAAATAGACATTCACTTGCAGTGGCACTTCTTGTTTTCACTTTTGCATCTGGATCACCAATTATCAAATCAGGTGTATGTGATTTACTCCATTTCCTAGCAGAAGGCAAATGACTTCTGTCAGCATGTGATCCTCCCCCTTAATCCATGCTCTCCTGATTTTGTTGTGGGCTTTCTTCATTTTCTGAGACTCCCCCTGAACTTGACTGCCCAGAGTCAGAATTTGAATTTTCAGAGTTTGATCCAGATGTTTCAGTTGACTCAGTATCAATGTTTGAGTCTTCATCTTGATCATGCTCCCCCTCAACTGGTTCTTCCCTTTGTTGTGGCTGAGAAGTTTCTCCAGTGTTTACCAGTAGAGGTTCAGAGTTTGTTTCAATAGAGTCTGTCAGAATAGTTTGATCAGAGTTTACTTCAACAGAGTTTAAATCTTCATTTTCAAAGTTCAGTTGATCATATTCATCTATGTCTTCAAGTCCAGTTATCTTCTTGTCATCAAAAGACACATGTATAGATTCCATGATCACTTTAGTTCTCAGATTGTAAACTCTGAATGCCTTTGTTGACAGTGGATAGCCAACAAAAATTCCTTCATCTGCCTTTAGCTCAAACTTGGTCAACTGTTCAGGATGAGTCTTCAAAACAAAGCATTTGCACCCGAAAATATGAAAGTTTTTCAGGTTAGGCTTCTTTTTCTTCACCATCTCATATGGTGTTTTTCCATGCTTATTGATCAGTGCAGCATTTTGAGTAAAACAAGCAGTTTGAACAGCTTCTGCCCAGAAATAAGTTGGCAATTTTGCTTCATCAAGCATAGTTCTGGCAGCTTCAATCAAGGTTCTATTTTTCCTTTCAACTACACCATTTTGTTGTGGTGTACCAGGTGCTGAAAATTCTTGCTTCACTCCACTGTCCTTGCAAAATTCTTCCATTGTTGCATTTCTGAACTCAGTTCCATTATCACTTCTGATGATTCTGACTTTGTTACTTGATCCTTTGTCCAGAAGCTTCACATGCTCCATCAGAGTTAATGTAGTTTCATCCTTCTTTGCTAGAAAATACACCCAAGTGAATCTAGTGTATTCATCAACAATGACTAAAGCATATTTCTTCCTTGCTATAGACATAACATTTACTGGACCAAAGAGATCAACATGCAGAAGATGATAAGGATCAGTGATTGAAAATTCTGTCTTGCTCTTGAAAGATGACTTCCTTTGCTTGGCCTTTTGACATGAATCACATAGGCCATCAACATTTAACAGAGCCTTCGGGAGTCCTCTTACAAGATCCTTTCTGATCAATTCATTGATGTTGTTCAAGTTCAAATGTGAGAGTTTCTTGTGCCACTTCCAACTCTCTTCACTAGACATTCTTGTAGACAGGCAAACAGCTTTTCCAACAGAGTCTATTAAGAGCTTGATTTCATAAATGTTGTTTTGCCTATGACCAACTAGAACAACCTTTCCTGTAGATTTGCTGATAACTTCACAATATTCAGGTTGAAAATCTACATGATATCCCTTGTCACAGATTTGACTTACAGATAACAAGTCATGCTTGAGTCCTGGGACATGAGCTACATTGTTGATGATGACATTTCCAAGATTAATATTGCCATATCCCAATGTTCTTCCTACATTGCCATCACCATAGGAAACTTTTGGGCCAGCCTTCTCCTCATAGTCTGATAGCAGGGCTTTATTTCCAGTCACGTGTCCTGAACATCCACTGTCCACAACTAGGGTTGCCTCCCTGTTGCCCTGCAATCACAAGCAATTACTGAGGATTAGATTTAAGGATCCAGACTTGCTTGGATCCTTTGACATTCTTAACTTTGTTAGCTTTAGCAGCGGAATTAACATTATCAAAGTTTGAGCTAACAGTATCAGAGTTTACACTTGCAGTATTAACTTTAACCCATTTCAGATTGGGTTTCAGTTCATAGTAATTGTGATAAATAGCATGGTAATCTCTGCAAGTATAAATTGAATGCCAAGTGCTTCCACAGTGTGTGCATAAAGTCTGTGGCTTAGTTCTAGAAAAATCCTTCTTTACCTCAGACTTGGAAGGTAAAGAATTTATATTTTTGTTTTTCTTGCAGAAATTTGCAAGATGCTTAGTACTACCACAGTTATGACATGTCTTTCTTGGAGCATAACTAGCAAGCATTGGTTTATTTCCTGAAGTGATGCCTACTTTTCCATTTCTGTTCTTATTTGACACTCCCTGTTTCTTAACAGATTTTAACTCCTTCAGTTTATGTTTGAGTTGTTTATCTGTCATTGAACCAATATCAACCTGTTTAACACTAGTTTTTACTGGTTCACTTTTAACAGCTTCTTTCTCATTATCAGACAAAAATTTACTGGCTCCATGTACAAAATGAGGTCTGATTTTAACTTGATTTTGAAATCTTAGTTCATCTCCCTCATTATAACCTAGACCAACAGTGTCTGTTTGAAAAATCTGTTGAGTGTCCTTTCCAGAATTAGTCCAAGTCCTAATTTTCTTATTTGCTTCCTCCAACTCAGATTCTAGTTGTTTATATTTCTGAAGCAAATCCTGTTCTATAGAAACAGCATCATCTCTCTCTTTCTGAACTTGTTGCATGTTTTCAAGTTTTTCTTCAACAAGTTTATTTCTAACCTTAAGTTCAGAATTTTCAGACTTTATCCTCTCATTCTCTAAAGTCTGATCCCTATAACTTATATGCAATGACTTAAGATAAATTCTTAATTGAGAAATGTCATCAATATTATAAGCATAGGTAGTTAGAGGTACCTGATTTTCAGAAGTTTCTGATTCAGTAGTAGCCATGAGAGCATAGTTCACTTCTTCATCAGAATCTGAAGTATCTGCCCAATCTCTGCCTTTAGTGTAGAGTACCTTTCCAGTTTTACCCTTCTTGCACTCAGGAGCATAGTGACCCATCTCCTTACACTTGTAGCATTGAATTTCAGACTTATCCTTCTTCCCAGATTTGGTCTCTTTTCTTTCAGACCTCCTGAAACTTTTTCTGTCTTCATTTGAATCTCTAGAAAACCTTTTCCCTTTCTTGAAATTCTTGAAACCCATTTTCTTGAAGGTCTTCACCATCAACACATCCATTTTTCTCATTTCTTCTTCATCATCCTCAGAGTCAGATGATTCAGAAGAGTTTGAATCACAATCAGAGTTTGATGATTCACTTTCTGAGTGTATGACCAAAGCTTTTCCCTTCATTTTCCTTCTTGATGCCTCTTTCTTCTGAGGCTTCTCTTCAACCTTAAGAGCAACAAACTTTGCCTTCCTGCTTGATCTCCTGTTTCTCTGCTCCATTTCCAATTCATGAGTTTTTAGCAGCCCATAGATTTCATCAATCTCTGTTTCAGCAAGTTCATAGTTGTCTCTAATAGTGGTTATTTTCACATCCCACTTTTCAAGTAGAGAAAGAAGAAACTTGAGATTTGAGTCTTCTAGATCATACTCTTTGTTGACCAATGATAGGTCATTGAGCAGTTTACAGAATCTATCAAATGTTTCTGTCATGGTCTCTTCAGGTTTAGCCTCAAAGTGCTCATACTCTTGTGCGAGTATGTTTCTCCTATTCTTCTTAATAACAGCAGTTCCTTGACATCTGACTTCAAGAGCATCCCAGATGTCTTTTACAGTGGTGCAGTTAATCACTTTGTTAGACATAACATTGTCTAAAGCACTATGCAGTAAATGCCTAACCTTCGCATCCTTAGCAATTGATGATAGATCTTCAGGAGTCATGTCCTTCTTTTCCTTTGGAACTATTTTAGCTTCTTCACCAGCAGTTGCAGCAGATAGCTTTGTAGGATTGTGAGGGCCTTCATAAATCCTGTCAAGATATTCTGGATCTGTAGCCTCCAGAAACATAGTCATCTTGACCTTCCACATGGCATACTCTGATGGCCTGAGAATAGGAACCCTGATTGGTTCATAACGACTCAGAGTAGTAGGAGCCTTTTCGGAACTAGTAGTTGTTGGTGGAGGAATTGCTGGCATGATTATTGTTGTGTTTGGATCTTAACCTGTAATAAAGTAACAGATTGGCTCTGATACCACTTTTTAGGCCGAATATACAATTAATTATCAAATTCTTATGAGAGTTTAACAAGTAAGATGATTATGCACTTTAAATCTTCTGATATTAAAAACCCTCTTCGTGATGTAAACTATCACAAAGAGCTGCTAGGTTACAATAAAGATAGTTCGATTCACGATACCCTTCTAGGGTTAACCTAACTGTATTTATAAAATATACAGCTTCGATACAATCTCTAATTGATATTCCTAATAATCAGCTATACAATGATATCAATTATAGATTGTCACACGTCTCCTAAGTCAACTCGATCTCTTTGATAGCTGTCCAGTCTCCAAAGATCTCGCTTCCATATCAATCTTCAATTGATCTCTAATATCTTCTGTTGACTCCGTACGCGCTGCTTCCAGACAGACTTTACTAAACTCTATCCAGCTTCCGTCAGTCAGACTTTACTAAACTCTGACTTCCTTCCAGTTAAACTCTGATATATCACTGTTACACTTAAACACTGAAACATCACATCAATTATATCTAACATTATACTTTACTCAGATCTTACTAATAAACAAACATGAGACAAGTAGATAGAAAAGAAATCTTGTAATTTCATTAATCAAAAGAATTTACATACATGAAAATGAAATACAAACTTCTTTTTGTCTAATTTCTACTGATAATCCTATTCTTGTCTAATGTTATGGTTACTGACTCTTGCTTATTCCATGCATCTTAGATTGAGGACGAGAAGCATGCCAAAATCCATTTGGGGGATTTGACTAGTCCCATCTGCTCTTGGATTCCTTATCTGGTGATTTGAATGAGAGTAGCTGGCACAACCCCATGTTTATTGAGTATTGATGGAAAAATGAATATCATCTCCATCAAAATCAGCCCCAGGCTCTTTACCAAATTCTTCATCCTCAAGGAGTGAAGAGATTAGAGGGAGATTTTGTTCAATTGGTAGATGTTTAAGATGAGGGTTTTGGACGTTATTTGGGTTGATTTCAACCATATCTAATTCGATGAGAAAAGTCATCTCTTCTAAGAGATAGTCCACTTGCTCCTGATCATCAAGAGCATGAAACTCCTCAGAAGAAATGAACCGAAAGTTAGGGTTCATGTGGATATCTGGGTTGAAAGCCATAGTGGTGAGAAAAGTTTTTGTGTACTGATAAAACTTGAAAAGTTTTGGAGTACAGGATGGCATAAGACGTTAGTTGTTTTTATAGAAAGACGTGAGAAGCTGAACAGTATTTTGGAGATTATCAACGCAGTCAGTCATTATTACCGCGTGTGACTGTATTTCTTGTATTTTCAAGAAATGTTGAACATATCTAACCAAATTATTCTGTTCTAGATTAATGTTTATTTTTTTTAGGAAAAAGAAAATGCCACGTATGCAACTCCAAATTGAGTCTCTGGAATCAGGATGAAACTGATCAGGAAATAAAAAGTGATTACATCAGGATTTATGATCATTTTTATTTAGAAACCATATAAGGATTTGTGGTTAGATCACATTAGGAGAAGGAAGCTGGTCAGCATTAAATATCAAATTTAATATCTTGATTATACCCTGATTTGTTTATTTAAAATCAATTTTGGATTTTATTTTCCAAAAATCGTGGGTAATTGCATTTTTCAGGGACTGCCACCTGTCAACCTACGTGTAAACGTGGGTTAGTGGGTCTGAAGGATTTTTGAAATATACTTGTTTTGAAACTCTAATTGTTTATTGCTTTCTTTGGTTTCATATTTTCTAAAAGCAAAAACACTCTTGAGTTCTCAAAATCACTAATCAATTTCAAGATTTCTCAAGTTCATTTCAGATCAAAAATCAATGGCTGCTCAAAAAAGACTACCCAAATCAATAGCTTTCAAGTTTGGTGACTTCGATTTTATGACAAACAATCATGTTGCAGCTATCACCAACAAGAAAAGGGTGTCAACTGATTTTCACCCAGTTATGGACTTTATGGCGAAAGGACCATTAAGTTATGCATTGATAGCATCTCCACAAATTAATCAAGCTGCTATTTCACAAGCTTGGAAGAATGCTGAGGTAGTTGATTCTGTTCAGGATCAACCAGGTAAGATTGTTCTATACTTAGGACAAGACTCATTTGATATTACTGTATCAATTGTTAATTCAGTATTGCACTTACCTGTTAGTGTGAATTTTGAGAATGAACCATTTGATGATAATGTTAGGACTATGTTATCTGAATTAGGATATAATGGACCTTTATATAACATGAGCCAGTTAAGGAGACCCTTTCTCAGAAAGGAATGGTCTTTCTTCTTTGACCAACTTGCTAAATGCTTTACTGGTAAATGTAGTTCTTTTGAACAAATTACCGTTGTTACTTCACACATTGGATATAGTTTGCTTTATAACAGAGTAATCAATATTGGTCACATTATTTTAAGTCAGATGAGTATCAAACTTGGATCAAGAGATCAAGGTAGGAAAATGGTTTATTATCACAGATTTATGCAATTGTTTATTAACCATTTTATTCCTAATGTTGAAGCTATATTTGGTAGAGAACACTGTGTTCCTTCTTACATACAGCAAAAGAGAATTCTCCCTGACATAACAAAGAAGGACAATGAAAAGAATCTAGATGAGATACTTGCAATGCACTATCCATATCATGTTCAGGTACTCCTTACAACTCATCTTCCTACTCTCTACAATTCTTCTTTCTTTGGTGGTGAAATGACTAAGGAATCTCATTTGGTGGAGAACCCCCCTGTGTCTACCCAAGTAACCCAACACATTACAGTCTCTGAAACAATTCCAGAACCAAGTTTTGATCCACAGCCTATTGTTTCAAAGAAACCAACCTCTGGTGTTTCTCAAAAGGCACCAGTTGTAAAGAAGAGAAGATTTGTTGTTTCTAGTAGTAGTTCTAGTGAAGATGATGATAATATATCTCTTGCTGAGAGAGAAGAATTGAAGGCTGCACTTCAACTTTCTAAGCTAGGACAAAGAGATGAAGAACCTACTCATAGCTAGGCTGCAGTCTCTCAACAAGCTGTAGTTCTTAAAAAGGGAAAATAGTTACTTGGTACAGTTTCTCAAAAGTCTGTGTGTATTGAAAAATGATCTCAACCCAAGATCACTACTGAGTCTGCACCTCTTGAATCTTCTCAAGATAAATCTGTTGCTCACTATACGAGGAGAACAAGGAGAAAGATTCATTTGTCACCTACATACACAGTGTCTAGTCCAACTAACATTCTGCAGGTCTCTAAAAATGAAGTTGTATCTAAGTCAGCAATTGATAAAAGGCCTTGATATTGATTCTTCATAAGAAACTACATTGACATACAGACTGGCTATGAAGGTTATATCTGTAAATGTTAATCTTTCCAGGACTGTTCTAGATTTTCTGGTTGAAAGAGTTCCTAAACTCTCATTTTCTGAAGAATATGGACTGTTACATCAAAGACTTGATTTAATGAAGATGCCTTTCTATGTATCTGTCAGAAAGGAATTACACAAGTCATTTTGGCTTACTAAGCATGGTGCACTTCAATCTCTTCATACATATCTATTTCACAGAGATTACATTGTTGAAGATGCCCCAGCTCAAGGTGAACAAAAGGAGGTAGTAGATAGTGAAATGCAGTAAACAGGAGATACTATTGCTCCAGTGGTGGATAGTAGAATAGATCACAGTCACTACAACACAAGAACCATCTAGTCAGAGGTTGGATGACTCAGGAACTGTGATAGCTGATGTTGAAAGGTCTTCTGTGATGGATGAAACTGCAAGTGAGATACCCTATGATATAAGAGCAATGACTTTGATTGATTTTCCTGAAGATCAAACAAATATTGTTTAGTCAGAGTCTATCCATCATGAGGGTGTGTCTCATCAAACAACACTTAAAGATGATGACACACAAACTGTGATGCCTAATGAAGTATTACTGAAGGCATTAGAGTCTAGTGTAGATCCTGAAAGTGGTATACTGGAGCCTGTAGTTTCTGAAAGGACAATAGATGTTTGTGAGGGTTCAGAGACTTTAGGAACTCACTCCATGGAGAAAACATCAATCCCATTGCCATATGAGGAACCCTCTCTCCATGTGAGTTCAGGTACAAAAATTTCTCTTAACCCCTATTTTTCTTTAGGTCATGAGAGCACTTTTCCAAATTTGAGTGATACACTTGAAAAGATGGACATAGATCCACAAATTGAGAGGCTGGCTCCTGACCAGGCAAAAGGTGAGGTGGAAAGAGAGTTGACTTTAGAAAGTCAAGGTGAGAATGAGGGTATGGATGATCAACTTCATAGTGAGGGAGAGAAAATTAGGAAACCACCATCGTTTGATTTCCGGGATCAGGTTTTCCTGAATCTTGGTCTGAAAATCTTGGTATGGATGCTGGGACTTATTATTTTACTAATATGTATGAGAAACAGGACTTAGCAAAGAAAAATGCAAAGCCAGAAGTTAAAGCTCAGCAACAAAAGGAGAGGCTTTCAAGGATTATCAACAGACGGGGTGAAAGGCTAAGACAATCTTTTTCTCAACATATACCAGATGAAATTCCTATTGATCCTAGTATTCCTTTGTATGTACTTCAAATATCAGCAAGAATTGAGACATCGACAACATCTGATCACTCTATGGAGGAGTCAGGATTTGTAGATGTTAGTACACAGAATACTGATGAAGGACATAATGATCATATTTCAGGTTTAGATCAAAAAGACGAAGATGTACGTAATTCTGCTCAAGTAATTTTACTTGAATATTATCCTACTTCTGTAGAAAATGCTACACAGACAACTTCTTCGACAAAGATCAATAATAAGATTCTTTCTGAATCTGAGTCTGAAGATACTACGAACACTTCAAACATTGAAGTAAAGGAATTTTCACAATCTAAAGCTATTGAGGATATTCAGAATTCTCAAATTGCTATTCAATCAAGACTTCAAATACTTGAAGATAACCAAGTCACTATTATGGAAAATCAAGCAGTTCTGATGAATCTTCTTTGTCTGTCACTGAATCTCTTGGCATTAATGTTGCTAATGTCAAAAAGGGGGATATTAAGATGATTAAGAGACAACAGACTGGGGGAGATAAAGTAAGAACTGATGGTGACAGAGGTGAATCTCGACATGAAAGTGGTAAAAGAAAAGAAATAGACGCTGATACTGATAAATCTAGTCATAGATTTAAAGGAAAGCAAGTAATTAATCAGTCAGAGTCTGCATCAAAATAGTTTGAATTCTTCTTAGTACCAGATACTATATCTACATCTAAAGAAAGGAGGTACTTCACTTCATGCACATGGAAATACTTAAATTCTATTCTGGTTGAATTGTTAAATGTTTTGACATCAACAACTCAGATATATGCTTCAGATTTTAAAGCATAAATAGGGGGAGATTGTTAGGAATAATTCATGAGTTGTGATGTTTAGAATAGAATTTGCATATACTTCTTGTAATATCCTGATCTTATAAAGGATTTAGCACTTTGTATAGGATATATAAGTTAGTCAGTAACTGCAGAGTTTTAGTCAGGAACAGTACGTCACGGACTATATTTTGGGAACTATGGACAGATCTTGATACGACAAGCCAAATCCTGATGCTATGATCAATTCCTGATGGAATGATCAGATCCTGATGATGATGTAATTCTAATGTCATTATGGATGTTGCGGAAATTGGAAAGAGCTATATTTTAGGATCGGATGTTTTGAAGAATGGCAAGAAGTATGCATAAAGAAAAGAATAGAACTATTGATGGAAACTATCAACTGGACGGCAGAACATTACCATGTATTGTTTGTTACTTTCTGTTATTAGTTGATAGGTAGCATTATAAATACTCTCTCTATATCATTGTAATAGATACGTAAGAGTGTGATTTGTGAGCACACAAATAGAGAGAGAGATTTGTATTGAGAGCAGCTACTAAAGGTATTTGTACACCTTCGGTAGAGTTTGTATTTGATCTTATTAATACAAACAGTTTGATTTATTCGTTTGTTCTTGTTTATTTATTTGAGCAAAAATCAGACACGATTAAATAACTTGTATTCAATCCCCCTTCTACAAGTTATTTGAGTTAACATATGCTTCCGGGATGAAAAGTGTATCTTGAAGTGTGCACTTCATGCAAAATTTCTTCCTTTAGTTCTCTTTCACTTGGAACACATATTTTGGAATCAAAGCTCAAAATACCGCCTTTATCGACTAAATACCTTTGTTCTTTCTGGCCCAATATTGATTCCTTTATCTGGTTATACTCAGCTTCTTTTTCTAGACAATCCAAAATTCTATCTAGCAACGCTGGCTTTATACCAATAGAAAAAAAATTCCAATTATTCTCCAACCACTTGTATTTCCAATTCTAAGGATTCAAATTTTCTGTGCAATTCTTCCATGGATCCTAGCATTGTAAGTCTTTCTTTCCTACTTAATGCATCGGCTACAACATTCGCCTTTATCGGGTGATAATTGATTGTACAATCATAATCCTTGGTTAGTTCAATCCATCTTCGCTGCTTCATATTTAGCTATTTCTGTGTAAACAAGTATTTTAGGCTTTTGTGATCCGTATAGATTCACATTTTTCCCCATATAAGTAATATCTCCACAGCTTTATTGCAAAAACAACTACAGCTAATTCTAAATCATGTGTAGGGTACCTTTGTTCAAAATCATTAAACTGTCAGGATGCATATGCTATAACTTTTCCATGTTGCATTAATACACATCCTAAACCTTTTTGTGAAGCATCACTATAAACTACAAATCCTTCAGAGTCATCTGGCAAAGATAGTCACAATTAGGAGTCCAAACAAGTTTTTTTTCTAGTTAGCTTAGTGAGTTTAATATCTTAGAAATATCTTTGATGAATCTTCAATAATAACCTGCTAAGCCAAGAAAACTACGTACCTCGATCGCAGTCTTTGGTTGTTCTCGATTCGTGACCGCTTCCACCTTCGATGGATCTACTGATATTCATTCTTTACTAATCACATGCCCCAAAAATTGCACTTTTTCTAGCCAAAACTCACATTTAGAAAACTTTGCATACAACTTCTCCTTTCTTAACACTTCCATTCCCATCCTCAAATTTTGGCATGTTTTTCTTTAGTTTTGGAATAGATCATGATATCATCATATCCATAAGTGTTGTTGGTGCATTTGTCAATCCAAATGGAATTACCAAGAATTCGTAGTGTCCATACCGACTTCTAAAAGCTATTTTGGGTGTATCTTCTTCCCGAATATTTAATTGATGATAGCCTAATCTTAAGTCAATTTTGGAAAAAAATCTTGCATCTTTTAGTTGATCAAACAAATCGTCGATCCTTGGGAGTGGTTTCTTGTTCTTAATAGTCACTTTGTTCAATTCTCGATAATCAATGCAAAGACACATGGCTCCATCTTTATTTTTTACAAACAATAATGGCATTCCCCAAGGTGATACACTAGGTCGGATAATTCCTTTATCGAGTAGTTCTTGCAATTGAGTCATTAGTTCCTTCATTTCTACGGGTGCTGTGACGCCCCCAGATCCGGGGTCGGAGATCTAGGCGCTCACGGTCCATTTTCCATTAATAACATACATGTTCTTGCACATAATATATATAAAACAGCCATCGACCCCACAATAAACTCACACCGCACACACACACACACAGGTTAGAGCCTCAGAAACGTCACAACATTGATTAAACAGTAATAAAAGTATCAGAGTTATTACAGACCGAATTAAATAGTATTTATGCTACCAGCAACACTTCGATATGAAGCGAAGTTGGCGGCTTGAAAGTTTGTTACGATACACTGCCTTGCACAGGTCATACTGATAAATAAAACGAACTAACAAAAGCTGCCAACCAATCCGGCTAATGGGGCCTACCGGTGGAATCTCAACTGCTGGCTCGGGTCTAGTCACCTGCTTTCGAGCAGTCTGTCTGGGTCTTGCCATTTCGCTTAGCTGTTGTGTTTGTAAAATTTGAAAACAAGCAAGAGTGAGCAACTATAGCTCAGCAAGAAATATACGTATAAGGTAAGCAATATAACATTTCATATGATTAGCAGTTATTAAACTTGTTTGTATCAATCAGATATAAAATCACTTGTCATTGTTGATAAATTCCGAAGGTGCAACAATATGTGCCCTTGTTTTCAAAATAAACTTGCAGTTCTAGATACTGCATTGAGTCAACATCTTTCTCATCAAAATAGAACACTATCAGCAACTTGGCACAAAAACCTAAGAAGCAGTGTCAAAGCATTTTTCCAAAATGGAGGAATGGGACTTAAAGAAAACATAAAACCTGACAAGGATTGACGATGATCAGTCGCCACATCCAAGTCCAATAATCCGCGGGTCTTCTCTACCGGTAGAAGGATAGAAACTACATCCGTAACTATCCCCGGGTGAAAACTACATCCGTAATCACCCTCGATGAAAACTACATCCGTAATCATCCTTCGGCAACACCTGGGCCGGAATAATAATTGATGGACCGCCTGGCTCACGGCCGCTTACACATCCCGGGAATCGTTCGTCAACGGTTCCCACACCTGCCAGAGTCCCTTTGTCTTTTTCTTTTGAAAACTTGATTTTGATTGAAAACAGAGTAATTGAGATCCGACATCAATCGACCGATGATTCTTGAAATCATACAAGAAGCAGAACCTGACTGGGGGTTTTCGAAAATGTTTTGAGTTCGAAAGAGTTCGAGTTTGAAAGTATTAAATGTATCTTGGATTGACTTCGTCTTTAAAATAATGAACGATAATTAATAAATAATATTTTAAGCTTTAATATTAATAATTAATAAAATAATTATTCGATAAAATAAACTTTTAATCCAAGATAGGGTTTCGAGTATTTACGAAGATATAACAATAATTACTTGAGTATACGATACTCCCCGAATGACCCTTCGGGTTTTCGCAAACTAGTTACGATATAATAATGTACCGCTCCCCGGTCAATAGTATATATGGACCGCTACGACCTCTATTGCTAGAGTCGTTGTCCGAGGAAAACAATTCAATCTAAGTTCAAGGGGTACAAGCATATATGTACTTATACAATCTCAATTGCATCAATACTTCGATAAACATAGCATTTGATATGGTTGAAAACTACAAACACAACAGTGAAAGTCCTTGTACATGTATAAGTTTTGAAAAGTAAACTTGCCTTGGTTTGGTTGGGGTGGTCGAGCGTGCGGAGTGGAATGATCTATACATAAGCAATAACCGCTCGTTAGTACCTTAATCAATATCTCTTTAATTACGGGGTTTTAGGGGGTACAAAATTAACTTAACGACTTCGTCTTATGACTCTCTAGCCCCACTATAGGTTCATGTCATCACTCGATTACGATCGTCACTTATTCGACTTAATTTAGTTACCACATTCGAATCATAACCATTACCCCTAGAATTATGCTCCACTAACGACTTTTTCCTTGCGCGAAATTTACTCTAGCATTTTTATAAAATTCAAAATTTCATATTTTAATGCAATTCTTTTTGGGTAGTCTTCACCACTGCATTCCCTAACTTCTCAAATTTTTCCATGATCCCACATATATTTTTAGGGGTTTAAACAAGGTTCACAAGGGGGTCACTTAGTGCAGTCCAGAATCCAGAAACACAATTTACTTCTCCGGCCATAACTTAAAATCTATACATCACCTAGTCATGAACCTTACATTTCCAGAAACTAAATTCAATTATCTTTCCAACAATATATGGTAGGACCTCAGGGGACAAGATATGGGGGTTCAAAACCATGTTACAAGACAGGTCAATGTTTCTGGAAAAACTCAGCAAGCATGTATCACTTAGATCAACCAATTTTCTCAATTCCACAACACAACCAACACCTAATTCACTTATTTCATGCTTTATAACATTCATGGAGATACATATACTATCCACAATCATAAAAATCACAATCACAACATCAAAACTCAAGATCCATGTCATCCATTACTGATACAACCAAGATTAACACTATAACACATGGATCTATCACCAAACATTATAAACACTACATGACCAAAAGGGTTTGTGATTTTTATATCTTCTTGAGCACCTAGGAGCCTTGGATAAGCCTTACAAAACTCAATAACACCTTGAATGATCTCCTACAACCCTTATAATCCAAGATCTAAAAGAAAAACTAACATGGTTACTATTCACAATATCTTTAACAATTTATAACTTGATATTGAATGGATGAAATGGCTTGAAACTCTTAATATACCTTGCTTAGATGATGGAGAGGGCCTAGTATTTATGCCTTGATTTATGAGTGATGAGAAATGGAGGAGGAAGAAATTTTTTTCTTCTCCTTTAGCCTTGGCCGAGAGCTTCTTGGAGGGGGGGGTTTGTGTTTTTGATTTTTTTATTGTTGGGTGAATAATTGATAAAGTGAGGTTGGGTGATACATAATGTTGTATGTATAAGCAAGGTACTAGCATGGTATGGCCTCTTGTACTTCTTGTCTCCTCTTTTTAAAAAGCAATGTAACTAGTTACTATTCCCCTTCCATTTGGTTAACTAGTTTGCTTATTCCCAACCACTTGGTTGCATGGGACTTGCATGCAATACTACTCCTTGTATCATTATTCTTCCACCAATTCTTGACATTTAATCTTTAATTCGTATCGTATCTTAATTAATCTCTCGTAATAAAATTTTGTCGCGTAGAGATTTCCCCTATAATTCCTTAAGTACTTAATTGTGTAAATTCCTCGAATGTCCATAATTCCTCGTCATATTCCTTAATAAATCTTTTAATATTCTAATCATTCTCAAATCCCAAGTTTTATAAATCTTACTAACAATAAGACTCTTGCCTTCACAATCTTCCTTTTATCTTACATAGTGAATGCAACAACACAGTTTCTCAGACAATCAATTCTATTAATCAACAGGGATGACTAGAAAGGTTCCAAATTGACAATGTCACATGATATTAAATAAAAGAAAATATTACCAAAAATTAGGGTTTTTACAGGTGCCATCCTATATGGTGCTTTTGATTTTGGACCGGTGCTAGGTTCAAGATCTATAGCAAGCTCAATTTCTCTATCTGGTGGAAGGCCGGGAAGATCTTCAGGATAAACATCCACAAATTCATTTACCACCGGTATCTTACCTATTTCTATTTTCTTCTTTGGCCTTTTTACTACATATGCCAAATATGTTGTGGCTCCCTTTCTTAGCAATCTCTTAGTTTGAATAGTTGATACTCCCTCCGTCCCAATTTTATTGTCCACAATTTCCATTATTACTTGTCCCATAAAAATTGTCCATATTTAATATTTATGGTAAATTGGTAACTTTAATTCCTCTTCTACCCCCAACTAAATGTCAACTATATTAACCTTAATTGTGCACAACTGTATTTTCAAACAACCTCTATTCTGTACATCAAACAAGCCTGTTGAGATTATATTGGTGTAAGATGGCCTTTCGATATCAAGTGATCTACGACAAATATCATAAATAGCCTCATTATCAAGAAGAACCTCTAGTATGTGCATTGGTTTTAGTGTCAAAGGAAGACATGGAAAAACTACGTCAAGCTCTGAAAACATTATCTGAAGCTGAAAAGCAGCTGAGAATGTCAAATGACAGATTGACATGGCTAACAGCAGCTCTATTACAACTAGCTCCTGATCAACAATATAATTTGCCAAGTTCTTCTGCAGACACTAGTTTCAATCATAGTCCAATGGCCCTAACTACTGCTAATGGAAATGGAAGTAACATGCCACGGAGAACTAATGTTGAACATACTGATATACCCAATAATGCAGTTAGATTGTCAACAAATTCTAGAACAGATAACCTTCAAGCTGGCTGTTTTGGTGACACTTACGATCATTCTACGATGCAAGGTCGGACTAGTCTAGACATTAAAGGACATTCTGGGTTGGAAATGATTCCTCAGCAGACATTTGGTGTTTCTGGTAAAATAAAAGTGCATTAAACACTTAATAAAAGTGCATTAAACACTTTTACTGTGTTTCAGATAGCCTTGTTTCATGCATTCCTTGTCTCCACCGCCAGTAAAACCAGACCAGTTGTATGGTTGGAGATAATCATTTACAGTACAAAATTAAAGTAAGAAAGCTTCAGCATTTTTCCTAATATATACGTACTTGTGTACGTAAAACTATATTGCTAAAAGTTTCTTCAGTCAACTACGTCAGTTTATGTACAAATCCCTCAGGTTATGCCATTGACAAGACCTTTTGTGGAAACTGGGAAAGGGGGTATATCGTGTATGCAGTCCTGTCAATTTCATGTTACTTTTTCAAACATGGACATACTTCATTAAGAATGTTAAAAGATAATTCCCCTCATGGATACCTTATGAAAAAACTTCTGATACAGGGCCATCATTCTCGGATGCACTTGAACTCCTGCTTTACTTTTTCTAATCCTTTGATAAAACCATTTACTTTCATTAAACATTTGGTGTTTAATTCTCCAGGTGTTGTAAAAGTGCTTGGTTGATACAAGGCCTGCAAAATAAACTACAGTACTATGCAGACTTGCAATTATTCAAGGAATTGATACTCATACTAAACATAACAAGGAATTGATCATACAACCTTAACCAATTATTCAAAAAACAAGAAATACTACAAACTAGTTCCACAAGATTTGACACATGAAATCACCCGAAATTTTATTGTGCAAAATAAAAAGAAACCTTCTTTTCAAGTTCCACAGCTTAAGCCTTATCTTTTTTTCATGATCAGTGTTCTTGTTCTTCTAAATATGCAAGAACGTCATTCACAAGATTAGGCTCACAATTAATTTGCAGCGGCAGTGTACCTTCGCGTGCAAGCCTGTCTTTACCCATATGTGGAAGTTTATAATCATTATCACCATAAGCTTTCATAATCTCTTTCATGCACATCTGATGAGTCAAAAACACCTTGTTAAGCTTTTCCGGTGGATAGTCCTCAAAAGATTGTTGAACGGCTGCCAGAAGCTCCTTGACTGTAGTAGGCGATTTTTCATGCTGCAAATCTTGAATAGAACGGAAAAATCCAAGATCTAAAACATTTAAATCCGGACTATTAGCAGGTTGGCAGGTAAGACGAATATCAAAACCATCAATTGATGCAGCACGGATAAAGTCAGGATCATTACAATCAATGTGTGGCTTTGCATTGTCCTGTTGGATGTAAATTGTATCGATGCATCTTGGCCACTTAGCTCGTATAGCTGGTAAAACCTTCTCAATCAAACATGTTTTAATTTTTTCTTTAGTGATGGACTCATCAACCTTAGTAACTATAGTACCAGCAATCCGATTCTTACTATTTCGCTTTGCAGGTTCTTCGTAAGTAAAAGGGAATATCCCAATTTTTCCCGGAAAAATTGCATTTCTTGATAAATCTATTTGTGGACGAGCAACAGCAGCTAAAAACATGACTTTAGTGATGAATCTCTTGCTTTTAACATGTCGCGTAGGTTCAGGTTCATTGTGAACTAAGTAATACTTTGTGGTGGTTTTAGTCATATAAAACCATTTTTCATCAATGTGGATTGTGTTAAACATATCTGAAAATGATAGAGTGTTCGAATCAATCTTAGACAAGCAATATTCTAACCTTGCTCTTTTATTCTCCTCTGTCAATTGTGGTTTGACTGCATTTGAATGTGGACGGATAAATCCTTCCTTTACTCGTCTATGCACAGTTGTTTTCGGTACTTTGATAGCTTTTGCGAGAGAACGAACAGTAGAACGATGACTCAAGGGAATTTGCATAATTTTGCTCGGGCTAAGATGTACACGTTTTCTACCAACCTTTCCAACTCGTTTAGATGATAAATCGATTGTATTTCCATTTTCAAATTGCATCTGTGCTCGATCCCAAAGTCGTTTGATTGTGCGAGTGCATGTCTTGAACATGGTGGCAGCTTCTGTAAGTAAACCATGTCGTAGTTTTCCTTCAATACTTTTTTCCAACAAAAACTCATAGATTCTCTGTCTTTCTTCATTTGTTAAATTTTTCCCCCCTCTGGGTCTTGAATTACTACTTGGTTCTGGTTCAACCTTCATGTATGGCTATCTTTTTTATTTTGAGAGAATTAAGACAATACAGTAAAAAGTTTTTATACTCCCACAACAAGGAGTACTCCTATAAGAGTAAAATTTTTGAGCGGGTAAATTTTTTTTTTACCACAACATTTTCCCTCCAGTAATTGAGTGAAGAAGTAAAAAGAATTCCCCGCTAGTGTTCTACAAAAAGTTTTTAAAAATAGGCTCCAAAATCCAAATTGTTAATGGAGTAATTCTAATTTTTAAAGAAACTTAGCAGCCATTTGATTTTAAGTTACCGTCAGTAAGCTTAGAAAAAAAAAAGAGTTGCAGCCAATAATGTGAATGGAAACTAATTACACCATACAAAAGGGCAATGTTGGAAATTAAATGATATTTATGGAAATTTTTAGTCTATTTAATTTGATTGAATAAAATGTTGAATATTGGTCAATGGACAATAAAAATGGGACGGAGGGAGTATAAATTATCTTGTTGGGTTGTGATCTCCATAAAATACATTTTCTAACTGATATGGACATTGTAGGGTTATAAGCTTGTTTTCACAGTCAATTAAAGCATTGTGGTTTTCTAACCAGTCTATACCTAAAATGATATCAAATTTCCTTAATTTTATGGGAATAAGATCTACCATGAATGATTGACCTTGGATTTCACAAGAACAATCTTTTAAAATTTGATTTACTAAGATGACCTCTTTATTTGCTATTTCCACAATTAAATGTTTTGGCATGCTTTCACAAGGAACTATCAAGTTAGACATAAAATCATGACACACAAACGATCGACTAGCTCCGGTATCGAATAAGACATATGCGTTGAATGAGTTTATTGATAGCATACCTGCTACCACATTGTTATCTGTCATGGCATCTCCCCTTGTCATGTTGAAAGTCTTTCCAGAGGCTCTATTCTGAGATTGTATGGGACCAGGAAATGACTTAGCTTCACTATGCACGGAAGTTACTGGCAGGCGGCCGCTCAACTATTCGAGCGCGGTGGTATTGGTTTATTTTATCCTGATAGAGCGGCGCGGGTTGGAGTCCAAGAGCTAGTGCCACGTGAAGACATAGCTACCATGAAAATGAAGGGATGGGCCAAAGAAAGGTGCTCGGCTAAAATAGGGAAGGGCACTTTTCCATTCTCAATTATTTCTTGCCTGATAAGGGGCTTCCATTCACCAAACCCTCTTAGAGTGTTACAAGTAATTTTGCATTATTAAGCTACCTAATTTAAACGACCAATCTTGAAAGACCACTCTTTCGTCTAAGGATCTGCTTCTCGTATGTGGGAAAGTTTAAGACGAAAGCTCTGGAATATTATTTCCGAGCGCTAGAACGATGAACAAGAAGGAAAATGGAACTCTTTCATTTTGTGACTTGCCCACCTTCCCTTTCGCCATTATGTCCGCATCTAAAGTCTTTGTTGGAATAGTTGTTTTTGAATACTTATTTATGTATTAATACACAATGACCGTCTACCCAGTGCCGCTACTCAAGTGTACAAGACATTTACTCTTGAAAGGCTCTATGGAACTTTAAAGACATATGAGCTGGAAATGGAGTAGGATGAAGAGATTGAGAAGTCCCAAAAGAAAAGTGGGTCAGTTGCACTTGTTGCCAACTTGGAGCAGAAGGAGGAAAGGACAGAAGCTGCTTATTCTACACCAAACAAGGAGGTTTGTAAAGATATAGCAGAAACAAGCAGGAGCAAGGAAAAGGTGTCTGAGGAATTGAATGTCCTTCAGTAGGATGAATTGGATGAGATAGATGAGCACTTAGCTTTTCTGTCTAGGAGATTCTCTAAGCTGAAATTCAAGAGAAACTCTGGGGTGGCCAAGCCATTTAACAAGGATTTTTCCACAAGCAACTATGTGGATAAATCCAAAATTAAATGCTACAATTGTGGAGTTTCTGGTCACATGATAAGTAAATGCAGGAAACCTAGATCTGAGAACAAGGGAAAGTCAACTGCGACTGTTGACTACAAGAAGAAATATTTTGATCTTCTCAGGCAGAAAGGAAAGGCATTCTTGACCCAAGAGTATGACTGGGCTGCTGATGACAATCATTCTGATGATGATGTTGAGTTTGTCAACCTTGCACTGATGGCTGATTCTGGAGAGCAGGAAGCAAGTTCAGCTAGCAATAAGGTATTTTCTACTAATCTCTCTGAGCTCACCAAAGAGGAATGCAATGTGTTATAGATGAAATGTCTACTGAACTATATCACTTGAGTGTTACTCTTAAATCACTTACTAAAGAGAACAATAGGATTAAAGAGACTATCCTATTTTTAAGTGATAGAAATGCTGCTCTAGAAGCTCAATTTCTAGAATTTGAGAAAATGAGAGTTGATTGCAATAATGCTAAAAGTGAACTTGAAGCTGTGTTAAAAAGAGAACTGATTTTAAATGACCAGCTTGAAAAAGAACAAGGGATAATTGCTAAATTTCAAAGTTGTAGGTATATTTCTCAAAACATAATAGAAGTCCAGGGAATAGAATCGTTTGTGAAGGATACCTGGACTCAAAAGAAAAAGGAGCTAGAACCTGGCCTTGAGGATCTAGAGACTATTTGTGAATCAACGGATAGTGATCATCCGTTGACAGATGAACCATCAACGGATGAGAGGTATCCGTCGACTAACAAAAAGTTTGTTAGTAAGAAGGAACTCAAGAAACTGGATATTAAGTATGGTCCAGTCAACAAGAACTTTGTTGCTGGTGAGTGTAGCCAAACCAAATCTAGTGGGAAGGCTAAGGCAGGTGATTTACATAACAAAAAGGCTGTTGGTAAATTAGATAATGAAAAGGTAGAAATTGAGGGTAAAAAGAAAAAGAACAGAAATGGTAAGATAGGCATCAACAAGAAAAACAATTATTCTCCTGACAAGTTTGCCCCTAGGAAAACTTGTAGTAATTGTAATAGTGTCAATCACCTATCTTCTAATTGCAAATTTTTAACAAGGCTCCTGTTCATGTACCTCAAACAATACAATGTATGCCTGCAATGCCTGTTATGCCTGGTTTGTATCAAAATTCTAGTTTTTCAAATCCATATGTGAACATGCCATATGTGTCTAATCCTTATTTTCAATCTGTGAATGTGCCACAAATGTCATGGAGCATTCCTAGCATGAATAATATGTATGCCAATTTTCCACAAATGCATGCATCAAATATTCATGCAAATGAGCATTTGTCAAACCCCATCACTCAAGCATCTACACCTAAGTTGAAGAATGCTAAGAGTGCAAAGTCAAAGGCTAACAAGAAAGGACCCAAGGAAGCTTGGGTACCAAAATCAACTTGATTTGTTTTTGGAATGTGTGCAGGGAAACAGAAGGAATCTATGGTACCTAGACAGTGGATGCTCTAGGCACATGACAGGAGATTCAACCCTGCTCACAGAGTTCAAGGAAGGAGATGGCCCAAGAATTACCTTTGGAGATGACAGCAAAGGATATACTAAGGGATATGGCCCGATTTCAAAAGACAATGTCATCAATGAAGAAGTGGCTTTGGTTGAAGGTTTGAAGCACAATTTGCTGAGTGTCAGTCAGATTTGTGACAAAGACTATAAAGTGAAGTTCACAAAAGAAGCCTGTGTTGTTTCTGCCAAGGAAGACAACAATGTGGTATTGACAGGTTTCAGAAAAGGAAATGTCACAGAATCCATTACTTGTCTCTTTAGCAAAGAAAGTAAGGATGAGAGTTGGCTATGGCATAAGAAGCTGTCACATTTGAATTTTAAAGTTATGAATGATATGGTAAGATAGGATCTTGCTAGAGGAATCCCTCAATTGTAATTTATCAGAGATGGACTGTGTGATGCCTGCCAATTAGGGAAACAAAAGAAATCATCCTTCAAGAGCAAGACAGACTCATCCATTGTTAAGCCTCTTCAATTGCTGCATATGGACTTATTTGGTCCAGTAAATGTCATGTCTATTTCTAAGAAAAATTAATGTCTGGTGAATGTAGATGATTTTTCTAAGTTTACATGGACCTTCTTCCTGCACTCCAAGGATTGTGCAAGTGAAATCATCATCAATCACCTCAGAATGCTAAACAATGGTTCTGAAGACAGAATTCAAAGAATCAGGAGTGACAATGGTACTGAATTCAAGAATTCCACAATGAAGATTTTCTGTGAAGAAAATGGAATTGTCCATGAGTTTTCTGATGCCAGAACACCTTAACAAAATGGGGTTGTTGAAAGGAAAAACAGAACTCTCATTGAAGCGGCTAGAACAATGTTAAGTGAATCAAGGTTACCAACATATTTCTGGGCTGAAGCTGTCAACACTGCATGCTTTACTCAGAATATTTCCTTGGTCAACCAAGCTAGAGGAATGACTCCTTATCAGTTGTTAACCAACAAGAAACCAACTTTAGCTTTCCTTCATGTCTTTGGATGTAAGTGTTTTGTGCTAAGGAATCATGGAGATAACTTGGGCAAATTTGAAGCAAAGGCAGATGAAGCTATTTTTGTTGGATATGCAGCAGGGAAATCCTACATAGTCTACAATCTAAGAACCAACATTGTTATGGAATCTGTACATGTTGTGTTTGATGATCAAAAGATTCTAGGTCTAAATGATGGAGGCTCCCATGAAAAGTTGGAATTTGAGAATGAAGGTGAATGAAGAATGTACTATGATGATGATGAGGAAGATGAAGATCATGACCACAGAGATCCACCAAGAGTTGTTATACCAACTAGAAGTGATACTTACACTGGAAATGAAGCATCCGTTGACAGTCAATCTGGAGCATCCGTTGACAATATTAGAGATGCATCCGTTGACAGAGATTCTCAAGCATCCGTCGACAGGCAAAATGATGCATCCGTTGACAGTCAACTTCATAATTCAGCAAGGACAACAAACTCAGGGGGAGTTTCTCAGGGTCAAAATTCAATGCTAAATCGACATGATCATGCTCATGAAAATGAAGCAACCTCATCAAGATCAAACCTTCCACCTGCAAGAAAATGGACTAGAGATCATCCATTTGAGTTAATCATTGGTGAATCAAATTCAAGAGTCCAAACTAGAAGGGCCACTCAAGCAGAATGTCTATACAATAGCTTCTTGTCTCAAGAGGAACCTAAGAAAGTGGAAGATGCCCTTCTAGATCCAGATTGGGTCTTAGCAATGCAAGAAGAGCAAAACCAATTTGAAAGAAATAAAGTATGGAAGCTTGTGGCCAAACCTGATGATAGAAGTGTCATAGGTACTAAATGGGTTCTCAAGAACAAGACAAGTGAAAATGGCATAATTGTGATGAATAAAGCTAGATTAGTGGCAAAGGGTTATTCTCAAGAAGAAGGGATAGATTTTGATGAAACTTTTGCTCCAGTGGCAAGACTTGAGGCAATCAGAATCTTCCTAGCCTATGCAGCACATGCCAATTTCAAGGTCTATCAGATGGATGTCAAAAGTGCCTTTCTAAATGGGGAACTGGAAGAAGAGGTCTATGTCCATCAACCTCCTGGCTTTGAGGATCCAGAATTTCAAGAATATGTATATCTTTTCATGAAAGCACTTTATGGTTTGAAGCAAGCACCAAGAGCCTGGTATGACACTTTATCTCAATTTCTTTTGGAGAATCACTTCACTAGAGGTACAGTAGATAAAACCTTGTTTCATAGGAATATCAATGGCTCTTCAATACTTGTTCAAATCTATGTAGATGATATTATTTTTGGGTGTACAGATGAGAAGCTTTGTAAAAGGTTTGCCCAACTTATGCAAAGTAGGTATGAAATGAGCATGATGGGTGAATTAACTTACTTTCTTGGTCTACAAGTGAAGCAAGTTAATGAGGGCATTTTCATAAGTCAAACAAAATATATTTATGATCTTTTAAAGAAATTTGACTTAATGGATTGTACCTCTGCAAAAACACCTATGGCCACTGCAACTAAGCTTGAGTTGAATACTAAGGAAAAGTCTGTGGACATCTCAAGCTATAGAGGCATGGTAGGTTCACTTCTATACCTAACAGCCAGTAGACCTGATATAATGTTTTCTACTTGTCTTTGTGCTAGATTTCAAGCTGACCCTAGAGAGTCTCACTTGATAGCTATTAAGAGTATTTTCAGGCATCTTAAGGGAACACCAAACCTTGGCATTTGGTACCCAAGAGAATCTGGTTTTGATCTAACTGGCTATTCAGATGCAGATTATGCAGGTTGCAGAGTTGATAGGAAAAGTACTACAGGTTCCTGTCAATTTCTATGAAACAGGCTTGTTTCATGGTTCAGTAAGAAACAGAACTCAGTCTCCACTTCTACAGCTGAAGCTGAGTACATTGTTGCTGGAAGTTGTTGTGCACAGATTCTATGGATGAGAAATCAACTTATTGACTATGGCCTAAAAGTTGAGAAGATTCTAATTTTCTGTGACAACACAAGTGCTATTTCCATCACAGGGAATCCAGTGCAACATTCGAGAACCAAGCATATTGACATCAAATACCACTTCATTAGAGAACATGTGATGAATGGTACAGTAGAAATGCACTTTGTGCCAAGTGAAATGCAGCTTGCAGATATCTTCACCAAGCCTCTTGATGAATCCACATTCACAAGATTGGTAGGTGAACTAGGTATGCTTAATTTGTCATCATTCCTAGTGATATTTGATTTTACTGCATTGCAGCTAGAAATGTGTTTTGATTTATTTGAGAATTAAAAACTCTCAGAAAAATTTTCTTCAGAAATTTTGTCCAAGGCAAAATTATCTTTTCAACGGATATCCTTTTACCCGTTGATAGCATAAACACATTCCTATATTTTCGTATATCAACGGATAACAGGTAATCCACGTCATCGACGGATAAACTGTTTCTCAATCGTTCATTTCATATCCGTTGATATATATATTTTCTTTTAAATATAACCGTTGGTAAACGTGTATCTATATAGGACTGGTTATATTTATTTTCTTTTATTATTTGACAGTTACTTTTGACCAATGGGTAATTACTTTTAATTATTTCATTTTCAATTCTTGAAAAGTATAAAAGGCTGTCTTGTGCTCTCACATCTCACTTTTATCGACTTTCAAGATTCTCTTAAGTAAAATGCATCTTCTTCACAAAAACTCTCTGCAACAAAAGTTCAAACACTTCAATGGCGCCTATTGTTAAGATGATGTCTTCCACTGGGTTCACCTATGAGAAGAACAACTTCGCGGCCTATGTCGATACAGTGAATGCCCCGGAAGCTTATCACACCATGATGAATTTTGTGAAGAACTGTAAACTTTCGTATGCTATGACTACCACCACTCCTCTAATCCACGAGGTAATCGAAGAGGTGTGGGCATCTGCTGAGTTCAATGGCACAGACGATACAATTGCTTTTTCCTTAAAGGGTAAAAACTATGTAGTTAACTCTGATGTGATAACTGCTTGTTTAAAATTACTTGAGAATAACTGTCTGAAAGTACCCAGTGATGCTGAAATAGTTGCCATGCTTAATTCCATAAATTATGCCCTTAGTACTGATAATTTAGGGAAAATTGTTAGGAAAGGGATCGTTAAAGAATGGAGTTATTTTTGTGATGCCTTCATTAAAACATTTTCAGGCAAAATTAGTAATTTTGATGATGTTACCCATTCCATGCTAGTTATGTTGTGTATTCTTCTGACTGATGAATTCTATAACTTTGGCACACTAGTCATGTATGAGATAGCAGCAAAATTAGGTAAAAAGGAAACTAGAAACAAGAATATCTATTTTGCTAGATTTTTTATGCTCTTAGCACTGTATGTATCTGAGAATGAGCTATCCATTGCTAACCCGGATAGCAAGTTCACATGTTTTGTTCAGGGGAAGAGAGTCTTAAGTGATTTAATTCGAATGAACTCCAATGCAGGAGTACAATTGGTATATCTACCAATTGTTCAGGTAACTATTTCTAACCTTGAAACTCCTATCTCTAACCCCCAAATTTCTTTGCCTTCCACAGTCACAATGGAGTCTGTAGTAGTGACCAAACAGGCTCCTACCCAAGTGACTAAAACAAAAGTTTCCAAACCAAAATCTAAGAAACAAACCTCAGGTGCTTCTCAAAAAGCACCTATTGCAAAAACTACCACAACTCTTGAGGGGACTGTGAAGGAGGTAGTGAGTGGTGAGGGATAGGGTGCAAGCCCTAAGAATAAGGTAGGTGAGGAAAGTGCACCAAATAGCCAAGCCCAAGTTACATCCTCTCAACAAGGTGTGACTACTAGTTCCACAACAATTCTGCACAAAATGGTAAGGGACACTAGCCCTCTCTCAAAACCTATGAAAGAAGAGTAAAATCTAAAACCATGGGGGAATAACAGGGTGCACACACAGTACATCAAACTGTAACTTCTCAAATTCAGTTTGATGTGACTTCAATAAATGTGGAGTCACAGCCCCTTGATCTTAACCTTCAAATTGATACACATTACAATCCCCCATCACCAACTCCATCTCTGGATGTGGATATGATATCTACATCAATTCGTGATTCTCCATCTTTAAGATTCTTGGAGAAGCCCCACTCTGCAATTGGTGGTCATCATCTTTTAGATGATTTGTTGGGCCATCAATCTTCCATTCCTGAATTCACAACAACATCTGTGGCCTCATCTTTAAAATCAATCTCCACAGATTCAGCATTGGTTTTCACTTCAACGGATACTATCATTCCTTCATCAATGGATATCCTTCATCCGTTGACAAGTGTTTCTCCATCAACGGATGCGCCTATGTCTAGCCATCCGTTGATAGCTATAACTACTCCATCAACGGATATCCCTTATCCGTTGATAACTCACTCTACCACTGCTATATCTGACATTCCTGTGTCAAGTGTGGAGGAGTTCTCAGTAGTTGAAACACTTTTAGGATTGAGGGAAGGGAGTGAGAGGCTGCCTTGTGAGCAGGCAAAAGGAGAGGCAAATAATGAGAGGGTAACCATTTCTTCAGGTCAGGCAAAAGGAGAGCAAGAGAGTTCCACCTTAGTAGGTGAAGGTGAGGGTTTGAGCCAGGGGGAACCCCTAATGCAAGAAAAGAGAGATGAGTGGAGAGAAGGGACTACAGGAAAAATAAGGCAGGAAGATACAGCCATTGCAAGTGAGTTAATGGAGGTTAATGAAGCTTCTAAAAAGATGGAATTTCGATAAGAATATCAGTCAATCATTGACTCCATCTCTTTGGATCCTGAAACCCTTACTCATCCTGTTTCTGCCTATGAAGTCATGGCACAACAGGGCAATGTGGAGGCAGAGGAGGCAATGCACCTAGTGCACACCTCACAATCTCTACAAAGAGCAAAGGAAGCTTTGATAACTCTGCCTTCAGATGCTGACAGTGAAGAGTTTGGTAGTGATGACAGTGACAGCACAACAAATGATGAAGAAGTCAATGTGGCAGATACTCTAGATTGGCTATTTTCTACTGCCACTGTGGCTGGTGACTTCAATGTGGAGATTATGAAGCAATATCAATCTGCTAGGGATGAGCACCAAAATGCAGATCCATAGAGGAAGGCTGTCCTTCAGCAAATAATGGACTCCCTGAAACTTCACAAGATGCACATGGTTATTCAAAGAACACAACAGGAGGAGGTCCAAACTGCAATCAGAGAAATGAAAGTGGAACTAAATGCCAGGATTGAGGCACTAGCCCCTACTACCACTCAGAAGGTGCTGACTAGCAAAATATTGAAGGAAGATAGCCTGGCCAAATCTGTTCAGCATCTCTCCTCTAGAGTGGATAGTATGGAATCTTAAATGCAGACACTCATTGCCAAACAAGCCAAATAGACTGAGCTACTAGAAAGGCTACTTGCAGCCTCACCTCCAGCCCTTGATGCTAACAAAAAGGGGGAGAAAAAGGTAGAAGAGGTTGCAGCTACTTCTAGTCAAATTCAAGCTTCCTGTATCAAGATAGCACAAATTGAGGGGGAGCAACAGCCAATTATAGTGGTCAATCCAACAAAGTTTACTATAGAGGCTTACCCTGTGAAGAAACAAAAGGCTTTGCTTGTGATTCCTGACTTATCAGAAATCTCAGATGGTGAAAGGCAAGGCAGAATAGAGGCCTAAGAAAAGGATACCAAGGAATCAACCTTCAAAGGAACCAATTCAAGTTGCTAGGGTACTTGCTGTAAGAACCCCAAATTTTGGATATAATTAAAACTTTTTATTAAGTAATGATAAAATGAGGAACAATGATTCCGACAACAAGGTCACCAGCTCTAATGAATGGTGGTTTCAAAGAACAATGATTGTAATGAATGGATATTGCTTTGGACAATGATCCTGATGCATTGGTATATTGTCAGAATAGAGTAATTCGATGGTTGAGGACCTAGATAACAATAATCTACCATCCAGGAAGGAGCTAATGGATCCTTGAAGGGAAATGAGTACGTGCATAGTGTTTCCCATACGTGCATAGTGTTTCCCGTACGTGCATAGTGTTTCCAATACATGCATAGTATTTCCCGTACGTGCATAGTGTTTCCTGTACGTGCATAGTAATTTGGTGGATGAATAGTGATTTTGTAAGTTGGAAAACTTTTCACGCCACCCTATGTACGGGACGTGATATGGATGTTTCGAAGTCATATTAGTAATACGCGGAGGAAATAAGTGAATGCAGAGATGATCGGAATTCAGAAATTCCAAATTCTTTTTCGGTATAATATTTGACCGGACAGTGGATTAAATATTATTATAATCCAAGAATTGAGATATTAACTTTGAGGATTTGATATTTTGGGATGTTATTATATTTGATTTAAGAATGAAGGTAGGAAACCACTGAGGCAGTGAAACAAGCGTTCTAGAAACCGCTAAAACGTTATAACGAGATTAATCAATAAAGCGAACGAATCCTAGATTACAGATTAAGTTCGTATCGAGATTAAATATCCTACGTGGTCATCACGAGGATTATATTAAGGATTGGGGAAGGTATTATGAATATCGAGAAATTTCCCGGTAAACCCTAGAGGTGAAACTACTTAGTTATTCGCCCGAACGATCAATGAATTGAGCAACAAACGGACAAAGAAACAAGCAGAGGACTAAGAGGTGTGATGAGATAGTGGAAGGTGACATAATCACTTTATGCTAGATAAGATCAATGGAACCAAGCTAGTTGCATTACTAACTAGCACCATAAGAAAAATCAACTAGTACTTAGCATCTCTTTACCATTCCACCACTTAAACAACAACACATACTCATCCAAAGACATCACCCCTTGCATCATCACTTTATTAAAGTGGCTTTAGGATGAGATATTATCTAAGCAAAGTCACTTTATTGCATTATTATCAAAACAAATCAACCAAGCAATTCTTTCTCTTCCAAGAAGCCATTCGGCTTTTCTTAAAATTCAAGAATCAAAAACCCTCTACCAACCATCATTTGATCTTGTAATTTTTAAGGTGAGTTCTATATTTCAAGAAACTAATCTCCTAGAAATTTCAAGTCCAAACTCCTTTGTTTCCATTTTCAAATAAATCATTTACAAGGAGGGTGAATAGTGTTCTTCAAGAACTAATCTTGTTTTCTTTGATGTTATGGTTGATTTAGCTAGCTTAAGGCCACTCAAGGATCATACAAAGCTTAGTGAGGCTAGAACATACTCCAAGGAAGGTATAAACTTCAAGAACCCTAGTCTTTGATTTGAGGTTTAATGGAGTTTTGGATAAGTTTTGGTGATAATGTTGTTATAAGCATGTTTACATGATTATGTAGTTAGTTTGTTTGATTTAAGAGATGTGATGAATATGATGATATAATATGATGTTCCTGGACTTATGAGATTAGTATTATGAATGTAAGATGATTGGTATGCTCGGTGTGGCTTGGGTTGTTGATTACGATTTATGGAACGTCCGATTTATAGCCGTCGTAATGCCCGATTTTTGTTAGCCTTAAGAAACCGTGTTTGACAGTAGCCATAAGTCACTTTCCAGTATCACGTTCTGCCATGGCAAGATAGATCATGTTATAAGCTTCGTTTTGATATAAAGATCCTGTGAAACGGACTTACGGTTTAGGAATTATGGCCGATTCACTAAAAGACGTTCGAAACCGTAAGTACGAGTTCGTTATTAAAATTGAACCCTCGTAAAGTACGTAAGTCAGTGGCGAATCTTGGTAATTAAATACTATAGGTAAAAAGGAAGGTGTGAGAGAAAACCTCATGTGAAACGGATCGTTTTCTGATTTTATAAAAATGTTCGAATCAAAGTTAATCGCGATCGAACCCCTAAAAACCCGCTTGATTATAACTTCGGTAAAACACTTAGAAAACGGGCGATAAAACTCGGAGCATAATATTGATTCGTAACGATCAACTTTAGAACTTGTATGACTTAAGTATGTCCCAAGTGTAAGTACAATGACATGTCGTATTAACGAACGAATGTCGGGTCGGATCGATGATAAAAGGAATCCACTAAAAGGGGTATAACGAGATAACTCGAGAACGTGTTTCGATTTAAGTATAACTTAACTTTTAAGATGTTAAGTGATTAATCCCGAATGCCTTGGCTATTTATAGATCACCAAGCTGACCCGGGACCCGCTACCACTACCCCTTATCGTACTCGACTACCAGGCAAGTTTCAATTCCCTTCTTTTAGGCTGTTGTTGTGATTGAATATATATATATATGTTTTCCGTTATACATATGCCATTGCATGCATGCCTACTTTCCAGTTATATCGTTATGCTTGTTCCCTGATTGTTTATTGGCTTATAAATTAGATAGCTAACGTATCAATTATAAGCCGGTTATTGTAAGACCCTCATAGAAGGGCGTATACATCTTATTCATCAAATATAGACCGGGAGTCAATATTTCTTGACATATCGAGATTACCTCGGAGGAAAATATTTAAGTAAATATTTTCCATTATTCGGGCGACGAATATTATTTGAATATTCGTTCGAGATTATTTATTTAACGATCCTTACTTCAAATAATTATTTGAATGTAACTATTCGACGAATAATATTTTTAATATTCATTTAGAGTCGAATTATTTATCGATTATTATTTCGAATATTCTTCTAAAGGTTGGACTACTAAATGAATATTATTTGGATATTCATTTAGAATATTATTCATTAAATGAATATTACTTTTGAATATTCATTTAAGATAGTAATTACCTGACGAATATTATTTAACGTTCATCTGAAGCTTGATTTATTTATCGAGTCTTATCTCGAATATTCCTTTAAAGCTTGGATTACTAAATGAATATTACTTGATATTCATTTAGAATATTATTCATTAAATGAATATTACTTTTTCAATATTCATTTAAATTCCTAATTAATTATGAATATTATTTTGAATATTCATCCAGGGTTCTATTTAATCATCGAATATTATTTAAATATTTTAAATATTCCTTTCAGGTCTTATTAATTAATGAATATTATTTTGAATATTCATTTGAATATTTAATTATGCAATAAATATTCTCTCGTTATTTCTTCAAGGATTATTTGGGAAATACTCTGATTAAAGATATTCTTTCATATTCCTAAATATTCTGTAAAATATTTTAATTCAATAAATATTCTGTGAATATTTATTCCATACTTAGAATAACCTCGATAAGGTTTATCTTCTTCGATTATTACGGAAAAATATTTCGGAGTCATATTATTATTAATCTTATATCAAGAAAGGTTCTCAGACATCATTCTTCTTTGAGTCTATCTCCCTAATAATAAGGGAACCTTACTTGGAAAATGTTATTTATCTGGTCGACTTCCCGGTCAATAAAGTATTCTCTTCACTCGCAACTCGGGTGCTATTGGCTTATTAAGTCATTGTGTACCTTCTCATCTTTCGAGGGGTAAGATGGTTGGAACAAGTTGATATTCGTTACCAAGCAAAAGCTTGGAAGTTATTGGTGAAATTTTCCTTTCCAACTAGATACGACTACTTTGTGGAGTCTTATCAACAAGTATTATACTTGGGGAAAGGGGGACGAACGTTACATTCAGAGTCATGAATTATATTTGAACTAGGAGTCGTGTAATAGGCCGAGTAGCGCCGGTCCATCCCCTTTGGCCCAACCGTTGGCCGGGGAGAACTAGTAAGGCGGTAGACAAGTAAAGCCGTCAGTTCTTCCTTCTACCGGTAGTAAATCTAAATTGAGCTGTACGATCTCGACTGATCATCAAGATTGGAACAGCGGGCACGGTGAATACTCCATCATTGGTTCATCATCCAAACTTATTTATTTCCTGCAACATGATTACTGTTGGCAGAGCTGGAAAAGTGTTCATAACTGGAATTGCAATTTTTTCATGCAAGTTCCTCTTTTTAATGACAATGAGAATATCACGCTTACTTTTGATGTAGCAGATATTTCTACAAACAAATACTTTAAGTTACCTTGTAACTTCATCGTTCATATTATACTGGCATCATTTCCGTAAATGCATGGCATATGGTTTAAAAGATACTTTTGAACTGTTATATATTATCGTTCAGTTATATATTATTGTTGGTGGGCTATTGCTCACCCTTGCTTTATTATTATATCACAACAACAGCTAGACCAGATGACTCGCACAAGGCGCACTCGACGCGGGCGAGGACGATGAGACTACCAGAGCTGAAGAAGAAGCTATTGGTAGGATATATTTATTCTTTCAGTACCCAAAATATGGTCCAGTATGACTTATGTAAATGGATGGCAAAGAGTATGTATTTATATTGAAATTCTTTTGGATTGTAAGAACTCATAATGTGATTATTAAAAATTTGATTGTTACTCTGATTTCATCTCTGGGACTATAACGGGTGTGTTTTATATTGTGGTGTTGGGTCATAGAGACGTAATTTATTTTTTGTTAAGGAAAGTTCAATTGTTGTGGACAGAATTGGAAACCGTAACCACCGGATCCCGGACCCCGGATCTGGGGGTGTTACAGAAGTGGTATCAGAGCGTACGTTATAAACCCCAGAGATGAGGCAACGTTATATAATAATAAATTCAATAATATAATAAGAACTCTTGCCAAGTTCATAGTCGGACTACTTAATGTAGTGATGACCTATAAAACCCTTATGGGAACTATTAAGTATCATGATAGTAACTTAGCTCGATATCGCATCGACAAGTAAGGCAACAGACCTTGAGGCATACGAGCAGCAGCGCAATGATGCTTTATAATATGCTGAAGATCAGCGGGTAAATTTAATAGAGTACCCTACTGGAGACCCGGAAGAGGTTCCAGCAGATAAGGAAAATCCTGTTAGGATAAGGAGCTTACCCTCGAGGAATGAGGGTTGTAGCCAGAAGACTAAGATGATTAAGGTATATTGCTCAGAAAAGTGGGCATAAAGAACTAAGCTATTAGCAAGAGAACTGAAGATTCATGTTGGATTCGTGGCTGGACTACTGAAGGTAGTACTAGCAAGTAAGACGGATTGGAAGAATTACTTGAGATCTTATACGGGAATAGATGAGAATCGTTAGAGACTTTCATATTAACGAAAAGAGTGCTAGAAGGATGTATGATTATCAAAGGCATCGATATAAGGCGAGGAGCAGAGTCCCTAGGAATAGTTGAGAAGAGGCAATAAGTGCCATATCATTTGATAAATGAATAAGTATGAATATTGTCAGTAATAATTCGCCATGAGAAGGCAAATGTCATAGGTTGTAATTTATGGAACCAAATTGAGGTTGATGAAGTTGTTTTATTCAGGAAAATGTCCATTTTATGAATGAATCAGTTAGAAAGTGAAAACATTGGGAAGTGATAGCATGATTGGATAAAGTTATATAAGGAAGTAGTAAGCAAGACAATGATCTCAGAACCTACCAGAAGATAAGACCAGTGAGTCAAGATGAACTCGTAATGAGACTATTGTCAGAGACTAAGTATAGGGTTAATTTAACTCAGTGAAATGATGAACCAGAAACGTTAGATGCATGTGACTCAGAGGAATATTAAATTCTTTCTTTTCTTTGAATGGATTATAGTAGTTACCGTAAGTTTACTCCGATACGGAATTATAACGGATCAAGTAATACGATCAGCAGTTAAAGAGAAAAATGTGAGAAAATCTTCCTGGAGCTAAAAGATGAAATCGGTAATGCCCAAGAGTTGGCATTGTTTAATGGAAAAAGGGAGACTTTGTGCTTCCAACGACGCTTTGCATAAAAGATTAGGATGTGTGCTTGCGCAGCACGACAAGGTACTTGCGGATGCATTCGGACAGCATGGTTGACCAGGTTCGGATGGCCTTAGTAGTGCCAATTATTGTGGAACAACCAACTCCGACGGTAATGTTACTTCTGAGACTGGTAGTCAAGTAGAATGACATTTGGTAATATTGAATATCAGGACGTATATGTATCAGGATGTTGTGACAAGTTTCAGTTTAAAATTGTTAATTCCCTCCTAAGGGATGTATATAATTGGTTCCTCTCCAGTGGTTAAACTTCCAACCTGATGACGATTATTTCGTTAATTATGACTGCTTATGGTTCTACCTGCTTGGGGGTTCATAGAATTATTCTTCAGGTTTCTAAACTGGTCTCCTTAATGTTACCAGTAGGTGGATAGATTGACCAAAATTTCCCTGATTCTGGAAAGAACTTCAACGAATTTTGGCAAACCTTGTCTTTCTGATTATCAGAGAACATCATTGAAAGGAATGGAAACTGGAGCGAACCCTGTGGATTGGGTAAAGTTGCTGTCATATGGGTTACTAGACGGACCCTGAATATTACAATCGATGGTAGAGATAAAATGATGAAGTGAGATTGGACGAAAACAGGAAATTTAAGTAAGAAACCCGCCGGACTGAGAAACTCCGGGATTGACTTAAGTGAAAAGGCTGTTATGCCAGGAATGGTAAGCTTGCGTGGCACGTGGGATTGATAAGAATAGTTGAAGAGATAAAAGTAGAGGAAAGGTGACTGGAGATGGCGCTGAGTAGTCGATTAAGACTTATATGAAGTAAAGTTTTGGAAAGGTAGAAAGGTATCAAAGAAAATGGCACTATGCCGGCAATTTCTAGAAAAGTAATGCGATTAGCCAAACCTCTAAAATCATATATTTTATTTTAGTGTGGCCAGTTGAGGCCAAGTCACAAAGGATTATCAAGTGACTAGACCAGCAATGAAAGGACAAAGCAGGGTTGCTTCTAAGAAAGCGCCGACTGCAAGGGCTTCTGATATAGAGGAAACATTAATGAGATCGTAGGAATCTTCTACTGAACCCTTTACAACCCATGTTTTGATTGGGAATTTGCTAGATTTGTTTTTGTATAGGGTCACCCGTACTAAAGTGATTCATGTATATATGATTATCCAAGATTACGAGTAAAAATAGAAGTATAATGACTTGAGATGTTTGATGTTAGGGTATTATAAATACCATGAATATATTATGACTAAGGAAAGTAAACAACGAAGGTTTATGAAGAGAGTATGAAAATGGTCAGAGATGGATCAGTATGCTGTAGAAATTTTGTCTAAGGCAAGTACATTTGAGAAGAACGATAAGTACTAAGAGATTCACGTTGAACTCGACCAATATCTTCCAAAACATCCTTGCTACCATTACCAAGTTCTGTAAGAGAGCAGATAGGCATACGTTGCCTTTTGGAAGGCCAAATATGCTGACAACTATCTGAAAGAAGAGGGTGGCATTAAGCCACCGATCGATTATCAAATGAGAATGATTGAAAAGAGACCTTTATTAAGGATACATGATCTGATTGCCAATTATAAGATGCAAGAATTCCTTGGCAGTTGAATTAAGGATGAGGATGACCTATGAAACCTTACAAGGAAAAAGGTAATATTCCGAACTTCAAAATGGAAGTTTGGTAAGGAATGTATGACATAGTAACAATAATGCTAGATGAGGCATGTATGAAACCCTGAGGAAGTATGGATTGAACCTATAAAGGTTGAGATTATCCTAAGATAAGGAAAGAACTAAGAAAAGAAGTATCCTAAGTAGGATTGGGAATAAACGTGATAAAGTTCCCACGGGTAGGTGGAAGCAATGACTTATGGAGAAAGACTGATAAATATATTTTTCTCCATCAGCAGAGCTTAAGGGAGAATGCTTTCACCCAACAATGATGGGAATGAGGTAGAAATGTTTGAATTGGAATATATCCAGAGAACAAGGATTACCAGAAATTATTATTATCAGGAAAGGCCAATGAGGTGGCCGACAGTCTAAGTATAAAGGAATAATTACAAATGTTAATACCAAAGAAACAAAATGATATTTGGAAAGACCTTGAAGGTCATATTGGAGTGGAGGAAGTTACATTCCTTTTGATGATTGTGCAAGAATCGAAGGTAATAATAGTTTAAGTAAAGATTCGATTCCTGATGGAGTCTTAAGCATATTACGTACCTTAGAAGGTCCCGTTTTGAGGCAGACCAGGACCATGATACAAAATTAACGAAGTAAACCGTTAAGTTTCCAGTCTTTTATGGAAGCTGCATGAGTGATAGTTTCATCAACCTGACATAGCTGCGATGCTTGAAACTCTTCTGCAATTGTATCTACTTCATGTAATATCTACATCAAGTTCAGGAAGTGTTCCTTATGGATAAGGAATAGTGATTACTTTGTCTCCCTAAAGGATTTGAAACCCGTAGGATTAGCTATTAATGCACTACGTAAACAACAAGCGATGGTGATTCTTCTAAGAAAGTAGATGACAATGTAAAGATAAAGAAAGTGCTGCCATTGATTAACTAAATGGCATGTTGATGAATGACAAACAAGTTTATGTTAGTGTACTTTTGCACAAACAAGATAGAGAATATGAGGTTGGTAATTCATGATGTTAAAGATATTCCCATGGAAAGAATTAATGAGACTTGGAGGGAAGGGCGGTTGAGCCCGAGACTTATTGGGCCACCTGAGAGTTTAAAAGTGTACGGACGGCGGTATTCGAGCCAGCCTTACCCCCAAAACTTATAGCACGGTCATAACGGGTTTTCATGTGGCCAGGCTACGCTAGTAAAATGCAGATGCTCGATAGATGATAAGAGCATGAGCCGGTAGATATACGACCTGGTCTGACTTACGAAAGACAACCTGTGGAAAACCACGGATAGAAAAGAACAAGTGATGAGAAACAAGGTTGGCAGAAGTAGATTATATGAATCTAAGAAAAAGGGATCGGGCCAGATTCATTTCGGAAAGTTTAAATTGGAATAACGTGATGATTATAGAATAAATGTGACGGAATACCGATAAGGGGGTACCAAGTGCAAAAAGGTGTCTCAATAAAGAGGTGGAGGTGAAAGTAAATAATAGAAATGAGTAAGAATCAGATAATAAGAAGGATGTGAATGATAAAGAAAAGGCTGGGAAAGCAACTATGGAATGAGAAGCAAGGAATGTTATGAATGGGTTTTCTAATGAATTCTCAGGATGACAACCTGATAGTGTCAATATTATAGTTATGAAAAAGCTAGTAACATGATATGGGATGTCAGTAATAATGATGTCAAGTGAGAAATCTAAGATTTAACCTGAAAGGTTGAAGGATTTCCCGAATGTGAGTATCGCTAAGATTGAACAAGAGTATTTGTCCATGGAATAATGGACAAAGCACCAAGATATGTTGACACGTGAGATTGCGATCAAATAGTATTGAATATAATTATGATTAATTTCTTCTTTGATAAACCTCTATAGTTCAGAGGTAAATTCTGAGTATGATATTCTACAATCATGAAAGCTTTCTATAATCCTTTAGAACTCTTTTCTCTCCTTCTCTCTTATTCATCTTCTTTATGAATTGAGAAGAACAACCCTTTTAGGAGGGGACGTACTGCTACGTGACTATCTGTCTATGTGATAGAAGTCTAAGTGGAATACCATAACTTGTTTAATTGCTTGTCAAGTACTAAAGGCTGGCCCCCTTCTGTACTAACTATGCAATATAACAAATGTTCAATTGATCATAGTGATCTCTCAATATATCTTTCCACTTCTCTATATTGATCGAGATTGCGAAGATTAAAGCGATCAGGAAATGCACAGTACGGGCGAGGTTACCTCCGAATTCGTAGGGTGATAGTGATACCAATGTTACTGCAGGTATCAATAAGGATAAGACTGAGTAAGAGTATAACCCGGATAGTGAGTTGTACGAAAAGTAGCAACGTTGATGGAAAAAGGATACAGTATGGATTGTAGCACTAGAAGATGTGCTGAGGAAGGGTAGAATGACTAAGAATTGACCGGGAAGCTAAAAAGTGAACGACAGGCAAACGACTCTTTGCTTCCTACCTGATTCCGGGACGGAATCCTTTTAAGGAGGGGAGACTATAAGAACCCCAAATTTTGGATATAATTAAAACTTTTATTAAGTAATGATAAAATGAGGAACAATGATTCCGACAACAAGGTCACCAGCTCTAATGAATGGTGGTTTCAAAGAACAATGATTGTAATGAATGGATATTGCTTTGGACAATGATCCTGATGCATTGGTATATTGTCATAATAGAGTAATTCGATGGTTGAGGACCTAGATAAGAATAATCTACCATCCAGGAAGGAGCTAATGGATCCTTGAAGGGAAATGAGTACGTGCATAGTGTTTCCCATACGTGCATAGTGTTTCCCGTACGTGCATAGTGTTTCCCATACATGCATAGTATTTCCCGTACGTGCATAGTGTTTCCTGTACGTGCATAGTAATTTGGTGGATGAATAGTGATTTTGTAAGTTGGAAAACTTTTCACGCCACCCTATGTACGGGACGTGATATGGATGTTTCGAAGTCATATTAGTAATACGCGGAGGAAATAAGTGAATGCAGAGACGATCGGAATTCAGAAATTCCAAATTCTTTTTCGGTATAATATTTGACCGGACAGTGGATTAAATATTATTATAATCCAAGAATTGAGATATTAACTTTGAGGATTTGATATTTTGGGATGTTATTATATTTGATTTAAGAATGAAGGTAGGAAACCACTGAGGCAGTGAAACAAGCGTTCTAGAAACCGCTAAAACGTTATAACGAGATTAATCAATAAAGCGAACGAATCCTAGATTACGGATTAAGTTCGTATCGAGATTAAATATCCTACATGGTCATCATGAGGATTATATTAAGGATTGGGGAAGGTATTATGAATATCGAGAAATTTCCCGGTAAACCCTAGAGGTGAAACTACTTAGTTATTCGCCCGAACGATCAATGAATTGAGCAACAAACGGACAAAGAAACAAGCAGAGGACTAAGAGGTGTGATGAGATAGTGGAAGGTGACATAATCACTTTATGCTAGATAAGATCAATGGAACCAAGCTAGTTGCATTACTAACTAGCACCATTAGAAAAATCAACTAGTACTTAGCATCTCTTTACCATTCCACCACTTAAACAACAACACATACTCATCCAAAGACATCACCCCTTGCATCATCACTTTATTAAAGTGGCTTTAGGATGAGATATTATCTAAGCAAAGTCACTTTATTGCATTATTATCAAAACAAATCAACCAAGCAATTCTTTCTCTTCCAAGAAGCCATTCGGCTTTTCTTAAAATTCAAGAATCAAAAACCCTCTTCCAACCATCATTTGATCTTGTAATTTTTAAGGTGAGTTCTATATTTCAAGAAACTAATCTCCTAGAAATTTCAAGTCCAAACTCCTTTGTTTCCATTTTCAAATAAATCATTTACAAGGAGGGTGAATAGTGTTCTTCAAGAACTAATCTTGTTTTCTTTGATTGTTATGGTTGATTTAGCTAGCTTATGGCCACTCAAGGATCATAGAAAGCTTAGTGAGGCTAGAACATACTCCAAGGAAGGTATAAAATTCAAGAACCCTAGTCTTTGATTTGAGTTTTAATGGAGTTTTGGATAAGTTTTGGTGATAATGTTGTTATAAGCATGTTTACATGATTATGTAGTTAGTTTGTTTGATTTAAGAGATGTGATGAATATGATGATATAATATGATGTTCCTGGACTTATGAGATTAGTATTATGAATGTAAGATGATTGGTATGCCCGGTGTGGCTTGGGTTGTTGATTACGATTTATGGAACGTCCGATTTATAGCCGTCGTAATGCCCGATTTTTGTTAACCTTAAGAAACCGTGTTTGACAGTAGCCATAATTCACTTTCCAGTATCATGTTCTGTAATGGCAAGATAGATCATGTTATAAGATTCGTTTTGATATAAAGATCATGTGAAACGGACTTACGGTTTAGGAATTATGGCCGATTCACTAAAAGACGTTCGAAACCGTAAGTACGAGTTCGTTATTAAAATTGAACCCTCGTAAAATATGTAAGTCAGTGGCGAATCTTGGTAATTAAATACTAGAGGTAAAAAGGAAGGTGTGAGAGAAAACCTCATGTGAAACGGATCGTTTTCCGATTTTATAAAAATGTTCGAATCAAAGTCAATCGCGATCGAACCCCTAAAAACCCGCTTGATTATAACTTCGGTAAAACACTTAGAAAACGGGCGATAAAACTCGGAGCATAATATTGATTCGTAACGATTGACTTTAGAACTTGTATGACTTAAGTATGTCCCAAGTGTAAGTACAATGACATGTCGTATTAACGAACGAATGTCGGGTCGGATCGATGTTAAAAGGAATCCACTAAAAGGGGGGGACGAGATAACTCGAGAACGTGTTTCGATTTAAGTATAACTTAACTTTTAAGATGTTAAGTGATTAATCCCGAATGCCTTGGCTATTTATAGATCGCCAAGCTGACCCGGGACCCGCTACCACTACCCCTTATCGTACTCGACTACCAGGCAAGTTTCAATTCCCTTCTTTTAGGCTGTTGTTGTGATTGAATATATATATGTTTTCCGTTATACATATGCCATAGCATGCATGCCTACTTTCTAGTTATATCGTTATGCTTGTTCCCTGATTGTTTATTGTCTTATAAATTAGATAGCTAACGTATCAATTATAAGCCGGTTATTGTAAGACCCTCATAGAAGGGTGTATACATCTTATTCATCAAATATAGAGCGGGAGTCAATATTTCTTGACATATCGAGATTACCTCGGAGGAAAATATTTAAGTAAATATTTTCCATTATTCGGGCGACGAATATTATTTGAATATTCGTTCGAGATTATTTATTTAACGATCCTTACTTCAAATAATTATTTGAACGTAACTATTCGACGAATAATATTTTTAATATTCATTCAGAGTCGAATTATTTATCGATTATTATTTCGAATATTCTTCTAAAGGTTGGACTACTAAATGAATATTATTTGGATATTCATTTAGAATATTATTCATTAAATGAATATTACTTTTGAATATTCATTTAAGATAGTAATTACCTGACGAATATTATTTTAATGTTCATCTGAAGCTTGATTTATTTATCGAGTCTTATCTCGAATATTCCTTTAAAGCTTGGATTACTAAATGAATATTACTTGATATTCATTTAGAATATTATTCAGTAAATGAATATTACTTTTTCAATATTCATTTAAATTCCTAATTAATTATGAATATTATTTTGAATATTCATCCAGGGTTCTATTTAATCATCAAATATTATTTTAAATATTTTAAATATTCCTTTCAGGTCTTATTAATTAATGAATATTATTTTGAATATTCATTTGAATATTTAATTATGCAATAAATATTCTCTCGTTATTTCTTCAAGGATTATTTGGGAAATACTCTGATTAAAGATATTCTTTCATATTCCTAAATATTCTGTAAAATATTTTAATTCAATAAATATTCTCTAAATATTTATTCCATACTTAGAATAACCTCGATAAGGTTTATCTTCTTCGATTATTACGAAAAAATATTTCGGAGTCATATTATTATTAATCTTATATCAAGAAAGGTTCTCAGACATCATTCTTCTTTGAGTCTATCTCCCTAATAATAAGGGAACCTTACTTGGAAAATGTTATTTATCTGGTCGACTTCCCGGTCAATAAAGTATTCTCTTCACTCGCAACTCGGGTGCTATTGGCTTATTAAGTCATTGTGGACCTTCTCATCTTTTGAGGGGTAAGATGGTTGGAACAAGTTGATATTCGTTACCAAGCAAAAGCTTGGAAGTTATTGGTGAAATTTTCCTTTCCAACTAGATACGACTACTTTGTGGAGTCTTATCAACAAGTATTATACTTGGGGAAAGGGGGACGAACGTTACATTCAGAGTCATGAATTATATTTGAACTAGGAGTCGTGTAAGAGGCCGAGTAGCGGCGGTCCATCCCATTTGGCCCAACCGTTGGCCGGGGAGAGCTAGTAAGGCGGTAGACAAGTAAAGCCGTCAGTTCTTCCTTCTACCGGTAGTAAATCTAAATTGAGTTGTACGATCTCGACTGATCATCAAGATTGGAACAGCGGGCGCGGTGAATACTCCATCATTGGTTCATCATCCAAACTTATTTATTTCCTGCAACATGATTACTGTTGGCAGAGCTGGAAAAGTGTTCATAACTGGAATTGCAATTTTTTCATGCAAGTTCCTCTTTTTAATGACAATGAGAATATCACGCTTACTTTTGATGTAGCAGATATTTCTACAAACAAATACTTTAAGTTACCTTGTAACTTCATCGTTCATATTATACTGGCATCATTTCCGTAAATGCATGACATATGGTTTAAAAGATACTTTTGAACTGTTATATATTATCGTTCAGTTATATATTATTGTTGGTGGGCTATTGCTCACCCTTGCTTTATTATTATATTATTGTTGGCTAGGATAGGAATTAGGGTTAAGGGTGGTGTTGGGTAAATCCCCACCATACATTTGTGGTGTGTGGTGGTGAAATCCTAGCCATCTATTTGTTTCCTTCCCCCTTAAGCTTTGAAGAGTTGATCTTGGCCTTACACTTATGTAATGTGTTGGGTTGATCTCCACCTTCCACTTGTCTTGAAATATTCCTTTTGCTCCAAGCTCCTAATTCTTTTCCTTCTTTCATTTTTGGTCCTTTTTCTTCCTCTTTTTCCCTTCCTTGCTCTTTATTTCTTTATTTTACCATTTCTTTATTTATTTACGAATTTCCTGAAATGCAACAAAATAAATTATTAAAATACGAGTTCAAGCAATAAATAGGTAATAAAAATAGGTAATTCCAACAAAATCAAAAGCATGCTTGACACTTGGTATCATTCTAACTTAAACACAACATACATCAATGATGACAATCAAAAGGTCTTTATTTGGGTTGTAATGGGGCTAGGGACAGGGTATGTCAATAAAGGCCAAAACAAGGTGAAGTGTCAAAAGCTAGTAGTCACCAAGGAAATCGTACACAACACCAAACTTCCTCCCCACACAATTATTATTATTTTTTTTTCAAAAAGATTTGACTAGTCGAATGAAGGAGGATTATAAAAACATAAGTATGCCCTCAAATATTTTTGATTTTTTTTAGAGTTAAGATAAACATAAGCAACAATAATCCTCCTTTAGATTTAACTTAAAAATTGACTAACAAGGTAATCAACATATATTTCCTCAAAAGTTATGAACAAAAGTAAACCCATTTCATACACCTTATTACTCCCTCAAGTTCCTACTAGCCTTTGACAAATTGGGATCAAGTATACGTAAGGCTGTACAAGAAAAAGGTCTTAGGCGAGTAATGCGGCGTGTCACCGAAAGAATTTGATTAAGCTCAAAGGGGTAACTAATTAATCACATAAGAATGGTGTGGATATTTTTGGAAATATTGGTTATTCCTAAATGCCTTTATCATCTTATCATCAGTCAATGTCATGTGTTTCAAGAAAGAACTCAAACAAGTGCTACCAATGCAAATGACAAGTGGACACTCAAGCAAAAGAATATAAATGCAAAAGATGTGCATATAGGCTCAAAACTCACTTGGTGTGGTAGAACATAATCAATCTCAAGTAAAGGTATCCTCAATGCACCAACTTGTACTCAAAGCATGAAAACCAAATCATCTTACACCTAATCATGACCTTCTAATTTATTGCACAAATCAAATAAGTCTACTAGTTTCACCTTGCTAGTGTAAATGTGTGGACAAGAACTTAGCAAATCACTTCTCAAACAAAAGCTAATGGATCATAAGATTATCATAACATGCAAGGGTGCATCAAGCAACTAGCAATCAATTAACAAGACTACAATAAGATTAAAACTCTACTATTTACAATTCTACAACTCTTTTTGTGATTTTTTTATTTTTTTATTTTTTTGGATTTTTTGATTTTTATATTTACACTAAAAACCCTCCACCATAGCTAGATCATGCATTGTCCTCAATGTATGCAAATGCAAGAGAAATGAGTAAATGAGAACGAGGAGATAATACCTGATAAGGGATGAAGGAGAGAATTTACCTACTGAAAGAAATTTACATGAATCACGGGTCGATGAGGTGGGTGACCTCATCCTCGAGATCAAATGGCAGCTCTAAAAATGGTTTGAGTCTTTGTCCAATAACTTTAAATACATCACCATTTTTAGGATTTTCAATTTTAAGAGCACCGTGAGGAAAAACGGTCCTAACAATGTAAGGACCTTCCCACCTAGATCTCAATTTCCCGGGGAATAAATGAAGCCTAGAATTGTACAAAAGAACTTTTTGACCCGGAGAAAAAGATTTTCTCAAAATGGATTTATCATGAAAAATTTTTGTTCTTTCTTTATAAATTTTAGCATTTTCATAGGCCTCATTTCTTAGTTCCTCTAGTTCTGACAATTGCAATTTCCTATGACTACCGGCGGTTGGTAAGTCAAAGTTCAAATCTATTATGGCCCACAAGGCCCCATGCTCTAGTTCAACGGGCAAGTGACAAGCTTTGCCAAACACAATTCTGTAAGGGGACATGCCCAAAACAGTCTTAAAAGTGGTCCGATAGGCCCATTAAGCATCTATCAGTTTGACGGACCAATCCTTCCTATTCGAGTTGATAGTCTTTTCTAAAATTTACTTAATTTGCCTATTCAAGACTTCAACTTGACCACAGGTTTGAGGATGATAAGGGGTAGCCAACCTATGAGTAATTGAGTACTTTTTCAAAAGGGACTCAAATTGATTATTCTTAAATTGCGTACCTTGGTTACTAATGATAGCCCTAGGTGTGCCAAATCGAGAAAAGATATTCTCTTTCAAGAATTTAAGAACGACCTTGTTATCATTGGACTTAGTCGGTAAGGCTTCTACCCACTTAGACACATAATCAACTACTAAGAGAATGTAGAGGTTGCCAAAAGAGTTAGGAAAGGGACCCATAAAATCTATGCCCCACACATCAAAAATCTCAATGATTAAGATGGGACTCATTGGCATCATGTTTCTCCTAGTGATCTTTCCTAAGTGTTGACACCTACTACAAGCGGCACATAATTCTGCAGCATCCTTGAACAAACTATGCCAATAAAAACCGCTTTGGAGGATTTTAGCTGCTGTTTTCTTAGCACTAAAATGACCTCCACAAGCTTGATCATGACAAAAGGAAAGGATACTTCGAAACTCATGGTTTGGGACGCACCTCCGAAAGATTTGGTTGGGGCAATATTTAAAGAAAATATGGGTCGTCCCAAAAGAAGTTTTTGACTTGAGAGAAAAATTTCGATTTATCTTGTGTGGACCAATGAGAGGAAATTTCGCTGGTTCCAAGGTAATTGACAATGTCGGTGAACCAAGGAGGATTAGGGATAGAAAAGAGATGTTCGTCGGCAAAAGATTCATTCAAAGGCGAGCCAGTGGTGGACTCCACCACTAATCGAGAAAGGTGATCGGTAACGACATTTTTGGACCGCTTCTTATCCCTAATTTCTAGGTCAAACTCTTGGAGCAACAAGATCCACCTAATCAATCGGGCCTTAGAGTCTTTCTTAGAGAAGAGATATCGAAGGGCGGAATGATCGGTGTAAACAATGATTTTCGAACCAATAAGATAAGACCTAAACTTTTTGAGGGCAAAGACTATGGCTAGAAGCTCCTTCTCGGTGGTTGAATAATTGAGTTGCGCATCATTTAAGGTCTTACTAGCGTAGTATATGACATGAGGTATCTTATTGATTCGTTGTCCTAATACCGTCCCTAATGCGTAATCAGACGCATCACACATTAACTCGAAAGGTTGGCTCCAATCTGGAGACTTGATAATCGGGGCCGAGGTCAACTCTTTCTTAAGGTGTTCAAAAGATTGTAAACAATCTTTAGTGAACTCGAATTTGACATCTTTACCTAGAAGGTTGGTCAAGGGTCTAGCCTTTTTGCTAAAATCTTTAATGAAACGCCTATAAAAACCCGCATGTCCTAAAAAGGAACGAATTCCTTTGACCGATGTTGGTGGGGGTAGATTGGCAATGGGTCAACTTTTTATCTACTTCGATCCCCTTTTCAGAAATTCTATGACCAAGAATGATTCCTTCTTTAACCATGAAATGACATTTTTCCCAATTAAGAACGAGGTTGGTTTCTTTACATCTTTTTAAGACTAACTCGAGATGGTTTAGGCATTGATGAACAGATGAACCAAAGATGGAAAAGTCATCTATGAAAATCTCTAGGAATTCACCTACCATGTCAGAAAAGATGCTCATCATGCACCTTTGGAAGGTGGCCGGGGCAGTGGTTAGACCGAAAGCTAAGCGACGATAAGCAAAGGTTCCAAAGGGACATGTGAAAGTGGTTTTCTCTTGGTCCTCGGGAGCTATAAGAATTTGAAAATAACCGGAATAACCATCTATAAAGCAATAGTAGGCATGACCCTCTAACCTTTCTAACATTTGATCTATGAATGGCAAAGGAAAGTGGTCTTTTCTAGTGGCATCGTTGAGTTTCCTATAGTCTATGCACACCCTCCAATCGGATTGGACACGAGTGGGGACTTGCTCATTGTTCTCGTTAGTCACCATGGTAATACCCGACTTTTTAGGTACTACCTGAATCGGGCTAACCCAAGAGCTATCAGAAATGGGATAAATGATTCCAATATCTAGACACTTAAGAATTTCCTTCCTAACGACTTCCATTATGGTGGGGTTCAACCGCCTTTGTGGTTCACGAATTGGTTTGGCATCATCAACTAAGTGAATCCGATGTTTGACAATGGCCGAACTAATTCCTTTAATATCCGAGATACTCCAACCTATGGCTTCTTTATGTTCTCTAAGCACACATAAAAGCTCATCCTCTTGTGACTTGGTTAAATTAGAGGCAATGATAACGGGAAGAGACTCGTTAGGACATAAAAAGGCGTACTTGAGAGTGTCGGGAAGAGGTTTGAGTTCTAAATCGGGCGGCTTTGACTCAACGGGTTCACTAGCTTCGAAAAATGGCAAAGGAGGTGGTTCACATGCTTGGTTATTTATAGGAATAGTGGAATCTAACATTGCATTGACCTTATTTGTATATTCAAAATCATCCCAATCTTGACCAAAGTGTTTTAAACAAAAATCAAGAGCATAATTAGGGTTGATGAATTCTTGATCAACTATAACATCAATTAAATTGACATCCATAGGTTGATCATAGAAATCATCGGGTTGTTTCCCTATGTGAAAAATATTGAGGTCAATGGTCATGTTCCCAAATGTTAGTTTCATTAATCCATTTCTACAATTAATCAAAGCATTGGAGGTGGCTAGAAATGGCCTTCCTAGAATGATAGGAATCGGATTCTTAGGGTTCTTGACCGGTTCGGTTTCTAGGACGACAAAATCAACGGGAAAGAAAAAGTCACCTACTTTAATTAGCACATCTTCAATAATCCCCTTAGGAACTTTGACAGAACGATCGGCTAATTGAAGTGTAACATTAGTTCTTTGAAGCTCTCCTAAACCTAGGGCATGATAGACCGAAAATGGAAGCAAGTTCACACTAGCGCCTAAGTCAAGTAATGCCTTGTCCACAAAGGTATTGCCTATGACACATGAAATTGTAGGACAACCGGGGTCCTTATATTTCACGGTAAATTGGTTCGACAGAATTGAACTAACTTGAGAAGACAAAAAGGCTTTCTTAGGGACGTGAGTAGTTTGCTTATGTGTGCACAAATCCTTTAGACATTTCGCATACGAAGGAATTTGTTGAATCGCGTCTAAAAGAGGGATGTTGACTTTGACTTGCTTAAAAACTTCTAAGATCTTGTCCATTTGGGCCGTCTATTTAAGAGAAATGAGTCGTTGAGGGTAAGGAGCTTTTGGCTTAAAGACTCGTTCATTAGGTTCTTCGGGGACGGGTTTTGTCCCACTCGTTGATTCTTGTTCCTTAGAACTCTCGGGTTCAAGATTAGCGTTTGGTTCAGAATTTGACTCGTCTTCTTCTGGAGACTTGTCACCGACATGATTTTCAACTTGCTTACCGGACCTTAAGGAAATGACAGCGTTCACATTGTGAGGAGGTCTTTGATTGATAGGAAATTTAGGGTTTACCTCGGTTTGACTTGGAAGTTTGTTCTTCTCTCGTTCACAAATGGCGTTGGCTAATTGGCTCACTTGAACTTCTAAATTAGATATGGCTTGAGTACTAGCATTTAAAATTTGCCTATCTTAAGTCATGGTTTTCATGAAGGTCTGTTGAGATTGAGCCAAATTAGTTGTTGATTTTAGAAGCGCATCGAGAGTCTTTTCCAAGGAATTAATTCTCTTATCCGACTCATGAAAGCCGGGTGGGTGGGCGGGTGCTTGATTTTGATAAGGAATGTGATTTTGAGTCGTGTTTGGATAAGGACCATGGTTTGGATAGTTCGGCCTTTGAGAAGATGGTGGAGATTGGAAATTTTGGCCTTGGTTCCATGAGAAATTCGGGTGGTTCTTACACCCGGGATTGTAAGTCGGTGCAAACGGGTCATTCCGAGGCCTAGGTTGGAACATTGCATTCACTTGCTCAAAATCGGGACAAGGTTGAGACTCAAAAATTAAAATTTGGGTACATAGACATAGGTGGGGGACTACTATGAGTTTCTAAAGCTTCAAGTCGTCTAGTAAGAATAGCTAATTTGGCATCGGTTGCAATCGAATTCCTGATCGAATGCAAACCCCTAGATGAACTAGACGGCTCGTTGGTCTTATGAGGTTCCCTAGTAGACTCCCACAACATAGTCTTCTCGGCTAATTCTTCAAAAAATTCCCACCCTTCGCCTTCATTTTTCTCCATGAATTTTCCTTGGCACATAGACTCTAACAACGCGGTTGTTGGACTATCTAGGGCCTCGTAAACAATCTTACAAAGTCTCCATTTTTCTATTCCGTGGTGGGGGCATTGTGATAAGAGATTTTTAAAACGATCAAAATATTTCCAAAAAGACTCATTTTCCTTTTGATGAAATTGATTTATTTCGTTTGTAATCCTTGTAGTCTTATGGTTTGGAAAATATTTTTTAAGAAAAATTATCACAAATCCCTCCCACGTGGAAATAGAATTAACGGGTAGACTATACAACCATTTTTTGGCATTTTCTTTTAAGGCGAAGTTGATAAATCTAAGCCTAATGGAGTCTTCGGTCAATTGTTGGAGTTTTTGTAGAGCACAAACCTCCTCGAATTCATGAAGGAAAATATACGGATCCTCACCATCACTCCCGGTAAACTTAGGTAACATGCTAATATGGTGAGCTTTGATCTCGAAATTATTACCATTTACGGGAGGAAGAGTGATGCACGAAGGTTGAGCGGAACGGGTGGGGTAGCAACGGTCCTTAAGAGACATGGCCATGGTTACTACCGGTTCGGAATTATCTAAAGACTCGGAATCAGATGAGGAAGAAATCTCGAATGATCTTACTAGTCTAGCAGAATTTTCCCTACGCCAAGTAGATCGCATAAACCACGAAAGGAAACACGTAGCAAATAAGTGTGATAAAATAAACATACAAAAAGAAAGGGGTGAAAAATTAAAAGGAAAAAAAAATATTCTAACCCTAGGGTTCCTTAATAAAATAACTAGACCTTGCTCCTAACTTTAAGGGCTACCAAAAACTAGGTAAATCAATAATTATTCGAACCGGCTTGGCCAGGTAGGTGCAAGCATTGCCAAGAGGCTAAACACCAGCCTAGACACCAAAACCTTAATTGGCCAGGTCAGCTTTCGCTTTCCTAGACACCAAAAAATCGGAATAATTAAAGATTACTTCATTTCTTAAGCACCTTCCTAAATGAGCGCGAGATTCCTAGGGGCAAACGTCTAATTAATATTATTAAAGGCTAGGTATGCAAAAATGAGGGATTAAATTGTTTTTGGGCTAAGGAAAGAGTGATGAAATCCCTTCCCTTATTTTTTTGAAAGGTTTTGCCCTTAAGATTTATTTACAAAATGATGCAACAAACAAAGAGGTATAAAAAACTATAAACATATATGGATGCTTAACTACGTGCTCTAACTAAAGAAAAGAAAGAATTTAACGTTCCTTGGGATCCTCCAGCGATCACCACAATTTATAGGGTACGAAAAATTAAAAACAAGAAAATAAAAATCTAGATGATGTGCCCTAAGTGATTAAATGCATGATGCAACAATTATATATTTACAACTAATTTTTTGGATTTTAAATTTTTATTTTTTTTGTGATTTTTATTTTTTTGTGATTTTCTAAATAAATAATAAAAAAACGAAAGAGGAGAGAGATACGGTTTACCCAAGCAAAGCTTCCAAAATTCCGAGAAAATTTCTTCCGCTTCAATCCAAGTTTCCCGAATTTTCCTCCAAATTCCTCGAAAAAAAAATGCAAACAAGAAAAAGGGTGAGAAGAGAGCTGATCCGAAAAATCAAAAACTAAGGTGCGAAAAATAATTAGTCCCCGGTAGCGGCGCCAAAAACTTGATGTGCTAAAAATAATGATTTAAAATTGATTGCAAGTGCACAATCTCGTTTTAGTAAATTTAGATTCGCTCCGCAGAGACTAATATTTTCGTGATCCTCAAGTTTTAATTTAATCGGACTAGGAGAATTTGATTTTACCCTAATTAATTACTAAATGAAATTCTATTTTATTCTAATTAAAACTAAATTATTCTAAATTTCTAAACTATTCTAAATATTATTCTAAAATTATTCTACAAATTATTCTAAATTCCTAAATTCGAAAATAAAATTAGACTTTTATTCTAGTACACTTTCTTTTTGTTCTTTTGTTAAAATTAAAAATTATTTACAGAAAAAAAAATTTCATAAAATTTTGACATGATTTATTTGTAATTTTAACAAGCCAAAAAAAAAAAAAAAACCAACCACCCAAATTAATCAATCTCATGATTTGATTAAAAATTAAAACAAGGATTCAATGACACAATGATATAGAAAAATAGCAGCAAACTCAGTACTCGAATCTCAGTGAATGAAAAACTCGGAAACTCAGATCAATTGACACGGCAAAACCCACTTACACAAACACAAAAACTCGAAACAGCAAAACTCTAAAAATAAAAAAAACAGGACTCTACACAGTAACTCAGCTCAAACCCAAACTCAGCAGGGCGAGTTTACTCGCTAACACAATAAACAAATACAAACTCAGCTCATTACAACTCTACTACGAACTCAGAAACTCGGGCATAAACCAATCGACTCATCCTACGGTCAACAAAACCGAGTTAACTCGCGACTCATAACTCGGTAACATCATCGAAGATTCAATCCGAACAAACACAAAACACAACGGCACAGACTCGGTAACTCGGCTGTGGCAACTCGCAAATACAGAAATTAAACCGTAACTCGACAAAACTCAACAAAACTCTACAACAAACGACTCGGTTGAACTCAGCCGTTTAAACCAGCATCAAACCAACTCAGCCAACGACTCGATTCACAAATCTCTAAGAATGAAACAACGAAAGAAAAAAAATAATGAACATAAACGGGATTTGGGGAGGCTGAGAAAAAAAAATGAAGAAAGCGATGAAGGAGGAAGCTGAGGTTGAGGATTTTAATCAACAATAAACAAAGAAGAAGGAGTGTGGTTGGTTTGCTTGAAAACGAAAACGAAGGAGAAGATGAGGGGGAATTGAATTTTTGTGATGAAATAAACTGAAAGGAGCATCTAAAACAGGGGTGTGAAAGAAAATATGTTGGGTGATGATTAGACTAAAACAGAGTCATACTTCGAATAAAACCAAAACACAGAAAACAGTACTAAAATTATTTAATAAAAGCCAATATTTTTGTGTTATATTTTTTTTTTTGAAAATTTAACTACGGAAATAAAGACAATTAATTACGAAATTAAAATTTATTCTAAGGAAATTAAAACCAGAAACAAACCCACAATAAAATTGAAATTTAAAGGTGCAAAATTCCGATTTAAAACTAAAATTATAACTACGAACAAGAAATTAAATTTCGTTACTTTCAACCCATAGTGGTTAGATTTTCGCTACTTTATCCACTAATCGGATTTACGAAAATAACGAAAGGAAAGTAAAATAAACGAGAGAGCAAGACAAGAAACTAAATGAAATGAAATTGCATTAAAATTTAAAAAGAGTGTTTAAAAGATTTGAAACTAAGAAAAATACAAGAAATTAAAACTACCATAAAATCTAAGTTCCTAAATACAAGGGGGAAGAGGGGGTATTTATAGGATAGGAATTAGGGTTAACGGTGGTGTTGGGTAAATCCCCACCATACATTTGTGGTGTGTGGTGGTGAAATCCTAGCCATCTATTTGTTTCCTTCTCCCTTAAGCTTTGAAGAGTTGATCTTGGCCATACACTTATGTAATGTGTTGGGTTGATCTCCACCTTCCACTTGTCTTGAAATATTCCTTTTGCTCCAAGCTCCTAATTCTTTTCCTTCTTTCATTTTTGGTCCTTTTTCTTCCTCTTTTTCCCTTCTTTGCTCTTTATTTATTTATTTTGCCATTTCTTTATTTATTTACAAATTTCCAGAAATGCAACAAAATAAATTATTAAAATACGAGTTCAAGCAATAAATAGGTAATAAAAATATGAAAAAATATGCACTTATCAAGTACTACTGTCCTACTTGGAGCAACATGCTCTGAAATGGTTTCATCGAACCTTATTTCTACTTCTACTAAGATAGTTTGAACCCATCGGGGCTCTTGCAAGACTAGGCCTGCATCGCTTGATTTTATTTTTGATGCTCCATCAAAATAGAGCACCCATTACTCCTTCTGTTCTCCTCATTCTTATTCTGAAGTTCACTTCCTGCTTGGGGTACTATCTCCTGCCCCCCGACTTCTTGGTTGCCAATGGTACATTCAACCACGAAGTCAGTTGATGCCTTAGCCTTAATGGTTGTCCGAGGCTTTTGTGTGATGTCCTCTACCGACCTTTCCCGGTCTTCCTTATCACTGTGGACATCTACGTCTTCAATCGGAAGGACCTGCCCCCGACTCCATCAGGGCTTAACGCAGCTACATAGCAGCTCCTAGCCATTTTCTGATCACCTTTTTGTTCTCCTACACCATTCCTGGCTGGAAAATTGATCTTCATGTGATAGGTTGAGGTCACAGCCTTAAAAGCGTGAAGTCCAGTCCTCCCAAGGATGACATTGTAAGTAGAAGATGCTTTGATAACCAAAAAGTTCAGCATCTGCGTGGCCTCCATTGGCTTCTGTCCGATCGTGATGGGTAATTGAATAGTTCCCTCAATTTTGGATTCTACTCCATTAAATCCATATATAGGCATGTTATTGGGGGTCAACTGAGAATCATTGTACCCCATCTTCACAAACGCATCATGAAATGGAATGTCGACGGAAGCTCCATTGTCTATCAAAACTCGTTTCACCTCTGAATTTCCAATCATAGGAGTTATGACCAGCGGGTCATCGTGGGGGAACTTCACCCCTTCAAGGTCTAAATCATAAAATTCAATTGTTACTTCGGTTCTTGCACGCTTTGGTGCCTCTCCAACAAAATGCATCACCTCTCGGGCATAAGCCTTCCGAGTGTTCTTAGTTGTCCCGACCGCAGTCGGGCCTCCTGAGATCATGTTGATTACTGGCCCTCGGGGCTGTGGGTTGCGATCTTGATCGTCATCCCTTATATTATAATCTCTTCTTTGAGTACCACGATCTTCACCCTTAGTGAAGTGGTTCAGTTTCCCTCTACAAATCAAAAACTCGATCTCATCTTTGAGTTGCTTACAATCATCAGTGTCATGCCCCACATCTCTGTGGAATCTGCAATACTGATTCTTGTTTCTCTTTGCGGGATCACCCCTGAGTGTCTTCGGCCATCGGAAATCCGTATCCTTCTCAATGTCCAACAAGATTCGACTCCTAGGAGTATTCAACCTTGCATACTCAGTGATCCTTGGTCCTTGGTTCTTAGAGGCAGAGTCGGAGTCCTCGCTAGTTCGGGGATACTTATCCCTAGCATCATACTCCTGCTCTGTCTTTCGCTTCCTAGAGTTCCCGTTTCCACCACTTTCGGTAGAGACCTCAGTTTTCCTCATGCTTTCCTCAGCCTTTATGTATTTGCTTGCCCTTTTTTGGAGCTCAGTCATGCTCTCAGGGGGATGTTTTGCCAACGACATCTGAAAGAAGGTGTTCGTCGTTCCATTCTCCAAGGCTATCATAGCTACTTTATTTTCCAGATCGGGGACATTCAAAGTCTCCTTGGTGAAGCGTTTGAGATAATTCCTTAGGTTCTCATTCTTTCCTTGTTTCACTTGCATAAGATATGCAGAGCTTTTCTCATGGACTTTTCCACTAATGAATTGATTAACGAAAGCCGTGCTCAATTCCTTGAAAGAGCCAATCGAGTTTGCGGGAAACCGGCTATACCATCGTTGAGCCATGCCTGTAAGGGTTTGAGGGAACGCCCTACACTTGAGAGCGTCGCTAACGGGTTGCAACAACAGTGCATTTGAGAATGTCCTCACATGGTTTGAGGGATCGCCCGTTCCATCGTATGCCTTTATCATCGGCATCTTAAACTTCCTGGAGACATGAGCATTCATCACCTCCTCAGTGAATGGGGGTGTGGGATCGTCAGGGTCTCCAATTGGCATCAGGTCTTTGGGATGACCCCTGGGGGTTTCCACCCTCGTAGCACCTCCGGTTAGGGCATCAGCCCTTTTCCGTCTCCTAGAAGACCTCTCCAAATCAATGAAGGGAATTTCTCCTGAGGTTGGAGGAGGTCGATTCTGATTCTGACTCTGATTCTGTCCTAGTTGCTCTCTTGCTATGTCTTCCTTCAGCTTTCGAATCTTGGCCTCATAAGCTTTGATTCTCTCAACAGCTGGCATTGGGGGTCCATCATGGATTCGTCGAGTACGCCTTACAGGCTCCTTGCTTGGATGCTGCCTCCTCGGGGCTTGATCTCGATCGTCATCCTCCGATGAAGAATCATCAGTATAAGGACCAGAGTAGTCATAATATCCTTGATCAGGGCCCAAGCCTCTAATGTAAGGAGGGAGATACGGTTCATGTATCTACAGGGCATGGCCACTTGGCCCAACACCTTGGGTATTTGGGGGGTAGTTAGGCAAACCATATGCCAGATTCGTACTTCTAGTAAGACTATGGTGGAGATCTGTACCCCCGGAGGTAGTGAACGATTAACAAAGGGAGAGACCACCATCTGAAGAGGGTTGGTCTCCTGGTTTGGATGGACAACCACGGGTAGAGTTCTCTCAGCATGGGGAGTCGTCCCTCTAGGTTGAGAAACTTGAGATTGAGTGGTTGTCTCCATTGATGAGGGTGCATACCCTTGTTCAGTAACGACGGGTGGAACAAAGGTGACGGTGGTAGCCTCGGTTGAGACTGGCATCCTTCATGTTTGAACCATGGTTGATGTTGTCATCCTACAGACGGCGCCAAATGTTATGGAATAACAAGTAGGGTTATCGAATTACGGCTACGGTTCGTGAGCATCGTGCTTTAATGGCTGCGCTTGCGTTTTCTTGACCTATTTGGGTCCTCACAAGATGCCTACGTATCTCAGAGTTGAGAATCAAGCCAAAACGTAGTTCTAGGTGATGGTGCCCTTGAGGCTATGGCGGCGAGAGCTCACCTAGGACGCAGTGGCTTGTATGTCCTTATTCGGGGATTAAGCCAAAACGTAGTTCTAGGTGATGGTGCCCTCGAGGCTATGGCGGTGAGAGCTCACCTAGGACACAGTGGCTTGTAAGTCCTTATTCGAGGATTAAGCCAAAACGTAATTCTGAGATGAGAGGTCTGGCCCTTTATATAGGCTGTGGGAGCCTTAGAATCGTAATAGGGTTTGGAGCCTTGGTGGATGTGACGCCCCCAGATCCGGGGTCGGAGACCTAGGCGCTCACGTCCATTTTCCATTAATAACATACCTGTTCTTGCACATAATATATAAAACAGCCATCGACCCCACAATAAAACTCACACCGCACACACACACACACACACAGGTTAGAGTCTCAGAAACGTCATACACTTGATTAAGCAAAAGTAAAAGTTTCAGAGTTATTACAGACCGAATTAAATAGCATTTATGCTACCATCAACACTTCGATATGAAGCGGTGTTGGCGGCTTGAATGTTTGTTACGGTACACTGGTTTGCACAGGTCATACTTATAAATAAAACGTACTAACAAAAGTTGCCAACCAATCCGGCTAATGGGGCCTACCGGTGGAATCTCAACTGCTGCCTCGGGTCTAGTCACCTGCTTTCGGGCAGTCTGTCTGGGTCTTGCCATTTCTCTTAGCTGTTGTGTTTGTAAATTTGAAAACAAGCAAGAGTGAACAACTATAGCTCAGCAAGAAATATATGTATAAGGTAAGCAATATAACATTACAAGTGTTTAACAGTTATTAAACTCGTTTATCTCAATCAGTTATAAAATCATTTGTCATCATTGATAAATTTCAAAGGTGCACCAAAACGTGCCCTTATTTTCAAAGTAAACTTGCAGTTCTAGATACTGCATGGAGTCAACATCTTTCTCATCAAAATAGAACACTATCAGCAACTTGGCACATAAGCCTAAGAAGCAGTGTCAGAGCATTTTTCCAAAGTGGAGGAATGGGACTTAAAGAAAATATAAAACCTGACAGGGATTGACGATGATCAGTCGCCACATCCAAGTCCAATAATCCGCGGGTCTTCTCTACCGGTAGAAGGATAGAAACTACATCCGTAACTATCCCCGGGTGAAAACTACATCCGTAATCACCCTCGATGAAAACTACATCCGTAATCATCCTTCGGCAACACCTGGGTCGGAATAATAATTGATAGACCGCCTGGCTTACAGCCGCTTACACATCCCGGGAATCGTTCGTCAACGGTTCCCACACCTGCCAGAGTCCCTTTTCTTTTTCTTTTAAAACTTTATTTTGATTAAAAATTGAGTAGTTGAGGTCCGACATCAGTCGACCGATAATTCTTGAAATCGTAAAAGAAGCAAAACCTGACCGGGGGTTTTCGAAAATGTTTTGAGTTCGAAAGAGTTCGAGTTTGAAAGTACTAAAGATATCTTGGATTAGCTTTGTCTTTAAAATAATGAAGAATAATTAATAAATGATATTTTAAGATTTAATATTAATAATTAATAAAATAATTATTAAATTAAATAAGCTTTTAATCCAAGATAGGTATTTTTGAGTATTTATGATGATATAAAAATAATTACTTAAGTATACGATACTTCCCGAATGACCCTTCGGGTTTTCGCAATCTAATTACGATATAATAACATACCGCTCCCCGGTCAATGGTATATATGGACCGCTACGACCTCTATTGCTAGAGTCGTTGTCCAAAGAAAACATTTCATCCTAAGTTCAAGGGGTACAACCATATATATGCATATATCTCAAATTTCATCATTTCTTCAATAAACATAATCATATGATACGATTGAAAACTACAAACACAATAGTGAAAGTCCTTATATATGTAAGTTTTGAAAAGTAAACTTGCCTTGGTGAGGTTGGGGTGGTCGAGCTTGCGGAGTGGAATGATCTATACATAATCAATAACCGTTTGTTAGTATCTTAACAATATCTCTTTTAATTGCGAGGTTTTAGGGGGTACAAAATTAACTTAATGACTTCTTCTTAAGACTCTCTAGCCCCACTATAAGTTCATGTCATCACTCGATTACGCTCGTCACTTATTCGACTTAATTTGGTTACCATATCCGAATCATATTCATTCCCACTTAAATCACACTCCACTTACGACTTTTTCACTTTCGCGAATTTTACTCTAACATTTTTATAAAATTGAAAAATACATATTTTAATCCAATTCTTTTTGGGTAGCCTTCACCACTGCATTTACTAGCTCCTCTAATTTTTCCATGATCCTACATAAATTTTTAGAGGTTTAAACAAGGTTCACAAGGGGACCATTTAGTGCAGTTCGGATTCCAGAAACACTTTTTACTTCTCAGGCCATAACTCACAATCTACACATCACCTAGTCATGAACCTTATATTTCTGGAAACTACATTCAAATACCTTTCCAACAATATATATTAGAACTTCAGGGGACAAGATTTAGGGGTTCAAAACCCTCCTACAATACAGTACAAGTCCCTAGAAATTTACACAGCATGCTTTTTCCACTTAACCATTCAAGAATCTTATATAAACATCACAACCATCATCTAAACCACCAAGATCATACTCTATAGCATACATGGAGTTACATACACTAACCACAAGCTTAAAATCACAATCACCACATTTAAAATCATGATCTACATCATCCATAACTTATATGTCCAAGATTCACACTAACATCCATGGATCTAACATTAAACACCATAAACAATTCATGGCCAAGAGGGGTTAGAGTTTTATACCTTCTTGAGTATCTAGGAGCCTTGGTTATGCCTTACAAGTCTAAAGAACACCTTGGATGCGCCCCTACAATCCTTAGATCTCAAGATCTAAATGAAAACTAAACATAGTTACTATTCACCAAAACTTCAACAATTTATAACTTAAAAACTAGTGGATGAAAGGGGTTGGAATTCATAGCATACCTTTATTATATGGTGTAGAGGACCTAGGATTTTTGTCTTGAGTTATGAGTGATGAGAAGTTGAAGAAAAGATTTTTTCTTCCCCTTTCATTGAGCTTGGCCGAGAGCTAGGTTGAACAAGAGGGAGAGAGAGTTGTTTTGTTTTGCTTTTTGGTGTTGGGTGAATAAAGTAAAGTGTGTTGGGTGATATGTATTAGGTGTGTGTATAATGTATCACATGTTGCAAGTCTAGTGCCTAGGCCATACCTCCTTGTCTCCTTGGACAATGCACCATAACTAGTTACATTCCTCTAGTTGTTTTTGCATTACTAGTTTGTTTTTCTAACTACCTAGTTGCATGGGACTTGCATGCAGTATCTTTCCTTGTATCATTATTCTTCCACCAATGCTTGTCACTTAATCTTTAATTCGTATCGTATCTTAATTAATTTCTCGTAATAATACTTTGTCGCGTAGAGATTTCCCTTGTAATTCCTTAAGTACTTAATTGTGTAAATTCCTCGAATATCCATAACTCCTCGTCATAATTCCTAATAAATCTTTTAATACTCCAATAACTCTCAAGTCCCAAGTTTTATAATTCTTACTTACAATAAGACTCTTGCCTTCAACAACCTTCCCTTAATCTTACATGGTGAATGTAACAACATAGTTTCTCAGATAATTCAATTCCATTAAACAACATGGATGACTCAAAAGGTTCCAAATTCACAATGTCATATGATATTATATAAAAGAAAATATTACCAAAATTAGGGATCTTACAGCCTCCCCTCCTTAAAAGGATTCCATCCCGGAATCAGGTTGAAAACAGTTGGGGGTGCTTTTCACGCATTGTGCTCTCTAGTTCCCATGTTGATTCCTCGACATTCTGGTTCTTCCACAGAACTCTCACTAGTTTGACAACCTTGTTCCTCAACACCTGTTCTTTTCTATCCATGATTTCTACTGGTTGCTCCACATAGGTTAAGTCTGGCTGCAGATCCACTTGGTCATATTCTATCACGTGCCGGAAGTCGGTATGGTAGGGTTGTAGCATGGACACATGGAACACATTATGTAGTTGCTGTAAGCTTGGGGGTAAAGCCAATTCATTGGCTAACTTTCCAACTCGTCTCAAAATCTCAAAAGGTCCAATAAATCTCGGGCTTAGCTTCCCCTTCTTACCAAATCTCATCAATCCCTTCCACGGTGATACCTTTAACATCACAAATTCTCCTACCTCATATTCTTTGTCCTTGCGGGTCTGGTCCGCATACTTCTTCTGTCTGTCTTAGGCCGCTACCAGCCGTCCTCTTATGAGTTCGATAGTTTCTCTTGTCTGTTGGACCAGTTCAGGCCCTAAAATCTTCCGCTCTCCAACCTCTTCCCAACATAAGGGAGACCGACATCTTCGTCCGTATAAAGCTTCATATGGTGGCATTCCTATACTCGCATGGTAGCTGTTGTTGTAGGAAAATTCGATCAACGGCAAGTGGTCATCCCAACTTCCCTTAAAATCGATGGCACATACTCTCAACATGTCCTCTATGGTCTGGATGGTTCTCTCACTCTGTCCGTCTGATTGGGGGTGGTATGCAGTACTCATGTTTAACTTGGTCCCCACACAATCCTGAAAACTCCTCCAGAACCTGGAGTTGAACCTTGGGTCTCTATCAGATACAATGCTCACAGGAACCCCATGCCTAACCACAATCTCCTTTAAGTAAATATCCACCAGCTTGTCGACAGTGTATCTCTCGTTGATTGGAAGAAAATGTGCTGACTTGGTCAATCTATCGATAATTACCCAAATGGCGTCATGATTAGTCTTGGTCCTTGGTAGTCCGACCACAAAGTCCATCGCAATATGCTCCAACTTCCACTCGGGTATCTCTAAGGGTTGCAACAATCCACTGGGCCTCTGGTGTTCGGCCTTTACTCTTTGACATGTCAAGCATTTACTAACCCATTCTGCCACGTCCTTCTTCATATTTGGCCACCAATAGTATTCCCTCAGATCTCTATACATCTTAGTGCTTCCAGGGTGAATTGAGTACCTTGAACTATGAGCCTCTTGCAAGATCGCGTCTTTTAATTCCTGAACGTTCGGGATCCATATCCTAGATGCGCACCTCATAACTCCATTCCCGTCCTTCTCACACTTAATTTCCTCACCAGTCAAAATTTTCTCCATCGAATTCTTTTCTTCTTCTATCTTCTTTTCCTGGCATAACTTAATCTTTTCCAATAGTGGTGGTTGGACTCTTATTTCCCTTAGACTCTCTTGTCCAATTCCTGGTAACCTCACTTCAATCTCCAGTTTCTTAAGGTCCTTGATCAACTCGTCCACTGACGTTATCATCTTGAGTTTCTCCTTTCGGCTAAGTGCATCGGCCACCACGTTGGCCTTCCCCGGGTGATAATGAATCTCACAATCATAATCCTTGATTAGCTCTAGCCATCTCCTCTGCCTCATGTTTAACTCTTTCTGAGTGAATATGTACTTTAAGCTCTTGTGATCCGTGTAGATTTCACACTTTTCTCCGTAAAGATAATGTCTCCAGATCTTCAAAGCGAAAACTATCGCCGCTAATTCCAAATCATGGGTGGGGTATCTTATCTCGTATTCCTTAAGTTGCCTGGACGCATACGCAATCACTTTACCGTGCTGCATAAGCACACACCCTAAACCTTTATGAGATGCGTCACTATAAATCACAAAATCTCCCTTATCATCAGGTAGGGCTAGTACTGGTGCTGTCACCAACCTCTTTTTCAACTCTTGGAAGCACTCTTCGCATTTTTCAGTCCACACAAACTTCTCGGTCTTGCGAGTTAGTAGGGTCAAAGGGGCTGCTATCTTGGCAAAGTCTTGGACAAACCTTCTATAGTAGCCAGCCAATCCTATAAAACTTCGCACCTCTGTCGGAGTGGTTGGTCTCTCCCAATTTGATACAGCCTCTATTTTGGCTGGGTCCACTAGAATGCCTTGATCGCTAATCACGTGCCCTAAAAACTGAACTTCCTTCAATCAAAATTCACACTTCGAGAACTTAGCGTACAACCTTTCTTCTCTCAATGCTCCCAACACAATCCTCAAGTGCTCTGCATGTTCCTCCTTCGTCTTGGAATAAATCAAGATGTCATCGATGAAGATTATAACACACTTGTCCAAGTACTTCTTGAAGACTCGATTCATTAAGTCCATGAAAGCTGCGGGGGCATTCGTTAACCCAAATGACATCACTAGGAACTCAGAGTGTCTGTACCGGGTGCGAAAGGCCGTCTTTGGTATATCTTCTGACTTAATCCTTAACTGGTGGTACCTGGTCCTCAAATCAATTTTAGAAAAATAAACTGCGTCCTTTAGTTGATCAAACAGGTCATCTATCCTGGGCAAGGGATATTTATTCTTTATAGTCACCTTATTCAACTCCCTGTAGTCTATACATAATCTCATACTACCATCCTTCTTTTTCACGAATAATACCGGGGCTCCCCACGGTGACACACTAGGTCTTATCATCCCTTTATCCAGCAACTCTTGTAACTGAGTGGCCAGCTCTTTCATCTCCACTGGGGCTAGCCGATATGGGGCTTTCGAAATTGGGGCCGTACCAGGAGCTAAGTCTATAGCGAACTCGATGTCTCTATCAGGTGATAGTCCGGGAAGATCATCCGGAAATACGTTCGCGAACTCATTAACGACAGGGATTTCCTGTAGGTTTGGTGCCTCCTTCTTGGTATCCTTCACATAGGCTAAATAGGCTTCGCATCCTTTACGTAACAGCTTCTTAGTTTGAATCATAGTCAGGAACTTTTGGTTTTGCCGTTTTCCACTAAACACTACTTCCTCGTCCCCTGGCAGTCTCAAACTTACTTTCTTTTTTACACAATCAATCTGGGCTCCGTGGGTTGTTAACCAATCCATTCCTACTATTACGTCAAACTCTCCTAGTTTAAAAGGTATTAAATCTACCCGAAAGTGTCGCCCTCCTATTTCTAGGTCACAACCTGGACATACTTGGCTAACAGGGATAATTTCATGATTAGCTATCTCTATTTGCAGTCTGTCTTTCAATGGTTCAGCCTTAAGGCCTAACTGACATACAAAATCTAGAGATATGAAAGACTTGGTAGCTCCCGAATCAAATAAAACATTTGCCTTAACTGAGTTGAGTAGTAGGGTACCTGCAATCACATCCGTGTTCCTCACGGCATCTTGCACCGTCATGTTAAAAGTTCTTGCAGTAGAGGCCTTGTTAGAAGCAGTTCCACTCACTCTTGACGCAGCTGGCCCAGAGGACATACATTCCCTCATTCGGTGCCATGGTTTCCCACACTTGAAGCAATTACCTCTGGCATTGGTGTTGTTACTAGTTCCTCGACAGGCGTTAGCATAATGTCCTGTCAGCCCACACTTGAAACACTTCACATCCTGTAGGTTACACGCGCCCGCATGTTTCCTTCCACATTTATTGCAATCCGGGGGTAGGGCTCGGGATGGGGTAGAGTAAGACGATCCCTGTGGTTGGCCGCTCTGGCCCACACTCCAACTTTCAGCTCTCTTGGTTCCAAAGTTTCCGCTGGGTTGGGACATCGCCCCTCGCTTAAATTTGCTCGGAAAGCTCCCACCCGCAGAATTTCCCTTCCGACTATCAAACTTCCTCTTCTTTCCTTCCCTCTCCTTCTGCATCTGTTCACTCCCAGACTCAACAATTGATGCTTTCTGTACCAGGGTGGCATAGTCTGTCAGCTCAAGAACCGCCACACGATTCTGAATCCATTGCTTTAGCCCCAATTGAAACCTTCGGGCCCTCTTTGCCTCAGAGTTCACATATTCTGGCACAAACCTCCACAGCTCAGTAAATTTGGCCTCATACTCGGCCACCGTCATGTTACCTTGCTTTAGTTCCAAAAACTTCAACTCCATTTGTGTCTCCATGAACCTAGGGAAGTACTTTTCCAAGAACATCTCGCTAAACCTCTCCCAGGTCACCACACCTCTTCCTTCCAAATTCCTCTTAGCTTCCCACCAATAGTTTGCCTCACCCTTCAGGAGGTAGGTGGCGAAAACAGTCTTCTGCTCCTCAGCGACACCTAGTATCTCGAAAGATTTTTCCATTTCCTTCAGCCAGGCTCTGGCCTCAACCGGATCTGCAGTTCCTTTAAATTCTGGGGGTTTCAGGGATTTGAAGTTCCGGAAAGCATTTGCATTAGCATTGTTGGGTGGTTGCTGAACCGGGGGACGGTCCAAATTCTGCCTAAGTAGCTCCATGAACTGTTCCATAGGGCCTCCCCTTGGATGTTCTACCTCTCGGGTGTCATCACCAGCTTCTTCTTCGTCATACTCAGAGTCATCAAATAGGTTATGATCGTTGCCCTCATCCTCACTCAGGTTAACATTCTCCCCTTCATGGTTCTGGTGGCCTCCGGTCCCATGGTGGCTACCCTGGCCTTCAGAACTGACCGGGTGAGCTCGAGTATTCATTCTTCTGGGTGGCATGATTCTGATAATGAAACAAGAAATGGGTTAGGGTTTTCTAATTACCTGACAGCGTTTACACGGGTCAGGAACGTATCGTTCCTCCTCAACAGGGTGGAAGTTGCAAAAGTTTTAATAACCCGATGCTGGAGATAAAACGTCAAAATATTTTCGGGGGAAAAATCTCTATGGGGTGCGAAAACAATTGCAAGAGTTTTCAAGATTTCAAAACCTCAAAATTTTTTTTTTTTTGAAGAAATTTATTTTAAAAATTTGTAGGGACATTTTGGGAATTTGTAGAGAACAATTTGAAATCGCATATCGTAAATTTGAAACAGCATGGTTGCATTTGCGGCTTGTAGTAATTGTATATATTCACAGTTGTATATCAAAACAGTAAAGCATGGCATCGGAAAGTAAGGCAGTTGATACAATATCAAGGAAACTGAAACTAGATAAGTACGGTACAAGAGTTATCACAAATTTTGGATGTTAGAGCCTAATACATAGTTCCGATGTCAAAGTCTAGCAAAAGTGGAACAATAACAAGTACATCATCTGAATAGTCAGGGCTACACAAAAGTAGGGCTACATCCGTACATACTATCTGAAGTCACATCTACATATCTGTAGGTCAGTCTACTCATCCACTGGTCAGAAAGGATACCACTGCACAAGTCAACTATCCCGCAAAATCGACACACTAATGTCATCTGAACCTAGAGGACTGAACTATCCGTAACACATCATGGTGCCGCACCGCGACGGAGCAAGGCCCTCACTCGGGAAAATGTACGATGCACAACACGCCTAGCATCCCTAGCCTGGACCACTCCGGCCCCGCGGACTCCTAAATCGATAATCCTCGCGCGACTCCTCCTCTCAATCCTATGGAGTCGAGCCCTAGTCCTCCTAGCAACAGCAGTCCTCATCTCAGCCTGAATCCTCAATTGCGCCTCGCGCTCCTCCACTAGTGCCCGCCTCACCTCATTAAGTCTGGCCTCTGCAGAAAGTAGGTCTCGGGTCAGGAACTGCACCACGTAGGCGTGCTCAGTGCCCAACACTGGGGGTAGGTCCATTGGCGGGGGTGGTATGACAGGAACAGGAGCAGGTGTAGGAGCAGTAGCAGGAGCAGGAGCAGGGGTAGGGTCAAGCTCCTCCTCGCCAGAAGTATCATCCTCGGAGTCACCGTCCGATGAAACAGGGCTCGATGACTGCGGAGAGGGTGGGGGTGACACAACACGGCCCTCACCGGATCTCACACTCTCCTCGTCAGTAGCTACAGGAGAGGGAGTAACAGGCTCAGGCTCAGGCTCAAAGGGCTCCTCATCGGGATCCTCATCGTCAGTATCTCCTATCAGCGTAATCCAGGGGCCATGCTCAGGGTCAGCACCCATATCCTCCTCAGGATCCTCGGTATCTCGCATCAGTGCCTCATCATGCTCTCTCTCGAAGGCCTCAGGGTCTGGTATCTCCTCCATCTACACAAGGGAAATAAGGTGGGTCACTAACCATAAAGAAAGGCTTAAGGAGTAGTCCCTCACGGGCCTTAAAGTCAGGGCTATATCCGATAACCCGACTGCAAACTCGATGAGAGTTCTAAGTATTATTAGGGTTGTTATTAGGGTTATTATTATTGTTATTATTATTAGGATTGCTTTCTTAAATTACTATCGTTTCTGAGAACTGTAACCTCGCTTTGATACCATTTCTGTGACGCCCCCAGATCCGGGGTCGGAGACCTAGGCGCTCACGGTCCATTTTCCATTAATAACATACCTGTTCTTGCACATAATATATAAAACAGCCATCGACCCCACAATAAAACTCACACCGCACACACACACAAAGGTTAGAGTCTCAGAAACGTCATACACTTGATTAAGCAAAAGTAAAAGTTTCAGAGTTATTACAGACCAAATTAAATAGCATTTATGCTACCATCAACACTTCGATATGAAGCGGTGTTGGCGGATTGAATGTTTGTTACGGTACACTGCTTTGCACAGGTCATACTTATAAATAAAACGTACTAACAAAAGTTACCATCCAATCCGGTTAATGGGGCCTACCGGTGGAATCTCAACTGCTGCCTCGGGTCTAGTCACCTGCTTTCGGGCAGTCTGTCTGGGTCTTGCCATTTCTCTTAGCTGTTGTGTTTGTAAATTTGAAAACAATCAAGAGTGAGCAACTATAGCTCAGCAAGAAATATATGTATAAGGTAAGCAATATCACATTACAAGTGTTTAGCAGTTATTAAACTCGTTTATCTCAATCAGTTATAAAATCATTTATCATCGTTGATAAATTTCAAAGGTGCACCAAAACGTGCCCTTATTTTCAAAGTAAACTTGCAGTTCTAGATACTGCATGGAGTCAACATCTTTCTCATCAAAATAGAACACTATCGGCAACTTGGCACATAAGCCTAAGAAGCAGTGTCAGAGCATTTTTCCAAAGTGGAGGAATGGGACTTAAAGAAAATATAAAACCTGACAGGGATTGACGATGATCAGTCGCCACATCCAAGTCCAATAATCCGCGGGTCTTCTCTACCGGTAGAAGGATAGAAACTACATCTGTAACTATCCCCGGGTGAAAACTACATCCGTAATCACCCTCGATGAAAACTACATCCGTAATCATCCTTCGGCAACACCTGGGCCGGAATAATAATTGATGGACCGCCTGGCTTACGGCCGCTTACACATCTCGGGAATCGTTCGTCAACGGTTCTCACACCTGCCAGAGTCCCTTTTCTTTTTCTTTTAAAACTTTATTTTGATTAAAAATTGAGTAGTTGAGGTCCGACATCAGTCGACCGATAATTCTTGAAATCGTACAAGAAGCAAAACCTGACCGGGGGTTTTCGAAAATGTTTTGAGTTCGAAAGAGTTCGAGTTTGAAAGTACTAAAGGTATCTTGGATTAGCTTTGTCTTTAAAATAATGAAGAATAATTAATAAATGATATTTTAAGATTTAATATTAATAATTAATAAAATAATTATTAAATTAAATAAGCTTTTAATCCAAGATAGGTATTTTTGAGTATTTATGATGATATAAAAATAATTACTTAAGTATACGATACTTCCCGAATGACCCTTCGGGCTAACGCAATCTAATTACGATATAATAACATACCGCTCCCCGGTCAATCGTATATATGGACCGCTACGACCTCTATTGCTAGAGTCGTTGTCCAAAGAAAACATTTCATCCTAAGTTCAAGGGGTACAAGCATATATATGCATATATCTCAAATTTCATCATTTCTTCAATAAACATAATCATATGATACGATCGAAAACTACAAACACAACAGTGAAAGTCCTTATATATGTAATTTTGAAAAGTAAACTTGCCTTGGTGAGGTTGGGGTGGTCGAGCTTGCGGAGTGGAATGATCTATACATAATCAATAGCCGTTCGTTAGTATTTTAACAATATCTCTTTTCAGTGCGAGGTTTTAGGGGGTACAAAATTAACTTAATGACTTCGTCTTAAGACTCTCTAGCCCCACTATAGGTTCATGTCATCACTCGATTACGCTCGTCACTTATTCGACTTAATTTGGTTACCATATCCGAATCATGTTCATTCCCCCTTAAATCACACTCCACTTACGACTTTTTCACTTGCGCGAATTTTACTCTAACATTTTTATAAAATTGAAAAATACATATTTTAATCCAATTCTTTTTGGGTAGCCTTCACCACTGCATTTACTAGCTCCTCTAATGTTTCCATGATCCTACATAAATTTTTAGGGGTTTAAACAAGATTCACAAGGGGACCATTTAGTGCAGTTCGGATTCCAGAAACACGTTTCACTTCTCAGGCCATAACTCAAAATCTACACATCACCTAGTCATGAACCTTATATTTCTGGAAACTAAATTCAAATACCTTTCCAACAATATATATTAGGACTTCAGGGGACAAGATTTAGGGGTTCAAAACCCTCCTACAAGACAGTAGAAGTCCCCAGAAATTTACACAGCATGCTTTTTCCACTTAACCATTCAAGAATCTTATATAAACATCACAACCATCATCTAAACCACCAAGATCATACTCTATAGCATACATGGAGTTACATACACTAACCACAAGCTTAAAATCACAACCACCACATTTAAACTCAAGATCTACATCATCCATAACTTATATGTCCAAGATTCACACTAACATCCATGGATCTAACATTAAACACCATAAACAATTCATGGCCAAGAGGGGTTAGAGTTTTATACCTTCTTGAGTATCTAGGAGCCTTGGGTATGCCTTACAAGTCTCAAGAACACCTTGGATGAGCCCATACAATCCTTACAACTCAAGATCTAAATGAAAACTAAGCATAGTTACTATTCACCAAAACTTCAACAATTTATAACTTAAAAACTAGTGGATGAAAGGGGTTGGAATTCATAGCATACCTTTCTTATATGGTGTAGAGGACCTAGGATTTTTGTCTTGAGTTATGAGTGATGAGAAGTTGAAGAAAAGAATTTTTTCTTCCCCTTTCTTTGTGCTTGGCCGAGAGCTAGGTTGAACAAGAGGGAGAGAGAGTTGTTTTGTTTTGCTTTTTGGTGTTGGGTGAATAAAGTAAAGTGTGTTGGGTGATATGTATTAGGTGTATGTATAATGTATCACATGTTGCAAGTCTAGTGCCTAGGCCATACCTCCTTGTCTCCTTGGACAATGCACCATAACTAGTTACTATTCCTCTAGTTGTTTTTGCATTACTAGTTTGCTTTTCTAACTACCTAGTTTCATGGGACTTGCATGCAATATCTTTCCTTGTATCATTATTCTTCCACCAATGCTTGTCACTTAATCTTTAATTCGTATCGTATCTTAATTAATTTCTCGTAATAATACTTTGTCGCGTAGAGATTTCCCTTGTAATTCCTTAAGTACTTAATTGTGTAAATTCCTCGAATATCAATAACTCCTCGTCATAATCCTAATAAATCTTTTAATACTCCAATAACTCTCAAGTCCCAAGTTTTATAATTCTTACTTACAATAAGACTCTTGCCTTCAACAACCTTCCCTTAATCTTACATGGTGAATGTAACAACATAGTTTCTCAGATAATTCAATTCCATTAAACAACATGGATGACTCAAAAGGTTCCAAATTCACAATGTCATATGATATTATATAAAAGAAAATATTACCAAAATTAGGGTTCTTACAGTGGACAAGGCACCGTTATTGAGGAAAGTTCTAACTCCTTCCTTGTAGGAGTTAGTTTCCATGTCGAATTAGGTGCCTTGGAGGCTACATAATATCCCAGGGATATTCTAGAACGTTCCTTGTTTCTAGAACGTTCCCGGTTTGTGGATCAGGCCCATGTTAGAAACATGCTTACACCGGGCGTCCCCGGTTTGGGCTGTTCTTTTGGGCTTAATCATTAACTACGAATTTAATGCCCAACTAGGGTTTCGGGCCTTATTTATGAGCCAATAAATATTATATTAATTATGTGTTTAGGAATTATTTTTTCACCCATATCACCATGACTTTAGCAAATCAGTGGAAAGTTGAATACCTTGAGATTTTGATTGATTGTTTAAAATCTAGATTGAATACCTACAGATTTTAAAAGATTTTTTAAAATCTCAATTGAATACTCACAGATTTAGAAAGATTATTTGAAATCCAAATTGAATACCTGAAAATTTTAAAAGATTGTTTAAAATCTAAAATGAATACCTGCTGATTTTGAGAATCCTTTAAAATCCGGGTATTAGTTTAATATGTCTCATTTATAAAGATCAATTAAGAATATGTCCCTATTTATTGAATAATTATAATTATGTCCTATAGTTAAAGTTAACTCATATACATATAATTATAGATATATTATGTGTATATTATGACCATAATACCCATAAATAATAAAAATTCATCCTTCTTCTTCTCTCAAATCTCACCACCGCCACCGCTCCTCCTCCAAAATCGGCCCCGCAGGGGCACTGTTAAGAAAGGTATGCGTGCCCTGTTTGAGTAAAATAAGAAACGGGGGTTCAAATATCAATCCCACTTTTTACTGAAGTGCATTTGATAATGTGGATGTACTGTACATGTAATTTTTATTGTACTTGGTGATGCAAAGCAAGAGTCAAGACCATGAGAAACAGATGGAAAGCTACAACGGTTACAAGTTAGAAATGTACTACTCCTACTCTACAACTCATTGACTATTTACAAACAGTAAAAATCTAGTTATTAATTTCCTCCATCATGTATTTGCTTTGTGGTGTAAAACACAAAGGTTCCATTTAAAGAGGCCCTTGTAGTTGGAGGAGATACAACGGATGAAAACCCTTGTATCTTGTGTAACTAATAAAGGAGGACAAAAATGTCATTTGATAATGTATAGTTAATGAATTAATCATGATTATATTAAAAAATGGGACATATTCATAATTTGGGACATATTTATAAATACAAATAAACATGGGACACAATTATAATTGACCTTGTAAAATGGGACATATTAGAAAAAGACCCTTAAAATCCACCAGATTCTCAAATGAATACACCCCTCTAATATTATCGAATATTATTGAATGTGGATGAATATTTTGATATGAATGTGGATAAATATTTTGATACCAAAAAAATAGGAAATGCAGTAAACGATTATCTTAAACCTTGGTATCTTGGCCATTAGCAAGCTCTATTAACTCTCTACTCTTTATCTACCTACAAACAAAAGTCAAGACTCTCTTTATTTCTATATAGCCATGCTCATGACACTAGCAAATATGGTCAATCCGTACAAAAAGTTTCATTCTTTGCCTTCATTGAGGCCGTCAGCTTCTTCATTAGAACATACACATACTTCAATCACAACATTTACCGGTTCTCGTAGACTCGAAACAAAGGGTGCACAAAGAAAAAGGACCTTGAGCTTGGCTCAGTCTTGGAGACAGATACAAGGTTTTGACAACTGGGAAAATCTTATTGAACCCCTGAACCCTCTCCTCCAACAAGAAATCGTAAGGTACGGTGAGTTTGCTGCAGCTTGTTACAAGGCCTTCGATCTTAATCCGAGTAGCGAACGTTACATGAAGTGCAAATATGGAAAAGACACAATGTTGGAAAATGTGGGAATGAAAGATTCGGGATACTGTGTAACAAAATATATTTATGCTACTCCTGACATTGACATTCCGTCTCAAGAGATTTGTAGTCATTGGATTGGTTATGTTGCGGTCTCTACTGATGAGGAGACTAAGAGGCTTGGAAGAAGAGATGTCCTGTTTGCATTTCGAGGAACGGTGAGTTATCCTGAGTGGTTGGTCAACTTAATGCATTCACTTGTTTTGGCTAGACTGGATCCGGATGATCCGAGGCCTGATGTGAAAGTCGAGGCTGGATTTTTAAGTCTTTACACGTCTGGCGAGAAAGATAACAAATTTACATCTGGGAGTTGTAGAGAACAATTGCTGTCGGAAGTGCAACGATTGTTAAACAAGTATAAAGGTGAGGAAATCAGTATAACACTGGCGGGGCATAGCATGGGGAGTTCATTAGCATTGTTATTAGCTTACGACATTGCTGAACTTGAACTAAACAGAGATAGTTCAAACGGTGTGATTCTTGTCACTGTTTTCTCGTTTGCTGGGCCACGTGTTGGGAATGTAGGCTTCAAGAAAAGATGTGAGGAATTAGGGATTAAAGTTCTTAGGATTGTGAATACAAAGGACCCTATTCCAAAGATGCCAGGGATTTTTCTTAACGAAAATTCTAGCCTTTTTAATCTGAAAATTGAGCTTCCCTGGAGTTCATCATGTTATGTTCATGTTGGAGTTGAAGTTGCACTGGACTTTTTTGTGAAGGACAAACCAATCTGTGTACATGATTTGGAGATGTATATTGAGTTTTTGAAATGCCCGAAATTGCTAGAAATGCAAGACGAAGGTGCTGATTTTGTTGAAGAATTCATAGCCAATGCCCAAAGTAAGTACAGTCTGTATTGGAGAAATGCATCCAAGAGTATGGTAAATATTAATGCTTTTTCTACCTTCGTTTGTTACTGGTGGATAGCTGCATATGTTGATGTACATATATCAGGTTGCGTATCTTGTTAGATATATACTAGCGGTTTTCCTTTTGGTTTAGTCAGATTCAGACATGTGGAACATATGTATTGAACATCTTGTGTATATATGATGAATTAGTTAGACATGAGAGATGCGATGTTTGTTTAACATATTTCAGCAATAAGGTTTTTTTTTTTTAATCATGTTTACTAGTCACAACAACGTAATACACTAATACACGCAAGCGTACGCGGTCACAAGTAATATAGAATAAAGTTGAGTTCGTTCCCACAGAGATTTGGTTTAGGTTCAATTCAGTTCATGTACCTATGCAACAATATATGGTTTTTATTTACTGCTAAGACAATTAACAAATTTAGGTTTAATTAACTAAATTAACTAAGAAGTAAATTAACAACTAAGAATTAATTAACTAACGAGAATTGGAATCGAATTACTTCTACAAGAGTAACATGGGATCCTAACTTCATTAAATACTTCGCTTAGAATTGACGCCTTTAATCAATATATATGATGGTTTTGATATCTGATCAGACAACGCGGAACAAGTATACACTACTTCTCAGTATACGAATACCAAACCAAACATACATCAACAAAAGAGATAGAAGATGAATAGACACCAATTATGCTTAGACCCTATATCTCTAGAGGATTTGAAAACATAACGGTTGAAGAACAAGTTGTCTATTAAGATCACATAGGGCAACACAATATCTCTATTTACGCTACAAATCATGATGTTAAAACATCAACCTATCCTATGCTAGCATGGCAAGTTCTAAATCTCAAGATCCACTCTCGTTTTGCAAGAGATTAACAAATTAGATGTTCGCGACGCATCTAAACACATGAAGCACAACCATACAAGGATATCAAGAATTCACCACACATAAATCTTTAAAGCAGCCAAACTACTAAGCTACTACTAAGCTACATAGATAAATCCGTTTGAATCCCATGACAACGATTAGTTCATAATTGAACCGTTCGTCATCATGGGATCTGATGAAATCATGATAATAAACAAAGTATTAAAGATTAAAAATAAACTAGAGTAATGAGTTAAGAAAACAAATCCCAAAAACATCCAAGAGTTTCGCCAAATAGAAGAAAACAAAAAGTACATCTAGATCTCTATTGCTTGTCACGAGCGTAGGAATCCTTCTCCGACTCTGAATCTCCGTCTCTCGGCTCTCTCTCTGTGTTATGTGAAGTGTTCGTTTTTATTTTATGATGATAGGATGTGTTTATATAGGTCACCATGTCTTGTCCAGCAGGAAACTACCAAAACAGAATTATAATAGATTTTCTGCAAAATACGTTTCCTAAACTAATTCTGTTTTGAAGGAAAATTCGTAGTTGACTTTTCTTCAATATTTCTTGGCTATTCCAATCGTATTTGGACCTCTGGACCACTTTATAATGAAAGAGAATATCGATATCTTCGCGTGGACTGTAAGATCGACCAAAACGGACTTGTAGAACTCAAAATATGGCCCAAACAATAAATCAGAAATTTTTTCCAGCGAATTAGGGCGCAGTCTGCGCACTCCAGGGCGCTGTCTGCGCGGCAAGTTTTTGCCCAGATTTTTATTTCATTTCAGACTTCAAAAAAATTCCCCAGGCTTCGCGTGGACATTAAGATCGCTGAAAACGGAGTTCTAGAACTCCAGATATGGCCAAAACAGTGTAGACTGCGCAACCTTCCCGGAAATCCGAATTTTCCACAATTTGCTCATTTCTCATCCGTTTTCTCTTCCGATTCTTTTTCCACTTCCCGTTCTTCAATTCCTTGACTTAAAATTCACTCCAAGATCAATGGAAAACATCAACCCTAATCGACATTTCACAAACCTGCACAACTGAACAAAACACATCAAAACTACAAAAAACTTGAGACCAAGTCAATCAATTTAAGCCGATATGGAACGCTCCAAGTGGATATAAAATCCACTTATCACACCCCCAAACTTAAACCGATGCTTGTCCTCAAGCATAAACAACTAAAAGCTAACTAACTAACTAGTACCACTTCCGTAGGTGATCACGGTTGCATTTGACATATGCAACAAGCCCTTTAAACCCCTAGGCAGCCCTTGTGGACGAGTAAGGTCTAGTGAGGCCCTATAGCGAATGTACCCACAAAATCCATCTAACTAAACAATGCAATGCATGAATGCAACTAATATGAAAATGCAACGATCCCCTTAAACTAACCAAAACCAACTAGCAAGCAAATATCTCAAATAATGCAACTAAATCCAAATAGAGCTCGACTAATTCCTCGTATACTAACAATACATGACAGAAACGTGCGTGTGTGCAATGCTCATCAGAAATACTCCCAAAACTAGATCAAAATCATACCTATTCTTCGCCAAGACAATCACAAGTTTATAAATAGAATAGACGGTAAACACTTCATAACCTAAAGACACCTCAATCATCATTCAAGTTAGACAGGAATTCATGCTTTATTACTAACAACTATGACACATAATACTATACACAACAATGCATGCTTATTTAACCGTGGAATGGATGAGACCCCTAAAGGCTTATACAATAATACCCATGTAGCGAGCGTTGGGTTAATGGATCCCAGACTGTAAAAGTCTTAGGTCACTAGACACAAAGTCCCCTAGAACTTAATTGTCCGAGTATTAAAAAGCTCACCCTGGTTAATTTTGCATATAAACAATTCACATAACTTTTTTTTTCTCTTTTTTTTTCATCTTTTTTTTATGCAATCTTGAATGAGAATTCTCAATTCCAACCCTAGACTACTCATATAAATATGAGCCGACTACTAGCCATTTGACACCTAGCCATTATTGACAACTACCATGAAATTCCTGATTTCCCCCAAACTTAGACTTAAGTGCTCCTACGCTATCAAGGGAATTATGAAAATTCTAAATATAATCAAGTGATTAAATCTCAAACAACCAAACAAGAATGACCTCAATCTAGCCCAAAAGCAACCTAATGAGACTGTGTAAATAATTTGTTTTTGAATCATGCAAGTCAATTTCATAGGAACTATAAATCAACCCTCTATTCATCATTACCACACTCAATTAGACATCGACCTACCAATCAGAATTAGCTCATCCTAAAAGATCATGAAAAATGCATGCCATGAAAATGCAACTAAAATGAACTCACATGGTATACGAAACAAAAACAGAATGCCCTACATGAAACAAACATAATTAATACGAAAATATATGCATGAATTACTACTATTATGCAAACATGATATCTATATGAACACAATGACATAATACTACATACTACTACATACCTAACACATGGGTTGCCTCCCACGAAGCGCTTGTTTAGAGTCAATTAGCTTGACTACGTCCAAGCCTCCATTAAGGATGATAATAGTTGGCCTGTTCATCTCTTCATGAAACTTCATCATCATCACGGTGGCACACTTTCTGCCCCTTCTCCTCGCTTGGCCTATTCGTATAACAACTATGTCCTATTCCATTGCCTTCATCGGTTGACCCAAAATCTGTCAATTTGTAGAACAACACACATTCACGGGCTTCGCTTGAATATAATGGAGGAGGGTAATGTAAGTTGCTGAAGCCTTTGGTTCCTCAAAGAGAACTTCCTCCATTGGCTCTAATGCGCTACCTCCATCTTTATACTCTGAGACAAGTAGAGGATCTGCATCTTTCTCATGGTCATCAGCCTCTTGGTACGTACATACCAATTCTTGAAATTTGTGTAGTGCACCAGTGTCTGTCCCAAATAGCGCCCTTTCCAAATCATCCACCATCCTAGCATGATCAAATTCCTCACATGGCTTGTGAACGCTCACCTCACCTTGGAATTTATCTTCCTCAATTATGCATGCAGTACCATGCTCCAAGTCACCGTTATTTTCTGGAATTGCCTCTAGTATGAATTGATATTTCTCTTGTTCCAAGACACTCCAAACTTTAGCAACTAGAGTCTCCAAAGAATTGATAGACTCCTCATTACTCTTTGCAAGCATCCTAATCTCCTCCATAACATCAACCTCATCTGACTGAAAAGTAGGAGTAGGTTGCTGATGTTGAAACTCTTCACTACCAAAGAAATATGACATATTTGGAACATCTTGCTTGTACTGTTGAGGATGGTATTGAAAATATGGTTGTTCCTCATAAGTGACATATGGATCAACTCGTTCATAGTAACAATATTGTGAGGTCTCATGAATGCCCAAACATTGCTCACATTGCTGAGGCATGGATGTCCTCGAATATGGCCACCTTGGCAACTCCTCGCCTACCTTTTTCAAACACTCAAGTACCTGAAACACACCAAACAAACAAACTAAGTAAGAAAATAATCTGAGTCAGTGAACTCTAACGACCACTGATGACAACCACATAAACTAAAATAAAACACCGATGATCCCCGGCAGCGGTGCCAAAAACTTGTTTACACTAATACACGCAAGCGTACGCGGTCACAAGTAATATAGAATAAAGTTGAGTTCGTTCCCATAGAGATCTGGTTTAGGTTCAATTCAGTTCATGTACCTATGCAACAATGTATGGTTTTTATTCACTGCTAAGACAATTAACAAATTTGGATTTAATTAACTAAATTAACTAAGAAGTAAATTAACAAATAAGAATTAACTAACTAAGGAGATTTGGAATCGAATTACTTCTACAAGAGTAACATGGGATCCTAACTTCATTAAATACTTCGCTTAGAGTTGATGCCTTTAATCAATATATATGATGGTTTTGATATCTGATCAGACAACACGGAACAAGTATACGCTACGTCTCAGTATACGAATACCAAACTAAACAGACATCCACAAAAGTGATAGAAGATGAATAGACACCAATTATGCTTAGACCCTATATCTCTATAAGATTTGAAAACATAACGGTTGAAGAACAAGTTGTCTATTAAGATCACATAGGGCAGCATAATATCTCTATTTACGTTACAAATCATGATGTTAAAACATTAACCTATCCTATGCTAGCATGGCAAGTTCTAAATCTCAAGATCCACTCTCGTTTGGAAAGAGATTAACAAATTAGATATTCGCGACACATCTAAACATATGAAGCACAACCATACAAGGATATCAAGAATTCACCACACATAAATCTTTAAAGCAGTCAAACTACTAAGCTACATAGATAAATCCGTTAGAATCCCATGACAACGATTAGTTCATAATTGAACCGTTCGTCATCATGGGATCTGATGAAATCATGATAATAAACAAAGTATTAAAGATTAAAAATAAACTAGAGTAATGAGTTAAGAAAACAAATCCCAAAAACATCCAAGAGTTTCGCCTAATATAAGAAAACAAAAAGTAGATCTAGATCTCCGTTGCTTGTCACGAGCGTAGGAATCCTTCTCCGACTCTGAATCTCCGTCTCTCGGCTCTCTCTCTCAGAGTTGAGAATCATGCCAAGACGTAGTTCTTGGTGTTCGGCCTCGGGGCTATGGCGGCAAGGGCACACCAAGGACGTAGTGGCTTGTATGTCCTTATTCGAGGATTAATCCAAAACGTTAGTGACGTATTGAGCTCTGCCCAAAGATGTAGTTCTGAGAATGAAGGGTTAGGCCCTTTATATAGGTCGTGAGAGCCTTAGAATTATTGAGGATTCAGAGACTTGGTGGGCAAGCCACCGCCTTTGAGGAAGGTTCTAGACTCCTTCCTTGTAGAACGTTCCTTGTTTCCAGAACGTTCCAGATTTGTGGATCAGGCCCATGTTAGAAACAAGCTTATACCGAGCGTCCCCGGTTTGAGTTGTTCTTTGGTCTTAATCATTAATTACGAATTTAATGCCCAAATAGGGTTTCGGGCCTTATTTATGAGCCAATAAATATTATATTAATTATGTCTTTAGTGATTATTTTTCACCCACATCATATGCCCCCAACTTCTAGGAAAACTTGATTTCATAGAAGTTTAAGGTTACGTCAGCCCTGCCAGGGTATCGTCTTACAGTGATGTGTGGAGCGACCTACACATTCACAATGACTAAAGTTATCTCCCAAGTTAATACTTAAGAGAGTTAAAATTTCCTTGGCCTCTCGAACCTTTTTCTTAAGATCTTTGGGCCTTTCGGGAATGGGATTAGTGCCATTTCGAGCTCGTAGACACTAATCCAAGTGCAATTCATGCATAGGATCCTTTATCATAAATTCATTATTGATTTATTTCCCTCAACTTATCTAAGTTAGGGTTAATATCAAGCGGTCATTACTCATAAGCCTTAATAAGGGATAATTTTTGAGTAAAAGACACTAATTCGGCCCTAACCGGGGCTATACAACCCTAAATGGGGCTACAAAGGCCTTAATCGAGGCTAACCAATTCGTATTTAATGTGATTACTACTAGGATATCCACCCCTAACCTTGAGATAAGTTAATTTTAGAGTGGGAGTCCTTAAACGTCGATAATCGAGGTTAATCACCCCCTAATTGCGATTAGTGAAATCCTAACCTCAAATTTTGAAGCTTAGTTTATCCAATAGAGACTCTTATAAGCACTTGGTTAGAGAAAGAATCACGTGAAAATTCCCATTTTTTAGTTGTTTAGACAAGGAATACGCTCCTCTAGACTAGGTGTTTTAAACAGCTTCAGGGTCTTTCAACACCCTCACGGTTTCTGAACACCCCTGACATTTCTAAACCCAAATTTTAAATTTGAGCTTATATGATAGGGATTCTTATAATCTCGTGGTATGAAGAAGAATCACATGAAAACATGCATTTTTGAATGTTTTGGAGGCGAAATACCTCATTTTAAGCTGGTTTTCAAACCATACCTTGTTTCAAACAAGGTCATTTTTTCAACTTCTTGTAATCACTAGGAAACCTACATAGGCTTGTAAAGGACCTTATAAGGTTCTTAAATCTCAAATTTGAGCCCAAACAGAGCATTTTTTAGCGTTCTAGGGCCAAACGAATCAGCTAGGGGTCCAGGTGTTCGCAACACCTAGACCCATTTTTCCTACCCATTGTTCTAGTCAGCTAGGTCTGGTCAGCCGTTTGGCCAAGGGTGCCTGGTCCGCCACCCCTGGTAGGTTGGGTCCCATCAAATTTTTTTTTTTTGAATTTTGGCCAAATTTTGACTATTTGACTTTTGACCTTGACTTTGACCAAGTCAAATCTTGTTTTGAACTCCCCTCCTTGTTTCTAGAGTGAGTTTACAACACCATGGTTGGTGTAAGAACCCCAAATTTTGGATATAATTAAAACTTTTTATTATGTACTGAGGTAATGGTGAATAGTGATTACGACTACGATGTAACGATTGAGATAAAGAATGAAAGGAATAGATTTGGATTCAAATGTTTTTATGCCATGAAGAATGCTAATGGTTGACAACTTAGGTAAGAATAATCTATCTCCTAGGGGAATAAGATATGGCAATTCCAAGTAGGAGAATATTCTCATGTCATCCAGATCGATAACGATTAGTCCAGTGGTTCCGTGAAAGGGTTAAGGAACGCCCGAGAAAGAACAAGGACACTGTCATAAATATAGGGAATAAAGGATGAATAAAGAATGAATAGTGTTTTTGGTGGAAGTGAGAATATTATGAGACGGCGCTATATAGAAGTATTCGGATCGGATTTCCAAGTTCGTATTAGTGATCCAGGGGGAAAATAAGTGTATGTAAAAGTTGTCGGATTCTGAAAAATCGCACTTTTATTTTCTTCGAGAGTTCCCTGGACACTGATAGACTTAAGGATTTAACGAAAGGATTTAAGGAATTTGAATTCGAAAGTTAGTAAGAAAGATGGAGAACGATAGTATTAATACTAAAAAGATTTCCGGTAAACCCTAATTAGAAATCCGTGAGATATTCCTATGAACGATCAATCGAAACGAGCAATAACCGGGCAAAAGAAACAAGCAGAGAAGTGTGACGCCCCCAAATCCGAGGTCAAAGATTCAGGTCGTCACATCACCATCCAACCATATCATACCTGCATTAACTTTACAACTCAACAATACATCCATCCAGACCTCAATCTTACGCACAAACAAGTTAGAGCCTCAGAAACGATAATCAAAAGTAACACTAAATATTACAATTCATCTATACCATCCAGAATCTTACGCACTTCCACTTATACAACTACACTTGAAGACAAGTCTTACTATTACAGTTGAAAACCTATCAGACTTACTCTGTAGTATTTATCAGGAACTAAATCATCTCCGGGGTAAAACTTCTACTCCTCTTCTGCTGGTACGGAGTTAATCGGCCAAATTCCTCTCTTTCTGAAAAGTTTTTATAAAGCAAGAATGAGCTACATAATGCTCAGCAAGTTCACCATTTTGAAAAATAATAATGTGGTTTATTTCGAAAACATTCCCAACTATATGGGTATATATCTCCGATTTCAAAACATAATTGGACAATATATATGTCCGAGTTTGAATAAAACATCTATACTCACTAAGGAGCTTTAAGAATAACATATGAACCCTTTATAAGGTTCCCATTTCAATATATCTCAAGTTTGAAAATATAATCATATGAGTATATCATTTTCGGCAAAACACTCTACGGTTAACATATTGTACCGGGAATACATCATTGCAAACCTCTTTCCTTCCATTAGCTTAGAAGGTTTCTCATTCAAAAACATTTCATTCTTTGAAATACTTGCCAGAGTGCACTAACACGTGCCAATCTTTATAGAAAATCTTGCAGTTCTAGATACTACATGATGTCAATATTTTTCTTATCAATAACCACACTATCGGCAACTTGGCACTTTGGCCCAAGAAGCAGTGTTTGAGTATTTTTCCAAAGTGGAGGAGGGGACTTGAAGAAAACATAAAACCTGACAGGGATTGACGGTGATCAGTCGTCACATCCAAGTCCAATAATCTGCGGGTCTTCTCTACCGGTAGAAGGATAGAAACTACATCCGTAACTATCCTCGGGTGAAAACTACATCCGTAATCACCCTCAATGAAAACTACATCCGTAATCATCCTTCGGCAACACCTGGGCCAGAATAATTGATGGACCGCCTGGCTCACGGCCGCTTACACATCCCGGGAATCATTCGTCAACGATTCCCACACCTGCCAGAGTCCTCTTTTTCTTTTCTTTTCAAAAATCATTTTGATAGAAAATTCGAGTAGTTGAAGTTCGACCTCAGTCGACCGATAATTCTTGAAAAGTGTACAAGAAGCAAAACCTGACCGGGGGTTTTCGAAAATGTTTTGGGTCCGAAAGAGTTCGAGTTTGAAAACGATGAAGGTATCTTGGATTAGTTTTGTCTTTAAAATAATGAACAATAATTAATAAATGATATTTTGAGATTTAATATAAAAAATTAATAAAATAATTATTTAATTAAAATAAGCTTTTAATCCAAGATAGATATTTTTGAGTATTTATAATAATGTAAAAATAATAAATACTTAAGTATACGATACTTCCCGAATGACCCTTCAGGTTTTCGCAATTTAATCACGATACAATAATATACCGCTCCCCGGTCAATAGCATATTTGGACCGCTACGACCTCTATTGCTAGAGTCGTTGTCCGAAGAAAACATTTTTATTCTAAGTTCAAGGGTGTACAAACACATATGTGCATATATCTCAAACTTCAACATAATCTCGTAAAGCATAAGCATATAATACGTTTGGAAGCTACAAACACAACAGTGAAAATCCTTATATATAAGTTTTGAAAAGTAAACTTGCCTTGGTGAGGTTGGGGTGGTCGAGCTTGCGGAGTGGAATGAAGATCTATACATAACCAATAGTCGTTCGTTAGTACCTTAACAATATCTTTTATTTACAAGGTTTTAGAGGACACAAAACTAACTTAATGACTTCGTCCTATGACTCTCTAATCCCACTATAGGTTCATGCCATCACTCGATTATGCTCGTCACTTATTCGACTTAATTTGGTTACCATATTCGAAGCGTATTAGTTCCTCCTTAAAATCATACTCACTAACTCCTCTTACGACTTTTTCACTTGCGCGAACTTTACTCTAACATTTTTATAAAATTGAAAAATACATATTTTAATCCAATTCTTTTTGGGTAGCCTTCACCACTGCAATTACTAGCTCTCCTAATTTTTCCATGATCCTACATAAATTTTTAGGGGTCCAAAGAGGGCTCACAAGTGGACCATATAGTGCAGTTCGGATTCCAGAACCACTCTTCACTTCTCGGGCCATAACTCAAACTCTACACATTACCTAGTCATGAACCTTAAATTTTTGGAAACTACATTCAAATACCTTTCTAACCATATGCATCAGGACCTCGGGAGACAAGATTTAGGGGTTCAAAACCCTCCTATAAGACAGTACATGTTCCCAGAAATTTTACACAGCTTGCAATCTTTCTTAACCATTCAAGAATCCTATGTATACACCACAACCATCATCTAAACCACCAAGATTATACTCTATAGCACACATGGAGTTATATACACTAAGTACAAGCTTAAAAATCACATCAACAACATTTAACCTCAAGATTTTCATCATCCATAACTCTTATAACCAAGATTTACACTAAGGTTCATGGATCTAACATTATACATCATAAATAATTCATGGCTAAGAGTGGGTAGAGTTTTATACCTTCTTGAGTATCTAGGAACCTTGGGTAAGCTTTACAAGCCTCAAGAACACCTTGGATGAGTCCCTACAATCCTTATAATTCAAGATCTAAAAGAAAACTAAGCATGGTTACTATTCATCCCAAACTTCAACAATTAATATCTCAAAATCTAGTGGATGAAAGGGGTTGAAATTCATAGCATACCTTCTTTATAGTGTATAGGAGACCTAGGAATTTTTCCTTAAATTGTAAGTGAGGGGAAGTTGAAGAAATTGTTTCTTCTTCCTCCCTTGACTAGCTTGGCCGAGAGCTTCTTGACAAAAAAAAGGGGGGGGAGTTGTTTTGTATTGTGTTGGTTGGGTTATGACTTGTATTATTGTAATATGTATTGTTATGTATATGTATTGTATCACATGTTGACACCCTAGGTAGTAGACTAGACACACCATACCTCTTTGTCTCCTAGAATAATGCACTAACTAGTTACTATTCATTGGTTGCCTTTTTGCTTTTCTAGTTTGCTTTTCTAACAATCTAGTTACATGAGGCTTGCATGTAATATCCTTCCTTGTATTATTATTCCTCCACCAAAGCTTGTCACTTAATCTTTAATTCATATCGTATCTTAATTAACTCCTCGTAATAATATTTTGTCGCGTAGAGATTTCCCTTGTAATTCCTTAAGTACTTATTTTGTGTAAATTCCTTAAATATCCATAACCCCTTGTCATAGTCTCAGAAGATCTTTTAATACTCTAATAACTCTCAAATCCCAAGTTTTATAAATCTTACCAGCAATAAGACTCTTGCCTTCAGCAATCTTCCCTTTTCCTTACACAGTGAATGTAACAACATAAATTTCTCAGATAATCCATTCCATTAAACAACATGGGTGTCTCAAAAGGTTCCAAATTCACAATGTCATATGATATTATAAAAAAAGAATATTACAAAAATTAGGGTTCTTACAGCCTCCCCTCCTTAAAAGGATTCCGTCCCGGAATCAGGTTGAAAACAGTTGGGGGTACTTTTCACGCATCGTGCTCTCTAGTTCCCATGTTGATTCTTCGACATTCTGGTTCCTCCACGAAACTCTCACTAGTTTGACAACCTTGTTCCTCAGCACTTGTTCTTTTCTATCCATGATTTCCACTGGTTTCTCCATATAAGTCAAATCTGGCTGTAGGTCTATCTGGTCATATTCTATCACATGCCGAAAGTCCGTGTGGTAGGGTCGTAGCATGGACACATGAAACACATTACGAATTTGCTGCAAGCTTGGTAGCAAGACTAACTCGTAGGCTAAGTTCCCAATACGACTCAAAATCTCAAAAGGTCCAATAAACCTTAGACTTAGCTTCCCTTTCTTACCAAACCGCATCAATCCTTTCCAGGGGATACCTTTAGCAGCACGAAGTCTCCCACCTCATACTCCTTTGATATCTCATAAAATTTGACCATTCGAAATAATGGGTTTCGTAAAAAAACTAATGACTTTTACATACACTCACCGTAAAGACGTAAAATCAATTCGAAATCTTCATTTAATAATTCGTACATATCGTGATTGCAAAAATTTCTCATCTACCCATAAAATTATTATTCATCCAGGTTTCGAATATTCACGAAAATTAGGGTTATTGCAGTCTCCTCTCCTTAAAAGGATTCTATCTTAAGAACCTAAGGAAAATAGTTGTGAATACAATTCCAACTTTATCCTTTCCAACTCTCAGGTTGACACTTCAACCCTTTTGTTCTCTCACCTTGGTCTCACCATCGCTTTAATGTTGTTTCTCAACGCATGCTCTCCTCGACCTGTATTCCTTATGGGTTATTCTATGAATGAAAATTTCTATCCCACTACTTATATGTTCCTCTTCTACCTTGTTCATAGTATTCGTGTTGAGTCCTTGTATCGTTGGCCCGTGAATACTTTGTGGTCGTGTTTTATAATCTAAGACAACATCAATACGCACGGTATTCCTCATCTTCCTTCGCTTGATTAGCAGGCACGTGTTGCCTCCCGTCTACCGTTACCACTTGTTAGATATAATTGATGTAATGTTTCAGTGTTTAAGTGTAACAGTGATATATCAGAGTTTAACTGGAAGGAAGTCAGAGTTTAGTAAAGTCTGACTGACGGAAGCTGGACAGAGTTTAGTAAAGTCTATCTGGAAGCAGCGCGTACGGAGTCAACAGAAGATATTAGAGATCAATTGAAGATTGATATGGAAGCGAGATCTTTGGAGACTGGATAGATATCAAAGAGATCGAGTTGACTTAGGAGACGTGTGACAATATGTAATTGATATCATTGTATAGCTGATTATTAGGAATATCAATTAGAGATTGTATTGAAGCTGTATATTTTATATATACAGTTAGGTTAACCCTAGAAGGGTATCGTGAATCGAACTATCTTTATTGTAACCTAGCATCTCTTTGTGATAGTTTACATCACGAAGAGGGTTTTTAATATCAGAAGATTTAAAGTGCATAATCATCTTTCTTGTTAAACTCTCATACGAATTTGATTATTAATTGTGTATTCGGCCTAACAAGTGGTATCAGAGCCAATCTGTTACTTTATTACAGGTTAAGATCCAAACACAACAATAATCATGTCAACAATTCCTCCACCAACATCTACTAGTTCTGAAAAGGCTCCTACTACTGTGAGTCGTTATGAACCAATCAGGGTTCCTATTCTCAGGCCATCAGAGTATGCCATGTGGAAGGTCAAGATGACTATGTTCCTGGAGGCTACAGATCCAGAATATCTTGACAGGATTTATGAAGGCCCTCACAATCCTACAAAGCTATCTGCTGCAACTGCTGGTGAAGGAGCTAAAATAGTTCCAAAGGAAAAGAAGGACATGACTCCTGAAGATCTATCATCAATTGCTAAGGATGCGAAGGTTAGGCATTTACTGCATAGTGCTTTAGACAATGTTATGTCTAACAAAGTGATTAACTGCACCACTGCAAAAGAGATATGGGATGCTCTTGAAGTCAGATGTCAAGGAACTACTGCTATTAAGAAGAATAGGAGAAACATACTCACACAAGAGTAAATGGATACACTAAATGTTATGTCTATAGCAAGGAAGAAATATGCTTTAGTCATTGTTGATGAATACACTAGATTCACTTGGGTGTATTTTCTAGCAAAGAAGGATGAAACTACATTAACTCTGATGGAGCATGCGAAACTTCTGGACAAAGGATCAAGTAACAAAGTCGGAATCATCAGAAGTGATAATGGAACTGAGTTCAGAAATGCAACAATGGAAGAATTCTGCAAGGACAATGGAGTGAAGCAAGAATTTTCAGCACCTGGTACACCACAACAAAATGGTGTAGTTGAAAGGAAAAATAGAACCTTGATTGAAGCTGCCAGAACTATGCTTGATGAAGCAAAATTGCCAACTTATTTCTGGGCAGAAGCTGTTCAAACTACTTGTTTTACTCAAAATGCTACACTGATCAATAAGCATGGAAAGACACCATATGAGATGGTGAAGAAAAAGAAGCCTAACCTGAAATACTTTCATATTTTCGGGTGCAAATGCTTTGTTTTGAAGACTCATCCTGAACAGTTGACCAAGTTTGAGCTAAAGGCAGATGAAGGAATTTTTGTTGGCTATCCACTGTCAACAAAGGCATTCAGAGTTTACAATCTGAGAACTAAAGTGATCATGGAATCTATACATGTGTCTTTTGATGACAAGAAGATAACTGGACTTGAAGACAAAGATGAATATGATCAACTGAACTTTGAAAATGAAGATTTAAACTTTGTTGAAGTAAACTCTGATCAAACTATTCTGACAGACTCTGTTGAAACAAACTCTGAACCTCTACTGGTAAACACTGGAGAAACTTCTCAGCCACAACAAAGGGAAGAACCAGTTGAGGGGGAGCATGATCAAGATGAAGACTCAAACATTGATACTGAGTCAACTGAAAAATCTGGATCCAACTCTGATGATTCAAACTCTGAAAATTCAAATTCTGACTCTGGGCAGTCAAGTTCAGGGGGAGTCTCAGAAAATGAAGAAAGCCCACAACAAAATCAGGAGAGCATGGATCAAGGGGGAGGATCACATGCTGACAGAAGTCATTTGCCTTCTGCTAGGAAATGGATTAAATCACATACACCTGATTTGATAATTGGTGATCCAGATGCAAAAGTGAAAACCAGAAGTGCCACTGCAAGTGAATGTCTGTTTCATGCATTCTTGTCTAAAAATGAACCAAAGAAAGTGGAAGAAGCTCTACAAGATGCTAACTGGATAACAGCAATGCAGGAAGAGTTGAATGAATTTGAAAGGAATGAAGTTTGGACCCTTGTACCAAGGCCAAAGAACAGATCTATTGTTGGTACTAAATGGGTTTTCAGAAACAAGACTGACAGTGAAGGTGTTATCACAAGGAACAAGGCTAGACTGGTAGCAAAAGGCTATTCACAGCAGGAAGGAATAGACTATGATGAAACATTTGCTCCAGTTGCAAGATTGGAGGTAATCAGAATTTTTCTAGCATATGCCTCTCACAAGAAATTCAAAGTGTTCCAGATGGATGTGAAAAGTGCTTTTCTGAATGGGAAGCTTGAAGAAGAAGTGTTTGTTGAACAACCACCAGGATTTGTGGACCCAAAATATCCAGACCATGTCTACAGGCTGGATAAAGCACTCTATGGACTTAAGCAAGCACCAAGGGCATGGTATGAAACTCTGGCTCAATTTCTCTTAGAAAGTGGATTCAACAGAGGTACTATTGACAAAACTCTGTTTTATTTCAAATCTGGGAGTGACTTGCTTTTAGTTCAGATATATGTTGATGACATTATCTTTGGGTTTACTAATGATAAACTCTGTAAGAAGTTTGCCAAGCTCATGCAGTCCAGATATCAAATGAGCATGATGGGAGAGCTTTGTTATTTTCTAGGCCTACAGGTGAAACAAACAGATGATGGTATCTTCATTATCAAGCAAAATATACCAGAAATCTTCTCAAGAAATTTGGTATGCTTGACTGTTCATCTGCATCAACTCCCATGGCAACAGCAACTAAATTGGACAAAGACACAGGAGTTTCAGTGGATATGACAAACTACAGGGGCATGATAGGATCTCTTCTTTACTTGACAGCTAGTAGGCCTGACATCCTGTATGCAACCTGTCTTTGTGCAAGGTTTCAGGCAGATCCTAGAGAGCCACATCTGACAGCTGTGAAAAGAATCTTCAAGTATCTCAAGGGCACCATATCATTAGGTCTGTGGTACCCCAGAGAATCAGATTTCAAGCTACTTGGGTATTCTGATGCAGACTTTGCAGGCTGCAAGATAGACAGAAAGAGCACTAGTGGAAGTTGTCAATTTCTTGGTGATAGACTTGTCTCTTGGTACAGCAAGTGTAACACCCCCAGATCCGGGGTCCGGGATCCGGTGGTTACGGTTTCCGATTCCGTCCACAACAATTGAACTTTCCTTAACATAAAATAAATTACGTCTCTATGACCCAACACAACAATATAAAACACACCCGTTATAGTCCCAGAGATGAAATCAGAGTAACAATCAAATTTTTATTAATCACATTATGAGTTCTTACAATCCAAAAGAATTTAAATATAAATACATACTCTTTGCCATCCATTTACATAAGTCATACTAGACCATATTCTTGGTACTGAAAGAATAAATATATCCTACCAATAGCTTCTTCTTCAGCTCTGGTAGTCTCACCGTCCTCGCCCGCGTCGAGTGCGCCTTGTGCGAGTCATCTGGTCTAGCTGTTGTTGTGATATAATAATAAAGCAAGGGTGAGCAATAGCCCACCAACAATAATATATAACTGAACGATAATATATAACAATTCAAAAGTATCTTTCAAACCATATGCCATGCATTTACGGAAATGATGCCAGTATAATATGAACGATGAAGTTACAAGGTAACTTAAAGTATTTGTTTGTAGAAATATCTGCTACATCAAAAGTAAGCGTGATATTCTCATTGTCATTAAAAGAGGAACTTGCATGAAAAGATTGCAATTCCAGTTATGAACACTTTTCTAGCTCTGCCAACAGTAATCATGTTGCAGGAAATAAATAAGTTTGGATGATGAACCAATGAGGGAGTATTCACCGCGCCCGCTGTTCCAATCTTGATGATCAGTCGAGATCGTACAGCTCAAATTAGATTTACTACCGGTAGAAGGAAGAACTGACGGCTTTACTTGTCTACCGCCTTACTAGCTCTCCCCGGCCAACGGTTGGGCCAAAGGGGATGGACCGGCGCTACTCGGCCTCTTACACGACTCCTAGTTCAAATAGAATTCATGATTCTGAATGTAACGTTCGTCCCCCTTTCCCCAAGTATAATACTTGTTGATAAGACTCTACAAGGTAGTCGTATCTAGTTGGAAAGGAAAATTCACCAATAACTTCCAAGCTGTGGCTTGGTATCGAATATCAACTTTTTCCAACAATCTTACCCCTCGAAAGATGAGAAGGTAAACAACGACTTAATAAGTCAACAGCACCCGAGTTGCGAGTGAAGAGAATACTCTATGACCGGGAAGTCGACAAGATAAATAACATTTTCCAAGTAAGGTTCCCTTATTATTAGAGAGGTAGACTCAAAGAAGAATGATGTCTGAGAACCTTTCTTGATATAAGATTAATAATAATATGACTCCGAGGTATTTTCTGTAATAATCGAAGAAGATAAACCTTATTGAGGTTATTCTAAGTATGAAATAAATATTCAGAGAATATTTATTGAATTAAAAATATTTAAAGAATATTTAAGAATATTAAAGGATATCTTTAATCAGGGTATTTCTCAAAATAATCCCTGGTGAAACATCAGGAGAATATTTATTGAATAAATAAATATTTAAATGAATATTCAAAATAATATTCATTAATTAATAGGGCCTGAAAGGAATACTTAAGATAATATTCATAATTAATTAGGAATTTAAATGAATATTCAAAAAGTAATATTCATTTAATGAATAATATTCTAAATGAATATCAAGTAATATTCATTTAGTAATCCAAGCCCTAAAGGAATATTCGAGATAATATTCGATAAATAAATCAGGCATCGGATGAATATTTAAAATAATATTCATCAAGTAATTAATATCTTAAATGAATTTTCAAAAGTAATATTTATTTAATAAAATAATATTCTAAATGAATATCCAAATAATATTCATTTAGTAGTCTCATCTTTAGAAGAATATTCGAAATAATAATCGATAATCAATTCGACTCTGAATGAATATTGAGAAATATTATTCGTCGAATAGTTACGTTCAAATAATTATTTGAAGTAAGGATCGTTAAATAAATAATCTCGAACGAATATTCAAATAATATTCGTCGCCCGAATAAGGGAAAATATTTACTTAAATATTTTCCTTCGAGGTAACCTTGATATATCAAGAAATATTGACTCCCGGTCTATAGTTGATGAATAAGATATATACACCCTTCTCTGAGGGTCTTACAATAACCGGCTTATAATTGATACGTTAGCTGTCTAATTTATAAGCCAATAAACAATCAGGGAACAAGCATAATGATATAACTTGAAAGTAGGCATGCATGCTATGGCATATGTACAACAGAAAACATATATATATATATATATATATATATTCAATCACAACAACAGCTTAAAAGAAGGGAATTGAAACTTGCCTGGTAGTCGAGTACGGTAAGGGGTAGTGGTAGCGGGTCCCGGGTCAGCTTGGTGATCTATAAATAGCCAAGGCATTCGGGATTAATCACTTAACATCTTAAAAGTTAAGTTATACTTAAATCGAAACACGTTCTCGAGTTATCTCGTTATACCCCTTTTAGTGGATTCCTTTTATCATCGATCCGACCCGACATTCGTTCGTTAATACGACATGTCATTGTACTTACACTTGGGACATACTTAAGTCATACAAGTTCTAAAGTCGATCGTTACAAATCAATATTATGCTCCGAGTTTTATCGCCCGTTTTCTAAGTGTTTTACCGAAGTTATAATCAAGCGGTTTTTTAGGGGTTCGTTTGCGATTAACTTTGATTCGAACATTTTTATAAAATCGGAAAACGATCCGTTTCACATGAGGTTTTCTCTCACACCTTCCTTTTTACCTCTAGTATTTAATTACCAAGATTCGCCACTGACTTACGTATTTTACGAGGGTTCAATTTTAATAACGAACTCGTACTTACGGTTTCGAACGTCTTTTAGTGAATCGGCCATAATTCCTAAACCGTAAGTCCGTTTCACATGATCTTTATATCAAAACGAAGCTTATAACATGATCTATCTTGCCATGCCAGAACATGATACTGGACAGTGACTTATGGCTACTGTCAAACACGATTTCTTAAGGTTAACAAAAATCGGGCATTACGACGGCTATAAATCGGACGTTCCATAAATCGTAATCAACAACCCAAGCCACACCGGGCATACCAATCATCTTACATTCATAATACTAATCTCGTAAGTCCAGGAACATCATATTATATCATCATATTCATCACATCTCTTAAATCAAACAAACTAACTACATAATCATGTAAACATGCTTATAACAACATTATCACCAAAACTTATCCAAAACTCCATTAAAACTCAAATCAAAGACTAGGGTTCTTGAAGTTTATACCTTCCTTGGAGTAGATAAAGACATTGCTAAGCCTTGTATAGTCCATGAACATCCTTAACCAAGCTTAGATCATCCAAAAATCAAGAAAACCAAGAATTTTGTTCTTGATGTTACTATTCATCCTCCACTTTCTTGATTTTTTTAAAAATGGAAACAAAGGAGTTTGGACTTGAAATTTCTAGGAGATTAGTTTTATGAAATATAGAACTCACCTTAAAAATTTGAAGATTAAACAATGGTTGGAAGTAGGTTTTTGATTTTGGAATTAAAAAGGGCCGAATGAAAAAAATGGAGAGTGTTTTGGTTGTTCTTGCTTGGTTGGCTTGAAATAATGCATAAAGTGATTTGTATTTGGTAATATCTCATCCAAGCTACTTTATTAAAGTAATGATGCATTGGATGATGTATTTTGTAAGGACAAGTGTTGATCATTGATTGATTTCATGCTAACTAGTAGTTAGTTTTTGCTAAGTACTAGTTTCATTTCTAAGTATGCTACTTGCATGAGTCATCACTTGGTTTGCTAGATATTTTCTAGTGGCTTATGCATGACTCTTGCTTCCACTGCTTGTTTCTTTTGTCCGGTTATTGCTAGTTTCGATTGATCGTTCGGGCGAATAACTAAGTAGTTTCACCTCTAGGGTTTACCGGAAATTTCTCGATATTCATAATACCTTCCCCAATCCTTAATATAATCCTCGTGATGACCATGTAGGATATTTAATCTCGATACGAACTTAATCCGTAATCTAGGATTCGTTCGCTTTATTGATTAATCTCGTTATAACGTTTTAGCGGTTTCTAGAACGATTGTTTCACTGCCTCAGTGGTTTCCTACCTTCATTCTTAAATCAAATATAATAACATCCCAAAATATCAAATCCTCAAAGTTAATATCTCAATTCTTGGATTATAATAATATTTAATCCACTGTCCGGTCAAATATTATACCGAAAAAGAATTTGGAATTTCTGAATTCCGATCGTCTCTGCATTCACTTATTTCCTCCGCGTATTACTAATATGACTTCGAAACATCCATATCACGTCCCGTACATAGGGTGGCGTGAAAAGTTTTCCAACTTACAAAATCACTATTCATCCACCAAATTACTATGCACGTACAGGAAACACTATGCACGTACGGGAAACACTATGCACGTACGGGAAATACTATGCACGTATGGGAAACACTATGCACGTATGGGAAACACTATGCACGTACTCATTTCCCTTCAAGGATCCATTAGCTCCTTCCTGGATGGTAGATTATTCTTATCTAGGTCCTCAACCATCGAATTACTCTATTCTGACAATATACCAATGCATCAGGATCATTGTCCAAAGCAATATCCATTCATTACAATCATTGTTTTTTTGAAACCACCATTCATTAGAGCTGGTGACCTTGTTGTCGGAATCATTGTTCCTCATTCTATCATTACTTAATAAAAAGTTTTAATTATATCCAAAATTTGGGGTTCTTACAGTCTCCCCTCCTTAAAAGGATTTCGTCCCGGAATCAGGTAGGAAGCAAAGAGTCGTTTGCCTGTCGTTCACTTTTTAGCTTCCCGGTCAATTCTTAGTCGTTCTACCCTTCCTCAGCACATCTTCTAGTGCTACAATCCATTCTGTATCCTTTTTCCATCAACGTTGCTACTTTTCGTACAACTCACTATCCGGGTTATACTCTTACTCAGTCTTATCCTTATTGATACCTGCAGTAACATTGGTATCACTATCACCCTACGAATTCGGAGGTAACCTCGCTCGTACTGTGCATTTCCTGATCGCTTTAATCTTCGCAATCTCGATCAATATAGAGAAGTGGAAAGATTTATTGAGAGATCACTATGATCAATTTAACATTTGTTATATTGCATAGTTAGTACAGAAGGGGGCCAGCCTTTAGTACTTGACAAGCAATTAAACAAGTTATGTTATTCCACTTAGACTTCTATCACATAGACAGATAGTCACGTAGCAGTACCTCCCCTCCTAAAAGGGTTGTTCTTCTCAATTCATAAAGAAGATGAATAAGAGAGAAGAAGAGAAAAGAGTTCTAAAGGATTATAGAAAGCTTTCATGATTGTAGAATATCATACTCAGAATTTACCTCTGAACTATAGAGGTTTATCAAAGAAGAAATTAATCATAATTATATCCAATACTATTTGATCGCAATCTCACGTGTCAACATATCTTGCTGCTTTGTCCATTATTCTATGGCAAATACTCTTGTTCAATCTTAGCGATACTCACATTCGGGAAATCCTTCAACCTTTCAGGTTAAATCTTAGATTTCTCACTTGACATCATTATTACTGACATCCCATATCATGTTACTAGCTTTTTCATAACTATAATATTGACACTATCAGGTTGTCATCCTGAGAATTCATTAGAAAACCCATTCATAACATTCCTTGCTTCTCATTCCATAGTTGCTTTCCCAGCCTTTTCTTTATCAATCACATCCTTCTTATTATCTGATTCTTACTCATTTCTATTATTTACTTTCACCTTCACCTCTTTATTAAGACACCTTTTTGCACTTGGTACCTCCTTATCGGTATTCCGTCACATTTATTCTATAATCATCACGTTATTCCAATTTAAACTTTCCGAAATGAATCTGGTCCGATCCCTTTAACTTAGATTCATATAATCTACTTCTGCCAACCTTGTTTCTCATCACTTGTTCTTTTCTATCCGTGGTTTTCCACAGGTTGTCTTTCGTAAGTTAGACCAGGTCGTATATCTACATGCTCGTACTCCTATCATCTGTTGAACATTTGCATTTTACTGGCGTAGCCTTGCCACATGAAAACCCGTTATGACCGTGCTATAAGTTTTTGGGGTAAGGCTGGCTCGAGAACACTTTTGAACTCTCAAATGGCCCAATAAGTCTCGGGCTCAACTTCCCTTCCCTCCAAGTCTCATTAATTCTTTCTACGGGAATACATTTGGCATCATGAATCATCAACCTCATATTCTCTATCTGGTTTGCGCAGAAATACACTAACACAAACTTGCTTGTCATTCATCAACATGCCATTAGTTTATCAATAGCAGCACTTTCTTTATCTTTACGTTGTCACCTACTTTCTTAGAAGAATCACCATCGCTTGTTGTTTACGTAGTGCGTTAATAGCTAACCCTACGGGTTTCAAATCCCTTAGGGAGACAAAGTAATCACTATTCCTTATCCATAAGGAACACTTCCTGAACTTGATGTAGATATAACATGAAGTAGATAGAATTGCAGAAGAGTTTCAAGCATCGCAGCTAGGTCCGGTTGATGAAACTATCACTTATGCATCTTCCATAAAAGACTGGAAACTTAACGGTTTACTTCATCAATTTTGTACCATGGTCCTGGTTTGCCTCAAAACGGGACCTTCTAAGGTACGTAATATGCTTAAGACTCCATCAGGAATCGAATATTTACTTAAACTATTATTACCGTTAATTCTTGCACAGTCATCAGAAGGAATGTAAATTCCTCCATTCCGATATGACCTTCAAGGTCCTTCCAAATATCATTCTATTTCTTCGGTATGAACATTTGTAATTATTCCTTTATACTTAGATTGTCGGCCACCTCATTGGCCTTTCCTGATACTAACAATTTCTTGTAATCCATGTTCTCTGGATACATTCCAACTCAAACTTTTCTACCTCATTCCCATCACTGTTGGGTTAAAGCATTCTCCATTAAGCTCTGCTGAAGGAGAAAATATAACTATCAGTCTTTTTTTTTTCCATAAGTCATTGCTTCCACCTTCCCGTGGGAACTTTATCAAAGTTACTCTCGATCATACCTAGGATATTTGTTCTCTTAGTTCTTTCTTGTTCTAGGATAATCTCAACCTTCTTGGGTTCCATCCATACCTCATCATGGTTTCATACATGCCTCATCTGGCATTATTGTTATTGTGTCTTACACATTCTCTACCAAACTTCTATTTTGAAACTCAGAATGTTAACTTTTTCCTTGTAAGGTTTCTTAGGTCGTCCTCCTCATTCCTCCGCTATTTTCTAGGTACAGGGTATATCAAAACGTCATTGATCAATACTCTAATAATTCTACCTATGGTCTTTCCAGAACTCTTTTTAATAATCCTTACAGGTCATTGTTGCCTTAGCAAATCCAACTCATATCATCTGAATTCACAATGTCTTTATTAGGGTTAATGCCATCCCTTGTGCATTCCCCAGGGTTTGTCTTAATTTATGGATATCCTATCCTTAATTCAACTGCCAAGGAATTCTTGCATCCTATAATTGGCAATCAGATCATGTATCCTTAATAAGGGTCTCTTTTCAATCATTCTCATTTGATAATCGATCGGTGGCTTAATGCTAACCTCTTCTTTAAGATAGTTGTCAGCCTATTTGACCTTCAAAAAGACAACGTATGTCTATCTGCTTTCTTACAGAACTTGGTAAAGGTAGCAAGGATGTTTTGGAAGATAATGGTCGAGTTCAACGTGAATCTCTTAGTACTTATCGTTCTTCGCGAAGGTACTTGCCTCAGACAAAATTTCTACAGCATACTGTTCAATTTCTGACCATTTCTATACTCTCTCCATAAACCTTCATTGTTTACTTTCCTTAGTCATAATGTATTCATGGTGTTTATAATACCCTAACATCAAACATATCACGTCACTATACTTCTATTTTTATTCGTAATCTTGGACAATCATATATACATGAATCACTTTAGTACGGGTGACCCCATACTAAAAAAAAATCTAGCAAATTCCCAATCAAAACAGGGGTTGCAAAGGGTTAAGTAGAAGATTCCTATGATCTCATTAATATTTCCTTTATATTAGAAGCCCTTGCAATCGGTGCTTACTTAGAAGCAGCCCTGCTTTGTCCTTTCATTGCGGGTCTAGTCACTTGATAATCCTTTGTGACTTGGTCTCAACTGGCCACACTAAAATAAAAATATATGATTTTAGGGGTTGGCTAATAGCATTACTTTTCTAGCAATTGCCGGCATAGTGCCTTCTTCTTTGATACCTTTCTACCTTTCCAAAACTTTACTCCATATAAATCTTAATCGACTACTCGGCACCGTCTCCGGTCACCTTTCCTCCACTTTTATCTTTTCAACTATTCTTATCAATCCCGCGTGCCACACAAGCTTACCATTCCTGGCATAACAGCCTTTTCATTTAAGTCAATCCTGGAATTTCTCAGTCCGGCTGGTTTCTTACTTACATTTCCTGTTTCCGCCCAATCTCACTTCATCATTTTATCTCTACCATCGATTGTAATACTCAGGGTCCGTCTACTAACCCATATATGACGGAAACCTTACCCAATCCACAGGGTTCGCTCTAGTTTCCATTCTCTTCAATGATGTTCTCTGATAATCAGAAAGACAAGATTTGCCAAAATTCGCTGAATTCCTTTTTTTTTTGAATCAGGGAAATTTTGGTCAATCTATCCACCTACTGGTAACATTAAGGAGACCAATTTCGAAACCTGAATAATAGTTCAATGAACCTCCAAGCAGGTAGAACCATAAGCAGTCATAATTAACGAAATAATCGTCATCAGGTTGGAAGTTTAACTACTGGAGAGGAACCAATTATATACATCCTTTAGAGGGGAATCAACAGTTTCAAACTGAAACCAGTCACAACTTCCTGATACCTATATGTCCTGATATTCAATATTACCAAATGTTAGTCTACCCAACCACTAGTCTCAGCAGGAACCTTACCGTCGGAGTTGGTTGTTCCAAAAAATTTGGCACTACTAAGGCCATCCGAACCTGGTGAACCGTGTTGTCCAAATGCATCCGCCAATACTTTGTCATGCTGCGCAAGCACACATCCTAATCCTTTATGTGAAGCGTCGTTGGAAGCACAAAGTCTCCTTTTTCCATTAAGCAATGCCAACTCTTGGTCATTACCACTTTCATCTTTTAGCTCCAGGAAGATTTTCTCACATTTTTCCCTTTAACTGCTGATCGTATTACTTGATCCATTATAATTCCGTGTCGGAGTAAACTTAAGGTAACTACTATAATCCATTCAAAGAGAAGAAGGAATTTAATATTCCTCTGAATCACATGCATCTAACGTTTCTGGTTCATCATTTAACTGAGTTGAATTAACTCTATACTCAGTCTCTGGCAGTAGTCTCATTACGAGTTCATCTTGACTCACTGGTCTTATCTTCCGGTAGGTTCTGAGATCATTGTCTTGCTTACTACTTCCTTATATAACTTTACCCAATCATGCTGTCACTTCCCAATGTCTTTACTTTCTACTGATTCATTCATGAACATTTTCCTGAATAAAACCACCTCATTAACCTCACTTTGGTTTCGTAAATTATAACCTATGACATCTGCCTTCTCGTGGTGAATTATTACTGACAATATTCATACTGATTCATTTATCAAATGATATGGCACTTACTGCCTCATTCTCAACTATTCCTAGGGACTCTGCTCCTCGTCCTATATCGCTGTCTTTGATAATCATACATCCCTCTAGCTCTTTCTTTGTTAAGATGAAAATCTCTAAGGATTCTCATCTATTTCCGTATAAGATCTCAAGTAATTCTTCCAATCCTTCTTTCTTGCTGGTACTACATCTGGTAGTCCGGCTATGAATTCAACATGCATCTTCAGATCTCTTAAAAATATCTCGGTTCTTTATACTCACTTTTTTTAGCACCATATCTTAATCATCACAGTCTTTCTGGCTGCGACCCTCATTACCCAAGGGTAAGCTCCTTATCCTAACAGGATTTTCCTTATCTGCTGGAACCTCTTCCGGGTCTCCAGTAGGGTACTCCATCGAATTACCCGCTGATCTTCAGCATATAAAGCATCATCGCGCTGCTGCTCGTATGCCTCAAGGTTTGTCGCCTTACTCGTCGATACGATATCGAGCTAAGTTACTATCATGATACTTACGAGTTCCCATAAGGGTTTTATATGTCATCACTACATCAAGTAGTCCGACTATGAACTTGGCAAGAGTTCTTATTATCTTATTGAATTTATTGTTTTAACGTCACCTCATCTCTGGGGTTTATAACGTACGCTCTGATACCACTTCTGTAACACCCCCAGATCCGGGGTCCGGGATCCGGTGGTTACGGTTTCCGATTCCGTCCACAACAATTGAACTTTCCTTAACATAAAATAAATTACGTCTCTATGACCCAACACAACAATATAAAACACACCCGTTATAGTCCCAGAGATGAAATCAGAGTAACAATCAAATTTTTATTAATCACATTATGAGTTCTTACAATCCAAAAGAATTTAAATATAAATACATACTCTTTGCCATCCATTTACATAAGTCATACTAGACCATATTCTTGGTACTGAAAGAATAAATATATCCTACCAATAGCTTCTTCTTCAGCTCTGGTAGTCTCACCGTCCTCGCCCGCGTCGAGTGCGCCTTGTGCGAGTCATCTGGTCTAGCTGTTGTTGTGATATAATAATAAAGCAAGGGTGAGCAATAGCCCACCAACAATAATATATAACTGAACGATAATATATAACAATTCAAAAGTATCTTTCAAACCATATGCCATGCATTTACGGAAATGATGCCAGTATAATATGAACGATGAAGTTACAAGGTAACTTAAAGTATTTGTTTGTAGAAATATCTGCTACATCAAAAGTAAGCGTGATATTCTCATTGTCATTAAAAGAGGAACTTGCATGAAAAGATTGCAATTCCAGTTATGAACACTTTTCTAGCTCTGCCAACAGTAATCATGTTGCAGGAAATAAATAAGTTTGGATGATGAACCAATGAGGGAGTATTCACCGCGCCCGCTGTTCCAATCTTGATGATCAGTCGAGATCGTACAGCTCAAATTAGATTTACTACCGGTAGAAGGAAGAACTGACGGCTTTACTTGTCTACCGCCTTACTAGCTCTCCCCGGCCAACGGTTGGGCCAAAGGGGATGGACCGGCGCTACTCGGCCTCTTACACGACTCCTAGTTCAAATAGAATTCATGATTCTGAATGTAACGTTCGTCCCCCTTTCCCCAAGTATAATACTTGTTGATAAGACTCTACAAGGTAGTCGTATCTAGTTGGAAAGGAAAATTCACCAATAACTTCCAAGCTGTGGCTTGGTATCGAATATCAACTTGTTCCAACAATCTTACCCCTCGAAAGATGAGAAGGTAAACAACGACTTAATAAGTCAACAGCACCCGAGTTGCGAGTGAAGAGAATACTCTATGACCGGGAAGTCGACAAGATAAATAACATTTTCCAAGTAAGGTTCCCTTATTATTAGAGAGGTAGACTCAAAGAAGAATGATGTCTGAGAACCTTTCTTGATATAAGATTAATAATAATATGACTCCGAGGTATTTTCTGTAATAATCGAAGAAGATAAACCTTATTGAGGTTATTCTAAGTATGAAATAAATATTCAGAGAATATTTATTGAATTAAAAATATTTAAAGAATATTTAAGAATATTAAAGGATATCTTTAATCAGGGTATTTCTCAAAATAATCCCTGGTGAAACATCAGGAGAATATTTATTGAATAAATAAATATTTAAATGAATATTCAAAATAATATTCATTAATTAATAGGGCCTGAAAGGAATACTTAAGATAATATTCATAATTAATTAGGAATTTAAATGAATATTCAAAAAGTAATATTCATTTAATGAATAATATTCTAAATGAATATCAAGTAATATTCATTTAGTAATCCAAGCCCTAAAGGAATATTCGAGATAATATTCGATAAATAAATCAGGCATCGGATGAATATTTAAAATAATATTCATCAAGTAATTAATATCTTAAATGAATTTTCAAAAGTAATATTTATTTAATAAAATAATATTCTAAATGAATATCCAAATAATATTCATTTAGTAGTCTCATCTTTAGAAGAATATTCGAAATAATAATCGATAATCAATTCGACTCTGAATGAATATTGAGAAATATTATTCGTCGAATAGTTACGTTCAAATAATTATTTGAAGTAAGGATCGTTAAATAAATAATCTCGAACGAATATTCAAATAATATTCGTCGCCCGAATAAGGGAAAATATTTACTTAAATATTTTCCTTCGAGGTAACCTTGATATATCAAGAAATATTGACTCCCGGTCTATAGTTGATGAATAAGATATATACACCCTTCTCTGAGGGTCTTACAATAACCGGCTTATAATTGATACGTTAGCTGTCTAATTTATAAGCCAATAAACAATCAGGGAACAAGCATAATGATATAACTTGAAAGTAGGCATGCATGCTATGGCATATGTACAACAGAAAACATATATATATATATATATATATATTCAATCACAACAACGGCTTAAAAGAAGGGAATTGAAACTTGCCTGGTAGTCGAGTACGGTAAGGGGTAGTGGTAGCGGGTCCCGGGTCAGCTTGGTGATCTATAAATAGCCAAGGCATTCGGGATTAATCACTTAACATCTTAAAAGTTAAGTTATACTCAAATCGAAACACGTTCTCGAGTTATCTCGTTATACCCCTTTTAGTGGATTCCTTTTATCATCGATCCGACCCGACATTCGTTCGTTAATACGACATGTCATTGTACTTACACTTGGGACATACTTAAGTCATACAAGTTCTAAATTCGATCGTTACAAATCAATATTATGCTCCGAGTTTTATCGCCCGTTTTCTAAGTGTTTTACCGAAGTTATAATCAAGCGGTTTTTTAGGGGTTCGTTTGCGATTAACTTTGATTCGAACATTTTTATAAAATCGGAAAACGATCCGTTTCACATGAGGTTTTCTCTCACACCTTCCTTTTTACCTCTAGTATTTAATTACCAAGATTCGCCACTGACTTACGTATTTTACGAGGGTTCAATTTTAATAACGAACTCGTACTTACGGTTTCGAACGTCTTTTAGTGAATCGGCCATAATTCCTAAACCGTAAGTCCGTTTCACATGATCTTTATATCAAAACGAAGCTTATAACATGATCTATCTTGCCATGGCAGAACATGATACTGGACAGTGACTTATGGCTACTGTAAAACATGATTTCTTAAGGTTAACAAAAATCGGGCATTACGACGGCTATAAATCGGACGTTCCATAAATTGTAATCAACAACCCAAGCCACACCGGGCATACCAATCATCTTACATTCATAATACTAATCTCATAAGTCCAGGAACATCATATTATATCATCATATTCATCACATCTCTTAAATCAAACAAACTAACTACATAATCATGTAAACATGCTTATAACAACATTATCACCAAAACTTATCCAAAACTCCATTAAAACTCAAATCAAAGACTAGGGTTCTTGAATTTTATACCTTCCTTGGAGTAGATAAAGACATTGCTAAGCCTTGTATAGTCCATGAACATCCTTAACCAAGCTTAGATCATCCAAAAATCAAGAAAACCAAGAATTTTGTTCTTGATGTTACTATTCATCCTCCACTTTCTTGATTTTTTTGAAAATGGAAACAAAGGAGTTTGGACTTGAAATTTCTAGGAGATTAGTTTTATGAAATATAGAACTCACCTTAAAAATTTGAAGATTAAACAATGGTTGGAAGTAGGTTTTTGATTTTGGAATTAAAAAGGGCCGAATGAAAAAAATGGAGAGTGTTTTGGTTGTTCTTGCTTGGTTGGCTTGAAATAATGCATAAAGTGATTTGTATTTGGTAATATCTCATCCAAGCTACTTTATTAAAGTGATGATGCATTGGATGATGTATTTTGTAAGGACAAGTGTTGATCATTGATTGATTTCATGCTAACTAGTAGTTAGTTTTTGCTAAGTACTAGTTTCATTTCTAAGTATGCTACTTGCATGAGTCATCACTTGGTTTGCTAGATATTTTCTAGTGGCTTATGCATGACTCTTGCTTCCACTGCTTGTTTCTTTTGTCCGGTTATTGCTAGTTTCGATTGATCGTTCGGGCGAATAACTAAGTAGTTTCACCTCTAGGGTTTACAGGAAATTTCTCGATATTCATAATACCTTCCCCAATCCTTAATATAATCCTCGTGATGACCATGTAGGATATTTAATCTCGATACGAACTTAATCCGTAATCTAGGATTCGTTCGCTTTATTGATTAATCTCGTTATAACGTTTTAGCGGTTTCTAGAACGATTGTTTCACTGCCTCAGTGGTTTCCTACCTTCATTCTTAAATCAAATATAATAATATCCCAAAATATCAAATCCTCAAAGTTAATATCTCAATTCTTGGATTATAATAATATTTAATCCACTGTCCGGTCAAATATTATACCGAAAAAGAATTTGGAATTTCTGAATTCCGATCGTCTCTGCATTCACTTATTTCCTCCGCGTATTACTAATATGACTTCGAAACATCCATATCACGTCCCGTACATAGGGTGGCGTGAAAAGTTTTCCAACTTACAAAATCACTATTCATCCACCAAATTACTATGCACGTACAGGAAACACTATGCACGTACGGGAAACACTATGCACGTACGGGAAATACAATGCACGTATGGGAAACACTATGCACGTATGGGAAACACTATGCACGTACTCATTTCCCTTAAAGGATCCATTAGCTCCTTCCTGGATGGTAGATTATTCTTATCTAGGTCCTCAACCATCGAATTACTCTATTCTGACAATATACCAATGCATCAGGATCATTGTCCAAAGCAATATCCATTCATTACAATCATTGTTTTTTTGAAACCACCATTCATTAGAGCTGGTGACCTTGTTGTCGGAATCATTGTTCCTCATTCTATCATTACTTAATAAAAAGTTTTAATTATATCCAAATTTTGGGGTTCTTACAGCAAGAAACAGAAATCAATTTCTACATCTACAGCTGAAGCAGAGTATATTGCAGCTGGTAGCTGTTGTGCACAGATCTTATGGATGAAGAATCATTTGCTGGATTATGGATTGAGGTACAGTAAGATTCCTATTTACTGTGATAATCAAAGTGCTATTGCTATGACAGGTAATCCAGTACAGCATTCAATGACCAAACACATCAGCATAAGGTACCACTTCATCAGAGAACATGTGGAAGAAGGGAATATTGAACTACATTTTGTGTCTACAGAACAACAGTTTGCAGATATTTTCACCAAACCATTGAGTGAAGCTACATTTACAAGACTGGTCAATGAACTAGGAATGGTCTCTGGTTCTGACTAGGAATGTTGGTTAGATTCAAATTTTACTTATGTAATGTGTTGCTCATATTTCCTTGATTTGTTAAGTGCTAAGTGATCTCTGTTGATTAAACTCTGTTATGCATACTCTGTTAACATGTGTTTCTTTAAACACTGATAAACTCTGTCAAACTCTGTCAGCATGCCTGTATGTCATACACTGTTAATAAGTTTGATAAACTCTGTGAACTCTGAGTTGATTTTTGTCTGAATGAAAACACCAATGAAGAAATATGTATGAGGCATGATTCTCAGCAATTAATCTTGAATCTTTCTGAGTTATTGTGATCCAATCTTAGATTGTACAGAAAGTTAACACAGCATGATACTGGTTCATATTTATAGCATCTCTTAGTTTATTTTGTCCTAAACTCTGAGTCTATAAATACTGTGTGCATTGCCTTTCATGAATAACTACTGATGTTGATGAACTCTAAACTCTGTAAGTTATACTCTGGTAGATTAAAATGCTTACTGCAATACCCCAAAGAAAATGTATATAGGTTGCTATACTCCTTTGAGATTATGTTGGAGACTAGGATGACCCAGGAACTTATTGGTATATAATATGTGCTAAAATTCTCTGATTTTTGGTGACTAGTCAAATACTAGGATGACCCAGGAACTTATCAAAATGATAAGGGCTAAAATTTTTGAATTTTTGGTGACTAGCTCCAACCTCTAATTACTGGAATGAATAGAATAAAAAAAAATTAGCAATAGAGGGGGTATAAAATAAATTAAATGTTACTGTATATAGATTGACTACTACAGAGTTTAGCTTTCATCATACAGTCAGTGTTTACTATGAGAGTTTGTGCATCCAGTGTTTATTGATTTACTTTATGGATTTTATGAAAAATTAGATGCTCTAAAAATTGATTTGGTAAACTCTGCTTCACACACACATATTTTCACAACTGTGCAATTTTTGAAAGGGTTTCGGTGATAAAGTTGGAGAATTGACAAACGCTGTTGATTTGTGGTTCGTACTCTGAGGTAAATTTTCATTTGGACAATTTGAAAATTTTGGAGTAAATAGTGCTTTTGACAACTGTCAATAAGTGTATTGTGTTAAAGTGTCTTGGAAATAGGAAAGAGAATACAACGGTGATAATTGCTATTTTTACTGCGCATGATTAATTGATCCACTGTATGTATACTACAAGTAATCTTTAATTGTTCTGTTCCTGATTTAATTGTGGTTATTGTTGATGAATTTGTTACTTATATGATTACTTTAATTAGTTTTCATTTTCTTTGATTTAATTCTTTGAAGAACAATTCATAAACATAAAATTTGCAGAACACATTGAATAAATTAGAGAAATAGGATTCTTCATTAATAATAAGAAAGAGATTACATGCAAGTATTACTTCTTTTTGTTCTCTCTATCTACTAATCCATTCAACAGGAAAATAAAAGGTAAAGTCCAAACCACTCCATTGTTAGCAGCCATCCCAGATCCCATCTTTGCCACTTTGTTTGGGTGGAAGTTGAAGGGATAAGTTCATTTTTGCTGACATATTCATTAACAATGGTTGGTGGTGTTGGATGAGGATGCCTTAGAGGAAAGCCATATTAATGTTTCTTGAAGAGCAGCATCGATGTCGATCACTCTTGCAGGCTTTTCTCTCTCGATTTCTTGAAGACTGGCATCCATCTGCAGCCACAGAGTTTCAAGCTGCCTTTCCCAGTCAAAGGCATCAAACTCTTCACGAGTATAACTGAAGATATCTCTGTTCTCTACGAGATGGAGATTCTTTTCCTTGATGGTAAGCTTTGACATTTTTTAACGGTGTGTTGTGTGAAGGGTTTCTGATTTTCAGGAGAGAATGAAAGATTAAAGGGATAGTGAACAAGCCTCTAGGCGTTAAATAGAGATGGGTAAGTAACGAAGTACTAAAACGCTTCGTATTCTGGTTTTTAATGGTTCCAGGTATTTTAAGAGAGTGTTATTTGGTTTTTTTTTAAAAATCAAATATTTTATTGTTATATTCACAAATACACTTCTTAAAATTACGAGCACGTGTCCCACTCACCCATTATTGTGTCCCACTCACACATTAATCTAGGAACTGTTGAGTGTTTGAATACATAAACGATTGAGTTTTAATTTTTAATTACAACTCTAATTACTTTTGTGTACAAACGATTGTGTTTTACTTTCACCCACTCACTTTTACATCTCACAGTTCTCTAAGTTTTCACTTGCGCATTTTCGCAAACACCTTTCCTACATACACTTTTCTTTGTGATTTCTTGCCCATTTCTTGATTCAATGGCTTCTAAACCATTCACTGTTCTTGGTCTACGTTTTGTCCCTAACAATTATGCAGCCCCACTCAATCATGAACGTGTTCCAGAAGCGTTTCATCTTATGCAGAATTTCTTGAGAGACTCAGAGATTGGACAAGCTCTGGTTGAACCTAGTACTCTCTCTGCATCTCAAATTGCCACTTTTTGGCAAAACTCGGTCTATGTGGATGGAGGAGAGAATGGGACTCCAAACATCATCTTCACTCATGAAGAACAAGAGTTTGTGATTACTCCACAAACTGTCAGAGAAACGATGGGGTTTGATGCACACACTTCTTATACTTACGTTGCTGAACCTCAGTTGAGATAGATGCTACAGGAGATAGGCTACATGGATTCTCTTGACAAGCTTGGCAGTGTAAAGAGGCTTAATCTCAGGAAGGAATGGAATTTTTTCTTCGATTGAATTACAAGGACATTCCAGAAGAAGGTCACTAACTGGGATGCTATTCCAATGGACAGTCTACAAATCAGGTATTCTCTACTTTATGGCAGTAATTTTGATTTTGGTAGATATGTTCTAATGAATCTAGGTGATAAACTGTAAGAGTCTACTACAGTTTATTTTGCTCGATTTTGTCAAATGCTATTCACTGCTTGTGTATCTGGTTTAGAGATTGCTGAAACTGATGAAATTCAGCCTTTTAGAGTCAACAAAAGAATATTCTCTGATATGACCAATAAGGATGCTGGTAAAGAGAACCTACCTGCCCTTGTTCTGCCACTTGCTTTGCAGAATTTTCTCAACCAACCTCAAGACCAACCACAACCAGAACCACAACCTGAACCACTAAACACTGATCATACTCAAACCTTAAACACTGAACCACCTACATCACCTACCCACACTGTACCTACTCAACAACCTCCATCACCAATCACAAACACTGCTTCAACCCAAAACCCTCAATCTCCAATCACAAAACAATCTTCACACACTCCACAAATAAACTCTGAACCATCACAATCTCAACCATAACAACCTAAAGCAAAAAGAGGCAGAGTAAAGCAATCAGCAGCAACTACTGAGAGACATGCAAGAACTAAGAAGTCAGTAGAGACACATATCAAAGCAAAACAGACATCTCCTGAAGCTGTTTATGCTAGAAGAAAGATTCAAAAAGCAAAAAGACCTAAGTCACCCTCTGTGGTGGCAGACTCTAGTAAAGAGGATTCATATGAAGTACCTCTAGCTAAGAGAAGAAAATTAGTAATCTCTGATTCTGATGATGAACATGTTGAAGCTCCAGAGGTGGTTTCACAGCAAACACCTACTGTTGAGGCTGAAAAATATGAAATGCCTGCAGAGGACAAAATGCCTGCAGAAGAGGCTACTAGAGATGGCTTTTCTCGAATGGATGATATTCTTGATTCATTTATGCCATTCTCTGATCATATCTCATCTATTTTTGCTCAATCTGAAGCAACTGGTGCAGCTGATCAACCTACAGTTGTCCTTTCTGAAACTATAGCATCACATACAGAGTTACTCTCAGATGCTCACCAAACTGTTGAAGGAGGAGATGAGATTGATCAAACAACCAAGGCTACTTCTCAGTCTATGCCTGTTGATGACAAAAATGTAAACTCTGTTGCTGAGCCTGAGCAACATGAAGAAAATCTTGACAAGGCTGCAGAAGAAATTGCAGAAACTGTGGCTGACAATGCTCAGCACAGTGTTTTACCTGAAGATGAACATGCTAAAGCTGCAAGTGTTGAACCTGAAGGTGAAAGCAGTGCAAACTCTGATTCTTTTCTGAGTGCACCAGTGCAAACAGACAATAAACATACCTCTTTCACTCAACCTTGTAAGTCTCATGAAATTGAGAAAGCACAACTTGCAAAATATGCTGCTGACTGGTACAAAGAGGATTGCATTTTTCCAAGAGGGAGAGCAGCTAATTTTGTTAAGCAAACTGCTGATACTATCTCCAATCCAGAAATTCTTTCTTGCTTAAAAGCAACTGTAGTTCAAGTCAAAACTCTGGATAGTGGATTTAATGAAACTACAAAGGCAATCACTGACTTGAGTACTGAGATCGTAATTAGAGAAATGAAAATGGAAAGAGAGTCTAAACTCATGAATACAAAATTTTCTAAAGCTCAAGACAATCTCTTTGCCAGGCTGGGTAAAGTTGAATAAAATCAGTCTGCCCTGTCTGTTAAAATAGATTCCATTGCAAACTCTTTGGAGTTGCTAACCTCCATTCTGATTCCTGATGATGTCAAAAAGGGGGGAGAAAGTTGCAAAAACTGCTTGCAAACAACTTCAATCCTTTGAGAGGAAGGATGATGTTGCAGATGGAGGTGGATCTGACAGAACAAGAACAATTACAAGGTCTAAAGTAAACTCTGCTATAGCAAATACTGTAAACTCTGCTAGAGTAAACTCTGCTGAAGGTCCACAGAATGATACAGAGTTAGCTGCAAACATGTTTCTTGAAGAACATGGAAATGATGTCACTCTGGAAGATGTAAAGGCTGAAGAGCTAAGGCTTAAAGCTGAATATGAAAAAAAGCTTAAATCTGGAAAATTCAAGAAGAAAGATGAAAAGGCATCAAGACCTGTTGTTAAAGGCATTAAGATTAATGAAAATGTCAATGCTGATCAGAGATTGTCTCATTCAAGAAAGCCAACAGCAGATGAGGCTAGATTGAAGCTTAAAGAAAAAGTTGTTGAAGTTGATAAGAGTTCAAAGAAGCTAAAGCAAGTTACAACCTCTGTTTCTACACATGTTGTACAAACTACTCTTCCAATTCATGGTTTTGTGAGACCTACTATTCCTGAGAATACTGAGAAAGTTCAAGGAGGTGATATTTTTCAAAGCAGAGCAATGATTGCTAAGCAACCTCATGATTTGGCTGGTTTAGGATCAAACAGAGAAAGGACTTTGAATATTTCTCCTAGAGATCATTCATCACTGGCTGCTCCAGGCAAGGGTGTCCTTCAAGTTAATTTGGATAAGCTGGAATCAGTACAGTTGATCCATCAAAGAAGTCTAAATAAAGACTTTCTGCTGTATTTCATAGAGGATGGGACTGTTTACAAAGTTGGAGAGCATGATATTCATTTGAAAATGTATGAAGAACTGCAGTATGTTTTACATATTTTCAAAGTGAATAATAGTCGTACTTACCGAGCTGCAGAAGTGCTTAGATACCAGATGGAAAGATCAAAGATGATTTGTGGAATTAAAGACAATTCTGAATATGTACCAAAGTATTTAGATTACAAAGGAAGAATGGTTGAAATGAAGAGAAACAGTGCTAAGTTGAGAATTGATTTGGGTATCACTGTGCTTGAATTCAATTCAGAATCAGAAAAGTCATATTTTATCAGACTTGGAAATGAAATGAAGAGGAACAACATCTATGATTTGAGATCAGCTATTTATCAGACAGATGGTACAGATCCTAAGCTTCAAGAAATTAAGTAGATGGAAAGAGCACTTGAAGTTGTAGAAGAGAGATTGCTAACAGAGTATTTGAGGACAGCATGGGATGTTGAAAGGATTAAGTAATTTATGCTCTGCAAGTTTTTCATATTTTCTGTAATTTTGTTAAGTATCAGTTTAAACTCTGTTTAGTTGTTAAACACTGTATATGATTAATTGTTTTTGACATCATCAATTATCTATTAACTTGTGCATTTTTTGCTAATGAACAAGTTGGGGGAGATTGTTAGATATAATTGATGTAATGTTTCAGTGTTTAAGTGTAACAGTGATATATTAGAGTTTAACTGGAAGGAAGTCAGAGTTTAGTAAAGTCTGACTGACGGAAGCTGGACAGAGTTTAGTAAAGTCTGTCTGGAAGCAGTGCGTACGGAGTCAACAGAAGATATTAGAGATCAATTGAAGATTGATATGGAAACGAGATCTTTGGAGACTGGATAGCTATCAAAGAGATCGAGTTGACTTAGGAGACGTGTGACAATCTGTAATTGATATCATCGTATAGCTGATTATTAGGAATATCAATTAGAGATTGTATTGAAGCTATATATTTTATAAATACAGTTAGGTTAACCCTAGAAGAGTATCGTGCATCGAACTATCTTTATTGTAACCTAGCAGCTCTTTGTGATAGTTTACATCACGAAGAGGGTTTTTAATATCAGAAGATTTAAAGTGCATAATCATCTTTCTTATTAAACTCTCATACGAATTTGATTATTAATTGTGTATTCGGCCTAACACCACTTGTTATGGATATTGTATAGTCTTCAGTATACGTCGAACCAGTTCAGTTACTATATCCCTCGTTCATTGACTTCTTCGTAACGCAAGAAAAGCGAAACTTCTTCTTTCGCAGTACGCTTTACAAGAGACGTCCTTACGTTTGCATGGTGACGATCGTGAGTTTTTATTCTCGATTTCCCCGTGAAATCTAAGGCACGACACTAAATACAAATTCGATCGTCTGGATAATTCTTGTTCCATGTCCGTCAGCCATAGATCAAACTAGTACATACGCTCAATCTCTTTGTTAAATATACTTGAAAGCACCTTCAATATTCGAAGTTTAACTTTTAAGTCTTTATCTGACGTAATCGCTGCAGAAGTTTTATATTGCACTGCCATCTCTTCCGTATATAAATCGATAATCTTCTAATGGAAAGTCTCTCGCGGGTAAATCACTTGGTTCAACAATTATGAATCAACTAGGGCCATCTCTTGGCTCGGTCTTCGACGACCTGCTTATGAAATTCATTATAATTCTGTCCACGTTCAAGAGTTTCTACAGGCGGAATTAATCCACTAGATCTCTATCATTCTACTTTTGACATGTCGCGTTTGTACTTAATAGTTTACCAATACCATTCTTCATATCCGTTTGCCCAACATTCTCTTAATTCTCTATACATCTTTGTCCTTCCCCATAATTTAGTCATTTTCCTCTAACATTATTCTTTATTGTATATACTCTATTTTCTTGGTCAATACTGACTGAATTCCAATTTCGAATAATCCCTTCTATAAGTATCGGCCACCACACTAGCCTTTCCTGGAAATAACAAATTTCTCCATTATACTCCCTGCTCCCTTTTGTCACCTTCTCTTTCTTATGTTTAGTTCTAATATGAAGATATACTTATGGCACTTGTGGAAAAAAATTTCACACTTTTCCTATAAGGTTAACGTCTCAGTTTTATGCGTGAACGCTATCATGAATAATCCCCGACTCACGGTTAGTATATCCTATCTCGTAACCTTTATGTTGTTTAGAAGTATAGGCTATCATCCTTTTTCTACTGCATCAGCACACCTCTTAAACTCTCGAAAGACGCATCATCGTGACCCTCAAAGTCCTCTTTTTATCGTCAAGTATAGCTAACAACGAGGTTGTTGCTAATCTCTCATTTCATTCCAAAACTTTGTTCATTAATCCATAAAAGCTTCTGACTCGTTAGTCAACTCAAATGATACTACCATAATTTTATAACGTTTATATTAGTGTGAAATGCCAACTTTGGCACAGTACAGAGGTCGATCTTGAGTTGGTGAAACCCGCTTTTCAACCTTATCTTTGAAAAACAACTACGCGTTTTAACTGGTCAACAATTCCTACATCTCCAGTTAGGGGTATCGATTCTCGATGGTATATGTAAGATGTCATACACTCGTCCTCTTTCACAACTGGCGCTGATCAGTCTGAGGCCTGCATGCTGCTGCGATTCCCAATAAACTTGATTAGGTGGTAATCTCGAAGGATCATTGGGATATATCCATGCATCCATTTGCTATTAGGGGCCTTTTAAACTTTATGTCTCTCTATGTGCATCAATCCCTTTTAGCTAAGTAAAGCTTCACATTCTTGCCACGATATTTCTTCCGTTCTTGTCCATCTCACTTCCATGTTAGTTTCCTCTAAGGATATGTCTTACATCTCAATCGATTTGAATTTCTTGGATTAGGAAAAGGCTTGGTAACTCCAGGATTCATTAATATAACATCCTGACAACGGTTGGTAGGAGCGTACTCCCAACCACCTCATCATTTCTTATAACTTTCTTCACACTAATATTAAAGGTCTTGTGGTATGCCCCGACATGTTATTTCTACTTTAATAATTACTCGGCATAACGCTCTGGCTGCACAATTACAACATTTGGTTTTTGATCTCATATTGGTGTAACGGTTCATAATTGTACCTCCCGTTCACCTTAGAGTAATCACTTTGAAAGGAATGGTTTCAAAAGAACAAGGTCCAATAGATAATTTCAATAAGAATTCCACATTGGATGTTCCAAGAATGTTGATGGTTCCAAATACTAGGAGTCTCGATTTTCGGAGATGTAAGGATGGACAGAAAGAATACAACAAGGTTTATTCCTTCATGTCCTGATAATTTTGTAACGTGATATCATAGAGAGTGTTCCACGAGGGCAATGATTGTTGGATACAAAAGTCATAAGGATGGTCTTTATACCATTCTTACATCTGGTGAATACTTTTCCTCAAAAAAATAGAGGATCTAAAAAGTCCCATTGATAAAGGTCAACCAATCGAAAGCAATTCTACTCTTTGACAATAAAAAAATGAAGCAATTTATCATTCAAGTAATCTATGGTTTCAAATGAATCTTCATTATATGAATGAAAGAACAGAATATTCAAGTGACATAAAGTCTGATACGAAGATGGGTAGAATTCAAGTTGAGTGGGCGATCTCACTAGGTCTCAATCAAGTTATTCGTCAAAACTTTCATCATCATACTTTATCACATGCAAAATGCATTGCGGAATTGCTGAATGAATTAAATTGGGAGTTGGACTAGTGAAACAATAACTAGTCCTTTTCAAGAAACACTAGCAACTAGCTCGACAAAATTTGCTAGTTCACCTGTTTGAGACATCACCACTAGCTAGGACAATTAGCTAGGTGTTCTTCACAACATTACAATTTTGACTAGTTAGAACAATCAACTAGTCATTCATATTGACATATCGACTAGCCAGTTTCAATTGGCTAGAACGGAATTTCAACATCGTAGCCACTGAAGAAACTTTAGGCTACTCGAACAACGAATGGAAATAAATAAGAAGTTATTCAGTTTGAAAAAGAAAACTATAAAATCTGAAAAGAATGTTCTAGGTATCGAAACAATCGATAACCTCTCATCAAATATTACTTACCAGTGAAACGGTCCACCCAAGGGTGCCTCCGTACACATACTTTATCAGATCCTACAATAGAATTAAATTCAGAATACCAATATCAAAATGATATCCTTACTATGATTTCAATGTACGATGTACAATCTCATCTTGAATAGAAGAAAAGAATTCATGAGGGATGTCTGGACATTAGATCATCCATGTCCTCAGTAATTTGTTAAATATTTATGAGCTCAACTGAAGAGTGTAAGTATGAAAGAAGCAATCAAATATCAATATTCGTTAAGTAATATTCGTCGATTAATTAAGGATATATTTGTTGAACATTCCTTGGATAATTGAAAGAAAGTGTAAAAAGGCCTGAGCCGAACAAGATCATCATAAATTTTTGAATAGAATGTTCATGGATCAAATAAAATTACTTCGGATAAGTCCTGCTTTAGGGAAAGTATCTCACTGGTTGTTATTCCACAAGTTTGAAGTATAAAGCTAGAAGGGTTACCTGATATAAACTAATCGAGGTAACAGGGTTAGTGAACAGTTTAAGATGAAGTACTGCACCTGCCGGTAGTTACCAAAATAAGTTAATAATCATTCGTGCATCTCATTATCACCATTATGAGGGTAACTCCATCTCTTCGTCTTCGTAATTGGACAATATATATGTCCGAGTTTGAATAAAACATCTATACTCACTAAGGAGCTTTAAGAATAACATATGAACCCTTTATAAGGTTCCCATTTCAATATGTCTCAAGTTTGAAAATATAATCATATGAGTATATCATTTTCGGCAAAACACTCTACGGTTAACATATTGTACAGGGAATACATCATTGCAAACCTCTTTCCTTGCATTAGCTTAGAAGGTTTCTCATTCAAAAACATTTCATTCTTTGAAATACTTGCCAGAGTGCACTAACACGTGCCAATCTTTATAGAAAATCTTGCAGTTCTAGATACTGCACGAAGTCAATATTTTTCTTATCAATAACCACACTATCGGCAACTTGGCACTTAGGCCCAAAAAGCAGTGTTTGAGTATTTTTCCAAAGTGGAGGATGGGACTTGAAGAAAACATAAAACCTGATAGGGATTGACGATGATCAGTCGCCACATCCAAGTCCAATAATCCGCGGGTCTTCTCTACCGGTAGAAGGATAGAAACTACATCCGTAACTATCCTCGGGTGAAAACTACATCCGTAATCAACCTCGATGAAAACTACATCCGTAATCATCCTTCGGCAACACCTGGGCCGGAATAATTGATGTACCGCCTGGCTCACGGCCGCTTACACATCCCGGGAATCATTCGTCAACGATTCCCACACCTGCCAGAGTCCCCTTTTTCTTTTCTTTTCAAAAATCATTTTGATAGAAAATTCGAGTAGTTGAAGTTCGACCTCAGTCGACCGATAATTCTTGAAAAGTGTACAAGAAGCAAAACCTGACCGGGGGTTTTCGAAAATGTTTTAGGTCCGAAAGAGTTCGAGTTTGAAAACGATGAAGGTATCTTGGATTAGTTTTGTCTTTAAAATAATGAACAATAATTAATAAATGATATTTTGAGATTTAATATAAACAATTAATAAAATAATTATTTAATTAAAATAAGCTTTTAATCCAAGATAGATATTTTTGAGTATTTATAATAATGTAAAAATAATAAATACTTAAGTATACGATACTTCCCGAATGACCCTTCAGGTTTTCGCAATTTAATCACGATACAATAATATACCGCTCCCCGGTCAATAGCATATTTGGACCGCTACGACCTCTATTGCTAGAGTCGTTGTCCGAAGAAAACATTTTCATTCTAAGTTCAAGGGTGTACAAACACATATGTGCATATATCTCAAACTTCAACATAATCTCGTAAAGCATAAGCATATAATACGTTTCGAAGCTACAAACACAACAGTGAAAATCCTTATATATAAGTTTTAAAAAGTAAACTTGCCTTGGTGAGGTTGGGGTGGTCGAGCTTGCGGAGTGGAATGAAGATCTATCCATAACCAATAGTCGTTCGTTAGTACCTTAAAAATACCTTTTATTTACAAGGTTTTAGAGGACACAAAACTAACTTAATGACTTCGTCCTATGACTCTCTAGTACACAAAACTAACTTAATGCCATCACTCGATTATGCTCGTCAATTATTCGACTTAATTTGGTTACCATATTCGAAGCGTATTAGTTCCTCCTTAAAATCATACTCACTAACTCCTCTTACGACTTTTTAACTTGCGCGAACTTTACTCTAACATTTTTATAAAATTGAAAATACATATTTTCACCACTGCAATTACTAGCTCTCCTAATTTTTCCATGATCCTACAAAAAATTTTAGGGGTCCAAAGAGGGCTCACAAGTGGACCATATAGTGCAGTTCGGATTCCGAAACCACTCTTCACTTCTCGGGCCATAACTCAAAATCTACACATTACCTAGTCATGAACCTTACATTTCTGGAAACTACATTCAAATACCTTTCTAACCATATTCATCAGGACCTCGGGAGACAAGATTTAGGGGTTCAAAACCCTCCTACAAGACAGTACATGTTCCCAGAAATTTTACACATCTTGCAATCTTTCTTAACCATTCAAGAATCCTATGTATACACCACAACCATCATCTAAACCACCAAGATTATACTTTATAGCACATATGGAGTTATATACACTAAGTACAAGCTTAAAAATCACATCAACAACATTTAACCTCAAGATTTTCATCATCCATAACTCTTATAACCAAGATTTACACTAAGGTTCATGGATCTAACATTATACATCATAAATAATTCATGGCTAAGAGTGGTTAGAGTTTTATACCTTCTTGAGTATCTAGGAACCTTGGGTAAGCTTTACAAGCCTCAAGAACACCTTGGATGAGTCCCTACAATCCTTATAATTCAAGATCTAAAAGAAAACTAAGCATGGTTACTATTCATCCCAAACTTCAACAATTAATATCTCAAAATCTAGTGGATGAAAGGGGTTGAAATTCATAGCATACCTTCTTTATAGTGTATAGGAGACCTAGGAATTTTTCCTTGAATTGTAAGTGAGGGGAAGTTGAAGAAATTTTTTCTTCTTCCTCCCTTGACTAGCTTGGCCGAGAGCTTCTTGACAAAAAAAGGGGGGGAGTTGTTTTGTATTGTGTTGGTTGTGTTATAACTTGTATTATTGTAATATGTATTGTTATGTATATGTATTGTATCACATGTTGACACCCTAGGTAGTAGACTAGACACACCATACCTCTTGTCTCCTAGAATAATGCACTAACTAGTTACTATTCATTGGTTGACTTTTTGCTTTTCTAGTTTGCTTTTCTAACAATCTAGTTACATGAGGCTTGCATGTAATATCCTTCCTTGTATTATTATTCCTCCACCAAAGCTTTTCACTTAATCTTTAATTCATATCGTATCTTAATTAACTCCTCGTAATAATATTTTGTCGCGTAGAGATTTCCCTTGTAATTCCTTAAGTACTTATTTTGTGTAAATTCCTTAAATATCCATAACCCCTTGTCATAGTCTCAAAAGATCTTTTAATACTCTAATAGCTCTCAAATCCCAAGTTTTATAAATCTTACTAGCAATAAGACTCTTGCCTTCAGCAATCTTCCCTTTTCCTTACACAGTGAATGTAACAACATAAATTTCTCAGATAATCCATTCCATTAAACAACATGGGTGTCTCAAAAGGTTCCAAATTCACAATGTCATATGATATTATAAAAAAAGAATGTTACAAAAATTAGGGTTCTTACATGAAGCAGGAGTCATGCATAAGCTACTAGAAAAGATCTAGTAACCAAGTGGACTCAAGTAACTAGGATACTTAGCAAGGAAACTAGTACTTAGAAAGCAAACCACTTAGTTAGCTTATAACCATCCAAAACACAACACATGTCTCTTGGATTGCATCATGCATGACCACACCACCTTTAATAAAGCTAATTTAGCTAGATATTAACAAGATGAGGTGTATTATGCAAGAGAACCAAGCAATCAAAGATCAAAAACTCAATTCTCTCCATTTTGTTCAAACTGCCCAGCAGAACACCATCAAAGAAGAAAATTCATATCTCCATTTCTATCCATGATAAAATCTCCAAATTTTGACCACATCCTCTCCACTCCATGGGAAATATTCCCTCAAAATTTCATGGCAATCTAATGAGTATAGACTAGTCAAATCTCCTCCCCAAGTTGAAGAAACCAAACTGCCCTGTTCTTGACAGTTTCTGTCCAACGGAAAAAGGGGGCTCAAAATCCTAGCTAGGAAGCTTCAAATTTGATGAACTAGGACTCAAAACAAATCTTATGAAGAGGCCAAGATGTGGTAAACATTTGAGAGCCAAACTCTTATTTTTCGATTTTCTATGATTTTTACAAGAGGAGGGTGAATAGTATTCTTCAAGAACTAATCTTGTTTTTCTTTGATTTTTATGGTTGATTTAGCTAGCTTAAGGCCACTCAAGGATCATACAAGTCTTAGAAAGGTCTTAAACCACTTCATCGAAGGTATATCACTTGAAACCCTAGCTCTTGTTTTGAGGTTAAGAGCATGTTCTTGGTAGATTTAACTTAGTATGGTTATAAGTGATGTTATAAGCATGGTTAGCTAGTGGTTTAAATTGATCTAAGCATGATGATGATTATAATGTTAAGGTCAGTGGTTATTGGTCTTTTAAGATGGATGATATGATTATGAGATGTATGGTATGCCCGGTGTGGCTTGGTTGTGTTACGATTTTTAGAACGTCCGATCTATAGCCGTCGTAATGCCGAATTTTTGTTAACACTTAAAAACCAAGCATGGCAGTTAATATAATTTCCTGACCTTGGTAATATTGTGACTGGTCCTTGTAGATCTCGAGCAATAGATCGTTTTGGCATGAGAATCGAAACATTCCGAATTACGGTTTAGGAGTTACGGTCAAATTACTAAAATTGGTTCGGAACCGTAAGTAAAAGTTCGTAACTTCAATTGAACCCTCGTAAAGCATGTTACTCAGTGGCGAATCTTGGTAAATAAATACTAGGGGTCATAAGGAAGGTATGAAAGAAAACCAGATATCGAACGGATCGTTTTCCGATTTTATAAAAATGTTGGAATCGAAGTTAAACGCGAACGAACCCCTAAAAACCCGCTTGGTTATAACTCTGGTAAAACACTTAGAAAACGAACGATAAAACTCAAAATATAATCTTGGTTCGTAATCGATCGACTTTAGAACTTATACGACTTAAGTATATACCGAGTGTGGGTACGATGACATGTCATAATAATGAACAAAGGTCGGATCGTATCAGTAATAAAAAGAGTTACACTAAAAGGTGTATAACGAGATAATTCGAAAACGTGTTTCGATTTAAGTGAAGTTATACTTAGACTTTTAAAACGTGTTAAGTGGTTAATCTCGAATGTTCTGATTGTTTATAGATCATCTAGCAGACCCAGGACACGCTATCTCTACCCACACCCGATTACCAGGCAAGTGTTCAAAACTTTGAACCTGTTGTTGTGATAATATATATATGTGATTGCCGTTTTACATATGCCATAGCATGCATGCCTATTGTCAAATTATATTATGATACCTGTTCCCTGAATTGATATTTGCTTATAGACTAGATACGAATTATCAGTTATAAGCCGGATTGTTTTGATAAGACCCTTAGCGAAGGGCATATGATATTCATTCTTAAATATAGACTGGGAGTCAGTATTTTGAGATATAGATAGTCGTGGAAACCCGGAGGGTTTCCAACGATAGATTATTATTTATTTGAGGAATGTTATTATTAAACGTTATTTATATTTCCATAAAGTATCAATTACTTGGAAATCTTTCGAGGAATGTTATTCGAGTATTATCTCAGTCGAGAGATATTAAATGAATGTTAGTTTCGAATATTCATTTAGAGTTGATTATTTAATGAATATTATTTTGATATTCATTAGAATGTTATTTATTAAATGAATATTACTTTCGAATATTCATTTAAGGTTTATGTACTTAATGATTATTATTTTAAAATATTCACTGGAAGTTCTAATTACTTAAGGGATATTATTTCGATTATTCCTTTAAAAGTTTTGATTACTAAATGAATATTATTTGGATATTCATTTAGAAGATTATTTATTAAATTAATATTATTTTTTTAATATTCAATTAAGGTTTGACTTATTTATTGAATATTATTTTAAATAATTATTGGAGTTTAATTACTTAATGAATATTATTTTGAATATTCATTTAAGGAGGGATTTATTTAGTAAATAATTCTATATATTCATTCGAGGATTACTTACGAGCAACATTATGATTTAATAATATTCCGTAATTATTATTGAGTTAATAAATATTCTTCGAATATTTATTTAATTCTTTTAAATTCTTTTTAAAATGATTTATATTATTTGGAGCTTATCTTTCACCTCCAGATATTATGTAAAATATTCTTTCATTCATTAAATACTTCCGACTCAATAAATATTCTATAAATATTTATTCAATACTTGGAAACAACTTCAATGTTATTTATTCTTCTTCAAATATTATCTTCGACCTTCGATCATTCTGAAAATTCTTCGGAGTCATACGATTAATATTATATTAAGAAAGGTCCTCAAGATTCCATTCTTCACTCGAATCTATCTCTTAAATTATAAGGGAACCTTACTTGAGAAAGGTTATTCATCTTGTTGACTTCCCGGTCATAATTTATCCTTTTCACTCGCAACTTGGTTGCTATGGACTCATTAAGTCTGTGTGTACCTTCTCATCATTCGAGGGGTAAGATTGTTGGAACAAGTTGATATCCATTAACAAGCAAAAGCTTGGGAAATGTTGGTGAATTTTCCTTTCCAACCAGATACGACTACTTTGTGGAATCTTATCAACAAGTATTTCACTTGGGGAAGGGAGGACAAATTCTACGTTTCAATGTTGTGGATTTATTCGAACTAGGAGTCGTGTGTAAGAGGCCGAGTCGCGCGGTCCATCACAAGGCCTAAGCATTGGCCAGGGAGTTACTATTAAAGGCAATCGATAAGTGGAGCCGTCAGTTCTTCCTTCTACCGGAAGTAAACTATATTGGGCTGTACCATCCCCGACTGAACATCAGGGAGTGGGACAGCTGGCGCGTGATAACTCCAGTATTGGTTCATCTCCCAAATTGGGAATTCCCTGCAACACGTATCGAAGAGACTTCTTTCAGGTTGACGGTGTCTTCTGCAACACGTATCGAAGAGACTTCTTTCAGGTTGTAGGACTTCGAAAAATGTTAATAACTGGAATTGCAATATTTTCCTTGCAAGTTCCTCTTTATATGTTAAATGATAATATCTGGCTTATCTTCGACATAACAGATATTCCCACCTATATATGCATTTTGAGTTACCTCGTAACTTCATCGTTCATGTTATTCTGGCATCATTTCCGTAAATGCATGGCATATGGTTTGAAAGATACTTTTGAACTGTTATATATTATCGTTCAGTTAAATATTATTGTTGGTGGGCTATTGCTCACCCTTGATTTATTATCATATCACAACAACAGCTAGTCCAAATGACTCGCACAAGGCGCACTCGACGCTGGCGAGGACGATGAGACTACCAGAGCCGAAGAGAAAGCTATTGGTAGGATAGATTCATTCTTTCAACACCAAATATATGGACTAGTATGACTTATGTAAATGGATGGCAAAGAGTATGTATTCATATTGAAATTCTTTTGGATTGTGAGAACTCATAATGTGTTTAATAAAATTTGGTTGTTACTCTGATTTCATCTCTGGGACTATAACGGGTGTATTTTATATTGTTGTGTTGGGTCATAAAGATGTAATTTATTGTATGTTGAAGTAAGTTCAAGTATTGTGGACAGAATTGGAGACCGTAACGACCGGACCCCGAATCTGGGGGTGTTACAGTTGGTTTTGTGATCCTTGATCTCAAACAACCTACTTAGTTTTCAGGACCTTCCGGGTCTTAACTTGTTCTTGAAATCTTGGTTTCAAATAACCTTGGGTTAAACTATGGCCTTTGGTTTTCAAACATCCTTGCATACTTACAATAGGGTGTTTCAAACAACTTTGGCCTTGCCCCCCTTATCACAGAGGTCCTTGTTTCTTAGTTGCTTATTCAAGAAATTCCCTTATTTTCAACACCTGACTTCAAGTCTAACATATTTTGGTTGGTTTTTTACCCTTGATTTTGATTCCAACCTTCTTCATTTGTTCATAGGACCTTGACTTGGTTTGAATTTTGTCAAAAAAGCATCGTATGCATGAAATCATCCGTAACTTTTGACTCGTTACTCCGAATGAGACCCACGATATATCAAATTGAAGGTCTTTCAGAGCTCTAGGTCCGATAAATACAATTTATCCTATTTGCCCAACTTTTTTACCCCAAGAAACGTCGTCTAAGGCACTTTTGGAGCCAAAATAGTTTTTTATGGGTATTTCTAGCATCTGTGCGTATGTTTGAGAGACCATCAGGGCTTTGACCCATTTGCTGAATCCTTGATTAGAGACCTTGAATTCAAACAACTAGCTCGAGTGGAGGCCTACAGCCTTGGTAGCCATCAAGGATTAAATCAATGCATATATCAATGCTCTCACTGATAGTTTTCGTGCCTCCAAGGCATTATCAGGGAGCCAACCAGTCTGAAGATGAGCTTTGATGGGGATCTATCCAGCAACTTCCAACGTCGATGGGTGCCAACAACTTGCACTCTATATTGGGGGTCTCCAAGACCTGATAGTAGACACTTCTAGTATAATTCTCGATTTCAGACGAGGCGAATTTAGACAAGGCATCGGTCGTTATACAAGGAGGCATTCCTCGAACCATATCAACTGTGATTTTATAATCCTCTGGTATTTCATCATCGTTTCATCTTTGGATTCAAAATCTCCATTCTCTTGGGCTATCACCAACCTTGAGTCTCCACAGACTTTAAGATTTTTTGGCCCTCATGGCTAGAGCCAAGCCTAGTCCGGCTATTAAGGCTTCATACTCTACCTCGTTATTGGTCATTGATAAATTCAACTTCAAGGCATATTCAATCATGAGCTATCAATGGTCAGTAGAACTAAACGAGCTCCACTTGTTTTTGTTTTTAATGCCCCATCAAAATAGGTCACCCAATATTCCTTCTGAGCTTCATCTTTCTCTCCCTCTTGGGGTGTCTCATCTTGCCCTTGCTAGGGTCACCCAATATTCCTTCTGAACTTCATCTTTCTCTCCCTCTTGGGGTGTCTCATCTTGCCCTTGCTAGGGTGTTGTGCCTTCTTGCCCCCAACTTCGTGGTTGTCAATGGTACATTCAACCATGAAGTCAGCAAGTGCCTGTGGCTTAATTACAATTCGAGGATTGTACGTAATATCAAATTATCCGAGTTCTATTGCCCATATAATCAATCTCCCACTAGCCTTCGGGTTGTGCATGATGTTTCTCAATGGTTGGTCTATCAAGACTTCGATTTTTGTGACTAAAATTAAGGTCCTAATTTTCTTGAGGCCATGGTCATGGATAAAGCAAACTTCTTTATAGCGCAGTAGTTCAATTCGGCTTCATGGATCACCTTGCTAACATAGTAGATGGGTTTCTGAACCTTAGTTTTTTCTTTAATGAGCACAACACTCAATGCTTGTTTAGATATTGCCAAGTACAAATAAAGGGTCTCTCCGGGACTAGATTTGGCCAACAACGGGGTTTCAGTTACTTAAAGGCCTCTTGGATTTCCGTAGTCCACTCAAAATCCTTTACTTTCTTTGATGTTTGAAAGAAAGCCAAACACTTGTTTCCAGACTTGGAGATGAATCTCCCTAAGGCTGTAATTCTTCCAGTTAATTTCCGTATGCCCTTTATGGAACGTGGTGATTCCATATCTAGGATTACCTTGATCTTATCAGGGTTGGCTTTGTGCCTCGCTTCGAAACCATCAGACCCAAAAATTTTCCAGATCCCACGCCAAAGGTACACTTGGCTGGATTCAACAACATCTTGTGGTGCCTTAGCACTTCAAACTCCTCTATGAGGTTCTTAATATGGTATGCCTTGAATAGGCTCTTGACTAACATGTCATCCATGTGGACCTCCATGGTCTTCCCTGTCAAGGATGCAAAAATCTTGCTTATTAGCTTATGGTAAATGGCTATTGTAGACTCCTCATCTTGGGTTGACGTCAACCTAGAGTTTTAAAAATAACCTTTCACAGCTCAGTTGGCCGTCATGGCTATAATGTTTGTCTTAGTTCCTGGAGCTTCTCGGGCGGCCTCTCGGTTGGTATGTGCTCGGCCTTGGGGCTATTCGAGTGTTGAACGTTGATGTTTGAAATCAAGGGTTTTCAAATCAAGAAAGTTTTTTAAAGTTTGGATTTTAATGAAAGAGGGCATATTGGACTACCATCACATGGTTTCAAGCCAAGTTTTGGGTGTTTTAAACCACCAAAACATCTATCATAGCTGCCGGTTCAAGACCAGAAGGTTTCTGGTCGGCTGAAGCCCCTCTAGAGCCTTTGGTCGGCTCTTTAAGGTCGGTTGAAGGCCTTATTGGGTTTTTGGTCGGCTCCATGAGGTCTTGAACCTTCCCTAAAAGGTTTTCAATCTCCATTTCAGGGTTGATATTCAAGTGTTCAATGCTGGTGTTCAGATGTTCAACGTTGGCGATCTGGATCGAGAATCCAAAACTTTATATTGGTTTTCAAGTTTTGACTTGAAGTTTCAACCTTTGGATCTTGGTTGGAGGTTCATGACCCCCTCAAGTTTGGCCTTCATACCTAATCTTGGCCTTCATGGCTAATATCTCGTGTTTTTCCACCTAGGATTCGAGGTTAATGTTCACATGTTCAACATTGGTGTTCATATGTCGACTACCAAGTATTCTCATCATTTCTTTTGGATTGATGTCAAACTAAAGTTCTCTAGGATCCCTTATTTGACTTCATGTCTTTCATGGCTTGTCTCAAACCTTTGTTCTGATTTCAGGGTTTTCAAACCTATCTTTGCTTCTCGTTTTTCTTGATTCTAGGTCAAGGATCTAAGGTTGATTCCTCGATTTAGATTTCGAGAAATACAATCCCGTGGGCTTCTTGCCTTTTAAACTTTTGAGACGAAAACTTGATTGAACTTCTTAATCCTTGTTCAAGGATATTCTTATATCCCTTAATCTTAGGACTGGAATCCAATGTTCTCTGTTGGTCTTCATCCTTCGATTCTCAACCCAAGTTCTTAAAAATTAAATATTGAAGAATAGCTAGTCCTTAGCCTCCACAGCCTTGCATGGCTTTGATTGCCAGATGTGGCTTTTTAATCAGCATGTCTTTTATCCAGGGTCTTTCAAGGACTTAAACTCTTATTTGGTTGTATTGTAACCTAACTCTCGACCCTTCAGGGTTTTTATTTATGCATTTGTTTGTTTCCATTCGTGTATTCTTTTATTTTCGGTACTTGGTCATCTTTGACTTACACACATCAGGTGCTTGGCACATAAATAAAATTATAGAACGAAAAGCAAACTTGTATTAATAACTTAAAATGGGTTCAACCCTTACATAGAGTACTACTGTCCTACTCGGAGCACCATGCTCTGCAATGGTTTCATCGAACCTTATTTCTACTTCTACTAGATAAATATGAAGCTAAGTCCTACGAAGATAGTTTGAACCCATCGGGGCTTTGCAAGACTAGGCCTGCATTGCTTGATTTTGTTTTTGATGATCCATCAAAATAAAGCACCCATTACTCCTTCTGGTCTCTTCATTCTTATTCTGAAGTTCACTTCCTGCTTGGGGTACTATCTCCTGCCCCCCGACTTCTTGGTTGCCAATGGTACATTCAACCATGAAGTCAGTTGACGCCTTAGCCATAATACTGTCCGAGGCTTATGTGCGGTGTCCTCTGCTGGCCTTTCTCGGTCTTCCTTATCACTGTGGACATCCACGTCTTCAATCGGAAGGACCTTCCCCCCGACTCCATCGGGCCTTAACGAAGCTACATAGCAGCTCCTAGCCATTTTCTGATCACCTTTTTGTTCTCCTACACCATTCCTGGTTGGAAACTTGATCTTCATGTGTTAGGTTGAGGCCACAGCCTTAAAAGCGTGAAGCCAGTCCTCCCAAGGATGGCATTGTAAGTAGAAGATGCTTTGATAACCAAAAAGTTCAGCATCTGCGTGGCCTCCATTGGCTTATGTCCGATCGTGATGGGCAACTGAATAGTTCCCTCAATTTTGGATTCTACTCCATTAAATCCATATATAGACATGTTATTGGGGGTCAACTGAGAATCATTGTACCCCATCTTCACAAACGCATCATGAAACAGAATATCGATGGAAGTTCCATTGTCTATCAAGACTCGCTTCGCCTCTGAGTTTCCAATCATAGGAGTTATGACCAGCGGGTCATCGTTGTTGGTGTATACCGAAAATATTTATTTGAAGTATATACATTTATTTCTGGCCTATTTTATTGAGAATCATTTAAATGTTTACAAGCTGTCTAATATTATATATTATGGACAATCTAGTATCAAATGGGATACAGAATATTAGATTGTTAAATACGGTTTATATAATATAATAAGGTTCACAGCACAGGTGGAGTTGGACAATCCACTAGAATGGCTGTAGTATTATTTAGATTAGTTTATATTGACTAATAAATAATACTAGTATACTTTGTGTATATTGAACAGGATCAAATTTAGAATTGTTCCCTTATACTGATTAAGAAGGTGAACTAAGATTCTATGTTATTATTAATGCTTAGGTTCTTAATCCGGAAATAATAATTGACACGTATATATTATTTACATGCTTTGATTTATATATGAAATAATTCTTGTGAATTATATCATTATATTTTGGGTGATGAAATAATATATATGGTGGGATATTATTTATTGAAGGAATCCATGTCCTGATAATATTCGGGTTAATGATGTCCCCTTGAAAGCTCAAAAAGATTTAATTATGTGAAACCCTGCAGGTGGATTTATTCCGGCATAATTAAATAAAGGTTGAGTGGATGATCAAGGATAAAAGATATAATTAAATGAATTATCAGTAATTTATTTAATTAATGGACATGCGATATTTTAAACATGGGGAATTTAATAAGCAAATAATATTGGAACCGAATTAATTAATTAAATTACGGTATTAGGAAAGGTAGTGCAAATATTAATTCTTTAGTGGATTGAATTAATATTTAATCACATTGGGCTAGGCTCAAGATGTAATTAGAAGGCCAAACCTAATTGTCCATGATCCCTATTGTAGCCTATATATATTCTTATTCTCTTCTTGCTGGGTTCTGGTCGAAAAATTTTGTAGCCACCAAGGAGCAAGAAGAGAGGTTAACTTGAGAAGACGAAGGCCATACTTCGCTCAAGGGAATTTGGGAATACAATAGAAGAGCGTGGAATCAACCGTTAACAAGGTGACTTCTCTATTCGTACTCGTTAATTTATTGTATCAAAAATCGCAGTGCCAAGATCTGATTGTCCCAACAATTGGTATCAAGAGCCTGGTTCAATGGTTCTGCGATTTTTGATACGATGTCCATGTCGTAATTATATTTGCATGTGTATAGTGGTGTGCTTGGATAATAATCTTTTGCAGGTTGTTTAGTATTCACTATTATGGCCATGTAATTTTAATTATGTGTTTGGATCCCACGTGGTTTAATCGTGGTTAATTTTTTGTTTTTGGTTTCCACGTGGTTTATCGTGGTTGTAAATCACGAGGGTTGATCGTGTTAGAATAGATTTACAAAATTAGTTTTGTATTAGATCTATTTTTTTGTAATTGTTTGTTGGATTTTATTAAGATCCGGGTATTTTGTAACAATTACGTGCGATTGGAAATCAAATCGGAGTTGTTTTTGTTCCGCTGCGAAATCATGATGGGGCTGCTGTTGTGTATCTGTTTGTGTTCAACGAATTTCGAAGGTACTGGTGACAACAGAAGCAGAGAAGCAAGGCGCGCGCAGAAAAAATTCTGGTACAAGTATGTAACGCAGGACAGTCCTGCGTTACCAATGAGAAACCGGTGTAACGCAGGACGCACATGCGCAACAGGGCTTCCAGGACCTGTAACGCATGTGCGTCATGCGCGACAGGGTTTTTACAGAAAAAAAAGTTTTTTTTCAGCAGAACAGGGCTGGAAATTTATTTTTTTTCAAGGGCCATAATAGTGGATTTAAATTATGTTTTTTAATTTTAATTCCGCTATTTAGTTTTTTAATTATTGCTTCAAATAATTATTATGTGTGTTGTTAATTATGTGTGTAATTTTAATTGCATGTTTAACATAATTAGGACGACATGGACATTAATTTTATTTATTGCTTTAATTTTATGATGCATGCTGCTATGTTATGTGTTCTTTGTTTTGTTATTTTTATAACATGTAGACCTCGAAATAATAACATAGGGCGATGCATCTAGATAAAATTCCTCAATTTTAAATAAAAAAATTCTAAGTGGGTGAGGGAATTAATTAGGAATTAAATCCCATGGTCTCCATTATTGTTTGTATGTAATTTAACACCGAGACGAATATAAATTATATACATGCCACCCATCGTGGCGTATGATTTATGGTGTCAGGTAGTGTTATGGATATTACTAGAACAAACTTCCTAAATTAATTACGAATATTGAAAGGTATACATGCCACCCATCGTGGCGTACCAAGTTTCATAGAATTCAATTAATTAGAAGGGTACCACTGATTGAATATAGATTTTGATATTGAGAGAAAGGATGATTCTGTCTAGAAAGGGGTCTTAAGTGATGCCTCTTGACAATGCTCCCCCCGATCTGGGAATTATCCTATTATCGATTATTGATTTGAAATATTTAATGGTGGTATCCAGTCTTTTTATTAATTTAAGATTTAATAATGGTATACACTTAGCTATGAAAAATAATATATAGTCCACCCTAACGTGGCGTATTATTTAGTAATAGGACCGAAGTAATATTTAAACGAATTTAAGTGGTATATATGTCACCCATCGTGGCGTACCAGATACTTATGGTGTTTAAATATTAATGCATTAATTTTAATTAATTGTTAGAGGAAACCAATAGGATTTAAGATTTATGCAACTATCTGATTATGTGTTACATGTATGATTCTCAGGATTAGATCACTATGGGCTTTAATCCACTATTCACCATACTTAAGGATAACAAACTTACTGGACCGAACTATATTGAATGGAAACGTAATTTGGACATAGTGTTGACTGCTGAGGAGTACAAATTTTGTACTTATGAACCCAAGCCAGATCAGCCTGCTGAAGATGCTCCTGAAAGTGAGAAGGAGTATTATAAGCGGTGGATTAAGGCTGATGAGATGTCGCGATGTTACATTCTGGCAGCAATGTCGGGTGTTTTGCAGCATCAGCATCAGGCTATGCCCACTGCTTCAGATATGCTCTTTAATCTCAAGGAACTTTTTGGAGAACAGAATAAGGCTGCTAGGCAAGTAGCAATGAAGGCTTTAATGAACACTCAGATGGTTGAAGGAACACCTGTAAGGGATCATGTTCTCAGAATGATGTCTCATCTGAATGAGATGGAGATCCTTGGTGCTGATATTGATGGGGAAACCCAGATCGATATCATCCTTATGAGCTTGCCCAAAAGTTTTGAGCAGTTCCGCTTGAATTACACCATGAACAAAAGGATGTATAGTCTCGCGGAACTTCTAACAGAACTTCAGGCAGCTGAAGGACTCTTTAAGCAGAATGTTCAAGTGAATGTGGCCGAGAAAGCTTCTTCATCTAAGCCGAAAGGTAAGAAGAAGAAAAAGACTCAGACACAGAAAGCTGGAAAGATTGCTAATGCAGTGGGAGTTCAAGGTGGTGTGAAAAAGCCTAAGGGCAAGTGCTTCAGGTGCAAGCAGTCAGGTCACTGGAAACAGGATTGTCCTCTTCCTAAGAAGACAAACAATACTGGTATGTCTCTTTCTCTAGTTACAGAAACATATATAGCGGCTATATCTACGAGCACTTGGTGTGTAGATACAGGACCCACTGACCATGTTTGTAACTCTATGCAGGGGTTCCAGCAATCCAGAATGCTTAGAGATGGCGAGATATATGTGTTCATGGGAGATGCTACGAAAGTAGCAGTAGTTGCAGTTGGAATAATTACATTATCTTTTGGCGATGATAGGATTTTGGTTTTGAACAATTGTCTTTATGTACCTTCGTTTAGAAGGAATTTAATTTCGGTTTCTAAACTTGCCATGGATGGTTATAATGTTTGTTTGGATCGTAATGTTTCTATTATGATGAATAAACGAGTTATATGTTCTGGTACATTGCAAGACAATTTATATATTATTAATCCTATCCAACCAATGCTGCAACATAAGGAAACTAATAACATTCTTTCTAGCTCAAATAAAAGAAAGAAACCTTCTGAATTGAACCAAACATATCTTTGGCACTTAAGATTAGGTCATATTAACTTGAGGAGGATTCAAAGACTGGTAGTAGATGGGCCATTAGGCTCGTTGGCAGTGGAGCCATTTCCAGTTTGTGAATCCTGCTTGGAAGGTAAGATGACTAATAGGCCTTTTAAAGCAAAGGGGAATAGAGCTAAAGAAGTGTTAGAATTGGTTCATACTGATTTATGTGGACCTATGAGTATCCAAGCAAGAGGAGGTTATGAGTATTTTGTCACTTTCATTGACGATTATTCTAGATATGGGTACATTTATTTGTTGCGCCGTAAGTTTGAGTGCTTTGAAAAATTCAAAGAGTACAAAGCAAGTGCGGAGAAGCGACATCTTGGAAAATGTATCAAGTCACTACGATCAGATCGTGGTGGCGAATACTTGCTTGGAGAATTTAGGGAATATTTATCAGAAAATGGGATTGCATCCCAGTTGTCTGCACCTGGCACACCTCAGCAGAATGGTGTAGCAGAGAGAAGGAATCGGACTCTTTTAGAGAGTGTTAGATCGATGATGAGTTATTCAGATTTACCCAAGTCGTTCTGGGGATATGCTATAGAAACAGCGACTTACCTTCTAAACTTGGTACCTTCTAAGTCGGTTCCCAAGACTCCAATAGAATTGTGGACTGGTAGCAAACCAAGTCTAAGACATATTCGGATTTGGGGTTGTCCAGCACATGTACTAAACAAGAACGCGACTAAGTTAGAATCTCGTACAGAAGTAAGGCTGTTTGTAGGCTATCCCATGGGAACGAAAGGTTATTCATTTTATAGTCCTAGGGATCGAGATATCATTGTTAGCACCAATGCTAGATTCTTAGAAGAAGACTATATAATGAAACACAAACCCATGAGTAGTATCGTTTTAGAGGAACTAGTGGGAGGGACAGATAATCCCCAAGTGCCAATAGTACAAGTAGATCAACCACAAGAAAATGCACAACATGTCACTAATACCACACCGGTGCTTCGTCGTAGTGGGAGGGTTGTTCAACAACCTGATCGATTCATGTTTTTGGGAGAGTCCTCAGACTTGGTCTCTGGTGAACATGATGAGGATCCCAGGACATACGAAGAAGCAATTCTAGATAAAGATGCAGATCTTTGGCAAAAGGCAATGGAATCTGAGATGGAATCTATGTATTCTAATCAAGTTTGGGAGCTCGTGGTACCACCCAAAGGTGTAAAAACCATTGGATGTATGTGGATCTACAAGAAGAAAAGAGGATCTGACAAAAAGGTGAAAGCCTGGAAAGCACGACTTGTTGCGAAAGGGTATACTCAGAAAGAAGGGATCGATTATGAGGAAACCTTTTCGCCGGTTGTTATGCTTAAGTCGATCCGGATTCTTTTATCTATAGCAGCTCATCTCGATTATGAGATTTGGCAAATGGATGTCAAGACAGCTTTCCTTAATGGAAGTCTATTTATGGAGTAAAACAAGCTTCTAGGGACTGGAATATTCGTTTTGATCAGGCAGTCCAGTCATATGGATTTGATCAAAGTCCAAGCAAATCATGTGTGTATAAGAGAAGTGAGGGTAATGCAGTGGTTTTTCTAGTACTGTATGTGGATGACATTTTACTCATTGGAAACAATGTTAAGATGTTGTCATCAGTAAAGGCATGGTTGTTCAAACAATTTGAAATGAAGGACTTAGGTGAAGCGGCATACATCCTTGGGATAAAAGTAATAAGGGATCGCAAGAAAAGGATGTTGGCTTTATCTCAAGAGCCCTACATTGATGAAGTATTAGCTCGTTTTAACATGCAGAACTCTAAGAAAGGTTTTCTACCTTTTAAGCATGGAGTGGCTCTATCCAAGGAGCAGTGTCCTTCGACACCTAAGGATATAGAGAGCATGAAAGCAGTTCCTTATGCTTCGGCATGTGGAAGCTTAATGTATGCTATGTTATGTACGAGGCCTGACATCTGCTTTGCTGTAGGCATGGTTAGTAGATATCAGTCGAACCCAGGTCAGGAACATTGGAGTGCAGTAAAAACTATACTCAAGTACCTGAGAAGGACTAAGGAGTATATGTTAATTTACAAGGCCTCAGATCTATTTCCTTTGGGATATACTGATTCAGATTTTCAATCAGATAGGGATAAGAGGAAATCGACCTCGGGATATGTTTTTACTTTGGGAGGTGGAGCCGTTATATGGAGGAGTGTAAAGCAGAAATGCATTGCAGACTCTACCATGGAAGCCGAGTACGTGGCGGCCTCTGAGGCTGCAAAGGAGGTTGTATGGTTCAGGAATTTCCTTTTGGACTTGGATGTGGTACCTAATTTGCCTAGGAGCTTGACAGTGTATTGTGATAACACTGGTGCTGTGGCAAATTCGAAGGAACCGCGAGATCACAAAGCAGCTAAACATATTGAACGTAAGTATCATCTCATACGAGGAATCGTAAAGCGAGGAGATATAGTTGTGGCTCACATATCATCAGAAGACAACCGGGCAGATCCTTTCACAAAGAGCCTGCCAACCAAAGTTTTTGACAGGCATGTGGAAGCGATAGGAGTCAGATGGATGGAAACATAGTTTTTTTGTGTAATAGTGGATTAAATAAACATTGATATACTCATAGAATATTTTGAGTATAAGTGGGAGATTGTTGGTGTATACTGAAAATATTTATTTGAAGTATATACATTTATTTCTGGCCTATTTTATTGAGAATCATTTAAATGTTTACAAGCTGTCTAATATTATATATTATGGACAATCTAGTATCAAATGGGATACAGAATATTAGATTGTTAAATACGGTTTATATAATATAATAAGGTTCACAGCACAGGTGGAGTTGGACAATCCACTAGAATGGCTGTAGTATTATTTAGATTAGTTTATATTGACTAATAAATAATACTAGTATACTTTGTGTATATTGAACAGGATCAAATTTAGAATTGTTCCCTTATACTGATTAAGAAGGTGAACTAAGATTCTATGTTATTATTAATGCTTAGGTTCTTAATCCGGAAATAATAATTGACACGTATATATTATTTACATGCTTTGATTTATATATGAAATAATTCTTGTGAATTATATCATTATATTTTGGGTGATGAAATAATATATATGGTGGGATATTATTTATTGAAGGAATCCATGTCCTGATAATATTTGGGTTAATGATGTCCCCTTGAAAGCTCAAAAAGATTTAATTATGTGAAACCCTGCAGGTGGATTTATTCCGGCATAATTAAATAATGGTTGAGTGGATGATCAAGGATAAAAGATATAATTAAATGAATTATCAGTAATTTATTTAATTAATGGACATGCGATATTTTAACCATGGGGAATTTAATAAGCAAATAATATTGGAACCGAATTAATTAATTAAATTACGGTATTAGGAAAGGTAGTGCAAATATTAATTCTTTAGTGGATTGAATTAATATTTAATTACATTGGGCTAGGCTCAAGATGTAATTAGAAGGCCCAACCTAATTGTCCATGATCCCTATTGTAGCGTATATATATTCTTATTCTCTTCTTGCTGGGTGCTGGTCGAAAAATTTTGTAGCCACCCAGGAGCAAGAAGAGAGGTTAACTTGAGAAGACGAAGGTCACACTTCGCTCAAGGGAATTTGGGAATACAATAGAAGAGCATGGAATCAACCGTTAACAAGGTGACTTCTCTATTCGTACTCGTTAATTTATTGTATCAAAAATCGCAGTGCCAAGATCTGATTGTCCCAACAATCGTGGGGGAACTTCACCTCTTCAAGATCTGAATAATCAAATTCGATTGTTACCTCGGTTCTTGCACGCTTTGGTGCCTCTCCGACAATATGCATCACCTCTCGGGCATAGGCCTTCCGAGAGTTCTTTATTGTCCCGGCCGCGGTCGGGCCTCCTGAGATCATGTTGATTACTGGCCCTCGGGGTTGTAGGTTGCGATCTCGATCATCGTCGCTCCTATCATACTCTATTCTCTGATTACCACGATCTTCAACCTTGGTGAAGTGACTCAGTTTCCCTCTACGGATCAAGAACTCGATCTCATCTTTGAGTTGCTTGCAATCATCAGTGTCATGCCCCACATTTTTGTTTCTCTTTGAGGGATCACCCCTGAGTGGATTCAGCCATCGAAAATCCTTATCCTTCTCAATATCCAACAAGATTTTACTCCTCGGAATGTTCAATCTTGCATACTCAGAAAACCTCGATCCTAGAGCAGAGTCGGAGTCCTTGCTAGTTCGGGGATACTTGTCCCTAGCATCATACTCCTGCTCTGTCTTTCGCTTCCTAGAGTTCCCGTTTCCACCACTTTCGGAAAGACCTCTGTTTTCCTCATGCTTTCCTCAGCCTTTATGTATTTGCTTGTCCTTTTTTGGAGCTCAGTCATGCTCTCAGGGGGGATGTTTTACCAACGACATCTGAAAGTAGGTGTTCGTCGTTCCATTCTCCAAGGCTATCATAGCTACTTTATTTTCCAGATCAGGGACATTCAAAGTCTCCTTGGTGAAGCATTTGAGATAATCCCTTAGGTTCTCATTCTTTCCTTGTTTCACTTGCATAAGATATGCAGAGCTTTTATCATGGACTTTTCCACTAACGAATTGATTAATGAAAGCCGTGCTCAATTTCTTGAAAGAGCCAATCAATTTTGCGGGCAATCGGTTATACCATCGTTGAGCCATGCCTCTAAGGGTTTGAGGGAACGCCCTACACTTGAGAGTGTCGCTAGCGGGTTGCAATAATAGTGCATTTGAGAACGTCCTCACATGGTTTGAGGGATCGCCCGTTCCATAGTATGCCTTTATCGTAGGCATCTTAAACTTCCTGGAGACATGAGCATTCATCACCTCCTTAGTGAATGGGGGTGTGGGATCGTCAGGGTCTCCAAGTGGCATCAGGTCTTTGGGATCACCCCTAGGGGTTTCCACCCTCGTAGCTCCTCCAGTTGGGGCATCAGCCCTTTTCCGTCTCCTAGAAGACCTCTCCAAATCAATGAAGGGAATCTCTCCTGAAGTTGGAGGAGGTCGATTCTGATTCCGACTCTGATTCTGTCCTAGTTGCTCTCTTGCTATGTCTTCCTTCAGCTTTCGAATCTTGACCTCATAAGCCTTGATTCTCTCAGCAGCTGTCATTGGGGGTCCATCATGGATTCGTCGAGTACGCCTTACAGGCTCCTTGCTTGGATGTCACCTCCTCGGGGCTTGATCTCGATCATCATCCTCAGATGAAGAATCATCAGTATAAGGACCAGTGTAGTCATAATATCCTTGATCAGGGCCCAAGCCTCTAATGTAAGGAGGGTGATACTGCTCATGTATCTGCAGGGCATGGCCGCTTGGCCCAACACCTCGAGTATTCGGGGGGTAGTTAGGCAAACCATATGCCGGATTAATACTTCTAGGGAGATCTGTGGTGGAGATCTACACCCCCGGAGGTAGTGAACGATTAACAAGGCGAGAGACCACCATCTGAAGAGGGTTGGTCTCCTGGTTTGGATGGACAACCACGGGTAGAGTTCTCTCAGCATGAGGAGTCGTCCCTATAGGTTGAGAAACTTGAGGTTGAGTGGTTGTCTCCGTTGATAGAGGTACATACCCTTGTTCAGTAACGACTGGTGGAACAGATGTGGCGGTGGTAGCCTCAGTTGAGACTGGTGTCCTTCGTGTTTAAACCATGGTTGATGTTGTCTTCCCACAGACCGCGCCAAATGTTGTGGAATAAAAATTAGGGTTGTTAAATTGCGGCTAGGGTTCGTGAGCTTCGTGCTTTAATGGCTGCGCTTGCGTTTCGTGACCTAATTCGGGTCCTCACAAGATGTCTACGTATCTCAGAGTTGAGAATCAAGCCAAGACGTAGTTCTTGGTGTTCGCCCTCGAGGCTATGGCGGCAAGGGCACACCAAGGACGTAGTGACTTGTATGTCCTTATTCGAGGATTAAGCCAAAACGTTAGTGACGTATTGAGCTCTGCCCAAAGACGTAGTTCTGAGAATGCAGGGTCAGGCCCTTTATATAGGCCGTGAGAGCCTTAGAATTATGGAGGATTCAGAGACTTGGTGGGCAAGCCACCACCTTTGAGGAAGGTTCTAGACTCCTTCCTTGTAGGAGTCTGTTTCCATATCGAATTAGGTGCCTTGGAAGCTACTTCTTATCCCAGGGATATTCTAGAACGTTCCTTGTTTCCAGAACGTTCCCAGTTTGTGGATCAGGCCCATGTTAGAAACAAGCTTATATAGGGCGTCCCCGGTTTGGGTTGTTCTTTGGGCTTAATCATTAATTATGAATTTAATGCCAACTAGGGTTTGGGGCCTTATTTATGAGCCAATAAATATTATATTAATTATGTCTTTAGGGACTATTTTTCACCCATATCAGTAACTTATCCGTGATTCGCGCGATTCAAAAATTTTCATTTTAAAATATTGAAAATAGATAATTATTTTTATTATTTTTAAAAAATGATTGGTCTATTAAGAATTATTTTAAAAATTGTATCAAAACAATTTACATTAATTATAAATTTGAAGATACTCTCTTTATATATCTAAAATTTTCATAATCTCAAAAATATCGTAAACATATAAAGTAGCAAATAATACAAACATAGTATTTACTATCAAAAGTTATAATTATTATATATAATAACAATTTTTAAAGCCGGCGTCCCTCTCATAACATACATGTTTCAATAGTAGTGTAAAAATTTATTTAATTAGAATACTAATTTATTTCAACACAATATACTAAACAACGGGTGTATAACTTTTTTATCAATTTACTCTATTAATAAATTGGGTTTTTTCAATTTAATCGATTTGGTCATAAATCATGTGTAATTTATTCATGTGTACATTTAAAAAAACTATTTGTATTATTTTTATTACAGGTGTTAAAGGAAGATTTATATACTTCTATAATTTATTACGATTTCCAAAATCACTAATAATAAAAAGAGAAAACTGGCCTGAGAACAACCTTAGGGAACTCTCCTAAGATTATAATAGATATGTACTTAGTAAGGGCCCCGCAGTGGTATTTTTGTAAATATCAAATTTTTTTAGTGATTAAATAAATACCCTTAAATTTGTATTGAAATTGTTTTAACCTCAGGTAGAACCCCTGAGGTGACCCTCAGACACATCAAACCCTAATAAAAATTGCATGAGAAATTAAGGGTACCCTAATAAATTTTTTTTAAGAAGTTAAGTGTCACCTGTACTATAATTGTCCGAAAAGAAATTGGATTGGTATCCGATAGGGAATAGAAAAGGACGAAATTTAAACAATTTTAGTCGTTATTTTACCTAAAAATAAACATAATTATATATATAATTAAAATTTAATATTGAAATAGTAATTATAATGCTCAAATAAAGCTTTATAATTTTTTAAATAAATTAAATGAAATAAATTTAATACCTATTTATTAGGTATAATTAATGACTAATTAATATGTCATTAAAAATTATTTAATGCAAGAAAAAAATTTAATAAAAAAAATCAAAAATACGAAAAATTCAAGAAAAATATCTTTCACTCTTTTGGTAACATTCCGATCTTCAAACATTATAATATATATAGATACGTTGTCTCGAAAACCGTGTAGAATACATACAATAATTCCTGTTGGACCACAAAGCCCACTTGAAGATATCCAAGTTAGAATATATTAATTGTAAAACCCTTGTAAAGTTATTGGGCTTAGAGGCCTAATTAGATAGTATTAGATGCAAAATTATTATTATTATTATTATTATTATTATTATTTTTTTTTTTTTTTTTTTTTTTTTATTATTATTATTATTAAATTATACACTTTCTACAATTATCAATTCCTATTACAAATCGCATAAAATTAGAGCCGTAAACAAACCGGACATGTTCAGTAAGCTCGTCCGATTCGTCCGAGTTCGGTTAACTCATTCGATAAGCTTACCGAACTCGAGTTCGGACAAGAAAATATGTTCGGTAAGGTTACCGAACATTGTTCAATTCGTTAGAATTTTGTCAGAGTTTGTTAAGAGTTCGTCCGAGTTCAGTTCGTTCGATAAAAACAATAATATTTACAATTTTTTTATTTTTTATTTTTCAAATTATTAATTTATATGTTTTACAATATTATATAGAATTACCGAAGTGTTTGTACTCAGTTCATGTATAGTTCTATTCGGGATGTTCACGAACAGTTTGTGCTCGGTTCGGTTCATTATCAAATTCGAGTTCGGACAAAAAAAATTATCCAATAAGCTTATCGAACATTGTCTGGTTCGTTAAGAATTTGTTCGGATTCATTAAAAGTTCTTCCGAATTAGGTTCGTTTATGGTTCTACATAAAATATATCACTAATGTCTCATATGTTATACAAATACGAAATTTGTTGTTGCGTATCACATACAAATGCAAACCACTTCACCTTTATATAAACGATCTTAGCAATTCTTTTTTTTTTTTTTGTTTTTTTTTGAAAAAATCTGAGCAATTCTTTTATTAATTAAATCGATATTGGAATAGTTGTTATACATCACCCAACCAACTACTTTACGCCAATCCACAATAGTAAATTTTTATTTATAGAGACAAATTATGTTAGTAAATGAAAATATATAAAAATCAATATATTTCCTCATTTATTTTTATATTTTTGCAATTTCCATTGTTCACTTTAATCCTAAAATAAAATTTATGTTTAAAAAGTTATATATTTAGTAATGTCTCATATGAATAGAGGAACCTAATTTATTACTCCTTCTTTAATCGCCGAATTTTCTTTTTGCACTCAATTTAGATATAAATAAAGCATAACTCAATAATTTTTTTAAAAAATTTCTTCGTTTGAATAAAAATTTAGATACTGAATTTTAATTTAGAAAAAGAAAATTGGAAAAATAATTTATTGAGCTATATTTTATTAACTCCTTAAAATTCGTGCAAAAACAATGTGGACAATAAAATTGGAATGGAGGGAGTAATAAATTTTAATTTCATAATATATTTCATATTTAAAAAATAATTGTCATAAGCATATAAGAATTTTAATTAAATTTTACATAGATTAATTTTGAAAAAAATAATATATTATTAAAAGATTTTTTAGTGAAGTATTTCATATTTTAAAAAAAAAACTTTTCATAAATATGTAAGGACATCATTAATCTTTATGGGTTTGTCTAGTGTGTGTCCAAGGGCACATGCTAAGAATCCGTGTTTGATGAGTTGGAAAATTTTGATTGGGGGAGATTTTTTGCATGCAGGGGAGTCCATCATTATTAATGAAATCTCCTTCAATCAAAATTTGACAACTAAGCGAGCACGGATTCTTAGCATGTGCCATTAGACACAAACTAGAAAAACCGAATCTTTATTGTTTTTTATGTGTCTATATGAATATTGTACAGGATATTAAAGTCCAATTAATTTCTGTTCGACGATGTAACTTAGGGGTCATTTGTTAACCCCTGAGCAAGAGGATCTGAAATGGACCATTCTGTATTTTATGTTCAGATTGTGTGAGTGTGGTTTTTGAAATCTGGACCAAGCCCATTTAGTTGGACGACTGCTAGAAAACTGCTGGACGACTCCGGCTTTTATTTCTAGCTGGATGGTTCAAAATGCTTATATTCACTCTACAAATTACCTGCATTCACTTTGCTTTTTTATTATTTTATTATTTTTTAGGTACTTTGGTCTTTGCCAACGTAATTTAATTTTTTATCTTTTAGGAACTTAAAGTATAATTATATAACATATTTTTACAAAATTATGTTTCTGAAAATTAAATTTTTATTGAGAAGAAAAGGAATTTTAAAAGAATTTATGATACTATATTTTACAAGAACCGTAAAATATGTGCCGAAATCCCTGTCCCAAACGTAAATAATTCATTGGGATAGAGGAATTACTATAAAACGATAGCTATGTCTACCAAGTTAAATAAAAAAAATTATACATAAATTAGTTTTTACCTTTCAAAACTATTAAAATTATTTATCTATTTTCCAAGTTTTGAGTTATTATGTTCAAACACAATAACTTTTTATAAAAAAATTATAAAAATACATTTTTTATTTATATTATTCAACCTCATGAATATTAATTAAATATAAGTAATAATTTAAATTAAGAAATAATAATTATCATTTAGAAAATTTAAATGTATCTATCAAACAACATTATTCATCCAGCGCTAAGATTTATCATTCGTTCAGATTTTTAATCATTCAGAAAATTTTCTATTCAGAGTTAACAAATGACCCCTTAGTCTAATTGTATTCCCAAAAACCCCAAATTAGCTCTTGCATGCTACATTTAATTGTTCGGTAAGACCTCCGGTAAATTAAGTCGCAATACTTGTAAAACTTGCTAGCTTTCATAGTAGATTGAGTAAGCAATCAATCATGGATGATTGGAGGTATGCCATAGTTTCGGTTTTGGATAATCTTTTCTTATGTATCATTATTGAACAGCATAGATTCAAATATGTTTCAAATGTGATGTTCTGAAGACATCATAGATTCAAATATGTTTCGATGTTCTGAACTCTTTAATAATGGGAATGTTTGAAAACATGATGCATGCCTAATTAGGTATTCTGATGATTATGGATTGTTTTGAGTGTTAGAATGCATGTTGTTATAAAGGTATGTAATTAGTTAGGGTTAGTACATATTTGTCAAACCTTAAGATTTACAGTGAAATGAACAAGGAAAAGGAAAAGTTTATTAACTCTCATAGTGTTTTACATACTTGAAGAAGAAGATAACAATAACAACTTAAAACGAAAGGCTAATTCTATTCTCCTCTATATAGGACAGATCTGTAACTGAATGACAGCTGTCACCATTAGACTGGTAACGGAATATTCTGTGTTGTAAGTTGGTGAGAGCATATTCTGTTTGCTGGCCTTTGCACCACTTGATGCCTTAAACCCGTTATTGTAAAATAGTGTAGCCCTTGAACTGCATTGGCTTGTATGTTGGTAACATCCCCCCTCAAGTTAGGAGGGAGAAAGAAATTTATAACTCCTAACTTGCCAAGAAGAGTTTGCAGCTGAGAAGAACCCAGAGCTTTGGTAAATAAATCTGAAGGTTGTTGATTAGTAGCCAAGTGAGCAGTAACAATCACACCCTTTTGTAGCTTTTCACGAACAAGATGGCAATCAATCTCGATATGCTTTGTCCGTTCATGATAAACAGGGTTGGCAGCTATGTAAATTGCAGAAATATTATCACAGTGAAGAGTAGTAGGAGAGACTTGAGAAACACCGAGTTCATGAAGTAAAGAACGCAACCAAACTACTTCACAAGTTGTATCAGCCAATGATCTATACTCAGCTTCGGAAGAAGACCTCGAAACTGTTGGTTGTTTCTTACTTTTCCATGAGACTAAAGAACCCCCCTAGAGTAATGCAAAAACCAGTAACTAATCGTCTTGTAATCTTGCAACTGCCCCAATCAGCATTACAAAAAGCAATCAACTGCAAAGATGAAGTAGAAGACAAGAGAATCCCTTGACCACAGGTGCCTTTAAGATATTTCAGAAGTTTAAAAACAGCATGTAAGTGCATAGCCTTTGGAGTTGCCATAAACTGAGATAAGACATGCACAGTATAAGAAATATCAGGTCTAGAGATGATAAGGTAAATCAAACGACCTACAATTCTCCTGTAGATTGAAACATCAGAAATAGTATCAGACTCATCAGGGGTGAAAAGTTGATGGTTTTGTTCCAAAGGAATAGAAGATGTTGTACAATCAAGCATATCAACATCTTTGAGTAAATCCAAAGTATACTTCCTTTGGTTAAGATAAATACCATATGAAGATCTAGCTAATTCCATACCCAAGAAATACTTTAAAGTACCTAAATCCTTTATCTTAAACTGATTGCTCAAGAAGGATTTCACAGTGGCTATCAATTGAGTATCATTTCCAGTTAAGACCATATCATCTACATAGACCAATAAAGAAACTATAGAGGAGCCAACGGTATAAGTAAAAAGATTGTTATCAGTAACAGACTGAGTAAAGCCAAACAATAACAAAGCTGCATACAGTTTCAGAAACCATTGTCTGGGTGCTTGTTTAAGGCCATACAAGGTTTTCTTGAGTTTGCAAGTGAGAACCTGATTAGGATACTTAGCTTCAATCTCAGCAGAAGGAACATAACCCGGTGGTAAAGCCATATAAATATCTTCAGTGAGATCACCATGTAGAAAAGCGTTTGTAACATCCAATTGATCAATAACCCAATTCTTAGCAGCTGCCACAACAAGAAGAACTCGAAAATAAGTCATTTTAGCAATTGGAGCAAAAGTTTCGAAGTAATCCACACCCTCTGTTTGAGTGAAACCTTTTGCCTCAAGTCTGGCCCTATATCTTTCAACCTATCCTGTTGGGAGATATTTAACCTTATAAACCCACTTGCAGTCCACCTGTTTCTGATCAGCTGGTAAAGGCACAATGTCCCAAGTGTCATTAGCTTCAAGAGCTGCAATCTCAGTAGCCATAGCTGCACACCACTCAGGATGAGTAGCAGCTTGCTTATAAGTACAAGGTTCAGAAATTTTAGTCACATTTGCTAAGAAATGAGTATAATCTGAAGAGAAAAGACCATAGTGAAGATCATCAGGAGGAAACACTGAAAGTTGATGAGCCTGTGGATTAATTTGTTTAGGTAAACCAGTATAGTTAGCATACTTTGCTGGAATGGCCTTTGTTCTTACAGGTCGAGTGGAAATAGGAACTGTAACAGAAGAAGAAGCATTTGAAGAAGAATTTGAAAAACAGGGTGGATGAGTAAGAACTTCATCAAAAGAAGTAGAAGTATTGGACATGACTGGATCATCTTCTGACAGTAGAGGAGTAGAGGGAAATAATTGAGAAGGAGTAGAGACTGGTATAGACCTAAATGGAAAAACATGTTCAACAAATTGAACATGTCTGGAAACAAACACCTTTCTGGTGTCTAAATCTAGCAGTCTATATCCTTTTGTACCAAATGGATACCCCAGAAAGACACACTTCAAGGTTCGAGGGGCAAATTTGTCCAGTGGTTTAGGGGCAACAGAAGCATAACATAGAGAACCAAAAACTCTTAAATGACTGTATTTAGGTGAGGTTTGAAAAAGACACTGATAGGGAGTACTACCATTAAGTATAGGTGTTGGAGTCCTATTTATGAGATATGCAGTTGTGAGCAGACAGTCCCCCCAAAAGTGTAAAGGTAAAGCAGCATGAAATCTCAGTGCTCTAGCAATATTTAACAAGTGTCTGTGTTTTCGTTCAACTCTACCATTCTGTTTTGGGGTATATACACAGCTTGTTTGATGGACAATACCTAGAGTTGTTAAAGTTGAAGACAATGATTTGTTTAAAAATTCTATACCATGGTCTGTTCTGAGAACTTTTACAGTTTTATCAAATTGTGTTTTAACATAAGACAGAAAATCTTTAACAAGAGATGGAACTTGAGACTTATCTGAAAACAAAAAAAGCCATGTGGCCCTAGATTTATCTTCAAGAATAGTAAGAAAGTGATTACAATTTCCATTAGTTTTGGTAGCATAAGGCCCCCACAAATCAGCATGAATCAAATCAAATAATTCATGAGAGCAAGAATCACTAACTGGAAATGAAAGTTTAGATTGTTTAGCAAAATGACAAGCATCACAGTCATGAAACTCAGTTTTACAATCAATTGAAATTTGTTTCAAAATAGAAGGAGGTACATGACCTAATCTAGCATGCCAGATATGAGAACTTGGACTACTAACTTGATTACACTCAGAAGAAAACAAAGACTGAGAGGTACTAGATAAAGACAAAGCTTCCCTCTCAGGACTAAAAACATATAGGCCATCCTTGACTCTACCAATCTCTAACTCCCTCTTCAAGGTAGGGCCCAGAAGATAACATGAAGAGGAAGAAAAGAAAGTTGTGAGATTAGTATCTTTCAGCCGTTTAGGAATATATAAAAGATTATGAGTAAAGGTAGGAACACATAATACCTCTCTGAGAATCAAACCAGTAGAAAAATGCACCGTACCAATGTGAGAGACAGTAATTGACTGGCCATTAGGCAAAAGTAACTTGGCATCACAAAGAATAGGATTATCAGGAAGAGACAAATGTGCAGTAATATGATCAGTTGCACCAGAATCTATTATCCAATGAGAAGATATTAGAGAAGCAGAATTGATAGCTAAAGTACCTGCTAGATGAACAGAATTTGCAGAAGGCCAATAATTGTTGTCTGAGGTATCAGTGTTCATAGATTTCATGCTACTCTGAAGCATCTAAAGCAAGTGCTTATACTGTTCTTCAGACAAACCACATCCCTTTCCACCTGAATTTTCAACAGAAGCAGTAGCACCAACAGACACTGCAGTATCACTGGGTTGAACAGTTAGCTGAGAAGCACTAGCAGACTTAGGATAGTTAAATCGAGGTTTGGGCTTTGGTTTGCCATATAACATGTGCCATGAAGGATAACCTACGACACAGAAACAATTATCTCTAGTATGACCTTGCAAGTGACAAAAATCACAAACCACAGATGTATCAGGTTTCTTGGAAAATCCAGCTCCAGAATTAGAAGGAATCACCCCTTTGGACTGAATTTTACCAGGATAAGCACCACGAACATTCAAGGCAACAGTACTAGTGTTCATACCAGATGAATTATGAACATCTCTTTGATATTCATCTTGTAACAACATAGAGTAACACTGACTCAAAGTAGGGATTGGTTTCATCAATAAAATCTGACCTCGAATAGGAGTAAAAACATCATTTAATCCCATTAAAAACTGCATCAACTGAATGTTGAGATCATAGAGATTCAGCTTCAAGTTTATATCACAGGTGCACTTATTACAATCACACTTAGGCTTGGCAGTAAGACTATCTAGTTCATCAATGAATGTTTTATACTTGGTATAATATGCAGAAACAGTCATAGATCCTTGAGAGAGTTGTGAAATCTCTTTTCTCAAACAAAACATCTTAGGCAAATTATTTGAGTGGCAAATTACTTTGAGCATATCTTAGTATAATGAGTGGACAATTAATAGAAGAAACGGTCGAGCTTTATGCTTTGATACCATGTCAAACCTTAAGATTTACAGTGAAATGAACAAGGAAAAGGAAAAGTTTATTAACTCTCATAGTATTTTACATACTTGAAGAAGAAGAAGATAACAATAACAACTTAAAACGAAAGGCTAATTCTATTCTCCTCTATATAGGACAGATCTGTAACTGAATGATAGCTGTCACCATTAGACTGGTAACGGAATATTCTGTGTTGTAAGTTGGTGAGAGCATATTCTGTTTGCTGGCCTTTGCACCACTTGATGCCTTAAACCCGTTATTGTAAAATAGTGTAGCCCTTGAACTGCATTGGCTTGTATGTTGGTAACAATATTAGAAATTTTGTATTACATCATTAATTGCTTACATAATTTTCAATTTTTGATAAACCTTAGTTACAAAAGACTTGTTCCAAATTAATGTTTTGGTGTATTCTCTAATGTATAATTGTTCCCTGTTTTTGATTATCCCCAATTCACAACCGTTAGATCTTCAACTTAAATAGATCATGACCGTTAGATACAACAATACTAAAAGTTGGAGGTCTAAGGTTCGAATCCCGCCAACAATATTTTAATATAAAATTAATACTTAGATTATGTTATATAGAAAGGTTGAAGTTTCGATTCCCACAAACAGAATATTAATTTAGATTTAATACTAAAAATTAATTATACCGTTAGATACAACAATACTAAAAGTTGGAGGTCTAAGGTTCGAATCCCGTCAACAACATTTTAATATAAAATTAATACTTAGACTATGTTATATAGAAAGGTTGAAGTTTCAATTCCCACCAACAGCATATTAATTTAGATTTAATACTAAAAATTAATTATATACAAATGTCTAAAATTTGAATTCTTCCAACATATTAATTGTAATGTTTATAATATTATATATATTAAACTATAAGTAAATTAAAAAAATTAAAAGTAACCCGTTCTTTACACGGACTATAAGCTAGTCATTATTAATACACATATTCATTAAAATTTAATCAAATAAAATAAACGCCAATACAGAATATTTAATAACTTTTTTTTACCTAATTTAGGAACTCTAATTTTTTTCCAAAATGAGTATTCAAACGGGCTACGTGCCTTTGAATGTCCAGAGTACATGTCATCGTAGTTTTATCCTCTAACCAGACCTGGTAAAATGGGGCTGGATTCGAGGAACCGAATCGAAATTTGTGGAACCGAGATCCGAATTTGTGTCCGAATTAAAAAATCTGAAAGTTAATCGAATTCGAAACAATCCGAACCGAACTGAAGTTTGTCCCAAATAGTAAAATCCGATAATGTTCTGAAAAACTGATTTGATCCGATCCGAAAATTATCCGAAACGAAAATTTAACCGAAAATAATTCGAATAATAGATCCGAAAATGAAATGAAACCGATCAAACCCGAATAAAAAATTATCTGAACCGAATATGATTTGAGTTATTAGATTCAATGTAAATCCGAAAATGAAAATACCTGAACCAAATATTGCTAGTACTAGTCAGTTTAGTTGTTTATTGCTAAGATCTCAAATCAAAATAATTTTTTTTTTTTGAAAATTTGGGAACATCAATAAATTAGATATATTTTGAGATCCGTACGGTTGAATTGTCGAGAATTATTTTTAAAAAAATCGAAACAACAGTTCGTGACAAAGCATGAGTTACTAGTATTACTCAATTTAGTTGTTTATTGTTAAAATCTCAAATCAAAATAATTTTTTATTTTTGAAAATTTTAGAACATCAATAAATTATATATATTTAAACATATTTACGTTTGGATCATCGAGAATATTTAAAAAAAAAACGAAATAATAGTCCGTGACACAATTAGTTACTAGTACTAGTCAACTTAGTTATTTATTGTTAAGATCTCAAACCAAAATAATTTTTTATTTTTTGAAAATTTGGGAACATTAATAAATTAGATATATCTTAACATCTGTATGGTTGGATCGTTGAGAATTATTTTAAAAAAATCGAAACAATTGTCTGTGACAAATCACTAGTTACTAGTACTAGTCAATTTAGTTGTTTATTGCTAAGATCTCAAATTAAAATAATTTTTTATTTTTTGAAAATTTGGGAACATCAATAAATTATATATATTTAAACATCTATACGGTTGGATCATCGAAAATAATTTTTAAAAAAAACCGAAACAATAGTCCGTGACAAAACAATAATTACTAGTACTAGTCAATTTAGCCATTTATCGCTAATATCTGAAACCAAAATAATTTTTTATTTTTTGAAAATTTGGGAACATTAATAAATTAGATATATCTTAACATCTGTACGGTTGGATCGTCGAGAATTATTTTTAAAAAGATCTAAACAAAAGTCTGAGACAGCACACTGGTTACTAGTACTAATCAAATTAGTTGTTTATTGCGAAGCTCTCAAAATAAAATAATTTTTAATTTTTTAAAAATTTGGGAACATCAATAAATAGATATATCTTAACATTAGTATGGTTGAATCGTCGAGAATTATTTTTAAAAAATCGAAACAAAATTTTGTGATAAAGCACTAGTTACTAGTATTATTCAATTTAGTTGTTTATTGCGAATATATCAAACCAAAATATTTTTTATTTTTTGAAAATTTGGGAACATTAATAAATTATATATAGTTTAACATCCATACGGTTGGATCGTCAAGAATTATTTTATAAAAAAATCAAAACAAAAGTTCATGACAAAGTACTAGTTATTAGTACCAGTCAATTTAGTTGTTCATTGCTAAGATTTCAAACCAAAATAATTTTTTATTTTTTGATAATCTGGGAACTTCAATAAATTAGATATATCTTAACATCCCTACGGTTGGATCGTCGAGAATTATTTTAAAAAAATAGGAAAAATGATCCGTGACAAAGCACTAGTTACTAATACCTATCAATTTAGTTGTTTATTGGTAAGATCTCAAAACAAAATAATTTTTTATTTTTTGAAAATTTGGAACATCAATAAATTAGATTTATTTTAATATCCGTACGGTTGGATCATCGAGATTTATTTTTAAAAAAATCGAAACAACAACTCATGATAAAGCACTAGTTACGAGTATTATTCAATTTGTTATTTATTACTAATTAAGATCTCAAACCAAAATAGTTTTGTATTTTTTAAAAATTTGGGAAAATCAATAAATTAGATATATCTTAATAAATGCGACCCGAACCGAATTTTACTACATCCAAACAGAATCCGACCCGAAACAGTAAATATCCGAAAAAGAACCGAATCCATTTGATCCGATCTTAATCCAAAATTTATCCGATTTTAATCCGAATTTGACCCGAACCGAATTAGATCCGATCCGAACTAAACATATACCTTAACCGAAAGTGGATCCGAACCGAATCATATCCGATCCGAACCGAATGGGCTCTAAATATATCATAATCGAAAATGGATCCGATCCGAAACCGATTTATTTACCCGATTTGCCAGGTCTAGTTGTAACTGTTGCCTTCAATTAATTTCTGTAATGAATATTCTTTTACTGCTGCGACAGTGCGACCTGCTTCATGCCCCCCACCTTTTTGTTTGCTAAGTAGCCTTTGTTTTTTACCTTTTTTTTTTTCCAAATAACCTGCTCTGTTAGTACTAATTTTGCTGCTGCAATAATAACATTCGGTTATTAATTTTATCATTGCTGCGATGATATGGCACAACTACATATAGTATGACATATTAGGTCAGATTTTTATTAATTTTAAAGCCGAAATTGTATTTATTATAAGCTGAACTTTACCAATGATTTTTTATTCGATTTTGTTTTATAATTTTAAGAATCGCACACAATATTTATTCCAAATCGTTTAAGTAAAAAATGAATCGAATTTCACCTAATTATCCTAATCACACCATTTTCATCCTAATTTGATAAACGGTTTTCCTTTTTTTTTTTTTTTTCAAACTTGATAAATGGTTTGTGGTCTAAATAGTTTTGCGGAATGACATGTTTGTTTTAGAGAACTTGTTTTATCTTTGATTATAATAAACATTTATCCCTGACCGGTCCCTTTATATAATATAAATTATTAATTCTTTCATTGGGATTTTTTGTTACATTAAAGATTTTATGATTGACATTATGTCTAAAATAGGTGTTTCAGGTGTAAAACCGGTCACCTTTCCCCTTTCCCAAATTCAAATTCTCTGATGTCGAGAAATTTGCGGATTACTATTACTAGTACTCGAAAGTCGTTACAACTGATAAGGAAGTGTAAAAAAGTTAGTACTGAAAAAGTTGAACATGATGAAAATCGGAGTCAAAGGCATTGAACATCGTTAGTACAAAACTTGCACAAAATTCTGAATACTTATCCATAATTATCGACAGAGGGTGGATTCAGAGGGTGAATTTAGGCATTAATAAAGAACTTATAATTAATGTAACATGATAATATGGATTATCGTGATTCAGCTGCTGCTCGAAAAAGGGTTAAATGACAGTTAGGTCACTCAACTGACTGAAAACTTTCAGTTGGGTCATCCAACTCAAAAAACTTACAATCAGGTCACATAACAAATAAAAACTTTCAATTAACTCATTAAACACGTTAAAAACTTTCAATCAGGTCATTAAACACGATAAAATCAGGTCATTAAACACATTAAAATCAGGTCATTTAACGTGTAAAATGACTTGATTTAAAGTTTTTATTTGTTACGTGACCTGATTGAAATTTTTTTGAATTGGATGACCCAACTGAAAATTTTCAGTTAGTTGAGTGACCTAACTGCCATTTAACCCGCTCGAAAAATGAAGACCTTGAACAATTTTGTACCAGAGCTGATCAACTCGAAGACACAAGCATCACCCACATTCAGAGAATTGTGCCCTGCAAATCTAGCCCATCCAGCACTAAATGAGCATCGTTCCCATTTCAAATTCAAGTGACCGTAAAGTGGCCAACTTCGTCTTCCCACCTTAAGGATAACTTCAACGTTGTTCACCCATTTCGTATAAACCTCTCGAAAGACCGCTGTTATGTGCTGCCCAAACAAGATAATTAATTACCATTTTCTTGTTTGTAAATGCATAGCAATTCACTTGCATAAAATTGCAAGTATATCTACAATCTATGTGTATTGAATGTTTACCGCGTGAGCTGTTCCGTTGCACGGAAAGGATGAAAAAGGGCTTTTCAGATTTGAAAGCCTTAGCTAAGACAATTGCGCTATTCTCCTTCCCATTTACATTTGCTGAAAAGGCCAGTATACAGACCAATATGTATAATTAGTTCTTCACTGAACACCATTAAATTACGAGAAATGAAAGAATGGGCCGGAGATTGTATATACCTTTTTCATTATGGCAGGGTTCTACACGAGCAGGGTTTGGCCTTGTGCCTAATTGCTTCAGAATGAGTAGCATCATAAATATCAATTTCTTTCTTTTCACTTGGGTTGATTTCACAATATCACGATCAACACTACGACTTAATGGATGGTCTATCTCTACAACACTTTGATCAAATATAAGTACTTCGAATTTAGAATCACCCTTGTACTCGAAAACTAACAAGTACCCGAAACTTAAAGAATAATACTTTGCGAATTTTGGCCCACCATTTTGCAGCCAAACCTCCGTCCTCAGTGGCGGATACAGGAATTTGTAAATGGTGTGTCACCCGTTTACTATATAAAAAAAATTGTGTATTTGAGAAGTATTTTTTGTAATCGCTTTTTGATAAAGAAGTTTGAGATATCTCACGTACTTGGTCTTTTTATTATTTCAATAACAAAGCAAATAAATATTTACCCCAAATAAAAGCAATTGAAACTCAGTTGCACTAAATTCTTAAAAACTCTTACTTTTAATTATTAAATGAGTAATGCTAGAGAACCAAAAAATATCTCCCAAAAATTGTCCCAAATGACGTGACACTTGGTATTTTTTAATTGGGGGTGCATATGTGCACTTTTACAAGGAAAATTACCTACTAAACACATAACACATAAATATTTGGGACAAATTTTGGGTTTCCTAGTATTTTTCTTATTAAATTACAAAAAATTGAATATGAAGAATGGAGGATGGAGATAAACAAGTTGGAGAGATGAAGATGAAATAGAACTTGATATGCATAATACAAAAAAAAAAAAAAAAACTTTTTTTTTCACAAATAATGGTGTGTCACAGGACACACCATGCGTGACCGTAAATCCGCCACTGTCCGTCCTTGTGCTTTTCCAAATCAACAGACCAAACTGAATCATTTGGAGCATTCAGATAAATATGGTTAATAGGATTCTTGTCGAAAATCCTTGCAAACTTTCGGGGAATCAGCTGCACGTTTATATAAGTCCCAAGATCAACTTATAAAGAAAATATTGTGACATATACAGAGTAAAGAGATTATAAGGTACTGATATGCTATAGTATTATAAATACTAGATGATATCACCGTCGAGATAATTTATTTAAAATGATCATTTCTTTATTAAATTTTTATAAGAATTATTTTATTTATTACAAAAAAATACTTTAAAAAATGATAAAGGTACAAAAAAAAACTACATACATTACATCAGAATTCCAATAATTTTAGAAAACACGCGTCTAGAAGAAAGTACAATTAAAACGCGATTTCACTTATTAACAAGATATTAGATGATAACCCGTATGAAGCACAGACCCGAGAAAATTTAATTAAACTTATCATTAATTTTTTTTAAAAAAATTACATTATTTAGAAAGAATTTCTTATTAATAAAGGTCATTTTATATATTATTTATTTAAGAAAATCGAGAAAAAAACTAAATGATATACGTAAATATGTACATGATTATTATAAATACGTTATTTGAGAACTGAATAGAGTTATAATAAAAAAAATTACAATTATAATAGTATTTAACTGTTTTAAAATAGAATAGAATCTTAAGAAATAGGAAGGTAGAACCAAATTTTGGTAGAGAAGTACCATTAAAAATTGATTTTGTTTGTTTTAGATAAGCATGTCATCCTAGATCAACATATGTATTCGTAGTCTTTTTTGATTAAATTGTAATAAAAGAATTATAATCGTAATAGGAATTTTTTTAATTTATTTTATAAAAACAACATAGAATTCTTGGGGTAAGATTCTAGGAGTGAAACCAAAATATGGTACAAATCAAATTTGATACAAAATAGTACATTAAAAAGGGATTTTGCTTATTAATAAAGGTTATAGATATAGATTTTATTTATTACTTATTTAAGGTTATTTTAAGACAATCAAGAAAACAAAACATACATGGTTATGGTTTTAATAGATACGTTACAGTAAAAGAATTATAATTATAACATAATTCCAAACAATTTTTTTAGAAAATAAGATGAATTTTAGGGGAAGTAGAAATTTAGGATAAAACCAAAATAAGGGTGGAATCAAATTTGTTACAAAATACCATTAAACAGAGATTTATTAAAGGTTATAGATTTGTTAGATATTTTGTAAAAGATTGTTTTTGCACTAAGAAATTGTCTAAGATTATTTTAACCAAGTTTGGATACGTATGATCATATTTATATAAATTTAAATTTACATCTATTATTTATAAGAGAAAAATGTTCCTATAGTTAACTTTAGGAGAATTTCCTAAAGTTAACTTTTAAAATTATGCATTTGTTACCTTTTATTTATAAGGGCCCCATAGGGGCATTAATGATATGTCTTTTTATTCAGGAAATTATGTGATGTGTCTTGATTTCACTGGTTAACTTTAGGGAATTCTCCTACAATTAACTATAGGATCATTAAGCCCTATTTATAATAAATAATATAAATATAAAAATGATTAATGAAGAAAACATGATAAATTGTGAAAGGGCATGCCTAACTATATCATTGTACCGCATTTTTTCGTTTGACATCCACTGTAGTTGTGAAATAAAAGACAGTTATAAAAAAGAATAATGTTACTTACTCTAATTAGACTTTACATCATCTCAATACCAAACTTGAGATCTTACATTAAAGTCTTACAAATTAATCCCTAGATATCAATTTTTGAAGAACTGAAAAATAAATAAGTGCATAGTAACCCAAAAGATTTTTACTAACATTCATATTTATAAAAAATTCATATTTTCTAAAAAATTCATATTATTTTCTAAAAAAATTCATAACTTCTAAAAAAATTCATATTTTCTAAAAAAATTCATATTATTTTCTAAAAAAATATTTTCCAAAAGAATTAAAGGTTATCCTAAATTCCCACTTCCCCTAAAATTCATATTATTTTCTAAAAAAATTGTTTAGAATTATGTTATAATTATAATTCTTTTAAAGAATTTATATCACAATGGTGTATGTCAAACGAAAACTGCCGTGCAGTGATGTAGTTAGACATGCCCTTTCACAATTTAACAAATTTTTTTCATTAATTATTTTTATATTAATATTTTTATCATAAATTATTTTTCAGTTTTGAGAACAACACGCATTTAAAATATGCATATATTGAAATTAAAATGTTTATTATAATATAATTAGTCGATAAAATCGTGTTTCTCGATGACATTATAATATTCTTTTTATAAAAATCAGTATAAATTTAATTTATATCATATCATCAATATTAAAATTTTAACTAGTTAACACGGTCCTTTTTCTATTAAATTGTAAAAACGAAGCTACGGACGAATATTTTGTTCAAGAACGGGGGACTTTAAGATTAAATTGTAAAAACGAAGCTACTGACGAATGTGTCCCAACACCTATAATACAAAAAGATATTATTATCCTATTAAAAAGAAACTACTGGTGATATGGGCTAAAAATAGGCCCTAAAGACACATTTAATGTTGCGTTAATTAGACCCAGCTTGGTCCAAATATGAAGCCCATTAATGAGGCCTGGGACCCCTAATTAAATATTAATTTCGTAATTAATATTAAGGGTAATGATCAGCTCAGCAATAAGAGTCAAATAAGGATATAACTCCTGCTTGACTTAGCCTCTAAGGCACCCAATTCAACATGGAAACTAATTCCTACAAGGAAGGAGTCTAGAACCTTCCTCAAGGAGGTGGCTTGCCCACCAAGTCTCCGAATCCTACTATAATTCTAAGGCTCCCGCAGCTTATATAAAGTGCCTAACCCCTCATTCTCAGAACTACGTTGGCTTGATTCTCTAGCAATATAGAGATACGTAGGCATCTTGTGAGGACCGATCAGTCTCGAACGCAAGAACAGCCATTAAAGCTCGAAGCTCACCATCCCTTGTATTTAATACATACAAACCCTAGCCGCAATTTACAAATCCTCGTTTTTATTCCACAACATTTGGCGCCGTCTGTGGGAAGACAACATCAACCATGGTTCAAACACAAAGAACAACACCAGTTGTAACTGAGGCCGTGCCACTCAGCTCTGCTCCACCCCTGACCGAACAGGCTCCCCCAACATCAGGGGCGATCATCCAACAGGCTCCCCCAGCATCAGGGGCGATCATCCAACAGGCTCCCCCAGCATCAGGGGTGATCACCCAGTCTCAAGTTTCTCAACAATCAGGGGCGATTCCCCACGTTGAGAGTACGCTGCCTCAGATCGACCAAGCAGAACGAGGAACCAACCCTCTTCAGATGGTGGTCTCTCCTCTTTTTAATCCTGACAACCCACCACCAGGGGTACAGATCCACACCACGGATCTCCCCTTGAATACTGACCCGAGGTATGGTCTGCCTAACCACCCTCTAGCTGCTCGGGGAGCAGGGCCAAGCGGACATGCCATGAAAATACAGGATCCATCCTATATTAGAGGATTGGGTCCATATCAGGACGACTACTCTGGCCCCTATTCTGATGATTCGTCATCTGAGGATGATGATCATGATGAACATTCAAGGAGGCGACGTGTTAGCAGAGAACCTCGAGCGAGGACCCAAGGAATCCATGATGGACCTCCACAAACGGCTGAGGAGAGGATTAAGGCTCATGAGGCTGAGATCCAAAGGCTAAAGGATGACATAGCAAGGGAACAGGCAAGACAGAGTCTGATTCGACCCCCTCCAATCTCAGGAAGGATTCCCGTTATAGATTTGGAGAGGTCCTCAAGAAGACAGAAGAGGGCTGATGTCCCAACAAGAGAAGCTACGTGGGTGGAAACCCCCAGGAGTAACCCCAAGGATCTCATGCCACTTGGAGATCCTGATGATCCCACACCCCCGTTTACTGAGGAGGTGATGAATGCTCATATTTCTAGGAAGTTTAAGATGCCGACAATTAAGGCTTATGATGGAACGGGTGATCCCGCAAATCACGTCAGGACGTTCTCGAACGCACTGCTGCTGCAGCCTTCAAGTGATGCCCTAAAGTGCAGAGCTTTCCCCCAAACCCTGTCTGGCATGGCTCAGAGATGGTATAGCCGATTGCCTGCGAACTCTATTGGCTCTTTTAAGGAGTTGAGTGCCGCTTTCGTTAGCCAATTCATTAGCGGAAGGGTGCATGAGAAGAGTTCCGCATCTCTTATATATGTAGTGCAAGGAAAGAATGAAAATATGAGGGATTACCTCAAGCGATTCACTAAGGAGACCCTGAATATCACTGATTTGGAAAATAAGGTGGCAATGGTAGCCCTGGAACACGGAACCACTGACCTCTTCTTCAAGACATCATTGGCGAAGCATCCCCCTGAGAACATGGCTGAGCTCCAACGAAGGGCTGATAAGTATATTAAAGCTGAGGATAGCTTGAAGAAAGAAACCACCGTAGGTGGAGGAGGAGGTAACAATGACTCCAAGAAGCGAAAGCAAGACCAGGACTATGATGATCAAGAGTATGATGCTAGGGACAAGTATCCCCGAACTAGCGAGGACTCCGACTCTGCCCCTAAGAAGAACCAAGGGTCAAGGTTCACTGAGTATGCAAGGTTGAATACTCCTAGGAGTCGAATCTTGTTGGACATTGAGAATGATAAGGATTTCAGATGGCTGAAGCCACTCAGGGGTGATCCCGCAAAGAGAAACCAGAATCAGTATTGTAGATTCCATAGAGACGTGGGGCATGACACTGACGATTGCAACCAACTCAAAGATGAGATCGAGTTTTTGATCCGTAGAGGGAAGCTGAGGCACTTCACTAAGGGTGAAGACCGTGGTAATCAGAGAAGAGACTATAATAGAAGGGATGACGATCAAGATCGCAACCCACAGCCCCGAGGGCCAGTAGTCAACATGATCTCAAGAGGCCCAACTGCGGCCGGGACAACTAGGAACTCTCGAAAGGCTTATGCCCGAGAGGTGTTACACATCGTGGGAGAGGCCCCGAAGCGTGCAAAAATTGAGGTAGCGGTTAGTTTTGATGACTCAGACTTGGAAGGGGTGAAGTTCCCCCATGACGACCCGTTGGTCATAACTCCTGTGATTGGAAACTCGGAGGTGAAGCGAGTCTTGATAGAATATGGAGCTTCCGTTGACATTCTATTTCATGATGCATTTGTGAAGATGGGATACACTGATTCTCAGTTGACCCCCAATAACATGCCTATATATGGATTCTGGAGTAGAATCCAAAGTTGAAGGGACTATTCAGCTGCCTGTAACTATCGGGCAAGAGCCCAAGGAGGCCACTCAGATGTTGAACTTCCTCGTAATCAAGGCGGCTTCAACGTACAACGCTATCCTTGGAAGGACTGGACTTCATGCATTCAAGGCTGTTGCCTCAACCTATCATGTGAAGATCAAGTTCCCTACCAGGAATGGTGTTGGAGAACATAAAGGTGATCAGAAGATGGCACGAAGCTGTTATGTAGCCTCGTTAAGGCCTGATGGAGTTGGGGGCAGGTCCTTCCGATTGAAGACATGGATGTCCACAATGGTAAGGAACACAAAGAAAGGTCAGCAGAGGACATCACACAGAAGCCTCGGACAACCATTAAGGCTAAGGCGTTAACTGACTTTGTGGTTGAGTGTACCATTGGCAACCAAGAAGTCGGGGGGCAGGAGGTAGTACCCCAAGCAGGAAGTGAACTTCAGAATAAGAATGAGGAGACCAGAAGGAGTGGCGGATGCTCTATTTTGATGGAGCATCAAAAACAAAATCAAGTGGTGCAGGCCTAGTTTTGCAAAACCCCGATTGGGCTTAAGTTATCCTAGTAGGACTTAGCTTCATATTTATATAGTAGAAGTAGAAATAAGGTTCATTAAAACCATTGCAGAGCATGTTGCTCCGAGTAAGACAGTAGTACTCTATGTAAGGGTTGAACCCATTTCAAGTTATTAAAGCAAGTTTGTTTTCCATTCATTGATTGTGATTTTATTTATGTGCCGAGCACCTGATGTGTGAGTCAAAGAAGACCAAGTACCGAAAATAAAAGAATACACGAATGAAAACAAACGAATGCATACCCCGAATGGTAGAGTTAGGTTACAGCAGATAAGAGTTTAAGTCCTTGAAGGACCCTGGATAAAGACAAACGTTGAAGTCCTGATGGAACACCCGCTGAAGAAACATATTGCATAGCATGAAAGCCAATGGAAGGCTCATCAAGTGGGCAATCTAACTAAAAGAATTTGATGTTAAGCCTAGTACGACCATCAAAGCTCAGGCTCTAGCTGACTTCGTGGTTGAATATACCATTGACAACCAAGAAGTCGGGGGGCAGGAGGTAATAGACCAGGAAGGTCAGCAAGGTGAGAAACCCCTGGAAGAGAAGAAGGAATATTGGATGCTCTATTTTGATGGGGCATCAAAAACAAAAAGCTCTATTTTCATGGGGCATCTAGAACAAAAACCAGTGGTGCAGGTTAAGTTCTGCAAAGCCCCGATGGGTTCACACTCGAGTATGCCTTGAAGTTGGACTTCCAAACAACCTACAACGAGGCGGAGTATGAAGCTCTGATAGCCGACCTAGACTGACAAGAGCCCTGAGGGTCAAGAACCTGAAAGTCTGTGGAGATTCAAAGTTGGTAGTCTCACAAGTCAATGGAGAGTTTGAAGTTAGAGAAAAAAATATTGCCAAATACTTGAGGATTGTGAAAGCTGTGATAGCCCAGTTAGATGAGTGCCAGGTATATCCCAAGGGAGGAGAATACAAAGGTCGATGCCTTATCTCAATTCAAGGGTCGAGACCCATTCTGGGAGCGTCTACTTCCAAGTCCTGAAGACCCCCACCATCGATTCGAAGTTGGTGGCACCGTTTGATGTAGGAAGCTATCAGATAGACCCTATCAAAGCTCATCTTAAGACTGGTTGGCTCCTTGATATTTCCTTGAAAGCACGGAAACTGTCTGTGAGAGTGTTAAGATACGCATTGATTGAAGGTCTCCTCTATAAGAGGTCCATTGTCATTACATACTTAAAGTCTTGAATTTCAAATCCCGACACAGAATTTAAGCCTTGATGGCCAACAAGGAAGTCTGTCTCCAATCGAGCTTGTCATTAGAAATTAAGAGCCGCCAGCCAAAATTGAAACTTAAGCAAGGTCCTATGAGTATAAGAAGAAGGTTGAAATCCTGATAGAGGGTTGACAACCAGCCAAGGCACACCAGACTTGAAGTCAAGTGCTCAGTGGCAAGTGAACTTCTTGAACGATCAACCGAGAAGCAAGACCTCCACTATATGAAGCAAGGGGGCAAAAACTAAGGGACTCCATCATTTCAACATCTTAGAATGAGAATTAAAGGTTGAATGGTTGATGATAACCAACAACCACGAATGAATTCTCGTTTTCGAATCAAGGACTCAGCAAACGAATTAAGGCCCTGAAGGTCACGAAGGCTAAGAAACGGGTCGTTTCAAGGTTCCGCAGGAATCTCAATAATTCGAAAATAATAAGGCTGGGAGCCCGACAAAAGCCAAAGAAACGGTCCATAAATGAAAATTGGCCCAAAGGATAGGAGCCTAGAACACCAACGCCCAAGAAGCTAAATCTCCTAGGCGTTGGATCAAATAAAGCCTCCTTGGCGGGGATACCCACGCCAAGGCTGGAGTAACAAATGAAGGATATTAAAGTACCCACGCTAAGAAGACTTAAAATCATAAGACAAGGTATCAGAAAGTGCCTCATTGGCGGGGGTACCCACGCCAAGGTTGTACGAATTGAGGGTGAAAAATTACCCACGATCAGGAAGCCATATCTCCTAGACGTGGTTGGCAAAAACATCTCCTAGGCGGGGATACCCACGCCTAGAGTGGTTGTACAAATGAAGGGGATGCAAGCACCCACGGTCAGGAAGCCAAATCTCCTAAGCGTTGGATTAATTAAGGCCTCCTTGGCGGGGATACCCACGCCAAGGCTGGAGTAACAAATGAAAGGGATGTAAACACCCACGCTCAGGAAGCCATATCACCTAAGTGCAGTTAGAAGATTGTCCTCCTTGGCGGGGATACCAACGCCCAGAGCATCTCTACAAAATCAATTGGATAAATTACCCCCGCCCAGGAAGCCAAATTTCCTGGGCGTGCTTTAAGAAAAAGCCTCCTAGGCGGGGGTACCCACGCCAAGAGCTCTTCTCCAAACGAGATGCCATTTTTCGGAAATTAAAAAAGGAATAAAATCCTTAAAATTTTTGAAAATTGGCTAGAAATGATGATAAAAATAGGTAAAAGTACCTATTAAATCAAGAAAAAATAAAGAAATAATTTATAAAATTATTTTTGAGGCATGAGGCCCAATATATTATTTTTGATAAAAATTATCGAAAATAAAATGTATAAAATCAAAAAAAAAAAAAAAATCAAGCACGCCACCCATGCTTTTCTCCTGGGCGTGGAAAACAAATGGGGCTGCTGCGCGGGTGTACCCCCGCCAAACCTCTATCACGAGGTGAAATGGCAAAAGTGCTGTTAGACATCCTAAGTTTTGTCAATGTAACAAAGGGCCCCCTAAAGTTTTAAAGTTTACAAATTCTTCCTTAAAGTTTGAAAATTGACAAAATAATCCTTTTATAATTACGAAAAATACCTGTGGGTACATAAAAATTTCTAAATTATTAGGAATAATTACGAAAAATACCTGAGGGTACATAAAAATTCTTAAATTATTAGAAATAATTAAGAAAAATACCTGTGGGTACATAAAAATTCCTAAATTATTAGGAATAATTAAGAAAAATACCTTTGGGTACATAAAAATTCCTAAATTATTAGGAATAATTACGAAAAATACCTTTGGGTACATAAAAATTTCTAATTTATTAGGAATAATTAAGAAAAATACCTGTGGGTACATAAAAATTTCTAAATTATTAGGAATAATTACGAAAAATACCTGAGGGTACATAAAAATTCCTAAATTATTAGGAATAATTAAGAAAAATACATGTGGGTACATAAAAATTCCTAAATTATTAGGAATAATTAAGAAAAATACCTGTGGGTACATAAATATTCTTAAATTATTAGGAATAATACCTGTGGGTACATAAAAATTCCTTAATTATTTAGGAGTAATTACGAAAAATACCTGTAGGTATATAAAAATTCCAAAATTATTAGGAATACTTACGAAAAATACCTGTGGGTACGTAAAAATTCCTAAATAATTAGGAAAAGTACGGAAAAATACGAAAAAAATTATAGAAATATTTTCTCGACAAATTGAGCAATACTTTATGCTAATAATGCATAAAATCTCTATGAAAGTGTCGAAATTGTTAAAAGCAAGCACAAATTAAAGCCTCGAATAAGGCCAATCGTCGTAAATGTGTAGGTCGCTCCACACTTTACAATCAAGACGATACTCGTGAAATACTAGTGTAAACCAAAATTCCCATATAAGGGTAGGAAAATTAAGAAGTCCTAGGTAAGGGATAAAAATGACCCCGAGTCTCGATTAAGGCAAATATAACTTCTACGAAAACCTGATCAGTTTTCCTAGAAGTTGGGGGGCAAATGATATGGGCTAAAAATAAGCCCTAAAGATACATTTAATGTTGCGTTAATTAGACCCAGCTTGGTCCAAATATGAAGCCCATTAATGAGGCCTGGGACCCCTAATTAAATATTAATTTCGTAATTAATATTAAGGGTAATGATCAGCTCAGTAATAAGAGTTAAATAAGGATATAACTCATGCTTGACTTAGCCTCTAAGGCACCCAATTCAACATGGAAACTGATTCCTACAAGAAAGGAGTCTAGAACCTTCCTCAAGGAGGTGGCTTGCCCACCAAGTCTCCGAACCCTACCATAATTCTAAGGCTCCCGCAGCCTATATAAAGTTCCTGACCCCTCATTCTCAGAACTACGTTGGCTTGATTCTCTAGCAATACAGAGATACGTAGGCATCTTGTGAGGACCGATCAGTCTCGAACACAAGAACAGCCATTAAAGTTCGAAGCTCACCATCCCTTGTATTTAATACATACAAACCCTAGCCGCAATTTACAAACCCTCGTTTTTATTCCACAACAACTGGATTTGTACTGGTACATACTAAAACCATCCCCATGATTTTTTTATATATTCTGAGATATTTGTACATTTTTTTTTTATATTCTGAGATATTTGTACATATCGAATTTAAAAATATAGAACGAAATTTATCAATGACAAATCAACCAAATTATTGAAGAAGCAATCGTTATGGACATTGTTATTTTCGCTTGGAAGGGAGGAAATTAAATTTTATGTTAGATCATCAAAATATATAAATATGAAACTCCGTTTTTTTAATTCTACATGTTAAAGGATATTTTACTTTGATTTGGTTATCAATTTAAACTCTTAATCTTCTTAAATTCATCTTCTCTACAAATTTGAACATATAATTTTAATTGAAATGTGATAATAAGGTATCAACCAAAATATTTTTATCTAATTTATATCTTCAAGCATATTTAACTCTGCAAATGGAGCCTTCCATCCTTCCTAATTATAGCTTTGGTGCTTTGCTCGATCAAATTTAGCATAGGACAGAACTTGCCCTCGCCAAGAAAATACTGAAATTTCCAATTCTTGTCTCCATTACATGCAGAAGCTGTATCAAGAGAGCCAAAGATTGATTTCATGGTAACGTAGGTACAAGGTACAACTGTGATTGAAAGTTGAAACTTAAAGGACATATCTATGACTACTGATTCCTTATATTAGCCTCAAATGTTGCTCGAACATGAACCTTAAACAATTTTCTAGAGGGGTTGATCAGCTCAAACACACAAACATCACCTACATTCAGTGAATTGTCTCGTGCAAATTCAGCCCATCCACGAGTAAAAGCACACCGTTTGGTATTCGAATTCAAACGACAATACACTTGCCAAGATCTACTTCCAACTTTCAACACAACTTCGACATTGTTCATCCACTTTTTATAAGTCTCTTCGAAACTCTTCGTTATATGCTGCCAAAATAGAAATTGATCATTTCTTATATATAAAAAAAAAATTAACAATTTTAGAAACAATGAAAATTAAATTTTTAATAAGATTGTAACAATTATATATTAGCAGCAGAAGTATATCTATGTGGAATATTTACCACATCAGTCGTTCCTTTGACATGTGAAGGTTGCACAGAAACAATAAAATACGGGTTTTCCAACTTAAAAGCCTTAGACGAGGTTAATGCATCAATCGTCTTCACATTGCATGCCGAAGCACCATGTACATTTGCTGAAAAATGCCAACTCACAAAAACCGATTTGTATATTAATCTTTTTTCATTAACCAGTCAAAATGCATATTAGTCCTTTATTGCATACAGTAACGAAAACTAAAGAAAACAAGTACATATATCTACCTTTTTCATGCAGCATTTGCTGGCCTTCATGGAAAGGTTCTACACAAGAAGAGCTTGCTCTCATCTTCTTCAGAGGCCTAATTACATCCGAAACAGTTGTAACATTCATATCATTTTCTCTCTTCTCCGCTTGGGTCGATTTCAGAAAATTAGGACCGGCACTACAAGTTGATGGATAGTCTATCTCTACAGCACTTGGGCCAAATATAACTACTTTAAATTTAGAATCTCCCTGGTACTCGAAAACCAAAAGGTAACCAAAACGTATGGAATAAAACTTTGCAAATTCCGGCCAACCATTTTGCAACCAAACCTCTCCTTTGTGTTTTTCTAAATCAATCGACCAAACTGAACCACTTGTAGCACTCAAATGAATACGATTATCAAGGTTCTTCCCGAATTTGTTTACAAATTTTTCGGGAATCATCTGCACACAAATATGAGTCGAAAGATTAACTTGCACTAGATTGCATAATAATTAACAATACAAAAAACAGAGAGAAATAACAGAGTATAATATACAGAGATATGTTAGTCCTATAGAATTGCATCTTTAAAAAGGTTTTGGAATTCTTACAAGTTTAGAATGTGAGCCAATGTCAGCAAGTACAATCTTGAAAAACTGGAATGATTTGGCCATGCTAAGCTTACCTGCTGTGTGGAACTAGCATGTCTCGAATTTGGAGTGAAATATTTAAAGCCTGGATAAGTGTAGAGGGGACTGTTGGAAATTGAAACATCAAAAATCAAGGGGACCTGGAAAATTTTCCGTTACTTTATTTGAAAGTGTAGCCTATCATAATTGCTTTTATCCTCTGCTATTTACTACTCTGACTATGACTAGTTGGAAATATCACTATATATCTGCATTATTGTCAAATTTCACTAGACAGTATCTACTATAATTTTCATGGTTGGGTATTGGACCAACTTTCAAAGCACTCGTTTTCAACTTTTGATCACTAGATTAAAATTGATTTAATTTTATTTTCTATTTTAAAGGATTATTAATATAAGTATGTGTTGGTTTTTACAACTTTAATTTTGTTCATTCATTCACTAATAGATAAATACTAGTGTAATACTCCACCACATAGTTTTGCATGTGTCTAATATTATAAACAACACATACTTGGAGTATTATTTAATTATAATATTAGAAAATAGGAAATTAAAATAATATTAATAAACTTATTATTTTACTAGTATAAAATTTTTGATCACCGGATTAAACTTGATTTAATCCAAGTGTTAATCCAAGTGAACGAATAGGAAAAACTATGTATTTTTCATATTGCTTACATCTTTTAAAAATCAATAAATTTACAATGTTTAATATTCATTTATAATTTTTTTCCTTTATCCATAATTATTCAAGTTATAATGTGCATGCATGCAAAGCAAAAAATTAAAATAATCCTAGATTAAGTATGTGTTGGTTATAATTTTCAATATGATGATTTTAATTTCTTTTTTGCATACATACACAGTATTACTTAAATAATTTTGGATATGGGAAAAAATTATAAATGAATACTAGCATTTTACCCGTGCTACCGAAAACACAATTTCAAAATTTCGAAATAGTTACAAAAATATATATTGTATCAAAAAATAAATTATTTTTTTATATTTTGTTTTGAGAGTAACGAATCCGATGTGCATCTCAAATAACTTTCCTCAAATTATGTGTAATTGTATGGACGCGTGTTAAACGATTTTGAAAAACTGTGTATATAAAAAAAAGATTAATATCACAACACATTCATTTGATATATGATAAAATTTACCTGAGATACATATCCATTTTCTTATTCCCTTTTATTTTTTACCCAAATAAATTAACGACATTTTATGCTATTTTTACAGAAAGTTTGGTTCAATATAATCATGTTTTGATGATCATGCGTAGAGAACAATGAAAACATAATTATCAATAGAAAAATAAATCAAATACATATTTTTCATTCTATAATTGCAAATAAAATAGGAAATGAGCAATTCTAGAGGTCCAAAAAAAATTTCCAAAAAAAATCCCAAAGAGTGAGTTGTCATACTTTGATTGGTTAGCGTTCTACCCGTGCTACACACCGAATGATAATAATTAATATAAACATATTACTTTAATCATTATTTATATAAAAAGAAGAAGATAATTTCATTAAAATTTAAGTATTAAATTATCGTCAATTTATGCCAAATGCATTAATATTATTATTATCAAACAATTATCATAACATTCACATCTCCGCTCAAACATTCTAAGCCCCTCTTTATTGTTTTTTATAATTTTATTTTTCATTTGATTTCTCTCATTTTTAGAATCTTTCAACCTAGTTCTTAAGTTTTTTATCCATATTTTAAGTTTTGTTATTTTGAAAAATTGGTATATTTAAATGTGCAGAGTGCAGTACAATGGGTTTCTATATATTTTATTATATTAATATTTAAAATATTTGCATGGGTCGCGATCAATTTTTTGAATAGTATTAAAAGTTCATAAACACTTATTTCTAACAACCGTTATAAATCATTAGATTGTCTCTCAAAAAGAGGTTGCAGCGATATGAAAAATGATCACTACTGTGCAAGATCAATAAAACGAACATAATTATGATAAGCAATACTTTTATCTAATCTAGTTTCCTATGTGTTTGTTCCATATTTTTTTTTTACAAATTTTATGTTCATTTATTAGTAAATTGATTTACTATAGAAAAATAAACATTATCAATTAACCAAACAAATCCAATATATCTCATTCTTTGAGTTAGATATGACTGTTAGAGTTTATGGTGATAGCCATCAGCTTGTTTTTAATGATAAGTTAAAATGTGTATATTCAGTTTGGGAGTTTATATGTTGAATTTTGTATTCTTTTCTATCAGAATATGGTATATTAAATATTAGTTTTTTTAACCCATAAATAAAGAAGGAAAATTAATTCGATATGATGGTACCCAATTCGAACCATAGAATTTTAGATATACCGAACCCGAATTTTGGAATTTAGGTTTACAAAAAAATTTCATTTTTGTGTATAAAAAGATTTTTTTTTACATATTTTAAATTTTACTTACTATGTTAATTCGTATATTATGTTATATTTGACTACTTAAGTTAATCATTTTAATTTTTAATTTTTGTATAAATATAATTAATATTTTTTTTGTGTAGCAATTATTTTAATTTTGACTACATTATTACTAATTTTGGATACCCAAAAAAATCAAATCTAATCTGAAATCCGACGAATTTGGTTTCGGTTATTGAGTTTTGGATTTGAAAATGAGTATCACCTATCTTTTTTCTATTTGACTAACATGTTAAAATAGAAAATTGTACATGAAACTAAAATAAAATGTGTAATGTATAAATACGTAATCACATTATTATATATGTGTCCTTGTAATTTGATTATCGGGTTAAAATATATGAAATTCATTTTCATTTAACAGTGAGTATTTTTTCCGACATATATTAAAAGAAAGCGCTTATGTAGATCTGGAAAATCGTTTTTGTTGTGTAAATTCATGCCATGTGTCTTTGGGGTCTTGCATGAAAATGACATAAAATTATTTTGTGTACCCAAAATTCGAACACAAAATGCTACTAAACTACGTTTTTTTTACACGAAACGAAAATAATACGCGAAAATAAAAATATGACAATTACATGTAATGTTACTCTTTGCCCAAATTATATAAGTATGTTACTATATAATTGAAAACAACATTGAAATGCTACAAAATAAAACTAAGAATAGAGTACATAAAAAAGAATCCCCTCTTTTTTTAATTTTGTTTGTTGTTAATAAATATCTCTGTTTGATTAAAATCTATCTACCAAGTTATTAAATTTTTTTACCTATATTTAAGGTTTAGTATTAAAAAATACTAAGCTAAAGTTTAGGGATTGATATCTGCGTTTTGGTTGATGATAAGCCCATTTTATTGTTTTTCTTAATTTTGCTTTGTTTTTCAATAAATATCTCTCTTTATTGATAGTCTAGTACCACGTTGGTAAGTTTTATCTACTGATATATTGGATTAATGATAACTCCCGTTTCTTTTCCTTATTTTTTTTTTTTGATTTTCAATAAATATATCTCTTTATTGAGAGTCTAGTATCCCGTTAGTGAATTTTAACTATCCATATATTGGGTTTTGTTCTTTCTCTTAAAGTTCCTTTATTTTGGCATATAGGATCTTAAATCTACATGATTTTTTATATTGGTTTATTGATTTGGAATTTGGATAGTATAGAATCGCAATTATGGTTAGTTGTTCGAACACGTTCTCACAAATCACATAATGTATTTCCCTCACGATTAGAATAAATTGTTGGATTATTTCGCCAGAAAGACTATATATTTCAAGATCTTATCAACGATTGTAGTTTGGATTAAGAAAACCTTGTTACCTTGATATGATCTATTTTAATCCGTGTTTGTCTAATATAGATTATTTTTTAAGATGTATGATATTTTATTGATAAATTATTTACCTATAAAAATAGTGATTTAGAAGAAAATTTGAATGATTATTTGTGTAGATGACATATTCCCTTTTGTTGATAAATAGATTATCTATAAAAAAATAGTTATTTATTAGAATTTTTGCGTAGAGTTGACTATTTTGCTATGAAATATCAAAAAAATAGTGATTTTAATAATATGTTTAAGAGTGATTTTGTCCAAAACTCTGGTAGTCAGTAATCTGGTCTTCAGTACGACAAAATAAATAAGAACCGTTAGATCATAAAATAAATAGATGAAAAACGTTTGATCCAACACAATAAATATTTTGTATTTTAACATGTAAACTAAAAATTGTATTTATATTAAAATACGAAAAAGTGTATGTCAATGATTTAAATCATATATAATTTGGTTTTCTACATTGAATAAGATTATCAATGTAGGTCTTCTACACTGAATAAGATTAATGTAAAAATTCGTAATTATTTTTTTTCTTGAGATTCTAAGTGTTTCCATTTCGATAATAATTGTTAAATCATCACTAAATTACGGATAATTTTAAAAGTTTCGCATGGGCTGTAAAATCATCCAAATCTGATTTTTAGATCTTGATATAGAGCCCAAATAGTAAATATGAACTTTTTTTAATATTAGTAAAAAAACAAATAAAATTCATTTGTATCCTTTTTTAATTATATCATTTTCATGTTATAATTTTCCTTTTAAAATATAATTCTAATACAATCTTTTAGATCGCAAAATAAATAGATGAAAAATGTTGGATATAACATAATAAATATTTTATATTTTAACATGTAAACTAAAAAGTGTATTGATATTGAAATACGAAAAAGTGTATGTCAATGATTTAAATCATATATAATTTGTTTTTCTACATTGAATAAGATTATCAATGTAGGGTCTTCTACAATAGATAGGATTAATGTAAAACTTTGTAATTATATTTTTTTTGAGATTCCGAGTGTTTCCATTTCGATAATAATTGTTAAATCATTACTAAATTAAGGATAATTTTATGAGCTTCGCGTGGGCTATAAACTCATCCAAATATGATTTATAGATCTCGAAATACATCTCAAATAGTACATATGAACTTTTTTAATATTAATAAAAAAATAAAAATAAATAAATTGTATACCTTTTTAATGATATATTTTTCATATTATAATTTCCTTTTAAAATTCAATTCTAATACAAACTTTTTTAATATATCCTTTTTAGATTATAATTTTCTTTTTAATAAGATATAATTTTGATCGTCTATTTAAAAAAATATTAGATTCAACGGTTGTAATTATTTTGGTAGTACAGTGACCAAAATTATGAAAAATATCCATTTTACGCTTATTATATATAAGGATATAATATTTGTATAATCCTAATTGATTTTAATTTAAAACACTATTTATTATAAATATTTTTTGACATTAAAAAAGTATATAATATATGGATATGTTAAATCAAGTCGTTACTATATTTAAATTAGAATTGTTAACTAACCGTTGTTAGTATAATAGGATGAGAATGATAAATAAGAAATTTTTTAATATAATATGATTGGTCTAAAATTTAGGAATGATTTCTGATTGAATTAAAAAAAAGGAACGATTTCTGATTGGTCCTAAAATAATTCAAAATTTTCTGATTGGCTGACTGCATCTAACTTTATACCTGGGTAGACTCAGGTATTATAATAAAGGATATCATGATTGATTTCAAATTAAAATATTAATTTTTTAGTAATTTTTTATTTAAAAAATATGTATTTATGGATATGTAAATATTAAAAGATATGTCTTTATGGATATGTCTAATATGATAATTATTGTATTTAAATTAAAAGTGTTAAATAAACATGATTAATGAGGTAGGGTGAAATTGTAAATAAGGAAAATATGTATTTATGGATATGTAAATATTAAAAATATGTATTTATGGATATGTCTAATAAAATCATTATTGTATTTAAATTAGAAGTGTTAACTAATCATGATTAATGAGGTACGGTGAAATTGTAAATAAGGAAAACTCTTATGTAACATGATTGGTCTAAAAATTGATAGTTTTCTAATTGGTTAACTGAAGATTAGACACTGTAATTTTTTAAAAGATGTAAGCAATATGAAAAATATATAATTTTTCCTATTGGTTCACTTATCATTTGCGATCGAGCACTATTTCTTGATTATGCAAGCTTTTTTGTTTACCTGAATAAAAGCCTCGTTTAGTGATTTCTCTAGAGATTCATATGCAAGGAGAAGCCCGTGCTCCAGATTATAAGAGCTTTCTGTAAATTATCAAGATCTCTCCAGAAATCATCCTTTTTCTGTATCTAAAACTTTCTAATTGCTCATTTCATCTAATGCGAGCAAAAGTATTTTAGCCGGCAAAGTTCACTGGCTCTTTTTAACAAGAGCTAAGGTCGCGAATATCAACTTCTTCATTTTTTATTTGTACTGTCAAGGTTGATTCTTTCTTGCAAGACTTCGCAAACTTAAGAATTTAATTTCTTTCAACTAGTTCTTCTACTTACCCCATATTTTGCTCAACCACCGCAAGGTTCTTGTCAGATTATCTATTTGAGCAACCACTGTTTTCTCTTTAGTCCAATAATTATCTTTATAATTCCAATAGAAAGCTCATTGTTGTCAAACATGGTTGTCTCGTGGGTCTGAGTAGAAGGCTCTTCGCTATCAGACATGGTTGTGGTTTAGAGAAAACATACTAGGGTAGATGATGAGCGTGAATGTGAGAATCTCTTCAATGCTCTGATACGATGTTTGATAATGATAATCAAAGGAGTTTCATAATGAAGAGAAAAGAACTAACGGAACTACATGTTTCTGTTGAAACTAAGAGAGAAGAAAGCAAAGAGTATTCAAATGTATGTTTACAAAGTTCATTACAAAGCCATATTTATAGCTCAACTAAGCATCAAACTGAATGATTAACACCAAGAAAACAGGTTGGTGCAAACACAAAAAGAAAGCATCTACACCTAACACACCAACTCAACTATCATTTTGTTCTACTACTTTTATTAAAGAAATCCCCCAAAGAGAACGTGCAGAAAACTTTTGCTTAAACAAACCAACATTTTCCTTTTCTAATATTATTAACTTCAAATAATGGTACTCCGACGTGTATTATATAAATTTGTGAGCTCTAAAGATTGCAACTTACTGCTTTGTTCTCCCACAAGCTGCACAGCATCTCCATCACCATGTACGACTGCAGGGCAGCTTCTTCGTTAGCTTTGACTGCGGATGAGGTTCCCAGGATTGATTAAAAAATTCTTGGAAAAGACTGTGCAACCAACTATAAGGAATTTATATATCTGTTTGCTAACTAACTGTTCAAGAATATTTTGTAAAAATCCATGATCTTTGTTTTCCGCTTATTAAAAAAATAAATTAGCTGCAACTGTTTTAGAAATTGAATATAAAACAGTGCATAATTAAAAAAATGTTGACAGTCATCGTTGTGAATGAAACAAACTATAATTTGAAAAATGTTGACGATCTCATGGCTGTGACTTGTGATTAGACTTTCCTCTATACATGCTACAGTCTAATTTGTGTAGATTCAAAGAATATCTCAGAGATGTTTGAAAGAGCTAAAGCTGGAGTTCAAGATTCTAGGGCAGGTTTTGATATTATCAACTCTGTGGTGGTTTCTTTTCCAAACTTAACCATCAAATTATCAATAAGGAAGCTGACACATTAGCCAAACAGGTAAAAACAGAGAGAGGATTTTAGCTGGATGGATATGATTATGGGTTTGTCAGCTAGTGTTTGTTGGTTATTTTTGGTTTTTGGTCATTTTCCTAATTGGGTGGCTCTGAGGTCTTGTTCATTGGGGCGAGCTAACGAGGGGATTCAGATGCATCAGGTGGTTCACGAAGATGAGTAGGAGGATGAGGACCTGTTCGACCTCTTTTAATATTCTATGTGTGGGGCAGCAGTTCTTTAGGTGTTGGCTTTAGTTCTAGTTCTTGTTTCCGTTAAGCCTCTAATAGTAGTAGTGTCTGCTGTTAATAGCAGGTGCTTTTCGTGTCTCTTTCCTGTCATGTCGTTTCAGTTTAGCTCTGTTAGTTTGTATCCATCCTTCTACTACAACTGAAGGATATTTCTAGTAATGAAATTGGTTGGCCTTTCAAAAAAAAATGTATAGAGGAAACTCTACTGAGGTCTTCCTCGCAAGATTCCAGAGAACAGGTCCTAAAACGTAGTAGTATACTCTTGTTTCTTTAACTCTTTTCTCTTATATATTTCCCATACATACTTAATACATATGTAAATTTCAGCAGTGTGACTGTGTTAGTGGGAAGTGGAGTACATTGAGCTTAAGAAAGTTAAAGGAGAGGATCTGGGATTCAAGGTTGAACTGCAGGGATCAAACGCTGATTTTCCTAACATGATTAATGTTGATACATAAAGTGGCTGAGGGAACTTAAGAGGATCAGATCATTATGAAGATATCTGATAATATGTAGGAAACAGCTTACCAAGCTATAATCGAGAAGTATAATTTTAAAAAATCAAGTGTGTTATGTGTTTTAATCAGCTGTAGTGAAAGATTTATAGGTCATTGCAGTTGAAGTCCAACTATTGAGTGATTGATTGTACTTAAGCCACAGTTGAACTTTGATACATACCCATACTATGGATGAATGTTCAAGAATGACGATTTTTAATAAAACCCATGAATGCCTATGGAGTTTAAAAATGCTCAAAACAGAAAATGACCCTATTGCATGCATCAATGAGAGTATGTTGAGAAAATGCAACTGATGCATCTTAATTCTCACAAATCACTGTTATAGTTAATCACTGTTAGAGTATTCAAGGATACACTGTCCTTGAGTTTCTTTCCGAAAATCCTAGAAAACGTTTCTGGAAATAGCTGCAAGAGACATAATTCTAAATATATCAAGCATTACATCAACATTTACACAAGGAGAAAATAGATTATGGAAATACAGATATGTTATCGATGTGCAAGCTTTAAGAGGTTTAATAAGTTCTTACAAGTTCAGTATGGGAGCCAACATCCGTGAGTATTCTCTTAAAAAAGCTGTTTGATTTTCCCGGCATATCGGACCAACCAGATGAAGAGATCATGTCAGGTCAACTGCACGCTATGAAGATATTGATATTTAGTCACAGATATACAAATATTTACCCTGCATAATCGACATCGTATAATGTAGACTTTCTGCCTTTTTGAAAGTGTTCACAACGAGATTACATGATTTGGTTGTCTAATAAAAGGAGTAGAGCAGTAGTATTACTTTGCTTCTGCTGTGCACTCTATTGTAACAACAGATTATTTGGTTTAATTGATGTTTCCTTCCTTCAAAAGAGAACAAAACGAGATATATGGATTTATTAATTTAAGGTATATACTGGTTATCATGTATCATATGCAAGGACAGGAGTTAAATTCTTATGTTGTGTTTGGTTGGGGAGAATGGAATGGAATGGAATGGAATGGGTAAAAATAAAGGAAAACTATAGAGATTAGAGGGAAAATTTGAAAAAAAAAATGAATGGGTGCAAAATTCCTATGATGAGATTTGTGAAGAAAATGGGTAGGGGAGAGAATGGAGCATTCCTTCCAAAATAGGGATGCTTGAGTTCTTATATATTTTGTTAGAGATGGAATGAGGAAGGAATGAAAAGTATTAAAATTTTACCATAATTTAGTTCAAAATCTCATTCCATTCCCTCCTAATTCATTCATGCCAACCAAACACAACATTAGTATTTGGGCATACCATGAATTAAATTCCTCCCCTGGTACTAATCATGGCCATATTTTGTTTCTTGATATTAAAAAACCTGATCTATAATCTCTTTTACTCTGATTTTCTGCCATATATGCGTACGACATATCTATCAATCTATTTATTAATTTCAATGGAATTATAATGCCTAATGGGAGTGTGGTATTAGATAATCCCCCTAAGATGAACTTTTTGTAAGTGATCAAAACTCGTTCATATATAGGATTACAATTGGGAAAATGAGTACAAATTACAACTACTCAGGACGTATTTTAGGAAGAAAAAACACAAAGCATATGATAAAATGCAGAAAGAGTTAAGATGGACAGCCTAACTAGGTGTTTAAGTTGTATTTTGAGATTCACCCAACTTCTATCAGTAAGTACATGTATTGTAAACTTGTATTTTAAACGAACACTTCATCTTTAGGTTTGGGGCTTTAGTTTTAAGCTATGCAGGGGAAAATGAGAATTTTTGTTTTTTGGTGAAGCTTATAATGCTTCTTCAAACAACATTTTTATTGCTCCAGTAGTATCATCGAGACATGTGTTCTTCTATATCTCTCTTTTGTTTGCTTTCATTTTTTCAGAGGAATGTTCTTCTATATCTAAGCCCTCTAAATTAATTTTAATATATCTACTTTAGATTTATTTAGATCTAATAACTGAGTGTTTGCACTAAATCACGCAAGCGTACGTGATCACAAGTTATACAGATAGAAGTTAAGTTCGTTCCCATAGAGATCTTAGGTTTCAATTCAGTTTTGTACCTATGCAACAATGTATGGTTATTATGCACTGCTAAGACAATTAACAATATTAAGTTTTTACTAACTATAATTAACCAGGATGCAAATTAACAAACTAAAAATTACTAACTAATGAGAATTAAAATTTAATTACTTATATGCGAGAAACACATGGAATCCTAACTTCATCATCTACTTCACTTAGAGTTGATGCATTTAATCAATACATACGATGGTTTTGATATCTGATCGGATAACACGAAACAAGAAAAAGCTACCTCTCGGTATACTAATACCAAACTACGCATGCATCCACAAAAGAGATAGAAGATGGGTAGACACCACTTATTTTTAGACCCTATATCTTTATAGAATTTGAAAACATAAGGGTTGAAGCACAAGTTATCCACATAGATCACATAGGGTAGCATCATATCTCTATGTATGCCACAAATCATGATAATAATATCAACCTATCCTATGCTAGCATGGCAAGTTCTAAATCTCAAGATCCACTCTCGTTTCGCAAGAGATTAACAAATTAGATGTTCATGACTCATCTAAACACATGAAACACAACCATACGAGGATATCAAGAATTCACCACACATAAATATTTAAAGCAATCAAACTACTAAGCTACAAAGATAAATCTGTTAGAATCTCATAACAACGATTAGCTCATATCGAACTGTTCGTCATCATGGGATCTGATGAAACCATGATAGAAGACAAGATATGAAGGAAGTAATAGTATTAATAAAACAAGAGTTGAGAAAACAAATCTATGATACAAAAGATGAAGTAGATCTAGATCCGTTGCTTGTCACGAGCGTTGAATCCTTCTCTCCTTTCCTCCCTTGCAGATCTAAGCTATATTATGTACAAGATATCTAATTATCTAATTCTCTAATTTTCTCATATTACAAGGGGCTGGATGTGTTTATATAGGCACTCCAAGTCTTGCCCAACAAGAAATTGCCTTTTATTACAATTAGAATTCGATTTAGGTACCAAAAACTGCCCAAAATATAATTAGAACTTGAAAAGGGCAAAACAGTAAATTCTCTGCTCCCATCAGTCTGCTTGTCGTGCAATCTGCGCCCACCACACGCAACTTGCGCGCACGAATCCTGTCCTAAGTTGTATAAAATCTTCCAAGATTCGCGTGGACAGCTTATGGGCCTCAAACGGACTTATAGAACTCCAGATATGGCCAAAACAGTGTAGGCTGCGCAACCTTCCCGGAAAATCCGAATTTTAATCAATTAATCCTCCAAACACGATAGAAGCATCACCCATAATCGACATTCTTGTAAGTCTGCACAACTAAGCAAAACACATCAAAACTACAATAAACTTGAGTCCAAGACAATCAATTTAAGCCGAATTGAAGCGATCCAAGTGGATATAAATCCACTTATCACACCCCCAAACTTAAACCGATGCTTGTCCTCAAGCATAAACAATTACAACTAATTAACTAACTAGTACCACTTCCGTAGGAGATCACGGTTGCATTTGGCATATGCAACAAGCCCTTTAAACCCCTAGGCAGCCCTAGTGGACGAGTAAGGTCTCGTGAGGGCCTATAGTGAATGTACCCACAAAATCCATTTAATCTAATGCAATGCAATGCATGAATGCAACTAATATGAAAAATGCAACGATCCCCTTCAAACTAACCAAAACCAACTATCAAGCAAATATCTTAGAAAATGCAACTTAATCCAAATAGAGCTCAACCAAGTTCCCGTATACTAACAATACATGAACAGAAACGTGCGTGTGTGCAATGCTCATCAAAAATACTCCCAAAACTAGATCAAAAATCATACATGCTCTTCGTCAAGACAATCACAGGTTTATAAATAGAATAGACTGTAGACACTTCATAACCTAAGACCACCTCCATCCTTATCGAAGATAGACAGAAATTCATGCTTTATTACTACTACTATGACACATATATACAAGCATGCTTATTTAACCGTGCAATGGATGAGACCCCAAAAGGCTTATACAATAATACCCATGTAGCGAGCGTTGGGCTAGTGGATCCCAGAATATAAAAGCCTTAGGTCACTAGGCACAAAGTCCCCGCGAACTTAATAGCTCGAGTATTAAAGAGCTCACCCTGAATAATTTTGCATATAAACAATTGACACTTTTGACTTTTTTTTTCTTTTTTTTCTTTTTTTTTTTCTATTTTTTTTCTTTTTTTTTCTGTGTTTTTTTTTCTATGCAATCTGGAATGAGAATTCTCAATTCCAACCCTAGACTACTCATATAAATATGAGCCGGCTACTAGCCATTTGACATCTAGCAATTATTGACAATTATTTACAATTAAGCATGAAATCCCTGTTTTCCCCCAAACTTAGACTTAAATGTTCTAGGCCATCAAGGGAATAAAGAAAATTCTAACTATAATCAAGTGATTAAATCTCAAAACATCCAAACAAGCATGACCTCAACCTAGCCCAAAAGCACCCAATGAGACTGTGTAATTAGTTTTGTTTCCGAAACACATAAGTCAATTTCATAGAAACTATAAATCAACCCTCTACTCATCATTACCACACTCAATTAGACACCTACCTACCAATCAGAATTACCTCGTTCTAAGGGATCATGAAATATGCATGCCATAAAATGCAACTAATATGAACTCACATGGTATACGAAAAATAAAAACAGAATGTCCTATATGAAACAAACATAATTAATACAAACATATATGCATGAATTACTACTACTAATATGCAAAACATGAAATCCTACATGAACACATAATACAACAACTACTAAACCCTCAAACCACCCCCAAACTTAAAATATTCAATGTCCGCATTGAATGGAAGTAAATACGAGGGATAGCAGAAAACATACCTACAAGGCGCTTTACAAATCCTTCCCCATCGCAACTCAACATGCTTGTTCAGCAAAAATCCCCTTTCTGTAGCAATAACCAACTCACAAGAAGCTCCACTAATATCTCCAAGCAATATCACACCAAAAATAGCACAAATTCCTAGAATAATACAAAATCCCAAATTTACAAGATCACAAATTCGCAATAAAAATAAGATTAGAGAAGAGATAAACCAATTACGAATCAAAGAGGTGAACTTGTAATTAATTCCTCTTTAGAATTGAATTTTTAGAGATTTAAAGAAGTATAAGAGGAATTGGATTTGTATGTATAGGTGGGTATATATATAAGATGATGGATAAGATGAATAAAGATTTAAATGTGTAGGAGAGATTTGGAGAGGTTAGGATTTGATTTGAAATAGATATAGGAGTTAGGGATTGAAAGAATTTGAGTTGGGATAGAAATTGGGGAATTTTTTAGAGGTGAAAAACATGATTTTTGGAAAAAAACTGAACAGAAAGGGGTATAACGCAGGGGAGGACTACGTTCAGAAAAATTTTCTTTTTTAAAGAACTACCATATAGAATGAGTTAGAGGGATAATGAAAGACACAGTAAATAAGCTCACATGGGCTGATGTTCCCGAAACCACTGCTCCCTCCAAATAGCATAATCTAATTTGTAAGAATATGATTAGTTGCAAGACACTACTATTATTGTGAATTTGTGATAGAAGACTTAAATATATGTTAAGGACCTGAGTTTGTGATTGTTGAAGCTACGTTTTTCTTAGAGAGATATTTCTTGTGATGTATCTTGAAAAACTTATCTCTTAAAAACTTATCTGCTAAGGAAGTGAGGTTGTATCCTTATAGACATGGATACACCTACTTACTACAAATAAGGTAGGTAAACAAAATACTTTCCAGTCTGTCTATCTCATTTGAGTAAGAGTCCAAACGGATACAGATTTGACTTTGCAAAGCCTGTTCAGATCGACTTCTTTAGCTCCTTGTCCCTTTGTCTTATCTCTCCAAGCTTCTTTGTAGGCTTTCCAATGTGCTTTATAGTACATAGTCAAATAAAGCGTCTTGGCTTGTTGCAGGTTTCTGACTTGTACAATTCTTCAGTATTTTGTCTCCAAGAATGTATTCGAGAAGTGGCTAAGTGATTGATTCGAGAACTCGAATTGACTTAATCGATAACTCTGAGTTCTCGAATAGTGTTATATTGACATATCGAATCACTTCTCGAATAGATCTTTTCTCTGGGACTCCTTGAGATATCGAATAGAGCATTTTGACATATCGAATCCCTGAGATGTCGAATAGCTTCTTTAGTCCTTGAGATATAGAATAGAGCATTGACTTGTTGACTCTTAGAGAACTCGAATGATGCTTTGACTTGTTGACTCCATGAGTTCTCGAATAGAGTAATAGACATATCGAATCTCTGAGATATCGAATGAGATATCGAACAGTGTATTCAGAGATATCGAATAGTGTCTTCTGAGATATCGAATCCCTGACTTCTCGAATGCTAGACTTCTCGAATAGAAAAATGTACTTCTCGAATTGGTACTTAGGCAAATTCTTCATTTCTTCAAATCCCAACTGTGATTATTTGGCAGTCTTTATCTCCTTGCTTGAGGCATGAACCATGGAACTTCTTTCAGGCATTATTCTTGACTTAATAGGTACATTTACACACCTAGAATTTGATGCCTATTACAAGTACAAAACCAGTAGAAACTCTACAACTAGAGGTTCCCTCAGTTAAGAGGTTATGTAAGTAATGCATAGCATTACAAATAACTTAGGCTTGTTATTAGATGTATTCAGGCATGCCTCTGTGACTAACAGTATTCGTGGTATGATTCGATCTGATTCATTAAAATTTGATATGAATTTAAATCAATCCGAGTCAAATCCGACACGTTGACAAGCCTATATATACCCATACATTTTATATATGTATTCCTTGGATACTTCTTATCTTTTTTTTTTGCAAAAATATCTTTTACTTTTATAAAATATTTGTAAAAATAAGTTGCCGACATCAACCAAAATTAACATAAATGCAATTTTAAAAATTTAATAATTAAAATTATCTTTAGTTGCATAATATGTTACTTAACAAGTTGCACCGATTAAATCAAATGCATCTTTAAACGCAGTATGGGACGGACACGTGAATATACCTGACACGTGACAATTTGGGGCCCACTGCCACGTGGCATGTGTGGGAACCCTGCCACGTGGCATGTGTGGGGCCCACTCTCTATTGTAACACTGTAACATTTCTATTGTAACACTAAATACGATTATAATGTAACACTACAATAGGCAAATGTAACACCAGATGGACATGCATATGCAACACTACAATAGGTAAATGTAACACCAAAATACAAAAAATTTGAAATAGTTGCTTTGTATGTACACCATTCCCATTTATAACCATTACATATCCAATCAACATTCAAACCAAATTCTACCATTAAAATGCCTCCTTCAACCACTCCAAACTACTTCAACCACCAACATTTAAACCAAAATATACCATTACAAGTTCTATTTCCTTCAACCACTCGAAACAACTTGTTTGCACTAAATCACGCAAGCGTACGTGGTCACAAGTTATACAGATAGAAGTTAAGTTCGTTCCCACAGAGATCTTAGGTTTCAATTCAGTTTTGTACCTATGCAACAATGTATGGTTATTATGCACTGCTAAGACAATTAACAATATTAAGTTTTTACTAACTATAATTAACCAGGATGCAAATTAACAAACTAAAAATTACTAACTAATGAGAATTAAAATTTAATTACTTATATGTGAGAAACACATGGAATCCTAACTTCATCATCTATTTTACTTAGAGTTGATGCCTTTAATCAATACATACGATGGTTTTGATATCTGATCGGATAACACGAAACAAGTAAAAGCTACCTCTCGGTATACTAATACCAAACTACGCATGCATCCACAAAAGAGATAGAAGATGGGTAGACACCAATTATGTTTAGACCCTATATCTTTATAGAATTTGAAAACATAAGGGTTGAAGCACAAGTTATCTACATAGATCACATAGGGTAGCATCATATCTCTATGTATGCCACAAATCATGATAATAATATCAACCTATCCTATGCTAGCATGGCAAGTTCTAAATCTCAAGATCCACTCTCGTTTCACAAGAGATTAACAAATTAGATGTACATGACTCATCTAAACACATGAAACACAACCATACGAGGATATCAAGAATTCACCACACATAAATATTTAAAGCAATCAAACTACTAAGCTACATAGATAAATCTGTTAGAATCTCATAACAACGGTTAGCTCATATCGAACTGCTCGTCATCATGGGATCTGATGAAACCATGATAGAAGAAAAGATATGAAGGAAGTAATAATATTAATAAAACAAGAGTTGAGAAAACAAATCTATGATACAAAAGATGAAGTAGATCTAGATCCGTTGCTTGTCACGAGCGTTGATTCCTTCTCTCCTTTCCTCCCTTGCAGATCTAAGCTATATTATGTACAAGATATCTAATTATCGAATTCTCTAATTGTCTCATATTACAAGGGGCTGGATGTGTTTATATAGGCACTCCAAGTCTTGCCCAACAAGAAATTGCCTTTTATTACAATTAGAATTCGATTTAGGTACCAAAAACTGCCCAAAATATAATTAGAACTTGAAAAGGGCAAAACAGTAAATTCTCTGCTCCCATCAGTCTGCTTGTCGTGCAATCTGCGCCCACCACATGCAACTTGCGCGCACGAATCCTGTCCTAAGTTGTATAAAATCTTCCAAGATTCGCGTGGACAGCTTACGGGCCTCAAACGGACTTATAGAACTCCAGATATGGCCAAAACAGTGTAGACTGCGCAACCTTCCCGGAAAATCCGAATTTTAATCAATTAATCCTCCGAACACGATAGAAGCATCACCCATAATCGACATTCTTGTAAGTCTGCACAACTAAGCAAAACACATCAAAACTACAATAAACTTGAGTCCAAGACAATCAATTTAAGCCGAATTGAAGCGATCCAAGTGGATATAAATCCACTTATCACACCCCCAAACTTAAACCGATGCTTGTCCTCAAGCATAAACAATTACAACTAATTAACTAACTAGTACCACTTCCGTAGGTGATCACGGTTGCATTTGGCATATGCAACAAGCCCTTTAAACCCCTAGGCAGCCCTAGTGGACGAGTAAGGTCTCGTGAGGGCCTATAGTGAATGTACCCACAAAATCCATTTAATCTAATGCAATGCAATGCATGAATGCAACTAATATGAAAAATGCAACGATCCCCTTCAAACTAACCAAAACCAACTATCAAGCAAATATCTTAGAAAATGCAACTAAATCCAAATAGAGCTCGACCAAGTTCCCGTATACTAACAATACATGAACAGAAACGTGCGTGTGTGCAATGCTCATAAAAAATACTCCCAAAACTAGATCAAAAATCATACATGCTCTTCGTCAAGACAATCACAGGTTTATAAATAGAATAGACTGTAGACACTTCATAACCTAAGAACACCTCCATCCTTATCTAAGATAGACAGAAATTCATGCTTTATTACTACTACTATGACACATATATACAAGCATGCTTATTTAACCGTGCAATGGATGAGACCCCAAAAGGCTTATACAATAATACCCATGTAGCGAGCGTTGGGCTAGTGGATCCCAGACTATAAAAGCCTTAGGTCACTAGGCACAAAGTCCCCGCGAACTTAATAGCTCGAGTATTAAAGAGCTCACCCTGAATAATTTTGCATATAAACAATTGACACTTTTGAATTTTTTTTTCTTTTTTTTCTTTTTTTTTTCTATTTTTTTTCTATTTTTTTTTCTGTGTTTTTTTTCTATGCAATCTGGAATGAGAATTTTCAATTCCAACCCTAGACTACTCATATAAATATGAGCCGGCTACTAGCCATTTGACATCTAGCAATTATTGACAATTATTTACAATTAAGCATGAAATCCCTGTTTTCCCCCAAACTTAGACTTAAATGTTCTAGGCCATCAAGGGAATAAAGAAAATTCTAACTATAATCAAGTGATTAAATCTCAAAACATCCAAACAATCATGACCTCAACCTAGCCCAAAAGCACCCAATGAGACTGTGTAATTAGTTTTGTTTCCGAAACACATAAGTCAATTTCATAGAAACTATAAATCAACCCTCTACTCATCATTACCACACTCAATTAGACACCTACCTACCAATCAGAATTACCTCGTTCTAAGGGATCATGAAATATGCATGCCATAAAATGCAACTAATATGAACTCACATGGTATACGAAAAATAAAAACAGAATGTCCTATATGAAAAAAACATAATTAATACAAACATATATGCATGAATAACTACTACTAATATGCAAAACATGAAATCCTACATGAACACATAATACAACAACTACTAAACCCTCAAACCACCCCCAAACTTAAAATATTCAATGTCCGCATTGAATGGAAGTAAATACGAGGGATAGCAGAAAACATACCTACAAGGCGCTTTACAAATCCTTCCCCATCGCAACTCAACATGCTTGTTCAGCAAAAATCCCCTTTCTGTAGCAATAACCAACTCACAAGAAGCTCCACTAATATCTCCAAGCAATATCACACCAAAAATAGCACAAATTCCTAGAATAATACAAAATCCCAAATTTACAAGATCACAAATTCGCAATAAAAATAAGATTAGAGAAGAGATAAACCAATTACGAATCAAAGAGGTGAACTTGCAATTAATTCCTCTTTAGAATTGAATTTTTAGAGATTTAAAGAAGTATAAAGGGAATTGGATTTGTATGTATAGGTGGGTATATATATAAGATGATGGATAAGATGAATAAAGATTTAAGTGTGTAGGAGAGATTTGGAGAGGTTAGGATTTGATTTGAAATAGATATAGGAATTAGGGATTGAAAGAATTTGAGTTGGGATAGAAATTGGGGAATTTTTTAGAGGTGAAAAACATGATTTTTGGAAAAAAACTGAACAGAAAGGGGTATAACGCAGGGGAGGACTGCGTTCAGAAAAATTTTCTTTTTTAAAGAACTAACATATAGAATGAGTTAGAGGGATAATGAAAGACACAGTAAATAAGCTCACATGGGCTGATGTTCCCGAAACCACTGCTCCCTCCAAACAGCATAATCTAATTTGTAAGAATATGATTAGTTGCAAGACACTACTATTATTGTGAATTTGTGATAGAAGACTTAAATATATGTTAAGGACCTGAGTTTGTGATTGTTGAAGGTCCTGCTCAATCTGAGAAAGCCTTATTCTGCTGGACTCCAGCTGCTACACATAGGCCTGCATATATGAAGAGAAAGTTTAATTTACAATGCCAATTCACGCTGTAGGGACTAAAATTATGCTACTTGTTTTGGTAGATACAGTACCTTTTAAAACGATTTAAAAAAAACTAAAATTAACCCAATGAAGGAACAAACCAGCGAACTTGGTATCTGAAAGTTTCTGCAGTCACTTTTAATCTCGTCTTGTAGCTGGCTGGCCAACATTAATGACTCTAAACGGTGTACTACTGAGGGTATCAAGTAAATCTGAAGGTTTTAAATGTTGTTGATTACAAACAGCCGACCGTAGCATTATGGGTTCAATATATTTGGGAGACCAGATTTAAATAAATATCTCACTTGAACATATTAGTTGGTACTATTGACTCGTAGCATCTGCCATATTTGTTGCAAGATATGCTACTCCATCTTAAATTTCAAGTCATTGTGCACTTGATATCATTTCGTTAACTTTTTGACTTTTTTTCTTTTATTACAGGTTATTTTATTGATGACAATAAGGATATTTAAACATCTAACTGCAAATCCTAATATTATTCAGACAATTTTTATGCATCTTTTACTTGTGTAAACTTTTGTAAATTAAGCACAACAAAAGATGGAAAATATTTATCGCACATGTGGAGCATATTCAATGCTTAACTAGTGGTTTTCTGTTGAAAACCTCAATTTGTCAAAGTTATTTGTACAGAGTACAACAGGCCACTCTACACAACACATTGACATTAATGTTAAACTAACATTACAAAAGAATTTGTAATGACATGTGACTTTGCTAACCTCCTTGTGTAGGAAACTTTGCTAACCCTCCTTTAATCCTATATACTGTTTGTTCTCTAGGTCTTAGTTGCTCTGTTTTGATTTCAACAAACAAGATTTTGTTAATTTGTAGGTTCTTGTCAGGTAACAAGCTCAGAGCAGCAAATTATCTAGAAATAATTAAAGGAGGGTTAATTAAGTCTCTTTCTAGTTAAACTCTGTTAATTTTGTTATTTGTTAATTTCATGGTGTTTTTTATGCTTACGAATAAAAATTGTTTGAGTGACTATGTTAAACTCTGTTATTACGACAAATACGCAAGAACCAAACCTCTTGGTTGATATTTTTGTTAGAAGGGTTCGGAATATTAGCTAGCACCTCAACTTCTGGTCACACTTCAAGGATTGCAGGAGCACAGATAAAAAACACCATGAAAACTTGGAAGACCACCTTCCTTGACCACAATTTCTGGCATAAAAGTTCTGCTTCAAAGCTCCGATCTGTATGAAACTACTTTTAAACTTAGGAATCAATTCAGGTAAGAGCCCATTAAAAGAACAAGTTCAGTTCAGATATGATCACTAATGCATACAAAAAACTTACTTTCTATTGATATCTTCAATTTTCAATAAAACTTTATTATTAGTGTTTACAGTGTTCGACAAAGTAATATAATTGAATATGCTCTGCTACCAAGATAAATTAATCAACTGATATTAAATTCAAGATTGGTTTAGATAACTTAATTTGCATTGTGTTGACAATAATTGTGAAGTTCATTATTAGAAGCTTATCATCGAGTTTTAAACTTGTACATGAGTCAACTTGGTGTTTGGAGGAGAAAAAAAACACAACACAAGGAAGGTGGTCTAACGAGATAAAACTAGTAGTCTGCATTACGAATCTAAATAATTTGTTTGTTACTGTCACCTGGTGAAACGCACACTAACCAAATTTGCAACATTGGTAGAGAGGAGAAGAAATGATTGGGTAAGACCACAATCAGAACGTGCTAAGAACTTCAAATTATGAATCTCTTCTCAAATTTTAAAACGGAAAATCAGAGAAACCTATGACCATGAAAGAATAGCAGAACTCTGCAATAGCCAAATAGGTACTTGAGAATTTAAAATTTGGCTTCTGCACATAATCCAATTTTCTTCCTTCCAACTACTGCTATATAGCGTCTTTATTCAAATATTAAAAGTGGAACCTTTACCTAACTACCAAGGAAGAAGTTTCGGTAAATTACGCAAGCAAATCCTCCAATCAGTTCTTGGCCTCCTGTTTTCTGTCCTGAAATGATAAATTACATCAAGAACAAGTTGAGCAAGCAATAAATTCCAACACTAGACCTTGTTTATGGCAAAACTAATCCTAATAAACGCAACATACTACACAACACTAACAAATTCATTCAAGTCATACAATATGAACAATTCTACAAAATTGAAACATAACAATATACGAGGCATAAATAAAATAAATAAATAAATCTTCAAACAACCTCAGTATTAGTTAACAAATATGTAATGATTTAGATATCGTAGGAAGGCATTCTAGTAACATATCGAATTCCATAAAACAACCAAAGAAAACAAGATGATAAACAATTAGCTAAAAACACATTACCTTGTTCATATACAATCGGAGGCGACAACTGACCAGAGACATTCTTGACCACAAAGCTCCGTTTACTAAACCTCCTGAAATCTGAGATTAAAAAGAGGTTTGATTATGTGAATCTAGAAGCTGAATCGCAAGGTAACAACTTCTTCTCCGGTCGAAATGAAGTTATGTTTTTAAACCAAACATAACTTTAAACCACTCGTCGTCGAGATTATGGCCGTGGAGGTGAGGGATGGGGTGGGTTGTGTTTATAGAGAGAGAGAGAGAGTGAAGGGGTGGTGTTGATAGATGTAATTGGAGGTACACAGAGAGATGAGTGATAGATGTAATTGGAGGCTGGTGATATACATCACATGTTTTAACGGTTAGGATTTAATCCATAATTGCATGAACGACTCAGATTGCCTCGGTGTTACATGTCATCAATCCAAACTATCTCCTTTCAGCAAATTGGAGTACGCCATGTGTCACTGAAACTGAATTATAAATCAGCAAAATGTACAAATATGTGTATTATTTATCAAATATCTATTTCTTGTCAATTAAAAATTAAACGATTAATTTATTCAATAAAAAATTAATTTAATTTATAATATGTATTCGATTTAATACAAATAAATAACAATAAAAATTGAAACAAATAATAATTATTTAATAGTGGTATTCTAATATTTCATAATAAGCACATATTTATTAGTGGTATTATAGTGTTTTATCCCGGATTGTTGTTTCTATTTTTTTTAAAATTATTTCTCGACCACCCAACCATATGGAAATCAAGATCCATCATATTTAATGTTATTCCCAAAATTTTAGAAAAAAAAAATTTATTTGATCGGGTAATTCAACAGTCAACTAGTACTTTGATCGGAACCCCTAAACAGGGTTTCGTCAGGGTTTAAGGATTCGATTTTTTAAAAAGTATTTCTCGACCACCCAACCATGCGGGAATCAAGATCCATCATATTTAATGTTATTCCCAAAATTTTAGAAAAAAATTTTTATTTGATCGTGTAATTCAACGGTCAACTAGTACTTTGACCGGAACCCCTAAATAGGGTTTCGTCAGGGTTTAAGGATTCGATTTTTTAAAAAATATCTCTCGACCACCCAACCATACGGGAATCAAGATCCATAATATTTAATGTTATTCCCAAAATTTTAGAAAAAAAAAATTTATTTGATCGGGTAATTCAACGGTCAACTAGTACTTTGACCGGAACCCCTAAACAGGGTTTCGTCAAGGTTTAAGGATTCGATTTTTTAAAAAATATTTCTCGACCACCCAACCATACGGAAATCAAGATCCATCATATTTAATGTTATTCCCAAAATTTTAGAAAAAATAAAATTTATTTGATCGGGTAATTCAACAGTCAACTAGTGTACTTTGACCGGAACCCTTAAACAAGGTTTCGTCAGGGTTTAAGGATTCGATTTTTTAAAAAATATTTCTCGACCACCCAACCATACGGGAATCAAGATCCATCATATTTAACGTTATTCCCAAAATTTTAGAAAAAAAAATTTATTTGATCGGGTAATTCAACAGTCAACTAGTACTTTGACCGGAACCCCTAAACAGGGTTTCGTCAGGGTTTAAGGATTCGATTTTTTAAAAAATATTTCTCGACCACCCAACCATACGGGAATCAAGATCCATCATATTTAATTTTATTCCCAAATTTTCAGAAAAAAAAATTTATTTGATCGGGTAATTCAACGGTCAACTAATTCTTTGACCGGAACCCCTAAACAGGGTTTCGTCAGGGTTTAAGGATTCGATTTTTTAAAAAATATTTCTCGACCACCCAACCATACGGGAATCAAGATCCATCATATTTAATGTTATTCCCAAAATTTTAGAAAAAAATAAAATTTATTTGATCGGGTAATTCAACAGTCAACTAGTACTTTGACCGGAACCCCTAAACAGGGTTTTGTCAGGGTTTAAGGATTCGATTTTTTAACATATAATATAATATAATATAATATAATATAATATAATATAATATAATATAATATAATATAATATAATATAATATAATATAATATACTTAACATATATAAAGAATAAAAATTATTCTAATAATTTAGTAATAATAGTAATAATGAATAAAACCTAAGGTGTGAGGGTTATATATTAGTGATGGAGGAAATTAACAAAAGGTAAGTGTAGATGGAGCGGTTGTTGTGGTGAAATAGAAGTCAAGTGACCTGGAGGTGGCAGTGTGGGATATTTTTGTAAGAGCAAAAGTAGATATTTTGACTCGCCATGTGGGACCCACTCTGACACGTGGCAGTGTGGGCCCACCTGACACACTCTAACACGTGGCTGTGTGGGCCCACTCTGACACGTGGAAGTGTGGGGCCCACCTGACACGTGGCAGTGTGGGACCCACTGCCACACTATGTTTTTAGAAAGCTACATCGCAGCAAGTTTCCTAAAGCAACTCACAGAACGAAAGGCACATTTAATTACATCCATTCTGATTGTTGGGGTCCTTCCCGGGTGGAGTCTTTAGGGGGTCATAGATATTTTGTGTCAATGATCGATACTTTCTCAAGAATGACTTGGCTGTTCATCATAAATCACAAAAGTGAAGCCTTTAAGATTTTCAAGCAATGGAAGACGCTAGTGGAGAATCAAATAGGGAAGAAGATTGAGAGGCTACGAACAGATAATGGCTTGGAATTTTGCTCGTCCGAGTTTGTAGATTTCTGCAAGAATGAGGGGATTGCTAGGCATCATACAGTCAGGGATACACCACAGCAGAATGGTGTAGCAGAGTGTGTGAATCAGACACTTCTGGAGAGAGCTAGGTGTATGCTTTCTAATGCTGGACTAACTAGAAGATTCTGGGAAGAGGCGGTTAGTACAGCGTGTTATTTGATTAATCGTGGACCTCACACAGGTATTCATCTCAAAACTCCTATTGAGAAATGGTCTGGTAAGCCTGCTTATTACTCCAATTGAAGAGATTTTGGTTGTACTGTTTATTATCATGTAAATGAGGGTAAATTGGAGCCACGAGCTAAAAAGGGAGTATTTGTAGGCTATGGGGATGGAGTTAAAGGTTATAGAATCTGGTCTCCATCTGAAAATAGGGTTATACTGAGTAGAAATTTAGTCTTTGATGAAAATTCTATGTTTAACCCTACTGTGAAGTCTACGATTGTTTCAGAAAGTGGTAGTGTTGAGAAACAGGTGGAGCAGGAAGTCACTCAAGATGAGAGTGAACCACAACAAGAAGTTCAACAACCACAGTCAGAATCAGAATCATCAGTACCACAACAAGAAGTTCAACAACCACATTCAGAATCAGAATCATCAGTACCAGTAGTAAATCAGCATAGTTTGGCTCTTGATCGATCGAGGAGAGCTAGGTATGGAGTGCCTCCAAAGAAATATGGTTTTGAAGATATGGTGGCATATGCACTACAGGTAGCTGAAGAAGTGGATCCTAGCTTTGATGAGCCATCCACTTACAAAGAAGCGGTGACATGTACTGAATCTACAAAATGGTTTGCTGCAATGGGAGATGAAATGGAGTCACTTCAGAAGAATAAGACTTGGGAATTAGTCAAGCGGCCTCGAGACAGAAAGATTGTTACTTGTAAATGGGTTTACAAGAAGAAGGAATGAGAAACATCGGTTGAGGGTATCAAGTATAAAGCTCGGTTAGTAGCTCGAGGGTTCACTCAGAAAGAGGGAGTAGATTACAATGAGATTTTTTCACCAGTGGTCAGACACACTTCCATCAGGGTGCTACTAGCGATAGTTGCACATCAGAATCTGGAGCTTGAACAACTCGATGTGAAGACAACTTTTCTGCATGGAAAGCTGGAAGAGGAGATATACATGACTCAGCCAAATGGTTTTCAGGTTCCTGGTAACGAAGACTATGTGTGCAAGTTATTGAAGTCCTTGTATGGGCTAAAGCAGTCGCCAAGGCAGTTACACAAGAAATTTTATAGCTATATGATAGGTATTGGCTACACCAGGAGTCCGTATAATTGCTGTGTTTATCACAGTAAGACAACAAATGGTTCTTTCATTTATCTGGTCCTGTATGTAGATGATATGTTGATAGCTGCAGAGAACAAGTCTGATATTCAGAAGTTGAAAGGTCTCCTCAGTGCTGAGTTTGAAATGAAAGATTTGGGTGCGGCTCGGAAAATTTTGGGAATGGAGATTTATAGGGATAGAAGCAAAAGAAAGCTCTTTTTGTCATAGAAGGGATACATTCAGAAGATTTTGTCAAGGTTTGGCATGTCTACATCAAAGCCCATAGATACTCCTAGTGCTGCAAATGCACATCTTTCTGTCGCTTTAGCACCTAAGTCTGCTGTGGAAAAAGAGTACATGTCTCGAGATCCCTATGCTAGTGTAGTAGGAAGCTTGATGTATGCAATGGTCTGCACTAGACCCGATCTTGAACAGTCTGTCAGTGTTGTTAGTAGTTTCATGGGTGATTCAGACAAGGAGCATTGGCAAGCTGTGAAGAGGGTTTTTCGGTACTTAAAAGGTATGTCTGATGTTGGTCTCATTTATGGAGATGATACTGAGTGTTTGGTAACAGGGTTTTCAGACTCTGATTATGTTGGAGATGTTGACAGTAGAAGATCTACGACTGGTTATGCTTTCACTCTAGGTGGTTCAATTGTCAGTTGGAAAGCTACTCTACAACCTATAGTGACTTTGTCTACTACAGAAGCAGAGTACATGGCATTGACAGAAGCCGCAAAAGAAGGAATCTGGTTGAAAGGATTGGTCAGCGATCTGGGTCTACATCATTATCAGGCTACAGTATTTTGTGACAGTCTCAGTGCAATCTGTTTAGCCAAGGATCAGGTCCATCATGAGCGGACTAAGCACATAGATGTGAGATATCATTTTCTAAGAAGTGAGAAGAGAATCAAGGTGAGAAAAGTGAGTACTGCTGATAACCCAGCTGATATGCTCACCAAGCCGGTTCCACATAGAAAGTTTCAACATTTTTTGAACTTGCTAAATGTTCGAAGTTATTGATTGCCCTTTTAGGGCAAAATCTGAGGCAGAAGAGTTTTTTTTTTATCTGGTACATCTGGAATTATTATGATGCATCTGGTACATCTGTTATTTGTTTTTTGTGAGAGGATTCAAGTCAAGGTGGAGATTTGTTAGAATGTCTTGAATCTATAGCCGTCGGACTTGACTTACTGTAGCCGCCGGACTTGACTTATGTAGCCACCGGCGGCACCACCTACCACACCTAACACAACCTACCACACCTAACCCCTTAGATTGTGTCTATAAATAGAATTGCATGTAAAGATTGTGATGCATCTGAAAAAATCTAAAATCAGTTTATCCTGAAGATCAATATAAACTATTTCTCTTCTGCATATATTTTCTCTTTACGTTTATCATCTTTCTTGCTTCCGTTATAACATAATCCACCTACATCTGTGGCTGTTCAAGTTGCAAGAAGATTCACAGATCATTTCTCGTTTATTAAGACACATCTTTGCGGAAAACAAAAACAAGTTATATGATAGAATGTGGAAAGGTTCAAAGATAAAAAGACTTTCAAGGTAAGTATGTTGTTTTAAATAGCACACAGAGAAGCAAAAACACACAAGATATATAAAAACACACACCAGGGTTAAGAAGATAACCTGTAAGAGAGGAGTGATGAGAGAGCTGTATGGTGCAAGTCAAACACCATACAAACTTTGAAGCTAAAAGTTCAATGTTTATACAAACTTTCTGTCAAACAATAGGAAACATAGCATAGTACATTAGTTGTATCCTCGTTGTAGACAAGTGGAACTTGAATTGCTTTTAATATGATCGTACGTGTTAGGTGCTGGCTCATTACTGAAACAATATTCTACTTCTATCTCTCATTTCAAGATTTGCGCCTCCGGCCTCTGTAAGAGCATTTTGCATAGTTAATCTCTTCAAGGTTGTTTGTCTAATGGGTCCAGGTCCCTGACTATTGATTGTCAGGGAAGATTTATCCAACAATCAGTTTCCTGGCCGTTGGATCAACGATCCAACGGTCAGAATTTTAAAAAAAATTGCCCATTCCGCATTAATTTTCCGCGGAACACTATTCATCCACAAATTTTCAGCGGAACACTATTCTCGATCCACGGAAAATTTGCGCGGAACAGTTTGTTCATAATTTTACTTGACAATTGTGAACTGTGGAGGAGTATTCAATCTTGTTTCTATTATTTGACATTAATTAATTACTGATTTAAAAGGCTGAAGTACGAACTAAAGAATTAACAAAGTTGTTTACTTTGATAAAGTTGGCTGGCAAACAGAAGTGTACAGAACATGTGTGTAGAAGCTGTCGGCAAGACTTCCACTCGCCAGAACTCGCGTGTATGCCACGCGCCAGGAAGTAAAGAACAAATCAGTCCGCGCGTGTGTCACAATCCACAATCCTCACTAATTAATTAATGTAAAATAAAAGAAACATGATTAAATACTCTCCAGAGCCCACAACTGTCAAGTAAAAATATTAACAGACTATTCCGCGGAAATTTTCCGCGGATCGAGAATAGTGTTCCGCGAAAAATTTGCGCGGATGAATAGTGTTCTGGGAAAATTATTGCGGAATGGGCGAAATGTTTTTTTAAATCCTGACCATTGGATCGTTGATCCAACGGCCAGGACACTGATTGTTGGATAAATCGTCTCTGACAATCAATTGTCAGGGACCTGGACCCTTGTCTAATATAGTAATATTTTAATTCTCTTTCTTCCAATTCATCTCTAAACAACTTTTATTCTAAATTGTCTCTAATGCTAAACAACCTTTTCAAAGTTGTTAGCACTCATATCTATATTATTTAATATAGAGATAATTGCATTTTGCATTCCCCAGTTTTAGTCCAATTTCAATTATGTATATTTAGTTTCATAAATTGCACTTTGCATTCCCAAATTTTAAATCATAAGTCGAATCACAACCCCTTATTCGTTTTCTATCAAAAATAATATTGCTTTTAACGAATATATTGAAAAATACGATATAAAATTGTTGCAGTAATGATATAAATTTTAGATTTTAAACATGTGACTAATTTTACACTTTTCAAATTTTTAAATTATAATTTAATATTGTTTTTGACCATTAATCAATTATAATATATTTATAAAAAAAATGAACTAATATGTTTCCACTAAATAAAGCTGTGACTACTATATTATATGATATGTATAAAATCATTAAAATATAATTGTATCATCCTAGAATATAAATTATATAATTACTTAACAATTTTTTATCGCATTTGTCAATACATTTTTTTTAAATAATATTATTTTTGATAGAAAACGTATAAGGGGTTGTGATTCGAACTATGATTTAAAGTTTGGAGATGTAAAGTGCAATTTATGAAATTACATATACATGACTAAAATTGGAGTAAATTGCACTGTAGTGGCTAGATAAATTAATTTTTTGCACTTTGATGGTCAATGTTGCAAATCTTGCACTATGATGGCTCGAAATTGTTTTCTTAGCCACTTAAATGACTACCGTTATCTTAGCCTTAACGGAGTTAGTTTGACAGGGGTATTATAGTCTTTTTCTTATCCTAATTTACTTTTCTTCAATCCCAGCAGCAAACTCAGACATTTCAAACAAAATAAAACAGATCCTTGACTTGGTTGAACTCAAACAACAAACAAGAATTAATAAAACAAACTCCACGAACTAAAAACAAAACAGCAACTCAGCCACACGAACAACACATAGAACTCAGCAGCGATTCAACCAACAAAACGGGGAGTTCAAGAACCAGCGAATCAAAAATTCCACTCCAGAAAACAGCAGATACTTTAACATAAACTAAACTAACAAAGTAGAGCAGCAAACTCCGGTTTCGATTAACAGTAAAACAACACAACACCTTTCGAACAACAACAATCAATCAGCAAAACTTTGGAAACTAAATTAATGAACTAAGCAACTAGAACTCAAACACTGCGACACTCGAACTAACATAACCCCAGAAAGAAAATCTAGTTAATCTTAAACAGATTACAACAAGAAACTCAATGCCAATACATTCAAACACAAATTCATCGTTTCGGGGACTCGGAAACTCACACAACAAACGCAGCACACAGACCAGCGAAATCAACAACACATATTCATATCACCCACTTGGACAGAGTTTGGATAAATTGTAAACAGCCAAAAACAACAACTTTAAAACTAAAATCAACCACTTTGATAGAATTCTCAGCAATGAACAAACTGCAATAGACTAAATAGTCAAACTCATTTTTCGTGAATTAAAACTGCAGTAAAAACTAAATCTGGGGAGATATGTCTACATCGAGAAGAAAACAAGGGATGTGTACTGATAGAGAGAATGGGTAAGAGATATATATATATATATATATATATATATATATATATATATATATATATATATATATATATATATAGAGGGAGATCGAAAGATAGGTTTAAAATGAAAGGGAGAGAGATGGGGTTATGGGTTCGAGAGATTGAGATCAAAGGGAGAGATAAGAGAGAGAGAGAGAGAGAGAGAGAGAGAGAGAAGGGGAAAAAGACGATGAGGAGATTAAGGAGATGGGAGAGATTTTCGGATGGAGAGATCAGCTAGGTTCGTTTTACAGGGTATTCGAATAAAAAGGGGAGGCTAGACTAACTTTACTTCGAATTAACAAAAAAAAACGTAATGAAAATTTAAGGACTATAATACTCCTCAGTATTTATTTAAGGACTATAATACCCCTAACATTTTAACTCCGTTAATGCTAAAGTTGACGGAAGTCATTTAAGTGGCTAAAAAACAATTTCGAGCCATCATAGTGCAAGATTTGCAACATTGGCCATCAAAGTGCCAAAAATTAATTTATCTGGCCACTACAGTGCAGTTTACTCTTAAAATTGGAGTGAAGTTAGAGGATGCAAAATGCAATTAACTCTTTAATATATGTCATATTGATAATTCTAAACATAAGCATAACAAATATTTAAAAAAATTATTAATAAAAATCAAAATTACATAAATATGAAACACACCAAATTTAATTAAAATTACATTAAATATGAAACACACCAAATTTAAGAATTACTAAACAACATCATTATAAGGAGTTAACAAAAACTATATATTATATCCACTTTTGTTTATAATATGGTATAGATAATATACATAGTAGATAAGTATTTATTCTCAATAATATTTTAATTTGTCAATATTAATATTTTGATTTTGATTGATGATGCGTACAGAACAGGTTACCAGCTAATTATTTTTAAATACGTGTTTTATAAATACAGAACCCATCACTTTTCCTAGAACGAAATTCAAATTCTTTCGCGTCAAGGACTACACATTATCAGCCTACCCATATACGCCAAATTTTATCATAAACATAACACTAACAATAAAGCCTTCCATTTCCAAAGTTTCGTCACAGCACTCATTATACTCCCCTCTGTCTTGGGTCCATAAATTTTTTTTAAAATTTTTTCTTTTGAATAAAAAATTAAAATTAAAATTTTTATTTAAAAAAAAGAAAATTTTAAAAAAAATTATAACATTTTCTATATATATCTTAAAATATGTGTGAAGCAGTGTTGAAAATATGCAAGGAAATGAGTGGGACGGAGGGAATATTGAACATAGTCAATGAAAATCATAGTCAAAGGCATTGAACATCGTACAAAACTTGCACAAAAAATTTAGATACTGAAACCATAAAACACAACATTTTAGATATTGAAACCATAAAACACAACATTAATTCTGAATACTTGTCGTCTACATGATAGACAAAAGTTGGATTAAGAGAAACAAAAGCTTCAGGTCAACATATTGAACAATGGGAATTTAATTCTTGATAGCGATTTGATAATAGAAGTAAGATGACATAACTATGGATTATCGAGCTTCAACTGTTGCTCGAAACACAAAGACCTTAACCAACTTTCCAGCGGGGTTGATCGGCTCAAAGACACAAGCATCACCCACATTCAGTGAATTTTCCCTTGCAAATCTATCCCATCCAGCAGTACTAAATGTGCATCGTTCCCATTTCAAATGATTGTAAACTGGCCAACTTCTTCTTCCCACCTTGAGGATAACTTAAACGTTGTTCATCCATTTCGTATAAACCTCTAGAAAGGCCATCGTTATATGCTGGAAAAACAAGATAATTAATTACCAATTCCTTGTCTGTAAATGCATAGTAATTCACTTGAATAAAATTGCAAGTATATCTACAATCTATGTGTATTGAATGTTTACCGCGCCAGATGTTCCGTTAAGGTGCGATGGCTGTAGGGAAAGGATGAAAAAAGGGTTTTCAGATTTGAAAGCCTTAGCTAATACAAGTGCGCTATTCTCCTTCCCATTTACATTTGCTGAAAAGGCCAGTATACAGACCAATATGTATATTAGTTCTTCATTGAAAGAATGGGCCGGAGAATGTATATACCTTTTTCAGTATGGCAGGGTTCTACACGAGCAGAGTTTGCCCTTGTCCTCTTACGCGGCCTAATAGCTTCAGAATGAGTAGCATCATGAAGATCAATTTCTATCTTTTTCACTTGGGTTGATTTCACAAAATCATGATCAGCACTACAAGTTGATGGATAGTCTATCTCGACACAACTTTGGTAAAATATAAGTACTTCGAAATCAGAATCACCCTTGTACTTGAAAACTAAGAAGTACCCGAAACTTATAGAATAATACTTTGCGAATTCTGGCCAACCATTTTGCAGCCAAACCTCATCCTTGTGCTTTTCCAAATCAACAGACCAAACTAAACCATTTGGAGCATTCAGATAAATACGGTTAATAGGATTCTTGTCGAAAATCCTTGCAAACTTTCGGGGAATCATCTGCATATCTGTACTATTTAATAAAAGTAGAAACCCCCTTTTAATGGTATGCCATGCATACCGCGGTATGCAACGGTATGCCACTAAATATTAAATTAATTTAATTAATTAATTTAACAATATTATATATTAATTTAATTTATTAATGAAGTTAGATAATATGAGTCTATTAACTAAAAATCGAGAATATAGTATTATATACAACTTAGTACTCCATTAATTAATGAAGTTATATAAATTCAATTAATTATAATAATATTATTAAATATTAATTTAATTTAATAGTGAAATTTTATACTACAAGTCTTTTAACTAATAATCAAAATAAAATTCGAGAACATACTATTACATACAACTTCAAGCTCCATTAATTAATATTTCAAAAGTGTCTATAATAGATTAATAATAAATGCAATTAATAATATAGATACTCTTATATTACAGGTGCTCTATAGTTTTATGATGGTTAACATATATTATAATGAATTATAAATATTGGATCATTCCTTGCTGATTCCTTAAACGTATAGACTAAGAACTCTTATATAAATTTCATAATAATATGTATATATTATTATATATAGATCAGGGGCAAAGTTGTCCAAAAATACAAGATATGTAATTTAGAGACAATTCATATTTGATTGACAATTATATTGATTTTTTTAGATATTGATTCATGTGATATCAGGATATGGACTACTGATCAGATACTGATGCTGATATCATCAGGATTGAAACGTCAGTATTAGGTTGATATCAGGATTGGAAGCTGATCAGGATTACATGAAGATTTACAATAGTCCAGAGATCAAGGAAGATTGATTTATCGACTCCTATTTTATAGGATCGTAGCTATCAGTTAGGATATGTATTATAAACAGTTGTTAATTGATTGGACATATCTTGTAATTGATAGGGTAGCTGTATGATGTATATAAACACAGTTTAGGTTTTACTTAATTGTAATCGCTTACACGAGATATCTTGTAACCTAGCAGCTCTCAAGAACATCAGAATTTCTTGAGAGAGTTTGTAACAGTTTTATATCAGAGTTAATAAAGCTGTTATTTATTCATACTTGTGTTATTACTATTGCTAAAGTCAAAAATCGTATACAATTGTATTCAACCCCCCTTCTACAACTGATTATTACTGGGTAACAATTGGTATCAGAGCAAACTAATTAATCACAATCAGAAACGATCTTATGATGTCGACGAGCAAGTATGAAAGCATTAAAATCCCTGTCCTCAAAAAGTCTGAGTACCCTACATGGAGGGTAAAGATGTTGATGTATCTGGAGGCCACTGATCCTAACTATCTGGATAGGATATATGATGGTCCATATATTCCTAAGAGACTGGTTGCTAGAACAGAGAATGTGCCTGAACACTATGTTCAGAAGACTAAGGCTGAATGGACTCCTGAGCAAAAGGCTGAAGTACTCAGAGATGCAAAGGTGAAGAATATCCTTCATAATAACCTTGGTGTTGTCATGTCAAACAGATTGATAGCATGTAAAACTGCTAAGGAGATTTGGGAAACTATGGAAACTCAATGCCAGGGCACTGAATCTATCAAAAAGAACAGAAGGGCCCTGTTGATTCAAGAGTATGAACAGTTTGATGCAAAATCTGATGAAAGCCTCACTGATCTGTATGATAGATTTGTGACACTACTGAATAATCTATCCCTAGTAGGCAAAGAGTATGATCCAGAGGACTCGAATACTAATTTTCTGAGAGCTTTACCGGAGGAATGGGATACTCAAACATCTATCATTAGACACCAGAATGATCTCAATGCTGTGTCTCTTGATGAGGTGTATGGAATGCTTAGAATTCATGATCTTGAGGTTCAACAGAGGAAGAACATGAAAAGCAACAAAGCAAAGGCTGTTGCTTTAAATGTTGAGTCAAAATCAAAGGGAAAAGCTGTGGAGGTTTAAAGGAGAATAAGTAGAGTTGTTGAGTCAAATACTGATGACTCATCATCAGATCCTGAAACCAATCCTGATACTGATACTGATGATGACTCTACTGATTCTGACAAGATGGAAATGGTTGCTATGATAGTCAAAGGCTTCAAGAAGATGAAGTTCAGAAAGGCTAGAAGAAAAGGCAACTTTCAGAAGAAACCTTTCAATGCTGACAAGAACAGGTACAAGAAGAATGAAGGCAAAGGCAGCAAGTTTAACAAGTCAAAGGTCAAATGCTACAACTGTGATGGAATGGGTCACTTTGAAACTGAATGCAAAAAGGCCAAGACCAAAGCTCTTATCTTATCAAGAAAGGATTGGATGGACTCTTCCTCAGAATCTGAAGAGGAAAAGGTGAACTATGCATTGATGGCAAATGTTGATGAGATTGCTACTCCTGATAATAAGGTACCTGAAACTGTTATTGATTTTGATACTCGTAATGTTTCTGAGTTATGATCATTTCTAAAGTCTCTGCATATTAGCTTTAGAAGTCAATCTCTTGAAAATGCTAGAATCATATCTGAGATGTCAGAATTGTATAAAAGAAATGATCATCTAGAAGCTGAGTTACTCTTTATGCAAGAAGTACAAACTGAATGTGATAAGGTTAAACACATGCAAATTGAATTAGAATTGAATTTTACTTCTCTGGAAAAAGAACTTGAACATGCTAATGAGAAAATCAGAATCTGGACTGATTCTGGAAGGAAATTTCATGAGATAAATACTAATAAAAACTGGAAAGAATGTCTAGGTTATAAGCCAGAAAATGATCAGAAAATGAAACAGAAAATTGTTGTTGATGAAAAGACAAGTCCAAAGACCTATAGACATGTTATAGACAAAACGAAATCTGAAATTGAACCTGTCAATTTTGTGTATAGTAAAAATTCCAAATCAGATACTGAAAAGGGATCAACTTCTACTAAACAAAATACAGAGAGTGTGTCTAAAACTGTTAAGATTACAAGTTCTAAATATGTAGGTCTTTGTCTAAGAAATAATTGAGAGACAGAATCTGTGAAGTCACAGATAGAAAGAAAACAACTACTGCTAAGAGAAACAGGAATGATAAGGTTGGAATAAACAAAGAGAATAATTATAAGTAAATTCCAAATGCACCTAGGAAAGCATGCTTTAACTGTGGTAATTCTAATCATCTTGCTATTGATTGTAGGAAGAATAAAAAGAAGGCAACTGTTATTCCTAAGTCTGACATTAGGAATAGATCAATATTTTATAAACCACGGAATACCTATTTTCATTGTGGTAGTAAATGGCATTCTATTTATACATGTGAAAATATCATAATTTGTACTATAATTATTATGAGCCTTTGCCCAAATTTAATAAAAGTATAATTTATGGTAAAGTTAAAAATGTCAATAAAAAGCATGCATTTACTAACTTTGATACTGATAAGGCAAATTCTAATGGATTCAATCCTGAAAGGACTGCCTTTGTCAAAAAGACTTTTGCTGCTAAAAATGTAAAATTGCAAGCAAATAGAACCAAACAAGTGTGGGTTCTTAAAAATTCTAACTGAGTTTTCTGTGTTTCTGGTTGTAAGGTAAAAAGAAAAATGTGTTAGTCATGGATAGTGGATGCAATATACACATGACTGGAAAAAAAATCCCTGCTATCAGAATTTGAGGAGAAAGCTGGCCCAACTGTGTCTTATGGAGATGGCAACATTGGACAAACTTTGGGATATGGCAATATAATCATTGGAAATGTCATCATTGAAAAAGTAGCTCTGGTGAAAGGACTCAAACACAATCTGCTTAGTGTTAGTCAAATCACAGATAAAGGTTATCATGTCAACTTCTATGATTCTCATTTTGAAGTAGTCAGCAAGGCATCAGGAAAAGTTGCTTTGACTGGTCAAAGACATGGTAACATTTATGAAGCCAACATCTACACCAATATTGATGGTCCCTCTACATGTCTCATCAGTAAAGCCTCAGTAGATGAAAGTTGGAATTGGCACAAGAAGATTTCTCATCTCAACTTCAATAACATCAATGAGTTGGTTAAGAAAGATTTGGTGAGAGGATTACCAAAAGCATTGTATACTCCTGATGGACTCTATGATGCTTGTCAGAAGGCTAAACAGAGAAGGACATCATTCAAGAGTAAAACTGAATCCTCCATTGATGAACCATATCACATGCTTCACCTTGACTTATTTGAACCAGTCAACATAATGTCCATCAAAAAGAAAAGGTATACTCTAGTCATTGTTGATGAATATACTAGATTTAACTGGGTATATTTTCTGCACAAAAAAGATGAAACTACTGAGATACTTTTGGACCATGTGAGACTCATTGAAACTGGCACAAAGTATAAAGTCAAGATTCTAAGGAGTGATAATGGAACTGAATTCAAAAATTCAGTAATGGAAGAGTTCTGCAAATACAAAGGAATAATTCAACAATTCTCTGCTCCTGGCACACCCCAGCAAAATGGAGTAGTTGAAAGAAAGAACTGAACTCTCATTGAAGCTTGCAGAACCATGTTAGAGGAAGCTAAATTACCTACATATTTCTGGGCAGAATCCATTAACACATAATGCTATACTTAGAACATTACTTTAATCAACAGACATGGTGTGACCCCTTATCAAATGATTAAAGAAAAGAAGCCAAGTCTGAAGCATCTGCATGTGTTTGGCTGCAAGTGTTTTGTTCTGAGACCTCATCCTGAATAGCTAGGAAAATTTGAGACTAAAGCTGATGAGGACATATTTATTGGCTATCCAACTATAAGAGCCTTTAAAGTTTACAATCTAAGAACAAAGACAGTCATGGAGTCTATCAATGTATCTTTTGATGATAAGAAGATAACAGGAATTGCTGAAGACTCACATGAAAGCTTATTTTTGCAAATAAAGCTACCAAGAATTTTGATGAATCTGTGTCAGATACTGATATCCTATTAGAACCTGATGATCTACCCATTCCTGATGATGCACCAATTACTGAAGGTGAGGCCAATAATGCAAATGTTGAGGGGAAGCAACATCAAGACACCATCAATACTGATTCAATTCAAGCATCAGGAGGAGGTTCATCAGAAACAGATTCAAGTGATAATCCTGACAGTACTTCAGGAGGAGATAGCACTATCTCAGGGGGAGCTTCAAATGATTTTAGTTCTTTTGAAGATAGCACCAATCCTGGGGGAGCATCCAACTCAAGAAATTATTTACCATCAGCAAGGAAATGGACTAAAAGTCATACTCCTGATTTAATTATTGGGAATCCTGATGCAGGTGTTAAAACCAGAAGTGCAACTCAAAATGAGTGTCTTTATCATAACTTTCTATCAAATGAGGAGCCTAAGAAAGTTGAAGATGCACTCAAGGATGCTTATTGGGTTACATCAATGCAAGACGAACCAAATGAATTTGAAAGGAATAATTTTGGATACTTGTACCAGGGCCAAATGATAGGTCAATTGTGGGTACAAAGTGGGTGTTCAGAAACAAGACAGATTCACATGGCACAATTATGAGGAATAAAGCAAGGCTAGTTGCAAAGGGGTATTCTCAACAAGAAGGAATAAACTATGATGAGACTTTTGCTCCTGTTGCAAGGCTAGAAGCCATCAGGATTTTTCTAGCTTATGCAGCCCATAAGAAATTCAAAGTTTTCCAGATGGATGTGAAAAGTGGTTTTCTGAATGGAGAATTGGAAGAGGAGGTATATGTTGAACAACCTCCTGGTTTCATTAATCCTAAATATCCAAATCATGTCTACAGACTGGATAAATCACTTTATGGACTAAAGCAAGCTCCAAGAGCCTGGTATGAAACTCTGGCTGAATTCCTACTGGAAAGTGGATTCAAAAGAGGTACAATTGATAAAACCTTGTTTTATTTGAATCATGGAAAGGATTTGTTGTTAGTTCAAATTTATGTTGATGATATCATATTTGGGTCAACTAATTCAAAGCTTTGTGAGAAGTTTTCAAAGCAAATGCAGTCTAGATATCAAATGAGCATGATGGGAGAAATGAGCTATTTCTTAGGTCTGAAAGTTAAACAGAATGATGATGGGATTTTTGTCAATCAGTCAAATTACACAAAGAATTTGTTAAAGAAGTTTAACATGCAAGACAGTGCTACTGCTTTAACTCCTATAGCTACAGCTACAAAGCTTGATCCTGATCAAGGTACTGAAGTAGATGTAACTAACTACAGAGGTATGATTGGCTCACTCTTATATCTAACTGCAAGTAGACCAGATATCATGTATACAACATGTCTATGTGCAAGATTTCAGGCAAACCTTAGGGAACCACATCTCATTGCAGTTAAAAGGATTTTCAGATACTTGAAGGGCACACTATATCTTGGCCTTTGTTATGCTAGAGAGTCTGACTTTAGTTTATGTGGTTACTCAGATGCTAATTTTACAGGATGCAAAATTGACAGAAAAAGTACTTCAGGCAGTTGTCAATTTCTGGGAGGTAGACTAGTGTCATGGTTCAATAAAAACAAAAGTCTATCTCAACATCAACTACAGAAGCTGAGTACATAGCTTCAGGAAGCTATTGTGCTCAGATAATGTGGATGAGAAGTCAGCTAATGGACTATGGTTTGTCATATTCAAAAATACCTATTTATTGTGATAACCAAAGTGCTATTGCTATGACAGGAAATCCAGTTCAACGTTCTCTTACTAAGCATATCAGTATTAGATATCATTTCATAAGGGAACAAGTACTGGAAGGGATAATTGAGCTACATTTTGTTCCTACTGATCAACAGCTAGCTGATATATTCACCAAGCCACTTCCTGAGGCCACTTTTACAAAGTTGGTGAATGAACTTGGAATGGTGAACTATGAAAGTTTCTTAGAAAACAAGCAGAGAGACATTACTGATGATCATCAAATCCTGGTTGTCAATTCTTGATGAGAGAATCCTGATTGAAGTCAAACCTTGACTTGGTCAAAATCCTGATAATTGGTCAAATCCTGACGCGGCGGTTCGTTTATATGTATGATGAATTTCAAGATTTACAGATGCTTTTGTATTCTTGATTTGATTATGATTGATTTTTTTGAACTTCTGATTCATCTGTTTAAAATTTCATAATTTTTTTATGCTAATCAGAATAGTCAATAACAGAAACAGTACAAAACATCATAATTGATAAACGGGATTTTTCATTGATAATTAGAAAGAGATTACATGCATACATCAAATCGTTTTGTTTTCTCTATCTACTTATCTATCAAACAGCTAAAGGAAAAGGAAACTCCAAACCACTCCACCGTTAGCAGCTATCCCAGATCCCATCTTTGCCACTTTGTTTGGGTGGAGGTTAATGGGATAAGGTTATTTTTGCTAACATATCCATTAACAATGGTTGGAGGTTTTGGATGAGGATTCTTTAGAGGAAAGCCATTCCAATGTCATCTAGAGAGCCGCATCAATATCTATTTCTTTTGCAGGCTTTTCTTTCTCGATCTCCTCGAGACAATCGTCCATCTGCAACCATAGTGTCTCAAGTTATCTTTCCCAGTCCATCGCTTCGAACTCGTCACGAGTATAACTAAGAATATCTCTATTCTCTATGAGATGAAGGTTCTTCTCCTTGATAATCAGGTTTAACATCTTTACTAAAGTTTTCGTTGAAGGGTTTTAATTTTTCTTTCAAGGAAGTATGAGATTTACAGGTTAAAACATAGTGGATGCATTTCAACCATGTTATATAGAGGTAAGAGACTCTAGAGAACATGGAACGTTTCGTATTCTCTACTTACATGGAACAGGTATTTTAACATTGTGATATTTGATTTACAATTCATTGCTATTCTTTTTAATCAATATCACAAAAGTGTTTCAAGTATTTGTTAGACATTGGTAATAGTGCATGTGTATTACATATAGATACATATTAAAAATCTTGCAGTTATCACCACTTATCCACGCCCGTTATCCACTAATTATGTGCACTAATTAGTTACTGACACCTGTAATTGAGAGTAATTTTGTTTTTCTAAAACAAAACACAATTGTTTCTCACAATTAATCATTATTCTCATTACATCAGTAATTCATTCTCTCTCTCTCTCTCTCTCTCTGTGCGACCACGAACCCTAGTTTTTCAAATTCTCAGGTTTTCTAAATCACTCAATTACAATGGAGGTTTCTACTTTCATTAACAAGCAAACAATCATTAATGGGGTTACCTTTTCTCCAAACAACTTCACTGCTCTGTTAGAGCATCAGGAATTTCATAATGATTTTCATATCATTCAGGATTTTCTAGCTTCAGGACCTTTGAATTTTGCTCTAACCCAACCTGCAAAAGTTTTGTTTAAGTCTGTGATGCAGGTTTGGAATACAATGAAGTTTGCCCAGGAGTGTGTATCGAAAAAGCTTTCTATGTCTTTTGAATGTAATGGAATTACATACAAAGTCACTCCGAGAATTGTTGAAAAAGCTCTTCACCTTCCATCACTAAATGGTGTAATTCCTGATGCTGTGTCTGAATCGACCCTGCTTGATTTTATCTCAAAGTTTGGTTATAATGGTGAAATCAAGAAGTTTGCTACTCTATATAGAACAAAGCTCAAGAAAGAATGGAATTTTTTCTTTGACACCATTAATCGGTGCTTCTTGAACAAGGTTTTAAACTTTGATGCTCTACCATCAGGATCCGCTCAAATTGGGTATTCTCTTATCTATGATACTCCTTTTGATTATGGGTCTTTTGTACTTAAGGCTCTACAGGTTAGGAAGTTAGATAAATGTGGATATGTGTGTTTTATTAGATTCTTTCAATTGATATTTTCACATCTCTGTCCCAGTGTTACATTTTCAGATGATACATTATTGCCTATCTGTAAGATATCTGAAAATAATGTAAAAATGTTGATTAATTCTGATAAAACCAATCGCTTTGAGGGCAATGCCTTCATTCCTAATGAGGTATGGTCTCTTTTGACAAAGAGGATGCCCACTCATTATGGTCCAACAACAAGTGCTATGGAACAGGATACTACACATTCTGTTCCTTACACAAGCACACAACCCAAACAGCTTTCCAAACACTCAACCACCTCTGATGTCTCTCAACATGCATCAACTGTAAAAGCAAAGAAATCAGCTAGATTTGATGTGTCTGGAAGACAATCAGGATCATAGGATTTCTCCAGTCACACTCTCACTCAAAAGAAGTTACAAGGGGGTGAACAAGGGGTCCTGGTTATTGAAAAGGTTGTGCCTAAGGTTGCTGAGTCACTGATTGAAACATGAATATATAAAGAAACAAGGGAAAAGAGGAAATTTTTGTAATAGGTGGATTCTGATTCTCATGGTGATGATAATCTACCTATCTCAAAAATCATGAAGAAAAAGGAAGTTGCTACTGTTGTTACTGAAGAAATGGCTATTTCTGAAAAGCCAAAGAAAAAAAGAAAGATAATCGATAAGAGCAGTTTTTATATTTCTATGGAGATACAGAATCTTACTGATGATACAGAGCATATTCTTGATGTCTCTGTGAATCCTGTTTGTACATCAATTACTGTTGCCTCTGCAAATCCTGATGTTTCTACTCCTGATAATTCACTTGTCAAGACAGTTGAAGTTTCTGATTCTCCTGCTTCTATTTCTCCCAAAGGAAGAATAATTGAGATGTCTGTGGAGAAGGTAAATGCTATTGTTGCTCAGCTTGGTCTACAACCAGCACCACTTCAAGTGAAGAGACAAGCTGAAGCAAGGGTCTTTCAAAGACAAAAGAAGCAGAGGATTACTTCACCTCTGAAAGGATCTAGCCCACAAGAACCTGAACTTCAAAGGAGTTCAGCAGCTACTGTAGATCCAGCCACAAAAGAGTCACCTACTCACAGTATGGGTGCAGGCTTTTCTGAAGGAACAACTACACAAGAACCACTCTCTCAAAGTGAGGGTGCAAGCAAAGATGTTCCTGCCCCACAAGAACCATCTTCTCAAAGTGAAGATGCAGGCATTCTCAAATCAGCACAGGAATTTTCTGACATTGTTCAAGAGATTTCTGATGTTCAGATTGACTTGCTCAACATCTGAAAGACAAGGCTGATCATGACAGACATATTGCTCAAATGGATGGTATTTATAAAGAAACTGCTTTTGAGGTAGCACTCAAAAACCTTCAGCTCAAAGGGTTGAAGAAGCTTCAGAACCTCTGGCTCCACAAGAACCATTAGTAGCAAATACTGATGCAAGCCTAGATCTTGATGATAACATCATTCCCGTTGATAGTGTTGCTGCAATGCTTAAAGATGTTAATCAACCAATTCTGGTGCAACCAATTTCATCAAGGCCAATGGAAACTACTTCTTCAGGTAACACTTCTATTTCTACATCTACTCTCAATACTGATAGCATGATTGTAGATAGCCCTATAAGGGATACCTCTATTTACATGACTATAGTCCACTCCTCTCAGCCACTTCTTATTTCTTTGAATTTGTCGAGCCAGAACCTTTCTTGTGAGAATGATAGTGAACAATTAGAGAAAAAGAAGAGTGAAGAGAGGCAGTCTCCTGTACTGGCAAAAGGAGAGGTAGAAAAGAGTGAGAATTTAATCACTTCTAGTGAGGTAGCAGTTAGTATTGAAAATAACTTAGGCAAAACAGTGAGTAGTGATGAGATCACTTTAAAAGAACAGAGAGATTTTAGAACTGTTTCTGTTCAAAATGCAGGTCCTCAGAATATTTCATCTTCTTCTTCTGCTGATTTGAAATTAAAGGGTATCACTAGTACAGACTGGACCTATTGCGTCGGTCAAATTGACCTATAGCGTCGGTCAAATGGCGTAGTATATGCAAGGGACGCTATAGGTATACACCTATAGCGTCGGTCAAAAGGGCGTCGCAAATAACCTTTTAGCGTCGGTTAAAAAACCAACGCAAAAAGATTTAAAACCGACGCTTTTGGTGTTGACAATAGCGTCGATTGTTTGGACATGCGAAGCTTTACGTGCATACAACAGCGTTGGTTGTCCAAATGCTGACGCTTTTATTTGTGTCTATAGCGTCGCCTCCCCTGATAACCGACACCTAAAGTGCAGGGAAAAAATAAATTATTTTTCAATATTTTTTTTAAAGTGATCTATAGCGTCGCCAGAAGTAATAACCGACGCTCTAGATTGTCATCTATAGCGTCGCTTGTCGTTGTAACCGATGCCTAAAGTTTTGGGAATAAATAAATAATTTTTTAATATTCTTTTTAAAATGATCTATAGCGTCGCCAGTCATAACAACCGACGCTTTTGTTCCATCTATAGCGTCGCTAAATTTAACAACTGACGCCTAAAGTTTTGGGGGAAAAAAACCTGATTTTGTTATATTCATTTTAACCTGTTTTATTAATTGATATTCAAATTTTAACCTGCTTCACTTTTTATATACCAGCCACGTCAACAAATATGAACTACCACAGAAAATAAAAATTATAACACAAATTTTTATTAAAATAAATTTAAATTAAAGAATTTAAGCTAGTATACAAAAAAGAAGTACATTAATGTTCAAAAATATTTTTCTACATCAATGCCCATATTGGCTGCAGTACCAGCTATGATTCTCATTGCAGATTCTACGCTTGAGCAATTCAAGTCTGGCTATTTCTCAATTGCAATGGTGTGCAACTGGTCAATTGTGACTTTCCCGACTTTCTCTAGTTTTGGGTTTTTTGAGCCTTTCTCCGCTCCTGCAAAATTGTTCAGATATATGAATCAGCTCAATAAGCTTGCTTGCGCAATTCCTATTTATAAAAAGGTTGTCAGGAAACAACAATAATTGCATCATTTAACCAGATTAATATTGCACCACTTAACCAAAAATTGACTATTCTTCGAAAAATACGACTGTTTAACCACTCTGGTAGAATACTAGATATTGAACTGTTACAATCACGAAGACTAGATATACAAGAGTTCCAAGTAATCAATTTTCTCAGGCACTTTTTCAAACTTCGGCTGGTAGTTCATAGGCTGGAAACCACTATGAGTTTTGCTTTGGTGAAATATGGGTCCAAGAAATGAGGCTTACTTTACCCTAAATGGAAGTCCCTAAAGATTTTAAATCTTGATTTGTGTAATGACCATTATCATTGACCTTATTTTTTATTGGATCCTTGATGTATGTAATTTTTGTTGTTCATCAAAAATTTTCAAAATCTTCACACTTATCAGAAAATTATATAATTTTTACTTCCTAACTTTTCAAGTTTGCATCTTTATGGAACTGGTTTACGACTTCCAGGAACATGGATAAGTTCCACGTATAGAGTGGTTTATGGAACTGCCTCTTTTAGTGTTTTAAGTGAGACCAAAAATTTGCAACTGAGTTATCATGCTTTTCAAGTTGCAGAGCATATCATGCTTTTTTTCTGTTGCTTACGCTCATATATGTATATATGTATATATCAGGGTTCTTTCTTGCGGCTTGTAAAATAATAAGTTTAGCTAATTGATTAGCAGGGACATTATTAGTACCTGATTAAAGACATTCTCGGATAAAATATTTTGCCCAGAGCTCACGTATGTCAGTCATTTCCTTTTTGGTATAGCGTCTTGAAGCAAGAACCTTCAAAATATAGAAGATTGCATATTTTTAGAAAAATTTTTGTACGATATTTTTAAAACAATTCTAACTAGTTTTGTCTCTTACCACTTTCTGATTCATGTCCATTTTTTTTAGAATGCATGATTTTGTAAAACATGTACTTCATAACAAAAAAACCACACTCCGTTCCTCCATGTTGTTGAGGACACTACGAAGAAGCGAACAATTTTTATTAAGTACAAAAAATAAATCAATGGACGAATTTAAATGTATAGTTCAAGTAGGTTATACATGAACCTCATTGTGAATAATGAGAAATTCTTTTCTATTATTCCTGAATCCACCTTCTGATGTGTATAATTTAAATGCACTGTGAAATAAGTATACGTCACAATTCACATCTCCGACAAAGGTGGACTAAGTTAAATGTAAATTCATATATTTAACTTATGTTTGCACAAGTGTCTCCAAGCGTATATTCCTTTCTCTTTTCAACGAATCAAATATATAAATAACACTTTCTTTGAGACTGAAAAGGGGCAATATCCAGTGGTTGCTACAATAATACACACAAACATACATTAAAATATACACATGTATATAGTATGTACAATTTAATTTTAATTCGTTCTTACTCTTGGACGTAAGGTGCTAGAATGAAATGCCTCTCTTTATCGGAAATCAAAGTTGTTGTGATGTAATCACATGCTTCGTGGCTACGTTCATTGTCACCCTTATTCGGTATTGCTAATCTAGATGGCGACATGAATGCAAATCTTTCTTCTTTCAACTCACTGCATAGTGTCCCAAGATACCTACAAAAGTAACTTGTCACAATAAACACGTGTATATGTACTCGAATGATTTTAAAGTTAATTGAGCAAAAAAGACTTGTCTTACTTTACAAAAATTTCCACAACAGGCATGTTTAAACAACTAACTGTTAAAAATTCATCAATATCAACGGGGGATACATATATGGTTTGTTGTCCACTTTCTTCTAACTTGAATAACACAACTTTTCCAGCAGAGGTCCTCTTTTTAACCAAGAAACGTAAAGATCGGCAATGCTCAGTTAACTGTTTATCATCACCATCCCTTGTCAGTGGTGGTGTATTATTGACGGGAGTCGCCGAATCTTTGCTTTCAAGTATTTTAGGCATCCTAGTACCCTTTTCTGGAGTGCTCTCCAAGGGGGGATCCTTATCAAACATGATTAGCCACATTATATATTGCAAATATATGAGAAAAAACAACTTCAACACTTCAATGTCAAAAAATATACCTGTCCCAACGTCATAAGCTCCTTTGGCCATTGGACAAAACTACCAGCTGCACTTCCTACCGTCTCAAGTTCGTTACATGGCATCGGAAGTCGAGTAAGCTGATATTCAGGTCCAACGTCATCAATTGATACTTTTATATTATGATCTACCACCCAAAGACGACATGGGGTCAAACCCTGCATTATAAGTTAGAATTTTATCAGTACATAAAATCAGAATCAAGTTATAAATCATAATCAGTATATAACCCCCAGCCCCAACTGTTTAGCCTAAATGTTCCTTTAATTATGTCCTCTAATTAGGCACTGTTTCAAAAACTGAATGCTTAACTACAGGTTTTCTTTTCACTTTCCACTGTCACTAATGGTTTCTAGAATGCTTAACTGAATTCATGTAAACAGATATTTGTATAACAGTACCTTGTGATTCGACAAAGGATCTTGTCGATCCACATACTGGAAACTGCTTCGAACAGTTTGCGGGGTACCAATATTGTTCAAAAAATTACCATCTGGAAATGACACACCTATCTGCTTCAAGTGACTGAAGATGCCTTTTAGTTTCAAATTCATCATTTGGTTCATCCTATCCTCGCACTCTTTCTGAACTTTCTTGGTAATTTCTTGCGTGATTGTAGCCAAATGATCCGCCGATATCACCCCAATATGTTTGCTAACTGATCCAAATGCTTCTTTAACTTTAACTCCCCCCAACCCCTCTAACACGCCCTTCATGCTCCTTACGACCCAGTGCATGCGACAGTATGTCATCCTGACCTTCTCGAGTCTACAAACCATCTACAACTTGCGACTACAACTCTCCCTGTTCAGAATGTTCATTAATTAGATATCGATAAAAAAAACCAAATATAAACAGCCTTACAAAATGACCAAATATCAGAAAACATGTTAAACACAAGGATGAACAAGCAGCATCTGGCCAAGTAAAAAATTTACACATATATAGAACTACATTATTATCGATATTATGGTAAAAATCAGAAAGTCAGTTGATATACTACAAGAGCTGGAAAGCCAGAAAAAAAAGGGGAGTACAATAGTAGATATCCACCTCTAATTATAGCTAGTACATGACTTGGCAATTCCTAGTCTGCCAAGAAAATTCTATTCATTAACAAATGGAAACACTGATAATCAAATTAAGCTAACATAACTAGACAAACTTAAGTCCTCATCATTCTTTAACATAAAAATTCAGTGAAATAAGATTTCAGTCTGATTATATAAAATGGTTACTAATTACATCTCCTTATAGTAGCTGTCTTTTATCAATAAGAAAGTGAGAAAGTAATCCTGATCATGATTTACAAATTTAATGTATAAAAGAAATTATTTATAGTAGTTTTAGCAGAAATAAAAGAGATATTAGGAACTGTCAGGGGCATGTCAATTCCAAATGTATCTTTATCTTTTTGTGTAGTTATAGTGGAAACCTTGACAGAAGATTTAAATTTGTACTGTTAGATATTGATTCAAGTGATGTCAGGATCTGGACTACTGATCAGATACTGATGCTGACGTCATCAGTAATACAACGTCAGTATTAGGGTGTCATCAGGATTATGAGCTGATCAGGAATATGTCTGTTCCTGATTTATAGGAACGCAGCTATTATTAAATATATGTATTAAGAGTCGTATGTAATTGATTTAGTATATCTTGTAATTGATAGGGTAGCTGTGTGATATATATAAACACAGTTTAGGTTTTACATTTATCTCATCAAGCAAGGATTGGATGGACTCTTCCTCAGAATCTGAAGATGAAAATGTGAACTATGCATTAATGGCAAATGTGGATGAGATTGCTGCTCCTGAAAATAAGGTACCTGAAACTGTTTTTGATTTTGATATTGATAATGTTTTTGATTTTAGATCATTTTTAAAGTCTCTGCATATTAGCTTTAGAAGTCAATCTCTTGAAAATGCTAGAATAATATCTGAGATGTCAGAATTGTCTAAAAAAAATGATCATCTAGAAGCTGAGTTACTCTTTATGCAAGAAGTACAAAATGAATGTGATAAGGCTAAGCACATGAAGCTAGAAATGGAGTTTAAATGTACTGCACTTGAAAAGGAAATTAATGATGCTAATGAGAAACTCAGAACCTGGATACACTCTGGGAAGAAAACACATGATATTATCACAGATAAGAACTGGAAAGAGTGTCTAGGTTATAAACCAGAGGACAAGAAAAAGAATAAAGGTAAAGTTGTTAATGCTGAAACAACAGAACCAGGAAGAGTTATTGTGAATGAGTCAACAAATCCAAAAACCTATAGATATGTTACAGACAGAACAAAAACTAAATTAAAACCTGTTAATTATGTGTATCCAGAAAATCCCAAATCTACTTTAGAAAAGGGATCTCCTTCTACAAAAAATTCTGAGTCTAAAACTGTCAAAAACAAAAATATAGGTCTTTTGTCTAAGAAACAACTGAGAGACAGAATCTGTGAAGTGACAGATAGAGAGAAAACAACTACTGCTAAGAGGAACAGGAATGGTAAAATTGGAATAAACAAAGAGAATAATTATAAGTATATTCCAAATGCACCAAGGAAAGTGTGTTTCAACTGTGGTAACTCTAATCATCTTGCTATTGATTGTAGGAGAAGTAAAAAGAAGGCTACTGTAGTTCCTAAGTCTGACATTAGGAATAGATCAGTATTTTATAAACCACAGAATCCTTGTTTTCACTGTGGCAATAAATGGCATTCTATTTATACATGTGAAGAATACCATAGTTTGTACTACAACCATTATGATCCGTTGCCAAAGCTTAATAAAAGTGCAAATTCTGGTAAAACAAAGAGTGTGAATACTAAGCATGCATCTATTAATTCTGATAATGACAAAGCAAATTCTGATGGATTCAAATCTGACAGAACTGCTTTTGTTAAAAAGACTTCTGCTGCTAAAAATGTTAAATTGCATGCAAAAAGAACCCAACAAGTGTAGGTTATTAAAAAATTCTAACCGAGCTCTCTATGTTTCTGATTGCAGGGTAAAAAGATAAATGTGTTAGTCATGGATAGTGGATGCTCTGTGCACATGACTGGAAACAAAACCTTGCTATCAGAATTTGAGGAGAAAGCTGGCCCAACAGTGTCTTATGGAGATGGCAACATTGGACAAACTTCGGGATATGGCAATATAATCATTGGAAATGTCATCACTGAAAAAGTAGCTCTGGTGAGAGGACTCAAACACAATCTGCTTAGTGTTAGTCAAATCATAGACAGAGGTTATCATGTCAACTTCAATGATACTCACTTCGAAGTGGTCAGTAAAACATCTGGAAGGATTGTCTTGACTGGTCAAAGACGGGGTAACATTTATGAATCCAACGTCTACATCAATACTGATGGTCCCTCACCATATCTCACCAGTAAAGCAACAGTAGATGAAAGTTGGAATTGGCACAAGAACCTTTCTCATCTCAACTTCAACAACATCAATGAGTTGGTTAAGAAAGACTTGGTGAGAGGATTACCTAAAGCATTGTATACTCTTGATGGACTCTGTGATGCTTGTCAGAAGGCCAAACAGAGAAGGATATCATTTAAGAGTAAAACTAAATCCTCAATTGATGAACCATATCACATGCTTCATCTTGACTTATTTGGACCAGTAAACATCATGTCCATCTAGTTATTGTTGATGAATTTACTAGATTCACTTGGGTGTATTTTCTTCATAGAAAAGATGAAACTGCTGAGATACTTTTGGACCATGTAAGACTCATTGAAACTGGCATAAAATACAAAGTCAAGATTCTGAGAAGTGATAGTAGAACTGAATTCAAGAATTCAGTAATGGAAGAGTTCTGCAAATACAAAAGAATAGCACAACAATTCTCTGCTCCTGGCACACCCCAGTAAAATGGAGTAGTTGAAAGAAAGAATAGAACTCTTATTGAAGCCAGCAGAACAATGTTGGAGGAAGTTAAACTACCTACATTATTCTGGGCAGATGCAATCAACACAGCTTGTTACACTCAGAACATTTCATTAATCAACAGACATGGTATGACTCCTTATCAAATGATAAAAGAAAAGAAGCCAAGTCTGAAACATCTACATGTGTTTGGCTGCAAGTGCTTTGTTCTTAGACCTCATCCTGAACAGCTAGGGAAATTTGAAACTAAAGCTAATGAGAGCATCTTTATTGGTTATCCAACTTCAAGAGCCTTTAAAGTCTACAATCTAAGAACAAAGACAGTCATAGAGTCTGTCAATGTATCTTTTGATGATAAAAAGATAACAGGAATTCCTGAAGACTCTCATGACAGATTGACTTTTGCAAATGAAGCTACCAAGAATCCTGATAACTCTGTGTCAGATATTGATATCTCATCAGATCCTGATGATTCACACATTCCTGATGAAGTACCAATTACTGATGGTGAAACTATCAATGCAAATGCTGAGGGGGAGCAACATCAGGACACCTTCAATACTGATTCAACTCAAACATCAGGAGAGGGTTCATCAGAAACGATTTCAAGTTATAATTCTAACAGTACTTCAGGAGGAGATAGCACTATCTCAGGGGGAGCTTCTAATAATTCTAGTTCTTTTGAAGATAACACCAATCCAAGGGGAGCATCCAATTCAAGAAATGATTTACCATCAGCAAGGAAATGGACCAAAAGCCATACTCCTAATTTAATTATTGGGAATCCTGATGAAGGTGTTAAAACCAGACGTACAACACAAAATAAATGTCTCTACAATAACTTTCTGTCAAAGGAGGAGCCTAAGAAAATTGAGGATGCACTCAAGGATGCTGATTGGGTTACAACAATGCAAGAAGAACTGAATGAATTTGAGAGAAATGAAGTCTGGAAACTAGTACCAAGGCCAAAGGATATGTCTATTGTAGGCAAAGTGGGTGTTCAGAAATAAAATTGATTCAGATGGCACAATTGTAAGGAACAGAGCAAGGCTAGTTGCAAAGGGGTATTTTCAACAAGAAGGAATAGACTATGATGAAACTTTTGCTCCTGTTGCAAGGCTTGAAGCTATCAGGATTTTTCTGGCATATGCAGCCCACAAGAAATTCAAAGTGTTTCAGATGGATGTTAAAAGTGCTTTTCTGAATGGAGAATTGGAAGAGGAGGTGTGTGTTGAACAACCTCCTGGCTTCATAGATCCTAGATTTCCAGATCATGTCTATAGACTGGATAAAGAACTTTATGGACTAAAGCAAGCTTCGAGAGCCTGGTATGAAACTCTGGCTCAATTCTTACTGGAAAGTGGTTTCAAAAGAGGTAAAATTTACAAAACCTTGTTTTACTTGAATCATGGTAAGGACTTTCTGTTAGTTCAGATTTATGTTGATGATATCATTTTTGGGTCAACTAACTCCAAATTATGTGAGAAGTTTTCAAAGCTAATGCAGTCTAGATATCAAATGAGCATGATGGGAGAAATGAGCTATTTCTTAGGTTTGCAAGTTAAACAGACTGATGATGGGATTTTTATCAATTAGTCAAAGTACACAAAGAATCTATTGAAAAAGTTTAACATGCAAGACAGTGCTACTGCTACAACTCCCATAGCTACAGCTACTAAGCTTGATCCTGATCAAGGTATTGAGGTAGATGTAAATAACTACTGAGGTATGATTGGCTCACTTTTGTATCTAACTGCTAGTAGACCAGATATCATGTATGCAACCTGTCTTTGTGCAAGATTTCAGGGAAATCCTGGGGAACCATATCTCACTGCAGTCAAAAGGATTTTCAGATACTTGAAAGGCACTCTGTCTCTTGGTTTTGGTATGCTAGAGAGTCTGATTTTAGTTTATGTGGATACTCAGATGCTGATTTTGCAGGCTGCAAAATAGACAGGAAAAGTACTTCAGGAAGTTGTCAGTTTCTTGGAGAAAGACTAGTTTCTTGTTTCAGTAAAAAGCAAAAGTCTATCTCCACATCGACTTGCTCAGATCATGTGGATGAGAAATTAGCTAATGGACTATGGTTTGTCATTTTCAAAAATACCTATTTATTGTGATAACCAAAGTGCCATTGCTATGACCGGAAATCCAGTCCAGCATTCTCTTACTAAGCATATCAGTATATCAGTATCAGATATCATTTCATAAGAGAACAAGTACTGGAAGGGACAATCGAACTCCACTTTGGTCCTACTGATCGACAGCTCGGTGATATATTCACCAAGCCACTTTCTGAGGCTACTTTTACAAAGTTGGTGATTGAACTAGGAATGGTGAACTATGCACATTTCTGAGAAAAAGAAGATCTCAGATCCTGATAAAATGTCAATACTGACATTGGTCAAACGTCGAATCCTGATGCGACGGTTCGTTTTTCAATAAAATTTTCCGGATCTAAGTGTACTTTATGCTCTATTTTTCTGACTTATGTGATTAATATTTTGAACTTCTGAGAATATGATTACTTTAATTAGTTTCTCATATCTATTTTCTAGTTTATATGCTACTCAGATCAGTTCACAATTCAAAGTGCAGAAAATCATAAAACAAAGATTCGAGAAACAGATCTTTTCATTGATAATAAAACAGATTACATGCATACATCAAATATGTTGTTTTCTCTATCTTCTAATCTATCAAACAGCAAAAGAACAAAAAGAGTCCAAATCCCCCCATAGTCAGCAGCTATCCCAGATCCTATCATTGCCACTTTGTTTGGGTGGAAGTTGAAAGGGATAAGGTTATTTTTGCTGACATATTCATTAACAATGGTTGGAGGTTTTGGATGAGGATGCTTTAGAGGAAAGCCATTCGAATGTTCGAGAAACAGATCTTTTCATTGATAATAAAAGAGATTACATGCATACATCAAATATGTTGTTTTCTCTATCTTCTAATCTATCAAACAGCAAAAGAACAAAAAGAGTCCAAATCCCCCCATAGTCAGCAGCTATCCCAGATCCCATCTTTGCCACTTTGTTTGGGTAAGGGATAAGGTTATTTTTGCTGACATATTCATTAACAATGGGTGGAGGTTTTGGATGAGGATGCTTTAGAGGAAAGCCATTAGAATGTTGCTTGGAGAGCAGCATTGATGTCGATCACTTTTACAGGTTTTTCCTTCTCGATCTCCTCGAGTCAAGCATCTATCTGCAACCACAAAGTTTCAAGCTGTCTTTCCTGATCAAAGGCTTCGAACTCTTCATGAGATTAACTAAAGATATCCCGTTTCTCTACGAGATGGAGGTTTTTCTCTTTAATGGTAAGGTTCGACATTGTTTTGCTGTGTTTGATGTAGGGTTTTGAAGAGGCTTTTATCAAGAGAATACGAGAGGTTTTATAAAAATGATGAGAATGACTGTGTTCTATTGGGAATAAATAGAAGTGAAAACACGTACGGTTCGTATTCTTCTTCTAAAGGAACAGGTATTTTAACAAATGACATTGTGATAATTGATTTATTTAATTTTTCAATTAAATAATTTATTGTTTATCTTTTTAATCAATATCACAAATAAATGTTAAATACTTGCCAACTGTTCATGCGCGTGTATCTCACTTGTCAATATATCAATATAGAGACACATAGAACGGCGTACAGTTATCATCACGAACCCATGATTATTACCCATCAATTATCTGCACAAATCAGTTGCTAACACCTGTAATTAAGGAAATTTTTTTTTTAAAACAAAATACAAACGATTTAGCTAATCATTGTTCTAATTACACCAGTAATTCATCAACCTCCTATCTCTATGTGCTTTCAAACCCTAATTTCTAAAATCTCCCGAATCTCTCATTCATAATGTCAACATATAATTCTTCATTCATAAACAGCAAGGTTGTTATCAATGGAATCACTTTTGCTCCTAATAACTATATTGCTGTTCTTAATCATCAGGAATTGCCAAATGATTTTCATATCATTCAGGACTTTTTGGCTTCTAGTCCAATCAATTATGCTTTAACACAACCTGTCAAAGTATCTTTCAAGTGTGTTATGCAGGTATGGGATACTGTGGTCTTTAGTGAAGGAGCATCAGGAACGCCATTTATGACATTCATTTATAACGATGTCAAATACAATGTGACTCCTAGCATTGTGGTTGAAGCTCTTAAATTACCGTCTCTAAATGGCAAAACTCCATCAAAGACTACTGATACTACTCTTCTTGAATTTTCTAAGAGTCTTGGATGCAAAGGAGACCCACAGAAGTTTGGAGACTTGTACAGAACCAAGATGAAGAAAGAATGGAATTTCTTCTTTGACACCATAAGTAGATGCTTCCTAAACAACGTCTCAAACTTTGATGCACTACCCTCTTCTCCAGTTCAAATTGGGTACTCTCTAATCTATGAAACTCTATTTGATTATGGAGTGTTTATCTTGAAAGCATTAAGTGCTAGAAAAATAGATAAATGTGGTTATGTCTGTTTTATTAGATTTTTTCAATTGATATTTTCTTACTTATGTCCAAATGCTAATTTTGAAAATGATACAGTTTTGCCTATCTTTAAGATTTCTGAAAATAACATCAAATCCTTGATTAAATCTGATAAGGCAAATGGTTTTGAGGGAAATCCTTATATTCCTGATGAGGTCTGGCTTCTCTTGAAAAAGAGATTGCCTGTTCTTTATGGCCCAACAACAAGTGCTATGGGACAGGACCAAACACATCATGTTCCTGACACAAGCACATACCACATACAGTTATCTAAATAGTCAACCACCTCTGGTGTCTCCCAAAAGACATCAGTTGTAAAAGAAAAGAAATCAACTAGATCTGATGTGTCTGGAAGACAATCAGGATCAAAGCATTTTTCCACTATAACCATCACTCAAAAGAAGTCACAAGGAGGTGAACAAATGGTTCTGATTGATGAGTCGTTGAGTAAGTCTGGAGTATTCAACGAAATAGGAGAGAAAAGAAAGTTTTTGCAACAGGATTCTGATTCTGTTAGTGATGATGATAAGTTCATCTCAATAATTATGAAGAAAAAGGAAGTTGCTGCTCCTGCTACTGATGAACTGGCTAAGCCAGAAAGCCAAAGAAAAGAAGAAAGATAGTCAACAAGAGAAAGTATTACATTCCTGAAGAAATGAAGAATCTTAATGATAATATCAATCTTGATGAATCATCATTTCTTGACACATCTGCCATTCCTGATATCTCTACTCCTGATACGTCACCTATGAAGATTATTGAAATTTCTGATTCTCCAGCTTCTGAGTCTCCAAAGAGGAGAATTGTTGAAATGTCCATGGAGAAAGTAAATGATATTGCTGCTCATCTTGGTCTTGCACCATCACCACATCTTGTGAAGAAACAGGTTGTAGCAAAGGTTTTTCAAAGACAGAAGAAACAGAGGACTGATTCCCCTCTGAAAGGATCCAGTACACACGAACCTGAACTTCAAAGGAGTTCAGCAGCTATTGCAGAACCAGTCCCACAAGAACCACTCACTCAAAGTGTGGGTGCAGACATTGTTGAAGGAATGGTCCCACAAGAACCACCTTTTCAAAGGGAAGGTGCAGACAAGAACATTCCTGCCCCACAAGAACCATCTTCTCAAAGTGAAGATGCAGGCATAGATTCTACAGCATAGGGGTTTTCTGACATTGCTCAAGAGATTCCTGATATTCAGTTTGACTTAGCTCAAAGTGTTTCAGATAAAGCTAAACATGCTCTTCATATTGGTGAACTGGATGTTGTACACATAGAAACCGCTTTTGAGGGAAGCACACAAGAACCTTTAGCTCAAAGTGTTGAAGAAGCTTCTGAACCTCTGGCTCCACAAGAACCATTAGTAGTAAATACTGATGCAAGCCCTCTTCCTGAAGAAAGCATAGTTCCTGATGAGACTGTTGATACCATTCCTGACGATACTCAACCAATTCTGGTACAACCACTCTCATCAAGACCAATGGAATCTTTTACTACTTCATCAGGCAACACTTCTATCTCTACTTCTTTTACTACTGATAGCATGATTACAGATAGACCTGAGACAAGGGATACCTCTATTTGTTTGACTTCAGTCCACTCCTCTCAGCCACCTCTTATTTCTTTGAATTTGTTGAGCCAGAACTTTTCTTGTGAGAAAGAGAGTGAACACTTAGAGAAAAAGAAGAGTGAAGAGAGGCAGTCTCCTGAACTGGCAAAAGGAGAGGTAGAACAGAGTAAGAAGTTTCAAACTTCTAGTGAGGTAGAAGTTACTACTGAAAGTAACTTAGGTGATGTTGTGAGAAGTGATGATATCACTTTAGAAAAACAGAGAGATATAGGAATTGTTTCTAATCTGAATGGAGGATTTCAGGATACAACTTTACCATTTGCTGTTGATTTAAAATTGAAAGGAGTTATGAATCCTGAAGACAATGTGGATGATAGAATTCCTGAAGCTAATGATAGCTCAGATGATGATGATGATGATGATGATGATGCTGATAATGATCCAGAAGCAGCTCAGCTGAATGCTGTCATGAAAGCAAGTCTAGGATCTACTTATGGTTCATCCATCAAGTTTATGGAGTATGTGGGTAAATCTACAGCTGCTCAAGTTGAGATCAGAGGAGATTATAGTAATCTTATTCCTGAACATATTCTAGCTCTCAGGCGATCTGAATGGTATACTGAGTGGAATCAGCCTACTGCTAATATAAATTTCAATAATGCTCTTTTTCACTCCAGTCATATAGCTACTAAGCTTTCTGATCCTAATCTCAAAGCTCATCTGAAGACTACTACTATTCTGGGCTGTCAAGAGTGATAATGAAAAATTTCATGCTCGGTTTGCTAAGGATTATTGTGAGATTGCTACTGCTAAACAGCTTCAACATTTAAGCACTGCCTTCACCACAAGGATGGATACCTTGGAAGATAAGGTTGTTACTTTGTCCTCAAGGATGTCTAATATTGAAGATTCTCTCCAATTGATCTTATCCTTGTTAACTGATCCTACTGATGATGCTTCTGATGTCAAAAAGGGGGGAGAAGGTGGTCAAAACAAAATGCACACCTAATCCAGTTGTAAGAAAGGATGATGACACTTCTGGAAATGATGGTGGTGCTCAGCCGCATGCATCAGGAACCTTTGATGCTGCTTTGGTAACAAGGAAAATTTTGTCTCAAACTCAAACCAAGCAGTCAACTCATGTTTCTAAATCTGGGAAGAGAATAGTAAAAACTGTAACACCCCCAGATCCGGGGTCAGGGATCGGGTCGTTACGGTCTCATAACTCATACATAATACTTGACTTGAGTCCAAAATCAATAAGTAGCATGCTGTGACCCCACAATAATATCCACTCACACACACACACACACACAGTTATAGTCCTAGAGATGAAATTGAAATAAGTCTTACATAAAGGGGTTTACGAATAAAAGTTATTACAAGCCAAAAGGATAACATCATAAGTTTAAAAGTTTTGCCGTTGATTACATTAATTATTCATATAGTTAAACAGGAAACAAAAATTGTCTAACTATGCTACCTCAGCAATGGCGTCTAGCATCTCAGCGGGGAGTCCGGTGGGTCGGGTAACCCGCTTACGCCGAGTGCGCCTGACGCGAGCCATCTGTCCAAGCTGTTGTTGTGACATAATAAATAAGCAAGGGTGAGAAATATCCCACCAACAACAATATAACTGAACAGTGATCATATATATATATATATATATACAGCAGTTCAAACAACTTTGAAACCATATGCCATAATAATGCCAGTATAAGGTAAATGATAAGTTCAAAACTTATATATTCCAATTATGAATACTTTTCCAACACTGCCAACAATGATAATGTTGCAGAAAATAAATCAATCTGGATGATGAACTTATGCTGGAGTATTCACCGCGCCCACTGCCAATCTTACGATGATCAGTCGCAGATTGTACAGCTCAATTTAGATTTACTACCGGTATAAGGAAGAACTGACGGCTTTACTTGTCTACCACCCAACTAGCTCTCCCCAGCCAACGGTTGGGCCAAAGGGGATGGACCGGCGCTACTTGGCCTCTTACACGACTCCAAGTTCGAAAAGAAATTCTTGACTCTGAACGCAAAGTTCGTCCCCCTTTCCCCAAGTATAATACTTGTTGATAAGACTCCACAAAGTAGTCGTATCTAGTTTGAAAGGAAAATTCAACATTTTATCTCCCAAGCTGTTGCTTGTTAGAGGATACCATCTTGTTCCAATAATCTTACCCCTCGAATGATGAGAGGGTACCCAGATGCAATAGATAGCAATTCTCGTTGTGAGTAAAAAGAATACGTTTCGAAAGATTTATGACCGGGAAGTCCTCAAAATAAATAACATTTTTCAAGTAAGGTTCTCTTATTATTTGGAAGATAGATTCGAAGGAAGAACGACATTTTGAGAACCTTTCATGATATAATATAATAATAATCCGACTTCGAAGAAATTTTATAATTATCGAAGGTCAACGATAATATATGAAGTCATTTCAGAGTATTAGATAAGAATTCGGAGAATATTTATTGAATCAAAAATAATTTCTGAAGGCTTATGACTACGAGCGAATATTTAAATCGAAGTATTTCTTAGAATACTTCACGAATAATTAAGGAGAAAATATTTATTGAATAATTAAATATTTAACTGAATATTCAAAATAATATTCATTCAAGTAATAAGACTTGAAAGGAATATTGAAATAATATTCGATAATTAAATAGAACATCAAATGAATATTTAAATTAATATTCATTAAGTAAATAGGAACTTAAATGAATATTCACAAAGTAATATTCATTTAATGAATAATATTCTAAATGAATATCAAAATAATATTCATTTAGTAATCCAAGCTTTAAAAGAATATTCGAGATAATATTCGATAGATGAATCGACTTTGAATGAATATTGAAAAATAATATTTATTGAATAGATAACGTTCAAGTAATTATTTGAAGTAATAATCGTTAATTAAATAATCTCGGACGAATATTAAAATAATATTCTTTAACCAAATAATGGAAAATATTTACTTAAATAATTTCCTCGAATGTAATTACGATATATCAAGAAGTACTGACTCCCGGTCTACATTCAATGAGTACGACATATATATGCCCTTCTCTAAGGGACTTACCAACAACCGGCTTATAACCGATTATTCGATATCTGGCTTATAAGCCACAATAGTTCAAGGAACAGGTATCACAATATATCTCGAAAGTAGGCACTCATGTTATTGCATATGAAACACAAAATCGAATGACATATATATATTCACAACAACAGCCTTTAAAAGGAGTTAGAACTTGCATGGTAATCGAGTACGAGTAGGGGTAGTGGTAGGGTGTCCCGAGTCAGCTCGGCGATCTATAAATAGTCAAGAGATTCGAGATTAATCACTTAACACTTTTCAAAAGGTTAAGTATTAACTTAAGTCGAAACATGTTTTCGAATTATCTCGTTATACCCCTTTCTAGTGTAACTCTTTTTATTACCGATACGATTCGACATTTGTTCGTCATTAAGACATGTCATCATACTCACACTTAGTGTATACTTAAGTCGTATAAGTTCTAAATTCGATCGATTACGAACCAATATTATTTCTCGAGTTTTATCGCTCGTTTTCTAAGTTATAACCAAAGTTATACTTTTAAGGGGTTCGTTCGCGTTTAACCTTGATTCAAACATTTTTATAAAATCGAAAAACGATCCGATTCACATGAGGTTTTCTCTCACACCTTCCTTTTTACCTCTAGTATTTAATTACCAAGATTGGCCACTGACTTACGTATTTTATGGGGGTTCAATTTTAGTTAATTCTCGTTTATTGTTTCGAACTACTTTTAGTATACCGGCTATAACTCCAAAACCGTAAGTCCATTTCACACGTTCTTTATATCAAAATGAAGCTTGGAACATTATCTATCTTATCATGCCAGATTTCGAAGCTAGTCACTGAGTTAAATCTACTTTCCAAGTCATTTTTCTTACGGTTATCAAAATTTCGGCATTACGACGGCTATAAATCGAATATTTACCAATTTCAAACCTTCCCATAAACATGGTATCCACTCCAAACAACATATACATGATTTTTAACCATGAACTGAGGCCAAGCAATGCCTTTCCGTTCATCTAACTATTTTTAACATTTATCAAGATCCATTCATAATCATGCTTATAATCATGCTTTAACCTTAACATAACCATAACTAAGCTATATCTATCATAAACATGGTTAAATGTCAAACAAGGGTTAGGGTTTCAAGAGGTTATACCTTCCTAAACCTTGTATGGTCCTTAGGAGTGCTTAAGCTTGCTAGATCAAACAAAAGAAATCAAGAAAACAAAGTTAGATCTTGAAGAACACTATTCATGCTCCTCTTGAATGATTTATTTGAAAATGGAAACAAAGGAATTTGGGCTTGAAATTTCTAGGAGATTAGTTTCTTGAATTATAAGACTCACCTTAAAAATTTCAAGATCAAACAATGGTTGGAAGTTGGATTTTGGTTTTGCAATTCCTTGCTTGGTCGAATGGAATGATAAAGGGGGGGAGAGAGCATGCCTTGTTTCTTTGCTTGGTTATGTAACGAAATGAATTATTAAGATGAGTTTAGATAATATCTCATCCAAAAGCCACTTTAATATAGTGATGATGTATAGGATGATGGAAATGGATGGACAAGTGTTGAGATTTGGATGTCTTTCATGTAACTAGTGGTTTGATGTTGCTAAGTGCTAGTTAATCTCTAACCATGCTAGTTACTAGATATTTATCACTTGCACATGCATGTATCTTGCTTCCTTTTCTTGATTCTGTGTCCAGTTATTGCTCGTTTCGATTGATCGTTCGTAGGAATATTTCACGGATTTCTAATTAAGGTTTACCGGGAATCTTCTTAATATTAATACTATCATTCTCCATCTTTCTTTCTAACTTTCCACTTTATATTCCTTAAATCCCTTCATTAAATCCTTAAGGCTATCAGTGTCCAGGGAACTCTCGGAGAAAATAAAAGTTCGGTTTTTCAGAATCCGACAGTTTTTACATACACTTATTTTCCCCCTGGATCACTAATACGAACTCGTAAATCCGTTCCGAATACTTCTATATAGTGTCATCTCATATTATTCTTACTTCCACCAAAAACACTATTCATTCTTTATTCTTTACTTATTCTCTTAGGGTTCTACAATTGTCCGTATTCTCTTTCGATCGTTCCTTAACCTTTTTACGGAACCACTGGATTAATCGTTATTGGTCTGGATGACATGAGAATATTCTCTTGCTTGGAATTGCCATATCGTATTCCCCTAGGAGATAGATTATTCTTACCTAAGTTGTCAACCATTAGCATTCTTCAAGACATATAAATAATAAAGTCAAATTCCATTCATTCTTTCAAAATATCAACTATTACATCGTAGTCGTAACCACTATTCATTCTTACATCATTAAATAAATAAAAGTTTTAATTCTACCCAAAATCTGGGTTCTTACAGTCTCCCCTCCTTAAAAGGATTCCGTCCCGGAATCAGTTTGAAAACAACTGGGGGTACTTCTCTTGCATTGTGCTTTCAAGCTCCCAGGTTGATTCTTCTATATTGTGGTTCTGCCACAAAACTCTGACTAGCTGAATGACCTTGTTTCGGAGCACTTGTTCTTTCCGGTCTATGATTTCCATAGGTTGCTCTACATAGGTCAAGTCTGGTTGCATCTCCACTTGCTCATACTCTACAATGTGCTTGGCATCCGGATTATACTTCCTCAGCATTGAAACATGGAACACATTGTGCACCTGCTGTAGATTCGGGGGCAATGCCAGCTCATAAGCTAGTTCCCCAATCCGTCTCAAGACCTCAAATGGTCCAATGTATCTGGGACTCAGCTTTCCTTTCTTTCCAAATCTCATTAAACCTTTCCAAGGTGACACTTTTAAGAACACTAGGTCTCCTACTTCGTATTCTTTGCCTTTCCGAGCTAAGTCGGCATATTTCTTTTGTCGATCCTGGGCTGCTACCAACCGTCCTCTGATTAGATCTACTGCATCTTTAGTTCGTTGGACCACTTCGGGCCCGAGCATCTTTCGCTCCCCAACTTCATCCCAATACAAAGGAGATCGACATTTCCTTCCATAAAGGGCCTCACAAGGTGGCATTCCTATACTTGAATGGAAACTTTTATTGTAGGAAAATTCAATCAATGGCAAGTGATCATCCAAATTTCCTTTGAAGTCTATAGCGCAGACTCTCAACATATCCTCTAGCGTTTGGATGGTCCTTTCACTTTGCCCATCTGTCTGGGGGTGGTAGGCTGTGCTCATGTTCAGCCGGGTCCCTACACATTCTTGAAAACTTCTCCAAAACCTGGAGTTAAATCTAGGATCTCGATCGGATACTATTGCGACTGGGACTCCATGTCGCGCCACTATCTCTTTTAAGTAGATATCCACTAGTCTGTCGACCGTGTACCTTTCATTGATCAGGAGAAAGTGAGCTGACTTCGTCAGTCGATCTACAATTACCCATATGGCGTCATGATTAGCCTTGGTCCTTGGTAAACCTACTACAAAATCCATGGCTATGTGTTCCCATTTCCATTCTGGAATCTCCAAGGGGTGTAGAAGTCCGTTGGGCTTCTGGTGCTCTGCTTTCACTCGCTGGCAGGTCAAGCATTTGCTTACCCACTCTGCTACGTCCTTTTTCATATTGGGCCACCAGTAATACTCCTTCAAATCCCTATACATTTTGGTGCTACCGGGGTGCACCGAGTATCTTGAGTTGTGTGCCTCGTTTAAAATCTCATCCTTGAGTTCCTGAACGTTTGGGATCCATATCCTGTATGTGTACCTCATGATCCCTTCCTTGTCTCTTTCACACTTAATTTCTTCCCCGGTCATTATCTCTTCCGTGGAGTTCTCTTCTTCCTCCATTCTCCATTTTTGACACAGTCTAATCTTTTCTAACAATGGAGGTTGGATTCTAATTTCCATCAACTTTTCTTGGCCCGCTTCGGGTAACTTAATCTAAATTTCCAACTTCTCAAAATCTTTCACTAACTCTTCCTCTAAAGTTATCATCTTGAGCTTCTCTTTCCTACTAAGGGCATCAGCCACCACATTGGCTTTGCCCGGGTGATAACAAATTTCACAATCGTAATCCTTGATTAATTCTAATCATCTCCTCTGGCGCATGTTAAGCTCTTTCTGAGTGAAAATGTACTTGAGGCTCTTATGGTCAGTGTAAATTTCACACTTTTCCCCATACAAGTAGTGTCTCCAAATCTTTAAAGCGAAGACTATGGCTGCTAGCTCTAGATCATGCGTGGGATATCTGACCTCATAATCCTTCAATTGCCTAGACGCATATGCTATTACCTTGCCGTGCTGCATAAGCACGCATCCCAATCCTTTATGCGAAGCATCATTGTAAATCACGAAATCTCCTTTTCCATCAGGTAACGCCAACACTGGGGCCGTCACCAACCTCTTCTTTAGTTCTTGGAAACTCTTCTCGCATTTTTCAGCCCATTCAAATTTCTCAGTTTTACGGGTAAGTCGAGTTAACGGAGCTGCGATCTTCGCAAAATCTTGGACAAATCTTCTGTAATATCCGGCTAGTCCGATGAAACTCCTTACCTCGGTTGGAGTAGTTGGCCGTTCCCAACTTGAAACTGCTTCTATCTTGGAGGGGTCAACCAACACTCCTTCTCTATTGATCACGCGCCCTAAGAATTGCACTTCATTTTTCCAAAACTCACACTTGGAGAACTTGGCATATACCTGCTCCTTCCTGAGTATTTCTAAAGTTATCCTCAAATGTTCAGCGTGTTCTGCCTCTGTCTTTGAGTAGATGAGAATATCATCAATGAAGACTATCACGAATTTGTATAAATATTCTTTGAACACTCTATTCATTAAGTCCATGAAAGCTGCTGGGGCGTTGGTCAATCCAAATGACATCACCAAGAACTCATAATGTCCATATCTAGTATGGAATGCAGTCTTCAGGATATCTTCAGGTTTAATCTTCAGTTGGTGATATCCCGTTCTCAGGTCAATCTTGGAGAAGTATTCAGCGCCTTTTAGCTGGTCAAACAAATCATCTATCCTGGGTAGTGGATACTTATTCTTTATGGTTAGCTTGTTTAACTCTCGGTAGTCGATGCATAACCTCATGCTCCCGTCCTTTTTCTTAACGAACAACACTGGTGCGCCCCAAGGCGACACACTGGGCCTTATCATGCCCTTATCCAACAATTCCTGTAACTGTTTAGCTAGCTCTTTCATTTCTACTGGGGCTAATCGGTACGGGGCCTTCGAAACCGGCACCGTCCCCGGGGCTAACTCGATGGCAAACTCAATTACCCTATCAGGTGGTAGTCCGGGAAGATCTTGTGGGAACACGTCCTCGAACTCATTAACTACCGGAATGTCTTGCAATCTTGGCGCTTCCTTCTGAGTGTCTATAACGTAAGATAAATAAGCCTCGTTCCCTTTTCGTAACAATCTCTTGGTTTGCGCCATGGTCAGAATTTTCTGGGTCTGTCGCATCCCCTTAAACACTATTTCTTTCTTCCCTGGGGTTTTCAACTTAACCTTTTTCCCTTTACAATCTATCTACACATTATTGCGAGACAACCAATCCATTCCCAAAATGACATCAAATTCCCCTAGCTTAAAAGGAATTAAATCGACATAGAAGGATCGTCCTCCTATTTCTAGTTTACAATCGGGGTGAATCCGATTAACCGGTACGATTTCCTGATTAGCTATCTCTACTTGTAAGGAATCTCTTAGTTGCTGGGTTTTAAGTTTCAATTTATGCGCAAAATCTCTAGATATAAAAGACTTAGTTGCTCCCGAATCAAATAAGACATTTGCACTGACTGAATTGAGAGAAAATGTACCTGCTATCACATCCGTGTCCCTCACGGCATCTTGTACTGTCATATTAAAGGTCCTAGCAGTTGGTGGCCTATTTGAGGCAGCCCTGCTTACCCCTGATGCTGCTGGTTTGTTTCTTGGGCAGTCCTTCCTCATGTGCCCTAGCTGTCTGCACTGGAAACAAGTGGTGCTTTGAGGGATGACCGTGGTGCAGGAGGTAGCATAGTGCCCAACACGCCCGCACTTATAGCAGTTTATTTGTTTCAGGATGCGCATACCGGAATGCCTCTTCCCACAGGTAGCACATAATGGTAAGGGGGTATAGGCTGATGGGAATGGGACATTCCTGATTGCTGGCCGCCCTGGCTCACCGTTGCACTCCCAGATGGCTTAAACCCTTCTCTTCTCCCAAGTAGGGAAATGGTTCCTCTGTTAAACTTGGTTGGGGGTTTTCCTCCAGTGGACGCTCCACCCATGCTGGCATACTTTCTTTATTCACCCTTTTTCTCTTTCTCTATGCATCTGATCACTTCCAGCTTCCACAATGGTTGCCTTCTGCACCAAGGTGGCATAATCCGTAATTTCTAAAACCGCCACTCTATTCTGGATCCACTGTTTTAACCCTTGTTGAAACCTGTTAGATCTCTTTTCTTCGGTATCCATAAATTCCAGCACAAACCTCGACAGCTCAGTAAATTTGGCCTCATAGTCAGCCACTGACATATTGTTCTGTTTCAGTTCCAAAAACTTAAGTTCCATCTGAGTTTTCATGAACTTCGGGAAGTATTTCTCCAGGAATAAATGTTTAAACCTTTCCTAGGTTTCGATAGCATCTGTCTCCATGTTCTTTTTGGCCTCCCACCAATAATTGGCCTCTCCCTTTAGTAGGTAAGTAGCAAAAACAGTCTTCTAAGCCTCATTGATACTCAGAATCTCGAAAGATTTTTCCATTTCCTTGATCCAGCCCTCGCCTCAACGGGATCAGCCGATCCGTGGAACTCTGGGGCCTTAAGGGACTTAAAGGCCCTGAAGGAATTTGCCACTGAAGTGTTGTTTCCTGGTGGTGGTTGAAGGTATTGGTTCAAATTCTGCCTAAGCAGATCCATAAACTGGCCCATGGGGTCTCTGCCCTGGTTTTCCCCTTCCTGCTCCACTTCAGTTTCTCCACCCTCTATTTCCCCCTCAAAGTCTTCAGAGTACATGGGTTCCTCCTCCGCTCCATACTGGGAATATTCTTGCTCATTATAGTCCTGATCTTGTTCTTCACTATATTCATTGTTTTCCTCATGTTGGTTGTGACTCTCTTGGTCAGTAGATTCACGGGGGTTAGCCCTAGTGCCCATTCGTCTTGGAGGCATTTTACTTAAAATTTGGACAATTATACATTAGGTTCATTTACCTGTTTTAAAGGATTTTTTTTTCGTTACGTGATTGGATTTAGGATCCCACAATTTTATATCTTATGGCAACTTAATCGAAAGCAGTACATATGCTAATAAACTCGTGATCGCATCCCAACAAAATTGAAATAACTGAAAAGGAAACAAATATATACCAGGTACCGAAAAGGTACAACATCTGAGTTACAACGATAGTTTAAAGTACAACCATCCTAACAACAACAACAAGTCAAAAGTGAAATATGCTGTCTATCTGTCTAGTCTGCAAAAAGGGAAAATAAGTACAATGAAACCATCCCTACAAAAGCCGGCACTACTACGTCCGTACATGACTAGACAACTAGACTACTGCATCACTCCATCTGAAGTCAGCCGCCACGACGAAACATCATCCGAACCCTCCCCATGGCGATGCGGAAAATCTTCTCGGCATCTACTCTGGCTACCATACCATGCCCATCAGTAGGCAACTGTCGCACCCTAACCCGAGCCCTCAGCTCGATGCGGGTCACAGCCTTATACCCAACCCGATCACTGATAGTCCTCCGACCCTGTAACCTCATCCGGGCAGCTCTCTCCGCTGCTAACTCCCTCCTAGACTCTGCCAATCTGGCATCCGCCACTGACAACTCTCTATACAGCCCGTTCACAATCAAGTTGTGAACACATACTGGGACTCCCCCTATCGGGACATGAGGTAGGGTGGATGGCTCAGCCGGGGCTACAGTCTCTGTCTGCTGGGGCTCTGGGGTAGGCTCCTCAAACTCATCGGAAAATGGGCTCACAGGTAGTGGTGGTGGGGTAGGGGCTCTTCCAACAGAGAGGGGTGGCACTAGTAGTCCAGAACTCCCTACAACATCATCCACTAGCTCATCCTCATCTACCGCCTGTCTAACAACAACAGCCATGACCTGCTCAGTGGTCATATCAGTGTCCTCCTCCATGGTCCTAATCTCATATACAACCCAAAAATCCTCATCCTCAGCAACTAACTCAGCGTCCTGCCCTGTCTGGATCCCCTCCGGGTCCTCCTCCCCCTCAGTCTCAACAACATCAGTATCAGCATCAACCTGGACCTCCTCAGGGTCCTCCTCCTCAGACTCAATCACATCAGTATCAACATCAACCTGGACCTCCTCAGGGTCCTCCTCCTCAGGCTCAGTATCCTCATCAGGCAAGTGCTCATAATACGGGTCCCTAGTTAGGAACATGTCCTCATCATGTTGTCTCGCAGCTGCCTCCTGGGCAGACATGTCGCTCGCCTCCACAAGATGAACTATGTTACTATCATGATACTTAAAAAGTTCCCATAATGGTTTTAGGTGAACCTGGAAAGGGTTCTAATTATATTAGTGAATTTATTATTATATAACGTCGCATCATCTCTTGGGATATATAACTCCCGTTCTGATACCATCTCTATAACACCCCCAGATCCGGGGTCAGGGATCGGGTCGTTACGGTCTCATAACTCATACATAATACTTGAGTTGAGTCCAAAATCAATAAGTAGCATGCTGTGACCCCACAATAATATCTACTCACACACACACAGTTATAGTCCCAGAGATGAAATTGAAATAAGTCTTACATAAAGGGGTTTATGAATAAAAGTTATTACAAGCCAAAAGGATAACAGCATAAGTTTAAAAGTTTTCCCGTTGATTACATTAATTATACATATAGTTAAACAGGAAACAAAAGCTGTCTAACTATGCTACCTCAGCAATGGCGGCTACCATCTCAGCGGGGAGTCCGGTGGGTCGGGTAACCCGCTTGCACCGAGTGTGCCTGACGCGAGCCATCTGTCCTAGCTGTTGTTGTGACATAATAAATAAGCAAGGGTGAGCAATAGCCCACCAACAACAATATAACTGAACAGTGATGATATATATATATATATATATACAGCAGTTAAACAACTTTGAAACCATATGCCATAATAATGCCAGTATAAGGTAAATGATGAAGTTCAAAACTTATATATTCCAATTATGAATACTTTTCCAATACTGCCAACAATGATAATGTTGCAGAAAATAAATGAATCTGGATGATGAACTTATGCTGGAGTATTCACCGCGCCCACTGCCAATCTTACGATGATCAGTCGCAGATTGTACAGCTCAATTTAGATTTACTACCGGTAGAAGGAAGAACTGACGGCTTTACTTGTCTACCGCCCTACTAGCTCTCCCCAGCCAACGGTTGGGCCAAAGGGGATGGACCGGCGATACTTGGCCTCTTACACGACTCCAAGTTCGAAAAGAAATTCCTAACTCTGAACGCAAAGTTCGTCCCCCTTTCCCCAAGTATAATACTTGTTGATAAGACTCCACAAATTAGTCGTATCTAGTTGGAAAGGAAAATTCAACATTTTATCTCCCAAGCTGTTGCTTGTTAGAGGATACCATCTTGTTCCAATAATCTTACCCCTCGAATGATGAGAGGGTACCCAGATGCAATAGATAGCAATTCTCGTTGTGAGTAAAAAGAATACGTTTCGAAAGATTTATGACCGGGAAGTCCTCAAGATAAATAACATTTTTCAAGTAAGGTTCTCTTATTATTTGGAAGATAGATTCGAAGGAAGAACGACATTTTGAGAACCTTTCTTGATATAATATAATAATAATCCGACTTCGAAGAAATTTTATAATTATCGAAGGTCAACGATAATATATGAAGTCATTTCAGAGTATTAGATAAGTATTCGGAGAATATTTATTGAATCAGAAATAATTTCTGAAGGCTTATGACTACGAGCGAATATTTAAATCGAAGTATTTCTTAGAATACTTCACGAATAATTAAGGAGAAAATATTTATTGAATAATTGAATATTTAACTGAATACTCAAAATAATAATCATTCAAGTAATAAGACTTGAAAGTAATAATTAAATAGAACATCAAATGAATATTTAAATTAATATTCATTAAGTAAATAGGAACTTAAATTAATATTCACAAAGTAATATTCATTTAATGAATAATATTCTAAATGAATATCAAAATAATATTCATTTAGTAATCCAAGCTTTAAAAGAATATTCGAGATAATATTCGATAGATGAATCGACTTTGAATGAATATTGAAAAATAATATTCATTGAATAGATAACGTTCAAATAATTATTTGAAGTAATAATCGTTAATTAAATAATCTCGGACGAATATTCAAATAATATTCTTTAACCAAATAATGGAAAATATTTAATTAAATAATTTTCTCGAATGTAATTACGATATATCAAGAAGTACTGACTCCCGGTCTACATTCAATGAGTACGATATATATATGCCCTTCTCTAAGGGACTTACCAACAACCGGCTTATAACCGATTATTCGATATCTGGCTTATAAGCCACAATAGTTCAAGGAACAGGTATCACAATATATCTCGAAAGTAGGCATGCATGTTATGGCATATGAAACACAAAATCGAATCACATATATATATTCACAACAACAGCCTGTAAAAGGGGTTAGAACTTGCCTGGTAATCGAGTACGAGTAGGGGTAATGGTAGGGTGTCCCGAGTCAGCTCGGTGATCTATAAATAGTCAAGAGATTCGAGATTAATCACTTAACACTTTTCAAAAGGTTAAGTATTAACTTAAGTCGAAACATGTTTTCGAATTATCTCGTTATACCCCTTTCTAGTGTAACTCTTTTTATTACCGATACGATTCGACATTTGTTAGTCATTAAGACATGTCATCATACTCACACTTAGTGTATACTTAAGTCGTATAAGTTCTAAATTCGATCAATTACGAACCAAGATTATTTCTCGAGTTTTATCGCTCGTTTTCTAAGTTATAACCAAAGTTATACTTTTAAGGGGTTCGTTCGCATTTAACCTTGATTCAAACATTTTTATAAAATCGAAAAATGATCCGATTCACATGAGGTTTTCTCTCACACCTTCCTTTTTACCTCTATTATTTAATTACCAAGATTTTCCACTGACTTACTTATTTTACGAGGGTTCAATTTTAGTTACGAATTCTCGTTTATGGTTTCGAACTACTTTTAGTATACCGGCCATAACTCCTAAACCGTAAGTCCGTTTCACACGTTCTTTATATCAAAACGAAGCTTGGAACATTATCTATCTTATCATGGTAGATTTTGAAGCTAGGCAGTGAGTTACATCTACTTTCCAAGTCGTTTTTCTTAAGGTTATCAAAATTTCGCATTACGACGGCTATAAATCGAATATTTACCAATTTCAAACCTTCCCATAAACATGGTATCCACTCCAAACAACATATACATGATTTATAACCATGAACTGAGGCCAAACAATGCCTTTCCATTCATCTAACTATTTTTAACATTTATCAAGATCCATTCATAATCATGCTTATAATCATGTTTTAACCTTAACATAACCATAACTAAGCTATATCTATCATAAACATGCTTAAATCTCAAACAAGGGTTAGGGTTTCAAGAAGTTATACCTTCCTTAGAGAGTGATATAGCCTTACTAAGCCTTGTATGGTCCTTAGGAGTGCTTAAGCTTGCTAGATCCATCAAAAGAAATCAAGAAAACAAAGTTAGATCTTGAAGAACACTATTCATGCTCCTCTTGAATTATTTATTTAAAAATGGAACAAAGGAATTTGGGCTTGAAATTTCTAGGAGATTAGTATCTTGAATTGTAGGACTAACTTTAAAAATTTCAAGATCAAACAATGGTTGGAAGTTGGATTTTGGTTTTGCAATTCCTTGCTTGGTCGAATGGAATGATAAAAGGGGGGGGGGGGGAGAGAGCTTGCCTTGTTTCTTTTCTTGGTTATGTAATGAAATGAATTATTAAGATGAGATTTAGATAATATCTCATCCAAAAGCCACTTTAATAAAGTGATGATGTATAGGATGATGGAAATGGATGGACAAGTATTGAGATTTGGATGGCTTTCATGTAACTAGTGGTTTGATGTTGCTAAGTGCTAGTTAATCTCTAACCATGCTAGTTACTAGATATTTATCACTTGCAAATGCATGTATCTTACTTCCTCTACTTGATTCTGTGTCCGGTTATTGCTCGTTTCGATTGATCGTTCGTAGGAATATTTCACGGATTTCTAATTAGGGTTTACCGGGAATCTTCTTAATATTAATACTATCATTCTCCATCTTTCTTTCTAACTTTACACTTTATATTCCTTAAATCCCTTCATTAAATCCTTAAGGCTATCAGTGTCCAGGGAACTCTCGGAGAAAATAAAAGTGCGGTTTTTCAGAATCCGACAGCTTTTACATACACTTATTTTCCCCCTGGATCAGTAATATGAACTTGGAAATCCATTCCGAATACTTCTATATAGTGTCGTCTCATATTATTCTTACTTCCACCAAAAACACTATTCATTCTTTATTCTTTACTTATTCTCTTAGGGTTGTACAATTGTCCGTATTCTCTTTCGATCGTTCGTTAAACCTTTTTACGGAACCACTGGATTAATCGTTATTGATCTGGATGACATGAGAATATTCTCTTGCTTGGAATTGCCATATCTTATTCCCCTAGGAGATAGATTATTCTTACCTAAGTTGTCAACCATTAGCATTCTTCAAGACATATAAATAATAAAGTCGAATTCCATTCATTCTTTCAAAATATCAACTATTACATCGTAGCCGTAACCACTATTCATTTTTACATCATTAAATAAATAAAAGTTTTAATTCTACCCAAAATTTGGGTTCTTACAAAAACAATGGTGCAATCTCAAATTTTGATAGAAGAACAATCTCAACTACCTGGTCAGAATAAATTACTTCCAACAATTCCTGAAGAAGATGAGGATTTGTTTATTACTGAGATAGAAGATGCTCCACATCTCTTCAAGAAGATTACTTCCAAGTCAAGTGAGAGTGAAATTGTATATCACAATGATATTAAAGTTCAACAGCATCATGCTATGGAGGCACTGGCTTTGATCTCTGCAGAGAATTCTGACATGAGTACGGAAGAGATCTTAAAAGAACAAAAGAAGATTCTTGAGGAAATTTCTAAACAGAAAGAAGCTCCTGCTGCAAGTAGAGGGATAGGTAAAGGAGGTAGAAGCAGAGGCAGAGGAAGAAAACTTGTTTAGACAAATGCAAGACAGACAAGATCTAGTGGAATCACAATTGAGGAGATAACTGAGGATCCTCAGAAAATTAAAAGGAAGAAAACTCCACTACTTCTTGAAATGGCTCCAGACAACATATTTAATGAAACTGAAGATATTGTCAATGTATCTGAAGAAGTTGAAGAAGAAAATCTACTGAGAGCTAGGAAGAGTAAAGCTACTGTGAGAGCATAGAATTTTGCTGCTGGAACTACTCAACCTGCTATTCCTGATTTTGATGAAGCTGAAATCTTGAAAGATCTTGAAGTGATGATTCTTGTTGTTGTAATTAAATCTCATAATCTGGAAGTTAATGAAATGAACTTGAAGATTGATCAAGAAAGATTCAGAAAACTTGAAGAAGCAAAGGTTATCAGGGAAAAAGGAAGAACTGTTGCTGACAGGGAAAGTGAAAGGTATTTGAGAAATGTTTTCAGATCTGACAAAAAGTTGTGGTATGATATCACAAAGCAAGCCAAGGAGGAAGAAACTAATGAATCTCATTCCAAAACGAAGGGAAACAGGTGGAAGAAGATTGATGACATAAAATACACTGGACCTGCTATTTTTCAATCTAGTGGTGTAATAACTGAACCTCCACAAGTTGCTAAAGAAAAACTTCTTATTCCTCCACTGAATGTTGCAGATAAAATTTCTAGATCTGACAAATTTTCACCAAGATGGACTAAAATGCAATCTGAGTTGAAAGGACTAGAACCTAACACAAGAGGAGGTATTGGTTCTAGAGAATCAGAATTTGTGTTTACAGCTCAACCAGATCAACATATTCTATTGAAAATAATTGGTGATGAACTAACAGTTGATGATCTTTGGGAACTTGAAGTTATTCCAATTGTTGCTTGTAATGTTGATTCTAAGAAGGTAGAAAAGTTGTTGTATTTCATGAAAGACAAGAGTGTCAAGAAGCTGACTATTCAGGAGGTGTTGTGCAAATCAATAAAAGAGCTGAAATACATTCTTTATCTGCTCAAGAATAAAAGAATTCATGATAAGGAAGCTAATGTTTACAATAATTGGTGTACCATGATTCTCAGAACTATCAGATGCAGACATTTAGATGGAGGATCAAGGTATGATGGTAATTATACTCCCATGTACTTGAATACAGTAGGACAAGAAGTTGAAATGCAAAGGGGTTCAGCTGTTAAAGAAGTGATATTTTATCAAGAACAATTATCTCTGAATCCTGGTGGGAAAGAACTTGCATATTTACTGTTGGGAGATTTAGATTTACCAAGAAGCTCAATTCAAAATCTCAGGGCAGGTATTTATTAGATTAATGAGGAAGATGAAGAACTCAGGAATCTGAAGAAAAGACTGATTCAAATCCCCGAAAGTAAAGAAGAAGAATTACTATCAAGTTTCTTACAGATGAGTAATTTCTTTGTGAGAATTTCTGAGACTAAGCCTGAGGATTTCTTATAATATTTTGTTTTGAGTTTTTGACATCATTGAATCAAATAATTTGTGCTTTATTCACAAAGTACAAATTGGGGGAGATTGTTAGATATTGATTCAAGTGATGTCAGGATCTGGACTACTGATCAGATACTGATGCTGACGTCATCAGTAATACAACGTTAGTATTAGGGTGTCATCAGGATTATGAGCTGATCAGGATTACATAAAGATATACATCAGTCCAGAGATCAAGGGAGATTGACATGTCAGTTGCTGATTTATAGGAACGCAGCTATCATTTAAGATATGTATTAAGAGTCGTATGTATTTGATTTAGTATATCTTGTAATTGATAGGGTAGCTGTGTGATATATATAAACACAGTTTAGGTTTTACTTAATTGTAATCGCTTACACGGGATATCTTGTAACCTAGCAGCTCTCAAGAACATCAGAATTTTTTGAGACAGTTTGTAACAGTTTTATATCAGAGTTAATAAAGCTGTTATTTATTCATACTTGTGTTATCATTTCTATTTTAAGTCGAAAATCTTGAACAATTGTATTCAACCCCCCTTCTACAATTGTTCTTTACTGGGTAACATAAACACTTTTTTAAGCGAAGTCAGAATAATAGAAATCTTATCGTCTGAGAATCCTCTATAACATTTAAAGTAGGCTAGTAAAATATCACTTGATGCCAATTGTCATGCTGGTGCTATTGATGAGCTATTATGCAAGTCTGCAAAAGAACTGAAATATGTTCTTTATCTGCTCAAGGGTATAATCATCAATGTTAAAGAAAGAGAAGTCTACAACAATTGGTCTTGTATGATTCTGAGAACTATCAAACAGAGATTTCTGGATGGAGGAACAAGGTATGATGGTAACTATACTCCCATATACTTAAATCCAAGAGACGAAGAAATTGAAATGCAGAGAGGCACTATTATTAAAGAAGAATATTCTGGTATGGAATAATTGTCTTTTAATCCTGATGGGAAGGAGTTGGCATACATACTGTTCGGAAACTTTGATTTACCGAGAAGTTTAATGCAGAATCTTAGGGCAGCTATTTATCAGATTAATGAGGAAGATGAAGAACTCAAAAATCTGAAGAAGAAACTGATTCAAATTCTTGAAAGCAAGGAAGAAGAGTTGTTGTCAGATTTCTTGAAGATGAATCTTTTCTATCAAAGAATTTCTGAAACCGTTCCTGATGATTTCTAGAAGATATTTTTTTTTTGAGTTTTGACATCATTGAATCAAGGAATTTGTGCTTTATTTCACAAAGTACAAATTGGGGGAGATTGTTAGATATTGATTCAAGTGATATCAGGATCTGGACTACTGATCAGATACTGATGCTGACGTCATCAGGATTGAAACGTTAGTATTAGGTTGCTATCAGGATTGGATGCTGATCAGGATTACATGAAGATTTACATTAGTCCAGAGATCAAGGAAGATTGATTTATCGACTCCTATTTTATAGGATCGTAGCTATCAGTTAGGATATGTATTATAAACAGTTGTTAATTGATTTGACATATCTTGTAATTGATAGGGCAGCTGTGTGATGTATATAAACACAGTTTAGGTTTTAATTAATTGTAATCGCTTACACGAGATATCTTGTAACCTAGCAGATCTCAAGAACATCAGAATTTCTTGAGAGAGTTTGTAACAGTTTTATATCAGAGTTAATAAAGCTGTTATTTATTCATACTTGTGTTATTACTATTGCTAAAGTCGAAAATCGTATACAATTGTATTCAACCCCCCTTCTACAATTGATTATTACTGGGTAACAGATTTAGAAGTAATCCAATGACTAATAATGGTTATTCAGTTCTCTTTTAGTATTTGTTTCTCTCTTGATCCAGATCCTATAAATATTATTGATAATTAAATTATGGTCAACTGAAACATGGGTTTTTTAAAATAAAATATTAATATCGAAGTAAGTAATTGTCACTAAATTATTTAATCAAAAGAATATAATAAATGGTTTTATTTAAAAAATTCAGGAAATAAAATTTAAGATAATAAATCACGAACCGTGCTTCGCACGGGTTATCGGCTAGTTTATATAAGTCCCAAGATCAACTTATAACATATCCCTTATATCTATTGTAGGCCAACATGGGTTTTGAGCAAATTTAGTAAATTACGGATTTGTCCTTACATTTGTAATTATGTTAAAAATTTTGTAGCTTAAAGGAATTGAACTCATGACCTTCCAACACCTATAACTTAGTGTTCACATGGACAACCACCAAACTTAATCATTTTCTTGTGTCACATTTTAAACTCATTCACTACATGCTCTCAAATAATTCATTTATTAGCAATATTTGTTTTATAATTTATTCAGAATAAAAGTGCCCACATAATTTTACTAATTTTAATAAGTTGAATTTTGATAAGAATTAAACCTACGACATTCATATACTCATAAATTTATGCTCATGTTTATTTTTATGAATTATTAGGGATAAAATCATTAAAATATTTTTCTCATATAATAGTAAAAAATGGTAGTCGGGGAGAGAAAATATAAAATGAAAAATATAATGTCATCGAAGTCAGAATAAAAAAAGGTACTGAGTGGCCGAAAATTGGTCAGGAAAAAAAATCAAAGTGGAGAGGTAGGTGACAGAAAATAAGTAGAAGTACATCTCAAGTAGGTAAACAGACAAAAGTGAAAATAGGTCTATAAAGTCAGAATTAAAAAAAGTACCAAGTGGCCGAAAATTGATCAAAAAAAAAAAAAAATCAAAGTGAGGAGGTAGGTGACGGAAAATAAGTAGAAGTCTATCTCAAGTAGGTAAACGGACCGAAGTGAAAATAGGTCAATAAAAATTTATTACAATATTTCTCTCTTTAAACAATTATGTATATATATTAGTCAAATGACCAGAATATGTATATTATTAAATTATTACAAAAACTGATGAATGAAGTGTATAACATATTTTTACCTGATATTAGTATAATATTTTATTTTAAGCATGAAAGGTATCGAGGTGGCCGAAAATTGGTCCAAAAAATTTAAAGTAAGGAGGTAGGTGACGGAAATTAGTAGAAGTTTATCTCAAGTAGGTAAATGAGTTGAAGTGAAAATAGATATATAAAAATCTATTACAATAATTCTCTCTTTTAACAATTATGTCGATATATTAGTCAAATGGCCAGGATATGTTTATTATTAAATTAATAAAAAATGATAAATAAAGTGAATAACATATTTTTACTCAATATGAGTATAATATTTTATTTTATGTAGATTTGCACTCTATCGATTAATCCTATTAGCAACGGGTAATTTACAGATTGATTAATAAAAAAGATTAAAATATTAAAAATAAGAAATAATTTACATATGGGATTTGGATTTGGTAAAAAAATATCAATGTGGTTTTGATATCTTTAGTCTCTCCCACTATATTTTTGCAGTTTTTTCGTAATGTACTAATGTTATTAATTTCATACAAAATGAGTTTTACGACCACATACTTAAATAGTAATATACCAATTTCACTTGAATTTTAAACTCCAATGCGAGGTTTATCCCGATGTGAGACTAATAAACTCGAAAATTGCTGATATATATAATGTCTTATGATCACGGATGTGGTATGTGTACTTTTTATAAAAAAATTTGTAGTTGAAAGGAATTGAACTCATGACCTTCCAACACCTATAACTTAGTGTTCACATGGACAACCACATACCAAATCATTTTCTTGTGTCACATTTTAAACTCATTCACTACATGCTCTCAAATAATTCACTTATTAGCAATATTTGTTTTATAATTTATTCAGAATAAAAGTTCCCACATAATTTTACTAATTTTAATAAGTTGAATTTTGATAAGAATTAAACCTATGACATTCATATACTCATAAATTTAAGCTCATGTTTATTTTTATGAATTATTAGGGATAAAATCATTAAAATATTTTTCTCATATAATAGTAAAAAATGGTAGTCGGGGAGAGAAAATATAAATTGAAAAATATGATGTCGTCGAAGTCAGAATAAAAAAAAGGTACTGAGTGGTCGAAAATTGGTCGGAAAAAAAATCAAAGTGGAGAGGTAAGTGACGGAAAATAAGTAGAAGTCCATCTCAAGTAGATAAACAGACAGAAGTGAAAATTGGTCTATAAAGTCAGAATTAAAAAAAGTACCGAGTGGCCGAAAATTGATCAAAAAAAAATCAAAGTGAGGAGGTTGGTGAAGGAAAATAAGTAGAAGTCTATCTCAAGTAGGTAAACGGACCGAAGTGAAAATAGGTCTATAAAAATTTATTACAATATTTCTCTTTTTAAACAATTACGTATATATATTAGTCAAATGGCCGGAATATGTATACTAGCATTTGTGCCCGCGGTGCTGGGCTTTGCTAAATATAGAAATTCTAAAATTTGGTTTTGAAATCTAATTTCATTGTAAATTGATTTATAGATGTTTCTAACATTTAAAAAGAAATTACAATGTGTGAACCAGCCAAATGAAAGAAAATAAGCTCACTTCTAGACCAATAAAAACTAAATGTCATGTGAGCCTCTACGGCATTCAAGAAACATGCATCTCCAATAGCTTCATTCCTTGCTTGTTCTTTGAAAATAATCCACTAATCTTGAAGACACCATTAGCTGGTTTGAGTTGTCACCTAAGAGATAATCACTTCCCTCTCCACTTTATCAAAAAGTGTAATGTGATGAAGGAGTTTGGTACAAATCAGGTATCCTTCCAAATTTCGTTGATTGACTCCATTCAAATTATATAGCCGAGAAGCCTGCTTCACAGAATTAAAAGAGAGTTAGATCAGTAAAATCACCAGAAATTGCTGAAATGATATGTTAAAATGCAAAGTAAAGAAAAGAATTAAAAGAGAGATATATCAATATTTTTAAAAAAATACTCCTCGGCCCCATCTCTGGCGGCGCCTCGATCCCTTTATAATTTTAAAAATACATTCGTATTTATGGGTTGAAAACAAAATGTATCGATAAAACATCAAACTTATATATTCATGAGTAGTAATTTACTTTTTATTTTTTAAGTGACTTATGAAACTTAAATATATTATTGATATATACTCGCATGTACAAATTAGAAATAGATGGTCATTTAAATTAAGATCTCTTTCTCTATGACACTAACACAATTTGGCACTATTACAACAGGTTAGGATTATATAAATTAGAATGCACATGCACTTTCATGTCAATTAATTGAGATTTCCTATCAACCTCCTAATCATAATATGAAATTAGAAAAGCCCAGATTTGAAAAGATCAACATAACAAATTATAAAATGGTGACTATACAAGTATTTTCGGATGTAGTGGTAGAACGAAAACTGATTAATACATATATCTATCAATACATAATATCTATCAATACATAAGTATATTAAATTAATATTTGAATCAAGTAACTCGTAAAAGAACTACATTAAAGTCAATTTATATATAAGCATATGAACATTGCAGAAATTTAGTACCATCATTTGCATAACCTATAAGTAGAATTATTAGATACCTCATCCGATGGACGACCTTAACCACAGAATTTTTACATATAATTTCTTCACAAATCTTCCATAAACTCTTCAAACTAAAGATGCTTGAGTAATCTAAGTAGATATTCCTATTCTCTTTTCAATTAAATGTTAAAGGTTTCGAGTTTGGTTGAGCCTTGTGTATCTGAGAATCAATATTTATGCAATTGACCAAAAACAAAAATCGGGGTCACTATTTTTTTCTAAAAAGTTAATGTGTGTAATATTAATGTTAGTGTGATATAGTTTTATAAGCTACTTGAATATCATATAGAATTTTATAAACTTATAAACATCTGCACTTATAAAATCTAAACAAACATAGTAACATCTTTTTCTGCATCTCGATTTTAAATAAGCTACATGTAGCCTGAAGATAATACATACATTAATCCTTAAAAATGAAGCTAAATAAAAAAATTAAAAATACCTAAAGAAGATAATTTGTTGAATCTTATCAATCATTTCTCTTGCGCAAACCATCATACTTAGTCTTGTTCTCATGCTCAATTCATCGAACATTTCGTGGGCAAAGTTTGATCTTCAATAAAGAACACATAAATGATTAAGTTATATAATCTCGAAAACAATGATAAATTAAGATGAGAAATTGAATTAGAAGTACATCTATTAATCTTTGTGTCATGTTAAATCCATCACATGCTTGTGTGCACCAGCAACTAAAATATAATGTAAGAACCCAAATTTTGGGTAGAATTAAAACTTTTATTTATTTAATGATGTAAGAATGAATAGTGGCTACGGCTACAATGTAATAGTTGATATTTTAAAAGAATGAATGGAATTCGACTTTATTATTTCTATGTCTTGAAGAATGCTAAAGGGTGACAACATATGTAAGAATGATCTATCTCCTAAGGGAATAAGATATGGCAATTCCAAGCAGGAGAATATTCTCATGTCATCCAGATCGATAACGATTAATCCAGTAGTTCCGTAAAAAGGTTAAGGGACGATCGAAAGAGAATACGGACAATTGTACAACCCTAAGGGAATAAGTAAAGAATAAAGAATGAATAGTGTTTTGGTGGGAGTATAGAATAATATGAGACGACACTATATAGAAGTATTCGGAACGAAATTCTGAGTTCGTATTAGTGATCCAGGGGGAAAAAGAGTGTATGTAAAACCTGTCGGATTCTGAAAAATAGCACTTTTATTTTCCCTGAGATTTCCTTGGACACTGAAAGACTTAAGGAATTATTGAAGGGATTTAAGGAAAATAGGTTCAAGAATTATTAAAGAGAATGGAGGATGATAGTATAAATATTAAGACGGTTTCCGGTAAAACCCTAACTAGAAACGAATGAGTTATTCCTCCGAACGATCAATCAAATTAAGTAATAACCGGACAAAGAGACAAGCAGAGAGCCAAGATACATGCATGTGCAAATAGATAAGATCAAGTAACTAAGTAGTTACAAAGTAACTAGCATCTTTAGAAACCAAATCACTTAGTTAGCTTGCATGACACCTTTCCACCACAAAATCACAACACTTGTCCCTTGGATTGCATCATATATGAGCAAAGCACTTTAATAAAGTAGCTTTATGCTAGATATTATCATCAATAATGCATTTTGGACAAGGATGAGATCAAAGCAAGCAAAACAAACTCCATTCCTCTCATTCTCTCAAATTGTCCAGCAGAAACACTCTCCAAAGACAAATTCATATCTCCATTTCTATCCATGATAAAATCACCAAATTTTAACCATAGCCTCTCCACTCTATGGGTAATATTCGCTCAAAATTTCATGTCCAACAAAGTAGCATAGCCTAGTCAAATCCATGCTCAAAGTTGAAGAAGCCAAACTGATCTGTGCTTGACAGTTTCTGTCCAGAGGAGAAAGGGGGCTCAAAACCCTAGCTAGGAAGCTTCAAATCTGATGATCTAGGACTCAAAACAAAGCTTATGAAGAGGCCAAGATGTGGTAAAAATTTGAGAGACAAACTCCTATTTTTCTATTTTCTATGATTTTTACAAAAGTGATGATGAATAGTAATCCTTAGAAACTAACTTTGTTTTCTTGGTTTTCTTTGTTGCTCTAAGCTATATTAAGGTGATCCAAGGACTAGATCAAGGCTTGTTAGACTCCTAGACACACCAAGGAAGGTATAATACTTGAAAACCCTTGGTGTTATTTTAAGAGCTTATGAGATTTATGGATGATTTAGTGATTAGTATGTTATTATAAGTTTAGATCCATGTTAGTAGTTGTTATGATTATGATTTGGTTTATGAACCTTGTAATGGTTAAGATGAGTTGTTGATAGACTAGTCATGATGATTATCATGTGTTTGTGTGGTTGGATTGATCTTTGTTAGATCGAGATAAAGTGTAAAAACTTTGGAAAACGCGTAAACATAGCCGTTATAATGCCCGATTTTACAATATCATGTTTTGTATGCCATTTTTCACATCAAGGCCCTACTGTACAGAAACTTTTCTGCCATGTTAGGATAGCTTATGTTATAAGCATCGTTTTGATATAAAGATCACGTGAAACGGACTTACGGTTTAGGAGTTACGATAAAATTCATAAAAGTGGTTCGGAGCCGTAAACAAGTATTCGTACTTAAAATTGAACCCCGATAAAATACGCAAAGTCATGACGAATCTTGGTAAATAAATACTAGAGGTAAAAAGGAAGGCGTGAGAGAAAACCGTATGTCAAAAGGATCGTTTTTCGATTTATTAAAAATATTCGAATCGAGATTAAACGCGAACGAACCCCTAAAAGACGACTCGTTTATAACTTCGTTAAAACACTTAGAAAACGAGCGATAAAACTCGGAGTATAATATTGGTTCGTAACGATCGACTTTTAGACTTATATGACTTAAGTATATGCCAAGTATAAGTACAGTGACATGTCGTATTAACGAACGAATGTCGGGTCGGATCGATGATAAAAGAAATACACTAAAAGGGGTACAACGAGATAACTCGAGAACGTGTTTCGATTTAAGTATAACTTAACCTTTAAAGTTTTAAGTGATTAATCCCGAATGTCTTGGCTATTTATAGATCACCAAGCTGACCCGGGACCCGCTACCACTACCCCTTACCGTACTCGACTACCAGGCAAGTTTCAATCCCCTTCTTTTAGGCTGTTGTTGTGATTGAATATATATGTATGTTTTCTGTTATAATATGCCATAGCATGCATGCCTATTTTCAAGTTATATCATTATGCTTGTTCCCTGATTGTTATTGGCTTATAAATTAGATAGCTATCGTATCAATTATAAGCCGATTATTGTAAGACCCTCAGAGAAGGGTGTATACATCTTATTCATCAAATATAGACCGGGAGTCAATATTTCTTGACATATCGAGATTACCTCGAAAGAAAATATCTAAGTAAATATTTTCCATTATTCGGGCGACGAATACTATTTGAATATTCGTTCGAGATTATTTATTTAACGACCCTTACTTCAAATAATTATTTGAACGTAACTATTCGACGAATAATATTTTATAATATTCATTCAGAGTCGAATTATTTATCGATTATTATTTCGAATATTCTTCTAAAGATGAGACTACTAAATGAATATTATTTGGATATTCATTTAGAATATTATTTTATTAAATAAATATTACTTTTGAATATTCATTTAGGATATTAATTACTTGATGAATATTATTTTAATATTCATCTGAAGCTTGATTTATTTATCGAATATTATCTCGAATATTCCTTTAAGGCTTGGATTACTAAATGAATATTACTTGATATTCATTTAGAATATTATTCATTAAATGAATATTACTCTTTGAATATTCATTTAAATTCCTAATTAATTATGAATATTGTCTTAAATATTCCATTCAGGTCTTATTAATTAATGAATATTATTTTGAATATTCATTTAAATATTTATTCAATAAATATTCTCCTGATATTTCTTCAGGGATTATTTTGAAAAATACTCTGATTAAAGATATTCTTTCATATTCCTAAATATTCTTTAAATATTTTTAATTCAATAAATATTCTCTGAATATTTACTCCATACTTAGAATAACCTCAATAAGGGTTATCTTCTTCGATTATTACGAAAAATATTTTGGAGTCATATTATTATTAATCTTATATCAAGAAAGGTTCTCAGACATCATTCTTCTTTGAGTCTATCTCCCTAATAATAAGGGAACCTTACTTAAAAATGCTATTTATCTTGTCGACTTCCCGGTCATAAAGTATTCTCTTCACTCGCAACTCGGGTGCTATTGACTTATTAAGTCGTTGTTTACCTTCTCATCTTTCGAGGGGTAAGATTGTTGGAATAAGTTGATATTCGTTACCAAGCAATAGCTTGGAAGTTATTGGTGAATTTTCCTTTCCAACTAGATACGACTACTTTGTAGAGTCTTATCAACAAGTATTATACTTGGGGAAAGGGGGACGAACGTTACATTCAGAATCATGAATTCTATTTGAACTGGGAGTCGTGTAAGAGGCCGAGTAGCGCCGGTCCATCCCCTTTGGCCCAACCGTTGGCCGGGGAGAGCTAGTAAGGCGGTATACAAGTAAAGCCGTCAGTTCTTCCTTCTACCGGTAGTAAATCTAATTTGAGCTGTACGATCTCGACTGATCATCAAGATTGGAACAGCGGGCGCGGTGAATACTCCATCATTGGTTCATCATCCAAACTTATTTATTTCCTGCAACATGATTACTGTTGGCAGAGCTGGAAAAGTGTTCATAACTGGAATTGCAATCTTTTCATGCAAGTTCCTCTTTTAATGACAATGAGAATATCTCGCTTACTTTTGATGTAGCAGATATTTCTACAAACAAATACTTCGAGTTACCTGGTAACTTTATCCTTTATATTATACTGGCAATAACTTCATCAATGCATGGCATATGATTTCAAAGGATATTTTGAACTGTCGTATATATGTATCACTGTTCAGTTATATTATTGTTGGTGGGCTTTCGCTCACCCTTGCTTTGTTCATATTATCACAACAACAGCTAGGACAGATGGCCCGCACCAGGCGCACTCGGCGCAAGCAGGTTACCGCCGTTCGAGGACTACCCGCTGATGTCCTTGCTACCATTGCTGAGGTAGCATAGATAGGCAGCTTTTGTTTATCAGTCTATTTATATGTAACATTAACGTTAATCAACGGCAAAACCTTTAAACATATCATTTGGCTTGTAATAACTTTTATTCGTAAACTCTGATATTATGGACTTGTTTCAATTTCATCTCTGGGACTATAACTGTTGTATGTGTGAGTGGATATTATTGTGGGGTCACAGCATGTGATTTATTTATTGTGGACTCAAGTCAAGTATTATGAATGGATGTAAGACCGTAACCACCAGATCTCTGACCCCGGATCTGGGGGTGTTACAGAAGTGGTATCAGAGCGTACGTTATAAACCCCAGAGATGAGGCGACGTTAAAGCAATAAATTCACTAAGATAATAAGAAATCTTGCCAAGTTCATAGTCGCACTACTTAAGGTAGTGATGACGTATAAAACCCTTATGGGAACTCTTAAGTATCATGATAGTAACTTAGCTCGATATCGCATCGATAAGTAAGGCAACAGACCTTGAGGCATACGAGCAGCAGCGCGATGATGCTTTATTATATGCTGAAGATCAGTGGGTAAATTCAATAGAGTATCCTACTGGAGACCCGGAAGAGGTTCCAGCAGATAAGGGAAATCTTGTTAGGATAAGGAGCTTACCCTCGAGGAATGAGGGCTGTAGCCAGAAAGACTGAGATGATTAAGGTATAGTGCTCAGAAAAGTGGGCATAAAGAACTAAGCTATTAGCAAGAGAACTGAAGATTCATGTTGGATTCGTGGCTGGACTACTGGAGGTAGTACCAGCAAGTAAGACGGATTGGAAGAATTACTTGAGATCTTATACGAGAATAGATGAGAATCATTAGAGACTTTCATATTAACGAAAAGAGTGCTAGAAGGATGTATGATTATCAAAGGCATCGATATAAGGCGAGGAGCAGAGTCCCTAGGAATAGTTGAGAAGGCAGTAAGTGCCATATCATTTGATAAAAGAATAAGTATGAATATTGTCAGTAATAATTCGCCATGAGAAGGCAGATGTCATAGGTTGTAATTTATGGAACCAAATTGAGGTTGATGAAGTTGTTTTATTCAGGAAAATGTCCATTTTATGAATGAATCAGTTAGAAAGTGAAAACATTGGGAAGTGACAGCATGATTGGATAAAGTTATATAAGGAAGTAGTAAGCAAGACAATGATCTCAGAACCTACCGGAAGATAAGACCAGTGAGTCAAGATGAACTCGTAATGAGACTATTGTCAGAGACTAAGTATAGGGTTAATTTAACTCAGTGAAATGATGAACCAGAAACGTTAGATGCATGTGACTCAGAGGAATATTAAATTCTTTGTTTCTTTGAATGGATTATAGTAGTTACCTTAAGTTTACTCCGACGCGGAATTATAATGGATCCAGTAATACGATCAGCAGTTAAAGAGAAAAATGTGAGAAAATCTTCCTGGAGCTAAAAGATAAAATTGGTAATGACCAAGAGTTGGCATTGCTTAATGGAAAAAGGAGACTTTGTGCTTCCAACGACGCTTCACATAAAGGATTATGATGTATGCTTGCGCAGCACGACAAAGTACTTGCGGATGCATTCGGACAACATCGTAGTGCCAATTTTTGTGGAACAACCAACTCCGACGGTAATGTTCCTTCTGAGACTAGTAGTCAGGTAGACTGACATTTGGTAATATTGAGTATCAGGACGTATAGGCATCAGGACGTTGCGACAAGTTTCAGTTTAAAACTGTTGATTCCCTTCTAAGGGATATATATAATTGGTTCCTCTCCAGGGGTTAAATTTCCAACCTGATGACGATTATTTCGTTAATTATGACTGCTTACGGTTCTACCTACTAGGAGGTTCATAGAACTATTCTTCAGGTTTCGAAACTAGTCTCCTTAGTGTTACCAGTCGATGGATAGATTGACCAAAATTTCCCTAATTCTGGGAAGAATTTCAACGAATTTTGGCAAACCTTGTCTTTCTGATTATCACAGAACATCATGGAAGATGGTAGAAACTGGGGCAAACCCCGTGAATTGGGTAAGGTAGCCGCTACATGGGTTGGTGGACAGACCCCGGTTATCGCGATTGATTGTAGAAATACAATGATGAAGTGAGATTGGACGAAAACAGGAAATGTAAGTAAGAAACCAGCCGGACTGAGAAACTTCGGGATTGACTTAAGTGAAAAGGCTGTTATGCCAGGAATGGTAAGCTTGCGTGGCACGTGGGAGTGATAAGAATAGTTGAAAAGATAAAAATAGAGGAAAGGTGACCAGAGATGGTGTCGAGAAGTCGATTAAGACCTATATGGAGTAAAGTTTTGGGAAAGGTAGAAAGGTATCAAAGTAGAAGGCACTATGCCAGCAATTGCTAGAAAAGTAATGCTAATTAGCCAACCCCTAAAACCATATATTTTTATTTTAGTATAGTCGGTTGAGGCCAAGTCACAAAGGATTATCAAGTGACTAGACCAGCAATGAAAGGACAAAGCAGGGTTGCTTCTAAGTAAGCACCGACTGCAAGGGCTTTTGATATAAAGGAAATATTAATGAGATCGTAGGAATCTTCTACTGAACCCTTTGCAACCCATGTTTGGATTGGGAATTTACTAGACTTTTTGGAATGGGGTCACCCGTACTAAAGTGATTCATGTGTATATGATTGCCCAAGATTACGAGTAAAAATGGAAGTATAATGACTTGAGATGTATGATGTTAGGGTATTATAAATACCATGAATATATTATGACGGAGGAAAGTAAACGATGAAGGTATATGAAGAGAGTATAGAAATGGTCAGAAATTGAACAATATGTTGTAGGAATTTTGTCTGAGGCAAGTACCTTTGTGAAGAACGATAAGCACTAAGAAATTCACGTTGAACTCGACCAATATCTTTTAGAACATCCTTGCTACCAGTACCAAGTTTTGTAAGAGATCAGATAGACATACGTTGTCTTTTGGAAGGTCAAATAGGCTGACAACTATCTGAAAGAAGAGGTTAGCATTAAGCCACCGATCGATTATCAAATGAGAATGATTGAGAAGAGACCCTTATTAAGGATACATGATTTGATTGCCAAGTACAGGAGGCAAGAATTCCTTGGAAGTTGAATTAAGGATAGGATATCCATAAATTAAGACAAACCCTAGGGAATGCACAAGGGATGGCAATAACCCTAATAACGACATTATGAATTCAAATGATATGAGTTGGACTTGCTAAGGCAACAATGACCGGTAAGGATTATTAAAAAGAGTTCTGGAAAGAACATAGATAGAATTATTAGAGTATTGATCAATGACGTTTTGATATACCCTGTACCTAGAAAATACAGGAGGAATGATGAGGACGACCTAAGAAACCTTACAAGAAAAAGTTAATATTCTGAGTTTCCAACTAGAAGTTTGGAAGAGAATGTAAGACACAGTAGCAATATACCAGATGATGCATGTATGAAACCCTGAGAAAGTATGGATTGAACCTATAAAGGTTGAGATTATCCTAAGATAAGGAAAGAACTAAGAAAAGAAGTATCCTAAGTAGGAGTGGGAATAAACGTGATAAAGTTCCCACGGGTAGGTGGAAGCAATGACTTATGGAAAAAAAAGAAGAAGACTGATAGATATATTTTCTCCTTCAGCAGAGCTTAAGGGAGAATGCTTTCACCCAATAGTGATGGGAATGAGGTAGAAAAATTTGAGTTGGAATGTATCCAGAAAACATGGATTACAAGGAATTATTATTATCAGGAAAGGCCAATGAGGTGGCCGACAGTCTAAGTATAAAGGAATAATTACAAATGTTCATACCGAAGAAACAAAATGATATTTGGAAAGACCTTGAAGGTCATATCGGAGTGGAGGAATTTACATTCCTTTTGATGATTGTGCAAGAATCGAAGGTAATAATAGTTTAAGTAAAGATTCGATTCCTGATGGAGTCTTAAGCATATGACGTACCCTAGAAGGTCCCTTTTTGAGACAAACCAGGACCATGATACAAAATTGATGAAGTAAACCGTTAAGTTTCCAGTCTTTTATGGAAGCTACATGAGTGATAGTTTCATCAACCGGACCTAGCTGCGATGCTTGAAACTCTTCTGCAATTTTATCTACTTCATGTAATATCTACATTAAGTTCAGGAAGTGTTCCTTAGGGATAAGGAATAGTGATTACTTTGTCTCCCTAAAGGATTTGTAACCCGTAAGGTTAGGTTTTAACGCATTACGTAAACAACAATCGATGGTGATTCTTCTAAGAAAGTAGATGACAACGTAAACATAAAGAAAGTGCTGCTATTAATGAGCTAAGTGGCATGTTGATGAATGACAAGCAAGTTTGTGTTAGTGTACTTTTGCGCAAACAAGATAGAGAATATGAGCTAGATGATTCATGATGCTAAATGTATTCCCGTGGAAAGAATTAATGAGACTTAGAGAGAAGGGCAGTTGAGCCCGAGACTTATTAGGCCACCTGAGAGTTTAAAAGTGTTCAGAAGGTGGCATTCGAGCCAATTTTACCCCCAAAGCTTATAGCATGGTAGTAACGTGTTTCATGTGGCAAAGCTACACCAGTAAAATGCAGATGCTCAACAGATGATAAGAGTGCGAGCAGGTAGGTGTACGACCTGGTCTGACTTACGAAAGACAACCTGTGAAAAACCGCGGGTAGAAAAGAATAAGTGATGAGAAACAAGTTGACAGAAGTAGATTATATTGGATCTAAGCTAAAGAAATTGGCCAGATTCATTTCAGAGGTTTTAAATTTGAAATAATGTGATGATTATAGAGCAAATTTGACGGGATACCAATAAGGAGATGCCAAGTGCAAAAGATGTCTCAATAAAGAGATGAAGGTGGAAGTAAATAACAGAAGTAAATAAGAATCAGATAATAAGAAGGATGTGATTGATAAAGAAAAGACGGGGAAAACAACTACGAAATAGGAAGCAAGGAATGTTAGGAATGGATTAATAAATGGGTTTTCCGATGAATTCTCGGGATGACAACCTGATAGTGTTGATATTATAGATATGAAAAAGCTAGTAGCGTGACATGGAATGTCAGTAACAATGGTGTCAAGCGAGAAACTAAGATTTAACCTGAAAGGTTCAAAGATTTTCCAAAAGTAAGTGTTGCTAAGATGGAACCAGGGTACAGGTCCAGAGAATAGTGGACAAAGCAACAAGATATGTTGACACGTGAGGTTACGATCAAATAGTATTGGATATAATTATGATTAATTTCTTCCTTAATGAACCTCTATAGTTCAGAGGTAAATTCTGAGTATGATATTTTACAATCATGAAAACTTTCTATAATCCTTTAGAATTCTTTTCTTTTCTTCTCTCTTATTCATCTTCTTTATGAATTGAGAAGAACAACCCTTTAAGGAGGGGAGGTACTGCTACGTGACTATCTGTCTATGTGATAAAAGTCCAGGTAGAATACCATAACTTGTTTAATTGCTTGTCAAGTACTAAAGGCTGGCCCCCTTCTGTACTAACTATGCAATATAACAAATGTTCAATTGATCATAGTGATCTCTCAATAAATCTTTCCACTTCTCTATATTGATCGAGATTGTGAAGATTAAAGCGATCAGAAAATGCATAATTACGAGTGAGGTTATCTCCGAATTCGTAACGCGATAGTGATACCGAAGTCACCACAGATACCAATAAGGAAAATAGTATATGACTGGGTAAGAGGATAACCTGAATAGTGTGTTGTACGAAAAGTAGCAGAGATTAATGAAAAAAAAGAAAAAAAGGATGTATTGTAGCACTAGTAAGATGTGCTGAAAAAGGATTGGGATTGATTAAGGATTGACTGGGAAATTGGAAAGTGAAATAACCAACAAGTACTCAATTGCCTTCTACCTGATTCCGGGACGGAATCCTTTTAAGGAGGGGAGACTGTAAGAACCCAAATTTTGGGTAGAATTAAAACTTTTATTTATTTAATGATGTAAGAATGAATAGTGGCTACGGCTACAATGTAATAGTTGATATTTTAAAAGAATGAATGGAATTCGACTTTATTATTTCTATGTCTTGAAGAATGCTAAAGGGTGACAACATATGTAAGAATGATCTATCTCCTAAGGGAATAAGATATGGCAATTCCAAGCAGGAGAATATTCTCATGTCATCCAGATCGATAACGATTAATCCAGTAGTTCCGTAAAAAGGTTAAGGGACGATCGAAAGAGAATACGGACAATTGTACAACCCTAAGGGAATAAGTAAAGAATAAAGAATGAATAGTGTTTTGGTGGGAGTATAGAATAATATGAGACGACACTATATAGAAGTATTCGGAATGAAATTCTGAGTTCGTATTAGTGATCCAGGGGGAAAAAGAGTGTATGTAAAACCTGTCGGATTCTGAAAAATAGCACTTTTATTTTCCCTGAGATTTCCTTGGACACTGAAAGACTTAAGGAATTATTGAAGGGATTTAAGGAAAATAGGTTCAAGAATTATTAAAGAGAATGGAGGATGATAGTATAAATATTAAGACGGTTTCCGGTAAAACCCTAACTAGAAACGAATGAGTTATTCCTCCGAACGATCAATCAAATTAAGTAATAACCGGACAAAGAGACAAGCAGAGAGCCAAGATACATGCATGTGCAAATAGATAAGATCAAGTAACTAAGTAGTTACAAAGTAACTAGCATCTTTAGAAACCAAATCACTTAGTTAGCTTGCATGACACCTTTCCACCACAAAATCACAACACTTGTCCCTTGGATTGCATCATATATGAGCAAAGCACTTTAATAAAGTAGCTTTATGCTAGATATTATCATCAATAATGCATTTTGGACAAGGATGAGATCAAAGCAAGCAAAACAAACTCCATTCCTCTCATTCTCTCAAACTGTCCAGCAGAAACACTCTCCAAAGACAAATTCATATCTCCATTTCTATCCATGATAAAATCACCAAATTTTAACCATAGCCTCTCCACTCTATGGGTAATATTCGCTCAAAATTTCATGTCCAACAAAGTAGCATAGCCTAGTCAAATCCATGCTCAAAGTTGAAGAAGCCAAACTGATCTGTGCTTGACAGTTTCTGTCCAGAGGAGAAAGGGGGCTCAAAACCCTAGCTAGGAAGCTTCAAATCTGATGATCTAGGACTCAAAACAAAGCTTATGAAGAGGCCAAGATGTGGTAAAAATTTGAGAGACAAACTCTTATTTTTCTATTTTCTATGATTTTTACAAAAGTGATGATGAATAGTAATCCTTAGAAACTAACTTTGTTTTCTTGGTTTTCTTTGTTGCTCTAAGCTATATTAAGGTGATCCAAGGACTAGATCAAGGCTTGTTAGACTCCTAGACACACCAAGGAAGGTATAATACTTGAAAACCCTTGGTGTTATTTTAAGAGCTTATGAGATTTATGGATGATTTAGTGATTAGTATGTTATTATAAGTTTAGATCCATGTTAGTAGTTGTTATGATTATGATTTGGTTTATGAACCATGTAATGGTTAAGATGAGTTGTTGATAGACTAGTCATGATGATTATCATGTGTTTGTGTGGTTGGATTGATCTTTGTTAGATCGAGATAAAGTGTAAAAACTTTGGAAAACGCGTAAACATAGCCGTTATAATGCCCGATTTTACAATATCATGTTTTTATGCCATTTTTCACATCAAGGCCCTACTGTACAGAAACTTTTCTGCCATGTTAGGATAGCTTATGTTATAAGCATCGTTTTGATATAAAGATCACGTGAAACGGACTTACGGTTTAGGAGTTACGATAAAATTCATAAAAGTGGTTCGGAGCCGTAAACAAGTATTCGTACTTAAAATTGAACCCCGATAAAATACGCAAAGTCATGACGAATCTTGGTAAATAAATACTAGAGGTAAAAAGGAAGGCGTGAGAGAAAACCGTATGTCAAAAGGATCGTTTTTCGATTTATTAAAAATATTCGAATCGAGATTAAACGCGAACGAACCCCTAAAAGACGACTCGTTTATAACTTCGTTAAAACACTTAGAAAACGAGCGATAAAACTCGGAGTATAATATTGGTTCGTAACGATCGACTTTTAGACTTATATGACTTAAGTATATGCCAAGTATAAGTACAGTGACATGTCGTATTAACGAACGAATGTCGGGTCGGATCGATGATAAAAGAAATACACTAAAAGGGGTACAACGAGATAACTCGAGAACGTGTTTCGATTTAAGTATAACTTAACCTTTAAAGTTTTAAGTGATTAATCCCGAATGTCTTGGCTATTTATAGATCACCAAGCTGACCCGGGACCCGCTACCACTACCCCTTACCGTACTCGACTACCAGGCAAGTTTCAATCCCCTTCTTTTAGGCTGTTGTTGTGATTGAATATATATGTATGTTTTCTGTTATAATATGCCATAGCATGCATGCCTATTTTCAAGTTATATCATTATGCTTGTTCCCTGATTGTTATTGGCTTATAAATTAGATAGCTATCGTATCAATTATAAGCCGATTATTGTAAGACCCTCAGAGAAGGGTGTATACATCTTATTCATCAAATATAGACCGGGAGTCAATATTTCTTGACATATCGAGATTACCTCGAAAGAAAATATCTAAGTAAATATTTTCCATTATTCGGGCGACGAATACTATTTGAATATTCGTTCGAGATTATTTATTTAACGACCCTTACTTCAAATAATTATTTGAACGTAACTATTCGACGAATAATATTTTATAATATTCATTCAGAGTCGAATTATTTATCGATTATTATTTCGAATATTCTTCTAAAGATGAGACTACTAAATGAATATTATTTGGATATTCATTTAGAATATTATTTTATTAAATAAATATTACTTTTGAATATTCATTTAGGATATTAATTACTTGATGAATATTATTTTAATATTCATCTGAAGCTTGATTTATTTATCGAATATTATCTCGAATATTCCTTTAAGGCTTGGATTACTAAATGAATATTACTTGATATTCATTTAGAATATTATTCATTAAATGAATATTACTCTTTGAATATTCATTTAAATTCCTAATTAATTATGAATATTGTCTTAAATATTCCTTTCAGGTCTTATTAATTAATGAATATTATTTTGAATATTCATTTAAATATTTATTCAATAAATATTCTCCTGATATTTCTTCAGGGATTATTTTGAAAAATACTCTGATTAAAGATATTCTTTCATATTCCTAAATATTCTTTAAATATTTTTAATTCAATAAATATTCTCTGAATATTTACTCCATACTTAGAATAACCTCAATAAGGGTTATCTTCTTCGATTATTACGAAAAATATTTTGGAGTCATATTATTATTAATCTTATATCAAGAAAGGTTCTCAGACATCATTCTTCTTTGAGTCTATCTCCCTAATAATAAGGGAACCTTACTTGAAAAATGCTATTTATCTTGTCGACTTCCCGGTCATAAAGTATTCTCTTCACTCGCAACTCGGGTGCTATTGACTTATTAAGTCGTTGTTTACCTTCTCATCTTTCGAGGGGTAAGATTGTTGGAATAAGTTGATATTCGTTACCAAGCAATAGCTTGGAAGTTATTGGTGAATTTTCCTTTCCAACTAGATACGACTACTTTGTAGAGTCTTATCAACAAGTATTATACTTGGGGAAAGGGGGACGAACGTTACATTCAGAATCATGAATTCTATTTGAACTGGGAGTCGTGTAAGAGGCCGAGTAGCGCCGGTCCATCCCCTTTGGACCAACCGTTGGCCGGGGAGAGCTAGTAAGGCGGTATACAAGTAAAGCCGTCAGTTCTTCCTTCTACCGGTAGTAAATCTAATTTGAGCTGTACGATCTCGACTGATCATCAAGATTGGAACAGCGGGCGCGGTGAATACTCCATCATTGGTTCATCATCCAAACTTATTTATTTCCTGCAACATGATTACTGTTGGCAGAGCTGGAAAAGTGTTCATAACTGGAATTGCAATCTTTTCATGCAAGTTCCTCTTTTAATGACAATGAGAATATCTCGCTTACTTTTGATGTAGCAGATATTTCTACAAACAAATACTTCGAGTTACCTGGTAACTTTATCCTTTATATTATACTGGCAATAACTTCATCAATGCATGGCATATGATTTCAAAGGATATTTTGAACTGTCGTATATATGTATCACTGTTCAGTTATATTATTGTTGGTGGGCTTTCGCTCACCCTTGCTTTGTTCATATTATCACAACAACAGCTAGGACAGATGGCCCGCACCAGGCGCACTCGGCGCAAGCAGGTTACCGCCGTTCGAGGACTACCCGCTGATGTCCTTGCTACCATTGCTGAGGTAGCATAGATAGGCAGCTTTTGTTTATCAGTCTATTTATATGTAACATTAACGTTAATCAACGGCAAAACCTTTAAACATATCATTTGGCTTGTAATAACTTTTATTCGTAAACTCTGATATTATGGACTTGTTTCAATTTCATCTCTGGGACTATAACTGTTGTGTGTGTGAGTGGATATTATTGTGGGGTCACAGCATGTGATTTATTTATTGTGGACTCAAGTCAAGTATTATGAATGGATGTAAGACCGTAACCACCAGATCTCTGACCCCGGATCTGGGGGTGTTACATATAAAATCGTACATAAACAAAAATTTCAAATTTCAAATTTTATCTATAAAAAACATAAAGCAAAAACATTAAAATTGAAAAGTAATAATAGTTCTCAGATGACACCATATCTGTGTCTATATGTGTCTTTATCTGTATATCTTTACTCTTGTTCTCTATATAAAATTCTACCAGAGAGCAATAGAACGATAAAGCATAATTCTTGATGAGTGGATAAAAGTGAAATTAAGAGCAAATAATTTCTAAGATGATAAAGTATTGGATACAAATTATAAAACAACAAAAGTTGTTGCTAGTTGGACATAGCAGACATCACATGATGAGTGGATGTAGTTGGGTTCTTGGGTTAATAATCATCAGATACTCGTGTAATGGCACTTCTTTTCGAGCTGCAATGTCACACAAAAAGGAAAGGAAAAAACACTATTAGCAACTGCAATTTTGTTCCTCCAAACATGTGCTATTTGGACATAAGATCAAAGAAGTAGCTGTAAATTATATACTGCATAAATAAATAAGACCACTAAACATTGATAAGCACCTTCTAGTACAACAGACAAAGAAGCTTCATTAGCAGACAACCAATTTTTTTTTTTATCCTAGGACTGTACTCACGCTTCATTAGCAGACAAACACATTAGTTCCCTGAAACCCGCACAAAAATCGTGTTGTTCTGCATGATCACAACCACAAGAATGTGAGAAATAATAAATTAGGTCTCCAAAACAAACAAATATCATAAGCATAAATAACACAAACTACACTAAAACATATCAATATTAGCAACAGTGTAACAACTGATAATTCTTAGTTAATAAGTAAAAGAAACTCCATCAATCATTTCCGGAATCAAGTCGGTATCACCTATTTCACTAAACCAAAACAAAAAAGTAACTTTAATACACACACAAACACATATCAACCGACACTATTTCATTTTATCGAAACACAAAAAAATCAATAATGCTGAAATAAAATCACATCAGATCTCACATTTAAAATCAAAACATTCATAAAAAAACATATAAATCAATGCAAAAATAATAATAAAATGAATAATAAACCTAAATAAAATGATGTGGATCGCAATCAACTGCTATATCTGAAGCATTTTGTTCCATCATTTTATGTAAGTTGAACAAACTAAGAGGTGACATCAACAATTTTACCATTAAAACATAAACTACCTAGAATTGCCGGAGTGTGGCACTAATGTGATCTCACTTGGAAGCAGTCTTACAGGAGGAAACCCAATAGGCCCCTTTCCTTTTTCTTTTGAACCCGAGTGGCCAAAAATACTTGCAGAATCAGTATTCATAGGACGCTTACCAGCTCTCCACTGACTGATTTCTTGAGGAGCTTGTAAAACCCCCTTTGTTGGCTATCTCACAACATTACTTACATGTTATGGTGGCTGGGATCTTTTAAGTAATTCTAGCATCAGTAAGGCTTCTTGCAAAGGAGACTGCGAATCAAACCAATTAACCTCAGATGCATATATAATTGTACACTGTATTCAGAAAATGAATCTTAATTGAAAATTTAAACTTCATAAATGAAATCTATGTTGCTTTGTCATTCTGGAGCAGAACTGAGTACAAAATTCATCCCACCAATCCTTTAGCAGACTATCATCGTAATACTACTAAATCAAAAAATAACAACAATTTAAACTCTAGACAAAAGAGTATAAAATAAACAAAGACAGTCCAAGAAAAAAGAAAAATGATATATATATATATATATATATATATATATATATATATATATAATGGAGGAGATATGGCATTAATTACAATTTTTTCAAATGTACAAATCCAGCCTAGAAATTTTCGAATCAAAGATATTCAAATAGCTCATTAAAAGACGTAAGATAAAATCAAACAAACTAATGCCTAAGCTAATACATGTGCACATGAAAGTATAACTTACATCTCTTCGGCACCTCGTTCTATTCCAAAAAACATGTACTTTGCATCATTCAACTCTAAAAAAATAAATTAAAATATGTGAAATTGGTAGTTAAAGAATACATTCAAGTGTAATAAACATTAAAAAAATGCTAAAAGGATGAAAAATATACAAATCTATCCATCCTTTTCTTTTGGACAATCCATCAAACAGTTAATCAACCAACTCTAAACTGCAATGAAAATATAATCAAACTCATTAAGGATTGATAGATCACACTGTATATGACTAATGAAAACGATAACATCCCAAATTTTTAAAAGAACTTGCATATACATCACAAAAATCAAACTATTAACATAATGTTGATAAGAAAAATACCTACAAAGTGTTTAATTTATCAACTTTTTCTTCTAGGCAAATCCTCAAACAGCTTCCCAGTAAAGTCAATACTCCAATACATAAACAATAATCATTAGTAATGGTAGTTCATAATATGAACTTAATTTAAAGAGAGAATTAGAAAGGTAATTGAAAGACACGCTATAGAGAAAAGAAGAGTGCAGGAGAGGAGAGAAAAAGAGAGAGAAACTTTCATCCATAAAATTCAATTTGAATTCTTGAAAAGCGTGTATTTCAATTTCAAAATGAGCTTCCAGCAGAAGAACAGATGGAAATTGTCAAGCTTCAAAGAGAAGTTTCAAAGAGAGGAATCGATGGAAATCTTGAAAGACAATTATGTCTATACATTTATATCCCGATATTTTTAGAAAATGCTTTGTAACGGCGGGTATTTTTTGTAATAAAGCTGAACAGTAAGGGCAAAGATTTAATTTGGAACAATTACTGTAGAAAAGAGGCAACAGAAACTATTATATACATAGATTATTAAATTATTACAAAAACTGATGAATGAAGTGTATAACATATTTTTACCTGATATCAGTATAATATTTATTTTAAGCATGAAAGGTATCGAGGTGGCCGAAAATTAGTCCAAAAAAATTGAAGTAAGGAGGTAGGTGACGGAAATTAGTAGAAGTTTATCTCAAGTAGGTAAATGAGTGAAAGTGAAAATAGATATATAAAAATTTATTACAATAATTCTCTCTTTTAACAATTATTTCTATATATTAGCCGAATGGCCAGAATATGTTTATTATTAAATTAATACAAAAAATGATAAATAAAGTGAATAACATATTTTTACTCAATATGAGTATAATATTTTATTTTATGTAGATTTGCACTATATCGATTAATTCTATTAGCAACGGGTAATTTATAGATTGATTAATAAAAAAGATTAAAATATTAAAAATAATAAATAATTTACATATGGGATTTGGATTTGGTAAAAAAATATCAATGTGGTTTTGATATCTTTAGTCTCTCCCACTATATTTTTGCAGTTTTTTCGTAATGTACTAATGTTATTAATTTCATACAAAATGAGTTTTATAACCACATACTTAAATAGTAATATACCAATTTCACTTGAATTTTAAACTCCAATGCGAGGTTTATCCCGATGTGAGACTAATAAACTCGAAAATTGCTGATATATATAATGTCTTATGATCACGGATGTGGTATGTGTATTTTTTATTTCCCGGCTATCATTTTGGTGTTAACTCAAATTAAAATGATATTTCTTAGATGCTACATTATCGTAGTTATGTTTATCTTATTTTCATAGATTGAATTTTATTGTACACGTGAACTTTTACAATATAATTCATTCGATGCATACATTAACGCATCTAATTTTAAAAACCTGTTATTAGATGTGACACTTTAATTTTAGTTACTCGTGTAATTGGTTAAATTTGTACATGTCTATATATGTTTTACCTTAAAATTTGAGATATTACCTTGGATTTTTGAAAGTTCACTTATGACAATGGATAGTACAATGTATTTGAAGAAAAGATTTTTTTATGGTCAATTTGCTATTGAAATGATACATCTAAGATGGTCAAATACCATGATCCTAGAAAAACGCAAACCATATATTTATTTTGGACGTGCACAACTATTAGAATAAATTTGTTGTTCTCCTTTTCTCCGAAATTGGTCGAAGAAAAGGATACAAATTGGAAATGTGCGCTGAGATTTTCTAAGCAGAACTATATGACTCTATTATTTTTATTTTTCCGTCACATTACATTATTTCTTACAAAATTAAATTAAAAATAATATAATATTTAATTATTCCTCCATCCCAAAATAAATAAGCCAACTATTTTTCATGCATTTCAATACACCAAGATTATTGTGGTAATACTTGGAAGTTACAATTAACTCTTATCTACTGATTTAGTGAGTCATTCTTCTCACATTGACCAAACACAACTAAAAATATAACTCTTACGGTTCAAAATCAACTAATATTTTGAAAGTATAACATCTTAAATAGATCGAAATAGGTGAAGTAGACTAACACGAGAAAATTTTATGAATGAACAAAATTGCATGCCAAATTTTAGTGAATTTTAATATTGCATTTTATATAAGTACACTTGCATTAAAATTGGTTATTATGATTGTTCTAGGATAATCTATATTTAGCATAAGAAAAAATAGGAATAATTTATATATGAGATGTGGACATCGTATTGATTCAATTATATAATTGAAAGATACATAATTTGGTTAGAGTACAACATGGTAAATGAGATTATAGATGCAATACAAACAATTATAAGACTATGAAAGAAGAAAAAGTAATGTAAACAAATGGCGCGTTAATAAATGATTGTTGGAGTTTTAGAAAGCCAAAATCGAAGTTACATTTGATGATGTTTAAACAAGTTACTATGAAAGAAGAAAAAGTAATGTAAACAAATGATAAAGCAAGAAAAAGAAACAATGTAATGATTAAAAATTTACTACTTAGATCTCGACTACGTAGCTTCATTTTCCCGCTATCGCGTTTATAGGTGGAGATATCGTGTTTATAGGCGGAGATATCGTGTTTAGAGAGTAGCTGTCGCTGGAGCTTTTTGGGAGACAATGGGACAATGGGACATTCTCCTTATTTTTTCTACTTCTTTATTATTTCTTGCTTTCTTCATTTTCTTTTTTTAAATGCTTTCTTTATTTCTTTTATGAGATCATAAATCATTAATTACTTATTCAAATTTCTATGTAATTGCAGACCTGTTGCACTACCACCATGTGTTCGAAAATTATCTAACTAAGAGGTGTATGAAGCACAGAGGCCTAACTTTCCCTTCGCTAACTTGTCGCAGGTAGCAATAACCTCACCACCAAGCCCTGTATGGGCCCAAGAACACCGTTTTTCTCCTCCGTGCCTCTTGCAGAAGTCAGTACTGCCTCGTGCACTTTTATCACATCCTCCTTCGTATTTGCACCTTTTTCCTCCGCCATGGACAAATTTTTTACGCTTAAAGTTATGATCTCAAAATCGTATCTTCGTCTCAAATTTGATTTTACTACTCAATTTTCGCACAATCATTACCTACATTTCTCAAATTTAGATTTAAATGTTTAATCATTGACCAAACACAACTAAAAATATTACTCTTACGATGGGGATCGTATTAATTAACAAGAGACTCAAGGACATCGTATTGATTCAATTATATAATTGAAAAGATACATAATTTGGTTAAAGTACAACATCGTAAATGAGATTAAAGATGCAATACAAACAATTATAAGATTAAAATGTATAACTATGTTGATTAAAGATAGATATTTAATAAAAATAATATTGCATTATATATAATGCACAAGTTATAATAATCGATTAGTTCAATTTAGGGAATGTAAAAATGGTTGGATTTAAGAAGATAGATTCTAGAAAATAACATTACATTGTATATACACAATAAATATGAGAATAAAATCATCTAAAATATATACAAAAATATATTCTATCAATATTCTAGATTAATATAAGTGAGTTTTTAAAATAAAACTAAATGTAATATTCATATACACATATATATAGTTGTTGAATTGTCTGTAGAACTTCTTCCAAGAAATAAAATATAGGATCATGCATGGTATATAAATCAATTATTTTGTAGTAAAACAATATTATTATCACTATCAGCACTACTACCAACGACACTTCGCTAACACCACCATCATTACCACCACTGACATATCACCACTAGCACACCATCACGATCACGCACCACAACCAAAATTACCAAAATATTGATTGCAACCACATCAACACCACCAGAATCACCAAAACCAAAACAAAAATAAATAAAAAATCAACTCATATTACCCAAATTTCATTCCAAATCACTAAAAATTTTGAACACAAATTACTAGAATATTCCAGATTTAAAATTTTGTTCTAGTTCGAAGGTGTTGATAATGGTGTTGACGATGATAGAGTGGGTGAAAACGACTCGATGAGCGCTAAAAATTCATATCTATTGAGAGATGACAAAGTATAAGATGATTAATTTAGAGGAGGCGTGATTAGGAATGTGGCTTGAACTCGATGATAAACATATTCGTAAGTCAATTTGATGACAAGAAGAAATTGCAGAATGATAATGGTTTATACACACACTTCATATCTCTCTCTTTCATAAACACACATATTATATATACTAGCTTATAACCCGTGCGATGCACGATTGCTTTTAAACTTTTTAATTATATTTTATTGTTAAAGTTTTAAGTTGTATATATATTTTTATTATTAAAATAATTTTTTAACTTTATTTAATAGAAAGTGAAATTTATCTAATCATGTAGCCCTTTTTTTCGATTTTTATACAAAATTTTCTATATTTTAAGTGTTTTCTAGATTTTGTGTAATTTTTTACTATATAGCTTATTACTTGTGTGATGCATGTATTTTTTTTTATAATTTTTGTTTTATTACCCATATTTTCTAATATATTTTTTAATTAGTAGGAAAATAAATTATAGAAAATAATAAAATATTATAATACATGTTTAACAGAATTTTTAACGACGGAATTTTTAATTAATAATATGTTGTTGACGGGAATTGAATCTCAAACTCGTGAGAGTAGTTTTTATAAAATAATATATATGTTTGATAGAGATATGTTGTTAGTGGGATTCGAACTTGAAACCTAAAAGAGTATTTTAAATATTAAAAAAGAAATATTCTTTTAGTATTTTAAAATAATATATATGTTTGTTTAAATTTTCTAAAGGACTTACGTGTTTTTGTCTACTTAAATTATTATTTAAGTATTATTATTATATAATATAAATGTATAAAAAGAATTTTTTTTTATTATTATATCCAACTGTTTTCATTAATCTATTTTAAAATTCAATGGTTGATATTGAGTGTACAAAATAAGTGACAAAACTACCAACCAACCAAATAGAGGTTGTTTTGATGACAAGAAGAAATTGCAGAATGATAATGGTTTATACACACACTTCATATCTCTCTTTTTCATAAATACACATATTATATATACTAGCTTATAACCCGTGCGATGCACGATTGCTTTTAAACTTTTTAATTATATTTTATTGTTAAAGTTTTAAGTTGTATACATATTTTTATTATTAAAATAATTTTTTAACTTTATAAATCTCATGTATATAAATATTATCGTAATTATTTATTTTGAATTGTTATTTAAAATACATATATATATATATAACATAAAAATTATTCTTTTTAACTTTTATTTAATAGAAAAAGTGAAATTTATCTAATCATGTAGCCCTTTTTTTCGATTTTTATACAAAATTTTCTATATTTTAAGTGTTTTCTAGATTTTGTGTAATTTTTTACTATATAGCTTATTACTTGTGTGATGCATGTATTTTTTTTTATAATTTTTGTTTTATTACCCATATTTTCTTATATATTTTTTAATTAGTAGGAAAATAAATTATAGAAAATAATAAAATATTATAATACATGTTTAACAGAATTTTTAACGACGGAATTTTTAATTAATAATATGTTGTTGACGGGAATTGAATCTCAAACTCGTGAGAGTAGTTTTTATAAAATAATATATATGTTTGATAGAGATATGTTGTTAGTGGGATTCGAACTTGAAACCTAAAAGAGTATTTTAAATATTAAAAAAGAAATATTCTTTTAGTATTTTAAAATAATATATATGTTTGTTTAAATTTTCTAAAGGACTTACGTGTTTTTGTCTACTTAAATTATTATTTAAGTATTATTATTATATAATATAAATGTATAAAAAGAATTTTTTTTTATTATTATATCCAACTGTTTTCATTAATCTATTTTAAAATTCAATGGTTGATATTGAGTGTACAAAATAAGTGACAAAACTACCAACCAACCAAATAGAGGTTGTTTTGATGACAAGAAGAAATTGCAGAATGATAATGGTTTATACACACACTTCATATCTCTCTTTTTCATAAATACACATAATATATATACTAGCTTATAACCCGTGCGATGCACGATTGCTTTTAAACTTTTTAATTATATTTTATTGTTAAAGTTTTAAGTTGTATACATATTTTTATTATTAAAATAATTTTTTAACTTTATAAATCTCATGTATATAAATATTATCGTAATTATTTATTTTGAATTGTTATTTAAAATACATATATATATATATATATATATATATATATATATATATATATATATAAAACATAAAAATTATTCTTTTTAACTTTTTTTAATAGAAAAAGTGAAATTTATCTAATCATGTAGACCTTTTTTTCGATTTTTATACAAAATTTTCTATATTTTAAGTGTTTTCTAGATTTTGTGTAATTTTTTACTATATAGCTTATTACTTGTGTGATGCATGTATTTTTTTTTTATAATTTTTGTTTTATTACCCATATTTTCTTATATATTTTTTAATTAGTAGGAAAATAAATTATAGAAAATAATAAAATATTATAATACATGTTTAACAGAATTTTTAACGACAGAATTTTTAATTAATAATACATTGAATTTTTAAAATTCAATGGTTGATATTGAGTGTACCAAATAAGTGACAAAACTACCAACCAACCAAATAGAGGTTGTTTTGCTTATAATATTATAGTATAGATCGACTTTGACTTTAAAAGAACCCACTCTTAGACTAGAAACTAGAAACTAAATAAAAAATTCTAAATCGCGTCAGAATATAGCATATATAGTATGCAAACTGATCGTTGGGAGATGGAGAAAAAATACAGTGAAGTTAGATTTCAAAATATGTTCAATAATATTTTTTTTATAAATTCTACTATAATATTAATATTATGTAAATAACACTTTTTTTTAAAATAAAAAAGGGATTATGTGGGATTATGTATTGGAGTGTGTATTTTAATTGTGTGTGGTGCTTCTAGGGGGCCATTAGATTAGATTGTAAGGAACTAAATTAGTTTTGGTTTCTGTTTGATCACTTGCCTATATATATATATATATATATATATATATATATATATATATATATATATATATATATATATATATATATAATATGTGTGTGTGTATGTGTGTGAATGCTGATGATAAATGAAATACATAAACAGAGAAAAAGGTGGTCATAATATATAGTTGGGTATTACAAGTGATGGTGTAATAGGTCACCGAAATTGGAGGGGACATGAGGGTGGAGGTGGAGAAATAAATTATGTTTGAATGTGTGGCTAAGATTAAATATAGATATAAAATATAAAAGCCTCAAATTAGTTTTCAGTTCTCATTTCATTATAGGTTCTTATTTTAACACTTGCCTAAATATATAACACATGTGAATTTACTAACTCATGGTTAGATTTTGGAAACTGCAAATTGTTCAGTCTTTCAGTCTTTTAAAGTTATTTTTTTAAGTTATTAAGTGTGATTATATTGTCATGATCATAAATAAAATTTAAGCAAGAAGTTTAAGCTAATATCACTTTTCATAAAAATATATTTTTTCGCAAATAAATCACATTGTCAGTATATAGTGTTTCAAAACTACGAGTCATGTATTTAGAAAATAAAAAATTGAATTATATGAATTAAAATGGTGTCCGTGCTTTACACGGACTTTCATGCTAGTTATGACATATACAGGGTAAAGAGATTATAAAGTACTGAAATATATGTTAGTCTTATAAATATGCAAATTACATGGATTTTGTGGAAATCTTACAAGTTTAGTGTGTGAGCCAGTGTCACTAAGTATACGATTTTAAAGAAGCGGATGGGATTGGCAGGGAAACTAGGAGAACGAGAAGAGGCCATGCTAAGCTCAAGTGCTAGCTTGAAGATATTGAGAATCTAGAGTTCAAAGTATTGGTTTCAAGCATATACTATGTTCACATTCTTGGTGGGCACGGAGATCAATATATATATAAAAGTAGGTAAAGTAATGAAAAGTGATAAAAAGTAGATAAAGTGGTAGGACCTATCAGTATTTAATAGTAAATTTGAGAAAGTGGAGGAAATTAGTGGGTGTAATAATGTTTTATATTATTAAAAGTTTACTGTTTTTGGAATGTAAAGAAACGGATGGTACAGTCCAAAATAGTAACTGTAAAGAGATGGGTGGGACGGAAGGAGTATATGTTTTGGATTACTATGTACTTATTTATTTTTCAGTTCTTCTAAGACTTTAATGTAAGATCTCAAGTTTGGTATTGAGATGATGTAAAGTCTAATTAGAGTATAGGTTTTTGAGTAACATTATTGTTTTTTTTTTTGAAAAAATTTGTTATAACTGTCTTTTATTCACAACTACGTGTGTATGTTAAACAAAAAATGCCGTGCAATGATGTAGTTAGACATGCCCTTTCACAATTTATCATGTTTTCTTCATTAATTATTCTTATATTAATATTACTTGTCATAAATAATAGATGTAAATTTAAAATTTATATAATTATGATCATACGTATGTATCCATACTTGGTTAAAATAATCTCAGACAATTTCTAAGTGCAAAAACAATTTTTTACAAAATATTTGACAAATTTGATGTCAACGAGTTTATTTACATCCATTACCAGACCCTCCCGTATGTTTTACCCTCATTTTGCCTTTATTCAATTTTTTGAGGACTATGCATTTGAAATTTGCATCATTCGAAAGTAAAACATCTTAGATTATAATATAAAGGGCTTTTTTCATAAATACCCTTGTCTATAAATTCTTTTGCAAAAATAAGATAAGTGTGCAATTAATAAGATATCAATCAAAATAATATTATCTAATTTATATCTTCAAGCGTAATTAACTCTGCAAATGGAACCTTCCAACTAGGGTTGAGCATTCGGTCGGTTCGGTCAAGAATTGAACCGAACCGAAAGAACCGAAAACTGAATTGTTAATTTTTTTGGAACCGAACCGAACCAAAAATATATGGAGAACCGAACCAGATCCGAACCGTAATAATTCGGTTGGTTCGGTTCGGTCCATAAGAACCGAAATTTTCAGATTTTTTATATTTAATTAGATTTTTAGGTTGCTCCGATTGATGATACTGTACGGTGAAGGAAAGTTGAAGCCAAATATATCAAGTTTTAGCCATTCTACAAACAACTTGAAGGTCTGAAGCAATCAAAACATTTAAAATTTAAAATATATATAATGTATTTATATATAAATAGTGTATGTATATTATATATAAAATATATATATATATATATATATATATATATATATATATATATATATATATATTTATATATATAATTCGGCTGGTTCGGTTCTAACCGAAATTTTTTTGGAAGAACCGAACCGAACCGAAATAAATTTCGGTCCGGACCAAATAAACCGAACCGACCAAATTTTAAAAATTTTTGGACCGAACCGAAATTATATGGTTCGGTTCGGTTTTTCGGTTCCGGTTCGGTTTTGCTCACCCCTACTTCCAACCTTCCTAATTATAGCTTTGTTGCTTTGCTCGATCAAATTTAAACCATAGTTGTTTAACATATAATATAAGATCCATATAAGGCCTCCCTCTAATACCTTAAGGTTTTGGGTGAAACGGTTTCTAACATGGTATCAAAGCTCGGTTTAGGAGGGGTCTCAGGTTCGAGTTCCTCCTACCCCCAATATTCTCATTTATTGAAATATTGAAATTGTGTACTATGGTGGGCCCAAAAAGGGACGAGATCCCCACCTAGTATTGAAAACCGGCGAACCGGGCACTAGGGCCAAAAAGGCACCAACAACCTAGTGATCCACTCTTGACCCATTAATGGGCCTTCGAGTGAGGGGGGATGTTGAATATATGATATGATCCTGGTAAGGCCTTCCTCTAACTCCTTAAGGTTTTAGATGACTTGGTTTCTTAACATGGTATCAGAGCTCATGCACGCAGAGGTCCCAGGTTCGACTTTCTGCGACCCCCAATATTCTCAATATTTAATATGGACACGAAGGCAAGTTATGCTCCAAAGATGAGCGCCCGTGATCCACTCTTCGACCCAAAAATGGGCTTTCGAGTGAGGGGGAGTGTTAGAATATAATATAAGATCCATATAAGGCCTCCCTCTAATACCTTAAGGTTTTGGGTGAAACGATTTCTAACATGGTATCAAAGCTCGGTTTAGGAGGGGTCTCAGGTTCGAGTCCCTCCTACTCCCAATATTCACATTTATTGAAATATTAAAATTGTGTGCTATGGTTGGCCAAAAAAGGGACGAGATCCCCACCTAGTATTGAAAACCGGCGAACCGACGAACCGGACACTAGGGCCAAAAAGGCACGAACAACCTAGTGATCCACTCTTGACCCATTAAAGGGCCTTAGAGTGAGGGGGGATGTTGAATATATGATATGATCCTGGTAAGGTCTTCCTCTAACACCTTAAGGTTTTAGATGAGTTGGTTACTTAACAATAGTCTAGGATGCAGCATACGACAGAACTTGCACTCGCCAAGAAAATACTGAAATTTCCAATACTTGTCTCGATTACAGGCAGAAGCTGTATCAAGAGAGCCAAATATGAAAGTAGACATATCTATGACTACAGATTCCATATATTATTAGCCTCAAATGTTGCTCGAACGTGAACCTTAAACAATTTTCTAGAGGGGCTGATCAGCTCAAACACACAAACATCACCTACATTCAGTGAATTGTCTCGTGCAAATTCAGCCCATCCACGAGTAAAAGCACAACGTTTGGTCTTCGAATTCAAACGACAATACACTTGCCAAGATCTACTTCCAACTTTCAACACAACTTCGACATTGTTCATCCACTTTTTATAAGACTCTTCGAAGCTCTTCGTTATATGTTGCCAAAATGGAAATTGATCATTTTTTATAGAGGATAGGGAACTTGAGATGTATCTCAAGTAAATTACCTGAGATATTTTTAGGCACCGGCCTATTCTTTAATTTCAAACTGCCTCCAACCCCCACCACCCACTACAACCCCTCATCTATAAATACCCCCCCCTCATTACTAAAACACATCAAAATCTCTTCTTCCTCTCATACTTCTTAGTATATATATAGCTGCTAGATAGTCCGTCTAGTGGGAAACTTATCTTGTGGTAGTTTCAAGCAGGTCAGGATAGGGGGCCCTCGTGCTACTCTATTCTTTCGTTTCGAGGGAGTTTGTGTGAGTGTCAGGCTGCAGCCATCGGAATCTGTCCCGCTGCAGCATTAGGAGTTCGTCCAGCTGTTGTAGTTGCTACAAAGGGAGTTTGTCCAGGTTATCCGGTCAAGTACCGAAGGAGTAGGGAATCGTTGTATTTCTATTCAGTTGTGCCTCAAGTGTTACTTCGTAAACTTGAGAGAGAATATTGTAACTATTGTTATCATTATAGTGGAAACATTCGGAGCTGGTCCCGTGGTTTTTACCTCTTTACTTTAAAGGGGTTTTCCACATATAAATCTTGGTGTTCATCTGTCTTTATTATTGACTGTTATAATCTCTCTATTTAATTTACGCAAAGACAGGAAACGAAAATTCCTAACAAGTGGTATCAGAGCTGGGGCCCACGTTGTTGGTGTCTAGGAAAGTGCTTTGTGCGTAGTGGTTACTTGATAACGCGCCGTACTAATACGGAAGGCTCCCCAAACACATCCACTTTCCTGGCCAACTTATGTGGTTCTAAGTGAGATTCCCATAGTCTTTGGTAAATTAAAATGGATGATTCTTCCAGTGTAATGGTAAGCCTAACAGCTTCAAATTATCCGATGTGGAAAGGCAGAATAAAGGATTTGCTTTATAGTAAGGACTTGTTTGATTCGATGGAGCTGAAAGGAGTTAAAACTGCAACAAAGCCTGATGTTGACTGGAAGAAGATGAACATGAAAACTATCAGTCTCATTCATCGATGGATTGATAATTCGGAGTATCATCATGTCTCTGAAGAAGAAGATGCTTATACGCTTTGGACGACATTAGAGTCTACATTCCAAGAGAAAAGTTGACAAAATGTAACTTTTCTAGTTCGTCAGCTGGTGAACATGAGGCACCAGGATGGGAACAACATGTCAGAGCATATGAGCGAATTCCAAGGGTTGTTAAATCAACTATCAAATATGAAGATGAAGTTTGAGCAGAAATTCCAAGCAATATTTCTTCTCAACACTTTACCATCCAGCTGGGATACGCTAGTGGTGACAGTAACTAATGCTGTACAAACTGAGCAACTAACGCTGCGATCAATTAAGCAGAGTATCCTTAGTGAATCCATGAGAAGAAAGGTAAAAGGAGTCAACCACGATTCCCAGACTCTTTGAAAGGCAGAGTGTGTAAACTTGTAACACTATAACTAATGTAACTCAACTAAAGGAAAAGATATTTAACCAGAAGACAATCAAGAACAAGAAGCCACAAAGAAATCAACACTAAATGAAGACAAGGTAATTGATACAATTCAACATGTTAACTATGATCAAGCCAAGAAGAAATCATTGAGAGAAGTTCAAGTCAAAGTTGTTCATGCCTCAGTGATTTGAAAAGCCAAGAATCAAGATCATAACTATCAGTATCAATAAGACAAATTGCTTTCAAGTGAACAAGAAGGAAAGCTAACATTGGAAAGCCTCATTACTAATTGAATATGGTAATTTATTCAAGAAGCAAAAACACTATCAAGACTAGTCACTTATGAACCAGACCAGTGCATCAAGTGTCAGGACATTGATAGCAAGTTTATGTCAGTAATAAAGATCCATGTTCAAGAGCTTGGTGAAGAATAAAGAAGACATGAAGATATCACAAGTTCAAGATGTGCATTGAAGTTTCAAGTTGAAAACCAGAATATTTTCTAAGTGCTAAATATTCTAGATAACCAAGTAGAATATTTCTAAGTAGAAGTTCTACTTAGAAATTCGAGATGGCTAAGTAGAAATTCTCAAGTAGAAGTTCTACTTAGAGTGCAGTTTCAACATGACACATGGCATCTTCTGATTGGCAGATTTCCAAGCTTTCAAGATAAGGCAAGATTTATGTGGACATCATTGGGCCACGTACACCTTAGTCTTTAAAGACTATAGGACATAGATTACATGTAGTATAAATAGAAGTACTTGTGTAATGTTTTTGTGTGAGAGCAATTCCTGAGAGAAACACATGTAAAAGAGAGAGAGTGTATTCACAAAGCTTAGTATCATTCACTACTCTCTGAACTTCTGTTATACTTTGTAATGAATGTTGTAGCAACCACTTCAAGTTATATATAAGACATATATTCCTTGAATCTGTGTGTTCATTTATTGCATCATATTTATTGCTTATCAAATTCGAAAAGTTGTATTCACCCCCCCCCTCTACAACACATTTGGACCTAACAATTGGTATCAGAGCTATATGTTTAACACACAAAACATAGATCCTTGTGTTTGGTAGAAGAATCGTGAGTTTTCATTTTCTAGATCTACTTTTCTAAAATTCTAGAAAAGTGAGCTTTAATTCATTTGTAGTGAAAACTCATCCAAAGATAATTACTTAAATACTCCAGGTGTTATTATTTAGCTTGGATGTATTTTAATTAATTTTTGTGAATTAATCTGGGTACTTTGATATTTGGTGTTCTTGAGTGTTCATCATTTGTTCTTATTAAAGAAGACAACCCAACAACTTTTTGATTTCCTTCTCAAAAAGATTAAAAGTAAAAAAAAAAGAAGAAGGTGTTTTTGGACTTTTGATGTGCGTTATTCACGGCAGAAAGCATAGCAGAACATACTCAGTACCTAGCACGTGGGTTAGGTAATTTAGGTGAGTAAAGCCTCAAAAGTCAAAAAGCTGTTAAAGAGATAATATTGTTTATTCAATATTAAAGTAATCTGCAGCAAATTTATTCCAAGGACAAAAGTTCTACATAGAGTTTCTACTTGAGATTTTCTACATAGAAATTCGACTTGGATAATTTCTACTTGGTGAAGTTCGACTTGAACAAAAATTTCTACTTAGAGAAATTTCGACTTAGGCAGAACTTCTACATATATATTCTACATAGCCAAGTCTTGGGTACTTAGAAACTTTTGGTGACAAGAATTGAAATGGCTCCTAAAAATGCATTCAAGATCCCAATGTTCGACCGAGATCACTATGAAGAATGGGTTTTCAGAATGAGACTCTACTTAGAGACAGTTAACCCTGAATATCTGGAAGTCCTTGACAAGGGTAAATTTGTTCCAATGGTGATTATTCCTGAGCATACGGAAGGAAAGGAGGTTATACCACCTCGGTCTGAGACTAAAAGGCATCGGAGTTTTCAGATGCTGACAAGGAGCAAAGAGCTTATGATACTTCCGTACGACAAACCTTGATGGAATCCCTTGATCATGAAATGTTCAACATAGTCAAAGGTCTGAATACAGCAAAGAAGATTTGGGACAAGATAGAAGTTGTCATGGAAGGATCTGTAGAGGTTAGAAGCAACAAAACACTCATACTCAAGATGGAGTATGACACCTTCAGAATAAGAAAAGGAGAAGGCATAACAGACGTCTATCTAAGATTCAGTCAGTTGGTATTGGATTTGAATCTGAGAGGTGTAACTCTCCCCATGGTTGAGACCAATACGAGATATCTGAGGAACCAGCCAAAGAGCATTGAACATAGGGTCTACGCTGTAAGAGAAACCAGAGATTTGCATACAACTTCTCTGGAAGAGTATTATGGAATACTAAAGACCTATGAGCTGGAAACACTTCAAGATCAAGCATGGGACAATGATTCAAAAGGAAAAGAAACTGCATCAGGATTAGTTGCTGATGAGGAAGAATCTAATAAGGCAATAGTTGCAGAAAAGTCTAAATCATCACCTGCACCACATAAAGTTAATAATGATGACGAGTGCACATCTAATAGTGATGATGACTACTTCACCCAAGAGGAGCTGGACAACATGGACGATAGTGTCGTGGCATACATGGCAAGGAAGTTCAGCAACATGCGATTCAGAAAGAGCAACCGACCCCAGAGAAATTCTTCATCTTACTATCGGGTTGCTAGTGGTGGTGGTAGTTCGTCAGGCTACAAAGGTAAAGGCAAGAGTACCAGCTACAAATCTCCTTTGGATTTCAAAATGAAGTTCAAATGCTATAACTGTGGTGAAGCTGGACATTTTGCTACGGACTGCAAAAAGCCTAAACAGACTTATCCAAAAGAGACATATGAAGCCCTCAAAAGCAAGTATGAATCGCTGGTGAAGGAAAGACATGGAAAAAGTGCTTTATTAGTAACAGAAGGAAGAGCTTGGGATGATTCAGATGAGGAAGATGTTACTCATGTAGCAAACTTTGCCCTCATGGCTGAGACATCAGAGGAACCAGAGGTACTAGTTCTAACCCTTAAAGTAGAAATGTCCATTGATGAGTATAAGGAACAGAACGGGGCTCTTAATGAAGAGATCTATATGTTGTGCAAAAGCCTAGACACTTCTCAAAAGGAACAGAAAACACTTGTCGCCAAAAGCAGAATGCTTGAGGCAAAAGTGGAAGAGTTAGAGGCTGCTTACACTGTAGATACTTCCCTAAGAGACTATATTAAATCTTTAGAACACAAGCTCATCCTTAAGGAAGAAATAGAAGCATGTCTTAGGAATGACCTAGATGAGTTAGAAACTAAATGCGAAGCTTACAAACTAGCTGCTAGTAAAGTGTATGTAGATAACGACACATTTAAGAAAATAACTGGAATAGGTATAGGACTTGACTATTCTAACTTACCTAAGAAAGAAGGAAAGAGACCTATCGACACTAGTTCCAGTGACCTTAAAAAGGAAATTCCTAGCCCTCTTAAATTAGCTGTCAAACCTATCTTCAAACACCTTGTTCCTCGATTAGAAGAAGAGACTGAATTAATAGCTAGATATGAGATTGAGATGGAAGATCGCCAGAAAGCACAACCTATAACTCCTATCGAACAAGTTAAAATCAATTGCCCTAGAGATCAATCTAGAGCAGGATTAGGAGCTAAGGTTGTTAAACAACAAGGTAAGAAAGAAAAAGGCATAAAAGAGGTTAAGGCTGAACGAATAAAGAAAGCATGTTATCACTGTAAATCTACTGAACATCTTTCTTATGCATGTAAAGCTAACATAAATGTACCTGTTGCACATGCCATGCCTGCCACACATACAATGAATAATCTGCATCAGAATCATGCACAGTGTGGTCAACCTAATTGTATGCCATGCACTTTTAACATCATGCAAACTTTTGTGAATTTAATGAATGCATCTAGCCAGTCATGCTCAAATACTGCTGCTAGTACAAACATCAAAAAGAAGCATGTGAGAGCCAAGACTGTCAGTCCTCCTAAAGTTAGGAGTGACAAACCTTCTCCTAAGACTGACAAATCTGTCAAGTCTGAGAAAGGAAAGGAGAAAGTCGAAAGGTCTAGTAATGTTAAGAAAAGTGCATCTCCTGTTGTTAAATCTGTTGATTCTCGATCTTATAGAAAAGTCGGGCCCAATCAAAGTTGGGTTCCGAAGAACGTCTAATCAATCTGTCAATGCAGGGCATTAAGCAGAACAGAAGTAAAGTTATATGGGTGCTAGACAGTGGAGCATCAAGGCATATGACTGGAAACAAGTCCCTGCTTACAGAGTTGGTTATGAAGGCTGGCCCTTATGTTACCTTTGGAGATGACAGCATAGGTGTGACAAAGGGATATGGCAAACTGAAGACCGGTAATGTCATCATTGAAGATATTTCCTATGTTGAGGGACTGAAGCATAATCTGTTGAGTATCAGTCAATTCTGTGACAAAGGTTACGAAATTTTCTTCAACAAGAAAGGTGTATCAATTACTCACATCAAGGAAGGCTCATTGGCTTTGAGAGGAGTTCGAAAGGCAGATCTTTTTGTGGCAGACATGGATTCAGCAAATCAGAATGAGGTCACCTGTTTCTAAAGCAAAGCTTCGGATGATGAAAGCTGGTTATGGCACAAAAAGCTATCTCACTTAAACTTCAAAACGATGAATGCTCTCGAGAGACGAGAATTGGTGAGAGATCTACCTCAAATGGAGTTCGCTCCGAAAGGACTCTGTGAAGCTTGTGAAATGGGAAAGTTGAAGCGAGCATCGCATAAAAGCAAAGAAATTTCTAGTATTACTGAGCCTCTACAACTTCTTCATATGGATTTGTTTGGCCCAGTGAATGTCCTATCTTTGTCTAGGAAAAGATATGCATTCGTAATCGTGGATGACTTCTCCAAGTATACATGGGTATTGTTCGTAATGAGGAAAGACGAAGTACCTTTCCTAGTCATTGATCACATCACTCAAATTGAGAATGTTTCAACACTTACTATGAAGACGATTAGATCAGACAATGGCACTGAATTCAAAAACGCAGTGCTGAATGACTTCTGTGTATCTAAGGGAATACGTCGTCAGTATTCAGCCCCGAGAACTCCACAGCAAAATGGAGTAGTTGAAAGGAAGAATAGAACTTTGGTTGAAGCAGCAAGAACTTTGTTGTATGATTCGAAACTTCCTCTGTACTTCTGGGCCGAAGCAGTGAGTACCACGTGTTACACTCAAAATAGAACCTTGATCATAAAAGATAAAGAAAAGACACCATGTGAGCTAACGAACAACAGAAGCCCAACAATCAAATACTTTCATGTCTTTGGAGCAAAATGCTATGTACTTATAGATGATGAAAATCTAGGCAAGTTTGCAGCAAAAGCTCGTGAAGGAATCTTTGTTGGTTACTCCACAGATGTGGTGGCAGCTTATAGGGTGTTCTTAGTGAATGATCGAAAAGTGACTGAAAGCTACAACGTCAGATTCGACAATACCAAACTCCCATCAATTTCTAGAGATTCTAGTGAACCTGAGTCCCTAAAATTTCAGAATCTGGACTTAGATGAACTTGAAGATGAACCTGAGTTAGTTGTCCCATTAAATGTCCCAAGTGTATGTGAAGAACCTGAGTCTAGTGAACGATCTAATTCTACAAGATCAGAAGAGACTTCTTCAGTACGAACCGGCAACAACTCAGGGGGAGTAAGTAGCAGCCCAAGAACAACTGTTCAAAGCTCGAGACGAGTTGACACTAGTTCTGTAGGAGCTGGCACTAACTCAGGGGGAGTTAGTGAAAATAATCAAAGTAGTCAACACCACAACTCAGAAAGTCAAGATGAATCATCAAGACAATTTCCAAGAGAACGGGTATGGAATAGAGACCATCCGTTTGAATTAATTATTGTTGATCCAGAGGCTGGTGTGTCTACTAGAAGAACTGCAAGAGCTGACCTGGCTAATATTTGCTTATATTCTGGGTTCTTATCCAAGCTTGAACCTAAAGAAATAGAAGAAGCTCTTGGTGATGCTGATTGGGTGATTGCAATGCAAGAGGAACTCAATCAGTTTGAAAGGTAGAAAGTTTGGAAACTGGTACCCCGACCAAAGAACATATCAGTAATTGGAGCTAGGTGGGTATTCAGAAATAAACTGGATGAAAACGGACTTAGTAACACGAAACAAGGCTCGTTTGGTTGCAAAAGGTTATTCTCAGCGAGAAGGAATTGATTATGATGAGATCTATGCACCGGTTGCAAGACTTGAGGCAGTCAGGATGTTCTTGGCATTTGCAACACATAAGAACTTCAAGGTTTTTCAAATGGATGTGAAAAGTGCCTTCCAGAACGGAGAGTTAGAAGAAGAAGTGTATCTGGAACAGCCGCCTGGCTTCATCGATCCAGAACTTGTAGATTTTGTGTATCTTCTCTTCAAATCTGTCTATGGCCTCAAGCAATCCCCAAGGCGATGGTATGAAACCCTATCTTTATTCTTAATTGAAAATGGTTTTACTAGGGGAGTAATTGATAAAACATTGTTCTATAAAAATGTAAGGAATGATTTAATACTTGTTCAAGTCTATGTGGACGATATTATTTTTGGGTCATCTAATGAGCGCTTGTGCGAGAAATTTGCTAAGCTAATGCAGGAAAAATATGAGATGAGCATGATGGGAGAGCTGTCCTTCTTCCTTGGATTACAGATCAGTCAAAGAAAATATGGTATCTTTATCTGTCAATCCAAGTACGTCAGAGATTTACTCAAGAAGTACAATCTAGAAGATGCATCAGCAGCTAAGACTCCCATGGCAACAGCCACGAAGCTTGATGAAGACAAATCAGGTAAATCAGTTGACATCACAAGCTATCGAGGTATGATTGGTTCCCTTCTCTATTTAACTGCAAGTAGACCCGATATAATGTTCGCAACTTGTTTATGTGCAAGGTTCCAAGCGGATCCTAGAGAATCACATCTCGTAGCTGTCAAAAGAATTTTTAGGTATCTCAAGGGCACACCAAATCTAGGGATTTGGTACCCAAGAGATACAGGTTTTAATCTAATTGGCTATTCGGATTCAGACTATGCAGGTTGCAGGATTGATAGGAAGAGCACATCTGGTGCTTGTCAATTTCTTGGCAGAAGATTGGTGTCCTGGCAAAGTAAAAAACAACATACAGTATCTACTTCTACTGCTGAAGCTGAGTACATTGTTGCTGGAAGCTGTGTAGCTCAAATAATGTGGATGAAGAACCAATTGAAGGATTATGGCATGGAGCACAAGAAAGTTCCAATTATGTGTGACAACACAAGTGCTATTGCCATAACCAACAATCCTGTAGATCACTCAAGAACCAAGCACATCGACATCAGGTATCACTTCATAAGAGAACATGTCGAGGAGGGGAATGTGGAGCTACATTTTGTGCCCACAATGCAACAAATTGCAGATATATTCACCAAACCTCTTGATGAAGTAACATTCAATAGATTGGTTGGTGAATTGGGAATGCTTAACACAAGTTAGTAAAGCTTCCTATCTGTAAAATCCAAATTTTCTTTTGTGCAAGCTATTTAATCATTATGTGCTTAGACTTTAAAATACCTAATTAATGATTGTTATAGGTTGCATATAGTGTTATTTTGCATGAATTCATTGTGTTTTAAGTGTATTTAATAGTACAAATCTTTGAATTTATGCTTGTTAGATTGCATGATCATAGGGGGAGTTAAATTCATAATATTCTAAATTTTGCATGATTTTTTTGATGAATTTACCTATGTTTTTCATGTAATTAGAGGCCTTAGAATTATCAAGGAATGTTTTAATTATGTCACTTATTAAAAAAATCCTTGAATTGATAAGTATCTTCAAAATTTCGAGTTAGTTTCTATCTCGAAACTCATCTAGAAATTCGACTTGGATTTCGATTTGAGCTTCCGGAGTGAAGTTTTGAAAATTCTAAGTCTGGGAAGATTTTCGAGTTGTGTCTATCTCGAACTTCATCTCGAAACTCGACTTAGGATTCGAGTTCGAGTTACCAGTGTGCCTAGTTCTATCTTCAAAATATTCGAGATAAGGTCTATCTCGAACTTTATCTCAAAGTTTGAGATGAGGTTCCACTTGAGGGGATATTTTGAAAAGATCCAATTCTGAGAATAACTTCGAGTTAATCTCTATCTCGAAACTCATCTCGAATTTCGACTTGATGTTCGAGATAGAATTCTCAGTTGGTTACTGGGATTTTTCGAGTTAACTCCTAACTCGAAACTTATTTCGAATTTCAACTTGAAGTTCAAGATAGGTTTCCCTGGTAGTTTTTGCTGTCTACATGGTTCAAGTGTGTTTGTTCGAGTTAGCATCTATCTCGAACTTCATCTCGAAGTTCGACTTAATGTTCGAGATACTGTTCGACTTAGGTCTTCCCTGTATGTACTTAGTGTTTCATTTTTTTTTTAACAGGGTCACTTTTGTCATTTCACAATCATGTCTATATATACATCTCTAACTCGATGATTCTCTCACTTTTACCTAATTTCACTTTTACAGCAGCCACCACACAAAAACAAGGCGATTTCAAAATTGCAAACCACCATTCGTTATTTTTGTGATTAAACTCATACAGACCACGAATTACTGCCAATTTTAGACTACTATTATCTGTGTGTGACCATTAATCTCTATGTTAGCGTGTTTTGTAACTGTTCATATACACACGTATATATATACACACGAACATCAAGTGTTTGTGTGTTTGTTGTTATGCTAAATTCACGCAAGCGCACATAGTCACAAGTAATACAATTAAAGTTCGTTCCACAGAGATCTGGTTAAGTTTTACTTAGAAAATATGCCTATGCAATAATGTATGGTTTTAATTCACTGCTAAGAAAATTAACAAATATGGTTTTGATTATCTAAATTAAACTACGATGCAAATTATAAAATTAAGAATTAACTAAGTGACAAGAATTAAAATCGAATTACTAATATGAGAATAAACATGGAATCCTAGTTTCATCATCTACTTCACTTAGAGTTGCAGTCTTTAATTAAAACATGTGATGGTTTTGATATCTGATCGAATAACACGAAAAGAGTAAAAGTTACCTCTCGGTATACTAGTACCAATCTATGCATACATCCACAAAAGAGATAGAAGATGAATAGGCACCTATTATGTTTAGACCCTACATCTCTATAGAATTTGAAAACATAAAGGTTGAAGCTCAAGTTATCCACTTAGATCACATAGGGTAGCATAATATCTCTATTCATGCCACAAATCATGATGCTTAACATCAACCTATCCTATGCTAGCATGGCAAGTTCTAAATCTCAAGATCCACTCTCGTTTAGCAGGAGATTAACATATTAGATGTTCGCGACGCACCTAAATACCATAAGCACAACCATACAAGGATATCAAGAATTCACCACACATAAACCTCTAAGGCCTGCAAACTACTAAGCTACATAGATAAATCCACTAGGATCCCACGACAACGATTAGTTCATAATTGAACTTTTCGTCACCATGGGATTTGACGAAAACATGATATTAAACAAGAAATAAAAGAAAGAATTAATAATATTAATAACGTAAAGAGTTGAGAAAACAAATCTATGATTCAACGTATACAAAAGATGAAGTAGATCTAGATCCGTGCTTGTCACCGAGCTTGAATCCTTCTCTCCTTTTCTCTCTTGCGAAACTAACTTACTATAATAATCCCCCCGAAATTCAAGGCTTAGAAGTGTTTATATAAGCCAACATATCTTGCCCAACAAGAAAAACAACCTAGAATACAATTAGAAATAGGTTTGGATGCCTAAAATACAATTAAAATTCGAATAAGGGCAAAATAGAGATTTTTCAGCAAAACAGCAATTTTCAGCAATTTTTCTCCCGCAGGAGCGCTGCCTGCGCAGCTCAAGCGCAGCCTGCGCTGCTTCTCCTGTACCAAGCGCAGCCTGCGCAGTTCCAAGAGTAGCCTGCGCTGCCTTGGCTGTTCAGGCTGTTTTTCTGCAATTTTTTTCTTCTTCGTTTCTCGTCCGTTTTCTTCCATTCCTTTTGCATTCACTTCCCGTCTCTCTTGAACACTCTTGGTAGTTGATATTAAGTCACCATTCTTCATTCCTTAGCGTAATCAACTCCAAATTCAACGGAAAATTCACCCTTAAACGATATTTCTCCAAACCTGCACAAGTAAATAAAACACATAAAAACTACGACAAACTTGAGGCCAAATACACCAATTTAAGCCGATACGGAATATTCCAAGTGATATAAAATCCACTTATCATTTGTGTAACTGTTCATACACACGATTTCCTCATTTATACACACACGATTTCACTGGTACACACATACGCATATACATCTCCATTGAATATTACAGATTTAGTAATTGGCTATTGTGTATATCCCGTAGTTTAATTTCTCCGAGTGACCTTTGGTTTTCTCGATAAATTAAAAGGGCTATAACTTTGGATTCTTTAATTGCTTGTTTTTCAAAAACAAAAAATATCATATTAATTAAGGAAAAACATTTAATTAAAATGGCTCACCAATTTTCACTTGCCAAAAATAATTTTTATAACAACTCTACGGAAATTGGTGATCAACTCCCGCGCTTTAAGTTTTGGGTACGATTTCTTAATTTGTATTCCAAGGCTAGCTTTGCTTTTACTGCTAAACCCACACTGGTACATGATGCTTTACAGCAATTATGGACTAGTGCGGTTACTTTTGGGAGCAAATCTCCCCCCTATGGTTTCAGGTTTACCTTGGCGGGTCAAGAATATGATGTGACAGAGTAAATTTTCAACAGGGTTCTGGAATTCCCAGTCAAAGCTGTTTATGATCCCGAACCTACAGCGGCAGAACGCCTCACATTCTTTGAAGAAATAGGATGTTATCCTCCGACTGGCCGGATCACTGGAAACATCCAGAAACAATTCTTTCATGTGGAATGGAATTACTTTTTCGAGGCCATCACAAGATGTTTTCGGGCACGCGAAAAAGATTTTCATCAGATTCCAATTCCCATGCAAATCTTTGGAGTTGCCCTAGCACGAGAACTGGATATCAATTATGGACGCATAGTTCTCTCCGAGATAGTGGCTTCAATGGGATCTCCTGCAAGCAGAGACCTTACTACAACTAATGTTGTATGCTGGTATCCTCGTTTCTTACAAATGCTTATTAATCATTTAGTACCGAGGGATGCTCTTGCTGTTCGACAGGGATTTGCCAGAAGTCCAACATCTGCACCGCTAGGGATGGGCACTAAGTCACTTACTACAATTGCCAATCAGGATAAACATTAAGGTAAACCGATGTCAATTCCTGAAAACATTCAACTGTGGCTTACGTATGATGCAGGAGTTACTACTTTGGCGGAATCATCGCAAGTATCGTCATATGCTCAGAATCCGTCTGCTCATGCTGAAGCATTTGAAGCGATTCCTGATGAGCAAAGTGATGATGAACAAGGTAATGACGAAGGTAATCTCTCTCTGCATACTACTCAAACCTCTTCCTATGTATCTGATTCCGAGACCCAAGAGACTGCTAGCCCGCAGGATCTATCCCAGGGTGAGAGCTATATTTCTGATTATGACACACATTCTTATTCTCTTTCACCTCTGTTGACGGAAGCTAAAATGCCAGCACCTATAGATTTAGGAAATGTTATTGAGAGTGACCCTGAAGAGCAGCCACTTATTCGAAAGAAAGCCAAAATTTTTCATGCTGCCACTTCAACAGCCCAGTCCAAACCTAGTGTGTCGCACTCAATCACTCCAACTCACGTGAGTGATTCTCCCCTTGCACAGTCTGCACATAGGGATTTTGGTGAGGAATTTGTACCTTTTGAAGATACTGTTGCTTCAAAAAGACATGAAGCTTTACGAACTTCAGAAGTACCTTCACCGGTACGTACTGATGCTGCAAAGATGATCGGTTCTGATGTTGTACAAGAACACTTTGCAGCCTCTCAGCCTGAGATTCCAACTCAGGAAACAACAGAAATAGATCCCATAACTGCAAATTATTTTTCTTATCCAGTTTTTGCAGGTACTGCTTCTTATTTTTGATCTATTATTGAAGACATACACGAGCGTGAGACAGGGAGTGTGTGTGAGCGTTTAGGGAGAGAGGGACCTTCATTTTTAAGGCCCGACAATGAGCGCCAAATACTATCAGAACCAGTATTAGAGCGAGGTCACCTAAGCCAAACACCGTCCCTTAATATTCAAAATCTTGAAACACGTATGACTTCAATGGAAGATCAAATGAGGCAGTTCGGGCAATCGATGGGGCAGTTAGGGATCAATTTTGGAAATAATCAAAGGGCTCTTGATGACTACGCAGCATGAATGGCAAGTCAAGCTACAGCATTTGATGTATTGACAAACAAGGTCAATGACTTGGGCCATGCTGGTGGTGTCTTGGGAAGCACTCTGAATGAAAGAATGGGAGCAATGGGAGCAATGGAATCTACAATGCATACAATGGCGGTGGAGATCAGTAAAATGATGTTTGCAGTCAGGAGTTTTGTGCCCCCAGAGTGTTTCGAGTCGCAATACAATCAACCTCCCCCCGATGATAATGCTGGTGGTGCTGGTGGTGCTAGTGGAGCTGGAGCCTCTGGTTCTGGTGGATCATATGCTGCTGGTGGCTTTGGAGAGCAAGGTGGTGTTCAGGATAACTCACCTAAGGGGGGGAGTGGAAAGGAGACGAGACAGCAGGGAGTTCAAATCGAAGAAATCGAAGAAATTGAAGAACAGGCTGATCGTGTCACAGAAAAAGAAAGTGAGTTGGTTGGTGATGAAGAGGCTTTAAGGAAGAGAAAGGGTAAGGCAACGATGGTTGAGCAAGATGAACCATTCATTGACCTGAGTCATCAACAAGAAAAAGTACAGGAGGTACTTGATTCAGACTCTGACATGGAGGACGTACCTTTAGCACATGCAATAAATAGATCTTTGAAGGAACAAGGTGGAGGTGCTGGGATGTCTTCCAGAAAGCCTGAAGAAATTCCTGTTGATGAGGAGACTCTGAAATCTCAACAGTTAGCCTTGGAACAAGCTCAGTTCCATAAAATGAAGATGATGCAAGAACATGCTGCGTTCCTTGAAAAAAAAGTAGAGCTCAAAGGGAAGCAGTATGATCATGAGCTTGCAAGGCTAGCTGATCCTCAAGTTGATTTGGACAAGAGAAGGATTGGACAAAAATGGGATGATGCAAGGAAGATTTTGAGGGGACCTTGTGCGAAAGGAGTTAACAACAAGGAGGCAGATGACTTGTTCTATAACTTGAACATGAAGAATCCACTGACTGTGAACTACATAAGTGCGTTGAAGAGCATAATTTCGAAAGTCAGGGTTGGATACAATGCGATGCTTAAGGAGTGGCAGGTTATCTTATCTCTAGTAGAAGGAATCCCGACGTCTTTCCTGTATGTGGATGATCAATTCATCGCGAGAAGATCTACGTCAGAGTTGTTCTTGCTAGCAACAAAAATTCAATATTCTCAATCTGAGGAGCTCAGCATTCTGTATAGAGATCAGTTAATGCAGCTAGCAGAGGACAAGGGTCCAGAATTCTCAGCATATCCTGATGTTGTCCGAATGGTAGTAGATGGGAAGATGAAGAGGGTAAGTTTGGAAGAAAATGATTTAATGGATCTTTCAGTAGAATCTCTCAAAGCTGTCTGTAGACAAATGATGAGTAAGGGGTTTCACTCTGAAATTAAAGAAAAATATGTGAAGGTCATTGAAAGAATCATATTCAAGAAGAGCAATGAAATATGGAAGTGTGATATTATTGCTCCAAACCCTCTAGATAATGTGAAAGTTGAGCCGGAGCTAATGGAGAAGAAATGGAATATTCTTCAAGCAATGAAAAATGTAGATGAAGCTCTGACTCTTCCTTCTGGATCACTGGAACAAGGAGAGATAATGGAGGCAGTTGGTGTTCCAGGAAGAGATAGTGTATACTGGATACACGCATATGTCGATGACACAGCTGATGCCTTGGCATTCATAGACGCAGACCAGAATCAAACACTCTTGCATATGAGTAGAACATGGCTGTTACAGACTCAAGATGCTGCATTTCTGGAGAGAGTTTTATATGTGTTCAAATGGAGCGAAGTGGAGAATAAGTATGTGGAAGAAAAGCAGAGACTCATGAGTTACTTGTCTGAGGTAGTGGTGGAAAAGAAGCGGATGGAGCGAGATGCGGCTAGTGTCCACAATACTAACCGTGTCAAGGGCTACCGCAAAATGATCTATTGTCAGTTTAAAGCTGATAAAGCATATTGGAAACCTCAGCTCATAATGAAGAACTTTGAGGACATTCCAAAGATCAGGACTACTCAGGAAGTGGACAAACTCAGAAGGCTTTTCAAACATCCTTATCCAGAGCCAACGAATTCTCTAGAAATGGAAGCAGTAAGTTTATTGAATGCTAGGTGGAAGCAGCTTCATGATCCAGTATATAAGAAAGAACAGCGGCAGAAAGAGAAGCGCAGAGAGCAGAAAGAGGAGAAGCGCCAAGCTGCTGAAGCTAGGAAGAGGAAACGGAATTAGGATTAAAGGTCAGAGTGGTGTGAACTTGAAGTTGGAAAAACTTCATGTCTTTCGGTTGCTTTAACTCACTTGAGGAAAATTCACCTCAGAGTGGATCCAATAAGGTGATATAAGTTTGACTAAAAGGTATGAAATAATCCAGGTGATAGGAATTACTCAAATGATCCTTAATTCGAAGTTCGAATTCTGTTTCTAGTTTAAGTTCTTTGTATTGTTTTCCAAGTACATTTCAATTGTATATTATTCAAGACTTTAATGTTAGTTATCTTTTCTCGTCTCATTGTTTAGTTGAGTTATCCTTCATTAATTTGAATGTCATTGTTAGACAGTCAAATAGGGGGAGATTGAAAGGCAGAGTGTGTAAACTTGTAACACTATAACTAATGTAACTCAACTAAAGGAAAAGATACTTAACCAGAAGACAATCAAGAACAATAAGCCACAAAGAAATCAACACTAAAAGAAGACAAGGTAATTGATACAATTCAACATGTTAACTATGATCAAGCCAAGAAGAAATCATTGAGAGAAGTTCAAGTCAAAGTTGTTCATGCCTCAGTGATTTCAAAATCCAAGAATCAAGATCATAACTATCAGTATCAATAAGACAAATTGATTTCAAGTGAACAAGAAGGAAAGCTAACATTGGAGAGCCTCATTACTAATTGAATATGGTAATTTATTCAAGAAGCAAAAACACTATCAAGACTAGTCACTTATGAACCAGACCAGTGCATCAAGTGTCAGGACATTGATAGCAAGTTTATGTCAGTAATAAAGATCCATGTTCAAGAGCTTGGTGAAGAATAAAGAAGACATGAAGATATCACAAGTTCAAGATGTGCATTGAAGTTTCAAGTTGAAAACCAGAATATTTTCTAAGTGCTAAATATTCTAGATAACCAAGTAGAATATTTCTAAGTAGAAGTTCTACTTAGAAATTCGAGATGGCTAAGTAGAAATTCTCAAGTAGAAGTTCTACTTAGAGTGCAGTTTCAACATGACACATGGCATCTTCTGATTGGCAGATTTCCAAGCTTTCAAGATAAGGCAAGATTTATGTGGACATCATTGGGCCACGTACATCTTAGTCTTTGAAGACTACAGGACATAGATTACATGTAGTATAAATAGAAGTACTTGTGTAATGTTTTTGTGTGAGAGCAATTCCTGAGAGAAACACATGTAAAAGAGAGAGAGTGTATTCACAGAGCTTAGTATCATTCACTACTCTCTGAACTTCTGTTATACTTTGTAATGAATGTTGTAGCAACCACTTCAAGTTATATATAAGACATATGTTCCTTGAATCTGTGTGTTCATTTATTGCATCATATTTATTGCTTATCAAATTCGAAAAGTTGTATTCACCCCCCCCCCCCTCTACAACACATTTGGACCTAACACTCTTGTTACTGAGAACAGGGGCAGAAGCAACTACAGGGAGACAAACCGAGGACGTAGTAAAATTAGGAATTCTGTTAATTCTGGTGGCAAATCAAATGCCAATGTTGAATGCTACTATTGTAAGAAGAAGGGTCATTACAAAAAGGATTGTAGGGCCTGGCTCAAGGAACAGAACAATGGTCAGCAAGGGAAACATGTCGAGAAAAGTACAATAGCTGCTATGACAGAAGATGTTGTGATCCATTCTTTTGGGGAAGAAGAATGCTTACATGTTGATGATCAGAAGGTCGAATGGGTGATAGATACTGGAGCAACGTATCATGCAACACCCACTCAGGAATTCTTTACGACGTATAAGTCAGGGGACTTTGGTACTGTAAGAATGGGTAACTCAGATCAATCAAAGATCGCAAGCATTGGTGACATCTGTATTGAGACAAACATGGGTTGTTCAATGACTTTGAAAGATGTCAGGCATGTTCCCGACTTACGGCTCAACTTGATTTCCGGCATGGCGCTAGACAAGCAGGGGTACGTAAATACCTTCGGTGGTGGAAGGTGGAAGCTTACTACGGGTTCATTGGTGGTTGCAAGAGGATCCACTTGTGGCTCTTTGTACAAGACACAAGTGAAGAGGTGTTCAAATGCTTTGAATACAGTTGAAGATGAAGACTCGGCAAAATTGTGGCACAAGAGGCTCGACCACATGAGCGAGAAAGGGCTGCAGATTCTAGCAAAGAAATCCCTCATTCCATTTGCTAAAGAAACTGCATTGCAGCTGTGCGAATATTGTTTATTCGGGAAACAACATAGAGTATCTTTTAACAGTCCACTGAAGAAAAAGTCGGGGCTGTTAGAAAGAGTTTATTCTGATGTATGTGGTCCGTTTGAGGTGGAGTCCTTAGGCGGAAATAGGTACTTTGTTACCTTCATTGATGAAGCATCTCGAAAGGTGTGGGTTGAGATACTCAAATCCAAAGATCAAGTGTTTGAGTACTTCCAGAAGTTTAATGCCATGGTTGAAAGATCAACAGGGAAACAACTGAAGTGCCTTCGTAGTGACAATGGGGGGGAGTACACTTCAAAAGAGTTTCAAAAGTACCTTACAAAGCATGGTATCCGGCATGAAAGAACAGTTCCTGGCACCCCACAACAGAATGGCGTTACGGAAAGAATGAACCGCACCATTTCTGAACGAGTCAGATGCCTGTTGAAAATGGCTAAATTGCCGAAGTCATTTTGGGGAGAAGCTGTAAGAACAACTTGTTACTTAATCAATCGATCTCCTTCGGCACCTCTGAATTTTGAGATTCCAGAGAATATCTGGTTAGGAAAGGATGTTGCCTATTCCTGCTTGCGGGTGTTTGGATGCAAGGCTTTTGCACACATCCCAAAGGAGCATAGAACAAATCTTGAAGATAAAACAACTCCTTGTATTCTCGTTGGCTACTGGGATCCAGAGTTCGGGTATCGGTTGTGGAATCCTGAATCAAAGAAGATATTCAGGAGCAGAGATGTGGTTTTCCATAAGTCTCAAAATTATAAGAATTTTGGGAGCACTCAACAACCAAGGAAGCTAGAAATCCAGATACAGTAGAAGATGAGGGAGATGATATGGCAGATGATGAGGCTACTGAGCAGGGAGCTACCGCCTCAGCCTGAAGCTGAAGAAACTCAGCCACGGCGTTCTACGAGAGAATGGAGACCATCAGGAAGATATCTTTCATCCGATTATATCTTAATTGCTGATGAGGGGGAGCCCGAGACCTTTGAGGAAGTCAAGACTCATAAAGAAAGCAGTTGCTGGCTGAAAGCAATGCAAGAGGAGATGGATTCTTTAAACAAGAATGAAACTTATGAGTTGACTACACTTCCGAGAGGACGGAAGGCTTTGAGGAACAAATGGGTCTTCAAAGTAAAAAGGGATGATGAAAAGCTTGTAAAGTATAAAGCACGCTTGGTGGTTAAAGGCTTTGCACAGAAGGAAGGCATTGATTTTGATGAAATCTTTTCTCCGGTTGTAAAGATGACATCAATCCGAACAGTTCTCGGATTAGCGGCTAGCATGGATCTTGAGCTTGAGCAGCTAGATGTGAAAACTACATTCCTTCATGGAGATTTGAAGGAAGAGATCTACATGCACCAGCCAGAAGGATTTGAAGTGAAAGGGAAGGAGCACATGGATTGTAAACACAAGAAGAGTTTATACGGGTTTAAGCAAGCGCCAAGACAGTGGTACAAAAAGTTTGATTCATTCATGAGGAATCATAAGTTCAAGAGGACTGCATCCGATCATTGTGCTTATGTACAAAGGTTTCCTAACGGTAACTTCATCATCCTGCTGCTTTATGTTGATGATATGTTAGTGGTCGGCCAAGATGCTAACATGATCCGCAGGCTGAAAGAAGATCTGTCCAAGTTCTTTGATATGAAAGACTTGGGTCCAGCAAAACGAATCCTAGGGATGAAGATTGTTCGTGACAGAACAACTCGGAGGTTGTGGCTTTCACAACAAGGATATATTGAACGGGTATTGAAAAGGTTCAATATGGATGATGCTAAACCTGTTAGCATACCATTGGCGGGACATTTTAAACTGGACAAGGAAATGTGTCCGTCAACAGACAAGGAGAAGGAGGATATGGAGGAAGTTCCCTACTCATCCGCAGTGGGGAGTCTTATGTATGCATTGGTTTGTACAAGACCAAATATTGCTCATGCTGTTGGAGTTGTGAGTAGATATCTGTCAAATCCAGGAAGAAAGCATTGGGAAGAAGTTAAGTGGATTCTCAAATATCTTAAGGGCACTTCCGGGTTATGCTTGAAGTATGGACATGGTGAACCAGTCTTAGAAGGTTTTACAGATGCTGACATGGCAGGACATCCAGATGGGATGAAGTGCACGTCAGGGATGCTTTTCACTTTTGCGGGGGGAGCTGTAGCACGGCAGTCCAAGTTGCAAAAGTGTGTTGCGTTGTCAACAACCGAATCAGAGTATATTGCTGCTTGTGAAGCAGGCAAGGAGCTGATTTGGTTAAAGCGGTTTCTCCAAGAATTGGGTCAGAAGCAAGACAACTTTGAGTTATATTGTGATAGCCAGAGTGCTATTGACTTGAGCAAGAATGCTACTTGTCACAGTCGTACTAAGCATATTAATGTACGTTACCATTGGCTACGAGAACAAGTTGAAGATGGGGTGATACAGATAGAGAAGATACACACGGATAAGAATCCGTCTGATATGATGACAAAGGTGGTTCCGCGAGAAAAGTTGGAGCTGTGCAAACAGGGCGCAGGTATGGAGTGCAAGTGATTAACTGTGAGTTTGAAAAGAGGGGGAGATTGTTAGGCACCGGCCTATTCTTTAATTTAAAACTCCCACCAACCCCCCCCCCCACCTACTACAACCCCTCATCTATAAATACCCCCTCCCCCCTCATTACTAAAACACACCAAAATCTCTTCTTCCTCTCATACTTCTTAGTATATATATAGCTGCTAGATAGTCCGTCTAGTAGGAAACTTATCTTGTGGTAGTTTCAAGAAGGTCAGGATAGGGGGCCCTCGTGCTACTCTATTCTTTCGTTTCGAGGGAGTTTGTGTGAGTGTCAGTCTGCAGCCATCGGAATCTGTCCCGCTGTAGCATTAGGAGTTCGTCCAGCTGTTGTAGTTGCTACAAAGGGAGTTTGTCCAGGTTATCTGGTCAAGTACCGATGGAGTAGGGAATCGTTGTATTTCTATTCAGTTGTGCCTCAAGTGTTACTTCGTAAACTTGAGAGAGAATATTGTAACCATTGTTATCATTATAGTGGAAACATTCGGAGCTAGTCCCGTGGTTTTTACCTCTATACTTTAAGGGGGTTTTCCACGTATAAATCTAGGTGTTCATCTGTATTTATTATTGACTGTTATAATCTCTAAATTTAATTTACGCAAAGACAGGAAACCAGAATTTCTAACAGATATATGGGATTTATATGTAAAAATAAGATGGGTAATTTTGTAAAATCAAACATTTTTAATTAGCCCTGTGGACTCATTCATATTTAGAGTATATTTTGTACATATCTTAGGAAAAGTTTCATGAGATCAATCTCAGGATCCTTTTTCTCTTTTTTATATATATAAAAAAAATTAATAATTTTAGAAACAATGAAACAATGAAAATTAAATTTTTTATAAGATTGTAACAATTATATATTAGCAGCAGAAGTATATCTATTTACCACATCAGTCGTTCCTTTGACATGTGAAGGTTGCACAGAAACAATAAAATACGGGTTTTCCAACTTAAAAGCCTTAGACGAGGTTAATGCATCAATCGTCTTCACATTGCATGCCGAAGCACCATGTACATTTGCTGAAAAATGCCAACTCACAAAAACCGATTTGTATATTAATCTTTTTTCGTTAACCAGTCAAAATGCATATTAGTCCTTTATTGCATACAGTAACGAAAACTAAAGAAAACAAGTACATATATCTACCTTTTTCATGCAGCATTTGCTGGCCTTCATGGAAAGGTTCTACACAAGAAGAGCTTGCTCTCATCTTCTTCAGAGGCCTAATTACATCCGAAACAGTTGTAACATTCATATCATTTTCTCTCTTCTCCGCTTGGGTCGATTTCAGAAAATTAGGACCGGCACTACAAGTTGATGGATAGTCTATCTCTACAGCACTTGGGCCAAATATAACTACTTTAAATTTAGAATCTCCCTGGTACTCGAAAACCAAAAGGTAACCAAAACGTATGGAATAAAACTTTGCAAATTCCGGCCAACCATTTTGCAAACAAACCTCTCCTTTGTGTTTTTCTAAATCAATCGACCAAACTGAACCACTTGGAGCACTCAAATGAATACGATTATCAAGGTTCTTCCCAAATTTTTTTACAAATTTTTCGGGAATCATCTGCACACAAATATGAGTTGAAAGATTAACTTGCACTAGATTGCATAACAATTAACAATAGAAAAAACAGAGAGAAATAACAGAGTTTATTATACAGATATGTTAATCTTATAGAATTGCATCTTTGAAAAGGTTTTGGAATTCTTACAAGTTTAGAATGTGAGCCAATTTCAGAAAGTACAATCTTGAAAAAATGGAATGTTTGAATGTTTTGGCCGGGGAATGTGAGCGATGAGAAGAGGCCATGCTAAGCTTACCTGCTGTGTGGAATTAATATATCTAGAATTTGGAGTGAAATATTCAATGCCTGGATAAGTAGAGGGTGACTGTTGGAAATTGAAACATCAAGAATCAAGGACCTGGAAAATTTTCCGTTACTTCATTCGAAAGTGTAGCCTATCATAATTGCTTTTATCCTGCTATGTAGTACTCTGACTATGACTAGTTGGAAATTTCATTATATATGCATTCTTGTCAAGAATTCATTAGACAATATCTATAATTTTCATGGTTGGGGTATTGGACCAATTTTCAGAGCACTCGTTTTCAACTTTTGATCACCAGATTAAACTTGATTTAATTTAGTTTTCTATTTTTGAGTATTAATCCAAGTATGTGTTGGTTTTTACCACACTAATTTTGTTTATTCATTCACTAGTAGTTGAATATTAGTGTAATACTCCAAAATTATACAACCAACACAGTTTTGCATGTGTCTAATATTATAACCAACACATACTTTCTGTAAATTATCAAGATCTCTCCAGAGATCATCTTCTGGAACAAATCGGCATCTTCTGGAGCAAAAGTATTTTAGCCGGCAAAGTTCACTGGCTCTTTTTATCAAGAGCTAAGGTCGCGAATATCAACTTATTCATTTTTTATTTGTACTGTCAAGGTTGATTCTTTCTTGCAAGACTTCGCAAACTTAAGACTTTAATTTCTTTCAACCAGTTCTTCTACTTACCCCTTATTTTGCTCAGCCACCGCAAGGTCCACGCTTGTTCCTAACTGGCCCCCTTATATAATAAACATAAAAAATTTTATGATGAGCATTATGTCTGAAATGGGTGTTTTAGGTGTAAAACCTGTCACTTTTCCCCTTTCCCAAATTCAAATTCTCTGACGTCGAGAAATCTGTGTATTACTATTACTAGCACTCGAAAGTCGAAAGTGGTTACAACTAATAAGGAAGTGTAAAAAAGTTAGTAAGTGATATCAGCCTACCATTTCCAGCAGTTGAACATGTTCAATGAAAATCGTAGTCAAAGGCATTGAACATCGTACAAAACTTGCACAAAATATTTAGATACTGATTACTCCAGAAACAGTAAACCTCAAAATTCTGAATACTTATCCATAATTATCGACAGAGGGTGGATTCAGAGGGTAAAATTAGGCATTAATAAAGAACTTATTGTTAAAGTAACATGATAGTATGGATTATCGAGATTCAGCTGCTGCTCGAAAAATGAAGACCTTGAACAATTTTGTAGCAGGGTTGATCAACTCGAAGACACAAGCATCACCCACATTCAGAGAATTTTCCCCTGCAAATCTAGCCCATCCAGCACTAAATGAGCATCGTTCCCATTTCAAATTCAAATTACTGTAAACTGGCCAACTTCGTCTTCCCACCTTAAGGATAACTTCAACGTTGTTCATCCATTTCATATAAACCTCTCGAAAGACCGCTGTTATGTGCTGCCCAAAAAAGATAATTAATTAACATTTTCTTGTACGCAAATGCATAGCAATTCACTTGAATAAAATTGCAAGTATATCTACAATCTATGTATATTGAATGTTTACTGCGCGAGCTGTTCCGTTAACGTGCGATGGTTGCACGGAAAGGATGAAAAAGGGCTTTTCAGATTTGAAAGCCTTAGCTAAGACAAGTGCGCTATTCTCCTTCCCATTTACATTTGCTGAAAAGGCCACTATACCGACCAATATGTATATTAGTTCTTCAGTGAACACCATTAAATTACGAGAAATAAAAGAATGGGCCGGAGAGTATATATACCTTTTTCATTATGGCAGGGTTCTACATGAGCAGAGTTTGCCCTTGTCCTCTTACGCGGCCTAATCGCTTCAGAATGAGTAGCATCATGAATATCAATTTCTTTCTTTTTCACTTGGGTTGATTTCACAAAATCACGATCAGCACTACGAGTTAATGGATAGTCTATCTCCATAGCACTTTGGTCAAATATAAGTACTTCGAATTCAGAATCACCCCTGTGCTTGAAAACTAAGAAGTACCCGAAACTTATAGAATAATGCTTTGCGAATTCTGGCCAACCATTTTGCAGCCAAACCTCGTCCTGGTGCTTTTCCAAATCAACAGACCAAACTGAACCATGTGGAGCATTCAGATAAATACGGTTAATTGGATTCTTGTCGAAAATCCTTGCAAACTTTCGGGGAATCATCTGCACGTTTATATAAGTCCCAGGATCAACTTACAACATATTATGACATAAACAGAGTAAAGAGATTATAACGTACTCATATGTTATAGTCTTACAAGTTTAGTGTGTGAGCCAGTGTCACTAAGTACGATCTTAAAGAAGCGGATGGGATTGGCAGGCAAACTAGGACAATGAGAAGAGGCCATGCTAAGCTCAAGTGCTTGAAGATACTGAGAATCTAGAGTTCAAAGTATTGGTTTCAAGCATATATATAGCCTACATAAATTTACGTAACAGAGGTGGAGGCTATTAGAACTGAAAACAACTACGAACATGAAAGAGTTAAAAAACTTAAAAAACTTTTGGGTTACCATGTACTTATTTATTTTTCAGTTCTTTAAAAATTGATATCTAGGGATTAATTTGTAAGACTTTAATGTAAGATCTCAAGTTTGGTATTGAGATGATGTACAGTCTAATTTGAGTATAGTTTACGTTATTTTTTAAAAAATTTATATCACAATGGTGTATGTCAAACGAAAACTGCCGTGCAGTGATGTAGTTAGACATGCCCTTTCACAATTTAACAAAATTTTTTCATTAATTATTTTTATATTAATATTTTTATCATAAATTATTTTTCAGTTTTGAGAACAACACGCATTTAAAATTTGCATATATTGAAATTAAAACGTTTATTATAATATAATTAGTCGATAAAATCGCGTTTCTCGATGACATTATAATATTCTTTTTATAAAAATCAGTATAAATTTAATTTATATCATATCATCAATATTAAAATTTTAACTAGTTAACACGGTCCTTTTTCTATTAAATTGTAAAAACGAAGCTATGAACGAATATTTTGTTCAAGAACGGGAGACTTTAAGATTAAATTGTAAAAACGAAGCTACTGACGAATGTGTCCCAACACCTATAATACAAAAAGATATTATTATCCTATTTAAAAGAAACTACTGCATTTGTACTGGTACATACTAAAACCATCCCCATGATTTTTTTATATATTTTGAGATATTTGTACATTTTTTTTATATTCTAAGATATTTGTACATATCGAATTTAAATATATAGAACAAAATTTATCAATGACAAATCAACCAAATTATTGAAGAAGCAATCGTTATGGTTATGGACATTATTATTTTCCCTTGGAAGGGAGGAAATTAAATTTTATGTTAGATCAGCAAAATATATAAATATGAAACTCCGTTTTTTTAATTCTACATGTTGAAGGACATTTTACTTTGATTTGGTTATCAATTTTATTTAAACTCTTAATCTTCTTAAATTCAAATTCATCTTCTCTACAAATTTGAACATATAATTTTAATTGAAATGTGATAATAAGGTATCAACCAAAATATTTTTATCTAATTTATATCTTCAAGCATATTTTAACTCTGCAAATGGAGCCTTCCAACCTTCCTAATTATAGCTTTGGTGCTTTGCTCGATCAAATTTAGCATACGACAGAACTTGCCCTCGCCAAGAAAATACTGAAATTTCCAATTCTTGTCTCCATTACATGCAGAAGCTGTATCAAGAGAGCCAAAGATTGATTTCAAGGTAACGTAGGTACAAGGTACAACTGTGATTGAAAGTTGAAACTTAGAGGACATATCTATGACTACTGATTCCTTGTATTAGCCTCAAATGTTGCTCGAACATGAACCTTAAACAATTTTCTAGAGGGGTTGATCAGCTCAAACACACAAACATCACCTACATTCAGTGAATTGTCTCGTGCAAATTCAGCCCATCCACGAGTAAAAGCACACCGTTTGGTATTCGAATTCAAACGACAATACACTTGCCAAGATCTACTTCCAACTTTCAACACAACTTCGACATTGTTCATCCACTTTTTATAAGTCTCTTCGAAACTCTTCGTTATATGCTGCCAAAATAGAAATTGATCATTTCTTATATATAAAAAAAAAATTAACAATTTTAGAAACAATGAAAATTAAATTTTTAATAAGATTGTAACAATTATATATTAGCAGCAGAAGTATATCTATGTGGAATATTTACCACATCAGTCGTTCCTTTGACATGTGAAGGTTGCACAGAAACAATAAAATACGGGTTTTCCAACTTAAAAGCCTTAGACGAGGTTAATGCATCAATCGTCTTCACATTGCATGCCGAAGCACCATGTACATTTGCTGAAAAATGCCAACTCACAAAAACCGATTTGTATATTAATCTTTTTTCATTAACCAGTCAAAATGCATATTAGTCCTTTATTGCATACAGTAACGAAAACTAAAGAAAACAAGTACATATATCTACCTTTTTCATGCAGCATTTGCTGGCCTTCATGGAAAGGTTCTACACAAGAAGAGCTTGCTCTCATCTTCTTCAGAGGCCTAATTACATCCGAAACAGTTGTAACATTCATATCATTTTCTCTCTTCTCCGCTTGGGTCGATTTCAGAAAATTAGGACCGGCACTACAAGTTGATGGATAGTCTATCTCTACAGCACTTGGGCCAAATATAACTACTTTAAATTTAGAATCTCCCTGGTACTCGAAAACCAAAAGGTAACCAAAACGTATGGAATAAAACTTTGCAAATTCCGGCCAACCATTTTGCAACCAAACCTCTCCTTTGTGTTTTTCTAAATCAATCGACCAAACTGAACCACTTGTAGCACTCAAATGAATACGATTATCAAGGTTCTTCCCGAATTTGTTTACAAATTTTTCGGGAATCATCTGCACACAAATATGAGTCGAAAGATTAACTTGCACTAGATTGCATAATAATTAACAATACAAAAAACAGAGAGAAATAACAGAGTATAATATACAGAGATATGTTAGTCCTATAGAATTGCATCTTTAAAAAGGTTTTGGAATTCTTACAAGTTTAGAATGTGAGCCAATGTCAGCAAGTACAATCTTGAAAAACTGGAATGATTTGGCCATGCTAAGCTTACCTGCTGTGTGGAACTAGCATGTCTCGAATTTGGAGTGAAATATTTAAAGCCTGGATAAGTGTAGAGGGGACTGTTGGAAATTGAAACATCAAAAATCAAGGGGACCTGGAAAATTTTCCGTTACTTTATTTGAAAGTGTAGCCTATCATAATTGCTTTTATCCTCTGCTATTTACTACTCTGACTATGACTAGTTGGAAATATCACTATATATCTGCATTATTGTCAAATTTCACTAGACAGTATCTACTATAATTTTCATGGTTGGGTATTGGACCAACTTTCAAAGCACTCGTTTTCAACTTTTGATCACTAGATTAAAATTGATTTAATTTTATTTTCTATTTTAAAGGATTATTAATATAAGTATGTGTTGGTTTTTACAACTTTAATTTTGTTCATTCATTCACTAATAGATAAATACTACTCCCTCCGTCCCTTTTTAGTTACATATTTACAAAAAATACATATATTAAGAAAAATTTAAGTATGTAATTTGTTTCCATGCCCTTAATCTTAACTTTAAATGATGAGTTATGAGTGTGTTTATAAAATATAAAGTTAAATATTGGTATTAGAAATAAGGGGTATATATGGAAAAATTGGTAAAAATGTATATTCAAACATGTTAAGGACAAATTATTTTTGCAAATGTGGGACGGAGGGAGTAGTGTAATACTAAAAACTATAACCACCGCATAGTTTTGCATGTGTCTAATATTATAAACAACACATACTTGGAGTATTATTTAATTATAATATTAGAAAATAGGAAATTAAAATAATATTAATAAAGTTATTATTTTACTAGTATAAAATTTTTGATCACCGGATTAAACTTGATTTAATCCAAGTGAACGAATAGGAAAAACTATGTATTTTTCATATTGCTTACATCTTTTAAAAATCGATAAATTTACAATGTTTAATATTCATTTATAATTTTTTTCCTTTATCCATAATTATTCAAGTTATAATGTGCATGCATGCAAAGCAAAAAATTAAAATAATCCTAGATTAAGTATGTGTTGGTTATAATTTTCAATATGATGATTTTAATTTTCTTTTTTGCATACATACACATTATTACTTAAATAATTTTGGATATGGGAAAAAATTATAAATGAATACTAGCATTTTACCCGTGCTACGCACCGAAAACACAATTTCAAAATTTCAAAATAGTTACAAAAATATATATTGTATCAAAAAATAAATTATTTTTTTATATTTTGTTTTGAGAGTAACGAATCCGATGTGCATCTCAGGTAACTTTCCTCAAATTATGTGTAATTGTATGGACGCGTGTTAAACGATTTTGAAAAATTGTGTATATAAAAAAAAGATTAATATCACAACACATTCATTTGATATATGATAAAATTTACCTGAGATACATATCAATTTTCTTATTCCCTTTTATTTTTTACCCAAGTAAATTAACGACAGTTTATGCAATTTTTACAGAAAGTTTGGTTCAATATAATCATGTTTTGAGGATTATGCGTAGAGAACAATGAAAACATAATTATCAATAAAAAAATAAATCAAATACATATTTTTCATTCTATAATTGCAAATAAAATAGGAAATGAGCAATTATAGAGGTCCTAAAAAAATTTCCAAAAAAATCCCAAAGAGTGAGTTGTCATATTTTGATTGGTTAGCGTTTTACCCGTGCTACACACCGAATGATAAAATTAATTAATTAATTAATATAAACATATTACTTTCATCATTATTTATATAAAAAGAAGAAGATAATTTCATTAAAATTTAAGTATAAAATTATCGTCAATTTATACCAAATGCATTAATATTATTATTATCAAACAATTATCATAACATTCACATCTCCGCTCAAACATTCTAAGCCCCTCTTTATTGTTTTTTATAATTTTATTTTTCATTTGATTTCACTTATTTTTAGAATCTTTCAACCTAGTTCTTAAGTTTTTTATCCATATTTTAAGTTTTGTTATTTTGAAAAATTGGTATATTTAAATGTGCAGAGTGCAATACAATGGGTTTCTATATATTTTATTATATTAATATTTAAAATATTTGCATGGGTCGCGATCAATTTTTTGAATAGTATTAAAAGTTCATAAACACTTATTTCTAACAACCGTTATAAATCATTAGATTGTCTCTTGCAGCGATATGAAAAATGATCACTACTGTGCAAGATCAATAAAACGAACATAATTATGATAAGCAATACTTTTATCTAATCTAGTTTCCTATGTGTTTGTTCCATATTTGTTTTTTACAAATTTTATGTTCATTTATTAGTAAATTGATTTACTATAGAAAAATAAACATTATCAATTAACCAAACAAATCCAATATATCTCATTCTTTGAGTTAGATATGACTGTTAGAGTTTATGGTGATAGCCATCAGCTTGTTTTTAATGATAAGTTAAAATGTGTATATTCAGTTTGGGAGTTTGTATGTTGAATTTTGTATTCTTTTCTATCAGAATATGGTATATTAAATATTAGTTTTTTTAACCCATAAATAAAGAAGGAAAATTAATTCGATATGATGGTACCCAATTCGAACCATAGAATTTTAGATATACCGAACCCGAATTTTGGAATTTAGGTTTACAAAAAAAATTCATTTTTGTGTATAAAAAGATTTTTTTTTACATATTTTAAATTTTACTTACTATGTTAATTCGTATATTATGTTATATTTGACTACTTAAGTTAATCATTTTAATTTTTAATTTTTGTATAAATATAATTAATATTATTTGTGTGTAGCAATTATTTTAATTTTGACTACATTATTACTAATTTTGGATACCCAAAAAAATCAAATCTAATCCGAAATCCGACGAATTTGGTTTCGGTTATTGAGTTTTGGATTTGAAAATGAGTATCACCTATCTTTTTTCTATTTGACTAACATGTTAAAATAGAAAATTGTACATGAAACTAAAATCAAATGTGTAATGTATAAATACGTAATCACATTATTATATATGTGTGTCCTTGTAATTTGATTATCGGGTTAAAATATATGAAATTCATTTTCATTTAACCGTGAGTATTTTTTCCGACATATATTAAAAGAAAGCGCTTATGTAGATCTGGAAAATCGTTTTTGTTGTGTAAATTCATGCCATGTGTCTTTGGGGTCTTGCATGAAAATGACATAAAATTATTTGTGTACCCAAAATGCTACTAAACTACGTTTTTTTTACACGAAACGAAAATAATACGCGAAAAATAAAATTATTTGTGTACCCAAAATGCTACTAAACTACGTTTTTTTTACACGAAACGAAAATAATACGCGAAAATAAAAATATGACAATTACATGTAATGTTACCCTTTGCCCAAATTATCTAAGTATGTTACTATATAATTGAAAACAATATTGAAACGCTACAAAATAAAACTAAGATTAAAATTATAAACTAAGTATTTTCGTGGTTGGGGTATTGGACCAACTTTCAAAGCACTCGTTTTCAACTTTTGATCACTAGATTAAAATTGATTTAATTTTATTTTCTATTTTAAAGGATTAATAATATAAGTATGTGTTGTTTTTACAACTTTAATTTTGTTCATTCATTCACTAATAGATAAATACTAGTGTAATACTAAAAACTATAACCACCACATAGTTTTGCATGTGTCTAACATTATAAACAACACATACTTGGAGTATTATTTAATTATAATATTAGAAAATAGGAAATTAAAATAATATTAATAAACTTATTATTTCACTAGTATAAAATTTTTGATCACCGGATTAAACTTGATTTAATCCAAGTGTTAATCCAAGTGAACGAATAGGAAAAACTATGTATTTTTCATATTGCATACATCTTTTAAAAATCGATAAATTTACAATGTTTAATATTCATTTATAATTTTTTTCCTGCATCCATAATTATTCAAGTTATAATGTGCATGCATGCAAAGCAAAAAATTAAAATAATCCTAGATTAAGTATGTGTTGGTTATAATTTTCACCTTGATGATTTTAATTTTCTTTTTTGCATACATACACATTGCTCCCTTCGTCCCTCTAGGTTGTTTACATTGGAGATAGGCGCGGAGACCAAGAAAAATTATAAAAAAGGAGTAAAGTTAAATGAAAAGTGGGTAAATTGGTGGGGCCTATCAATATTTAATAATAGATTTGAGATAGTGGAGGAAAGTAGTGGATGTAATAGAGTTTATTATTATTAAATATGAGATAGTAGGGGAAAGTAGTAGGTGTAATAGCGGGGAAACTTACTATTTAACGGGGTTTTATATCAAACGGGCCACTGATCTCATTAAAAAGTATCAAGTAGCTCCCTAGTCTCCACGGGGACTCATTTAAGCCACTAAACTAAGAAATATATCATTTGCCCCCCTGCATTCACAAAAATAATACAATTTATGGTGGTCTAAGTGTCTTGGATAAAATTTATGGTGGCAAAAAAAAGTTCAATCTTGGATAGATTGTATTATTCTCACTTAGGCCACCATAAATTGTATTATTTTTGTGAATGCAAGGGGGGCAAATGATATATTTCTTAGTTTAGTGGCTTAAATGAGTCCCCATGGAGACTGGGGAGCTACTTGATACTTTTTAATGAGATCAGTGGCCTGTTTGATATAAAACCGTAAAGAAATGAGAGGGACAACTGTAAAGAAATGAGAGGTATAGAGCGAGTATTACTTAAATAATTTTGGATATGGGAAAAAATTATAAACGAATATTAGACACTGTAATTTTTTAAAAGATGTAAGCAATATGAAAAATACATAATTTTTCCTATTGGTTCACTTATCATTTGCGATCGAGCACTATTTCTTGATTATGCAAGCTTTTTTGTTTACCTGAATAAAAGCCTCGTTTAGTGATTTCTCTAGAGATTCATATGCAAGGAGAAGCTCGTGCTCCAGATTATAAGAGCTTTCTGTAAATTATCAAGATCTCTCCAGAGATCATCCTTTTTCTGTATCTAAAACTTTCTAATTGCTCATTTCATCTAATGCGAGCAAAAGTATTTTAGCCGGCAAAGTTCACTGGCTCTTTTTATCAAGAGCTAAGGTCGCGAATAACAACTTCTTCATTTTTTATTTGTACTGTCAAGGTTGATTCTTTCTTGCAAGACTTCGCAAACTTAAGAATTTAATTTCTTTCAACCAGTTCTTCTACTTACCCCATATTTTGCTCAGCCACCGCAAGGTTCTTGTCAGATTATCTATTTGAGCAACCACTGTTTTCTCTTTAGTCCAACTATAATTCCAATAGAAAGCTCATTGTTGTCAAACATGGTTGTCTCGTGGGTCTGAGTAGAAGGCTCTTCGCTATCAGACATGGTTGTGGTTTAGAGAAAACATACTAGGGTAGATGATGAGCGTAAATGTGAGGATCTCTTCAATGCTCTGATACGATGTTTGATAATGATAATCAAAGGTGTTTCATAATGAAGAGAAAAGAACTAACGGAACTACATGTTTCTGTTGAAACTAAGAGAGAAGAAAGCAAAGAGTATTCAAATGTATGTTTACAAAGTTCATTACAAAGCCATATTTATAGCTCAACTAAGCATCAAACTGAATGATTAACACCAAGAAAACAGGTTGGTGCAAACACAAAAAGAAAGCATCTACACCTAACACACCAACTCAACTATCATTTTGTTCTACTACTTTTATTAAAGAAATCCCCCAAAGAGAACGTGCAGAAAACTTTTGCTTAAACAAACCAACATTTTCCTTTTCTAATATTATTAACTTCAAATAATGGTACTCCGACGTGTATTATATAAATTTGTGAGCTCTAAAGAGTGCAACCTACTGCTTTGTTCTCCCACAAGCTGCACAGCATCTCCATCACCATGTACGACTGCGGGGCAGCTTCTTCGTTAGCTTTGACTGCGGATGAGGTTCCTAGGATTGATTCAAAAATTCTTGGAAAAGACTGTGCAACCAACTATAAGGAATTTATATATCTGTTTGCCAACTAACTGTTCAAGAATATTTTGTAAAAATCTATGATCTTTGTTTTCCGCTTATTAAAAAAATAAATTAGCTGCAACTGTTTTAGAAATTGAATATAAAACAGTGCATAATTAAAAAAATGTTGACAGTCATCGTTGTGAATGAAACAAACTATAATTTGAAAAATGTTGACGATCTCATGGCTGTGACTTGTGATTAGACTTTCCTCTATACATGCTACAGTCTAATTTGTGTAGATTCAAAGAATATCTCAGAGATGTTTGAAAGAGCTGAAGCTGGAAAAATATTCTTACAAAATATTTCTAGTAATGAAATTGGTTGGCCATTGCAGTTGAAGTCCTTGTCTTCTTACAAGGCCTGGTTTCATCGTCAGAACTGCTTGAATCATCAATCTCAATAACTCTTTTCTTCGCTTGAGTTGATTTAACAAAGTTGAGTCTGTCCCTACCAGCCACCGGATAATCAATCTCTAATGCACTTGGCTCAAATATGAGTACTTGAAAAATGGAATCTCCTTTGTATTCAAAAACTAACAGATAAGCAAAATTTATCGAATGAAATTTTGCGAATTCTGGCAAACCATTTTGCAGCCAAACCTTCCCTTTGTGTCTCTTTAAATCGACTGACCACTGTGAACCACTTGGAGCAAGGATACACTATCCTTGATGTAGAAATTGTGAGTGTATTGATAAACAAGAATCTAAAACTAAATTGTATTGATATTGAAGACTACATTGAATTGAGTAGCTTGATTGTTTACATGAGCAAGAGCCAAATATATAGACTATGTAATGTACAGAAAGTCTTATACTACTTTGAATAAAACGTGTGAACTTAACTAGAATTGTGCAACTATCAACAACCCCCAACAACCCCTGACCACAATAGTCCAACAATAGTTCATACTAGTATGCTGTTTATACACAGTATTTTAACACCCCCCCTCAAACTTAAGATGGTTGAAGAAATAACTTGAGCTTGGAAACGAAAGCGTGAAAGCTGCCAGGAGAATGAGCTTTCGTAAAAATATCTGCAGCATTTTCAGTACTAGAGACAGCATGAAGATGGACCGTGCCCTTTACCACTTGTTGACTGGTGAAATGACAATCAATCTCTATTTATGTGTGTTGTTTGAAAATACAAGCAAATATATGTGTATATAACTGTGATATTTATATATATGTGTGCTTATGTTGTGATACGTTGAAATCACAAAGCAAATATATATAAATGTGAAAATTATATGTATATATATGTGCTACGAAAATATGATCCAATTATATATGTATACGAATGACATATGCATATATATGAGTGCTATGTTGTGATACGTTGAAATCACGAGCGAATATATATGAACATGACAATAATATGTATACATATGTGTGCTATGAAAATAAAGCGGATATATATAGATATATATATATATGTATATATATATATATGTGTACTATGTTGTGATACGTTGAAATCACGAGTGAATATATATGTATATCACAATAATATATATAAGTGCTATGAGTGGACATATATGTATAAAATTGTGATGTGTATATATGTGTGTGCTATGTTGTGATGTGTTGAAATCACGAGCGATATATATATCACAACTGATATGTATATATATGTGTGATGAGTGATATAGAGATTGAATGTCGATTAGAACCTTTCGCGACTACGTTCTGTCCCAAGAATCTGTCCTGTCTGAGGATCCCGTAGAGACTGTAAATGAAGTGGAGGGTGAACTAGTTTTTTTTTGTTAAGTACATGGATTACTGTGAAAGTTTGAAAACTTCGGGGACTGTAATACAGAAATTAAACTGTCCAGGGGCTGAAGTGTTAATTGAGAAAAGTTGGAGGGCCAACTTGCAAGATCTGGTGAAGTGTGGTTACCGAGATGTAATTAAGCCAGTAAAAGTAATAAACGATTAACACCAGCTGGGGTTGTAGGTGGGCTGGATTAATCATGTTGCTGCCTTACTGGGTCCAAAACAAATTATTTATGACACAAAATAGACCGACAGTAGCAGCTTCATTAGGGTCCATGTGACAATATTTAAGAGTAGCATAGATCTCAGCTTCAGTAGTATTATTCACGATCTCTTTCAATACCAAAGCTATCATTCTTGACGCAGGGATTGTACATACGCCCCCACCATTGCTGCTACCTCTGCTGCTCATACTTCCCTCTCCCTTAGATCGCACATGTGCAGATGTTGGCGTTGAAAAATAACCGTCAAAGAAATACCCAGAGCTGAGTATAAGCAAATCAGCGGCTCGCAAATTAACCGGAGGACGGGTTCCAAGTCCAAGGTCTCGTATCCGTTACGAAGAGTTTGGAGCGAGAATTCACTGGTGGTAATGGCGTCCGGTCAGAGTTCGATGCTTCCGGTGAGTGGAGAGATCGGGAAGTACCAGAGATCAACTGAATTGCTTATCCGAAAGCTTTCGTTTCAGCGATTTGTTCAACGCGAAGGTAACTGTTGAACTCGTTTGGTTGAGTTATTACTTGTGATGCAGTGGAGATAGTGTGTGTGTGTGTGTGTGTGTGTGTGTGTGTGTGTATATATATACATATATATATATATATGATATAGTCTGTGCAACTCTGTCTTTACACATAAACTGTTTGTGTAAATGACAAAGAGAGCTGACTCTGGTCGACACCGAGAATAACAGAAACCAGGAGCTTAAAGCTCTAATACCATGTAGAAATTGTGAGTGTATTAATAAAGAAGAATCTAAAACTAAATTGTATTGATATTGAAGACTACATTGAATTGAGTAGCTTGATTGTTTACATGAGCAAGAGCCAAATATATAGACTATGTAATGTACACAAAGTCTTATACTTCTTTGAATAAACGTGTGAACTTAACTAGAATTGTGCAACTATCAACAACCCCCAACAACCCCTGACCACAATAGTCCAACAATAGTTCATACTAGTATGCTGTTTATACACAGTATTTTAACACTTGAGTTTCTTTCCGAAAATCCTAGAAAACGTTTCCGGAAATAGCTGCAAGAGACATAATTCTAAATATATCAAGCATTACATCAGCATTTACAAGGAGAAAATAGATTATGGAAATATAGATATTTTATCGATGTGCAAGCTTTAAGAGGTTTAATAAGTTCTTACAAGTTCAATATGGGAGCCAACATCCGTGAGTATTCTCTTAAAAAAGCTGTTTGATTTTCCCGGCATATCGGACCAACCAGATGAAGAGATCATGTCAGGTCAACTACAGGCTATGAAGATATTGATATTTAGTCATAGATATAAAAATATTTACCCTGCATAATCGACATCGTATAATGTAGACTTTCTGCCTTTTTGAAAGTGTTCACAACGAGATTACTTGATTTGGTTGTCAAATAAAAGGAGTAGAGCAGTAGTATTACTTTGCTTCTGGTGTGCACTCTATTGTAACAATAGATTATTTGGTATAATTGATGTTTCCTTCCTTCGAAAGAGAACAAAACGAGATATATGGGTTTATTAACTTAAGGTATATACTAGTTATCATGTATCATATGCAAGGACAGGAGTTGATGACGTCAGGCTCAGGGGGTTGATAATGTGCAGCATGCTAGCATTTTTAGTATTTGGGCATACTATGAATTAAATTCCTCCCCTGTTACTAATCATGGCCATATTTTGTTTCTTGATATTAAAAAACCTTAACTATAATCTCTTTTACTCTGATTTTCTACCATATTTGCGTATGACATATCTATCAACCTATTTATTAATTTCAATGGAATTATAATGCCTAATGGTAGTGTGGTATCGGATAATCCCCCCTAAGATGAACTTTCTGTAAGTGATCAAAACTCGTTCATAGGATTACAATTGGGAAAATGAGTACAAATTACAACTAATCAAGACGTATTTTAGGAAGAAAAAACACAAAGCATATGATAGAATGCAGAAATATTTGTATTTTGAGATTCACCCAACTTCTATCAGTAAGTACATGTATTGTAAACTCGTATTTTAAACGAACACTTCATCTTTAGGTTTGGGGCTTTAGTTTTAAGCTATGCATGGGAAAATGAGAATTTTTGTTTTTTGGTGAAGCTTATAATGCTTCTTCAAACAACTTTTTCATTGCTCCAGTAGTATCAAAGAGACATGTGTTCTTCTATATCTCTCTCTTTTGTTTTCTTTCATTTTTTCGGAGGAATGTTCTTCTATATCTAAGCCCTCTAAATTAATTTTAATATATCTACTTTAGATTTATTTAGATCTAATAACTGAGTGTGATTCTTGCCTGGATGAAGGTCACAAATCATGTCAACTCATAACTTAAAAAGTATAACACAATACGAAAAATCTTACTGCCCGAGTAGTTAATAATCCACCTACATCTGTGGCTATTCAAGTTGCAAGAAGATTCACAGATCATTTCTCGTTTATTAAGACAAGGTGAAAGGCATATGACTCAGCCTATTTGTAGTTCGAGGATCCTAATCCAATTAAACTAGATTGTAATAAGTAAATAATATCAACTGTCACAGGAATCTCAAAAGATGATAACCGTCAGAAGAAAAATCAACAAGTCAATCTATAGTTTCGATGTTTTACACTGGAAGAAGATTCAGATATCTGATCAAGCCATAAGGTAGCATTGAAACACATGGATTCATTTAAGGGACAGAGATTTCTATAAGTGATAAGAAACAATTTCAGTACCTAATGATTGATGAGAGTGAAGAGTATAAAAAGACCACAGTGTTAAAGTCACGATGAAGAACAGAGATTGGAGTTAGTCGTTCATGAACCAGACAGTACATCGAGCGTCAACATCGTTCCAGTGTATGTTCCTTATCATAATTACGTGGTTCGCAGTGAAGTATTGACTATTAAAGAATTTATGTTAATTCTACTTTAATTGATTAAATCAAGTAATTAAGTTAATAAATTAATTAATTCTATCAGAATTAATATATTTTTTAAAGTGATTATTAGATTAATTAAATAAGAATTAATATGAAAAAGAAATAATTAATTAAATGATTTTTATAAATCATTTAATTAATTATAAACTGAAAAATATGATAATATAACTATCAATTGATAGTTATACCGATAGTCATATACAGTTCAAAAGGAGATAGTCATATACAGTTCAACTGGATAGTCATATTTCATTCAAGGGATAGTAATACCGAATGTTATATTCACTGGATAGTAATACCGAATGTTATATTCACTGGATAGTTATACCGAAAGTTATATTTAAACTGGACAGTCATATTACATTCAATTGATAGTCATACCGATTGTCATATTAGTGTTAACTGATTGTTATATCAGTTAAAACAAAGTAATATGACTATGGCTGTGTTATATAAAGCAGCAGAATGCAGAAGGAATGCAGTTAGTCGAGCAATACAGAAATATTACACACAACAGCTCATCTCTCTCTCTCTCAAGCTCAAGAACACTTACAAATTTAATTCTGTAAATTCAAGTTCATCTCAGTTGTAATATTCTATCCATTGGAACTTGTTTAACTGTGATTCTTGTACTACTAGCGAATTAAGTTTCCTAGTTCACAAATTGATATCTTGATTTTTATTAACTAAATTAGCAAAGTTCATGTTGAATTTTCTAATTAGTTATTAATTATTTGATAATCGTTTGGACTGATTTTGTAACACCCATCAAGTTAATATATTGTTATATTCAACTTAAAATTTGTGTTATATTATTCCGCACAAAATATTCGTTTAAGTGAAAATTGTTTAACGAATAAATTTTGAGAAAATGGTATAGATTGTATTCAACCCCCCCTTCTACAATCTTATCGGACCTAACAATTGGTATCAGAGCCTATTGATTGATACACAAATCAAGATCCTAATTTTACTCAATCAAAAATCAAGCTCGAATTTTTAACTCTCTTAAAAATTCATCATGTCAGCCAAAGGCAATGTTAAAATTCCTTTCTTTAATAAAGATAACTATGACATGTGGAAAAACAAAATGGAGTTATTTCTTGATGTAGCAAATCCAAGATTCTTGTGGGTTTTGAAAAATGGACCAGTAATTCCTATCCAACATGATGCTGAAACGGTTAAAAATGGAGTTGTAACAATACCTGCAAAATCTTATCCAAAGGACCCTAAGAACTTTACCGCTGAAGAAAAAGAGGAAGCTGGATTGGATAAAAATTTGAGACTCATTCTATTAGATTCCCTAGATGCTGTAATGTATAGCCATGTAAGGAATTGTAAAACTGCTAAGCACATCTGGGAAACTATTGAGATCATTAATGAAGGGACTGATGAAGTCAAGGAAAATAGACTTCAAATTTTGACCTCTGAATATGAACACTTTAGAGCTGGCCCTAGTAATGAAGGCATTCAGGAAGTGTTCGAAAGGTATAACAAAATAATCAACAACTTGCAAGTTCATGGCAAGCAATATACCCAGAAGGAGATCAACATGAAGTTTTTACTGACTATGCCCACTCACTTAGAGCATAGAATCACCGCCATCAGAGAATCTAGAGATTTAACTAAGATTGCTCTTGAAAGGCTGTTTGGTGTTCTGAAAACATATGAATTAGAACAAGTACAGCAAAAGGAATTCTATGGCAAAGGCAGAATGGCAAATTCTTCTACAGCTCTAATAGTTGAGGTTCCTAAGGAAGTGGAAGCTAAAGTTGTTCAACCTAATAGCTTCAACAAGGAACAAACTGAAGTGGAACATGGCCAAACACCAACTACTCAGGATGGTGGAGAATTTTATTCACTTGAAGAGCTGGATCAATTGGAAGATGAATCTATGGCGATGATGGTGAGACAATTCAGTAACTTCAGATTCAGAAGAAATCCAAAGTTCAGGTTTAAGTCAAATAACAGATTTCAGAGAGGAGGTTCTTCATCCTCTAGTAACAGGGGAGGTTACAAAACTGGAACTGTTGACAGAAGCAAGATTCGTTGCTTCAACTGTAATGAGTTGGGACACTTTGCTACTGAGTGTCAGAAACCCAAGCAAGCACAGAAGAAAGATTATGCTTCTGAAAAGAAGAAGACTGGAAGAGCTTATGTAGCTGCTGGTAAAAGCTGGGATGACACAGATAGTGAAGATGAAGAATATGGAAACTTTGCACTGGTGGCAAATGCTGAATCATCAACTTATTACACCACACCGGTAACTCTTACTGATGCTGAGTTAATTCATAGTTTACGTAATTGCTTGACTAATGCACAAAAAGGGTACGAGAGAATAAGTCTTGTTAACACTAAACTTGAAAATGAAGTGTTAGATTTAAAAAAGGTGCAGATTAATCAAGATAAGAATATAGAAGAAATAGCTCGACTTAACTACAGAGATAAGTCGTTAGGAGAATACATGGTAAAACAAGTTGATAGGATTGCTGATCAAGACATCAGGATTAAAGAACTTGAAACACAGATCAGGGCTTGTTATAATTCTGTTAAAGTTTCCAAAGTGTTCTTTAACAATCAAGTTGTAGAACGAACAACAGGTATAGGGTATGGTTACAATGAAGCTGTTGGATCGTTGGGCATAAATTCCCCTAACCCTGTTAGTGCTAAAGAAAGGGGAATACCACATGTGCTAAAAAATGTTAAAGAACCTCTATTTAAAAAATCTGATGCTGGTCCACCAGATATTCTTTCTATGGTTATCCAAGAAGAAATGAGAAATGAGGATAGTGCTAATGGCACAGTCTTTGTTAAGGATAAATGTGTTAAGGATAAAACTATTAAGAACACTAATACAAAGAATGTTTCATTCAAGAAAGATGTCACAGTCTTTGTTAAGGCTAAATCAGTTGAGGACACTAATACAACGAATGTTTCATCCAAGAAAGATGTACCTAAAGTGTCAGTCAAAGTTGTTGAATCAGCTAGTTCTTCTAGGACTGGATTAGGTGGTGATAAGTTGAAACAGAAAAATACCATGCCTATCATTGATTCTAACCATAAAGCATGTGTTAAACAGAATGCTCCTCGACAGCACATGAACAGGAACAATAATGTTCGATCAAAGACTGCTTTTCCTCCTCAAGTTAGGAGAGAGACATTTGTACCTAAGCCTAACCAAAAGGTTACCAAGAATGTTTACCAGGTCAAATGTCCAGTCAATGACACAAGTGTTATTGCTGCTAGAGAAACATGGATACCCAAGATAAAACAAAAGATTTTCAAATCTGTTTATAAGGTTAAATGTTTATTGACTAAAGATGTTAAAATTAAAGATGTTGTTTTGCCTGATAAAGGTCAATACTTTAAATCCGCAGGACCCAATCAAATTTGGGTCCCGAAGAAGGTTTAATTCATTTGTCATTGCAGGGTGTTGAGTAGGTTGAACGAGTGACCTGGATCTTGGATAGTGGATGTTCGAGGTATATGACTGGTGACAGAACCCTGCTGACAAATGTAGTGGAAAAGGCCGGCCCAGTAGTTACCTTTGGAGATAACAGCAAAGGTAGAACTGATGGATATGGCAGACTTAAAGCTGGAAATGTTATCATTGATGAAGTCTCTTTTGTGAAAGGACTTGAGCACAATTTGCTCAGTGTCAGTCAATTCTGTGACAAAGGTTATGAAGTTCATTTCAACAAGAAGAATTGTCTAATTTCACACTAGAGACATGAAAAGCCACAACTGACAGGAGTTAGAAAAGGCAATCTGTACGTAGCCAATATGAACTCAGGAAGCACTGAAGAAATCACTTGCTTCTACACTAAAGCATCTAATGATGAGAGTTGGCTATGGCACAAGAAACTTTCTCATCTTAATTTTAGGACAATGAATTCTCTGGTTAAAAGAGAGTTGGTGAGAGGTTTGCCTTCAATGGAATTCACTCAAGAAGGACTTTGTGATGCATGTCAAAAAGGCAAGCTAAAAAGGGCAAGTCACAGGAGCACTGACACATCTTCAATAACTGAACCATTACAATTACTTCATATGGATTTGTTTGGTCCAGTTAATGTGATGTCTATGTCAAGGAAGAGATATGCTCTAGTGATTGTTGATGATTTTTCAAAATGCACATGGGTCCTGTTTTTGAATTCTAAAGATGAGACTCCACAACTGGTGATTGATCACATCAAATTAATTGAGCGAGATTCTACGTATCCAGTGAGAGCTATAAGATCAGACAATGGAACTGAATTCAAGAATGCAGTTCTAAATGACTTTTGCACTGAGAGGGGTATAACCAGACAATACTCAGCTCCAAGAACTCCTCAGCAAAATGGGGTAGTGGAAAGAAAGAAAAGAACCTTGATTGAAGCTGCACGTACTATGTTAAGTGAATCAAGGCTTCCATTGTACTTTTGGGCTGAAGCTATCAATACTGCGTGCTATACCCAGAATCGAACTCCAATCAATAAAGATCAAATGAAGACACCCTATGAAATTATGGCTGATAAGAAACCATCACTCAAATACTTTCATGTATTTGGGGCAAAGTGCTTTGTGCTTAAAGAAGGTGATGATCAAGGTGGTAAATTCGATACCAAAGCATTTGAAGCAATTTTTATTGGTTATTCAATGAGAGCATACAGGGTGTATGTGATTGATGAACAGAAGATGATGGAAAGTGTCAATGTAACATTTGATGACACTAAACTCCCTAGTATCCAAACTGAGAATCCATCTGAGAAGCTATCTTTCGATGACATGACAGATACAGATTCAGATGATGACAATGCACCTGAGATTTTTGCTGATGCTAATGACAACGATGATGATCAGGGTAATGGTGACGAAAGCAATGATAATAGTCAAAATTCCCCTGACTCTTCTAAACAATTATCATCTAGTCAACCTGGCAACAACTCAGGAGGAGACAATGAAGGGTCAACTGGTCACACACAACATCACAATGAAGAACAAGGCGAATCATCAAGATCTAATCTTCCCAGACAGACTGTTTGGAATAGAGCTCATCCTTTTGAGCTAATTATTGGTGATCCAGTTGTTGGTGTAAAGACTAGAAGAGCTTTTCAGAATCAATGCAATTATTCAAGGTTTCTGTCTGAAATGGAACCTAAGAAAACCGAAGAAGCTCTTTCTGATCCTAATTGGGTGATTGCTGTGCAAGATGAACTCAATCAATTTAAACAACAAGAAGTTTGGAAGCTGGTACCCAGACCTACAGACAGACCAGTGGTTGGCACTAGGTGGGTATTCAGAAACAAACTTGATGAAGATGGCACAGTGACGAGAAATAAAGCAAGACTGGTAGCAAAGGGTTACTCGCAATCTGAAGGCATTGATTATGATGAGACCTATGCTCCGGTGGCTAGACTTGAGGCCATAAGAATATTCTTGGCATTCGCAGCATTTTCAAACTTTAAAGTTTATCAAATGGATGTCAAGAGTGCTTTCTTGAATGGCAAGCTAGATGAAGAGGTTTATGTAGAACAGCCCCCTGGCTTTGAAGATCCATATTTAATTGACTATGTCTACTTCCTTTTCAAGGCTGTCTATGGTCTTAAACAAGCACCAAGGAAATGGTATGACACTCTCCCTGAATTTTTATTTGAAAATGATTTTGTTAGAGGTGTCATAGACAAAACTCTCTTCACAAAGAAACATAAGAATGATACAATTATAGTCCAAGTCTATGTGGACGATATAATATTCGGGTCTACTAATGATCTTTTGTGCAAGAAATTTGCAAAGTTAATGTAGGGTAAATTTGAAATGAGCATGATGGGTGAGCTGAAGTTCTTTCTTGGATTGAAAATAAATCAAAGGACAGATGGAATATTTATCTGTCAATCCAAGTATGTCAAAGAGCTTCTCAAGAAGTATCAAATGGAGGATTCATCTTCAGCAAAAACACCATCATCTACTGCTGTCAAATTTGGAGCATGTGAAAATTCTGCCAAGGTAGATATCACAAGCTACAGAGGTATGATAGGCTCATTACTTTACCTTACTGCGAGTAGACCTGATATTATGCATGCTACGTGTTTGTGTGCAAGGTTCCAATCGGATCCTAGAGATGTTCATCTCATTGCTGTTAAACGAATTCTGAGATATCTTAAGGGTACGCCTAACTTAGGCATCTGGTACCCTAAAGATTCTGGTTTTAATCTTGTTGGATATACAGATTCAGACTATGAAGGAAGTGTTGTGGATAAAAAAAGCACATCTGGGAGTTGTCAATTCCTAGGTGGTAGACTGGTTTCCTGGTACAGCAAGAAATAACAAACAGTTTCCAACTCAACAGCTGAAGCTGAATATATAGCTGCTGGAAGTTGTTGCGCACAGATTTTGTGGATCAGGAATCAGCTGAGAGACTATGGCTTTGTACTTGATAAAATTCCTATTTTATGTGACAATACAAGTGCCATAGCAATCTCTAACAATCCTGTGCAGCACACAAGGACAAAGCATATTGACATCAGGTATCATTTTATTCGAGAGCATGTCATGAATGGTACCGTGGAGTTATTTTTGTACTTACGGAAGAACAAACAGCAGATATTTTTACTAAGTCTCTTGACGAATCCACATTTACCAGAATTGTTGGTGAATTGGGTATGTTAAATAGTCCTAGTAATTAAACTGGTTAATATCTGAGGTTTGATCTTTAATAATTTGCAAGTGATTGATGTGTTAATATTTGTTATTTAAATCACTTGTATAATTATTTTATCAACTTATACTTTTGCTTGTTTCCTCTTAAATCACTGTTATTATCTTCACTATATATATTTTTTAATTACTTCTTGTGTTTTTAGATTAATTCATTTTCTTTAAAAATATTTTTCTCGAATTTTACAAGCTGTAATTTATGAGAAATCTATTTTTCTTGAAAATGTTGTTATCTTAAATTCAGTTTAATTATTCTTGCTGTTTTAAATAAATTATAGTTTCTTCTTGAATAATTTTCTATATGGAAATTATTTTATTAGTAAATTTATAGATTTATTAATTCATCAGAAATAATTATGTAAATATTTAGTATGTTATTTTATTTTATTTTATTTTATTTTATTTGTAGTGTTTGTCCTTTTGTTATTAATGTTTGATTTCGTAAAAAGGACTACCTATGATCGTTTTAATAATGTTTTTTATTATATCTGTTAATGCTAGTGTAAATTAATGTGTTATTTATAATATATTATTTAATAATTAAGTTGTTTTATTATTAGAATTTATTACTTGTTAAAATTCTGTTAATATTCTGTTAATATTCGATTTTTAGGATAGTTATATTAGCTGTTTTGTTGAAATATAACTATCGGTATAACAATCCATCTGATTGTTATATTCGAATTTGTCATAGTTATATTAGTTAAAATTAGTATAATATAACTTAGTAATAAGATAGTTATAATATTGTTTCCTGCAAATATAACTATTATTAATTAATAGTTATATTGTGTGTTTTACTCGAAATATGACTATGGGTATAACTGTTTACTAATTGTCATATTCCTTGTTTTTCGATAGTCATATTATTATCATATTGTTATTTAAATAGTCATATTACGTTTACACGTAATATAACTATCGGTATGACTATCAACCGATAGTCATATTAGAACTGATTAGTATATAAATCGATAGTTATATTCCATAGTTATATCAGTTCTGTTTCTCTCAAACTCGCGTGTTAAGTCACCGAGAACAATAGATACATACATATCCACACATCTATAAGTCGAATTGCTGCCCAATTTTCTTCTCAAATCACGTTTCTAAGACCTTTAATCGATTACCCAGTCGATTATCATCAAAACCACGGTTTAAATGTAAGATTTAGATGAGTTTTGATGATTTTGGTTGAAAAATTTCGAATTTTCGATCTAAATTTCAAAGAGATTGGTGGTGATTTTTCAAAAACTAAAAATATATGTGTGTTTGTAATGTTATCAAGATCTTTGCCTCAAATTTTCAGAATTTTTGGTGAAGATTTTGATTTTTCGAATTTTTAAGTAATTATTAATTCGAATTTTGTGATTTAATTGGGTTAATTGTTGAATTTTGCAGATTTCTTAATTTTAATCCTTGATTTGGAATGGCTGGTGCTTATAATAATTTTGAGTTTGTTAATCACAATTATATTGGATATTTTAATCCCGAGGATTGCTCGGTGGATCGGTTCAAGCCCTGGATAAAATTCCTGAATGAACAAAATATCTGTAGCCATCCAATAACTGCAAATGTTCCCATGAAATTTGGTCCACTTAAACTAATGTGTACTACAGCTGTCTCAGATGAAAGATCGTTTTCCTTCAACTTTAATGATAAGACATATACAGTGGATGAATCTGTCTTCAATGCTGCTCTGAAACTTCCTACTGAACAATTTGCTGAAGCACCATCAAATGATGAGTTGGCTCAATTCTTTACAAATCTGAACTATCAAGGTCAACTGGATCTTAAACGTCCACTCAAAAGCAATCTTGTTCAAGATTGGAACATTTTCTTCGAGATCATAGCAAAAGTGTTTGCTAATTCTACCAAGAGTAACAATACTGTCATCACAGGTATGTTACAATCAATTGGTTTCTCAATTGCTCACAATAGAAGGATCAACTTTGGAAGCTTGATATGGTCTATTTTGTTAAATCGTGTGAAGAAGGCTAGAAAGAACTTTGGGAAAGGTAAAATGGTTAAGTGTCATTATCCTCGATTTTTGACATTAATTTTTAATCATCTTATGCCTAAGGATCAACCTGCTCCTTTTCCAAATGATCGAATTCAATGGTCTGGTAAACCAAACAAGAAGTTCTACACTAGGTTGGATACTTCTAAGGTTTTGTTGCATGTTCCAGTGGTCATAACACCATATATGTCCACATTCATAAATTTGCAAAATGTTATGCCTCAACCAGTTGCTGGGTTACTTGAAATTGAACAAGCTCCAGAACATGAAGCAGAACAAGCTCCTGAACATCAACCAGAACCAGAACCTCAACCTGATCTAGAACCGTTAACTGCTTCTGAACCTCAACTTCAAGTGGATCAACCCACTCAGAATGAAGATGATGTACCTGTCAATGATCAGGTATTTGACTCAACTACTTTGCAATCTGAATATCTTTCTGATAGTCAATTAATTGTGAGAAGTGACCAAGGGGCTGTAGAACCACAACCCTTATCCCAGGTCAATGCACCAAACACTGATCCTAAATTCTCCAAACACTATCGTAGAAAGAAATTGTCATTCAAAAGAGCTAACCCTAGTAGTGATGTCTTGAGTGAAACAGATTTGCCTTTACAAAAGAAAGGTAAAACCATGTTAAAGGAAATCATAAACCCATTCATTCCTTCAAGCTCACCCTTGTTACTCACAATGGGGGAAGATATTTTCTTACATGAAGCTGAAAACATTGTTATGCAAGAAGAGCAAGTTACAGTGCCTGCCATTGTTACGGCAAGAAGAACCCTCACAGGTTAATCGGGATTTGCGAACTCCCATTGCACCACCAATGACCTTCCAAGAGGAGGCTAGGGTGATTTCTAGTGCAGGTACAATGGATGCAGCTCAGGGATATGAGAGGAATGATGTGAGAATTACCTCAAATCTGAGTGAAACACTAGCACGTGAGGTGAGTGATACTCATAGAGCGATTGAGGTGAGAGCACACAATGACACATACACTTTATCTCTCATGGCACAACTCGATCAAATGAAAGAAAGTCTTGCTCAAGCTGAAGAAGACAATAAAAACTTAAGGTTTGACATGGATAACATGAGAACTATCTTCAACAACAAGATCAATGCATTTAAACTCTCTCAACAACAAGCAATCGAAGACTCTGGAGATGTCACAGTGGCTCAAGATCTCATTATATCTTCTATGTCGAATCAGATTGAAGATCTTCAGAATAACATAAATGAGAATCACTTATCCACTGAACATCGTCTCATTCAAATTGAAAGGCAAAATGATCATCAAGCAAAGGGGTTGAGACACTTATATAATATCATTAGCAGAACTCACTCACTTACAGCAGAAGAGAAGAAATTCTTTGGAAGTAGTGATGAAAGTGACCCTGGAGCTGGTACAAGCCACAAAGCTGTAGAGGATTCCTCAACTAAGGGGGAGAAATCTAGAGGGGGAGGAAGTGTGAGTAAAGAGAAAGATGAAGATAGGAGTGAGGGGAAGAAGAAGACAACTCAAGCAGCAGCACAGGATGATGATGATGCTGTAGAAGGTTATTACTATACAGGTGAACCTGATATTGATCTGTTTGCTGACTTACAGTTTCCTGATGTTGGTGAAGAATTCGATGAACCGGATCTCAGTTTTTGGGATGATGAAGAGCCGATAATTCCTGATTCTGTTGAAACACAAAGAATGAATTTTGAAGCAAATAAAGAACTTGAACAGAATGAAGCTAATCTGTCTATGAGTGAAGAAAGACTCAAGAAGACACTCGAACAGTTAGCTCATAATGAAAGACTTCAAAAGGCGGAACAGGAAGCACTTCAAAAGCAACATGCTCAAAAGCTGGAAGCTAGAAAGATGTACATCAAGTACAAAAATGATGATAAGTGGGAACGTGCTCAAAAGGTAATAGACTCACCACAAACTTCTGACTATGATGATCGTCGGATGATTGCTATTTTTGAAAGCTTTAAAAAGAAGAACCCTGTACATGACATGTACTTAAAAGCTTTGAAGACAGAAATTGTGAGAATAACTACTGCATCTGATCCTAAGAATGGTGATCTACTAATCTTTGTTGAATGTCATAAGCTTGGATCTCACAAAGTATCTCTTTAGTTCTTCTATGATAGATCTCTGTCAGAGCTTTGGGTATTGAGACCAAAAGTAAGAACATCTTCTGAGCTAGGTATACTGCTTCATGAAAAATTTCAAGAGTTTGCTGAAAGAGCTGGTCCTGAAGTTATAGATAACCCTCCACAAGTTAAAATTCTTAAGGGAGAAGTTATTCACACTGTTAATCTTCAGACAGAAGAATTATATACACATCTTGCCAGACATTTGGTGTATGTTGAATATGCTCTTCGAAATCATGGTTTTGCATCTCAAGAAAAAATTGAAGCTGCATATCATATTCGATCATATGCTCAGACCAACATGAAGAACTACAAGCAGTATCAAGGTGAGTTGAGAAAGAAACTTGGAATACCACTGGTTTATCCTACAGATGTGTCATCCAGAAGGGAATTACTTGTTGACTCTGAATTGATCAAGAATCTACCTAATATGGATGAACAAGAAGAAGGAGAAATCAACGAGGAAGAAGGTGGTAAATGAAGATTAGCTCTACAAGTTATATCATTAGAGCTTTGATAGAACAAGATAGGTTAATTGTCTTATATGATCAGTCTAGAGGATCATCTATCTTGTATTTATCTTTTCTGTTTTAATCTGGATAATGTTAATATGAACCAGAACTTTTCCATTATTTACTTAGCATTGAAAGTGTTTTCTTTTACTTGTTTAATTGGGATTAGTTGAAGAATCCTCTAGGTATTTGCTTGTTATTGTATAACAAACAAATAGGGGGAGATTGAAAGGCATATGACTCAGCCTATTTGTAGTTCGAGGATCCTAATCCAATTAAACTAGATTGTAATAAGTAAATAATATCAACTGTCACAGGAATCTCAAAAGATGATAACCGTCAGAAGAAAAATCAACAAGTCAATCTATAGTTTCGATATTTTACACTGGAAGAAGATTCAGATATCTGATCAAGCCATAAGGTAGCATTGAAACACATGGATTCATTTAAGGGACAGAGATTTCTATAAGTGATAAGAAACAATTTCAGTACCTAATGATTGATGAGAGTGAAGAGTATAAAAAGACCACAGTGTTAAAGTCACGATGAAGAACAGAGATTGGAGTTAGTCGTTCATGAACCAGACAGTACATCGAGCGTCAACATCGTTCCAGTGTATGTTCCTTATCATAATTACGTGGTTCGCAGTGAAGTATTGACTATTAAAGAATTTATGTTAATTCTACTTTAATTGATTAAATCAAGTAATTAAGTTAATAAATAAATTAATTCTATCAGAATTAATATATTTGTTAAAGTGATTATTAGATTAATTAAATAAGAATTAATATGAAAAAGAAATAATTAATTAAATAATTTTTATAAATCATTTAATTAATTATAAATTGAAAAATATGATAATATAACTATCAATTGATAGTTATACCGATAGTCATATACAGTTCAAAAGGAGATAGTCATATACAGTTCAACTGGATAGTCATATTTCATTCAAGGGATAGTAATACCGAATGTTATATTCACTAGATAGTAATACCGAATGTTATATTCACTGGATAGTTATACCGAAAGTTATATTTAAACTGGACAGTCATATTACATTCAATTGATAGTCATACCGATTGTCATATTAGTGTTAACTGATTGTTATATCAGTTAAAACAAAGTAATATGACTATGGCTGTGTTATATAAAGCAGCAGAATGTAGAAGGAATGCAGTTAGTCGGGCAATACAGAAATATTACACACAGCAGCTCATCCCCCTCTCTCTCTCAAGCTCAAGAACACTTACAAATTTAATTCTGTAAATTCAAGTTCATCTCAGTTGTAATATTCTATCCATTGGAACTTGTTTACTTGTGATTCTTGTACTACTAGCGAATTAAGTTTCCTAGTTCACAAATTGATATCTTGATTTTTATTAACTAAATTAGCAAAGTTCATGTTGAATTTTCTAATTAGTTATTAATTACTTGATAATCGTTTGGACTGATTTTGTAACACCCATCAAGTTAATATATTGTTATATTCAACTTGAAATTTGTGTTATATTATTCCACACAAAATATTCGTTTAAGTGAAAATTGTTTAACGAATAAATTTTGAGAAAATGGTATAGATTGTATTCAACCCCCCCCCCTTCTACAATCTTATCGGACCTAACACAAGGTATATGATAAAATGTAGAAAGGTTCAAAGATAGAAAACAGGCAAGGTGAGTAAGTTGTTTTAAATAGAACATAGAGAAGCAAAAACACACAGAAGCATATATAAAAACATACATCAGGGTTGAGAAGATAACCTGTAAGAGAGGAGTGATGAGAGAGCTGTATGGTGCAAGTCCAACACTATACAATCTTTCTGTCAAACAATAGGAAACATAGCATAGTACATTAGTTGTATCCTCGTTGTAGACAAGTGGAACTTGAATTGCTTTTAATATGATCGTACGTGTTAGGTGCTGGCTCATTCTACTTGTTATGCCATATTTTTTGCATGTCTAATAATCTCCCAAATTTCTAATAATATTAATTATTAATTCAGATTAATAATTATTGCTTAACCGCTAAATTTTATCCTCTCTCTGAAACGAGGAAAGAATCAATCTTAATCAATCAATAACGGAAAACATTTCCAAACGATATTCTTCGAATCAGGAAGAGATCACAACGTTAAGATTAAATCAGATAAAATAAGTAATTACCACATTAACGAAGTTTATCCATAAAGTCTCTCAGGGATAAACACAATTGCACAGAACTACGTGGGCTACGTGGTCTTGATCCTATATAACATAGGTACGTAGGCATCTTGGCAGATGATGGGATCCGATACACGAGACAAATTGGTAGAATGTTGGACTAGCTCCTCGTGGCGGGCTTTGGTGATCCAATCTTCATCTTTAGGCCCATTATAAGTTTTGGACCACTATTTCAGCCCATTAGGTCTGCTTAGGGCTTTTGCCAAGATTTGCGCCTCTGTAAGAGCATCCACAACACAAACAACCTTCAAGGTTGTTTGTAGCCTCCACCTAGTCTAATATATTAATATTTTAATTCTCTTTCTTCCAACGCATCTCTAAACAACTTTTATTCTAAATTCTCTCTAATGCTAAACAACCTTTTCAAAGTTTAGCACTAATATCTATATTATTTAATATAGAGTTAATTGCATTTTGCATCCCCCAGTTTTACTCCAATTTCAATTATGTATATTTAGTTTCATAAATTGCACTTTGCATTCCCAAATTTTAAATCATAAGTCGAATCACAACCCCTTATTCGTTTTCTATCAAAAATAATATTGCTTTTAACGAATATATTGACAAATGCGATATAAAATTGTTGCAGTAATGATATAAATTTTAGATTTTAAACATGTTACTAATTTTACACTTTTAAAATTTTTAAATTATAATTTGATATTGTTTTTTGACCATTAATCAATTATAATATATTTATAAAAAATGAACTAATATGCTTCCATTAAATAAAGTTGTGACTACTTGATATATCATATGTATAAAATCATTAAAATATAATTGTATCATCTTAAAATATAAATTATATAACGTGACTAATTTTACACTTTTAAAAATTTTAAATTATAATTTAATATTGTTTTTTGACCATTAATCAATTATAATATATTTATAAAAATGAACTAATATGTTTCCATTAAAAAAAGCTGTGACTACTACATTATATGATATGTATAATATCATTAAAATATAATTGTATCATTTTAAAATATAAATTATGTAATCACTCTACAATTTTTTATCGTATTTGTCAATACATTCTTTTAAGGTAATATTATTTTTGATAGAAAACGTATAAGGGGTTGTGATTTGAACTATAATTTAAAGTTTGGAGATGCAAAGTGCAATTTATAAAATTACACATACATTTTATTGGTGGAGGGTTCGACTTTAAGTTTGTTCGCGAACAAGCAATGAAAATGTGGAGCCATAAAGGATTACTCAAGGTGTTTTATAGCTCCAAAGGTTACTATAATTTTAAATTTAACTATGTAGAGGAAAAATATAGCATTCTGAACTTAAACTCAGTTCAAATGGGGGGAAAAACGATATATCTTATGCCATGGATGGAATGCTCGAAGTTTAGAAAAAAACGTCATCACTAGAGTCCCATGTTGGGTCATTTTGTTGATGTACCACATTCGTTTTGGACCAGAGAGGGACTAACTTCTATTGCAAAAACTGTGGGGAAACCTTTGCATCTTGATGTTATTACTGCCAAGCTAGACCCTATAAAGTACGCCAGAATTCAAGTAGAGCTTGAATATAGCGCTCCAAGACTAGATTATACTTGGGTTCAAATTCTAAACTGTGATGGTGAGGAAGAAAAGGTAAAAATTGAAATTGAATATCCACAATTACCATATTCTTGTAGCCTATGTAGAGCATTTGGACACTCCATAGCACGTTGGACCAATAATCCTGAGGCTCAACCTCGACAACCTCGACATCATAGACAGACTTGTCAAAAGATTGACGCTCATGGGTCGTATGCCTCGAATGAAACTCGGGATACGCCATCTGGTGACCATACTACTGAGCCCATTACAAACTTTGGTAACAATGTTATTGATAATTTAGCTTTGGTTTCGTATGTTGTTACTGATGTTATCCCAGAGAAGACAGAGTTAAGAGATGACTTGGAAAATTCAGATGTTCTCAACACAAATGTGGGGCGTTCAGAACAAAGGGGGGAGTCACATTTACCAATCGTGATTTATGATAACAGTATTGTTAGTCCTATGGAGGACTTTTCTCTTGCCATTGCTTTTGAAAACCAAGTCGAAAGCTTGCACCCACTTAAGGTCCTTGAAAATGGTGAGGAAACTACAGAAGACCAGCTTGAAGAAGGTGAGTTAGCAAAGCCAGACACCCATCCTACATCACCAGTTCAATGCATCATTGGAGGATTGGATAAATCCAACTCTGTGTCTCCTACAATAACTCCGGAAGAAGAAAAGGAATTCATACCTGTAATATCCAAGAAAAGTCTTCGAAACAATAGACAACAAAACAAATCTGGCAACAAAGGTTTGAGGGCAGAAAATAAACTGTCCACCCCCTCTCGTCTTAGATGAATTTTTCAACTTGGAACGTAAGGGGTCTCAATAAAAGTACTCATCAAAATGAGGTACTCAATTTTATTTCAAACAATAAATTATCTCTTCTATGCTGCAGTGAAACTAAGATCAAGCTGTATAATTCAAATAAGGTTTCGAAAAGAATTAATCGTAACTGGTCTTGAATATTCATCTACGAATTTCATGACAATGAAAGATTGTGGATTGGGTGGGATCCGTGTTAGTCACAGAGGCATGCCTGTATACATCTAATAACAAGCCTAATTGACTGTAATGATGTGCATTACCTACATGACCTCTTAACTGAGGGAACCTCTAGTTGTAGAGTTTCTACTTGTTGTAGTACTTGTAATAGGCATTAAATTCTACTTGTGTAACTGTAATTAAAATCAGAGAATAATGCTTGAAAGAAGTTCCAAGGATCATGCCTCAATCTTGAAGACCAAGACTTTCAAAATAAACACAGTTGGAATTTGGAGAATGAAGATTTGCCTAAGTACCAATTCGAGAAGTGTTTTGATCTATTCGAGAAGTCTAGCCTTCGAGAAGTCAGGGATTCGATATCTACAAAGACATTATTCAATATCTCTGAATGAACTGTTCGATATCTCATTCGATATCTCAGAGATTCGATATGTCTACTACTCTATTCGAGAACTCAGAAAGTCAACAAGTTAAAGTATCATTCGAGTTCTCTAGGAGTCAACAAGTCAATGTTCCATTCGATATCTCAATGACTCAGGAAGCTATTCGATATCTCATGGATTCGATAAGTAAAATGCTCTATTCGATATCTCAAGGATTCCTAGAGAAAAGACTTATTCGAGAAGTGATTCGATATGTCAGCTCAACAGTATTCGAGAACTCAGAGTTATCGATTAAGCCAATTCTAGTTCTCGAATCACCAACAGAGTTACTTCTCGAATACAATCTTGGAGAGAAAATACTGAAGAATTGTACAAGTCATAAACCTGCAACAAGCCAAGACGCTTTATGGACAACATACTGTAAAGCACGTTGGAAAGCCTACAAAGAACTTGGAGAGATAGTACAAGAGACAAAGAGCTAAAGAAGTGGATCTGAACAGAGTTCTAAAAAGTCAAATCTGTAGCAGTTTGGATGTTACTAAAATAGGATAGATACATTAGAAAGCAAATTTATTTGCTACCTTATTTGTTGTAAGCAAGTTGTTCACATGATATAAGTTAACAACCCTACTTCTTTAGCAAGTATCAAACAGAGTGATCAATAGTTTTTACAAGAAATATCTCTCTGAGAAAGAAGCTGAGAATACGAAATTGTGTTCTCAGGTTGTAGCAACATTTTGATCTAATAAAACATTAAATTAAAGTGAGTACTGTGTTGTTGTGTCTTATATTTCCGCACTCATATTTGTTTGAGCACAAAAACACAAACACGACTAAGCAGATTCAAAAGAAATGTCGAGAATCCATTCACCCCCCCTCTGTATTCTCTCTGTATTCTCTTTGGTATATTCAATACTCAACAAGTGGTATCAGAGCAGGCTGTTTATTTAAAAACAAAAAAAAGATCATGAATACACCAAAGACTACAGGAACAGTGAAGGTCCCTAAGTTCGACAAAGAGAATTACAACCACTGGAAGATTAAAATGTTGTTGTTCATCAAAGCTGCTAACCCTCTATATCCTGAGATACTCAAGAATGGTCCCTTTGTTCCACAACAGGAGATTCTTGAAAAGATTGTTGGAACTGTAACCATTCCAAGATCCTATGTGGCTAAAGAACCATCCAAATGGACAGAAACAGAAAAGGAGATGGTTGCTCTCGACAGTCATCTCATGTTATTAATCATAGATTCTATGGAAATGTCAATGTTTGCTAACATAGCCTCTTGCAAAACAGCAAAGGAGACGTGGGATCATATTGAGGTGTTATGTGAAGGAACAGAGGAGGTTAGAGAAAACAAGAAACAGATACTGGTCACACAGTATGAAGCTTTCATGGCTCATACCAAGGAAAGCATTACTGATATGTTTGAAAGGTTTCACAAGCTGGTGACTGAGCTACAGATGAATGGGAAGGTTTACAGTACCAAGGAGTTGAACATGAAGTTTCTATTGTCCTCACCAAACCATCAAGTGCAAAGGGTCATTTCTCTAAGAGAAAGAGATTTGAACAAAGTTACATATGATGTGCTCTACGGGGTTTTAAAGACTCATGAGCTTGAGTTGCTTCAGAAGAGGGGTATCCAAGCCAACCAAGGCAGAATGGTAAACACATCATGTGCCTTGATTGTCAGCAAATCTGTTCAAGACCTAGAAGCATCTACAAGTCAGCTGAGGATAGAAGAAATAGTAGATGATGAAGAAAATGAAGGTGAAGTGACTGAACCTGTTGAGGAGAAGGAAGAAGAAGAGTTCTATACTCTTGAAGAGCTAGATGGCATGGAAAACACTTCATATGCTTTCATGGCCAGAAAGTTTCCAAACATCAGATTCAAGAGGAACCAACCCTTCAAACCTAGACCCCAAAACCATTCATTCAACAAGAGAAAGGCACCTGTGAAAGCAAACAAGAATAAATTCAAAAGAAGCCATGTGGATAGGTCATCTGTAAGGTGTTATAGATGCAATGACCTAGAGCATTTTGCCAGTGAATGCAAGAAGCCTAAAAAGAAGGATAAGGAGTTCCTAGAGCTTGAAGCTAAGTATGAGGCCCTTCTGAAAAAGCAAACACAAGGCAAGGCCTACATAGCTGAAGGGAAGTGTTGGGATGACTCTGATAGTGATGGAGAGGAGCAAGAATTCTGCAACTATGCCTTGATGGCTGATTCCAAGGATGAACAATCTCTGTCTGACTTTCAGGTACCATCTCTCACTACCATAGATATGTCTGTTTCTGAGTATAAATGCATGGTTGAACAACTATCTATTGAAATGTTTAATATTCATACTAGTATGACTGCTGCTAATGAAGAGATTGCCAAACTGTCTGCTAAGAATGAACTGTTAAACAAGAAGAATAAAGAACTTGAGCTAACTGCTATGCAAGTAGATAACCTCAGAAAAGAAGTTGAATATCTGCAGAATAAGGTTCTATGTGCTAGTCAGGTTGAGAAGGCTCTTAGGGATGAACTAGCTGAAAATGAATTCAAATTGAAAACCTTTAATAACTACTCTAGTCTATTGCAGTCCTACCATGAGAAAAACCAAGCTAAACCCAAGGCTGCCATTGGACTTGACTATGGCACTCTTAAACAGAGGAAATGGTATGCTATCATTGAAGATGACATAGTTGTTCAGGATGAAGTGCCTCACATTTTTAAAAAGACTGAGTCTCCAATTTTTAAAGAACCAACATTTGAAATTGATGAGGATTCCTTACTCATTAAGCAAATGTTGAATGATGAGGATGAGGCATAGTCTAGTGAACAACCAGCATCCTCTAGGAGTGAGAGTGTCAAGGCAAAAGCCAAGAAGCCAGTAGGAGGTAGACCTAGACCTGAGAAGTTTGTGAAATTTGTTTCAGCTGGGAAAAATGAATCTGAGAAGAAAGTGGCTAATAAGAAACGAAACAGGAATGGGAAGCTAGGGATAAACAAGAATAATAATTATGCTTATGTGCCAAATGCCCCTAGGAAAGTTTGTCAAAACTGCTTTAACACTAATCACTTAACTCATGCATGCAAGAAACCAACTGGTAGTGCAGCTAAGCCTTTCTATGTAGCTAAGCCTTTCTATGTATGCCATGCAACATGAATTTTATGACTAGTTATTTTAATTTAAGAAGACAATTCATGGATGGTTGCATCAGTCACAACATTCACACACACTACACAAGGCCAGAGTCTTCAAGTCCTTCTAAAGTTAGGAAGGTACCTCTGTCACCTAAGTCTAAGAATTCAGATTCTAAGACTTCTAACAGTGACAAGAAGACTAGTCCTAAGAAAATTGATAAGCATGCTGTTTTTGATAAATCTGTTTCTAAGCCAAGTGGACCCAAACTTATTTGGGTACCAAAGAAAAAGTAATACCTTTGTGCTTGCAGGGCAAAGAAAGTGAAAAGAAGGTCATGTGGATTTTGGACAGTGGATGCTCAAATCACATGACTGGTGATATGGCCCTGCTATCACAATATGAAGAGAAGGCAGGCCCAATGGTTGCTTTTGGAGATGACATCATGGGTAACACATTGGGATATGGCACTAGTCAAGGGTCTCAAGCATAATCTGTTAAGTGTTGTTCAGTTTACTGATAGAGGATTCAAGGTAAATTTTGACAAAGATGAATGTTTGATCACCCACAAGAAGACTGGTGATTTTGCTCTGTCTGGAGTAAGAAAAGGAAGCCTGTTTGTAGCCAATATGGACTCTGCAAACAAGGACAAAGTTTGTTGCTTCTACTCAAAAGCATCAAATGAAGATTGTTGGCTATGGCATAAGAAGTTATCATACCTGAACTTCAAGGCCATTAATTCTCTAGTCAAAAGAGAGTTAGTGAGAGGCATGCCCACACTTGAATTATGTCAAGAATGAGTGTGTGAGGCTTGCCAAAAAGGAAAGATGAAAAGGTCAAGCCACAAGTCAAAGGCAGTGACATCAATCACCAAACCCCTGTAATTAATTCATATGGATTTGTTTGGGCCTATCAATATTATGTCACTCTCAAGAAAGAAGTATGCCCTAGTGATGGTTGATGACTACACAAGGTATACATGGGTGGAATTTCTAGCATCAAAGGATGAGGCTCCACAAGTAATCATTGAGCACATAAAGAAAGTTGATAAGGAAGCAAAAGCCAACAATGCAATTGTGATTGCATTGAGAAGTGATAATGGAACAGAGTTCAAAAATGCCTTACTTGAAGCATTTTGCAAAGAGAATGGCATCTCTCAACAATTCTCAGCTCCAAGGACTCCACAAAAAAATGGAGTAGTTGAGAGAAAGAATATAACTTTAATTGAGACTGCTAGAACAATGTTGCTTGATGCAAAGATGCCCACATGTTTTTGGGATGAGGCTGTGAGCACTGCATGCTATATCCAGAACAAAACCCTCATCAACAAAAACACTGGAAAGACACCTTACAATTTGATGACTGGAAAGAAGCCTACTCTAAAGTATGTTTATACTTTTGGAAGCAAATGCTTTGTGTTGAAAGACAATTCAGAATATGTTGGGAAGTTTGATGCAAAGGCATTTGAAGGAATTTTTCTTGGCTATTCTATGGAGAGAATTGCATACAAAGTTTATGTTATCAGTCAAAAGAAAGTTATGGAAAGCACAGATGTGACATTTGATGACAGCAAACTACCTGGATTAGAAGAAGCCAATGATGAAGATAGAGATCCATTAAAGTTTGAAAATCTATATTATTCTGATAAAGAGATTGAAACTTAAGTTGAATCTCTAGTTCAACAAACTCAAGTGAAAGATGAAACAAGAGAAGAATCTGATCCAATCAACAGGGAAGAGACTAGCATCCAAGACACACCTGTGAATAGTAGCAACTTCACAGGGGGGGAAATGAAAATGATTATGACTTGGATGATGAAGCAACATCAAGGTTGAGAAATCAAACTGAACACTCAAGGAAATGGGATAGGTCACACACTGCAGAGCAAATTATTGGAGATCCAAATGCAGGAGTGAGAACTAGGAGAGCAACTCAAAATGAGTGCCTCTATGGTTGCTTTCTATCTCAGATTGAGCCTAAGAAACTTGATGATGCACTGTTGGATCCAGATTGGATTATTGCTATGGAAGAGGAGCTGAATCAATTTGAAAGAAGCAAAGTATGGGAACTTGTGCCTGCACCAAAGAATAGAACCATTGTTGGAACAAAATGGGTTCTGAAGAATAAGATGGATGAAGATGGTGTAATAGTAAAAAACAAAGCAAGGTTGGTTGCAAAAGGATACTCTCAACAGGAAGGCATTGACTATGATGAGACATTTGCTCATGTTGCTAGACTGGAAGCCATCAGAGTCTTCTTGGCATTTGCTGCTCATTCAAACTTTAAAGTCTATCAAATGGATGTCAAGAGTGCATTTCTGAATGGGGAGTTAGAAGAAGAAGTTTATGTGCAACAACCACCTGGCTTTGAGGATCCACATTTCCCAGAATTTGTCTACAGATTGCTTAAGGCATTGTATGGACTTAAGCAGGCTCCAAGGGCATGGTATGACACTTTATCATAGTTTCTTCTTGAAAATCAAATCACTAGAGGCACATTGGACAAGACACTATTTTACAAGAAGCATGGTAATGATATTATTCTAGTTCAGATCTATGTGGATGATATCATATTTGGCTCTACAAATGAGAAGCTATGTGAGAAATTCTCTAAGCTCATGCAAAGCAGATATGAGATGAGTATGATGGGAGAGTTAACATTCTTTCTTAGATCGCAAGTTAGTTAGAGGAAGGATGGTATCTTCATCAGTCAAACCAAGTACATCAAGGATTTATTAAAGAAGTTTGACTTAGAAGACTGTTCACCTGCAAAGACACCCATGGCCACTACCACCAAACTGGATGAAGATGTCAAAGGCAAGAGAGTAGATATCTCAATTTACAGAGGCATGGTTGGTTCTCTACTCTATCTCACTGCAAGTAGGCCAGACATCATGTTTGCTACATGTCTGTGTGTAAGGTTTCAATCAAATCCAAAAGATTCACATTTGATTGCTATAAAAAGGATCTTTAGATATCTGAAGGGCACTCCAAACTTGGGTTTATGGTATCCTAAGGACACAGGGTTCAATCTGGTCGGTTATTCTGATGCTAATTATGCTCGATGCAGAGTGGATAGGAAAAGCACCTCAGGTAGCTGCCAGTTTCTTGGACAACGGTTAGTCTCTTGGTACAGCAAGAAACAACAATCTGTGTTAGCTTCCACAGCTGAGGCTGAATACATAGCTGCTGGAAGTTGCTGTGCTCAAGTGCTTTGGATTAGCTTAGAGATTTTGGACTTGTGTTGGAAAGAATTCCAATCATGTGTGACAACACAAGTGCAATCTCTATAGTTGCCAATCCTGTCAATCATTCTAGGACAAAGTACATTAAAATTAGATATCATTTCATTAGGGAGCATGCAACTAATGGAACCATTGAGTTGCATTATGTCCCTACAGATAAACAGTTAGCTGATATATTCACTAAGCCATTGGATGAAGCCACCTTCACAAGGTTGGTTAGTGAGATTGGAATGCTAAATTTTTCAGAATCTGGCTAAGTGAAAATATCAACTAGATTGTTGCAGCAGTAAACACTTACTTTATCTAAATTCTCAATATTTTTGAAGTAAGTGTTGGCTGAAATATGATTTATAAATATTTCAAATCTGTTGCATATGTTGAAAATCATATTCGAATTAGCTTGAAATTTCTATGAAATTTTAAGATTATCACTATTTAATTTGTTAGAATATTCTTCATTTGAATAATTCTGGTGAATTTTGAAAAGGTAGTGAAAATTAACTTTTATGAGTGGAAAGTGTAGCTCGATAAGTCAGACTTCTCTAATGACTTTCATGTCTATGGTCGACTTCTCTAACAAGTCTATTTCGAACACTCTTGAGTTCTTGAATAGTGCATTTTGGAGAAATCGAATAGAGACTTGCTTGACTTCTCGAATAGGACATTTGAGTTCTCTAATGACTGAGTTCTCGAATAGAACATTTGAGTTGTCGAATCATTTGAAAAGGCTGAATTTTCGCTGAATCTTAATCGTTTTTGGATTTTTATTCAGAATTTGAAATCACTCATAGAAACATATTTTATTTAATTTGGAATTATTTCTAAGTTAGATAATAGCCAGCTGTGAGTTACAAACTGCTTGAGATATCGATTAAGCCTTTCTTGACTTATCGAATAGTTGATTTCTACTTCTCGAATGACTGACTTGTCGATACAAAACATATATCTAATCGACAATTCAAGTACTTCATACTTATACAGTTTTACATCTATTCGTTTCATTTCATTCAATTTCTCAAGCATCTAAAGTTCCAAAACCTCTGAAAACCTTAACTTCAAAAGCTAAATTTCTTCTTCAACCTTCATTCTCTTCTCTCGTCTCTCTGTGTAACAATGGCAAATACCCAACTCACAATTCCTAACCACACCAACTTCATTGCTATTACTAATGATGTGGAAGCACCCAATGCTAACTTCAAGTGCTTCGTTCGCTGAATGTCTGAGTCATACATCAAGGATGCACTCTCAGCCAACCCAACTATGTACCTAGATCTCCTAGAACAGTTTTGGAGGACAGCCACTGTGGAAGTTATTGCTCTCGAGAATGCAGTAACCTCTTATATCATCTACTGCAAAATACAAGAGAAAGAGGTTACTATCACTACAGAGGATATGAATCAAGCACTAGGACTTCATCAGGAGCTGTATCACCCTCTGGTATCTGATGATGATTTGATTACATTCTTTGACTTTATCAGATATGCTGATACAATCAAGATTGGAAAAATGAACCGGAAGTGTCTCAGAAAGGAATGGAGTTTTGTGTTCGCCACACTGCTACAGGTGTTCACTGCTAGAAATTCGAGTTTTGATCAAATTAGTGCACCTGCACAGCAAATTGCATACTCCCTGGCATATGATAGGAAAATCAATGTGGGTAATCTAATTATGCAGGAGCTATTTGGGAGACTTGGTAAGAACTCGACCAAGAGAGGTAATAAAATTTTCTTCCCTCATTTTATTCAATCTGCTCTTAATTTTGTAGATAATAAACTGATTGAATTGCCTGGGATGAATAGAAATAGAATAGGCTATCCAAAATCCATGACCAAACTCATTTTTGGTAACTTGAAGACTAGGAATGATGTGGATGTTATGCTTGTAATAACCCCACATATGCAGAGGTTATTTGAGTCTTACCCCCACAACATGCCAACATTTGCCTCTAAGTCTGAGTTAGCACAGCCCAAGCAAGTAGAACAAAATTCTAACCCAGGGCCAGCTAACCAACCCCCTCAACCAAACACTGTACCAAACACAGAGCCACCTGCATCATCCTCTCAACAGGGTGGTGTCAGTAAAAAGAAGAGAAAGGAGATAGCCTTTGAACCTTTGGAAATGCTAACAGAAGCAACATTGAATGCTGAATTAGGCTTAGAAAGTGAGGCACCTATGTCACCCTTGCAAAAGCCAAAGATGAAGAAAGCTAAGAAAACCACCTCTTCAATCACACAAATGGTTGAAGTTGTAAAATCAGGGGCACACAGTTTACTAGATGTATCCTCTCAACAGGGTGCATCTATAGAATCAAGCATCCTCCCCAATGCACTATCTTGTAAAGAGTCAGCACATGGGAGTAAGAAGGCTGGCACAACACTGAGTGGAGAGCACATCACACTTGAAACTCCCTCTATTTCTCAGGGGGAGTTGCCAAAATCTACTCTAAAAGACACTACTCTTCCAGAATCTAACACTCAAATTTTTTTGGAGCCTGCAACTCAAGCAATTGAGGAGTAAGGCATTGATCACCAAGAATCTTCTTCTCTAGGTGAGCCAATGGACTCAAGTGACTTAGTGCATGACACTTTGCTCACCACCCACGAACCACATTTAGATGGTAAGGGAATGCTAGCTGGGGCATATCCTGAGAACACCATCACAAACACAGAGGATTCACTAGTTTTCACTAGAGAATCTGTGCCTGTGTCAACTACTATTGTAACTCATCCCACTTCTATGGAGACAATAGTAGTAGAGTTAATCCATCCGGTTGCAGAAGTTGCATCTGTAACTGAGGAGTCTAGCTTGCCTAGCTCTAGCTCTGACTTTCTGTCACAATGGCTGAAGCCTGTGTAACATGACAGTGTTTCAGGATCAGGGTCTGCTCCACCACAATTGACGGTTGAAGCACTTCAAAGCTTAGTTGTGGATCAGATTCCTGAGTTTGTAAAGATGGCCCAAAACCTTGTCACATCCAATATGTCAAACCCAGACTATGAAGCCATTCTGCTGTGTCACAGGGATGATGTAGAGATGCAGAAAGAGAAAATAGCAGATGAGGCTAAGAGAGATGGGAATGTAGATGCCTGGATGCAAGGGAAATATGATATTAATCTCAATGAAGCCCTTCAATATCGAAGAGAGGATACTTCACTTCACTGGGCTCAAATGCTAAATCTCTTACTCTTGGTGAAGTGTATGAGGCCATGAATGATTCTTACAAGGGATTCCTCAAGGCTGCACACCATCTTGGCAAGGGTGTTAAGACACAAGTCAACAAGGTGTGTGATGAAACAGGCAAGACAGTGGGAGAAATCAAAAGAAAATTTGCTGCCAAGTTTCCAACTTTAGATCCTGTCCTCAAAACCATACAAGACTGTAAATCTACCTGCATCAAGATGGACAATGGCATGGTTTTGCTTCATGGAACTGTAAGAAATCTAGCAACTCAAGTTCAGAATCTCTCTGGTCAGACAACAGATGCCAATGCCATGCTGAGGACCATGTTTATAAATCAATATGGAGATAAACTGGTGACTGAGGTCCCTGTGCATAATATGACCAAGTTTGAGGTAGTGAGGCTCAAGAAACAATCATTGTCTGGCTTTAAAGCTAATGAGTTATTCAACAAGGTGGATACTCTGGAGAAAGAAGTGAGCTCACTCAAGCAGTCAAATGCTCATCTTACAGACACAGTAACAAATCTCACTGAGAAGTTGGACACTCAAGCTACCACCACAGCTGATGTTCTTCTTCATCAACAACTAATGCTATCTGCTATGATGAAGCATATGGGGCTCCCTCTACCTGATGAATCTGTTAATCCCACCTCTTCCAACCCAAGGGTCTCTACCAAAGCCTCTATGCCTGACAACAAGCCTAAGGGGGAGAAGAGGAACTTAAGGACATCAAAGCCTAAGGGGGAGCAGCAGACTAAGGGAGAGAAGCCTAAGGAGAAAGTCATAATCATAACTGAGGGTGGTCAACCAAAAATCTCAAAACCTACGACCTCTCATGTTCAAAGCAAGGGCAAAGCCAAAGTCAATGCACCTCTACCTTCTCTACCAACTGTCACTCTACCTCCTGTACACATCACTACCCCAAGTGGCCAAAAACAAACCATCACCTCTACAGTGGTCGCAGGATCTATGCCAACTGAGGAAGTTAAAACCTCCAGAAATGAAGAAGATCAACCAGTTGAAGTGGATGTAGTTACTGAGGCCAAGCTGATAGAAGTAGAAAATTTAGAAACTTATCATGATGTTGCCTTCTTGAAGTTTTTGCAAGTCTCTCGAGCAAAGGTTGGAGGGGATACATTGGAGTACATAAGGAGTCTGAGAACAAATCAAATTTCTGACAGTGATTCGAAGGAAGCTAAATCAAATCTATCTCAAGGAGATTATGATGGTGACCAGTGGTAAAATATGGCATCTATCTTATGACACCTTGAAGGCTCTAAAATTCACAGAGATTGATGCTATCCTGGGGTTGATAGAGAAGAAGGGAGAGAACAACAAAAGTCTATATGCTGATCTGAGGAATAGTCAACAAGCTAGGTTGCCTGAAGTTTGCACTTATCCAAGAACAATTATCTATCAGTCTAGCACAAAGATTGAGGATATCAAACAGCTGGTCATTCCAAAGGATCTCACTATCCAGAATCACAGACTAATCATTGACATTATTGATAAATTACAAAAGAAGAATGGGATAAGAACTGGTGAAGAAGTAGAGGCATTGCCATTCTCAGAACCTTCATTGCCACAGGTGAGATTCTAGAAATAGCAAAAGGAAGGAGAAACAAGGATGATGAAGATGAAGACAAAAGTGATGGGAGAAGAAGACATCACAGGAATGATAAAGGTGATGAAGACAAGAAGAAGAAGAAGAAGAAGAAGGACAGCAAGGACAAGAAGGATGATCATGACCAAGGCAAAGTCTATGAGAGGAAAAGTGGAAAACAGCAAGCATTAGGCATTGCTAACTGTAAACTCACCATAACACAAGACTCTAAGTCTAGGGTGAATACAATTAGTAGTGACCTATCAAAATCTATATCTATGGCTTCTACAACTGTTTTGCCACCTCAAGAAGAGAAGGATATTCAACTCAAGAAACCATCTGTATGTTTCCAAAAGCAAACTGCTAATGGTGTACTACAATGGTCTACCAGCAAAGGTCACAAGTTTCTTCCAAGCAACCAAGTGAAAAAGATCAAATTCAAACATGCTGCAAGAAGAGTGAAGCCATCTAAATCAAGGGCCCTAACTATCATTCCAGGATTAAAACTCCAACCACTAGATGAAGACTTTGATGAAGAATAACTACATTTCCTATTAACTCAAAGAATCTATCATGTTGTCATTGTTGATGACTGCCTTGCAATTAAATATACTGATGGAAGATAGAAGAAATTCAGGCAGGGGACATGTCCGCATTGGGGCAAGCTAGATGATATAAAAAGGATTATTGCTATGTTGGATTCTAAAGATAGAGTGGAAAGAGTATGGAAGCTGGAGTTGATTGACTTTGTCAAGATGAAGAGAGATCACCGGGCAGAACAGAAAAAGAAAAGTGAGGAGCTGTTAAAGAAAAAAAAGGAGGAGTTTGTTGCTATGGAAGCTAAGGCTGATGAGTTAAGAGCCATGGGTCTGTGTAGAGTCAAGTATAATCATTACATTATTGAATACAAGAAATATGGAAGAACTGTGAAGATTAGAATGGACTACATCAGTTCCTACTCTGAGAAACAGCTGAATGAAGTTCTTAAAAATCTACCAGGCTCTCCTCTAATTGAAGAACTCACTGCTATAGAAGACATTGTTCTTGCTATGGAAGAAAATGTAAAGAAGAAAGCTAAAGAAGCTGAATAAAAGAAGAAAAATGAGAATATGCAAGCCAAAGCTCAAGAGATGAATCCAGAAGGATAAGGCTAGTAATTCTTCATAACTTGTAAGGATGCCTCTTTGTATTTTCAATCAAATTACATACCTGTACTTTTCAAGTTTTATCTTTATGTATGTTATGCTAGTTATCAGACATGAAATTGTGACTAAGGGTCTTACTCAAAATTTGGGGGAGATTGTTAGTCACAGAGGCATGCCTGTATACATCTAATAACAAGCCTAATTCACTTTAATGCTGTGCATTACCTACATGACCTCTTAACTGAGGGAACCTCTAGTTGTAGAGTTTCTACTTGTTGTAGTACTTGTAATAGGCATCAAATTCTACCTGTGTAACTGTAATTAAAGTCAGAGAATAATGCTTGAAAGAAGGTCCAAGGATCACGCCTCAAGCTTGAAGACCAAGACTCTCAAAATAAACACAGTTGGAATTTAGAGAATGAAGATTTGCCTAAGTACCAATTCGAGAAGTGTTTTGATCTATTAGAGAAGTCTAGCCTTCGAGAAGTCAGGGATTCGATATCTACAAAGATATTATTCGATATCTCTGAATGCACTATTCGATATCTCAGAGATTCGATATGTCTACTACTCTATTCAAGAACTCAGAAAGTCAACAAGTCAAAGTATCATTCGAGTTCTCTAGGAGTCAACAAGTCAATGTTCCAATCGATATCTCAATGACTCAAGAAGCTATTCGATATCTCATGGATTCGATAAGTAAAATGCTCTATTCGATATCTCAAGGATTCCTGGAGAAAAGACTTATTCGAGAAGTGATTCGATATGTCAGCTCAACAGTATTCGAGAACTCAGAGTTATCGATTAAGCCAATTCTAGTTCTCGAATCACCAACAGAGTTACTTCTCGAATACAATCTTGGAGACAAAATACTGAAGAATTGTACAAGTCATAAACCTACAACAAGCCAAGATGCTTTATGGACCACATACTGTAAAGCACGTTGGAAAGCCTACAAAGAAGCTTGGAGAGATAGTACAAGAGACAAAGAGCTAAAGAAGTGGATCTGAATAGAGTTCTAAGAATTCAAATCTGTAGCAGTTTGGATGTTTACTAAAATAGGATAGACACATTAGAAAGCAAATTTGTTTGCTACCTTATTTGTTGTAAGCAAGTTGTTCACATGATATAAATGAACAACCCTACTTCTTTAGCAAGTATCAAACAGAGTGATCAATAGTTTTTACAAGAAATATCTCTCTGAGAAAGAAGCTGAGAATACGAAATTGTGTTCTCAGGTTGTAGCAACATTTTGATCTAATAAAACATTAGATTAAAGTGAGTATTGTGTTGTTGTGTCTTATATTTCTGTACTCATATTTGTTTGAGCACAAAAACACATACACGACTAAGCAGATTCGAAAGAAAAGTCGAGAATCCATTCACCCCCCCTCTGTATTCTCTCTGTATTCTCTTTGGTATATTCAATACTCAACAATCCGGCCATCTGGAAGATTACAAACCTTTCTAAATCTTCTCAACACATCACTTGTCTGGTTAATTTCCTTGAGAAACAAATTCAATTTTATGCCACATTTGTTTATGCTCATAATAAACCTCATGAACGTGTGCCTCTATGGTCCTAATTGACGACAATTAGTGCTTCTTTTGCTAGTCCTTGGTGCATGCTTGGCGACTTTAACTGCATTATGAGTCTTGATGAAGTTAAGGGAGGTCGTGAGCATTGGACTCCTGATATGAATGATTTCAAAACTTGTATCTCGAATGCTGGTTTAGGTAATGTGCGCACTATGGGTGATCTGTTCACTTGGACTAACAAGCGGCCTGATGATCTTATTTTCAAGAGACTATATCGTATGTTGGCCAATCAACACTGGTTTAGTACTTTCACGGAAGGTTCTGTTACTGTTCTTCCTAGAGGCATTATGGATCAGTGTCCCATTTTGTTTACAGCTCCTATGCATTTTGATCAATTCCCGAAGCCTTTTCAATTTTTTAACTATATGTGTGACATTCCAGGTTTTTTACAAGTAGTTCAAAGTGATTGGGCTCAAAACTGGCTTGGGGATCAAATGGAAATTCTCTACAAAAAAATTAAGACTGTGAAGCAGGCCCTTGTCAGGCTTAACAAGCAGCATGGAAATGTGCATTCGAACATTTCTAAGGCTCGCTCTCAGCTGGCGGATTTGCAACAATTACTCGTTCATGACAACAGTAACACAGAGCTCCTCTGTCGTGAAAAAGAGGCAATCAAAAACCTGGAATCAAGCATCATTGAACAGGAGGCTTTGCTTCTCCAAAAATCTGGAGTTAATTGGTTGTCAAAAGGAGATGGTAACACGAAATTCTTTTTTAACAAAGTGAAAGCCAATTGAATCATAATAAAATTTTGGCCTTGCAAAATCAAGAGGGAAACATTGTAAGGGGCCAAGCTCAGGTGGCTAAGGTTACAGTTGACTTCTTCACAACTACTCTGGGAAATTCGAATGATTTTTCGAATAATCGAGAGTGGCAATTCCTTTTGATCGATCAAATGAGAGACATTCATTGCAAAACTGTTAATAATAGTCAGGTGGATGTTTTGCTTGCCCTGTTAATGATGCCTTGATATTAAACATTCTCAAGTCTATGAAGCGCAATAAAGCCCCAGGGCCGGATGGCTTTATAGTGGAATTTTTTCTGGCAACATGGGACTTGGTTGGAACAGATTTTTGTATGGCAATCAAATAATTCTTTAACAACTCAGTGATGCACCCTGCTATAAACTGCACCTCAATAGCCATGATTCCAAAGGTTCGCACTCCTTCTAGCATGCTCGACTTTCGCCCTATATCATTATGTTCCATTGCGTATAAATGCATATCTAAGATTATAGCGAATAGAATGAAATGTGTGCTCCCTGCCTTGGTTGATCCAGCTCAATCAGCCTTCATAAAAGGTAGAAGTATATCTGATAATATCTTGTTGGCTCAAGAGCTTTTTCGAGGTTACTGTCGTGAAACAGGTGTTCCGAAATGTGCTATCAAGATTGACCTTCGCAAGGCGTTTGATTCTATCAATTGGGACTTCATTGTTGTTGCCCTTGTAAAGATACAATTTCCTCCTCAATTTATTGATTGGATATATAAATGCATTTTTACTACAAGGTACTCAGTTAAAGTTAATGGTGTTGTCAGTGGTCTCTTTAAGGGCGCAAAAGGAATCCGTCAAGGAGATCTTATGTCTCCCTACTTGTTCGCTATCTCGATGAATATTCTCTCCTGCATTTTGGCTGTGTTAGGTCCAATAAGATTGTAGAAGGGGGGGGGTTGAATACAATCTATATCATTTTCTCCAAATTTGTCTTCTAAATAAAATTTAATTCAAACAAATTTGTGCGGAATAAAATAACACAAATTTCAAGTTGAATATAACAATATATTAACTTGATGGGTGTTACAAAATCAGTACAAGTGATTATCAAGAAATTAATAACTAATTAGAAAATTCGACATGAACTTTTCTAATTTAGTTAATAAAAATCAAGATATCAAGTCAAGAACTAGGAAACTTAATTCGCTAGTAATAAACAAGTCACAAATAATCAAGTTCCAATGGATAAAATTTTTGTTACAAGGAACTCAAGAATTTATGGCAATTTAATTGAGCTTGAAAGATGAGAGAGATATGATATGTTGGCTTTCTTTCTTTCCTTCTTTTTCTGTCCGTGTATGTCTGTGTGTTGTGTTTTTGTTTCACTGGCTTCTGTCTCTTTTTAAACAAAACATCCAACTGTCATAATGTCCAACATTAACACTATTATGACAGTTCCTTATGACAGTTTCATGAGCCTCTATGACACTTTCCAGGCTGCTATGACAGTTGCTGTGAAGTCCATCATGACAGTTCCATTATGACAGTCAGCATCATGACAGTTCCATTATGACAATCAGCATCATGACGGTTTCCACTATGACAGTCTTCATTACGACAGTTTCAGCTATGACAGTCTTCATTATGACAGTTTCACTGAACTTCACTATGACAGTCTTCATTATGACAGTTTCAACTATGACAGTCTTCATTATGACAGTTTCACTGAACTTCACTATGACAGCCATTATTATGACAGTTTAAGCCATTATGACAGTTTGATAATTACTCTCTATGACAGTTAAACTGTCATAATACAACAGATTTTTATGAATTAATTAACTAAATGATTTTAACAAACCATTTAATTAATTTACTTTCATAATAAATTCTGTTAAGACGACCACTTAATATAATAAATCTTCATCATCAATTCTGTTGACGTTCGATGTACTGTCTGGTTCATGAACGACTAACCTTGATGAATTTTCTTTATTCTTGACATTTAAATATGGTCTTCCTCTTTTCTTCTTTCTCTCTTCAATTTTCTTGTACTGCCTCTATCACTATTGAAATCTCTTGTCACTGCAAATAAAATCCATTTGCATCAATGCTACACCAAGGCTTGATCAGTTGTCTGAATCTTCTATCGGTGTAAAACATCAAAACTATAGATTGACATTCTTCTTTCTTCTAACAGATATAACTATCTGAGATTCCTGTGACAGTTACCATTAATTACTTATTTCAATCTAATTTAAGTTGAGTTGTATCCTCGAAATACAAATAGGCTGAGTCATATGCCTTTCAATCTCCCCCTATTTGTTTGTTAAAAATTAACTCAACTAACTCAACTTAAACTAGTGAAAGATAAAACTGTAATTGCAAAGTAAATAATGAAAAACGGTTCTGGTTTATATTTAACATTTCCAGATTCAAACTTAAAAGATAAATACAAGATAGATGATCCTCTAGACTGATCATATTTCACATTAACCTATCTTGTTCTATTTAAGCTCTAAAGATATAACATGTAGAGCGGTTCTTCACTTCGGACTGTCTTCCCTTCTGAATTCTCCTTCTTCAGGTTCATCTGTGACTTGAAGTTTCTTGTGCAAATCAGAATCAACAAGACGCTCTCTTCTTGATGACAATCCTTGAGGTAAGATTAAAGGAATTCCAAGCTTCTTTCTCAGTTCACCTTGAAATTTCTTGTAATCTTTTATATTCATTTGTGCATAGGATCGAATGTGATCTGCAGCTATTACCTTTTCTTCAGTCAAGAATCCATGATTTCTGAGAGCATATTCAGCATATACCAAGTGTTTTGCATGATGTTCATATAACTCATCTGTCTGAAGATTGATTGAATGAAGTACCTCTCCCTTAAGAAATTTTACTTGTGGAGGATCCTTAATCACTTCTGGTCCAGCTCTTTCAGCAAATTCTTTGAACTTTTCATGTAGCAAAACACCTAGCTCAGACGATGTTCTGACCTTAGGCCTAAGTACCCAAATCTCTGTCAGCGATCTGTCATAAAAGAACTGAATAGATACTCTGAAAGTTCCAACATTATGACAATCCACAAATATTACCAGCTCATCAGATTTGGGATCAAATGCAGTAGTTATCCTGATGACTTCTACCTTTAAGGCCCATATATACATATCATGAATTGGATTTTCCAGTTTGAATTCCTCGAGAATTTCTCCAAGACGACGATCTTCATAATCAGAACTCTGAGGTGAATCAATTGCTTTTTGAGCACGTTCCCATTTGTCACCACTCTTGAGTCTGATATACATCTTTCTTGCTTCAAGCTTCTGAGCATGTTGCATTTGAAGAGCTTCCTTTTCAGCCTTTTGAAGCCTTTCATTATGAGCTATCTGTTCTAGTGTCTTTTTGAGTCTTTCATCTCTCATAGACAGATTAGCTTCATTCTGTTCAAGTTCTTGATTGGCTTCAAAATCCATTCTTTGGAGTTCAGCAGGATCAGGAACTACAATCTCTTCATCATCCCAAAAACTGAGATCTGGTTCCCCAAATTCTTCTCTATCATCAGAAAACTGCAGGTCAGCAAAAATATCAAGGTTATCAGGTTCACCTGTATAGTAATGACCTTCTGCAGTGTCATCTTCCTGTGCTGCTTGAGTTTTCTTCCCTTTGCCTTCAACTTGTTTATCAGATTTTGATTTACTTGCACTTGCACTTACTCCCCCTCTAGATTTCTCCCCCTTAGTTGAGGAATCCTCTACAGTTCTTTGACTTGGGTCATCTGCACCATCATCTTCAAAGAATTTCACCTCTTCTGCTGTAGGAGAGTGAGTTCTGCTAATGATATTATACAAATGTCTCAACCCTTTTGCTTGATAAGCATTTTGCCTTTCAATTTGACTAAGTCGATGTCCAGTGGATAAGTGATTCTCATTTACTTCTTTCTGAAGATCTTCCATTTGATTCGATATTGAAGTGATAATGAGATCCTGAGCCACTGTGACATCTCCAGAGTCTATTACTACTTGATGTTGAGAGAGTTGGAGTGCGTTGATCTTGTTGTTGAAGATAGTATTCATGTTCTCCATGTTGTGCCTTAGGTCTTTCTTTTCAACTTCGGATTGAGCAAGTCTTTGCTTCATTTGATCCAATTCTGCCATGAGAGAAAGAGTATTTGTGTCATTGTGTGCGCTCACCTCACTAGCTCTCTGAGTATCACTCATCTCACGTGCATGTGTTTCACTCAGTTTAGAGGTAGTCCTTACATCACTCCTCTCATGTTCCAAAGCTGCTTCCATTGTACCTGCATGAGAGATCACCCTAGCCTTCTCTTGGAAGGTCAGTGGTGGTGCAATGGGAGTTCACAAATCCCTAACCACAGTCATTTCTGTCATATCAGTTGGAATTGAGGTCTGAATTGCTTCAGTGACCAAAAGACTGAGTTTCCTTCCACCTTCTCCAGTTGAAACTGCGAGTGGAAAATCCCTTGAGGGAGCCAAGAATGTTCCTCCTGGGAGGGGAGATGATGATTCTATTATCAGTGGCTCAGAATCAAGATTTCCCTCATTAGCCTGTGAAGGCTCCTCTACCGTGACTATGGTAGGCACTGTTTCAGTTCCTATGTGCTCTCCTTGCTGAGTGTCCCTATCTTCATTCATTTCTACATGTTCTCCCATTGTTAGTAATAACAGTGGGGTTATGCTTGACATGTTACAGGATGCCATGGCCGACTGGCGAAATTCAATGGACTCATCCTGTTGAGAGAATGGTTCCAGTAACTGTTCATTTGCCATATCAAAGTCTATATCCTGTTGGGAGGATATGGGTGAGCTTACAGTTGCCTCAGGTTCATTTCTACTCTTCTTTAGTAGAGGCAGAGCTGTGGGTTCACTCACTTCATCACTACTTCTAGCGCTTCTTTTAGGCTGCAATTTCCTTCTGTATTGGTAGAATTTAGTTGTTTTTGACTCAGTGTTTGGCTTTTCGACCTGGGATAGAGATTGTGGTGCTACAATCCCTTGGTCAGTCCTAACAACCACTTGGGTTCCAGAAGTAGATTGAGATACAGAAGTAGTTTCAGAGTTAGGAGGCAATACCTGTTCAGTAGCAACTGCAGAAGTGTCTTCAGTAGAAGGTTGATTAACTTGAAGTACATTTTCAGGTTCAGAATCAGGTGCAGCTACTTGTTCTTGTTGAGCAAGATTTATTTCAGGTTGCTCAATAACCGGTACAGGTTGCTCAAGAATCAGTGGTTCGGGAGCTTGTTCAGGTTGCTCAAGAGCAAGTACATGTGGCTCTGGATCAGGTACTGGTTCAGATTGCACATTAAGTGGCATAGGCATAACATTTGGCAAGTTTATGAAGTTGTCCATGTATGGTGTTATGACTATTGGTATTTGTGTGTAGGCTTGTGATGTGTCCAACCTGGCGTAAAGAACTGTGCTTGGTTTGACATAAGGTTGTTTTCGATCATTAAGAAACATTCTCTACAGCTCAGGTGAAACAAGATGATTAAAAATCAAAGACAAAAACCGAGGGTAATGACAACTTACCTTAGTTCCTGCATCAAATTCTGTCTTTGCCTTGGTTATTCGATGCAATAAAACACTAAAGAGAATTTCCCCAAAGTTGATTCTTCGATTGTGAGCAATTGCAAAACCAATATCCTGCAACATAGTAGTTATAACACTATTGTTGCTCTTTGTTGAGTTGGCAAACACCTTTGCAATCGTGTCAAAGAAAACATTCCATTCTTGAACTAGAAACTTCTTGTTAACAGTTTTAAGAATTACCTCCCCTTGATAGTTAATATTATTGAAAAACTGTATCAACTCATCATTAGAAGGTAAATCCACAAAGTTATCTGTTGGAAGTTGTAAAGCAGCATTGATCACTGATTCGTCCACTGTGAATTCTTGATCATTGTGAAAGAAGGAAAATGACTTTTTATTCGCAGCTACGACAGCAGTAGTACAAATTGCCCATAGGGGACCGAATTTCAATTCAGGATTTGCAGTCATGGCACCATGACAATTAGAATTGTCATTCAAAAATCTAATCCATGGTTTGAATCGTTCAACCGGACAATCTTCGGGATTAAAGTAGCCAACAAAATTATGCTTAACGAGTATGAAATTGTTGTAAGCATTAGCCATTTTAGTACAGATTTTAAACTCCTGACAAACTCAGATTTTAACAAAATAATAAATAAAACTGAATTATTTCGAATTAAAAATTAATTAAAAATTCAAAATTGTTCAATGTTGTTCAAAAATTCTGAGAAATTCAGGATATGATCGTGATACTCACACAAACAACAAGGTATTTTTATGTATCGCTGAGAGACTTGGTGACTAAACACGTAAGTAAAAATCAAGTTATGACAGTTTGTTATGACACTTATGAATATATACAAGGTCTCGTTATGACACTTTGTAAACAGAGTGTCATAATGCAATTAACTTGATTATTACACTTAGCATATAAACTATTATGACAGTTTATTATGACACACACCAAATACTGATTATGACACTTAGTATATAAACGATTATGACACACTGAAAATAAAATAAAATCAAAATCAAAACAAAACATAAATAATATACAATATTACAGTCACATTTTAATATGACAGTTTATTATGACACTTAGTAGGAAGTGTCATAATCAACTAAAACTGTCATATTGGATAACACTTCTACAAAACTAAACATAATTCAAAACTGCTACAAATTAATTTACAGAATATTCGAAATATTAATAAAATAATATTTTACAACAAATTATTTATTTACAACAACACAAAAATAAATATAGATTATTCTTTTTACGAAATCAAACAATAATAACAAAAGGACAAACAGTACAAATCAAATAAAATAAAATAACATACTAAATATTTACATAATTATTTCTGATGAATTAATAAATCTATAAATTTTCTAATAAAATAATTTCCATATAGAAAATTATTCAAAAAGAAACTATAATATATTAAACATCAAAAATAATTAAACTGATTTAAGAATAATAACATTTTCAAGAAAAATAGATTTCTCATAAATTACAGCTTGTAAAATTCGAGAAAAATATTTTTAATGAAAATGAATTACTCTAAAATTACAAGAAGTAATTAGAAATATATAGGGAAGATAATAACAATGATTTAAGAAGAAACAAGCAAAAGTATAAGTTGATAAAATAATTATACAAGTGATTTTAATAACAAATATTAACACGTCAATCACTTGTAAATTATTAAAGATCAAACCTCAGATATTAATCAGTTTAATTACTAGGACTATTTAACATACCCAATTCACCAACAATTCTGGTAAATGTGGATTCGTCAAGAGACTTAGTAAAAATATCTGCTGTTTGTTCTTCTGTGGGTACAAAAAGTAACTCCACAGTACCATTCATGACATGCTCTCGAATAAAATGATACCTGATGTCAATGTGCTTTGTTCTCGTATGCTGCACAGGATTGTTGGAGATTGCTATGGCACTTGTATTATCACACAGGATAGGAATCTTGTCAAGTACAAAGCCATAATCCCGTAGCTGATTTCTGATCCACAAGATCTGAGCGCAACAGCTTCCGGCAGCTATGTATTTAGCTTTTGCTGTAGAGTTGGAAACTTTTTGATGTTTCTTACTGTACCAGGAAACCAACCTGCCACCTAGGAATTGACAACTCCCAGAGGTGCTCTTTCTATCTACAACACTTCCTGCATAGTCTGAATCTGTATATCCAACAAGATTAAAACCAGATTCTTTATGGTACCAAATTCCTAAATTTGGAGAACCCTTAAGATATCTCAAGATTCGTTTAACAGCAATGAGATTCACATCTCTAGGATCCGCTTGGAACCTTGCACACAAGCATGTAGCATGCATAATATCAGGTCTACTTGCAGTAAGGTAAAGTAATGAGCCTATCATACCTCTGTAGCTTGTGATATCTACCTTAGCAGAATTTTCACATGCTCCAAATTTAACAGCAGTAGATGATGGTGTTCTTGCTGAAGATGAGTCCTCCATTTGATACTTCTTTAGAAGCTCTTTGACATACTTGGATTGACAGATAAATATTCCATCTGTCCTTTGACTTATTTGCAATCCAAGAAAGAACTTCAGCTCACCCATCATGCTCATTTCAAATTTACTCTGCATTAACTTAACAAATTTCTTGCACAACAGATCATTAGTAGACCCAAATATTATATCATCCACATAGACTTGGACGAGAATTGTATCATTCTTATGTTTCTTTGTGAGGAGAGTTTTGTCTATGACACCTCTAACAAAACCATTTTCAATTAAAAATTCAGAGAGAGTGTCATACCATTTCCTTGGTGCTTGCTTAAGACCATAGACAGCCTTGAAAAGGAAGTAGACATAGTCAATTAAATCTGGATCTTCAAAGCCAGGGGCTGTTCTACATAAACCTCTTCATCTAGCTTGCCATTCAAGAAAGCACTCTTGACATCCATTTGATAAACTTTAAAGTTTGAAAATGCTGCGAATGCCAAGAATATTCTTATGGCCTCAAGTCTAGCCACTGGAGCATAGGTCTCATCATAATCAATGCCTTCAGATTCGGAGTAACCCTTTGCTACCAGTCTTGCTTTATTTCTCGTCACTGTGCCATCTTCATTAAGTTTGTTTCTGAATACCCACCTAGTGCCAACCACTGGTCTATCTGTAGGTCTGGGTACCAGCTTCCAAACTTCTTGTTGTTTAAATTGATTGAGTTCATCTTGCATAGCAATCACCCAATCAGGATCAGAAAGAGCTTCTTCAGTTTTCTTAGGTTCCATTTCAGACAGAAACCCTGAATAATTACATTGATTCTGAAAAGCTCTTCTAGTCTTCACACCAACAACTGGATCACCAATGATTAGCTCAAAAGGATGAGCTCTATTCCAAACAGTCTGTCTGGGAAGATTAGATCTTGATGATTCGCCTTGATCTTCATTGTGATGTTGTGTGTGACCAGTTGACCCTTCATTTTCTCCCCCTGAGTTATTTCCAGGTTGACTAGATGATGATTGTTTAGAAGAGTCAGGGGAATTTTGACTACTATCAATGTTTTCATCGTCATTACCCTGATCATCATTGTTGTCATTAGCATCAGCAAAAATCTCAGGTGCATTGTCATCATCTGAATCTGTATCTATCATGTCATCGAAAGATAACTTCTCAGATGGATTCTCAGTTTGGATACTAGGGAGTTTAGTGTCATCAAATGTTACATTGACACTTTCCATCATCTTCTGTTCATCAATCACATACACCCTGTATGCTCTCATTGAATAACCAATAAAAATTGCTTCAAATGCTTTGGTATCGAATTTACCACCTTGATCATCACCTTCTTTAAGCACAAAGCACTTTGCCCCAAATACATGAAAGTATTTGAGTGATGGTTTCTTATCAGCCATAATTTCATAGGGTGTCTTCATTTGATCTTTAATGATTAGAGTTCGATTCTGGGTATAGCACGCAGTATTGATAGCTTCAGCCCAAAAGTACAATGGAAGCCTTGATTCACTTAACATAGTACGTGCAGCTTCAATCAAGGTTCTATTCTTTCTTTCCACTACCCCATTTTGCTGAGGAGTTCTTGGAGCTGAGTATTGTCTGGTTATACCCTTCTCAGTGCAGAAGTCATTTAGAACTGCATTCTTGAATTCAGTTCCATTGTCTGATCTTATAGCTTTCACTGGATACGTAGAATCTCGCTCAATTAATTTAATGTGATCAATCACCAATTGTGGAGTCTCATCTTTAGAATTCAAAAACTAGACCCATGTGTATTTTGAAAAATCATCAACAATCACTAGAGCATATCTCTTCCTTGACATAGACATCACATTAACTGGACCAAACAAATCCATATGAAGTAATTGTAATGGTTCAGTTATTGAAGATGTGTCAGTGCTCCTGTGACTTGCCCTTTTTAGCTTTCCTTTTTGACATGCATCACAAAGTCCTTCTTGAGTGAATTCCATTGAAGGCAAACCTCTCACCAACTCTCTTTTAACCAGAGAATTCATTGTCTTAAAATTAAGATGAGAAAGTTTCTTGTGCCATAGCCAACTCTCATCATTAGATGCTTTAGTGTAGAAGCAAGTGATTTCTTCAGTGCTTCCTGAGTTCATATTGGCTACGTACAGATTGCCTTTTCTAACTCCTGTCAATTGTGGCTTTTCATGTCTCTTGTGTGAAATTAGACAATTCTTCTTGTTGAAATGAACTTCATAACCTTTGTCACAGAATTGACTGACACTGAGCAAATTGTGCTCAAGTCCTTTCACAAAAGAGACTTCATCAATGATAACATTTCCAGCTTCAAGTCTGCCATATCCATCAGTTCTACATTTGCTATTATCTCCAAAGGTAACTACTGGGCCGGCCTTCTCCACCACATTTGTCAGCAGGGTTCTGTCACCAGTCATATGCCTCTAATATCCACTGTCCAAGATCCAGGTCACTCGTTCAACCTGCTCAACACCCTGCAATGACAAACGGAATAAACCTTCTTCGGAACCCAAATTTGATTGGGTCCAGAGTACTTAAAGAATTGGCCTTTGTTAGGCAAAACAACATTCTTTACTTTAACAACAGCTTTACCATTATTCAACAAACATTTCACTTTATAAACAGATTTGACAAACTTCTGTTTTATTCTAGGTATCCACGTTTCTTTAGCGGCAATAATACTTGTTTCATTGACTGGACATTTGACCTTGTAAATAGCCTTAGTAGAACTTTGTTTAGGCTTAGGTACAAATGTATCTCTCCTAACATAAGGAGGACTAGCAGTCATTGATCTGACATTTTTGTTTCTGTTCATATGTTGTCGAGGGGCAGTCTTATCAGCACATGCATGATTACCAGAGAAGTAAGCAGACATGATATTAAAAGCACAAGACATACAATTGACAACACCACATGCATTATGAGAAGAATCAATAATAGGCATGGCATGCATGTCAGACTTGTTATTGTTCTTTTTCAACTTATTGTCACTTAACCCTGTTTGAGAAGAACTAGTTAATTCAACAACCTTAACTTGTTCCTCAGCAGATTTGTCATTATCAAGGACTATGCAATTAGCACTGTCCTCATTTTTCATTTCTTCCTGAATGACAATAGAAAGCATATTTGGTGGTTCAGCAACAGACTTTTTAAACATTGGTTTTTCAACATTCTTGAGTACGTGTGGTATACCTCTTTCCTTAGCAAGAATAGGATTAGCAGAATGATTGCCCAAAGAACCAACAGCTTCTTTGTATTCAAACCCTATTCCTACAGTTCGTTCTACCGCTTGTTTGTTGAAAAACTCTTTAGAAACTTTAACAGAATTATAACAAGCTCTAATCTGTGTTTCAAGTTCTTTAATCCTGATGTCTTGATCAGCAATCCTATCAACTTGTTTTACCATGTATTCTCCTAACGACTTATCTCTGTAGTTAAGTCGAGCTATTTCTTCTGTGTGCTGATCTTGATTAATATCCACCTTTTTCAATTCTAACAGTTCATTTTCAAGTTTAGTGTTTACAAGACTTATTCTATCGTATCCTTTTTGTGCATTAGTCAAGCAATTACGTAAACTATGAATTAACTCAGCATCGGTTAGAATTACAGGTGTGGTGTAATAAGTTGATGTATCAGCATTTGCCACCAGCGCAAAGTTTCCATATTCTTCATCTTCGCTATCTGTGTCATCCCAGCTTTTACCAGCAGCTACATAAGCTCTTCCACTCTTCTTCTTTTCAGAAGCATAATCTTTCTTCTGTGCTTGCTTGGGTTTCTGACACTCAGTAGCAAAGTGTCCCAACTCATTACAGTTGAAACAACGGATCTTGCTTCTGTCAACAGTTCCAGTTTTGTAACCTCCCCTGTTACTAGAGGATGAAGAACCTCCTCTCTGAAATCTGTTATTTGACTTAAACCTGAACTATGGATTTCTTCTGAATCTGAAGTTACTAAATTGTCTCACCATCATCGCCATAGATTCATCTTCCAATTGATACAGCTCTTCAAGTGAATAAAATTCTCCACCATCCTGAGTAGCTGGTGTTTGGCCATGTTCCACTTCAGTTTGTTCCTTTTTGAAGCTGTTAGGTTGAACAACTTTAGCTTCCATTTCCTTAGGAACCTCAACTACTAGAGCTGTAGAAGAATTTGCCATTCTGCCTTTGCCAGAGAATTCCTTCTGCTGTACTTGTTCTAATTCATATGTTTTCAGAACACCAAACAGCCTTTCAAGAGCAATCTTAGTTAAATCTCTAGATTCTCTGATGGCGGTGATTCTATGCTCTAAGTGAGTAGGCATAGTCAGTAAAAACTTCATGTTGATCTCCTTTTGGGTATATTCATATATTGCTTGCCATGAACTTGCAAGTTGTTGATTATTTTGTTATACCTTTCGAACACTTCCTGAATGCCTTCATTAGGGCCAGCTCTAAAGTGTTCATATTCAGAGGTCAAAATTTGAAGCCTATTTTCCCTGACTTCATCAGTCCCTTCATTAATGATCTCAATAGTTTCCCAGATGTGCTTAGCAGTTTTACAATTCCTTACATGGCTATACATTACAGCATCTAGGGAATCTAATAGAATGAGTCTCAAATTTTTATCCAGTCCAGCTTCCTCTTTTTCTTCAGCGGTAAAGTTCTTAGGGTCCTTTGGATAGGATTTTGCAGGTATTGTTACAACTCCATTTTTAACCGTTTCAGCATCATGTTGGATAGGAATTATTGGTCCATTTTTCAAAACCCACAAGAATCTTGGATTTGCTACATCAAGAAATAACTCCATTTTGTTTTTCCACATGTCATAGTTATCTTTATTAAAGATAGGAATTTTAACATTGCCTTTGGCTGACATGATGAATTTTTAAGAGAGTTAAAAATTCGAGCTTGATTTTTGATTGAGTAAAAATAGGATCTTGATTTGTATATCAATCAAGCGGCTCTGATGCCAATTGTTAGGTCCAATGAGATTGTAGAAGGGGGGGTTGAATACAATCTATATCATTTTCTCCAAATTTGTCTTCTAAATAAAATTTAATTCAAACAAATTTGTGCGGAATAAAATAACACAAATTTCAAGTTGAATATAACAATATATTAACTTGATGGGTGTTACAAAATCAGTACAAGTGATTATCAAGAAATTAATAACTAATTAGAAAATTCGACATGAACTTTTCTAATTTAGTTAATAAAAATCAAGATATCAAGTCAAGAACTAGGAAACTTAATTCGCTAGTAATACACAAGTCACAAATAATCAAGTTCCAATGGATACAATTTTTGTTACAAGGAACTCAAGAATTTATGGCAATTTAATTAAGCTTGAAAGATGAGAGAGATATGATATGTTGGATTTCTTTCTTTCCTTCTTTTTCTGTCCGTGTATGTCTGTGTGTTGTGTTTTTGTTTCACTGGCTTCTGTCTCTTTTTAAACAAAACATCCAACTGTCATAATGTCCAACATTAACACTATTATGACAGTTCCTTATGACAGTTTCATGAGCCTCTATGACACTTTCCAGGCTGCTATGACAGTTGCTGTGAAGTCCATCATGACAGTTCCATTATGATAGTCAGCATCATGACAGTTCCATTATGGCAATCAGCATCATGACATTTTCCACTATGACAGTCTTCATTATGACAGTTTCACTGAACTTCACTATGACAGTTTTCATTATGACAGTTTCAGCTATGACAGTCTTCATTATGACAGTTTCACTGAACTTCACTATGACAGCCATTATTATGACAGTTTAAGCCATTATGACATTTTGATAATTACTCTCTCTATGACAGTAAAACTGTCATAATACAACAGATTTTTATGAATTAATTAACTAAATGATTTTAACAAACCATTTAATTAATTTACTTTCATAATAAATTCTGTTAAGACGACCACTTAATATAATAAATCTTCATCATCAATTCTGTTGACGTTCGATGTACTGTCTGGTTCATGAACGACTAACCTTGATGAATTTTCTTTATTCTTGACATTTAAATATGGTCTTCCTCTTTTCTTCTTTCTCTCTTCAATTTTCTTGTACTGCCTCTATCACTATTGAAATCTCTTGTCACTGCAAATAAAATCCATTTGCATCAATGCTACACCAAGGCTTGATCAGTTGTCTGAATCTTCTATCGGTGTAAAACATCAAAACTATAGATTGACATTCTTCTTTCTTCTAACAGATATAACTATCTGAGATTCCTGTGACAGTTACCATTAAATACTTATTTCAATCTAATTTAAGTTGAGTTGTATCCTCGAAATACAAATAGGCTGAGTCATATGCCTTTCAGGCTGCTAAACCAAGCGACTACATACACCACTGGAAATGTAAAAAGTTTGGGATCACGCACCTGTTATTTGCAGATGATGTCTTACTATTTTCAAGAGGTGACAAAAACTCTTTAACTCACATAATGAGCACTCTGGCCAAATTTTCTACTTTGAGTGGCCTCCACCCGAGAAATACAAAGTCCTCTATTTTCTTTTGCAACTGAGATGACAGTTCGTAGGAATGGTTTGATAGAGAGTTCAGTATCCCTCATGGAACTCTCCCGGTTAAGTTTCTTGGAGTGCCTCTTATTTCAGCTCAGTTGAGTATAAATGATTGCATGCCCCTTATTGATAAAATTACAGCTCGTATCTCTAGTTGGACTTCTTTGTTTCTCTCCCTTGCAGGAAGGGCGCAGCTCATTTGTGCAGTTCTGTTTTCTATGCAGTCTTTCTGGACTAATCATTTTATGCTTCCAGTCACTGTTCATAATATTTTGCAGAAATATTTCACTCAGTTTCTTTGGAAAGGATCCATTACCAATAAAGGGGGTGCTAAGGTTAGTTGGTTGAATTTATGCTTGCCTAAAGAAGAGGGAGGTCTCAACATCAAAAATCCCAAGGAATGGAATAAGTCCCAAATTCTCTTTCACTTGTGCAAAATTGTTGGCAAATCTGACTCTCTTTGGCCTCGGTGGGTTAATGCAATAGCTCTTAAATGTAATAATTCCTGGACTATGGACATTCCTACAGATTGTTCGTGGATTTGGAGACGTGTGTTGCAACTGAGGACCTTGGCTCGTCAATTTTTGTCATACAAAATTAGGAATGGTCGAAGCATCTCTTTATGGTTTGATCCTTGGTGGAACTCTTCTTCTTTAGCTGCTACTAATCAAGATCCTATCATCTCTCGGGCTGGGTCTCGTCGTGATGCTTTGGTTTCTGATCTTATATCTTCTGGAAATTGGATTTTACTTAACATTAATCACAGGCGACATCACACCTCCACCATTCTTCTGCAATGGCTGGGTAGTTTCTCCTGCATTGATTTTGATCTCACAAAAATAGATGTAATCCTCTGGAATAATAGGCCCCTGAACAAGATAAAAATCTGGCACAGTATGGATGCAGTGAGATTTAGACTTCCGGAGGTGCCATGGTGCAATGCAGTTTGGCACAAGCTTCAAATCACTAGGTATGCTCATCACCAATGGCTAGTTTGTCATGGGAGAATTAATACTTTTCACCATCTAAGAACTTTTGGCTTGGAGGTCTTGGATTTTTGTATCCTTTGCCCTGGCGGAAATGAAACCATTGACCATCTTTTCCTTAGCATGTTTTTGCTAAACCAGCTGGCCTCTACTCTTTGAATCAATTGGCATGCTAATACATGGGAAAGTTTAATCATGCGTTGGTTGCAGGTATCGGACCCGATTTTGAGACAGTTGGCTCTCCTTGGTCTGCAAATTTTTTAGTACCACATTTGGCGTGAGAGAAATTTTAGAACCCACAACAAAGGTCACCTAATCCCAGTAAAGTTGTTCGAAGGCATCATCGTTGACATTAAAGCTAGGCTTGCATCTTCTATGTGGTTTCAAAACTTTTGGCATGTAACCTAATTTGGATTAGGGCTTGTCTAGCCTTCTTGTTTTCTATCTTCAAACTATTATAGCTTGACTATAGATTTTCCCATCTAGGGCCTGTCCTAGAGCAAGTGTTTATTCCTGTTCTTTTTTCTTTTTCTTTTAATGATATTCAATTTAGCAAAAAAAAAAAAGAAATTGGAGTAAAGTTAGAGGATGCAAAATGCAATTAACTCTTTAATATATATCATATTGATAATTCTAAACATAAGCATAACAAATATTTAAAAAATATTATTAATAAAAATTAAACTTACATAAATATGAAACACACCAAATTTAATTAAAATTACATAAAATATGAAACATACCAAATTTAAGAATTACTAAACAAAATCATTATTTCAAAAAAAGCTTTAAAATACTAATCTATACTATACTATTATTAGCAAACTAGGGTATATTTGGTTGGTTGTTAGTTTGGTCACTTCATTTGGTACACTCAATAACAACCGTTAGATTTTAAGATAAATAAATGAGAACCGTTGGATCTAATGCTAAAAGAATATTCGTTTTCTAATATTTAAAATACTTTTGTAGTTTCCAAGTTCGAATCCCACAAAAACATATCTCTATTAAACATATATATATATAATTTTATAAACTACTCTAACGAGGTTAAGAATCAATTCCCGTAAACAACATATTATTAATTAAAACACTGTCCTTAAAAATACTATCAAATATGTATTATAATATTTTATTATCTTCTATAATTTATTTTCCTCCTAATTTAAAATATATATCTAACGTGAGATTTAAAAAGTTAAAAAAATATTTCAATCATAAAAATATATATACAACTTAATATTTTAACAAAATTTAATTTAAAAAATTTAAAAGCAACCGTACATCATACAGGGGAGTAAATAATATATTAATATTATTTCTTTAAAAAGCTATGTCCTGCTTTTAACAAAGCTTTAAAACAAAAAAAGTGTAGTGTGCAATTTGGTGGGTCTATAAGTAAATAAAATACTAATAAAGGAGACAAACAATCGTTGTTCAATTTAAACAACAATCTTCAACAACTTTGTAAACAACATACTCCTCCAGTGCCAAACAATCCGTCCATGTCAGTCTAACAATTATACGAATCATCGCGTTGTGGATGCTCTAACCCTATTTATATTATTATTAACAAAAATGAAAGATAGTGTGTTACAAATTATGACAAATTTGTAGTATTGAAAATAAAAAAAAAATAATTAAGATATGTAAAATTTGAGTAATGAATGAGGTATGAATATGAATTTAGAAGACATTCAAATTGAACCTAATATTTTAAGGATTCCTTCTGTAGCTAGTTACGGTGTAAATGGATCTGAAATATTCGGTATCTCGGCTTATATCTGATTCGAAAATATGATATAATTTTTTTTTGAATAATTAGGCTTATAGCTAGACCTGGTAAATCGAATAATCGGATCGGTTTTGGATTGGATCCATTTCGGATCGGATTAATTTTTGGTTTTGATATATTGAGATACAATTCGGATCAGATCGGATCTAATTCGGTTCGGATCTAGTATCGATTTTACAAATTTTAATCGATTTCAGTTTGGTTCGGGTCAATTTCAGATTAAAATCGGATAAATTTTGGATTAAGATCAAGTAAAATTCGGTTCGGATCTTTTCGGATTGGATTTTGTCGAATCAAAAAAATTTGGTTTCAATTATGTTGTATTAATTTTGAATTATCATTGAAACTAAATAAATGTCATTAGTAAGTTTGTAGAAGTATAGTTCTAATGCGAAAATAAACTCAATTGAGTAATATAAAACTTGATTGTTTTTTGAGTATTTAATATTTAATATTATTTTTTCTAGTCTCTACTTGGACTAGTAATATAAAATAATATTTTTGTGTATAATATTATAATTTTAACAAAATAATATTTACTATATTATACATTATCCATTTATTTTTAAAATATGAATTATATTCACCTTTATTTTCACTTCTCACAAAATTAAAAATAAATTTTGTTTTTAAAATTTGTCATTATGGAATACACACTATACCATATACAACTTAATAATATATACATGCAATAGATTTTATTTCTTAATGGATTTTATTTCTAATCATTTATATTACTAAATGGATTTTATTTCTTATTCATTTAAAAAAAAGATTTTCAATTAGTTGAGAAATAAACTTGTAGAATAATTTTTTAACTTTTTATTTAATAAAAAAATAATCAAAAATTATTTATTATATCTTTATTTTTTTTGACAAGAATCTTGACGGGATGGGATGATACACATATTAGGAATGTTAAAAACCATTATTTAATAATGAGCCATAGTAATTAATTATTTATTAGTTATTACCTTATTTTATGTAAAAAAAAATATAGTTAATTACAATTCACAAGCATACTAATTAATAAACATGTGTATCCAGGAGATATGAAGATTCAATATGTGTAGATATACAGTATATTTAATATCTATTTTCTAGAATAAATAATATCATTGGTTTTTATTTTCAAAATAAAATATTTACTAAACATGAATACTTTGATATATATATATATATATGATATCTGGAAACATTTTTTCCTAAAATATAGAATATTTTGAGTTATTGAGAGAAATAAAATATAATCCCAATAATATTATTTCATCACATAATTTTTGGTATAGGTGTTTTTAGTTTCCAACTTAGAACGAATATAATACTTTGAGTCATATTCTGTTCGGATAATATTTTTTTTGGATTTGGTCGGTTTTGGATTATTATCGGATCAAGTATTTCGGATTATTATCGGTTAGATATTCGATTCAGGTAATTTTCGGATCAGATGAGATTGGTTTTCGGACAATAATCGAATTTTACTATATCGGATTTTGGTTTTGATCGGATTGTTTTGGATTTGGTTAAATTTTGATTAATCTAAGTCGGATATAAAATCGGATCTCGATTCCATAAATTTTGGATCGGTTCTTCGGATCCAGACCCAATTTGTCAGGTCTACTTATAGCCTTATAATTGAATATCTATTCTAAGAAAATTTTCGGGGTGAGCCGGAGTCGAACCTAGGTCCTGGGACAACAGAGGATAAGCTCTTACCACTTGGATTATACATGATTCGTTTTATAAATGATCTAAACTTGGTGAAAAAATTGAACCCGAATAAAATATGATCTCGGATATAAGCACTCATATACCCGCTCAGATTAAAATGATCCTACCCGAATATGTTTAATGATCCATATTCGGTTAAAACCAGGAATAATATTTTTATTTTATTATATTTCTAACTGAATATCATATTATAATATCTTAATAACGTTTATAAATTTAAATTTTCATAAAATATGGGTTATCCACCCAAGTATTTATCATTAAATACTTAATAGATCAATTATTTAAGTTCTCAATTCGTGATTATTATGTTTTTATGATATTATATTTATTTTAGAATAAATGACTATTTATATATTTCAAATAAAAATGATACATAATGTTAGTGAATTTTATTTTACTCGTATTCGTGGATCATAAGCTACTCGGTTAGAAAAAAAATATATGATACCGGCTCATATTCGATTCAAATCCGAATCTCCGTATTTGGGATCGATTTATATCCAAATAAAATGATCCTGACCTAAATTTGGACACGATAAAAGTATAATGATTCGATACTTCAAGTGTCCGATCCTACCCAAATCATTTTTCAGCCCTAAGCTTAGGGTGCGGTTTAGTTCATGCAGTACACTATATGTTATAAGTTAGGACACAATATATATTTCAGTAAAGTATTGAATAGGATGTATTTCATAGGATGTATTTCAGTGCACAATATTTTTATTATAAAATCATATATTATTTAAAGAAAAAATGACATAATTTTTTGTCATTTCTACAAAATATATAAGAAGTTAATTATGAAAAGAGGTGTTGCATTTGATTCACTCTTATAAAAAATGATATTATGTTCTAAAAAAATTTCTAAATTGTACTAAAATTTTAATTTTAGTGAGTTTTAGGAGAACCTAACCCATGTACCCTATTTCATGTTTAAAATAAAGTTTTTGTTTAACAAATGATAACCAAACTCAATGATGGATCTACAATTTTTGATAGCAACAAAAATGAAATAAACTTATATTCAAATACTAACATACAACTTTAAAATATATTAATGAATTCTTAAATCACCAAGACTTCCAAGCGATGATAAAGTTGTCAATGCAAAATTTTCGAATGTTCACATATCAACGAGAACGGAAGTGATTTCTTTGGTAAATGTTCACATATTCAACAAGCTGAGAGCGAAAGATAAATAGTTACATCTCGGACAACATGTGAAAGTTCACTCGAACTCTGATTAAGATTATATAATGACAACATTGAACAAGTTTTTGGAGGAATCAATCAGCTCAAAAACACAAAAGTCACCTGCAGACAAGTTAGATTCTCGTGCAAACATCGACCAACCGGCATCGAATTTGGCATGTGCCTTGTAAACATGGCACTTGACTGACCAAACTCTTCTGTCCGCAAGTTGAAGGATAACATTACAATGGTCGTCTTTGGTTACATATCTATTTATAAAGCTCTTCGGTAAACACTGCAGAGGCAAGACTCGAAATAAAATTTTGAGACATTACATAACTATTTATGAGCAAATCAAAGTAGTATCATAGTAAATGGTCCAAGAGATAGCTTAAACCGATTAGTTGAGAAGCTTACTACGGATCCACCATACAAGTAAGATGGGCATACTTTAACTCTGAAGAAGGGATTTTTGGATTTGAAAGCATTAACTGATGTATACACTCTAGCTTGCTCTGCATCACTTCTTATCCTCGGTAATCTATTATGTCCACCAACTGATAAAAAACGATATAAGAAAACGCCTTAAATACAACTTCTGGAAAATGTTAACACACACAAACAAGTATGTCAGTTACATCTTCACTGTATGCATTATAGAAAGACTAAGCTAACTCTGAGGAGATCATACCATGCTGTTGCCGAAATTTTGGTCTTTTACGGCATGCATTTATACACAAAGAGCTTCCACTTGTCTTCTTACAAGACTAGGATAAGTTTTAAAGGAATTACTAGCTTAAAAAAGTATTTTAATATAATCTAAAAGCTAGCTTAGATAAATCAAAAGCTCATTATGAAACCACAATGCAGGCAAGATGCACATACTTTGACTGTAACTGATGCACGCAGCCTAGCTTCCTCAGCTTCACCTTTTACCCAGGGTGATCTTTTATTTTCTTCACCTGAAAAAATATGATTTCACAGACTGCATTAGAAAGTGGATCAGGTGAAAAGCACAGCAACTAATATATCCACCAATGTAGTTTACAAAGTTAGAAGTGCATGCTGAAACTTAAATGACAGAAAAAATCTACCAGAACACAAAGTTCTTCATGATTAGAAATGAGGGCAGGTCTTACAGATACAATAATGTTCAGAGCTAGTAACTAACAATTTTTTTCTTTTGCGGCTCGGAATATGACAACCTTGACCAATTTTTTTGAGGGGTCGATCAGCTCAAACACACAAACATCACATACATTCAATGAATTATCTTGTACAAATTTAATCCATCCACGACTGATTCTACACTGGTTGGAATCCAAATTCAAACTACAATAAACTGCCCAAGTTCTTCCTGCAACTTGTAGAATAAGTTTGTCGTTGTTTTTCCAGTTTTTGTAAGCCTCTTCGAATGTCCTAGTTACATACTGCAAAAACAAAGTAATAATCAGTTTCTTATATTTAGAAGCATCTAAAAACTTAAATCGAGAGTAATTGCAAGTACATATCGCAAAGTACTCTGTAACTTATATAAACATATTGTATATTTTTTACTTTATGTAAAACCGTCTAATTTAATTATGAGTAGGGATTGTACAAATTAAAGATTGTTTACCACACTAGGCCTTCTTCTATGTCCAATATGAGATGGTTTCATAGATTGGATGAAAAAGGGGTTCTTAGATTTATAGGCTTCAGCTGAGGCTAGTGCTTGATCACCATTTCCTTTTGCTGCTGCAAAATGAAAATCGAGACAAACCAATATGTCTAAGTAATAGTTTTTCATAGTATACATTTCGAAAAAGACTAACTTGGAGGAAATCATACCTTCTTGTTGTACTTTAGCTTCAATATAGGGAGAGTTTGTTTTCATCTTCTTACAAGGCCTAACCACATCATCAGAACTAGTTGAATCATCAGAACTAGTGGAGTCATCTGAACTAGTTGAGTGATCAGAACTAGTTGAGTCATCGATATCGATAACCCTATTCTTCACATGAGTTATTTTAACAGAATTAAGTTTGTCACTACTAGCTAATGGATAATCTATCTCTGACGAACTTGGGTCAAATATAAGTACTTGAAACTTAGAATCTCCCAGATGTTCGAAAACTAACAAATAACCAACACAAATCGAATAAAACTTTGCGAAATCTGGCCAACCATTTTGCAGCCAAAGCTTGCCTTGGTGTCTTTCTAAATCAATCGACCAAAGTGAACCTCTGGGCGCATTCAAGAAAATACTATCATTCAGATTCTCATCAAAAATCCGTGCCAATTTTCTGGGAATCATCTGCAACAGAAATATAATTCGAAAACTTGACGTATTTATGACAAATAGAAAACAGAATATAAAATACAGATATGTTACAAAAGTTTTATCTTAAAGGGGCATGCTAAAAACTTACAAGTTTAGCATGCGAGTCAATGTCTGAAAGTATAATCTTAAAAAAGCGGATTGGTTTGGCAGGCAAAACAGGACACGGAGAAGAGGCCATGTCAAGCTCAACTGCAGGGTGTGAATGACTATTTGGAAATGTTATGGTTACAAGTTACAACACAAGTATTAGTATTACTACATAGGAGTAATTACTTGTAACGCTCGTCGCAAAGCAGGCTTTACGACTTTCTACTTAATTCCTGCATTAAACATGTAATCCCTCCTCCGTCCCATTTAACATGCATATTGGCAAAAATCAGTTAGAATTTAGAATTTTATTTTCGAGTCTTATCCTTGCTTATTTTCATTAATGTAAAGTTTTAAACTAGCTTATATCCACGGATAATTTTCAATATTTTTTTTGACATATTATTCATATTTTAATATATATTTTTTAATTAGTAAAACAACAAATTACAGAAAATAACAAACCATACTAATACATGTATTCTAATGGATAGTGATTTGATTGTATTTTAAAAATAGATAATAAAAATTTTGAACTATAATATGTTTTTGACCGAAATCGAATATTAAAATTCAAGGAATAATTTATAAAATGATATAAAAGTTTCATAATAATATGTTGTTGATGACATTCGAAACTATGAGTATTTTAAATATTAAAATAGGAATATTTTTTTAACATTACATCCAACCAACACTTCTCATTTATCTTTTTTAAAATCTAATTGTTATTATTTAGTGTATAAAATCGATAACTACCAAATAATCTTATCTTTGGCATAATATTCCATTTTACAAATGTTTTTTGAAAGAAAAACAGATATTGAAAAAAGTTAGTTTAATTGTATTTTTAAAGTCTCATCCTTATTTGATTAATTAATGTAATATTCAGGCGAAGTAAAGTTGCATTGAAAAAAATAAAAAAGAGGGTAAATCTGAATATTTGTTCATACTTTGTAAATTTGCATTAAATTTGCATTGAATGTTAAAACGAACTATTATGAAACAGAAAAATTCTTAAAAAAACATGAATATTTTGGAATGGAGGGAATACAATTTTACGGCTATTCCACTACAATCAATTCAACGAGTCTTACAGGTAAATAAATTAACATGTACCTAACTAAGATCACCGGTTTTACACCTTGGAGAATACATCTACAAAGTTCCCTTAAAATTTGATGATTTGTTTCGAAAAATGACAACGTTCAGCAACTTCTCGGAGAGATTGATCAGCTCAAAAGCACAAACATCACCTGCCTCCAATTGATTCGCTCGTGCAAATCTATTCCAACCACCACTGAACTTGGTACAGTATTTGTAAACAATGCACTTAACTAACCACGATTTTCCATTCGACGTTTGAATGGTAACATTGCAACTGTCCTTGGTTACATGTCTCTTAATAAATTTTGACGGCAAACTCTGCAAGGACAAGAGTCAAGACTTGGTATGAATTTTTGAAACTCTGCATGAGTGCAAATGGCTTCAACAATAAAAATGAGTGGCGTATTTTAGTTTGAAAAAAGTGATGTCTAGAGCCAGTAACTAACATTCAGCTTCTTTGGCTGCTCGAAATATGAAGACCTGGAACAACTTTGTGGAGAAATTGATCAGCTTAAAAGTACAAACATCACCTACAGCCAATTGATTTGCTTCTGCAAATTTATTCCAACAAACAGTACTGAATTTGGAACAGGAATTGTAAACTTTGCACTTAACCAACCACGTTCTTCCATCCGAAATTTGGAGGGTAACAATGCAACTGTCCATAGTTATATATCTCTTCATAAATTTTTGCGGCAAACTCTGCAAGGAGAATAGCCAAGACATTGTATGAATTTGTGAGACTTTGAATAAAATGCACATTTCTTTTTAATTTATGAAGACTACAATTTGGATGAATAATACTATAATAGACTAGTAACAGCCCTTCATATGTACAATATGATCCGAAAGCTAGCTTAGATGAACTGAAAATATTACCAAGGATCCACCAGACAGGGATGGAGGATATTATATGTCTAAAACTTAGCTTTAATAAGATGAACTGAAATGCTTACCAAGTTACCATACAAGGAAGATGGGTATACTTTGACTCTGAAAAAAGGGTATTTGGATGTGAAAGCACTAACTGATGTAAGCCCTCTAGCTTCACTTTTAACCACCCTTGGCAGTATCTTATTTTCTTTGCCTGAAAAAAACCGGCTTTAACCCTTGGCAAACAACATATAGAGCAACAAATCCACCAAAATAATTTGATATCTAAAGAACCTTAAAAAGAAAAAAAAAAGTATGCAAATTGTTTCAGGATTAAAATGAGTAGCGTATTTTAATATAAAAGAAGTGATGTTTAAAGCCAGTAACTAACAGTCTGCCTCTCTTGCTGCACGAAATATGAAGACCTGGAGCAATTTCTTTGCTGTGTCTATCAGTTCAAAAACACAAGCATCACCTACTGTCAGTAAATTGTCTTTTACAAATATGTCCCATCCACTTCTCAGTCTACAACAGCCCAAGTTTTTATCACTAAACACCGGCCAGGTTTTTCCTTCAAATTGAAGAATGACCTGGTCATTGTTCTTCCACATTTGATAAGTCTTTTCAAACCCCTTCCTTAAAACCTGCACAAACAAAAAAACCAACTCTGTATGTATAGATGCATTTTGAAATTAACAAGTAATCAAATTTAAATCTCCTAGCTCTTCGTAATGTTTCATTTAGTGCATATCTCGACTCTCATATTGTTTCATGCAAGTCAATACAACTAAGTTCATAAATAAAACACATGAAATATTATTGACTGGAGATTAGTATTTCTTTTTTTATCATGTGTGTATTGTTTACCATGCCACGCCCTTCACCATCTATGTCTGATTGTTTCATATCAAGGACAAAAAAGGGGTTGTGGGACTTGAAATCTTTAGCTGAGGCAAATGCTGGTACTTTAGATCTGGATTCTGCAATTGCAGATCCACCATCTCCCAAATTCCCAGGAAAATGTCAATCATACAAGTCGAAGTATGTTAGTCTGCTTTGTATCATAATTAAGAAATGAGTATCTTAATTACAAAATGAACAGAATAATATTCAGAGCCAGTAACTAACCATTTGTTTCTTTTGTTGCTCGAAATATAACGACCTGTAGTACTTTTTTAAAGGCGTCAATCAGTTCAAAGACACAAACATCACCAGCAGTCAATGAATTGTCTCGTGCAAATCTGTCCCACCCAAACCTTAGTCTACACCCGTTGCCCTTCATATCGCAATTAACCTGCCAACTTTTTTCTGTAACTTGAAGGTGAACCTGGTCATTGTCCTTCCACTTTTTGTAACTCTCTTCAAATTCCTTCTTTAGAACCTGCCACAAAAAGAGAATGGAATGCAATTTAGAATTGTCAAAATTCAGAAATAAGTTTTCTAACTGTCCCGTGCTCCATAACTCCATATGATTATGAGGAAAGAAGGAATCGAATGAAATTGAAACTTTTTTAAAGACACTTACTCACCATAGCATTCCATTATTATCAAGTTCAAACATATGTAATAGTTTCAATTTTTCTTAAAGCCGACACAAAACACATTCAATATTACAAATTTGGAGATGTATCAATATGTGTTTGATGTTTACCAGGACACGCCCTTTCCCATCAACATATGTTTTTCTCATAACATGGAAGAAAAAGGGGTTATCAGATCTGAAAGCTTCAGCTGAGGCAAGTGCTCTGGCTTCGGCTTCTTTAATTACCGACCCACAATATCCTATTAAAATTTTGTAAGAGAAACCATAATAGAACAAGTTACTTTGCAGTATTGTAAGAAAAGATATACTTAAGGAGAACTATAAATAGAGGAATACATATACCTTTTCCCTGCTGCAATTTTGGCATGGAACATACTCCATCATGGCTAGCATCTATAAGAGTAGGCTTTCCCACTCTCTTTTTGCAAGGCCTAATTAGATCAGAACTAGTTGAAATATCAATTTCAATTGGTCTTTTCCTCACTTGGCTTGATTCCCCGATGTTAAGCTTTGCACTTCTCGATGATGGATACTCTATCTCCGTGGAACTTGGATCGAATACGCGGACTTTAAAATCGCAATTTCCCCGATATTTAAAGACTAACAGATACCCAAAATTTATAGAGTAAAATCTTGCAAATTCCAGCCAACCATCTTGTAGCCAAACATCTCCCTCGTGTCTTTCCAAATTCAGCGGCCAAGCTAAGCCATTTGGAGCCTTCAAGGAAATACGGGAATCTAGATTCTTCCCGTATTTCCTTACAAATTTTCTTGGAATCATCTGTACAGGATGCAAAATAGCACAAATATTTATGCATGAATTACAGTATTATGAAATATGACACCTTGATGGGGTAAGAAATACTTACAAGTTTAGTTTGCGAGTCCGAATCAGAGAGAATGATCTTAAAGAAGTGGTTGGACTTGGCTGGAGAATCAGAACAAGAAGAAGATGGCAATTCATGCTTCATACTGGAGGTTCTTGAGTTAATGAAGAACAAACTTACATATGCTACATATAAAGTACACGTCTACCAAATGTAAAAAGCTTCTGACTTTCTGACCTCTTAATTGGATTCTTTGCATTTTACAAATCTAGAAATCACTGATGGCAGCAGGATTCTAGATTTGGTCCGTAGCAATCATCAGCATTGGTCTTTTTCTTTTCTATTCCTTTCTTTATATAGCCTTTCGTTGGGATTCGTTGGCTAGGTGTCTATAAAGGTGAATAGGGTAGGTGATTGGGTGGTGCTATTAAGCCAGATGTTGCTAAAGATGGAACGGGGTATGACACATGTCCAACGTCCGTTCCTCGGGATTGGTGTCCGTTTGGCCAACCTCTTATCCGTAAGGGTCGCTATGGATGGACATGGTAGGGCGAACATTCGCTTTCGGCTTCGGAACAATCTTCGCTCTGGCCTCGGTCTTGCTTATAGGTAATTTTGTCCATCATTTTCCCACGAGTGATGAGGTTTTCTTCAGGAAATCTCCTTCTCTCCTTACTTGGGCTTGTGTTTGAAGGGAATAGGCCGCGAAGGGAGTTGGGGATGAGCGGTTTTTAAAATAGGAGGAGGGAAAAGTGGTGGTCATTAAACCTATGGTGGGGCCTTTCCCATTATTAAAACTACCTTGAAACTGGCACTCACTCTAACACGATGTCAGTTACCTTTTTACTTTTCAGGGGCACGTGACCTTCATATATAGGTTTTTGCCTCTTCATTTCTCCCTTATTTCATCTTTTCTCAAGACGAGCCATATCGAGGTGAGTTTTGCACGAGAGGCTTTCCAAGGTGTGTTGCTAACAATCGGGGCGTCCGTCTGTTGGAGGCCCACCTTTTTCATGGGCCGGACCGAAGGCCCAACACCATGAATCCGAAGGAAGCCCACTAATATCTAGTCCATCTATCCACAACGGTCATGTGGTTGTGGACACCTCAGGACATGGGACATGGTTCCCCCGTATCACCCACTCTTCGGGTAACCGGCGGAATGAAGGAGATTAAGGTTGATTCAGGTTTGATGTTTTTAATTCAATTACTTACACAAAAATACACAGACTCTCTACGTTCAATATACCTTACAAAAACCGACTGACTTATTCTCACACCGGAGGTGAATCGAGGGGCCAAACCCTCGCATTCTTCTTTATTGCAGGTCCGACCGAATCAGGGCTTGGCAGAAATCAGGTTGTAACATTTGGCGTCGTCTGTGGGAACGTAGAGATATGTTTGTATTGAAATCTACCAGCAATTATGACGAACGAAGATACACCCGTAACCGACAACCTTACCGTGGCCGGAGGCATCCGTACTCCTCCTGTCATTCCGAGGTTGTTGAACTTTGATGAAGAAGGGCTTGTACCGACTCCCGAAGAGCAAAAACTGTTGTTGTTAAAGTGGAGGGAGGATCAAAAGGCGAAGGAAAAACAAAAGAAAAAGGAGCAAGAGTGGAATAGCCGGTATGCAGAGAGGTTGGCCAAATAGAGGGAGGCCGATCGTTTGAGGCTACAATCTATAAAGCTCGAAAGAGAGGAAATAGAACTCCAGGAGAAATTTCTTCATGAAGCCCTGGAGGATGAAGAACCCGAGCCCCGAAGAGAGAAGAGGGGCAGAGACGATGAAGACGAGTCAGAGGACTCTGAATCGTACTCAAGAAGTAGATCCCGATCGAAGGTGGTCTATACCTCCGATTCGGAAGAAAAAGGTCCTCACACTGATGACAGAATTCGAAGAATTGAGAAAGCTATGTTTGGGGAGAGAAGGGTCAGTCACGAACCAGTGGTGACCGTAGAGATTGAACAATATCTAACACCCCCTGGAAGGCAGTTCCCGAAAATGCACGAGTTTAATGGGAAGGGTGATCCCGAAGACCATTGTGAGAAATATGAATCTCTCATGACTGGTATGGGACACTGCGACCTGATGTTGTGCAAGATGTTTAAGACATATCTGAAGGGGCTAGCGTCCATGTGGTACCATTCGCTAAGGCCTAGGTCGATCGGCTCGTACGAGCAGATCAGAAAGAAATTCTTGAGGCACTATTCTCATTTGTGCCGAAGAGAGAAGGATACCGAGGTTCTGATCCACTGTAGATAGAGGTCGAATGAAGAAATTGGCGAGTATCTGGCTAGGTTTAAGGAAAAAGCTGGAATGGTGACCAACCTGGACAAGGTCAAAGCTGCTGGATTCCTCTCTGCCGGACTCGACCCCATTAAAGGTAAGAAGCTTCAATCTTCTCTTTACAATATGCCACCAAAGTCTTTAAATGATATATATCTGCGGGGGGAGGCTATTAGAAGGAAGATGGAATCTATTAGGGGGTATAAGGATAATAAGAAAAGTGATAGAGATGATAGAAGGGATGACAGAAGGGGTCGTGGTGATGTCAAGAGTAGATTGAATGACACAAGGCCTGATAAGGGGCTGAGTGAAGGCGAGATAGAGATAGCATAGTGTTTACACCAATGAACACCCCTATCTCGAAGATTCTCCATGAGATAAAGGGCAAGCCTAGGTTCGTCCGATTGGCCAGGCTAAAGACCCTTGAACACAAGAGGAATGAGAACAAGTATTGTGATTACCATCGAGATAAGGACACAACACGGATGAATGTTACCATCTGAAGAAGTTGATTGAGGGATGATCAGGGATGGAGAATTGACCCAGTTTGTGGGGGACTTGAGGGACAAGCTCGAGTCTAAGGAGAAAAAGAAGGAGGCCGAGGTTTCAGAGAAATACCGAGGCGAAGTTAGGACAATATCCGAAGGAACTATACTTGATCGGGACAGCAAGACAACCCGGAAGAAGTACGCCAGGCAAATCTACAGCCACTACCAGTCAAGTGCGGCAAAGCAACCGTTACCTATCTCTTTCACAAAGGATGATTTTGAAGATGTGATACGGCCGCACGAAGACCCACTTGTTATAAACCTAGTGATTGGGGAAAATAAGATTTGGAAAGTGTTGGTCGATGAAGGAAGTTCGGTCAACATTCTGTATCACCGGACTTATTGCAAGATGAATTTAGGAGGCGAACAACTGGAGCCCTGCCATGAGGCACCAATGTATGGCTTCGGTAATTTGCTCGTACCGATCGAAGGGACTATCACCTTGTCTGTTTTGTTAGGAAAAGCACCATATACTGTGGCGAAGGAGGAAAAGTTCAATGTGGTTTGGGTTGATAGCCCGTACAACGGGATTCTGGGGAGACCGGCCTTATCTTTGTTCAAGGCTGTATCCTCCATTCCTCACCTGAAGCTGAAGTTCCCTACCGAACATGGAGTCAGAGAAATGAGGGGCGATCAGAAAGCCACCCGAATCATCATGCTAGAAGATTTAGAAAAAGACAAGGATGTAGAGATGGCCGAAGCTGGTAAGAGAAAGAGAGACGGAAGTGAGGCTGGGGGCAGCCATCAACTATTGAACATCGAGTTGGAAAAGTTTGGGCCCGATTTGTCTAGCCCAATTGCAGAATTTGCCGCAGAAACATAGGAGGTTGAGTTATACGTGGGTCAGTTGATGGCTTAACAAAGTATCTCCACAGCCACCCAACCATTACTTCGGTGCCCTGACCCCGAAGAACAAAGACTTACACTGGAGATAGTTTACGAAGCCATTTGCGAAGAGCATTTAGCAGGACGATCACTTGCCTTCAAAATCTTAAGGCAAGGATTCTTTTGGCTGACCTTAAGGGAAGACGCCACTGAGTATGCCAAGAAGTGTAAGCAGTGCCAACTTTTTAGTACTGTGCCAAAACAACCGCCTGAAGAGATGACTTCAGTACTCAGTCCTATCCCTTTCGCCATGTGGGCAGTGGACATTGTGGGCATTCTGCAAACTAGCATGAAGCAAGCTAAGTACTGCATAGTCGCCATTGACTACATGACTAAATGGGTGGAGGTTAGGCCACTTTCGGCCATCACAGAAAAAGCGGCGAAAAACTTTATGTTGGAATAGGTGATCTTAAGGTTTGGGATCCCGATGGTGTGTGTTTCGGACAACGGGACCCAATTCATTGGAAGCAAATTCAGGAAGTTCTTAGCCAAATTCAGAATCCAGCAGAAGTTTAGTTCAGTCGATCACTGATAGAGTATATTTTATATATATTTTATAGGATTTTATTCCCACATTTACGGTGCTTTTGCGCATAATCGTATCGATTTAATTAGTTTTTGAGGAGTTTGTTGCAGGAAAAAAATAATTGCCAAGTTGAAAGAAATCCAGCATTATTCAATGATTTGCGAAGGTTTTTAGCACAAAGGAAATATTTTGTGAAAGTACAAAAAGAAATGGTGAAAAGAGCAAGGGCAGCAAATTACAGGGACTCAGAGGTGCTATAGCGCGATTCACAACGCAGCAGCGCTACTTGAGTTGGCGTTTTAGAGTTTTCAGCAAGTAATTCCAGGGGATCCAAGGCGCAACAGCGCCATAGGAGGCGCAGGAGCGCGACACGCAAGTGGAGTAGGCGCAACAGTGCCATAGGGAAGAGCAGCTGCGCATACCTGTACGGCGGCGCCTATTTTGAGCACTACAGTGCTACACGCGTTCTGTAGATGCGCAACAGCGCTTGTTTCAGGGCAACATCGCCTGCTAGCTCCTGTGTTTGTGCGGAAAATTTAGGAAAAAAATAGATTAATTCTATTTCCTATTTAGACTATAATTCCACTTATTATTATTAGTTGGGCTCTTTTTATTTGGGCAATAACTTAAGTCAATAAGGACTTTGTAAACACCTCTATATAAACACTTCTAGGGATACATTGTAGGGGATCTTTTATCTATCTTTTTACATACGTTCTTCATATTTGATAAAGCAAGGGTTTTATTTTCTTCTCCATCTTTGCAAGCTCAATTCAATTCTAGTTTTAATTGTTCTTCATTATTCAAAGATTTAAGGTATTTTCTTATCTTCTCCTTATTAATTACATGTTCATTATGGCTTTCTTCTTTATTATTGTTATTTTTAATCCTAGAATGAGTGAGTAGTTTAATTCTAGGGTATCAAGGGGAGCCATGTTTGCACCATGATTTGAGTTTAATTTGATTAGTAGATTGATGGGTAAAGGGTAATTCTGATTGATATATTCTAATTCTTAATTTGTGTAATTGCGCAATATCACAGATTAATTGATTGCAATAGGAGTAATAGATCGAAAGATTTTACTACTAGAGGCTTACATACAATTAGCGGAATTGAAGGTGATTGTGAAAGCATCATTAGATATTCTGAGAGTGTTAATGCTTGGAAAAGATTAACCATTGCTTTAATTACTTAACCCCATTAAAAAGCTATACCTTTGTGATTTGTTTGGTGTAAGCGTGGTGAACCTGAATTGTAACACCCCCAGATCCGGGGTCCGGGATCCGGTGGTTACGGTTTCCAATTCTGTCCACAACACTTGAACTTTCCTTAACATAAAATAAATTACGTCTCTATAACCCAACACAATAATATAAAACACACCCGTTATAGTCCCAGAGATGAAATCAGAGTAACACTCAAATTTTTATTAATCACATTATGAGTTCTTACAATCCAAAAGAATTTCAATATAAATACATACTCTTTGCCATCCATTTACATAAGTCATACTAGACCATATTCTTGGTACTGAAAGAATAAATATACCCTACCAATAGCTTCTTCTTCAGCTCTGGTAGTCTCATCGTCCTCGCCCGCGTCGAGTGCGCCTTGTGCGAGTCATCTGGTCTAGCTGTTGTTGTGATATAATAATAAAGCAAGGGTGAGCAATAGCCCACCAACAATAATATATGACTGAACGATAATGTATAACAGTTCAAAAGTATCTTTCAAACCATATGCCATGCATTTACGGAAATGATGCCAGTATAATATGAACGATGAAGTTACAAGGTAACTTAAAGTATTTGTTTGTAGAAATATCTGCTACATCAAAGTAAGCGAGATATTCTTATTGTTATTAAGAAGAGGAACTTGCAAGAAAAGGTTGCAATTCCAGTTATGACCCTTTTCCAACTCTGCCAACAGTAATCATGTTGCAGGAAATAAATAAATTTGGATGATGAACCAATGATGGAGTATTCACCGCGCCCGCTGTTCCAATCTTGATGATCAGTCGAGATCGTACAGCTCAATTTAGATTTACTACCGGTAGAAGGAAGAACTGACGGCTTTACTTGTCTACCGCCTTACTAGCTCTCCCCGGCCAACGGTTGGGCCAAAGGGGATGGACCGGCGCTACTCGGCCTCTTACACGACTCCTAGTTCAAATAGAGTTCATGATTCTGAATGTAACGTTCGTCCCCCTTTCCCCAAGTATAATACTTGTTGATAAGACTCTACAAGGTAGTCGTATCTAGTTGGAAAGGAAAATTCACCAATAACTTCCAAGCTGTGGCTTGGTATCGAATATCAACTTGTTCCAACAATCTTACCCCTCGAAAGATGAGAAGGTAAACAACGACTTAATAAGTCAACAGCACCCGAGTTGCGAGTGAAGAGAATACTCTATGACCGGGAAGTCGACAAGATAAATAACATCTTCCAAGTAAGGTTCCCTTATTATTAGAGAGGTAGACTCAAAGAAGAATGATGTCTGAGAACCTTTCTTGATATAAGATTAATAATAATATGACTCCGAAATATTTTCTGTAATAATCGAAGAAGATAAACCTTATCGAGGTTATTCTAAGTATGAAATAAATATTCAGAGAATATTTATTGAATTAAAATATTTTACAGCATATTTAGGAATATGAAAGAATATCTTTAATCAGAGTATTTCTCATATAATCCTTGAAGAAATATCTAGAGAATATTTATTGCATAATTAAATATTCAAATGAATATTCAGAATAATATTCATTAATTAATAAGACCTGAAAAGAATATTTAAAATATTTAAAATAATATTCGATGATTAAATAGAACCCTGGATGAATATTCAAAATAATATTCATAATTAATTAGGAATTTAAATGTTTATTGAAAAAGTAATATTCGTTTAATGAATAATATTCTAAATGAATATCAAGTAATATTCATTTAGTAATCCAAGCTTTAAAGGAATATTCGAGATAAGACTCGATAAATAAATCAAGCTTCAGATGAATATTAGAATAATATTCATCAAGTAAGTAATATCTTAAATGAATATTCAAAAGTAATATTCATTTAATAAAGTAATATTCTAAATGGATATTCAAATAATATTCATTTAGTAGTCCAATCTTTAGAAGAATATTCGGAATAATAATCGATAACCTATTCGACTTTGAATGAATATTTAAAAATATTATTCGTCGAATGGTTACGTTCAAAAAATTATTTGAAGTAAGGATCGTTAAAATAATTAGTCTCGAACGAATATTCAAATAATATTCGTCGCCCAAATAATAGAAAATATTTACTTAAATATTTTCCTCCGAGGTAATCTCGATATATCAAGGAATATTGACTCCCGGTCTATTTTTGATTAATAAGATGTATACGCCCTTCTATGAGGGTCTTACAATAATCGGCTTATAACTGATATATAACTATCTAGCTTATAAGCCAACAATAACATTCAGGGAACAAGTATATCACTTCAACTTGAAAGTAGGCATGCATGCAATGGCATATGTATATCAGCATATATATATATATATTTATTCAATCACAACAACAGCCTAAAAGAAGGGAATTGAAACTTGCCTAGTAGTCGAGTACGGTAAGGGGTAGTGGTAGCGGGTCCCGGTTCAGCTTGGTGATCTATAAATAGCCAAGGCATTCGGGATTAATCACTTAACATATTAAAAGTTAAGTTATACTTAATTCGAAACACGTTCTTGAGTTATCTCGTTATACCCCTTTTAGCGGATTACTTTTATCACTGATCCGACCCGACATCCGTTCGTTAATACGACATGTCATTGTACTTATACTTGGGACATACTTAAGTCATATGAGTTCTAAAGTCGATCGTTACGAACCAATACTATACTCCGAGTTTTATCGTCCGTTTTCTAAGTGTTTTACCGAAGTTATAAAAGAGTCGTCTTTTAGGGGTTCGTTCGCGTTTAACCTCGACTCGAACATTTTTAATAAATCGAAAAATGATCTTTTTGACATACGGTTTTCTTTCACGCCTTCCTTTTTACCTCTAGTATTTATTTACCAAGATTCGCCATGACGTTACATAGTTTACGAGGGTTCAATTACAGTTACGAACTTTCGTTTACGGATTCGAACTACTTTTAGTAATTTGGTCATAAATCCTAAACCGTAAGTCCGTTTCACGTGATCTTTATATCAAAACGAAGCTTAGAACATTACCTATCCTATCATGGCAGATAAGGTCTCTGGACAGTCGGGGTTCGACATGGAAAATGGCATACAAAACATGGTATTGCAAAATCGGGCATTATAACGGCTATAAATCGAACGTTCTAAAATTCATAACAATCAATCCAAGCCACACCGGGCATACTATACATGGTTTTCATCTTAACCAGTCCAAGAAGGTTTCAATTAACCATCATAATCATCAAAACTCTTAAATCATCACTACTAACTACATAATCATGCTTTTATGCATATAACAACACCATAATCTTAACTAATCTAAAACCATCAAGAACATATATAAAACTCAAAGTAAGATCTTGGGTTCTTAAGAATTATACCTTCCTTGGAGAGTGTACAAGCTATAATAACCCTTATATAGTCCTTGTATGGCTTTAACAAAGCTTAAATCATCCAAAGAAACCAAGAAATCAAAGTTAGTTTCTTGAAAACACTATTCACCCTCATCTTTGAGGATTTATTTGAAAATGGAAAACATGGAGTTTGAAGCTAAGATTTCTAGGAGATCATTTTTATGAAATATAGGACTCACCATAAAAATTTGGAGATCAAACAATGGTTGGAAGGTGGATTTTGAAATCTTAAAACTCCAAAATTCGAAGTGCCTTGGTTTTGGGGGAAAAACAGTGAACTTCTCGAATTTATTTACCCATCCAAACGATCTTCAAAAATTATGAAATTAAACCCCAACTTCACCTTGATGTGTAGAAGCTCCATGAATTTTTTCATGATTTTTAGATGAGTAGATCTAGGTGAAAAAAAATGGCAAAGACCCCTGCCCTGGAAAATGCAACTGCTGGAAAAATGGGGGAGAGGTGGTGTTTGCTTGGCTTTGATCTTGCTCTCATCTTATCTAAAGTGAATTATTGAATGTCTTTGGATAATATCTTGTCCATAAAGTAGCTTTAATAAAGTTCTAGGTCATGCATGATGTAATTAAATGGACAAGTGTTGGTTTGTAATGGTAAGATGATGACAAGAAGCTAAGTACTTGGTTATGTTTGCTAAGTATACTAGTTGCTCATGTAACTACTTAGTTACTTGGTCTTATCTCCTTGTACATGCATGCATCTTGATCCTCTGTTTGTTCTTTGTCCGGTTATTGCTCAATTCGTTGCTCGTTCGAGGGACTAACTCATTCGTTTCTAGTTAGGGTTTTACCGAAAACCTTCTTAATATTTATACTACTATTCCTCATCTTTCTTAATACTTCTCGAATTTAAATTCCTTAATTCTCTTTTATAAATCCTTAAGTCTTGCAGTGTCCAGGGAAATCTCGGAGAAAATAAAAGTGCTATTTTTCTGAATCCGACAGCTTTTACATACACTTATTTTCTTCCCGGATCACTAATACGAACTCAGAAATCCGTTCCGAATACCGGGTATAACATTATTATAATAATATTCCAAATTCCACCAAAATCACTATTCATCACTTATTTTTATTTAATTCCTATAATTAGGAAAATGAACCTGGTTCACCCTCGAGTGTTCCTTAACCTTTTTACGGAACCGCTGGGCTTATAATAGATATTGATTTGGATGACATGAGGGTATCTATTTCTCTCTAGGGAATCTTATCTTAACTTTCTAGGAGATAGATTATTCTAATCTAAGTTATCACCCAATAGCATCCTTCAGGACATATAACCTTGGAATCTTTTATCCTTCCATTCTTCATCCTTTTAAGCCAGTATTACATTGTAGTTGTAACCACTGTTCATTCTTACATCAATACATAATAAAAGTTTTAATTCTACCCAAAAATCCGGGTTCTTACAGTCTCCCCTCCTTAAAAGGATTCCGTCCCGGAATCAGGTAGAAGGCAATTGGGTACTTGTTGGTTATTTCGCTTTCCAATTCTCTGGTCGATCCTTACACATTCCAATCTTTCTAAAGCACATCGTACTGGTGTTACAATACACCCTTTATCCGTTCTACCAATTCTTTGATACTTTTGCATGACACATTAACCGGTATACGCTCTTGTCCGATCTTATACTATTAACCTTATTGGTACGTGCAGTGACTTCGGTATCACTAACGCGCTACGAAATTCGGAGATACCCTCACTCGTAATTTTGCAATTCCTAATCTTCGCAATCTCGATGTATATATATTGAATTAGAAGAATTTATTGAGAGATCACTATGATCAATGAACATTTGTTATATTGCATAGCTAGTACAGAAGGGGGCCAGCCTCTAGTACTTGACAAGCAATTAAACAATTAATGGCATTCCACTTAGACTCCTATCACACAGACAGAGAGTCACGTAGTATTACCTCCCCTCCTTAAAGGGTTGTTCTTCTCAATTTAGAAGAAGATAAATAAGGGAGAAGAAAAGAACGAATTTCAAAGAATCATATATGAAAGTTTTCATGATTGTCAAAATATCATATTTAGAATTTACCTCTGAACTATAGAGGTTTATTAGAGAAGAGAAATAATCATATTCGTATCAAATTCCACTTTTTCGTAATCTCACATATCACATGTCCTTGTTGCTCTGTCCATCATTCGGTGGACCTATACTCTTGTTCGATATTAGTATCAACTACTTTTTGGAAAATTCTTCAACCTCTCAGGTTAAATCTTGGATTTCCCGCTTGACATTATTATTACTCACATTTCATGCCCCGACACTGGCTCTTTCATACTCATAATTCTAACACTATCAGGTTGTCATTCCGAGAGCTCATTAAGAAGAACCCATTCATCAATCCATTCATAACATTTCTTGCTTCACATTCAATTATTATTTCCCATTCTTTTCTTTATCAATCACATCCATCTTATCATCTAGTTCTCATTCACTTCTGTTATTGAACTCCACCGTCACCTTATTAGGGGAACGCGTGTTACCTTTATTCAATATACGTGGCACGTTTGTGGTCAAACTTTCCTTTGTTCAACCATCTAGATTTCACTTTCTCATTCCATGAGTCTTTTTTATTACTCAATCAAACTATTCCATATTTCCTCGGATTTTCCAGTCTTAAAAAGAGTCAATTTGTAGGTCATTCATGCTCCTAATTCCAACTTTCCGCTTTGGCCAATACCCTTACCTTGCCAATTCCATACTCTTCTCGCTTCATTACTGGAGCTTCTCATGAGTCTGCCTATCTGACTCTCTTATTAATTCCCAATTCTATTTCCATCTCTATCAGTCTCTTGTCTTTATTTCTACTATAATTATTTTATGAACCATCATAACCTAATTCTTCATTTCAAATATCCCGTCGTTCCAGAAATTACACCATCCGAAATAAACCTGGATGATTTCTCTAACTTAGATTCAATTCGACATTTCCACAGTCGTTACCACCTAATTTCTCAGAAGGATCACCATTGCTTATCGTTTACGCAGTGCTTTAATAACTAAGCATCAAAATTATCAATTCAAGATCCTCTAGGAACACAAAATAATCACTATTCCCTATCCATAGGGAATGCTTCCTGAACTTGACGTAGATATTACATGAAGCAGATAAAATTGCAGGAAAGCTTCCAGCATCGCAGCTGGAACAGGCTGGTGAGATTATTAATCATATATCTCCGGTAGAAGACTAAAAGCTTATCGGTTTGCTTAATCGCTTGCCAACCTCATAATTCTCTATCTTGTTTGCACAGAAATACACCAACATAAACTTGCTTGTCATTCATCATCGTGCCATTTGGCTTATCAGTATTTGTACCCTCTCTATTTCTGGTCATTTACTACCAATTCATTGTTACTTAACCTCCCTTCTCTCTTTCCAAAGAAAAGGCAAGTCTCTTGGGGAATTTGGTCTGGTCTGTCGTAGAGCCTCCTAATGTCGGTAATGTGCTACTGGCAACATCAGGAATCGAATCTTTACTTAAACTATTCTTATAGTTGATCCTGGTACAATCATCAAATGGAATGTAACTTCCTCTACCACATTATGACCATCAAGGTCCTTACATTATCATTCTATTTCATTGGTCTGAGCATTTATGCTTACTCCCCTATGTTTAAAGTGTCGGCCACCTCGTTGGCCTTTCCTGATTATAATAATCAATGTTTTCTAGATCTATTCCAACTCAGGGTGGAAGCATTCTCCCTTAAATTCTGCTGAATGAGAGAAAGCATCTATCAGTCTTTTCCAAAAGTCATTGCTTCCCCCTTTCTAGTGCGATCTTGACTACAGGTACTCCAAATCATACCTAGGATATTTCCTTACTTAAATCCCTTCTTGTTTTAGGATAATCTCAACCTTATTGGTTCAACCCATACTTCCTCAGGGTTTCATACATGCCTCATCTGGCATTATTGTTACGATGTCATACATTCCTTACCAAACTTCCATTTTTGAAGTTCGGAATATTACCCTTTTTCCTTGTAAGGTTTCGTAGGCCATCCTTATCATTCCTCCGGTATTTTCTGGGTACCGGGTATATCAAAATGTCATTGGTCAATACCCTAATAATTCTATCTATGTTCTTTCCAGAACTCTTTTTAATAATCCTTACCGGTCATTGTTGCCTTAGCAAGTCCAGCTCATAACATCTGAAGTCATAATGTCGTTATTAGGGTTAATGCCACCCCTTGTGCATTCCCCAGGGTTTGTCTTAATTTATGGATATCCTATCCTTAATTCAACTGCCAAGGAATTCTTGCATCTTATAATTGGCAATCAGATCATGTATCCTTAATAAAGGTCTCTTTTCAATCATTCTCATTTGATAATCGATCGGTGGTTTAATGCCACCCTCTTCTTTCAGATAGTTGTCAGCCTATTTGGCCTTCCAAAAAGGCAACGTATGCGAATCTCTTCTCTTACCGAACTTGTTAATGGTAGCAAGGATGTTCTGGAAGATATTGGTCGAGTTCAACGTGAATCTCTTAGTGCTTATCGTTCTTCGCAAAGGTACTTGCCTCAGACAAAATTCCTACAGCATACTGTTCAATTTCTGACCTTTTCTATACCCTCTTCATATACCTTCATTGTTTACTTTCCTCCGTCATAATATATTCATGGTATTCATGATACCCTAACATCATACATCTCAAGTCACTATACTTCCATTTTACTCGAAATCTTGAACAACCATATACACATGAGTCACTTTAGTACGGGTGACCCCATCCCAAAAAGGTCTAGTGAATTCCCAATCAAAACATGGGTTGTTCGGCAGAAGATTCAAACGATCTCATTAATGTTTCCTTTATATCAGAAGCCCTTGCAGTCGGTGCTTTCTTAGAAGCAACCCTGCTTTGTCTTTTCATTGCTGGTCTAGTCACTTTATAGTCCGTTGGGACTTGGCCTCAACTGGCCACACATAAAAATATATGATTTTAGGGGTTGGCTAATAGCATTACTTTTCTAGCAATTGCCGGCATAGTGCCTTCTTCTTTGATACCTTTCTACCTTTCCAAAACTTTACTCCATATAAGTCTTAATCGACTACTCGGCACCGTCTCCGGTCACCTTTCCTCCACTTTTATCTTTTCAACTATTCTTATCAATCCTGCGTGCCACACAAGCTTACCATTCCTGGCATAACAGCCTTTTCATTTAAGTCAATCCTAGAATTTCTCAATCCGGCTGGTTTCTTACTTACATTTCCTATTTTCGTCCAATCTCACTTCATCATTTTATCACTACCGTCGATTGTAATGCTCAGGGTCCGTTTACTAACCCATTTTACAGCATCCTTACCCAAATCACAGGGTTTGCTCCAATTTTTTTACTCTCTTCCATGACATTCTCTGATAATCAGAAAGACAAGGTTTGCCAAAATTCACCGAATTCCTTTCCAGACTCAGGGAAATTTTGATCAATCTACCCACCTACTGGTAACATTAAGGAGACCAGTTTCGAAACCTGAAGAATAGTTCTATGAACCTCCAAGCAGGTGGAATCATAAGCAGTCATAGTTAACGAAATAATCATCATCGGATTGGAAGTTTACCCACTGGAGAGGAATCAATTATATACATCCCTTAGAAGGGAATCAATAGTTTCAAACTGAAACCTGTCACAACGTCCTGATATTCAATACTACCAAATGTCGGTCTACCTAATCCTTTATGCGAAGCGTCATTGGAAGCACAAAGTCTCCTTTTTCCATTAAGCAATGCCAGCTCTTGGTCATTACCAATTTCACCTTTTAGCTCCAGGAAGATTTTCTCACATTTTTCTCTTTAACTGCTGATCGTATTACTTGATCTATTATAGTTCCGTGTCGGAGTAAACTTAAGGTAACTACTATAATCCATTCAAAGAGAAGAAGGAATTTAATATTCCTCTGAATCACATGCATCTGACGTTTCTGGTTCATCATTTAACTGAGTTGAATTAACTCTATACTCAGTCTCTGGCAGTAGTCTCATTACGAGTTCATCTTGACTCACTGGTCTTATCTTCCGGTAGGTTCTGAGATCATTGTCTTGCTTACTACTTCCTTATATAACTTTACCCAATCATGCTATCACTTCCCAATGTCTTTACTTTCTAAATGATTCATTCATAAAATGAACATTTTCCTTAATAAAACCACCTTATCAACCTCAATTTGGTTCCATAATTTACAACCTACGACACCTGCCTTCTCATGGCGAATTATTACTGACCATATTCATACTAATTCATTTATCAAATGATATGGCACTTACTGCCTCCTTCTCAACTATTCCTAGGGACTCTGCTCCTCGCCCTAAATCGATGTCTTTGATAATCATACATCCCTCTAGCTCTTTCTTTGTTAAGATGAAAATCTCTAAGGATTCTCATCTATTTCCGTATAAGATCTCAAGTAATTCTTCCAATCCTTCTTTCTTGCTGGTACTACATCTGGTAGTCCGGCTATGAATTCAACATGCATCTTCAGATCTCTTAATAATATCTCGGTTCTTTATACTCACTTTTCTGAGCACCATTTCTTAATCATCACAGTTATTTTGGCTGCGACCCTCATTACCCATGGGTAAGCTCCTTATCCTAACAGGATTTTCTTTATCTGCTGGAACCTCTTCCGGGTCTCCAATAGGGTACTCCATCGAATTACCCGCTGATCTTCAGCATATAAAGCATCATCGCGCTGTTGCTCGTATGCCTCAAGGTCAGTCGCCTTACTCGTCGATACGATATCGAGCTAAGTTACTATCATTATACTTACGAGTTCCCATAAGGGTTTTATATGTCATCACTACATTAAGTAGTCCGACTATGAACTTGGCAAGAGTTCTTATTATCTTATTGAATTTATTGTTTTAACGTCACCTCATCTCTGGGGTTTATAACGTACGCTCTGATACCACTTCTGTAACACCCCCAGATCCGGGGTCCGGGATCCGGTGGTTACGGTTTCCAATTCTGTCCACAACACTTGAACTTTCCTTAACATAAAATAAATTACGTCTCTATAACCCAACACAATAATATAAAACACACCCGTTATAGTCCTAGAGATGAAATCAGAGTAACACTCAAATTTTTATTAATCACATTATGAGTTCTTACAATCCAAAAGAATTTCAATATAAATACATACTCTTTGCCATCCATTTACATAAGTCATACTAGACCATATTCTTGGTACTGAAAGAATAAATATACCCTACCAATAGCTTCTTCTTTAGCTCTGGTAGTCTCATCGTCCTCGCCCGCGTCGAGTGCGCCTTGTGCGAGTCATCTGGTCTAGCTGTTATTGTGATATAATAATAAAGCAAGGGTGAGCAATAGCCCACCAACAATAATATATGACTGAACGATAATGTATAACAGTTCAAAAGTATCTTTCAAACCATATGCCATGCATTTACGGAAATGATGCCAGTATAATATGAACGATGAAGTTACAAGGTAACTTAAAGTATTTGTTTGTAGAAATATCTGCTACATCAAAGTAAGCGAGATATTCTTATTGTTATTAAGAAGAGGAACTTGCAAGAAAAGGTTGCAATTCCAGTTATGACCCTTTTCCAACTCTGCCAACAGTAATCATGTTGCAGGAAATAAATAAATTTGGATGATGAACCAATGATGGAGTATTCACCGCGCCCGCTGTTCCAATCTTGATGATCAGTCGAGATCGTACAGCTCAATTTAGATTTACTACCGGTAGAAGGAAGAACTGACGGCTTTACTTGTCTACCGCCTTACTAGCTCTCCCCGGCCAACGGTTGGGCCAAAGGGGATGGACCGGCGCTACTCGGCCTCTTACACGACTCCTAGTTCAAATAGAGTTCATGATTCTGAATGTAACGTTCGTCCCCCTTTCCCCAAGTATAATACTTGTTGATAAGACTCTACAAGGTAGTCGTATCTAGTTGGAAAGGAAAATTCACCAATAACTTCCAAGCTGTGGCTTGGTATCGAATATCAACTTGTTCCAACAATCTTACCCCTCGAAAGATGAGAAGGTAAACAACGACTTAATAAGTCAACAGCACCCGAGTTGCGAGTGAAGAGAATACTCTATGACCGGGAAGTCGACAAGATAAATAACATCTTCCAAGTAAGGTTCCCTTATTATTAGAGAGGTAGACTCAAAGAAGAATGATGTCTGAGAACCTTTCTTGATATAAGATTAATAATAATATGACTCCGAAATATTTTCTGTAATAATCGAAGAAGATAAACCTTATCGAGGTTATTCTAAGTATGAAATAAATATTCAGAGAATATTTATTGAATTAAAATATTTTACAGCATATTTAGGAATATGAAAGAATATCTTTAATCAGAGTATTTCTCAAATAATCCTTGAAGAAATATCTAGAGAATATTTATTGCATAATTAAATATTCAAATGAATATTCAGAATAATATTCATTAATTAATAAGACCTGAAAAGAATATTTAAAATATTTAAAATAATATTCGATGATTAAATAGAACCCTGGATGAATATTCAAAATAATATTCATAATTAATTAGGAATTTAAATGTTTATTGAAAAAGTAATATTCGTTTAATGAATAATATTCTAAATGAATATCAAGTAATATTCATTTAGTAATCCAAGCTTTAAAGGAATATTCGAGATAAGACTCGATAAATAAATCAAGCTTCAGATGAATATTAGAATAATATTCATCAAGTAAGTAATATCTTAAATGAATATTCAAAAGTAATATTCATTTAATAAAGTAATATTCTAAATGGATATTCAAATAATATTCATTTAGTAGTCCAATCTTTAGAAGAATATTCGGAATAATAATCGATAACCTATTCGACTTTGAATGAATATTTAAAAATATTATTCGTCGAATGGTTACGTTCAAAAAATTATTTGAAGTAAGGATCGTTAAAATAATTAGTCTTGAACGAATATTCAAATAATATTCGTCGCCCAAATAATAGAAAATATTTACTTAAATATTTTCCTCCGAGGTAATCTCGATATATCAAGGAATATTGACTCCCGGTCTATTTTTGATTAATAAGATGTATACGCCCTTCTATGAGGGTCTTACAATAATCGGCTTATAACTGATATATAACTATCTAGCTTATAAGCCAACAATAACATTCAGGGAACAAGTATATCACTTCAACTTGAAAGTAGGCATGCATGCAATGGCATATGTATATCAGCATATATATATATATATTTATTCAATCACAACAACAGCCTAAAAGAAGGGAATTGAAACTTGCCTGGTAGTCGAGTACGGTAAGGGGTAGTGGTAGCGGGTCCCGGTTCAGCTTGGTGATCTATAAATAGCCAAGGCATTCGGGATTAATCACTTAACATATTAAAAGTTAAGTTATACTTAATTCGAAACACGTTCTTGAGTTATCTCGTTATACCCCTTTTAGCGGATTACTTTTATCACTGATCCGACCCGACATCCGTTCGTTAATACGACATGTCATTGTACTTATACTTGGGACATACTTAAGTCATATGAGTTCTAAAGTCGATCGTTACGAACCAATACTATACTCCGAGTTTTATCGTCCGTTTTCTAAGTGTTTTACCGAAGTTATAAAAGAGTCGTCTTTTAGGGGTTCGTTCGCGTTTAACCTCGACTCGAACATTTTTAATAAATCGAAAAATGATCTTTTTGACATACGGTTTTCTTTCACGCCTTCCTTTTTACCTCTAGTATTTATTTACCAAGATTCGCCATGACGTTACATAGTTTACGAGGGTTCAATTACAGTTACGAACTTTCGTTTACGGATTCGAACTACTTTTAGTAATTTGGTCATAAATCCTAAACCGTAAGTCCGTTTCACGTGATCTTTATATCAAAACGAAGCTTAGAACATTACCTATCCTATCATGGCAGATAAGGTCTCTGGACAGTCGGGGTTCGACATGGAAAATGGCATACAAAACATGGTATTGCAAAATCGGGCATTATAACGGCTATAAATCGAACGTTCTAAAATTCATAACAATCAATCCAAGCCACACCGGGCATACTATACATGGTTTTCATCTTAACCAGTCCAAGAAGGTTTCAATTAACCATCATAATCATCAAAACTCTTAAATCATCACTACTAACTACATAATCATGCTTTTATGCATATAACAACACCATAATCTTAACTAATCTAAAACCATCAAGAACATATATAAAACTCAAAGTAAGATCTTGGGTTCTTAAGAATTATACCTTCCTTGGAGAGTGTACAAGCTATAATAACCCTTATATAGTCCTTGTATGGCTTTAACAAAGCTTAAATCATCCAAAGAAACCAAGAAATCAAAGTTAGTTTCTTGAAAACACTATTCACCCTCATCTTTGAGGATTTATTTGAAAATGGAAAACATGGAGTTTGAAGCTAAGATTTCTAGGAGATCATTTTTATGAAATATAGGACTCACCATAAAAATTTGGAGATCAAACAATGGTTGGAAGGTGGATTTTGAAATCTTAAAACTCCAAAATTCGAAGTGCCTTGGTTTTGGGGGAAAAACATTGAACTTCTCGAATTTATTTACCCATCCAAACGATCTTCAAAAATTATGAAATTAAACCCCAACTTCACCTTGATGTGTAGAAGCTCCATGAATTTTTTCATGATTTTTAGATGAGTAGATCTAGGTGAAAAAAAATGGCAAAGACCCCTGCCCTGGAAAATGCAACTGCTGGAAAAATGGGGGAGAGGTGGTGTTTGCTTGGCTTTGATCTTGCTCTCATCTTATCTAAAGTGAATTATTGAATGTCTTTGGATAATATCTTGTCCATAAAGTAGCTTTAATAAAGTTCTAGGTCATGCATGATGTAATTAAATGGACAAGTGTTGGTTTGTAATGGTAAGATGATGACAAGAAGCTAAGTACTTGGTTATGTTTGCTAAGTATACTAGTTGCTCATGTAACTACTTAGTTACTTAGTCTTATCTCCTTGTACATGCATGCATCTTGATCCTCTGTTTGTTCTTTGTCCGGTTATTGCTCAATTCGTTGCTCGTTCGAGGGACTAACTCATTCGTTTCTAGTTAGGGTTTTACCGAAAACCTTCTTAATATTTATACTACTATTCCTCATCTTTCTTAATACTTCTCGAATTTAAATTCCTTAATTCTCTTTTATAAATCCTTAAGTCTTGCAGTGTCCAGGGAAATCTCGGAGAAAATAAAAGTGCTATTTTTCTGAATCCGACAGCTTTTACATACACTTATTTTCTTCCCGGATCACTAATACGAACTCAGAAATCCGTTCCGAATACCGGGTATAACATTATTATAATAATATTCCAAATTCCACCAAAATCACTATTCATCACTTATTTTTATTTAATTCCTATAATTAGGAAAATGAACCTGGTTCACCCTCGAGTGTTCCTTAACCTTTTTACGGAACCGCTGGGCTTATAATAGATATTGATTTGGATGACATGAGGGTATCTATTTCTCTCTAGGGAATCTTATCTTAACTTTCTAGGAGATAGATTATTCTAATCTAAGTTATCACCCAATAGCATCCTTCAGGACATATAACCTTGGAATCTTTTATCCTTCCATTCTTCATCCTTTAAAGCCAGTATTACATTGTAGTTGTAACCACTGTTCATTCTTACATCAATACATAATAAAAGTTTTAATTCTACCCAAAAATCCGGGTTCTTACATGAATTGCCCTAGATCCCTTAATTAATTGATTTAAAACCTTTGTTAAATTTGTTTTAGTAGTTAATAAAATCCTCTAATAATCGTTTGTGACTAAAAGCAATTGATAATAGTTGAATTGAAATTGAAACTGTCTCCTTGAGGAATCGACCCGTATTTGCTAGTATCTACTACAATTGATACCGTGCGCTTGCGGTTAGACATAATTTTACACATCAAGTTTTTGGCGCCGCTGCCGGGGAGACGCCTAGTTTCTATAATTTTAGTTCGATTGTTTTAGATTGTTTCTCTTGTCTCTTTGGAACTCTTGTTCCAACTGAGACCGATCTTACTGCTTTTCCTTGTTTAGTTGTTGATGCCTAGGACCATGTCTCAAACGAAAGAAGATCAAGCGAAGGAAGATATAACTCTTCTTAGTCCAGATTCTGAACTTTCTTGTCAACAATACATAGATCTACAAAGGAAAGAGAAGCAACAAGAGATACCTGAACCAAAGATTGAAATGGCAGACCCTCCCAAATCTTTGAAGAACTACTCACAGCCCTCTCCGAGTGGGGTACCTACTGGCCTTGCTATGCTAGCGATTCAAGCAGCAAATTTCGAGATCAAGCCTGCTTTGCTCACTATGATCCAACAGAATCAATTTGCTGGGCTTGTCTCTGAAGACCCTACAAATCATCTGCAACGGTTTCAACAGCTCTGTTCGACAATTAAACATCAGGGAGTCACTCCGAACCAGTTGAAAGTCATGTTGTTTGGTTTCTCTCTTCGTGACAAAGCTCAAAAATGGTTGAATGATATTGACCTGACCGAGTGGGATGAGATTGCTCAAGCTTTCTTAACTGAGTTCTTCCCTCCTAACAGAACCGACGATTTGATCGACAAGATGATGGGTTTTAAGCAAGATTATGGCGAATCTCTACGGGATGCTTGGGACAGATTCAAGGATTATTATCGTGCATGCCCTCACCATGGTCTTGAGAAGTGGTTTCTGCTTAAACGCTTCTACAATGGTCTTGATCCAGAAACAAAAGGGATGGTTGATAACGCTGCAGGTGGCGTGTTTTTAGACAAAGGAGTTGATGATGCTCATACTTTTCTTTCAAATTTGGCTGCCAATCACTTCAGTAATCCGAGAGCAACCAAGAAAGGGGGTAAACTTGAAGTGGATGCTTACTCTCTATTATCATCTCAACTCGCTGCATTAACTCAGGAGATCCACTCATTGAAGACATCTCAGCCCTCTACTCAACCTATGAGTATCAATGCATTGTCATCCATGGCTCCTATGAATAATCCTGTTTGTGAAGTCTGTGGCATCCAAGGCCACTATGGTAGCGATTGCCAATACAATACTCAAAATTCACAAAATTTTCAGATGGAGCAAGTAAATGTTTTCCAACAGAGGCAGCAGTACAATCCATACTCCAACACTTACAATCCTGGTTGGAAAGATCATCCGAACTTCTCATATAGGAACAACAATGCTCAGAATTCAAATGTTCCTAATCAGCAGCAGCAATATCAGCAGTCGTATCAACCTCCTCCACAGCAGCAGTATAGGCCTCCTCAAGGACCTATGAATCCCCCTGGATTTCAGAAGCCCTATCAGAATTATGCTCCTCAAGTCAATCAAGCTGCACAGGCTGATAATCAAGGTGACATGATGAAGATATTGTTACAAATGCAAAAGAATATGGAGGATACCAATAGGAAGATGAACCAGATGGAGATTCATAATAAAATGCTGGAAACTCAGATTGCTCAAATGGCTAGTTCTTCATCTACAAGGCAACAAGGCTCTCTACCAGTACAACCAACTCAGCCAAAAGAAAATGTGAATGCCATTGCTCTTAGGAGTGGTCGTACATATGATGCTCCTCCAATGCCTACTGACGATGTTCCTACTGAGAAAGAAAAAGAAAATTCTGAGGAAGACAAGATAGAGGAAGTTGTTGAAGATGCAAACGAAGGTGAAACCTAGGAAAGCAAGAAAAAGGACAAAGAGAAGATTGCAGTTACTCCTCCACCATTTGTGCCAAAGCTCCCATTCCCTAGCAGGATGAACAGAACTAAGGTGGACCAGCAGTTTGGTAAGTTCATGACACTTGTCAAGAACCTTGAGGTAACAGTTCCTTTCACTGATTTAATTTCTCAAGTTCCATTATATGCAAAGTTTCTTAAGGATATTCTCACTAAGAAAAGGTCTTTTGGTGAGGTGGAGACAGTAGCTTTTACGGAAGAGTGTAGTGCTGTTTTACAAAATAAGTCTCCACCTAAGCTTAAAGATCCTGGTAGTTTTTCAATCCCGTGTCATTTAGGTGCATTGTTCATTGATAAAGCTTTATGTGATTTAGGCGCTAGCGTCTCAGTCATGCCTCTCTCGGTTTTTCAAAAACTAAATATGGGAGAATTAAAATGTACACAGATGACTTTGCAAATGGCCGACCGTTCGATAAAATATCCCCTTGGAATTTTAGAGGATGTGCCTGTTATGGTTGGAAAATTCTATATTCCTGTAGACTTTGTAGTTCTAGATATGGAAGAGGACAGCCAAATACCTATTATTTTGGGTAGACCATTTCTCTGTACTGCAGGTGCTGTTATTGATGTTAAAAGTGGGATTCTCACATTGAGTGTTGGTGATGATAAAATTACTTTTACTCTAACCTCTGCTCTTAAATCCCCTTTGCTTGAGAATACTTGCTGGAGGATTGATGTTATAGATGGAATTGTCCGAGATGAGACGCCTCAGATTCTATTGAATGATGCATTGGAAGCAGTGCTCATGCTTGAAGCTTCAGAAGGAGAAGGACATGCTGAAGTCGATTCATTGATTCTTGAGTTGGATGGTGCAGCTGATCCGAATTGTGAGGTAACCAACACTGTCACTTCTTGTGGTGAACCTCAGGTAAACAAGTTAGAGCTAAAGTCTTTGCCATCTAATCTGAAATATGTGTTTCTTGATGATGAAAAGACTTGTCCTGTGATTGTTAGCTCTAGTCTTGATGATAGCCAGATTTTTAAGCTTCTTACTGTTTTGTGTGCGCATAGAAAAGCTATTGGGTATAATATTGATGATCTTACAGGGATTAGCCAGACTTTTGCATGCATAGAATTCACTTAGATGATGACCATAAGCCTTGCATATAGGGACAACGCCGCTTGAACCCTAACATGCAAGAGGTTGTTAAAAAGAAGTTTTGAAATTGTTAGATGCGGGCATCATTTACCCAATTTCTGATTCTAAATGGGTAAGCCCAGTTCAGGTAGTCCCTAAGAAAGGAGGAACAACGGTAATTAAGAATGATAAAGATGAATTAATTCCCACTCGAATTGTCACCGGTTGGCGAATGTGCATTGATTACCGTAAGTTAAACACTGCTACTAGAAAAGACCATTACCCTCTCCCTTTCATTGATCAGATGTTAGAAAGACTTGCTAAGCATAAGTACTTTTGCTATTTAGACGGATATTCAGGGTTCTTTCAGATCCCTATACATCCTGATGACCAAGAAAATACTACATTTACTTGCCCATATGGTATCTTTGCATATCGTAGAGTGCCTTTTGGTTTGTGCAACGCCCCTGCTACTTTTCAGCGTTGCATGACTGCCATATTTTCTGATTTCATAAAGTCTATCATGGAAGTATTTATGGATGATTTCAATGTTTATGGGTCTGATTTTGATGTATGTCTGCATAATCTTTCTAAAGTGCTTAAACGTTGTGAAGAGGTGAATTTGGTTTTGAATTGGGAAAAGTGCCACTTAATGGTCAATGAAGGAGTGGTACTTGGTCACTTGATTTCTGCACGTGGCATCCAGGTTGACAAAGCAAAAATTGAGGTGATTGAGAAACTTCCTCCTCCTGTTAATGTCAAGGGAGTGAGGAGTTTCCTTGGTCATGCGGGTTTTTATCGTCGTTTTATAAAAGATTTTTCAAAAATTGCAAAACCCCTCACTCAATTATTGCTTAAGGATGCCACCTTTGTGTTTATTGATGCTTGTTTGGAATCTTTTAATAGGATTAAGGAAGCTTTGATAAGTGCACCAATCATTCAATCTCCAGATTGGAATCTTCCATTTGAAATCATGTGTGATGCAAGTGATTATGCAGTTGGAGCAGTTCTCGGTCAAAGGAAAGACAAGGTATTGCACGCCATCTACTATGCAAGTAAAACCTTTGGATGAAGCTCAAGTAAATTATGCTACGACCGAGAAGGAACTTCTAGCTGTGGTCTACGCTCCTGACAAATTTCGAGCCTATCTCATTGGCTCCAAGGTCATTGTTCACACTGATCATTCGGCACTTAAGTATTTGTTGGCAAAGAAAGAAGCAAAGCCAAGGCTTATTCGTTGGATTCTGTTACTCCAAGAATTTGACTTGGAAATCAAAGACAAGAAGGGTGCTGAGAATGTGGTTGCAGATCATCTCTCACGGTTGCGTTTCAAATCTGATATTGCGTCAAGTACTCCTATTGACGATTCTTTTCCAGATGATCACCTATTTTCAGTTGCTACTCAAACTCCATGGTATGCAGATTTTGCAAATTTCTGTGTTAGTGGATCTCACCCTCCTGAATTGACTTATCAGCAAAGAAAGAGGTTTTATCACGATGCTAAACAATATTTTTGGGATGACCCTTTCTTGTACCGCAAGTGTGCTGATGGAATCTTTCGTAGATGTGTCACTGAGTTCGAAGTACATGATATTCTCAAGCATTGTCATTCTCTCGCTTGTGGAGGCCACCATGGTCCTTCCAAAACTGCTGCTAAGGTACTTCAATCCGGGTTCTTTTGGCCGTCTCTATTTAAGGATGCTCGTGCTTTCTGTTTGGCGTGTGATGCATGTCAAAGGACGGGTAATATTTCTAAACGCCATGAGATGCCTCAAACCGGTATTCTTGAGGTCAAGATATTTGACGTATGGGGTGTTGATTTTATGGGACCCTTCCCAAGTTCTTGTGGGATGAGATACATTTTAGTTGCTGTCGATTATGTGTCCAAGTGGGTTAAAGCAGTTGGATCGGTAACCAATGATTCCAAGGTAGTTATGAAGCTTTTCAAGAATATTATCTTCCCTCGTTTTGGAGTTCCTAGAACAGTGATAAGTGATGGTGGTTCTCATTTTCGCCATTGACAGTTTGAAACTTTGTTGAAGAAATATGGCGTTACTCACAAGGTTGCTCTTGCATATCACCCTCAAACAAGTGGCCAAGTGGAGGTTTCTAACCGCCAAATCAAAAGCATTTTGGAGAAGATGGTTGCAAAGTCAAGGAAAGATTGGTATTTGAAGCTAGATGATGCTTTGTGCGCCTATCGGACGGCATATAAAACACCTATAGGAACCACTCCTTATCGGTTGGTCTATGGTAAAGCATGTCACTTGCCAGTGGAATTGGAACATCACGCTTTTTGGGCTATAAAAGAACTCAACATGGATTTGAAGGCTGCGGGGCAAGCGAGACTTCTTCAACTTAATGAGTTAGATGAGCTTCATTTTGATGCTTATGACAACTCTCGGCTTTACAAGGAGAGAACGAAGAAGATGCATGATAAGATGATTCAGAGAAGAGATTTTCAGGTTGGTCACAAGGTGTTGTTGTTCAATTCTAGACTTCGACTTTTTCCGGGGAAACTCAAATCAAGATGGTCCAGACCTTTTACTGTCACCGATGTCAAATTTTATGGTGCTATTGAAGTTATGGGACGAGATGGAACAAAATTTAAGGTCAACGGTCAACGCCTTAAATTATATGTGGATGGTGCATTCGTAGGGAAGATGGAAGTGATTTATCTTGACAACCCCTCCACGGAGATCTGAACCAGCTGAGTCGAGCCAACGACGTTAAACAAAAGCACTTCTTGGGAGGCAACCCATGGATCATGCTTCTGCAAAGGGGAGTTCTTCTTTCCTTCTATTTTATATATTGTAGATTTCTTTGTTTAGTTAATGAGTCATTGAGGACATTGACTCGCTTAAGTGTGGGGAGGTGTTCTCAGTGTTCTCAGCATAGTGTATATAAAAAAATTTAAAAAAAAAATTAAAAAATTCAAAAAAAAAATCGAAAATACCAAAAATAATTCTAGCCATGCAATTTGATTAGTTGTTGTATTTTGCTTGATACACCCATGCATGCTTAGGAATCTTGTGTTTATGGATGCTTTTGTATGAGAAGTGATATGTGATGTTCTTGTGCACACACGTACACTAGCAAGTAGAGACTAGTGGACTTATTGAATGTGCTAAGTGTTTAGAATGACATGAATATGTGCAAGGTAATTTGGTTTATATGCTTTGAGTACAAGTAGGTGCGTTAGAGAGACTATTGTTTGGGATTGATTATGCTTTGTCACACCAAGCGAGTTTTGAGCCTATATGCATATCTTTTGCATGATTATTCGTTTGCTTGAGTGTCCACTTGTCGTTTGCATTGCTAGCACTTGCTTGAGGTCTTTCTTTAGATGCATGACATTAATTGATGATAACATGATAAAGGCAATTAGGTATAACCTCATATTTCCTATATATCCAAACCATTTATACATGATCCATTAGTTAACCCTTTGAGCCTAATCCTATTCTTTCGGTGACACACCACATTACTTGCCATTATTTTTTTTATTCTATTGGCCTTACATTAAATTTGAACCCAATTGTCAAAGGCTAGTATTGTTCGTAAGGGAGTGATAAGGTGTGCATAAAAGGGTGGTTTTATTAATGATCATAACTTTGGGGGAATATTTGGGGTTTGGTTCATAGCTTGATAGTTGAAGTTTGAAATCATATTTATGGGATTGTTGTTCTTGCTATTAATTAGCTCTATTGAAAAAAAAAACAGAAAAAAAAAAGAAAAAGAAAAAAAAAGAAAAAAATATAAATATTAGAGCATTCTTATCTTTTGTTATCCTACTTTGATTCGACTAGTCAAGTTGTTTATAAATAAAAGTTCAAGTGTGGGGATGAAAGTATGGGAGTTGTTTGAATTTTATTGTCAGGTACTAGCTTTTGACTTAACCTTCTTTGGCTTTCTTGACATACCTTGTCCCTAGCCCCGTTACAACCTTAACAAAGACCTTTTGATTGTCATTGATGATGTATGTTGCGTTAAAGGTTAGATTGATAACAAGGACGAAGCATGTTTATGATATTGTTGGAGTTGAGTGAAACACTTACCAATTGTTTTGAGTGAATATTTTTGTGAGTGAACGGTGAGTTGCTTTTACATAGGATATCCCAGGTTATGTCTCAAAGATGTGCTCTTGTATGCTTAGCATGTTTACCAACCTATTCTTACATTTTACATGAATTTCTATGATCTTATGCATCTTTTTTTGAGTAAACTATGTGGATACTTGCACTTTAGACACCAAGGCATTGCATGTTCATTTTGATTCTTAAGTTGAAGTGGCATGAGAGGACGGGTGTGTGTGGTATTGTGTTGGCATTAATCTTTTGCATGGTTGGATGAATTTTGTGGGTATATTCACTATAAACCCTCACAAGACCTTACTCGTCCACTAGGGCTACCTAGGGGTTTAAAGGGCTTGTTGCATATGCCAAATGCAACTGTGATCACTTACGGAAGTGGTACTAATTAGTTAGTATAGTTTTTATGTTAGTTTGCACGAGGACGCGCAAAGTGCAAAGTGTGGGGATATTTGATAGAGTATATTTTATATATATTTTATAGGATTTTATTCCCACATTTACGATGCTTTTGCGAATAATCGTGTCGATTTAATTAGTTTTTTTGGAGTTTGTTGCAGGAAATAAATAATTGCCAAGTTGAAAGAAATCCAGCATTATTCAATGATTTGCGAAGGTTTTTAGCACAAAAGAAATATTTTGTGAAAGTACAAAAAGAAATGGTGAAAAGAGCAAGGGCAGCAAATTACAGGGACTCAGAGGTGCTATAGCGCGATTCACAGCGCAGCAGCGCTACTTGAGTTGGCGTTTTAGAGTTTTCAGCAAGTAATTCCAGGGGATCCAAGGCGCAACAGCGCCATAGGTGGCGCAGGAGCGCGACACGTAAGTGGAGTAGGCGCAACAGTGCCATAGGGAAGAGCAGCTGCGCATACCTGTACGGCGGTGCCTATTTTGAGCGCTACACGCGTTCTGTAGATGCGCAACAGCGCTTGTTTCAGGGCAACAGCGCCTGCTAGCTCCTGTGTTTGTGCGGAAAATTTAGGAAAAAAATAGATTAATTCTATTTCCTATTTAGACTATAATTCCACTTATTATTTTTAGCTGGGTTCTTTTTATTTGGGCAATAACTTAAGTCAATAAGGACTTTGTAAACACCTCTATATAAACACTTCTAGGGATACATTGTAGGGGATCTTTTATCTATCTTTTTACATACGTTCTTCATATTTGATAAAGCTAGGGTTTTATTTTCTTCTCCATCTTTGCAAGCTCAATTCAATTCTAGTTTTAATTATTCTTCATTATTCAAAGATTTAAGGTATTTTCTTATCTTCTCCTTATTAATTACATGTTCATTTTGGCTTTCTTCTTTGTTATTATTAGTTTTAATCCTAGAATGAGTGAGTAGTTTAATTCTAGGGTATCAAGGGGAGCCATGTTTGCACCATGATTTGAGTTTAATTTGATTAGTAGATTGATGGGTAAAGAGTAATTCTGATTGATATATTCTAATTCTTAATTTGTGTAATTGCGCAATATCACGGATTAATTGATTGTAATAGGAGTAATAGATCGAAAGATTTTACTACTAGAGGCTTACATACAATTAGCGGAATTGAAGGTGATTGTGAAAGCGTCATTAGATATTCTGAGAGTGTTAATGCTTGAAAAAGATTAACCATTGCTTTAATTATTTAACCCCATTAAAAAGCTATACCTTTGTGATTTGTTTGGTGTAAGCATGGTGAACCTGAATTGCCCTAGATCCCTTAATTAATTGATTTAAAACCTTTGTTAAATTTGTTTTAGTAGTTACTAAAATCCTCTAATAATCGTTTGTGACTAAAAGCAATTGATAATAGTTGAATTGAAATTGAAACTGTCTCCTTGAGGAATCGACCCGTATTTGCTAGTATTTACTACAATTGATACCGTGCGCTTGCGGTTAGACATAATTTTACACATCAATCACCCGCAGGGTAATGGGGTGATCGAAGCAGCAAACAAAATCATCTTTGATGGGATTAAGAAGCGACTAGGAGAAGCTAAGGGACTTTGGGCTGAAGAGTTACCGTATGTTCTTTGGGCCTACCGAACAGCACCAAGGTCATCGACCGGAGAAACTCCTTTTAGGCTTGCCTTTGGTTCTGATGCTCTGATGCGGGCCAAAGTTGGTCTAGAATCTTATCACACTCAGGTTTTCAATGTAGAAACAAATGAGTTCGGTCTGCGAGTAAACGTGGACATGGTAGAAGAAGAAAGGGAGGCAGCACATCAGAGAAATGTCCGATATCAACTTCAAGCAGAGCAATATTATGATTCTGGGGTAAAAAAGAGGTCTTTCCAAGTGGGGGATCTAGTCTTTCGGGAACTAGCGACTTCTATGCCAGCCAAACAAGGAAATCTTATGCCAAATTGGGAAGGCCCATACACAATGATTGAAGTGGTTCGGTCGGGAACATACAAGTTAGCAAACCCAGATGGCAGCCCAATCAAGAATACATGGCATGCCGCTCGTCTTTACCGTTTCTACCAGTAAGCTTACTGGACGCACTTTATAGCTTTTAATTCAGCATTTTGCTTCATGCAAGTTGGTTTTGAATTCCCTAAGTGAGCATCGATCTGTAATTTAAAATTATGTATGAATTTCTGCATGATCAATGAAAGATTGTTTGCCCCATTTTTACATCTACTGTTATTAGCTAAGTACATTGAAAACCAAATGGTTGAATACACAAAATTAAGCTAAAAGGACCCATGTTTGGGGCCGACCGAATGAAATATGCGTCCTATAACTTGTTTTAGTATTTAAGTACAATGATTACATGGAAAGGGCTTAACGGACCCATATTTGGGGCCGACCGAATGACATATGGATCCTTACAAGTGTCTTAGTTTTTAAGTTGCTTTGACATTAATTAAGGCCGGGAGGAACATTTTTCACCAATCGAAAAGGACCTTAATTATTAACAAACCCCCCTAAATACTGGGGGACAGCTAGGTTACGACCAAAAATGCCCGAAGGAGCTAGGCGGAAGCCGAAGATGCACAAATTACAATAATATGCCAAGGCACGAACAGGCCGAAGAGGCATAGAAATTAATTAATATGTTAAGGCAAACAAATCGGCCAAAGATGCATAAAAATACGAAAATTATGCCAAGACGAAAGGAGCCGAAGATGCATAAAAATATAAGAAATTATGCTAAGACAAATAACGTCGAAGAAGCATAAAGACAAACAAAATTATACAAAGGTAAAACAATGCCGAAGATGCATAAAAATAGTCAAATAAATTATGCTAAGGCAATAAAAGCCCGAAGGCAACAATAGCTAATAAGCCCGAAGGCACAAATATTAATTAAGCCCGAAGGCAGGGTTAAATATTACAAAGCCCGAAGGCCATCAAAATAGTTAGCATAAAAGAAAAGTTCAACCGCCTGGAAAAGGGTATGGTCAAGACCGGAAGAATGAGCCTTCCGAATTTCGACATTGTAGCCCATCTGGAAGACCCTATCTTCGGTATGTTCTAACATCTTCTTGCTCTTCCGGAGGGATTTGGGAGATGCTTTCAGCTGGTTGTTCCTCCGGGAAACTCTGGCCTTTAGACTATCAAGCTGCTCCTGAAGAAGGTCCCGTTCAGTCGCCTGGCCAGGGACCCTTTCCAGTTCAGCCGTCGAGGTCCGAAGATCCTCCTCAGCTTGAACTGCCCTAGTTTCCAGCTGGCCCACCTCCTTTATCTTGGCATGCATGCCCTTCATTCGGTCAGTCACAACAGCGACCTATGGAACAGCCTAAAATAAAACAAAGGCAAACATCAAAAAGCCGAAGGAATAAAAACAAGGAAAGAAAACAACTTGAGAAAAGGGAACTCACCATAGAGAGGAGCGACAACATCTCAGTGCAGGTGCCCAAGTCATCCGCTTTTTCATAATTAGGCCTGTCGGCCAGAAGAATGAGACCCCTGCAAAGATCGGGACCAATGTCCCTAGCAGGCGAGGGAGCCAGTACGACGAGGGTATCGTTCTCCAGAACACCCCATTGAGGGACATCCGGGTGGGTCCTCTTCCGCTTCTCTTTCAGCAACGACTCCAATTCATTCACCTTCTCCACCACGGGTGAAGCCGCCGAAGTTACCTCCGAGACTTCGTTCACCTTCTCTGGATCAGGGACAGCCCACTCCGTTAAAGCAGAGGCAGCTTCAGTCGCCGCTTGCCCGGCTGCGGCCTTCTGGATTCGACGATTGATTATCTCTTGAAGAGAAGACACTGCACAAGAAATAAACCAAGTGAAAACATAAGAACGACCAGAAAAAGAAGCGAACGAAGCATAAAATTAATTTTTAGGAAGAAGGATGAGGGCTACCGCTACCCCAAAGGGCGACCAACCAGTCGGCCTCTCGACTGCGGGTTAAAGGGACTTTGTCCATCTCCGGGTCACAAAGGATCTTATTGTCATTTCGTCCGCCCCTGGGATCGAAGGTAACACAACTTTTGCTGGGTCGACCTCCTTCCACATGGCGAATTTGGCTATCTTCCATCCTGAAATAAAGAACCATTTGTCGTGGGTTTCCTTGTTGCTCGAATTCATCTGCGCCCAGTCCGATCGGTTATTCCTTCGGGCGATAGTGTAGAAACCATTACTTTTTGGATTCCTTCGGTTAGTGGTACCAGAAAAGAGATGCCCTCGGACGGATTTGTGCCGCCAAACAGCAAGCCTAGAAGAAGTTCACATGGATGAAGGAATTTGGATCCAACTAACCCAAGGCGATCCCCATGTTCTTCAACAGCCTCTTCAGGAGAGGCAACACCGGCACCCGAAAACCACATTTGAAAGCGGCTTCAGAAATGCCTGTGGCTACGTCACCAAAGCTCTCGGGAATTGGGGGATTGTGGTATATGCGATCTTTCCGGTCGGCCGCTTAAAGGTGCTAAAGATTTCTCACAATGTTATATTTCTGGTGAAAGGTGGCTATGTCTTCCTCGGATAGCTTAGAAAGCTTAGAACGCAGGTTCACCACCGGATAAGTTACGGTGTTGGCAAAAGAAGAAAGGGTCGAAGAACCAGCACCTCCAGATGACCGATCCATGTCCCTGCATTCAGAAATGAAGCGACCTTAGCCTTATACTCGGATAGATAAAAGAAGAAGGAACAGAAAACGAGGAGGCCAAGTACAGCGGGCCAGGATCGGTCGGGGACATCCTAAGGTTTAAGACTAAATATCGAAAATCTATAGGCGAAGGTATGAAGACTTCGGGGCATGGTTAGTATAGATTGGGACTGTCCAAAGGATGTTCAGAGGGCTTGAAGATCCCGAAGGACGTTCATACCCAGAAAAACCCTTCAACAGTCCCAGAATCCTAGGGAAAGACTACGAGAGAGTAAAAATCCCAGAAATAGCATAATTCACCCAAAAACTAGTATAAATGTACAAACGATCTACCCAGAAACCTATATGTAGCCCAAAACATTCCGCTTACGCATGCATATACATAAAATGTGTGTGTGTGTGTGACAAATATATACATACCAGGTAAATGCGGAACCACAGCGATAAAGGAATGCAAATGAGAGCCGCAAATATGCAAATAACTAAGACATGAAAGAGAAACTTACTTTTTCGAAGATTGTTTCAGAGATGAGTTTCTTGGGGATATACTTCTTGGAGATAAGCCTCTACCGGGATCGGAGAACTAGGAGTTGCCGGAGACGAGGTAACATTTCCAATTGTTGCTACTCGGGAAATGCTCTTGTGAAAGGTTTGCTCTGAGAATTGGATGATATTGTAGGAGTAAAAAATGAAAATGAAAGGGATTTGGGGGTTTAAGTAAAGGGACGCGACGTTTGGACAAGGAGCGTTTCGAATTCCACGGCTGCGATTGAGGCGCGGATCTCGAGGCAGACAGCTGTCAGCATTTAAAAGGACACGCCTTCCCAAGAGCCGTCTAGTCACCATACGTTGTAATCCTTATCTGAAGAAAATGTCCGAAGAGTAAACTCTGAAGATGGGCCAAGGCTTTGGCCTCCGTCCTGAGGATATCTCCGAACGAAGCCCAGGGACATGTTGGAGGCCCACCTCCTTCATGGGCCGGACCGAAGGCCCAACACCATGAATCCGAAGGAAGCCCACTAATATCTAGTCCATCTATCCACAATGGTCATGTGGTTGTGGACACCTCAGGACGTGGGACACGTTCCCCCGTATCACCCACTCTTCGGGTAACCGGCGGAATGAAGGAAAATAAGGTTGATTCAGGTTTGATGTTTTTAATCCCATCACTTACACACAAATACACAGACTCTCTACGTTCCATATACCTTACAAAAACTGACTGACTTATTCTCACACCGGATGTGAATCGGGGGGCCAAACCCTCGCATTCTTCTTCATTGCAGGTCCGACCGAATCAGGGCTTGGCAGAAATCCGGTCGTAACACCGTCTACGATGACTTTTTAGGTACGTTCGTAGTCATATCTTTTTCCGATCTTTTCTTCTTACTTGTTTTCATCTTTTACATTTGGTGAGTTTGGCACTTATCTCCGAGTTTTTAAGGAGGATAAAAAGGGAAGGGGAATAGGCTTTTACGGATGGTAATTCGAACCATGCATACATTTAAACCCGCTAAAAGGCCTTGCATTATTTTGAATTGGGGGTGTTTGATTTCTTGGGGGTTTGGAGTAAGTATTTTTTGGATTGAGACATTTAGTGACTCCCGTTTCTTGTTAATCCTTTTATTTAGCGAATAAATGACTAAAAGAAAGGGAGATTCTAACCTCGAGGATAATACAAGCGCGACGGATCCATAAAAAGATCTCTTGTCTGAATCTGGCGAAGTGGGAGGTTTTAAGAGTGGAGATGAGTTTTCCAGCAATGGGGAGGGATCGTCACCAGGGGGTGATTCAGATCAGCCGCTTGTTTGGAAGATTCCCTCCGGAAAAATGGTGGTTCATAAAAAGAAATCGAAGGAAGTCACTCTAATAGGAGGTTTGAAAAAGGGGTTTCTGAACAAAGAGCTATTGGAGTTTGAAAAAGGGGTTTCTAAACAAAGAGGGGTGACAAAAGGGAAAGGGGGTAGTACTGGAATTCGTAGAAAGGGCACGGACCGGTGAAGGGGTCCCGAAGGGATAGAAAGAGGAAGAGGCCGTAAAGGGCCTCTCAAGGAGTAAGAATTCCCATTAAATCATGTATTGGTTCAGAGGCGGGGTGGTTGGAGACCACGTAGAAGTTTGTGAACACACCCCCGGGTACTGATCGAGCGATTTACTTTAGATCCTACGGGAGGGCGTGCTACCATAAGTCAGGCAACGCCAAGTTTTCGAACGATGTTTTAAAAGATCATTTGGGAAGGTTAGAATACATCAACAAGGAATGCACCTTTGACAAAGCTTTTCTGGGAGTAGTGCGATATGCTTTCCAGATCCCCGAAGCCTATGAAATAAGGATGCCGGACGAGGGAGAGTTTAGTTATTGCTGTGGAGGGGATTTGTGGGTAGGGATTTGTTGGTGTATACTGAAAATATCTATTTGAAATATATACATTTATCTCTGGCCTATTTTATTAAGAATAATTTAAATGTTTACATGATGTCTAATAATATATATTGTGGACAATCTATTATCAAATGGGATATAGAATATTAGATTGTTAAATACGGTTTATATAATATAATAAAGTTCACAGCACAGGTGGTATTGGACGATCCACTGGTATGGCTGTAGTATTATTTAGAATAGCTTATATTGACTATTAAATAATACTATTATACTTTGTGTATATTGAACAGGATCAAATTTAGAATTGTTCCTTTATACTGATTAAGAAGGTGAACTAAGATTCTATGCTATTATTAATGCTTAGGTTCTTAATCCGGATATAGTAATTGACACGTGTATATTATTTACATGCTTTGATTTATATATGAAATAATTCTTTTGAATTATATCAATATATTTTGGGTGATGGAATTATATACATGGTGAATATTATTTATAGAAGGAATCCATGTCCTGATAATATTCGGGTTAATGATGTCCCCTTGAAAGCTCAAAAAGATTTAATTATGTGAAACCCTGCAGGTAGATTTATTCCGGCATAATTAAATAAAGGTTGAGTGGATGATCAAGAATAAAAGATATTAATTAAATGAATTATCAGTAATTTATTTAATTAATGGACATGCGATATTTTAAACATGGGGAATTTAATAAGCAAATAATAAAGGAGCTGATTTAATTAATTAAATAAATTACCGAAATTGGGTGGGTGGTGCAATATTAATTATTTAGTGAAATTAATTAATATTAATGATAAAGGGCTTGGCCCAAGTTATCATTAGATGGCCCGACCCAATTTACTCCTTGATCCCTATTGTAGCCTATAAATACTCATTATGTCTCCAAGAATAAGGGTTCTGAATTCTAGAGCTTGGAGGCTAAACCTTTGAGGATCGAATGCCACATTTCGTTTAAGGGAGTAAGGGAATACAATAGAAGATCGTGGATTTGAATTGCTTGCGCCGTAGCGATTAAGGTAAATCTTGTAACCCCCTTTGTAATCATTAAACGGGTTAAACACAAATCACTATAATCCAAAGGGATCAACAATTGGCATCAAGAGCCTGAGGTTTAGTGGACTTGTGTTTGTGTTTGATGACGTCCATGTCGTAATTAAAAATTGGTTATGTATGTATAGTGGTGTGCTTTGATATTAATTTTTTTTGCAGGTTGTTATCCACTATTATGGCCATGTTTTTTAATTATGTGTTTGGTTTCCACGTGGTTTATCGTGGTTGTAAACACGAGGGTTGATCGTGTTAGAATAGATTTTACAAAATTAGTTTTGTATTTGATCTATTTTTTTATGTAATTGTTTGATGGATTTTGTACAAATCCGGGTATTTTGTAACAATTATGTTTGACTGAAAATCAAATCCGGAGATAATTGCTTCCGTTGCGCAAGCTTCTGAGTGGGTACGATGCAAGGATCCTGTGGGTTATTTTATTACACGGTCAAAAGCCTCGCAGGTGACAGAAGGAGCAGCCGACAAAACGAAGGTCGCAAGCCTCTTGTTGGCGCGTATATTCCACGCGTGGTGTTTTTTCCAGGAGGACAAACACTGCCGACAATTAACCTGCCGAATTGTTAAGTCAAATTGTTTTTGTTTTAACTTTTGTTTTGGCAGGTTAATTGAAAGATTGAATTGAAAAGCTATAGCTCATTCTCGAAGAGGCCAGCTAAATTCGAACCAAGGGGCTGAAGCAAATTCAATTTTGGGGCCATAATATTGGATTTAATTGTTGTTTTATTTTTAATTCCGCTATTCAAATTTTTAATTATTGCTTTAAATAATTATTATGTGTGTTGTTAATTATGTGTGTAATTTTTAATTTCATGTGTGTAATTTTTAATTGCATGTTTAACATAATTAGGACGACATGGACATAGATTTTTTATTTATTGCTTTAATTAAATGTTATATGTTGTTAAATTATGTGTGTATTTTGAATGCATGTTAGACATAATTGTAACGACATAGGCCTCATTTAATTTTAAAATTCCTCAATTTTTTAATAAAAAATTCTAAGTGGGTGAGAGAATTAATTAGGAACTAAGTCTCACGGTCTCCATTATTTTGTATGTAATATAACCTTTTAAATAATGTAGATGGTATATATGATCACCTAACGTGGCATACTATTTACGGTGTTTTAAAAGGTTGTAGAAATTACTAGAACAAAATTCTTAAATTAAATTATGAATATTTAAAGGTATATAGATTACCCTAATGTGACGTACCAAGTTTCATAGAATTCGTTACGAAAACTGAATACTCTTTTTGATGTTGACTATGGAGAATTCTGTCTAGGAATTGGGTATTAAGCGAGGCCGTTGTGACTCCTCCGAGACCTGGGAATTATCCATTAATATATCAAATGGATGTATTTGGTTTGACTAATTTAAGATTTGATAATGGTATACACTTAGCTATGAAAAATAATATATAGTCCACCATAACGTGGCGTATTATTTAGTTATAGGACCGAAGTAATATTTAAAGGAATTTAAGTGGTATATATGTCACCCATCGTGGCGTACCAGATACTTATGGTGTTTAAATATTATTGCATTAATTTTAATTAATTGTTTGAGGAAACCATTAGGTATTAAGATTTGTGCAACCCTCTGATTATGTGTTACATGTATGATTCTCAGGATTAGATCATTATGGGCTTTAATCCACTATTCACCATACTTAAGGATAACAAACTTACTGGACCAAACTATATTGAATGGAAACGTAATTTGGACATAGTGTTGACTGTTGAGGAGTACAAATTTTGCACTTATGAACCCAAGCCAGATCAGCCTGCTGAAGACGCTCCTGAAAGTGAGAAGGAGTATTATAAGCGGTGGGTTAATGCTGATGAGATGTCGCGATGTTACATTCTGGCAGCAATGTCGGGTGTTTTGCAGCATCAGCATCAGGCTATGACCACTGCTTCAGATATGCTCTTTAATCTCAAGGAACCTTTTGGGGAACAGAATAGGGCTGCTAGGCAAGTAGCAATGAAGGCTTTAATGAACACTCGGATGGCTGAAGGAACACCTGTAAGGGATCATGTTCTCAGGATGATGTCTCATCTGAATGAGATGGAGATCCTTGGTGCTGATATTGATGGGGAAACCCAGATCGATATCATCCTTATGAGTCTTGTAAGAACCCTAATTTTTGTAATATATTCTTTTATATAATATCATATGACATTGTGAATTTGGAACCTTTTGAGTCACCCATGTTGTTTAATAGAATTGATTATCTGAGAAATTTATGTTGTTACATTCACTATGTAAGAAAAAGGGAAGATTGCTGGAGGCAAGAGTCTTATTACTATTAAGATTTATAAAACTTGGGATTTGAGAGCTACTAGAGTGTTGAAAGATTTTAAGAGACTATGACAAGGAGTTATGGATATTTAAGGAATTTATACAATTTAGCACTTAATGAATTACAAAGGAAATTTCTACGCAACAAAATATTATTACGAGGAGTTTTATTATAGATACGTGAAGAATTAAGGATTACGTAACGAAAATTGGTTGGGTAATCAGACGAGATAATATTCCATGCAAGATGCCATGCAAACCATTAAGTTAGAAATGCTAACTAGAAGTACAAAATAGCAAACTAAGTAGCATGGGTTAGTAGTACATCTAGCCATGCTTTAAGTACAAGGGAGACATGGCCTAACTTAGGGCTAGCTAGTAGGGTGGAGACATGTGATTACTTATCATCTAATACACCACCAATATATCCATACACCACACAATTATTTGACCAAACAAAAACAAAAGAAAAGCTCTTTCCCCCCTTACCAAACTGCTCTAATCTGAGCAGAAAAATAAGAGAGAAAGAAAAATCATTTTCTCTACTTCTACTCCTCTATAGTTCGCAAGATTAAAACCCAAGATTCCCCTAGGTGTTATGAAGATATGTACTAAGTTTCATAATTTTATTCAAAGGGTAGCATGGTGAGAAAAATGGTGGAAGTTGGAGATGTATAATGACTAACCATAACTTTTGTTTTAGATCTTGAAGTTTAAGGTTCATCTAAGCTAGCTAAGGTGTTCTAAAGGCTACCCAAGCTCATACAAGGCTTCCCTAGGCTCAAGAAAGGTATAACATCCTCTCACTTTTAGTTTGTGTCAAGATTTGATGGATCTTTTAAGGTTTGAAAGTATTAGTGTAAATCTTGGAGGTTTTGGATTTTTGATGGTTAGATCTTGAGATATTATGCTTGTATCCATGTTGTAAGCCATGTTCTTGAGTTATGTAGTCATATATGTGTTAATGGTAAGGATCTTGATGGCTTTGATGGTTATGGTTAAGTGTACAATGAGATTTGAAAGTGATGTAGTTGTAAAGGTGTTGTTTGGAACTTTTGTAAACTCCTCTGTCTTGTGAGATAAATTCAGACCTTGAGTTTTGCCCCCTTGAGACCCACTGACCACGGTTGGAAAGATAATTGAATATAGTTTCTAGAAATATAAGGTTCATACCCAGGAGATGTGTAGATCTTGAGTTATGGCCGGATTAGTGCAGTGTGGTTCTGGAATTCAGACTGCACTGTGTTGTCCACTTGTGAACTGAGTTAGGACCCCTTAAAATTATGCTAGTGTTATGAAAATTTGAGGGTAGTTAAATTATACAGTTTTGAAGGCTTTCCAAAAAGAATTGGAATAAAATTTGTATTTTTCAATTTTATAAAAATGTTAGAGCGAAGTGCGCGCGAGTGAAAAATCACCTAGGAGGTTAGTTTAATGTAGTTTTAAGAGTACTCACTTGTGTTTCAAGTTTGAGGAATGGATTCGAGTCGAATGGGTAACGAATGTGATAAAGTGATGACATGGTCATATGGGAGGGTTAGTGGTCACAAATTGGAGACTTTAAGTTGGTCTTACATCCTTTAAAACCTTACGATTAAGTAGTGTTGTTAAGGTACTAACGTACGAATATTGGTTATGTATAGATCATCATTCCACTCCGCAAGCTCGACCACCCCAACCTTACCAAGGCAAGTTTTCCAACCCTAAGTATTTATTTTCAAAAGATTATATTCTTGATTTTACCTATGCAAGTTTACTTTTCAAAACTTATATATAAGGATTTTCACTGTATTGTTTGTGGCTTTCAAACGTATTATATGCTTATGCTTTATGAGGTTATGTTGAAATTTGAGATATATGCACATATGTGTTTGTACACCCTTGAACTTAGAATGAAAATGTTTTCTTCGGACAACGACTCTAGCAATAGAGGTCGTAGCGGTCCAAATATGCTATTGACCAGGGAGCAGTATATTATTGTATCGTGATTAAATTGCGAAAACCCGAAGGGTCATTCGGGAAGTATCGTATACTTAAGTATTTATTATTTTTACATTATTATAAATACTCAAAAATATCTATCTTGGATTAAAAGCTTATTTTAATTTAATAATTATTTTATTAATTGTTTATATTAAATCTCAAAATATCATTTATTTATTTTTTTGCTAAAATCAAAATATCATTTATTAATTATTGTTCATTATTTTAAAGACAAAACTAATCCAAGATACCTTCATTGTTTTCAAACTCGAACTCTTTCGAACCCAATACATTTTCGAAAACCCCCGGTCAGGTTTTGCTTCTTATACACTTTTCAAGAATTATCGGTCGACTGAGGTCGAACTTCAACTACTCGAATTTTCTATCAAAATGATTTTTGACAAGAAAGAAAAAAAAAGGGACTCTGGCAGGTGTGTGAATCGTTGACGAACGATTCCCGGGATGTGTAAGCGGCCGTGAGCCAGGCGGTCCATCAATTATTATTCCGGCCCAGGTGTTGCCGAAGGATGATTACGGATGTAGTTTTCATCGAGGGTGATTACGGATGTAGTTTTCACCCGGGGATAGTTACGGATGTAGTTTCTATCCTTCTACCGGTAGAGAAGACCCTCGGATTATTGGACTTGGATGTGGCGACTGATCATCGTCAATCCCTGTCATGTTTTATGTTTTCTTTAAGTCCCATTCCTCCACTTTGGAAAAATGCTCTAACACTGCTTCTTGGGCCTAAGTGCCAAGCTGCCGATAGTGTGGTTTTTGATAAGAAAAATATTGACATCGTGCAATATCTAGAACTGCAAGATTTTCTATAAAGATTGGCACGTGTTAGTGCACTCTTGCAATTCTTTCAAAGAATGAAATGTTTTTGAATGAGAAACCTTCTAAGCTAATGGAAGGAAAGAGGTTTGCAATGATGTATTCCCTGTACAGTATGTTAACCGTAGAGTGTTTTGCCGAAAATGATATACTCATATGTATATATTTTTAAACTTGAGATATATTGAAATGGGAACCTTATAAAGGGTTCATCCGTTATTCTTAAAGCTCCGTAGTGAGTATAGATGTTTTATTCAAACTCGGACATATATATTGTCCAATCATGTTTTGAAATCTGAGATATATACCCATATAGTTGGGAATGTTTTCGAAACAAACCACATTATTATTTTTTGAAATGGTGAACTTGCTGAGCATTATGTAGCTCATTCTTGCTTTATAAAAACTTTCCAGAAAGAGAAGAATTTGGTCGGTTAACTCTGCCCCAGCAGAAGAGGAGTAGAAGATTTACCCCGGATATGATTTAGTTCCTGATAAATACTACAGAGTAAGTCTGATAGGTTTTCAACTGTAATAGTAAGACTTGTCTTCAAGTGTAATTGGAAGTGCGTAAGATTCTGGATTGTACAGATGAATTGTAATATTTAGTGTTACTTTTGATTATCGTTTCTGAGGCTCTAACTTGTTTGTGCGTAAGATTGAGGTCTGGATGGATGTATTGTTGAGTTGTAAAGTTAATACAGGTATGATATGGTTGGATGGTGATGTGACGACTTGAATCTTTGACCTTGGATTTGGGGGCGTCACAACAACTAAGTAGTTAGGAAAGCAAACTAGCAATGCAAAGATAGCAAGAGGAATAGTAACTAGTTTGGAACATTGTCCAAGGAGACAAGGAGGCATGGTGGTCTAGACACTAGGCTTGCAACATGTGATACATATACATGCATCTAATACATATCAACAACACACTTTACTTTATTTCAACCAACACCAAAAGCAAAACAAAAATTCTCTCTCCCCCCCTAGCCATTGTTGCTCTCGGCCAAAGCTAGAAAAGGGGAAGAAAAATTTTCTTTCTTCCACTTCTCTTCACTCTTAATTCAAGGCAAAAATCCTAGGTACTCTACATCATATAAGGAAGGTATACTATGAATTCCAACCCTTTCATCCATTAGTTTGCAAGTTATAAATTGTTGAAATTTTGTTGAATAGTAACAATGTTGAGTTTTTGTTTAGATCTTGAGTTGTAAGGATTGTAGGAGCTCATCCAAGGTGTTCTTGAGACTTGTAAGGCATACCCAAGGCTCCTAGATACTCAAGAAGGTATAAAAACCCTAACCCCTCTTGGCCATGTAGTATTTGTGATGTTTAATGTTAGAGCCATGGATATTGGTGTAAATCTTGGACATATAAGTTATGGATGATGTAGATCTTGAGTTTAAATGTTGTGGTTGTAATTTTTAAGCTTGTGGTTAGTGTATGTAACTCTATGTATGCTATGGATTATGATCTTGGTGGTTTAGATGATGGTTGTGATGGTTATATAAGATTCTTGAATGATTAAGTGGTAAAAGCATGCTGAGTATTTTTCCAGGAACTTGTACTGTCTTGTGGGAGGGTTTTGAACCCCTAAATCTTGTCCCCTGAAGTCCTAATATATATTTTTGGAAAGGTATTTGAATGTAGTTTCCAGAAATATAAGGTTCATGACTAGGTGATGTATAGATTTTGAGTTATGGCCTGAGAAGTGAAATGTGTTTCTGGAATCCGGACTGCACTAAATGGTCCCCTTGTGAACCTTGTTTAAACCCCTAAAAATTTATGTAGGATCATGGAAAAATTAGAGAAGCTAGTAAATGCAGTGGTGAAGGCTACCCAAAAAGAATTGGATTAAAATATGTATTTTTCAATTTTATAAAAATGGTAGAGTAAAATTCGCGCAAGGGAAAAAGTCGTAAGTGGAGTGTGATTAAGGGGTAATGAATATGATTCGGATATAGTAAACAAATTAAGTCGAATAAGTGGCGAACGTAATCGAGTGATGACATGAACCTATAGTGGGGCTAGAGAGCCATAAGACGAAGTCATTAAGTTAATTTTGTACCCCCTAAAACCTCGCAATTAAAAGAGATATTTTTAAGGTACTAACGATCGGCTATTGATTATGTATAGATCGTTCCACTCCGCAAGCTCGACCACCCCAACCTAACCAAGGCAAGTTTACTTTTCAAAACTTACATATACAAGGACTTTCACTGTTGTGTTTGTAGTTTTCAATCGTATCAAATGTTTATGCTTATCTAAGTATTGATGAAATTGAGATGTATAAGCACATACATGTTTGCACCCCTTGAACTTAGAATGAAATGTTTTCTTCGGACAACGACTCTAGCAATAGAGGTCGTAGCGGTCCATATATACTATTGACCGGGGAGTGGTATATTATTATATCGTAATTAAATTGCGAAAACCCGAAGGGTCATTCGGGAAGTATCGTATACTCAAGTAATTATTTTTATATCATCATAAATACTCAAAATACCTATCTTGGATTAAAAGCTTATTTAATTAAATAATTATTTTATTAATTATTAATATTAAATCTTAAAATACCATTTATTAATTATTGTTCACTATTTTAAAGACAAAGCTAATCCAAGATACCTTTAATATTTTCAAATTCGAACTCTTTCGAACTCAAAACATTTTCGAAAACCCCCGGTCAGGTTTGCTTCTTGTATGATTTCAAGAATCATCGGTCGACCGATGTCGGACCTCAACTACTCAGTTTTCATTCAAAATTAAGTTTTAAAAGAAAAAGAAAAAGGGACTCTGGCAGGTGTGGGAATCGTTGACGAACGATTCCCGGGATGTGTAAGCGGCCGTGAGCCAGGCGGTCCATCAATTATTATTCCGGCCCAGGTGTTGCCGAAGGATGATTACGGATGTAGTTTTCATCAAGGGTGATTACGGATGTAGTTTTCACACGAGGATAGTTACGGATGTAGTTTCTATCCTTCTACCGGTAGAGAAGACCCGCAGATTATTGGACTTGGATGTGGCGACTGATCATCGTCAATCCCTGTCAGGTTTTCTGTTTTGTTCAAGTCCCATCCTCCACTTTGGAAAAATACTCAAACACTGCTTCTTGGGCCTAAGTGCCAAGTTGCCGATAGTGTGGTTTTTGATAGAAAAATATTGACATCGTGCAGTATCTAGAACTGCAAGATTCTCTATAAAGATTGGCACATGTTAGTGCACTCTTGCAATTACTTCAAAGAATGAAATGTTTTTGAATGAGAAACCTTCTAAGCTAATGGAAGGAAAGAGGTTTGCAATGATGTATTCCCTGTACAGTATGTTAACCGTAGAGTGTTTTGCCGAAAATGATATACTCATATGTATATATATTCTCAAACTTGAGATATATTGAAATGGGAACCTTATAAAGGGTTCATATGTTATTCTTAAAGCTCCTTAGTGAGTATAGATATTTTATTCAAACTCGGACATATATATTGTCCAATTATGTTTTGAAATCTGAATTATATACCCATATAGTTGGGAATGTTTTCGAAATAAACCACATTATTATTTTTCAAAATGGTGAACTTGCTGAGCATTATGTAGCTCATTCTTGCTTTATAAAAACTTTTCAGAAAGAGAAGAAATTGGTCGGTTAACTCCGTACCAGTAGAAGAGGAGTAGAAGATTTACCCCGGAGATGATTTAGTTCCTGATAAATACTACAGAGTAAGTCTGATAGGTTTTCAACTGTAATAGTAAGACTTGTCTTCAAGTGTAGTTGTATAAGTGGAAGTGCGTAAGACTCTGGATTGTACAGATGAATTGTAATATTTAGTGCTACTTTTGATTATCGTCTCTGAGGCTCTAACTTGTTTGTGTGTATGATGGAGGTCTGGATGGATGTATTGTTGAGTTGTAAAGTTAATACAGGTATGATATGGTTGGATGGCGATGTGACTACCTGAATCTTTGACCTCGGATTTTGGGGTGCCACAGAAATGGTATCAGAGCGATAAGTTACAGTACTCAGAAATGAGAGTGTTGAGAGTTGAGTCTAAGTAGGAGAATGAAATAAGAGATTGTAGTAAACTTATTATTGGACTTCTGGAAGAGGTACCGGTGAGTAGAATGGACTGGAGTGTTTACTGGAGGTATTATACTAGGGTCGATAGAATCCTTAGAGACCTTCAGAATGATGAATGGAGGTTTGAGAGTCGTAGATGACCTATCATAGGTAATGATATAGGAAGCAGAGCGAAATCTCAAGAACAGCTGAGGTAGAGGCGATATTGCCAATATGATCGGATGACTAGGCTGGCTTCCGGTGCAAGCAGTCAGGTCACTGGAAACAAGATTGTCCTCTTCCTAAGAAGACAAACAATACTGGTATGTCTCTTTCTCTAGTTACAGAAACATATATAGCAGCTATATCTACGAGCACTTGGTGTGTAGATACAGGAGCCACTGACCATGTTTGTAACATTATGCAGGGGTTCCAGCAAACCAGAATGCTTAGAGATGGCGAGATATATGTGTTCATGGGAGATGCTACAAAAGTAGCAGTAGTTGCAGTTGGAATAATTACTTTATCTTTTGGAGATGATAGGATTTTGGTTTCCAACAATTGTCTTTATGTACCTTCGTTTAGAAGGAATTTTATTTCGGTTTCTAAACTTGCTATTGATGGTTATAATGTTTGTTTGGATCATAATATTTCTATTATGATGAATAAACGAGTTATATGTTCTGGTACATTGCAAGACAATTTATATATAATTAATCCTAGTCAACCAACATTGCAACATAGGGAAACTAATAACATTCTTTCTAGCTCAAATAAAAGAAAGAAACCTTTTGAATTGAACCAAACATATCTTTGGCACTTAAGATTAGGTCATATTAACTTGAGGAGGATTCAAAGACTAGTAGTAGATGGGCCATTAGGCTCGTTGGCAGTGGAGCCATTTCCAGTTTGTGAATCCTGCTTGGAAGGTAAGATGACTAATAGGACTTTTAAAGCAAAGGGGAATAGAGCCAAAGAAGTGTTAGAATTGGTTCATACTGATTTATGTGGACCTATGAGTATCCAAGCAAGAGGAGGTTATGAGTATTTTGTCACTTTCATTGACGATTATTCTAGATATGGGTATATTTATTTGTTGCGCCGTAAGTCTGAGTGCTTTGAAAAATTCAAAGAGTACAAAGCAAGTGCGGAGAAGTGACATCTTGGAAAATGTATCAAGTCACTACGATCAGAACGTGGTGGCGAATACTTGCTTGGAGAATATAGGGAATATTTATCAGAAAATAGGATCACATCCCAGTTGTCTGCACCTGGCACACCTCAGCAGAATGGTGTAACAGAGAGAAGGAATCGGACTCTTTTAGAGAGTGTTAGATCGATGATGAGTCATTCAGATTTACCCAAGTCGTTCTAGGGATATGCTATAGAAACAGCAGCTTACCTTCTGAACATGGTACCTTCCAAGTCGGTTCCCAAGACTCTAATAGAATTGTGGACTGGTAGCAAACCAAGTCTAAGACATATTCGGATTTGGGGTTGTCCAGCATATGTGTTGAACAAAAACGCAACCAATCTAGAATCTCGTACAGAAGTAAGGCTGTTTGTAGGCTATCCCATGGGAACAAAAGGTTATTCATTTTATAGTCCTAGGGATCGAGATGTCATTGTTAGCACCAATGCTAGATTCTTAGAGGAAGACTATATTATGAATCATAAACCCATGAGTAGTATCATTTTAGAAGAACTAGTGGGAGGGATAGATAATCCCCAAGTGCCAATAGTACAAGTAGAACAACCACAAGAAAAAGCACAACTTGACAATAATAATGCACCAGTGCCTCGTCGTAGTGGGAGGGTTGTTCAACAACCAGATAGATTAATGTTTTTGGGAGAGTCCTCGGACTTGGTCTCTGGCGAACATGATGAGGATCCCAAGACATACGAAGAGGCAATTCTAGATAAAGATGCAGATCTATGGCAAAAGGCAATGGAATCTGAGATGGAATCTATGTATTCCAATCAAGTTGGGAGCTCGTGGAACCACCCAAAGGTGTAAAACCCATTGGATGTATGTGGATCTACAAGAAGAAAAGAGGATCTGACAAAAAGGTGAAAGCCTGGGAAGCATGATTTGTTACGAAAGGGTATACTCAGAAAGAAGGGATCGATTATGAGGAAACCTTTTCGCCAGTTGTTATGCTTAAGTTGATCCAGATTCTTTTATCTATAGCAGCTCATCTCGATTTTGAGATTTGGCAAATTGATGTCAAGACAACTTTCCTTAATGGAAGTCTTGAGGAAACCATCTATATACAACAACCAAAAGGATTCATTAAGGAAGGCCATGAGCATCTGGTATGCAAGCTTAAGAGGTATATTTATTGACTAAAACAAGCTTCTAGGGACTGGAATATTCATTTTGATCATGCAGTCCAGTCATATTGATTTGATCAAAGTCCAAGCGAATCATGCGTGTATAAGAGAAGTGAGGGTAATGCAGTGGTTTTTCTAGTACTATATGTAGATGACATTTTACTCATTGAAAACAATGTTAAGATGTTGTCATCAGTAAAGGCATGGTTGTTCAAACAATTTGAAATGAAGGACTTAGGTGAAGCGGCATACATCCTTGGGATCAAAGTAATAAGGAATCGCAAGAAAATGATGTTGGCTTTATCTCAAGAGCCCTACATTGATGAATTATTAGCTCGTTCTAACATGCAAAACTCCAAGAAAGGTTTTCTACCTTTTAAGCATGGAGTTGCTCTATCTAAGAAGCAGTGTCCCTCGACACCTAAGGATATAGAGAGCATGAAAGTAGTTCCTTATGCTTCGGCATGTGTAAGCTTAATGTATGCTATGTTATGTACGAGGCCTGACATCTGCTTTGCTGTAGGCATAGTTAGTAGATATCAATCAAACCCGGGTTAGGAACATTGGAGTGCAGTAAAAACTATACTCAAGTACCTGAGAAGGACTAAGGAGTATATGTTAATTTACAAGGCCTCGGATCTATTTCCTTTGGGATATACTGATTCAGATTTTCAATCAGATAGGGATAAGAGGAAATCAACCTCGGGATATGTTTTTACTTTGGGAGGTGGAGCCGTTATATGGAGGAGTGTAAAGCAGAAATGCAATGCAGACTCCACCATGGAAGCCGAGTACGTGGCGGCCTCTGAGGCTGCAAAGGAGGCTGTATGGTTCAGGAACTTCCTTTTGGACTTGGATGTGGTACTTAATTTTCCTAGTTTGACAGTGTATTGTGATAACACTGGTGCTGTGCCAAATTCGAAGGAACCGCGAGATCACAAAGCAGCTAAACATATTGAACGTAAGTATCATCTCATACGAGGAATCGTAAAGCGAGGAGATATAGTTGTGGCTCACATATCATCAGAAGACAATCGGGCAGATCCTTTCACAAAGAGCTTGCCAACCAAGGTTTTTGACAGGCATGTGGAAGCGATAGGAGTCAGATGGATGGACACATAGTTTCTGTGTAATAGTGGATTAAATAAACACTGATATACTCATAGAATATTTTGAATATAAGTGGGAGATTGTTGGTGTATACTGAAAATATCTATTTGAAATATATACATTTATCTCTAGCCTATTTTATTGAGAATCATTTAAATGTTTACATGCTGTCTGATATTTTATATTGTGGACAATCTAGTATCAAAATAGATACAGAATATTAGATTGTTAAATACGGTTTATATAATATAATAAAGTTCACAGCACAGGTGGTATTGGACGATCCACTGGTATGGCTGTAGTATTATTTAGAATAGCTTATATTGACTATTAAATAATACTAGTATACTTTGTGTATATTGAACAGGATCAAATTTAGAATTGTTCCCTTATACTGATTAAGAAGGTGAACTAAGATTCTATGCTATTATTAATGCTTAGGTTCTTAATCCGGATATAGTAATTGACAAGTGTATATTATTTACATGCTTTGATTTATATATGAAATAATTCTTTTGAATTATATCAATATATTTTGGGTGATGGAATTATATACATGGTGAATATTATTTATAGAAGGAATCCATGTCCTGATAATATTCGGGTTAATGATGTCCCCTTGAAAGCTCGAAAAGATTTAATTATGTGAAACCCTGTAGGTGGATTTATTCCAACATAATTAAATAAAGGTTGAGTGGATGATCAAGGATAGAAGATATTAATTAAATGAATTATCAGTAATTTATTTAATTAATGGACATGTGATACTTTAAACATGGGGAATTTAAAAAGCAAATAATAAAGGAGCCGATTTAATTAATTAAATAAATTACCGAAATTGGGTGGGTGGTGCAATATTAATTATTTAGTGGAATTAATTAATATTAATGATAAAGGGCTTGGCCCAAGTTATCATTAGATGGCCCGACCCAATTTACTCCTTGATCCTTATTGTAGCCTATAAATACTCATTATGTCTCCAAGAATAAGGGTTCTGAATTCTAGAGCTTGGAGGCTAAACCTTGGAGGATCGAAGGCCACACTTCGTTCAAGGGAGTAAGGGAATACAATAGAAGATCGTGGATTTGAATTTCTTGCGCCGTAGCGATTAAGGTAAATCTTTTAACCCCCTTTCTAATCATTAAACGGGTTAAACACAAATCACTATGATCCAAAGGGACCAACAGGATTCCCCTTGAGCACTTTAGGGCTGGTTTGAGGCTTCCCTTGCATAGATTTTTCCATACCCTTTTAAAATACATGAGACTGGGCCTGGGTCAGTTGGGTCCTAACTCCATTAGGAAGATTTGCGCCTTCATAGCGAGATGCACTGAATTAGGGAGGGAGCCCACTCTGTCTTTGTTTTGGTCCCTTCACAAATTACAGGCCTCCCGAAAGTATGTCCCTTTGTTTGAGATTCACTAGAAGGAGGGCAAAACTTTGGGGGGATCTTTGGTAGAGGGCCCTTCGACCAACAAGGGCTGGCATGAGGAGTTTGTATTCGTAAAAGGGGGAGATTTAGGATATTTTCCAGAGTACCGCGTGGCAGATGGTGTGACAGGGGCGGTTAGGAGAACAGAGCACTTAGAACTGGAGGAAATAGAGGACGCCGTCAAGTTTGCAGGGGGAAAACCCGGGGGCTTATGGTCTGACCAGACTTTCAGGGGTGTTCCTTTTCTGATCGAACATAACTGTAAGATTGCAAGAGTCACACATAACTATAACTTGTCTAAACCTGTTTTTGCGGTTTACTTTCCTACTTCCTTTCATTCATGGGTATCTTTTGATCTACTTTATTACTAACTTTGTACTTTTTCTGTGGACAGTGTTGTTGGAAGATTTGTATATTCCTCGAGGCATGGATAATAGTCGAGTTCTGTACCTGGCCCGGAAGCGAGCTATTAGGAAAAACTATAGCAAACAGAGTGAAGGGGATAGCACCCAGGTGGACGAAGCATCCGTAGAGAAGTCAATTCAGGAGGAAGCGTCTGTCTCGGCGCTGAAGGTTCAGACTAGGAAGAGGGGCCATGATTCAATTGAAGCTCAGGGGAAAAAGAAACTGAAATATATTGAGACATAGTCTCATGTGGGAAACGAGCCTTTGGTGGACAGTGACATCGAAGAGATCTTACCTCAGCATCTGATAGAATCTAGGGGAATCCCTCCTAATCTGCTGGCAGGTGCTTCCGGTTCTGGGCAGTCTCAAAGGACCAATCAACCCCCAACGGCCGGAGGGGTAGAGGATTACACCATTATCCGCTTTCGCACTGGTGACGGATGGTTGGGAGAAAAAGTCCAAGGGGAGGGACCGCTTGAGGCTCTCAATGCCTTCTCTCTAACTCCCGATAAGGTTCGCTTGGGGCAAGCTGAGGATGAAGCAGTGTTGGCCGATGCCAAAGAAGCTTTAGGGAAGGTATTTGCTTTCCATTATGCCTTCTACAATTCTTTTCTTCTTTTGTTTGGATGATTGTTTGCAATTACTATGCTCATTCCTTGATTTGTTTTCTAGTTCGGAGCTTTCTTCATGGATGTGACCGAAAGGGTGCTTTATAACAAACGGCTAGCTGATCAAGAGCATAACCTGGCTTCATTGGAGAAGAAAGCTAAAACCGACACCTGGCAAGTGGCTAAAGATGCCAATACCAAACTGGACTCCCCTAGCAAGGAGCTGAAGAAAGAAAAGAAAGCCCACGCTGAAACTGTGGGCAAGCTATCTGAGGCCCAGGAGAAATTGAATACAGAGAGATTGAAGCAAGCTCTATTAGAGAAGGAGGTGGAACTGAGGAAAGTCACAGAGACTTTGGAGAGGGTTAAGCAGACTGCTAATATTACTTATAATGAATATGTGGCAAAATTCAGAGAATCTGCTGCCTTCCTGGAAGAACTGGTGTTAACTCGAATAACTTGTAGAAGGGAGGTTGAATACAAGTTATATAATCGTGTCTGATTTTTGCTTGATTATAGGAACAAGAATAAATGAATGAATCAAACTTTGTCTGTATTAAAATAATCAAATACAAACTCTACCAAAGGTGTACAATACCTTTAGCAGCTGCTGACAATATAAATCTCTCTCTCTCTCTCTGTTTGTTTCGAACTCTCGAATACAAATCTTACGAACTCACTCGCTTACACGCTTTTTACAAAGATATTGAGAGAGTATTTATAATGTTACCTATCAACTAATAACAGAATTATAATCTATCTATGACAATGTTCTGCCGTCCAGTTGATAGTTTCCATCAATAGAGAATTCGTTTCCTTCACGATATCTTCTTTCTTGTTTTCCAAAACAAAGATCCTGTTTTATAGCACTTGCCAGTTTCTGTAGCATCCATAATGACATCATCAGTAACACGACTGACATCATCAGTAACACGACTGATATCAGGATTTTCCATTGCATCAGGATCTGATTATCCCATCAGTATTTGATCAGGATCAGACTTAATGTATCAGGATCTGCTCCTCTTTTCCTGACATGTAGTCCCCGATACATTGTTCCTGACATGTAGTCTCTGACGCACTGTTCCTGACTAAATTCTACAGATTACTTTTTAACACATATATCCTATACAAAGTGCTAAATCCTTTATAAGGTCAGGATATACAAGAAGTATTAGCAAAATTCTATTCTTAACATCACAACTTATGAATCATTTCTAACAATCTCCCCCTATTTATGCTTTAGAATCTGAAGCATAAATCTATGTTGTAGATGTCAAAACATATAACAATACAACCAGAATAGAATTTATGAATTCAAGATCATGAAGTTAAGTACCTCCTTCTTCAGATGTAGACATGTATCTGGTACTTAGAAGAAAGAATTCAACTATTTGATGCTTCTTTTCCTTTACCACTTCCATGATGAAATTTACCAACTCTGTCACCCTTGTTTCTGTTCCCAGTCTGTTTATCTCCCCCAGTCTATTGTTGTTTTTGTTTCTGAATTGTCTTTATCTCCCCCTTTTTGACATCAGCAACATTAATTCCAAGAGATTCAGTAACAGAACAAATGAGATTCATCAGAACTGCTTGATTTTCCATAATAGTGACTTGGTTATTTTCAAGAATTAGAAGTCTCGATTGAATATCACTTTGAGATTTCTGAATGTCCTGTAGAATTTCAGAATTGACTTCAATGTTGGAAGTGCTTGTTGTATCTTCAGATTCAGATACAGAAAGAACATTATCTTCAAGTCTTGTAGAAGAAGTTGCCTGTTGAGAATGATAGTCAAGTAATAATACTTGAGTAGAAGTACAAACATCTTCATGTTTCTGATCTGGAGCTGAAGTATGATCATCCTGTCCTTCACCAGTATTCTGTGTACTAACATCTACAAATCCTGACTCCTCCTTAGATTGATCAGATATTGTTGATGTCTTAAATCTAGCTAAAATTGGAAGTACAAACAAAGGAATACTAGGATCATTAGGAATTTCTTCTGGTACTGGTTGAGTAGAAGTTTGTCTTAGCCTTTCACATCTTCTGTTAATGATCTCTGCAAGCCGTTCTTTCTATTTCTGAGCTTTAACTTCTAGCTTTGCATTGTGATGTGCTAAGTCATGCTTCTCATACATCTTGATAAAAGAATAAGTACCAGCATCCATACCAAGAATTTCAGACCAAGATTCAGGAAAAACCTGATCCCAGAAATCAAACGATGGTGGTTTCCTAATTTTCTCTCCCTCACTATGGAGTTGATCATCCATACCCTCATTCTCACTTTGACTATCTAAAACACTCTCTCTACCTCTCCTTTTGCCTGGTCAGGAGCCAGCCTCTCTGTGTATGGATCTATGTCCATCTTTTCAAGTGTATCACTCAGATTTGGATAAGTGCTCTCATGACCTAAAGAAAAATAGGGGTTAGAAGAAGTTTTTATACCTGCACTCACATGGAGAGAGGGTTCCTCATATGGCATGGGGCTTGAGGTTTTCTCCATGGAGTGAGCTGCTATAGTCTCTGAACCCTTACAAACATCTACTTTCTTTTCAGAAACTACAGGCTCCAGTATACCACTTTCAGGTTTTACACTAGACTCTGATGTCTTCAGTAATACTTTATTAGACATCGTAGCTAATATGCCACCATCTTTAAGTGTTGGTTGCTAAGACACACCCTCAAGGTGGATAGACTCTGAAAGAACAATATTGGTTTGATCTTCAGAAAAATCAATCAAAGTCATTCCTCCCATATCATAGGGTTTCTCACTTGCAATTTCAGTCATCATAGAAGACCTTCCAGCATCATCAATCACAGTTCCTGAGTCATCCAACCTCTGACTAGATGGTTCTTGTGTTGCAGTGGCTGTGATATGATCTATTCTACTGTTCACCACTGGTGCAATAGTATCTTTAGTTGACTGCTTCCCTCTATTAACTACCTCCTCTTGTTCACCTTGAGCTGAAGCATCTTCAACAATGACATCCTTGTCAGATAGATATGCATGAAGTGATTGAAGTGCAACATGCTTAGGAAGTCCAAATTTCTTGTGTAACTCCTTTCTGACTGATACATAGAAGTATGTCTTCATTAAGTCAAGCCTTTGATGTAACAGTCCATATTCTTCAGGAAATGAAAGTTTAGGAACTCTTTCAATCAAAAAATCTAGAACAGGCCTGGAAAGCTTCACTTGTTGAGAAATAAGTTTCATAGCCAGTCTGTATGTCAATGTAGTTTCCCATGAAGAATCAAGATCTAGATCTCTCTTGCCAGATACTGACATGGATATAGCATTATTTGTAGAGACCTGCATAATGTTAGTTGGACTTGACACTGTGTGTGTAGGTGACAAATGAATCTTTCTCCTTGTTCTCCTAGTATAGTGAGCAACAGATTTGTCTTGAGAAGACTCAAGAGGTGTAGACACAGAAGTGATCTTGGGATGAGATCCTTTTTCAATAGACACAGTCTTTTGAGAGACAGTATCCAGTATATGTTTTCCCTTTTTAAGAACTACAGCCTTTTGAGAGACTGCAGCCTGGCTGTGACTAGGTGCTCCATCTCTTTGTCCTAGCTTAGAAAGTTGAATTGTAGCCTTCAATTCTGCTCTCTCAGCAAGAGATATATTATCATCATCTTGACTAGAACTACTACTTGAAATGACAAATCTTCTCTTCCTTACAACTGATGTCTTTTGAGAAACACCAGAGGTTGGCTTCTTTGAAACAATAGGCTGTGGATCAAAATTTGGTTCTAGAATTGTTTCAGAGACTGTAATGTTTTTGGCTACTTGGGTAGACACAGGGGGGTTCTCCTCCAATTGAGATTCCTGAGTCATTTCACCACCAAAGAAAGAAGAATTATAGATAGTAGGAAGATGAGTTCTTAGAAGTACATGAACATGATTTGGATAGTGTAATGCAGGTATTTCATCTAGATTCTTTTCACTGTCCTTCTTTGTAATGTCAGAGAAAATTCTCTTTTGATGTACATAAGAAGAAACACATTACTCTCTACCAATTCTAGCTTCAACATCAGGAATGAAATGGTTAATAAACAGTTGCATGAATCTGTGATAATAAACAATATTCCTGTCATGATCTCTTGACCCAAGTTTAATACACATCTGATTTAAGATAATGTGACCAAAATTAATTACTCTGTTATAAAGCAAAGCATATGTAATATGTGATGTAACAGCTGTAATTTGTTGAAAAAAACTACATTTACCAGTAAAGCATTTAGCAATTTGATCAAATAAGAAAGACCATTCTTTCCTAAGAAAAGATCTATTTAACTGGCTCATGTTATCTAGAGGTCCATCATAACCTAATTTAGATAACATAGTTCTCACATCATCATCAGATGGTACATTCTCAAAAGTTGTACTAACAGGTAAGCGAAGTACTGAATTAACAACAGATTCAGTAAGATCAAATGAGTCTTGTCCTAAGTGTAGAACAATCTTACCTGATTGATTCTGAGTAGAATCAATTACCTCAGCATTCTCCCAAGCTTGTGAAACAGCTACTTGATTAATTTGTGGAGATACTGTCAAGGCATGGCTTAATGGTCCTTTCGTCATGAAGTCCATTATCAGGTGAAAATCAGTTGACACCCCTTCCTTGTTGGTGATAGCTGCAACATGATTGTTCATCATAAAATCAAAGTCACCAAACTTGAAAGCTACTGATTTGGGTAGTCTTCTTTGAGTTGCCATTTTGATCTGAAAAGAACTTAAGAAATCTTTGAAATTGATTAGTGATTTTGAGAACTCGAGAGTGTTTTTGCTTTAGAGAATGAAATTAGAGAAAGCAATTACACGATTAGAGTGTCAAAATAATTATATTTCAAAAATCCTTCAGACCCATTATCCCACGTTGACATGTAGGTTGACAGTTGTCAGTCCTTGAAAAATGCAGTTACCCATGACTTTTGGAAATAAAATCCAAAAATAATTTCAAGTAAATAAGTCAAGGTAAAATCAAGATAAAAATCAATACTGATCAGTTTCCTCTTCCTGATGTGATCTACTCATCAGAATAATCACATTATTCAATGTGATTTCTGAATAAAAAGAATTACTAATCCTGATGTGAACACACTCGTATTCCTGATCAATATTATCCTGATTCCAGAGACTAAATGGAGTTTACACGTGGCATTTTCTTTTACCTGAAAAAGAAATAACAAAATCAATTGGTTAAATTCATTCAATATTTCTTGAAAATACAAGAAATACATTCACACATAATTATGACTGAATGCATTGATATCTCCCAAATGACTGTTCAGCTTTCCACGTCTTTCTATAAAAGAAACCGATGTCTTATGCCACTCTCCAAAACCTTTTCATTCTTTTCTCTTTCCATCATGGCTTTCAACCCAAAACTTCATATGAACCCTAGCTTTTGGTTCATTACCACTGAGAAGTTCTTTACTCTTGATGATCAGGAGCAAGTGAACTATCTCTTAGAAGAGATGACTTTTCTCATCAAGTCAGATATGGTTAATCTTAACCCAGATGATTTCCACGAATCTCCTCTAAAACATCTACCAGTTGAATACAATCCTCCTCTAATCTCTTCACACCTTGAGGATGAAGAATTTGGTGAAGAGTCTGAGGTTGATCTTGATGGAGATGCTATTCATCTTCTTCAATAAGCATGAAGATGAGTCAGCTGCTCTCATTCAAGTCGCCCAGACAAGGAATCCAATCTTGAGATGCTCCTTGTCCTGAAGTCGATCGTTGAGAATTGAAGTAGCAACAACTTTAGACAAGAACAGAATTATCAGTAGTAGTTAGACAAAAGAAGAATTGTATTTCATTTCCATGTATGTAATGCTTTTGATTAATGAAAATACAAGTTTCCTTAATATCTACTTGTCTATCGTTGTTTATTGACTCGCATGAATAATGACATAAATTATCAGTATGCATGTAATAACACTTGTTAACATAGACTTAACAAAACTCAGAATTGAACCACTAGATAACATGAACTTCAGAATTTGAAACAGTAAGACACACAAATTTCATAATCCTGATACTGACGATACAATCCTGATGTCAATACTGATGACGTCAGCATACTGATAGCAATCCTGATGTTTATTAACAAGTCTATCATACTGTAATTTATCAAAGTAAAGTGTTACAGCTTAAGCATTTAACCATCAAGTATAGATCCTGACAAAATATCAAGTCTATAAGCTGAAACAGCATACCTTGCTACTTGTGCAGATGTTAAAGATTTAAAAATTTAACATTCCAAACTCACTAACCAATCTAATGAATGTAGCCTCATCAAGTTGTTTAGCTAGACTATTTGCAAGCTGTTTGTCAGTAGGAACAAAATGGAGTTCCACAGTACCATTTTCAATATGTTCTCTAATAAAATGATACCTGACATCAATGTGCTTAGTCCTTGAGTGTTGAACTGGATTTTCTGCAATTTTGATAGCACTAGTATTATCACAAAACATAGGAATATTACTAAGTGTCATACCATAATCCATCAATTGATTTCTTATCCAAAGGAGTTGAGCACAACAACTGCCTGCTGCAATGTATTCAGCTTCTGCAGTTGAGGTTGAAACTGATTGCTGCTTCGTGCTTGCCCAAGAAATCAATCTGTTTCCCAAGAATTGACATGTACCTGTAGTGCTTTTCCTATCTATTTTACACCCTACATAATCAGAGTCTGAATAGCCAATTAGGGAGAAATCAGATTCTCTTGGATACCACAAACCAAGATTTGGAGTTCCCTTGAGATATCTAAAAATTCTCTTCACATCAATTAAATGAGATTCCTTAGGAGCACTTTGGAATCTAGCACATAAACAGGTAGAGAACATTATATCTTGTCTACTTGCAGTTAAATATAACAGTGAACCTATCATTCCTCTATAGCTAGTGTTATCAACACTCTTTCCCTTAGGATCAGAGTCTAGCTTAGTGGCTGTTGCCATGGGTGTCTTTGCAATTGCACAATTTTGAAAGTCAAACCTTTTTAAAAGATCTTTGATATACTTTGACTGATTAATGAAAATACCAGTCTCAGTTTGTTTGACTTGCAAGCCTAAAAAGTAATTTAGTTCACCCATCATGCTCATCTGATATTTAGACTGCATAAGCTTGCTAAACTTAGCACATAACTTTTCATTAGTAGAACCAAATATAATATCATCAACATAAACTTGAACTAAAAGCAAATCACCTTTTATCTTTCTAAAGAATAGAGTTTTGTCTATTGTACCTCTTGTGAAGCCATTTTCAAGAAGAAATTTAGACAAAGTCTCATACCATGCTCTTGGTGCCTGCTTCAGTCCATAGAGTGCCTTGTCAAGTTTGTAGACATGATTTGGAAACTTTGGATCAACAAAACCAGGTGGTTGTTCCACATATACTTCCTCATCAATCTTGCCATTTAGAAAAGCACTCTTTACATCCATCTGGTATACCTTGAATTTTGAATGAGCTGCAAATGCAAGAAACATTCTGATTGCATCCAATCTTGCTACAGGTGCAAAGGTTTCATCATAGTCAATTCCTTCTTCCTGAGAATAACCCTTGGCTACCAGTCTTGCTTTGTTTCTTACAATCATACCAGATTCATCTAGCTTGTTTCTGAAAACCCATTTAGCACCAACAATAGATCTATCTTTAGGTCTTGGTACCAGTTTCCAAACTTTGTTCCTCTCAAACTCATTCAATTCTTCCTGCATTGCTATTACCCAATCAGGATCCTGTAAGGCTTCTTCAACCTTCTTAGGTTCATTCTTTGAGAGAAAACAACTGTACAAGCATTCATTTTGAATTGATCTTCTAGTTCGAACACCACTATTTGGATCACCAATTATCAAATCCTCAGTATGATCCCTTGTCAATTTTCTAACAGGTGGTAGATTGCTCCTGCTAGACTCTCCCCCTAAGTTAGTGGTATTTCTTGTAGAAGAACTTTCTCTGCCTTCAAAAGCTCCCCCTTGATCAGTAGAATCAGTGGATTCAATACTGCTGCTAGTTTCTGATCTTCCTTCATTAGACTCTGAAGGATCAGTTCCTGATGAAGTAGACACTGAATGACCAGTCTGATCCTGACCAGTCCTATGTTCTCCTTGATTGAATTGCTCCCCCTCAACAATAGCATTCCTTTGAGAAGCAATAGAGATTTCCTCTGGAGAACCTTCATCATCGCTGGAGGGAATCTCAGAATACTTAAGATTTTCAAATTCCAGATTGTCATGGCTTTCATCAGTTTGCAAAATTCCAAACTTCTTATCATCAAATGCAATATGAATTGATTCCATAACAATATGAGTTCTGAGGTTGTATACTTTGAAGGATTTTGATGCTGAATATCCTAGAAATATTACTTCATCCGATTTGGCTTCAAATTTCCCAAGTTGTTCTGGATGAACTTTCAGGACATAGCATTTGCATCCAAAGATGTGAAAGTATTTCACACTTGGTTTCTTTCCTTTGATCATCTCATAGGGAGTCTTACCATGACCATTTACCAAGGTACGGTTTTGAGTGAAACATGCAGTGTTGATAGCTTCTTCCCAGAAATAGGTTGGAATCTTTGCATCTGCAAGCATGGTTCTTGCTGCCTCTATGAGAGTTCTGTTCTTTCTTTCTACTACACCATTTTGCTGAGGTGTTCCAGGTGCAGAGAACTGTTGAGTAATTCCACTGTCTGCACAATACTCCTCCATTGTAGAATTCTTGAATTCTGTACCATTGTCACTTCTGAGCACTTTGACCTTGTACTCAGAGCTATTTTGAATATTCTTGACAAGTTCAATGATTTGCTGAGGAGCTTCATCCTTGTTGTGTAGAAAGAATACCCATGTGAACCTTGTGTAGTCATCCACTATAACTAGAGCATATCTTTTCTTCTTGATAGACATAATGTTTACTGGACCAAATAAATCAAGATGCAGCATGTGAAATGGTTCAGTAATTGAATTTTCTGTCTTGCTCTTGAAAGTGGTTCTTCTTTGTTTACCAAGCTGACAAGCATCACAAAGTCCATCTTGCACATAGTTTGCCTGAGGTAGGCCTCTCACCAGATGATGCTTAACAAGTTGATTAAGCTTCTTGAAGTTGAGATGTGAGAGCTTCTTGTGCCAGTTCCAGCTTTCATCATTTAATGCCTTGCTGTAAAGACATCTGACAGTTCCTTTAGATGTGTCACTCAAGCTGGCTTCATATATGTTACCATATCTCTGACCAGTCAGAACAATGTCTCCATTCTTTATATTCAAGATTTTGCATCCCTTACTGTGAAAGATTGATTGGTAACCCTTATCACCCAGTTGACTTATGCTTAAAAGTGTGTGTTTCAAGCCTTCAACCAGTGCTACATTTTCTATGATGACATTCCCCAAAATAATTGAGCCATATCCCAGAGTTTCTCCTTTGTTGCCATCTCCGAAACATATTACTGGGCCAGCTTTCCTCTCAAACTTTGTAAGCATGGACTTCTTTCCAGTCATATGTCCAGAGCATCCACTGTCCAAGATAATTGAATGCTTCTTTCCAGTGCCCTGCAAACAAAAAGTAGCTAGTTAGAATTTTTTTATGACCCAACTTTGATTGGATCCTTTCTTACTAACTTTTGAACCAACAGGCTTTGAAGATTTTCCTTTTGATTTACCTGTTGCAGAGTCAACCTTAGACTTAGATTTCACAAACTGTTTGTGACTAGGAGTTTCAGATTTCAGAGAATAATAGTCATAATATAGTTCATGATATTCCTTACACATATAAATGGAATGAAGTAAACTACCACAATGATAACAGGGTTCTTGTGGTTGGTATTGAATTCTCTGAGTCTTGGGGAATCTGGACTCAGTTTTCCAAGTAGGTTTTTGATTGCAGTCTAGGGCTAAATGATTATGATTTCCACATTTATAGCATTTCTTCCTAGGTGCATCAGGTACATTCTTGTAATTATTTTCTTTGTTAATACATTCTTTTCCATTCCTATTTCTTCTGATCTTGCTAGACTCTGAAATACTTTCTAGTCTCTGTTTCAACTGAGACTTAGAAAGAAAACCTATGTTGACATTCTTAGGTTTCTCTAACACTCTCTCATCTGAATTACTATTGTTAATTCTTTTGTGCACAACTGGGGTACCTTTAGAATCAACAAATTTAACATGTTTAGGTTCAGAAACTATCTTCTTACCTTCAGACTTAGATGTGCTAGCTTCAGTTTTACTATCATCACTGACAATAGCTATAGTATCTTCTTGCCTAGCCTTATCAAAACCTAAACCATTAACTTTACCCAGAATTTGATTTTCAATGATTTCTTGAGTCTTTTTACCAGAATTGTTAATGGTTTTAATCACATCTCTCTCTTCCTCTAGTTCTTTTCTGACATAGTCATAAGCCTCAAGAATAACACCATAATCATGCTTAGCTTTATCAGAACTTAACTTATATTCTTCCATTTGAATTAACTCAGATTTAAGAAAATTATTTCTACTAACTAATTCATCATTCTTAGCCTTGAGTTCATCTTTTTCACTAGCAAGAATTTTGAAATTAGTCATAAGATTCTTAAACTCAACATGAATAGATCTAATATCATCAGAATCTAAGCTATCAAACGAATCAAAAGAGTGAAGTGATACCTTAACAGAAGATGAAGAAGTTTTCTTTGGAGATCCAGGATTGTCTGAAGCACTTGCCATCAATGCAGTGTTGTCATAATCCAATTCATCTTCAGAATCACTGGAGTCTGCCCAATCCTTCTGTGTGACCATGAGTGATATGGAACGTGATGTTCTCGTAATAATATGTAGTAAAGACAAATATAAAGTAAACTCTGAATCTCCAAAGATGGAGAAACAAAACTCTAACTCTGAATCTCCGAATGGAGAAACAAAACTCAAACTCTGAATTCACTCCTGAATTCGATTCTCAAAGCTACCGAATAGCCAAAATTTTATTATTAATATCTCTCCCCAAAAGATTACAAGACGAGAGTATATATAGGCTAAATAAATAACCTTATCCAGGTTGGAATCCAAAAAGGAATTCAAGAGCAGCTAGAATTTAGCTAATACCTGAACCCAACTAGGAAACCATTAAAATCCTGGTCTAGCTTGAAATATAAAATCCTAAGCGCTTAAAACAAGAAAAACCCTTTCAAGTGAAAGGTAAAAACTTGCAAGCCAAATATCTACTTTATCAATAAAGTCCATAAACAGTTGGACTTATTGTTAATAAACTAAATAAATATAATTCGTTTAACTAATACCTATAATATATTTTCTGAATACTAGATAGGAATAAAGTATATAATAACTCTATTTTACTTCCACTTCTATTCCTCATCATTCTCCCTTTGTTGGAAAAAACTCGCCCACGAGTTTTGTAGAACGCAATGATTACCATGCACGACTTAGATGGATCCAGAAAATAAAATTCGCACTTCTTCAAAAATGACGGAGGTGCAAAGAACTGTGAAAACATGCATTTAGGTGAAGGCGGCTTAATCAAGGATTCTGGAATTATAAATTCAATATGTTCGACCTCGATGAAATCATCAATTTGTTTTTCTCGAACAAGGAAAACTTTCTCCACATTAGATTCTTCAACTTTATCAACATCAAGAATCCCTCTACTCTCGTGCTCTACACAACTTAAATATTGTGGTATGATCACATTATTGATATCTGATTGATTTTTTACATGTGTATCTTCAACTTGAACAATATCCCTTTCAACTTCATTACTCTTGACCACTTTATTGTAACACCCCCAGATCCGGGGTCCGGGATCCGGTGGTTACGGTTTCCAATTCTGTCCACAACAATTGAACTTTCCTTAACATAAAATAAATTACGTCTCTATGACCCAACACAACAATATAAAACACACCCGTTATAGTCCCAGAGATGAAATCAGAGTAACAATCAAATTTTTATTAATCACATTATGAGTTCTTACAATCCAAAAGAATTTCAATATAAATACATACTCTTTGCCATCCATTTACATAAGTCATACTAGACCATATTCTTGGTACTGAAAGAATAAATATATCCTACCAATAGCTTCTTCTTCAGCTCTGGTAGTCTCATCGTCCTCGCCCGCGTCGAGTGCGCCTTGTGCGAGTCATCTGGTCTAGCTGTTGTTGTGATATAATAATAAAGCAAGGGTGAGCAATAGCCCACCAACAATAATATATAACTGAACGATAATGTATAACAGTTCAAAAGTATCTTTCAAACCATATGCCATGCATTTACGGAAAGATGCCAGTATAATATGAACGATGAAGTTACAAGGTAACTTAAAGTATTTGTTTATAGAAATATCTGCTACATCAAAAGTAAGCGAGATATTCTCATTGTTATTAAGAAGAGGAACTTGCATGAAAAGGTTGCAATTCCAGTTATGAACACTTTTCCAGCTCTGCCAACAGTAATCATGTTGCAGGAAATAAATAAGTTTGGATGATGAACAGATGATGGAGTATTCACCGCGCCCGCTGTTCCAATCTTGATGATCAGTCGAGATCGTACAGCTCAATTTAGATTTACTACCGGTAGAAGGAAGAACTGACGGCTTTACTTGTATACCGCCTTACTAGCTCTCCCCGGCCAACGGTTGGGCCAAAGGGGATGGACCGGAGCTACTCGGCCTCTTACACGACTCCTAGTTCAAATAGAATTCATGATTCTGAATGTAACGTTCGTCCCCCTTTCCCCAAGTAAAATACTAGTTGATAAGACTCCACAAAGTAGTCGTATCTAGTTGGAAAGGAAAATTTACCAATAACTCCCAAGCTATTACTTGGTAACGGATATCAACTTGATCCAACATCTTACCCCTCGAAAGATGAGAAGGTAAACAATGACTTAATAAGTCAATAGCATCCGAGTTGCGAGTGGAGAGAATACTTTATGACCGGGAAGTCGACAAGATAATTAACATTTTCCAAGTAAGGTTCCCTTATTATTAGAGAGGTAGACTCAAAGAAGAATGATGTCTGAGAACCTTTCTTGATATAAAATTAATAATAATATGACTCCGAGATATTTTCTGTAATAATCGAAGAAGATAAACCTTATCAAGGTTATTCTAAGTATGGAATAAATATTCAGAGAATATTTATTGAATTAAAATATTTTACAGAATATTTAGGAATATGAAAGAATATCTTTAATCAGAGTATCTCTCAAATAATTCTTGAAGAAATATCGAGAGAATATTTATTGCATAATTAAATAATCAAATGAATATTCAAAATAATATTCATTAATTAATAAGAACTGAAAGAAATATTTAAAATATTTAAAATAATATTCGATGATTAAATAGAATCCTGGATGAATATTCAAAATAATATTCATAAGTAATTAGGAATTTAAATGAATATTGATAAAGTAATATTCATTTAATGAATAATATTCTAAATGAATATCAAGTAATATTCATTTAGTAATTCAAGCTTTAAGGGAATATTCGAGATAAGACTCGATAAATAAATCAAGTTTCAGATGAACATTAAAATAATATTCGACAGGTAATTACTATCTTAAATGAATATTCAAAAGTAATATTCATTTAATGAATAATATTCTAAATGAATATCCAAATAATATTCATTTAGTAGTCCAACCTTTAGAAGAATATTCGAAATAATAATCGATAAATAATTCGACTCTGAATGAATATTAAAAATATTATTCGTCGAATAGTTACGTTCAAATAATTATTTGAAGTAAGGATCGTTAAAATAAATAATCTTGAACGAATATTCAAATAATATTCGTCGCCCGAATAATGGAAAATATTTACTTAAATATTTTCCTCCGAGGTAATCTCGATATATCAAGAAATATAGACTCCCGGTCTATATTTGATGAATAAGATGTATACGCCCTTCTATGAGGGTCTTACAATAACCTGCTTATAGTTGATACGATAGCTATCTAATTTATAAGCCAATAACAATCAGGGAACAAGCATAATGATATAACTTGAAAGTAGGCATGCATGCTATGGCATATGTATAACAGAAAACATATATATAAATTTATTCGATCACAACAACAGCCTAAAAGAAGGGAATTGAAACTTGCCTGGTAGTCGAGTACGGTAAGGGGTAGTGGTAGCGGGTCCCGGGTCAGCTTGGTGATCTATAAATAGCCAAGGCATTCGGGATTAATCACTTAACATCTTAAAAGTTAAGTTATACTTAAATCGAAACACGTTCTCGAGTTATCTCGTTATACCCCTTTTATTGGATTCCTTTTATCCTCGATCCGACCCGACATTCGTTCGTTAATACGACATGTCATTGTACTTACACTTGGGACATACTTAAGTCATACAAGTTCTAAAGTCGATCGTTACGAATCAATATTATGCTCCGAGTTTTATCGCCCGTTGTCTAAGTGTTTTACCGAAGTTATAATCAAGCGGGTTTTTAGGGGTTCGTTCGCGATTAACTTTGATTCGAACATTTTTATAAAATCGGAAAACGATCCGTTTCACATGAGGTTTTCTCTCACACCTTCCTTTTTACCTCTAGTATTTAATTACCAAGATTCGCCACTGACTTACGTATTTTATCGGGGTTCAATTTCAGTTACGAACTTTCGTTTACGGATTCGAACTACTTTTAGTAAACCGACCGTAACTCCTAAACCGTAAGTCCGTTTCACGCGTTCTTTATATCAAAACGAAGCTTATAACATAACCTATCTTATCATGGGAAAATACAACACTGGACAGTGAGTTCATGCTACTGTGATGCACGGTTTTTAAAGATTATCGAAAATTCGGCATTACGACGGCTATGTTTACATGCTTTTCCAAATTTTTATCATCATCAAATCATCCTCCAACAACAACCAATTCAAGACCTAAAGTTTCTCATCTATTCTAGGTCATGATATCTCAAGAACAACTCAAATCCAACAAGTATGAAACATCAATAACAACCAATTATGCATACATGGATCTAAGCATACTAACACCTCTCCATCATATATCCATCCAAAAAAAATCCATAAACTCAAAGTAGTACTAAGGGTTCTTGAGCTTTATACCTTCCTTGGAGAGTGAATAACACTTGTTAAGCCTTGAATGATCCTTAAGTAGCCTTAGTATACTTGAATCAATCAAAAGAAAACAAGAACACAAAGTTAATACTTAAAAGTTACTATTCATCGTCATCTTCTTGATTTTATATCTCAAGATCGGTATGGAATTTGAAGATGAAATTCATAGGGTATCTTAGTTATGAAATATAGGACTCACCTTAATTTTCTTGAGATTTAACCATGGATGGAAGTTGGATTTCTCCTCTTGAAAAAGAGGGAAGGTCGAATGGAGGTAAATGGAGGGGGAAAGAGTTTGTTTGCATCTTTTACTTGGTTGCTTGTGCTAAATGAATTATTGGGATGAGGTTTTGATAATATCTTGGCCAAAAGTTACTTTAATAAAGTGATTATGTCATGGATGATGTTTAAACAAGTGGACAAGTGGTGTGTCATGTACTAATATCTTGTATCCTTTGTTTGATTCTTAGTGTGCTAGTTACTCTTGCAAATAGCTTAGGTACTTGATCTCATCCACTTGCACATACTTGCATCTTGGTTCTCTGCTCATTTCTTTGTCCGTTTATTGCTCAATTAATTGATCGTTCGGACGAATAACTAAGTAGTTTCACCTCTAGGGTTTACCGGGAAATTTCTCGATATTCATAATACCTTCCCCAATCCTTAATATAATCCTCGTGATGACCATGCAGGATATTTAATCTCGATACGAACTTAATCCGTAATCTAGGATTCGTTCGCTTTATTGATTAATCTCGTTATAACGTTTTAGCGGTTTCTAGAATGTTTGTTTCACTGCCTCAGTGGTTTCCTACCTTCATTCTTAAATCAAATATAATAACATCCCAAAATATCAAATCCTCAAAGTTAATATCTCAATTCTTGGATTATAATAATATTTAATCCACTGTCCGGTCAAATATTATATCGAGAAAGAATTTGGAATTTCTGAATTCCGATCGTCTCTGCATTCACTTATTTCCTCCGCGTATTACTAATATGACTTCGAAACATCCATATCACGTCCCGTACATAGGGTGGCGTGAAAAGTTTTCCAACTTACAAAATCACTATTCATCCACCAAATTACTATGCACGTACAGGAAATACTATGCACGTACGGGAAACACTATGCACGTATGGGAAACACTATGCACGTACGGGAAACACTATGCACGTACTCATTTCCCTTCAAGGATCCATTAGCTCCTTCCTGGATGGTAGATTATTCTTATCTAGGTCCTCAACCATCGAATTACTCTATTCTGACAATATACCAATGCATCAGGATCATTGTCCAAAGCAATATCCATTCATTACAATCATTGTCCTTTGAAACCACCATTCATTAGAGCTGGTGACCTTGTTGTCGGAATCATTGTTCCTCATTTTATCATTACTTAATAAAAAGTTTTAATTATATCCAAAATTTGGGGTTCTTACATTTATCTTGTGTGTATTCTTTTGGACCAAAACGATTATTCAATTGCCTTTTCATCTCAGTCCAAGTTGTGATCCTAGGAGCCTCTTCCCTCATGAGCTTCGTCTTCAAATTGTCAAACCATACAGATACATATCTTGTTAGCTTCATGTTGGCAATTTTATAAGACTTCTGATCATCAAAACCTTTATAATCAAAGATTTTTTCCATCTGTCTCACCCATTCTAAGAAATCCTCGGCATCACCTGCTCCACTAAATTCTGGTACATCCCACTTCAAGCTTTTATCATCGTCATTGTTGTTAGTGGGTGGAGGGTTTTTTATAAAGCCTGTGCGAAGAGGTGTATTTTCTACCGTAGCAATAACCCCCTCAATCCTCTCGTTTGTAACTTGTAAACCATCAATCCTCTCGTTTGTAACTCGTAAACTTGCCTTGATCTATGCTTGTTGCTCTGCCATATAAGCAATTTGCTCACTAATATTTCTAAGAGTTAACTTCAAGAAATCTCCATCCGATCCTTCAAGTTTTAAATCTTCATCCCCTGCCATTAACACGAAACAGTGTCGTGAACAGTGCTGTGAACAGTATCGATGAACAGTACGCGTGAACAGCAGATCTCCCAACAATTAAGAAATTGATGGAGAAACCTTGGCTCTGATACCAAATTGATACGGAACGTGATGTTCTCGTAATAATATGTAGTAAAGACAAATATAAAGTAAACTCTGAATCTCCAAAGATGGAGAAACAAAACTCTAACTCTGAATCTCCGAATGGAGAAACAAAACTCAAACTCTGAATTCACTCCTGAATTCGATTCTCAAAGCTACCGAATAGCCAAAATTTTATTATTAATATCTCTCCCCAAAAGATTACAAGACGAGAGTATATATAGGCTAAATAAATAACCTTATCCAGGTTGGAATCCAAAAAGGAATTCAAGAGCAGCTAGAATTTAGCTAATACCTGAACCCAACTAGGAAACCATTAAAATCCTGGTCTAGCTTGAAATATAAAATCCTAAGCGCTTAAAACAAGAAAAACCCTTTCAAGTGAAAGGTAAAAACTTGCAAGCCAAATATCTACTTTATCAATAAAGTCCATAAACAGTTGGACTTATTGTTAATAAACTAAATAAATATAATTCATTTAACTAATACCTATAATATATTTTCTGAATACTACATAGGAATAAAGTATATAATAACTCTATTTTACTTCCACTTCTATTCCTCATCAATGAGTGCATTGCCCTTCCCTGAATTCCTAGGCTTCTTACACTCACTAGCAAAGTGTCCAAGCTCACTGCAGTTAAAGCACTTGATCTTGGCTTTATCAAGCTTGATAATTGTACTCTTGCCTTTGTCATTCTTCTTCTCCTCTTTCTTCTGAAAAGTGCCTTTGCTAAATCTTCTCCTGTTGAATCTTCCTTTCTTGAAAGCTTTAGCAAACATAGCAAAGAGTTCTTGCATCTCTGATTCAGAATCATTATCTTCAGAGTCTATATCTTCAGTCTCTGACTCAGAACTTTCTTTGCTCTTCTTCTTCCTCAAGTCTCTTTCAGTAGATTCAGACTTTTCTTCTGGAAGTTCTTTGATTCAGATTGAGCAGTGAGTGCAATAGTTTTCATCTTTCCTTCACTCCTGCTCTTTTTCTGCTGCCTGTCAAGTTCATAAGCTCTCAATTTTCCATAAACTGCTTCTAATGATATCTCATCAAGATCATTAGCTTCCTCAATTGCAGATATCTTCTCATTGTAGAAATCAGGAAAAGCTTTCATGAACTTAGTATTCATATCCTCCAAGTCATAATATTTACCATGCATGGCCATCTCATTGATGAGTTTAGTAAACCTATCAAAGGTGTCAGTAAGTGACTCACCAGACTTGGATTCAAAGTACTCATACTGTTGTATGAGAAGTGTCCTCATATTCTTCCTGACAGGTTTCGTTCCTTCACAGTGAACCTTTAGATTGTCCCATATCTCCTTAGCAGTTTTACAAGAGAGAACATAGTTAGTGAGAACAGAATCAAGACTGTTGAATAGTATGTTTCTCACTTTAGCATCCTTAAGAACGTTCTCCTTTTCCTTATCTGTCCATTCAGATTTAGGCTTCTCTGCTGTATGTTCTGGAACAACTTTTCCTTCGACAGTTGCTTGAGGAACAAGCCTTGTTAGAAAAAAAGGCCCATCTCTGATTCTGTCAAGATAATCAGGATCTGTTGCTTCCAAGTGATGCAACATCTTCACTTCCCATAGAGTATATTCGTTTCTCTTCAGCATAGGGATCTTAGTATTACCATCCTTGTAACCAGACATGATTGCAGACCTTTATGATTACTCGAAATCAACCTGCTCTGATACCAATTGTTAACTCGAATAACTTGTAGAAAGGGGGGTTGAATACAAGTTATATAATCGTGTCTGATTTTTGCTTGATTATATGAACAAGAATAAACGAATGAATCAAACTTTTTCTGTATTAAAATAATCAAATACAAACTCTACCAAAGGTGTACAATACCTTTAGCAGCTGCTGACAATATAAATCTCTCTCTCTCTGTTTGTTTCGAACTCTCGAATACAAATCTTACGAACTCACTCGCTTACACGCTTTTTACAATGATATTAAGAGAGTATTTATAATGCTACCTATCAACTAATAACAGAATTATAATCTATCTATGACAATGTTCTGCCGTCCAGTTGATAGTTTCCATCAATAGAGAATTCGTTTCCTTCACGATATCTTCTTGCTTGTTTTCCAAAACAAAGATCCTGTTTTATAGCACTTTCCAGTTTCTGTAGCATCCATAATGACATCATCAGTAACACGACTGACATCATCAGTAACACGACTGATATCAGGATTTCCCATTGCATCAGGATCTGATTATCCCATCAGTATTTGATCAGGATCTAACTTAATGTATCAGGATCTGCTCCTCTGTTCCTGACATGTAGTCCCCGATACACTTTTCCTGACATGTAGTCTCTGATGCACTGTTCCTGACTAAATTCTACAAATTACTGTTTAACACATATATCCTATACAAAGTGCTAAATCCTTTATAAGATCAGGATATACAAGAAGTATTAGCAAAATTCTATTCTTAACATCACAACTTATGAATTATTCCTAACAACTGGAAACTGAAGCCGAGAGTTACCACGAAGTGGGATTCAATGATTGCCTGAATTTCATCGGGGCTGGGTCCTGGATCCCAAGGTGCACACTGTGGAAAATTTTAGGGACATCGAGCTGGCCAAGGTCGGGAAGCAGGAGGGTGAGGCAACCGTGGTACAGGAGGCCGGACAAGATATACCCGTAACCGAAGAGGGCGGGGCTAAAAAGGCTGAGGGGACAATGACAGAAGCTAAAGTTTCAGAAACCACCTCCCCAGCCAGATCATGAAAAAGTAAACAATGTTCAAGAGAAAGCAGACGATATGGCGACCGTCTGATTGAGTTTGGATCAATTGCTACTCTGTTTATTTTGATTTCGATCGAGGGTTGTTCTATTCTTGAATGTTTCCCTTTTGAAAGTATCTTTCAATATTTTGACTTCTGTAAGCCTGAAAGGCGTAACTTGGATTCCCTTTTGCACTAAGTTCTTTCTTCCTTTGGATTCTTACCTTTATAGGTAGTCTTTTAAATGGTTCGTGTATGGGTTAACTTTGTAATTTTGTCGGATTAAATATACGTTTATTTCGGGCTTCGATCCTCAGCCGTAGGCCGTAAGAAATCGTGGACTTCTTCCTGCGAAAAGTAGCTTCGCAGGCTGAATGTCTCGGTAGCTGTAACTACAACCTTTAAGTGATGTCCATAGAGGATGCCATTTTTTACTGTTACTTATTTTAATTAGCATTTTTCGTTGGATTATTCACCTTGGAGTGAATCCAATAAGGTGATACAAGTTTGACTAAAAGGTATGAAATAATCCAGGTGATAGGAATCACTCAAATGATCTTTAATTCGAAGTTCGAATTCTGTTTCTAGTTTAAGTTCTTTGTATTGTTTTCATGTAAATTCCAATTGTAAATTATTCAAGACTGTAATGTTAATTATCTTTTCTCGTCTCATTGTTTAGTTGAGTTATCCTTCATTAATTTGAATGTCATTGTTAGACAATCAAATTGGGGGAGATTGAAAGGCAGAGTGTGTAAACTTGTAACACTATAACTAATGTAACTCAAACTAAAGGAAAAGATACTTAACCAGAAGACAATCAAGAACAAGAAGTCACAAGAAATCAACACTAAATGAAGACAAGGTAATTGATACAATTCAACATGTTAACTATGATCAATCCAAGAAGAAATCATTGAGAGAAGTTCAAGTCAAAGTTGTTCATGCCTCAGTGATTTGAAAAGCCAAGAATCAAGATCATAACTATCAGTATCAATAAGACCAATTGATTTCAAGTGAACAAGAAGGAAAGCAAATATTGGAAAGCCATATTACTAATTGGATATGGTAATTTATTCAAGAAGCAAAAACCCTATCAAGACTAGTCACTTATGAACCAGACCGTTGCATCAAGTGTCAGGACACTGATAGCAAGTTTATGTCAGTAATAAAGATCCATATTCAAGAGCTTGGTGAAGAATAAAGAAGACATGAAGATATCACAAGTTCAAGATGTGCATTGAAGTTTCAAGTTGAAGACCAGAATATTTTCTAAGTACTAAATATTCTAGATGGCCAAGTAGAAGTTTCTAAGTAGAAGTTCTACTTAGAACTTCGAGATGGTTAAGTAGAAATTCTCAAGTAGAAGTTCTACTTAGAGTGCAGCTTCAACATGACACATGGCATCTTCTGATTGGCAGATTTCAAAGCTTTCAAGATAAGGCAAGATTTATGTGGACATCATTGGGCCACGTATATCTTAGTCTTTGAAGTCTACAGGACATAGATTACATGTAGTATAAATAGAAGTACTTGTGTAATGTTTTTAGTTAGTGAGCAATTCTTGAGAAAAACACAAGAGAAAAAGAGAGAGTGCATTCACAGAGCTTAGTATCATTCACTTCTCTCTGAACTTCTGTTATACTTTGTAATGAATGTTGTAGCAACCATTTCAAGTTATATATAAGACATATATTCCTTGAATCTGTGTGTTCATTTATTGCATCGTATTTATTGCTTATCATATTCGAAAAGTTGTATTCACCCCCCCCCCTCTACAACACATTTGGACCTAACAATTGGTATCAAAACCATATGTTTAACATACAAAACATAGATCCTTGTGTTTGGTAGAAGAATCGTGAGTTTTCATTTTCTAGATCTACTTTTCATTTTCTCGAAAAGTGAGCTTTAATTCGTTTGTAGTGAAAACTCATCCGAAAAATTATTTAAATACTCCAGGTGTGATTATTTAGCTTGGGTGTATTTTAATTAATTTTTGTGAATTAATCTGGGTACTTTCATATTTGGTGTTCTTGAGTGTTCATCATCTGTTCTTATCAAAGAAGACAACCCAACAACTTTTTGATCTCCTTTTCAAACAGAAAAATAGTAAAAGAATAAAAAGGTGTCTTTGGACTTTGTGATTTGCATTATTCCCGGCCGAAAGTGAAACAAGACATACTCAGTACCTAGCACGTGTGTTAGGTGGGTTAGGTGAGTAAAGCATCAAAAGTCAAAAGGTGTTAAAGAGATAATATTGTTTATTCAATATTAAAGTAATCTGCAGAAAAATTATTCTAAGGACAAAAGTTCTACATAGAATTTCTACTTGAGAATTTCTACATAGAATTTCGACTTGGACAATTTCTACTTAGTGAATTTCGACTTGAGCAAAATTTCGACTTAGAGAAATTTCGACTTAGGCAAAAGTTCTACATATATATTCTACATAGCCTAGTCTTGGGTACTTAGAAACTTTTAGTGACCAGAATTGAAATGTCTCCTAAAAATGCATTCAAGATCCCAATGTTCAACCGAGATCACTATGAAGAATGGGTTTTCAGAATGAGACTATATCTAGAGACTGTTAACCCTGAATATCTGGAAGTCCTTGACAAGGGTAAATTTGTTCCAATGGTGGTTATTCCTGCACATACGGAAGGAGGGGTGGTTATAGCACCTCGGTCTGAGCCTAAAAAGGCCTCGGAGTTTTCAGATGCTGACAAGGAACAAATAGCTTATGATACTGCCATACGACAAACCTTGATGGAATCTCTTGATCATGAAATGTTCAACATAGTCAAAGGTCTGACTACAGCGAAGAAGATTTGGGACAAGATAGAAGTTGTCATGGAAGGATCTGCAGAGGTTAGAAGCAACAAGACACTCATACTCAAGATGGAGTATGACACCTTTAGAATACGAAAAGGAGAAGGCATAACAGAGGTCTACCTATGATTCAGTCAGTTGGTATTGGATTTGAATCTGAGAGGTGTAACTCTCCCCATGGTTGAGACTAATACGAGATATCTGAGGAACCAGCCAAAAAGCATTGAACATAGGGTCTACGCAATAAGAGAAACCAGAGATTTGCATACAACTTCTCTGGAAGAGTATTATGGAATATTAAAGACCTATGAGCTGGAAACACTTCAAGATCAAGCATGGGACAATGATTCAAAAGGAAAAGAAACTGCATCAGGATTAGTTGCTGATGAGGAAGAGTCTAAGAAGGCAATGGTTGCAGCAAACCCTAAATCATCACTAGCACCACACCAAGTTGATAATGATGACGAGTGCGCATCTGACAGTGATGATGAATACTACACCCAAGAAGAGCTGGACAACATGGACGATAGTGTCATGGCATACATGGCAAGGAAGTTCAGCAACATGAGATTCAGAAAGAGCAACCGACCACAGAGAAATTCTTCATCTTATTATCGGGCTGCTAGGGGTGGTGGTAGTTCGTCAGGCTACAAAGGAAAAGGCAAGAATACCAGCTACAAATCTCCTATGGATTTCAAAATGAAGTTCAAATGCTATAACTGTGGTGAAGCTGGACATTTTGCCTCGGATTGCAAAAAGCCTAAACAGACTTATCCAAAAGAGACATATGAAGCCCTCAAAAGCAAGTATGAATCGCTGGTGAAGGAAAGACATGGAAAACGAGCTTTATTGGTGACAGAAGGAAGAGCTTGGGATGATTCAGATGAGGAAGATGTTACTCATGTAGCAAACTTTGCCCTCATGGCTGAGACATCAGAGGAACCAGAGGTACCAGTTCTAACCCTTAAAGTTGAAATGTCCATTGATGATTATAAGGAACAGAACGATGCTCTTAGTGAAGAGATCTATATGTTGTGCAAAAGCCTAGACTCTTCTCAAAAGGAACAGAAAACACTTGTTGCCAAAAGCAGAATGCTTGAGGCAAAAGTGGAAGAGCTGGAGGCTGCTTGCACTGTAGATACTTCCCTAAGAGACTTTATTAAATCTCTGGAGCACAAGCTCGTCCTTAAGGAAGAAGTAGAAGCATGTCTTAGGGACAAACTAGCTGAGTTAGAAACTAAATGTGAAGCTTACAAACTAGCTACTAGTAAAGTGTATGTAGATAATGACACATTTAAGAAGATAACTGGAGTAGGTATAGGACTTGATTATTCTGACCTTCCTAAGAAAGAAGGAAAGAGACCTATTGACCCTAGTTCCAGTGACCTTAAAAAGGAAACACCTAGAATTCTTAAATTGGCTGTCAAACCTATCTACAAACATCTTGTTCCTAGAATAGAAGAAGAAGAGACTGAATTGATAGCTAGATATGAGATTGAGATGGAAGATCGCCAGAAAGAACAACATATAACTCCTATCAAACAAGTGAAAATCAATTTCCCTAGAGATGAATCTAGACTGGGATTAGGAGCTAAGGCTGTTAAACAACAAGGAAAGAAAGAAAAAGGCATAAAAGAGGTTAAGGCTGAACGAATAAAGAAAGCATGTTATCACTGTAAATCTACTGAACATCTTTCTTATGCATGCAAAGCAAACATGAATGTTCCTGCTACACATGCCATGCCTATCACACATACAATGAATAATCTGCATCAGAATCATGCACAGTGTGGTCAACCTAATTGTATGCCATGCACTTTTAACATCATGCAAACTTTTGTGCATTTAATGAATGCATCTAGCCAGTCATGCTTAAATACTGTCGCTAGTTCAAACATCAAGAAAAAGCATGTGAGAGCCAAGACTGTCAGTCCTCCTAAAGTTAGGAGTGACAAACCTTCTCCTAAGACTGACAAATCTGTCAAGTCTGAGAAAGGAAAGGAGATAGTTAAAAGCTCTAGTAATGTTAAGAAAAGTGCATCTCCTGTTGTTAAATCTGTTGATTCTCGATCTTATCGAAAAGCCGGGCCCAATCAAAGTTGGGTTCCGAAGAATGTCTAACCAATCTGTCATTGCAGGGCATTAAGCAGAATAGAAATAAAGTTATATGGGTGCTAGACAGTGGAGCATCGAGGCATATGACTGGAAACAAGTCCCTGCTTACAGAGTTGGTTATGAAGGCTGGCCCTTATGTTACCTTTGGAGATGACAGCATAGGTGTGACAAAGGGATATGGCAAACTGAAAACTGGCAATGTCATCATAGAAGATATTTCCTATGTTGAGGGACTGAAGCACAATCTGTTGAGTATCAGTCAATTCTGTGACAAAGGTTACGAAATTGTCTTCAACAAGAAAGGTGTATCAATCACTCACATCAAGGAAGGCTCACTAGCTTTGAGAGGAGTTCGAAAGGCAGATCTTTTTGTTGCAGATATGGATTCAGCAAATCAGAATGAGATCACCTGTTTCTACAGCAAAGCCTCGGATGATGAAAGCTGGTTATGGCACAAAAAGCTATCTCACTTAAACTTCAAAACGATGAATGCTCTCGCGAGGCGAGAATTGGTGAGAGATCTACCTCAAATGGAGTTCGCTCCGAAAGGACTCTGTGAAGCTTGTGAAATGGGAAAGTCGAAGCGAGCATCGCATAAAAGCAAAGAAACTTCTAGTATTACTGAGCCTCTACAACTTCTTCATATGGATTTGTTTGGCCCAGTGAATGTCCTATCTTTGTCTAGGAAAAGATATGCATTGGTAATCGTGGATGACTTCTCCAAGTATACATGGGTATTGTTCGCAATGACGAAAGACGAAGTACCTTTCTTAATCATTGATCATATCACTCAAATTGAGAATGTTTCAACACTTACTGTGAAGACGATTAGATCAGACAATGGCACTGAATTCAAAAACGCAGTGCTGACTGACTTCTGTGTATCTAAAGGAATACGTCGTCAGTATTCAGCCCCGAGAACTCCACAGCAAAATGGAGTAGTTGAAAGGAAGAATAGAACTTTGGTTGAAGCAGCAAGAACTTTGTTGTATGATTCAAAACTTCCTTTGTACTTCTGGGCCGAAGCAGTGAGTACCGTGTGTTACACTCAAAATAGAACCTTGATCATAAAAGATAAAGAAAAGACACCATATGAATTAATGAACAACAGAAGACCAACAATCAAATACTTTCATGTCTTCGGAGCAAAATGCTATATGCTTATAGATGATGAAAATCTAGGCAAGTTTGCAGCAAAAGCTCGTGAAGGAATCTTTGTTGGTTACTCTACAGATGTGGTGGCAGCTTATAGAGTGTTCTTAGTGAATGATCGAAAAGTGACTGAAAGCTACAACGTCAGATTCGACGATACCAAACTCTCATCAATTTCAAGAGATTCTAGTGAAACTGAGTCCCTAAAATTTCAGAATCTGGACTTAGAAGATCTTGAAGATGAACCTGAGCTGGTTGCTCCATTAAACGTTCCAAGTGTACATGAAGAACCTGAGTCTAGTGAACAAGCTAATTCTACAAGATCAGGAGAGACTTCTTCAGTACGAACCGGCAACAACTCAGGGGGAGTAAATAGCAGCTCAAGGACTACTGTTCAAGGCTCGAGTCGAGTTGACTCTAGTTCTGTAGGAGCTGGCACTAACTCAGGGGGAGTTAGTGAAAATAATCAAAGTAGTCAGCACCCCAACTCAGAAAGTCAAGCTGAATCATCAAGACAATTTCCAGGTGAACGGGTATGGAATAGAGACCATCCATTTGAGTTAATTATTGGTGATCCAGATGCTGGTGTGACTACTAGAAGAACTGCAAGAGCTGACATGGCTAATATCTCCTTATATTCTGGGTTCTTATCCAAGCTTGAACCTAAAGAAATAGAAGAAGCTTTTGGTGATGCTGATTGGGTGATTGCAATGCAAGAGGAACTCAATCAGTTTGAAAGGCAGAAAGTTTGGAAACTGGTACCCCGACCAAAGAACATATCCGTAATTGGAGCAAGGTGGGTATTCAGAAATAAACTGGATGAAAACGGACTTGTAACACGAAACAAGGCTCGTTTGGTTGCAAAAGGTTATTCTCAGCGAGAAGGAATTGATTATGATGAAACCTATGCACCAGTTGCAAGACTTGAGGCAGTCAGGATGTTCTTGGCATTTGCAGCACATAAGAACTTCAAGGTTTTCCAGATGGACGTGAAAAGTGCCTTCCTGAACGGAGAATTAGAAGAAGAAGTGTATCTGGAACAGCCGCCCGGCTTCATTGATCCAGAACATGTAGATTTTGTGTATCTACTCTTCAAATCTGTCTATGGCCTCAAGCAATCCCCAAGGCAATGGTATGAAACCCTATCTTTATTCTTAATTGAAAATGGTTTTACTAGGGGAGTAATTGATAAAACATTGTTCTATAAAATTGTAAGAAATGACTTAATACTTGTTCAAATCTATGTGGACGATATTATTTTTGGGTCGTCAAATGAGCGATTGTGCGAGAAATTTGCTAAGCTAATGCAGGAAAAATATGAGATGAGCATGATGGGAGAGCTGTCCTTCTTCCTTGGATTACAGATCAGTCAGAGAAAAGATGGTATCTTTATATGTCAATCCAAGTACGTCAGAGATTTACTCAAGAAGTATAATCTAGAAGATGCATCAGCAGCTAAGACTCCCATGGCAACAGCCACGAAGCTTGATGAAGACAAATCAGGTAAATCAGTTGACATCACAAGCTATCTAGGTATGATTGGCTCACTCCTCTATTTAACTGCAAGTAGACCCGATATAATGTTCGCAACTTGTTTGTGTGCAAGGTTCCAAGCGGATCCTAGAGAATCACATCTCGCAGCCGTCAAAAGAATTTTTAGGTATCTCAAGGGCACACCAAATCTAGGGATTTGGTACCCAAGAGATACAGGTTTTAATCTTATTGGCTATTCGGATTCAGACTATGCAGGTTGCAGGATTGATAGGAAAAGTACATCTGGTGCTTGCCAATTTCTTGGCAGAAGATTGGTGTCCTGGCAAAGTAAAAAGCAACATACAGTATCTACTTCTACTGCTGAAGCTGAGTACATTGCTGCTGGAAGCTGTGTAGCTCAAATACTGTGGATGAGGAACCAATTGAAGGATTATGGCATGGAGCACAAGAAAATTCCAATCATGTGTGACAACACAAGTGCCATTGCCATAACCAACAATCCTGTAGATCACTCAAGAACCAAGCACATCGACATCAGGTATCACTTCATAAGAGAACATGTCGAGGAGGGGACTGTGGAGCTACATTTTGTGCCCACAATGCAACAAATTGCAGATATATTCACCAAACCTCTTGATGAAGTAACATTCAATAGATTGGTTGGTGAATTGGGAATGCTTAACACAAGTTAGTAAAGCCTTCTATCTGTAAAATCCATGTTTATGTTTGTATGTGCAAGCTACTCAATCATTATGTGCTTAGACTTTAAAATGCCTAATTAATGATTGTTATAGGTTGCATATAGTGTGTTTTTGCATAAATTCCTTGTGTTTTAAGTGTCTTTTATAGCACAAATCTGTGACTTTATGCTTGTTAGATTGCATGATCATAGGGGGAGTTAAATTCATAATATTCTAAATATTGCATGATTTTTAGATGAATTTACCTATGATTTTCATGTAATTAGAGGCCTTAGAATTAAAAAACTTCAATATTTCGAGTTAGGTTCTATCTCGAAACTCATCTAGAAATTCGACTTGAATTTCGACTTAAGCTGTCAGAGTGAAGTTTTTGAAAAATTCTAAGTCTGGGAAGAATTTCGAGTTGGCTATCTCGAAATTCATCTCGAAATTCGAGTTCGAGTTACCAGTGTGCCTAGTTCTATCTTCAAAATATTCGAGATAAAGTCTATCTCGAATTTTATCTCAAAGGTTGAGATGAGGTTTCCATTAAGGGAATATTTTGAAAAGAACTGAGAATTAACTTCGAGTTAGTCTATCTCGAAACTCAACTCGAATTTCGACTTGATGTTCGAGATAGAGTTCTTAGTCTATCTCGAAACTCAACTCGAATTTTGACTTGATGTTCGAGATAGAGTTCTCAGTTAAGCTAAAGGGAATTTTTCGAGTTACACTCCTAACTCGAAACATATCTTGAATTACCCTGTAGTTTTTGCTTCAAGGGGGTATTTTAGAAAGAATTTGAGATTAACTTCGAGTTAGTCTATCTCGAAACTCAACTCGAATTTCGACTTGATGTTCGAGATAGAGTTCTTAGTCTATCTCGAAACTCAACTCGAATTTCGACTTGATGTTCGAGATAGACTTCTAACTCGAAAAGTATCTTGAATTTCCCTGTTTTTCTTAAGAGAGGAATTTTCCAAGTTTACTACAAATCAATAATGTTCGAGATAGGATTTCCCTATAGTTTCTGCTGTAAAATTGGTTAAAGTATTGTTGTGCTTAATTGTTCGAGTTAACCTCTATCTCGAACTTTATCTCGAAGTTCGACTTGATGTTCGAGATAGAGATGTTCGAGATAGAGTTCGACTTAGGTGTTCCCTGTATGGACTTGGTAATTTTCACTTTTTTTAACAGGGACATTTTTGTCATTTCACAATCACCTATATATACATCTCTAACTCGATGCCTAATTCACTTTACCTAATTTCATTTTCACAGCAGCCGTTTCACAAAAACAGTGCGATTTCACTAATTACATACCTTTGATCCGTGTTTTTGTGATTAAACTCATACTAATCACGAATTACTGCCAAACTTTTGACTGATATTCACTGTGTTATCATTAATCATTGTGATACTGTGTTTTGTAACCGCATATACACGCGCATATACATACACACAAACATCAAGTTTTGTGTAACTGTTCAAAACACGATTTCATATTCTCCATATATACACACGATTTCACTGATAAACAAACGAATATTCATCATTGTTGAATATTCAGATTTAGTATTGGCTATTGATTGGATCCCGTAGTTTAATTTCTAAAAGGGAATTTTGTTGTTCTTGGTAAATTAAAAGGGATACAATCTTTAATTCGTAATTTACTTGTTTTTCAAAATTAAAAAAAAAAATTCACATCTTTTTAAGAAAAACATTTAAATTAAAATGGCTCACCAATTTTCACTTGCTAAAAACAATTTTTATAATATTTCTACGGAATTTGGTGATCAACTCCCGCGGTTTAAGTTTTGGATACGATTTCTCAATTTGTTCTCCAAAGCTAGCCATGCTTTTACTGCTAAACCTACACTAGTACATGATGCTTTACAGCAATTATGGACTAGTGCGGTTACTTTTGGGAGCAAATCGTCCCCCTTCGGTTTCAGGTTTACCTTAGCGGGTCAGGAATATGAGGTGACTGAAGAGATTGTCAACAGAGTTCTGGGATTCCCAATTAAAGATGCTTATGATCCAGAACCTACAGCTACAGAACGCCTCAGATTCTTTGAAGAAATTGGATGTTATCCTCCGAAAGGCCCAATCACAGGAAATATCCAAAAACAATTCTTCCATGTGGAATGGAATTACTTTTTCGAGGCCATCACAAGATGCTTTCGGGCACGCGAAAAAGATTTTCATCAAATTCCAATTCCAATGCAAACCTTTGCAGTTGCCCTAGCAAGAGAACTGGATATAAATTATGGACGCATCGTTCTCTCTGAGATAGTGGCCTCAATGGGATCTCTTGCAAGCAGAGACCCCACTACAGCTGATGTTGTCTGCTGGTTTCCTCGGTTCCTACAAATGCTCATTAATGACTTAATACCGAAGGCTGCTCTTGCTGTTAGACAGAGATTTGCTGGAAGCCCAACATCTGCATCGCTAGGGATGGGCACTAAGTCACATTCAACCATTGCTAATCAGGATAAACATCAAGGTAAACCGATGTCAATTCCTGAAAATATACAAATGTGGCTTAGATATGATGCAGGAGTTACCAATTTGGAGGCATCATCACAAGTTTCATCACATGCTCAAAATCCATCTGTTCATGCTGAGGCATTTGATGAGATTCCTGATGAGGAAAGCGATGATGCACAAGGTAATCAATCAGGTAATCTCTCCCTGCATACTATTCATTCCTCCTCCTATGTATCTGATTCCGCGACCCAAGAGACTGCTAACCCGCAGGATCTATCCCAGGGTGAGAGCTACATTTCTTAGCCCGATACACATTCTTATTCTCTTTCACCCCTGTTAACGGAAGTCAGAAATCCAGCACGTGTATATATAGAAAATGATGAGGAGAGTGAACCCGAAGAGCAGCAACTTATTCGAAAGAAAGCCAAACTTATCCACGCTGCTACTTCACAACCACAGTCAAACCCTAGTGTGTCACACGCAACCACTCCACCTCACGAGAGTGGTTCTCCCTTTAAACAATCTGCACATAGGGATTTTGATGACAGTTATGTACCTTTTGAAGATCCTGTTGCTTCACAAGGACATGAAGTTTTAACAACTTCAACCGTACCTTCACTGGTACGTACTGATGCTGCAAAGAGGATCGGTTCTGATGTCGTACAAGAACACTTTGCAGCCGCTCAGCCTGAGATTCCAACTCAGGACAGAACAGACATAGATCCCATAACTGCCAACTATTTTACTTATCAAATTTCTGCAGGTACTGCTTCATACTTTGGATCAATAATTGAAGACATACACGAGCGTGAGACAGGGAGTGTGTGTGAGAGGTTAGGGAGAGAGGGACCTTCATTTTTAAGGCCCGAAACCAAGCGCCAAATACCAACAGAACGAGTATTAGAGCGAGGTCACCTAAACCAAACACCGTCCCTTAACATTGAAAATCTTGATACGCGTATGACTTCTATGGAAAATCAGATGAGGCAGTTCGGACAGACGATGGGGCAGTTCGGGATGAACATTGGAAACAATCAAAGGGCTCTAGACGACTACGTAGCAAGAATGGCAAGTCAAGCTACAGCTTTTGATGCTTTGACAAATAAGGTCAATGACTTGGGCCATGCTGGTGGTGTCTTGGGAAGCACTCTTAATGAAAGGATGAGGGCAATGGAGTCTACAATGCATACAATGGCTGTCGAGATCAGTAGAATGATGTTCGCAGTCAGGAGTTTTGTGCCCCCGGAGTGTTTTGAGTCGCAACAACCTCCCCCCGATGCAGGTGCAGGTGGTGCTAGTGGAGCGGGAGCCTCTGGTTCTGGTTTTGGAGGTTCTTATGCAGCTGGTGGATCTGAAGACCAAGGTGGAGCTCAAGATAACTCACCTAAGGGGGAGAGTGGAAAGGAGACGAGACAGCAGGCAGTTCACATCAAAGAAATTGAAGAACCCGCTGATCTTGTCAAGGAACCAAAAGTTGAGTCGTCTGTTGATGAAGAGGCTCTGAGGATGAGAAAGGGTAAGGCAATAATGGTTGATGAACCATTCGTTGACCTGAGTCATCAGGAAACAGTACAGGAGGTACTTGACTCAGATTCTGATATGGAAGACGTACCGTTGGCACATGCTATAAAAAGATCTTTGAAGGAACAAGGTGGAGGTGCTGGCATGTCTTCCGGAATGCCTGAAGAATTTCCTGTTGATGAGGAAACCCTTAAAGCTCAACAGTTAGCCTTGGAACAAGCTCAGTTCCATAAAATGAAGATGATGCAAGAACATGCTGCGTTCCTAGAAAAGAAGCTGGAGCTACAAGGGAAGCAGTATGATCATGAGCTTGCAAGGCTAGCTGATCCTCAAGTTGATCTGGACAAACGAAGGATAGGGCAAAAATGGGATGAAGCAAGGAAGATAATGATGGGACCCTGTGCGAAAGGAGTTCATAACAAGGATGTAGATGATCTGTTCTACAACTTGAATTTGCAGAATCCAATGACTGGGGACTATATAAATGCGTTGAAGAGATTAATTTCTAAAGTCAGAGTTGGATACAATGCAAACCTTAAGGAGTGGCAGGTTATTTTGTCTTTGGTAGAAGGAGTCCCAACATCTTTCCTATATGTGGATGACCAATTCATAATGAGAAGATCTGCGTCAGAGTTGTTCTTGCTAGCGACTAAAATTCAATACTCTCAATCTGAGGAGCTAAGCATTCTGTACAGGGATCAGTTAATGCAGCTAGCAGAGGACAAGGGTCCAGAATTCTCAGCATATCCAAATTTTGTCCGGATGGTAGTTGACGGAAAGATGAAGAGGGTTAGCATGGAGGAAAATGATCTAATGGAGCTTTCAGTGGAATCTCTCAAAGCTGTCTGTAGACAAATGATGAGTAAGGGATTCGCTTCTGAGCTTAAATATAAATCCGTGAAGATCATTGAAAGAGTCATATTCAAGAAGAGCAATGAGGTGTGGAAGTGTGATGTCATTGCTCCAAACCCTCTTGATGACGTGAAGATTGAGCCGGAGCTGATAGAGAAGAAATGGAATATTCTTCAACCTATGAAGAATGTAGATGAAGCTCTGACTCTTCCTTCTGGAGCACTAGAACAAGGAGAAATAAGGGAGGCTATTGGTGTTCCAGGAAGTGATAGTGTATACTGGATACACGCTTATGTTGAAGATACAGCTGATGCCTTAGTATTCATAGATGCAGACCAGAATCAAACAATCTTGCATATGAGTAGACAATGGCTACTACGGACTCAAGATGCTGCATTTCTGGAGAGAGTATTATATGTATTCAAATGGGGCGAAGTGGAAGATAAGTTTGTGGAAGAAAAGCAGAGACTCATGAGTTACCTGTCTGAGGTAGTGGTGGAAAAGAAGCGGATGGAGCGAGATGCGGCTAGTGTCCACAATACTAACCGTGTCAAGGGCTACCCCAAGATGATCTATTGTCAGTTTAAAGCTGATAAAACACATTGGAAATCTCAGCTCATCATGAAGAACTTTGAGGATATTCCAAAGATCAGGACTACTCAGGAGGTGGACAAACTCAGAAGGCTTTTCAAACATCCTTATCCAGAGCCAAAGAACCCTCTAGAAATGGAAGCTGTAAGTCTGTTGAATGCTAGGTGGAAGCAGCTTAAAGATCCAGTGTACAAGAAAGAACAGCAGCAGAAGGAGAAGCGCAAAAGGCAGAAAGAAGAGAAAGACCAAGCTGCTGAAGCTAGAAAGAGAAAACGGAATTAGGGTTAAAGGTCAGAGTGGTGTGAACTTGAAGTTGGAAAAACTTCATGTCTTTCGGTTGCTTTAACTCACTTGAGGAAAATTCACCTTAGAGTGAATCCAATAAGGTGATACAAGTTTGACTAAAAGGTATGAAATAATCCAGGTGATAGGAATCACTCAAATGATCTTTAATTCGAAGTTCGAATTCTGTTTCTAGTTTAAGTTCTTTGTATTGTTTTCATGTAAATTCCAATTGTAAATTATTCAAGACTGTAATGTTAATTATCTTTTCTCGTCTCATTGTTTAGTTGAGTTATCCTTCATTAATTTGAATGTCATTGTTAGACAATCAAATTGGGGGAGATTGAAAGGCAGAGTGTGTAAACTTGTAACACTATAACTAATGTAACTCAAACTAAAGGAAAAGATACTTAACCAGAAGACAATCAAGAACAAGAAGTCACAAGAAATCAACACTAAATGAAGACAAGGTAATTGATACAATTCAACATGTTAACTATGATCAATCCAAGAAGAAATCATTGAGAGAAGTTCAAGTCAAAGTTGTTCATGCCTCAGTGATTTGAAAAGCCAAGAATCAAGATCATAACTATCAGTATCAATAAGACCAATTGATTTCAAGTGAACAAGAAGGAAAGCAAATATTGGAAAGCCATATTACTAATTGGATATGGTAATTTATTCAAGAAGCAAAAACCCTATCAAGACTAGTCACTTATGAACCAGACCGTTGCATCAAGTGTCAGGACACTGATAGCAAGTTTATGTCAGTAATAAAGATCCATATTCAAGAGCTTGGTGAAGAATAAAGAAGACATGAAGATATCACAAGTTCAAGATGTGCATTGAAGTTTCAAGTTGAAGACCAGAATATTTTCTAAGTACTAAATATTCTAGATGGCCAAGTAGAAGTTTCTAAGTAGAAGTTCTACTTAGAACTTCGAGATGGTTAAGTAGAAATTCTCAAGTAGAAGTTCTACTTAGAGTGCAGCTTCAACATGACACATGGCATCTTCTGATTGGCAGATTTCAAAGCTTTCAAGATAAGGCAAGATTTATGTGGACATCATTGGGCCACGTATATCTTAGTCTTTGAAGTCTACAGGACATAGATTACATGTAGTATAAATAGAAGTACTTGTGTAATGTTTTTAGTTAGTGAGCAATTCTTGAGAAAAACACAAGAGAAAAAGAGAGAGTGCATTCACAGAGCTTAGTATCATTCACTTCTCTCTGAACTTCTGTTATACTTTGTAATGAATGTTGTAGCAACCATTTCAAGTTATATATAAGACATATATTCCTTGAATCTGTGTGTTCATTTATTGCATCGTATTTATTGCTTATCATATTCGAAAAGTTGTATTCACCCCCCCTCTACAACACATTTGGACCTAACAACTACGGTTTGTTACTTCGACTTGACCATTAGATTGGGGGTACGCCATAGAGGACCTGCGGTGCTGAATGTGGTAGGCAGATAGATATTCTTCGAAGTCAGCATCAATAAACTGTCTGCCATTATCTGTTACCAATACCCTAGGAATTCCAAAGCGGGTCACCACATTTTCGTGAAAAAACCTCTGGCAGACGAGGGCCGTAATACTGCCACAATGAGAAATTTGAGAGCCCCTTTAGCTGGGGGTAAAGGGCCCACGATGTCCATGCCCCAGACATCGAATGGTACCGGAGACAAAATGGACGAGGGCAAAACAGGAGGTTGCCTGGGGATTGAAGCGAACATTTGGAACTTTACACAATTTTTTACATAGGTTAAACAATCTTGCCTTAACGTGGGCCAATAGTAGCCTTGTCAGAGAACTTTGTGAGCTAGTGCTTCGCCCGAAGAATGACTTCCGCAAATGCCCTCATGGACTTCAAGCATGCAATAATCTGATTCAGGACAGTCTATGCACTTGAGGAGTGGTGCTAAGAAAGATTTGCGGTAGAGAGAGTCATTGACTATAGAATATTGGGCCGGAATGATTCCCTCTTGTATGTAGAGAAATATTGGAGTCATCCAGTTGGGGCCTTGAGTTAGTAGGAGAATTTGCAATGATTCTTCCATAGGCAGAACAACCGAAGGGCTTGTCAATACAGAGTGATATACAGAGGATGTGGTTTCAATTTCTTCGGCCGTAGCCGGTCTGGCCAATGTGTCCGCCCTATGATTCTCTCCCCTCATTATTCCAGCGAGGGAAACTTCTTTAAATTGTAGGAGACGTTGCTTAGCTTCTAGGAGATATTGAGCGAGCAATGGGGACCTGGTCGTGAAGGCTCCCAGGATTTGATTCACTACCAGTTGAGAATCGCTGTAAGCTTGAAGACGTTGGACTTGCAAAGCCTTTGAAAGTCGAAGGCCGGCCAAAAGGACTTCATACTCGGAATAGTTGTTGGTGGCTGGGAAAGAAAACTTGATAGACTATTGTATTTCAAAACCCTCTGAACTAATCAAAAGAACTCCTGCCCCACTACTGTCTGTGGTGGCCGATCCATCAACAAACAATTGCCATGGTGAGGGTAACTTTTTGGGCGCAGCCTGTGTAGATGGAACATCCTCATCTAGTGGTGGTATTGAACACTCAACTATGAAGTCTGCCAGGGCCTGTCCTTTGATAGCAACTCTGGGTAAGTAGGAGATATTGAATTGGCTGAGCTCTACGGCCCAGTTGACCAGTCTTCCAGGCAAATCCGGCTTGTGTAATATCTTTCGTAGGGGATGGTTGGTGTAGACGTTGATATCATGGCCTTGAAAGTAAGGTCGTAATTTCCTGCTAGCCAACAGAAGACAATACACCATTTTTCTATGGTTGGGTACCGGACTTCGGCGTTTTGAAGTACATGACTGTCGTAATAGATGGGCAATTATTTCCCATCTTCCTCTCGGATAAGACATGAGCTCATAGCCTCTTCGGCTACGGCCAAATAGAGGTACAGTGGTTCCCCTGTGACTGGCCGAGACAAAACAGGAGGGGAAGTGAGGTACATTTTCAAGGATTCAAAAGCTTCCTGGCATGGTGCGGCAAAGAATGGGAGGCTCTTCTCGAATAACTTTGATATAAACCGATACAAGGAGGTCAGACATCCATTCAGGGATTGGATGTGCTTGGGAGTGGTTGGGGTAACATGTCTAAGATGGCCTTCGTTTTGTCTTGATTGACCTCAATTCCCCTTTTTCGCTAATCACATGGCCTAGGAATTTCCCACTGGTTACACCGAATGTACACTTGGCGGGGTTGAGTTTGAGATGAGACATTCTTAAGTTCTCAAAAGTTTCTCGTAGATCTGTCAAATGTGCCCCTCTGTCCTCAGATTTGACGATGACATCGTCGACATAGACCTCCAGGTTGCGCCCAACATGTGAAGAAAAGATTTTGTTCATGGCCTTTTGGTATGTCGCTCCGGTATTCATCAATCCCATCGGCAACACCCGATAAGCATACACGGCTTTGTGGGTGATTAATGAAGTTTTCGGTCTATCTTCCGCAGCCAAGCTAATCTGGTTGTAGCCCGAAAACGCTTCTAGGAAGCTGAATAAGACGTGGCCTACTGTGGCATCGATTAAACGATCAATAGTTGGTAAAGGATAGTAGTCTTTAGGAGTGGCCCAGTTAAGATCCGTATAGTCAACACAGACTTTCCATTTCCCATTTGACTTTTTTACAAGGACCACATTAGCTATCCATTCTGGGAACTGAATTTCATAGATGAAGTTGGCTTTCAACAACTTGCTTATCTCCTCATCCACGGCCTGTTGCCTTTCTGGAGCGAAATTTCGTCGCTTCTGTTTTACAGACTTCTTCCCGGGATCCAAATGCAACCGACGCACAGATATGGTTTCGTCTAATCCGGGCATGTCTTCGGGCTTCCATGCGAATACGTCTCCATATTGACGGAGCAGATTCACAATCTCTTCTCTCAAGGGATTATCCAAACCTCGCCCGATAGATAGTAACTTAGATGGATCTCCAACATGTAACTCCACTTGTTCTATCGGATCACCTGGTTCAGCTTTAGGGAGGTGAGAGGGGCGAGTTTCATTTTCGGTATGGAGGAAGGTTGGTAAGAATTTTAAATTATTAGAACCTGGGTGTCATTCGATTTAGAAGCTTTAGATGCGCTTCCAGAGTCGACCATTCCTTTTGGTTCTCCAAACAGTTTCCTCTTTCGGGGGTTGGTCTGAGCTAGGTTGAGTGAAGCTGAGTAACATAGTAAGGATGCTTCATTATCCAATTTTAACGAGCATGTGCCCATGGGAGTGGGGAACTTCACTTCCATATGTGGGGTGAAAATGATCGCACTCATATAGAACAAGGTTGGTCTTCCGATTATGACATTGTAAGAGGAGGCGTTATCAAAAATATAATACTTGACTAGTGCGGTTACCTCTTGAGGAGATGTGCCGAAAGTAGTGGGCAGATCTATTGTGCCCTGTATTGGGACCGCATTGTTTCCGAAGCCGTAGAGGGGACCTCGAGTGTCTTCGGCATTTTGACTTTCCACTTGCCCTTCCAATATCATTCTTCTAAGGGTGTGGCTGAAGATGATGTCCACAGAAGAACCATTGTCCACCAATACCTTCTTCACATCTTGGCCCACTATATCCAACTGTACCGTGAGGGGGCCACTTCGGCAAACCTCTCCCTTCGGATAGTCTTCGTCGGTGAACGAGATGACTAATTCGGACCACCGAAAGGCCCTTTGGGTCTCCAACTGCAATACTTCCTTTTGAATAGCTGAAGTCTCTCCCTCAATTATCATGTCCATAACATGCCTAGGAGGCTGCCCTCTAGCACGAGGTTCTGGGGGTGGAGCATTCTGCCGACATGGCTGCACATACTCGCTTAGTAGGTCTCGTTTGATCAGCCTTTCCAAAAAGTATTTCAGTGATGTACACTCATCCGTGTTATGCCCCATACTGGCATGATAAGCACAAAAGCGCGTCTTATCTCATTTTTCCGTAGGGGTTCTCATTGAGGGAGGTGGTTGGAAAAAATCCTTGGTCCGAATGGCTTCTAAGATCGTTGAAGTATTTCTGTTGAGTGTGGTGAAGTTCGGCTCTTCTCTAATCTGTCGGGGTGGAATTCTCTGATCCGTAGGGAAATTCTTTCATCCCGTCCCTCGAAAATCATCCATTCCATCCACTTACATCGTTCTCTGGGCTGATCCCGAAGCTTCATCTCGAGAACTGGGGTAATAAGCCCTCAACCTTTCATCCGTAGCGATGTAGGCCGTAACAATGCTGTAAGCTTCGTAAAGATCATCAGGTTCCTTGTTGCACAACTCCTTGCAGCAATCTTTACACTCCCGATAATTCATGTTTCGGATGAAAGAATTTACGGCGTTAGCCGACCGTAGCTCTCTGACCTTCGACGCAGCCATTTTGAACTTCTGAATATAATCTCGCAAAGATTCTCCGGGATTTTGTTTCATATTTTCCAACAAAATCGTGTGTACCGCGTGGTGTATATTAACACGAAACTTGGCCAAGAACACAACCTTAACCTCTTCCCAAGAGTTAACACTTCTGGGTGGCAATCCGGAGAACCAGGTTCTCGCGTATGCCTTGAGCGTGGAAATGAACAAACGACACTTTGTGATATCATTATACCTGTGGCAGATCATCAGGTTTTCATAATAACTCAGATGGTCGTTAGGATCAGAGATGCCATCGAAAGATTCTAAGACGGTTATTTTAACTCCCAGGTCCACTTGTGATACCTCTAGCGTTTCAAAAAATGGAGACCTTCCCCCAGCTATGTTTAACAAGAGCCCGACAGCATAGACAATATAAGAGAATCCCAACTTTGCATTTCCCACCCCCTCAACATCCTTCTCCAAAACAACAAAGGGTCTGTGGCAATCCCATCCAGCATAGACACTGCATTCCTTACAGAAATACCTTTAGACTTGCAGAGATTGTACAGTCTATGATAGGATATTCTTAGGGGCTGATCTTATAACCAGACATCCTTCCAGAACGAAACGGACTCTCCATTTCCTACCACCCATTTGAAATTTTGAGGACCTATCAGATTATTAAGCTGCAGAGAATTTCTTAGAGACAGTAAATCCTTCATAAACAAAGATACCTTGTTTGGTATGAAAGTCATATTCCCATATATGATCTCCTCTCCATATTTGTTGAGTAAAAATCTTACCCATTTCTTATTCTTATCCTTCGTGATCATCCACCACATCTTTGCCAGGAACGCTTGATTGTTTAAATCAATCTTCCTAATTCCCAAGCCACCTTGCATTTTTGGAGAACAAATATGATTCCATTTCATTAAGTGTAGCTTTCGAGTATAGACTAATCTTGAGTTTTATTCCCCCCAGAGAAATTTTCTTCTGATAACATCCAACTTTTCACACACTGATTTGGGAATCTTGTTAATACTAAACCAGTAACTTGGAATGTTGTCTAGACAAGTCTGAGTCAAAATTAGTCTGCCAGCAAAATTTACTTGTGAGCATTTCCAACCTGCTAACTTCGACGATACTCTTTTAATTAGAGGTTCCCATGCAGCGACAGTTTTCCTGGATTGACCAACCTTTTCCCCCAGATAAACAAACGGGACTGTCCCTACTTGGCAGCCCAAAATTGACGCCCATTCGATCACCTCAACATCGTTGCCCTGGACATCAAAAAGCTGGCTTTTATTAAAATTTATTGACAGACCTGTAAATACCTGGAAAAGCAACAGAACTTTCTTAATCCCTAGTACTGATTTTGTATCATTCTTGATAAAAATGATCGTGTCATCAGCGTATTGAAGATGTGATATCACATGGGAACTGTATGGGAAGGAGACTCCTTCAAAAATCCCTTTCTCTCTGGCCTTTACCATCAGTCTGCTAAGAATTTCACCAATCAAGATAAACAAATATGGAGCCATCGGATCTCCTTGTCTAAGCCCTCTCTTTGGAGTAAATTCCAGCGTGGGGGAGCCATTTACTATGATTGACATTCTTGTGGTCTTAAGAATTGCTTTAACCCACATAATCCATCTTGATCCAAAATTTAGACCTATAATAATGTGAATTAGGCAGTCCCAGTTTACTGAGTCATATGCCTTGGCAAAATCTATCTTGAAAATAAGCCCAGAACCGTCTTTCCTCCTCAGGCTGTGAATTACCTCGTTCACCAAGATTATGCTGTGACTAATGTTTCTATCCTTAATGAAGGCAAACTGCTCTTCTGAGACTAGATTTCCAATCTCTGTTTTTAGCCTGTTTGCCAAAGCCTTTAGGAGAAGTTTGAAAACGGAATTTATCAAACTTATGGGACGATAATCAGAAATCGTGACCGGATTCTTGTTCTTTGGGACAAGAACAATAAAAGAAGAATTTGCTCCTTTCGGTACAAAACCTGTAGAGAAGAAGTAAATGTGAAAAAATTTACTTTTCCCTATTTATTTATGAGAAAAGCCCTAATTTTTATTATTTTAATTTTTATTGTATTTTTACCTGAAATTTCATATTTTTTAAATTTTAAAATTAATATATGTTATTTTTATAGATATTTTTTTCATTCAATAACTTTACTATACTCCATATAATTAATTTTGATTTTTCTTTGAAAAATTACAAAATTATACCTATAAATCCTTTTCATAATTTTTGAAATAAGGTATTCAATTTAACAATATTTTTAATTTTTATCAAATATTAAGTAAAAATATTATTAATTTTAATTGATATAGATCAAATCACATAAACTCCCTTGCACTAATTATATATAGTAATATCTAGAAATTCTATTCATAATTTTTGAAAGAATACGTACAATTTAATAATATTTTAAAATTTCTATTTAATATTATTTAAGAATAAGAATACAAAAATCGTATTTTTGAAATAACAAATCTACCAAACCATCAAAACACTTTAACTCCTTTACACCAATTATATAAGGATATAATGACCGATACTACTAGCTTTATAATCGTGGAATGTGTGGAATTTTTTATAAATATTATTTATTTGAATTTATTTATTGACTTTCATATTGGGGTGAAGACTCAAAATACCTTTTTTCAACAAAACATGCCCAAAATACCTATAATCAGTAAATATGATCCTAAATACCCATTAAATACTCTATTGGTAGTGGAGTATTAGGATGATACGCCACTCTCCACTACGAGTTGAGTGGAGTATCGTCCAATACTCTATTGGTATTGAGTGGAGTATCGTCCAATACTCCATTGATAGTGAAGTATCAAATGAATATTTTGGTTAGTATTTCTAAAAATGGGTAGTTTGGGCAAATAAACATAAAAAATGAATTATTTTTGTCATTTTCTTATTAATATCATTGTGTTTTCTAAAATTGAAATTTGTTAATTTTTAGTAACATTTAATGCTGATATTTGTATTTTAAAATTATGCATGTTTATTCTTTTACTTTTTATAATATTATTAAAATTTGATTTATATTAAATTTTTGATTATACTATCATTTCAATATTTGTAAATATGTATTTAATGAAAAAAGTATTATTTATTTCAAGTTGTAGATATTTTTTTGAATATTATATTAATTTTTTTGTACTTTTTCTAAAAACTTTTCTAATTTTCATTAATATGCGACACTTACATGGATCCGCGTAATGATCACACCATATCAAATTATTTAACGGGTACATTGTGATATAATTTTTTTGTCATAAATTGAATATTTAATTAATATATTTCCTACCTAATCAATAATTTACTAATTTAATATCCCGTTGATTTACTTTGCGACAAAACTCAAAACAAATCCATCATTGAGTAGCAAATATTAGATTTAATTTCTATAAAATAGAAATTAATTTATCTTCCTTTAACTTTTTTTTCAAATTGACATTAGCAAATCGTTATTTTTATTTTTGATATGAAACTTTGTAACAAAAATTTAAGCATTCTATCATAAATTATAACTTGCAACGACAATTTATAGTTTTTCGTCATTAAATAAAATTTTTGACGAAAATTGTCATATTAGTATAATATTGTACTTCCTCTATCCCTCTCATTTCATATTAACAAGGATTAAGTAGCTTTCTAGTATATACATTAGATTTAGTAGTTTTAAGAGGATTAAGAAGCTAGTTTTAGATCTTTATAGTAGGAAGATTAAGCTTCCATTTTGTACATCTTTTAGGAAGATTAAGTTGTGTGCTAGTTTTTGACTTTGGTATAATAGTGGTCGAAGGATTTAGACAACTAGGTTCTGCATAGCTATTTATTGATGGTAAACTAGCAGCTCATGGGTTTTATTGTAACTTTGTAATGGATTTGGATTATTATGTTATTTATATAATTTCTTCTCTAATTGGTTAATGCTGATTCTGAGTTTAAATTGCTTTACTTATTGATTCTTGGATGTGCATATTGTTAGTTAAAACAGGGAGGGCTAAGATCTGGGCCAGGGGTTCAGAACTTGGGACTCATCCTGTCACAAGTTTTGGAGAATGTATCTACTTTATGATAGATTTTATCAAAATTTCAAGCAACCTAGTGATTGATTCTGTCACAATTTTTGGCAAATTATCAAGTTTTACAACAATCTTTTCCAAGTTCAAGTAACTATTCAAAAGACTCGGTCATAACTACTGGAGTTCCATGAGTATTTGAAGAACTTGGTATGATATGAAGATTTAGGACAAAGTGAAAAATGTCTGTTGTAGATTTTATTGATTTTTTCCTTTCAGAAAACATTATTATATTTGTTTAGTACATTTGGGGGTCCACTTGACTGAATAAGAATATATGAATAATAACTTTTGACACGATTTTAGACGGATTTTGTTTGTCACAATTGGATGCAATTACGACAAATTCTCTATACCTTTTTCTTTTGACAAACAAATGGTAGATTTCAATAAATTGAACATAACATAGTCGGGACAAATTTCAACTGCCAATACAACCAGGTTAGAAAATAAATAACAAAATAAAAATAATTAGCTGATTTGTTTCCTGATCATTTAACACGGAATTTAACAATTTTTGAAACTGTTTCCTGATCATTTAACACGGAATTTAACAATTTTTGAAACTAACAACCAGGTTGGAAACAAAATAAAAAAATAAAAACAATTAGCTGCTTTGTTTTCTGATCGTTTAACACACAGAAATTTAATAATTTTTGAAACTAAAAATGAAATCGAAGACATCCCAAACGATCCAAACTGTACCAACATGCTTGAAAGTAGCACCATCACAATTTACCATACATAAAAATCATTATTAATCCAGTGTTCAGAAACCCCAATTTGAGTTTAGAGGAGCGGTACCCCAGCTATCTGCATGCCGGGACATGCCGAAAATGGAAATCCTCAAAGGATGAAAAGATGAGCTCTTCCAATAATTACCACTATCCCAGCTTCGATGTTGATTTTCCAGATACCCAAAGACATCAACAAAATCATTCTCAACAGATCGAACACCGAAATACAATAAACATAAGACTAAACATTACAATAACCCATGTCAAAATACAAGACTAGCAACCATGTCAAAATACAATACTAGCAAATTTATTTTATTAAGTAATAACATAAATATTAAGAAATATGGTGATTAAAAGAGAAAGTGGGAGAATAGTGTGGATTTGTGAGGGGGAAGAAGGCTTTAATGAAGAAAATGGAGTAGATATGAAAAGGGAAATAAGACTTTGGGCAGCAGTTATTAGGGTTCTTAAACCGACTCTCATCAGTACTTGTGATAACAGATCCTTTGTATTAACTCTGTTACAATTGTCCATTCCTATTGTAATGATATTAGAAATAATGACAATTTTGACGCACATCACTTTGATTTAATGTACTTGGTTCAGTTCTCAAAAAAAAAAAACTTTTATTGTAATTTATATTTTAAGAATTGTAAAATTGGTTCTGCCATAAAATATTTTTCTTACCATCCGTGCAGCTTGCTTGTTCTTTGATTAGTTTACAATAATTATGCAGTTTTTCTTCATTTAGAAAGTCATAAAATTATTGTGCTAATTAATGTCAAGATTAGTGATGTCAAATTGGATGATGTAGATAAATCAAAAAGCAAGCGAGACAAGTATCTTGATTCTGCAGAAATTTAGGGTATTACAGCTTCATACGTTGTAAACATTCAAGTTTTCTCAGCGTCATCCGAGGCTCGAAAGATGGAGACCTGAAACAGTTTTCTTGAGGGGACGATCAGCTCAAATACACAAACATCACCGACATTAAGTGAGTTGCCTCGTGCAAATACACCCCATCCTGGACTAATTCTATACCGACAGCGATTCAATTTCAGAGTACAATAAACTGGTGAAGTTCTTCCTGCAACTTGAAGAATGATTTGGTCATTGTGCTTCCAATTTTCATAGGCCTCTTTGAATGTCTTGGGCTGTAAAAAGTTTCTAAAACAATGTTAACTTTGCAACACTATTGAAAGTAGTTAGTAATTGTTGATCGATATGTATTAGTTACCACAAAAGGCCGCCCTCTTCCACATATAAAATATGGTTTCATAACTAGGATGAAAAAAGGGTATTCAGATTTAAAAGCTTTAGCACGGGCAAGTGCTTTATCTTTCTGTGCTTCACTTGCTAAGTCACGATACACATTTGCTGAAAACAAGAAAATATAGAAAAACCAATATGTATAGATTAGTTCTCATTTTATGCATTATAAAGAGAGACCAAAGTAGACACAATACCTCTTCCTTGCTGCAAATTTGGTTTTTTATAGCTGGACGTTAAACAGAGAGAGGCCATTCTTCCCTTCTTACGAAACTCAAATACATCAGAACTAGTTGAATCATCAGAACCGTTTGTTTCCTTTGTTGTGTGAAATATGACGACCTGTAGTAATTTTGTATTAGCGTCAATCAGTTCGAAGACACAAACATCACCAACAGTCAATGAGTTGTCTTGTGCAAATCTGTCCCACCCACAGCCTAGCCTACACCTGTTCCACTTCATATCGCAATTAACAAGCCAACTTTTTCCTGCAACTTGAAGATGAACCTTGTCATTGTGTTTCCAACTTCTATAACTCTCTTCAAAGGCTTTCTTTACAATCTGCCAAAAGGATAAGAAATGACCAACTGTTTATGTATGAATGCAATTTGGAATACCCAAAAAATCAGAAATAAGCTTCCTAATTGTACTTCTGTACTGTACTAAGAGATGAAGTAATTGAATGAAACTGAAACTACTTTCAAGACATTTTTATTCATAATTCATTCCATTCTTACAAATTTAAACTAGAACACCATTTCTCTATTTTACTGATGAATAATGGCAGCTAAGTTCAAACATATGTAATATATTGAAATCTTCTTGAAACTGACACAACAAAACACATACAATAAGAAATTGGAGATTGGCATATGTGTGTTTGTATGTGTTTGATGTTTACCAAGCCATGGCATTTCCCGTCTACATTTGATATTTTCATAGCATGGAAAAAGAAGGGGTTATCAGATTTGAAAGCTTCCGGCAAGGTAAGTACTCTGGCTTCAGCTTCTTTATTCGCCGACCCACGATCTCCTAACTTTGCTGCTAAATGTCAAATCATACAAGGGGGCATAGGGGCAAGTTAATTAGTTTGCGTTGTAAGAAATCATATATTTTAAAGGAGAAACAGTGCATACTTCTTTCTTGCTGCGATTTCGGCATCAAACATAAACCATAATGGCTAGCATCTTTACGACCAAGCGTTTTCACCCTCGTTTTACGAGGCCTAATTAGATCAGAACAAGTCGAATGGTCGATTTCAATCGCTCTCTTCCTCACTTGGCTTGACTCCCTGATGTTAAGCTTTGCACTTCTTGATGATGGATAGTCTATCTCGGTGCAACTTGGATCGAATATACGGACTTTAAAATCGCAATGTCCCCGATATTTAAAAACCAACAGATGCCCAAACTGTATAGAGTAGAATCTTGCAAATTCTGGCCAACCATCTTGAAGCCAAACCTCGCCATGCTGTCTCTCTAGATTCACAGGCCAAATCAAACCATTTGGAGCCTTCAAGGAAATTGGGGAATCTAGGTCCTTCCCGTATTTCCTAACAAATTTTCTTGGAATCATCTGTACAAGAAATACATACGCAGATAGAACATAAATCAAATTACATAATACAAACCATGTTATAAACTGAAACCTGGATGGGATAAAAAAAACTCACAAGTTTAGTATGAGAGTCCGTATCAGAGAGAATGAACTTAAAGAAGTGGTTTGTCATAACTGAAGAATCAGACCAAGGAGAAGATGCCATTTCAAGCTTCATACTTGAAGTTCAGGTAATGAAATGAAGCTTCATAGACCTTCACACTTATGTATCAGGACACGTACCAAATGCGAAAACGTTTAGACTTCCTTATTTTATAGGGTTTTTTTTTAATATTTCCCATTTTAAAATGTCATTTATAATTATGTCCTATATTTATTTGTTATTATAAATATATTCCATTTTTCTATTTTGTCCTATTTTTTGTTGTAACCATGATTAAATAATTAACTACACATTTTTAAAAGACAATTTTATCCTCGTATTAATAATTATAATATATTTAGTTTTTAGTGTAGTTTTTACGGACAATTTAATACTGGTAAAAAGATTGGAATTTGGACAAGCATGAACTCTACTTTTACTAACTACTACCACTACTACAAAGAACTGGATATACATATACAAAAAACTAGAATGAGGTGTTCTATCTACACATGAAGGGAGAGACTGAGAAGCTCAGCTGGTAACACAACAAAATATTGGGTCAACGGGAAAGGGTGCCCCTGCGGGGCCAGAGCTTGGAGGAGAAGTTGAAGGTGGCGTCGGAAAAGAAGGGTGGAAAGAGGAGGAGGAGGAGGGAGAAAGAAAGAGAATAGATATTATTATGTATTAGGGGTATTTTGGTCTTATTAAATATAAATATATGTATAGTTATATGTATATGAGTTAAATAAGAGCTAAATTTTAACCATAGGACATATTTAATAAAGTGGGATATAAACATAAAAGCACCCCTTAATTTGGGACATATTTAATAAATATCATATTTTATAATTGGATAATTAATTCTAAGGTCCCTGAATTATATGTCATATTTTATCTAGGTTCCTGAATAAAAAAAGTCAATAAATAGGTAATTAAACTTTTAAAATTTCTGATCTAAGTCCTCCCGTCAAATTCCGGCCAAATTCAAGAACGTCAGTGAACTTCAATTCTTCCGGCAATCAAAAATAAACTCAGAACTCGACCAAACAGGTACCAAATTAAAGCTTATGACCTAACAAAACTATTTCAGTAAACAACATATACAATCAATCAACACTACCCCTGCAAATTGAGAAACGATGTCGGAGTAAAACTTTTCTGACGAACATAAACTGTGTTGAATAATACTTGTTGTAGCATAAGATCATGTTGGGGCCTTCCTCTGACACCTTATAGTTTTAGATGAGTTGGTTAATTAACATGGTATCAGAGCTCGGTGTAGGAGGGGTCTCAGGTTCGAGTCCCTCCACCCCCCTTTTATTTAATTTAAACATTTGTTGTTTATAAGATCCTGTTGGGGCCTTCCTCTAACACCTTAAGGTTTTAGATGAGCTGGTTACTTAACAAACTGAACTTTAAAAATCAAAATAAAAATACCCTCAAACTCAGGAAAAGCAGATCTATACAACCATATAAACAAAAACATGTAGAAATCAACGGTTCATAAACCCTAATTAATCGAAAATTAGAAAATATACATATCCTTGAAATTGATAGCAGAGGGTTGTAGAACAGCTCGAGAGATTCGATTTGGTGACTAGAACTCTGAATTTGGATTACAATAACACGATCAAAAGTACTTTGATCTCCAAGAACTGTCAAAATGTCAGCACCGTCCATAGACTTTAATTCATAGTTAGGCACCGTCTATAGAGTTTGGTGTCATAGTTCTCTTATCTATAGACTTCATTAGAGCTCTTGTAATATACATCAGAAATATACATTAGAAATATACAATCTCTATTACTTCTTCTCTAAACTCTCTATATGCTATATTTCTAACATGGTATCAGAGCAGGTTTAACATAGAAGAAGGAAGAAATCAAAATCAGAAGTTCAGAAAACCAGAACAGCAAACAACAAACCCAAATATGCTCCTCTGTTGAAAAAACTCGAAATTCAAAACACACCCAAACACAAATATAATCATACCACTGGAAAGAGCACTGGAAGAGGAGATTACAGAGACAAGCAAACTGGAAAATCAGTGGCCCACGCGCCCTCACACGCCGCCGGACGTGCCTCCGCGCCGCCAGACGCACCCACACGCCGGCGCGTGAGGCCTGTTCCGGGCAGATTTTGCAAAAGATTCTTCAGCGACTCTTATTCTCCTCCTAATTCTGAATCTAACCGTGGTACTCTTTCTTGAATCTGAGAAGTTTTTTTTCTCTGTCAGTTAAATTTTTTTTTCCTGCTGCTAGAACTTGAATCTGCTAAAAAATTTTGAACTCAAGTTTTTTTTTCTTTGAACTCAAGAAAGGGAAAAATCCTCTTTCTTGAATCTGACCGGAGTGATTTTGTTTGAGGGAGATAGGAATAAAAGGGAGAGTCAGTATTTGTTGGATTACACATACACGATTGTGTGTATATATAATATAAATTGAATCAGTCCTTGACTACAACTGGTGCTTCTCATCCATTGGGCCTATTATTTGTTAATGGACTTCTTTGTTATTGGGTCTTATATACATTAACTGGGCCAAGAAATAAAACACAGCTGAAAATCTTAATTGTTCAGTAACTTTTTCCCCTTCTCACTGTATGTTTCAGGATCTGACGACAAGCAAGGTCCTTGGCAGTGGTAAAGTGGTAGATGGCCTATATATTATGGAAGGGAATTCTGTTTCGCCATTGCCAAGTTATCAGGTTTCATCTAAATCTAATCCAAGTTTAGAGCCCTTGTATCAATGGCATAGACGCTTAGGTCATCCTTCATTTGGTGTTCTGTCGCATCTCTTTCCGAATTTAGCATCAAAATGTAAAAAGGATGAATTTTTTTGTGAACCATGTGCATTAGCAAAACATAAAAGGTCACCTTATCCATCTAGAAATAAGAGAAGTCCTACTTTATTTTCTACTATTAATACTGATGTTTGGGGTTCATTTAGTCATCCTACACATGATGGGTATAGGTGGTTTGTTGTCTTTGTTGATTGTCATTCTCGTCTAACTTTTGTATACCTTCTTAAACAAAAAAGTGAAGTATTCAGATGTTTTAAATCCTTTCACCACATGATTCAAACACAATTCAATGCCTCTGTTAAAATTCTACGAAGTGATAATGGTACCGAGTATGCCGGAATGTTTAAATCTTATTCGGACACATGGGGTATTATTCATCAAACTACATGTGTTAAAACCTCTCGGCAAAATGGAATTGCTGAAAGGAAAATTGGTCACTTACAACAGGTAGCACGGTCCCTCATATTAACTATGGATGTCCCTAAATATCTTTGGGGTGAGGCAGTCATGACTGCTGCATATCTGATCAACCGTCTCCCTTCAAGTGTACTACAATTCAGAACACCGTTGTCCTTTATTCCTGCACCTTCGTCTCATCCATTGCCTCTTCGGTTATTTGGGAGTGTTTGCTTTGTTCATATTCTCCCTCTCGGGATAAACTGGATTCTCGTGCTCTCCGCTTTGTTTTCATTGGTTATACACCAACTCAAAAGGGGTATAAAAGCTATCATCCTCCATCACATCGCACATATGTTAGTCACGATGTTACTTTCTGGGTGTCTATTTCTTACTTCTCTCCCGGATCCTCCTCCTTGCTTCAAGGGGAGATTAACCGACACAGTCTTGATAGTAAAGCGACAGTGAAGTCTCAATTCCTTCCATTCATCAATGTGCCAAACACTAGCCCAAACACATCATCCATCCCTCCACTTATGAGTAGAGAGTTGGATGATCTAAATAGATTAAAGGGGCCAGATTTGATCACATATTATAGACGAAAAAATAATGATATAACCACTTTACCACCTCCAGAGACTTCTGACCTCGAGGCAGATCCTACAGCTCCAACGATTGAGCCTGATAACGGTAACACTCTTGATCATACTCTTAATCTTCCTATTGCTCTTATAAAGGGTGCATGTTCTTGTACTAACCACCCGATCTCAAACTTTGTGTCCTAAAATGCATTATCTCCTTCTTCACTTGCTTTTGTGTCATCCTTGTCTAGTGTTTCTGTCCCTCATACTTGGCAGGAAGCTTTATGTGATCCTAAATGGAAAGATGCTATGATTGAGGAAATGAATGCATTAAAACATAACAACACTTGGGAGTTGACTCATCATCCTGCTGAAAGGAAGGTAGTAGGATACAAATGGGTGTTCACTGTGAAGCAAAAATCTAATGGGCTGGTTGATAGGTACAAAGCAAGACTTGTGGCAAAAGGGTATACTCAAACTTACGGGATTGATTATTAGGAAACTTTTGCTCCAGTAGCAAAGATGGCTTCTATTCGAATCTTGATATCATGTGCAGCAAATCTTGGATGGTAACTTCAGCAATTGGATGTAAAAAATGCATTCTTACATGGAGACCTGAAAGAAGAAGTCTACATGGATATTCCACCAGGTTTTTCTACAACTGCAACCATTGGGAAAATATGCAAGCTAAAGAAGACTATTTATGGGTTGAAACAGTCTCCAAGGGATTGGTTTGGCAAATTTCAGAGAGCAATGATTAAATTTGACTACAAACAGAGCAATTCGGATAACACCATGTTCGTGAAAAGACGAGATGAAAAAATCACAGTACTGATTGTTTATGTCGATGATATTGTGATCACCGGCAACGACACATGTGATATTGCTAATGTTAAACGCAAGCTTGCCTCTGAATTCGAAATGAAGGACTTAGGAAAACTACGGTATTTCCTTGGCATTAAAGTCTTCAGAAGTCCGGGTGGTATCTTCCTTTCACAATGAAAGTATACACTTGATCTTTTAAAAGAAACAGGGATGTTGGGATGCAGACCTGCAGATTCTCCTATAGAAGCAAATCATAAGCTTTGTGGAGATGCTGGTGAAATTGTTGATAGATCCCAATATCAAAGATTAGTTGGACGACTAATCTACCTCGCACACACAAGGCCAGATATATCATATGCAGTGGGAGTTGTGAGCAGGTACATGCATGATCCACGCCAACCTCATTTGGATGAAGTTTATATGATATTAAGGTATCTTAAGCTGCTCCCGGAAAAGGAGTAATGTTTACTAAAAATAATCATCTTGGGGTTGAGAGCTATAAAGATGCAGATTGGGCTGGATGTCTAGATGATAGACGTTCCACTTTAGGATACTGTACATTTGTGGGAGGTAACCTAGTTACTTGGCAAAGTAAGAAACAACCAGTAGTTGCATTATCTAGTGCTGTAGCAGAATACAGAGCTATGACTCGTGTAACACCCCCAGATCCGGGGTCAGTGATCTGGTGGTTACGGTCTTACATCCATTCATAATACTTGACTTGAGTCCACAATAAATAAATCACATGCTGTGACCCCACAATAATATCCACTCACACACACAACAGTTATAGTCCCAGAGATGAAATTGAAATAAGTCCATAATATCAGAGTTTATGAATAAAAGTTATTACAAGCCAAATGATATGTTTAAAGGTTTTGCCGTTGATTAACGTTAATGTTACATATAAATAGACTGATAAACAAAAGCTGCCTATCTATGCTACCTCAGCAATGGCAGCAAGGACATCATCGGGTAGTCCTCGAACGGCGGTAACCTGCTTGCGCCGAGTGCGCCTGACGCGGGCCATCTGTCCTAGCTGTTGTTGTGACATAATATGAACAAAGCAAGGGTGAGCGAAAGCCCACCAACAATAATATAACTGAACAGTGATACATATATACAACAGTTCAAAATATCCTTTAAAATCATATGCCATGCACTGATGAAGTTATTGCCAGTATAATATAAAGGATGAAGTTACCAGGTAACTCAAAGTATTTGTTTGTAGAAATATCTGCTACATGAAAAGTAAGCGAGATATTCTCATTGTCATTAAAAGAAGAACTTGCATGAAAAGATTGCAATTCCAGTTATGAACACTTTTCCAGCTCTGCCAACAGTAATCATGTTGCAGGAAATAAATAAGTTTGGATGATGAACCAATGATGGAGTATTCACCGCGCCCGCTGTTCCAATCTTGATGATCAGTCGAGATCATACAGCTCAAATTAGATTTACTACCGGTAGAAGGAAGAACTGACGGCTTTACTTGTCTACCGCCTTACTAGCTCTCCCCGGCCAACGGTTTGGCCAAAGGGGATGGACCGGCGCTACTCGGCCTCTTACACGACTCCTAGTTCAAATATAATTCATGATTCTGAATGTAACGTTCGTCCCCCTTTCCCCAAGTATAATACTTGTTGATAAGACTCCACAAAGTAGTCGTATCTAGTTGGAAAGGAAAATTTCACCAATAACTTCCAAGCTATTGCTTGGTAACGAATATCAACTTGTTCCAACAATCTTACCCCTCGAAAGATGAGAAGGTACACAACGACTTAATAAGTCAGTAGCACCCGAGTTGCGAGTGAAGAGAATACTTTATTGACCGGGAAGTCGACCAGATAAATAACATTTTCCAAGTAAGGTTCCCTTATTATTAGGGAGATAGACTCAAAGAAGAATGATGTCTGAGAACCTTTCTTGATATAAGATTAATAATAATATGACTCCGAAATATTTTCCGTAATAATCGAAGAAGATAAACCTTATCGAGGTTATTCTAAGTATGGAATAAATATTCAGAGAATATTTATTGAATTAAAATATTTTACAGAATATTTCGGAATATGAAAGAATATCTTTAATCAGAGTATTTCTCAAATAATCCTTGAAGAAATATCGAGAGAATATTTATTGCATAATTAAATATTCAAATGAATATTCAAAATAATATTCATTAAATAATAAGACCTGGAAGGAATATTTAAAATATTTAAAATAATATTCGATGATTAAACAGAACCCTGGATGAATATTCAAAATAATATTCATAATTAATTAGGAATTTAAATGAATATTGAAAAAGTAATATATATTTAATGAATAATATTCTAAATGAGTATCAAGTAATATTCATTTAGTAATCCAAGCTTTAAAGGAATATTCGAGATAAGACTCGATAAATAAATCAAGCTTCAGATGAACATTAAAATAATATTCATCAGGTAATTACTATCTTAAATGAATATTCAAAAGTAATATTCATTTAATGAATAATATTCTAAATGAATATCCAAATAATATTCATTTAGTAGTCCAAACTTTAGAAGAATATTCGAAATAATAATCGATAAATAATTCGACTCTGAATGAATATTAAAAATATTATTCGTCGAATAGTTACGTTCAAATAATTATTTGAAGTAAGGATCGTTAAAATAAATAATCTCGAACGAATATTCAAATAATATTCGTCGCCCGAATAATGGAAAATATTTACTTAGATATTTTCTTTCGAGGTAATCTCGATATGTCAAGAAATATTGACTCCCGGTCTATATTTGATGAATAAGATGTATACACCCTTCTCTGAGGGTCTTACAATAACCGGCTTATAATTGATACGATAGCTATCTAATTTATAAGCCAATAACAATCAGGGAACAAGCATAATGATATAACTTGAAAGTAGGCATGCATGCTATGGCATATTATAACAGAAAACATACATATATATATTCAATCACAACAACAGCCTAAAAGAAGGGAATTGAAACTTGCCTGGTAGTCGAGTACGATAAGGGGTAGTGGTAGCGGGTCCCGGGTCAGCTTGGTGATCTATAAATAGCCAAGACATTCGGGATTAATCACTTAAAACTTTAAAGGTTAAGTTATACTTAAATCGAAACACGTTCTCGAGTTATCTCGTTATACCCCTTTTTGTGGATTTCTTTTATCATCGATCCGACCCGACATTCGTTCGTTAATACGACATGTCACTGTACTTATACTTAGCATATACTTAAGTCATATAAGTCCGAAAGTCGATCGTTACGAACCAATATTATACTCCGAGTTTTATCGCTCGTTTTCTAAGTGTTTTACCGAAGTTATAATCAAGCGGGTTTTTAGGGGTTCGTTCGCGTTTAACTTTGATTCCAACATTTTTATAAAATCTGAAAACGATCCGATTCACATGAGGTTTTCTCTCACACCTTCCTTTTTACCTATAGTATTTAATTACCAAGATTCGCCACTGACTTACGTATTTTACGAGGGTTCAATTTCAGTTACGAATTCTCGTTTACGGTTTCGAACTACTTTTCGTAATTTGACCATAACTCCTAAACCGTAAGTCGGAATGTTTCAATTCTTGCGCCACAACGATATATGACTCGAGAACTATAAGGTCAGTCCATAATATCACTAAGGTCAGGCATCTATCCTAATTGTTATGCTCAAATTTTAAGAGTTTATGAAATTTCAGCATTACGACGGCTATAACTCGGATATTTCCAAAATCAAAACCCTCCAGATAATCATTCAATCCACCACCAACACTCATGGGCACTATTTATCATCTCCCTCACTGTCTCAACAGGTCTTGGAGCCACAAAACATATATTAATCTTTTTATAACACCCACACAACATACATGTTCTAAATCATGAATACAAGCCATAAACATTATCAAATCTCATCTAAAACTCCATTAAAACTCAAATAAAAGACTAGGGTTCTTGAAGTTTATACCTTCCTTGGAGTATGTAAGACCTTAATAAACCTTGATCAATCCTTAGAACACCTTAACAAAGCTTGGATCATCCAAACAAAACAAGAAATCAAAGATTAGATCTTGAAAACACTATTCATCATCACTTTGATGATTTTTGAAAACTATGCTAGAGATGGAATTTGAAGCTCAAATTTCTAGGAGATCATGTTGATATAGTAAGGAACTTACATGATTTATTTCATGGCCATTGAAGGTCAAGAGGTTGGACTTTGATTTTGCTAAAAAGGAGCAGATTTTTTTTTGCTCTTCATGGAGTTCTTGGCTTTGCTTCCTTTGTTTTGCTTTATGCCTAAATAATTGTAATACTTGGCATATATCTTGGATGCATCCTTTACTTTTGTGTTGTTAGCTTGCTAGTGGTCCAAGTGTTGCCCTTCTATTGGTCCACTTGTTGGCACCACATTAAGCATACCCTTTTTGGCACAAATGCAACTTCATCACTACACTTGTAGTTGACTTACATGAAAGTCACTTTGCTTACCCTTACTCCATCCACTTGCACATGTTTGTCTCTTGGTTCTCTGCTTGCTTCTTTTTCCGGTTATTACTCAATTCATTGATCGTTCGAAGGAATATCTCGAAGATTTCTAATTAGGGTTTTACCGGAAACCATCTTACTATTTATACTATCATTCTCAATTCTCTTTAATAATTCTTGAATCCAAATTCCTTAAATCTCTTCAATAAACCCTTAAGTCTTTATGTGTCCAGGAAATTTTCGGGGAAAATAAAAGTACTATTTTTCAGAATCCGACAGCTTTTACATACACTTATTTTCCCCCTGGATCACTAATACGAACTCGGAAATCCGTTCCGAATACTTCTATATAGTGTCGTCTCATAATATTCCTAAATCCATCAAAATCACTATTCATCCATTTTTCTTTACTCATCCTCTTAGGGTTGTACAATTGTCCCTAATCTCTTTCAATCGTTCCTTAACCTTTTTACGGACCTACTGGACCAATAACAGATATCGATTTGGATGACATAGGAATAATCTTCTCCTTTAGAATTATCAAATCTCAACTCCCTAGGAGATAGATAATTCTTATCTAAATTGTCAACCAATAGTATTCTTCAAGACATATAAATATTTAAATCGAATTCAATTCCTTCCATTCATTATCTCAATCGTTACATCGTAGTCGTAATCACTATTCACCATTACCTCAGTACATAATAAAAAGTTTTTAATTATATCCAAAATTTGGGGTTCTTACAACTCGAGGAGTGCGGGAACTACTATAGGTTAGATTGTTGCTTATAGAATTAGGACTTGCATTACCCACTCCGATGAAACTTCATTGTGATAACAAAGCAACAATTGCCATTGCACATGATCCAGTTCAACATGATCGAACCAAACATATCGAGATTGATCGGCACTTTATTAAAGAGAAGATCAATAATGATATCATTAGTATTCAATTTATAAGAACAGAAGATCAAAGTAGCTGATGTGTTAACCAAGGGATTTGGAAGAAAAATGCTACATCCACTTATTGGCAAGTTGGGCATGAGTGATATATATGCATCAACTTGAGGGGGAGTGTCAAAATGTCAGCACCGTCCATAGACTTTAATTCATAGTTAGGCACCGTCTATAGACTTTGATGTCTTAGTTCTCTTATATATAGACTTCATTAGAGCTCTTGTAATATACATCAGAAATATACAATCTCTACTACTTCTTCTCTAAACTCTGTATATGCAATATTTCTAACAAGAACACCTCAATAACAAGTTTCCAGAAAATTTCTATTTTTAGTAACTTTTAACGGAAGGACTTAGATTAGAAAAATTCAAAAGTTTAATTACCTATCAATTGACATTTTTAGTTCAAGGACTTAGATAAAAAAACAGCCAATAGTTCAGGGACTTTAGAATTAATTTTCCCTTTATAATTAATTAACTAATACAACAAATATGGGAAATAATGAAAAAACTGCTACTACAAAAGAACCCTCAACATTAATACTCCTTCCATCCAATTTTATATATCCCTTTTAACTTTTTAATGGTCAAATTGATAAATTATTAAATTGATAAATTATTGACTAAATATTAAAAATTATTCAATTATTATTTTTGAAAATTGAAAGTTGCATTATAACGTAAATAAGATGTACTTTTTAATGATATAACTTTTTAAATTTTTTTTCAGTTATATAATATATATAAATTAATTTTAATCAAACTTTGGTCAATTTAAAAAAGGGAAATGTATTTTTGGGATGTAGGGAGTACTTTCTAATATGATAACCTCTCAAAATTGATAATAAGTTTTTGTCCCAAATCGGGACCAGTATGAAAATTGTAGTGTTACATATCGGTCCCCATTTTCGCATAAAGTGATATTTTTGATAAAAATACACATTTTATACATTTTATGAGTATAAAATTTTTTTATTATAATATTTCAGCAAACATTTTCTTCTCTAGTAACTTCTAAACCATTCATTATCATCTTTATTGTCTTAATTGGTCGTTGTGATCTTGGTATTATGGAAATGTTCATAGAAATAAATAATATTATTAAATTTATAAATAATTTTTTGACGTAAAAGTGCTAATGTACATGCTTTTAGTATATATTCTAGAATTCAAAAAAAAATTATATATACTATATATATTATTGTGTAGAAAATATATTTTAATTATTTTAAAACTGAAAAAAAATTGAAATCTCTCTTATGGAATAACATTTCTAAAGTGATAATTTTTATCGATCCCAACGATATCACTTTAGTGGGATTTACTATACAACTATGCTAATTGTAACCTTTTCTTTGTTAGGAGTAGTAATTTTTTTTTAATTATATGTCATTTATAGTGTTAATTTCTTTTTTATGATTATAGAGTTAATACAATACTTATCGATTGAAATGAAAATTATATCCTAATATTAATAAAAGTAAGAGGGATAATATTCAAGTACTATTCGACTTTTACGAACAACATAATAAAATAATATTAATTATATCATAATATATCCTATTATCACATAATAAGATAAACAATATTAATTATATGATATTATGTCCTTTCATATTTATATCCTTATATATAATAATCGTAAGAGGGATCTTATCCATAATTTTGGTCACTGTACTACCAAAATAATCTCAACCACCGAATCTAATATTTTAAAAAATAGACGATCAAGATTAAACCATATTAAAAGAGAAAATTATAATCAAAAAATGATATAATTAGAAAAGTTTGCATTAGAAATGAATTTTAAATATAAAATTATAATCTAAAAAGGATATAATTAAAAAAGGTTGTATTAGAATTGAATTTTAAAAATAAATTTATACTCTGAAAAGAATTGATGATTGATGAGGAATAGAAGTGGAAGTGAAATAGAGTTTTATACACTTTATTCATATCTAATATTCAGAAAATATATCATAGGTATTAGTTAAACGAGTTCTAATTATTTAGTTTATTAATGATAAGTCCAACTATTTATGGACCTTATTGATAAAATAGATATTTGGCTTGCAAGTTTTTACCTTTCACTTGAAGGAGTTTTTCTTGTTTTAAACACTTAGGATTTTGTTTTTCAAGTTAGACCAGGATTTTAATGGTTTCCTAGTTGGGTTCAGGTATTAGCTAAATTTCTAGCTGCTCTTGAATCCTTTTTGGATTCCAACCAGGATAAAGTTATTTATTTAGCATATATATACTCTCATCTTGTAATTTTTGGGGATGACGATATTGATAATAAAATTTTAGCTATTCGGTAGTTTTGAGAATCGAATTCAGGAGTGAATTTAGAGTTTGAGTTTTGTTTTTCCATTCGGAGATTCAGAGTTAGTGTTTTGTTTCTCCATCTTTGGTGATTCAGAGGTTACTTTATATTTGTCTTTATTACATATTACCATAAAAATATCACGTTCCGTATTAATTTGATATCAGAGCCAAGGTTTCTCCATCAATTTCTTAATTGTTGGGAGATCTAGGATTTTCGCAAAAAAAAAAGTTACTATTCATGGGTACTGTTCACGAGTATTGTTTATCGGCACTGTTCACGTACTGTTCATCGGCACTGTTCACGGTAATGTTCATCGGCATCAGGGCTAAGGTTGTTGATTATCAAGGTTAATGGCAGGGGATGTGGATTTAAAACTTGAAGGATCAGATGGAAATTTCTTGAAGTTGACTCTTAAAAATCTGAAAGAACAATTTGATTTTATTGCAAAATATTTAGAAAAACACACTCAAGAACAAGCAGAGATCAAGGAAAGTTTACGAGCTACAAACTAGAGGATTGATGGTTTACAAGTTACAAACGAGAGGATTGAGGGGATTATTACTACGCTAGAAAATACACCTCTTCGCGGAGACTTTATAAGAAACCCTTCACCCACTAATAATGATTACGATGATACAAGTTTGAAGTGGTATGTACGAGAATTTAGTGGGGCTGGTGATTCCGAGGATTTCTTAGAAGGGGTGGATCATATGGAATTTTCTTTTGATTATAAAGGCTATGATGATCAAAAGTTTTATAAAATTGCAACATGAAGCTAGCAAGATAATCATCTGTATGGTTTGCCAATTTGAAGTTCAAGCTCATGAGGGAAGAGGCTCCTAGAATCACAACTTGGACTGAGATGAAAAGGCAACTGAATAATCGTTTTGGTCCAAAAGAATACACACAAGATAAAGTGGTCAAGATAGATCAAGTTGAAAGGGATATTGTTCAAGTTGAAGATACACATGTGAAAAATCAATCAGATAACGATAATGTGATCATACCACAATCTTTAAGTTGTGTAGAGCACGAGAGTAGAAGGGTTCTTGATGTTGATAAAGTTGAAAAATCTCATGTGGAAAAAGTTTTCCTTGTTCGAGAAAAACAAATTGATGATATCATTGAGGTTGAACATATTGAATTTATAATTCCAGATGCCTTGATTAATCCGCCTTCACCTAAAAGCATGTTTTCACAATTCTTTGCACCTCCGTCATTTTTGAAGATGTGCGAATTTTTTTTTTGGATCCATCTAAGTCGTGCATGGTAATCATTGCGTTCTACAAAACTCGTGGGCGAGTTTTTTTCAACAAAGGGAGAATGATGAGGAATAGAAGTAGAAGTGAAATAGAATTTTATACACTTTATTTATATCTAGTATTCAGAAAATATATTATAGGTATTAGTTAAACGAGTTCTAATTATTTAGTTTATTAATAATAAGTCCAACTATTTATGGACCTTATTGATAAAATAGATATTTGGCTTGTAAGTTTTTACCTTTCACTTGAAGGGGTTTTTCTTGTTTTAAGCACTTAAGATTTTATTTTTCAAGTTAGACCAGGATTTTAATGGTTTCCTAGTTGGGTTCAGGTATTAGCTAAATTTCTAGCTGCTCTTGAATTCCTTTTTGGATTCCAACCAGGATAAGGTTATTTATTTAGCATATATATACTCTCATCTTGTAATCTTTTGGGGAGGACGATATTGATAATAAAATTTTGGCTATTCGGTAGCTTTGAGAATCGAATTCAGGAGTGAATTCAAAGTTTGAGTTTTGTTTCTCCATTCGGAGATTCAAAGTTAGAGTTTTGTTTCTACATCTTTGGAGATTCAGATGTTACTTTATATTTGTCTTTATTACATTATTATCATAAAACATCATGTTCCGTATCAAGGATATAATTAGAAAAGGTTGTATTAGAACTGAATTTTATTTATTTTTTTATTAGTACTAAAAAAATCATATTTGCTATTTGTGCTCTATCTTGAAATCTAGAATCAGATTTGGATGATTTTACAATCCATGCGAAGCTCATAAAATTATGTTTAATTTAGTGATAATTTATTAATTATTATTCAAATGGAAACACTCAGAATCTCAAGTGAAAATATAATTACGAATTTTTGTATTAATCCTATTCAATGTAGAAGACCTACATTAATAATGATATTCAATGTAGAAAACCTAATTATATACGATTTAAATCATTGACATACACCTTTTCGTATTTCAATATAAACACACTTTTTAGTTTATAACATATTAAAATATAAAATATTTTTATGCTAGATCCAACGGTTTTCTTCTATTTATTTTAAGATCTAACGGTTCTTAATTATTTTGTCGTACGGATGACCAGACTACCGATTATCAAAATTTTGAACAAAATCACTCCTACCCTTATTATTAAAATTGTATTTAGTTGTAAGTAGAACTATATTCAAATAATAACAAGGTATTTTCATTATTAAAATAAATTATAAGTAAAATTCATAAATCGAATAGAATTTTTAACGTAAAAATTGTCAATTTCTTCTCTCTTTTGTTTCTGCATAGGTATAATTGAAAAATAATTGTTAGACCATCACTAAATTAAAGATTATTTTGTTAATTTCACGTGGGCTGTAAAATCGTTCAAATCAAATTTTAATTATTCAAGATAGAGTACAAATATTAAATCGAATTTTAAAATTTTATATGTATAAATTTTTTAACAACAATTTGTTATGTAAATTAATAGCATATAAAATTAGAAAATATATATAATTATAAATATTAAAAAAGGAGTCGTGTGTTACACGGGTTATGAAAAGTATGTAAAAGAATAATATAATAGTATTATCATAGATCTAAGATCTAGGATAGATATTAAGATGCAATTTTGCCGGCATGAAATTTAAGTATTTCATCAAAATTGGTTTAGGAGATTGATTCCTATATATAAACTACTTAAATATTGAGAATTAGCTGCGAGTATTTTTTTTTTTTTTTTTTTTTTTTGTGTTGAGGAGCTGTTCTGTTCTGCAAGTATTATTAATATTCCTGTAATGTAGACCATGAGGGTAAGTCTCTGCAAAGTTGTCATGTGCAACAATTCAGTAGGTATGCTTCCTTGTAGCATATCATTATCCAATTGATTAATGTTGCTAGTGGAGGTGGATAATGATTACAACCTTCATAATCAGAGAAATGCAGCAGGGGATGAGGTATTGATAGTGCAGATACATACCACAAAACACACTCTTTATTACTATCCCTAATTTTTGAGCAGGGATATTCTGAACTGAAGTAAGTAGTCTATTACGACCTTCGTAATGGTGTCTTTCTAAACTCCTGCTAGTGACTTCAGTCAAGCAAAGCTAGGAAGGTCTTAGCCAAGGGCATTACAGATCAAATGTTTTTGATAATTTCTTTGTGTATTTATTGACTGGGTCTTCTATTTTTAATGAGCAAACATGGATATTAAAGTCCTCCATTGACATCCACATAACCATAAAATTTCATTGGATGGACCCCTGGAAGAACACAGGAGTGTGTTCTTGTGTACTCTGGTCAGGGCTAAAATGCCCTGTTATAAAAAGAGAATTGCTACTTCGACGAGCAGGATGTAGTGAATGCCATATTAACCTTTTTGCCATAAAACATTAATGTTTTATCAATATTTATAACCAACTAACATTAGTTTACTCTCTAATAATTGTAGTTATAATTAGTAAACTTTAGCTTACCTAAGTTCAATAGATTTTGTTTTGAAGAGGAACAAACAGATAACAGCTACTAATGATCAAAAGCCATCAACTGGGCAATTGATAAAACACTTCTTCTTCTTCAGCACTTGCTGTAGACCAGGAAATAAATAATTTAACAACAGTAGGCTGCTAAACTTTTATTAAATTGCTATTGTACGTATTGTTACTTACGTAAGGAAGTAAAGTAGACGTTTGTTTTGAACATCGCTTTCAAAAACGTTAACAGTTAAGAACATAATGTGCAAAGAAGTGAGGGACTCTTTAGATTTTCCTCTCAGAAGCAAAAATGGCTGGTTGAAGCATGAAAAAGATCGTCACAACTTTCAAATAGACCAATATGTAAGCACAATCTACCATGCAGAGTTCTTTTTATACTGCTCGAGTTTCTTACTCCATCAGCACGTGGTAAGAAGAATTTGCAAAATAGGGAGAGAGGATAAAATATTCTATCTTAATAATGTAGTGATTACTTGGTGCTAACACATTTGTATGCAAAAGCTCAAAGAGGGACAGATGAAGCTATTACGAGCGCAGTTGTTGAAGAATTACCTCTTCTGACTTGTACATGCTGCTGCATCTGTATATCACCCATTTATATGCATTTCTACCTTCTTTGGACAATATAGTTAACACTCTTAATTGTGTTTCAAGATATAAAATTGCGTTAGAATTTTTTTTTTCCAGGTCTCTCTAGATTTCTAAGGCCCAGATTTTTGCCATTTCTTCAAAGCACCAATCATATGTTGATGGTGTGGATAATGCTCGGATTCCAGGCTTGCCTAGCAACTGCAAATGTGTCATATATTACAAACCCCCACTTGGGGAAGAAAAAAGATGATAAATATGTTGATTTAACAAGCATTATCGATATATCTATTGAGTTATATATATTTCTGTGCACATGCCACGTGTAAATATTAATTAGTAATGATTAGTTAGCAATGATTAGAAGATAGATTAGGCAATCATTAGAATGTACAGGTGTCATTCTCTTTTGTATATATATGGTTGTAACAAACTCTGTAACATATTAGTTGGTTCAATACACATTTTACATTTTTCTCATTTCTCTGTGAATCAAGAATGAAGATCAGTCATCTTCTCATGGTATCAGAGCATCCATGGATCGATCCGTAGCTTTTACAAATCATTGATTTGTTAGACGTTTGAATGGAGATTTCTTGATCTTCTTTACGATCTATTTTTTTTTCTTTCTCAATCTCTTTCTTGAATTCTCTCGATCTCTCTCTCGATCTCTTTCTCGATCTCTTACTCGATCTCTCTCGATTGATTTCTCTCGATTCTTCGTGTTTTTTCTACGTTTTCTAATGGCAGAATCATCAATTCATACTCAAGAAACCAACACAATCAACTCGAATTATCAGAACCAAGCTGTCAATTACAATGATCCATATTATCTCTCTTCTGGTGATAATCCAAGGCAACAATTGGGAACTATGTTGCTTAATGCTGATAATTACATAAACTGGAATCGTAGTGTGAAGATGGCGCTTGGAGCCAAGAATAAGCTCGGTTTTATCGATGGATCGTTACCTAAACCAGCTTCTGACTCTCTGGATCTTAATAAATGGATTCGTAATGATTACATGGTAATGTCTTGGTTAACTTCTTCTATGGATCAGGTAATATCTGACAGTTTTATCTTTGCTACTTCTGCCTATGAATTGTGGTGTGATATAGCTGAACGTTATGGAAAGTCAAATGCTCCTTTGTTGTATGAATTGCATACTAATCTGACTAAAACACAACAAGAAAATCTAACAATTGCTGAGTATTATGGAAAATTGAAGAATCTCTGGGATAAATTGCAAGTATTAGAAGGTCCAATTGTGTGTACTTGTGGTGCTATGACAAAATGTACATGCAATTTGTTAAAGAAAGCTTTAGATGCTGATGAAACTAAGAGATTGATTCAGTTTATCTGTGGACTGAATAGACAATATGATTCTGTCAAGACAAACATCTTGAGTATGGAACCTCTTCCATCTGTGCTGAAAGCTTATCATATTTTACAACAAATTGAAAAGCAGAATCAACTTAATATTACTGGATTTCATCCATCAGAAGTTAGTGCTTTGTATAGTCAGAAAACCACACAGCCTAATTTTGGAAAGACACAGACACAATATGGATTCAAGAAGGATTTCAAGAAAAATAAAACTGACAGTGTTTGTGATCACTGTAAAAGGAAGGGTCATACTGTTGATCAATGTTTTAAGCTGGTAGGTTATCTTGATTGGTATACTACTCTTAAAGGCAAATCTAATACTAGGATGGCTGCAAATGTGACTGAGCAAGGTGTTCTTGGACCTGTTCCTGGAGGAAATTCTGGCAATAATTCTCAGCAAAATGTTAATGTTTCTCAGATTGACAACAAGATGGTGTCTGCAGTCTATCAAGAAATTCTTAAGATGATGCAACAACCTAATTCTCCTCTTTGTGATGCTTATCAGCAATCATCTGTGAACTTTGCAGAATCATCTGTGAACTTTGCAGGTATTGTTTCATCTTTTCAAGTTCAATCTGGAAATATTCATAATTCTAATGCATCATGGATAATTGATACAGGGGCTAGTGATCATATGGCTTTTAATTGTGCATTATTTGATAATATACATGATTCACATATTCCTATAACTATATGTTTACCTGATGGAACTTCAAAATTAGTAAACAAAGTTGGAAACATTAGTTTGACATCTGACATTATTCTGAAAGATGTTCTTTATATACCAGATTTTAAACACAATCTTTTATCTGTTGGAAAACTTCTTGATCAAAATAGATTGATTGCTAAATTTGATCAAGATACTTGTTACTTTCAGGACCCTTTGAATAGTACAATCCTAGCTGTTGGCAAGAAGAATGCTGGATTGTACAGATTCTTTTCTCACAACCACAATTCTCTTCATGCTTCTGGAACTTCTACCTCTTTGCTACCTAATCCAGATTCTTGTTTTCATTCTTCTGTGGTTCCAAATGTAAATATTTTTCATGCTAGACTTGGACATCCCTCTATTGGGAAATTGAAACATTTGAATGTATTTTCTTCTAGTCATTTGACTGATTTTAACTGTGAATCATGTATTCTTGCTAAGCATCATAAAATGCCTTTTGTTGAATCACAATCTAGAGCTCCTGTTTCTTTTGACATGTTGCATATAGATTTATGGGGTCCTTACAGGACACCTACATATTCTGGTTGCAAGTATTTTCTTACTATTCTTGATGATCATACTAGAGTGACATGGACTCATTTATTACAATCTAAAACTCAAGTTCCAAATATCATTGCTGGTTTTCTAGCTTATGTTGAAAATCATTTCAATGCTATGGTTAAAGTTGTCAGAAGTGATAATGGTACAGAAATTCTACAAGAGTTCTGTACTTCTTTATTTCAGTCTAAGGGTATAGTTCATCAAAGAAGCATTGCTGGGGTACCTCAACAGAATGGTAGAATTGAAAGAAAGCACAGGCATTTGCTTGATACTGCTAGAGCTATTAGGTTACATGCCAATTTACCTATTAAATTCTGGGGTGATTGTTTGTTATCTGCTACTTATCTAATCAATCTCATGCCTAGTTCAGTCTTATCTTGGGAAATTCCTTACTTTCTTCTCATGAAGAAACAGCCAAACTATGATATTCTTAGGGTCATAGGTTGTCTTTGCTTTGCTGCAGTAAAAACCACAGATAAATTTGCTAATAGAGCAAGAAAATGTATATTACTTGGTTATCCTTATGCACAAAAAGGATACAAGTTATATGATCTTGAATCTCATGATATTTTTTTAAGTAGAGATGTCATTTTTAAAGAAACAGTTTTTCCATTCAAAAATACTTCTTTACAAAATGCACATCCAACTCATACTTCAATATCAATTCAGTTACCACCAGTAAACCCTGCCAATATAGATCCTATTTCTACATCTGATTCTATTCCTCTTTTTCAAAATCCTTCTTTCTCTTCTTCTTCATCTATGTCTCTGCCTAATGATTCTTTTCCAGAAATTAATTCTTCTCATAGTGTTCCTCTTCAAACTGAATCTTCTCATACTGTTCCTCTTCAAACTGATAATGTCAATATTATTGACAATAATCCTGTTCCTTTGAGGAGATCCACTAGAACTACTGTTATTCCTAAGAAATTTGATACTTTCATACTTTCTAAACCTACTCATGGTTTACAAGTGACTCCTACTTCTAATTTTGATTCTCATCTTGATGACTATTATGTTAGTCTCAATAATGTTCTTACTTCTCCAAAAGAACCTTCTTCTTATAATCAAGCTAAGAATGATCCCCTTTGGATTGCTGCCATGGAAGCAGAATTAAAGGCTCTTGAGGCAAATGAGACTTGGACTCTTGTTCCTTTGCCTTCTAATCAGCATGTCATTGATTGCAAATGGGTTTTTAAAACAAAATTTAACCCTGATGGGAGTGTTGAGAGATGTAAAGCTAGGTTAGTAGCAAGAGGGGATAAGCAAATTAAGGGCAAAGATTTTAAACATACTTTTAGCCCTGTTGCTAAATTTACTACTGTTAGAACTTTGATTGCTCTGGCTGCTGCTTCTGGTTGGCATTTAAAACAACTTGATATTAACAATGCTTTCTTGCATGGTTATCTTACTGAGGATATTTACATGAGACCACCTCCTGGTTATTTTAAAGCTGCTCCTGGTATGGTTTGCAAGTTAAAAAGATCTATATATGGCCTTAGACAGGCTTCCAGGGAATGGAATAAAGAACTTTCTTCATATCTGATTTCTCAAGGTTACAAACAATCTACTCAGGACTATTCCATGTTTGTTAAAAGTTCAGCCAGTTCTTTTACTGCAATTGTGGTATATGTGGATGATCTTTTAGTAACTGGTAATGATTTGTCAGAAATTGATTCTATTAAGGCTTTGTTACATCAAAAATTTACCATTAAAGATCTAGGTGATCTTAAATATTTTCTTGGGATTGAAGTTCTTAGAACAGCTGCTGGTATTCAATTAAATCAAAGGAAATATATCTTGGATTTGTTGGCAGATTTTCACTTGACAGATTGCAATCCAGCTACTTTTCCATTATCCAAAGGTTTACATTTGAGTACTCAGGATTCACCTAAATTGTCTGATCCAGAAAATTACAGAAGATTAGTTGGCAAGTTGCTTTATCTCAATCTTACCAGGCCTGACATTTCTTTTGCAGTTCAGCAACTTTCTCAGTTCTTACAAGAACCTGCTCAAACTCATTTTGATGCTGCTCTTCATGTTCTTAAATACTTAAAGGGTACATTACATGTTGGCCTATTTTACAAGGCTAATAACTCCCTAGAATTATCTGCTTATTCTGATGCAGATTGGGGCACCTGTTCTTTTTCAGCAAAATCTCTATCTGGCTATGCTATTTTCTTAGGTTCTTCATTAATTTCCTGGAAGACTAAGAAACAGAAGACTGTTTCTAAGAGTAGTGCAGAATCTGAATATCGAAGCATGAGTTACACAACTTCTGAGTTAATTTGGTTAGAAGGTCTTTTACAAGATTTACATGTTCAAGTTCCTTTGCCAATTCCCTTTTACTGTGATAATATTTCTGCACAACACATTGCTGAAAATCAGATTTTTCAAGAGCGTACTAAGCATTTGAAGATAGACTGCCATTTTATTCGAGAGTATGTGGACTCAAAATTCATCAATCTCATTCATATCAACACTTTTCTGCAATTAGCAGATATTCTCACTAAGCCTTTGGATGCTACTCATCATAAATTTCTCAGTGTCAAGCTTGGCCTTCAATTTGATCCACCTTGATGTCCAGCTTGCAGGGGGGGTATTGAGTTATATATATTTCTGTGCACATGCCACGTGTAAATATTAATTAGTAATGATTAGTTAGCAATGATTAGAAGATAGATTAGGCAATCATTAGAATGTACAGGTGTCATTCTCTTTTGTATATATATGGTTGTAACAAACTCTGTAACAGATTAGTTGGTTCAATACACATTTTACATTTTTCTCATTTCTCTGTGAATCAAGAATGAAGATCAGTCATCTTCTCAATATCAATAGGTTGTAAAATTTCTCCAAGGTGTCACACACTTTTAAAGGCTCAGATGTTTTACTTGAACCAATGGGCAACAACTGGGTGATAATCTAGAATAAAGGACATATATATGCACTAAACATCTGAGTTCTTTTACGATGCAACATTGGCTTCTTAAATCACTAACCGCTTTTCCTTGTGCAATGCAATAAGCAGGTCGCGCTATCATATGCACAATCTCAAGATCTAAATTTCTTTCTATTGTGGTGTTTCTTGGTTAAGTTCGAGGAAAGGTTGTAATGAAGTGATGGAACATTTTTCACCAAGTAGATATTAAAGCATTAAAAAACATACTTGGTGGTAACAACTTAAACAATGCACATACTAAATTAGGTTGATTATCTTAGAGGTTGATCTGCAATCCCACCATATCCAAGTTGAGATCATTGTTAAGCTGATCAAAAATCGGTTTACTGACTGGAAAAAATCGAACATTAGTACCAAGTACAGAGTTGAAATAATTAGGCAATACAAATCCAAATTAAGCAATACAAAACAAGGGAACCTGATCCTAATATAGCAACATTTTAACTGAAGTAACTAACACATCCAAACTCATAAATGAAAAATATAGGAAAATGGAAAATTCATAGGTAAATTTCTTCCTTGGCATAATAGGAGATTGCCACTCCCACCCAGTTACTGTTTGCGCTGCAGAAGTTTGTCTCTTGCCACATGTAACTGCTTAATAGCAACACTAATGTCAATGCGTTTTCTTGGCGACTCTTGTGAACATAATATTCCCACATGAAATACTGATGCCAGACATTCCTCCATAGTAGCCTTGTTGGATGGCTGACTCACATTTGAGTCACGTTCTTCTTGATCTAGTACAATGCGTGGGTCAGCAATGTCCATCACTCTATGTGGGAGTGCCTTCTTCACATAGTTATGAAGATTATTGCCACTGTCTTCTAAAATATTGCTCTCAATAGGTCGTCTCCCGGAGAACATTTCTAGTACAAGAATTCCGTAGCTGTACACATCTCCCTCTCTAGATATCTCGCCAAACATTCCATATTCTGCACGACTAAATTGTTAAAGAGTTGGCTAAATAATAACATGTTCATTATGTTTTATTTCTCGAAGTCTGAATATATCTTTAATTAAGATTTGGAAGTGAAATGTAGCAATCATGAAGTCAATGCTGTAGGGTAGTATACTAAACAATGATTAAAAAAAATTAGTATGAAAAGTACCTGGAGGAACATATCCAATTGTTCCTCGTACACCAGTTGAACTCATTTTTGCTTGTTCGACATCACCGGTAGTAGAAAAAGAAAACCTTGCCAAACCAAAATCACCAATATGAGCAATGAAATCCTCGTCAAGAAGAATGTTACTAGGCTTTATGTCAGAGTGAATAATGTTTGTATGACTGTGACGATGTAGGTAATCCATTCCTAGCGCAACATCAATGGCGATGTTTATTCTTTGGAGTAGAGTCAAGTTTCTATCATTCCGTTGATGGGAAGGACCATGAACTCAAAAACCAGTGCCCTGAAGTCATTTCCCCTAAAATCAGTGCTAGAACAAGCTGTGATGATCTTGATAAGATTCCGATGACGAATATTCCTCAACGTTTCACATTCTGCCAAAAAGCTCTTGTTGGCTCCACGTACATCACAGTTTAGTACCTTCACAGCAATTGTATTATGGTCCACTGATTCCAAAACTCCTTTGTAAACAGAACCGCATCTTCCTTCACCCAGCAAATTGTTTGGAGAAAACTCATTTGTAGCGAGTAGAAGGTCTTGGTATGAAAGTTTGGGATGTTGGCTATCCATCAATACTGGCACTGGGTCATTCAACTTCTTTGAGTTTCGACGTCGATAGGAAATGAAGGCAAGACATGCTAACAAGATACCTAGGGGTACAAGAACTAGGATCAGTATTATTCTTAGGGAAAATGTTTTTTTCTTAATCCTAGAGACCTCTACAGGACAAGCAGGCAAATGCAATACTGAGATCCCATCACAAAGCTCCAAATTTCCAATGACCGAAAAAGCACTAACGTTTGAAAACGGACCATCTCTAGGAACTTCACCTCCAAGTTTATTGTGCGAAAGATTGAGAAATTCAATTAGATGCAACCCCTCAAAAAATCTTGGAATATTCCCAGATATATTATTACATGAGAGATCTAGAAATCGAAGACTTTTTAAAGCTAGAAAAGAAGATGGAATTCTACCTCGAAAAAGGTTTACTTCCAAAAATAACTCCTCTAACATCACACAACCACCCAGAGTAGCGGGTATCTCACCTGTTAGTTTGTTATTGGAAACATATAGATGAACCAAGTGGTTTAAGTTTCCAATGTTCGATGGTAGTGGTCCTGTGAATAAATTATAATCCAAATAAAGGAAAACACATTGGGAAGAAAGTTTGACAATTTGCTCAGAGATCACACCATTGAGGCGGTTGTTAGAAAGGCCTAGCAACTGTAAATTTGAGATATTAAACAATCCCGAAGGTATGCTTCCTTGAAGCATATTATTCTCTAAATAGAGACTCACTAATTGAGTGATGTTGCTAATGGAAGTCGGAATTGCTCCTGAAATGTGGTTATCATTCAAGTCTAGTCTGCCTAACTTTGCGAGCTTTCCCAATGACTCTGGAATGCTCCCTGTTAATAAGTTGCCAAACAATGAAAGTTCTCTCATGTTTACAAGTTTTCCAATTTCATGGGGTATGCTTCCGTATATGTGGTTCCCGGAAATATACAGATACTCCATATTGGTGGAGAGATTACCAATGGTACGGGGGAGCTCCCCTGTTAAGCCCACGTCGAATAAGTCCAATATCTTTAGATGGGTACAGTTGACCAGAGAATTCAAGAAGCTCATGCCATCGGGCCGTTGATTGTCTCCAAGTGGATTACGACCCAAATATAGCAATTTAAGATTTGGAATGCTACCCAAATTCTCTGGTATAGGGCCAGTAATATTGTTTGAACCGATGACAAAATCAACGAGATTGGACGCATTAACTATTGACGGTGGAAGCGGGCCAGAAAACCTATTCATTCCAATATAAAATTCTTGCAGCTTAGGAAGGGTGTTGCCCATATCTGATGGAAGCGTTCCATTTAAAACATTAACGTTAAGACCAAAAACATTGAGGGACGAAATATTGTAAAGTGGTAGAGGAACCAAACCAGACAAACTATTTTCTCCCAATAAAAGATACTCCAAATTTGCAAGATGAGCCACTTCCAAAGGTATGCCCCCGGTTAGATTGTTACCATTTAGATAAAGATAACGAAGCGATGATACATTTCCTATTGAAGGTGGAATTGATCCAACAAAATGATTATTTGAAAGATCAAACCCATCAAGCTTAGACCAATAAGCAAAATCAGTGGGTAGCTCCCCTTCAAGATCGTTGGCAGACATACTGATGTATCTAATGTCTACACAATGACTCAAATTGACAGGAAATACACCCCGAAAAGAGTTGGAGTCCAGATAAAGATATTGTAGACGAACTTGTCGACCAATTTCATTTGGGATGCTCCCCCTTAGATTGTTACCGTCAAGATAAAGGTATCGAAGAGATGATATATTCCCTATCGAAGGTGGAATTGATCCGACAAAATGATTATTTGAAAGATCAAACCAATCAAGCTTAGACCAATAAGCAAAATCAGTGGGTAGCTCCCCTTCAAGATCATTGGCAGGCATACTGATGTCTCTAATGTCTACACAATGACTCAAATTGACAGGAAATACACCCCGAAAAGAGTTGGAGTCCAGATAAAGATATTGTAGACGAACTAGTCGACCAATTTCATTTGGGATGCTCCCCCTTAAATTGTTACCGTTAAGATAAAGATATCGAAGCGATGATATATTCCCTATCGAATGTGGAATTGATCCAACAAAATGATTTTCTCCGAGAGCAAACATATAAAGCTTAGACCAAGAAGCGAAGTCAATAGCTAATTCTCCTTCAAGATGGTTGTTGTGCAAATTGATATATCTGATATCGATGCAGTGATGCAAATTGGCAGGAAATCCACCTTGAAACGAGTTGTTTCCCAGAGAAAGATATTGTAGGCGAAACAGTTGGCCAATTTCACTTGGGATTGAGCCATGAAAATTGTTTTGATTGAGGTAAATTCCCCTGAGTAAGGAGAGGTTTCCAATGTGAGGTGACAATGTACCCACCAAGTGTAGTGAGGAGAGGTTAAGTGCTGTTACTCTCTGTCGTCTGCGGCTGCATGTAACCCCTGTCCAATGACAGAATTGGATGGAACTGTTCCAGGAGTCTAGCACACCTAATGGGTCATCTTTTATTGAAGACTTGAATGAAAGCAAAGCCTGTTCATCAGTGACATTGTTTGAAAATGAATATACGAATGGTGTTGAGGTTACGAAAACAAAAACTAAGAGGATGTTGAATCGGAGAAAGTTGAAAATCATGGTTGTACAATTAAGAAGAGAAAATGCAGCAGTAGTGAAGTATTTGGTAATGAACATTCAGCAAAACATAATTACACTTATTTATCAACTACAACCTTGAAAACGTGTATGCCTATTCCAGACGAGTACTTATCATTATCAAACAATTAATATGTTTTGTCTCCAGCAAATGACTTCATAAGGTCAAGCAGGTCTAGCCAAATAGCCAAGAGTGGTGGAAATCAAATTAATAGTCCCTGAAATGTTATCAGTATGTTCAGTGTTTGGGAGGTGTATTTTTCCACACATAATAACAAACTATGAGTTCATGCACTACTAGAAAAACTGGATACAACATCGGTTCTGGGCCGATGTAAAAACTTTTCAAAACCGATGTCTAGGTGGGTGTTGTTAAATGTCCATGTGTTTTACATCGGTTCTAGGCCGATGTTAAAAAGTACTTACTACATCAGTTGTGAAACGATGTAAATTGTTGTCAACAACATCAGTTTTCAAAACAGAACCGATGTCTCAACTCTTGTACTACATCGGTTTTAGATAGAACCGATGTTGTAAACTGTATACAACATCGGTTTTTAACCGATGTAAAATAGCTTCCAAAAATTGCCAAAATAAACTGTATACTACATCGGTTTTTAACCGATGTCAAATAGCTCCATAAATTTGCACACTATAATTACTAAATTTAAATCACACTAGAAAGTAACACACTACAATTACCAAAACTAAATCACACTAGAAAGTAAGTAAAACTGATTTTTTCATTAACGAAAGAAATACAACATTCTTACATCATTGAGTAAAACTAAATTTGCCTACTCTACATGAGCCTATATACAAAAAACAAGCTTTCATTACATTATATGAAAAACCAACTAAAACTAGTTTCTAGCAGTCTCTCACAATGATCCCTGAATAGTAAGGGAATGGCTCCATTCAATGGGAATGGCTTCTTTGCAGCTTGCTTTTTCCAATATGAAATCTTTTAGCATCCTATAGTACAAAGCCAGATCACCATCCACAATAATAGGATAAAAAAACAAAATTTACTAGTAAAAAAAACAATCCATTTGCATAACTTATTCTGGTAACTTTCTTACTAAAGGGCATATAATAAATAATTAATCTGTACTTTACTAATTTGTATCTACCCGTTCCTTCAGCTGTTTGTATCGAATACAGTAATGGCATGGATAACAAATTTTTGCACTAAATTATTTGCTTGCTCATGAATTATAGGAGAACAGGCCTTAGGAGGTATGGTGGAAGCCCTTAAACAATTTAAAGGCAAGTTGGATAATAACATTATAGACAAGACTCTTCATGATAATTTGAAAACAACTAACAAATGCTAAAAGAATATTAAAGAGGCCCATGCTCCACATTATCAGCATTACTTGTTGGCAAGAAAGAAATCTGCTTCTCCCATAATGATAATCATTTATGGTTGAGAACCGTAGTATCCACATGAATAGATGCAGTGAGACTATTTATGAGTAGCACATTAGGTGTGTTTTTGGCACAGATATAAAAAAGACCTGCATAACTTTCCCTTGGGTATTATTATATTGTCCTTTCAAAAGTAAAAAGGTTAGTACCTGTCTATAGATTCCCTGTCCATTCGTACCTCTTCCCCACGAGAATACATTCTGTTTATCAGTGACAGCAAGGGTGTGCCTCCACCCACATGAGATATGAACTACTTTTTGCCAGTGAAAGATTGCAAAAGAAAAACATAATATTAAAAAAGGAAACCACGGGATAACTACTATTAGCAGAAGATACACCATTTGAAACAAACACCAAATGAATGGGTATGAAAAGTTATGGGAGAAGGGCATGTCTGCTCGTGTGGAAAATTGACAGGCATCGGAGAGCAATGATCCAGATTGTCGCCGCTACCAACTTGTCCGAACTGTATATGGAAACCATAGTTGTTTATTTATTTGTAATGCAAATAAAACATAAGTTAAAGTGATCAAACATGCATATGTATACAGATACAAGATAGTATTAGGTCCTGTGAACAATTAAATTGTTGTTGAGTAAAACCTAAACGGAAAAACATTTAAGGTTATACTGGACAGAGAGCTAAATCCCCCAATTACATACTGCATGTTTCATCCTATGTATGTAACATACTACACAAACAAACCTTCCACTTATAAAGTACATAAGAACGTATCCAAGAGATTCAAGATTCAAGATCATAGTGTCTTATCCGAAAGCATGTGACAAAAAAACTTATATAACAACACTAAAACTTGGCCATATATTTGTGTATACAAATGAAAAGGAAAATACCACTCCTTGAACATATGAAATGACTGTACTTGAATCTAAATGCCTTCTTGCAGAAATTGAGCAGGCTGGAAAAATAAGTAAAACCCTTTTTTCAAGTCCTGCATGTGATACTTCAAAAGGCGATCCCAAGTGGTCATCTGCATAAGCTTACTTGCGTCAACCTGTTCTGCAAATAAGAGTATGCAAACTCAGGACAACTATTAGTAAACAATCCAAATCCTAAGAATACAAGTACTACTACTTCTACATAACAAGTACAATTACAATTTAGGTACCACAATGTAAAAAGGCTATCAAGCAATCTATTAGAAACAAGCATACAACAAAGTGAAGGATTGTAAACAAACAGGCTAACAGCTCTCACAATAGTTGTGTAAACTACAAAAAAACCTCCCTGTTATTCGTTGAAACTCCATTGATATAGTTTATGAGACATTAACAAAAACGATTTTGTTATAAACGATGTACAAACATACAACATTCAAATGGAGGCAAGCAATTGAATAGACATAGCAAATTATCATCCAAGTCTCTGATAATCAACTTGAAGTCTTAAGTAGGATTCAAAAAATTCTATGACACTAACATTTCTGTTAGATAAGATATACAATCAAGATGCTATTAAGAATTGAAGACTTCTATAAAATGAACTAATGAAGGCACAGGAAATATACACAGCACACTTATATTAAGAGCCTTAGGAATAGTGAGCTGCACCTTGGTCTTGGTTTCACAACGAACATTGAGCTGCTGCACACGCAAGGATAGTTCACCTGCTACTTGGTAACCGAAACACCAAGGTAAGCAATGACAACCAGGGTCTAACACATCCTCGTACCTACCAAAACGTTCCTTCATAGCAACAGTTGACTGCGCCACCTGAACACAACCAAAAGCTTGACCCATAGCTAGAACCTAAATAACACAACACCACCTTAAAAATTAATACAAACTTAAACATGATGCATTCTGTAGCTTAAAAGAAAATAGACAGCAATCAATCATATAAATAGAACTTACAGCACAATTCTAGCTATGAGGTACCTTAATAATTAACCTTATATAATTATTAGTCTATAGAGGAAAGACATAAAAAGGCGAGCCCGACACCAACCAGGATGTACAGTTACTTGTTACTGCTCTTTCTATATATTCAGCTAATCAGCTGCGATTAGTGTTACCATACTTACATATATTCACCTAATTATCGCCTAGACAGTTTTAGCACACTTGAGAAGATCAAATTCGATATCTGGAAAACCTAATAGTATTCAGGAAGATCCGACTCCATATGTAATTATTTATAATGTAAGAGTATCACTTAAAAAGAAAGAAGCTAGGTCAAAATTTTACTTAAAAAATTTGGGGAATCCATCACAGGGTAGGTAAACACAAACACACATAGTAAGAGCGTGAATAATGTAAAAGAGGTGCGTAAGGAATAACAGGACACTTGCGCCACAGCAACAGCACAGAGAACAAACAAACAAACAAACAAACGAACAAAAAGTTTAAATACAATAAAAGCCATAGAAACAAACGCAGAATCAAGATAATAAAATTCCAGGATAAAACAGTGTTAATTTAGTATAAAAAAATGAGATCACAAACAAACAAAGCCATCTTCCTAAACCGTAAACAAACCGTAAACAAACATCAATTACATTTACTCACAAGTCTCTGTGAATTTTTGTACCTTTGATTTTTGAACCCGATAAACTTGGTAAGAAGAAGTCGATTAAGAGCCTAGTACTGCAACTTAGTCGTCGATTAAGAATCTGAACCCCATAGAGAAGCTTGAATTCAAAACTTAAAGCACCTACAAAATCGAAAAAACAAATTAAATTAAACCCAAATCGAACCATATAATTGAACCCCTAAAATCGAAATTCAAATCGTGGAAGATTTGGTTCGATTTGAACCAAATCAAACCCTAGAATTGAAACCAAATTGAGAGTCGAAGAAGATGAACCAGATAGAGAAGCAACCAATCGCTAGAAAGAGAAGCAGCCAGAGCAAATTAGAGTAATTAGAGAAGCAGCCAATAACCAGAGACGACTAAGAAAATTGATCGACTAAGTAATTGTGAGAGAGTGATGGTCAGAGAGAGAGTAATCGACAGAGAAGTTGAGAGATAGAGAATATGTTTGAAGTGAGCGGGCTGAAATTTTACATATCAGAGGGAACTGAAATTTTACATATTAGCGGGCTGAAAAAAGGATCTGTGTTTTTTTTTTGTTTTTTTAAAAAGTAGTTAAGACATCGGTTTAAAGTGAAATTGATGTCTAAAACCTACTTTAACATCAGTTATAGTAAAATCGATGTAAAACACATCTTTAACATCGGTCAGAAACGCAACCGATGTTAAAGAGGTGATGTCTTTTAACAGTTTTGGCGTAGTGATGATAATCAACATTCCATCTAAAAATTTTTGCTATATCAATGTTCTTCTTCTTCTTATTTATTTTTTTCAAATTTTAATTCCAATTTTTTTGTAACATTTTCTTCCTGCAAGCCAATTTTGTTGCAATATTATGGCCTGACACCGATAACATATATTTTGGTTATAAATGTGATATAAACTGATTACGTAAATTATTTTTACATCTCATAATGAGAAATCATGTGTATTTCATATATTCAACAAAAATATATATATATATATATATATATATATATATATATATGCAAAGACGTGTTCCTTAGGGCAAAGGAGGTCTACACAAGTCAGTCCTCTGGCGGTACCACTGGAAGGATAAAATGGTGGCGGGAAAGAAAATTTAATTGGACTTGCGTGTAGTTTGGTGTTGAAGAGTACGTAGCTCCAACATTACTGTTAACTACCGCCTTAATAATTTGTCATTATTGAACCTATACAGATCAATAAGGCTTTAAGTTTATAGAAGATGAAGATTAACTATTTTACTTGATGAATTAACAGAGAAAATGAAGAACAATGAAGAAGATTGTATTTACACATTGTTTACCACTCTCACATCAAGAACAACAAAGCTTAGTTTTTACATACTGAGATGGAAATGAAAAACTAACAAACTTGATCAAACTTAACAGAAAATTAACAAACTCTACAACTGTTAAAACAGCCGTTAACTTTTAACACAAGTAAAATCAGCTTTTCTTATTTTCTTCAGCTTCGTGCTTTATATTGCATAATAATATTAAGCACCAAGACTATGATGTCATTTAATCCATGATCTGGGCAAGATGTCATTTAACCCATGACGTCAAATATACGTGTATGTTACCGTAGGATTTAAACTGAAATTTGGACAGTGTCATTCAGATTTTTGAACAGCTTCAATTGTTGGAAGAATGTGACCACGGAGAATAAGTAAACAGAAGGCAGTCTTTTTCCTCAAAAGATAGAATAAATTTAGCAGAATAGAATGGAAGAATGTGACCACGGAGGTGTAGATGCAACATTGAGATGTCTGTGCTATACAAGATTAAGTAAACATAAAAGAACAAGAATACCTTATTCACTACTAAAACACTTAGCCCAAGATTTACTCAAAGAACAAATAGCACAAATTATATGTGTTGGGAAGTATAGCAATTCCGCAATATTCTATAGTTTTTGTTAGCCTTGCTAGATCCTCGTTCCAAATTATAAATAAAGGAACATGTGAATATAATCACAATGAATAATATACACCTGTTTGACAATGAATAATATGCACCTGTTTCACAACACCTTAAAATAAGTCCTTAGAACATCTTCAAGGGGAGAGACCCCTTAGCTATATTATCTAAGTGACATCTATGTGGCACCTTTTAGTTAATATTAGGGGTGTTCATCAAACCGCACAAACCGCAAAAACCGCCCGCACCGCACCACACCGCACCGCGAAGCGTGGTTTTTATTTTTCGTGGTGCGGTTGCGGTTTAAAATTTTGACAAACCGCGCGGTGCGGTGCGGGTTGCGGTTTCGAATTTCAGTCACGCGGTTCAAACCGCACCGCACCGCAATATTTAATAAATTATATATATATATATATATAACATATATTATATGTATTTTATATATTTTATAAGTCTATCAGCGATCAGTCCATTTAAATTAAGATGTCCAGCCCAAACTTATTAATAATACTATATATATATATATATTAATTCATCCTTTATTGACTTTCATTTATACAAAAATCTAGCTGACTAGCTTTATTATTACAAATTTAGTATTATAGAGTACTTGCATGTTTTTATTTTTAATTATAGACTGATATGATTGGATTAAGATTAACTAGATGAACAAACAAAGTACATTAGATCCTCGGTATTATGTTAGTACGTTCTAAGAGTATAAGTTACCAACTGCAAAATAAAATAACAAAATGATATATAGATATAAATTACATAAAGATGAGTGAAGCAAATCAAATAAGTGGGAATTAAATTCACATTATCAAAAAAAATATTTATTTTATATAATAAATAATATAATTAATTTTTAAATGTATAAACCGCACAAACCGCACCGCACCGCACCGCTTTTTCGTGGTGCGGTTTTCGCGGTTTTTGTGTTACGTGGTGCGGTCGCGGTTTGGAAATTTGTTCAAACCGCATGCGCGGTTTGGTTTGCGGTTTGAGGAAAAAACCGCACCGCCCGCACCGCGAACACCCCTAGTTAATATCTATAAATTGAGGTACTCCAACCTTCTTTCCCCAACCCCATTGGAGTACATATACCTCCTCTTAGCTAAAATTTTACATATTCAATATAGATAATCATTTTAGCTAACAATTTTACATTTTACCCTTGGAGATGCTCTTATGCACTTACTGGTAGGAATTTCTAACTTTGTCTTAAAATAAGTTGACTTATTTTATAAAGTGTCTGTTTGACTCACCTTATTTTAAGGACTTATGGACTTATTTTCGGGTAAAAATTTTATATTTTAAAAATTTTCTTTTATACAAGTATTTAATGTATCTTTGAGATTCAATAAATTGTAAAAATAAGTTGGAAAGTTAGGAATCTCTAACTTTGTCTTAAAATGAGTTGACTTATTCTGAAAAAAAGTTTCCCCAAACATCCCCAAATAAGTTGACTTATTTTGGAAAATAAGTTCCCCAAACATCCCAATATAATTGTGATATGTTAAGCTCAAATACCTTAAACAAGTAATTACATACCAACTAAACAATCACATGGAATGTCAATTTTGTTCGATAATAAATTTAGACGTTAAAAACATACCTTGGCTATGTGGAATACTACACACAGTTATTTGGAAAATACTACCTTGAGTCGAATGAAAGACCAGCTCCATTGAGTATTGATGTCCTTGTAGTGCACTCTAACTCCTACTCCCTCTAGTCCAAAAAACTTTTTCCATTTTCACTAAACACGTTTGTTAACGCACATTTTTAATCGTTAATATCTTTAATTTCGATTAGTATTAAATATAAAAACTTCACTGTATTAAAGTACTCAAAAATACGAATTAAACAAAATCACTCATGACTATATTTTATCTTATAGATTAGACGTAAATTAATAATTTGTCTCTTGTTATGAACAGTCCCGACATATGAAACGGAAAGATTATTATGAGACGGATGGAGTATTTCATGATTGTGTATTTTTTCGATTGTTTCCATGTAATGTATATACATTTTTTTCCCAGCAAAATGCTTGAAATATATTAATTATTCAAAATCTATTATATTATTAATAGTACAACAGGGGTTTTGGCAAGACAATTTAATCCACGTCAATTGCCACCTATATGCCACCTCAGCTACTATATTGTATTAATAATAAAAAAAAATGATCATATTGAGAATTGAACCCGACCTCTAAGGTAGAAAAGAGAGTACTTACCACTATGCTACACATTAGACTTGAATATATTTTAAAACTCATTATTAATATATCGTGAGGCAACCCGCATATATTATACAAATGATAAAAAATTGTTCCTAAAAAGAATTGAACCCTTGACCTCTAACTTAGAAGGGAGATTCCTTACCACTAGGCTAGAAAACAATTTTGAAAATATTAGAAAACAAATTATTAATATATCGCGAGACCCATATATTATATTAATGATAAAAAAAATTGTTCCTAATAATAATTGAATCATTGACCTCTAACTTAGAATGGAGATTCCTTATCACTATGCTACATCAATTTTGAATATATTATAAAACTCATTATTAATATATCATGATACAATTTAATTATCATGAAATTAATAAATTACCCCTCCTATATTATATTAATGATAAAAAAAATTGTTTTTAAGGAAAATTAAACCCCTTGCCTATAACTTAGAACTGAGATTTTTTACCACTATGCTAGATATCAGTTTTGAGAATATTTTTTTTTTGGTTATATATACATCATGAATATATAATCTTTTAGATATATTTTGCATATTAAGCATTAACATCTTCAAGCACCATTTAATTATAATTTTACTAGCAAGCCCGTGCCATGCACGGGCTATAAAGCTAGTAATTTTTACTGAGCGAAAAATATTCATTGTAATACACAAAGATAAGTTGGCACATATATATCACGTCTTTTTTTAGCAAGATGTGTCTAAACATGAAATATAATAAACTAAGATCAATAAAACCAACGAAACCAATAAAATCACTTGTATAAAGTGAGTATAGTGGAGAAAAATAGTGAATATAGTTGATTTTTATATTATAAAAATTTAGTATTTTTGAAAATTTATGAAATGTAAAGAATTGAGAGTGACATCCAAACAACAAAAGTGTAAAGAGATGGATGGGACACAAGGAACACATAGTGCCTGTTTGGCTAGACTTATTTTAAGTTCTTATGGACTTATTTTCGGATCAAAATTTCATATTTTCATAAAAAATTTATACAAGTATGTTTGAATTCAATAAGTTGCAAAAAAAAGTTAACTTTTTCAAAAAAAAGGTTAGGAATCCCTAACTTTGTCTTAAAATAAGTTGACTTATTCTGGAAATAAATTCCCCCAAACACCCCCATAAAGTATATCAATAGGACATCATTTTTAGCGTATATGATACTAGACCTATAATCTATAGTATTCAAAGTCAGACTTCTGCAGGAGTTTAGCAGCAGCAATAATAAAATCTTATATGAAAGGTGGAGGGTTCGATTGTAACATCTGAAAGGCACTCATTAAACAGACCGTTCATCAAGTGTCAACATTAAACAGTGGTTGTTCGTCATTAACTTCAGTGGTTCAAGCTATCAAGACTGGCTAAGGAATAATCTTTGTGGAGGATCAGATTTATCAAGACATGGAAGAACACAAGGGTTATGCTGTCAAGGAGGTGTATTAATTCTCTCTTAATTGATTAAATCATTTGGTTGATTTATTTGATGAATTAATTCTATCAGAATTAATTTATTATGTAAATTAATTAAAAGGTTAATAAAGTTGGAATTAATATAATTATCAAAGGATAATCAAGAGTTATGAGAAGAGAAAAAGAATCACATCTTAGAGTCTAAATGAAGAACATCCATTGGAGTTAGTCGTTCATGAACCAGACAGTACATGGAGCGTCAACAAAAATTCGGTGGTAATTCTTTATTACTTTCCGTGATTCAGAAAAGAATTAAGACAATCCAAGGATATATAATTATTCTCCTTTAATTAATTTAAATCAAGTAGTCAATTTTATTAATAAATTAATTCATCAAGAATTAATTCATTAATTAAATTAATTATTAAATTAATTAAATCTGAATAATTATTTAAGTAAGTCTAAATTGAAATGATTATTTATTAATCAATTTAATTTAAAGCTGAAAAATGAACTAGCAAGACAATCAGATTGTCTTGCCTATTGTCTTGAAGAAGTAAATCAGAAAAGCAAGACAATCAGGGATTGTCTTGCCGATTGTCTTGATGATCATTATACCGACAGCTTTAAAAAAAGGAGAATAAAAATCTAATTTGATTTTCTTGACTATTGTCTTGACAGTTCAAATCAGATTGTCTTGATAATGATCAAAAAGAAAAGGTTCCGACAGATTGATAATTACTGATAAAGCAAGACAAATATCTCAGAAATTGATTGTCTTCCCGATTGTCTTGGTAGAACCTGATTGTCTTGCCGATTGTATTGCCTATTGTCTTGGCAGTACAAAATTGATTATTTTGGAAGTTCTGATTGTATTGCCTATTGTCTTGGCAGTACAAATTTATTGTTTTGGAAGTTCTGATTGTCTTGCCGATTGTCTTGGCAATACAAAATGTTAATATCTTATAAAAAGAGGCAGAAGCAATCAGACAGAAGAGAGAGCAAACACAAATCTTCACAACTTCACAATTTTCTCTCCAGAGCTGGAAAGAAGAGACCAAGAGAAATAGTTCCTGAGCTTCAAATAAATTCCTGTAAATTATTACTGAGCTGTATCCTTAAATCTGAACCGATAGAAATTGTTTACTTGTAACGTTGGAACTATCTAGCGAGTTTTTACTCCTAGAACTTATCTCTCGAATTGCTTCTAGCATTCGATCTTTTTATTACAAATATAGAAAAGTTCATGTCGAATTTTCTATAGAATTTGTAATAATTAGTTGGTCATCAAACCATTGTAATTTGTACCCGTGTATTTAGACACACCCCATCAAGTTAATATAAATTTTATATTTAACTTGAATATCGGTATTCGTTTTATTCCGCATCAATTTGTTCTTGATTTAATATTTTAAGAAAAGAGCAAATTCGATTAAACGACATAGTTTGTATTCAACCCCCCTTCTACAAACTATTTTGGACCTAACAGTTGGCATCAGAGCCTTTTGATTGACGCACAAATCAATATCCTTATTTTTGTGGTCCTCCAATTGGTTTTCGAGTTTGTTGACCCATACAGAAATTAAATCCGGTATTAGACCAAAAAGTCAACTCCTCTATTTTCGATTTTTTAACCTTCAAAAAATTCAATACTTGAGATTTTTGAACTTTAAATAATTTGAACTTATTTTTGGATTCTTTAACTTTCAAAATTTTCAATTTTGAGATTTTTGAATTTTAAATAATCTAAATTTATTTTCGGATTCTTTAACCTTTAAAAATTCTCAATTTATGATATTTTTTATTTTTAAACAATATGAGTTTATTTTCAATTGTTAATTAAATTGAATTTATTCTCAAATTGTTTAATCTTCAAAAATTTTCATTTTATGATATTTTTGATTGTTAAGTAATCTTAACTTATATTCGAATTTTTTAATTCTTGAAATGATTAATTCTTGGAAATTTTGATTTTTAAACAACTTGAGTTTATTTTCAAATTGTTTAATTTTCAAAAATTTTAATTCTTGATAATTTCGAATTTTAATTAACTTGAATTTATTTTCGGATTCTTTAACTCTAAAAAATTTCATTTCTTGAGATTTTTTAATTCTTAATTAATTTGAACTTACTTTCAGATTTTTTATTTCTCAAAAAATTTTCGAGTCCTTGAAGTTTTTGAATTTTAAATATTTTGAGAACATGTCTGCCAAGACAAAGAATGTTGACTCAATTAATTCTTTGTCCTAGTTCTTAGTGTTTCTAATGGTGGAAGTAAAAGACTAGTAGAGCTTCAAGTACTAATGATTATTTCTTTAGTTTTCTTTTAGAAGAAACTAAGAAAGCTACAAAAGCTCTGAAAGATTCAGATTGAGTGATTGCAATGCAAGATAATCTCAATCACTACAAAAGGCAGATTGAAGGGAAGCTGGTATCCAGACCAAACAACAAGGTTGTATTTGGTATAAGGATAACGAGAAGTTTAACTGGATGTCAAGGCATTGTTATGAGGGACAAGGCCAAACTGGGTGCAAGGTTACAAGCTGATAAGACAGTATATCTAACAAGAAGCACCAGTGACAAGACTTGAAGATATCAGGCACCTATTGTACATTCATGATCATAATGGACATCTGGACCTACTGAATCTGGATGCTAGAGGAATGTGAACAAGTGCACTCCTAGTTGGTGAGATAATTGAAAATCTCTACAGGTTAGTATGAACTGGTATCATCACTCAAGCAAGCATGGAAGACATGGTATGACACCCTACCTATAATTTAATATTTGGTATCAATCTTTAACAGTTGGTATCTTTTAACAATTGGTGTCACATTTATAGAACTCTCTACATCTTTAGGCACAAACATAAATGATATATATGTGCAATGATATATTGATTATATTTTATGTTGGTTTATTAACTAAAAATTGGTATCACGATATTTGCTGTTTTGATATTGGTAAAGTTGCAATTCTTTTGAATTTTTCTTCATGCAAGCCAATAGAAGAATCCTTTTAGGAGCTCAGGCAAGCCAAAAGAATAATTCTATTTGGAGCACAAGTAAGTCAAAAGAATGATGACAATAAAAGTAAGTCAAGGATCTTTTGTTTCTATTTAGAAGATTCTAGACCTGTAAAGACTTTTTACCAACACATCATTAGCTGGCTTTTGACCTATTAGTTTGGACCTAACAAGTTGGTAATCAAAAATCTTAAGATGGACCCGGATCTGAGGAAATGGTACCCTAGAGATATTTGACCCAATAAGTTCAGGATCTACTAATTAGGACCTAATCAGGCTATAGAGGAATCATCAGCTCATTATCTTATGCAATTTCTAATAGATCACTTACACACATATTATGTTCTCAATATGAAAATGTGCAAGGCCCCAAGTGGAACCTAGAGAATCTATTCTTGTAGTTATTACACTTGATTTTCAGATGTCTTAAGTTGGACCCAAATCTGCAGATTTGGTACCCTAGAGACATCAGTTCTGACATGTTTTGCTGCATAGAGACAGATCAAATGAGTTGTACGAAAGTAGGAGAACACAAGGAAACAACTTCATCTCCAACAACTCTGTGGAACGCTCAAGGCTAAGCATCTTGCATAAGGTATCAATTCTTTTGAGAGAGCATGTCTTTAGTCAGGAATAACTTGCAGATACGTTTATTAAATCACTTGATGAAATTAAATTTTCAAGATTGGTTTATAAACTTGGGATTTTATTAATGTTATATAATTTGTATATCCCATCTGTTAAGTATTTCTTAAGTAAGCTCATAAGTATTCAATTGTCTGTATTGAAAGGACTTGTGATTTTACTATAAGTGATTCTTAAATGAGTTTACAAGTATTCAATTGTAGTATTGAAAGGACTTGTAAATTCATTGTAAGAAATTCATAAATGAGTTCATAAGTATTCAGTTGTCCGTATTGAAAGGACTTGTGAACTTATTTACATCCAGACCTCACGCTGAGAATTATCTATTGAATGATTGCCATGTGTATAATTGCAATATATTTTAGTGGTGATTATTTCAGGATAATAAAATACTTAAATGCTAAAATCTAACTCATAGAGATTTAGTATTTATTTATTTAATTATTTACTTTGATTAATATGAGTTATAGAATCTAAAGCAATTCAATTTAGTATTTGCTCTGTACCTCATATTTATTAAAATAAATAAACAACATAACTAATTTGGACCTAATCTGTATTGGTCTTCAACCAGTTATGAGATGTTAATTCTAGTGAACTTTAATATCCCATTTTCAGAAATTCACTATAATTAATATCATGGCTCTAACAATTGGTTGTATTGAAGTTTTGACTTATATCAGTTAATGATATTTAGTTAGAATTCTATTTACTAACTAATTGTGAGATATATTGGTATGTGTGAAATTACTTAGAACTCCTCTATGTAATCATTGTTATATCTTTTACAATTCACTCATATTACTATGCTTAGTATGAAAATTCTCTAAGTAGAACTATGGATATTGAAATATCTAAAGTGACCATTGTTCAGTTACTTGGAATAATTTTTATGCTTATTTGCAAGCTTCTAATCACTTTGATAATAAATGTTATATACTATGGATCAAGGTGTATAGAACTTAGAATATCATTTCTAAGATTGCAGACAAGACAGCTTTGGTAATCGAGTCTTATTTATAGAACCAAGGTTGTCTACCAGTAAACAGTTGTTAGGAGTTAACAATTGTTATTATCGAGGAGTTGCCTTGAAGTCATAAGTTTGAAATGTTATATCTTAAGAGCTTGTGTATTTCTTGTCAACTAGTTCCTCGTACTTATGAATATCAGTGAATGATGTTCTTAAGTAGTTAGATACTAATATTCATTCTGTTAATTGGTACTCAATGTAACAATTCAATCTTCACTAAATTGAATTTATCTTACAATAGATTGAATTTATCAAACAATTGGTATCATTGAATATTTAGTATTTAGCAGTGATTATTTATATCCTAGTTAAATTATGACGTGAAGCAATTCAATGGTTTATTTGCTCATAATTTAATTTTGGTAAAGTAATCATAAACACAATTACTTGCATTTTAAAGTATTTGATAAATACTAGCAGTTGGTATCAAATAGTAAAATATTTGTTTACTGACAATTGCTAGTTGTTCTGATACTTTATTGCAAACTAATTGTGATGTATATATTATCTCTGATGATATTACTTAGGATTTATTCTGAGTAAATGTGTCTTATCTATAAATCATTAGTGTTAGTATAAATTAAGGTGTTCAACTTTCTAAGTAAGTGAGACTTAAAATTACATTCGATCTCCTATCATATTTTGAAGTGGTGAAAATTTTCAAAACTGAATTCTCTAATTCTGGTTATACACCACTTTATATACATGATAGTTCTTAGAATATTTTTACATCCATCAGACGATTACTTAGTTTATGTTGTGCTAAGTAATGCAGCGCCAAGGGAGAGACATTGGTTATCTGTACTTATGTACTTGGTAATCTTTGTTACCTAAACTACATTCAGTGCTTGTATGAGTCTTTTCACTAACTTTTGTGTTAAAGTTCTCTATACATAATAAGCACTTAAAGAAAATCTTTCTTTCTAAATTACTGCGAAGTCAAGAGTTTGTGTCTTTTAAAATTAAAACGACCTAGTTTTCATTAAAAGACATGATAATTCATTGTTTTATGCATAAATACAGACTCTTGCACATTAACAGTTTTTTAAAAGAAAACTCAAATCATTCAACATTTGTGATTGTTTATAATTGTAAAACTTTTTGAAATCATAAATGTACATCAATTCTCTTACAAGATATAATGCATATGTTTTCACACAATGTTATGGTATGATGTAAATGCATTCTATCTCTATATTGCTCTATTGCTATGTGATGCAGGTTCATCTCCTAGTGGAAGTTTTCTCACATTGTAAGTCATGAGGTTGTAAACCCAACTACTTCTATCCCGGACTATAAATCCAAATCTAAACACATTCTAACTTACCCCCTAAAAGGAAGTAACCTATCAGACTAGAGGTCACCAGGGAGTAAATGCACTTGATGCAGCAAATAAGAATGTGTGGGATATTGTGTTGGTAAGTCACTACTTCATACACAAGACTAAAATACTTCCTATGCACAAAGTGAGATAGCACACACTAAGGACGAATTGACGGAAACAACTAATACTTCGACCATATTACGGTTAGGATTATAAGTTGAAGGTTCCTCAAAGAACCAAGAGTCTTCACAAACCTCGAGAGAAGGTATTGATCTCAATGCAAAATTCAACAAGATCATTATCTAACTCCCCAGAGGGAACATCTCTGGATTCTACGGGTATCGGATCCGACATAGGTGCGGATCGGCAACTTGTTAACTATGATTCAGATTTACCTGATGAGTTTAACAAGGTGATGTCTTCATAGACATTAGATGGAAACATGATTTTAATTCTAAGTTTTGATTTCACTGTTTACCTTCTCAGAATTCAAATCTGAAACCCATAAAAAGGGAAAAATTTTATCAACTTGTAGATTATGACTCAGATTCGTCTGATGAGTCTAACGAGGATCGGGGATTTGCGACACCCCATTGCACCACCAGTGACCTCTCTAGAAGGGGCTATGGTGAATTTTCCTTGCAGGTACACATGGATGTTGGAGCTATGAGAGATAAGAGTGATACACTAGTGAGCATGAGTGTAAACACTTGAGAGTTGAGAGATGAGATCACTTATTTTAAGTGATATGAGTGGAGAAATGAGCTAAACACTTGTGAGGTACACGAAACACAATCACACACTCATAGTGAGGAAGAAAGATAAACACCAAATCTCATTCCCTATTCCCAAACAAAGTTTACTTACAAGATTTGGGAGATACAAGGAAATTGTCGGAAGATTTGGTTGTCAGGATGATCAATAGTGAGGCCATTCTATAATATCTAAAGGGCAAAGTTGATCAGTCTACATACTTCTATTCTGGAAGTCTTCATAAAAATCCTTCAACACAAGCAAAGCTTCTTTACTTAATTCCAGCAGTCAATGTTAGATGTATGAAGAATCTGTTTTACTAAAAGTAAGAGGTGAGTTATAATTGAAAATATGGTATCATTTAATTTACATTTGGATGTTTGCTATAATTTGATGCTTGGAGGATTACTCAACTAAGGGGGAGAGATATATTGAAGAAGATATACTCAAAGATTGCCTTAGTAAGAGATACTCAACTAAGGGGGAGAGTATAAGCGTACATTAGTGAGGGGGAGATTTTCTATCAAGGGGGAGAGATATATAAAAAAAATATACCTTAGAATGGGGGAGTATTCACCTTGTCAGGGGGAGATAGATTTATTCACCTTGTCAGGGGAGATAAGGAGTATTCACCGTTATAAGGAGGTAACATATCACCTTAGGTAGGGAGACATAAGGAAGGAGAGAAGTATGAAACGACAAAGCAGAATTCTTCAGTATGTGGTTGTCAAGTCATATTTTTTTACCACTGAAGGAATTCTAGTATCTGCTGATAATGTTCAATTTAAGATGTAAAGGGTTATCAGGCAGATATGTCCTGAAATGAAGATGAGTTACTTAATGAAGATTTGTTCAGTGCTAGAGGAGCAATCATCTATCAGTTCATCGATCAAGACTTCTGGAATTGTAATATCTAAACCAGAAATTTTTTTTATGTATTATTTACTATAGCTCTTTAAAGCTTTATCTTCTTCTTGTTTGTAGTTGAGTTATCCTCTAGGAATTTGTATGTTAATGTTTAACAAACAAATAGGGGGAGATTGAAAGGCATATGACATAGCCTATTTGTATTTCGAGGATTCAACTCAACTCAAACAAGAATGTAATATTAAATAGTATATGTACTGTCACAGGGATCTCAAATGAATAATTGTCAAGAGAAAGAAGACAAAGTCAATCTACCGTTTTGAGGTATACTACACTTGAAGAAGTTCATTCAGTTGATCAAGCATCAGTGGAGTAATCAAGACAGTGGATTCTATTTATAGTGACAAGAGGTTCCTACAGTGGCAGAATACAGATTATAAAGGTTTGAAAAAGAGTGAAGAAAAGGAAGACATGAACCACAACTTTAAAGTCAATGTATGAAGAACAGTCATTGCGGTTAGTCACTCATGAACCAGACCGTGCATCGAGTGTCAACATTAAACAGTGGTTGTTCGTCATTAACTTCAGTGGTTCAAGCTATCAAGACTGGCTAAGGAATAATCTTTGTGGAGGATCAGATTTATCAAGACATGGAAGAACACAAGGGTTATGCTGTCAAGGAGGTGTATTAATTCTCTCTTAATTGATTAAATCATTTGGTTGATTTATTTGATGAATTAATTCTATCAGAATTAATTTATTATGTAAATTAATTAAAAGGTTAATTAAGTTGGAATTAATATAATTATCAAAGGATAACCAAGAGTAATGAGAAGAGAAAAAGAATCACATCTTAGAGTCTAAATGAAGAACATCCATTGGAGTTAGTCGTTCATGAACCAGACAGTACATGGAGCGTCAACAAAAATTCGGTGGTAATTCTTTATTACTTTCAGTGATTCAGAAAAGAATTAAGACAATCCATGGATATATAATTATTCTCCTTTAATTAATTTAAATCAAGTAGTCAATTTAATTAATAAATTAATTCATCAAGAATTAATTCATTAATTAAATTAATTATTAAATTAATTAAATCTGAATAATTATTTAAGTAAGTCTAAATTGAAATGATTATTTATTAATCAATTTAATTTAAAGCTGAAAAATGAACTAGCAAGACAATCAGATTGTCTTGCCTATTGTCTTGAAGAAGGAAATCAGAAAAGCAAGACAATCAGGGATTGTCATGCCTATTGTCTTGCCGATTGTCTTGATGATCATTATACCGATAACTTTAAAAAAAGGAGAATAAAAATCTAATTTGATTATCTTGACTATTGTCTTGACAGTTCAAATCAGATTGTCTTGATAATGATCAAAAAGAAAAGGTTCTGACAGATTGATAATTATTGATAAAACAAGACAAATATCTCAGAAATTGATTGTCTTGCCGATTATCTTGGTAGAACCTGATTGTCTTGCCGATTGTATTGCCTATTGTCTTGGCAGTACAAAATTGATTGTTTTGGAAGTTCTGATTGTATTGCCTATTGTCTTGGCAGTACAAATTTATTGTTTTGGAAGTTCTGATTGTCTTGCCGATTGTCTTGGCAATACAAAATGTTAATATCTTATAAAAAGAGGCAGAAGCAATCAGACAGAAGAGAGAGAGCAAACACAAATCTTCACAACTTCACAATTTTCTCTCCAGAGCTGGAAAGAAGAGACCAAGAGAAATAGTTCCTGAGCTTCAAATAAATTCCTGTAAATTATTTCTGAGCTGTATCGTTAAATCTGAACCGATAGAAATTGTTTACTTGTAACGTTGGAACTATCTAGCGAGTTTTTACTCCTAGAACTTATCTCTCGAATTGCTTCTAGCATTAGATCTTTTTATTACAAATATAGAAAAGTTCATGTCGAATTTTCTATAGAATTTGTAATAATTAGTTGGTCATCAAACCATTGTAATTTTTACCCGTGTATTTAGACACGCCCCATCAAGTTAATATAAATTTTATATTTAACTTGAATATCGGTATTCGTTTTATTTAGCATCAATTTGTTCTTGATTTAATATTTTAAGAAAAGAGCAAATTCGATTAAACGACATAGTTTGTATTCAACCCCCCTTCTACAAACTATTTTGGACCTAACAACATCCCACATCGATTAGAATAAGAGTGTTTGGGATCATTATAGATAGAAGTCAATAACTAATGTATACCAACTTTATAGCACTTTTGGACTGACCTGTGGTGGGTTATTGGGTCCGGTATGCATTCGGTTAAGGACTTGAATGTTATAAATGGTGTCAGAGCTCTACCCAGCCGGAAGTGCAGAGGCACTGCCCGGGTTCCGAATGTGTGATTGTGGGTTCGACGAGGACGTCGACCCAATAAGAGGGGTGTTTGTAACATCCCACATCGATTAGAATAAGAGTGTTTGGGGCCTTTATAGATACAAGTCAATAACTAACATCCCACATCGATTAGAATAAGAGTGTTTGGGGCATTTATAGATACAAGTCAATAACTAATGTATACCAACTCGCTAGCACTTTTGGACTGACCTGTGGTGGTTTGTTGGGTCCAGTATGCATTCGGTTATGGGCTTGGATGTTATAAATGGTATCAGAGCTCTACCCGGTCGGAAGTGCAAAGGCACTGTTCGGGTTCCAAATGTGTGATTGTGGGTTCGACGAAGACGTCGACCCAATAAGATGTGTTTGTAACATCCCATGTCGATTAGAATAAGAGTGTTTGGAGCCTTTATATATACAAGTCAATAACTAATGTATACCAACTTGCTAGCACTTTTGGACTGATGTGTGATGAATTGTTAGGTTCAATATACATTCGATTATGAGTTTGAATGTTATATCGATTTCCCTATCCAACAATAAAATGTTGGGAGAAGGTTGTGGCTTTGTAGGTTAATCTGTTTATGCGATGGATGTTCGCTCATAGTCTATTCTTGTAAAACCGACATGGGGTGACATCCCGGCCTTATATGAAAATTTCAATGATTATAATTATATCGGCCTAGTTAGCTGTAGTTTGATAATTTCTTACTCCATTAAATTGTGTGGCTTATTTATGCTAAAACGGTTGGTTTTGATCTCATTAGTTAATGTACCCCTTCTGAACAGGATGACATGGAATTGATTATCCAATATATTTGAATTAGTATTTGTGGATAATTATTTTAATTAAACTTTTTCATTTCTCAATTTATTTTAATAATGTTTGCTATTATAGAAAAAAAATTAATATGTAAATCAGTACTCTTTAAAGGTGAGTAGAAAAAGTGAAACGTAACCACAAAATAAAATTAAAATCGACAATATTTAAGATTAATCTCACAATTTATAATTTACAAATAATCAAAATGAAAGCAAAATGTTGAACCACTTTTTTTAGTTCGATTCTGGTTTTGAAATCCAGCCGAATGATAATTAACTGAATCAAGTGATTGACTTATATATACCATATATATAAATTATAAGTGAGTGGCTTAAAATATAATAAAAAATTGTTTTTCTAAAATATTTGAATTAATATTAGATTTACTTTAAAAGATAAATAGATCTATATTTATATATACAAAGTTAGACTATTCAGCAAAAAAGTTAAAATAAAAAATTAGACTCATTCTCAATTCACCTTTTTCTTATAACTCAATTTACAATATTACGTGACTAACCAAATCATTAACATATTATATTGCTAATTTCATCATTGTTACCCCTAAATTTAAAAGCATTACGATAAAAAAAATTCAGGAAACAACATTTTATTTACACATGTTCGTGTATCCACCTTGTCATATTTCAATGGCGAAGGCTTAAATTATTAGGGGTGAGCATGGATCGAATTTGTTCGATTTTTGGGTAAAATTGAACCGAAATCAAAAATTTTTGGTTTTTAAGATTGAAATCGTAACTACATTCATGGTTTGGTTTCCATTTCAAAATTTTCGGTTTCGGTTATAATCGATTCAGTTTCTGTTGCAAAACCGCCTTAAAAAAAATAATAAATTTGATCTTGATAATTAATTTTATACGACATGGCGCGCACACTTGTGAAAATTGTGATCTTGATAGAGCAGGTGTTATGATATTCCAGGTGGGGTGAGCAAAATCGGATATTCGGTCCGATTTTAAAATCCGGATCAGATATTCGATTTTTCGGATTATGAAAAATCTATTCCGGTTCCGGTTTAACCGGATATCCGGAATTCGGATATCCGTTTAAACCGGATCGAAAATCGGATTATCCGGATCCGAACTAATCAAGTAAAATTTATTTAAGTTTGTATAAATAAATGAATTTTATTACATTTTCAATAAGTTATCGTTAACTTTACAAATGATAAATCAATTAATAAAATTTTAGATACCATCATCTCATATTTTAACATATGTATATTCAATTTTTTCCTAAATTTATTTTGACCTAGCATAAATTACCATTCATTTATTTAACGAGTTCTTATAAATATTTTTTAAGAGGTATTAATACTCCCTTAATCCCGTTTATATTGGCCACGTTTCCTTTTTTGCATGTTCCAAAAGTAGTGATCACATTTCCTAAATAAAGCAAATTAAGTATTAATAATGTTATGTTTTTCAAGTATGCAAACAGTTGAGAGAAAATGATTAAGTAAGAGAAAATATTTATCAAGGTTGATTTAAGAAAACTTACATGAGGTTACAAAATTTTCACATACAAATATATGTAGTTGTATTTATAATTTCACATTTAAGTACATCCCTATTTACGTTTTTACATCTAAAATACTTTTAAACTTAGGTGATACACAACAAATTCATTAATCTATTAGTTATAATTCATTATTTAATTTAATATTTTCAATGTTGAATTATTTTCTACAATAAGTTCATTATTTATTAAATATATAAATTATTTTTTAATAGATATTAAAAATCGGATCGGATCCGAATATCCGAATTTATAAAAAGTGGTGATCCGGATCCGTATCCGAATTCATTAAAAAAATCCGGATCGGATATCCGGTCCGATTTTTTCGGATCAGATATCCTAATTTCCGGATTTTTCTAATCGAAAAATCGAATTATCCGGTTTTCGGATTTTTGCACTCATCCCTAATTCCAGGGATGTTTAAACTACATCAAATGTGTAATTCTAGTATTTTAGTAAATTAAAGGCATGTTTAGACTTGTTTTGTAAGAGTGAGATTGAAGTCATAGTAGTTTTAATTTGTAGAAGTTGCATGCCTGTGTAATTTGTGTGGCAAAATTGATCAAATAAGAAGTACAATTAAATCACCAGCAACAAAATACTAAGTAAGCTAGTTGTTATATTCTCAATATATAAAAGAATCAGATAAAGTTAATAATAGCATATTAACACATTCTTGTTTTACTATCATAATAAGAGTAGAGCAAACTGAAATTTAGAGTACTCATGCAAGAGGGACTAAGAGCATCTCCAATGGTGTTATTCAAAATGATTGGTTAAAATGATATAAAATATTAAATATGTAAAATTTGTTGAATCGGTAAGGTATTGTATTCCAATGGAGTTGGCTATAATGATTATTTATATTTTAAAAATAGTATGTTCTTATTATTTTAAATTGTTAAAAATAGAAAATTTTATTTTAATATGATAATAGATGAAGTGAAGTTTTTTAACATGTCTCTAGATGTTCGACAAATATAGCCAATAAGATGGCGTTATCTAAAATTTTAGCTACCAAGAATGACCCATTGGAGACGATTTTTTTTTTTTACATATTCTCCATAATTCTTATTTATGGTAATTCAAACTCACTTTTAACTAAGGGTTCTCCATGGTTGGAGATGCTCTAATAAAATATTTTGTCAATGAAGAATAAAATAATTATTTAATATTTTCACTACTTGTATTTACAAATATATGTATTATTAAATTTAAAATTTTATATATGATATATGTTATCTATTTAATTTAGTAATCGGATCGGTTTAGATTTTTTTTAATCGGTTCCAACCTATAATCTGAACTGAACAATCGGTTTCGGATTTCAATTTTCCAATTTCGGATTCGGTTCGGTTCATATTTTAGCGGTTTTTAACAGTTTTGGTTTCGGATTTATTCGGTTTTCTACTCAGTCCTATAAATTACACTATGATAAAAACCTGATATCCTTATTTTTTTTAATTATACCCAAAATATTTTTTTAAAAAGATTTAAACAAATTTAATAAAATGAATAATAAGTAAACAAATGGTAAGATAGATATATATTTGGACAAAATATATTAAGTTCTTATTTGGTAAATTTTAAGAGCTGCTTCTCTAAAAAATGTCTTTGGCTCAAAAATTGCTATTAGAGAAGCTTGTCCCTGATGCTTTTGAAAAAAGTTGTTTTTCAGCGGGAAACAACTACTGATTTCAAAATCAAACCTCATCAAAAATAATATTTTTAATAAATTGTAACCAAAATATGCATAAGTCAAAAATATTACCAAACAATTATTTGATTTTCGCAACAACACTTATTTTAACAGCACAAAAGTTTTTAACAACAATCCGAAACATAGCCTAAAAGTACACTAAAACCTCGTTAAATCAATACTCGATGCCACGATAAATTAATATTTTCAGTGTGAAGTTTTGGTCTCAACATAATAGCGGAAATTTAAAATTAATCCCAATTAACTATTAACCTCTTTAAATTAATAAAATTCGTCGGTTCTAATGATAATAACTTATAGAGGTTTTACTGTACACGCTTTAATATTACTCTATTGGTATTGTTTTTAACAAATATTGAGGAGGAAAAAAGTGTTAGGGCAATTTAATTCTAAATAATTTTTTTCCCAAAAAGAATAATATTTTTATACTTGAAACAAATTATTTTGAACCATAAACTAGATCCATACCATTAATGAATAATCTTTTAAATTTGTATCAAAATAGTATAATAATGAGACCCAGGGCCTGTTTGGCAGACAAATGAAGGGCTTATTTGGGGTTCCATTTCTTAGCCAACTTATGACTTATATGGCCATAAAAACTTATGAGGGGTATTTGTCTATTTAAATTTTAGCTTAATTTATGATTTATATATTGATAAGTTGAATGTTGGGAAATCCTAACATTTAACTTATGCTTATAACTTATTTCTCCATACACGCAATATATAATATCCTTCAAATCTTCAAAATCATATATCTTTAGATCCCTTCATTAGAAAATTGATATGTATATATCAAATTACTCAATTCATCGAGATCTATCCATTGACATCCATTGATATATATAAAAAAACAATATTTTGAAAATAATAAAAAAAGTTAACTTATAAGTTCTGATTTACCAAATACTCTACTAATTTATAAGTTCTGATTTATCAAACACTTTACTGACTTATAAGTTCTGCTCTACTTATCACTTATATGACATTTATACTTATAAGTCATAAACTACTCTTCTTAAGATACCCCAAACACACACTAACTTATGATTTATAAGCTTATTTCAACTTATGAAAGATGTTTGTCTACCTAACTTATTAAACCAACTTATAAGTTATATGTTTGTCTACCTAACTTATTAAACCAACTTATAAGTTATATGTTGATAAGTTGAAAGTTAAATAACGACGTACTTTTTCCCAACTTATTTCTTGTTACTTTATTTTTTTATTTGTTTAATATTTTATATTTTTACATTTATATTTATAAATGTCATATGCATGTATTGAGATTATTATATTAAATTAATATTTTCTAATTTAATTTAATAAATATTTAACCAACTTATAAATAAATTTATCCAAACACTTATATAACTAATAAATTTTTTTTCTAATTATTACTCATATGACATTTATTTATTTAATTCATAATTTACATATTTTAAGATACTGAACGCCCACTCAATAATACACACACGCGATGACGACGCTATACATGTTCTGTACCCAGGTTTGCTAAGCTGTCCCAATTCAAACACAGCTGATTCATCCAATCATAAATCAACGGCCAGGATCACTCCAACACCCATCACTTACATACATACCCCCATCGCAAGTATATATCTTCACGTCGTAGAGCTTTCTTCGTCCACCAAAATCTACTCTCTCACTCTACACTAAGTCTTCAATTTTTCTAGAGAGAGAAACTCAACAATTATTTAATTGGGTACATCTTTCATTTTTATTTTTAGATCTGTCTATTTTTTGTTTATATTCAAATAAAGTTATGTGCTTTAATTTCAGAAATCTTGATCGGTTTAGGGTTTATAGTTGGTTTTGTTATGCACATTGTGTGTTTTGGCAATTGGGTGTTTTTTGTTTAGTAGTTTTTGTGATTAAGTTGTTGTGTTGTTTGTTTAGCATTGTGATGTGATTTGATGCCAAGAATTGTTAAAAATGTGTTCTTGATTTAGTTTTGATTAATTTCAAAGTGGGATTGTGATTGTGTTTGTTAGTGAATTTCGTAAATTGTGGGTGTTTATCTTGACTTTGTTGTTGCTTTGATTTTATTAAGTTATGTGTTAGATCTGGTGTTTTGTCTCTTTGAGGTTTGTTATGCTATGACAAAAGCTATGTGATGGTTTCTCATTGTACTGATGATTTCTCATTGTACTGATGATACATGAATCGTAGTGCGCATTTTCTTAAATTGTGTGCTTATTTTAGCATAGAAAATCTGGCTCAATGCTTTTGATGTTTACGCAATCTCCTTACCATAGCTTTTTAGAAGTTGAATTTGTTACTTTTCCTTCTTTCTGATTGTAGCTGCCGTGCAAGGTTCCAAGATGGTAGCTAATGATTTTACTGTTGACTTGAATAAACCCCTTGTTGCCCAGGTACACAACTGTTCAAGACCTTTATATATAATTGGTCAATATGGATGTTTACCCACTTCCATTTTGCATATGTTATTGTCATAGATCGTTTTGGATATGCATATCCAATGGTCCACAATTAATGCTGTAATAAGTAGAATCCATTGTTTGCTCTGTTTTCATGTATTAGCTGGTGCAATGATAACCCCATTTTATCAACCTGCTTTGGCAGTTATATTTTAGCACTTCTCTTTAATGCCCAAATAGCTAGGTCCGGCTTTTTCATGGCATAAGCTCTTCTTGGCTTCTTTGTCTATTATTCATCATAACTATTGCACAATTTAGGCTTATGATGTATCTGTTTATGGAATTTGTGGAATTGTTTGACCTTCATAGGTTGGCCATCTTGGAGAATCTTATCAGGAATGGGTTCACAAGCCCATTGTTACAAAGGAAGGTCCTCGATTTTTCGAAAATGATGTCATGGAGGTACTATGAATATATAGTATTTTTTTAAGCTTAAACTCTTCCCAGTTTAAATTACATGCCTAGGTAGATGGATATCTACACATACAAGTATCAGCTACCAATTAATTAGTGTTGTGCTGACCATGTGTAGTTTATTGCAATACTAACTCATGCCTTCTATAAACAGTTTCTCACACTGAATGATTGGTGGGTTATCCCTCTCATTTGGTTCCCAGTTGTATTATGGTTTGAGTTCAAGTCTTTCCGGATGGGCCATGACCTTCCCCAGATTGCCTTAATGGTTGTGAGCGGCATAGTAATATGGACGTTAATGGAATACACATTGCATCGCTTCCTTTTTCACATAAAAACCAAGGGCTATTGGTTTGTCCTCTCTCTCTATTTATATTGATTTTTTTCTCAAAAGAGAGCTGTTTAATGGATTGTTTGATTATAATGAAGCAGATACTTTGAATATAAGCTTTGCACTTATACTGTTAACAATTTATTCTAGGACGAATACCTTGCATTATCTTCTGCATGGTTGCCATCATAAGCATCCACAGGATGCCCTGCGACTTGTTTTTCCTCCTGCTGCAGCAGCTATTCTCTTGGTGCCGGTATGATCTGCTTCAGTTTAGATTGAATGAAGACCTATTATATCATGTTTTACTTTTCTGTGTATATGTGTAAATGCATGCGTGCACGTGTGTAAGGATTCATATGACGTTGACTATCTTTATAGATTATATTTATGTTATGATTCAGGTTGCCAAATAAGTAACAGTCCATTTTATAACAAGAATTGCAGTTTTATTTTAATTTTCCTAATTTTTAGGTTTAGCGGTCCAGATGCGTAAGATGATTTTTCTCTACACTGGGTTGGGAAAATTATTTCTACTATTAAAGGGATCTATAAAGCATAAGATTTATACAGGGTCAGCCATATAATATACTATTGTCAAGGGAACTACAGTTAGCTGTTATTGTATAATTTGTTCTTTAGTCAAATAAATGATAATATTTGTAAAATAGTCGTCTCACTGTCAGTACACTAATCACCCAATTCTGGAGGATAAAGAAAAATTAAAATAGAGTAACAAAGAAAACTTGATTTAATGGGTAAGCAAGCATTTTTGTACTACCCAATTTGTGCCAATTAAAAATCTTCTGGGTGACCTCAGATTTACTGACTGACATGTTGCACTTTCCAATTTGCAGTTATATAATTTGGTGAAACTGGCAGCTACACCTTCTACTACCCCTGGTTTGGTTGGTGGTATTTTATTTGGGTATGTATGTTATGACATGACCCATTATTACCTGCACCATGGACAGCCAACAAGTAAAGTACCAAGATATCTCAAGGTAAATAATTGCACACAAAAGTGTGATTTTATTGTTGAAATTGTGTTTTTTTCTTCACATACATACATCTTTTGTACTATAAATTTAGAGTTGTGATCCTATCATAGCCTTTTAAGTTATCCCTCTCCCAATAAAGCTTGTTACACATGTGATCGATTGTACTTTGGGATCCTCTGACACCATTGATTAGTCCTTTCAATTACTTACATAATTGCTGGAACACTTAGGACATTTTTACTTTTGTTGTAGAGGGAACTACTATACTTTAAACAGAGCCTGGAACCAAGCAGTTAATATTTTCTTGTAATTAACTCGCAGTTTTGTTGCCTTGTGCAGAGATATCACTTAAACCATCACTTCCGTATTCAAACAATGGGATTTGGTATAACTTCTGCTTTTTGGGATAGAGTATTCGGAACACTACCAGAAACAAAATCAGCTGCAAAGAGTAGATAATGTAGTGGAAGGTTGCATTTATAAGAGTAATAGTGTGACCAAGTATTAGTGCTTGTGCCATTCTTTTGTTCCTATATATTCTCTTCCCTCTCCGAACTACCATTGGTTAATTTCGGAAAGTAGATTTGATATGTTTAAAGTTGAATATGTATAAAAAGAATTTATGATGTTGGAACAATTGTCTATATCTCCGTAACTCCGTTTGACAATTAACTATCAGGAGGCTATTCTTGCATTGAACATGCAGATGCTCTTGTGAATGTTTTCATCAGCTTGCTCTTGTTTTCCAAGACCAATCTAAATGTAAAATGTGAAGTTGAGGGAGTTGCAGGCTAATTTTAATCAATCATGATGAAATTTGCTTTCATCCTGCAGTGCAGTCTGTTAAATGGAAATGGTTAGCGGAATTGTAGTAGTCCACCGACTGCTGACAACAATATCGAATTTGATGGATTATACATTTTTTTCAAAACATAAAGCATTATGTCAAAGAAAAAACCAAATCAGATACACATAGATAGCGCTGTAAATGAACAAAGCCAAAGTCATTCGCGAACAAACAAAATGCGAATTCAGCTCATTTATGTGTCATTAGGAACTTTTTTTTTGGGTGCTGATTTATGCACACCTTAAACTTATTTATGCACACCTTTTCTCATTAATTTGACTAAAATATCCTCATCTTTTAACAAATTTACCACAATATTAATCTTTTGGTTTACTACCAATGAGAACTATTCATTTATTATATTATATTTTTTTTATTCTTTTATCATTATTATAAACATAAATTTTAATAAAAATAATATAAAAAATATAAATTTTCCAAAATCGATAAAAATGACTTACATTTTTTCTTTGATAATAATACGGTCACACAAGATCTTTTTTTCATTTCCACGTCATTAAGTTTGAACAATTTATCAAGAGCGAATTGTTAAAATTAATTTTGTTCTTCATAAATTTATTTTTTATATTTATATAAAAGTTTAAATAACATATATCCATTCAGGAATATGAAATATAGGAAAGTACAAATTCAAAATCATTAAAATTTGGATTGGAATATAAGTTTTGTATTAGCCATGTACAAGAATATTATTTTAGAAATATAATAATTATGAAATAATTAGATAAATTTGTTTGCATTTGTTAACTTTCTTAACTTAAAAGGGTATCAAAATAATTAATTATCAATGGGGTTGGAACATAGTGAATAAATAAATTATACTTACTTTATTATATTTATTTTCATACATTACTATTAGAAGAATAACTCATTGTTTTGTGGTAAATAATAAAATATATTTGAACTAAATATTCTTTTTCATAATATCTATTAGTTAATTCGTAATTATCTATTAGTTAATATTTGGAAATTCATATTTATATATTTATAGTACTCCATCTGTCCCACCCATTTGTTTACATTTTTGAAAGAATCTCTTACACGCACTTTAACGTGCATATAAAATATAGTTTCGTAACTTATTTTTACAATTTTATGATTTTGAATAAAAGTAGAATGTTTATATTTTATTAGAAAAAAGAAAAATTAAAAAATAAGTTATATAACTATACTTTTTATGCATATTAAAATGAGTGTCGAACACTCTTTCAGAAACGTAAACAATTAGTTGGGACTGATGGAGTAAGTTATATAATTGAACTAATAAAATTAAGAAAAGTTATAAAAATTTAATAACTAAAATTCAATTTTAAAATTGATAAAATATATTAATATTAAAAAAAAAATTGCACAATATAGTAGAAGCTCGATAAATGAATGTTCGGTAAATGAATAATCTCGTCAAATGAATAATTTTTTCCGATCCCGACTTGGGATAATGGGGTAAATAATGAATAAAATAAAATAATCTCGTTAAAACAATGTTATCATAAGAAAATAAAATTAAATAGTTGTCTAAATAAATAATTATTCATTTCTCGATAATTGAATAAAATATTCATTTATCGATAAATAAATAAACTCGTTAAATGAATATATTTTCTTGGTCCCAAATGTATTCATTTATAGAGATAGTAAAATTTGGCATGAATGGGATAAGTTTGACATAGATTAAGATTAAGGTTATTTTGATCCAAAATAAATGTAGGGTGTGCATAAATAATTATGGGGTGTGCATAAATCACCACCCTTTTTTTGTGTCAAAAATTACTTTCACATGTATGAATTGTGTCGAAATACAATATCCATCAAAAAATGAATTCTTTTATTAAAAAAAGTTTATCATTCTAACCGAAGAATATGCAAGGATGTCCTTAGAAATTTAAATAATAAACATGGATGTATGAATATGCAAAGATGTCCTCAGAAATTTAAATAATAAACATTGATGTATGAAAACAGATATGCAAACATTAACAAGAAAAAAAGTTAGTTTTAACAATACTATCAATTTTACAATAAAATATCATATAACAAAATAAAAACAAAACCGAAAAATTTCGTAAAAAGCACCAAAAAATAACCAAGATAATTTTAAGGCGAAATATTGATATATTAAAGTGAAATCTAATCGAAGGGATCCCTTTGATTATATACTAATTTAAAACTCATAATTAAAGAGACATAATTTATAAAATTATTTTATAAATGTTATGAATTCTAACAACGATCATGAATATAAAGAGTCAAATTTAAAATAAAATAGAAAAAGTGATTAGATTAAATTGAACTAAACCCGAACCCGAACTTGAACTTGAACATGAATTTTATGTGTTTGTTAAGTAGACGAGTTTGAGACAAGATTTACATTTGTTCGACTTGAACTCGGCTCGTTAGCTCAAGATTGGCTCAGATTGGTTCAAACTCGTTAAACTTGGTTCGGTTTGTTTAACTTAATATAAAAATTATGTGTATTATATATATTAATATCATGAATTATTAATATATGTAAAATAAAACTTGAATTACAATCCATTCTAGTTGTTACTATGTTTACTAGCTTATAACCCGTGCAACACACAATTCTTTTTTTACTATATGTAATTATATGAATTTACAATTTTTTAATATTTATACGTTATTCACTTACGTGATCAAATTGTCTTTAAATTTGATATACATTAGATTTTGCACATTTAGTTTACTATTTATGCTCTATTTTGAATTCTAAATATTTGATTTGGACGATTTTACAGACCACGTGAAATTCACAAAATAATCTTTAATTTGGTGATAGTTTAACAATTCTTTTCCAATTAAAAATTACCCAAAAACAAGATAGTGAAGAAATTGACGAAACATGGAGATCACTAGTGTTAGTAGATAATTGAACTTTTTCATTTTCCATCTCCTCGGCATGAAGAACTAAGGTTATATTTTCAATCTCAAGATTTCGAATACTTTCATCCTTATTAATATTTGCATGTTTAGTTTACTATTTGTGCTCTATTTTGAGTTCTAAAAATTTGATTTGAACGATTTTACAGATCATGTGAAATTCATAAAAAAATATTTAATTTGATGATGGTTTAACAATCCTTTTCCAATTAAAAATTACCCAAAAACAAAATAGTGAAGAAATTGACGAATTTTTAGGTTGAGAATTTTATTTGATTTAGGAAATATACTTATAATTGATTTATATTATCAAAATATCCTTTTTAGTATTCGATTATAATTACTCTAACAATTAAATATACTTTTAATATTAGATCCAATGGTTCTTATCTATCTATTTTAAGATCTAACGATCCTTGTTATTTTGGTATACATAATAAAAATTGAATATAATTTACGTATTAATAAAACTGATTTCTTTATCATATCTTTATCTATAATCAAAATAAACTCCTAAATTATAAAATGAAAGACAATTAATTTAATCATAAAGAATTCATGAGTAGTTGTGTAACTAAAATGTATAAAAAAAAATGAGTTTAAATAGTAAAATGAGGAGTTTATTTATCAATTCCCTAATTATATCCTTCTACATAAAAAGCGTAAAAAAGATTTTATCCCAAAATTTGGTAGTTGTCGGTACGACCAAATAAATAAAGGAGGGAAATCGGTGGATCTAACATAAAAGAACATTCTATATTTTAATATATAAACTAAACATTTTCATAGAAATAAAAAGAAGTGTATGTGAATGATTTCAATAGAGTATCTGGTTTTTACATCAAATAGGATTATTAATGTAGATTTTCTACATTGGATAGGATTATCAATGCAAAAATTCGTAATTGTATTGTTTTCCATATCTTGAGTGTTTGCATTTGGATAATAATTTATAAATTAACATTGAATAAATAATTTTGTGAGTTTTGTATGGATTGTAAAATCATCCAAATATGATTTCTAGATCGTAAGATAGAGTCCGAATAGTAATTATGAACTTGATTTATATTAATAAAAAAATAATTCAATTATATTACAACCTCTTTTAACTTATATCCTTTTTTGTATTTATATTGAAATACGAAAACGTGTACGTCAATGATTTAAACCAAGTATAATCGTGTTTCTATATTGAATATGATTATCAATCTAGGTTTTCTACATTAAACAGGATTATTAATATAAAAATTTGTAATTATATTTTCTTTTCATGTTCTGAGTATTTCCATTTGGATAATAATTGTTAAATCATCAGTGAATTAAAGATAATTTTTCATAAAATTTAGTTTTGTTTAATTTAAAATATCTATCCCTTCTGATTTTGGAACAACACTTATGTTTATGGATGTTGTTGTTGGAGGAATTTCGTTACACGAAATCGGAGGGTTGCTGGAATTGTAGAGCGAAATTATGAGTATGTGGCTGTTTTTAGGGGTTTAGGGTTTATGAAAAAAGAGTGGGGTGGACTTGGCAGGTGTCTCGATTTGTCTCGTGTATCGGTCATATCTTCTGCTAAGATGCCTGCGTACCTATATGTTTATATAGGATCAAGCCTACGCAGTTTTGTGAAATTGATTTGTGTCTATCCCTTAGAGACTTTAGGGATAAACTTCGTTAATCTTGGTGATTACTGATTTTATCTGATTTAATCTTATCGTTGTGATACCTTCCTGATTTGAAGAATATCGTTTGGAGATATTTTCCGTTATTGATTGATTGAGATTGATTCTTTCCTCGTTTCAGGGAGAGGATAAAACTTAGCGGTTAAGTAATAATTATTAATCTGAATTAATAATTAATAGATATTAGAAATTTGGGAGATTATTAGACATGCTAAAATTATGGCATAACAACTAGCCCCCAGTTCTTCAGTGTAGCTTTGCAGTGGAGAACTAAACATTCTTCAAGCTTCCAAATTTCTTTAGTCGCTGAAAAAACTGAAAATAGATGATTAGAAAAACACTTAAAGCACCACGGTGCTCGTTAGGCGTATGCGGATGCAAGTGTGATAGCATGCGATAACCACTATAAGATATATATTTGCCAAGGTTTTCAAATGTGCGAGCATAAATAATTCGTTTGAAATCCGTTGCGATCCTCATTGCCAAGTTAGGACCTTGGCGTTTGTATATATCCCGAATTGGCATACACGCTGTTCAAGTGTCTGATGCAACCACATAAGGATGTGTCTTCGTTTCTGACGGGACTGTCAGTAAGAGATGTAGATGTAGATGTAGATGTAGTTCTGGCGAACTAGTTTGCATAGGGATGCCTCCACCCATTCGATATAGTGATATCTCATAGGCCTTCAATAAAGATAGTTTGCATAGGGATGCCTCCACCCATTCGATATAGTGATATCTGAGAGGCCTTCAATAATCCAGAGGGTGTTGCACTTTACTAAGCATGTGGCATTGCGAGATTTATAGCTTGTCCAGGCTACCCTACTTGACACTTTAGTTCGCAAGTTTGAAGATATTTTTGACATATATGTACTATCGCGACGGTATATGAAAAATCTTTTACAAATCCAAATGCAATAATAAATATGCTCTTTTAAGAGTGTCGCGATTTTTATTTTCTTCGAAAATAATGCACCTTTTGTTGTAGAAAATCTTTTCAAAATTATGCGTCTCACATATATATTTTTTCAAAGCATGCAGCTCGTACGAGATTGTAAAATAAATCCGGCAATTCATCAACATAAATATCTCATACGATATTTTCCAAATCGCAATAATTTTACAAGTATAAAAATAGATATCTCGCACGAATTTTTTGAATAATAAATATTTTTTCTTTCAAAATATTTAAAAACGTGATATCATGCATGCATGGCATAATAATTAATTTGTAGAAAAATTAAAATAAGTAGATAAAACTTATCTTTTATGTGTCTGAGCACTTGAACCGGTACGGATCAAATTCGGAGTATCCGGTTGTTACTTCACTTCTTTTCTCCGTGGGCTCCACCATTATTTGCCAATTGTATTTGTCAGCCAAGATTTGTTATATTTTTTTTTATTTTTTGTTTACTGCCTGGTCGCCTTGAGTCTTGATGTCTCTCCTTTTATTTTGTACCGCGGGTCCCGGTGGAATCAAGTAACCCATCTCGTATCTCTCTAGTTTTTCTTTTTCCTTCTGCATCGTGCTTCACATCTTTTTTTTAATTTTTATTTCACTTCATTGTTCCCTGCTGCTCTGTGCTCATGTGTGTTGATGGCGCGTATAAGCATCTTCCAATTTTGCTTCTCTTTTCGCACTGTGTACCACCAGTGTCACCATTTTTTTTTGCCGTTGTTGTCCATTTGTGCACCCAAAAAAATAAAAAACCCCGTATTAATTTTTGTTTGAAAATTATTTTTCCTCCACAAATAATTAATTGCCCTCCTTCTAGCGCCAAATGTTGTTGGAGGAATTTCGTAACACGAAATCGGAGGGTTGCTGGAATTGTAGAGCGAAATTATGAGTATGTGGCTGTTTTTAGGGGTTTAGGGTTTATGAAAAAAGAGGGGGCTGGACTTGGCAGGTGTCTCGATTTGTCTCATGTATCGGTCATATCTTCTGCCAAGATGTCTGCGTACCTATATGTTTATATAGGATCAAGCCTACGCAGTTCTGTGAAATTGATTTGTGTCTATCCCTTAGAGACTTTAGGGATAAACTTCGTTAATCTTGGTGATTACTGATTTTATCTGATTTAATCTTATCGTTGTGATACCTTCCTGATTTGAAGAATATCGTTTGGAGATATTTTCCGTTATTGATTGATTGAGATTGATTCTTTCCTCGTTTCAGGGAGAGGATAAAACTTAGCGGTTAAGTAATAATTATTAATCTGAATTAATAATTAATAGATATTAGAAATTTGGGAGATTATTAGACATGCCAAAATTATGGCATAACAGATGTGAGATAAAAAAAAGAATTAAACACTGAGATAATATGAATTACTACTCATACATATTGGATATAGGTACACTTTATTAATATCCGCATAATATCCGCTAGTATAAAGGATGCATGATGAATAAACTTTAATGGGGTGCATATGGTGGATAATATAAAACCCGACTCCAAGTCATTTTACATTTACATCATTAAGTAATAAAATCGTGTAAATTTTAAAATTTGATTAAGATGTGAATTAAGGGCGAGAATATGAATCGCACGAGTCATTTTAGAAATTAGATTTTTTTTAGTATAAAACATACGAACTACTAAAGAACGACTCTCTTAGTTGTAGAGGCATGCATGTACATCAATTATAAAAAGTCTATCAGTTTGTAATACTTTGCATTACCTACTTGACCTCTTAACTGAGGATTTCCTTTGTCTACCAATGGTTCTACACTTATACTTATTTCAAATGTAAATTTCAGTTTATGTAATCACAAATAAGTCATTGAATGTAACTTGGAAGAAGATTCGTGGATCATGCCTCAAGACTTTCTGAAGACAAATTGAAGAATAAGGATGATAAAAAATTGAAGTTTAAAATTGGCTAAGTATTAATTCGAGAAGTGCAAAATGAGCTAAATCAAGAAGTGCAGAGTAAACTGATATCAATTCGATATGTGCTATATTGAAATTTCGAGAAGTGTATCGATTCGAGAAGTGACGAAAATACTAATTCGAGATATCTCAATTAGCGTAGTCTAAAAATACTGATTCGAGATGTCTTGATTAGTGAAGTCTAAAAATACTGATTTGAGATGTCTTGATTAGTGAAGATAAAATACACTAATTCGAGAAGTCACAAAGAAACTGATTCGTGAAGTAAAGATATTGAATCAGCTATTTCAGAGATATTGAATGATGGGCTTAGCAATTTTTCAACACAACAAAAGACAATCTTCTGCAAAGATATAAAGAATTTTCACAAATCAAGACACATGTAGTGGTTTAATTATTGCAGAGTGCACCTGGCAAAGTCAACAAATAAGTTTGGAGAGAAATTCAAGGAAAAGTGGTTGAAGAAGTAGATCTGACTAGCATGAAAAAAAGTCATATCACATGATGCCCAGACTTGCACCAAAATAGTATGTACAAGTTAGAAAAGATAATTTATCTGTTACTAGTTTTCTAAAATTGAACCGTGCACATGTTTTATAAGTGCACAGCTTCACTTCTTTAGTTACTAAGTTTTTCATTTGCAAATATATTTTAATATCTCTAAAAAAACGAAGCTGAGAATACTCTTCTTGTATTCACAGTTTGTAGCATACTTCGAATCTAATAAAATATTATATTTAATGTGAGTTTGTGTGTTTTTATTCCGCACTTCATATTTGTTAAACATACACACTCAAAGCTACAACCATCAAATAAATTGAAACAGTTCATAATCGAAGAAAATCCAGAAAAGTTTGAAAATACATTCACCCCCTTTATTTTCTTATTGTGTATTTCATACTCAACAAACTCGACTTGGCTCAAGTTCAATGTGAGTTCTGCTCGATTCAAATTATTCGTGATTAAATTCGTGTTCGGCTCAGTTATTAACGAGTCGATGCTAAACATCACTTTTCATTTGATCGAAAGCTTAGCTTGATTCATAGGTGTGGTTGGCTCGACTTGGACAAAACATTGTCGGTCTTTATCGTTACAGCACTATATATAAAAAAACAATGAAATAGTATTAGTTTTATATATTTGATTCAACATATCGATGGATAAAAATATATAAGTATTTCTATATTGAATTCAAAAACAAACATGGAAATTATCAAAAAGAAAGGAAATATATTTTTAACTTTTATTACAAAAATAAAATTTATGGGAATCGTTTAATGATCATGGACCATATAAAATTATAAGTTTCGAAATGAATAAGAATGTGAAGATTATAGTCTCGACACTATATATATTTTGGTGGATAGCATTCTTCTCATAGGAGAAAATTACCAAAATAATCATATTTGAGCTTGTTTGGCCCGATTTACCGACGGAACACGTTAAACCGTGTAACGTGATATAGGGGTTAACACGCTATTTCTTCTTCCGTAACACGACATGATATGGTAGAGCGAATGATATGGTAGAGCGGGTAGCGTATTTGTGCAATACGGTGTACTGTGTTCCGTATTAGCCGGGTGCGCAGTATAATCACGGTACACGCTCTTCCGTATTATGTCGTGTTATGGAATAGCGTATCCAGCTAATACGGAGCTTCGTGCAACGTATCAAGCTAATGCGGAGGACGCAACTCCGCATCCCATCGGTAAAAAGGGCCAACTTTCTGAATTTCAGTATTTTGGGCATTTCAAACTCAAAAATTATTATTTAGGGCCATCACCATTCTGATAGACATGCAATGTATATTATTATCTATTTCTACGTAAATTTTTATAAAAGTATTATACAAAATTAAATATTTTGAATAATAGTATTTTCTAAAAAGAATTTAGAACAATAATTTTGTACATGTACTTTGTTATCAGTTATCTTTAAATAATTTTGAACAAGAATTTACAATTTCACATAGCTAAAAAATAAAATTTTGCCAGCATTATAGTTTCTTGTATAAAATTTCATTTTAATCGCAACTAAGTATGATTCCTTTTTCTACAAATATTTTTAATGAATAATAAAACAACAAGTAATATTTGTTAAGAGAAACATAATTTCATGATTTTCCAAATACAGAAGGATAAGGTTAAATTTATTTTGAGATTTTTTTGAAAATGTTCACTATAGAATTTCTTTTCCACAAAATACCTTTTCAATTTTGCAAAAATACCATTATTTGAAAATACCCTATATGCAATTGATTTCAACCAAATAGGCAACTGTTTACAATCTGTTATGCAATCACATACGTAAATTATTTATTTATTTTTTTTGGAAAGAAACATACGTAAATTCTTAATCTTTGATTGATTTGGTTGCAAAATACATTTTTGCAAATGCGTTCAGATTGCATTTGATTAATTTGATTGTACATTTTTTTAGAGAATTTACCCAAAATACTAGGTTTAAAGTTCCTCTTTGCAAAAATACCATCTCCTTCAATCAATTGCATATTTACTATCTTAATTGCAAAAATTCTATATTTCCTTTTCCAACCTAATTTTATTTTTTTTTTAAAAATAATTCGGATGAACAATAACCTGCCACGTGGAAGGTCACTGTTCATCGATTTTTTTTAAAGGTGGGGTGATTTTGGTGGATTTGGGTTGCAAGGCCCCGCCAGGGGCAATATTCAATTGAATGCAACCACATGCAACTGAATGCAACCACATGCAATTTTTTTTCTTTTTTTTAAGGTGGGGTGATTTTGGTGGATTTGGGTTGCAAGGCCCCGCCAGGGGCAAAATTCAACTGAATGCAACCACATGCAAATTTTTTTTTAAGGTGGGGTGATTTTGTTGGATTTGGGTTGCAAGGCCCCGCTAGGGGCAATATTCAATTGAATGCAATTGAAAAACGAAAGTTGCATTCAGTTGCATGTGATTGTATTCAGTTGCATAAGAAAGTTCCATTTTCCAGTTGTCATTTTCGACCTCTTTTTTAAGTTGCACTCCATAACAAACAACTTATATAACAAACAATAAATAACACCTCATATCTAATCTAATATAAGAGTTCCGTCATCGCACCCAATACAAAAAGTTGTTATTTTTTTATCCTCTATCCATCTAGCAAAAAAATAATAAAAAATTAAAAAAATGAACATTAATTTTTTTATTGTTTTTTGCTTGATGGATAGAGGGTAAAACGATAACAACTTTTTGCATTGGGTGCCCCTGGCGGGGCCATTGGATCTATTAGATCTAAGGTGTTCTTTATTATTTGTTATATAAGGGTGTTCTGTATGGAGCAATGACATATATATATATATATATATATATATATAGGGTGTGACTCAAAAGAGAACTCATTTTTTGAAGAAAACTAAGGTACTAATCCTAACCATTGGATGTATTATAATCAATGGCCCCGCCAGGGGCACCCACACACTAATCAAATACACCCTCACACACACAATCCCACCTAATCCCCTCTGTTTTTAATTTGATTTTTCCCGTCAATTGGTGATATTTTTTTAAAATCCAATTTCACCACATTTTTCCCCATCTTCCAACGATCAGTTTGCATACCATATGTGCTATATTTTAATTTAGTTTTCTAAGTTCTCTTTTTAAAGGGGTTCTCTCTAGATCCCTACTATATATATATATATATATATATATATAGTTCAAAAAAGTGGTTGAAAATGACAACTGAAAAATGGAACTTGTAATCAGAAATTCAGTTGCATGTGTTTGCATTCAGTTGCACGTGGTTGCATTGAGTTGAATATTGCCCCGCCTTGCAACCCAAATCCACCAAAATCACCCCACCTTTAAAAAAAATCGATGAACAATGACCTGTCACGTGGCAGGTTACTGTTCATCCGAATGATGGGCAGTTGGGCATTCTGGGCAGGGGGAAGAGGAACCCTAATTTCTAGTATTTTTGCAATTTAAAACTTAGTTTAGTAAAATTGCAAATAGCTATTCTTAACAAAAGTAAATGGAAAGAATGCCCAAAATGCCTAAATTTTCATTACCCACTTCCCAAAATGCCCGATTTCTAAAACTACGCCCAGCCTACCCACGGGATACGCCATTCCAGGCGGCGTATCCGAAGTCACTGTAGTCGCCAGAAATTGCCTCCGCTCGCCAGAAAAACGAGAGCTAATGTGACCGGCGATTTCCGGCGATTTCGAACTCCTCGTCTATTCCCCAAGCTAGGCTCGTCTCCTACCCTCCAAATTATCACCACATGACCAGGTAGTCATCGTCGGAAATCTCCTGCTATCTGTTAGTCTCAGTTGGCCTCGTAGGGGCGTGAAAAGCTTTCGCCGGAAAGCTCGAATCGGAAAGTATGTTGATTTGGGTGTTTTCAATCCGGCTAAACAAATGATGAAAAATTGCTATAAAATTGTAGGGGACTTAAAGACGAATTGAACCGTGTGTAGGAATTAACTGGAAAGTTATGCTTGAGAGAGAACGGAGTGATTGAAATTTTCCGACGAAATAGCCATGGTCGCGATCTGTGAAGACGATGAAGACGACGTTAGATACGCATCTTCAAGATGCGTATCCCTTGATGCGCATTTTGAAGATGCGTATCTAACGTCGTTGATGACGTCAGATACGCTTTTTAAAGATGCGTATCAGTTGATTCTAAAGGCGTATGCGGCTGCTACGTGGACTGCATAGGCGTATCCCACCCTTTACTACTCTCACGTAGGCGTATCCAAGGATACTCCTCTTGCATAGGCGTATCCAATGGGTATTCTGGGCGCGCAGCGCGAATTTTGGGTATTTTGGTGAGAGAAACTTAAAAAGTGGGTAAAAAGGGCAATCACCCAAGTAAATGTGCAAAAATTTACTTTTTCCTATTTATTTATGAAAAAAACCCAAATTTTTACAAATATTTTTAGATTCTAAAATTGCAAAAAAATTAAGAAAAATGATATCTTTGATAGAAATCCATTTATTTTTCATGGTTGATTTTTCCGTATTCGAAAGCGAAAAAAAATAATGTTTGAAACAGGAGAGTACAGAACAAATAGATTTGAATACTTCATCCATACTTGTTGCTGACAAAGCAAGGGTTTACTGTTTACACATTGGGGTTTTAGCAAATCAGTTCAATTCAATTTATTTTTCATATTTCATGTGCGTATCTGTGAATTATTGGCGTTTAATCGTATGTAATTAGGCTTATTCTTCTGAGTTTCTCTTCAACCCGATCCGAAAAGGTCGGTTTTCTCTCTCTCTCTCTCTCTCTCTCTCTCTCTCTGGCAATTACATATATATATATATATATGTTTGTTTATTTTGATTCTGTGAAGATTAATCCTAATTGAATGATTGTGAAATTGTATAGACATGGCGCAGGAGGCGGTTGTGCGGCATGTGCCTGTTAATCCTTGCTGTGAATTGGTAATTTCTTTAATTAGGGTTTCTTTTTCGTGCTTTTTATGCAATCTCGTAATGTATTGATAATTGATGATTGTGTTTTGGTTTTGGAATGTGTAGTTACAAAAGAAAGAATCCAAGTTGTCGCAGAAGCTTGCCAAGTCGGAGGAGGGTCGGAATTTTCTTAAGAAGGCTATAGGGATTCTTCAGGATAAAATCACTAATTTTGAGGCGGAAAATGGCAAGCTCAAGGAAGGTATGTATGCAATGTAATTTAGTGTTACTGATTGGTAATGGTAGCAAGAATTTGGTTGATATAAGAATGTATTAATCAAGATTTCCCATCCCAACTTCCTAGTTTTTTTGTTTAACACGAAAGTTGTCTAATTGTACTCTAGTAAGTTAACAGGACTTGAAAATCGGTTTTTTTTTTTTTTTTTTTTTTTTTTTTTATTTATTTGTGCATAGTTTACAAGAAAATGAAAAAAAGTATGATAAGTATTGTTTCTTTTTTCTTTGGAGTAACCTAAGTGTGATGAGTTTCCTCCAGAAACCCTTTGGGCCTGATTGAATATGGTCCGATACCCACATGGGAATTTATTTCCTGTATAATGTAATAAATGTTTTTGTAGTTTTCTCTTAGGTTGTTGCGTAGTTTGTGACATTGAGGTGTTTGTGGTGTCCTGGAGGGTATGCACACCTAGACATCTTTCCACTTGCAAAGGCTACCGGCAATTGCCAATAATTTTAATCTTGCTAAACTTAAAGCCACAATGTGATGGTCTAGATAGAAACTCTTAAACTAAGCAACACCCATGTGGGAGTGTCTGACTTGAATGACCAATGAGTCTTTGGTTTAGGATCACTACACAAACTGGGGGTATTTTCTAAATTTGTGATTTCTACGGGTCCATGACATGCAATCGTGCTAGATTCTGTTAGTGACACGTGGACCACGAAGAAAAGCACACGAGATGAGTTTAGATTGCAAAAAGAAAAAGAGAGAATAATAAAAAAAGAAGAAATAGGTGCCTAACTTTGAAATCACTTCACAAATTAATCTTTGATGTGAGTTGTATCATTAATTTATACTATAAAATTTATCCTTATACGCTTTTTTTATCAATAAATTATGTTGTGTTCTCGACCTCTCGTATCCGTGTTCAAATATAGAACATGATCTTCATATCCCAATTTTCAGAAATTTTGAGTCTGGACGTACCGGAGACCGAGTAACATAGATTAAGGTAAAAAAGGGATGAAGTTGAAAGACGAATATTTCTCAGACTTGTATGGTCTATGGGCTGAGTTTAGCTCACTTAGCATTCTTAAGTTCTGTCTATTATATATGAATTATTGAGTTCGTCACTATCATTCATACAAGTTTTAGGCATTTATTATTACATCAGGAAACCCGGCACTGCATCTGCATTTTGGCCATATACAAAGCATGTTATTGATTCTTGTTAAAAGTATCCAATGAAATTGTTTAATTGATACATTCAAATTATTTTGATTGATATTTAAACTTGATAGTATATATTTAACCTTGCTAGTATGTGGATATGTTCTTTGTTTCCCCATCTGTATGTCTCAAGGTCATTATGTAATGATGCAAGTATCATAAATTACTGTTCAGACAACTTTTATGATGAGAATGTTATTGTTTGTTCAATTATTCTGCATCGTAACTGATTCTAAATGCCTTATTCTTATTTTTTGTATTCTGTTTAAGAACTAGAGTTAGCATGTAAGAAAACAGAAGATGACGGAGAAAAGAATAACGAAGATTTAGCTAGCCGGGACACTTTGGAGAATGAAATATCTGCCTTGAGGTCGGAGATATCTTCTTTGAAGCAAAAGGGTTATTCTGGATCTGAAGACATGGATGAAAAAGTTGCAGATCTTCAGGCAAGTGTCTCTGAACGGGAAAAGGAGATATCTATTCTTAATGAGCAACTTCAGAAGGAGCGAATGATAGCTGAGAACGAGCAGAAGATGGCTGAGATTGAATTAAAGAAAGCAAATGAAGCACTGCAAACAGCCAAGGCAGAAATGGCTAGGATTGAAAAACTTCAGGCAGACAATGTAAGAGAGATGAGAATGAATGAATCCACTATTCGAGTTTCTTTGGAGAGTGAGATTTCTTCTCTAAAATCTCAGTTAACGGTGTTGCAGCAACAGGCTGTCTCAGGTGCTCAAGATGCAAACAAGGAAGCAACTCTCCTCCAAGAATGTGTCTCTGAGCAGAAAGAAGAAATAAATCGGCTTAAAGAACTTCTTCAGATGGAAAAAGATCGAGCAGATTCTGAGAAAAAGAAAGCCGAGGAAGTGAGGGAGAAAGCTGATGATGAAAAATATCGGGCTGAGAAAGTGCTTTCTGAGAGTGAAACAGAGTTGAGAGTAAAAGAATCGGCTGTCCGAGTCTCTTTAGAGGATGAAATCTCTTCACTAAAGTCACAGATAGCACTTCTGCAGAAACCGGCTGTATTGGGAGCTCAGGATGTTAACAAGGATATAAGTGTTCAAGACTGCATCTCTAATAAGGAAAATGAAATTAAACAGCTCCATGAGCTTCTTCAGATTGAGAAAGAGAGAGCAGATCTTGAAAGAAATAAAGCTGAAGAAGAAAGGAATAAAGTTGATGAAAAAAGGGTTTGGGCTGAAAAATTGATTGCTGAGAATGAAAGAGAGATGAAAATAAAAGAATCAGCTGTACGACTTCCTCTTGAGAATGAAATTGCTTTGCTAAAGTCTCAAATAAAGCTATTGCAGCAGCAGGTTGTCTCAGGAGTTCAAGATGCGAGCAAGAACTCAGAAGTTCAAGATGTGAACAAGGAAACAGTTGTTTACGAAAGGCGTGGATCTGAGAGGGAAACAGAGATAAATCGGCTTAAGAAGCTTCTTCAGAAAGAGAAAAGAAGAGCAGATTCCGAGAAGAAGAAAGCCGAGACTGAGAAATGTAGGGCTGATAAAGTGCTTGCAGACAGTGAGATAACTTTGAAAGAAAAAGAACAGGCTGTTCGCCTTTCTTTGGGGGCTGAAATCTCTGCTCTAGAGTCTCAAATACATTTGTTGCAGCAAGAAATTGCAGTTCGAGATGAGAAAAAGGAAGAAAATCTTTATCAATCACTTGTCTCCAAAAAGGAGGCTGAAATCAATCAGCTCAAGAAGCTTGCCGAGAAAGAGAGAACAAGAGCAGATTCTGAAAAGAAAAAAGCTGAGGCAGGAAAAAAGAAAGTCAATGAATCTCAGAAGATTGCAAAGACAGAAAAAAGTAGGGCTGATGAAGAAAGGAGGCTTGCTGAAATTGAAAGAAAAAAGGTTGAGGAAGCTGGACTGCAGTTGGAGATGTTAAGGGCTGAAGTTCATGATTTAAGAGCAAATTTGGAGTCTGAAGCACTGAAAGTGCAACAGGCAAATGAAATTCTTGAGACAGAAAAACAGAAGGTGATCACAGAAAGACAACGTGCAGATATGGAGATGGCTAAAGCTGAAGAGCAAAGTAAACTTTTAGAAACTACAAGGAGGGAGATTGTGGAAGAACGCGCTCGTGCTGATTCTTTATCTCTGCAGTTGGAAGAAGATAGAGTAACGATTATGAAATTGCAAAAGGACATAGCTGAACTTGTGTCCTCCAGAAATACAGGGAACGGTGCTGGTGACCTCTCTGTTGAACATTTGGGTCTTGAAGCTGTTAAGCTGAAACAAGGGCCTCACATAGAGGTGATGGACCTAGAATCCGGGGCATCTAAGATGGTATTTAATTGTTTACAGTGTGAAGAGTTAATCAAAAAGCTGAAGGATGTAAAACAAGAGGCAAAGAGGGAAAAAGAGCGGGCAGATTCAGAGATGAGAAAGGCAGAATATCAGAGAAAGGTTGCAGATGCATATGGGGAGAGGGCCAAAAAGGAAACAGATCGGTGTCTGGAGTTAGCTGATGAACTAGAAGATAACAGATGTAAGACAGAAAAACTAAAGGAGATGCAGGAACTTGTGTCGTCAGGGAAACTGGTTGATACTGTTGAAAGAAAGAATGGAAATTCTGATTCAACCAACATGAAGCTGCTAAGAAAATCATTAAAGCTTGAAAGAATGCAAACGAAGCATGCAAAACAAGTTGCTAGTTTGGAAAGGGACCGTAATATTTTACTTCAGCAAGAAATCCGGCACATAAAGGAGGCATTTTCCGGAATCACCAATCAGCTTGACATACTAGATAAGTGTTCCGCACACGGGGATGTAGGTATAAATGACCTTGAAAAGGTTAGTTCCTATTTTTTGCTGATCATCTCATTCCTGATCCTTTTAAACTTTATTATGCTTGATTGTTTTTTTTTAGGCTATGTAGATGTCATCAAATGATCACAGAGAACAAAAGTTTTTTCTTATATTCTGTACTGGTTTCCTACGCCTCAGAAGAAAGATTGCTGAGTAGTTGATATAGGCAGTTCGACATAGGCTTTTCAGTTAAATAATTGGGTAGGTCAATTGAAGCCAGTGCTGCTTATCATTCTACTGAATAATGAATTTTTCCTGTTTTAATTATACTACTACAGAAACCATTTTTCACCGGGATAACTGTATAATATTTTAGTCTGAACATATGCATTGGTCGGATATTAAAATCAAAAGTTCTTATGTCTTTCATAGCATTAGAACATCATTCTAATATGTTAGCTTCTACTTGATCCATTCCTCTTACCTTGGAAGCATGCACATGTTTTTGCTGATGTTTATTTAACGATGAAGATTCATTTGCTTGCAGAATTCCAATGTTTCAAGAAGGCAAGGTAAAAAAAGAAAATGCTTGGACGAAGAACTATGTCAGGTACACCATAGTGGAAATGAACTTATGAAGTCTAGTTCACCCTTGGATACTTATGATACTTTCAAGCATCGCAAGCAATGTACCACACCATTAATTACATCTAAAGAATGTACTGAACCCCTATCAGGTATTGACTCTGAATTGGTGCCTCTGCTTGGAGGTACCCAACCAACACTATTAAAGACATCTGCGGAAAATTCCTGTATGGCATCTTTTTCTGATAGAGCATTGCTGGGATCACAGGAAGGATTGGCATTATCTGTTGGCGAATCGGATAAGTTGGCAGAGGGGGCAACAAACTTGCAGCTGACTGTCCCAGGGCCGTCTAATAATATTAGCAAGCCGATGTACAATAAGAAATTTGTGCCATTTGCTGAGAAAACTGTCAGATGTTCGCTTAGAATTAATGCTGTTAGGCATGAGGTTGCACATGGTGAAAACAGAAATAGGAGTCTTGATGCAGTTGAATCGGCTGAACATATGTATCGTGAGGGTAAGAAGAGGTGTCGACAAATAGCGGAAAATGTATCTGTGCTGCAGGATATGCTGGAATGTAGCATAGGAAAACGATTCGGAGATGCAGGGGGCTTGCTACCTAGCATAAATTGCGCTAATCAAGAAGTAAAAAATCCAGTTTCAGGGGAAGAACTAGCTATGCAGCATCTAAATATGTCTGAAGAGTTACAGACACATTCGCACCCCACTGATTCTCGAGCAATGTCTGATGTGACCAGGATTACTCATGCATGCAATGAGGAAACTGGGGATGCTAGCAGGAATTATCTGGGTAGTTTTGATGAAGTGGAGGATGGTGACTATCTTAAATTGCTTTCCTTGGATAATCCTTTGGATGAAGAAATTTACCGTGTTGCGATTGAAAGGCCCTTGTCGCCAACTCTTCCTGAGATAGGGCCTTTAAGTGTTGGAGCACATGAAAACGATAACAATGATCACATTGATGTTGTATCACCAGTTGGTGATAATATGGTGCGACTTTGCACCCCTGATGATGAGATTGATTCCAGTAAGTTAAATGACTATACCTCCGGGACTTGCCATGTTCCACGATTGCCAGAGAAGGTAGGTGTCACTGGTTCTCAAGAGATTATGGAAAATAATGATACGTGTCATGCAAGTCACCCAAGCTATTCGGGGCATTCATTTACTGGTCATAAAGGGCTCAATGTTTCAATTGGAAGTAAATCTCAGACTGCTTGCCGTCCTCGCTATTACGTTATATTTTCAGATATGAACAGTAATAAAAGCATTACTAAGATATTATCTGCTACAAGAACATGTATGGCCCAGTGCCCTATGCTGCCTCAGACAGATCACGTGGTTCAGGTTATGTCAACTCTTTTGAAGGTTGAAGGTCTTCTATCCAGGTAAATGATCAATTCAGTTTACATCAACTATCTACTTCTCTTCAACTGTTTTTACAAATCTGGTATTGTATTTTTAACCTTCTTTTCTTATTTGATGTTTGACATGCTTCTTTTCTTTACATTGTTTTGTACCTTTCCAGTTTTAGTTTTCTGATATAATTTATGTGTCCTCTTAAAAGACATAAATTCTGTTTATGCAAACAGAAGATCGTATACTCTAGAGGTATCAATATACTTTTATTAGTGGAGTTACATATATTTATGTGCGAGCTATTTCAATATAAGATAAGTTTTCTTGTAGCGGATATACATTTATCTTGTTGCATATATTACCGGTAATGGATATTGGGATATGTTATTTGATGTTTGACATTGTTCTTTTAGTTACGTTCTTGTCTACCTTTCTAGTCCTTATAGTTTTCTGTTATGATTTACGTGTCCTGTTAAAAGACGATAAATTCTGTCTCTGTGTATACTCTAGAGGTAAAATATACAGTTCTCAGTGCAGTTGCATATCTTTATGTTAGCTTTAATAACCTAAGTTTAAGTTATTTCATACACAGAACAGGATCTTGGTCCTCTACACATGTAGAAATGTTAAATATGTTACTAGTACGGGGTGTTTGGTATAGTCTACTAACTTAGAAAAAATTACTTGAAGTAATTGATCAAAGAACACATAGTCATATAGCAGTACTAAGCTGGACTAAACAGATTTTCTAACATAAATTGAATACTTGGTGCTCGTAAATTACTTAAAACCCAAATGTGATAACTATTGTTAGATACCTGTTTGACTCTATTATATTCGTAGATCATGTGCTGCAGATTTTGACTTGGTAGTCGGTACATTACCACACATTTAAAATATTGTAAGCCAAGGTATCTTATTTGGCAGCTGTTACAGGAATGTTCTCAGAATTTACTTGCAATGATAATACCTTTGAATAAGATTTGTCAGTTAAACAAACAAGCTAATTATCTCAGAAAAATTTGAAAAGTGATGGTTGATCTAAGCCAGAGTATTTATGTTTGTTCAACTGGAGATGGAGAATGATTTTTTTTGTATTGTGATAATTAACTTGAATTTCTTGATGAATTCAATGCTGAAAATTTTCACTTTAGTAATAATATCGGTGGTTGTTAGCGTAGTTTACTTAAATTGTGTTTTGATGTATTTCTCCAGGGAAATGGTTTGCGTGTTCTTTTCACTGTTATTGCAAAACGTTCCTGAGTTTACATTGGAAAACTTCAAGAACCTCACTGACGGGGGGTTGGTCCGCTCCTTTGAATTATTTGCTGAACGCGTGCACTCAGGTCTTTTGCTTTTATCCTGCTTTTGTAACATGATTTCTAATCTTAGATGCTGCATTATATTTACATTATGTGATTATTAAAAAAAAAATCTCTTGTTGCAGTGATGGATGATCTAGAGACAAGAAGTGTTGAGGAATTACTGAACTTGGATGAGTTGCTTAGGCTCATTGAAGATTTTCTAATTCATAGAAGAGTTCTACTACATCGTGATATATTGTCGGAGTCATTGCCTGTATATGATCCTAAAAGTGACAATATTGTGAGTGGTGGGGATATGCTCTCCTTTCAAGCGGCTTCAAATCAACAGTTGATTAGTGCGTCCGTGGTACTAGCATCTATATGTTTAGCAGTTGATCATATTGGTTTTGTATGCGAGACCTCATACAATTTGTTAAAGATGCAAAAAATTGACTCATCAACGCTCGCTATCCTTCATGTTTTTGCATATATTTCTGGAGCCAAATACTTCACCAATTGTGATCATAGCTTATCCATGACAGTCTTAAAATCTATAGTTACTGTTTTAGAGAGGGAAGCGTCATCAACAAGCGTGGTACAACTTGGATTCCCTCCATGCAAGAATTGTCCATATGCTGTGAGTGCAATTCCCATGGATGTTGTAGTTTCATTGCTCATCAAAAAACTTCATAACTATGTCTTATCCAATGTCTCATATGAAGATCTGAAGGAAGTAATTGTTTATATGAATGACGAAGCTCCATGTAGCAATGAGAATAGAGAACCAAGTTCAGGTGATGGAGAAATATCCTGTGTCCAATGTGGTAAGTTTGATGCCCCTTGTTCTTCCCACAAAGCAAGATTGTCTACTTTGTCAGAAGCTGTTTCCAGCGGGACTCTGTTATATTTGGGTGATGTCCTGTCATTACTTGAGCTGCTAGCATCTATCATGGTAAGATTCTCACACCTTTTGTTCATGGTTTTTTAATATAAATTATTGTTGGTGAATCTGCTTACCAATATATGGTTACCTTTTTAGTATTTATAGAGAATGGGGAACCTGAAATTAATCTCAGGAAAGATTCCTAAGATTACCTATAAACATCGCGTCCCGTACTCTACAACATCACAGTTGTACATGCACTGTATCCTTCATTCTTTCATTTTTTGTTTTAATTATAATTTATTTATTTATTTATTTTTCATTTACAGATCCCTCCATCTATCTCTTTTATCTTAATCTCTAGAAGGATTCCTGAGATGAATCTCAGGGTCCTTTTTCTCTTTTATTGTATGGTTACTTAATCCATAGGTAATTGTTTGTTTTCACCAGACTTGGAAGCCATCTGAATTTTGTTTGGCATGAAATGTTTAATATATAGATTTTTCTTCTATTTACTACCTTCTCGGAACCTTTTCACAGTCCGATGATCAAAACTATATTTTGGCCGCATACGGATTTGGTTTGCATACCCATTAGCTCTAGGAGGGTGCATTCTGGAAACTGTTCAAGTTGACTTCAAATGTTTATTTTAAATATGGTCACTTTTAAACGTGTTATGATCTTTAGCTCCTTACAAGTTTTTAGAAAGAAAGCAGCCTTTTAATGCAAAATAACTTGATTTCTTTAAGCGCGAAAGCTATGGGAATTCTCTGGGTCTTGGTTTCTGTAATTATTCCCTATGGTAATCTTAGTTTGTGTACTTCTGTGTTTGTTGTGCTTACATGCAAACGTTCTATGCACTGCTCCACAAATCTTTAGATTGGAGGGATGCATGGTGCCTTGAGTTTTGTGTTGGCTGTTCTTTTAATCATATGAAGCTATGCCTATATGTGTGTCTGCATGTGCGCGCACACACACACGTTAAGCACAACTAAAAATAAAATATGAAAAATATAAATAAAAAATCACGAAATAAGAAAATATAAAGTTAAATGACATTCTAGTGAGCGGGGGACAAGCCTAAATCCTGGCCTAGGACTTTAGAACAATTTTCTCGTTGGTGAGAGTGATGTCTTATTCTATACTTTGGGAGAAAAAGGAATTACTAAGGCTTTGTTTTATTTCTTTTTTTAAATACTTCGATTTATTATCTATTGAGTCATTATTTAAAAGTATAAAGTATAATGCCAATTTTATTTTATCAATCTTAGATGTTTGAGTGACTCTTATTACCTTTTTTTAAGTACATGGATTTGTTATCTGTTGAATTACTATTTATAACTTATATGTATAATGCCAGTATTATTGTATCAATCTTAGATGTTTGAGTGACTCTTCTTTAAATTATCAAGTATGATCTTACCTTGAACAGCTTTCATGGTTGTTTATAGTGTTTGCATCACTGTCTGAACTCACTCGTACGACGACAATACAAAGAGACAAACTAATGAAGACATTTTGATGTCAGTCTCTCTCAAATATGGCGCTAGTCTTTCGATCCTCATTCTTTGAACAATATATATAGTGGTGCTTTCAATATAGGAATCCATTGAGATATGAACATCTTTTCACTGAAAAATTAGTAATATTTGAATATTTGACTTTCTAGGTTTCATTTTCTATTGTTGCCTTGGCTTCACTTGACTAATTTGTTTTCCCCCTTTCTTTGTAGAACTGGAGCTGGTCGTTCACAAATATTGTTTTGAAACTTTTGGATATACTTGAATCTTGTGGCTTTGAGAAGTTTGTGCCTGCTATTGTTGTTCTACTGGGTCAGTTGGGGAGGTATGTCATGTTTAATTGCATCTCTGGTCATTAGATAATCAGCCTTTTTCTTTTTCTTTTTTCAGTCTATAGTGTACGGTTTGTTGTTTAATTATATATACTACAAAAAAAAAAAAGTTTCAACCTTCTGCTTGGTGTTGGGCTATTGTGTAATGCAACATGTTAGAATCCTGTCCTCTGTTAGATGCCATACTGATGTCTTCATAGTATTTATACTATATCAATGGACTATTTTAGAATTATGCCTGTAATTTGAATCTTTTCCCTCGACCACTTGGAAATTACACTTCTAGTTCTCTAAATGGTTCTTCCTTGTTATCGTGTTTGTTATAGAGACCTTTAGAATTTTAAAAAAAGAGCAGTTCATCTATTCCCTGTGATACGAGTTCTATACTGTAAGCAATTCAGCTCGACTTCTACTGGTGTATATATTATGATAAGGTGCATTTCAGGATTTGACCAAGAAACAGATCTTGATCCCTTCGATTGATATGTTTTCTTGTGCTACTGAATAGTCATTTATACTTGCATGTCAAAGTTTCTCTTACCATTCTTTTAACTTATAAATGAAGCGTATTAGAATGGCCATCTTAAACTTTGTTTCTGTTCTTGTAGATAATCTTTAAATTTGCACTCCTAATTGTTAAAACCTACTCTAGTACAACTGTCTTCACCTCCTCTGTCCCTTAGTCCCTCAGTCTAGGATTCAAATTGTGCGATATCTTTTGCTTGTATTATAATGACGTTCACTATCCATATGTAGGCTTGGCGTTGATGCAAATGGGTATGATGATATTGGAGTTGAAACTCTTCGAGCTAGATTGTCTTCATTCCTGCACCGAAAGGCCTCGGCTGTTACAGAATTACCATTTCAAATAGCAATTGTAACTGCTTTACTTGGAGTTGTTCCCCTCAGGTTCGAAGAACTATTTAAGAGTAATATCGAGCTTTCGGAAGTTGTTAAAGATTCTGGTCCTGCTGATTGTATAAGAAACTGGTTTTCTTTACTGAGTAACGAACATCAGTCCTTATCAATCAGACTTTTGCTTGATAATGTAGCTAGCTTGAGATATGAATAGTCCTTTGCTACAAGTGTAAATTTTGCAAAGCTCAATCTGCCTGTGTTCTTGTACACTTACTCTAATTACTCATATGTTGATAAATCGTTTGTGCTGGAAAATTGTTTTTGTTGCCTTTTTGATTTGAAATTTTATAAGAATTATGTAGTTTGAATCTAACGAACAAAGAAATCTTAATCTTCCTTTGCCTATTATTTTTTTTTAAATTGTAAACCTCTTCCTTGGGTAATCTGAATGAGCTAAGTTTACTCCTCTTGTGTTCGCGTATTTTATGCCTTTACTCCTCTTGGTTGCTGCTTGGCTCTTTCCTGGTGGAAGCTTTGAAAGAATTAACTCCTAGGACTTTTGATTGGTGAAGTCAAATTCAATCACCTGGCCGGCTATTAAGAAATTAGTAAAGTCAGAAAGTGATATAAATAATTGAGAAAAATGTTCCTATAGTTAACTATAGGTAATTACCTAAAGTCATCAGCATTTTGAGTATAAAAGGTGGATGACATTTTTGTAATAATGAAATCCACCCCCATGCATTTACAAAAATAGCCTTCGGATGGTATTATAATATGTCTTAACTTTAGCTAACTACCTACAGTTAACTATAGGATCATTAAGCCCTAAACAATTAGTGTATACGGAAAATAAAGATAAGAGGTGATGTAAATTAATCAAAAATTATTTTTTGTAATTATATTGGAAGCTAGAAATTTAGCGTTTGATTTGCGGAATTTGCTTGTATTTGGAGCTGTTTTAGTCGAGGTACGGATTTCGTCCCCTTTTGTTCAACGCTACTCATATTAGGACTAGTTATATTTAATTCGTTCTGTCCTCCGCCCATTCCATAATTATTCGTTTTAACTGTGTTGACTTCCTGAAATTATTTTAGATTCTGTTTCGAAATATTTAGATATCTGTTTCTGCGGTGATCTGAGTGGAAGGTTTTCATTTGACATTAGAGCCGTGACTGAAGTAATCTCAATTATCATATTCATGATTAGATGTATGAACAACAGGCTATGTTGGATCAATTAGTAGGCTTGTAAACAAGTTGAATATATGTTTTTTTGTGAATGTTAATTCTATTTTATTTCTACAAGCAGCTCATAAACAGAGTTTTGAGCTCGGTAACTTGGTCCGAGCTCGATATTTAGCTTGCTTACTTTAAAAGAAAGCTGAACATGTGTATGAAGCTCATCTCAGTTACAACCCTAAGTATGTTTGTAAGTATAACCATAACCCATGTAATTGTAATTTGTGACTTATAATGGTAGTGTATTTATAATAAAATTTAGGCAGATGTTATTCAGTTACAGATTATAACTTACAGAATGTATAGTTTTCGATTATATGTGGCTGCTAACTACAGTGGGAAAACCGAAGAGGAAAGAGAACAAAAAGGAAAGAGCATAATAGGAAAATAGTAAATGGAAAATACAAGGAAAAGAGGGGAGAAAAAAAAGAAGCAAGATAAGTTGCCATTAGGAGAAGTTGCGTGCCTGCTTCATTTGTTGAAGTTGCTTAAGGAGTCGTTGCTAAGTTAAGAACTGACCTAGGAATCTTTATTTTAAACTCATTGGACCAAAACATATATGGGACAGGGTAAAACATATTTGGTAGGGATAATATAGTATGGGACAGACAATTGGGATGTCTTTTTCAGCGTTATAACACCATGTAATGTGGAGTTGCCATGATAACAATGGTAAGCTACTGAACCATGCGTAGATGCCTGGAAATCAAGGACGTCTTGAATAGATTCTTCAGTGACAACATTCGAAAGAAAGCAGGCATGCAGCAAGACAGGTTTCGTAGACCACAACTTGAGGTAATGAACAACATCTGTTTGTTTCACTACTTTTTGTATAAGTATGGCAATTATTTGCTCATGCCTGAAGTTGAGTAGATCAACCTTGGTTTTTACTTGTGCCAGTCTCTTGAAGTTACTCTTAAAGCACTTTCCCCTGTGTGGCTTGTGTTTGGTTGCTTATTGATCCCCAAATCGATCCCTATAATCCTGATACTTTCAAAAGTATGGGTTTGTGTACTTATGAAACTTCCTCATTCTGTCAATATGTATCTTCAATGCCTGGGCATTATTTACATTCTATTTCAGTAAATATCATAGGTTGTAAGGTTTCAAAAAAATATCATAGGTTGTAGTGATTGTTTTTTCTATGTGGGAAGGGATTTTTAGTTTTTTTATAATCTCATTTATCCTTCCTTCGGTTGGTTTCTGTATCATAAAAACTAATTCTTTTTCTAAAAAAATCGTTTTCAGAAATTCCGCAGCCCGCTTTTAGGTAATGGTTCAGTTGCAAAATCTGAGTTAGCCTAGAAATTGCTTTTGTACAAGTCTTTTTTGACCAGCAAAACATCCCAGGACTGCCCTTAAGAAACCTTCAAAAGATAGTGCAGATTCAATCCGACTATCCTAGTGATTGCCTGTGCAGTTTCCCGCTTGGAGACTATTCTGGGAACCATTTTCTCATCAATGGTATCATCTCATTGAATTATCCAAGGTATAGTGAGTTGAAGGAAACCTGTACTTCGTGTTAGTGTATCGGTCAATATTTGGTATGATGATTCTGATGAAGAGACTCGGGTAGCTTTTTGCAGCATATTGCCACTTCACGCTCACTGGCTCCTCGGTCCAAAACTCCAACTTAATAGCAACACCAGTACTGGTACTCAAACCAGCTTGATTGTTTATGAGACTACTCTGAACCTGGCTCCATCTCCTCTTATTTACCCAAATTTAATCTTTACCAGTGGTTATTCTATCATTGATTCGTCCATACAGATCAATCAGGTATGCATTACATTGTTATCTGCAAATCTTTATCAGTTTATCTCTCCTTATATATTACTGAATCCTCCACCACTAATGTGGCAACAATGGTTTATCTATCAGGGATTCATCCATACAGATCAAGCAACTATGCATATATTACGTTGTCAACTGCACGTCTATATCTTGCACCATATTACTGAATCCTCAATCATTGATGTGGCCATCAAAATCTTCATTCAAGCCTTTCTATTCCCAACTGCACATAACATGCACTTGCTTTAGAAATTTCCAAGAATCTCAATGTTACAGATCATTCAATTTATATTATTATTAATTATTTTGCATGAACTATAATTTCTCTTTACTGGTGTATATGCCATCTGCATGTCCTTAGTGATGCTTTTTGAACAGATTATGACTTGGTATGTACAGGTATAATGCTGATAGAAAGGTCCAGCTCATTAATTTTATTTCCTCTGCTTGTTTTCAGGCTAAACTTTTATAGGATGCTCCTCTCCCTGAATATGTGGTCAAAACATTAAATCCATAATTCAGAACAACTATATTGGCATTGTTCTTGAGGATGGCGAACCTGTTCTGCAAGTACAGGAAAATTACTCACTCTTCTATCGGCCATATATTGTTGTATTGTTCATGGGGAAAAATGGTACGTCACAACTCACTCCAATGTATGATTAGATTTTTTTTAATTGAAGATTTCTAAATTTAAAATATCAATGGAAAAGATTAAGATTATTGTAATATGTTTTTACAAACTCAACAAAGATACCAGTTACCCCAAACAATAAACTACCTCCAGCTACTGACCCGGAAATCTCTGGGGAAGTGTTAATGATAATCTGGAGGGAACATGAAAAACATGTATCTTTGTTGGTGACAACATCGAGGGCACTGAGTGCTTACAAAACACTCGTAAAATTTGGTTGTAACAGATATTCTCTGATCTTCTAATCAAGAAGAGGGGCCGGAAGACTGTCATCAAGCTTGAGAAAAGGAAACTGAGGAATGAGGAACTAAGAAGATGTGTCTTTGTTAGCGGTAGCTTGGGCAAGTGAAGGGTGTAGGCATTACTAGTTGTCTAATTGTTTATTACTATGATTCTCATAGTTCTTTTGTATTCGTCTTGTTTGCTCAGTTGATTGTATTTTGTCTACATCTGTATAAATTTGACATGGTTACGTAATGCAAAAGAAAAACATGCACAAACATTTTTGAATTTTCACTGAATTTATGCTTCCCTAATATAATCCTTTATTGATTGGTACTTTAATAAACTTGGATCAATCTAAAACTTTAGATAATAGGACCTCAATTAGTGAAAAGCCCCCCCCCCCCCCCCCCCCCCCCGTATAAGCTATAGAAAGTAGTTTATGTTTTGCTGTAGAGGCCAAAGAGGTTATTGTGAAGTTTTTGCATATGATGCCATAACATTAGTGAAATTTGGTTATGGTAATATTGAGACCATCATTGTCTTTTGCATTTCCCTCGGACCTAAACTGCATGACAGTGCTTCAGAAAATATTTCATGGATAAATTACTCTGCACCTATTAGTAGCTTGTTATATGATCTTTGTGATTTTAATTGATTTTAGCGAAGGAAAAAATTAACCAAATTCGTAGTGCTGCTATTACTGAAAATGTTAACGTCCTCAAGAATGAGTTTTTATGTTATTGTTCACTTTGCAGTTCTCATGTAGTCGTAACTGTTTTAGTGTTTAGATTGCATATGAGTTCGTATTAGTAATGCAGAAGTACTCGTATTAGGCAGAAGTATTAGTCACTAATGGCATTCCCCAGAAACAGCTATTGAAGCCGGACAAGTTCTGAGCAGATACTTCAAACTTGTACATTCATCATATGTTTACTTGCACTTGGCATGAACTTCATTAAGTTGAAAATAGTCAGAAAATTATTCTTATATGCATGCCATGAATGTGTGAGTATATGTACGTTACTTATAAAAAAGTTAACTATATTAGGTAAGATATAGCTAAATTTTCACAGGCAACATGAAGATATACATTGTACAGGTCACATGCATCTTAGTGTGCTTAGTGTCGAGGTCGGTTTCTCTTTTCCTTCTAACAGATTTAAATATGTTATGCACTATACAGGTATTGTTATTGGCTAGAATGAATGTCTGCTTGGTCGGTATTGGTTGGTATAGTTACAAGTGGTACCATCAGGGCAGGGGTTTCTGATTCTTTCCCAAGTGGTGCGTAACACTGGAATTCAAATGGAGGAGCAGAAAGACAATTAATTTGAACTACCAGGTACTTGCAGTCAAGAAAGAGGATGCCTAAGAGCAGACAATTGAACAAGTTCACAAAGCTTTCTGTTTTAGCCTTTTAGGTATTCCCAACTTCATTTTTTCTCTGAGTACATATGCCAGTAGCCAACTTATGCTTTACAAATAATTACTTGATTGTAATAGATATTAATGCCTAATATAATTTGGAAGGTTATAATTAGTCTACAAGACAATGGTAGATTAATGAAGAAGTAATAAGCCTGCAGAGGATAAAATACGTCAAGGACAAAACATCAATTCATAAAAATGTGCCCTTAATCAAAAAGGTCCTTGTAGTTAATGGATTTAACTGAACAAAATGATTATTATAAATTTCATCTCGTATTGATAGCCTACATTTGTGTACTATAGAGTTTAAGATTACAGAATTTTTTAATCCAACTATTTTCTCATTTTGTATGTATTTTGTAGTTACCAGTCCACCTATACTGTTAGTGCATTAGACTAGAACAAACTTGCATATTAGGTTTTTATTAAAAGAAATGGTTCTAACATTAGTAATTATAGAATATATATAAATTACAAACGAGTTTGCAACAAGCAAGTTGACCTTTAGGCAAACTATAGGCAAAGTATGCTGATATTTTCCCTCAGATATCCTGCTTGATATATGACATAATTCCCATATACATCAGTCCCGTTCATATGTGACAGAAGTTCAGCGACTTGTGGTTTTAGTTTCTGCAGTATAATGTAGTCCGAGCAAAACTAGCAAAAAAAAAAAAAAAAGTCATCCGAGCAATGCTCCTAAAGGTGCTCGTACTTATTAAGAAACACAGGCTTACAAGGAAAAGGGGAATAATGACATATGTAATTCTAGTTGATGCAGTATATAAAAATTAAGTTTATAATATTATAGGCTATCTAGTTTTGTTTGAAGTTACATAATCTTTTGCATTTTAAAAGCTTTTCCTAAAAAGTACAATTCTTCCCCTCAAGAATCCTCACGGCCTTGATAATGATAGATATGGTTTTGTGCAAGCGATTAATTGTAATTTGGCAAAACATTTTATCTGATCTTGAAGCTGAAATTTACACCGATTAATATATTTGTCTTAATGCTGAATAGGTGAAGGTTCTGGTGTCCTGTTTTTGGAGGTAAGTGCACTCTTCATAGACTCTAGTGCACAATCACAGCGCTGTTAAATTTGCGTCCTTTCCATGAAAAACTTATTTTCCTGAAAAAGTTACCCCTCAGACACTTTAAACATGTTTAGCTTTCGTTGGATTATTTTATATAATTGTTCTTGTACATAAATACTCGTTGATCCAGCCAACAGTGCAATATATGATGCCGAAAATGGAAAATGGAGGGGTGGGGGTCATCTGTTGTAAATGGTTTATACACATTCAGGAAATTGGAAGGGATGGCTTTAGAGGTTGCATTTTAATTTATTTACAACCTTTAGAAGCATTTTCTTCATTGCTTTTTTTTTTTCAGCTTTTGGTTCAATTGTATTTCTTGGCTTGTCCTGCTGGAAATAACAACTGAGCAGATTAAGAATATTATGGTATGTTTTTGCAAACTTTAGTGATTATAAAGAAATTTGTCTTCGTTAGTTTATGAAGATGTATGTTTGATAATTATAGCGACTGATGTATGTATGCATCACCTATTCTACACACATAGGATACTTGCTATGATTATCACTGTTTGTCTTTGTACTTTCCATTCACTATGTTAATTTTGGATTTGTTTGCATATATTAGCAGACTAAGATATGTACATTGTACAGGATAAATGAATGCAACTATTTCATGGTTTTCACTGAATTGTTTCTTCGTGGATTATGTTGTTGCATAATCTTCAAGTTACTCATGTGATGAACTATGCCGATAATAGAAATAATAGTTCTATTTAGTATGCTAATTCTTATGAAGTAATTGGGATTGAGGGGATTTCGGTTTTGATGAGCTAGATGGTGATTGCTGTTTTAACACCGATTTGCTTGCCCCCATACCTAAATCTATACACTATTATATAAAATCCGAAACATTAAAAGTTTTGTCGGTCGGTATGGTACATGTTGATTTTACTTATTTATCCTTACTCAATTACTGATCTACTAACTAATCAATTTCCATCTTAAGGTTAAACATATTATCTTTTCTATTTTTCAAAAACTAAATAATTTCCTTTTTCAGGTAAATTACAATATCCTTTTATATTTTATCTAACTAAAATTTCTCCATTATTAATTAATTTCCTTTTTCAGGTTATGCATATTAATTTTTCCAATTTTCAATAACTAAATAATTTCCTTTTTCAGGTAAAATATAATATCTTTTACATTTTATTTAACTAAAATTTATCTTTTTTTAAAAATAGTACGAGCAATTTTGTTTAATGAAATAACATAATTATATTATAATTACTATTAAATAATCAATTACCTTTTTTACCCAAAACACGTTACCTTTTCTATTTTCTCTAACATCTATTTTTTTCCAATTATATTATGGACGGTTACCTTTTTGGGTGAAAAACCAGAATACCCACTAATTAATTACATTTGCCCGAAATACCTACAGGCGGGAAGTTCCGCCCTTTTTACCCACGGTATACGCATCTTGAAGATGCGTATACTGTCTACGCATGTTTAGGTGGCGTGAACTTTTGTAAATTAGCAATCTGCAATCGTGAGTAGTACCTTGAACACGCATGTTCAACATGCGTGGTTGACGACACGCATGTTCAACATGCGTATTGAGGGTACTATTCATCGTCGTCCCAGCCACCGTCGCATGCGTATTTTTCGACCAAATTTCGACTAACTCGTTTAGTCCTTTTCCGGCATCCAGCACTTGCATACTATATACCAAACTAATCCCCTTCGCTCCCTCTATACGCCTGTACCACTCATTTTTCTATTGTTTTGCCAGATTTAAAACACCCAAATCGAACCTCTTTTTTCGATTTGATTTTCCGGTAAGCTCATAAACATCCCTGCGGAGCCGCAACTGAACAAAAGAATGAGGGAAGAGGAAGAGCAAGGCCTGGGCTTCATTTTGATGCCATCAGGAGGCGTGGAGGTAGCCGGAGGGTGGAGAATGGAACGAGACGATCGGAGTGGCGATTTTGGGGGAGAGAGACGATCGGAGCTGCAATTGCAAGAATGACGTCATATGACGTCATCACGCATTCCTGTCATGCGTGACTCGCAATACGCAACATTGACATGCGTATCTCATATTACGCATCTGAGGGATGCGTAACTCGTGGGTAAAAAGGGCGGACTCTCCCGCATATGGGCATTTCAGGCAGCTTCCTTAGAAAAGTAGTGTAGTTTGGTCATTTTCTCTACCTTTTTCAGCCAAAACACGTTACTTTTTTTATTTTCTCTGAAAACCTCTCTTTTTCCAATTATATCACAAACATACTAATCTTTATGCATTATAATCTTTATACTATACCTATGACCAATAAGATGTGGTCATCCGTCAACAAACATACTAATCTTTATGCATTATAATTGTCCCATATTAATAATGCTCGATTATGGATATTTAGGAATATAAACACTATTCATATAATCTCATTTTTAACTCACATACTTAAAGATATAGAATACATGTTCTATATTCCAAGGACATTTATTACTCTTATATTTATATCGCAGTAAATTAAGACATAATAAATTAATGTAGAATAATCAGTAGAACATGATCATTAAGTAACAAAATAGTCTTTCCTAGAATTACAACTACATTATCTCTAGGGCACTAACACTATCATCATGTGCACCCGTACAAAGCTCACAAACACTTGCCACCTGTTGAACTACATAGTTAGTCAATGAATCCACCTTCATAGTCAGAGCCTTTGACTGAGCTGCTATAGCTGTAGCTGTATCATCTTCCAGAATTCCTGCTACTTTGCCTTGTGGTAGTCTCTGGGTTGGATTCTGATTTTCATTAGTAGCCATCCTCTCAATAGCTTATAAGCTTCCTCATAGCTCTTTGCCCATAAAGCTCCACCTGATGCTGCATCTAACAATGGTCTAGATTGTGCTCCAAGCCCATTATAGAAACCATTGATCACCATCTAGTCGGGCATTCCATGATGAGGACACTTCCTAAGCATCTCCTTGTAGCGCTCCCAAGCTTCACATAGAGATTTTCCTGACTGCTGTGCAAATTGAGTAAGAGCATTCCTGATTACTGCTGTTTTTGCCATGGGGAAGAATTTAGTGAGAAATTTCTGAGTAAGATCCTCCCATGTCGTAATAGAATCGGCTGGTAAAGAGTGTAACTAGCCCTTAGCCTTATCCCTCAGAGAAAATGGGAAAAGTCTCAATTTCACAGCATCTTCCGACACACCATTGAACTTGAAAGTATCGCAGATCTCGATGAAGTTACGGATGTGCATATTAGGATCTTCCGTTGGAGCACCCCCAAACTGAACTGAATTCTGTACCATTTGAATCGTACCAGGCCTGATTTCAAAGGTATTAGCTGTAATGGCTGGTCTGACAATTCTAGATTGAATGTCATTGATCTTCGGCTGAGAATAGTCTTTTAAAGCCTTAGCTGCTGGTTCTCCCATAACTACTGTTGCTTCAAGTCCTTCTTCTGCCAGTTTACGAGATTGAGAACGTGTTCGCATACACGCTCAAGTACCTGAAACACACAGAACAAAGCAAACTAAGTAAGAAAATAATCCGAGTCAATGAACTTTAACGACCACTGATGACAAGCACATAAACTATAATAAACACCGAGTCCCCGCAGCGGAGCCAAAAACTTGTTCGCACTAAATCACGCAAGCGTATGCGGTCACAAGTAATATAAGATTAAGTAGAGTTCGTTCCCACAGAGACTGGTATATTTCAGATTATGCAACTTATGCAACAATTATGATTATTATTCACTGCTATGACAAGTATCGAAAGTGTGTTTTGATTAGCTAATTTAACTAACAAGCAAATTAACAATACTAAGAATTAATTAACTAATGTGATTTAACTGAATTACTTATGAGAAATAAAACATGGGATCCTAACTTTATTAAATACTTCGTTTAGAGTTGATGCTTTTAATCAATGTATGTGATGGTTATGACAACTGATCGGACTACACGAAATAACTACACGCTAACTTTCAGTATACGCATACCAAACTACTCAACATCCACAAAAGAGATACAAGCTGGGTAGACACCAACTATGTTTAGACCCTATAGGTCTATAAGATTTGAAAACATAACGGTTTAAGAACAATTCATCCATTGAGATCACATAGGGCAGCGTAAGATGGTTAAAATTACACTACTAATCATGCATGTCAAAACATACATAAACCTATGCTAGCATTGCAAGTTCTAAATCTCTATATCCACTGTCGCTTCCACAGAGATTAACAATACAACTTAGATATTAGCTACGCATCCAAGAAGAATAAGCACAACCATACGAGGAAATCAATAATTCATAACACACAAATCTTTAAAGCAATCAAACTACTAAACTCTGTAAATAAATCCGTTAGAATCCCATGACAACGATTAGTTCATAATCGAACGGCTTGTCATCATGGGATCTAATGATAACATGATAATAAACAAGATCTGAATAAAAACAATAGTGCTAGAGTAATAAGGTTTAGAAAACAAATCCAAAAATGAAGATCCAAAAGTATCGCCTAATTAGAAGAATAAAAAAGATGAAGTAGATCTAGATCTCCGTTGCTTGTCACGAGCGTTGAGAATCCTTTTCCAACTTGTCTCCCTTGATTCTCTGTAAAAAACGTGTCTCTTATGATGTCTACATGTTTTTATATAGCCCCAGGCGTCTTGGACAGCAAGAAAATACAAACAGAGTTGAAATCGAATTTCTGGACAACCCCGACCGGCGCGCCCGTGCCACTTTCAAGTGCGTCCGCGACCCCGTTGCTGGAACACTTTTCTACAAACAGATTTGTCTTCTTCCGAGCTTTCTAACGGCTGCTTACGGGCCTCAAACGGACTTATAGAACTCCAGATATGGCCAAAACAGTGGAGACTGCGCAACCTACCCGGAAAATCCGAATTTTAATCAAATTAGCCTCCAACTCTTGCTATTTAAACTCCAAGCCCTCCTTTATTATATTTCCTTGATACTTCTTTTCTTGACGTATCTCTGGCCTGCTTTTGGCCTCCTACTCCCGAGCTAAATTCCACCATAATTATGTCATTAAACCCTACCAATGCCTCCAGCTATTAGTTCTGCAAAACTCAATGCAAACACATCAAAAACACCACATACTTAAGGTCAAGTTAATCAATTTAAACCGATACGAATCGTTCTAAGTGGATATGAAATACACTTATCAGTTGTTTCTATTTTTTAAAAAATACTTATCGACGATCCAACCACACGTATGTCAATATATATCTAATTTATTGATATTCCCAAGATTTTAAAAAATAATAAATTAATTTGGATGGTAAAAGTGGTAGTAAACTATCGATTTGACCCATACTGCTAACCAGTGCTTTATCCCGTATTGTTGTTTTTATTTTTTAAAAAAATACTTATCGACGGTCCAACCGCACGTATGTCAATATATATCTAATTTAGTGATATTCCCAAGATTTTAAAAAATAATAAATTAATTTGGATGGTAAAAGTGGTAGTCAACTATCGATTTGACCCGTACTGCTAACTAGTGCTTTGTCCCGGATTGTTGTTTCTATTTTTAAAAAATACTTATCGACGGTCCAACCGCACTTATGTCAATGTAAATCTAATTTAGTGATATTCCCTAGATTTTAAAGAATAGTAAATTAATTTGGATGGTAAAAGTGGTAGTCAACTATCAGTTTGACCCGTAGTGCTAACTTGTGCTTTGTCCCGGAATGTTGTTTCTATTTTTGAAAAATACTTTTCGACGATTCATAGCTTTGCGAATATTGTAGCTCATAGCTTAGTGAGGGCGACATATTCTATGTCAGGTCTTACGGAGTGGAATGTTTCTGCTCCGGATTTTATCATCTGTATGCTTGATTCTGAGAAATTTTAATGCAAGTACGATTTTATCAAAAAAGGTAAACTTCATCACAAAATTAGTTAGTACGACTACTTGATTGTGTATGAATTTTAAATTAAATTTTGAATTTTTTTTCCTAATTTTATTTAATTTATCAAGTAATTCTACAAACTACTTAAAAATGAGGAAAAAATCAAATTATTAAAAAATTAGGTAAGATTCATCACAAAAATAGTTACCATGATTACTTGGATGTGTATAAATTTTAAATTAAATTTGGAATTTTTTTCTATTTTTAATTAATATTTTGATCTTTATTCCTATTTTTATTCAATTTTTTAAAATTGACACCAGCTATGTTTCATTGTGGGCACCCGCAATGAAACATTGTGGGTACCCGCAATGAAACATTGCGAGCAGGGGGATGTACGCAGGGGGATCTGGACCAATTTCCATTATATATACATGCAATATTATTCGATGTTTCTAGCAAAAGTCGAAAAATATATAATACTATTTATTTATTTTTAAAAATTATTGATTTACATATCTTAATTCAACTTTCAAGTATATTCAATTATACGTGACAACTTTTTAATCTAAATCTTTTATTTCGTCTCTTAAAGATTTTTTAAGTGGTTAAGATTTTTTTAGGTGGTTGAAAATGAACAGATTATTATAATTAATAAGTCTCATTTAATTTTTTTTATTACTGAATGGATTTTATTTCTTAATCATTTAAAAAAATAGATTTTAAATTAGTTGAGAAATAGATTTGTAGAATAATTTTTAAATTTTTTATTTAATGAAAAAATGATCAAAAATTATTTATTAGGTTTTTATTTTGTTTGACAAGAATCTTGACGGGATAGGGTGATGCACATATTATAAATGAGTATATTTTTAAAAAACCATTATTTAATAATGATCAATAGTTATTAGTTATTTACTAGTCATTACCTTACTTTATGTAAAAAAATATAGTTAATTACAATTCACTAACATACTAATTACTAAACATGTGTATCTAGGAGATATGAAGGTTCAACATATGTAGATATACAGTATATTTAATACCTATTTTCTAGAATAAATAATAGGGATATTTTCAAAAATATATATGTTTTTAACTTTCTTTTACGTTTTTACTATCATTGACTTCATCTTTCAATTCTATAATCTTTACTTTTACAAATATACTACCAACTTTGTTTTTAACTTTTTATTTTTTTAAAAATACGGTTTGCAACCTTTGCAACCTCATTCGTAAATTCAGGGCGGCGCCAGCCGTGTGAGTTGAAAATGAGGTTGCAAAAGTTGCAACTGAAAACTAAAAGTTGCAAAAGTTGCAACTGAAAACTGGAAGTTGCAAAAATTGCTACTTCGATGCTATATATGGGAGCAGACGAATTTTCGATTGCAAGTTCCAGTTTTCAGTTGTCATTTTCGACCAATTTTTTGAAATATATATATATATATATTTCAAAAAACTGGTTGAAAATGACAACTGTAAGTTGCAACTTCCATTTTTCAGTTTTCGGTTGCATATATGGTTGCATATGAGGTTGCATTCGATGCTATATAGGGGAGTAGACGAATTTTCGATTGCAAGTTCCATTTTTCAGTTTTCGGTTGCATATAAGGTTGCATATGAGGTTGCTATGCAACCTCATATGCAACTCCGATGCTATATAGGGGAGAAGACGAATTTTCGATTGCAAGTTCCAGTTTTCAGTTGCAACTTTTGCAACTTCCAGTTTTCAGTTGCAACTTTTGCAACCTCATTTGCAACTTCCACTTTTCAGTTGCAACTTTTGCAACTTCCAGTTTTCGGTTGCAACTTTTGCAACTTCCAATTTTCAATTGCAACTTTTGCAACCTCATTTGCAACTTCCAGTTTTCAGTTGCAACTTTTGCAACTTCCAGTTTTCAGTTGCAACTTTTGCAACCTCATTTTCAACTCACACGGCTGGCGCCGCCTTGAATTTACAAATGAGGTTGCAAAGGTTGCAAACCGTATTTTTCAAAAAAGAATTTTAAAGAAAGGTATTGTAACGCCCCCAAATCCGGGTCAGGATATTTGGTCGTTACCTGAGAATCCTCAAAATAACATCACCACTTTAATAAAACATTATTCCGTGTAATTGTCAAAAATTGAAATATAATCTCTGTGACCCAAACAATCCAAGATCTTTTAGGTTATAGTGCTAAAAACAAGAATCCAATTTCCATTAAATAAAACTTTCTTCTTTACAACGTTCTCTTTGATCAAATCTTAAACCACTGGTATAACTTCGACAAGAAGTATACCGGGCCAACTAATCTATTACATAATAATAATTATTAGTATCCAACTATATAAAATAGATCTTACACGAAATCCGGACATCCTGAGTCGAGTCATCTTCAAAAATAGCGTCTTGTTTCGTCGCTTTCCGAACTGTGCGGATAAGTCTCCAAACTACCTTACTGAAAAGTTAGATTTCGAAACAAACAAGTATGAGCGGAAGAAATGCTCAGCAAGTGGTTACTAGAGTTTATCAAAATATCCCATCATACCCATGGGGTTTTCAAAATCCAACAGATACTTAATATCATTAAGGAAATATTTGTATCCATGTAACCTCAAAAGGGAAAGTATAACGATTAAAATAATCATAAAATGAACATGTAAGCTCATAAAGGTTTAAAGAATATAATTAAACAGAATAATTACCCTTAAATCTTGAAATGAATATTCACAATAATATTCATTTAATTCAATAAATAATAGATGATTACAAATAAAACTCTAAATAAATATTTGAAATGATATTCTCTTCACAAATATAATCATCGAATAATATTTAATCGATGAAACAGTTATCAGAAAATAATCTTAAATAACAACTGATACCATTCCTGGTTCGTACCTCGTGGGTAAGTAACCGCTGATGAATAATTAAATCTTCAATAATGCACTTTAATGAAATAATCTTCAAATAATATTTCTTTGATGAGATCATACTTAAATAACAATCCTCAGAATACATAGTACTCTGCCGTTGGAATCCCTCCGGGTTTCCACGACTATCTATATATCTCAAAATATTGACTCCCCGTCTAGAGTCAGAAACAAAGTATGCTCTTATTTCTAGAGCTACAAGATACACCGGTTTATAATAGCTTGTCTCAAAACTTGTATACAAATCAGAAGGCAACTCTATTTATCACAATATAAGCAATTACCGCAAAACTGTATAACTCTATACACAGCAAAAGAAGCAATACAGAACCAATACTATAAAATGTAGGTTTAAGGCACTTGCAATAAAATTTGGAGAATAATAAAATCATAAAGATAATAGTTGCACAAAATATTTCACTTGAACAATAAGTGAAGGAATATAGTCACTTGCCTGGTACTCGAGATACGATAGGGCTCGCTACGATGTCGGTCCATCTAGACAAAGTCAAATAAAAGCATACCGTTAAACCCCTGGACAACCATTCTTAACTCACAGTGTAAACATGCAACAACACAACCAAAGCATTACTTGCTCGCTTTAGCGTCATACTAAGTCCATGTTGGTTGTCAAATACTTACGTTATAAGTTTGGTTCAAAATTCATCCGCAATTCCAACTTATACTTAGCCATTTAGAACGTTGGTTTCTAAGTCTCGTTTTCAGTGATTTTCACTTGCGCGACCTTGACTTAAACTTTTCTATAAAATCAACCGATTACTCTTTTGAGGTTCTTCCTTCGAACACACACACCTTATGATATCTAGTATTTAATAAACTCAATTCACCACCAAAACTATTTCATTAAGGGGTTCAATTAAAGTCATGAACTTAGCACTTACGTGATCGAGCCACTTTTACGAATTTGGCCATTTCTCCTAAACCGTAAATCAGTTTCACATGAACTTTATATCAAAACGAAGCTTATGACGTGAACTATCTTAGCATGGCAGTGGTTCGACATTTACAGAGGTTATATGTCTCGGGTGGGGACTCTTTTCATGCCTTAACAAAATTTCGTCATTACGACGGCTATAAATCGAATAATCCAAAATTCCAATTACTCCAGTTATCATAACATCCACTCCAAACAACCCACACATCAAATTTAAAATTCCACAAAGGGTATCCACTGCCTATGCTACTAGGATACCATTTGTGACAATCAATCAAGCCCAATCATAGATCTAAGGTCCTAAACATGCATCAAAGCTTTATAACTCATTAAACCACTAAAACTCAAGGTAAAAGCAAGGGTTTCCAAAAGATGGTTACCTTCCTTGATGTTCTTATAACCACAATCAAGCTTGGTTAACCTTGGTATGGCCTTGGATGGTCCTTGGGAGGCTTTAGATGGATGATCTAAACATGGGAATTCAAGAACACTTCCTGACTAGTAGAACACGCAACAATGATTGGCCAACACGAAGCCCTTCTGCTCGTTTTCTGCTCGAGGCTCCTGAACGAAAGTTGTAGAGAATCTCACAAGGTTTCCAGAAAGCTAAAGATCGCCCAATTTCATTGAGAATTGAGTGAGATATGGCTGTTTAAAAATTGGGGCAGAAACTGCCAAGAACAGGGCAGCTTGGTTTCTTCAACTTGGGGGAAGGATTTGGCTAGGTTACACTCCTTTGTTTGCCACCAAACGTTAGGCGTGTGTTCTACATATTATGGGAGAGCTATGGTTAAAATTTGGTGATTTTATCATGGATAGAAATGGAGATATGAATTTTCTTCTTGAGATTGGTTCTGTTGGGCAGTTTTTGGAGAGATGAGAGAATGGAGTTTCTTTGCCTTGTCTTTGATCTAATCTCTTGAATTATTGATGTTTAGGATAATATCTAGATATTATCAGATGTGTGTGGCTGTGTTTATCACATTGGGGCTTGTGCAAAGAGTATTGGAGAAGCTTGATAGATATTTTTGTGCAAAGAGTATTGGAGAAGCTTGGTTGATATTTTGGTTAATTACAAGATGAACACATGACTTGTTTTTGGTTTACGATTTAATCCTTTTGTTTTTTTTTTCGTTGAATCCACTTGATATGATCCTCTTGATGATCATGCACGGTATCTAATCTTGATATGTGTTCAATCCATAATTCATAGTTCGTTCGCTTAATCTCGTTGCAAAGTTCAGCGGTTTCTAGAACACTTGTTTCACTGACTCAGTGGTTTTCGTCCTAAATTCTCAAATCAATTATAATAAAATTCCAAAATATTAAATCCTCAATTTCACATATTTAATATCTCATTTCTTGATAATACTGATATATAATTCACCGCTCTGTCAAATATTATGCCAGAATTAAAATTGGAATTTCTGAATTCCGATCGTCTTTACATACACTTATTCGCATCTTAGCTTGCTAATATAACTTCAAAACATCCGTATCTCGTTCCGTACATAGGGTAATGTGAAAAATTTCTCGAGTCTCGAAATCACTATTCCTCCCTGCAATTCAGTATTCATTCTTAAAAAAAAATCCAAGTACAAAAATTCGGGTTATTACAGGTATTTTTATAAATAGTTTTAAAAGTGGTAGTATTTTTTAAAAAATAATTTGATAAAAAGCCCTAAATAATATCATTCGTTTTAATTTTTAAAATAAAATATTTACTATACATGAATATTTGATACATATATGATATCTTGAAACGTTCTTTCCTAAAATATAGAATATTTCGAGTCAGAGAGAGAACTAAAATATAATCTCAATAATATTATTTCATCACATAATTTTTGGTTTAGGTGTTTTTAGTTTCATTTTAGAAGGAATGTAGTTCTAAATATAGTACTTTGAGTCATATTCTGTTCGGATAATATTTTTATTAGATTTGATCGGTTTTGGATCATCATCGGATCAAGTATTTCGGATTATTATTGGTTAGATATTTGGTTCAGGTAATTTTCGGAACGGATGAGATCGGTTTTCAGACAATAATCGGATTTGACTATATCGGATCGGATTTCGGTTTGATCGGATTGTTTCGGATTCGATTAAATTTCGGTTAATCTAATTCGGAAATAAAATCGGATCTCGGTAATTTCGAATCGGTTCTTCAGATCTAGACCCAATTTGCCAGGTCTAATACATTATCAAAATTTGAGATTATTGCCTATTATTCTTTTCATGTTGCTAATTGTCAAAGAAACTATTAAACATTCTATTTATTTTGTAACATCTTTTGTTACAGACTTATGATTGATAGTAAACTTTTATTTGAACAATGTGTAAAGTATATATACTATGTTCATAGTATGTTAGACATTCAATTTAACAATAGGACTGATAAAAAAATTTTGAATCATAAAACAGAATATGCACCATGCAGCAGATAAAAACATCCACAATAAGAACATTCAACTTGCTTCATTGAAACGTACACCAACATAAAAACATACACCAAAACTTCACAAACATTCAATTTACTTAATATTTTTTTAATAAATCCTAATTAAAATAGAGTTGCATAAATATGATGAAGAACATAAGTTTATAGTCTACAACGGACATTTTACTCAATAGTTGGAAAGAAATTGATTATATATATAGTATTGTATTTTTTCTTAAAGCAATTATTATATTTGATAGTATATGTATGTAGTAATACTATATAGATGATATTGTGATTTTTGGAAGTTGATTGATAATTCTTCTCCTCCAAGTGAAGAGCTATTGAAATAGCATCAAAAAAAAATTTCAATGTGTTCATTTGGACTAACATAAAATGTACTTAACATACAACAAACTACAACACACGGAAGTAAATTGTGTGAACAATATGAAATCTTTATATTGGAACAAAATATGAAATTTATTTGAACTTTTTATCACTTCACATATCTTGTAAGTAAGTTCATAAGTTCTTATATGAATGCTTCATATATGTTACTAACATGTAGTTGTGAACATTGAAACTTCAGGCCCATCCATGTTACTTGAGTGTACAAAGATTAAGCAGAAGATTTATGGACTAAACAACTGTCAAATTCTTGAATATTTCTTAAACGATATATAACTCAAAAATAACTATTTTCTTTTTCTGGTAAGTAGTTGATAACTTCAGTTCGCTTTTTAAAATGTGTATATCCTTCTTTTAGTGCATTTGATAATTTTAAATTTCTGTTTTCTTACTTGAATTATTTTAATAATTGTTTCTTATTTTAATAATATTCACTTTATTAGGCATGAAAGAGTTTATACGAAAACTACACGATGAAAACACACTGTGCCCCCATGTAAAAGTACAGTTACACCTTCATAAATGAATATGCTAGGTATCGAAAAATTTTATTCATTAATTAAAATTATTCATTTATCGTGATAAAAAATACAGTGTCTCTAGGAAAAAATTATTCATTGATGAAATTGTTCGTTTATCGAATATTCATTTATCAAGATTCTACTGTGAAAACTGCAACAAGAGAATCAGTAACTCAAGTTAAACACTTTCGATTGAGTTAATGTACCTTTCTTGTCAAAAGAAAATATGACTAGTACAAGATTCCACATAATTGACCAATGAAAAATAAACAACGGTAAATCCAAGCATAACTGAGAGGAACATATCAATTTTAAACAAAGCCAACAAAATCTTAAAATCTCTAAAAAAATGGTTGATGCAAAGAACACAAGTAATCAAAATTGGACTTGAATAGGAGTCATCAAATCAAAGTAGACATCACCAACAAAGATTAGTCTACCAAAACAGTGAACATAGTTGAAAGTTCAAAAATCTCTTTGTGTAGCTAATATATGTAGAGATTAAACTTGCTAAGAACACAATAACAACAGATATGGCATATTTAGTTGACTCATCATGTGCCAAATTTTTAAGGTTAGTGGTGGTAGATCTGCTGTTATTGGCTTTAAGTGTTGATTCAAGTTCAATCCAAGACAGTTTTCGCAAATGTCTTTCTCTTAATTCTGGATACTCTATACCATTCGAGACGACTTTATACACCCCTAACACCTCTTCATTCACATCAGTTCTTCAATCTACTGCACAAAACCTCCGATTCTTAACACCTGCACCCAAGCCTCAGCTTATTTTCACTCCACTGCAAGAATCCCACATCCAAGCTGCTGTTATTTGCTCGAAACAGCTTGGTATCCAGCTTAGAATCCGGAGTGGTGGTCACGACTATGAAGGCCTCTCGTTTGCATCAGAATTCAGACAACCATTCTTTGTACTTGATCTTTCTAAATTCCGGACCATAAGTGTAAATATACATAGACTTATACTGGAAAGAACTAATTAGCAAAGCAACACTTATACTGGAAAGAACCTTCATAGACTACTAAACTATAGTTGTATACCAGAAACAATACGACCGGCCAACATGAAGCTTAGACGACACAAAACATGGCATAAATCAATAAAAATGGCAGAAATCAATAAACCAAAACATGGCAGAATTCAGTAAACCAAATCAATTAACATAGGCAAACAAAATGCATACTTCTACCATTAATCAATCAAACTGCAATTAAATCCCCCATAATCAAAATATTTTAAAACAGATTTAGAAAAGATGCATGCATCATCTTTTCCGTTAGATCACAAAGTTTCCAAGATCAACAAAATCAATAAAATTTAGTCATTAGCAAAATAAAATCATAAATAGAGGTCTAAATTCATTTGTTGTGACGAAAGCTGTTTTACACCTCAACGGCAAGATCCTTCACTTCCTGCAAGTCTTCCACCAGCATATCGTGATTGGCTTTGAACTGTTCGGAGAAGGTTTCGAAAGTCATCATCATATCCTCAATTTTTTCGGCTAGCGCACGCATGTTGATCTGCAAGTTTGTGAGGGCTCCATAGTTTCTGAATCTCTCTTGATTTTGTTTTCCCAGGATGAATCGCTACTGCTGCTTGATCCGCCATACTGGACCTTTCTCCTTTTTTCCAAGTCAAAACATAAAGAATAATAAGAATTTAAGCTATTGTAGTTTGCATACAAGAACGGAACTGTCAAAAAATAAAGAAGGAAACTAACACAAGCATCAGATCGCTGTTTGACATGATGAGCAGGTGCTATTTTTGACATGTTGACTGCTGCATTCTGCAAACAAATCCCACGACCATGCTCCCAATTGAGCACTTGTATTTGTTCTTGCACCAGCATGCAGCAAACAAACAACCAAGACCTCAAGAATTGACACATCAAAATTTCCTCCAAGATAAAAAATTGGGATATTACCAAAGATGTTGCAGTAGGTTCATTCATAATTCGAAGAACATCCAAGAGAGCATGAACCTTATCATTCTCAATCACGATCCTAATCACGGTGTGCAAAACCTGATTTGCTTCACCTAATTGACCACTACTTTCAATGTTAACAATATTTTGAACTATTACCATTTATTGGAAAAACCTCACAGCAATTTCCACATTATGAGGCCTCTTGACGCTTAATGAAAATTTTATATTACCAAGCCCTTGTTCCTAGATCAAGAAGTAGTGGTTCTGAAGTAATTGAGATACATGTTTTCTCATCAAAGTTCCATCGCTTTTCTGTTTTAACATACTCAACTTGCTTTAGAATATACATACTAGCATAACATAATGTTAGGTTAGGGGACTTACACAATCCGAGATTCACAAACACCAATACAGAGCACTTACACAACCAATCGATTAGTTGACAAGATCCACTAAAGCACGGTCAAACACTATTCAAGTATTACTTCTACTTCTATCAACAATAAGTAAAAGCAAAACAAGAAAACACCAATATTTGACGTGGAAACACCCACGTCCCAACTCGTATTATTAATCAAAACAGTTATCAATAATACATCAAAACAATAACACCTTAATGGTGTCCCAAACCCCGATACTTGAGCCAACAATGCTCAAGCATCTCCCAAACAATACTTAAGACTACATCTCTTAAGCTTTCACCACAACAAACAAATACAATATGACTATGTATATATAGCCACCCAAAAACTTAGCCATCAAGACTTACCATACTTGTTCTACAAGTCTTACCATACCTGTTATACAAGCCTTCCAATTCTTGGCACCTAATTACCCAACTTATTTATCAAGACATACCATATATAATAATTGTCTACACATACAATTATTATCTTACCATATATATCTTAGACCACCCAAGCCCATACAATCACATTGGGTTGAAACCCAACAATCCTCCCCTTCAACCCAATACCCATATTGGATTGAACAGTACCCATCAAGCCATCGATGTCCATTCGTCAATGCCTCACCTTGAAAAAGAACCTCCTTGCTCTTCCAAATACTGAGTGTCGCTAAAACCCGTTCAATGAACTCCAAACCATCATAACAATGTATCAATCTCAAAATCACGTGCATCAACCACCACGAGTGCTCTTCCATCAATTGAATCACCCGATACTTGCTTTCACAATCCTTTGGTCTCTTGAAGAAAATTCGTAGTATCATCCAAACAGGTCACCTGGTTGATCAAGCCATTGAAACAACTACGATAACCTCTTACATCTTCTTCCATCTCGAGTCCGAACACATGATTGATCCACGGTGCAAGTCAACCTTCAAACCACATGTAACTTTGCCTCTACCCGCTTTAGCAGCAATCTCCTTGTCAGCAAATCCTTCATTGTACTCTGTCATACCAATTGAACCTCGAACTTTCCCACAACCTCATCCATCACGAACCCGAACCTTGGCTCTGATACCACTTGTTAGGTTAGGGGACTTACACAATCCGAGATTCATAAACACCAATACAGAGCACTTACACAACCAATCGATTAGTTGACAAGATCCACTAAAGCGCGGTCAAACACTATTCAAGTATTACTTCTACTTCTATCAACAATAAGTAAAAGAAAAACAAGAACACACCAATATTTGACGTGGAAACACCCACGTCCCAACTCGTATTATTAATCAAAACAGTTATCAATAATACATCAAAACAATAACACCTTAACGGTGTCCCAAACCCCGATACTTGAGACAACAATGCTCAAGCATCCCTCAAACAATACTTAAGACTACATCTCTCAAGCTTTCACCACATCAAATAAATACAATATGACTATGTATATATAGCCACCCAAAACTTAGCCACCAAGACTTACCATACTTGTTTTACAAGTCTTACTATACTTGTTATACAAGCCTTCCAATTCTTGGCACCTAATTACCCAACTTAGTGATCAAGACATACCATATATAACAATTGTCTACACATACAATTATTATCTTACCATATATATCTTAGACCACCCAAGCCCATACAATCACATCGGGTTAAAGCCCAACACATAAAACCAATTATGTTCTTCTATACTTGATGTATATATGAACAGAACAATCACCAATACCACATTTTGTTTGTCTAGTCCTGAATCTCCACTATCAGTACTCCACATTTTTTCTCCAAATTTTGAATCTCCAACTTCTTCACAAACCAAAATCAACGGGCCAAAATTTAACGGACTCCTCAAACTAGCTACTGCTTTCTTCTTTAAGAATTCGTCAATAACAATTCCTTGAATAACAAGACCAAATATATAAATAAACAATACATAGCCAGACTTAAACTACGAACCAAAATCTGCATTGAATGTTCATGACTGGAAATTTAATAGTAATTAAAAACCATTTTCAGATATGCGACAAAACGTTTTAACAAGACCCATGGATGCTTTTATTTTAAAACTCTCAAAACAGATGGTGATACAATTCCCAGAAAACATAACATGGTGCTACTAACTGTGTAAATGAGAAAATCTGGGGAACAAATGCTACCGATACATCTTAGTTCTCAAGAATTATTACCAGAGCTAAATTATTATATATAAATATAAATAACTGTCTTGTTGCATGTATGAGCAACCAATCTCCAAGACAAATAGTATGGAAGACCACACTGCAGAGTGCAGACTGTATAATCAGTTCTGCTAAAAAAATTAGTTCTCGTGCATAATCAGTTCTATTAAAAACAACTCATCCAATTGCACAAAGAAATAATAACAATAAAGCCAACAACTCTCACTTAGTACATATATTGTTGATTCATGAAACTAACTATCGTTCATTTAAATAAAGACCATGTACTACCATGAGAATCTATAGGATTTATAGTTGAACTTCTATGATTTAACTCGAAAAATGACAACCTTTTCTTAACCAACTCAAAACCACAAATGTCACCTATAGCCAAACTATTATCTCTAGAAAAATCATTCAAATCAGCACTGAAATCTGAATTTTCATATGAGAAAGAACAAAACTGAAGAGGTCTTTGATTTACTTCACATACAGTGTGATCCTGTGGACTTACATTGTGGCGCCCTCAAATCCGGGGTGAGATTTGGGCCCACTACAATACTAGTTTAAAATAACCTCTGTGTGTGTATATATATATATATATATATATATATATATATATATATATTTGAAAACAACCCCGAAATATACCAGGATCACAACAGGTTACAGTATGAAATAGAAACTATTCCAAAAGATAAGTTATTACAATTTACTAATATCGTTGGGTTGACCCGATAAGGGACCCACACCAACGACCAAATATCTAAGTTATTACCTCTAATACAATTTTAAACCATTACAATATTACACTGCTCAAAAGCCTATCCAACAACTATAACAAAACCTCAGAGGGAATCTGAATCTCGACTGTCTGCTAGAATCCTAGAAACCCTATGATCATAGTCTTAGGCGATGTCATCTTCTGATTTCACTGAAAGGTTAGATATAACACAAGGGTGAGCAACAAATTTGCTCAGCAAGTAAATATGTGTCAACTATAAAACAATGATAAAATAAATCAATAACGATACTCAGAACTCAGGGTCAAATGATAACATTCATTGTCAACTGGATATATCAATTGGATAAATGATACCACAAATCATTAATGATACTCGGGACTCAAGGTCAAATGATAACAATTGTTGTCAATTGGATAATCAATCTAGAGATTAGAATTGGATTTCATTTTCGACGCTATGAGTTAAAGTGGATGATCAGTCACACTAAAACTCCAGATATACTCTCTTGGTATATCCAAATACTCAACTGGATCCATGGCCCATTTTGGCCTAACATAATACTTATGTACTGACTGGCGTCTTCAGTCCTGAAAACATTTTTAATTTTATAAAACTTCCAATTCTATTTGTTTAATACGCAGGCCAGGGGTCGGGACAATCGACTACCCTGTTTAAATAGAGTCAAGGTATAACTCAATAATTCAGACAAAAGATCAGGTATCTAGCATTTATTCATTTTCAATGAAGAGTAATATTTCAGGTTCAGCGTACATAGAATCAAGTGACTATGATCAAGTAATTATGATTCAGCATTAATGAATTGATTTGATAACAAAGGGGAATGTAAATCAACACAACATGATGTATCTACAGAAGTAGGGTCGTACAATCAAGTACAAAGGAAACATCATCCGATATAAGTTGAATTGATAACAAGGAAGAAGGTAAATCAACACAACATGATGTATCTACGAAGGTAGGGTTATATAATCAAGTACAAATGAAACAATATTCGATATATCTGAAGAACAGGTTAAGGTTACTTGCCTTAATCGAGAACTAACTGGCTATTCCGCTTTGCCTTTGCCCTTGTCACTGGGACCTACTTCCTTCGAATCTACACATAAAAATATACTACTTCAGTACTCTATTTAATACTCGACGTACTACTATACTAATTATACCCATTCGTTAATCCCTTAATAATATACAAAAACGTATCAAGGTAAAAGTAACAATACACCAGTACATAACCATTTTGAACCTTACTAAACAACAATTAACAATTAGTCAATTTAGGTTCAAATACAATCCAATTACCACATTTATATAATTAACTCGCAATTCCAATAATTAAGATTTTAGAAAAAATTTGACGGGATCGTTTTATTTAACGAACTACCCGTCGGATTACAACCGACCCAAACAATCCAATTCCTGATATAAATACAATCCCAACCAATATTACAAATTATAACGGGTTCAATTAAACGGCCATACAATACTCAGAAATTTAAATACGAAACAATTAATATAATTTATAAAATTCATCTCGGCTCAGGTATACATCATCGCCTTAATTACCCCCGACTCAAATTAAATCACCGTCGAGGGGGCAAAATCCCGAGGGTACCCCAATTTAGGGTTTCCAGCTCGAGACTCTACACTTACTAATTATTATACGAGAATTCACAATTTATTCCTCAGAAATTATCATCCAAGACATTTGTTTATAATCATAAAAATTGCGAATTAAACCCACAAAGCAGGGTTCGAAGCATCACAGTAACTTGGCCACAACAATACAATAATCAAGATAATAATCAGCAGAAACCACACTTTTGGCACCACACAAAAGCGCAGAGTCTAAACCCACAATCAGTCGTATACACAGCAAACAACAACATACGAACCACAGTACGACGACAAGTCCGAATTCAGACTTAAACGATGCAGGGGACCATAATCATAGAGAACTTACACCCACGCTCAATGAACAAACAAACACACACACACACACACACACACACACACACACTCGTTAAACGCACACACACATCTCATACCCGACACACACAGGGTTCTTTACACCAACACGCAGCAACAGTAGCAAGAACAGGGGAAAGGGAGATAGAGATCATACACCAAACCATGACACCAATTACACACACATATCAATTTAACAACACACGCACACTGCAGCTCGCACATACACCACGCACACGAACTCGAACAACACACACAACCATGCTTTCTTTACACACAAACCCAGCAATACCCGCTAGCAAGAACAGGGGAAGAGGGAGAACTATCGGAGAGATTGAGGGTTTGAAGGTGAAGGAACGAACCTTCGAGATATTTTGAGAGAAACTGAGTCGAGAGATTGATGAGTGTCTGATGTTAACGTCGGTTTTGTTTAGAAGTAAAACTAATTAGGGTTTTAAAGGAGTAATTGAATTGGGGGAAAAACAGAAAATTAGATTTTAGGATTTTACTTTACTAAAATTATATAAAAAAATAAATAAATTAATCTTAAAATCACAATCAAATACAAAAATGGATGGGATATTAAATTTTAAAATTTTAAAATGAAGAATGTAAAATTACGATCACTCCCATATTTTTAAAATATTTTTCGGACCAAGAACGAATTAAATATCGATTTTACAAGATTAAATCAATAAAATACAAATCACTTAATAAAATCATTTTAAAATCCTTAAAAATCAAAATAAATCCACCTACTATTTTTAAAACTCAAATAAACTAATAACGTCAATAATACAAAAAAATTTCATAATTTTTACTGATCCCAAAGATTTTACACAATTCTCGGAAGATAATTATAATACAAATAAATGGAATTAAATCTCCAAAAATACAATTAAAAATACCCGGGCATACACGACACATATAAATCGTCACATAAATCCATAAAAAAATGATATCACACATATTTTACCTCCTCAAAATATTCACGTCATATAATACACAATTAAAAAGAATAGCCATATAATATAATATAAAAATACTAAAATTTCTGAGACGTTATATGCATAGTACAAGTGACGAAGGGAAGGCAGGTTGGAATGCTACAACCAATTAAATGTATGACAAATATGAGGTTTTCCGCTGTTCTTTTCAATTTTTGTTCGGAAATTTTACATCGTGTAATGTCGAATATGTCATCAATTCTTCATAACATTTTCCTTGTTCTCTATATATTAATATAAATGCCGCCGTTGTTCGCTAGGCTTTACGTACTGAACTAATCGAAACCTCGAAACCTTCTATGTCATGAGTGCGTTAATAATTGGAAAGTTTACCATCATAGTTATGTTCTTGAGATGGGCTGTAAAAGAAAAAAAATGTGGTGTTAAATTTAGGAATCATTGATAATGATTTAATCCTTATTGTAATTAAATTAGCAGAATTACTTAGCAAAAGAAGGAAAGGGACAGGAAAGATGATTCACAGAGAGAGCGATACCAATCAGATTACAAGTCCTAAATAGTCATAAAAGCTTCGGTCCGAGTCCCTAGAGATGCATTTTTATGTAGGTATTAGTATTAGATTATAATGCATGTTAAATTGAAGTTTGGCCTATGCAAAAATGTGTTTTCTTTTTTCTCCCCCCCCCATAAAAAAACTCTAAATACAATTTATCATATGACGGTTATCACCAATTTTGTTGGTCAATGATAAGCCCCATTTTATTTTTATTTCTTCATTTCTTTTATATTTAATAAGTTTGTCTTTTTTTAAAAAAAAATTTCTACCCATCAATTGAGTTTTCACTACCATCAAATGGATTTTGTTCTCAGGGGTTTTGGCGTGTTCTAATGTCGTTGATCGGAGATCTACATGATTTTTATAAAGATTGTTCATCAGAATTACATGTGATTGCGTAAGATTTTCGAATCTATTCTAACAAGTGTTCCACAATGCAAGACTGATCAATAGGGATAGTTTTTAGGAAGGAAATTGTGATTTAGCTAATAGGTGTTCGTTAAATGTTGATTATTTATGTGTCATACGAACTTTTTCTAATGAATTATTTTACCTATATAACTTTTTTCCAACAAGTGTAATCAAAATAAAAAAAATATTGTGCTTATATTATCATGTTTATATTTTAACAATAATAATATTACTAGCGTAAATACCCGTGCAAGACACGGGCAGTGAACTAATTTCTCGTCCAAAATTATATATATTGAAATAATTTTATAATTAAAAATATGATAAACGATAGGATTTCGATCTATCGAATATTTTCATAGTTATTTTTTAATATTGCATACCAATTGTTCGAACCAAATATTTTATAATTTAATTAGATTTCAAAAATTTTGGATAAATATTCATATGATAATAATCACATAAATACTTATGATTGTTTAATTATTAATTTAATTTTCAATTGCGTAAAATGAACTTATCAAATTGAACATTTGAGTATAATATAAATAATTATCTTAATAAAATTGTTCGTTTATAATAAAGGCGTATATAAACTCATCGATTTTGTTGTAAAAAATTGATCGTATATGTAAGACTATATTTTGAGACAAATTACAAAATCCGACTAAAAGTCGTCTTATGCTTGTCTCAATCATTTTTTCTAAACATATATATTTATACACCTTTAAATTTAAATGTTTAGTTTTAGTATAATATTTATTACACTATATAGAAGTTCGATAAAAAATTGGGTAAATTGAAATATTTTTTACATTATAATTTTGAACTATTTTTTAACTCAATTTTAAAATTTTCTAAATATTTCAATCGCTGTAAAATATGACAACCTTATTGACCCATGCATGTATATGAAATCTAAAATCAATTTTTTTTATTGTATCGTACATTGATCTAAATATATGTCATAACTCAACCATTATATATTATATTATTTGTTATATTGATCAATATATTATAGACAAAATGACAGTTTGTAACCCCTATGTATATGGGTTTTGTCAAATTGGTCCAAATTTACGTTTTTTAGCACTTTGCAACCCCTATCTTCAAGTCTCGCTTCATATTACAACTCCTATCTTCAAAAATTACAGTTTGTACCCCTTATGTATTGAGGTTTTTGACTCATTTTTGCTTGTAAAATAGGTTAATTAGACGGGAGGGGTTGTAATATGAAGCGAGATTTGAAGATAGGGGTTGCAAAGTGCTACAAAACGTAAAACTGAACCAATTTGACAAAACCCATGTAGATAGGGGTTACAAACTGTCATTTTGTCTATATTATATAAAAATTCATATGTACCATACTTTATAGTCGATTATAATCTAACTGATTATTTTAAATAATTATTTTACTTTTGTAATATAATGATTCAAAAATTTATTTTTTTATTTAATTTGAATGTTAATTATATTATTGTTTATACATAACATAGATTATATTTTTAGAGTTTTCATCTTTTTAACATAATTTCAATTAATATTTAAATATTTATGTTTTTTGACCAATCACATATTTAAATCGTTGAACGTTTAAATAGTTGGTCGACCAAAACCCTCTAATATGACTCACATATTTAAAACTTTATATAAGTAAAAGTTATGTGATGCAATTATTAATTATTTATGATTTGATAACTAAAATTTATGTATATCTTAAAACCGAATCTTATTTTTTTTATTTAAATAATTTAACATCTACATGGAGGCCTATGTAAATAAATCTTTTTCTTTTTGGACTCGGTTACATTACGTACAGTTTAATTTTTTTCTATATAAATCATTTAAAATGGCAAAAAAGAACTGTAGAGCATGCTTAGTCGATTAAAATATTTTTTATAATTTTATCAATCCAATATTTTAGAAATAATATGAACCAACATTTCATTTACTGAAAAAAATAGGATGAGACAAAAAGAAAAGAGAGGTGGTTCATCTTATAGGATTTTTTAATAAAACTTAAAATCAACTGTAGCACAATTGGTAAAGGCATGAATTTGAGACCTAAAGGTTGGTGGTTCGAATCCTAACACAAGCATAATTTTACTATTTTTACATAATTATTGAAGGATGGCATTTTGGTAATATTTTAAAAAACAGGGGTAAAATTGTAACTTCGCACCCATTAAATGACAAACTTTACCCTTGGATTGAAGTTTATAGATTTTCATACAAATTAGCCCACATATACAAATTTAGCCCAAACATAAAATAATAATGTGTAAACCAAATATTTGAGAAGTCCAAAGGCCCAATTTAAACATCTTAAAACCCTAATTTTCAACCTATAAAAAGAGATATCTTGAACGTACACACATATCATTTTTTTTATTTCTATGGCAAGCGGCGCCTTGCTACCAACCTCCATCGACATTTTTTTGTATACATTCACATCTAATAGTTAAATCACGTATTCAATGTTTCAAAGAAAATTTAGAGCACAACGAATTCAGGCGTGAATAGATTTGATATGATAAGTTTTTTACTATTGTCCATAATCCAGGAGATGTCCGACGATACTAAAATTGACGATGATAATGATTCCAAACAATATCGGTAAGTTTATATTTTTCACCACCTATGATATATTCATTTAATTAATTTTTTTCATTGTCTTATTTTATATTCTTATTATATATTCATATATTTAATTGGTTACGATAGAATATTACTTCGTCCATTAGTTAAACTGAAAATTTTGCATATATCTTTCATTTATATATTAATTTAGTAATATGTTGCTTATATAGTTATGAAAGGATCTACAACTTTTTTTCTTTTTCGGAGATTTTCTGTTTACCTTTTTTCATAGTTTCGTATGTTTTTAGTAATAGAATTCATTTTTCCAATTTTAGTAATGATGAAATTTACACAATATAATGATATCATCACTCACTTGCTTTGCATACATGTTGTTATTTAAATTTAACTAGCATGATAGCCCGTGCAAAGCACGGGCCATACAAATAATTCATAGAATTTTCTCGTGTCAGTCTACTTCACTTATTTTGATCTATTTAAGAAGTTATAGTTTCAAAATATTATTAGATTTTGAATCGTAAGAGTTATATTTTTAGTTGTGTTTGATCAATGTGAGAAGAATGAGTGACTGAAATCAGTAAGTAAGAGTTAATTGTAACTGTCAAGTATTACCACAATAATCTTGGTGTATTGAAATGCGTGAAAAAACAGTTGGCTTATTTATTTTGGGATGGAGGAAGATTTAAATATTATATTATTTCTAATTTTATTTTGTAAGAAATAATGTAATATAACGGAAAAATAAAAATTATAAAGTCACATAGTTCTGCTTAGAAAATTTCAGCGCACATTTCCAATTTTGGATCTCAATGTACATTTCCAATTTTGGATCATTTTCTCCGACCAATTTCGGTGACCAACAAATTTATTCTAATAGTTGTGCACTTCCAAAATAACTATATGATGTATGCTTTTCTAGGATCATGGTATTTAACCATCTCAAATGTATCCTTTCAACAGCAAATTGACCATAACAAAATCTCTTTTTCAAATAAATTGTACCATCCATTATCATAAGTGAACTTTCAAAAACCCTGGGTAATATCTCAAATTTCAAGACAAAACATATTTAGACATGTACAAATTCAACCAAATACACGAGTAACTAAAATAAAAGTGTCATATCTCATAACGAATTTTTAAAATGAGATGTGTTAATGTATACACCGAATGAATTATGCTATAAAAGTTCATGTGTACAATAAAATTCAATCTATAAAAAGAAGATAAACATAACTACGATAATGAAGCATCCAAGAAATATCATTTTAATTTGAAATAACACCAAAATGATAGATGGGAAATAAAAAAATACACATACCACATTCGTGATCATAAGACATTGTACATATCAGTAATTTTCGAGTTTATTAGTCTCATACCGGGATGAAACTCACATTGGAGTTTAAAATTCAAGTGCAATTGGTATATTACTATTTAAGTATATGGTTGGGAAACTCATTTTATATGAAATTAATAACATTGACATATTACGAAAATGCTGCAAAAATATAGTGCGAGAGGCTAAAGATATCAAAATCATATTGACATTTTTTTTACCAAATCCAAATCCCATATGTAAATTATTTCTTATTTTTAATTTTTAATCTTTTTATTAATCAATCTATAAATAACCCGATGATAATAGGATTAATCGATATAGTGCAAATATACTTAAAATTAAATATTATACTGATATCGAGTAAAAATATGTTATACACTTCATTTATCATTTTTTGTATTAATTTAGTAATAAAAATATTCTGGCCATTCAACTAATATATACATATTGTTAAAAATATTCTGACCATTCGACTAATATAGACATAATATAAACATAAAATGTTATAAATTTTTATGTATCTATTTTTACTTCCGTCCGTTTACCTACTTGAGAATTGAGATAGACTTCAACTAATTTTTCGTCACCTACCTCCTCACTTTGATTTTTTTTTGACCAATTTGTCGGCCACCTCGGTACCTTTCATAATTAAAAAAAATGCTATACTGATATCGAGTAGAACTATATTATACACATCTCATCAATTTTTATAATATTTTAATAATAAACATATTCTAGCCATTTGACTAATATATACACATAATGGTTAAAAGCGAGAAATATTGTACTAAATTTTTATAGATCTATTTTCATTTTCGCCCATTTACTTACTTGAGATAGATATCTACTCATTTTCCATCACCGACCACCTCACTTTGATTTTTTTTTTTTGACCAATTTTCGGTCACTCGGTACCTTTCTTAATTATGACTTCGACGACATCATATCTCTCAATTTATATTTTTTCTCCTCGACTACCATTTTTTACTATTATATAAGAAAAATATTTTAATGATGTTATTCCTAATAAAATATAAAAATAAACGTGTGCATAAATTTGTGAGTATATGAATGTCATAAGTTTAATTCTTATCAACATTCAAATTATTAAAGTTAGTAGAATTATGTAAGCACTTTTATCATGAATAAATTATAAAACAAATATTGCTAATAAGTGGGTTATTTGAGCATGTAGTGAATAAGTTTAAAATGTGGTACAAAAAAGTGACTTGGTTTAGTGGTAGTAAATGTGAACACAAAGTTATAGGTGTTACATGTTCATGGGTTCAATTCCTTTTAACTCCAATTTTTTTTTACATTAATATAAAGTTAAGGATAAATTCGTAATTTACTAAATAGGATGGAAACCCATGTTAGCATATAATAGATATAATGGATTTCTCTTTTCTTATTTGGTTAAAACAAAAAAATAATAATAACTCTTCATGAGCTACATTTTTTTTTACATTAATATAAAGCTAAGGATAAATTCGTAATTTACTAAATAGGATGGAAACCCATGTTAGCATATAATAGATATAATGGATTTCTCTTTTCTTATTTGGTTAAAACAAAAAAATAATAATAACTCTTCATGAGCTACATTTTTGGAAGCGATATATTATCTATTATTATATTAAATGTGTAACATCATGTAGTAACTATGTGTAACATTCATTTCATAACTCATATATTACTTCTCGAACAGGAAATCAACTCTATTACTTCTCGAACAGGAAATCAACTCTAATAATATGTTCCAAAAACTTTTTTTTGAAAGAAAAGAAAGGAAATGTGAGGATTTGATTTCTTCAACTTGTTTCCAAAAGATTTTTTTGGGAAGAAAGGAAATGATTTCTAAAGATTTGAAAAGAAAATTCTTATATAAATGTCTACAAAATCTTCTTTCCATTTTTGGAAAGATTTAGAGAGAAAAGAAATTAACTCATAATCTCTTCTCTTCTTTTCTTTCATTGATTCACGAACACAGATTAATGATTACTCTTGTTACATCATCACAATACCGAAAAAGATGTAAGTTTGTCGTACACATTTTTTTATCCCAATCTAAGTTAAATGTATTTTTTTTTTTTTGAAGCATAAGTTAAATGTATTGGTTACACATATTGTAGTACTTTTAACAAAAGTTTTAGAATAAGTAAGGAATTTTATGGTAAATACCATAATGAACTTTATATTTATAAATTTATCCCTTTAATGTTATATGGAAAAATGATCTAACCTGTGATCTCCCTGAGGTTGAAGAGAATCATTTTTCTCTTAAAAAAATTTATTACTTCTTGTATGTAGTTTTTAAATTTCCACAGAAGGGGAGAAATACCTTAGGCCCATTTTTCTCTTTAAAAAATTATAATTTCTTAAATGTAGTTTTTTAATTTCTGCAATAATGGCAGAATGATTAAATAAGAATGAATCTTATATTAAATTAATATTTAAAACTAAGTTTAAATCTAAATTTCGATTCAATCCTTACTAAGTCTATTTTATAATCTTAAAACCAATGTACTAAAAATTTTGGTTGGTCGTTGATGATGGATCATAATCATAAAATAGTTTTTAACTAAACACATCTTTATACACTATTTTTGAAAGTAATTTATTAAGTTCAACTATATATCTAAACAAAATAAACAAATATTACTTACCAAACACAAACATTACACCCAATAAAAATTTATATTTAACACATAAAAATGTACCATATTCAATTACAGTTGAACCTCGATTAAGTAATAGTCAATAAAATAATATTTATTTCTCGGTGCTAACATAATAAAGACAATATATTTTTACTCTAAATAAGATAATAAATTCGATAAAGTAATTTTTTTCTTGGTCCCTAAACTATTACTTTAAAGAGGTTTAAATGTACGTTAACCATTTTTTTATTTGTTTAGTTGTAGTAACCTATATTAATATTCCAACTCTACATGTTAATTTGGGTCGGATTAGAAAATACAAATATAAAAAATATTCAAATAAATTAATTATAACTATACTATTAATTTATTTTATCAATAGTTGATTGATAAAATTAAATATATACTCATATACATATAAGAAATACTTATTTGTTTTTTTATACCTATACTCATAGGGTTTTGACGGGATTTTTAACGAGGCCTACCTATGTTTGGAGTCTTCTTTTATGATATAGAGGTTTTATTGTCTAATCTACCGGAGAGAATCTCTTTCTCATGTCATCGTAATTCAGGTTACGACATCAGATAGATGATAAGTTTTTGTGGATGAAAGAATGTCTCATTTCCTTTCCTTCTATTAAATTGTTTCATTTATACAAAAAAAAGGTGAATACCTTACAGGATATTAAAACTACTCTTATTTGTACTATAAATATTGATTACATCAATGTAAAATTGATAGTACTTGAGTTCTACAATCCATATTCAAGCTCTAGTATATCTCACTTGTATGCATTCTTGATATTTAAAATGAGCTCCTCGATCCTTTTAATAGTTGCTCACCAAATGATTTACTTGAGTCCAAAAGCAAGTAGGGCCACAATCACTCTCTTCCACTCATTCAAAAATGTCCATGTACGTGTTACTCCACCAAACAAGTTGATGGACGCCTCCCTAGTGTGTAGTATGGAGTATGGGCTCCCCTAGAAGGTTGTTATAGCCTTGGCACTTAGAAAATTAATCCCCGAGCAATTATGGATGTTCCCCATCTTGTGTGACTTGCGTAGTTAGCATTTTTCACTCATTGTGGCACTAGAAGCAGCTATGGGCCCTCATACCAGTGCATGTATAGATAACTTAGTTAATTTTTGCTTGTATGGATGTTTTTCTATACATACAAGAGAGTTGGAGCCTATAAAAATGAGGTGGAGAGAGAAAATCACTTGCACATGTTGAGACCACTTGAAAACGACATAACCTTCCACCAATTTGCATGAGCACCCCTAAAGTGTCTATTATAGACAATAGGGGCCTATACAAGGCTATTACTAAGGGACTTAGTGAAATTTCACTCCAAGAAGCACCATGGGCACCTCTACTAGTACATGACTTGGGAACTTAGCCAATTTTCACCATCCTATATAAGCACTTTGGGCACCTCTAGTGTATAGTGACTACCTTAGTACTTAGAAAAATTCTCATTTTTAACCATGGGAGCCCCAAGAGTGTAGTGACACACTCACACGCTAGTATATAGTAACTACCTTAGTACTTAGAAAAATTCTCATTCTTAACCATGGGAGCCCCAAGAGTGTAGTGACACGCTAGTCTTATTCAAACCTTTACTCCAAATCCCTTGAAACCTTTTCCACGACTCTTGTACTTGCTGGATAAACATTTTCTTCTTTACAACACTCTTGGTCCACTTTATAGTATTCCTTATACTCTGATTCCTTTGCGAATGTTTGATGCCTAGTGTAACTATTGTGGTTCATGGATGACTAACACTCACTCACGATCTTCATATCTTCACTTTATGATCATTGTTAAGTCTGCAACCATGGGCCTGTTTGTCATTTCATTTTCTATGTAACTTATGGCTTATAAGGCCATAATAACTTATGAGGGGTGTTTGCCTATTTAAGTTTTAGCTCAACTTATGACTTATATGTTGATAAGTTGAATGTTAACTTATTTCTCGATACACACAATATATAATATCCTTTAAATCTTCAAAATCATATATCTTTTGATCTGTTCATTAGAAAATTGATATGTATATATCAAATTACTCTACTCATCGAGATCTATTTATTGACATCCATTGATATATATTAAAAAACAAATATTTTGAAAATAATAAAAAAAATTTAACTTATAAGTTCTGATTTACCAAACACTCTACTGATTTATAAGTTCTGATTTACCAAACACTCTACTGACTTATAATTTCTGATCTACTTATCACTTATATGACACTTATGCTTATAAGCCATAAACTACTCATTTTAAGGTAAACCAAACACCCACTATAAATGAACAATTCCACTAAATCTTACAGTCTTCACACAAACCAAGACAGCTACTTCGAATATCTCCAACCCCTTATTTCATTAATGCCTACACTTATCAATGAACTTCACACAGTGCTTTGTTGTAGACTTCTTCACTGTAGCTAACTCTGATTCTTGTATATATCAAATCTTCATAATGGATAAATTTTTATGAGCGTAACATTATTTACGAGTCTTATTCTGGTGTTGAGTTATCAGTCCTGGACTCCTGGACATTATTGACTTTATCAAATAACTTCAGTCTCCCTCGACAATTTACCCACATATATTGTTCACTTCATTCCCCCTCACCACGTACCCAGAACTATCTACATGCATACTTAGCTAAAAATAAAAAGATTTAATGATATTACTATAATTTAGACATTTTTCATTATAAGGCTATTCTTTGCAGCAAATACTCATCTTTTCTGAGCATCATTTTCTTCCCACTGAGAGGTTTTTCAACTTCTTTAATCTCCATATTGTTTAGTGGGAGACTAATGGCAGAAGGAGGTGATGTGATTGGCCAAGGTGGAGATATAGAAGGTGGTGGATTGGATTCTGAAGTATCTCCTTTAAACTCAGGAAGAAGCTTCACTACCTGATACGGTCATGATCCATGGAAAGGTTGCGTAATGATGACATCACGGGCAGGAAGTTCGTCTTCAGCAAGGCCTTGTAACTTAATATATCCGGGCCTATCTAACCAGAAAACTCTATTGTAACCAGTAAATATCATCATTTTTAACTCAGCTACAACTCTGCTGACCTCCCAAAAATATCTAGCACTTGTATTATTAGTCACCATTAATATAAAGGGTGGTAACAAACTCCCTCTTGTACTTCTTCTTTTTCTACGTGTAAGAAGTATCTCTAAATCAATATCATCTAGGGAACTGCGTGAGCCATAAGACTTCTTCGAAGAATTGTTATGAGAAAGAACCCTTCCGTGTCTCATCCTCTGTAACGAAGAAGACAACTCTTCGTTGTTCCTACCAAGACTCTAACTCCTTGTCTCTCTATGAAATTTTTACATACCTTGCGTCGCTCTTTATTTTTGATGAACAAAATCATATGAGATCCTTTATTAAAAATGTTTAGTAGCCCTCACATAGAAGAAACTCAAGTGATCCTATTCATTAAAAATGAAAAGCGGCATAAGGTATGTAAGAATTTCATGGAGTGACAAGGAGTAAGGGTCTTGGTAGTTTAGGAACAACGAAGAGCTATCTTCCTTCTTACAGAGGATGACATAAAAGGGTTCTTTCTCAGAACAGCTATTTAAAGAAGTCTAATGGCTCACGCAATTCCCTAGAAGTTATTGATTAAGAGATACTTCTTACACATAGGAGAAGAAGTATAAGAGGGAGTGTGCTACCACCCTTTATATCATTGGTGGCCAATACATATGCTGGATATTCTTGGAGGTCAGCAGAGTTGTAATTGAGTTAGGAAAAATGATATCTAGTGGCTATAGCAAAGTTTTCTGGTTAGATAGTCTTGGATATATTAAGCCGCACGACCTCGCTAAAGGCGAACTTCCTGCCAATGAAGTCATCATTACACGACCTTTCCATGTATCAGGTACTGAAGCTTCTACACGAGTTCGAAGGAGATATTTCGGAAGCCAATCCATCACCTTCTACACCTCCCCTTAGGCCAATCACGTCACCTCCTTCCGCCACTAGTCTTCCACCAAACAATATGGAGACTAGAGAAGTTGAAAATGTTAGGTTAGGGGCTACACAATTAACGAGATTCAAACAAACAAATAAAACAAAGCACACACACAAATATATTTGACGCGGAAAACCCACGTCCCAAACTCGTATTATTAATCTTAACAATATCAATAATACATCAATCACTCGGTGTATCACTCACACAATACTCAAGCCAAACAATACTCAAGTATATATCAAAACATAATATGACTATGTTTATATAGCCACCCAAAACTTAGCCACCAAGACTTGCCATACTTGTTCTACAAGTCTTACCATACTTGTTATACAAGCCATCCAATTCTTGGCACCTAATTACCTAACTTTGTGAATAAGACATACCATATATAATAATTGTGTATACATACAATTATTACCTTACCCATATATGACTTATTTCACCAATACCCATACTACCGTATTGGGTTTAAGCCCAACAATCCTCCCCTTCAACCCAATACGGTTCCATGCACAACCGATTTAACGGTCACCATCAAGACATCGACGTCCATCCGCCAATGCCTCCCCTCGAACAATAACCACTCCTTCTAGCACAAAAAGATTTCTTTTATCCTTCCATCCTTTGAGTATCTCTAAATCCCTTTTAGTGACCTCCAAAATACCGTTCTTCATCATAACAGTATATCCCAAATCAACTAATTTACCCAATGAAATTAGATTTCGATTTAACTCCGGTACGTACCTCACTTGAGTTAACTTTCGAACACGACCATTGTGAAGTTTTATCATTACCTCACCAATACCAGCAACCTTTACCCTTTTACCGTTTGGTAAAGCAACCATCTTTCCATCACACTTCTTGTAGGACGAGAACCAATCCCTCCTAGCACATATGTGATGAGAACATCCCGAGTCAAGCACCCATTCTTCTTTCGATCCCTTATCTTCTTGTACCAAAAGAGCATCACCTTCCACAAGCGAAACACTACCCCCTCCTCGAGTTTTCTTCAACTCCTTCAAGTCTTCTCTTGCCTTTGGACACCAGGATTGTATATGACCCAATTCATCACAATAAAAGCACTTGATATTAGGGTTATGTTTCTTACCGGACTTCTTTTTCTTGTCACGTGCATCCACCACGAGTGCACTTCCATCAGATGTGTCACTCGATCCTTGCTTCATCAATCTTTCGGACTCCAGAAGAACAACAATAGTCTCATCCAAAGCTAACTCCGTATTCCCAACCAATAAAGAAGTAATCACAGTACTATACTTCTTTGGTAGAGACACAAGTAGAAGAACAGCTTTGTCCTCATCCTTCAATTTTTCATCCAAATTATTCAGCTGGTTGATCAGGCCATTAAAACGATTCAGATGATCTCTCAAATCTCCATCTTCTTCCATCTTGAGCCCGAACAAATCTTTCTTGAGGAACAACTTATTTGCCAATGACTTTGAGTGATACGTCTTCGTCAACTTCTCCCACAATTTTTTAGGGTTATCCTCCTCAAGAACATCATACTTGATTTCCGGTGCAAGGGCCAACCGGATTGTCGATGCTGCACGTAACTTCATATCTGCCCACTTTGGATCTTCCACATCAGCAGGCTTCTTGTCTTCAAGAGTTGCATACAACCCTCGTTGAATCAACAGATCTTTCACCGTGCTCTGCCACAAAGTAAAATTGTTTCTTCCATTAAACAATTCAATCTCGAATCCCCCGACCTTATCCATCACGAACCTCGAACCTCGGCTCTGATACCAATTGTTAGGTTAGGGGCTACACAATTAACGAGATTCAAACAAACAAATAAAACAAAGCACACACACAAATATATTTGACGCGGAAAACCCACGTCCCAAACTCGTATTATTAATCTTAACAATATCAATAATACATCAATCACTCGGTGTATCACTCACACAATACTCAAGCCAAACAATACTCAAGTATATATCAAAACATAATATGACTATGTTTATATAGCCACCCAAAACTTAGCCACCAAGACTTGCCATACTTGTTCTACAAGTCTTACCATACTTGTTATACAAGCCATCCAATTCTTGGCACCTAATTACCTAACTTTGTGAATAAGACATACCATATATAATAATTGTGTATACATACAATTATTACCTTACCCATATATGACTTATTTCACCAATACCCATACTACCGTATTGGGTTTAAGCCCAACAGAAAAACCTCTTAGTGAGAAGAAAGTGTTGCTCATAGACGATGAGCCTTTGCTGCAAAGAATAGCTAAAAGTGTTCTTATAAAAAAAGTTTGAATTATAATAATAATAAAACAAAATCTTTTATATATGTAACTAATTTGTATGCATGTACTATTTTAGAAGACATGATGACCACAGAGGGAAGCTGTTAATGAATTTGACAGTGAATCAAAAAACATATTGAATTTCAGATATAACGTAACAATATCAAAAAATAATAGAACGTATTTTCATTATACAAAGTTAGTGGGCTCTTCATGCTTTGTTTTGGTCCGGATTTCTCATCTTTTTTTAACCAAACTGGTAATACACATTTTTTAAAATTCAAAACCAAATCGAACCAATAAAATTTTAAAACTTTTTAAACAACAATTTAGAATAATAAATTGATTACTTGTTTACATTGATAGAAGTTTAGAAGTCCAGGATAACTGATTTTGTTTCTTGAATTCAACAATCCACGCTCAAAACAAAAGACCTAAAATGAATGAAGCTGCTGGAAAATAAATAAATTAACTTGCAATAGTTATCTAATATCTATTAAAATTAATGTGTCATAATTATTGTAAAACTCATGGAAATGTGAAGTATCAGGAAGAGGAATAGTTATGTAGTTATGAATGTGATCTATTTATTATATATTGTTCTCAGGAATAGTATCAGACCAAGAGAAATAAAATAAAAAAATCTCAGTACTTCTTCTGCGTTCTTGTTTTTTTTGTTTCTATCCATCCTTCATATACTATCAAACAACAAATTCCTTCCTATACTACCAAAAAACAAATTGGTATCAGAGCCTTGTCCCATCAGAATGAACAACTCAATTCTTCTTTCCTTTGTCCCTCAATTAACCAAAGAAAATTATGGAAAATGGAGCATACAAATGAAGGCTCTTCTTGGTGCTCAAGAAGAATGGGAGATAGTTGAAAAAGGTTATACAGAAGTTGAAGACGATGGAGGATTAAACCAAACTCAAAGAGATAATCTAAAAAATCAAGAAAGAAATCCCAACAAGCTTTGTTTTGGATATGTCAAGGAGTACAATCATATGATGCTGCCTGGGAGAAAATAGCATTTGTCACTTCAGCTAAGCAAGCGTGGGAGACTTTAGAAAATTCATTCAGATGTGATGACAAGGTAAAAAGGGTTCGACTGCAAACTTTTCGTGGTGAGTTTGAAAGATTACATAAAACGGAGTCAGAACCTAATTTGATTATTATTCCTGAGTACTATCCATTTTCAATGATTTAAAAAGGAATGGTGAAGCCACAGATGATGTTCATGTCATCGAAAAATTCTCTGTTCTTTGGATTACAAATTTGACTATATAGTTGTAGCCAATGCAGAATCTAAAGACGTAATCAAGATGACCATTGATGAACTTACAGGCTCGTTGAAAGCTCACGAAGAAAGATTAAACAAGAAAAAACTGATGTGTAGTTGGATCAAGAACTTCATAGTAAATTGTCCATGGATGAAAAAAAAATCATATTATAAAAATCAAACAAAAGATCGTAGTCATAGGGAGGAAGGAACTTTCGAGGAAGAGGCTCAAACTCTCGTGGAAGAGTCAATTATTTATCCACATAAAATAGCAGGATTAATAAAGCAAAAAAAATCAAAATTTTAGAGATTTATCTTGAGGTCGTGGACCCGAAAATCAAAGAGGAAGAGGTCATGGCTATTTTGAGTGCTACCACTGCCACAAACCTGGTCACATTGCAAATGAGTGCTGGTAGAAGGATGAACGTATGAAGGATGCTGAGTGAAAATGTGAACCAGGAGCATCAAAATGAAGAAACTTTGTTACTTGTGTCTCATGGTGAAGTTTGCGAGGATGTCTGGTACATAGACTGTGGTGCTAGCATGCATATGACAGGTAACAAAAGTTTATTTTCTAGTTCATTTGAAAATAGATATGGAGAGGTTAAAGTTGGAGATTGAAAATCATATAAAGTTAGCAGTGTAGGTGAAATAGAAATTAAAACATAACAAGCAAAAGTTAAAAAAATGTCTGAAGTATATTATATTCTTGGTCTAAAACATAATTTACTTAGTGTTGATAATCTTTTGAAGAAGGGAAATGACATCCATTTACGTGATATGGCATGCTATTTGTCAAAGAATAAGAAGGTTTTTGCTAAAGTTGAAATTGCCTCAAATAATCTTTTTACTCTCTCTTCAAAACCAAAAATTGTCTTGTTTTGTTGGTATTAATAAAGGTGTATCAAAGTTATGCTAGATAGATATGGTCATCCACATTATTGAAATTTGGAGATGCTCTCAAGGAAGATGATGGTCATAGGTTTACATAACCGTCCAGATGTTGTTTGTGAAGCTTGTCAACTAGGAAAGCAACACAGAGACTCTTTTCCTTCTCATTCCTCTTGGCGAGCAAAAAGACCACTACAATTTATTCATTCAGATCTTTGCGGTCCGATGTCAGTCCCATCTTAAAGAGGTAATTGCTATTTTATCACTTTAGTTGATGATTACTCAAGAAAAGTGTGGGTTTATTGTCTACAAGAAAAATCAGAAGCTTTTCAAAAATTTAAATATTTCACGGCAAAAGTTGAGAATTTCACACGGCTGAAGATAAATACTTTCAAGATAGATCGTGAAGGAGAATATTTTTCAATTGAATTTGAAAAATATTGCAAATATAATGGTATTCGACATGAACTAACAACCCGTCACACACCACGACAAAACGGGGTTTGTGAAAGAAAAAATCGTACTATCATGGAAATGGCCAGATGTCTTTTGAAAAGGAAGAGGTTGTCAAATACATTATGGGCTGAAGCTGTCGCTTGTGCGGTGTATCTTATTAACAGGTCACCGACAAAGACCTTGAAAAATTGTACACCACATGAGGCCTGGTATGGTAAAAAGCCTAGTGTTCGTCATTTTTAAGAAATTTGGAAGTGTTGCTTACTCTCACATTCCAACTGCAATAAGAAGCAAATTGGATGACAGATCGGAAAAATGTATTTTCATTGGCTATAGTGAAAGGAGCAAGGCATGCAAATTATATAATCCTGTCACCAAGAAGATTGTTATAAGCTGTGATGTTCAATTTGATGAAAATTCTTTCTTTGATGAGATGAAAATCAAAAAAGAAAATCCTTGCATCATTCCTTTGGAATTTGAGAAAGAAGAAGTGGTACAATTCGAAAATAATGATGATGAAGTCGAAAGTATTAATCCTGCTTCCCCAAGTTCCTCATCAAGTTCTTATGTTCTTATGAAAGCCAATCAGAAAAACAAGAAGTCTCTGGGAATTATATGATGTAACTGATGACGTTGAGCTAGATGAAGCTGTATACTTTGAATTTTTCGTAGGACATCCAATTTCTTTCAATGATGCATATCAAAAAGAAAGTCTGGAAAGAACAATAATTGATGAAATCAAGTTGATTGAAGAAAATCAAAAGTGGGAGCTTGCAAAATTGCCACCACACAAAAATTTAAAGTGGGTTTACAAAACTAAGATGAATCCAAATGGCACAATCAACAAGAACAAGGCGAGGTTGGTCACGAAAGGATATAAGAAAGAAGAAGGAAAAGAGTTTAGAAGTCTTAGCTCCGATTTCAAGGCTTGAAACTATTCGATTATTCATTTCTCTTGTTGCCCAAAATAATTGGAAGGTGTTTCATATGGTCGTAAAATCTGCATTCTTGAATGGTTTTCTCAGTGTAGAAGTCTACATCGATCAGCAACCTTGTTAAGTCAAGAAAGGAGAAGAGCATAAGGTTTATAAACTGAAAAAAGCTTTGTATGGGTTGAGGCAATCACTTTCAGCTTGGTACAATCGTATCAGTTCTTATTTTAAAAAAAATGGATTTTCCAAATGTCCAAATGAACATACTTTCTGCACTAAAAGTGATTCTGAAGGAAATTTCATTGATGTTAGTCTTTATGTTGATGTTCTTATCTTCACGGGAAATAATGTGAAGATGTGAAATGAATTTAAGTATTCTATGATGATGGAATTTAAATTGACAGATTTGGGTGAACTTCATCATTTTCTTGGAATTGAAGTACAGCAATCCAAGAAAGGGATTTTTATTTCACAAGTTATATAGCTATGCAAAAGAGGTTCTAAAAAGGTTCAGGATGGAGAATGCGTATCTAGTCTCTACTCCCTGTATTACAGGTTTGAAGTTATCCAAGGAAGGTGAAGGCAGATTGATAAATTCCACCATCTATAGAAGTCTTATCGGAAATTTAATGTATCTAACTTTCACAAGATTAGACATTGTATTTGCGGTCATTTGGTAAGTAAATTCATGGAAAAACCTGATTCCAATCATGGGGAGGCAGCAAAAGGAATTCTTAGATATGTTAAAGGAACCGTTGATCATAGAATTTTTTTATCATGCTAATGTTCCTGTTAAACTTATTGGGTATACTGACAGTGACGTAGCAGGAAGTATCTCGATGATAGTAGACGCACACCTGGTCATGTATTTCATTTGGGAACTGGTGCTATATCATGTAGCTCAAAAAAAAAAAACAACAGGTTGTAGCGCTTTATACAACAAAAGCAGAATATATCGTTGCATCTTATGCAGGATGTCAACTCATTTGGTTGCATTGAATTTTGGAGAGCCTTAAAGGAAAAACAGAATTTGCCTACTACTCTTTATTATGACAACAAGTCTGCTATTTTGGTAGCAAAGAATACAGTCCTTGAAGAAGCACATCCGCATTCGTTATTATTTTTTGAGGGAGTTTATTGTATATGATGGTGATATTAATGTTGAGTATTGCAGGGCGGAAGATCAAATGGAAATTTTTTTCACAAAGCCACTTGACGGACAAGTATACAAGAGAAATATTGAATGCTTGGGAGTAAGGAGCAAGTTTAATTTAAGGGAGGCACTGTTGGAAATTAAATAAATTAACTTGCAATGGTTATCTAATATCTGTTAAAATTAATGTGACCTAATGTAAACTCATGGAAATGTGAAGTATCAGAAGAGAAATAGTTATGCAGTTTGAATGTGATCTGTTTATATAAGAGAAATAAAATAAAATAAATCTCAGTACTCCTTCTGTGTTCTTTATTTTTATCATTTCTGCCCATATACTATCAAGACAACAAATTCCTTCCTATACTATGAAGACAATAGAAGCCTGATAGTTTATGTCACTAATAACGCTAATAACGATCATTATTGGTTACGATTTATATTGGTTTGGATTGTCTTGGTCCAAGCCAAAAAAAAAAAGTTTACCGATTTGATGAAGGTTAGACCTTCGGGTATGAATTATATACTTAAAAATAAACGATCAAAATTATATCATATTAGAAAGAAAATTATAATCTAAAAAATGATATAGGGGGTGTTTGGGGGAACTTTTTTCCGGAATAAGTCAACTTATTTTAAGACAAAGTTAGAGATTTCTAACTTTCCAACTTATTTTCCAACTTATTTTTGCAACTTATTGAATCTCAAACATACATTAAATATTTGTATAAAAAAATTATCAAAATATAAAATTTTTACCCGAAAATAAGTCCATAAGTCCTAAAAAAAAGGTACGCCAAGCACACTTATAATTATAAAATGTTGTATTTAAAGTGAATTTTAAAAAGAACTTATAATCTAAAAAGGATATAATTCGAAAAGGTTATATTATAATTAAATTTTTATAGAAAATTATAATTTGAAAAGGATATAATTAAAAAATTTTGTATTAGAATTGAATTTTATTTATTTTTATTAGTATTAAAAAAAATTCACATTTACTATTTGTACTCTATCTTTAGATCTAAAAATTAGATTTGGATGAATTTACAGTACACACAAAACTCATAAATTTATCTTTAATTTAGTGATGATTTAATAATTATTATTCAAATGAAAATACTTAGAATATCAATTTAGAAGTCCTAAATTGATTATGTTATTCAATGTAGAAAATCTAATTATATATGATTTAAATCTTTGACATACAGCTTTTCGTATTTCAATATAAATACACTTTTTACTTTATAAAATATTAAAATATAAAAAAGAATTTATGCTAGATCCAACGATTTTCATCTATTTATTTAAGCTCTAACGGTTCTTATTTATTTTGTCGTACTGAGCACCAGACTAGCGATTATCAAAGTTTTGGACAAAATTCCTCTAACATTTATTATTAAAATTGTATTTGGTTGTTAGTAGAACTATCATAAAATAATAACAAGGGTATTTTGATAATTAAAACGAATTAGAATTAGAATTCATAAATCAAGTAGAATTTTCAACGTCAAAAATCGTCAATTTCTTCTCTCTTTTGTTTCTGCGTAGATTTAATTGGATTTTTTTTAAATCATCACTAAATTAAAGATTATTTTGTTGATTTCACGTGGGCTGTAAAATCATCCAAATCAAATTTTAAGAATTCAATATAGAATACAAATATTAAGTCGAACGTGTAAAATCTGATATATATATAAATAACATTTAAATTTTAAAAAAATATATAATTATAGATATTAAAAAAAGAATATTGTATTGCATGAGTTATAAGCTAGTTATTATTAAACATTTATATCATCTTATAAAGTATTCCAAGAAGTTGAAGGTTCAATACCCCTCAACAACATATTTTAGTTAAAAATTTGTATTATTTATTTTCACCATATTTTTATTATACATTTATATTATATTATAAACTACTTCAAGAATTTCAAGGTTCAATCCTCGTCAATAACATATTAAATTTAAAACGTTATTTATCTATTTTCAATATACAAGCAAAAAACTATCATTTAGAATACAATCAAATACGTATTTTTATATTTTGGTATCTTCTATCATATGTTTCTTAACTTATTAACAAAGATTAAAATTATGAATAATAAGATAAAAATATTAAATATTAAGATAAAAATATTTAAAATCTTCTGTGTACTAGTATCATATAGAAAGGAAAAATGTATGTGGCAAAACACACTAAGAAAAACTTATACCTTTTATTTTTTGTTAATTACATATAAAAAATGATAACTACTATAAATTTCAAGTTATGTATTATAAAGATTTCAAAACTTAGTCAAATATAATATTAGATGTTGATGAGGAACTGGCGCAAGTTAGTGCATGCATTGTCCAAGATTAATAGGATAATCAGAGATAAATTTAATTTAATTTTTTATATATGTTTTTGTATCTATAATTATTTTATTATTTTAGTTATACATATAATTATACAAATATATATTTAAAAAAATAGTATGATTGGAATAATTAAAATTCATGAGGTTAAATATTAGAATTTGAGGTCAATTTGAGAGAAAAAATTAAGATAACTCGAGATTTAACCTTCTAAAATAGGAAGTATGTGTACGTGAAAAATCATTTTCATATTTTTATTTCAAATCTCTACCTTTTACATTTTAAATTATTTTGCTACATATTTCACTAATTTTTATCGATCATGCCTATATTTGATAGCTTTATCCAATTTCTCATCAATTAGACTGAATTTTAGCAATTCTTGAACACGATTTTAGCATATTCCCGCTTAATCGTCGATTTTAGAATATTGGTGTTGATGATTATTTATGGAAAAAAATAACAATGTAAATTTTTGAAGTTGTAATTTATACATGCATGCATGCATGTAAGTTGAATTTGGCAATCATTAAAACTTGAATGTGAGTTGAATTTGGCAATCATTAAATTTGAATGTGACGTTTTCCTCTCGAGCAGTGCTAGGTGCCCCAAAATATTACCAAATTTTTTACCAAATGATGTGGTATTTACATTTGGCAAAATTTGATGAGTAATGCTAGGTATCCAAATTGGTACCCAAAAATTACTCCAAATGATGTGACAAAGCTTACATGGGATAGTGAAAATTTTTGATTGGGTGGTTGGTGTGAATGCAGGGGGCCCATTATTATTATAGTCAATTGAATTGTTACACTTGGCATTTGGAATTTTTTTTGAGTACCAATTTGGGGTACCTACGTGGGCGCATATGAATACACGCGAGGTCGTGTTTTATTAGTAGGAAGTTACCAAATACACCTGTGACACCTCAACATTTGAGAAAAATTTTGGGGAAAGTTTTGGGTCCTTTAACATTTTCCTTTCTTCTCACATAGACACGGCAAAATAATTATTATGTCCACTCATACATTTATTTTATACAATACTTTTAAAATTCACAAGTAAAGGAGTAGTGCTAGGTGCACGCAAAATATGCACACAAAAACTCAGGTAAAGCTGAAAGCTATAAGAGAATGCTTGTCCAAGTTCCAGTCAAATCTCTCTTCCAGATGGCAATCATTTCTTAAAGATCTGCAATTGGCATAGATAAAAGCATTTCACATCTTAAAACATTCCCTAGCTCCTAGGCTGCTTTTGTAAATTTAAAAGATGTCACTAAATATTAGAAGTTCCTTAAGACGGCTCTGATTAGAATGTTCTGGAGCTTATTTTCAAGCAAGTGCTCTCTAATGGGGTTGCATGCTTTGATGAAATTCTTGAAACAGAATATGCGACGACTGTTCAAGGAAGTTTACTAAGATACAAAAATGTTTCCAGCTGAGTTTTTCCACATTTCAATAAAAATATATAAGGTGTTTGTTTTATAGTGGATTAAATAAAAAATAAGAATAGTTATTGGAAAAATGAGTGATGGTCTCATGTTTTCTTATTTTCCATTATGCTTTGATTTAGAAAGAGGAACCTGTTTCTAAACAATATCTCAAAGACAGGTATATTGAAGCATCTTAGTGTAGTCTCGTTTCTTTTTTTTTTTTTTTTTCTTTTTTTTTTCTTTTTTATATTATAGACTTCCCAATCATATATATAGTTCAGCATTCAGAGTGGGAATTGCATCACATGGGGCACAAGTTCAAAGCTAAGGGAAGTTAAACGAGAATATTTGAGATCCAATGTTGAACTGATGGGATAGTATGCTGATTTGTGGAACGCGTTTTATGGGATACTCAAAGTGGCTGAGGAAGTTCAAAGAGGATTAGATGAACAAGTTATTTGTGTTCAGTGTTCACTGATATAGGATCCGATAACATATCTGAGATTATTTGGGAAACAGATTACCAAGCTATTACTAGGAAGTTTATACAAGAGAAGGTGTTAATCATTTTATCATTCAAGCTTCTGTTTACCCATTCATTTGCTTCACTTTACTCCCCCTCAGCTGAAAGGAGGCTTTGCTGAACGTTCAAGCTTGACAACATTTCCAGTTTTTTAGACCATTCCTCTCGTATCTTCTTTCTTATTTAAAAGCATTAGCATCTGCGATCACACAATTTGAACTCAAATCGAATTTCACAACTATATCTTTATTTCTCAGTATTATATGGCTCCATATATCTAATTAAACATTTGCACATACTGACTGCACTCTGCATCCATATCCCACGACCATGCTCCCAGTTAAGCACTTGTATTTGTTCTCGCACCAGCCTGTAGCAGCAAACAAACAACCAAGACCTTAAGAATTGACACATCAAAATTCCCTCCAGGATCAAAAATAAGGATATTATTGTTGCTGTTTCTTTCAACACTATAAACCAGAGATGTTGCAGTAGGTTCATTCATAATTTGAAGAACATCCAAGATAGCAGGAAACTTATCATTCTGATTCACGTTCCTAATCACAGTGTGCAAAACCTGATTTGCTTCACCTAATAGACCACTGCTTTCAACTTTAACAATTTTTTTAACTATTACCATTTCTTGGTAAAACCTCACAGCAATTTCCAGATTACGAGGCCTCTTGACATTTATTAAAAAATTTACATTACCTAGCCCTTGTTCCTAGATCAAGAAGTGGTGGTTCTGAAGTAATCGAGATACATGTTTTCTCATCAGAGTCCCATTGTCACAAATACCACATTTCTATCTAGTACTGAATCTCCACTATCCCTCCACATTTGTTCACCGAATTTCAAATCTCCCACTTCTTCACAAACCAAATTCACCAGGCCAATATTCTTGTCATTAATTGCACACAATGAAACGGACTCCTCAAGCTACCACTTTCTTCTTTAATACTTCGTCAACAAAAATTTCTTGAATAACCAGACCAAACATATATATAAACACAGTTCTGTTGGGCATTACACCATAAAAATGCCAAACAGTTCTATTCTCAATACACAGCCAGAGTTAAACTACGAATCAAAATATGTATTGAATATTCATGACCGGAATTTAATCGTAATTAATAAAAAATTTCAGCTATGCGTCAAAAACATTGTAACAAGACCCATGGATGCCTATATTATAAAAGGCTCAAAATAGTTGGTGATACAACTCCCAGAAAACATAACATGGAGCTACTAAGTGCATAAATGAGAAAATATGGAGAACAAATGCAACCGATAAATCTAAGTTCTCAAGAATTATTATCAGAGCTAAATAATTAGATATAAATATAAATAAGCTGTCTTCTTGCATGTGTGATTGCATGTGTGAGCAACCAATCCCCAAGACAAAAGTATGGAAGACCCTATTGCGGACTATATAATAAGTTCTGCTAAAAGCAATTAGTTCTCGTGCATAATCAGTTCTATTAAAAACAACTTATCCAAATCAAAGACCAGTTACTACCAGGAGAAAATCTGGAATTATAGTTAACCATCTACGATTTAAATCGAAAAATGACAACCTTTAACAACCTTTGCTTTACCAACTCAAAACCACATATGTCACCTATAGCCAATTTATTGTCTTTTGTAAAATCCTTCCAACCAGCACTGAATTTGGCGCACTTCTCCTTGATGTAGCACTTTACTGGCCAAACTTCTCCATCTGGACGTTGAAGGTTAACGCTGCAACTGTCTTTGGTTATGTGTTTGCTTATAAAATCCAGGGGCACGGTCTACAAAGGCCGGAGATAATATAAAAATTTTGAAACAAAAATACATAATAATTAATGGTTAAGGAAACGTAAATTAGTTACTATTCAGAAACCAGCTCAGATCAGTTGAAATGCTTACTATGGATCCACCATACAAATAAGAGTCTTTAATTTCGACTGTGAAGTTGGGGTGTTCTGGTTTGAAGGCTTTAGCTGCTTCAAGCACTCTAGCTTTGTCAGCTTGACTTCTTATCCCGGGCAATTTTTCTTTTTCTGCACCTGAAAAAGAAAATGAACATTAAAAAGTGAATCTGGAGAAAAAGCAAACAGATTTATCAAGATGATCAGCAAAGCAAGAAGGAAATGGGAAAATATAGACAATAGATAAGAGTGATGGAATGCAAAGTTCTTAATGATTACAAATGAGGGCACATCTTACAATCATAATGAAGTACAGTGTAAGAGAGAGTAAAAACTAACAATTTGTTTCTTTTGCAGCTCGAAATATGAAGACCTTGAACAATTTCCTAGAGCGGTCGATGAGCTCGAAGACACAAACATCGCCAACATCCAGTGAATTCTCGCGTGCAAATATAGTCCATCCACGACTAATTCTACACTGGTTGCATTTTGAATTTAAATTACAAAAAACAACCCAAGATTCATCTTCAACGTGTAGGATAACTTGGTCATTGCTCTCCCAGTTTTCATGAGCTTCTCTGAAGGTCTTCGGTACATACTGAAAAAACAAGATAATTACCAAGATTTTATAGAACTGAACGCACTTAATATTTAACAAATTAAATTTAGAGTACGTATCTTAAAGCAATTTGTAAATTTCAAAACAATTCTCTCAGGGAGCCATTAAATTGGAGACCAAAGTATATATATAATATATTTTAGTAGCTTACCACATTAGGCCATCCTCCACCTACAATAAGTGATTCTTTCATCACATGAACAAAGAACGGGTTCTTGGATTTAAAAGCATTAGCCAAAGCAAGTGCTCGATCGTTGGCCACTTTATTTGCCGCTTTTGCTGTAAAATGTCACATAGACACAAACCAATTGTATATGTTAGTTTTCCATATTTTCCTGCTAACTGAATATGTTAGTGTTTCATTGTATACATAATAAAAGCACACCAACTCATAGAAGATATATACCTTTCTCTTGTCTCAGTCTTGAAGATGCTTCTGTTATAGGAGCTTTAGTTCTTGTCTTCTTACAAGGCCTGACTACATCGTCAGAAGACTCAGAGCTGCTGGAATCATCAATCTCAAGAACTCTTTTCTTCGCTTCAGTTGATTTAGCAAAGTTGAGTCTGTCACTACCAGCTGGTGGATAATCTATCTCCATTGCACTTGGTTCAAATATAAGTACTTGAAAATTGGAATCTCCCTTGTATTCGAAAACTATCAGATAAGCAAAACGTATCGAATAGAATTTTGCAAATTCTGGCCAACCATTTTGCAGCCAAACCTTCCCTTTCTGCCTTTTTAAATCAACTGACCACTGCGAACCACTTGGAGTAATCAAAGATACACTATCCTTGAGGTTCTTTCCGAAAATCCTTGAAAACTTTTCAGGAAATAGCTGCACGAGATACAATTCCAAATATATCATGCATTACATCAACATTTACACAAGGAGAAAACAAATTGTGCAAATACAGATATGTTGTTGATGTGCATGCTTTAAGAGGTCTGATAAATTCTTACAAGTTTTGTATGGGAGCCAACATCCGTGAGTATAATCTTGAAAAAGCTGTTTGATTTTCCCAGCATATCGGACCGACCAGATGATGAGATCATGGCAGCTCAACTGCAGGCTATGAAGAAATTGTTATTTAGAGTCATAGATATACCAACATATAACCTGCATAATATCTCATGTGATAAAAAATTGTAAAGATCAAATATTTCACATGACTATATATTTTTTTTTTTTTTTGAGGAAACACATGACTATATTTTTTAAAAAACAATATTAAACTAGAATGTGCATAGAAGAGTACAAGTACAAAGTACATTGTATATTTTGTATCAAATGTGCAAAGACATGAGATGCTGAAGTTGTTTATATATGTGGTCAAAAATATGCAGAGCATTGTGTACTGTTTGAGCATACCCTAAATCAAAGTCCTCGCTTTGACACTAATTACATATGGCCATGTATGTTTACTGGTATTAAAATCTTTAAACTGGTATCTCTGTACTATGATTTTCTGTCATATTCTAACCTTAAGTTAGTTAAGTTACCGCGTACAACACATCTATCAGTCTTATAGTTTATGAAAATATAATTATAATGTACCTAGTGAGAAGGTGATAAAGAACTTTCTTTAAGTGACGAAACTCGTTTGTGGTTCATAGGACAAATAATGAGAAAATGAGTAGAGATTAAAGAAAATCAAGTGATTATATGTAGTCCTGTTATGTGCGTTGAACTAGCTGTACGTGCAGTCATTTGGATTGTTTTGAATAAGTCTTTAGTTGAATTGTTTGTTTTAAGTTGTTGCTGAAATAAAGGAAGTAGTGGGGATGCCCATATTTCCAGTAGCCTAGTTGTTAGGAGTAGTTGTTGTTTTGTTTCTTTATATTGTCATGTTCAAGTCTGGAAGGAATTATCAGAAAATTGCCCCAATTTCCTCTCTGTTTTCTTTCTATATTTCTTCTTCTCCTTGGCTGTTGGAACAGCCGTTAGTGCCACCTTAACAGTGGTATCAGAGCGGTGTTGATCCAATGGAAACACGCAAACAATCTTTCGAACACTTTCAGCAAAGCACTAATGACGCTCTTGAAAAATTGACTACCATGTTCCAGAAGTTGGTAACCGAAGTCCAGGCCATTAAGGAAAAGGACACCACCACAGCCACATCTTCCGGGACGGGTCAGAGTAGCACCAACATCGGGAAGGAAGCAAAACCTTACCTGAAGCTCCATTTTCCCCGATTCAGTGGCGATGATCCTACGGGGTGGATTTACCAGGCCGAACAATATTTCACATTCCAGAACGTGGCAGATGGGGATCGTGTCAACCTAGCCTCGTTCCATCTCTCGACGGTATAGCTTTACAGTGGCACCAGTGGTTTGCGAAGTCCCGAGGACCGATGACATGGGGAGAGTTTACCAAGGCACTATTGATCAGGTTTGGTCCGACTGATTATGATGACCCCTCAGAATCCTTACACAGGCTCAAACAGGGAACTACAGTGGCAGTGTACATAGAGGCTTTTGAACGACTATCTCACCGTGTTGAAAACCTTCCAGAATCGTTCTTGCTGGGTTGTTTTGTAGGCGGCTTGAAGGAAGACATTCGTTTGGAGGTGAAACTCAAGAAACCACGCACCGTAGTGGATGCAATGGGGATATCTCGGTTGGTTGAGGAAAAATTGAGTTTGCAACGTCGGGTTCCTCCTGCTACTCGGCTTCCCAGTCTCCAATCTTTCCCCCCAACCACACCACTCACAGGAGCAGGACTTTTGGGCCCAGCCCCATCTCAACGCCCTGCGTTACCAACCACAAGCCCAATTCGTCGTTTATCCGGAGCAGAGGCTAAAGAACGCCGGGAGAAGGGTTTGTGTTACTATTGTGATGAACGTTACGTGCCGGGTCATAAATGCCGCAAGCCACAACTTTTTATGATTAGCGAGGTTGAGGAGGTGGAAGACAGTGACAACCAAGGGGAAGAAATACTGGAGGTTCCTCCTGAGGAGAATCACGCTGAAATCTCTTTCCATGCCATCTCAGGTACGATTCTGCCCCAGACTTTACGACTTCCGGGTAAGATTGGTAACAAAAATGTCGTGGTATTAATTGATGGGGGAAGTACTCATAATTTTATTGAGCAATCAGTTGTGGAGCGATTCGGATTAACAGTGGATACAGGGGTCAAGTTGGAGGTAGTCGTCGCTAATCGGGAAAAGTTGGCCTGTGTGGGTAGAGTACGAGGTCTTACCATTCTCATCCAGGGCTATACGATAACCACTGATTTCTTTGTGCTACCAATTGCAGCGTGCCCGATTGTCTTAGGTGTACAGTGGTTGAAGACCTTGGGACCTATCGAGATTGATTTCCAGAACTTCACTCTGGGATTTAGTCAGGATGGCTCCACACACAAGTTACAGGGACTAAAAGGTTCGGAGATGACTGCCATGACGCCCAATGAACTTTTGGGAATAGAAGGGTTTGCCTTGCTTCTCCAGGTTTCTCCGGTAGACACCGAGCCTACTCTACCACCCAGCCCCTGCCCGCAAATTCAAGAGGTAATAACAGAGTTTGAACAGGTCTTCCAGAAGCCAAAAGGATTACCCCCTCAGCGTTTCCATGACCATGACATACCCCTACTTCCAGGGGCGAAACCCGTAAGTTCAAGACCGTACCGTCAACCTTATTTACAAAAGGCAGAAATCGAAAAGCAGGTTACAGAGTTGCTGCGAGAAGGGTTGATTCGTCCCAGCCACAACCCATTTTCGTCACCAGTTTTACTAGTAAAAAAATCTGATGGTACATGGCGTTTTTGTGTTGACTACCGGGCTTTAAACGACATTACTGTGAAGGACAAGTACCCGATTCCCGTAATAGACGAGCTCTTGGATGAATTGCACGGTGCCACCATTTTCTCAAAGCTCGACCTCCGCTCGGGTTATCATCAAATTAGAGTTCGAGAGCTCGACATTCCTAAGACAGCCTTCCGCACGCATGATGGTCACTACGAGTTCATTGTTATGCCTTTCGGCCTCACCAATGCCCCGGCCACTTTCCAATGTTTGATGAATGACATATTTCGCCCACACCTACGTAAGTTCGTCCTGGTTTTCTTTGATGATATCCTTATTTACTCCAACTCTTTAAATGAACATATTGGTCACCTGCGTACTGTTCTTGGCTTATTATGTACTAATCATCTTTTTGCCAAATTGTCCAAGTGTTGTTTTGGGGTTGTTCAAGTTAATTACCTCGGGCATGTCATTTCTTCGGGGGGTGTGGCGGTGGAAACAGCCAAAGTTCAAGCCGTCCGTTCCTGGCCTACTCCGACCAATGCAAAAGGGGTTCGCGGATTTCTGGGGTTGGCTGGCTATTATCGGAAATTTATCCAGGGGTTCGGTGGTATTGCAGCCCCCTTGCATAAACTAGTGGGAAAAGGTCCATTTGTTTGGGATGAACCAGCAGAGGCAGCATTCCAGGCATTAAAGCTTGCCTTAACCACCACTCCGACATTGGCCTTACCTGACTGGTCACAACCTTTTACAGTGGAATGCGATGCAAGTGGAGTAGGGATCGGGGCCGTTCTCACTCAAAAGGGACAACCTCTGGCCTATTACAGTGCTCCCTTAAAGGGAACAATGTTGTCTTGGTCCACATATGAGAAAGAAATGTTAGCAATTGTGAAGGTAGTTCGGAAATGGCGTCATTACTTGTTGGGTCGGCCGTTTGTGGTGAAAACCGATCACGTTAGTCTAAAGTACTTGATGGAGCAACGACTCACTACACCTGCTCAGTCCCGATGGTTAACCAAGCTTCTGGGTTATGACTACAAAATCGAATACAAGAGTGGGAGTCTTAACCAAGGCGCCGATGCACTCTCACGTAAACCCGAGTTTTATTTTCTTGGTATCTCACACCCTTGTTCTACCATCTGGGCTGACATTCAAGAGGAGGTACGCACTGACCCTTTTTACTCCACATTGCCCACCTCATTCCCTCGTCAAGTGGCAGGAACTCTTGTGACACGTGATGGAGTTTGGTTTCGCAATAATGTTGTCTTGTTGAGCTCCGCATCTCCTCTGTTATCCATGGTGTTGCAGATGTGTCATTCTTCTCCCGAAGGCGGTCATTTTGGGTTTCATAAGACGTTTGCCAAAGTGAAACAGAACTTCTGGTGGCTAGGAATGAAAAATTATGTGAAGCAGTATATCCGGGAATGTCATCCTTGTCAACGGGCGAAAACGGATAATATGCAATCTGCCGGGTTGTTGCAGCCTTTGCCGATACCAGAACGAATTTGGGAGGACATCAGTATGGATTTTGTGGAAGGGTTGCCGGTGTCTAATGGGTTCACAGTGGTCATGGTGGTTGTCGACCGCCTTTCAAAGTACGCTCATTTCGTGCCCCTGCGTCACCCGTTTACTGCATCGAGTGTTGCTCGGGATTTTATCACCAACATTGTTCGTTTGCATGGTATTCCTTCTACCATTGTCAGTGATCGTGATAAAGTGTTCATTAGTTCTTTTTGGCAGGCTCTCTTTAAGCTGCAAGGGACTGTTTTCTGCATGAGTTCCAGCTATCATCCGCAAACCGATGGGCAAACGGAAGTTGTTAATCGGATTCTGGAACAATATTTGCGCTGTTTTGTGTGTGATAAGCCTAAGAAGTGGGTGGATTGGCTACCTTGGGCTGAGTATAGCTATAATACTTCGGTTCATACTTCCACCAAGCTCATCCCTTTCCAGGTTGTTTATGGGCGATTACCCCCTAAACTCTTACCATATGTTCCGGGCACGACTAAGGTCCAAGCTGTTGAAGACTACCTTCAGGATCGTGACGAGTTGCTTAAAACTTTGCGTGCCAATCTCCTTGCGGCTCAGAATCGTATGAAGCAATTTGCAGATCGTCACAGACGCGAGTTGGTTTTTGAGGTGGGTGACTATGTTTATGTTAAATTACAGCCGTACCGGCAGTCGACTGTGGCATTTAGGTCTTCAGCTAAGTTAAGTCCGAAGTTCTTTGGTCCATATAAAATCCTAGCTAAACTGGGTGAGGTTGCTTATCGGCTCGAGTTACCTCCTGGCTCCTTAATTCATGATGTGTTTCATGTAAGTTTGTTACCCAAGAGTGAAGGGCATGTACCAGAACCTTTACCACCTCCTGTTAGTGAACCTATTCAGCTACTTGACGTGCCTCAACCGGAGCTTGTCTTGGAGGAGCGAGTAGTGCAGAAAGGGAACTATCGACCGAAGACGGAAATTCTGGTTAAATGGTTGGGGAAATCCAGGGAGGAGGCGACTTGGGAGAATAAGTGGCGTTTTGCTCGCTGTTATCCTCAGTTTCACCTTGAGGACAAGGTGTCTTCAAGTGGGGTGGATTGTTATGTGCGTTGAACTAGCTGTACGTGCAGTCATTTGGATTGTTTTGAATAAGTCTTTAGTTGAATTGTTTAGTTGAATTGTTTGTTTTAAGTTGTTGCTGAAATAAAGGAAGTAGTGGGGATGCCCATATTTCCTGTAGCCTAGTTGTTAGGAGTAGTTGTTGTTTTCTTTCTTTATATTGTCATGTTCAAGTCTGGAAGGAATTATCAGAAAATTGCCCCAGTTTCCTCTCTGTTTTCTTTCTATATTTCTTCTTCTCCTTGGCTGTTGGAACAGCCGTTAGTGCCACCTTAACAAGTCCTTCCAAACAGAGACCAAGTAAGCAAGTGATTACAAAAATATAGCAAGTTAATCAACAATCATGTGAAGACTTGATACTCCATACCACTGAACCTCCATATTCTATAATCATATAAAACTTATGCAATTTCTACTCAAAATTTCTATTTTACGTTAAATATTTAAATAGTGTTCACGAATTTCAGGTATTTATGCCAGTCCATAGAATCTATGATATTTTTACTCTCATTGTGTTGTTCTTGACTGTAACTTTACTGATTTCCAAAGATGGGCTCGAGAAACAAAATAAAACCGGTGTTAGATTTAGGAAACTTTGGTAATGACTTAATCCTTATGGTAATTAATTTAGCAGAATTACTTGGAAAAAGAAGGAAAGAAAAGCGGAATTCTTGGGCCAGGCACACTCCTCCTCACTAAGCTATCTACAGAGATCCTGTTTCATGAACCGACAGGAAAGAAGAGTCTCATAGAGAACCGTACCAGTAAGATTACAAGTCCTAAATAGTCATAAAAGCTTCACTCAAAGTCCCTAAAGATGCATTTCTCAACTCTATGTAGTCATTATTATTACTAACAATGGCATTGTAGTCTTGTCCTAAACGTAGATATGACAACAAATATACTTGGATCTTGTTTCGAGTGACCCTGTTTGGACAGATAAGTAGTCTAGCTTGTTTTAACAAATCAAGAAACACAGACAGAAAAATCAAGTAATCACTGAGTTGAGTAGACTCACTGTTTGTAGATCGTGGGTGGTAATGATGTTAACTTGCAAGATGGCTTTGCTTTGCGTTGACAAGGATGAAGCTGCAAATAAGAAAAACAATGAAACAGTTGTTGAAATCAAAGCTCTATAAAAATGTATGCCCACAGTGAACGTACAAAAAACTACTTATTATGTAACAATGTAAAGATCGATCAGACCTAACACTTAAGGTACACAGTATTTGTGAGAGCATATACGATTATTGGTTGGAGGAGAAGGGTACTGATTTTAGTAGTGTTTCTTGGAAAGAAACCAAGATACTCTTTGTAGGTGGTCGTTGAAACTTGAAATGATGAGTGAGTTGGTGAAGTCATTCAATGCTTTGTACTGTACACCTTGAACCTAGGGGTGATCATTCGGTCGGTTCGGTTTTTAACCAAACCGAATAACAAAAACCGAATAACCGAAATCCGATTTTTACCAAACCGAACCGAACCGATTTATCCGTAGAAACCGAACCGAAAAACCGAAAAACCGAACCGAAATATTTTGCCAAAACCGAACCGAACCGATTTAAAAAAAATTATATATAATATTATTTTTTTGTAATTTTAAAATTAATTTTAATAGCAACTATATTAAAATATGTAACAATTAAAACAAAATAAAACACAAACTATCAATTTAAATATTTAAACTTAATTTTGAAATAATTAAATCATGCATATATATATAATATAAATATATACATATATAATATAAATAAAATATATATATATAATTCGGTTATTTCGGTTTGAACCGAAGTTTTAAAAAAAAACCGAACCGAACCGAAATAAATTTCGGTTTAAACCGAAAAACCGAATAACCGAAATTTTCAAAAAAATACAATCCAAACCGAACCGAAATTCAACATTGGTTCGGTTTTTCGGTTTCGGTTCGGTTTTGCTCAGCCCTACTTGAACCTATAATTACATGCGGGTGACATTATAGAGAAAACCATTTACATGGAATACCACCACAAAATATATTTATCAATCTTTTATAAAATTTATATATCGTTATTATTTAAAAAAATATTTGTAATTTATTGATGAAATTAATGAATGGTTCTCTCTCGAGGAAATAACTTAAGTTATAGTGGTATAAAAGTTCGTGCCGCACATGTACTGAAATAATTTTTCCCTTGAATATGCATATATATTAATTTTGTAACTAAAAATAGATGGATGATAAGATTTCAATTTTATCCCATATTCTTATACTTATTTTTTAATATTGTATACAATATTCATATACCAAATATTTTATAAATTGATTAGATTTCACAAAATTTGGATAAATTTCATTACGACAGTAATCACATGTTTACTTTTAATTGCTGAAATATTAATTTAATGTTTAAAATGACGTGAAATCAGCTTTATCAATGAATGTTTGGGTATAAATAAATAATTATATTAGTAAATTGTCCATAAATAGCACAGAGGTATGTAAATTTCATGTGATATTAACGTAGACAAAAACATATTATAAAATCTCTTAATATTATGTAAATGTCATCTTTGTGGTTCGTATATACATACATATTTATACACATCTAAATTCAAATGTTTTGTTTTAGTCTAATGCTTATTACACAATATTGAAATTTTATTTTAAAATTAGGTAGTTTGAGAAAAAAATATATTTATAATTTTAATTATTTTTTTAACACAACTTTAATTTTTTCAAATATTTAAATTAAAGTAAAACATGATTAAATGACCTTAATGACTTGTACTTCTTCTGACATCAATTTTTTGGGTTACATCTATAGCAATATAAGTATATGTTCAACATTATACATTATATCGATCAATTTATATATTATGTGAAAACTCATATAACCATATTTTATACTTGAATTATAATCTAATCGGTCATTGTTTAAAATAATTTCAATTTTGTAATATTTATGATTCAAAATTCATATCTTCTTTCATTGAATATGAAAATTTGTTAAGTTATTATATATATATATATATATATATATATCATAAATTCATTTTTAGAGTATCATCTTTTTTACATAAATTCAATTTTATTTCGTACTTTTTTTAAATATTTATGTTTACATTTAAATTGCTGAAAGTATAAATAGTAGGTCAATCAAAAATCTCTTATATGACTTACATATTTAAAATTTTATAAACATAAATTTATGTGATGCAATTATTAATTATGTCTAATTTGATAAATAAGATTTATATATTTCTTAAAATCAAATCTTATTTTTTTAATTATTTAATATCTACTTGGAGACGAATGTAAATAAATACATTTTTTCTCCAAACTCACTTACATTTTTGTATAATCTAAAATTTTATCTTAAAATTTGTTCTTAAAATTTAATTTTTAATTTCAATCACTTAAAATGGTAAAAGAGAATCAACGAATATGTTTAATAGATTAAAATATTTTTCGTAATTATATTCTTAGCAATATTCTAAAAATAACAAAAACTAATATGTTATTTAGTTAAAATAAAATTATAAAATATGAGATAAAAGGAGAATATATGGTTTATTAAATAAGATTTTTAAAATATATTCAAAATTAAGTATACCATGGCAATGAGGTTGAGAATGGAAGGTTAAGGATTTGACTGGTAACATAATTACATCTAATTTTTAGTTAAATTTTAAAAGAATAATGTTTTTGTTATTTTTCAACAAATAAAAATAAAATAGTAATTTCACAATCATTAAAATGACACTTTTTGTACTTATATTTGAAGTTTTATATATAGTAATACAGTAGATTCATAGTGACAATTTTTTTTTTTTTTTTTTGCCCAAGCTTTTGCTTATAATTATAGTATATGTTCTGATTCACTTTATTTTGTTATCTTAAACAACTTCTAAAGTTTATCAACTGATGTTTGGATGAACAACTTGTAAAGTTAATAATCTATACTTTAATTTAACCGAAAAACTAATTTGGCCTTTTCAGAATGAAAGTAAGGATCAGTTAAACGATATATAACTCAAAAATAACTATTTTCTTTTTCTGGTAAGTAGTTGATAACTTCAGTTCGCTTTTTAAAATGTGTATATCCTTCTTTTAGTGCATTTGATAATTTTAAATTTCTGTTTTCTTACTTGAATTATTTTAATAATTGTTTCTTATTTTAATAATATTCACTTTATTAGGCATGAAAGAGTTTATACGAAAACTACACGATGAAAACACACTGTGCCCCCATGTAAAAGTACAGTTACACCTTCATAAATGAATATGCTAGGTATCGAAAAATTTTATTCATTAATTAAAATTATTCATTTATCGTGGTCAAAAATACAGTGTCTCTAGGAAAAAATTATTCATTGATGAAATTGTTCGTTTATCGAATATTCATTTATCAAGATTCTACTGTGAAAACTGCAACAAGAGAATCAGTAACTCAAGTTAAACACTTTCGATTGAGTTAATGTACCTTTCTTGTCAAAAGAAAATATGACTAGTACAAGATTCCACATAATTGACCAATGAAAAATAAACAACGGTAAATCCAAGCATAACTGAGAGGAACATATCAATTTTAAACAAAGCCAACAAAATCTTAAAATCTCTAAAAAAATGGTTGATGCAAAGAACACAAGTAATCAAAATTGGACTTGAATAGGAGTCATCAAATCAAAGTAGACATCACCAACAAAGATTAGTCTACCAAAACAGTGAACATAGTTGAAAGTTCAAAAATCTCTTTGTGTAGCTAATATATTTAGAGATTAAACTTGCTAAGAACACAATAACAACAGATATGGCATATTTAGTTGACTCATCATGTGCCAAATTTTTAAGGTTAGTGGTGGTAGATCTGCTGTTATTGGCTTTAAGTGTTGATTCAAGTTCAATCCAAGACAGTTTTCGCAAATGTCTTTCTCTTAATTCTGGATACTCTATACCATTCGAGACGACTTTATACACCCCTAACACCTCTTCATTCACATCAGTTCTTCAATCTACTGCACAAAACCTCCGATTCTTAACACCTGCACCCAAGCCTCAGCTTATTTTCACTCCACTGCAAGAATCCCACATCCAAGCTGCTGTTATTTGCTCGAAACAGCTTGGTATCCAGCTTAGAATCCGGAGTGGTGGTCACGACTATGAAGGCCTCTCGTTTGCATCAGAATTCAGACAACCATTCTTTGTACTTGATCTTTCTAAATTCCGGACCATAAGTGTAAATATACATAGACTTATACTGGAAAGAACTAATTAGCAAAGCAACACTTATACTGGAAAGAACCTTCATAGACTACTAAACTATAGTTGTATACCAGAAACAATACGACCGGCCAACATGAAGCTTAGACGACACAAAACATGGCATAAATCAATAAAAATGGCAGAAATCAATAAACCAAAACATGGCAGAATTCAGTAAACCAAATCAATTAACATAGGCAAACAAAATGCATACTTCTACCATTAATCAATCAAACTGCAATTAAATCCCCCATAATCAAAATATTTTAAAACAGATTTAGAAAAGATGCATGCATCATCTTTTCCGTTAGATCACAAAGTTTCCAAGATCAACAAAATCAATAAAATTTAGTCATTAGCAAAATAAAATCATAAATAGAGGTCTAAATTCATTTGTTGTGACGAAAGCTGTTTTACACCTCAACGGCAAGATCCTTCACTTCCTGCAAGTCTTCCACCAGCATATCGTGATTGGCTTTGAACTGTTCGGAGAAGGTTTCGAAAGTCATCATCATATCCTCAATTTTTTCGGCTAGCGCACGCATGTTGATCTGCAAGTTTGTGAGGGCTCCATAGTTTCTGAATCTCTCTTGATTTTGTTTTCCCAGGATGAATCGCTACTGCTGCTTGATCCGCCATACTGGACCTTTCTCCTTTTTTCCAAGTCAAAACATAAAGAATAATAAGAATTTAAGCTATTGCAGTTTGCATACAAGAACGGAACTGTCAAAAAATAAAGAAGGAAACTAACACAAGCATCAGATCGCTGTTTGACATGATGAGCAGGTGCTATTTTTGACATGTTGACTGCTGCATTCTGCAAACAAATCCCACGACCATGCTCCCAATTGAGCACTTGTATTTGTTCTTGCACCAGCATGCAGCAAACAAACAACCAAGACCTCAAGAATTGACACATCAAAATTTCCTCCAAGATAAAAAATTGGGATATTACCAAAGATGTTGCAGTAGGTTCATTCATAATTCGAAGAACATCTAAGAGAGCATGAACCTTATCATTCTCAATCACGATCCTAATCACGGTGTGCAAAACCTGATTTGCTTCACCTAATTGACCACTACTTTCAATGTTAACAATATTTTGAACTATTACCATTTATTGGAAAAACCTCACAGCAATTTCCACATTATGAGGCCTCTTGACGCTTAATGAAAATTTTATATTACCAAGCCCTTGTTCCTAGATCAAGAAGTAGTGGTTCTGAAGTAATTGAGATACATGTTTTCTCATCAAAGTTCCATCGCTTTTCTGTTTTAACATACTCAACTTGCTTTAGAATATACATACTAGCATAACATAATGTTAGGTTAGGGGACTTACACAATCCGAGATTCACAAACACCAATACAGAGCACTTACACAACCAATCGATTAGTTGACAAGATCCACTAAAGCACGGTCAAACACTATTCAAGTATTACTTCTACTTCTATCAACAATAAGTAAAAGCAAAACAAGAAAACACCAATATTTGACGTGGAAACACCCACGTCCCAACTCGTATTATTAATCAAAACAGTTATCAATAATACATCAAAACAATAACACCTTAATGGTGTCCCAAACCCCGATACTTGAGCCAACAATGCTCAAGCATCTCCCAAACAATACTTAAGACTACATCTCTTAAGCTTTCACCACAACAAACAAATACAATATGACTATGTATATATAGCCACCCAAAAACTTAGCCATCAAGACTTACCATACTTGTTCTACAAGTCTTACCATACCTGTTATACAAGCCTTCCAATTCTTGGCACCTAATTACCCAACTTATTTATCAAGACATACCATATATAATAATTGTCTACACATACAATTATTATCTTACCATATATATCTTAGACCACCCAAGCCCATACAATCACATTGGGTTGAAACCCAACAATCCTCCCCTTCAACCCAATACCCATATTGGATTGAACAGTACCCATCAAGCCATCGATGTCCATTCGTCAATGCCTCACCTTGAAAAAGAACCTCCTTGCTCTTCCAAATACTGAGTGTCGCTAAAACCCGTTCAATGAACTCCAAACCATCATAACAATGTATCAATCTCAAAATCACGTGCATCAACCACCACGAGTGCTCTTCCATCAATTGAATCACCCGATACTTGCTTTCACAATCCTTTGGTCTCTTGAAGAAAATTCGTAGTATCATCCAAACAGGTCACCTGGTTGATCAAGCCATTGAAACAACTACGATAACCTCTTACATCTTCTTCCATCTCGAGTCCGAACACATGATTGATCCACGGTGCAAGTCAACCTTCAAACCACATGTAACTTTGCCTCTACCCGCTTTAGCAGCAATCTCCTTGTCAGCAAATCCTTCATTGTACTCTGTCATACCAATTGAACCTCGAACTTTCCCACAACCTCATCCATCACGAACCCGAACCTTGGCTCTGATACCACTTGTTAGGTTAGGGGACTTACACAATCCGAGATTCATAAACACCAATACAGAGCACTTACACAACCAATCGATTAGTTGACAAGATCCACTAAAGCGCGGTCAAACACTATTCAAGTATTACTTCTACTTCTATCAACAATAAGTAAAAGAAAAACAAGAACACACCAATATTTGACGTGGAAACACCCACGTCCCAACTCGTATTATTAATCAAAACAGTTATCAATAATACATCAAAACAATAACACCTTAACGGTGTCCCAAACCTCGATACTTGAGACAACAATGCTCAAGCATCCCTCAAACAATACTTAAGACTACATCTCTCAAGCTTTCACCACATCAAATAAATACAATATGACTATGTATATATAGCCACCCAAAACTTAGCCACCAAGACTTACCATACTTGTTTTACAAGTCTTACTATACTTGTTATACAAGCCTTCCAATTCTTGGCACCTAATTACCCAACTTAGTGATCAAGACATACCATATATAACAATTGTCTACACATACAATTATTATCTTACCATATATATCTTAGACCACCCAAGCCCATACAATCACATCGGGTTAAAGCCCAACACATAAAACCAATTATGTTCTTCTATACTTGATGTATATATGAACAGAACAATCACCAATACCACATTTTGTTTGTCTAGTCCTGAATCTCCACTATCAGTACTCCACATTTTTTCTCCAAATTTTGAATCTCCAACTTCTTCACAAACCAAAATCAACGGGCCAAAATTTAACGGACTCCTCAAACTAGCTACTGCTTTCTTCTTTAAGAATTCGTCAATAACAATTCCTTGAATAACAAGACCAAATATATAAATAAACAATACATAGCCAGACTTAAACTACGAACCAAAATCTGCATTGAATGTTCATGACTGGAAATTTAATAGTAATTAAAAACCATTTTCAGATATGCGACAAAACGTTTTAACAAGACCCATGGATGCTTTTATTTTAAAACTCTCAAAACAGATGGTGATACAATTCCCAGAAAACATAACATGGTGCTACTAACTGTGTAAATGAGAAAATCTGGGGAACAAATGCTACCGATACATCTTAGTTCTCAAGAATTATTACCAGAGCTAAATTATTATATATAAATATAAATAACTGTCTTGTTGCATGTATGAGCAACCAATCTCCAAGACAAATAGTATGGAAGACCACACTGCAGAGTGCAGACTGTATAATCAGTTCTGCTAAAAAAATTAGTTCTCGTGCATAATCAGTTCTATTAAAAACAACTCATCCAATTGCACAAAGAAATAATAACAATAAAGCCAACAACTCTCACTTAGTACATATATTGTTGATTCATGAAACTAACTATCGTTCATTTAAATAAAGACCATGTACTACCATGAGAATCTATAGGATTTATAGTTGAACTTCTATGATTTAACTCGAAAAATGACAACCTTTTCTTAACCAACTCAAAACCACAAATGTCACCTATAGCCAAACTATTATCTCTAGAAAAATCATTCAAATCAGCACTGAAATCTGAATTTTCATATGAGAAAGAACAAAACTGAAGAGGTCTTTGATTTACTTCACATACAGTGTGATCCTGTGGACTTACATTGTGGCGCCCTCAAATCCGGGGTGAGATTTGGGCCCACTACAATACTAGTTTAAAATAACCTCTGTGTATATATATATATATATATATATATATATATATATATATATATATATATATATATATATATATATATATATTTGAAAACAACCCCGAAATATACCAGGATCACAACAGGTTACAGTATGAAATAGAAACTATTCCAAAAGATAAGTTATTACAATTTACTAATATCGTTGGGTTGACCCGATAAGGGACCCACACCAACGACCAAATATCTAAGTTATTACCTCTAATACAATTTTAAACCATTACAATATTACACTGCTCAAAAGCCTATCCAACAACTATAACAAAACCTCAGAGGGAATCTGAATCTCGACTGTCTGCTAGAATCCTAGAAACCCTATGATCATAGTCTTAGGCGATGTCATCTTCTGATTTCACTGAAAGGTTAGATATAACACAAGGGTGAGCAACAAATTTGCTCAGCAAGTAAATATGTGTCAACTATAAAACAATGATAAAATAAATCAATAACGATACTCAGAACTCAGGGTCAAATGATAACATTCATTGTCAACTGGATATATCAATTGGATAAATGATACCACAAATCATTAATGATACTCGGGACTCAAGGTCAAATGATAACAATTGTTGTCAATTGGATAATCAATCTAGAGATTAGAATTGGATTTCATTTTCGACGCTATGAGTTAAAGTGGATGATCAGTCACACTAAAACTCCAGATATACTCTCTTGGTATATCCAAATACTCAACTGGATCCATGGCCCATTTTGGCCTAACATAATACTTATGTACTGACTGGCGTCTTCAGTCCTGAAAACATTTTTAATTTTATAAAACTTCCAATTCTATTTGTTTAATACGCAGGCCAGGGGTCGGGACAATCGACTACCCTGTTTAAATAGAGTCAAGGTATAACTCAATAATTCAGACAAAAGATCAGGTATCTAGCATTTATTCATTTTCAATGAAGAGTAATATTTCAGGTTCAGCGTACATAGAATCAAGTGACTATGATCAAGTAATTATGATTCAGCATTAATGAATTGATTTGATAACAAAGGGGAATGTAAATCAACACAACATGATGTATCTACAGAAGTAGGGTCGTACAATCAAGTACAAAGGAAACATCATCCGATATAAGTTGAATTGATAACAAGGAAGAAGGTAAATCAACACAACATGATGTATCTACGAAGGTAGGGTTATATAATCAAGTACAAATGAAACAATATTCGATATATCTGAAGAACAGGTTAAGGTTACTTGCCTTAATCGAGAACTAACTGGCTATTCCGCTTTGCCTTTGCCCTTGTCACTGGGACCTACTTCCTTCGAATCTACACATAAAAATATACTACTTCAGTACTCTATTTAATACTCGACGTACTACTATACTAATTATACCCATTCGTTAATCCCTTAATAATATACAAAAACGTATCAAGGTAAAAGTAACAATACACCAGTACATAACCATTTTGAACCTTACTAAACAACAATTAACAATTAGTCAATTTAGGTTCAAATACAATCCAATTACCACATTTATATAATTAACTCGCAATTCCAATAATTAAGATTTTAGAAAAAATTTGACGGGATCGTTTTATTTAACGAACTACCCGTCGGATTACAACCGACCCAAACAATCCAATTCCTGATATAAATACAATCCCAACCAATATTACAAATTATAACGGGTTCAATTAAACGGCCATACAATACTCAGAAATTTAAATACGAAACAATTAATATAATTTATAAAATTCATCTCGGCTCAGGTATACATCATCGCCTTAATTACCCCCGACTCAAATTAAATCACCGTCGAGGGGGCAAAATCCCGAGGGTACCCCAATTTAGGGTTTCCAGCTCGAGACTCTACACTTACTAATTATTATACGAGAATTCACAATTTATTCCTCAGAAATTATCATCCAAGACATTTGTTTATAATCATAAAAATTGCGAATTAAACCCACAAAGCAGGGTTCGAAGCATCACAGTAACTTGGCCACAACAATACAATAATCAAGATAATAATCAGCAGAAACCACACTTTTGGCACCACACAAAAGCGCAGAGTCTAAACCCACAATCAGTCGTATACACAGCAAACAACAACATACGAACCACAGTACGAAGACAAGTCCGAATTCAGACTTAAACGATGCAGGGGACCATAATCATAGAGAACTTACACCCACGCTCAATGAACAAACAAACACACACACACACTCGTTAAACGCACACACATATCTCATACCCGACACACACAGGGTTCTTTACACCAACACGCAGCAACAGTAGCAAGAACAGGGGAAAGGGAGATAGAGATCATACACCAAACCATGACACCAATTACACACACATATCAATTTAACAACACACGCACACTGCAGCTCGCACATACACCACGCACACGAACTCGAACAACACACACAACCATGCTTTCTTTACACACAAACCCAGCAATACCCGCTAGCAAGAACAGGGGAAGAGGGAGAACTATCGGAGAGATTGAGGGTTTGAAGGTGAAGGAACGAACCTTCGAGATATTTTGAGAGAAACTGAGTCGAGAGATTGATGAGTGTCTGATGTTAACGTCGGTTTTGTTTAGAAGTAAAACTAATTAGGGTTTTAAAGGAGTAATTGAATTGGGGGAAAAACAGAAAATTAGATTTTAGGATTTTACTTTACTAAAATTATATAAAAAAATAAATAAATTAATCTTAAAATCACAATCAAATACAAAAATGGATGGGATATTAAATTTTAAAATTTTAAAATGAAGAATGTAAAATTACGATCACTCCCATATTTTTAAAATATTTTTCGGACCAAGAACGAATTAAATATCGATTTTACAAGATTAAATCAATAAAATACAAATCACTTAATAAAATCATTTTAAAATCCTTAAAAATCAAAATAAATCCACCTACTATTTTTAAAACTCAAATAAACTAATAACGTCAATAATACAAAAAAATTTCATAATTTTTACTGATCCCAAAGATTTTACACAATTCTCGGAAGATAATTATAATACAAATAAATGGAATTAAATCTCCAAAAATACAATTAAAAATACCCGGGCATACACGACACATATAAATCGTCACATAAATCCATAAAAAAATGATATCACACATATTTTACCTCCTCAAAATATTCACGTCATATAATACACAATTAAAAAGAATAGCCATATAATATAATATAAAAATACTAAAATTTCTGAGACGTTATATGCATAGTACAAGTGACGAAGGGAAGGCAGGTTGGAATGCTACAACCAATTAAATGTATGACAAATATGAGGTTTTCCGCTGTTCTTTTCAATTTTTGTTCGGAAATTTTACATCGTGTAATGTCGAATATGTCATCAATTCTTCATAACATTTTCCTTGTTCTCTATATATTAATATAAATGCCGCCGTTGTTCGCTAGGCTTTACGTACTGAACTAATCGAAACCTCGAAACCTTCTATGTCATGAGTGCGTTAATAATTGGAAAGTTTACCATCATAGTTATGTTCTTGAGATGGGCTGTAAAAGAAAAAAAATGTGGTGTTAAATTTAGGAATCATTGATAATGATTTAATCCTTATTGTAATTAAATTAGCAGAATTACTTAGCAAAAGAAGGAAAGGGACAGGAAAGATGATTCACAGAGAGAGCGATACCAATCAGATTACAAGTCCTAAATAGTCATAAAAGCTTCGGTCCGAGTCCCTAGAGATGCATTTTTATGTAGGTATTAGTATTAGATTATAATGCATGTTAAATTGAAGTTTGGCCTATGCAAAAATGTGTTTTCTTTTTTCTCCCCCCCCCATAAAAAAACTCTAAATACAATTTATCATATGACGGTTATCACCAATTTTGTTGGTCAATGATAAGCCCCATTTTATTTTTATTTCTTCATTTCTTTTATATTTAATAAGTTTGTCTTTTTTTAAAAAAAAATTTCTACCCATCAATTGAGTTTTCACTACCATCAAATGGATTTTGTTCTCAGGGGTTTTGGCGTGTTCTAATGTCGTTGATCGGAGATCTACATGATTTTTATAAAGATTGTTCATCAGAATTACATGTGATTGCGTAAGATTTTCGAATCTATTCTAACAAGTGTTCCACAATGCAAGACTGATCAATAGGGATAGTTTTTAGGAAGGAAATTGTGATTTAGCTAATAGGTGTTCGTTAAATGTTGATTATTTATGTGTCATACGAACTTTTTCTAATGAATTATTTTACCTATATAACTTTTTTCCAACAAGTGTAATCAAAATAAAAAAAATATTGTGCTTATATTATCATGTTTATATTTTAACAATAATAATATTACTAGCGTAAATACCCGTGCAAGACACGGGCAGTGAACTAATTTCTCGTCCAAAATTATATATATTGAAATAATTTTATAATTAAAAATATGATAAACGATAGGATTTCGATCTATCGAATATTTTCATAGTTATTTTTTAATATTGCATACCAATTGTTCGAACCAAATATTTTATAATTTAATTAGATTTCAAAAATTTTGGATAAATATTCATATGATAATAATCACATAAATACTTATGATTGTTTAATTATTAATTTAATTTTCAATTGCGTAAAATGAACTTATCAAATTGAACATTTGAGTATAATATAAATAATTATCTTAATAAAATTGTTCGTTTATAATAAAGGCGTATATAAACTCATCGATTTTGTTGTAAAAAATTGATCGTATATGTAAGACTATATTTTGAGACAAATTACAAAATCCGACTAAAAGTCGTCTTATGCTTGTCTCAATCATTTTTTCTAAACATATATATTTATACACCTTTAAATTTAAATGTTTAGTTTTAGTATAATATTTATTACACTATATAGAAGTTCGATAAAAAATTGGGTAAATTGAAATATTTTTTACATTATAATTTTGAACTATTTTTTAACTCAATTTTAAAATTTTCTAAATATTTCAATCGCTGTAAAATATGACAACCTTATTGACCCATGCATGTATATGAAATCTAAAATCAATTTTTTTTATTGTATCGTACATTGATCTAAATATATGTCATAACTCAACCATTATATATTATATTATTTGTTATATTGATCAATATATTATAGACAAAATGACAGTTTGTAACCCCTATGTATATGGGTTTTGTCAAATTGGTCCAAATTTACGTTTTTTAGCACTTTGCAACCCCTATCTTCAAGTCTCGCTTCATATTACAACTCCTATCTTCAAAAATTACAGTTTGTACCCCTTATGTATTGAGGTTTTTGACTCATTTTTGCTTGTAAAATAGGTTAATTAGACGGGAGGGGTTGTAATATGAAGCGAGATTTGAAGATAGGGGTTGCAAAGTGCTACAAAACGTAAAACTGAACCAATTTGACAAAACCCATGTAGATAGGGGTTACAAACTGTCATTTTGTCTATATTATATAAAAATTCATATGTACCATACTTTATAGTCGATTATAATCTAACTGATTATTTTAAATAATTATTTTACTTTTGTAATATAATGATTCAAAAATTTATTTTTTTATTTAATTTGAATGTTAATTATATTATTGTTTATACATAACATAGATTATATTTTTAGAGTTTTCATCTTTTTAACATAATTTCAATTAATATTTAAATATTTATGTTTTTTGACCAATCACATATTTAAATCGTTGAACGTTTAAATAGTTGGTCGACCAAAACCCTCTAATATGACTCACATATTTAAAACTTTATATAAGTAAAAGTTATGTGATGCAATTATTAATTATTTATGATTTGATAACTAAAATTTATGTATATCTTAAAACCGAATCTTATTTTTTTTATTTAAATAATTTAACATCTACATGGAGGCCTATGTAAATAAATCTTTTTCTTTTTGGACTCGGTTACATTACGTACAGTTTAATTTTTTTCTATATAAATCATTTAAAATGGCAAAAAAGAACTGTAGAGCATGCTTAGTCGATTAAAATATTTTTTATAATTTTATCAATCCAATATTTTAGAAATAATATGAACCAACATTTCATTTACTGAAAAAAATAGGATGAGACAAAAAGAAAAGAGAGGTGGTTCATCTTATAGGATTTTTTAATAAAACTTAAAATCAACTGTAGCACAATTGGTAAAGGCATGAATTTGAGACCTAAAGGTTGGTGGTTCGAATCCTAACACAAGCATAATTTTACTATTTTTACATAATTATTGAAGGATGGCATTTTGGTAATATTTTAAAAAACAGGGGTAAAATTGTAACTTCGCACCCATTAAATGACAAACTTTACCCTTGGATTGAAGTTTATAGATTTTCATACAAATTAGCCCACATATACAAATTTAGCCCAAACATAAAATAATAATGTGTAAACCAAATATTTGAGAAGTCCAAAGGCCCAATTTAAACATCTTAAAACCCTAATTTTCAACCTATAAAAAGAGATATCTTGAACGTACACACATATCATTTTTTTTATTTCTATGGCAAGCGGCGCCTTGCTACCAACCTCCATCGACATTTTTTTGTATACATTCACATCTAATAGTTAAATCACGTATTCAATGTTTCAAAGAAAATTTAGAGCACAACGAATTCAGGCGTGAATAGATTTGATATGATAAGTTTTTTACTATTGTCCATAATCCAGGAGATGTCCGACGATACTAAAATTGACGATGATAATGATTCCAAACAATATCGGTAAGTTTATATTTTTCACCACCTATGATATATTCATTTAATTAATTTTTTTCATTGTCTTATTTTATATTCTTATTATATATTCATATATTTAATTGGTTACGATAGAATATTACTTCGTCCATTAGTTAAACTGAAAATTTTGCATATATCTTTCATTTATATATTAATTTAGTAATATGTTGCTTATATAGTTATGAAAGGATCTACAACTTTTTTTCTTTTTCGGAGATTTTCTGTTTACCTTTTTTCATAGTTTCGTATGTTTTTAGTAATAGAATTCATTTTTCCAATTTTAGTAATGATGAAATTTACACAATATAATGATATCATCACTCACTTGCTTTGCATACATGTTGTTATTTAAATTTAACTAGCATGATAGCCCGTGCAAAGCACGGGCCATACAAATAATTCATAGAATTTTCTCGTGTCAGTCTACTTCACTTATTTTGATCTATTTAAGAAGTTATAGTTTCAAAATATTATTAGATTTTGAATCGTAAGAGTTATATTTTTAGTTGTGTTTGATCAATGTGAGAAGAATGAGTGACTGAAATCAGTAAGTAAGAGTTAATTGTAACTGTCAAGTATTACCACAATAATCTTGGTGTATTGAAATGCGTGAAAAAACAGTTGGCTTATTTATTTTGGGATGGAGGAAGATTTAAATATTATATTATTTCTAATTTTATTTTGTAAGAAATAATGTAATATAACGGAAAAATAAAAATTATAAAGTCACATAGTTCTGCTTAGAAAATTTCAGCGCACATTTCCAATTTTGGATCTCAATGTACATTTCCAATTTTGGATCATTTTCTCCGACCAATTTCGGTGACCAACAAATTTATTCTAATAGTTGTGCACTTCCAAAATAACTATATGATGTATGCTTTTCTAGGATCATGGTATTTAACCATCTCAAATGTATCCTTTCAACAGCAAATTGACCATAACAAAATCTCTTTTTCAAATAAATTGTACCATCCATTATCATAAGTGAACTTTCAAAAACCCTGGGTAATATCTCAAATTTCAAGACAAAACATATTTAGACATGTACAAATTCAACCAAATACACGAGTAACTAAAATAAAAGTGTCATATCTCATAACGAATTTTTAAAATGAGATGTGTTAATGTATACACCGAATGAATTATGCTATAAAAGTTCATGTGTACAATAAAATTCAATCTATAAAAAGAAGATAAACATAACTACGATAATGAAGCATCCAAGAAATATCATTTTAATTTGAAATAACACCAAAATGATAGATGGGAAATAAAAAAAATACACATACCACATTCGTGATCATAAGACATTGTACATATCAGTAATTTTCGAGTTTATTAGTCTCATACCGGGATGAAACTCACATTGGAGTTTAAAATTCAAGTGCAATTGGTATATTACTATTTAAGTATATGGTTGGGAAACTCATTTTATATGAAATTAATAACATTGACATATTACGAAAATGCTGCAAAAATATAGTGCGAGAGGCTAAAGATATCAAAATCATATTGACATTTTTTTTACCAAATCCAAATCCCATATGTAAATTATTTCTTATTTTTAATTTTTAATCTTTTTATTAATCAATCTATAAATAACCCGATGATAATAGGATTAATCGATATAGTGCAAATATACTTAAAATTAAATATTATACTGATATCGAGTAAAAATATGTTATACACTTCATTTATCATTTTTTGTATTAATTTAGTAATAAAAATATTCTGGCCATTCAACTAATATATACATATTGTTAAAAATATTCTGACCATTCGACTAATATAGACATAATATAAACATAAAATGTTATAAATTTTTATGTATCTATTTTTACTTCCGTCCGTTTACCTACTTGAGAATTGAGATAGACTTCAACTAATTTTTCGTCACCTACCTCCTCACTTTGATTTTTTTTTGACCAATTTGTCGGCCACCTCGGTACCTTTCATAATTAAAAAAAATGCTATACTGATATCGAGTAGAACTATATTATACACATCTCATCAATTTTTATAATATTTTAATAATAAACATATTCTAGCCATTTGACTAATATATACACATAATGGTTAAAAGCGAGAAATATTGTACTAAATTTTTATAGATCTATTTTCATTTTCGCCCATTTACTTACTTGAGATAGATATCTACTCATTTTCCATCACCGACCACCTCACTTTGATTTTTTTTTTTGACCAATTTTCGGTCACTCGGTACCTTTCTTAATTATGACTTCGACGACATCATATCTCTCAATTTATATTTTTTCTCCTCGACTACCATTTTTTACTATTATATAAGAAAAATATTTTAATGATGTTATTCCTAATAAAATATAAAAATAAACGTGTGCATAAATTTGTGAGTATATGAATGTCATAAGTTTAATTCTTATCAACATTCAAATTATTAAAGTTAGTAGAATTATGTAAGCACTTTTATCATGAATAAATTATAAAACAAATATTGCTAATAAGTGGGTTATTTGAGCATGTAGTGAATAAGTTTAAAATGTGGTACAAAAAAGTGACTTGGTTTAGTGGTAGTAAATGTGAACACAAAGTTATAGGTGTTACATGTTCATGGGTTCAATTCCTTTTAACTCCAATTTTTTTTTACATTAATATAAAGTTAAGGATAAATTCATAATTTACTAAATAGGATGGAAACCCATGTTAGCATATAATAGATATAATGGATTTCTCTTTTCTTATTTGGTTAAAACAAAAAAATAATAATAACTCTTCATGAGCTACATTTTTTTTTACATTAATATAAAGCTAAGGATAAATTCGTAATTTACTAAATAGGATGGAAACCCATGTTAGCATATAATAGATATAATGGATTTCTCTTTTCTTATTTGGTTAAAACAAAAAAATAATAATAACTCTTCATGAGCTACATTTTTGGAAGCGATATATTATCTATTATTATATTAAATGTGTAACATCATGTAGTAACTATGTGTAACATTCATTTCATAACTCATATATTACTTCTCGAACAGGAAATCAACTCTATTACTTCTCGAACAGGAAATCAACTCTAATAATATGTTCCAAAAACTTTTTTTTGAAAGAAAAGAAAGGAAATGTGAGGATTTGATTTCTTCAACTTGTTCCCAAAAGATTTTTTTGGGAAGAAAGGAAATGATTTCTAAAGATTTGAAAAGAAAATTCTTATATAAATGTCTACAAAATCTTCTTTCCATTTTTGGAAAGATTTAGAGAGAAAAGAAATTAACTCATAATCTCTTCTCTTCTTTTCTTTCATTGATTCACGAACACAGATTAATGATTACTCTTGTTACATCATCACAATACCGAAAAAGATGTAAGTTTGTCGTACACATTTTTTTATCCCAATCTAAGTTAAATGTATTTTTTTTTTTTTTGAAGCATAAGTTAAATGTATTGGTTACACATATTGTAGTACTTTTAACAAAAGTTTTAGAATAAGTAAGGAATTTTATGGTAAATACCATAATGAACTTTATATTTATAAATTTATCCCTTTAATGTTATATGGAAAAATGATCTAACCTGTGATCTCCCTGAGGTTGAAGAGAATCATTTTTCTCTTAAAAAAATTTATTACTTCTTGTATGTAGTTTTTAAATTTCCACAGAAGGGGAGAAATACCTTAGGCCCATTTTTCTCTTTAAAAAATTATAATTTCTTAAATGTAGTTTTTTAATTTCTGCAATAATGGCAGAATGATTAAATAAGAATGAATCTTATATTAAATTAATATTTAAAACTAAGTTTAAATCTAAATTTCGATTCAATCCTTACTAAGTCTATTTTATAATCTTAAAACCAATGTACTAAAAATTTTGGTTGGTCGTTGATGATGGATCATAATCATAAAATAGTTTTTAACTAAACACATCTTTATACACTATTTTTGAAAGTAATTTATTAAGTTCAACTATATATCTAAACAAAATAAACAAATATTACTTACCAAACACAAACATTACACCCAATAAAAATTTATATTTAACACATAAAAATGTACCATATTCAATTACAGTTGAACCTCGATTAAGTAATAGTCAATAAAATAATATTTATTTCTCGGTGCTAACATAATAAAGACAATATATTTTTACTCTAAATAAGATAATAAATTCGATAAAGTAATTTTTTTCTTGGTCCCTAAACTATTACTTTAAAGAGGTTTAAATGTACGTTAACCATTTTTTTATTTGTTTAGTTGTAGTAACCTATATTAATATTCCAACTCTACATGTTAATTTGGGTCGGATTAGAAAATACAAATATCAAAAATATTCAAATAAATTAATTATAACTATACTATTAATTTATTTTATCAATAGTCGATTGATAAAATTAAATATATACTCATATACATATAAGAAATACTTATTTGTTTTTTTATACCTATACTCATAGGGTTTTGACGGGATTTTTAACGAGGCCTACCTATGTTTGGAGTCTTCTTTTATGATATAGAGGTTTTATTGTCTAATCTACCGGAGAGAATCTCTTTCTCATGTCATCGTAATTCAGGTTACGACATCAGATAGATGATAAGTTTTTGTGGATGAAAGAATGTCTCATTTCCTTTCCTTCTATTAAATTGTTTCATTTATACAAAAAAAAGGTGAATACCTTACAGGATATAAAAACTACTCTTATTTGTACTATAAATATTGATTACATCAATGTAAAATTGATAGTACTTGAGTTCTACAATCCATATTCAAGCTCTAGTATATCTCACTTGTATGCATTCTTGATATTTAAAATGAGCTCCTCGATCCTTTTAATAGTTGCTCACCAAATGATTTACTTGAGTCCAAAAGCAAGTAGGGCCACAATCACTCTCTTCCACTCATTCAAAAATGTCCATGTACGTGTTACTCCACCAAACAAGTTGATGGACGCCTCCCTAGTGTGTAGTATGGAGTATGGGCTCCCCTAGAAGGTTGTTATAGCCTTGGCACTTAGAAAATTAATCCCTGAGCAATTATGGATGTTCCCCCTCTTGTGTGACTTGCGTAGTTAGCATTTTTCACTCATTGTGGCACTAGAAGCAGCTATGGGCCCTCATACCAGTGCATGTATAGATAACTTAGTTAATTTTTGCTTGTATGGATGTTTTTCTATACATACAAGAGAGTTGGAGCCTATAAAAATGAGGTGGAGAGAGAAAATCACTTGCACATGTTGAGACCACTTGAAAACGACATAACCTTCCACCAATTTGCATGAGCACCCCTAAAGTGTCTATTATAGACAATAGGGGCCTATACAAGGCTATTACTAAGGGACTTAGTGAAATTTCACTCCAAGAAGCACCATGGGCACCTCTACTAGTACATGACTTGGGAACTTAGCCAATTTTCACCATCCTATATAAGCACTTTGGGCACCTCTAGTGTATAGTGACTACCTTAGTACTTAGAAAAATTCTCATTTTTAACCATGGGAGCCCCAAGAGTGTAGTGACACACTCACACGCTAGTATATAGTAACTACCTTAGTACTTAGAAAAATTCTCATTCTTAACCATGGGAGCCCCAAGAGTGTAGTGACACGCTAGTCTTATTCAAACCTTTACTCCAAATCCCTTGAAACCTTTTCCACGACTCTTGTACTTGCTGGATAAACATTTTCTTCTTTACAACACTCTTGGTCCACTTTATAGTATTCCTTATACTCTGATTCCTTTGCGAATGTTTGATGCCTAGTGTAACTATTGTGGTTCATGGATGACTAACACTAACTCACGATCTTCATATCTTCACTTTATGATCATTGTTAAGTCTGCAACCATGGGCCTGTTTGTCATTTCATTTTCTATGTAACTTATGGCTTATAAGGCCATAATAACTTATGAGGGGTGTTTGCCTATTTAAGTTTTAGCTCAACTTATGACTTATGTGTTGATAAGTTGAATGTTAACTTATTTCTCGATACACACAATATATAATATCCTTTAAATCTTCAAAATCATATATCTTTTGATCTGTTCATTAGAAAATTGATATGTATATATCAAATTACTCTACTCATCGAGATCTATTTATTGACATCCATTGATATATATTAAAAAACAAATATTTTGAAAATAATAAAAAAAATTTAACTTATAAGTTCTGATTTACCAAACACTCTACTGATTTATAAGTTCTGATTTACCAAACACTCTACTGACTTATAATTTCTGATCTACTTATCACTTATATGACACTTATGCTTATAAGCCATAAACTACTCATTTTAAGGTAAACCAAACACCCACTATAAATGAACAATTCCACTAAATCTTACAGTCTTCACACAAACCAAGACAGCTACTTCGAATATCTCCAACCCCTTATTTCATTAATGCCTACACTTATCAATGAACTTCACACAGTGCTTTGTTGTAGACTTCTTCACTGTAGCTAACTCTGATTCTTGTATATATCAAATCTTCATAATGGATAAATTTTTATGAGCGTAACATTATTTACGAGTCTTATTCTGGTGTTGAGTTATCAGTCCTGGACTCCTGGACATTATTGACTTTATCAAATAACTTCAGTCTCCCTCGACAATTTACCCACATATATTGTTCACTTCATTCCCCCTCACCACGTACCCAGAACTATCTACATGCATACTTAGCTAAAAATAAAAAGATTTAATGATATTACTATAATTTAGACATTTTTCATTATAAGGCTATTCTTTGCAGCAAATACTCATCTTTTCTGAGCATCATTTTCTTCCCACTGAGAGGTTTTTCAACTTCTTTAATCTCCATATTGTTTAGTGGGAGACTAATGGCAGAAGGAGGTGATGTGATTGGCCAAGGTGGAGATATAGAAGGTGGTGGATTGGATTCTGAAGTATCTCCTTTAAACTCAGGAAGAAGCTTCACTACCTGATACGGTCATGATCCATGGAAAGGTTGCGTAATGATGACATCACGGGCAGGAAGTTCGTCTTCAGCAAGGCCTTGTAACTTAATATATCCGGGCCTATCTAACCAGAAAACTCTATTGTAACCAGTAAATATCATCATTTTTAACTCAGCTACAACTCTGCTGACCTCCCAAAAATATCTAGCACTTGTATTATTAGTCACCATTAATATAAAGGGTGGTAACAAACTCCCTCTTGTACTTCTTCTTTTTCTACGTGTAAGAAGTATCTCTAAATCAATATCATCTAGGGAACTGCGTGAGCCATAAGACTTCTTCGAAGAATTGTTATGAGAAAGAACCCTTCCGTGTCTCATCCTCTGTAAGGAAGAAGACAACTCTTCGTTGTTCCTACCAAGACTCTAACTCCTTGTCTCTCTATGAAATTTTTACATACCTTGCGTCGCTCTTTATTTTTGATGAACAAAATCATATGAGATCCTTTATTAAAAATGTTTAGTAGCCCTCACATAGAAGAAACTCAAGTGATCCTATTCATTAAAAATGAAAAGCGGCATAAGGTATGTAAGAATTTCATGGAGTGACAAGGAGTAAGGGTCTTGGTAGTTTAGGAACAACGAAGAGCTATCTTCCTTCTTACAGAGGATGACATAAAAGGGTTCTTTCTCAGAACAGCTATTTAAAGAAGTCTAATGGCTCACGCAATTCCCTAGAAGTTATTGATTAAGAGATACTTCTTACACATAGGAGAAGAAGTATAAGAGGGAGTGTGCTACCACCCTTTATATCATTGGTGGCCAATACATATGCTGGATATTCTTGGAGGTCAGCAGAGTTGTAATTGAGTTAGGAAAAATGATATCTAGTGGCTATAGCAAAGTTTTCTGGTTAGATAGTCTTGGATATATTAAGCCGCACGACCTCGCTAAAGGCGAACTTCCTGCCAATGAAGTCATCATTACACGACCTTTCCATGTATCAGGTACTGAAGCTTCTACACGAGTTCGAAGGAGATATTTCGGAAGCCAATCCATCACCTTCTACACCTCCCCTTAGGCCAATCACGTCACCTCCTTCCGCCACTAGTCTTCCACCAAACAATATGGAGACTAGAGAAGTTGAAAATGTTAGGTTAGGGGCTACACAATTAACGAGATTCAAACAAACAAATAAAACAAAGCACACACACAAATATATTTGACGCGGAAAACCCACGTCCCAAACTCGTATTATTAATCTTAACAATATCAATAATACATCAATCACTCGGTGTATCACTCACACAATACTCAAGCCAAACAATACTCAAGTATATATCAAAACATAATATGACTATGTTTATATAGCCACCCAAAACTTAGCCACCAAGACTTGCCATACTTGTTCTACAAGTCTTACCATACTTGTTATACAAGCCATCCAATTCTTGGCACCTAATTACCTAACTTTGTGAATAAGACATACCATATATAATAATTGTGTATACATACAATTATTACCTTACCCATATATGATTTATTTCACCAATACCCATACTACCGTATTGGGTTTAAGCCCAACAATCCTCCCCTTCAACCCAATACGGTTCCATGCACAACCGATTTAACGGTCACCATCAAGACATCGACGTCCATCCGCCAATGCCTCCCCTCGAACAATAACCACTCCTTCTAGCACAAAAAGATTTCTTTTATCCTTCCATCCTTTGAGTATCTCTAAATCCCTTTTAGTGACCTCCAAAATACCGTTCTTCATCATAACAGTATATCCCAAATCAACTAATTTACCCAATGAAATTAGATTTCGATTTAACTCCGGTACGTACCTCACTTGAGTTAACTTTCGAACACGACCATTGTGAAGTTTTATCATTACCTCACCAATACCAGCAACCTTTACCCTTTTACCGTTTGGTAAAGCAACCATCTTTCCATCACACTTCTTGTAGGACGAGAACCAATCCCTCCTAGCACATATGTGATGAGAACATCCCGAGTCAAGCACCCATTCTTCTTTCGATCCCTTATCTTCTTGTACCAAAAGAGCATCACCTTCCACAAGCGAAACACTACCCCCTCCTCGAGTTTTCTTCAACTCCTTCAAGTCTTCTCTTGCCTTTGGACACCAGGATTGTATATGACCCAATTCATCACAATAAAAGCACTTGATATTAGGGTTATGTTTCTTACCGGACTTCTTTTTCTTGTCACGTGCATCCACCACGAGTGCACTTCCATCAGATGTGTCACTCGATCCTTGCTTCATCAATCTTTCGGACTCCAGAAGAACAACAATAGTCTCATCCAAAGCTAACTCCGTATTCCCAACCAATAAAGAAGTAATCACAGTACTATACTTCTTTGGTAGAGACACAAGTAGAAGAACAGCTTTGTCCTCATCCTTCAATTTTTCATCCAAATTATTCAGCTGGTTGATCAGGCCATTAAAACGATTCAGATGATCTCTCAAATCTCCATCTTCTTCCATCTTGAGCCCGAACAAATCTTTCTTGAGGAACAACTTATTTGCCAATGACTTTGAGTGATACGTCTTCGTCAACTTCTCCCACAATTTTTTAGGGTTATCCTCCTCAAGAACATCATACTTGATTTCCGGTGCAAGGGCCAACCGGATTGTCGATGCTGCACGTAACTTCATATCTGCCCACTTTGGATCTTCCACATCAGCAGGCTTCTTGTCTTCAAGAGTTGCATACAACCCTCGTTGAATCAACAGATCTTTCACCGTGCTCTGCCACAAAGTAAAATTGTTTCTTCCATTAAACAATTCAATCTCGAATCCCCCGACCTTATCCATCACGAACCTCGAACCTCGGCTCTGATACCAATTGTTAGGTTAGGGGCTACACAATTAACGAGATTCAAACAAACAAATAAAACAAAGCACACACACAAATATATTTGACGCGGAAAACCCACGTCCCAAACTCGTATTATTAATCTTAACAATATCAATAATACATCAATCACTCGGTGTATCACTCACACAATACTCAAGCCAAACAATACTCAAGTATATATCAAAACATAATATGACTATGTTTATATAGCCACCCAAAACTTAGCCACCAAGACTTGCCATACTTGTTCTACAAGTCTTACCATACTTGTTATACAAGCCATCCAATTCTTGGCACCTAATTACCTAACTTTGTGAATAAGACATACCATATATAATAATTGTGTATACATACAATTATTACCTTACCCATATATGACTTATTTCACCAATACCCATACTACCGTATTGGGTTTAAGCCCAACAGAAAAACCTCTTAGTGAGAAGAAAGTGTTGCTCATAGACGATGAGCCTTTGCTGCAAAGAATAGCTAAAAGTGTTCTTATAAAAAAAGTTTGAATTATAATAATAATAAAACAAAATCTTTTATATATGTAACTAATTTGTATGCATGTACTATTTTAGAAGATATGATGACCACAGAGGGAAGCTGTTAATGAATTTGACAGTGAATCAAAAAACATATTGAATTTCAGATATAACGTAACAATATCAAAAAATAATAGAACGTATTTTCATTATACAAAGTTAGTGGGCTCTTCATGCTTTGTTTTGGTCCGGATTTCTCATCTTTTTTTAACCAAACTGGTAATACACATTTTTTAAAATTCAAAACCAAATCGAACCAATAAAATTTTAAAACTTTTTAAACAACAATTTAGAATAATAAATTGATTACTTGTTTACATTGATAGAAGTTTAGAAGTCCAGGATAACTGATTTTGTTTCTTGAATTCAACAATCCACGCTCAAAACAAAAGACCTAAAATGAATGAAGCTGCTGGAAAATAAATAAATTAACTTGCAATAGTTATCTAATATCTATTAAAATTAATGTGTCATAATTATTGTAAAACTCATGGAAATGTGAAGTATCAGGAAGAGGAATAGTTATGTAGTTATGAATGTGATCTATTTATTATATATTGTTCTCAGGAATAGTATCAGACCAAGAGAAATAAAATAAAAAAATCTCAGTACTTCTTCTGCGTTCTTGTTTTTTTTGTTTCTATCCATCCTTCATATACTATCAAACAACAAATTCCTTCCTATACTACCAAAAAACAAATTGGTATCAGAGCCTTGTCCCATCAGAATGAACAACTCAATTCTTCTTTCCTTTGTCCCTCAATTAACCAAAGAAAATTATGGAAAATGGAGCATACAAATGAAGGCTCTTCTTGGTGCTCAAGAAGAATGGGAGATAGTTGAAAAAGGTTATACAGAAGTTGAAGACGATGGAGGATTAAACCAAACTCAAAGAGATAATCTAAAAAATCAAGAAAGAAATCCCAACAAGCTTTGTTTTGGATATGTCAAGGAGTACAATCATATGATGCTGCCTGGGAGAAAATAGCATTTGTCACTTCAGCTAAGCAAGCGTGGGAGACTTTAGGAAATTCATTCAGATGTGATGACAAGGTAAAAAGGGTTCGACTGCAAACTTTTCGTGGTGAGTTTGAAAGATTACATAAAACGGAGTCAGAACCTAATTTGATTATTATTCCTGAGTACTATCCATTTTCAATGATTTAAAAAGGAATGGTGAAGCCACAGATGATGTTCATGTCATCGAAAAATTCTCTGTTCTTTGGATTACAAATTTGACTATATAGTTGTAGCCAATGCAGAATCTAAAGACGTAATCAAGATGACCATTGATGAACTTACAGGCTCGTTGAAAGCTCACGAAGAAAGATTAAACAAGAAAAAACTGATGTGTAGTTGGATCAAGAACTTCATAGTAAATTGTCCATGGATGAAAAAAAAATCATATTATAAAAATCAAACAAAAGATCGTAGTCATAGGGAGGAAGGAACTTTCGAGGAAGAGGCTCAAACTCTCGTGGAAGAGTCAATTATTTATCCACATAAAATAGCAGGATTAATAAAGCAAAAAAAATCAAAATTTTAGAGATTTATCTTGAGGTCGTGGACCCGAAAATCAAAGAGGAAGAGGTCATGGCTATTTTGAGTGCTACCACTGCCACAAACCTGGTCACATTGCAAATGAGTGCTGGTAGAAGGATGAACGTATGAAGGATGCTGAGTGAAAATGTGAACCAGGAGCATCAAAATGAAGAAACTTTGTTACTTGTGTCTCATGGTGAAGTTTGCGAGGATGTCTGGTACATAGACTGTGGTGCTAGCATGCATATGACAGGTAACAAAAGTTTATTTTCTAGTTCATTTGAAAATAGATATGGAGAGGTTAAAGTTGGAGATTGAAAATCATATAAAGTTAGCAGTGTAGGTGAAATAGAAATTAAAACATAACAAGCAAAAGTTAAAAAAATGTCTGAAGTATATTATATTCTTGGTCTAAAACATAATTTACTTAGTGTTGATAATCTTTTGAAGAAGGGAAATGACATCCATTTACGTGATATGGCATGCTATTTGTCAAAGAATAAGAAGGTTTTTGCTAAAGTTGAAATTGCCTCAAATAATCTTTTTACTCTCTCTTCAAAACCAAAAATTGTCTTGTTTTGTTGGTATTAATAAAGGTGTATCAAAGTTATGCTAGATAGATATGGTCATCCACATTATTGAAATTTGGAGATGCTCTCAAGGAAGATGATGGTCATAGGTTTACATAACCGTCCAGATGTTGTTTGTGAAGCTTGTCAACTAGGAAAGCAACACAGAGACTCTTTTCCTTCTCATTCCTCTTGGCGAGCAAAAAGACCACTACAATTTGTTCATTCAGATCTTTGCGGTCCGATGTCAGTCCCATCTTAAAGAGGTAATTGCTATTTTATCACTTTAGTTGATGATTACTCAAGAAAAGTGTGGGTTTATTGTCTACAAGAAAAATCAGAAGCTTTTCAAAAATTTAAATATTTCACGGCAAAAGTTGAGAATTTCACACGGCTGAAGATAAATACTTTCAAGATAGATCGTGAAGGAGAATATTTTTCAATTGAATTTGAAAAATATTGCAAATATAATGGTATTCGACATGAACTAACAACCCGTCACACACCACGACAAAACGGGGTTTGTGAAAGAAAAAATCGTACTATCATGGAAATGGCCAGATGTCTTTTGAAAAGGAAGAGGTTGTCAAATACATTATGGGCTGAAGCTGTCGCTTGTGCGGTGTATCTTATTAACAGGTCACCGACAAAGACCTTGAAAAATTGTACACCACATGAGGCCTGGTATGGTAAAAAGCCTAGTGTTCGTCATTTTTAAGAAATTTGGAAGTGTTGCTTACTCTCACATTCCAACTGCAATAAGAAGCAAATTGGATGACAGATCGGAAAAATGTATTTTCATTGGCTATAGTGAAAGGAGCAAGGCATGCAAATTATATAATCCTGTCACCAAGAAGATTGTTATAAGCTGTGATGTTCAATTTGATGAAAATTCTTTCTTTGATGAGATGAAAATCAAAAAAGAAAATCCTTGCATCATTCCTTTGGAATTTGAGAAAGAAGAAGTGGTACAATTCGAAAATAATGATGATGAAGTCGAAAGTATTAATCCTGCTTCCCCAAGTTCCTCATCAAGTTCTTATGTTCTTATGAAAGCCAATCAGAAAAACAAGAAGTCTCTGGGAATTATATGATGTAACTGATGACGTTGAGCTAGATGAAGCTGTATACTTTGAATTTTTCGTAGGACATCCAATTTCTTTCAATGATGCATATCAAAAAGAAAGTCTGGAAAGAACAATAATTGATGAAATCAAGTTGATTGAAGAAAATCAAAAGTGGGAGCTTGCAAAATTGCCACCACACAAAAATTTAAAGTGGGTTTACAAAACTAAGATGAATCCAAATGGCACAATCAACAAGAACAAGGCGAGGTTGGTCACGAAAGGATATAAGAAAGAAGAAGGAAAAGAGTTTAGAAGTCTTAGCTCCGATTTCAAGGCTTGAAACTATTCGATTATTCATTTCTCTTGTTGCCCAAAATAATTGGAAGGTGTTTCATATGGTCGTAAAATCTGCATTCTTGAATGGTTTTCTCAGTGTAGAAGTCTACATCGATCAGCAACCTTGTTAAGTCAAGAAAGGAGAAGAGCATAAGGTTTATAAACTGAAAAAAGCTTTGTATGGGTTGAGGCAATCACTTTCAGCTTGGTACAATCGTATCAGTTCTTATTTTAAAAAAAATGGATTTTCCAAATGTCCAAATGAACATACTTTCTGCACTAAAAGTGATTCTGAAGGAAATTTCATTGATGTTAGTCTTTATGTTGATGTTCTTATCTTCACGGGAAATAATGTGAAGATGTGAAATGAATTTAAGTATTCTATGATGATGGAATTTAAATTGACAGATTTGGGTGAACTTCATCATTTTCTTGGAATTGAAGTACAGCAATCCAAGAAAGGGATTTTTATTTCACAAGTTATATAGCTATGCAAAAGAGGTTCTAAAAAGGTTCAGGATGGAGAATGCGTATCTAGTCTCTACTCCCTGTATTACAGGTTTGAAGTTATCCAAGGAAGGTGAAGGCAGATTGATAAATTCCACCATCTATAGAAGTCTTATCGGAAATTTAATGTATCTAACTTTCACAAGATTAGACATTGTATTTGCGGTCATTTGGTAAGTAAATTCATGGAAAAACCTGATTCCAATCATGGGGAGGCAGCAAAAGGAATTCTTAGATATGTTAAAGGAACCGTTGATCATAGAATTTTTTTATCATGCTAATGTTCCTGTTAAACTTATTGGGTATACTGACAGTGACGTAGCAGGAAGTATCTCGATGATAGTAGACGCACACCTGGTCATGTATTTCATTTGGGAACTGGTGCTATATCATGTAGCTCAAAAAAAAAAAACAACAGGTTGTAGCGCTTTATACAACAAAAGCAGAATATATCGTTGCATCTTATGCAGGATGTCAACTCATTTGGTTGCATTGAATTTTGGAGAGCCTTAAAGGAAAAACAGAATTTGCCTACTACTCTTTATTATGACAACAAGTCTGCTATTTTGGTAGCAAAGAATACAGTCCTTGAAGAAGCACATCCGCATTCGTTATTATTTTTTGAGGGAGTTTATTGTATATGATGGTGATATTAATGTTGAGTATTGCAGGGCGGAAGATCAAATGGAAATTTTTTTCACAAAGCCACTTGACGGACAAGTATACAAGAGAAATATTGAATGCTTGGGAGTAAGGAGCAAGTTTAATTTAAGGGAGGCACTGTTGGAAATTAAATAAATTAACTTGCAATGGTTATCTAATATCTGTTAAAATTAATGTGACCTAATGTAAACTCATGGAAATGTGAAGTATCAGAAGAGAAATAGTTATGCAGTTTGAATGTGATCTGTTTATATAAGAGAAATAAAATAAAATAAATCTCAGTACTCCTTCTGTGTTCTTTATTTTTATCATTTCTGCCCATATACTATCAAGACAACAAATTCCTTCCTATACTATGAAGACAATAGAAGCCTGATAGTTTATGTCACTAATAACGCTAATAACGATCATTATTGGTTACGATTTATATTGGTTTGGATTGTCTTGGTCCAAGCCAAAAAAAAAAAGTTTACCGATTTGATGAAGGTTAGACCTTCGGGTATGAATTATATACTTAAAAATAAACGATCAAAATTATATCATATTAGAAAGAAAATTATAATCTAAAAAATGATATAGGGGGTGTTTGGGGGAACTTTTTTCCGGAATAAGTCAACTTATTTTAAGACAAAGTTAGAGATTTCTAACTTTCCAACTTATTTTCCAACTTATTTTTGCAACTTATTGAATCTCAAACATACATTAAATATTTGTATAAAAAAATTATCAAAATATAAAATTTTTACCCGAAAATAAGTCCATAAGTCCTAAAAAAAAGGTACGCCAAGCACACTTATAATTATAAAATGTTGTATTTAAAGTGAATTTTAAAAAGAACTTATAATCTAAAAAGGATATAATTCGAAAAGGTTATATTATAATTAAATTTTTATAGAAAATTATAATTTGAAAAGGATATAATTAAAAAATTTTGTATTAGAATTGAATTTTATTTATTTTTATTAGTATTAAAAAAAATTCACATTTACTATTTGTACTCTATCTTTAGATCTAAAAATTAGATTTGGATGAATTTACAGTACACACAAAACTCATAAATTTATCTTTAATTTAGTGATGATTTAATAATTATTATTCAAATGAAAATACTTAGAATATCAATTTAGAAGTCCTAAATTGATTATGTTATTCAATGTAGAAAATCTAATTATATATGATTTAAATCTTTGACATACAGCTTTTCGTATTTCAATATAAATACACTTTTTACTTTATAAAATATTAAAATATAAAAAAGAATTTATGCTAGATCCAACGATTTTCATCTATTTATTTAAGCTCTAACGGTTCTTATTTATTTTGTCGTACTGAGCACCAGACTAGCGATTATCAAAGTTTTGGACAAAATTCCTCTAACATTTATTATTAAAATTGTATTTGGTTGTTAGTAGAACTATCATAAAATAATAACAAGGGTATTTTGATAATTAAAACGAATTAGAATTAGAATTCATAAATCAAGTAGAATTTTCAACGTCAAAAATCGTCAATTTCTTCTCTCTTTTGTTTCTGCGTAGATTTAATTGGATTTTTTTTAAATCATCACTAAATTAAAGATTATTTTGTTGATTTCACGTGGGCTGTAAAATCATCCAAATCAAATTTTAAGAATTCAATATAGAATACAAATATTAAGTCGAACGTGTAAAATCTGATATATATATAAATAACATTTAAATTTTAAAAAAATATATAATTATAGATATTAAAAAAAGAATATTGTATTGCATGAGTTATAAGCTAGTTATTATTAAACATTTATATCATCTTATAAAGTATTCCAAGAAGTTGAAGGTTCAATACCCCTCAACAACATATTTTAGTTAAAAATTTGTATTATTTATTTTCACCATATTTTTATTATACATTTATATTATATTATAAACTACTTCAAGAATTTCAAGGTTCAATCCTCGTCAATAACATATTAAATTTAAAACGTTATTTATCTATTTTCAATATACAAGCAAAAAACTATCATTTAGAATACAATCAAATACGTATTTTTATATTTTGGTATCTTCTATCATATGTTTCTTAACTTATTAACAAAGATTAAAATTATGAATAATAAGATAAAAATATTAAATATTAAGATAAAAATATTTAAAATCTTCTGTGTACTAGTATCATATAGAAAGGAAAAATGTATGTGGCAAAACACACTAAGAAAAACTTATACCTTTTATTTTTTGTTAATTACATATAAAAAATGATAACTACTATAAATTTCAAGTTATGTATTATAAAGATTTCAAAACTTAGTCAAATATAATATTAGATGTTGATGAGGAACTGGCGCAAGTTAGTGCATGCATTGTCCAAGATTAATAGGATAATCAGAGATAAATTTAATTTAATTTTTTATATATGTTTTTGTATCTATAATTATTTTATTATTTTAGTTATACATATAATTATACAAATATATATTTAAAAAAATAGTATGATTGGAATAATTAAAATTCATGAGGTTAAATATTAGAATTTGAGGTCAATTTGAGAGAAAAAATTAAGATAACTCGAGATTTAACCTTCTAAAATAGGAAGTATGTGTACGTGAAAAATCATTTTCATATTTTTATTTCAAATCTCTACCTTTTACATTTTAAATTATTTTGCTACATATTTCACTAATTTTTATCGATCATGCCTATATTTGATAGCTTTATCCAATTTCTCATCAATTAGACTGAATTTTAGCAATTCTTGAACACGATTTTAGCATATTCCCGCTTAATCGTCGATTTTAGAATATTGGTGTTGATGATTATTTATGGAAAAAAATAACAATGTAAATTTTTGAAGTTGTAATTTATACATGCATGCATGCATGTAAGTTGAATTTGGCAATCATTAAAACTTGAATGTGAGTTGAATTTGGCAATCATTAAATTTGAATGTGACGTTTTCCTCTCGAGCAGTGCTAGGTGCCCCAAAATATTACCAAATTTTTTACCAAATGATGTGGTATTTACATTTGGCAAAATTTGATGAGTAATGCTAGGTATCCAAATTGGTACCCAAAAATTACTCCAAATGATGTGACAAAGCTTACATGGGATAGTGAAAATTTTTGATTGGGTGGTTGGTGTGAATGCAGGGGGCCCATTATTATTATAGTCAATTGAATTGTTACACTTGGCATTTGGAAATTTTTTTGAGTACCAATTTGGGGTACCTACGTGGGCGCATATGAATACACGCGAGGTCGTGTTTTATTAGTAGGAAGTTACCAAATACACCTGTGACACCTCAACATTTGAGAAAAATTTTGGGGAAAGTTTTGGGTCCTTTAACATTTTCCTTTCTTCTCACATAGACACGGCAAAATAATTATTATGTCCACTCATACATTTATTTTATACAATACTTTTAAAATTCACAAGTAAAGGAGTAGTGCTAGGTGCACGCAAAATATGCACACAAAAACTCAGGTAAAGCTGAAAGCTATAAGAGAATGCTTGTCCAAGTTCCAGTCAAATCTCTCTTCCAGATGGCAATCATTTCTTAAAGATCTGCAATTGGCATAGATAAAAGCATTTCACATCTTAAAACATTCCCTAGCTCCTAGGCTGCTTTTGTAAATTTAAAAGATGTCACTAAATATTAGAAGTTCCTTAAGACGGCTCTGATTAGAATGTTCTGGAGCTTATTTTCAAGCAAGTGCTCTCTAATGGGGTTGCATGCTTTGATGAAATTCTTGAAACAGAATATGCGACGACTGTTCAAGGAAGTTTACTAAGATACAAAAATGTTTCCAGCTGAGTTTTTCCACATTTCAATAAAAATATATAAGGTGTTTGTTTTATAGTGGATTAAATAAAAAATAAGAATAGTTATTGGAAAAATGAGTGATGGTCTCATGTTTTCTTATTTTCCATTATGCTTTGATTTAGAAAGAGGAACCTGTTTCTAAACAATATCTCAAAGACAGGTATATTGAAGCATCTTAGTGTAGTCTCGTTTCTTTTTTTTTTTTTTTTTCTTTTTTTTTTCTTTTTTATATTATAGACTTCCCAATCATATATATAGTTCAGCATTCAGAGTGGGAATTGCATCACATGGGGCACAAGTTCAAAGCTAAGGGAAGTTAAACGAGAATATTTGAGATCCAATGTTGAACTGATGGGATAGTATGCTGATTTGTGGAACGCGTTTTATGGGATACTCAAAGTGGCTGAGGAAGTTCAAAGAGGATTAGATGAACAAGTTATTTGTGTTCAGTGTTCACTGATATAGGATCCGATAACATATCTGAGATTATTTGGGAAACAGATTACCAAGCTATTACTAGGAAGTTTATACAAGAGAAGGTGTTAATCATTTTATCATTCAAGCTTCTGTTTACCCATTCATTTGCTTCACTTTACTCCCCCTCAGCTGAAAGGAGGCTTTGCTGAACGTTCAAGCTTGACAACATTTCCAGTTTTTTAGACCATTCCTCTCGTATCTTCTTTCTTATTTAAAAGCATTAGCATCTGCGATCACACAATTTGAACTCAAATCGAATTTCACAACTATATCTTTATTTCTCAGTATTATATGGCTCCATATATCTAATTAAACATTTGCACATACTGACTGCACTCTGCATCCATATCCCACGACCATGCTCCCAGTTAAGCACTTGTATTTGTTCTCGCACCAGCCTGTAGCAGCAAACAAACAACCAAGACCTTAAGAATTGACACATCAAAATTCCCTCCAGGATCAAAAATAAGGATATTATTGTTGCTGTTTCTTTCAACACTATAAACCAGAGATGTTGCAGTAGGTTCATTCATAATTTGAAGAACATCCAAGATAGCAGGAAACTTATCATTCTGATTCACGTTCCTAATCACAGTGTGCAAAACCTGATTTGCTTCACCTAATAGACCACTGCTTTCAACTTTAACAATTTTTTTAACTATTACCATTTCTTGGTAAAACCTCACAGCAATTTCCAGATTACGAGGCCTCTTGACATTTATTAAAAAATTTACATTACCTAGCCCTTGTTCCTAGATCAAGAAGTGGTGGTTCTGAAGTAATCGAGATACATGTTTTCTCATCAGAGTCCCATTGTCACAAATACCACATTTCTATCTAGTACTGAATCTCCACTATCCCTCCACATTTGTTCACCGAATTTCAAATCTCCCACTTCTTCACAAACCAAATTCACCAGGCCAATATTCTTGTCATTAATTGCACACAATGAAACGGACTCCTCAAGCTACCACTTTCTTCTTTAATACTTCGTCAACAAAAATTTCTTGAATAACCAGACCAAACATATATATAAACACAGTTCTGTTGGGCATTACACCATAAAAATGCCAAACAGTTCTATTCTCAATACACAGCCAGAGTTAAACTACGAATCAAAATATGTATTGAATATTCATGACCGGAATTTAATCGTAATTAATAAAAAATTTCAGCTATGCGTCAAAAACATTGTAACAAGACCCATGGATGCCTATATTATAAAAGGCTCAAAATAGTTGGTGATACAACTCCCAGAAAACATAACATGGAGCTACTAAGTGCATAAATGAGAAAATATGGAGAACAAATGCAACCGATAAATCTAAGTTCTCAAGAATTATTATCAGAGCTAAATAATTAGATATAAATATAAATAAGCTGTCTTCTTGCATGTGTGATTGCATGTGTGAGCAACCAATCCCCAAGACAAAAGTATGGAAGACCCTATTGCGGACTATATAATAAGTTCTGCTAAAAGCAATTAGTTCTCGTGCATAATCAGTTCTATTAAAAACAACTTATCCAAATCAAAGACCAGTTACTACCAGGAGAAAATCTGGAATTATAGTTAACCATCTACGATTTAAATCGAAAAATGACAACCTTTAACAACCTTTGCTTTACCAACTCAAAACCACATATGTCACCTATAGCCAATTTATGGTCTTTTGTAAAATCCTTCCAACCAGCACTGAATTTGGCGCACTTCTCCTTGATGTAGCACTTGGCCAAACTTCTCCATCTGGACGTTGAAGGTTAACGCTGCAACTGTCTTTGGTTATGTGTTTGCTTATAAAATCCAGGGGCACGGTCTACAAAGGCCGGAGATAATATAAAAATTTTGAAACAAAAATACATAATAATTAATGGTTAAGGAAACGTAAATTAGTTACTATTCAGAAACCAGCTCAGATCAGTTGAAATGCTTACTATGGATCCACCATACAAATAAGAGTCTTTAATTTCGACTGTGAAGTTGGGGTGTTCTGGTTTGAAGGCTTTAGCTGCTTCAAGCACTCTAGCTTTGTCAGCTTGACTTCTTATCCCGGGCAATTTTTCTTTTTCTGCACCTGAAAAAGAAAATGAACATTAAAAAGTGAATCTGGAGAAAAAGCAAACAGATTTATCAAGATGATCAGCAAAGCAAGAAGGAAATGGGAAAATATAGACAATAGATAAGAGTGATGGAATGCAAAGTTCTTAATGATTACAAATGAGGGCACATCTTACAATCATAATGAAGTACAGTGTAAGAGAGAGTAAAAACTAACAATTTGTTTCTTTTGCAGCTCGAAATATGAAGACCTTGAACAATTTCCTAGAGCGGTCGATGAGCTCGAAGACACAAACATCGCCAACATCCAGTGAATTCTCGCGTGCAAATATAGTCCATCCACGACTAATTCTACACTGGTTGCATTTTGAATTTAAATTACAAAAAACAACCCAAGATTCATCTTCAACGTGTAGGATAACTTGGTCATTGCTCTCCCAGTTTTCATGAGCTTCTCTGAAGGTCTTCGGTACATACTGAAAAAACAAGATAATTACCAAGATTTTATAGAACTGAACGCACTTAATATTTAACAAATTAAATTTAGAGTACGTATCTTAAAGCAATTTGTAAATTTCAAAACAATTCTCTCAGGGAGCCATTAAATTGGAGACCAAAGTATATATATAATATATTTTAGTAGCTTACCACATTAGGCCATCCTCCACCTACAATAAGTGATTCTTTCATCACATGAACAAAGAACGGGTTCTTGGATTTAAAAGCATTAGCCAAAGCAAGTGCTCGATCGTTGGCCACTTTATTTGCCGCTTTTGCTGTAAAATGTCACATAGACACAAACCAATTGTATATGTTAGTTTTCCATATTTTCCTGCTAACTGAATATGTTAGTGTTTCATTGTATACATAATAAAAGCACACCAACTCATAGAAGATATATACCTTTCTCTTGTCTCAGTCTTGAAGATGCTTCTGTTATAGGAGCTTTAGTTCTTGTCTTCTTACAAGGCCTGACTACATCGTCAGAAGACTCAGAGCTGCTGGAATCATCAATCTCAAGAACTCTTTTCTTCGCTTCAGTTGATTTAGCAAAGTTGAGTCTGTCACTACCAGCTGGTGGATAATCTATCTCCATTGCACTTGGTTCAAATATAAGTACTTGAAAATTGGAATCTCCCTTGTATTCGAAAACTATCAGATAAGCAAAACGTATCGAATAGAATTTTGCAAATTCTGGCCAACCATTTTGCAGCCAAACCTTCCCTTTCTGCCTTTTTAAATCAACTGACCACTGCGAACCACTTGGAGTAATCAAAGATACACTATCCTTGAGGTTCTTTCCGAAAATCCTTGAAAACTTTTCAGGAAATAGCTGCACGAGATACAATTCCAAATATATCATGCATTACATCAACATTTACACAAGGAGAAAACAAATTGTGCAAATACAGATATGTTGTTGATGTGCATGCTTTAAGAGGTCTGATAAATTCTTACAAGTTTTGTATGGGAGCCAACATCCGTGAGTATAATCTTGAAAAAGCTGTTTGATTTTCCCAGCATATCGGACCGACCAGATGATGAGATCATGGCAGCTCAACTGCAGGCTATGAAGAAATTGTTATTTAGAGTCATAGATATACCAACATATAACCTGCATAATATCTCATGTGATAAAAAATTGTAAAGATCAAATATTTCACATGACTATATATTTTTTTTTTTTTTGAGGAAACACATGACTATATTTTTTAAAAAACAATATTAAACTAGAATGTGCATAGAAGAGTACAAGTACAAAGTACATTGTATATTTTGTATCAAATGTGCAAAGACATGAGATGCTGAAGTTGTTTATATATGTGGTCAAAAATATGCAGAGCATTGTGTACTGTTTGAGCATACCCTAAATCAAAGTCCTCGCTTTGACACTAATTACATATGGCCATGTATGTTTACTGGTATTAAAATCTTTAAACTGGTATCTCTGTACTATGATTTTCTGTCATATTCTAACCTTAAGTTAGTTAAGTTACCGCGTACAACACATCTATCAGTCTTATAGTTTATGAAAATATAATTATAATGTACCTAGTGAGAAGGTGATAAAGAACTTTCTTTAAGTGACGAAACTCGTTTGTGGTTCATAGGACAAATAATGAGAAAATGAGTAGAGATTAAAGAAAATCAAGTGATTATATGTAGTCCTGTTATGTGCGTTGAACTAGCTGTACGTGCAGTCATTTGGATTGTTTTGAATAAGTCTTTAGTTGAATTGTTTGTTTTAAGTTGTTGCTGAAATAAAGGAAGTAGTGGGGATGCCCATATTTCCAGTAGCCTAGTTGTTAGGAGTAGTTGTTGTTTTCTTTCTTTATATTGTCATGTTCAAGTCTGGAAGGAATTATCAGAAAATTGCCCCAATTTCCTCTCTGTTTTCTTTCTATATTTCTTCTTCTCCTTGGCTGTTGGAACAGCCGTTAGTGCCACCTTAACAGTGGTATCAGAGCGGTGTTGATCCAATGGAAACACGCAAACAATCTTTCGAACACTTTCAGCAAAGCACTAATGACGCTCTTGAAAAATTGACTACCATGTTCCAGAAGTTGGTAACCGAAGTCCAGGCCATTAAGGAAAAGGACACCACCACAGCCACATCTTCCGGGACGGGTCAGAGTAGCACCAACATCGGGAAGGAAGCAAAACCTTACCTGAAGCTCCATTTTCCCCGATTCAGTGGCGATGATCCTACGGGGTGGATTTACCAGGCCGAACAATATTTCACATTCCAGAACGTGGCAGATGGGGATCGTGTCAACCTAGCCTCGTTCCATCTCGACGGTATAGCTTTACAGTGGCACCAGTGGTTTGCGAAGTCCCGAGGACCGATGACATGGGGAGAGTTTACCAAGGCACTATTGATCAGGTTTGGTCCGACTGATTATGATGACCCCTCAGAATCCTTACACAGGCTCAAACAGGGAACTACAGTGGCAGTGTACATAGAGGCTTTTGAACGACTATCTCACCGTGTTGAAAACCTTCCAGAATCGTTCTTGCTGGGTTGTTTTGTAGGCGGCTTGAAGGAAGACATTCGTTTGGAGGTGAAACTCAAGAAACCACGCACCGTAGTGGATGCAATGGGGATATCTCGGTTGGTTGAGGAAAAATTGAGTTTGCAACGTCGGGTTCCTCCTGCTACTCGGCTTCCCAGTCTCCAATCTTTCCCCCCAACCACACCACTCACAGGAGCAGGACTTTTGGGCCCAGCCCCATCTCAACGCCCTGCGTTACCAACCACAAGCCCAATTCGTCGTTTATCCGGAGCAGAGGCTAAAGAACGCCGGGAGAAGGGTTTGTGTTACTATTGTGATGAACGTTACGTGCCGGGTCATAAATGCCGCAAGCCACAACTTTTTATGATTAGCGAGGTTGAGGAGGTGGAAGACAGTGACAACCAAGGGGAAGAAATACTGGAGGTTCCTCCTGAGGAGAATCACGCTGAAATCTCTTTCCATGCCATCTCAGGTACGATTCTGCCCCAGACTTTACGACTTCCGGGTAAGATTGGTAACAAAAATGTCGTGGTATTAATTGATGGGGGAAGTACTCATAATTTTATTGAGCAATCAGTTGTGGAGCGATTCGGATTAACAGTGGATACAGGGGTCAAGTTGGAGGTAGTCGTCGCTAATCGGGAAAAGTTGGCCTGTGTGGGTAGAGTACGAGGTCTTACCATTCTCATCCAGGGCTATACGATAACCACTGATTTCTTTGTGCTACCAATTGCAGCGTGCCCGATTGTCTTAGGTGTACAGTGGTTGAAGACCTTGGGACCTATCGAGATTGATTTCCAGAACTTCACTCTGGGATTTAGTCAGGATGGCTCCACACACAAGTTACAGGGACTAAAAGGTTCGGAGATGACTGCCATGACGCCCAATGAACTTTTGGGAATAGAAGGGTTTGCCTTGCTTCTCCAGGTTTCTCCGGTAGACACCGAGCCTACTCTACCACCCAGCCCCTGCCCGCAAATTCAAGAGGTAATAACAGAGTTTGAACAGGTCTTCCAGAAGCCAAAAGGATTACCCCCTCAGCGTTTCCATGACCATGACATACCCCTACTTCCAGGGGCGAAACCCGTAAGTTCAAGACCGTACCGTCAACCTTATTTACAAAAGGCAGAAATCGAAAAGCAGGTTACAGAGTTGCTGCGAGAAGGGTTGATTCATCCCAGCCACAACCCATTTTCGTCACCAGTTTTACTAGTAAAAAAATCTGATGGTACATGGCGTTTTTGTGTTGACTACCGGGCTTTAAACGACATTACTGTGAAGGACAAGTACCCGATTCCCGTAATAGACGAGCTCTTGGATGAATTGCACGGTGCCACCATTTTCTCAAAGCTCGACCTCCGCTCGGGTTATCATCAAATTAGAGTTCGAGAGCTCGACATTCCTAAGACAGCCTTCCGCACGCATGATGGTCACTACGAGTTCATTGTTATGCCTTTCGGCCTCACCAATGCCCCGGCCACTTTCCAATGTTTGATGAATGACATATTTCGCCCACACCTACGTAAGTTCGTCCTGGTTTTCTTTGATGATATCCTTATTTACTCCAACTCTTTAAATGAACATATTGGTCACCTGCGTACTGTTCTTGGCTTATTATGTACTAATCATCTTTTTGCCAAATTGTCCAAGTGTTGTTTTGGGGTTGTTCAAGTTAATTACCTCGGGCATGTCATTTCTTCGGGGGGTGTGGCGGTGGAAACAGCCAAAGTTCAAGCCGTCCGTTCCTGGCCTACTCCGACCAATGCAAAAGGGGTTCGCGGATTTCTGGGGTTGGCTGGCTATTATCGGAAATTTATCCAGGGGTTCGGTGGTATTGCAGCCCCCTTGCATAAACTAGTGGGAAAAGGTCCATTTGTTTGGGATGAACCAGCAGAGGCAGCATTCCAGGCATTAAAGCTTGCCTTAACCACCACTCCGACATTGGCCTTACCTGACTGGTCACAACCTTTTACAGTGGAATGCGATGCAAGTGGAGTAGGGATCGGGGCCGTTCTCACTCAAAAGGGACAACCTCTGGCCTATTACAGTGCTCCCTTAAAGGGAACAATGTTGTCTTGGTCCACATATGAGAAAGAAATGTTAGCAATTGTGAAGGTAGTTCGGAAATGGCGTCATTACTTGTTGGGTCGGCCGTTTGTGGTGAAAACCGATCACGTTAGTCTAAAGTACTTGATGGAGCAACGACTCACTACACCTGCTCAGTCCCGATGGTTAACCAAGCTTCTGGGTTATGACTACAAAATCGAATACAAGAGTGGGAGTCTTAACCAAGGCGCCGATGCACTCTCACGTAAACCCGAGTTTTATTTTCTTGGTATCTCACACCCTTGTTCTACCATCTGGGCTGACATTCAAGAGGAGGTACGCACTGACCCTTTTTACTCCACATTGCCCACCTCATTCCCTCGTCAAGTGGCAGGAACTCTTGTGACACGTGATGGAGTTTGGTTTCGCAATAATGTTGTCTTGTTGAGCTCCACATCTCCTCTGTTATCCATGGTGTTGCAGATGTGTCATTCTTCTCCCGAAGGCGGTCATTTTGGGTTTCATAAGACGTTTGCCAAAGTGAAACAGAACTTCTGGTGGCTAGGAATGAAAAATTATGTGAAGCAGTATATCCGGGAATGTCATCCTTGTCAACGGGCGAAAATGGATAATATGCAATCTGCCGGGTTGTTGCAGCCTTTGCCAATACCAGAACGAATTTGGGAGGACATCAGTATGGATTTTGTGGAAGGGTTGCCGGTGTCTAATGGGTTCACAGTGGTCATGGTGGTTGTCGATCGCCTTTCAAAGTACGCTCATTTCGTGCCCCTGCGTCACCCGTTTACTGCATCGAGTGTTGCTCGGGATTTTATCACCAACATTGTTCGTTTGCATGGTATTCCTTCTACCATTGTCAGTGATCGTGATAAAGTGTTCATTAGTTCTTTTTGGCAGGCTCTCTTTAAGCTGCAAGGGACTGTTTTCTGCATGAGTTCCAGCTATCATCCGCAAACCGATGGGCAAACGGAAGTTGTTAATCGGATTCTGGAACAATATTTGCGCTGTTTTGTGTGTGATAAGCCTAAGAAGTGGGTGGATTGGCTACCTTGGGCTGAGTATAGCTATAATACTTCGGTTCATACTTCCACCAAGCTCATCCCTTTCCAGGTTGTTTATGGGCGATTACCCCCTAAACTCTTACCATATGTTCCGGGCACGACTAAGGTCCAAGCTGTTGAAGACTACCTTCAGGATCGTGACGAGTTGCTTAAAACTTTGCGTGCCAATCTCCTTGCGGCTCAGAATCGTATGAAGCAATTTGCAGATCGTCACAAACGCGAGTTGGTTTTTGAGGTGGGTGACTATGTTTATGTTAAATTACAGCCGTACCGGCAGTCGACTGTGGCATTTAGGTCTTCAGCTAAGTTAAGTCCGAAGTTCTTTGGTCCATATAAAATCCTAGCTAAACTGGGTGAGGTTGCTTATCGGCTCGAGTTACCTCCTGGCTCCTTAATTCATGATGTGTTTCATGTAAGTTTGTTACCCAAGAGTGAAGGGCATGTACCAGAACCTTTACCACCTCCTGTTAGTGAACCTATTCAGCTACTTGACGTGCCTCAACCGGAGCTTGTCTTGGAGGAGCGAGTAGTGCAGAAAGGGAACTATCGACCGAAGACGGAAATTCTGGTTAAATGGTTGGGGAAATCCAGGGAGGAGGCGACTTGGGAGAATAAGTGGCGTTTTGCTCGCTGTTATCCTCAGTTTCACCTTGAGGACAAGGTGTCTTCAAGTGGGGTGGATTGTTATGTGCGTTGAACTAGCTGTACGTGCAGTCATTTGGATTGTTTTGAATAAGTCTTTAGTTGAATTGTTTAGTTGAATTGTTTGTTTTAAGTTGTTGCTGAAATAAAGGAAGTAGTGGGGATGCCCATATTTCCTGTAGCCTAGTTGTTAGGAGTAGTTGTTGTTTTCTTTCTTTATATTGTCATGTTCAAGTCTGGAAGGAATTATCAGAAAATTGCCCCAGTTTCCTCTCTGTTTTCTTTCTATATTTCTTCTTCTCCTTGGCTGTTGGAACAGCCGTTAGTGCCACCTTAACAAGTCCTTCCAAACAGAGACCAAGTAAGCAAGTGATTACAAAAATATAGCAAGTTAATCAACAATCATGTGAAGACTTGATACTCCATACCACTGAACCTCCATATTCTATAATCATATAAAACTTATGCAATTTCTACTCAAAATTTCTATTTTACGTTAAATATTTAAATAGTGTTCACGAATTTCAGGTATTTATGCCAGTCCATAGAATCTATGATATTTTTACTCTCATTGTGTTGTTCTTGACTGTAACTTTACTGATTTCCAAAGATGGGCTCGAGAAACAAAATAAAACCGGTGTTAGATTTAGGAAACTTTGGTAATGACTTAATCCTTATGGTAATTAATTTAGCAGAATTACTTGGAAAAAGAAGGAAAGAAAAGCGGAATTCTTGGGCCAGGCACACTCCTCCTCACTAAGCTATCTACAGAGATCCTGTTTCATGAACCGACAGGAAAGAAGAGTCTCATAGAGAACCGTACCAGTAAGATTACAAGTCCTAAATAGTCATAAAAGCTTCACTCAAAGTCCCTAAAGATGCATTTCTCAACTCTATGTAGTCATTATTATTACTAACAATGGCATTGTAGTCTTGTCCTAAACGTAGATATGACAACAAATATACTTGGATCTTGTTTCGAGTGACCCTGTTTGGACAGATAAGTAGTCTAGCTTGTTTTAACAAATCAAGAAACACAGACAGAAAAATCAAGTAATCACTGAGTTGAGTAGACTCACTGTTTGTAGATCGTGGGTGGTAATGATGTTAACTTGCAAGATGGCTTTGCTTTGCGTTGACAAGGATGAAGCTGCAAATAAGAAAAACAATGAAACAGTTGTTGAAATCAAAGCTCTATAAAAATGTATGCCCACAGTGAACGTACAAAAAACTACTTATTATGTAACAATGTAAAGATCGATCAGACCTAACACTTAAGGTACACAGTATTTGTGAGAGCATATACGATTATTGGTTGGAGGAGAAGGGTACTGATTTTAGTAGTGTTTCTTGGAAAGAAACCAAGATACTCTTTGTAGGTGGTCGTTGAAACTTGAAATGATGAGTGAGTTGGTGAAGTCATTCAATGCTTTGTACTGTACACCTTGAACCTAGGGGTGATCATTCGGTCGGTTCGGTTTTTAACCAAACCGAATAACAAAAACCGAATAACCGAAATCCGATTTTTACCAAACCGAACCGAACCGATTTATCCGTAGAAACCGAACCGAAAAACCGAACCGAAATATTTTGCCAAAACCGAACCGAACCGATTTAAAAAAAATTATATATAATATTATTTTTTTGTAATTTTAAAATTAATTTTAATAGCAACTATATTAAAATATGTAACAATTAAAACAAAATAAAACACAAACTATCAATTTAAATATTTAAACTTAATTTTGAAATAATTAAATCATGCATATATATATAATATAAATATATACATATATAATATAAATAAAATATATATATATAATTCGGTTATTTCGGTTTGAACCGAAGTTTTAAAAAAAAAACCGAACCGAACCGAAATAAATTTCGGTTTAAACCGAAAAACCGAATAACCGAAATTTTCAAAAAAATACAATCCAAACCGAACCGAAATTCAACATTGGTTCGGTTTTTCGGTTTCGGTTCGGTTTTGCTCAGCCCTACTTGAACCTATAATTACATGCGGGTGACATTATAGAGAAAACCATTTACATGGAATACCACCACAAAATATATTTATCAATCTTTTATAAAATTTATATATCGTTATTATTTAAAAAAATATTTGTAATTTATTGATGAAATTAATGAATGGTTCTCTCTCGAGGAAATAACTTAAGTTATAGTGGTATAAAAGTTCGTGCCGCACATGTACTGAAATAATTTTTCCCTTGAATATGCATATATATTAATTTTGTAACTAAAAATAGATGGATGATAAGATTTCAATTTTATCCCATATTCTTATACTTATTTTTTAATATTGTATACAATATTCATATACCAAATATTTTATAAATTGATTAGATTTCACAAAATTTGGATAAATTTCATTACGACAGTAATCACATGTTTACTTTTAATTGCTGAAATATTAATTTAATGTTTAAAATGACGTGAAATCAGCTTTATCAATGAATGTTTGGGTATAAATAAATAATTATATTAGTAAATTGTCCATAAATAGCACAGAGGTATGTAAATTTCATGTGATATTAACGTAGACAAAAACATATTATAAAATCTCTTAATATTATGTAAATGTCATCTTTGTGGTTCGTATATACATACATATTTATACACATCTAAATTCAAATGTTTTGTTTTAGTCTAATGCTTATTACACAATATTGAAATTTTATTTTAAAATTAGGTAGTTTGAGAAAAAAATATATTTATAATTTTAATTATTTTTTTAACACAACTTTAATTTTTTCAAATATTTAAATTAAAGTAAAACATGATTAAATGACCTTAATGACTTGTACTTCTTCTGACATCAATTTTTTGGGTTACATCTATAGCAATATAAGTATATGTTCAACATTATACATTATATCGATCAATTTATATATTATGTGAAAACTCATATAACCATATTTTATACTTGAATTATAATCTAATCGGTCATTGTTTAAAATAATTTCAATTTTGTAATATTTATGATTCAAAATTCATATCTTCTTTCATTGAATATGAAAATTTGTTAAGTTATTATATATATATATATATATATATATATATATATATATATCATAAATTCATTTTTAGAGTATCATCTTTTTTACATAAATTCAATTTTATTTCGTACTTTTTTTAAATATTTATGTTTACATTTAAATTGCTGAAAGTATAAATAGTAGGTCAATCAAAAATCTCTTATATGACTTACATATTTAAAATTTTATAAACATAAATTTATGTGATGCAATTATTAATTATGTCTAATTTGATAAATAAGATTTATATATTTCTTAAAATCAAATCTTATTTTTTTAATTATTTAATATCTACTTGGAGACGAATGTAAATAAATACATTTTTTCTCCAAACTCACTTACATTTTTGTATAATCTAAAATTTTATCTTAAAATTTGTTCTTAAAATTTAATTTTTAATTTCAATCACTTAAAATGGTAAAAGAGAATCAACGAATATGTTTAATAGATTAAAATATTTTTCGTAATTATATTCTTAGCAATATTCTAAAAATAACAAAAACTAATATGTTATTTAGTTAAAATAAAATTATAAAATATGAGATAAAAGGAGAATATATGGTTTATTAAATAAGATTTTTAAAATATATTCAAAATTAAGTATACCATGGCAATGAGGTTGAGAATGGAAGGTTAAGGATTTGACTGGTAACATAATTACATCTAATTTTTAGTTAAATTTTAAAAGAATAATGTTTTTGTTATTTTTCAACAAATAAAAATAAAATAGTAATTTCACAATCATTAAAATGACACTTTTTGTACTTATATTTGAAGTTTTATATATAGTAATACAGTAGATTCATAGTGACAATTTTTTTTTTTTTTTTGCCCAAGCTTTTGCTTATAATTATAGTATATGTTCTGATTCACTTTATTTTGTTATCTTAAACAACTTCTAAAGTTTATCAACTGATGTTTGGATGAACAACTTGTAAAGTTAATAATCTATACTTTAATTTAACCGAAAAACTAATTTGGCCTTTTCAGAATGAAAGTAAGGATCAGTTAAACGATATATAACTCAAAAATAACTATTTTCTTTTTCTGGTAAGTAGTTGATAACTTCAGTTCGCTTTTTAAAATGTGTATATCCTTCTTTTAGTGCATTTGATAATTTTAAATTTCTGTTTTCTTACTTGAATTATTTTAATAATTGTTTCTTATTTTAATAATATTCACTTTATTAGGCATGAAAGAGTTTATACGAAAACTACACGATGAAAACACACTGTGCCCCCATGTAAAAGTACAGTTACACCTTCATAAATGAATATGCTAGGTATCGAAAAATTTTATTCATTAATTAAAATTATTCATTTATCGTGATAAAAAATACAGTGTCTCTAGGAAAAAATTATTCATTGATGAAATTGTTCGTTTATCGAATATTCATTTATCAAGATTCTACTGTGAAAACTGCAACAAGAGAATCAGTAACTCAAGTTAAACACTTTCGATTGAGTTAATGTACCTTTCTTGTCAAAAGAAAATATGACTAGTACAAGATTCCACATAATTGACCAATGAAAAATAAACAACGGTAAATCCAAGCATAACTGAGAGGAACATATCAATTTTAAACAAAGCCAACAAAATCTTAAAATCTCTAAAAAAATGGTTGATGCAAAGAACACAAGTAATCAAAATTGGACTTGAATAGGAGTCATCAAATCAAAGTAGACATCACCAACAAAGATTAGTCTACCAAAACAGTGAACATAGTTGAAAGTTCAAAAATCTCTTTGTGTAGCTAATATATTTAGAGATTAAACTTGCTAAGAACACAATAACAACAGATATGGCATATTTAGTTGACTCATCATGTGCCAAATTTTTAAGGTTAGTGGTGGTAGATCTGCTGTTATTGGCTTTAAGTGTTGATTCAAGTTCAATCCAAGACAGTTTTCGCAAATGTCTTTCTCTTAATTCTGGATACTCTATACCATTCGAGACGACTTTATACACCCCTAACACCTCTTCATTCACATCAGTTCTTCAATCTACTGCACAAAACCTCCGATTCTTAACACCTGCACCCAAGCCTCAGCTTATTTTCACTCCACTGCAAGAATCCCACATCCAAGCTGCTGTTATTTGCTCGAAACAGCTTGGTATCCAGCTTAGAATCCGGAGTGGTGGTCACGACTATGAAGGCCTCTCGTTTGCATCAGAATTCAGACAACCATTCTTTGTACTTGATCTTTCTAAATTCCGGACCATAAGTGTAAATATACATAGACTTATACTGGAAAGAACTAATTAGCAAAGCAACACTTATACTGGAAAGAACCTTCATAGACTACTAAACTATAGTTGTATACCAGAAACAATACGACCGGCCAACATGAAGCTTAGACGACACAAAACATGGCATAAATCAATAAAAATGGCAGAAATCAATAAACCAAAACATGGCAGAATTCAGTAAACCAAATCAATTAACATAGGCAAACAAAATGCATACTTCTACCATTAATCAATCAAACTGCAATTAAATCCCCCATAATCAAAATATTTTAAAACAGATTTAGAAAAGATGCATGCATCATCTTTTCCGTTAGATCACAAAGTTTCCAAGATCAACAAAATCAATAAAATTTAGTCATTAGCAAAATAAAATCATAAATAGAGGTCTAAATTCATTTGTTGTGACGAAAGCTGTTTTACACCTCAACGGCAAGATCCTTCACTTCCTGCAAGTCTTCCACCAGCATATCGTGATTGGCTTTGAACTGTTCGGAGAAGGTTTCGAAAGTCATCATCATATCCTCAATTTTTTCGGCTAGCGCACGCATGTTGATCTGCAAGTTTGTGAGGGCTCCATAGTTTCTGAATCTCTCTTGATTTTGTTTTCCCAGGATGAATCGCTACTGCTGCTTGATCCGCCATACTGGACCTTTCTCCTTTTTTCCAAGTCAAAACATAAAGAATAATAAGAATTTAAGCTATTGTAGTTTGCATACAAGAACGGAACTGTCAAAAAATAAAGAAGGAAACTAACACAAGCATCAGATCGCTGTTTGACATGATGAGCAGGTGCTATTTTTGACATGTTGACTGCTGCATTCTGCAAACAAATCCCACGACCATGCTCCCAATTGAGCACTTGTATTTGTTCTTGCACCAGCATGCAGCAAACAAACAACCAAGACCTCAAGAATTGACACATCAAAATTTCCTCCAAGATAAAAAATTGGGATATTACCAAAGATGTTGCAGTAGGTTCATTCATAATTCGAAGAACATCCAAGAGAGCATGAACCTTATCATTCTCAATCACGATCCTAATCACGGTGTGCAAAACCTGATTTGCTTCACCTAATTGACCACTACTTTCAATGTTAACAATATTTTGAACTATTACCATTTATTGGAAAAACCTCACAGCAATTTCCACATTATGAGGCCTCTTGACGCTTAATGAAAATTTTATATTACCAAGCCCTTGTTCCTAGATCAAGAAGTAGTGGTTCTGAAGTAATTGAGATACATGTTTTCTCATCAAAGTTCCATCGCTTTTCTGTTTTAACATACTCAACTTGCTTTAGAATATACATACTAGCATAACATAATGTTAGGTTAGGGGACTTACACAATCCGAGATTCACAAACACCAATACAGAGCACTTACACAACCAATCGATTAGTTGACAAGATCCACTAAAGCACGGTCAAACACTATTCAAGTATTACTTCTACTTCTATCAACAATAAGTAAAAGCAAAACAAGAAAACACCAATATTTGACGTGGAAACACCCACGTCCCAACTCGTATTATTAATCAAAACAGTTATCAATAATACATCAAAACAATAACACCTTAATGGTGTCCCAAACCCCGATACTTGAGCCAACAATGCTCAAGCATCTCCCAAACAATACTTAAGACTACATCTCTTAAGCTTTCACCACAACAAACAAATACAATATGACTATGTATATATAGCCACCCAAAAACTTAGCCATCAAGACTTACCATACTTGTTCTACAAGTCTTACCATACCTGTTATACAAGCCTTCCAATTCTTGGCACCTAATTACCCAACTTATTTATCAAGACATACCATATATAATAATTGTCTACACATACAATTATTATCTTACCATATATATCTTAGACCACCCAAGCCCATACAATCACATTGGGTTGAAACCCAACAATCCTCCCCTTCAACCCAATACCCATATTGGATTGAACAGTACCCATCAAGCCATCGATGTCCATTCGTCAATGCCTCACCTTGAAAAAGAACCTCCTTGCTCTTCCAAATACTGAGTGTCGCTAAAACCCGTTCAATGAACTCCAAACCATCATAACAATGTATCAATCTCAAAATCACGTGCATCAACCACCACGGGTGCTCTTCCATCAATTGAATCACCCGATACTTGCTTTCACAATCCTTTGGTCTCTTGAAGAAAATTCGTAGTATCATCCAAACAGGTCACCTGGTTGATCAAGCCATTGAAACAACTACGATAACCTCTTACATCTTCTTCCATCTCGAGTCCGAACACATGATTGATCCACGGTGCAAGTCAACCTTCAAACCACATGTAACTTTGCCTCTACCCGCTTTAGCAGCAATCTCCTTGTCAGCAAATCCTTCATTGTACTCTGTCATACCAATTGAACCTCGAACTTTCCCACAACCTCATCCATCACGAACCCGAACCTTGGCTCTGATACCACTTGTTAGGTTAGGGGACTTACACAATCCGAGATTCATAAACACCAATACAGAGCACTTACACAACCAATCGATTAGTTGACAAGATCCACTAAAGCGCGGTCAAACACTATTCAAGTATTACTTCTACTTCTATCAACAATAAGTAAAAGAAAAACAAGAACACACCAATATTTGACGTGGAAACACCCACGTCCCAACTCGTATTATTAATCAAAACAGTTATCAATAATACATCAAAACAATAACACCTTAACGGTGTCCCAAACCCCGATACTTGAGACAACAATGCTCAAGCATCCCTCAAACAATACTTAAGACTACATCTCTCAAGCTTTCACCACATCAAATAAATACAATATGACTATGTATATATAGCCACCCAAAACTTAGCCACCAAGACTTACCATACTTGTTTTACAAGTCTTACTATACTTGTTATACAAGCCTTCCAATTCTTGGCACCTAATTACCCAACTTAGTGATCAAGACATACCATATATAACAATTGTCTACACATACAATTATTATCTTACCATATATATCTTAGACCACCCAAGCCCATACAATCACATCGGGTTAAAGCCCAACACATAAAACCAATTATGTTCTTCTATACTTGATGTATATATGAACAGAACAATCACCAATACCACATTTTGTTTGTCTAGTCCTGAATCTCCACTATCAGTACTCCACATTTTTTCTCCAAATTTTGAATCTCCAACTTCTTCACAAACCAAAATCAACGGGCCAAAATTTAACGGACTCCTCAAACTGGCTACTGCTTTCTTCTTTAAGAATTCGTCAATAACAATTCCTTGAATAACAAGACCAAATATATAAATAAACAATACATAGCCAGACTTAAACTACGAACCAAAATCTGCATTGAATGTTCATGACTGGAAATTTAATAGTAATTAAAAACCATTTTCAGATATGCGACAAAACGTTTTAACAAGACCCATGGATGCTTTTATTTTAAAACTCTCAAAACAGATGGTGATACAATTCCCAGAAAACATAACATGGTGCTACTAACTGTGTAAATGAGAAAATCTGGGGAACAAATGCTACCGATACATCTTAGTTCTCAAGAATTATTACCAGAGCTAAATTATTATATATAAATATAAATAACTGTCTTGTTGCATGTATGAGCAACCAATCTCCAAGACAAATAGTATGGAAGACCACACTGCAGAGTGCAGACTGTATAATCAGTTCTGCTAAAAAAATTAGTTCTCGTGCATAATCAGTTCTATTAAAAACAACTCATCCAATTGCACAAAGAAATAATAACAATAAAGCCAACAACTCTCACTTAGTACATATATTGTTGATTCATGAAACTAACTATCGTTCATTTAAATAAAGACCATGTACTACCATGAGAATCTATAGGATTTATAGTTGAACTTCTATGATTTAACTCGAAAAATGACAACCGTTTCTTAACCAACTCAAAACCACAAATGTCACCTATAGCCAAACTATTATCTCTAGAAAAATCATTCAAATCAGCACTGAAATCTGAATTTTCATATGAGAAAGAACAAAACTGAAGAGGTCTTTGATTTACTTCACATACAGTGTGATCCTGTGGACTTACATTGTGGCGCCCTCAAATCCGGGGTGAGATTTGGGCCCACTACAATACTAGTTTAAAATAACCTCTGTGTGTATATATATATATATATATATATATATATATATATATATATATTTGAAAACAACCCCGAAATATACCAGGATCACAACAGGTTACAGTATGAAATAGAAACTATTCCAAAAGATAAGTTATTACAATTTACTAATATCGTTGGGTTGACCCGATAAGGGACCCACACCAACGACCAAATATCTAAGTTATTACCTCTAATACAATTTTAAACCATTACAATATTACACTGCTCAAAAGCCTATCCAACAACTATAACAAAACCTCAGAGGGAATCTGAATCTCGACTGTCTGCTAGAATCCTAGAAACCCTATGATCATAGTCTTAGGCGATGTCATCTTCTGATTTCACTGAAAGGTTAGATATAACACAAGGGTGAGCAACAAATTTGCTCAGCAAGTAAATATGTGTCAACTATAAAACAATGATAAAATAAATCAATAACGATACTCAGAACTCAGGGTCAAATGATAACATTCATTGTCAACTGGATATATCAATTGGATAAATGATACCACAAATCATTAATGATACTCGGGACTCAAGGTCAAATGATAACAATTGTTGTCAATTGGATAATCAATCTAGAGATTAGAATTGGATTTCATTTTCGACGCTATGAGTTAAAGTGGATGATCAGTCACACTAAAACTCCAGATATACTCTCTTGGTATATCCAAATACTCAACTGGATCCATGGCCCATTTTGGCCTAACATAATACTTATGTACTGACTGGCGTCTTCAGTCCTGAAAACATTTTTAATTTTATAAAACTTCCAATTCTATTTGTTTAATACGCAGGCCAGGGGTCGGGACAATCGACTACCCTGTTTAAATAGAGTCAAGGTATAACTCAATAATTCAGACAAAAGATCAGGTATCTAGCATTTATTCATTTTCAATGAAGAGTAATATTTCAGGTTCAGCGTACATAGAATCAAGTGACTATGATCAAGTAATTATGATTCAGCATTAATGAATTGATTTGATAACAAAGGGGAATGTAAATCAACACAACATGATGTATCTACAGAAGTAGGGTCGTACAATCAAGTACAAAGGAAACATCATCCGATATAAGTTGAATTGATAACAAGGAAGAAGGTAAATCAACACAACATGATGTATCTACGAAGGTAGGGTTATATAATCAAGTACAAATGAAACAATATTCGATATATCTGAAGAACAGGTTAAGGTTACTTGCCTTAATCGAGAACTAACTGGCTATTCCGCTTTGCCTTTGCCCTTGTCACTGGGACCTACTTCCTTCGAATCTACACATAAAAATATACTACTTCAGTACTCTATTTAATACTCGACGTACTACTATACTAATTATACCCATTCGTTAATCCCTTAATAATATACAAAAACGTATCAAGGTAAAAGTAACAATACACCAGTACATAACCATTTTGAACCTTACTAAACAACAATTAACAATTAGTCAATTTAGGTTCAAATACAATCCAATTACCACATTTATATAATTAACTCGCAATTCCAATAATTAAGATTTTAGAAAAAATTTGACGGGATCGTTTTATTTAACGAACTACCCGTCGGATTACAACCGACCCAAACAATCCAATTCCTGATATAAATACAATCCCAACCAATATTACAAATTATAACGGGTTCAATTAAACGGCCATACAATACTCAGAAATTTAAATACGAAACAATTAATATAATTTATAAAATTCATCTCGGCTCAGGTATACATCATCGCCTTAATTACCCCCGACTCAAATTAAATCACCGTCGAGGGGGCAAAATCCCGAGGGTACCCCAATTTAGGGTTTCCAGCTCGAGACTCTACACTTACTAATTATTATACGAGAATTCACAATTTATTCCTCAGAAATTATCATCCAAGACATTTGTTTATAATCATAAAAATTGCGAATTAAACCCACAAAGCAGGGTTCGAAGCATCACAGTAACTTGGCCACAACAATACAATAATCAAGATAATAATCAGCAGAAACCACACTTTTGGCACCACACAAAAGCGCAGAGTCTAAACCCACAATCAGTCGTATACACAGCAAACAACAACATACGAACCACAGTACGAAGACAAGTCCGAATTCAGACTTAAACGATGCAGGGGACCATAATCATAGAGAACTTACACCCACGCTCAATGAACAAACAAACACACACACACACACACACACACACTCGTTAAACGCACACACATATCTCATACCCGACACACACAGGGTTCTTTACACCAACACGCAGCAACAGTAGCAAGAACAGGGGAAAGGGAGATAGAGATCATACACCAAACCATGACACCAATTACACACACATATCAATTTAACAACACACGCACACTGCAGCTCGCACATACACCACGCACACGAACTCGAACAACACACACAACCATGCTTTCTTTACACACAAACCCAGCAATACCCGCTAGCAAGAACAGGGGAAGAGGGAGAACTATCGGAGAGATTGAGGGTTTGAAGGTGAAGGAACGAACCTTCGAGATATTTTGAGAGAAACTGAGTCGAGAGATTGATGAGTGTCTGATGTTAACGTCGGTTTTGTTTAGAAGTAAAACTAATTAGGGTTTTAAAGGAGTAATTGAATTGGGGGAAAAACAGAAAATTAGATTTTAGGATTTTACTTTACTAAAATTATATAAAAAAATAAATAAATTAATCTTAAAATCACAATCAAATACAAAAATGGATGGGATATTAAATTTTAAAATTTTAAAATGAAGAATGTAAAATTACGATCACTCCCATATTTTTAAAATATTTTTCGGACCAAGAACGAATTAAATATCGATTTTACAAGATTAAATCAATAAAATAAAAATCACTTAATAAAATCATTTTAAAATCCTTAAAAATCAAAATAAATCCACCTACTATTTTTAAAACTCAAATAAACTAATAACGTCAATAATACAAAAAAATTTCATAATTTTTACTGATCCCAAAGATTTTACACAATTCTCGGAAGATAATTATAATACAAATAAATGGAATTAAATCTCCAAAAATACAATTAAAAATACCCGGGCATACACGACACATATAAATCGTCACATAAATCCATAAAAAAATGATATCACACATATTTTACCTCCTCAAAATATTCACGTCATATAATACACAATTAAAAAGAATAGCCATATAATATAATATAAAAATACTAAAATTTCTGAGACGTTATATGCATAGTACAAGTGACGAAGGGAAGGCAGGTTGGAATGCTACAACCAATTAAATGTATGACAAATATGAGGTTTTCCGCTGTTCTTTTCAATTTTTGTTCGGAAATTTTACATCGTGTAATGTCGAATATGTCATCAATTCTTCATAACATTTTCCTTGTTCTCTATATATTAATATAAATGCCGCCGTTGTTCGCTAGGCTTTACGTACTGAACTAATCGAAACCTCGAAACCTTCTATGTCATGAGTGCGTTAATAATTGGAAAGTTTACCATCATAGTTATGTTCTTGAGATGGGCTGTAAAAGAAAAAAAATGTGGTGTTAAATTTAGGAATCATTGATAATGATTTAATCCTTATTGTAATTAAATTAGCAGAATTACTTAGCAAAAGAAGGAAAGGGACAGGAAAGATGATTCACAGAGAGAGCGATACCAATCAGATTACAAGTCCTAAATAGTCATAAAAGCTTCGGTCCGAGTCCCTAGAGATGCATTTTTATGTAGGTATTAGTATTAGATTATAATGCATGTTAAATTGAAGTTTGGCCTATGCAAAAATGTGTTTTCTTTTTTCTCCCCCCCCCCCCATAAAAAACTCTAAATACAATTTATCATATGACGGTTATCACCAATTTTGTTGGTCAATGATAAGCCCCATTTTATTTTTATTTCTTCATTTCTTTTATATTTAATAAGTTTGTCTTTTTTTAAAAAACAATTTCTACCCATCAATTGAGTTTTCACTACCATCAAATGGATTTTGTTCTCAGGGGTTTTGGCGTGTTCTAATGTCGTTGATCGGAGATCTACATGATTTTTATAAAGATTGTTCATCAGAATTACATGTGATTGCGTAAGATTTTCGAATCTATTCTAACAAGTGTTCCACAATGCAAGACTGATCAATAGGGATAGTTTTTAGGAAGGAAATTGTGATTTAGCTAATAGGTGTTCGTTAAATGTTGATTATTTATGTGTCATACGAACTTTTTCTAATGAATTATTTTACCTATATAACTTTTTTCCAACAAGTGTAATCAAAATAAAAAAAATATTGTGCTTATATTATCATGTTTATATTTTAACAATAATAATATTACTAGCGTAAATACCCGTGCAAGACACGGGCAGTGAACTAATTTCTCGTCCAAAATTATATATATTGAAATAATTTTATAATTAAAAATATGATAAACGATAGGATTTCGATCTATCGAATATTTTCATAGTTATTTTTTAATATTGCATACCAATTGTTCGAACCAAATATTTTATAATTTAATTAGATTTCAAAAATTTTGGATAAATATTCATATGATAATAATCACATAAATACTTATGATTGTTTAATTATTAATTTAATTTTCAATTGCGTAAAATGAACTTATCAAATTGAACATTTGAGTATAATATAAATAATTATCTTAATAAAATTGTTCGTTTATAATAAAGGCGTATATAAACTCATCGATTTTGTTGTAAAAAATTGATCGTATATGTAAGACTATATTTTGAGACAAATTACAAAATCCGACTAAAAGTCGTCTTATGCTTGTCTCAATCATTTTTTCTAAACATATATATTTATACACCTTTAAATTTAAATGTTTAGTTTTAGTATAATATTTATTACACTATATAGAAGTTCGATAAAAAATTGGGTAAATTGAAATATTTTTTACATTATAATTTTGAACTATTTTTTAACTCAATTTTAAAATTTTCTAAATATTTCAATCGCTGTAAAATATGACAACCTTATTGACCCATGCATGTATATGAAATCTAAAATCAATTTTTTTTATTGTATCGTACATTGATCTAAATATATGTCATAACTCAACCATTATATATTATATTATTTGTTATATTGATCAATATATTATAGACAAAATGACAGTTTGTAACCCCTATGTATATGGGTTTTGTCAAATTGGTCCAAATTTACGTTTTTTAGCACTTTGCAACCCCTATCTTCAAGTCTCGCTTCATATTACAACTCCTATCTTCAAAAATTACAGTTTGTACCCCTTATGTATTGAGGTTTTTGACTCATTTTTGCTTGTAAAATAGGTTAATTAGACGGGAGGGGTTGTAATATGAAGCGAGATTTGAAGATAGGGGTTGCAAAGTGCTACAAAACGTAAAACTGAACCAATTTGACAAAACCCATGTAGATAGGGGTTACAAACTGTCATTTTGTCTATATTATATAAAAATTCATATGTACCATACTTTATAGTCGATTATAATCTAACTGATTATTTTAAATAATTATTTTACTTTTGTAATATAATGATTCAAAAATTTATTTTTTTATTTAATTTGAATGTTAATTATATTATTGTTTATACATAACATAGATTATATTTTTAGAGTTTTCATCTTTTTAACATAATTTCAATTAATATTTAAATATTTATGTTTTTTGACCAATCACATATTTAAATCGTTGAACGTTTAAATAGTTGGTCGACCAAAACCCTCTAATATGACTCACATATTTAAAACTTTATATAAGTAAAAGTTATGTGATGCAATTATTAATTATTTATGATTTGATAACTAAAATTTATGTATATCTTAAAACCGAATCTTATTTTTTTTATTTAAATAATTTAACATCTACATGGAGGCCTATGTAAATAAATCTTTTTCTTTTTGGACTCGGTTACATTACGTACAGTTTAATTTTTTTCTATATAAATCATTTAAAATGGCAAAAAAGAACTGTAGAGCATGCTTAGTCGATTAAAATATTTTTTATAATTTTATCAATCCAATATTTTAGAAATAATATGAACCAACATTTCATTTACTGAAAAAAATAGGATGAGACAAAAAGAAAAGAGAGGTGGTTCATCTTATAGGATTTTTTAATAAAACTTAAAATCAATGTAGCACAATTGGTAAAGGCATGAATTTGAGACCTAAAGGTTGGTGGTTCGAATCCTAACACAAGCATAATTTTACTATTTTTACATAATTATTGAAGGATGGCATTTTGGTAATATTTTAAAAAACAGGGGTAAAATTGTAACTTCGCACCCATTAAATGACAAACTTTACCCTTGGATTGAAGTTTATAGATTTTCATACAAATTAGCCCACATATACAAATTTAGCCCAAACATAAAATAATAATGTGTAAACCAAATATTTGAGAAGTCCAAAGGCCCAATTTAAACATCTTAAAACCCTAATTTTCAACCTATAAAAAGAGATATCTTGAACGTACACACATATCATTTTTTTTATTTCTATGGCAAGCGGCGCCTTGCTACCAACCTCCATCGACATTTTTTTGTATACATTCACATCTAATAGTTAAATCACGTATTCAATGTTTCAAAGAAAATTTAGAGCACAACGAATTCAGGCGTGAATAGATTTGATATGATAAGTTTTTTACTATTGTCCATAATCCAGGAGATGTCCGACGATACTAAAATTGACGATGATAATGATTCCAAACAATATCGGTAAGTTTATATTTTTCACCACCTATGATATATTCATTTAATTAATTTTTTTCATTGTCTTATTTTATATTCTTATTATATATTCATATATTTAATTGGTTACGATAGAATATTACTTCGTCCATTAGTTAAACTGAAAATTTTGCATATATCTTTCATTTATATATTAATTTAGTAATATGTTGCTTATATAGTTATGAAAGGATCTACAACTTTTTTTCTTTTTCGGAGATTTTCTGTTTACCTTTTTTCATAGTTTCGTATGTTTTTAGTAATAGAATTCATTTTTCCAATTTTAGTAATGATGAAATTTACACAATATAATGATATCATCACTCACTTGCTTTGCATACATGTTGTTATTTAAATTTAACTAGCATGATAGCCCGTGCAAAGCACGGGCCATACAAATAATTCATAGAATTTTCTCGTGTCAGTCTACTTCACTTATTTTGATCTATTTAAGAAGTTATAGTTTCAAAATATTATTAGATTTTGAATCGTAAGAGTTATATTTTTAGTTGTGTTTGATCAATGTGAGAAGAATGAGTGACTGAAATCAGTAAGTAAGAGTTAATTGTAACTGTCAAGTATTACCACAATAATCTTGGTGTATTGAAATGCGTGAAAAAACAGTTGGCTTATTTATTTTGGGATGGAGGAAGATTTAAATATTATATTATTTCTAATTTTATTTTGTAAGAAATAATGTAATATAACGGAAAAATAAAAATTATAAAGTCACATAGTTCTGCTTAGAAAATTTCAGCGCACATTTCCAATTTTGGATCTCAATGTACATTTCCAATTTTGGATCATTTTCTCCGACCAATTTCGGTGACCAACAAATTTATTCTAATAGTTGTGCACTTCCAAAATAACTATATGATGTATGCTTTTCTAGGATCATGGTATTTAACCATCTCAAATGTATCCTTTCAACAGCAAATTGACCATAACAAAATCTCTTTTTCAAATAAATTGTACCATCCATTATCATAAGTGAACTTTCAAAAACCCTGGGTAATATCTCAAATTTCAAGACAAAACATATTTAGACATGTACAAATTCAACCAAATACACGAGTAACTAAAATAAAAGTGTCATATCTCATAACGAATTTTTAAAATGAGATGTGTTAATGTATACACCGAATGAATTATGCTATAAAAGTTCATGTGTACAATAAAATTCAATCTATAAAAAGAAGATAAACATAACTACGATAATGAAGCATCCAAGAAATATCATTTTAATTTGAAATAACACCAAAATGATAGATGGGAAATAAAAAAATACACATACCACATTCGTGATCATAAGACATTGTACATATCAGTAATTTTCGAGTTTATTAGTCTCATACCGGGATGAAACTCACATTGGAGTTTAAAATTCAAGTGCAATTGGTATATTACTATTTAAGTATATGGTTGTGAAACTCATTTTATATGAAATTAATAACATTGACATATTACGAAAATGCTGCAAAAATATAGTGCGAGAGGCTAAAGATATCAAAATCATATTGACATTTTTTTTACCAAATCCAAATCCCATATGTAAATTATTTCTTATTTTTAATTTTTAATCTTTTTATTAATAAATCTATAAATAACCCGATGATAATAGGATTAATCGATATAGTGCAAATATACTTAAAATTAAATATTATACTGATATCGAGTAAAAATATGTTATACACTTCATTTATCATTTTTTGTATTAATTTAGTAATAAAAATATTCTGGCCATTCAACTAATATATACATATTGTTAAAAATATTCTGACCATTCGACTAATATAGACATAATATAAACATAAAATGTTATAAATTTTTATGTATCTATTTTTACTTCCGTCCGTTTACCTACTTGAGAATTGAGATAGACTTCAACTAATTTTTCGTCACCTACCTCCTCACTTTGATTTTTTTTTGACCAATTTGTCGGCCACCTCGGTACCTTTCATAATTAAAAAAAATGCTATACTGATATCGAGTAGAACTATATTATACACATCTCATCAATTTTTATAATATTTTAATAATAAACATATTCTAGCCATTTGACTAATATATACACATAATGGTTAAAAGCGAGAAATATTGTACTAAATTTTTATAGATCTATTTTCATTTTCGCCCATTTACTTACTTGAGATAGATATCTACTCATTTTCCATCACCGACCACCTCACTTTGATTTTTTTTTTTTGACCAATTTTCGGTCACTCGGTACCTTTCTTAATTATGACTTCGACGACATCATATCTCTCAATTTATATTTTTTCTCCTCGACTACCATTTTTTACTATTATATAAGAAAAATATTTTAATGATGTTATTCCTAATAAAATATAAAAATAAACGTGTGCATAAATTTGTGAGTATATGAATGTCATAAGTTTAATTCTTATCAACATTCAAATTATTAAAGTTAGTAGAATTATGTAAGCACTTTTATCATGAATAAATTATAAAACAAATATTGCTAATAAGTGGTTTATTTGAGCATGTAGTGAATAAGTTTAAAATGTGGTACAAAAAAGTGACTTGGTTTAGTGGTAGTAAATGTGAACACAAAGTTATAGGTGTTACATGTTCATGGGTTCAATTCCTTTTAACTCCAATTTTTTTTTACATTAATATAAAGTTAAGGATAAATTCGTAATTTACTAAATAGGATGGAAACCCATGTTAGCATATAATAGATATAATGGATTTCTCTTTTCTTATTTGGTTAAAACAAAAAAATAATAATAACTCTTCATGAGCTACATTTTTTTTTACATTAATATAAAGCTAAGGATAAATTCGTAATTTACTAAATAGGATGGAAACCCATGTTAGCATATAATAGATATAATGGATTTCTCTTTTCTTATTTGGTTAAAACAAAAAAATAATAATAACTCTTCATGAGCTACATTTTTGGAAGCGATATATTATCTATTATTATATTAAATGTGTAACATCATGTAGTAACTATGTGTAACATTCATTTCATAACTCATATATTACTTCTCGAACAGGAAATCAACTCTATTACTTCTCGAACAGGAAATCAACTCTAATAATATGTTCCAAAAACTTTTTTTTGAAAGAAAAGAAAGGAAATGTGAGGATTTGATTTCTTCAACTTGTTCCCAAAAGATTTTTTTGGGAAGAAAGGAAATGATTTCTAAAGATTTGAAAAGAAAATTCTTATATAAATGTCTACAAAATCTTCTTTCCATTTTTGGAAAGATTTAGAGAGAAAAGAAATTAACTCATAATCTCTTCTCTTCTTTTCTTTCATTGATTCACGAACACAGATTAATGATTACTCTTGTTACATCATCACAATACCGAAAAAGATGTAAGTTTGTCGTACACATTTTTTTATCCCAATCTAAGTTAAATGTATTTTTTTTTTTTTGAAGCATAAGTTAAATGTATTGGTTACACATATTGTAGTACTTTCAACAAAAGTTTTAGAATAAGTAAGGAATTTTATGGTAAATACCATAATGAACTTTATATTTATAAATTTATCCTTTAATGTTATATGGAAAAATGATCTAACCTGTGATCTCCCTGAGGTTGAAGAGAATCATTTTTCTCTTAAAAATATTTATTACTTCTTGTATGTAGTTTTTAAATTTCCACAGAAGGGGAGAAATACCTTAGGCCCATTTTTCTCTTTAAAAAATTATAATTTCTTAAATGTAGTTTTTTAATTTCTGCAATAATGGCAGAATGATTAAATAAGAATGAATCTTATATTAAATTAATATTTAAAACTAAGTTTAAATCTAAATTTCGATTCAATCCTTACTAAGTCTATTTTATAATCTTAAAACCAATGTACTAAAAATTTTGGTTGGTCGTTGATGATGGATCATAATCATAAAATAGTTTTTAACTAAACACATCTTTATACACTATTTTTGAAAGTAATTTATTAAGTTCAACTATATATCTAAACAAAATAAACAAATATTACTTACCAAACACAAACATTACACCCAATAAAAATTTATATTTAACACATAAAAATGTACCATATTCAATTACAGTTGAACCTCGATTAAGTAATAGTCAATAAAATAATATTTATTTCTCGGTGCTAACATAATAAAGACAATATATTTTTACTCTAAATAAGATAATAAATTCGATAAAGTAATTTTTTTCTTGGTCCCTAAACTATTACTTTAAAGAGGTTTAAATGTACGTTAACCATTTTTTTATTTGTTTAGTTGTAGTAACCTATATTAATATTCCAACTCTACATGTTAATTTGGGTCGGATTAGAAAATACAAATATCAAAAATATTCAAATAAATTAATTATAACTATACTATTAATTTATTTTATCAATAGTCGATTGATAAAATTAAATATATACTCATATACATATAAGAAATACTTATTTGTTTTTTTATACCTATACTCATAGGGTTTTGACGGGATTTTTAACGAGGCCTACCTATGTTTGGAGTCTTCTTTTATGATATAGAGGTTTTATTGTCTAATCTACCGGAGAGAATCTCTTTCTCATGTCATCGTAATTCAGGTTACGACATCGGATAGATGATAAGTTTTTGTGGATGAAAGAATGTCTCATTTCCTTTCCTTCTATTAAATTGTTTCATTTATACAAAAAAAAGGTGAATACCTTACAGGATATTAAAACTACTCTTATTTGTACTATAAATATTGATTACATCAATGTAAAATTGATAGTACTTGAGTTCTACAATCCATATTCAAGCTCTAGTATATCTCACTTGTATGCATTCTTGATATTTAAAATGAGCTCCTCGATCCTTTTAATAGTTGCTCACCAAATGATTTACTTGAGTCCAAAAGCAAGTAGGGCCACAATCACTCTCTTCCACTCATTCAAAAATGTCCATGTACGTGTTACTCCACCAAACAAGTTGATGGACGCCTCCCTAGTGTGTAGTATGGAGTATGGGCTCCCCTAGAAGGTTGTTATAGCCTTGGCACTTAGAAAATTAATCCCTGAGCAATTATGGATGTTCCCCCTCTTGTGTGACTTGCGTAGTTAGCATTTTTCACTCATTGTGGCACTAGAAGCAGCTATGGGCCCTCATACCAGTGCATGTATAGATAACTTAGTTAATTTTTGCTTGTATGGATGTTTTTCTATACATACAAGAGAGTTGGAGCCTATAAAAATGAGGTGGAGAGAGAAAATCACTTGCACATGTTGAGACCACTTGAAAACGACATAACCTTCCACCAATTTGCATGAGCACCCCTAAAGTGTCTATTATAGACAATAGGGGCCTATACAAGGCTATTACTAAGGGACTTAGTGAAATTTCACTCCAAGAAGCACCATGGGCACCTCTACTAGTACATGACTTGGGAACTTAGCCAATTTTCACCATCCTATATAAGCACTTTGGGCACCTCTAGTGTATAGTGACTACCTTAGTACTTAGAAAAATTCTCATTTTTAACCATGGGAGCCCCAAGAGTGTAGTGACACACTCACACGCTAGTTTATAGTAACTACCTTAGTACTTAGAAAAATTCTCATTCTTAACCATGGGAGCCCCAAGAGTGTAGTGACACGCTAGTCTTATTCAAACCTTTACTCCAAATCCCTTGAAACCTTTTCCACGACTCTTGTACTTGCTGGATAAACATTTTCTTCTTTACAACACTCTTGGTCCACTTTATAGTATTCCTTATACTCTGATTCCTTTGCGAATGTTTGATGCCTAGTGTAACTATTGTGGTTCATGGATGACTAACACTCACTCACGATCTTCATATCTTCACTTTATGATCATTGTTAAGTCTGCAACCATGGGCCTGTTTGTCATTTCATTTTCTATGTAACTTATGGCTTATAAGGCCATAATAACTTATGAGGGGTGTTTGCCTATTTAAGTTTTAGCTCAACTTATGACTTATATGTTGATAAGTTGAATGTTAACTTATTTCTCGATACACACAATATATAATATCCTTTAAATCTTCAAAATCATATATCTTTTGATCTGTTCATTAGAAAATTGATATGTATATATCAAATTACTCTACTCATCGAGATCTATTTATTGACATCCATTGATATATATTAAAAAACAAATATTTTGAAAATAATAAAAAAAATTTAACTTATAAGTTCTGATTTACCAAACACTCTACTGATTTATAAGTTCTGATTTACCAAACACTCTACTGACTTATAATTTCTGATCTACTTATCACTTATATGACACTTATGCTTATAAGCCATAAACTACTCATTTTAAGGTAAACCAAACACCCACTATAAATGAACAATTCCACTAAATCTTACAGTCTTCACACAAACCAAGACAGCTACTTCGAATATCTCCAACCCCTTATTTCATTAATGCCTACACTTATCAATGAACTTCACACAGTGCTTTGTTGTAGACTTCTTCACTGTAGCTAACTCTGATTCTTGTATATATCAAATCTTCATAATGGATAAATTTTTATGAGCGTAACATTATTTACGAGTCTTATTCTGGTGTTGAGTTATCAGTCCTGGACTCCTGGACATTATTGACTTTATCAAATAACTTCAGTCTCCCTCGACAATTTACCCACATATATTGTTCACTTCATTCCCCCTCACCACGTACCCAGAACTATCTACATGCATACTTAGCTAAAAATAAAAAGATTTAATGATATTACTATAATTTAGACATTTTTCATTATAAGGCTATTCTTTGCAGCAAATACTCATCTTTTCTGAGCATCATTTTCTTCCCACTGAGAGGTTTTTCAACTTCTTTAATCTCCATATTGTTTAGTGGGAGACTAATGGCAGAAGGAGGTGATGTGATTGGCCAAGGTGGAGATATAGAAGGTGGTGGATTGGATTCTGAAGTATCTCCTTTAAACTCAGGAAGAAGCTTCACTACCTGATACGGTCATGATCCATGGAAAGGTTGCGTAATGATGACATCACGGGCAGGAAGTTCGTCTTCAGCAAGGCCTTGTAACTTAATATATCCGGGCCTATCTAACCAGAAAACTCTATTGTAACCAGTAAATATCATCATTTTTAACTCAGCTACAACTCTGCTGACCTCCCAAAAATATCTAGCACTTGTATTATTAGTCACCATTAATATAAAGGGTGGTAACAAACTCCCTCTTGTACTTCTTCTTTTTCTACGTGTAAGAAGTATCTCTAAATCAATATCATCTAGGGAACTGCGTGAGCCATAAGACTTCTTCGAAGAATTGTTATGAGAAAGAACCCTTACGTGTCTCATCCTCTGTAAGGAAGAAGACAACTCTTCGTTGTTCCTACCAAGACTCTAACTCCTTGTCTCTCTATGAAATTTTTACATACCTTGCGTCGCTCTTTATTTTTGATGAACAAAATCATATGAGATCCTTTATTAAAAATGTTTAGTAGCCCTCACATAGAAGAAACTCAAGTGATCCTATTCATTAAAAATGAAAAGCGGCATAAGGTATGTAAGAATTTCATGGAGTGACAAGGAGTAAGGGTCTTGGTAGTTTAGGAACAACGAAGAGCTATCTTCCTTCTTACAGAGGATGACATAAAAGGGTTCTTTCTCAGAACAGCTATTTAAAGAAGTCTAATGGCTCACGCAATTCCCTAGAAGTTATTGATTAAGAGATACTTCTTACACATAGGAGAAGAAGTATAAGAGGGAGTGTGCTACCACCCTTTATATCATTGGTGGCCAATACATATGCTGGATATTCTTGGAGGTCAGCAGAGTTGTAATTGAGTTAGGAAAAATGATATCTAGTGGCTATAGCAAAGTTTTCTGGTTAGATAGTCTTGGATATATTAAGCCGCACGACCTCGCTAAAGGCGAACTTCCTGTCAATGAAGTCATCATTACACGACCTTTCCATGTATCAGGTACTGAAGCTTCTACACGAGTTCGAAGGAGATATTTCGGAAGCCAATCCATCACCTTCTACACCTCCCCTTAGGCCAATCACGTCACCTCCTTCCGCCACTAGTCTTCCACCAAACAATATGGAGACTAGAGAAGTTGAAAATGTTAGGTTAGGGGCTACACAATTAACGAGATTCAAACAAACAAATAAAACAAAGCACACACACAAATATATTTGACGCGGAAAACCCACGTCCCAAACTCGTATTATTAATCTTAACAATATCAATAATACATCAATCACTCGGTGTATCACTCACACAATACTCAAGCCAAACAATACTCAAGTATATATCAAAACATAATATGACTATGTTTATATAGCCACCCAAAACTTAGCCACCAAGACTTGCCATACTTGTTCTACAAGTCTTACCATACTTGTTATACAAGCCATCCAATTCTTGGCACCTAATTACCTAACTTTGTGAATAAGACATACCATATATAATAATTGTGTATACATACAATTATTACCTTACCCATATATGACTTATTTCACCAATACCCATACTACCGTATTGGGTTTAAGCCCAACAGAAAAACCTCTTAGTGAGAAGAAAGTGTTGCTCATAGACGATGAGCCTTTGCTGCAAAGAATAGCTAAAAGTGTTCTTATAAAAAAAGTTTGAATTATAATAATAATAAAACAAAATCTTTTATATATGTAACTAATTTGTATGCATGTACTATTTTAGAAGACATGATGACCACAGAGGGAAGCTGTTAATGAATTTGACAGTGAATCAAAAAACATATTGAATTTCAGATATAACGTAACAATATCAAAAAATAATAGAACGTATTTTCATTATACAAAGTTAGTGGGCTCTTCATGCTTTGTTTTGGTCCGGATTTCTCATCTTTTTTTAACCAAACTGGTAATACACATTTTTTAAAATTCAAAACCAAATCGAACCAATAAAATTTTAAAACTTTTTAAACAACAATTTAGAATAATAAATTGATTACTTGTTTACATTGATAGAAGTTTAGAAGTCCAGGATAACTGATTTTGTTTCTTGAATTCAACAATCCACGCTCAAAACAAAAGACCTAAAATGAATGAAGCTGCTGGAAAATAAATAAATTAACTTGCAATAGTTATCTAATATCTATTAAAATTAATGTGTCATAATTATTGTAAAACTCATGGAAATGTGAAGTATCAGGAAGAGGAATAGTTATGTAGTTATGAATGTGATCTATTTATTATATATTGTTCTCAGGAATAGTATCAGACCAAGAGAAATAAAATAAAAAAATCTCAGTACTTCTTCTGCGTTCTTGTTTTTTTTGTTTCTATCCATCCTTCATATACTATCAAACAACAAATTCCTTCCTATACTACCAAAAAACAAATTGGTATCAGAGCCTTGTCCCATCAGAATGAACAACTCAATTCTTCTTTCCTTTGTCCCTCAATTAACCAAAGAAAATTATGGAAAATGGAGCATACAAATGAAGGCTCTTCTTGGTGCTCAAGAAGAATGGGAGATAGTTGAAAAAGGTTATACAGAAGTTGAAGACGATGGAGGATTAAACCAAACTCAAAGAGATAATCTAAAAAATCAAGAAAGAAATCCCAACAAGCTTTGTTTTGGATATGTCAAGGAGTACAATCATATGATGCTGCCTGGGAGAAAATAGCATTTGTCACTTCAGCTAAGCAAGCGTGGGAGACTTTAGGAAATTCATTCAGATGTGATGACAAGGTAAAAAGGGTTCGACTGCAAACTTTTCGTGGTGAGTTTGAAAGATTACATAAAACGGAGTCAGAACCTAATTTGATTATTATTCCTGAGTACTATCCATTTTCAATGATTTAAAAAGGAATGGTGAAGCCACAGATGATGTTCATGTCATCGAAAAATTCTCTGTTCTTTGGATTACAAATTTGACTATATAGTTGTAGCCAATGCAGAATCTAAAGACGTAATCAAGATGACCATTGATGAACTTACAGGCTCGTTGAAAGCTCACGAAGAAAGATTAAACAAGAAAAAACTGATGTGTAGTTGGATCAAGAACTTCATAGTAAATTGTCCATGGATGAAAAAAAAATCATATTATAAAAATCAAACAAAAGATCGTAGTCATAGGGAGGAAGGAACTTTCGAGGAAGAGGCTCAAACTCTCGTGGAAGAGTCAATTATTTATCCACATAAAATAGCAGGATTAATAAAGCAAAAAAAATCAAAATTTTAGAGATTTATCTTGAGGTCGTGGACCCGAAAATCAAAGAGGAAGAGGTCATGGCTATTTTGAGTGCTACCACTGCCACAAACCTGGTCACATTGCAAATGAGTGCTGGTAGAAGGATGAACGTATGAAGGATGCTGAGTGAAAATGTGAACCAGGAGCATCAAAATGAAGAAACTTTGTTACTTGTGTCTCATGGTGAAGTTTGCGAGGATGTCTGGTACATAGACTGTGGTGCTAGCATGCATATGACAGGTAACAAAAGTTTATTTTCTAGTTCATTTGAAAATAGATATGGAGAGGTTAAAGTTGGAGATTGAAAATCATATAAAGTTAGCAGTGTAGGTGAAACAGAAATTAAAACATAACAAGCAAAAGTTAAAAAAATGTCTGAAGTATATTATATTCTTGGTCTAAAACATAATTTACTTAGTGTTGATAATCTTTTGAAGAAGGGAAATGACATCCATTTACGTGATATGGCATGCTATTTGTCAAAGAATAAGAAGGTTTTTGCTAAAGTTGAAATTGCCTCAAATAATCTTTTTACTCTCTCTTCAAAACCAAAAATTGTCTTGTTTTGTTGGTATTAATAAAGGTGTATCAAAGTTATGCTAGATAGATATGGTCATCCACATTATTGAAATTTGGAGATGCTCTCAAGGAAGATGATGGTCATAGGTTTACATAACCGTCCAGATGTTGTTTGTGAAGCTTGTCAACTAGGAAAGCAACACAGAGACTCTTTTCCTTCTCATTCCTCTTGGCGAGCAAAAAGACCACTACAATTTGTTCATTCAGATCTTTGCGGTCCGATGTCAGTCCCATCTTAAAGAGGTAATTGCTATTTTATCACTTTAGTTGATGATTACTCAAGAAAAGTGTGGGTTTATTGTCTACAAGAAAAATCAGAAGCTTTTCAAAAATTTAAATATTTCACGGCAAAAGTTGAGAATTTCACACGGCTGAAGATAAATACTTTCAAGATAGATCGTGAAGGAGAATATTTTTCAATTGAATTTGAAAAATATTGCAAATATAATGGTATTCGACATGAACTAACAACCCGTCACACACCACGACAAAACGGGGTTTGTGAAAGAAAAAATCGTACTATCATGGAAATGGCCAGATGTCTTTTGAAAAGGAAGAGGTTGTCAAATACATTATGGGCTGAAGCTGTCGCTTGTGCGGTGTATCTTATTAACAGGTCACCGACAAAGACCTTGAAAAATTGTACACCACATGAGGCCTGGTATGGTAAAAAGCCTAGTGTTCGTCATTTTTAAGAAATTTGGAAGTGTTGCTTACTCTCACATTCCAACTGCAATAAGAAGCAAATTGGATGACAGATCGGAAAAATGTATTTTCATTGGCTATAGTGAAAGGAGCAAGGCATGCAAATTATATAATCCTGTCACCAAGAAGATTGTTATAAGCTGTGATGTTCAATTTGATGAAAATTCTTTCTTTGATGAGATGAAAATCAAAAAAGAAAATCCTTGCATCATTCCTTTGGAATTTGAGAAAGAAGAAGTGGTACAATTCGAAAATAATGATGATGAAGTCGAAAGTATTAATCCTGCTTCCCCAAGTTCCTCATCAAGTTCTTATGTTCTTATGAAAGCCAATCAGAAAAACAAGAAGTCTCTGGGAATTATATGATGTAACTGATGACGTTGAGCTAGATGAAGCTGTATACTTTGAATTTTTCGTAGGACATCCAATTTCTTTCAATGATGCATATCAAAAAGAAAGTCTGGAAAGAACAATAATTGATGAAATCAAGTTGATTGAAGAAAATCAAAAGTGGGAGCTTGCAAAATTGCCACCACACAAAAATTTAAAGTGGGTTTACAAAACTAAGATGAATCCAAATGGCACAATCAACAAGAACAAGGCGAGGTTGGTCACGAAAGGATATAAGAAAGAAGAAGGAAAAGAGTTTAGAAGTCTTAGCTCCGATTTCAAGGCTTGAAACTATTCGATTATTCATTTCTCTTGTTGCCCAAAATAATTGGAAGGTGTTTCATATGGTCGTAAAATCTGCATTCTTGAATGGTTTTCTCAGTGTAGAAGTCTACATCGATCAGCAACCTTGTTAAGTCAAGAAAGGAGAAGAGCATAAGGTTTATAAACTGAAAAAAGCTTTGTATGGGTTGAGGCAATCACTTTCAGCTTGGTACAATCGTATCAGTTCTTATTTTAAAAAAAATGGATTTTCCAAATGTCCAAATGAACATACTTTCTGCACTAAAAGTGATTCTGAAGGAAATTTCATTGATGTTAGTCTTTATGTTGATGTTCTTATCTTCACGGGAAATAATGTGAAGATGTGAAATGAATTTAAGTATTCTATGATGATGGAATTTAAATTGACAGATTTGGGTGAACTTCATCATTTTCTTGGAATTGAAGTACAGCAATCCAAGAAAGGGATTTTTATTTCACAAGTTATATAGCTATGCAAAAGAGGTTCTAAAAAGGTTCAGGATGGAGAATGCGTATCTAGTCTCTACTCCCTGTATTACAGGTTTGAAGTTATCCAAGGAAGGTGAAGGCAGATTGATAAATTCCACCATCTATAGAAGTCTTATCGGAAATTTAATGTATCTAACTTTCACAAGATTAGACATTGTATTTGCGGTCATTTGGTAAGTAAATTCATGGAAAAACCTGATTCCAATCATGGGGAGGCAGCAAAAGGAATTCTTAGATATGTTAAAGGAACCGTTGATCATAGAATTTTTTTATCATGCTAATGTTCCTGTTAAACTTATTGGGTATACTGACAGTGACGTAGCAGGAAGTATCTCGATGATAGTAGACGCACACCTGGTCATGTATTTCATTTGGGAACTGGTGCTATATCATGTAGCTCAAAAAAAAAAAACAACAGGTTGTAGCGCTTTATACAACAAAAGCAGAATATATCGTTGCATCTTATGCAGGATGTCAACTCATTTGGTTGCATTGAATTTTGGAGAGCCTTAAAGGAAAAACAGAATTTGCCTACTACTCTTTATTATGACAACAAGTCTGCTATTTTGGTAGCAAAGAATACAGTCCTTGAAGAAGCACATCCGCATTCGTTATTATTTTTTGAGGGAGTTTATTGTATATGATGGTGATATTAATGTTGAGTATTGCAGGGCGGAAGATCAAATGGAAATTTTTTTCACAAAGCCACTTGACGGACAAGTATACAAGAGAAATATTGAATGCTTGGGAGTAAGGAGCAAGTTTAATTTAAGGGAGGCACTGTTGGAAATTAAATAAATTAACTTGCAATGGTTATCTAATATCTGTTAAAATTAATGTGACCTAATGTAAACTCATGGAAATGTGAAGTATCAGAAGAGAAATAGTTATGCAGTTTGAATGTGATCTGTTTATATAAGAGAAATAAAATAAAATAAATCTCAGTACTCCTTCTGTGTTCTTTATTTTTATCATTTCTGCCCATATACTATCAAGACAACAAATTCCTTCCTATACTATGAAGACAATAGAAGCCTGATAGTTTATGTCACTAATAACGCTAATAACGATCATTATTGGTTACGATTTATATTGGTTTGGATTGTCTTGGTCCAAGCCAAAAAAAAAAAGTTTACCGATTTGATGAAGGTTAGACCTTCGGGTATGAATTATATACTTAAAAATAAACGATCAAAATTATATCATATTAGAAAGAAAATTATAATCTAAAAAATGATATAGGGGGTGTTTGGGGGAACTTTTTTCCGGAATAAGTCAACTTATTTTAAGACAAAGTTAGAGATTTCTAACTTTCCAACTTATTTTCCAACTTATTTTTGCAACTTATTGAATCTCAAACATACATTAAATATTTGTATAAAAAAATTATCAAAATATAAAATTTTTACCCGAAAATAAGTCCATAAGTCCTAAAAAAAAGGTACGCCAAGCACACTTATAATTATAAAATGTTGTATTTAAAGTGAATTTTAAAAAGAACTTATAATCTAAAAAGGATATAATTCGAAAAGGTTATATTATAATTAAATTTTTATAGAAAATTATAATTTGAAAAGGATATAATTAAAAAATTTTGTATTAGAATTGAATTTTATTTATTTTTATTAGTATTAAAAAAAATTCACATTTACTATTTGTACTCTATCTTTAGATCTAAAAATTAGATTTGGATGAATTTACAGTACACACAAAACTCATAAATTTATCTTTAATTTAGTGATGATTTAATAATTATTATTCAAATGAAAATACTTAGAATATCAATTTAGAAGTCCTAAATTGATTATGTTATTCAATGTAGAAAATCTAATTATATATGATTTAAATCTTTGACATACAGCTTTTCGTATTTCAATATAAATACACTTTTTACTTTATAAAATATTAAAATATAAAAAAGAATTTATGCTAGATCCAACGATTTTCATCTATTTATTTAAGCTCTAACGGTTCTTATTTATTTTGTCGTACTGAGCACCAGACTAGCGATTATCAAAGTTTTGGACAAAATTCCTCTAACATTTATTATTAAAATTGTATTTGGTTGTTAGTAGAACTATCATAAAATAATAACAAGGGTATTTTGATAATTAAAACGAATTAGAATTAGAATTCATAAATCAAGTAGAATTTTCAACGTCAAAAATCGTCAATTTCTTCTCTCTTTTGTTTCTGCGTAGATTTAATTGGATTTTTTTTAAATCATCACTAAATTAAAGATTATTTTGTTGATTTCACGTGGGCTGTAAAATCATCCAAATCAAATTTTAAGAATTCAATATAGAATACAAATATTAAGTCGAACGTGTAAAATCTGATATATATATAAATAACATTTAAATTTTAAAAAAATATATAATTATAGATATTAAAAAAAGAATATTGTATTGCATGAGTTATAAGCTAGTTATTATTAAACATTTATATCATCTTATAAAGTATTCCAAGAAGTTGAAGGTTCAATACCCCTCAACAACATATTTTAGTTAAAAATTTGTATTATTTATTTTCACCATATTTTTATTATACATTTATATTATATTATAAACTACTTCAAGAATTTCAAGGTTCAATCCTCGTCAATAACATATTAAATTTAAAACGTTATTTATCTATTTTCAATATACAAGCAAAAAACTATCATTTAGAATACAATCAAATACGTATTTTTATATTTTGGTATCTTCTATCATATGTTTCTTAACTTATTAACAAAGATTAAAATTATGAATAATAAGATAAAAATATTAAATATTAAGATAAAAATATTTAAAATCTTCTGTGTACTAGTATCATATAGAAAGGAAAAATGTATGTGGCAAAACACACTAAGAAAAACTTATACCTTTTATTTTTTGTTAATTACATATAAAAAATGATAACTACTATAAATTTCAAGTTATGTATTATAAAGATTTCAAAACTTAGTCAAATATAATATTAGATGTTGATGAGGAACTGGCGCAAGTTAGTGCATGCATTGTCCAAGATTAATAGGATAATCAGAGATAAATTTAATTTAATTTTTTATATATGTTTTTGTATCTATAATTATTTTATTATTTTAGTTATACATATAATTATACAAATATATATTTAAAAAAATAGTATGATTGGAATAATTAAAATTCATGAGGTTAAATATTAGAATTTGAGGTCAATTTGAGAGAAAAAATTAAGATAACTCGAGATTTAACCTTCTAAAATAGGAAGTATGTGTACGTGAAAAATCATTTTCATATTTTTATTTCAAATCTCTACCTTTTACATTTTAAATTATTTTGCTACATATTTCACTAATTTTTATCGATCATGCCTATATTTGATAGCTTTATCCAATTTCTCATCAATTAGACTGAATTTTAGCAATTCTTGAACACGATTTTAGCATATTCCCGCTTAATCGTCGATTTTAGAATATTGGTGTTGATGATTATTTATGGAAAAAAATAACAATGTAAATTTTTGAAGTTGTAATTTATACATGCATGCATGCATGTAAGTTGAATTTGGCAATCATTAAAACTTGAATGTGAGTTGAATTTGGCAATCATTAAATTTGAATGTGACGTTTTCCTCTCGAGCAGTGCTAGGTGCCCCAAAATATTACCAAATTTTTTACCAAATGATGTGGTATTTACATTTGGCAAAATTTGATGAGTAATGCTAGGTATCCAAATTGGTACCCAAAAATTACTCCAAATGATGTGACAAAGCTTACATGGGATAGTGAAAATTTTTGATTGGGTGGTTGGTGTGAATGCAGGGGGCCCATTATTATTATAGTCAATTGAATTGTTACACTTGGCATTTGGAATTTTTTTTGAGTACCAATTTGGGGTACCTACGTGGGCGCATATGAATACACGCGAGGTCGTGTTTTATTAGTAGGAAGTTACCAAATACACCTGTGACACCTCAACATTTGAGAAAAATTTTGGGGAAAGTTTTGGGTCCTTTAACATTTTCCTTTCTTCTCACATAGACACGGCAAAATAATTATTATGTCCACTCATACATTTATTTTATACAATACTTTTAAAATTCACAAGTAAAGGAGTAGTGCTAGGTGCACGCAAAATATGCACACAAAAACTCAGGTAAAGCTGAAAGCTATAAGAGAATGCTTGTCCAAGTTCCAGTCAAATCTCTCTTCCAGATGGCAATCATTTCTTAAAGATCTGCAATTGGCATAGATAAAAGCATTTCACATCTTAAAACATTCCCTAGCTCCTAGGCTGCTTTTGTAAATTTAAAAGATGTCACTAAATATTAGAAGTTCCTTAAGACGGCTCTGATTAGAATGTTCTGGAGCTTATTTTCAAGCAAGTGCTCTCTAATGGGGTTGCATGCTTTGATGAAATTCTTGAAACAGAATATGCGACGACTGTTCAAGGAAGTTTACTAAGATACAAAAATGTTTCCAGCTGAGTTTTTCCACATTTCAATAAAAATATATAAGGTGTTTGTTTTATAGTGGATTAAATAAAAAATAAGAATAGTTATTGGAAAAATGAGTGATGGTCTCATGTTTTCTTATTTTCCATTATGCTTTGATTTAGAAAGAGGAACCTGTTTCTAAACAATATCTCAAAGACAGGTATATTGAAGCATCTTAGTGTAGTCTCGTTTCTTTTTTTTTTTTTTTTTCTTTTTTTTTTCTTTTTTATATTATAGACTTCCCAATCATATATATAGTTCAGCATTCAGAGTGGGAATTGCATCACATGGGGCACAAGTTCAAAGCTAAGGGAAGTTAAACGAGAATATTTGAGATCCAATGTTGAACTGATGGGATAGTATGCTGATTTGTGGAACGCGTTTTATGGGATACTCAAAGTGGCTGAGGAAGTTCAAAGAGGATTAGATGAACAAGTTATTTGTGTTCAGTGTTCACTGATATAGGATCCGATAACATATCTGAGATTATTTGGGAAACAGATTACCAAGCTATTACTAGGAAGTTTATACAAGAGAAGGTGTTAATCATTTTATCATTCAAGCTTCTGTTTACCCATTCATTTGCTTCACTTTACTCCCCCTCAGCTGAAAGGAGGCTTTGCTGAACGTTCAAGCTTGACAACATTTCCAGTTTTTTAGACCATTCCTCTCGTATCTTCTTTCTTATTTAAAAGCATTAGCATCTGCGATCACACAATTTGAACTCAAATCGAATTTCACAACTATATCTTTATTTCTCAGTATTATATGGCTCCATATATCTAATTAAACATTTGCACATACTGACTGCACTCTGCATCCATATCCCACGACCATGCTCCCAGTTAAGCACTTGTATTTGTTCTCGCACCAGCCTGTAGCAGCAAACAAACAACCAAGACCTTAAGAATTGACACATCAAAATTCCCTCCAGGATCAAAAATAAGGATATTATTGTTGCTGTTTCTTTCAACACTATAAACCAGAGATGTTGCAGTAGGTTCATTCATAATTTGAAGAACATCCAAGATAGCAGGAAACTTATCATTCTGATTCACGTTCCTAATCACAGTGTGCAAAACCTGATTTGCTTCACCTAATAGACCACTGCTTTCAACTTTAACAATTTTTTTAACTATTACCATTTCTTGGTAAAACCTCACAGCAATTTCCAGATTACGAGGCCTCTTGACATTTATTAAAAAATTTACATTACCTAGCCCTTGTTCCTAGATCAAGAAGTGGTGGTTCTGAAGTAATCGAGATACATGTTTTCTCATCAGAGTCCCATTGTCACAAATACCACATTTCTATCTAGTACTGAATCTCCACTATCCCTCCACATTTGTTCACCGAATTTCAAATCTCCCACTTCTTCACAAACCAAATTCACCAGGCCAATATTCTTGTCATTAATTGCACACAATGAAACGGACTCCTCAAGCTACCACTTTCTTCTTTAATACTTCGTCAACAAAAATTTCTTGAATAACCAGACCAAACATATATATAAACACAGTTCTGTTGGGCATTACACCATAAAAATGCCAAACAGTTCTATTCTCAATACACAGCCAGAGTTAAACTACGAATCAAAATATGTATTGAATATTCATGACCGGAATTTAATCGTAATTAATAAAAAATTTCAGCTATGCGTCAAAAACATTGTAACAAGACCCATGGATGCCTATATTATAAAAGGCTCAAAATAGTTGGTGATACAACTCCCAGAAAACATAACATGGAGCTACTAAGTGCATAAATGAGAAAATATGGAGAACAAATGCAACCGATAAATCTAAGTTCTCAAGAATTATTATCAGAGCTAAATAATTAGATATAAATATAAATAAGCTGTCTTCTTGCATGTGTGATTGCATGTGTGAGCAACCAATCCCCAAGACAAAAGTATGGAAGACCCTATTGCGGACTATATAATAAGTTCTGCTAAAAGCAATTAGTTCTCGTGCATAATCAGTTCTATTAAAAACAACTTATCCAAATCAAAGACCAGTTACTACCAGGAGAAAATCTGGAATTATAGTTAACCATCTACGATTTAAATCGAAAAATGACAACCTTTAACAACCTTTGCTTTACCAACTCAAAACCACATATGTCACCTATAGCCAATTTATTGTCTTTTGTAAAATCCTTCCAACCAGCACTGAATTTGGCGCACTTCTCCTTGATGTAGCACTTTACTGGCCAAACTTCTCCATCTGGACGTTGAAGGTTAACGCTGCAACTGTCTTTGGTTATGTGTTTGCTTATAAAATCCAGGGGCACGGTCTACAAAGGCCGGAGATAATATAAAAATTTTGAAACAAAAATACATAATAATTAATGGTTAAGGAAACGTAAATTAGTTACTATTCAGAAACCAGCTCAGATCAGTTGAAATGCTTACTATGGATCCACCATACAAATAAGAGTCTTTAATTTCGACTGTGAAGTTGGGGTGTTCTGGTTTGAAGGCTTTAGCTGCTTCAAGCACTCTAGCTTTGTCAGCTTGACTTCTTATCCCGGGCAATTTTTCTTTTTCTGCACCTGAAAAAGAAAATGAACATTAAAAAGTGAATCTGGAGAAAAAGCAAACAGATTTATCAAGATGATCAGCAAAGCAAGAAGGAAATGGGAAAATATAGACAATAGATAAGAGTGATGGAATGCAAAGTTCTTAATGATTACAAATGAGGGCACATCTTACAATCATAATGAAGTACAGTGTAAGAGAGAGTAAAAACTAACAATTTGTTTCTTTTGCAGCTCGAAATATGAAGACCTTGAACAATTTCCTAGAGCGGTCGATGAGCTCGAAGACACAAACATCGCCAACATCCAGTGAATTCTCGCGTGCAAATATAGTCCATCCACGACTAATTCTACACTGGTTGCATTTTGAATTTAAATTACAAAAAACAACCCAAGATTCATCTTCAACGTGTAGGATAACTTGGTCATTGCTCTCCCAGTTTTCATGAGCTTCTCTGAAGGTCTTCGGTACATACTGAAAAAACAAGATAATTACCAAGATTTTATAGAACTGAACGCACTTAATATTTAACAAATTAAATTTAGAGTACGTATCTTAAAGCAATTTGTAAATTTCAAAACAATTCTCTCAGGGAGCCATTAAATTGGAGACCAAAGTATATATATAATATATTTTAGTAGCTTACCACATTAGGCCATCCTCCACCTACAATAAGTGATTCTTTCATCACATGAACAAAGAACGGGTTCTTGGATTTAAAAGCATTAGCCAAAGCAAGTGCTCGATCGTTGGCCACTTTATTTGCCGCTTTTGCTGTAAAATGTCACATAGACACAAACCAATTGTATATGTTAGTTTTCCATATTTTCCTGCTAACTGAATATGTTAGTGTTTCATTGTATACATAATAAAAGCACACCAACTCATAGAAGATATATACCTTTCTCTTGTCTCAGTCTTGAAGATGCTTCTGTTATAGGAGCTTTAGTTCTTGTCTTCTTACAAGGCCTGACTACATCGTCAGAAGACTCAGAGCTGCTGGAATCATCAATCTCAAGAACTCTTTTCTTCGCTTCAGTTGATTTAGCAAAGTTGAGTCTGTCACTACCAGCTGGTGGATAATCTATCTCCATTGCACTTGGTTCAAATATAAGTACTTGAAAATTGGAATCTCCCTTGTATTCGAAAACTATCAGATAAGCAAAACGTATCGAATAGAATTTTGCAAATTCTGGCCAACCATTTTGCAGCCAAACCTTCCCTTTCTGCCTTTTTAAATCAACTGACCACTGCGAACCACTTGGAGTAATCAAAGATACACTATCCTTGAGGTTCTTTCCGAAAATCCTTGAAAACTTTTCAGGAAATAGCTGCACGAGATACAATTCCAAATATATCATGCATTACATCAACATTTACACAAGGAGAAAACAAATTGTGCAAATACAGATATGTTGTTGATGTGCATGCTTTAAGAGGTCTGATAAATTCTTACAAGTTTTGTATGGGAGCCAACATCCGTGAGTATAATCTTGAAAAAGCTGTTTGATTTTCCCAGCATATCGGACCGACCAGATGATGAGATCATGGCAGCTCAACTGCAGGCTATGAAGAAATTGTTATTTAGAGTCATAGATATACCAACATATAACCTGCATAATATCTCATGTGATAAAAAATTGTAAAGATCAAATATTTCACATGACTATATATTTTTTTTTTTTTTGAGGAAACACATGACTATATTTTTTAAAAAACAATATTAAACTAGAATGTGCATAGAAGAGTACAAGTACAAAGTACATTGTATATTTTGTATCAAATGTGCAAAGACATGAGATGCTGAAGTTGTTTATATATGTGGTCAAAAATATGCAGAGCATTGTGTACTGTTTGAGCATACCCTAAATCAAAGTCCTCGCTTTGACACTAATTACATATGGCCATGTATGTTTACTGGTATTAAAATCTTTAAACTGGTATCTCTGTACTATGATTTTCTGTCATATTCTAACCTTAAGTTAGTTAAGTTACCGCGTACAACACATCTATCAGTCTTATAGTTTATGAAAATATAATTATAATGTACCTAGTGAGAAGGTGATAAAGAACTTTCTTTAAGTGACGAAACTCGTTTGTGGTTCATAGGACAAATAATGAGAAAATGAGTAGAGATTAAAGAAAATCAAGTGATTATATGTAGTCCTGTTATGTGCGTTGAACTAGCTGTACGTGCAGTCATTTGGATTGTTTTGAATAAGTCTTTAGTTGAATTGTTTGTTTTAAGTTGTTGCTGAAATAAAGGAAGTAGTGGGGATGCCCATATTTCCAGTAGCCTAGTTGTTAGGAGTAGTTGTTGTTTTCTTTCTTTATATTGTCATGTTCAAGTCTGGAAGGAATTATCAGAAAATTGCCCCAATTTCCTCTCTGTTTTCTTTCTATATTTCTTCTTCTCCTTGGCTGTTGGAACAGCCGTTAGTGCCACCTTAACAGTGGTATCAGAGCGGTGTTGATCCAATGGAAACACGCAAACAATCTTTCGAACACTTTCAGCAAAGCACTAATGACGCTCTTGAAAAATTGACTACCATGTTCCAGAAGTTGGTAACCGAAGTCCAGGCCATTAAGGAAAAGGACACCACCACAGCCACATCTTCCGGGACGGGTCAGAGTAGCACCAACATCGGGAAGGAAGCAAAACCTTACCTGAAGCTCCATTTTCCCCGATTCAGTGGCGATGATCCTACGGGGTGGATTTACCAGGCCGAACAATATTTCACATTCCAGAACGTGGCAGATGGGGATCGTGTCAACCTAGCCTCGTTCCATCTCGACGGTATAGCTTTACAGTGGCACCAGTGGTTTGCGAAGTCCCGAGGACCGATGACATGGGGAGAGTTTACCAAGGCACTATTGATCAGGTTTGGTCCGACTGATTATGATGACCCCTCAGAATCCTTACACAGGCTCAAACAGGGAACTACAGTGGCAGTGTACATAGAGGCTTTTGAACGACTATCTCACCGTGTTGAAAACCTTCCAGAATCGTTCTTGCTGGGTTGTTTTGTAGGCGGCTTGAAGGAAGACATTCGTTTGGAGGTGAAACTCAAGAAACCACGCACCGTAGTGGATGCAATGGGGATATCTCGGTTGGTTGAGGAAAAATTGAGTTTGCAACGTCGGGTTCCTCCTGCTACTCGGCTTCCCAGTCTCCAATCTTTCCCCCCAACCACACCACTCACAGGAGCAGGACTTTTGGGCCCAGCCCCATCTCAACGCCCTGCGTTACCAACCACAAGCCCAATTCGTCGTTTATCCGGAGCAGAGGCTAAAGAACGCCGGGAGAAGGGTTTGTGTTACTATTGTGATGAACGTTACGTGCCGGGTCATAAATGCCGCAAGCCACAACTTTTTATGATTAGCGAGGTTGAGGAGGTGGAAGACAGTGACAACCAAGGGGAAGAAATACTGGAGGTTCCTCCTGAGGAGAATCACGCTGAAATCTCTTTCCATGCCATCTCAGGTACGATTCTGCCCCAGACTTTACGACTTCCGGGTAAGATTGGTAACAAAAATGTCGTGGTATTAATTGATGGGGGAAGTACTCATAATTTTATTGAGCAATCAGTTGTGGAGCGATTCGGATTAACAGTGGATACAGGGGTCAAGTTGGAGGTAGTCGTCGCTAATCGGGAAAAGTTGGCCTGTGTGGGTAGAGTACGAGGTCTTACCATTCTCATCCAGGGCTATACGATAACCACTGATTTCTTTGTGCTACCAATTGCAGCGTGCCCAATTGTCTTAGGTGTACAGTGGTTGAAGACCTTGGGACCTATCGAGATTGATTTCCAGAACTTCACTCTGGGATTTAGTCAGGATGGCTCCACACACAAGTTACAGGGACTAAAAGGTTCGGAGATGACTGCCATGACGCCCAATGAACTTTTGGGAATAGAAGGGTTTGCCTTGCTTCTCCAGGTTTCTCCGGTAGACACCGAGCCTACTCTACCACCCAGCCCCTGCCCGCAAATTCAAGAGGTAATAACAGAGTTTGAACAGGTCTTCCAGAAGCCAAAAGGATTACCCCCTCAGCGTTTCCATGACCATGACATACCCCTACTTCCAGGGGCGAAACCCGTAAGTTCAAGACCGTACTGTCAACCTTATTTACAAAAGGCAGAAATCGAAAAGCAGGTTACAGAGTTGCTGCGAGAAGGGTTGATTCGTCCCAGCCACAACCCATTTTCGTCACCAGTTTTACTAGTAAAAAAATCTGATGGTACATGGCGTTTTTGTGTTGACTACCGGGCTTTAAACGACATTACTGTGAAGGACAAGTACCCGATTCCCGTAATAGACGAGCTCTTGGATGAATTGCACGGTGCCACCATTTTCTCAAAGCTCGACCTCCGCTCGGGTTATCATCAAATTAGAGTTCGAGAGCTCGACATTCCTAAGACAGCCTTCCGCACGCATGATGGTCACTACGAGTTCATTGTTATGCCTTTCGGCCTCACCAATGCCCCGGCCACTTTCCAATGTTTGATGAATGACATATTTCGCCCACACCTACGTAAGTTCGTCCTGGTTTTCTTTGATGATATCCTTATTTACTCCAACTCTTTAAATGAACATATTGGTCACCTGCGTACTGTTCTTGGCTTATTATGTACTAATCATCTTTTTGCCAAATTGTCCAAGTGTTGTTTTGGGGTTGTTCAAGTTAATTACCTCGGGCATGTCATTTCTTCGGGGGGTGTGGCGGTGGAAACAGCCAAAGTTCAAGCCGTCCGTTCCTGGCCTACTCCGACCAATGCAAAAGGGGTTCGCGGATTTCTGGGGTTGGCTGGCTATTATCGGAAATTTATCCAGGGGTTCGGTGGTATTGCAGCCCCCTTGCATAAACTAGTGGGAAAAGGTCCATTTGTTTGGGATGAACCAGCAGAGGCAGCATTCCAGGCATTAAAGCTTGCCTTAACCACCACTCCGACATTGGCCTTACCTGACTGGTCACAACCTTTTACAGTGGAATGCGATGCAAGTGGAGTAGGGATCGGGGCCGTTCTCACTCAAAAGGGACAACCTCTGGCCTATTACAGTGCTCCCTTAAAGGGAACAATGTTGTCTTGGTCCACATATGAGAAAGAAATGTTAGCAATTGTGAAGGCAGTTCGGAAATGGCGTCATTACTTGTTGGGTCGGCCGTTTGTGGTGAAAACCGATCACGTTAGTCTAAAGTACTTGATGGAGCAACGACTCACTACACCTGCTCAGTCCCGATGGTTAACCAAGCTTCTGGGTTATGACTACAAAATCGAATACAAGAGTGGGAGTCTTAACCAAGGCGCCGATGCACTCTCACGTAAACCCGAGTTTTATTTTCTTGGTATCTCACACCCTTGTTCTACCATCTGGGCTGACATTCAAGAGGAGGTACGCACTGACCCTTTTTACTCCACATTGCCCACCTCATTCCCTCGTCAAGTGGCAGGAACTCTTGTGACACGTGATGGAGTTTGGTTTCGCAATAATGTTGTCTTGTTGAGCTCCACATCTCCTCTGTTATCCATGGTGTTGCAGATGTGTCATTCTTCTCCCGAAGGCGGTCATTTTGGGTTTCATAAGACGTTTGCCAAAGTGAAACAGAACTTCTGGTGGCTAGGAATGAAAAATTATGTGAAGCAGTATATCCGGGAATGTCATCCTTGTCAACGGGCGAAAACGGATAATATGCAATCTGCCGGGTTGTTGCAGCCTTTGCCGATACCAGAACGAATTTGGGAGGACATCAGTATGGATTTTGTGGAAGGGTTGCCGGTGTCTAATGGGTTCACAGTGGTCATGGTGGTTGTCGATCGCCTTTCAAAGTACGCTCATTTCGTGCCCCTACGTCACCCGTTTACTGCATCGAGTGTTGCTCGGGATTTTATCACCAACATTGTTCGTTTGCATGGTATTCCTTCTACCATTGTCAGTGATCGTGATAAAGTGTTCATTAGTTCTTTTTGGCCGGCTCTCTTTAAGCTGCAAGGGACTGTTTTCTGCATGAGTTCCAGCTATCATCCGCAAACCGATGGGCAAACGGAAGTTGTTAATCGGATTCTGGAACAATATTTGCGCTGTTTTGTGTGTGATAAGCCTAAGAAGTGGGTGGATTGGCTACCTTGGGCTGAGTATAGCTATAATACTTCGGTTCATACTTCCACCAAGCTCATCCCTTTCCAGGTTGTTTATGGGCGATTACCCCCTAAACTCTTACCATATGTTCCGGGCACGACTAAGGTCCAAGCTGTTGAAGACTACCTTCAGGATCGTGACGAGTTGCTTAAAACTTTGCGTGCCAATCTCCTTGCGGCTCAGAATCGTATGAAGCAATTTGCAGATCGTCACAGACGCGAGTTGGTTTTTGAGGTGGGTGACTATGTTTATGTTAAATTACAGCCGTACCGGCAGTCGACTGTGGCATTTAGGTCTTCAGCTAAGTTAAGTCCGAAGTTCTTTGGTCCATATAAAATCCTAGCTAAACTGGGTGAGGTTGCTTATCGGCTCGAGTTACCTCCTGGCTCCTTAATTCATGATGTGTTTCATGTAAGTTTGTTACCCAAGAGTGAAGGGCATGTACCAGAACCTTTACCACCTCCTGTTAGTGAACCTATTCAGCTACTTGACGTGCCTCAACCGGAGCTTGTCTTGGAGGAGCGAGTAGTGCAGAAAGGGAACTATCGACCGAAGACGGAAATTCTGGTTAAATGGTTGGGGAAATCCAGGGAGGAGGCGACTTGGGAGAATAAGTGGCGTTTTGCTCGCTGTTATCCTCAGTTTCACCTTGAGGACAAGGTGTCTTCAAGTGGGGTGGATTGTTATGTGCGTTGAACTAGCTGTACGTGCAGTCATTTGGATTGTTTTGAATAAGTCTTTAGTTGAATTGTTTAGTTGAATTGTTTGTTTTAAGTTGTTGCTGAAATAAAGGAAGTAGTGGGGATGCCCATATTTCCTGTAGCCTAGTTGTTAGGAGTAGTTGTTGTTTTCTTTCTTTATATTGTCATGTTCAAGTCTGGAAGGAATTATCAGAAAATTGCCCCAGTTTCCTCTCTGTTTTCTTTCTATATTTCTTCTTCTCCTTGGCTGTTGGAACAGCCGTTAGTGCCACCTTAACAAGTCCTTCCAAACAGAGACCAAGTAAGCAAGTGATTACAAAAATATAGCAAGTTAATCAACAATCATGTGAAGACTTGATACTCCATACCACTGAACCTCCATATTCTATAATCATATAAAACTTATGCAATTTCTACTCAAAATTTCTATTTTACGTTAAATATTTAAATAGTGTTCACGAATTTCAGGTATTTATGCCAGTCCATAGAATCTATGATATTTTTACTCTCATTGTGTTGTTCTTGACTGTAACTTTACTGATTTCCAAAGATGGGCTCGAGAAACAAAATAAAACCGGTGTTAGATTTAGGAAACTTTGGTAATGACTTAATCCTTATGGTAATTAATTTAGCAGAATTACTTGGAAAAAGAAGGAAAGAAAAGCGGAATTCTTGGGCCAGGCACACTCCTCCTCACTAAGCTATCTACAGAGATCCTGTTTCATGAACCGACAGGAAAGAAGAGTCTCATAGAGAACCGTACCAGTAAGATTACAAGTCCTAAATAGTCATAAAAGCTTCACTCAAAGTCCCTAAAGATGCATTTCTCAACTCTATGTAGTCATTATTATTACTAACAATGGCATTGTAGTCTTGTCCTAAACGTAGATATGACAACAAATATACTTGGATCTTGTTTCGAGTGACCCTGTTTGGACAGATAAGTAGTCTAGCTTGTTTTAACAAATCAAGAAACACAGACAGAAAAATCAAGTAATCACTGAGTTGAGTAGACTCACTGTTTGTAGATCGTGGGTGGTAATGATGTTAACTTGCAAGATGGCTTTGCTTTGCGTTGACAAGGATGAAGCTGCAAATAAGAAAAACAATGAAACAGTTGTTGAAATCAAAGCTCTATAAAAATGTATGCCCACAGTGAACGTACAAAAAACTACTTATTATGTAACAATGTAAAGATCGATCAGACCTAACACTTAAGGTACACAGTATTTGTGAGAGCATATACGATTATTGGTTGGAGGAGAAGGGTACTGATTTTAGTAGTGTTTCTTGGAAAGAAACCAAGATACTCTTTGTAGGTGGTCGTTGAAACTTGAAATGATGAGTGAGTTGGTGAAGTCATTCAATGCTTTGTACTGTACACCTTGAACCTAGGGGTGATCATTCGGTCGGTTCCGTTTTTAACCAAACCGAATAACAAAAACCGAATAACCGAAATCCGATTTTTACCAAACCGAACCGAACCGATTTATCCGTAGAAACCGAACCGAAAAACCGAAAAACCGAACCGAAATATTTTGCCAAAACCGAACCGAACCGATTTAAAAAAAATTATATATAATATTATTTTTTTGTAATTTTAAAATTAATTTTAATAGCAACTATATTAAAATATGTAACAATTAAAACAAAATAAAACACAAACTATCAATTTAAATATTTAAACTTAATTTTGAAATAATTAAATCATGCATATATATATAATATAAATATATACATATATAATATAAATAAAATATATATATATAATTCGGTTATTTCGGTTTGAACCGAAGTTTTAAAAAAAAAACCGAACCGAACCGAAATAAATTTCGGTTTAAACCGAAAAACCGAATAACCGAAATTTTCAAAAAAATACAATCCAAACCGAACCGAAATTCAACATTGGTTCGGTTTTTCGGTTTCGGTTCGGTTTTGCTCAGCCCTACTTGAACCTATAATTACATGCGGGTGACATTATAGAGAAAACCATTTACATGGAATACCACCACAAAATATATTTATCAATCTTTTATAAAATTTATATATCGTTATTATTTAAAAAAATATTTGTAATTTATTGATGAAATTAATGAATGGTTCTCTCTCGAGGAAATAACTTAAGTTATAGTGGTATAAAAGTTCGTGCCGCACATGTACTGAAATAATTTTTCCCTTGAATATGCATATATATTAATTTTGTAACTAAAAATAGATGGATGATAAGATTTCAATTTTATCCCATATTCTTATACTTATTTTTTAATATTGTATACAATATTCATATACCAAATATTTTATAAATTGATTAGATTTCACAAAATTTGGATAAATTTCATTACGACAGTAATCACATGTTTACTTTTAATTGCTGAAATATTAATTTAATGTTTAAAATGACGTGAAATCAGCTTTATCAATGAATGTTTGGGTATAAATAAATAATTATATTAGTAAATTGTCCATAAATAGCACAGAGGTATGTAAATTTCATGTGATATTAACGTAGACAAAAACATATTATAAAATCTCTTAATATTATGTAAATGTCATCTTTGTGGTTCGTATATACATACATATTTATACACATCTAAATTCAAATGTTTTGTTTTAGTCTAATGCTTATTACACAATATTGAAATTTTATTTTAAAATTAGGTAGTTTGAGAAAAAAATATATTTATAATTTTAATTATTTTTTTAACACAACTTTAATTTTTTCAAATATTTAAATTAAAGTAAAACATGATTAAATGACCTTAATGACTTGTACTTCTTCTGAGATCAATTTTTTGGGTTACATCTATAGCAATATAAGTATATGTTCAACATTATACATTATATCGATCAATTTATATATTATGTGAAAACTCATATAACCATATTTTATACTTGAATTATAATCTAATCGGTCATTGTTTAAAATAATTTCAATTTTGTAATATTTATGATTCAAAATTCATATCTTCTTTCATTGAATATGAAAATTTGTTAAGTTATTATATATATATATATATATATATATATATATATATATATATATATATATCATAAATTCATTTTTAGAGTATCATCTTTTTTACATAAATTCAATTTTATTTCGTACTTTTTTTAAATATTTATGTTTACATTTAAATTGCTGAAAGTATAAATAGTAGGTCAATCAAAAATCTCTTATATGACTTACATATTTAAAATTTTATAAACATAAATTTATGTGATGCAATTATTAATTATGTCTAATTTGATAAATAAGATTTATATATTTCTTAAAATCAAATCTTATTTTTTTAATTATTTAATATCTACTTGGAGACGAATGTAAATAAATACATTTTTTCTCCAAACTCACTTACATTTTTGTATAATCTAAAATTTTATCTTAAAATTTGTTCTTAAAATTTAATTTTTAATTTCAATCACTTAAAATGGTAAAAGAGAATCAACGAATATGTTTAATAGATTAAAATATTTTTCGTAATTATATTCTTAGCAATATTCTAAAAATAACAAAAACTAATATGTTATTTAGTTAAAATAAAATTATAAAATATGAGATAAAAGGAGAATATATGGTTTATTAAATAAGATTTTTAAAATATATTCAAAATTAAGTATACCATGGCAATGAGGTTGAGAATGGAAGGTTAAGGATTTGACTGGTAACATAATTACATCTAATTTTTAGTTAAATTTTAAAAGAATAATGTTTTTGTTATTTTTCAACAAATAAAAATAAAATAGTAATTTCACAATCATTAAAATGACACTTTTTGTACTTATATTTGAAGTTTTATATATAGTAATACAGTAGATTCATAGTGACAATTTTTTTTTTTTTTTTTGCCCAAGCTTTTGCTTATAATTATAGTATATGTTCTGATTCACTTTATTTTGTTATCTTAAACAACTTCTAAAGTTTATCAACTGATGTTTGGATGAACAACTTGTAAAGTTAATAATCTATACTTTAATTTAACCGAAAAACTAATTTGGCCTTTTCAGAATGAAAGTAAGGATCAGTTAAACGATATATAACTCAAAAATAACTATTTTCTTTTTCTGGTAAGTAGTTGATAACTTCAGTTCGCTTTTTAAAATGTGTATATCCTTCTTTTAGTGCATTTGATAATTTTAAATTTCTGTTTTCTTACTTGAATTATTTTAATAATTGTTTCTTATTTTAATAATATTCACTTTATTAGGCATGAAAGAGTTTATACGAAAACTACACGATGAAAACACACTGTGCCCCCATGTAAAAGTACAGTTACACCTTCATAAATGAATATGCTAGGTATCGAAAAATTTTATTCATTAATTAAAATTATTCATTTATCGTGATCAAAAATACAGTGTCTCTAGGAAAAAATTATTCATTGATGAAATTGTTCGTTTATCGAATATTCATTTATCAAGATAAAACTGCAACAAGAGAATCAGTAACTCAAGTTAAACACTTTCGATTGAGTTAATGTACCTTTCTTGTCAAAAGAAAATATGACTAGTACAAGATTCCACATAATTGACCAATGAAAAATAAACAACGGTAAATCCAAGCATAACTGAGAGGAACATATCAATTTTAAACAAAGCCAACAAAATCTTAAAATCTCTAAAAAAATGGTTGATGCAAAGAACACAAGTAATCAAAATTGGACTTGAATAGGAGTCATCAAATCAAAGTAGACATCACCAACAAAGATTAGTCTACCAAAACAGTGAACATAGTTGAAAGTTCAAAAATCTCTTTGTGTAGCTAATATATTTAGAGATTAAACTTGCTAAGAACACAATAACAACAGATATGGCATATTTAGTTGACTCATCATGTGCCAAATTTTTAAGGTTAGTGGTGGTAGATCTGCTGTTATTGGCTTTAAGTGTTGATTCAAGTTCAATCCAAGACAGTTTTCGCAAATGTCTTTCTCTTAATTCTGGATACTCTATACCATTCGAGACGACTTTATACACCCCTAACACCTCTTCATTCACATCAGTTCTTCAATCTACTGCACAAAACCTCCGATTCTTAACACCTGCACCCAAGCCTCAGCTTATTTTCACTCCACTGCAAGAATCCCACATCCAAGCTGCTGTTATTTGCTCGAAACAGCTTGGTATCCAGCTTAGAATCCGGAGTGGTGGTCACGACTATGAAGGCCTCTCGTTTGCATCAGAATTCAGACAACCATTCTTTGTACTTGATCTTTCTAAATTCCGGACCATAAGTGTAAATATACATGAAAATACTGTTTGGATTGAAGCTGGTGCGACAGTTGGCGAAGTTCATTATGCAATTGCTGAGAAAAGTAAATTACATGCATTCACGGCTGGACTGTGCACGACTTTAGGCATTGGTGGGCACATTACAGGAGGCGCGTATGGTCCTATGATGAGAAAATACGGTCTAGGGGCAGATAATGTTGTTGATGCTAAAATTGTTGACTCGAATGGAAACGTACTTGACAGGCAGTCAATGGGAGAAGATCTATTTTGGGCTATTAGAGGAGGTGCTGGAGGGAGTTTTGGAATTATTGTTTCATGGAAAATTAAACTAGTTCCTGTTCCATCAATTGTCACAGTGTTTACAGTTCCTAAGACCTTGGAACAGGACGGTATCAGGATTCTCCACAAATGGCAAAAGATTGCACATAAGCTTGATGAAGATCTCTTCCTCAGAGTCACTATGCAAACAACTGCAAATCAACAGAGTAAAAATATCAAGACTGTAACAAGCTCTTATCAAGCCCTGTTTCTTGGAAAAACTGAAGAACTACTCAAAATTATGTCAGACGTTTTACCCGAACTGGGATTGAAGAAGAAAGACTGCATTGAAATGCGCTGGCTAGAATCAGTGCTTTATCTTGCCGGATATCCGGGAGCAACTTTTACTGAAGTATTACTACAAGCAAAGCCTTTGTTCAAGTATTACTTCAAAGCCAAATCTGATTTTGTGAAAGAGCTTATACCTAAAAGGGCTCTCGAAGGGCTATTCACAAGGCTTTTGAAAGAGTTTTCGCCAGTTGTGATATTTAGTCCTTACGGCGGGATAATGAGCAATATTTCTGAATCTGAAATCCCTTTCCCTCACAGAAAAGACTACATATACAGTATTCAGTACCTGACAGCCTGGAACGATACAAATAAGGATTCTTCAACAAACCACATTAGCTGGATTCGAGATGTGTACAAGTACATGGCTTCTTACGTTTCCAATTCTCCAAGAGCTGCATATGTAAATTATAGAGATCTTGATTTAGGCATGAACAAAAATGAGAACACAAGTTTTGTGGAAGCAAGTGTGTGGGGTAGGAAATATTTTAAAGACAATTTCAAAAGATTGGTTCAAGTAAAGACCAAGGTTGATCCAGATAACTTCTTCAGGCATGAGCAAAGCATCCCAACATTACCAAAGAGAATACATTAGTTATCCTAGATTTGATTGTTTCACTTACCTGTCTTCCCCTTCTTATATTATAAAGAGTGAACACATGTTTATTTGACATGCTTTACTTGCCTTGCTTTACTTGTTCCATCTCCGTTACTTCTACTTTCAACAATGTGCAAATGTGTGTGTGTGTGTTCACAAACTAGATTATCCCACAAATTATAAATTGGTGATATGGGTGAATATGATGAGATCTCTAACTTAAGAGTAAAGTTTTTATGATGAAGAGTTTGTAGTCAAACATTACAACAGCAGAGAAGTCATAGAGAATTTTACCTAAGGATGTGTAACATAAAATGTAAACACATAAAAGCAAGAAAGAAAGAAGATATCTCTGTCTACATATCTACAAGATAGAATTATCGTTTCTAACTTCGAAACTAAGACACATTCATTAGTAAAATACGTATGTACATACAAACAGGGTGCAAGTAGTTTATGTTACAAGAATGACAGAAGGGAAAAATGCTAATTTAACAGAAAAAAAAAATGCTAGAATATCTTTAAAGGGTCTCTAGGATATCAAATTTGGTCAATAAATAACTTACACACAGGACTACAGCAAGTCAACCCCGTTTGTACTGCCGATAAGAACGTCATAAACATGAAGTTAACCCACTTGAAGAAGACACTAATATACCACAAGAAAAGAAACAAGTAAATGTTATTCATAACTTATCTACAGTTAACACCCCCATCATAAGAAACAAAAAAATGGTGGAATATAAACATCCCAGCGCTAACATCTAAACTTTTAATACTGCAGTTAGCAACAAGTTCACAAAGACAGAAAGTCATCAGGATTTCACAAACCTTGCATAAAAAAGAGCAGTTCGTTAGACATCCAATGATCCAAACATATATACGAAACTTAAAATGGTATCTCTTTCACCATTCCAATTCTTGCTATCTTGCTCTTAATTAGTCTAATTGGACAGAAAGAAAAACTAATATATTCATTTATTCATTCAAGAAAGTTTCTAACTTTCTATCAATGTATATCAAAAAATTCAAATATCTATATTCCATTATCCACAAAATTTACACACCCGAAAACTCTTCATTTACATCCATTCTGGTATCTACAGCACAAAACTACAGGTACACTCTACCTTCTTGTCCGAAACCTCAGATAATATTCTTACCAGTAAACAAATCACACATTCAAGCAGCTATTATTTGCTCAAATGAGTAATATCCAGCTACGAATACGGAGTGGAGGAAGGCATATCTTATACATCAAAATCTAATGCACACTTTCTTGTTCTTGACCTATCAAAACTCAAATCTATCGTTGTTGATATTGAAGAAAACTCTGCTTGGGCTGAAGCTAGTGCAACCATCGGTGAAGTCTACAATAGAATCACCGAGAAGAGTTAAACACATGGACCCAGCTGGCCTTTGCACGAGTTTAGAAGACTGCATCCAGATGAGCTGGATTAAATATCTATTCTTTTTATGTCCACATTATCAGGATACAATACATGTTTAGAAGCTCTCATTGGTGTAGATCTTGATTCACGAGTTACTTCAAAGCAAAGTCTGATTTTGTACGGAAACCCGCTTTAAGAGCAGGACTTGAAGGGATATTAAATCTGTTACTTCGAGAGGATTCCTTTTATGATATGGACTCTACATGGAGGAATGATGAGTGATTTCAAAATCACAAATCCCTTTCCCACATATAAAAGCCAATAGGTTCAGTATGTAACAAGCTGGAACACTCAATATAAAGATTTGGAAGCGAAACTCCTTGGATTCATAATCTTTACAAGAATAGAACAGGAATAGATCAACAAGTTCTCAACAGGAAAGTACATGGGATACAAAGTATTTAAAGAACTTCAAAAGATTAGCTATCACAGAGAGAAAGGCTGATCCACATAAGTTTTTCTACCATGAACAAAGAATAGCAAAATTTTAGTAGAAATCGCATAAGGGGACACCTGATACATTTCATAATATCAACTTACCAAGTTTATACTGTATACACTAAATAATATAAAATAAAGTTACTGTTGAAGAGGAAGAAATTCTAATCATTAGTAGCTGCAAGGCTCAGGTAATTAGGTAAATGCTAAAGCAGCAGAGGTACGGGGAACTAACTAATTTCATTTATCTTTTAGGGGAAAGGTTTTATCACTAGGTTACTAAATTCTGCTAAATAATTACACTGGTACAGCTGGCGAATTTAAAAAAACATGAATAGAAGATGAAAAAAATCGGTTGTACCAACAAACTTGTATACAGGTAAAGAACATAGCAATAGAGCATAAGAAAAAAATCAGAGACAGTAATGAATAACATATTAGCCGACTAAGAAGTAAAAGGACAAACTACTAAAGTCTTACCAATCCAGAATCTTTAATTTTTGCATTGGAATATTATTGTAATTTACTCGCTGACACTAACTCATAATTACAAGTTATCATGAAAGTTTACTGGTAAAGTCTCCGTATGCTTACTAACGTCTGTGTGTGTGTGTGTGTGTGCGCGCGCATTCATAATATCATTCCTATCATAAGATGATCAAACTAATTTACGTCCTCCATAACACATTGTCAGCAGCCTATAATGCAACACATAAAGCACTTACAAAGTAAATGTTCTTCCATCCTATTATATATATCAAGTTATCAACAATTCAAACTACATCCAGTTACCAGACTCACCTTCCCATTTATTGCTCTTGCAGTCATCTTAAAAAATCCAAGAGTGGAAGGCCAGAAACTCTGTGCGTCATAACTCCCTACACCAAGATAAAAATCCAAGCATCAATACTTTGCAGAATAAAACATTAGTTGGAAGTTAGAATACTTGGTGGGCACCACAACTATGATGACCAATCAAATTTCTGCTAAACCCCTTCTTTTATTAATTCACCTGATATATTTCTTACTCCCAGCAGTCAGGGTAGATATATAGGACGAAACTGCAAGGTTAAAGTCTGAAGTAACACCACAACAATATTGTCAATTTCCAAGAAAAAATAACTAGAACTATAGTACCATATTTTAAACATTGCAGAGAGAAGTAACTCAAGCTGTACTATAACATTGCAAAAATAAGTAAAAAAATCAAATTTTCCAACAGGGGTGTGCCCATGTTCATGTAAGTTTAACTTGATGAGCACAATACAGCTAGACTCTAGAGACATTCGCTGCAAAATTCCTCTCAATTTTTGGGCAAAACAAACGAATTCAGAGATGATTAGCTCTTAACCTCTTAAAATTATCCACATTTGCCCAGTACCCTCCTCGACAAGACATGACTTCTTTATATTTCTCTGTAGAACGAACAATATGCTGCAGACCACACTTCGCTACAATTCTTAACTATAGGGCCTCTCCTCACCCCAAGATAAAAATCAGTCAGTAATACTCTCTAATGTCTTTAAGCCAAAAAAACCTTTTATTTTATTGAAGTGTCTGCGGGAGTTAATAACTCGGCAATATAAATTCGCAGGCAGCATGCGCAAGAACGCAAGTCTAGCAGCTGGCTAGCTTCAAAACATACAGCAACAACAAGAGAAACAAGGTTATGCAACAAGCTTGATTGATCAGCCAATTAACTACTCACAAGCAGCAGATCCATCCCTGGCCTATCTCAATTCATTCAATTTGTATCACCTTTCACACAAAAGATCAGCTCACCACAGATCCATTCCAGGCCCATCTCAGTTCATTCAATTTGTAGCACACCTTTCACACAAAAGATCAGCTCACCACTCATTTGAATATCTTCACATTTAAAGCTGTCTAGGAATTTAAGAAGGATTGCACAAAGGTTAGTCTGAACTCTGAAGGAGTCCTAGAAAAAGATGCCATTAGCAAATCCAACGATTTCTAACCCTTTAAAATAATATATACAAGTATTAACAATAACACTAAGATAAACCAGGAATAAGGTAAGGGATATGTACTCGGAAAGTCAGTGAGGACAAGAAACTTGAGGAGGGGAAAAGTCCGTTGAAATTCGATTCAAGGAAACGTCAGTTGAAATTCGATTCAGGGAGAGAAAAATTAATTAATTACAAACATAATCTGAACAATAGCCATGAAGTACTGTAAAATTCAACTATTCCAACAATTGGATAACCCAACATCTCATATTCAAATAGTCAAGAAATAAACTAATATACTTGACCTAAATTTCATTTTCAGTTAGTAATCTCTTTTAAGGGTCAATGCGCGTAAAAGTAGGTGTTTCAAGTTAAAATTTGTCCAGTTTCGTGAAATCATTACTCGTGCACTGAACTTGCAAGAAATTCCTAACAATGCACTGGCAAAAAATGACATTAGGGGAACTGAATGACATAGAATCAAATATTACAGTCCTTAAGAAAACTGAAATGACAAAGTCATAAGCTGGTGCACGCAACAATAACTAAAGGTTTGAACTGTATCAATATAAAGGCAACATAAGAGTGAAGATTCACAATTTGATCATAACTACATCAAACTTCATGTATGCGGACAAGATCCAATCAACTAAGCAAACAAAAATAAGATATGGCAGTAAAACAGCAACTTACAAAATTAGGCAGCAAGAAAAGATAACGAAGAATTAATTCAATAAGAATCATAAAATATTTGCATTCATAGTCTTGCGTGTGACACATACAAAAATTTAAGTCAGCTAAATTATCCCCCTCGATAGATTTTCCTTTTCCTAGGCTGTTGCTCTTGTTGATCATCAAAAACACACCTTCTTCGCTTGGCAAGAATGATCCCCCTCGATAGATTTTCTTTTTCCAAGGCAGCAGACGGTTCTGTCTTCAAGTATCTCCTCTTCTTCAAGTAACCCCATTAACCCATCGACATCGAAAGACTCGAACGAGATCTCGTCACCGCCAAAGCCATCAAAGGACAGGCCTTCACTGCATATGTCATCAAAAGAGAGGCCCGCACAAAAATCATCCAAATCTTGAACACCAACATTATCATTACTAATAGGGTGTCAATCGGATAAAACGGATACGGATACAGCTATATCCGAATCCGAATCCGGGAATTCGAAACCGTATCCGAATCCGTATCCGAATTCGGAAATATCCGGGAAAAAAAATCCGTATCCGAATCCGCCGGATATTATCCGGATACGGATAATATCCGGATCCGAATTCATATCCCAAAACCGAACAACTCCGGCGACAATCCAAAATTTCGGCAACTAAAAACATGCCCAGAAAATTCAAATAAAATATATGTTAATCCATATACAACGATCTATACAACCATACAAATCAAATTATAAACCGAATACAAATGGAAATTTTCTGGCCAAAACCAAGAACTCCGGTGAATCAAAAATATGCCCAAAAATTAATGAAATTAACAAATATGCATGGTTTGCAACGATTGGATGGTATCAATGGATAGAGGAGGAGAAAAGATGATTTTTGACTACTCATATCATGGATTTGGAGTCCAAAATCATGCAAAATGAGTGGTTTAATCTTGAAGAACAAGAGATGAGAGATACGTAGAGAGTGTAGAAAAAAAAATTTGAAAAAATTGAATCCGTACGGTTGGATCGTCGAGAAATATTTTTTTAAAAAAAGAAACAACAATGCGTGACAAATCACTAGTTACTACTAGTTACTAGTACTAGTTAGAATATTAGTGATCTACTAATATCTCCAACAAAATTAATTTTTATTTTTTGAAAATTTGGAAATATCACTAAATTAGATATATCTTGACATCCGTACGGTTGGATCGTCGAGAAATATTTTTTTAAAAAATAGAAACAACAATGCGTGACAAATCACTAGTTACTAGTACTAGTTACAATATTAGTGATCTACTAAGATCTCCAACCAAATTAATTTTTTTATTTTTTGAAAATTCAGGAATATCACTAAATTAGATATATCTTGACATCCGTACGGTTGGATCGTCGAGAAATATTTTATAAAAAATAGAAACAACAATGCGTGACAAATCACTAGTACTAGTTAGAATATTAGTGATCTACTAAGATCTCCAACCCAATTAATTTTTTATTTTTTGAAAATTTGGGAATATCACTAAATTAGATATATCTTGACATCCGTACGGTTGGATCGTCGAGAAATATTTTTTAAAAAATAGAAACAACAATGCGTTAATTAATAAATATAAATTAAAATATTGTTTGATAATATAACTTATGTAATTGTAAATATTAAAATAGAATCCTGTATTACACGGGGTTATATGCTTGTATATTTAAAACTGAATAAAATGTATAATTGTATATTTACATATCATATATACTTAATTTCGGATTTGGATATTTTCGGATACGAATATGGATAATATCCGTCGGATATTGAATGATTCGAATCCGGATACGGATAATATCCGCTTTAAACCGAATACGAATAATATCCGCTTTTTTCCGGATACGAATACAGATATTTCGAACGGATATCAGATTTTTCGAATTTTTTTGACAGTCCTAATTACTAACAGCACCATCTATCGTGATTAAGCTTTCTGTATTGAAACTCGTACTTCTCTCAAGAACATCACTAGTACTAATCACGCCCACAGTTTTTGATGTTGAACTAACGGTTCTTTCAAGATTCTTCCTGCTCTGCTTTTTCTTGCTAGGAAGCTTAAGATTAAGAGGGGCTTTCTTCGAAACATCAAAGGTGATCTTGCAAAGAACAAGATCATTACCAAAATCAGAACCCAAACCCTCATTAACCCCCCATAACGAGTACTCGTGCATCCGAAAATACACAGCCTTATTCTCATCAAACTGATCCCCAATTTTATTAACTTCAATAATCAACATCCTTCTCCCTTCAATCACATTATCAAGATGATCCTTAATCGGAACACGCGGTGTTTTTTGTACCCAAGTTCCGCAACCCGCTTTCTTATGAGTATTACATCTCGATTTCGTGGAAGTATAGTTGGGATCAACAGAAACCTTCGGTAAAGACATAAACACGTAAAGAGAATTGTTATCATCCCAGGAATCCGGATTGTTGACATCGAACAAGAGCCATGGAGTAGAATCAGGGGTGTACAATTCAACTTTGGCGATAAAGTCGCATTGGAGCTTTTCCCTTTTAATCTTGGGCTTCAAATAGTAAATGATCAATTCATCATCTCTTGGTTTGAATTTAAATCCAGGAGGAAAATTCATCACTTGTCTCGCCATTAATGATTAACCTTGAGGAAAGATACGATAATACTATGAATACTAATAATACGATAATACTATAGAAAAAATAATAGATCCCAATTAAACTAGGAAACACCTAGCATTCCTCCTCTCCAAGTTACCCAACGGTAACCCTTTCTCTCCAAGTCTCTCTAGCCCAGCCCCTCTCTCCCACCGCGTCTCTCTCTCTCTCTCTCTCTCTCTCTCTCTCCCTCTCTCTCTCTCTCTCCCGCCCTCTCTCTCTATCTCTCTTAAAACGCGTTTTAGTTTTTTACTTCTTTCATATCATGAACCAGTTAATTATGCCGTACAATAATATTTTTTTCAAATTATTTTAAAATATATGAACCATTTTTATATTGTAGAAAAATTCAATACTATATAAATTAGTTACTTGAATCTTTTTATAAAATGATTTTAGTTAAAATTGATCCTATAATAATATTTGTATTTACATATCTAATTTTTTATTGATATCAATACTTTTAGAGGTTTTTTGATAAATATATATAAAAAAGTAAATTTTTTCAATTTTACTTTTGTTAAGAAAAACTAATTGCAATTTTACTATACTAAGCTTTAAAATTGAAAAAAATACTATAAATTAAGCCAACCCTCCTTCCCCTGCCCAGCTGCCCAGCCGACTTCAAGCCGATTTCAACACTTTTTTTTAGGATGGGGTGCTTTTGGGTTGCAAGGCCTCGCAGGGGCCATATTCAACTAAAATCAACCACATTCGGCTGTTCTTCCTTTTGCAAGGTCCCGCAGGGGCCATATTCAACTAAAATCAACCACATTCAATTGAATGCAACCACATGCAACTAAATTTCTGATTTCAAGTTCCATTTTCAGTTGTCATTTTCGACCTCTTTTTTTAACTATATATATATATATATATATATATATATATATATACTAGTTTAAAACCCGTGCGATGCACGGATTTTTTTTAATGTTATATGAATTTTTTTCATTAATTTAAATTAATTTATTTAAACATGAATTTTGGAGGCTTAAATTTTTATATGAGATGATTTGGGATTTTAGTTAGAAAATATATAAAAAGATGATAAGTTTTAGTTGAAAATGGTAACCGATTAATTGTTAGTAATTATAAAATTATTATTTTATTTTTATTGTATTAAATAGAATGCCCGTGATATGATTGGAAAAAGAGAGGATTCAGTTAAAGAAAATTAAAAAGGTAACATGTTCTAGGTGAAAAGTTAGTTTATGGTAATTATAATTTAATTACGTTATTTTACTAAATACAATTGCTCGTAATGTTTTTAGAAAATGATAAATTAATATTGTCTGTGATATTTCTATTAAAAGAGGAATTTTAGTTAAAAAATATAGAAAAGATGATACGTTTTAGCTGAAAAAGGTAATCGGTTAATTATTAATATTATAATATTATTAGTTTATTGTATTAAATAGAACCGCCCATGATATAATCGGAAAAAGGAAGATTTTAATCAGAGAAAATAGAAAGGTAAAGTAAAAATTAAAAAGGTGACATGATTAATGTGAAAATGGTAATTGATTAGTTTTTGGTAATTATAATTTAATTATGTTATTTTACTAAATAAAATTGCTCATAGTATTTTTAGAAAATGAAAAAATTAATGTTGCCGTGATATTTCTAAAAAAAAGGAATTTAATTATAAAAAATTAAAAAGATGATACGTTTTAGCTGACAGGTAATCAGTTAATTATTAGTATTAAAATATTATTATTTTCTTCTTATTAAATAGAAACGTCCGTGATATAATTGGAAAAAGAGAGGTTTTAGTATGTGAAAAGAAAAAAGGTAACGATATAATTAGAAAAGGAGAGATTTTAGTTAGAGAAAAGTGAAAAGGTAACGTGTTTTGGCTGAAAAAGGTAATTGATTAGTTAATAGTAATTATAATGTAATTATGTTGTTTTATAATAAATAATTGCTCGTTGTGTTTTTAAAAAAGGAGAAATTTTAGTTAGATAAAATGTAAAAGATATTGTATTTTACCTGAAAAAGGAAATTATTATGTTTTTGAAAAATAGAAAAGGTAATATGTTTAACCTGAAAATGGAAATTCATTAATAAAGGAGAAATTTTAGTTTCATAAAATATAAAAGATATTGTTTTTACCTGAAAAAGGAAATTATTTAATTATTGAAAAATAGAAAAGATAACATATTTAACCTGAAAAAGGAAATTGATTAGTTAGTAATGGATTTTATTTGTAACTGAGTAAGGGTAAATAAGTAAAATCAACAGGTACCGTACCGACCGACCAACTAACCAAACTTTTAATGTTTCGACTTTTATATAATAGTATAGATAGATGAGAAATTAATGTTACCCGTGAAATTTCTAAAAAAAAAGGAATTTAATTGTTAAAAACTAAAAAGATGATACGTTTTAGCTAAAAAAGTAATCGGTTAATTATTAGTATTATAATATTATTATTTTCTTTTTATTAAATAGAAACGTCCGTGATATAATTGGAAAAAGAGAGGTTTTAGTAGAAGAAAAGAAAAAAAGGTAACGTGTTTTGGCTGAAAAAGGTAAACGTCCATGATATAATTGGAAAAAGAGAAATTTTAGTTAGAGAAAAGAGGAAAGGTAACGTGTTTTGGCTGAAAAGGGTAATTGATTAGTTAATAGTAATTATAATGTAATTATGTTATTTTATTATAAAAAAATGCTCATTGTGTTTTTTAAAAAAAGAGAAATTTTAGTTAGATAAAATGTAAAAGATATTGTATTTTACCCGAAAAAGGAAATTATTAAGTTTTTGAAAAATAGAAAAGGTAATATGTTTAACCTGAAAATGGAAATTGATTAATAAAGGAGAAATTTTAGTTTGATTAAATATAAAAGATATTGTATTTTACCTGAAAAAAGAAATTATTTAGTTATTGAAAATTAGAAAAGATAACATATTTAAACTGAAAAAGGAAATTGATTATTTAGTAATGGGTTTTATCTGCAATTGAGTAAGGGTAAATAAGTAAAATCAACATGTACCGTACCGACCGACCGACGGACGAACCAAACTTTTAATGTTTCGGTTTTTATATAATAGTATAGATAAATATAGGTCATTCCTCCATACAGAACACCCTTATATAAAAAACAATAAAGAACACCTTAGATCTAATAGATCCAATGGCCCCGCTAGGGGCACCCAATACAAAAAGTTGTTATTTTTTTACCCTCTACCCATCAAGCAAAAAAAATAAAAAATAAAAAAAATTTACTGTTCATGATGACGTCATGCTGACGTCAGCAGTGACGTCATCATGAACAGTAATTTTTTTATTTTTTTATTTTTTTTTGCTGGATGGATAGAGGGTAAAAAAATAACAACTTTTTGTATTGGGTGCCATGACGGAACTCTTATATTAGATTAGATATGAGGTGTTCTTTATTGTTTGTTATATAAGGTGTTTGTTATGGAGTGCAACTATATATATATATATATATATATATATATATATATATATATAGGCTAGCGTTCAAATAGAAACCAATCTTAAAATAGAAACTAGAAACCTACACTAAATAAATTATATTTCATTTATTTTAATGGCCCCGCTAGGGGCACCTTCACAAAAAACGTTTAAAATTCTTGGCTCTATTCAACAAAAATATAAAAAAAATAAAAAAAATTTTAAAAAAAGTTACTGTTCACGTGCCACGTCATCACGTGAACAGTAACTTTTTTTTAAAAAATTTTTTTTATTTTTTTATTTTTTTGTTGAATAGAGACAATAATTTTAAACGTTTTTTGTATTGGAGTACCCCTAATTTGGTCATTAGATTAGCTTGAAATATTTAATTTATGTTTAGTTTCTAGTTTCTATTCTAAGTTAGTTTCTATTAGAACAAGACCCTATATATATATATATATATATATATATATATATATATATATATATAGAGTAAAAAGCACTTCGTGTACTTCAATTTATACGAAATCTGCACTTGGGATACTATAGTTCAAAAACCCCTATTTGTAATACGGCTCTTTCAAACTTTTTGCAAAGTGTGTACTTCCGTTAGTTTGCCTGTAACGTCGTTACTTTGGCGAGGGCATTTTGGTCCTTCAGCTATAAACGTTTTTTTTATCCCTATTCTATATAGTATTTACCCCCAAATATCCTCTCTATCATTAATCCCATTTCAGAGTCGATCAATATTCTTGCAAAATCGATCTTGAGTTTGCACTGTGATGGCTTGGTTTCGACGAGATCCTACAGATAAAGGCGTATACAGTCCTAACGAATGTCCTCCTTATCGAGGTAAGTTTGTCTGGAACTCTTGTTTATGGTTTATGTACTAGGTTTAGGGTTTATGTACTAGGTTTAGGGTTATGTACAAATGTTCAATTGGGCCTTTAAGTATATATATGCACTGATTCATTTTATAGTTTAGGGTTATGTAAAGTGATTATTGTCGTTTATCATGCTATAGTTGCTCCCATGTGCTCGACTGCTTTGTGTTTATGTGGTCCCTTGTGTTTAAAGCATGTTTTTTACTGGGGTTAGGGTTACGCGCCTTTGCTGCTCTTTCATTGCCCATTTTGTAATTTTTCTGTTTTTTTGGCATTTCTTGGCAGCAGATGAAGGTCTTTTCACTATTAAATTACATACGGGGGGACACTTTAATGAGAATAATACTGAATATGTTGGGGGAACTTTTGACTATATTGATTTGTGTGATCCTGATACCATGAGCTTGATAGAGTTGGCTAACATGTGTAAGGAATGTGCTTGTCTGGGTGCACATACCTTCTTCTATAAGTGGCCAGAAAGTGATATACTTAGGGGGTTGCACAATTTGGACTCAGACTCTGATGTAATGGAAATGTGTGAATTGCTTCCATCTTCAAGAATCATATATGTTTTCTCTGTCACAACAACCCCTATTTCTGCTATTGATGTTGATGGTAATCCAACTCAAGAGTTTGCCCCTTCACAAGACCCACATATTGAATATGTTGATCCTAGTACAGATCAGTTTGAAAAAGAGGTTGAAGAGCAGCTGAATAACAGATTTGGAAGTGTGGTTCATGATGACATGGGGGGTGATGGCCAAAGTGATGGAAGTGATGAGGATTACAATCCAGACAAGGATGTTTTGAGTGATGATGATTGCAGTTTCTACTCAGATGGGTCAAACATGGACAGCACTGATGATAAGGTTTGTAACCATAAAAGTGAGAGGGTTCAGAAGAGCAAAGAGAGACTTGAAAAGAGCAAAGAAAGGGCTAAAGAGAAAGGTAAAGACAAGGCTACAGTCCAAGGTAAATGTAAGAGTAAGGTTCCAGCAGAGGAACCAATTCAAATGGATAATGATGTTGAAGATGATAGAGACAGTGCAGATGAAGGAGGTGATATCAGTGATGTTTCTACTCACTATGCCTCAAGTGATGAGGAAAGGATGGCCTGCAACTCTTCTGATGAAGAGGACTTATCTTTTCCAATTTTCAATCATAAGACAGAGATGAAGAACCCTAAGTTCCAGCTGACCATGTTGTTTGCATCGTCCAAAGTTTTTAGAGCTGCAGTTAAAAAACAAGCTATTTTGGAGAGGAGACCTATTAAGCAATGCAGGAATTATGGAAGTAGAGTGAAGTTTATTTGTGAACGACCCTGTGAGTGGAAGATATATGCATCTAAGATGAGGGATACTGATAACTACCAGATCAAGGTTTACAATCCCAAGCATACGTGCACTACAACATTTCATCAGAAGCAGATTAATTCAAGATGGATAGCTGAGGAGTATGAAGATGAGATCAGAATGAATCCAACATGGCCACTGTCATCATTTTTGAAGAAGGTTGTTAATGACTGGCACTGTCATGTTAGTATCCATGCAATTGGGAGGGCAAAGAAGAAGGCTTTGGAGAAAATAAATGGCAAACATAGTGACCAATATGCTAGATTGTGGGACTATGGGAATCAGTTGTTGAAGGTGATGCCTGAGAGCACAATTAAACTAATGACTGAAGATCAAGAATTTGAAGGTGGAAGGAAGAGATTTAAAAGGTTTTATATTTGTCTTGGTCCTTTGAAAACTGGTTTTAAAAGAGGTTGCAGGCCTTTGCTTGGCCTTGATGGATGCCATCTTAAGGGCCCATTTGGTGGTCAATTACTTGCTGCAGTGGCTACAGATGCCAATGATGGCATGTATCCCTTGGCATGGGCTGTGGTTGAAACTGAGAATAATGACAGTTGGGAGTGGTTTTTACTAAATGTGAAGCAAGATTTAGGAGTTCAAAATGATGGGGCCTTCACATTTATAAGTGACAGGGAAAAGGTACCTTCTTAATGCCCAATAACCTATTTTCATTTATTATGTTATTGTCATATTTAGGTTAATAAATGGCATGTGCTTTTTTCACAGGGCCTAATAAATGCATTAGAGTCCATATTCCCAAATGCAGAACACAGGTTTTGTGTCATGCATTTATACAGGAACATGTGGAAGGACCATAAAGGCATTGGTGTTAGGATGTGTTTGTGGTTGGCAGCTAGGGCAACTACTGACTACACATTCAACAAGCATATGGAGGAGCTGAAAAAGGTATATTTCTCTGCCCTGTTCATATTTTGTGGAGGTATGCCTCAAATACAAAAGTAGCTTTGCTTCCATGTTAATATTGTGGCATTTCTTTAACAGTTGTCAAAGAAATGTTATGATTGGTTGATGGAGAAGCCTAGAAGCCAGTGGTCTAGGAGTGCATTTAAAATGCTATGCAAGAGTGACATTTTTGTTAATAATCATTGTGAAGTTTTTAACAGTGCCATAAGGAAGTATAGAGATCTTCCAATTGTTTCCATGCTAAAAGCAATTCACACTGATGTTATGGTGAGGGTACAAAAGAGGAGAGACAAGATGCTCAATAGCTATGAACTAAATCCCATATGCCCTAATGCTATGAGGAGGCTTAACAAGTAAGTGAAATGCATCTACATTCTGTAAGGACCTTTTAAATCATACTAACTATTTGAGGTATATGTCTAGGGCAATTGACCAGAGTAGAGGCTGTCATGTGGTGTGGAGTGGAGGTGCTAGGTATTTGGTAACCATGACTGCAGGTGGATATGAGATGGTTGTGGATTTGGAAGCACAGAAATGTGCATGCAAGAAGTGGGAGGTGTCAGGAATTCCTTGTTACCATGCCTGTGCTTGTATAGCATGGAGCAAGAAATCATTCGAGCCTTTCATCCATATGTCATACAGCAAGGACATGTTCCTAGAGTGCTATTCGAACATAGTAGAGCCTATTTGTGGGGAAACAGAATGGGAGGAGACAGGATTTCCACAACCATTGCCACCTGAGATTAAGGTCCAGCCAGGTAGACCTAAGAAGAAGAGGAACAAGGCTACTGATGTAATTGATCCAAATGCAATCAAAATGAAAAGAAGGAACACTAAGATCAAATGCAACTACTGTACTGAGATTAGTCATAATATAAGGACTTGTCCAGCAAGAGTAAGCCAATGTACTTTATTTTCCCCTTGTTTTTCAATGGTAATACTGCAACTATTGATGTTGGTTTTTTGTCAAACAGGCAGCAGATAGAGCAAATGGATGTGAAAAGCAACTGAAAACAAGAACTAAAAGCTCAAAGAAGTCGACATGCACAAAACAACCTGAGGTAGTGCAAAGTGGTGGAACATCAAGTGAACATGTTGACCAGACTGCTAAGAGTGGTAGTGCACAGGCTGAGCATGGTGATGTACATGTAACTCCTAGAAAGAGAATGCCTGAAGGTAGTGGAGGGCAGAAAATGCCAAACGAGGGTAGTCAAGGAGGGGTATTGAAGAAGAAGAAACCTCAACCAAAAGTGAACAACACCCCTCTTGGAATTCAGCCACAACAACCATTCAACAAAGGAGACAAGGTGACCACAACAACTATGGGAAATATTGAGGCAAAAAGAAGAGAAATGCAAGCTAAGCTCAGAAACAACCCAACTTGGAAGATTTAGATTCGATGGTGCCTAGTACTACTTTTGTGAATGTTGTCTCGAATTAATGTTGGCACTACTTTTGTGAATGTTGTCTCGAACTAATGGTGCCTAGTACTACTTTTGTGCTTTGAAACTTTGGTACTATGAATGTTGGTAGTTCAATGAAAACTTCGTAGAACTTTTGTCAATGTTAAAACGTGTCTCAAATTAATGTATTTCTCTTCTTATTTGATCTTTCTTTGATTATTAGATTATTACAACTTGTGTCAATGTTAAAGCTTAGATTATTACATTCTTTTGTCTTACATTCTTTGATATTTGGTCGAATCTACCGGGAAGAATATTGACAAGCCGTATTGCTAAACAGAATAACACATAACACTTAGTTGGCATTACATTAAAACGTAAACACAGGGCCTATTACAACGATCAAACGATCAAACCAACACCTGCAAGACAACTAACCCTAAACAACAGACAACTACAACTGCAAAGCTTGAACAAACTAACTACCACTACCACTAACAAGCTGAACAAACTAACCAACACCAGACTCTAAACCAACACCAGACTCTAAACAAACTACCACTAACAAGCTGAACAAACAGACCCAACACCAGATAAAACACCAACACCAGATAGAACACTAAGTGGAACATTCCATCTGGGTCTTGACACTCATTCTTCAATCATCAAGCTCATCGTAGTCCTCAAAGTCATCACCAACTGGGTCTTGATTCATTGTGGTAACAGCCAAACTCACCATCAACGACACAAGCACGAACATTCCAGTAACCGTAGCCTGATTCCTCTTCTTCACCATTTCCATATCAGCCTCATGTTTTTCTGAATAACGAACTATCTTGGCCCTTAACTTCTTCTCCCTGTCCAAAGCTCTTTCCTGCAGCTCCTTGATGATCTCTAGAGTACGGGGTCCTAGCGGTTCTTCATCGACCCACACATGATACCCACAACGATTGTTACAGCAACATCGAAACCTCCTACCTGCATTTGGGCCAAACCACGTTGTCTTCATCACGCTCATTTGATCACAGAAGCAAGCAAGATCCAGAATCGCATCCATTTCTTCATCTGTGCGCCTAGAAGCCATGGGACCTGTGTTCACTGATTTAAGGTTTGAGAAATTAGGTTTTGTTGATTTGAGGTGAATGGAGGTATGTTTGGGGCTGCATATGGTGTTAAATAGCGAGTAAAAAACGTTTATATCTGAAATGACCAAAATGCCCTCGCCAAAGTAACGACGTTAGAGGCAAACTGACGGAAGTACACACTTTGCAAAAAGTTTGAAAGAGCCGTATTACAAATAGGGGTTTTTGAACTATAGTATCCCAAGTGCAGATTTCGTATAAATTGAGGTACACGAAGTGCTTTTTACTCTATATATATATATATATATATATATATATATATATATATATATATATATATATATATATATATATATATATATATATGGACCCCTTCTACAACCACAGTTGGATATAATCTAATATCCAACCAACCCATCTGTGACCATCCAGTAAACTAATGCACAGGTAGGATTTGAAAAGCTTACGCTACATTATATAGCGTATTACGCTATATAATATAGCGTAAGTTTATACCCAAATCCCTCCGTTTCTAATTTGATTTTTTCCGTCAATTGGTGAGATATTTTTGAAATCCGACTTCACTGTATTTTTCTACATCTCACAACGATCATTTTGCATACCATATTTGATATATTTCGACACAATTTAAATGGGGGTTTTGAAAACTTTAACTTACGCTCTATTATATAGCGTATACGCTATATATAATAGAGCGTAAGTTCCCTCATCCTGACCGTTGATTGGATGTTTTAATGGTATAAGATGGGTTGGTTGGATATTACAAAATATCCTACTGTGGCTGGTGACCCATTTCCATATATATATATATATATATATATATATATATATATATATATATATATATATATATATATATATATATATATATATATATAGGGCTGTTCTAATGAGACCCATCTTAGAATGAGAACTGTGACCCTAATGGCATTTTATAATTATCTCAAATTTTAGCACTCAATGTACTAGGCGTCTTTGGATACAGATATAATTATATCACGTCATAAAGCCATAAACACCCATTTCCTCCTCTTCTTCGTTCTTACCACCATATCTATGGCAGAGAGATCGACAACTACTCAATTCAGCACCCATAATTACTCAAAATCCATTTAAAAACACTCAAAATTACTAAAAAAAATCACGATGAAGATGGATAATCATCTATGTTTCATCAATTGTAGATTATATATAATTGAAGAAAACTCCATCGATTGAAGCCATACCAGTGATCAATTACTTAAGTATTGTACTATATTACAAGCGAAATCACTTGATTTTGTACACTCAAATAACTTATTTCGTTTCAAAATCGAATAGAACAGATGATTTTTTATTATTTTGGTAGGGCAATATTACTTTAAGATTTAGGTTTTTTTTAATGTTTCGAAATAGTGTTGTCTTATTGTACGTATGTTAATTACGGTGATCTGTTCATGTGAGATAGTGATTTGTCTTACTGGTATTGAGCTTTGAATGAATCTACTACATGTCTCAAGATAGTACGCTAAATTGGGTGATTTGGTAAGGGTTTTAAAATGATGATTTGTTACTCATAGATAGCGATTTGTGTGATAAATATGATTTTTTGATTATTTAAATATTACTATTTTTATAAAATAATGTTGTAAATTTTGGTGATTACTAGTGTATGTATCTAAATTACGTATTGTCTTTCGTTGAATATTTGAATTTTGGTGATTTATGTGTTTGTATCGATATAAAATAGTGATTTGTTATGGTATTATATCGGGATTCACTCAAATTGTATCCTTAGTATGTACTGAGCTAAATGATTCTTTTGACTTAAGTCTTAGGATTTAGTTGCGATAATAAACCACGGTAATGCTTCACTGTCAGGGGCGTAGTTGATTTACTATTTATGGCGAGTAGTTATTTTGTATAGTAACTACATTTTCTAGACAATCTATCTAAAAATAATGTACTTAGATACCTTAAAAAATATGGTAAAGGATGTTTATATTAATGTATGTTTATTTCAACTGTGAAAGAAAATTGCTAAAAAATTTGTTATAAATGGGTTTACATTTATTCTACACTAAATAGATCAATATTTTGAAAACGAAATCGCATTCCTATTTTGAGATGATATATGAGAGTTTGAGAATATATTAATCCATTTCATGTATATGTTGGTGTAGGGGCTTTATTCTGGTGGGTAATTTCTCAACAACAACACAACTTGGCTGAAAAAAGTGACCTCCATACTTTGATGACATTTGTACCCAGCAAGTTTTTGTGATAGTTGACAACAGTGCTTTCATTACTCGAGTCTCTTATGTAAATTTGTGTCAGATCTTATGCACGAAGCTGTTGATGTTAGTTTATAGAATAGTTGACATTTCAATGCCTATAAAAGCTAATTTTGTTTATTCGCAGCTCTGAGCCTCTAACAATTTAATAACCAAGTGTTCGGTGCACTCCTAAATATATACCACATTCTTCTTGTTGTGGGTGTTGGTGTATTATTTTTAATTTAATGTTGTCTACTTGTGTGCATGATGTTATGGGGGAGAAGTTTATATATGTGATTTAGGTGGGATGGTGCAAAACTTACGTTTCAGGATTGTATATTATGAACTTGTTGAATACAATCATGGATTTTAATAATTCAGTGATATTTCCCAAATATTTAAAGAGCCCGACCAACTTCTATGAGAAAGGCTTGGGCTTGAATGCCTTGGGCTTGGGCTTGAATGCCTTGTTAAAGGGACAGAAACATAATTTGTACATGTATCCTACTAGCACCAATTCTAACAAGTTTGGTATTTTTAAAATAATCTAATTGCTTGTTAAAAATATAGAAATATTATTATATTTTGATTTCAATCAACTATGCTATATTTAAATGCTATACTCAAAATTCTGTACACACAAATCATCAAATAACACAACAAGTCACCCTTTTTTTTGTACTTAAAATATGAGCATTCATGTAAAATAATATTTTTTATTTATGTTGCATACGCATTAAAGTACAAATAAATTACCCAAAAATATATATAAATCACCTTTCTGTACTTAAAAGTTGAGCATTAAAAAAAAGTAATACTTCTTATTTATATTGCATTTTTATAAAATGTACACACAAATCATTGCAAATTTTAAGCAAATCACCATTTTCCTACTTATTTGTGAGCAATTGTTGATATAGTTTTTTTATTTATATTGCAGATTTAGAAAATACAAATAAATCACCAAAAATACACGTAAATCACTTTTTTATACTTAACAATTGGAGCATTTATAAAATCACATTTAGTATTCATATTTCATATTTATGTGAACAAATATACCCGAACACCAGAAAAAATATACAAATCACCTTTTTCGTACTTGGTGATGTGAATTTTTATTATAAAAATTATAAAATATATATTATAAAATTATGAAAAATATACAAATAATCAAGTTACACACAAATCACCTTTTTTATATTTACAGAGTCAGCATTTATAAAAATAATATTAAAATAGTAATGCACTTGTAATGTTATCTTTTTAGCAAATGCTTGTTAACATATTTAGTGTGATATATATCAAGTCCTGACTAGATGTAACTCCGTCAAATAAACACACTCTATTTATTTTTTGGAGAATCTAACTTTTTTGTCAAAAACAATGAAAGTTATTTTAGGTGCCATAACTTTACACCAATTGCAAATAAAATGTAATCTTATTTTTCTCGAAAGGAATATATTGAGAGTTAGACTTAATTTTGTAATACATGAAAAGGAGATGTTAAGATCATAAGAATTATCAAAAATTGAAAGAAACAAAAATCAAGTGAAAAATTTTCAATTTCATTGAAAAAGAACTTATCGAACAAGACATCAGGCTACTAAAAAGTATTCATTGCCACTAGCCAAAACTAAAAGGCTTGTATTTTTCTGGTGATGAGTTGCATCTTTGTGACAACTCCCTAGTAAGGTTTTTCACTGACATCAATCTTAATTTTGTTGCTTGCCTTGGTTCCAAATTTTAGGTAACCCTTGGCAACGTTCTCTGAAGAATAAACCAACAAGCCTAATTGATTGACCATCTGCACTTTGTTGAAGTATCACCTTGATCATCTGCATTTAGATAATTACTTAGTACAAAAAATTATATACCTTCAGCTCAAAGATTTGCCTTCTCGTCGTAGTTAAACATTTCTAATGCCTTTTAACTTCGGCATTGTAAACTTGGTTTTCATTTTGAATATACATTATCATGTGCCTACTACCACTCATCACATACCCAAGATTCTCAAACTTAGAAATCTCATCAGCCAAAAGATTAACTCCACCTATACGCGAAATAAGCTTCCCATGCCGAAGTTACCACCTCACTATTATTAAAGAGCAACGACTGCATTTTAAAAAAAAATGTCAAATAACAATGAAATTTTTGCATATCATGGAGAAATCCCTCCTTTTGTGGGATATTTGCCTTTATGTAATTAAGCAACCCCCTCTAATTAACAATATCTGCAACCACTACGACGTTGCTACCATTATAATCACCAAAATCAAATGGAATCATCAAATTTAAGCAAGTAACACCAATTACAAATTCATTCAAGTCAAGAACAAACACCAAAGCTCCAAGAGAATCAAGTAAACTAATACCGAATCACCAAATCTGAATACAAATTACCAATTTTTTGAACACGAATCAAGAAGAATATTATATATGAGTTTCCCCTCTGATGATACTTCCTTTAATTTGAAACTTACTAAATCACCATAAGAAAAACTTACAAGACTTTATCGCCACCACGAATCCAAGACTAAAATATAATTTCAATTTTCGATTTCTCAAATTTAGGAGTCGAACCCAACAAATCAATCTTCCACGACACCTTGCTAGTGTGATATAAACGTCCACCATTAGATCTACACTTTCTCAATTGTATTAACGGGTCTATCAATCCTTACTCGTTTTTACTATTACACGAAAGAATTAGTACTTATAGCAACGAGAGAGAAATTCGGTGAGAAGGTACAGATCTGGTGGTCGGAGATGATTTGCGATGCTGGAGACTGGAAGTGTAGTTGTAGATGGGTCAAATGGGGGAGAAGATATTGTGTGGTTACGATTAAAAGAAATCATTAAAAAACATAGGGTTGAGATTCAGTCTCAGTTCTCATTTTAAGAGTGGGTCTCATTTGAGCACTTGCCTATAAATATATATATAGGCTAGTGGTCAAATAGAAACCACTTTTAAAATAAAAACTAGAAACCATTATCTGCACACCCTACTTTACTATCTCCACACCATATTTTACTATCTTCAATTACTATCTCCACACCATATTTACTATCTCCACCCCCACCCCCACCCTCACCCTCACCCTCACCCGACCTGCCACCCCCACCCCACACCCCCCATCACCACCGACGCACCACCACCTCCACCGACGCACCACCACCTCCACCTCCACCTCCATCGATGTACCACCACCGCCATCTTCTTTTCCGACCACTGGCCCCGCAGGGGCTCCGATTCCACCACCAATTTCCGATTCCGATTGCAGATTTACTTCTTCCCAATCATTAATTGTGCAACTACAAATATAATTTAGTGATTTTTAACTTCAGATTGTAATCTTATCTTCATCTATCGATTCTGAACATTCCGATGATGACTTCCAGATCTGAATTTGTGTATTTATGTGTATGTAACGATGTATGTGTGTATGTATCTGAACAATCATGGTGGTGGTGGTCGATGGTAGCGAGGCAGGTGGTGGTGGTGGCGTTGACAGGTGGTGTGGTGGTCGATTGCAGCAATGGCAGGTGGTGGTGGTGGCAAATGAAGGTGGGGTGGGGTGGGGTGGGGTGGGGTGGGGTGGGGTGGGGTTGGGGAAGGTACGGTATCAGTGATTACAGCTGTATAGATTAGTGATTTCTACCATACTTGTTAGTGATTTTTGCAATACAAATTAGTGATTTCTGTAATATGATTTAGTGATTTCTTAATATAATTTAATATATTAAATGAACAGATCTTTGATGAACAGATTAGTGATGAACAATAATCATCGACGACGACAAGCTTCAGTGATGAACAATGAACGACGAGCTTCGATCTGTGGTGGTGATGGTAGTGTGTGGGTGGCAGCGGTGGTGGGGGTGTGGTGGCAGCCGTGATGGTGATGTGGTGGGTGGTGGTAATTGTGATGTAGTGGTCTGTGCGTGTATTTTTAGTTGGGCTAGAATAATGTATTTTTGTGGACTGGGCTTAGTTTCTAGGTTTCTATTCTAATTTGTTTCTAGTAGAACAGGACTCTCTCTATATATATATAGGGTTTTGCTCAGGTGAGAACCATCACTTATGGTGAGATATGAGATCTAATCCTATCCACCCATTTAAATACAATATATTCAACTCTTACCATTCATTTAACATTTTAATATTTTAATATTTTATATTTGGGATTTCACCATCTTCTTACTAATTCAAGCATCCACCACCACCGACGACCACCATCACCTCCGGCGACCATCAGAAAATCACCACCGGCAAACATAAAATCACCGCCACCAAACCAGAAATCACCACCAGAAACACAAAAATCACCACCGGCAAACACAAAATCACCAACGCCAAATCAAAAATCACCACCAGAAACACAAAAATCACCACTCCAACCACCTGTAAACAAAAAATCACCACCGGAAAACGAAAAATCACCACCGAAAAATGAAATACGGCAATGACTACACCAGCACCACAACAATCACCATCTTCACCTCCAATTTTATATAATCACTTGATACACACTTGAAATTACAAGAAAATAATATAAATTTGCAAAAGAAAAAATATAAACTACCAATAAATCACCATCGGAGTCCAAAAATCACCACATATTATGTACCACTCTAACAGACTTATACACATAGACAAAAATTCGTAAACAATCGAGACAACCAAAAACCGGTCAAACGTCGGCAACTTGGAACAAAATCCGGTGAGTCAAAATCATGTCAGAAGCGACGGCGACGGTGGAATGAGAGAGGTGTTGTGTGTCGTGCGTGTTGTGTGTCGTATGTGTATGCTGGGTGCTGGGTGGGCAAGTGGAGGTTTGATTTTCCGGCGACGGTGGAATGAGAGAGGATGAAGAGAGGGAGAGGAGATGGCGGTTGGTTGTGGTGGATGGGATTGGCTTTCCAATGATCGGAATTGCGATAGGAGATTGGGGTGGGGTGGATAGACTAAATAAATGATACACTCCTGTGTACAATTTTTGCATTTCTTTTGGGGGAGGGAGTGCGTGTATTTGCGTGTGTGTAATGGGTGTGTCTGTGTGTACTGGGTGTGTATATGCGGTTATTTAATTCGTGTGGTTGAGATTTAAAGTTAGTTAAAAATTGTGGGGCTGAGATTAGATCTCAGTTCTCACCATAAAATAGAGTTCTCATTTGAGCAAGACCCTATATATATATATATATAGGGTCTTGTTCTAATAGAAACTAACTTATAATAGAAACTAGAAACTAAACCTAAATTAAATATTTCAAGCTAATCTAATGACCAAATTAGGGGTACTCCAATACAAAAAACGTTTAAAATTATTGTCTCTATTCAACAAAAATATTAAAAAAATTTTTAAAAAAGTTGCTGTTCACGTGATGACGTGGCACGTGAACAGTAACTTTTTTTTAAATTTTTTTTTATTTTTTTTAATATTTTTGTTGAATAGAGCCAAGAATTTTAAACGTTTTTTGTGAAGGTGCCCCTAGCGGGGCCATTAAAATAAATGAAATATAATTTATTTAGTGTAGGTTTCTAGTTTTTATTCTAAGGTTGGTTTCTATTTGAACGCTAGCCTATATATATATATATAGGGTCTTGTTCTAATAGAAACTAACTTAGAATAGAAACTAGAAACTAAACCTAAATTAAATATTTCAAGCTAATCTAATGACCAAATTAGGGGTACTCCAATACAAAAAACGTTTAAAATTATTGTCTCTATTCAACAAAAATATAAAAAAAAAAAATTAAAAAAAAGTTACTGTTCACGTGATGACGTGGCACGTGAACAGTAACTTTTTAAAAAATTTTTTTTTTTTATATTTTTGTTGAATAGAGCCAAGAATTTTAAACGTTTTTTGTGAAGGTGCCCCTAGCGGGGCCATTAAAATAAATGAAATATAATTTATTTAGTGTAGGTTTCTAGTTTCTATTATAAGGTTGGTTTCTATTTGAACGCTAGCCTATATATATATATATATATATATATATGTCATTGCTCCATAAAGAACACTCTTATATAAAGAACAATAAAGAACACTATAAAATCATTTATTCTAATAGATCCATTGGCCCCGCCAGGGGCACCTAATACAAAAAGTTGTTATTTTTTTACCCTCTAGCCATCTAGCAAAAAAAATTTTATTGTTCATGATGACATCACTGATATTTTTTTTTTGAAAAGCCGAGATATTCATTAGAAACAGGCCAAGCCTGGGCAACTGGTACAGTAGGAAATACAACAGACATTATATGGTTCAAAAGGAACCATGTGAAAAGGAACGAAAGAAAACTGCTAAAGCAAGACTTTATACCAGTACAGGGATATAGGAAACTGCTAATACTGCAACAAGAGTCCCTTTATAATGCACTAGATGGCCATATGAGCTCCCAGACTATGGAGAATCAACAACCTCACCCCTACCAAGGTTTCCTTGGATGGTTCTGTCTTGGAATGGCCTGCCAAGGCCCATGTCACTGTCTAGAAGGTCCTGAAGGGAGCCGAACGTACCTGAGAAGCTGTCAAACTCATTGAGATTTTCCATCCCATAATTTGCAAGGTATTCCGCTGTCCTATTCATGCGAATTGGAACAAGCGAAATGTCTCTATCCGTGATACCCGGGTTGAAAAAATTGCGATGAAGGGTTGATTTGAAATAGTACATCCTCTAGCTCTGGTTCAACGAAAATATTTTCTTGTAAACGAATCATATCGTAAACTTCTCTGCTTACCGTCTCGATTAGTGTTTTCTCTTTTCCTAGGTTCATTGCTGCTACCATCCCAGCATGAATACCCCATAATAGAGCTTGCATACTCGAGAGTCCAGGCATTGGACCTAATGCACCCCAAAGCATCTTCCCTTCGTGATCCCTGATAATAACTCCTACACCGTTATTGTTTCCATTTTGTAATGGCTCCAAACTTGAGGTGCAATGGACATTAATTTTGGCAAAAGGAATTTTTGGAGGTAGCCAAACGAATTCCATTTCAAAGAGAGTAAAAGGATCTGTATGTGGTTCTGAGAAGAAACTTGCTTCTGAGCTATCTAAAATAAAGCCACACTTGACTATAACATGGGTACAAACCAAGTAAAACATGGCTTAGATGAAAAAGTACCCTATACTACATCTACTGACTTCGAAAGATGCATGAAAAGATTCCATAGACCTGCTGGGTAAGGAATAAAGTACTAACCCTGGGCAAGTACTACCTATGATGGGACAAAACAACCTACCAGAACTCCTCACCCATAAATTGAAGAGCAGAATCTCTGCCAATTCTGCTATATTCAGGAAAACAGTAGAAAGATTCCACAATGTACCTTATTGACCTGTTGCCAGAGATGATATAGCCAGGCTTGAAGAATTTTAGATTAAATCCACACTGAGTGAATAGCCTGTCTATATATTCCAATGGATGCAAGACTATCCACCTCGGAATTTAAATCTCTTGGGACGAAGTCAATCTGAATAAAATCTCCAATTATCGCTTTTATATTATGTCTCTTGACAAAAATTGGAAAACCATTCAAATATCCCATCTTGCATAAATTTATAGCCTCTCTGGAATCTGAACATATTATCATCTTCTTGTACGGAATAAGACCGCCGAGCCACAGCTCCACCACGTGCAATATTGCTTGTAATTCAGCCTCAGAACTAGATGTAACAGAGCAAGGGCCTGAAAAAGCATAGCAAAGAGATCCTCTGTTAATCTTTATGTTCCCTCCTATTCCTTCTCTGAAGTGACCTACATTATCATAGACTCCTGCTCCATCTACAGCACACACCACTTCAAGCTGCATTAGTTTGTAAGTCCAGTAGGAATCTGAGAGGGTGTGAAGATGGATTGCTATTGAACCTTGAGGATTTACTTTCCATAAAGCATCTGTACTAAAGTTTATAGAATGTAATGCTGCACCCCATTTATTTACTCTAGTGAAAATAAGAAATTCCACAATTTCTTTTGTGATTTTTGACTTGTTAAAGATAAAATCATTTCTCGCGAGCCAAATTGTCCAACATGCCGCAGCTACCACTATGACCCATATTTTGCCCCATTGTTTATTTCTTTGTAGATTAAAACGTTTCACTAGGAAGAACTCAGAAGTAGGAGAACTGAAAAGATTCCTGATCTTATTCAATACACTCCACCAAGTACCTACATATTCCCAGGTCCATTTAGCAACTGAGCAATCCCAGAACAAATGCTTGATTCATTCCTCTGCTGCTCCACACCAAGGGCACAGGAAACCTAGACTAAAATTCTGAATTCTTTGACTAAGAAGGAGTAATGTCGGAACACTATTTGACTCCAATTTCCAAAGAAAAATCCTAATTTTTGGTGGCACTTTGGCACTCCAAATAGTATTCCATATTTCCAATTGATTACGATTTGGGGAAAGATTCTGTTGCAAGAGTGACGTGCAGGCCTTAGTGTTGAAAACACCCTTTCCTGGACTCCAATAGAGCTTATCCTTTGTGTTCGAGAGAAAAATGGATGATAAAATCATATTTAAAGAATTTAGATCTTCCTCCTCTCTACTTAGCAACGGCCTTGACCAAAGATCTGAGGTTGATACCAAGCCTTCAAACCACTTGGATAGAAAGTCTTTTACTGATGAATGCTTAAAATTTGAGATTCGGTATAGTCTAGGAAGCTGGTGTATTATAGGTCTATCCGAAAACCAAAAATCTTCCCAGAAAAAGATTTGATCGCCATTTCCTGAAACCCATTTGAAATTACTACTATTCACTAAGGCATTAAGCTGAATATTTGAGCCTAATCGTAGTATGCTCTTGATCGGAAATGAAGAATCTCTTTTGGTTTCCAAGCTGCACATGTCATACTTGAACGAAGGCCCGTATTTACTTGCAAGTACCCTATTCCACCAAGCTGACCTCTCCGAATAACTTCTCCAAACCCATTTAGCTAGCATTACCAAATTCCTTGTTTTAAGAGGAATTAATCCTAAACCTCCCGTCTGTTTTGGAGTACATATTTTTTTCCAGCTAACAAGATGCAATTTGTTGCTTCTGATATTTGCCTTAGTACACCCACCCCAGAGGAATTGCCTTCTGATTTTCTCTAGTAGGTTTAGTATGGTAGCTGGGATGAGGAAAAGAGAAAACCAGTAAACCGGCAGCTGCTTTGAGAAGTGTCAATCTACCTGCCATCGAAATAGAGTCTGTCATTCAATTTTGAAGTTTGTTTTCCACTCTTGTAACTAAAGGTTTCCAGTATGAGATGGAATTGGGTGGCAGACCTATAACTACTCCCAGGTACTTAAGAGAGCCTCTCCCGACTGTACATCCCAGAAGGGAAGCCCAATGATTAAGAGATTCAATCTCATCACCGAAACCAAAAAGATTGCTTTTTTGGAAATTTATTTTGAGGCCGGACAGAAGCTGAAAGCATTGTAGTACTCTCTTAACTCCTTGAATTGAGTGAATGTCATTGTTGATAAAAAGAATCACATCATCTGTAAATTGAATGTGCGAGAGCTCCATATTTGAATTAGGAAGGAAAACTCCATGGAATATTCCCTTTGCTACTGCTTTATCATAGAGTTTTGCTAAAATCTCTCCAATTATGTTAAAAAGGAGGGGTGATAAAGGGTCCCCTTGTCTGAGCCCTCCAGATGGAGTGAATTCAATTGTTTGGCTTCCGTTCACCAGAACAAAGATTCTAGACGAGTGGAGAATAGATTTTATCCAGACTATCCATTTTTCATTGAAATTCATGCACTCCAATACTTGAATGAGAAAATCCTAATTGACCGAATCGAAGGCCTTTTCAAAATCAATTTTCATAATAAGGCCTTTTGATTTTTTTGCTTTCAAGGCTGCATGAACTTCACTCGCTTTTAGGATGCAATCAGAGATTTGGCGACCTTGGATAAAAGCAGTTTGAGTTTCTGAGATCAACATATTCATAACACTTCTGAGCCTTGAAGCAAGCACCTTCGTCGACAATTTCATTAAGGCATTCATTAGACTGATAGGTCTAAAGTCCGAAGTGAATATTGATGTCTTTAACTTCGGTATGAGGGGAATAAACGATGAGTTAAGACCGTTCGAAATACCTCCTGTTTCATGAAACTTGGAGAAGAAATCCATTACCTCTACTTTTATGGTAGGCCATAACTTTTTAAGAACACCAGCATTTAGCCCATCCGGACCCGGGGCTTTAGTCGAATCTGTACTATATAGTGCCCTTTCCACCTCTTCCAGAGAAAAGATGTTCACTAGCCTCAAACTGTCCAGAGGAGATAATTGACTGACTAGGCCAGGCCTTACCCTAAAAATGTTGTTCTCGTATTCTTGGTTGAAGAAGCTACTGAAGTGCTTAAAGAACCCTGCCTTAATCATACCTGGGTCGGAAACCCATGCATTTTCAAGCTGCAAACCAACTATCTAATTTACTCTACATCTTCTGAGAATGATTTTGTGGAAAAACTTTGTGTTTTTCTCCCCTTTGAGCTGCCATTGTAATCTGGATTTTTGGAAAAGCATATTTGCCTTTAGGCTATACAGTTCTTCCAAATTTTCTCTGATAACTGCCTTCAATAAGCTATCTAAACCTGAAAGGTCAGCTGTGGTTTGCTTATCTTCGAGCACTTTAATTTTAGAATCTAACTCACCCATTGTAAAAGATTCCACTCCATAGAGAATGACTTGATAAGTTTGAGTTTAGACTGGATGTTACTAGAGCAGGAGTTTATCCACAAAGCCCTTAGTTTTTCAACCAAACTCTCATCTTCTAGCCAACAATTAAAGAACCTGAACGGAATAGGCCCCCAGTTGTGTGAAAAACATCGGATGCAGATTGGCCTATGGTCTGAATTACGTCTGGCGAGCGCTGTTGCCGTCCAATTTCCACTCAATGCCCATTCCTCATTTTGTAAGGCTCTGTCTAGTTTACTTTGTTTTCTGTTTGGACCAAACCATGTAAATCTAGAGTTCAACAGGGAGGCCTCTACAAATTTGAATCCACATCCGCATATCTACAATTTAGACGTTCTCCTGGGTTCATAACACAGTTGAAATCCCCTACTAACAGCGTAGGGGTCGAAGTCACTGATGCCAAAATTGATGAGAGGACCTGCCAGAGTTTGATTTTTTCCTGAAGGCTTAAGGGTGCATATATATTAATGCAAGAAAAAGATATCTTTGATGATATGTATTCACCTATGACCCATATCCAGTTTCTAGCAGAAGCTTTGTTAATAATTGAAAAAACAGAGGTATCCCAGATCGAAATAAGTCCTCCCGATTGACCTGTAGGAGGTACTTCCACCCAGCCTAAGAAATCTCCCATCCCTAAAGATTGCAACCTTCTCTCATTCCATTCCAAGCATTTTGTTTCCTGAATGCACAGAAATGAAGCTTTTGTTTCCAACACCACTGATCTTATATTTGACCTTGCAATTGCATTTGAAGCTCCACGAACATTCCAACTCACAAAGGTTGCCTGATTCATTTTAAAAGATCTAATGGAAGGTTTGAGAAAAGCACTATCAACTTATACATTGAGCCTCTTCTTTATTTCTGAGATGGTTGCATCCTTGTCCTTCTCCATAGTTAAACCCAAGAGGATACTCGTTTCTAAGATTGCATTAGCTTCGTCTATATGAATTGTTTGAGTCAGCCCCGGAGCTTCAATAGGAGCCCCAATATTCCTGCTTTTCCTTATATTGGGAATCTTGAATGCTTTATTTTCCTTTTTCTTTAGGTTCTTTCTCGGTCTGCCCCTTTTACTCTTGATTCTGAGTTCCCGCAAGTCTTTTAGAATTGTGAATTGAGAGTCAGCTTTGTCTGAAAGATCCTGTCCATTACTGTCGTCCAAAAAAGAATGCAACTGATATGAGTCTGATACTTTATAGGATTTATCCTCTTCTGAGGAGTCCAAAGACCTCCATTTCCAGTTCTCATTGTCGTTTGAAAATTTTGAGGTGATATCTGACTCATAATCTGCAGGTGTCTCCATTTCTGAAGGTAATAGATTCATACAATTTTCTAGATTCCTTGAGTGCGTTTGTGGTTCTACATTAAAAGGAGGAGCACCTCTACTACCCGGAGATTTAGGTATGTCAGATTCGACCTCAATATCTAATATAGGAGATTGCAACTTTGGTTTTGTAGTCTCTGCTGCTTGTGAATCTATGACCGTACTTTTGATATCGTCATCATGTGCACCCATTGAATGCTCCATAAATTCGTTATCTGACCAAATATTGCTCTGAGTATTGCCAAACCTACCAGAAGGTTCCCAGGATTCTACTACTGATATGTTGTACGTTTGATCCTCAATTGTTACCATCTCTTGAAAAGATATATTCTGCTTGACTTTAGTTTCCACCAGTATTTTTGGGTTTATGTAGCAATGATCGTCATCAACAAAAGGCGAGATATAGATAATGGTACCACAATTTAGGAGGATTTGTTTGAAATTTGGCTCTGTCCACACATACATGGGCAAACCCCTACATTCCACCCACGGTTTCCTTGATGGTTGAAGATCTTCCCTTGTTGCCTTCCGTATCGAGGGAAATCCCAAAGCTAGGAAGTCTAGATCCTGGTTGGATATAGTTTCCTTAAATGGAAAGTATAGGATGAAGCGTTTACTGGAGATCCCTCTAACCTTGATATCTTTGAAACCCAATCCTTCTACAATCATTTTTACTGTATCGACTCCCTCTCTGTTTTCCACCAGATAACTGTAGGATAAATCTTTCAAGAAGGCATGGTTGACTCCTAAGGGTATTGGCTTTGCCTCAATATCTACCTTTTCATCCTCATGCAGTGTATCCTGACTTTTCAAGGGAGATGACGCAGCTGGAGGCTTAAAAGGTGAAACAGTAGGATTAATACTAGAAGACCTGTTTTTGAGTTTGGAGGAGGCGTTAGATTTTGTAGCTACACCAACACTCTCTTTTTTCGTCTTTGCTGAGGTAACATAAATCTTTCCTTTTCCTAGCCTTGAACCATTTAGAGTCATGATCAAACGTCTTGCCGTCTCTATATTGGTTGTTTTCACAAAACCAAACCTTCTATGGTGTATGTCCCTCTTTTTTGGCAATATGATATCTTTGATTGAGCCCATCCTTTTAAATAATTGCCATAAATCTCGCAGCTATGTGTCGTCTGAGAATCCCGAGATGAATAACGTCTTGCTAATAAGTTCACCTTTATCAACAGTGCTGAGTTTCTGCTCCTTCTTTTTACCATGAGACTCATCTCGAATCTTACTGTTATCCATTAGAGCTTCCTTGTAAGTTATGGGGTGCAAATTTGATTCTGAGACATAGTTGTTTGTCTTCAGTTCCAGTCATCTGTGATGAATTTGCCCCAGTGCGAAGTTTATTGCTTTTTCGTCTCATTTTCTTACTTCCTGCAAATCCCTTGTTCTACCATGGTTTCATGACTTAAAATGAAGTAAATAAGGACCTTTTGTTGTTTCTCCCCACTTGAAAATCTTCCCTTCTGTTGATTGAAGTAGTTTGAAAGGGAGTTTTTGTGTATCTGTTCCAAATCTATGTTGATATCCGTGTTGACATTTCGTCGAACACCTTGCAGTCTACCCAGTTCTGATGTTTTAAGATGAAATCTTTTAATGCAACTTCTTCTTCTATTCTTTTGTGGCCGATTGTACCCTCTTTTGATGACTTATGTGTTGAATTGATCGAGGCAATTCCGTTGTCTATTTTGGATAGGTTTCGCAACTTAAGCAAAATATTTCTCAGGTGTTCTTCTTCCTTTTTATCATTCCATGGTGAGTCCTCTGCTAGCCTTATCCTCACTTCCCCATTAGAGTTGTAATCAATGACTTTCGGCTTTAACTGGTTCTCTACATGTTTATCACCCTGACCATAGTTGTTTAGCTCTTTGGAGTTCCAGCTCCTAAATTTCCTTTCCCATATTTTCTTACTCTCCTGAAGAGAGGGAAATCTCTTGCTCCACCAATCCTCATCTACGTAGAAACTATCTCCAACATTTTCTGCTGAAAGTGATCTTCGAATCTTGGGCTCGTTTTTCCCATCTCCTTGAGTTCGCCTTCCGCCTTAGCTCCTCGAAGTCGCCATTCTCCCACTATTCCGCCTTAGATTTATTAATTTAAAATAATATATTTTTTTTTCTCAGTGACTCGACGTCACTGATATTGGGTGTCATAACGGAACTCTTATATTAGATTAAATATGAGGTGTTCTTTATTGTTCTTTATATAACGTGTTCTTCATGGAGTGCAACTCATATATATATATATATATATATATATATAGTTCAAAAAAGAGGTCGAAAATGATAACTGAAAAATGGAACTTTCTTATGCAACTGAATGCAACCACATGCAACTAAATTTCTGATTTCAAGTTCCATTTTTCAGTTGTCATTTTTGACCTCTTTTTTGAACTATATATATATATATATATATATATATATATATATATATATATATATATATATATATATATATATATATATATAGTTCAAAATGGAAATTTCTTATGCAACTGAATGCAACCACATGCAACTGAATGCAACCACATGCAACTGAATGCAACTTTCGTTTTTCAGTTGCATTGAGTTGAATATGGCCCCTGGCGGGGCCTTGCAACCCAAATCCACCAAAATCATCCCACCTTTTTTTTTCTAAAAAAAAAAAAAGTTGCATGTGGTTGCATTCAGTTGCATTCAGTTGAATATGGCCCTTGGCGGGGCCTTGCAACCCAAATCCACCAAAATCACCCCACCTTAAAAAAAAAGTTGCATGTGGTTGCATTCGTTATTTCGTTTTTTTCCTAATGAATTGCTCTTTCGTTATTTCTCAAATCTCACAAAGAAATTTTAATGAACAAATATTGTTTTGTATTAATATGTTCTAATATATTATAAAATTTTATTTACACACTTTAAAATTTTGTTTATGCTATCAATATTTTATTAGTCATAATTAGCCTTTTAAATTATTATATAATGATACGTTCAGTTTCTTTTATTAAAACAATCTTTGATAGTTAGGATAAAAATTTCTTTTTACTGATTTTTAAAATTTAATAATTCAAAAAAGAAAATCAATGACTAAAAGTGGACGATTTTTAGAAAAAGAGTTGTAAATAATACTACTTTATTGTAAATTTTATCTCCATGTTTTAAATTTAATAATTTTCTATAATTAAACTTTATCGATATACTATGAGGTCTGTATTGAGGTCCAATTATTTATAATTTTCATTGTATTATCCTAAAACTCTATCATTATCATTCTTAAAACTCTCAGGTTTATCCTATTTTTTAGGAAATTTCCTTGTACCTTTGCAACATGAAAAAATATAAACATTACCTAAAAAGTATAAAATACTTTAATTGATGTAATAGATATCTTGATCTTAGGTCATGTCCAAAACAAAAATATAAGATCTGAAAATAATAAAACCAACAAAACCAACTTATCATAAATATAAATTCATAATCACGTGACTCTTTGGTTCAATTAGCACCTACAAAAACCTTTTTTATATCCTTTTTAGACATAAAATATTGGATTCAAAATTTTGATATGTGGGATGAAATATATATATATATATATATATATATATATATATACACGTTAGATCTTATTCAAAGATAATAATACGATATTTGAAAATAAAACTTATGTCTCGGGAGCGTTATGAATTGTCGAATTTTGTCTTTTTCATATTGACAGAAAAATTATATAACTAAACGTGACAGTTACAAAATAAAGGCAGAGTACAAAAGAAGGTTTCATGGTTTATTTACATACATGACTTACGTTCGAATGGTGTGGATTCGTAATATTTTTGTGATCTTCTTCATCTTAATATTACCTGGAACAAAAACACACATATTTCAGCAATCGAAAAAACAAATCTCAATCATTAATATAGCGATGACATAAAGTGCAAAATATTTATTAATGCAATTATAAATTTTAGTATTTATTAATTCAAAATTTTGAAAAAATTAGAAGGCAATTCTGTTTTGTTTAATGATTTTTAACATAATGAGAGAAGTTGTAATTATTAACACTAAAAGTTTGAAAAATATAAAAAAATAATTTTTTTAAAATAAATAGGAAAGTTATAATTTTGATATTGAAAAAGGAAATTGTAATTATTAACAGTAAAAATTCAAAAAAAGTAAAATGAAAAATAATAATTTTAACATAAAAAACGTAAAGTTGTAATTATTAACACTAAAACTTTGAACATAAAAAGGAAAGTTGTATTTATTACTAATGAAAACATAAAAAAGGAAGTTGTAATTATTAATACTAAAATTTCGAATATAAAAAGGGAAGTTGTATCTATTAACACTAAAAATTCAAAAAATATTAAAAATAACAATTTTTGACATTAAAAATTGCAAAAATCTACAGAAATTAGAATAATAAATCAGATCGATTTGTGAGGTGCCTTCTCACCGCCCCCGTCTTCTCCTTTATATAATATCGTATCTTCCTGTCATTAATATTTCTTTTCTAATTAAAACAAATTACCTTTTAATTTAAATATAATTTTGCAATCATAATCTTCCAATCATTAATATTTCTTTTCTAATTAAAATATGTTATCTTTTAATTTAAAACATAATCTTGAAATTATTAATATATACCCAAAAAAATCACACCAAATCTTTCAATCACTAATAAAAATATATAATAGAAATCCGTAGACAACGAATAATTACAATTATATTTTTTTGAAAAAAATCAGAATCGTTAGATCTGACGATTAAATATTTTATATGATTAAGTTACTTTACAAAACATTCAAGATTCGAATTTCATCAACGACGTATTTAATTTAAAATTTCAAAATATAAGTTTTAAACCATGCATATCATTAATTAAATTTATATTAAAATTAAAATAATAATTAAAAACAATAATTATATAAAATATAATTGTAACATAAAAAAATTATTTCATATAAATAAAATTTCGTGCATCCCACGGGTTATAAGCTAGTATCATATAAAATTTAAGAATATAAAAAAATAACTACCCCAAAAAAATAGGTAAAATTAAACTTTAGAATATAATTTACAAAAGAAACAAATACCACATGAAAGTCCTTTAAAAAATATTATTTAAATAAATATACTAAAAAATTTACATTAATGGTTTACGTGTTTCTAAAATCAAGCTAAAAAGAAATAGATTTTGTACTAAAGTTGTAAATAAATTAAAAAAAGCAACCTAAAACCCCAGAACAAGAAATTTACAAACTATCTAAATAAAAAAAAAAGATGTTAAGTTACATAATAAAAAAGATAAACAAAACTTGAATATGCAACATGTTTTAAGTACTAGCTTAAAACCCGAGCGATGTACCGATATTCTTCAATAAAATGGATTTTTTTTAATTTGAATTAAAATTTTAAGAAAAGAATTTTGTAAACTTAAAATTTTAAATGATATGATTTGATGATAATTATGTAAAAGTTATTGAAAAGGATGGATTTTAATTTGAAAATATTGAAAAGATGAATGTTTTAGCTGAAAAACGTAATCGGTTAGTTGTTAACTATAATATTATTATTATCATTATTATTATTTTATTTTACTTAATTAAAGCCTCCCGAATATGTTTTACTGGAAAAAAAAAGGAAAATGTAACGTATTTTAGCTGAAAAAGGTAATTGGTTAATTATTAGTAATTATAATTATAATATTTTATTTCATTATATTGAACTGCTCATAGTGTTTTTAGAAAATGAAAAATATTAGTTAGATAAAATACAAAATATAATGTATTTTACATAAAAAAAGAAATTGATTAATTATTGAAAAAAACAAAAGGTAACATTTCTTACCTGAAAAAGGAAACAATTTACTTAAATTAAGTACCCTAAATAGATTTTACTGAAAAACATAAAAAATTAGAAAAAGCCTCGTATTTTAGCTAAAAAGGTAATTGGTTAATTATTAGTAATTATAATTATAATTTTTACTTTATTAAATAGAATCGGTCATAGTGCTTTTAGAAAAGAAAAAAAATTAGTTAGATAAAATATGAAAAATAATGTATTTTACGTTAAAAAGAAATTAATTAATTATTGAAAAATAGAAAAGGGCATGTTTTACGTGAAAAAGGAAATTTAATAGTTTGAAGTATCTATAAATGATCAAGTAAGGATAATTAAGTAAAAATAATATGTACCTTTAAGTAAGAGTAAATAAGTAAAATCAACATGTACCTTACCAACCGATCGATCGACCAACCAACCAACCAAACTTTTAATGTTTCGGCTTATAGCTCGTGCAACGCACGACTCCTTTTTTAATATCTATAATTATATTAATTATTTTTTATATTTATATGTTATTTTATATATATATATATATATATATATATATATATATATATATATATATATCCCTGCGTACATCCCCCTGCCCGCAATGTTTCATTGCGGGTACCCACAATGTTTCATTGCGGGTGCCCACAATGAAACATTTCGGGTGTCAATTTTAAAAATCTGACTAAAAATAGGAATATAGATCAAAAAATTAAATAAAAATAGAAAAAAATCCCAAATTTAATTCAAAATTTATACACATCCAGGTATTCATGGTAACTATTTTTGTAATGAATCTTACCAAATTTTTTAATACTTTTATTTTTTCCCTCATTTTTAAATAGTTTGTAGAATTACTAGATAAATTAAATAAAATTAGGAAAAAAAATTCAAAATTTGATTTAAAATTCATACACAATCAAGTAGTCGTACTAACTAATTTCGTGATGAAGTTTACCTTATTTCCACTAATTTTATATTTATTTGATTTTCAATCCATTTTTAAGTAGTTTGTAAAATAAATTAAAAAAGTAAATAAAAATAGAAAAAATGCCAAATTAATTTATTATTTTTTAAAATCTTAGGAATATCACTAAATTAGATATATATTGACATACATGTGGTTGGATCGTCGATAAGTATTTTTTAAAAAATAGGAACAACAATTCGGCACAAAGCACTAGTTAGTAGTACGGTCAAATCGATAGTTTACTACCACTTTTACCATCCAAATTAATTTATTATTTTTTAAAATCTTGGGAATATCAATAAATTAAATATATCTTGACATACGTGTGGTTGGACCATCGATAAGTATTTTTAAAAAATAGAAACAATATTATGGGACAAAGCACTAGTTAGTAGTACGGGTCAAATAGATAGTTGACTACCACTTTTACCATCCAAATTAATTTATTATTTTTTAAAATCTTGGGAATATCACTAAATTAGATATACATTGACATACGTGCGGTTGGACCGTTGATAAGTATTTTTTAAAAAATAGAAACAACAATCCGGGACAAAGCACTAGTTAGCAGTACGGGTCAAATCGATAGTTGACTACCACTTTTACCATCCAAATTAATTTATTATTTTTTAAAATCTTGGGAATATCACTAAATTATATATATATATTGACATACTTGTGGTTGGATCGTCGATAAGTATTTTTTTAAAAAATAGAAACAACAATCCGGGACAAAGCACTAGTTAGTAGTACGGGTCAAATCGATAGTTGACTACCACTTTTACCATCCAAATTAATTTATTATTTTTTAAAATCGTGGGAATATCACTAAATTAGATATACATTGACTTACATGTGGTTGGATCGTCGATAAGTATTTTTTTAAAAAATAGAAACAACAATCCGGGACAAAGCACTAGTTAGTAGTACGGGTCAAATCGATAGTTGACTACCACTTTTACCATCCAAATTAATTTATTATTTTCTAAAATCTTGGGAATATCAATAAATTAGATACACATTAACATACATGTGGTTGGATCGTCGATAAGTATTTTTTAAAAAATAGAAACAACAATCCGGGATAAAGCACTAGTTAGTAGTATGGGTCAAATCGATAGTTGACCACCACTTTTACCATCAAAATTAATTTATTGTTTTTTATATTAAATTTGAATATCAATAAATTAGATATATATTGATATACGTGCGGTTGGACCGTCGATAAGTATTTTTTTAAAAAATAGAAACAATAATCCGGGACAAAGTACTAGTTAGTAGTACAGGTCAAATCGATAGAATTGTGCCCTTCTACTCTGTTGAGTATTGAATACAGTAAAAGAATACAGAGGGGGGTGAATGGATTCTTGAGCTTTTCTTTGTTCTTGAATCTTTGCAACAAGATATGTGTTGAGTATGTGAGATATGTAAGTGTAGATAACAAAGACAAACACAACACAATATCACTTTAATCTAATATTTTATTAGATAAAGATTTTGCTACAATCTGTGAATACAAATGATAGTATTCTCAGCTTCGTTTTTCTCAGAGAGATATTTCTTCTGATCTTATCTCTAAAAACTTATCTGCTAAGGAAGTGAGGCTGTTTCCTTATAGACATGGATACACCTACTTACTACAAATAAGGTAGGTAAAACAATCTACTTTCCGGTATGTCTATCTCATTTGAGTAAGAGTCCAAACGGCTACAGATTTGACTTTGCAAAGCCTGTTCAGATCCACTTCTTTAGCTCCTTGTCCCTTTGTCTTATCTCTCCAAGCTTCTTTGTAGGCTTTCCAATGTGCTTTATAGTACATAGTCAAATAAAGCGTCTTGGCTTGTTGCAGGTTTCTGATTTGTACAATTCTTCAGTATTTTGTCTCCAAGAATGTATTCGAGAAGTGGCTAAGTGATTGATTCGAGAACTCGAATTGACTTAATCGATAACTCTGAGTTCTCGAATAGCGTTATATTGACATATCGAATCACTTCTCGAATAGCTCTTTTCTCTGGGACTCCTTGAGATATCGAATAGAGCATTTTGACATATCGAATCCCTGAGATGTCGAATAGCTTCTTTAGTCCTTGAGATATCGAATAGAGCATTGACTTGTTGACTCTTAGAGAACTCCAATGATGCTTTGACTTGTTGACTCCATGAGTTCTCGAATAGAGTAATAGACATATCGAATCTCTGAGATATCGAATGAGATATCGAACAGTGTATTCAGAGATATCGAATAGTGTCTTCTGAGATATCGAATCTCTAACTTCTCGAATGCTTGACTTCTCGAATAGACAAATGTACTTCTCGAATTGGTACTTAGGCAAATTCTTCATTTCTTCAAATCCCAACTGTGATTATTTGGCAGTCTTTATCTCCTTGCTTGAGGCATGAACCTTGGAACTTCTTTCAAGCATTATTCTTGACTTTATAAGTACAGTTACACAACTAGGATTTGATGCCTATTACAAGTATAGAACAAATAGAAACTCTACAACTAGAGGTTCCCTCAGTTAAGAGGTCATGTAGGTAATGCATATCATTACACATACTTAGGCTTGTTATTAGAAGTATTCAGGCATGCATCTGTGACTAACAATCTCCCCCAAATTGTGAGTAAGACCCTTAGTCACAATTTCATGTCTGATAACAAGCCTAACATACATAAAGATAAAACTTGACAGTACATGTATGAATTTTGATTAGCAATGTGGATAGAACTACAGGGTGAGTAATCTTACAGCCTATGATGAAGTACTAGCCATTATCATTTGTTTCCCTTTCCATAGCTTTGGCTTGCAAATCATCATATGCTTTCTGTCTTCTTTCTTTCTCCTTCCTTGTATTCTCATCCATAGCTTTTATTATTTCTGCCATAGCATCCAATTCTTCAAGCAAAATTGAGTCTTTGAAATCTTCAAGTACTGGCTTCAGAATGTTTGCAGGATAGTGGTTGAGTAGATTCATTCTGATGTGGACCTGATCCCCATTTCTCCTCCTATACTTCACCACATAGGGGTTAAACTGAACTCTACACAATCCCTTTGCCCTTAGCTTTTCTGCTTCAATCTCCAGTCTCTCAATTTCTTTCTCCCTTGCTAGCCATTTCTCAAGACACTCTTTTCTGATTCTCTCCTCATGATCTCTCTTCATCTTCACAAAATCAATTAGCTCCAGCTTCCATACTCTTTCCACTTTATCTTCTGAGCTCAACAATGCAATGATTCTTTCTATGTCATGTAGCTTGCCCCACTGTTGACATCCTCCTTATTTGAATTTCTCCTCCCTTCCATCAGTATATTTGATCTCAAGGCAGTTATCAACAATGGCAACATGGTAGATTCTTTGAGCTTGTAAGAATTGCAGTTGGTCTTCATCAAAATCTTCATCTAGTGGTTGGAGTTTTAAGCCTGGATAGATTGTCAGAGTCCTTGATTTGGATAGCTTTGGTTTCCTTGCAGCTTGTTTGAATTTGATCCTTTTAACATGGTTGCCTGACAGTAGCATGTGACCTTTGTTTGTGGACCATTGTAGTATTCCGTTAGCAGTTTGCTTTTTGAAATATACAGATGGTTTCTTGACTTGAATCTTCTTCTCTTCTTGAGGTGGCAAGACAGTTGCAGAAGCCATAGATGTAGATTTTGGTAGGTCACTACTAACAGTATTCACCCTAGACTTAGAGTCTTGTGATGTGGTGGGGTTATTGTCAGCAATGCCTAAGGCTTGCTGTCTTCCACTCTTCCTCTCAGAGACTTTACCTTGGTCATCATCATTCTTCTTCTCCTTACCATCCTTCTTCTTCTTTTTATCTTCATCACCCTTATCACTCCTGTGATGTCTTCTCCTTCCATCACTTTTGTCTCCATCCTTGTCTTGATCACCATCCTTGCTAGGGTTGAACTTAGCAGATTCAGGTACAATGCCAGTTGCAATGTATAACCTGAGATAAGATATAGCTTCCAATTCTTCTGTTGTTCTTAAACCCTTCTTCTTGTTCAACTGCTCAATGATGGCAATAATGAGAGATTTGTTCTGAGGAATTAGATGCTTAGGGATGACCAGTTGCTTGATATCATCAATTCTTGTTGCAGCCTGATAGATGATGGTTCTAGGATTAGTGAATACTTCAGGTAGCCTTGCTGGTTGACCATCCCTTAACTCTTCAAAGAGACTCTTGCAGTTTTCATCCTTCTTTTCAATCATTCCAAGGAACACATCCACTTCTGAGTGCTTTAGACCCTGTAGAGTGTTGATGGTTAAGTGTCATATCTTAATCTTTCCTACCATCATTATCTCTTTGAGCCATAGGCCATCAACTCTCCTTGGTACTACAGTGAGAAAGTCAATCTGACTCTTCAAACTCCCATGATATGATAAAGCATCACCAGCCTGTTCTCTTTAGACTTTTAGAAACTCCAAGAATGCATCATCATGATAGAAATTTGAGTTTGCAATTTCTTGTAGCTTGGCCTCAGTGACTACCTTCACTTCTACTGGCTTGGCACTCTTAGATATGGAGATTTGAGGTTTGTCAGATAGCATACTCCCTGCAACCACTATGGTTGTAATAGATTGCTTTTTACCACTGGAAGTAGTGATGTGCACAGTTGGTAGAGTGACAACTGGCAGAGAAGTAGGAGGCTCATCAACTTTGTCTTTTCCTTTGCCAGGCACATGAATGAGAGATTTGGAAGTTCTTTGATGAGCACCTTCAATGATTTTGATGCCCTTTACTGGTGGTTTCTCCCCCTTTGTATTTGAGTTCCTTGATGTCCTCTTCTCCCCCTTAGGCTTGTTGTCAGGCACAGAGGCTGTAGGATTGACCTTTGGGGTTGAAGATTCTTCAGGTAGAGGGAGACCATCAGCTGTGGTGGTGGCTTGAGTGTTCAACTGCTCAGTCAGAGTTTGTACCTTGTCTGTAAGATGAGCATTAGACTGAGTGAGAGTAGCTAGCTCCTTTTCAAGTGCATCTACCTTACTGAATAATGCAGTAGATTTGAAGCCAGACAGGGATTGTTCTTTAAGTCTCTGCACTTCAAACCTAGACAACTCATGCACAGGGACCTCAGTGACCAGCTTGTCTCCATATTGATTTGCAAAGAGTGTCCTAAGCATGGAATTGGCCTCAGTTGTCTGATCAGTGAGATTTTGGAATTTGTGCCCCAGGGCTGTGACAGCATCCTTGAGAATAGCCAAACCATTGTCCATCTTGGTGCAGGTAGACTTACAGGCTAGAATGTCCTTGACTACAGTCTCTAGTTGAGGGAATTTGGAGTCAAAAGTCCTCTTTATCTCATGCATCTCCTTGGTTGTGGCTGAACACACTTCATTAACTTCTGTCTTTAGACCTTTGCCAAGGTAGTGTGCGGCCTTGAGAATGCCCTTGTAGCTGTCATTCACTGCTTCATACACATCAGTAGGGGTGAGAGATTTGGCATTGGACCCTAGTGAAGTGATGTATTCTTCTCTGAGGTACTGGAGACCTTCTGAGAGAGAGAGAGATGTCATTCTTTCCTTGTAGCCAAGCATCTACGTTTCCATCCCTCTCAGTTTCATCTATGATCTTAGCCTTCTGTATTTCTACATCATCTCTGTGGCATAAGAGGATAGCTTCATAGTCTGGATTGGGCATGTCTGCAGTGAGAAGGTGTTAAGCAATCTTTGTGAACTCAGGGATCTGATCCACAATTAAGCTTTGGAGTGCTTCAACCATCAATTGTGGTGGAACAGACCCTGATCCTGAAGCACTGTCATGTTGCACAGGCTTCAGCCATTGAGACATATAGTTAGAGCTAGAGCTAGGCAAGCTAGACTCCTCAGCTACAGATGCAACTTCTGTAACCGGATGGAAAGACTCTGCTACTGTTGTCTCCACAGGAGTGGGATGAGTTACAACAGTAGTTGACACAGGCACAGAGTCTCTAGTTAAAACTAGTGAATCCTCTGTGTTTGTGATGGTGTCATTAGGAGATGCCCCAGCATGCATTCCCTGACCATCTAAATGTGGTACCTGGGTGGTGAGCAAGGTGTCATGCACCAAGTCACTTGAATCCATTGGCTCATCAAGAGAAAAGAATTCTTGATGATCAATGCCTTGCTCCTCAATTGCTTGAGTTGCAGGTTCCAAAGAAATATGAGTGGTAGATTCTGGAAGAGAAGTGTGTTGTAGATTAGATTTTGGCAACTCCCCCTGAGAGATAGAGGGAGTTTCAATTGTGATGTGCTCTCCACTCAGTGTTGTGCCAGCCTTATCACTCCCTTGTGCTGACTCTTTACAGATAGGTGCATTGGGGAGGATGCTTGATTCTATAGATGCACCCTGTTGAGAGGATACATCTAGTGAGCTGTTTGACCCTGATTTTATAACTTCAGCCATTTGGGTGACTGAAGAGGTGGCTTTAGACTTCTTCTTCTTCTTCTTTGGCCTTAGTAAGGGTGACTCAGGTTCCTCATTTGCTATGCCTAATTCTACAGCCAAGGCTGCTTCAGTTAAGATTTTTAGAGGTTCAGAAGCAACCTGTTTTCTCTTCTTTTTACTAACATCACCCTTTTGAGAGGATGATGTAGTTGGCTCTGTGTTTGGTAGAGTGTTTGTCTGAGAAGGTTTGTTAGCAAGCCTTGGGTTAGCATCATGTTCTTCTTGCATAGGCTGTGCTAACTGAGACTTAGACTCAAATATTGGCATGTTGTGGGGGTAAGACCTAAACAAACCCTCCATGTGGGGAGTTATTTTAAGCCTTACATCCACATCATTCCTAGTCTCCAAGTTACCAAAAATAAGTTTGGTCATGGACTTAGGATAGCCTATTTTACTTTTATCTAATCCAGGCAATTCAATCAATGAAGCATTTTTAAAATTAAGTATTGATTGAATAAAGCGGGGAAAGAAAATTTCAGTACCTCTCTTGGTTGTGTTCTTACCAAGTCTCCCATATAGCTCTTGTATGATGAGATGTCCAACATCTATCTTTCTCCCATGATCCAAGGCATAGGCAAGCTGCTGCACAGGTGTACTAATCTGATCAAAGCTCGATTTCCTTGCAGTGAACACATGAAGGAGTGTAGCAAAAACAAAACTCCATTCCTTTCTCAAGTACTTCCTATTCAGCTTTCCAAGTTTAATAGCCTCTGAGTAGTTGATAAATTCAAAGAATTCTTCCAACTCAGCATCTGAGGCCAGGGAGTCATATGCCTCTTGCTGCAAATCCAAGGCTTCATTCATGTCTGCGGCAGTGATAGTAATATCCACGCCTTGAATCTTGCAGTAGACAACATAAGAGGTAATAGCATTCTCAAGGGCGATGACCTCCACTGTAGCTGTCCTCCAGAATTGTTCTAATAAGTCTATGTACAGGGTTTGGTTGGCTGATAGTGCACCCTTGATGTAAAATTCAGACAACCATCGAACAAAGCACTTGAAATTAGCATTTGGTGCTTCCACATCACTGGTAATTGCGATGAAATTGGTTTGGGATGGTATGGTGAGTTGAGTATTTGCCATTTGGGTAGAGAAGAAAAGAGAATTAAGGTTGAAGAAGAAATTCGCAGTTAGAGTTTTCAGAGGTTTTAAGAGTTTAGATGCTTGAGAAATCGAACGAAATGAGTTGAACAGTTGTGAAATTGTATATATATGACTAACTTGAGTTGTCGATTAGATCTAAGTTTTGTATCGACAAGACAATCATTCGAGAAGTATAAAACAACTATTCGATAAGTCAAGAAAGGCTTATTCGATATCTCAAGCAGTTTGTAACTCACAGCTGGCAGTTATTTAACTCAGAAAATAATTCTAAGCTAAATAAAATATGTTTTTATGAGCGAAATGAAATTTTGAATATAAATCCAAAAAGCGATTAAGTGTCAGCGAGAAATCAGCCTTTTCAAATGATTCGATAACTCAAATACAGTATTCGAGAACTCCATCATTAGAGAACTAAAATACTCTATTCGAGAACTCAGAGTGTGCTATTCGATTTCTCCAAAAGATACTATTCGAGAACTCAAGAGGGTTCTAGATAGGCCTATTCGAGAACTCGAGCCATGACAAAACAATGAACCATTCGAGAAGTCTGACTTATCGAACTATACTTTTCACTCATAAAATTCAATTTTCACTATCTTTTAAAATTTACCAGAAATATTCACTGAAGAATATTCTACCAAATTAAATAGTGATTCTCTCAAAATTTCACAGAAATTTCAAGCTAAAGATGTATGATTTTCAACATATGCAGCATTATGGAATATTTATAAATCATACTCCAGCCAATACTTACTTCAAAAATATTGAGCATTTGATAAAGTAAGTATTTACTGCTGCAACAATCTAGTTGATATATTCACTTAGCCAGAATTTGAAGAATTCAGCATTCCAATCTCACTAACCAACCTTGTGAAGGTGGCTTCATCTAATGGTTTAGTGAATATGTCAGCTAGTTGTTTCTCTGTAGGAACATAATGTAACTCAATGGTTCCATTAGTTGCATGCTCCCTTATGAAGTGATATCTGATGTCAATGTGCTTTGTCCTAGAATGATTGACAGGATTGGAAACTATAGAGATTGCATTTGTATTGTCACACATGATTGGAATTCTTTCCAACACAAGTCCATAATCTCTAAGTTGGTTTCTGATCCAAAGCACTTGAGCACAGCAACTTCCAGCAGCTATGTATTCAGCTTCAGCTGCGGAAGTTGACACAGATTGTTGTTTCTTGTTGTACCAAGAGACTAATCTTTGTCCAAGAAACTGGCAGCTACCTGAGGTGATTTTCCTATCCACTCTGCATCCAGCATAATCAGCATCAGAATAACCAACCAGATTGAACCCTGTGTCCTTAGGATACCATAACCCCAAGTTTGGTGTGCCCTTCAGATATCTGAAAATCCTCTTTATTGCTATCATATGTGATTCCTTTGGATTTGATTGAAACCTTGCACACAAGCATGTTGCAAACATGATGTCTGGCCTACTAGCAGTGAAGTAGAGTAGAGAACCAACCATGCCTCTGTAGATTGAGATATCTATCTTCTTGCCCTTAACATCTTCATCTAACTTGGTGGCAGTGGCCATGGGTGTCTTTGCAGGCGAGCATTCTTCTAAGTCAAATTTCTTCAATAGATCCTTGATGTATTTGGTATGACTTATAAAAATGCCATCCTTCCTTTGACTCACTTGCAGCCCAAGAAAGAATGTTAATTCTCCCATCATACTCATCTCATATCTGCTCTGCATGAGCTTAGAGAATTTCTCACACAGCTTCTCATTTGTAGAGCCAAATATGATATCATCCACATAGATTTGAACTAAGATAATATCATCACCATGTTTCTTGTAAAACAGTGTCTTGTCCATTGTGCCTCTAGTGAATTGATTCTCCAGTAGAAATTGTGACAATGTGTCATACCATGCTCTAGGAGCTTGCTTAAGTCCATACAATGCTTTAAGCAATCTGTAGACAAAGTGAGGGAATTGTGGATCCTCAAAGCCAAGTGGCTGTTGCACATATACTTCTTCTTCCAACTCCCCATTCAGAAATGCACTCTTGACATCCATTTGATAAACCTTGAAATTAGAATGTGCAGCAAATGCCAAGAAAATTCTGATGGCCTCTAGTCTAGTAACAGGGGCAAAAGTCTCATCATAGTCAATGCCTTCCTGTTGAGAGTATCCTTTTGCAACCAACCTTGCTTTGTTTCTTATGACTACACCATTTTCATCCATCTTATTCCTTAGAACCCATTTTGTTCCAACAATGGTTCTATCCTTTGGTGCAGGCACAAGTTCCCATACTTTGCTTCTTTCAAATTGGTTTAGCTCCTCTTGCATAGCAATTATCCAATCAGGATCCAACAATGCATCATCAAGTTTCTTAGGCTCAACTTGGGATAGAAAGCAACCATAGAGACATTTATTTAGAGTTGCTATCCTTGTCCTCACTCCTGTATTTGGATCTCTAATAATCTGATCTGCAGTATGTGCTCTATCCCATTTCCTTGTATGTTCAGATTGATTTCTCAGCCTTGATGTTGCTTCATCATCCAGATCATGATCATTTACATTTCCTCCCCCTGTGAAGTTGCCACTAATCACAGGTGTGTCTTGGATGCTTGTTTCTTCATTGTTGGTTGACACAGGTTCTTCATTCACTTGAGTTTGTTGGATTGTGGACTCAAATTCAGTTTCAATCTCCTCATCAGAATCATCTAGATTGTCAAACTTCAAAGGATCTTTATCTTCATCATTGGCTTCTTCTAATCCAGGTAGTTTGCTGTCATCAAATGTCACATTTGTGCTTTCCATAACTTTCTTTTGAGTGATGACATAAACCTTGTATGCAATTCTTTCCATAGAGTAGGCAAGAAAAATTCCTTCAAATGCTTTTGCATCAAACTTTCCAACATATTCTGAATTGTCTTTTAACACAAAGCATTTGCTTCCAAAAGTATGAACATACTTTAGAGTGGGCTTCTTTCCAGTCATCAAGTTGTAAGGTGTCTTTCCAGTGTTTTTGTTGATGAGGGTTCTGTTTTGGATATAGCATGCAGTGCTCACAGCCTCAGCCCAAAAACATGTTGGCATTTTTGCATCAAGTAACATTGTTCTAGCAGCCTCAATCAAAGTTCTATTCTTTCTTTCAACAACTCCATTTTGTTGTGGAGTCCTTGGAGCTGAGAATTGTTTAGAAATACCATTCTCTTTGCAGAATTCTTCAAGCATGGCATTTCTGAACTCTGTTCCATTATCACTTCTTAATGCAATCACACTTGCATTGTTGGCCTTTGCTTCCTTGTCAATTTTCTTTATATGCTCAATGATTACTTGTGGAGCCTCATCCTTTGATGCCAGAAATTCTACCCATGTATACCTTGTGAAATCATCAACCATCACCAGAGCATACTTTTTCCTTCCTAGTGACATAATATTGACAGGCCCAAACAAGTCCATATGAATTAGTTGTAGGGGCTTGGTTATTGATGTCATTGTCTTTGACTTGTGGCTTGATCTTTTCATTTTTCCTTTTTGACAAGCCTCACACACTCCTTCTTGACAGAATTCAAGTGTGGGCATGCCTCTCACTAACTCCTTTTTGACTAGAGAATTAATGCCTTTGAAGTTCAAGTGTGATAGTTTCTTATGCCACAGCCAACTATCTTCATTTGATGCTTTTGAGTAAAAGCAACAAATTTTGTCCTTGTTTGCAGAGTTCATATTGGCTACAAACAGGCTTCCTTTCCTTACTCCAGATAGAGCAAAGTCACCAGTCTTCTTGTGGGTGATCAAACATTCATCTTTGTCAAAATTCACTTTGAAGCCTCTGTCAGTAAATTGACCAACACTCAGTAGATTGTGCTTGAGTCCCTTGACCAGAGCTACATTTTCAATGATGACATTTCCAATTTCCAACTTACCATATCCCAGTGTGTTACCAATGCTGTCATCTCCAAAAGCAACCATTGGGCCAGCCTTCTCCTCATACTGTGATAGCAGGGCCATATCACCAGTCATATGTTTTGAGCATCCACTGTCCAAAATCCACATGACCTTCCTTTCACTTTCTTTACCCTGCAAACACAAAGGTATTACTTCTCGTTTGGTACCCAAACAAGTTTGGGTCCATGTGGCTTAGCAACAGTTTTATCATAAACAGCATGCTTATCAATTTTCTTGATGTTAGTCTTCTTGTCACTATTAGAAGTCTTAGAATCAGGGTTATTAGACTTAGGTGACAGAGGCACCTTCCTAACTTTAGGAGGACTTGAAGACTTTGTTCTTGTGTAGTGTGTGTGAACATTGTGACTGATGCAACCTTCCATGAATTGTCTTCTCAAATTAAAGCAACTAGTCATTACATTCATGTTACATGGCATACAATCAAATTTATCACAGAAAGGAGAGTCTCTATGTCTTAAAGGCACAGAGCAATCATAGAATGATTTAACAACACTACCAGATGGTTTCTTGCATGCATGAGTTAAATGATTAGTTCTAAAACAATTTTGACAAACTTTCCTAGGGGCATTTAGCACATAAGCATAATTGTTGTCCTTGTTAATCCCTAATTTGCCATTCCTGTTTTGTTTCTTTTTAGCCACTTTCTTCTCAAACTCATTATTCCCAGCTGAAACAAACTTCACAAATTTCTCAAGTCTAGGTCTACCTCCTACTGGCTCCTTGGCTTTGGTTTTGACATTCTCACTCTTAGAGGATGCTTGTTGTTCATTTGATTGTGCTTTATCTTCATCATCCAACATTTGCTTAATGAGTAAGGCATCCTCATCAATCTCAAGTGTTGGTGTTTTAAATATTGGGGTCTCAGCCTTTTTCAAAACCTGAGGCACTTCCTCTTGAACAACAATGTCATCTTCAATGACTGTATAGCCTTTCCTCTGTTTGAGAGTGTCATAATCAAGTCCAATAGCAGCCTTAGGTCTAGCTAGTTTTTTCTCATGGTTGGACTGCAATAGACTAGAGGAATTCTTGAATGTTTTCAATTTAAATTCATTTTCAGCTAGTTCATCCCTAAGAGCTTTCTCAACTTGACTAGCACATAGAACCTTATTCTTTAGATATTCGATTTCTTGTTTAAGGTTTTCTACTTGCATAGCAGTTAGTTCTAGTTCCTCATTTCTCTTGTTCAACAGTTCATTCTTAGTAGACAGTTTAGCAATCTCTTCATTAGCAGCAGTCATACTAGTATGAATATTAAACATCTCAACAGATAGTTGTTCAACCATAGATTTGTATTCAGAAACAGACATGTCTATAGTAGTGAGGGATGGTACCTGAGAGTCTGATTCAGATGGTTCTTCCTTGGAGTTGGCCATCAAAGCATAGTTGCAGAATTCTTGTTCTTCTCCATCACTATCAGAATCATCCCAACGCTTCCCTTCAGTTATGTAGGCCTTACATGGTGTATGCTTCTTTAGAAGAGCCTCATACTTAGCTTCAAGCTCAAGAAACTCCTTATCCTTCTTTTTAGGCTTCTTGCATTCACTAGCAAAATGCCCTAGGTCATTGCATCTATAGCATCTCACAGATGACCTATCCACATAGCTGGTTTTGAATTTGTTTTTGTTTGCTTTGACAGGTGCCTTGCTCTTGTTGAATGAATGATTTTGAGATCTAGACTTGAAGGGCTGATTCCTCTTAAATCTGATGTTTGGGAATTTTCTAGCCATAAAAGCATATGAAGTGTTTTCCATGGCATCCAACTCTTCAAGAGTATAGAACTCATCTTCTTCCTTTTCATCAACAGGTTCAGTCACTTCTTCTTCAGTTTCTTCATCATCTACTATCTCTTCTATTCTAAGTTGACTTGCAGATGCTTCCAGGTCTTGAACGGATTTGTTGACAATCAAGGCACAAGATGTGTTTATCATTCTGCCTTGGTTGGCTTGGATAGCCCTCTTCTGAAGCAACTCAAGCTCATGAGTCTTTAAAACCCCATAGAGCACATCATATGTGACTTTGTTCAAATCTCTTTCTCTTAGAGATATGACCCTTTGCTCTAGATGGTTTGGTGCAGATAGTAGAAACTTCATGTTTAATTCCTTAGTGCTGTAAACCTTCCCATTCATTTGAAGCTCATTCACCAGCTTGTGAAATCTCTCAAACATATCAGTAATACTTTCTTTGGACTGTGGCATGAAAGCCTCATACTGTGTGACCAGTATCTGTTTCCTATTCTCTCTTACCTCCTCTGTCCCTTCACATAACACCTCGATGTGGTTCCACATGTCCGTGGCTGATGTGCATTGTAACACCCCCAGATCCGGGGTCCGGGATCCGGTCGTTACGATTTCCAATTCTGTCCACAACACTTGAACTTTCCTTAACATAAAATAAATTACATCTCTATGACCCAACACAACAATGTAAAACACACCCGTTATAGTCCCAGAGATGAAATCAGAGTAACAATCAAATTTTTATTAATCACATTATGAGTTCTTACAATCCAAAAGAATTTCAATACAAATACATACTCTTTGCCATCCATTTACATAAGTCATACTAGACCATATACTTGGTACTGAAAGAATAAATCTATCCTACCAATAGCTTCTTCTTCAGCTCTGGTAGTCTCATCGTCCTCGCCCGCGTCGAGTGCGCCTTGTTCGAGTCATCTGGTCTAGCAGTTGTTGTGATATAATAATAAAGCAAGGGTGAGCAATAGCCCACCAACAATAATATATAACTGAACGATAATATATAACAGTTCAAAAGTATCTTTCAAACCATATGCCATGCATTTACGGAAATGATGCCAGTATAATATGAACGATGAAGTTACAAGGTAACTTAAAGTATTTGTTTGTAGAAATATCTGCTACATCAAAAGTAAGCGAGATATTCTCATTGTCATTAAAAAGAGGAACTTGCATGAAAAGATTGCAATTCCAGTTATGAACACTTTTCCAGCTCTGCCAACAGTAATCATGTTGCAGGAAATAAATAAGTTTGGATGATGAACCAATGATGGAGTATTCACCGCGCCCGCTGTTCCAATCTTGATGATCAGTCGAGATCGTACAGCTCAAATTAGATTTACTACCGGTAGAAGGAAGAACTGACGGCTTTACTTGTCTACCGCCTTACTAGCTCTCCCCGGCCAACGGTTGGGCCAAAGGGGATGGACCGACGCTACTCGGCCTCTTACACGACTCCTAGTTCAAATAGAATTCATGATTCTGAATGTAACGTTCGTCCCCCTTTCCCCAAGTATAATACTTGTTGATAAGACTCTACAAAGTAGTCGTATCTAGTTGGAAAGGAAAATTCACCAATAACTTCCAAGCTATTTCTTGGTAACGAATATCAACTTGTTCCAACAATCTTACCCCTCGAAAGATGAGAAGGTACACAACGACTTAATAAGTCAATAGCACCCGCATTGCGAGTGAAGAGAATATTTTATGACCGGGAAGTCGGCAAGATAAATAACATTTTCCAAGTAAGGTTCCCTTATTATTAGGGAGGTAGAATCAAAGAAGAATGATGTCTGAGAACCTTTCTTGATATAAGATTAATAATAATATGACTCCGAGATATTTTCCGTAATAATCGAAGAAGATAAACCTTATTGAGGTTATCCTAAGTATGGAATAAATATTCAGAGAATATTTATTAAATTAAAATATTTAAAGAATATTTAGGAATATGAAAGAATATCATTAATCAGAGTATTTCTCCAAATAATCCTTGAAGAAACATCAAGAGAATATTTATTGAATAAATAAATATTTAAATGAATATTCAGAATAATATTCATTAATTAATAAGGAATTTAAATGAATATTCAAAAGGTAATATTCATTTAATGAATAATATTCTAAATAAATATCAAGTAATATTCATTTTGTAATCCAAGCTTTAAAGGAATATTGGAGATAATATTCGATAAATAAATCAAGCTTCAGATGAATATTAGAATAATATTCATCAAGTAATTAATATCTTAAATGAATATTCAAAAGTAATATTCATTTAATAAAATGATATTCTAAATGGATATTCAAATAATATTCATTTAGTAGTCCAATCTCTAGAAGAATATTCGGAATAATAATCGATAATCTATTCGACTTTGAATGAATATTGAAAAATATTATTCGTCGAATGGTTACGTTCAAATAATTATTTGAAGTAAGGATCGTTAAATAAATAATCTCGAACGAATATTCAAATAATATTCGTCGCCCAAATAATGTAAAATATTTACTTAAATATTTTCCTCCGAGATAATCTCGATATATCAAGAAATATTGACTCCCGGTCTATATTTGACGAATAAGATATATACGCCCTTCTATGAGGGTCTTACAATAACCGGCTTATAATTGATACGTTAGTTATCTAATTTATAAGCCAATAAACAATCAGGGAACAAGCATAACGATATAACTTGAACGTAGGCATGCATGCTATGGCATATGTATAACAGAAAACATATATATATATATATATATATATATATATATATATATATATATATTCAATCACAACAACAGCCTAAAAGAAGGGAATTGAAACTTGCCTGGTAGTCGAGTACGGTAAGGGGTAGTGGTAGCGGGTCCCGGGTCAGCTTGGTGATCTATAAATAGCCAAGGCATTCGGGATTAATCACTTAACATCATAAAAGTTAAGTTATACTTAAATCAAAACACGTTCTCGAGTTATCTCGTTATACCCCTTTTTGTGGATTCCTTTTATCATTGATCCGACCCGACATTCGTTCATTAATACGACATGTCACTGTACTTACACTTGGGACATACTTAAGTCATACAAGTTCTAAAGTCGATCGTTACGAACCAATATTATACTCCAAGTTTTATCGCCCGTTTTCTAAGTGTTTTACCGAAATTATAATAGAGTCGTCTTTTAGGGGTTCGTTCGCGTTTAACCTCGACTCGCATATTTTTAATAAATCGAAAAACGATCCTTTTGACATACGGTTTTCTTTCACACCTTCCTTTTTACCTCTAGTATTTATTTACCAAGATTCTTCATGACTTTACATATTTTACGAGGGTTCAATTTCAGTTACGAACTTTCGTTTACGGATTAGAACTACTTTTAGTAAATCGGTCATAAATCCTAAACCGTATGTCTGTTTGATTCGATTCTTTTTCCAAAATGATCTACGACTCAAGATCTACAAGGGCATGTTAGATACTTGTCCAGTTTCGGCAATTAGACCTACTGTGATGCACGGTTTTCAATGATTAACGAAATTTCGGCATTATAACGGCTATAATACGAACATTCCAAAAATCACAATCAACAACCCAAGCCACACCGGGCATCAATACAACTTATACACATAATAATAATCTCACAAGTCCAGAAGCTACTGATCTTAGCATCAAAATCATCATGCATCTTAAATCATATAACTAATTACATAATCATGCTTATAATTATCACTATAATCATACCAAGCTAAATCCATCAAAAACATTCATAAATCTCAAATCAAATGCTAGGGTTTCAAGAGATCTACCTTCCTTGGAGTATGATATAACCTTAATAAGCTTGGTATGGTCCTTGTCTAGCTTAATCAAACCTTAGATCATCCAAAGAAATCATGAAAAGAAAGTTAGTTTCTAAGATCCACTGTTCATCGTCAATCTTGTAAAAATCATATAAAATCAAAAACTAAGAGTTTGGTTCTAAAATTTTTACCACACCTTCTACTCTTCAAGGGATTTCTTTTGAGCTATAGAACACAAGAATCCAACCATGGGAGCTAGGGTTTTGAGCCCCATCTTTCTACTGATCAGAACCTGGACAGTTTTGGTCCTCCAACTTTAAGCATGGATTTGACTAGGCTATACTGCTTGGATTTCCATGAAATTTGGAACGAATCTTGCCCATGGAGTGGAGAATCTATGATTAAAATTTGGTGATTTTATCATGGATGGAAATGGAGATATGAATTTTTCTTTGATCTTTGTTCCTGCTGGGCAGTTTTGGAGTGTTTGGTGTTTTTACTTTGTTTTCTCTTGTTCTTTCTTGCTTTATGGCCAATAATGCTAACATCTTGTAATATATATCTAATGTATTTGGATGCTTCTTTTCAAGATGTGTTGTCATGCTTTGATTGGTCCTTTTTAAAATATCTTAACCTCACAATTACACTTACGTACTCATCTCTTGCCTTTTAGCACTTAAGTCCCTGGATAAACTGCAACTAGGTGCTTAGATATTTCTATAAAGGTGTGATGTCATCTTCCACTATCTTTTGTGGATGCATCCTATCTTGTTCATTCGTTTCTTTGTTCGGTTATCGCTCAATTTCGCTGATCGTTCGAAGAATAACCAAGTAGTTTCACCTCTAGGGTTTACCGGGAAATTTCTCGATATTCATAATACCTTCCCCAATCCTTAATATAATCCTCGTGATGATCATGTAGGATATTTAATCTCGATACAAACTTAATCCGTAATCTAGGATTCATTTGCTTTATTGATTAATCTCGTTATAACGTTTTAGCGATTTCTAGAACGATTGTTTCACTGCCTCAGTGGTTTCCTGCCTTCATTCTTAAATCAAATATAATAACATCCCAAAATATCAAATCCTCAAAGTTAATATCTCAATTCTTGGATTATAATAATATATAATCCACTGTCCGGTCAAATAATATACCGAAAAAGAATTTGGAATTTCTGAATTCCGATCGTCTCTGCATTCACTTATTTCCTCCGCGTATTACTAATATGACTTCGAAACATCCATATCACGTCCCGTACATAGGGTGGCGTGAAAAGTTTTCCAACTTACAAAATCACTATTCATCCACCAAATTACTATGCACGTACAGGAAACACTATGCACGTACGGGAAACACTATGCACGTACGGGAATCACTATGCACGTATGGGAAACACTATGCACGTACTCATTTCCCTTCAAGGATTCATTAGCTCCTTCCTGGATGGTAGATTATTCTTATCTAGGTCCTCAACCATCGAATTACTCTATTCTGACAATATACCAATGCATCACGATCATTGTTCAAAGCAATATCCATTCATTACAATCATTGTTCTTTGAAACCACCATTCATTAGTGCTCTTTAACCACAATAAGAAAAGTTTTAATTCTACCCAAAATTCGGGTTATTACATGCATGATGCTATGTTGGCAAACATCGACATATCCATGGAGTCTATGATCAGCAACATGAGATGACTATCTAAGGCAACCTTTTCCTTCTCTGAGTCCGTCCATTTGGATGGCTCTTTTGCAACATATGATCTAGGAATGACTATTGTGCCTACTGTAGATTCAGAAATTTCTAGTTGTGGTACAAATGGACCATTCTTGAGGATGTCAGGGTAGAGAGGATTGGCAGCTTTGATGAACAACAGCATTTTTATTTTCCAGAGGTTGTAATTCTCTTTGTCGAACTTAGGGACCTTCACCGTACCTGTAGTCTTTGGTGTATTCGAACTCATGATCGTTTTCTGTTTAGATTACACAGCCTGCTTTGATACCACTTGTTGAGTATTGAATACAGTAAAAGAATACAGGGGGGGTTGAATGGATTCTTGAACTTTTCTTTGTTCTTGAATCTTTGCAACAAGATATGTGTTGAGTATGTGAGATATGTAAGTGCAGATAACAAAGACAAACACAACACAATATCACTTTAATCTAATATTTTATTAGATAAAGATTTTGCTACAATATGTGAATACAAATGATAGTATTCTCGGCTTCGTTTTTCTCAGAGAGATATTTCTTCTGTTCTTATCTCTAAAAACTTATCTGCTAAGGAAGTGAGGCTGTATCCTTATAGACATGGATACACATACTTACTACAAATAAGGTAGGTAAAACAAACTACTTTCCAGTATGTCTATCTCATTTGAGTAAGAGTCCAAACGGCTACAGATTTGACTTTACAAAGCCTGTTCAGATCCACTTCTTTAGCTCCTTGTCCCTTTGTCTTATCTCTCCAAGATTCTTTGTAGGCTTTCCAATGTGCTTTATAGTACATAGTCAAATAAAGCGTCTTGGCTTGTTGCAGGTTTCTGACTTGTACAATTCTTCAGTATTTTGTCTCCAAGAATGTATTCGAGAAGTGGCTAAGTGATTGATTCGAGAACTCGAATTGACTTAATCGATAACTCTGAGTTCTCGAATAGCGTTATATTGACATATCGAATCACTTCTCGAATAGCTCTTTTCTCTGGGACTCCTTGAGATATCGAATAGAGCATTTTGACATATCGAATCCCTGAGATGTCGAATAGCTTCTTTAGTCCTTGAGATATCGAATAGAGCATTGACTTGTTGACTCTTAGAGAACTCGAATGATGCTTTGACTTGTTGACTCCATGAGTTCTCGAATAGAGTAATAGACATATCGAATATCTGAGATATCGGATGAGATATCGAACAGTGTATTCAGAGATATCGAATAGTGTCTTCTGAGATATCGAATCTCTGACTTCTCGAATGCTAGACTTCTCGAATAGACAAATGTTCTTCTCGAATTGGTACTTAGGCAAATTCTTCATTTCTTCAAATCCCAACTGTGATTATTTGGCAGTCTTTATCTCCTTGCTTGAGGCATGAACCTTGGAACTTCTTTCAAGCATTATTCTTGACTTTATAAGTAGAGTTACACAACTAGGATTTGATGCCTATTACAAGTACAGTACAAATAGAAACTCTACAACTAGAGGTTCCCTCAGTTAAGAGGTCATGTAGGTAATGCATAGCATTACACATACTTAGGCTTGTTATTAGAAGTATTCAGGCATGCCTCTGTGACTAACATACTCTATATTAAATAAATAAATAAACTAAATAAAATTAGGAAAAATTCCAATTTTGGAACAAAAATTCATACACACTAAAGTAGTCATACACTAAAGTAGTCATACTCACTATTTGTGTGATGAATGTTATCCTACTTTCATTAATTTTCCATTTTTTTTATTTTACCCCATTTTTAAAAAGTTTGGAAAATAAATTAAAAAATTAAATAAATATAGGAAAAATGCCAATTTTGGAACATAAATTTAATAAATACCAAAGGGGTCATAATCATTATTTTGGTGATGAAGTTTACCCTAGTTTCACTAATTTTCCATTTTTTTTTATTTTTCCCCATTTTTAACTAGTTTGTAAAATAAATTAAAAAATTAAAAAAAAACTAGGAAAAATGCCAATTTTGGAACATAAATTCATAAACACCAAAATTATCATACTCACAATTTGTGTGATGAAGTTTACCCTATTTTCACTAATTTTCCATTTTTTTTTATTTTTTCCCCATTTTTAACTAGTTTGTAAAATAAATTAAAAAATTAAGTAAAAATAGGAAAATACCAATTTTGGAACATAAATTCATACACACCAAAATAGTCATACCCACTATTTGTGTGATGAATATTTTACCCTTGTTTCACTAATTTTCCATTTTATTTATTTTCCCCCATTTTTAACTAGTTAGTAAAATAAATAAAAGATTAAAAAATAGAAAAGTGCAAAATTTTAAACATAAATTCATACAAACCAAATTAGGCATACTCACTATTTTTGTGATGAGGTTTACCTTATTTCCACTAATTTTATATTTATTTGATTTTCCATCCATTTTTAAGTAGTTTGTAAAATAAATTAAAAAAAGTAAATAAAAATAGATAAAATGACAAATTAATTTATTATTTTTTAAAATCTTGGGAATGTCACTAAATTAGATATATATTGACATACATGTGGTTGGACCGTTGATAAGTATTTTTAAAAAATAGAAACAACATTCTGGGACAAAGCACTAGTTAGCAGTACGGGTCAAATCGATAGTTGACTACCACTTTACCATCCAAATTAATTTATTATTTTTTTAAAGTCCTGGGAATATCACTAAATTAGATATACATTGACATACATGCGGTTGGACCGTCGATAAGTATTTTTTTAAAAAATAGAAACAACAATCCGGGACAAAGCACTAGTTAGCAGTACGAGTCAAATCGATAGTTGATTGCCACTTTTACCATCCAAATTAATTTATTATTTTTCAAAATCTTGGGAATATCACTAAATTAGATATACATTGACATACGTGTGGTTGGATCATCGATAAGTATTTTTTTAAAAATAGAAACAACAATCCAGGACAAAGCACTAGTTAGTGTACGTGTCAAATCGACAATTGACTACCACTTTTACCATCCAAATTAATTTATTATTTTTTATAATCTTGGGAATATCAATAAATTAGATATACATTGACATACGTGTGGTTGGATCATCGATAAGTATTTTTTTAAAAATAGAAACAACAATCCGGGACAAAGCACTAGTTAGTAGTACGTGTCAAATCGATAATTGACTACCACTTTTACCATCCAAATTAATTTATTATTTTTTATAATCTTGGGAATATCACTAAATTAGATATACATTGACATACGTGTGGTTGGATCGTCGATAAGTATTTTTTAAAAAATAGAAACAACAATCCGGGATAAAGTACTAGTTAGCAGGGTCAAATCGATAGTTGACTACCACTTTTACCATCCAAATTAATTTATTATTTTTTATAATATTGGGAATATAATTAAATTAGATATATATTGACATACGTGCGGTTGGACCGTCGATAAGTATTTTTTAAAAAATAGAAACAACAATCCGGGACAAATTACTTGTTAGTAATACATGTCAAATCGATAGAAGTGCGCCCTTCTACTCTATATTAAATAAATAAATAACTAAATAAAATTATGTAAAATGTCAATTTTGGAGCATAAATTCATACACACCAAAGTAGTCATACTCACTATTTGTGTGATGAATGTTACCCTACTTTCATTAATTTTCCATTTTTTTGTCCCATTTTTAACAAGTTTGGAAAATAAATTAAAAAATTAAATAAATATAGGAAAAATGCCAATTTTGGAACATAAATTTCATAAATACCAAAGGAGTCATACTCATTATTTGTTTGTGATCAATTTTACCCTACTTTCACAACTTTTCCATTTTTTTGATTTTTCCGCATTTTTAACTATTTTGTAAAATAAATTAAAAAATTAAAAAAAAACTAGGAAAAATGCCAATTTTGGAACATAAATTCACAAACACCAAAATAGTCATACCAACTATTTGTGTGATGAATTTTACCCTAGTTTCACTAATTTTCCATTTTTTTTTGATTTTTTCCCCATTTTTAACTAGTTTGTAAAATAGATTAAAAATTTAAGTAAAAATAGGAAAATGCCAATTTTGGAACATAAATTCATACACACCAAAATAGTCATACTCACTATTTGTGTGATGAATTTTACCTTAGTTTCGCTAATTTTCCATTTTTTTTATTTTTCCCATTTTTAACTAGTTTGTAAAATAAATAAAAAATTAAAAAAATAGGAAAATGCAAATTTTTAAACATAAATTCATACAACCAAATTAGGCATACTCAATATTTTTGTGATGAAGTTTACCTTATTTCCACTAATTTTATATTTATTTGACTTTCCATCCATTTTTAAGTAGTTTGTAAAATAAATTAAAAAAGTAAATAAAAATAGATAAAATGTCAAATTAATTTATTATTTTTTAAAATCTTGGGAATATCACTAAATTAGATATATATTGACATACATGTGGTTGGATCATCGATAAGTATTTTTAAAAAATAGAAACAACATTCTGGGACAAAGCACTAGTTAACAGTACGAGTCAAATCGATAGTTGATTACACTTTACCATCCAAATTAATTTATTATTTTTTAAAATCTTGGGAATATCACTAAATTAGATATATTTTGACATACGTGTGGTTGGATCGTCGATAAGTATTTTTTAAAAAATAGAAACAACAATCCGGGACAAAGCACTAGTTAGTAGTACGGGTTAAATCGATAGTTGACTACCACTTTTACCATCCAAATTAATTTATTATTTTTTAAAATCTTGGGAATATCACTAAATTAGATATACATTGACATACGTGTGGTTGGATTGTCGATAAGTATTTTTTAAAAAATAGAAACAACAATCCGGGACAAAGCACTAGTTAGTAATTCGGGTCAAATCGATAGTTGACTATCACTTTTACCATCCAAATTAATTTATTATTTTTTAAAATCTTGGGAATATCACTAAATTAGATATACATTGACATACGTGTGGTTGGATCGTCGATAAGTATTTTTAAAAAAATATAAACAACAATCCGGGATAAAGCACTAGTTAGCAGTACGGGTCAAATCGATAGTTGACTACCACTTTAACCATCCAAATTAATTTATTATTTTTTATAATATTGGGAATATCATTAAATTAGATATATATTGACGTACATGCGGTTGGACCGTCGATAAGTATTTTTTAAAAAATAGAAACAACAATCCGGGACAAAGTACTAGTTAGTAGTACAGGTCAAATCGATAGAAGTGCGCCCTTCTACTCTATATTAAATAAATAAATAAATAAAATAAAATTAGGAAAAATGCCAATTTTGGAACATAAATTCATACACACCAAAGTAGTCATACTCACTATTTGTGTGATGAATGTTACCCTACTTTCATTAATTTTCCATTTTGTTTTTATTTTTCCCTCATTTTTAACTAGTTTGGAAAATAAATTAAAAAATTAAATAAATATAGGAAAAATGCCAATTTTTGAACATAAATTTCATAAATACCAAAGGAGTCATACTCATTATTTGTGTGATCAATTTTACCCTACTTTCACTAATTTTCCATTTTTTTGGTTTTTTCCCCATTTTTAACTAGTTTGTAAAATAAATTAAAAAATTAAAAAAAACTAGGAAAAATGCCAATTTTGGAACATAAATTCATAAACACCAAAATAGTCATACTCACTATTTGTGTCATGAATGTTACCCTATTTTCACTAATTTTCCATTTTTTTTAATTTTTTCTCCATTTTTAATTTGTTTATAAAATAAATTAAAATTTTAAGTAAAAATTGGAAAATGCCAATTTTGGAACATAAATTCATTCATACCAAAATTGTCATACTCATTATTTGTGTGATGAATTTTACCCTAGTTTCACTAATTTTCCCTTTTTTTATTTTTCCGCATTTTTAACTAGTTTGTAAAATAAAAATATAAAATTAAAAAAATTGGTGTTGTGGAACGAAAAGTAGGGTGTATTTATTGCGTATTGAATTCTAGGGTTAAGGAGAGCTTCGAGCTTCAATGGCTGATCAAGTGTTTCGTGACTTAATTCGGATCCTCACAAGATGCCTACGTATCTTGCAATTTATCAAGAATCAAGCCAGAAAAACGTAGTTCTAGGTTGAAGGATCAGGTCCTTTATATAGGCATTGGATGCCTTGGAGTTAGAGTAGAATTAGGTGTCTTGATGGGCAAGCCACAGCTTAGGCCCAATTCTAGAGCCTTCTAACAGATAAGAAGATAAGAATTGGAATTATATGCCTTGAAGATCACTCCTAATAGGATTAGGTTTCCTTGTTGACTCAAATATGGGGTCTTTTATTTGCTGAATAATTAATTACGAAATTAATAATTAATTAGGGTTTTGGGCCCCATTTAATGGGCTTCTACCCTTGGACCATTCTAGGTTCATTTAATGCAACATTAAATGTATTTTTAGGGTTTATTTTCAGCTCATATCATTTGCTCCCCAACTTCAAGGAAAACTGATTAGGTTTTCCTTGGAGTTATTACGGCCTTGTTCGAGACTTAGGTCAGGGTTTATCTTTGATATCGTTTTGATGTAAAGCGTGGAGCGACCGACGCGTATACAACGACATTTGATTATGCCAACGATATTGAACGGTGCTAGACGGCACTAAACGGCGATAAACAACCTTAAATGACGTTTAAACAATGTTAAACGACATTAAACGGCGTTAAACTGCGCTAAACGGTACTAAACGTCACTAAACAGCGCTAAACGGCACTAAACGGCACTAAACTGCGCTAAACAGCCTTAAACAACGTTTAAACGATGTTAAACGACGCTAAACGGCGTTAAACGGCGCTAAACGGCACTAAATTGAAAATATTGAATTGCGCTTCGAGCATAAAATTATTTTTCCATATTTATGGAATTTCCAATTTTTCTCAACTTCAGGAATAATAAGTATTATTCTCAATTTCCTTACTTTTGATTAATAATAATTGAAAAGAATAACCATTTTTTTTTTTATGTGTTGCCACCAGGCTTTAGCTGTATATTCAACCTATTCGTGGTTCAAACACGAGCAGGAGACACTCAGTACATTTCTCGTTGCCACCAGGCTTTAACTGTATATTCAACCTACTCGTGGTTCAAACACGAGCAGGAGACATCCAGTATTTTTCTAGCTGAATTTTAAGACTCCATTTATAGATGCATGCATGGCTGTGCAAACTGGCTACTCGTTGTACAACCACGAGCAGGAGACAATTTACAATCCACGAGCAGGAATATCACCTGCTACTCGTAGTAGCGTATATAATTTCTTTTAAATCCCCAGTTGGTCGCAGCCTTCTTTGTCACAGTTGTTTGCAGAGATGGAAATACAACTTGCTCGTGGTTTAACAACGAGCAAAATACATACTTTTTGCCACGAGCAAGTATACTATATTTACACCTAGGGTTCTTCAAAAACCTGGGCCTGGGCTTGGCCTTTAATAATTATTATACAGAGTTTTGTCATACTCTTAAATATAATTATTTTTTTAGCAAAAATAAAATCTTTCCTCAATCTAAAAATACAAGCTACTCGTTGTACAACCACGAGCAGGAGACATGCAAAAACCAACGAGCACCATTGATGCCTTCCAGTATTGGATTTTCTCATTATTTGCATTGTACTCGTGGGTTAACCACGAGCAACCCGGCTCTACTTGTAACTTCCACTATGTCTTTTTATTGTACTTTTACGTATCCTTCTGGAAGATAATTAAATAATTAATTTCTTATTTTTTACGAGGAATTTCTCCTCAGAACAAATGGGTTTCAGACCTTTTCTTGGAATTTTCTTTGGGCCAGGCCTTTATACTATATAGGTTTAGTTCTTTTTAAGCCCACGAACCTTTTTTTACTCTGACTTTCAATATATTTGCTTAGAATCTTAAATTTCTAACGGTAATATGTCCGTTAGAAGCTTCCAGAATAAGTTTCTGACTTGGGCTGGCCCATAGACCTGAAATTTTATGGGCTTTTCACCTTTTACCGCGTACAGGCAGTTACCAGGTAATATCAACCGGCTGTTTTGCAGCTATATAATAGTGAGATGAGGCACTTGTTTTCTCACTTTTCTTCTCTCAAAAATTTTCTCTCTAAAATTTCTTTCATCCAAGTGAAGTTTCAAAAGGTTCTTCCTTAGGGTTTCAAGAGCATTGTTCTAGGGTTCCACCCAAGGCGGTCACTATCCATCGTGCTTTACCAGTTTCCGGTTGAAGATTTAAAGAATCTTCATCTTTTCCGTTTGCTCCTAATCAATTTCTGGGTCTCAAAGCTTCATCTTACCATTATCAATGGCAGATTCCGGCAATTCCCAGCAATCCGAGCAATCTCAACTCACCCCAACGGTGGCTTCAACTAAGCCTCCAAGAGCTGCAAGAGGTAAAACCAAAATCTCTCTTGTTCATAGCAATGTCGTTACACTTAGGGACTTGTTAGAGGAATTTTCTACTGCTTTCCCCAATATTGCTCATCTTGATGCATACGATATCCCTAGCAAATATGATCAATCAAAAGTAGATTTAATATCCACTCTTTTTGGTATTGTAAGCCCTTATAGGGCCGTAGCTGCTAGTCCATTTGATAGAGCCTGCAACCCTAAAGAGGGTGCCATTTGTATTTTTAAGGAGACATTTTATGCTGGGTTTAGGTTGCCTCCTCCACCCTTTATCTTTCGCCTCTTGGCTGAGGTAAGAGTTTGTCCAACTCAATTATATCCTAATGCTTGGAGATTCATATATTGCTATATGGTTCAATGTCGTAAACACAATCTTGAGCCTAGTGTCTCCGTATTTAGATATCTCTTTAAATTCACGAATTCCCCAAACAACACGGGTTGGGTTCAAATCTCTCATAGGAGCCTTTCTCGCACTTGTTTCATCCCTGGTACTTCCCCAGATTCTCTTCCTAATTGGAAAAAAGAATTCTTTTACCTTTTCATGGATGGGGCAAATTGGGGAGACTTTTTTAGGCTTAACTTTTCTAAAGCCGTAGATGGGTCCATGCGAGACATTAAATTGGGTGTAGACGAGCGAGCTGCTATTGAGATCCTTACAACTGATGGCACAAATCATTGTGCTCAATTAATCTCTGAGGGGTCCCTCCAAGCAGCAAAGCTAAGTGATTTGGGAGAACAGGGTAGACATGCCTTCCTTTAACTTAATTTTATGCCTCTTTATTTTTGTTTGTGGTCTTATGTATTTTCATGTTTATAACAGCCTTGACTGCGCTTAATGCTGTTTTCCAAAAGAGGGAGAGGATGGCAGAACAAAGGTCAGGAGTGAACACACAACGATCCAAGAAGGTCAAAACTGGCCTTACTACTGAGGCTGAGGGATCTGAGGTAGTTCCTGCCTTTCTCACTCACTCTGAGAGGATTGATGTTTCTGAGGATCCCTCCTCTTTCGAAGTTGGTTGGGGACTTCGGAAGAAGGACACAGTTGTTGGTGATACTCATCGTGCGGCTGAATGGTCTCGGAGTATAGTTACCCCTCGTGACCGGGTTAATGTGGTGGAGTCTTCTGATGACCTCCAGGTTGAGAACCTTGGGGCTCATGGCATTGCGACGGTATTATTCTCCCTTTCCCTTCTCGTTGCCTTAATTTCTTTATTCTAATTATTTCTTACCACTTTGTTTTATGTTATTTTTTAGATTAACGCTTACTTCCAGGCTGGGCTTCATAACCTAAAAAAAGTTCGCCAGGAGCTTACTATTGCAGAGAGGGATCGTGACAGAAATCAAGCTGATGCAGATACTAACTTTGCGAGGTTTCGAGCTGTGGAAATGGAACTTGCTACGGAGAAGGAAAAGTCTAGAAGATTGGAGCTAGAGCTTGCCAAGGGTAAGGAGCAAATTTTGAAGGAGTATCGTTCCTCTAGGGAGTTTGAAGAGCTCCTTAACGCTGAGTACGATGCTAACTTTCCAGCGACTTTTAACATGTGTTGGGAGAAAATCATTGAAGAGCTAGGACAAAAGATTTCTGGGGTCACCTTAGAAAAGTTCCCCGCACCTTCCATTCCTGGTGCCTCCAGTTCTACCCAGGAGACTGTTTGTGAGACAGCTGCTCAGTTCTCTACTCAGCCAGCCAGCGATTCCCAGCCCTTGCCATCCCATGAAGGAGTTTCATCTCCTATGGTTGAAGACTTGGAAACTTCCCCTGTGGCGGATGACCTTGCTTTCACCCATTCCACTGATGTGGGTGACTCTCTTAAGGATCTCGACATCTAGATAGCCTTGCACGGCTTACTTTTGTACTTATTTATTTGAGACTTTTACCCTTCGGGGATTTTATCTTATCTTCAGCTTAACTCTAACTTATGCCTTGCATGGCTTATTTATGTATTGAACTAACCCTTCGGGGGTTTTATTTATGGTTTGTTTATCATGCTTTTTAGAGTTTTCTTAGTACTTGGCCTTATGGCTCACACATGCTCATGCTTTGGTACAACATTTGCTTTACGTGTCTATAATAACAAAACAAAAAGAATAACTCAATTAAAAACAAGAAACAAACTTCATTAATAGGTTTGACAAAAAATGTCAATAAATAGGGGTCAACCCTTACATAGATACTCTACTTCCTATTCGGAGTTTTTAAACTCTGATATGGTTTCATCGACCTTATTTCTAGTTACCTATGAGCTATGTCCTACTTAGGATAATTAAACATAATAGACCTTGAGATTCGATGCATGCCAAGTGCGAGGCACCTCGTTTCCTTCCAAAGTCTCCAACTTGTATGATCCTCGTCCCAGCGTACTTTTGACCCGATATGGGCCTTCCCAATTCGGTGCCAACTTCCCCCTTTGTCCCACTCCGGATGCTTCAATCTTTCTGAGTACTAAGTCTCCCTGACGGAAAAACCTTTCCTTTACCCTTAGATTGTAATAGAAGGAAGCTTTCTTCTGATGTTCAGTATTCCTAGCATGGGCTTCATCTCTTACTTCATCGATCAAATCGAGGGCTAGTCTCATCCCCTCCTCGTTTGTGTCTGGTTCGAAGGCTTCCACTCGTGGAGATGCATGCATAATTTCCACGGGTACCACAGCTTCGGCCCCGTAAGCTAACATGAATGGAGTAGCTCCAGTAGTCACCTTGCATGTGGTTCGGTATGCCCAGAGTATGGGTAGTAACTCATCCACCCAAGTATTTCTGGAGCGTTCCACTCTTTTCTTCAGTCCATCAAGGATGATTCGGTTGGCAACCTCAGCTTGACCATTAGCTTGAGGGTGGGCAACTGAGGTGAATCGAAGCTCAATCCCATTCTCTTCACAATAGTCCTTGAATTCTTTGTTGTTAAATTGTAATCCATTGTCCGTAACGAGGACTCGTGGTATTCCGTATCTGCACATGACATTCTCCCAGAAGAATTGCATGATTTGCTTGGTTGTGATTTTAGCCAAAGGTTTGGCCTCAATCCACTTTGTGAAGTAGTCAATAGCTACAACTAGAAACTTCCTTTGAGCAGTGGCCACAGGAAAGGGCCCAAGAATGTCCATCCCCCACATAGCAAACGGGATGGGGGAGCTAACGGATGTCAACATCTCTGGTGGTTGTCTAACCACTGGTGCATGTTTCTGGCACCGATCACACTTTTTCACGTACTCTTTGGCATCAGCCATCATCTCAGGCCAATAGAATCCAAGCCTGACTAACTTGTGAGCTAGGGACCTGCCTCCCAAGTGTTGTCCGCAAATTCCCTCATGGACCTCCTCAATAGCTGATTTGGCCTCTTCGGGCCTCAAACACTTTAGATACGGAATCACAAAAGATTTCTTGTAGAGTATCCCTTCAATCAGAGCATACCTCAACGCTCTCACAGATAATTTTCGTGCTTCCGTGGCATTAGTCGGGAGCCAACCAGTCTCGAGGTGTGCTTTTATGGGATCTATCCAACATTCCCTCACCCCAATAGGTGCGACTAACTTTGACTCGATGGTAGGGGTTCTCAGAACTTGGAAGTATACACTTCCAGAGTAATTTTCTATCTCAGAGGAGGCGAACTGGGATAAGGCATCAGCCTTGGTGTTTTCCTCCCTTGGAATGTGCTCAATGTAGCACTCATCAAATTGAGTCATTATTGCCTTCACAAGCCTTAAGTATTTAGCCATGGTTTCATCCCTTGCCTCAAACTCTCCATTGACTTGGGCCACTACTAGCCTTGAATCTCCACAGACTTTAAGGTTTTTGACTCTTAGGGCTCCTGCCAAGCCAAGTCCAGCTATCAGAGCTTCATATTCTGCTTCATTATTGGTTGTTGGAAAGTCTAACTTCAAGGTGTATTCAATCGTGAATCCATCGGGACTTTGTAAGACAAGACCTGCGCCACTCGTTTTTGTTTTTGATGCCCCATCAAAATAGAGCACCCAGAATTCCTTCTCCTCTATTATGGGTTCCTTTTCTTCCTTATTGCCTTCCTGAGGTATCTCCTGCCCCCCGACTTCTTGGTTGTCAATGGTGCATTCAACCACGAAGTCAGCAAGTGCCTGAGCTTTGATGGCCATCCTTGGCTTATACTGAATATCGAATTCTCCCAACTCAATTGCGCACTTGATGAGCCTACCACTGGCTTTAGGGCTGTGCAAAATATTCCTCAATGGTTGCCCCGTAAGGACCTCAATCTTATGTGCTTGAAAATAGGGTCGTAGTTTCCTAGAGGCGGTTACCAATGCTAAGGCAAACTTCTCAATGGTGGAGTAGTTCAACTCTGCTCCGTGTAAAACTTTGCTCACATAGTATACGGGTTTCTGAACCTTGTTTTCCTCCTTTACCAACACCGCACTCACAGCTTGACATGAAATTGCAAAGTAAATATAGAGGATTTCTCCCGTACTTGGCTTGGCCAACAGCGGGGCCTCAGACATATACTTCTTCAACTGCTCAAAGGCCTCTTGGCTTTCTTCAGTCCACTCAAAGTTTTTTACCTTCTTCAAGGTTTTAAAGAACGGCAAACACTTGTCCCCGGATTTGGAGATGAATCTCCCTAACGCGGCAATCCTCCCGGTTAACTTCTGTACATCCCTTATAGAACGTGGTGGTTCCATGTCCAAAATAGCCTTGATTTTGTCGGGGTTGGCCTCAATTCCCCGTTTTGAGACCATGAGACCCAAAAATTTCCCAGACCCAACACCAAAAGCACACTTGGCCGGATTCAACATCATCTTATGGTGCCTCAGCACTTCGAAAGCCTCGCCTAGGTGTTCGATGTGATCTGCCCTGTATAGGCTTTTCACCAGCATATCATCCACATAGACTTCCATAGTCTTTCCAATGAGATGAGCGAAAATCTTGTTTACCAACCTCTGGTATGTAGCTCCTGCATTTTTCAGCCCAAAAGCCATGACTAGGTAACAATACACACCGAAGTCAGTGATGAACGATACCTTAGGAATATCATCCTTATGCATCTTGATCTGGTTATATCCACTAAAGCCATCCATGAAGCTTAACATCTCGTGCCCAGCCGTGGCATCTATCAACGTATCGATCCTTGGCAAGGGAAAACAGTCCTTTGGGCATGCGTCGTTTAGATCAGTGAAGTCTATACACATCCTCCACTTTCCATTAGCCTTCTTGACCATCATAGGATTGGCCAACCATTCCGGGAACTGGATTTCCTCAATGAACCCTGCCTCTAGGAGTTTGTCAACTTCCTGTTTTATGGCTTCTTGCCTCTCAGGTGCGAAATTTCTCTTCTTTTGTTTTACCGTCTTCCGATTTGGATCCACATTCAGGCTGTGTGTTATCAATTGGGGATCTATCCCTGGCATGTCAGCCGCTGTCCACGCAAAGACGTCACTATTGTCTTGCAGAAAGGAGATCAATTTGCTCTTCAAGGGGTCTTTCAAAGATGCCCCGATGTAAGTAACCTTCTCAGAATCTCCCAACTCCAAAGGTATGGGAAGCAAGTCCTCTACTGGTTTTCCTCTCCGCTCTTCATTCTCCCGAACATCCATATCCTCGATTGGGAGGACCTGCCCCCCGGTTCCATCCGGCCTTAGTGCGGCCACATAACAACTTCTTGCCATCCTTTGATCACCTTTCTCTTCTCCTACTCCGTTTCTGGTTGGGAACTTAACCTTTAAATGATAGGTAGAGGCAACCGCTTTGAAAGCATGTAGTCCCGTCCTACCTAAGATAGCATTATATGTGGATGTAGCTTTGATAACCAGGAAATTTAACATCTGAGTTGCTTCCCGTGGCTCCTGCCCTATAGTCATGGGTAGCTGAATTGTTCCCTCAACTTTTGACTCCACCCCGTTGAACCCATATATGGGCATGTTTGACGGTGTCAACTGAGACTCAGTGTACCCCATTTTTAAAAAGGCATCGTGAAACAAAATGTCCACCGATGCTCCATTGTCAATCAAGACTCTCTTAACTTGGGAGTTGCCTATCACAGGTGAGATAACCAGGGGGTCATCATGGGGAAACTTCACCCCTTCAAGGTCCGAATCATCGAATCCAATTGAGACCTCCGTCTTTGCACGTTTTGGTGCTTCACCCCTTCTCGTGCATACGCCTTTCTGGAATTTCTACTTGTTCCAGCCGCTGTCGGGCCACCGAAGATCATGTTGATGACCGGTCCCCGGGGCTGCTGATTGCGGTTACGATCCTCATCTTTTCTATCATAATCTCACCTTGGATTTCCTCGATCCCCATCTCTACAGAATTTATTCAATTTCCCCTTGCGGATCAAAAACTCAATTTCATCTTTCAATTGTCTACAATCGTCGGTATCATGTCCCACATCTTTATGGAACCGGCAATACTGATTCTTATTTCTTTTCTCAGGATCAGTCCTTAGTGGCTTCGGCCATCTCACATCCCTATCTTTTTCTATCTCCATCAGGATTTGACTTCTTGGAGTGTTCAGTCTGGCGTAATCCGTAAACCTTTGCCCGGGACTCCCCTTTTTAGGGGCTGAATCAGAATCCCTGCCCGTGCGCGGGTACTTATCTTTAGCATCATATTCCTGTTCCGACTTCCGTTTCTTAGAGTTGTCACCGTTTCCGGTGTTCCTCATCCCTGGATCTTTCTTCAGACTATCCTCCGCCTTGATGTACTTGCTCGCCCTTTGCTGGAGCTCAACCATATTTTCAGGGGGATGTTTAGCCAATGACATTTTGAAATAAACATTCGAAGTTCCATTCTGCAATGCCACCATGGCTACCTTGTTTTCCAGGTTTGTAATGTTGAGTGTTTCCTTTGTGAATCGCTTGAGATAGTCTCTGAGGTTTTCATTCTTTCCTTGTATCACAGTCATGAGAGATGCGGAATCTTTCTCATGAATTCTTCCTCCTATGAACTGGCTGACAAAAGCATTACTTAGTTCTTTGAAGGAGGCAATGGAGTTCGGTGGTAGGCGGCTGTACCAACGTTGTGCCATGCCAGCTAATGTTTGGGGAAACGCCCTACACTTCAAGGCATCACTGGCGGGTTGCAACAGCAATGCGTTAGAGAACGTCCTTACATGATTAGCGGGATCTCCCGTTCCATCGTAAACCTTTATGGTAGGCATCTTGAACTTCCGTGATATATGCGCATTCATTACCTCTTCAGTGAATGGAGGGGTTGGATCATCAGGATCTCCCAGTTGCATCAAGTCTTCAGGATTGCCTCTGGGAGTTTCGACCCTCGTGGTTCTACCTCTAGGGACTTCGACCCTTCTCTCTCTCCTTGGGGTGCTTTCCAAATCAACAAAAGGAATGTCTTCGCTCGTCACTGGTGGGGGTCGATTTTGATTCTGTCTTCGCTGTTCCCTTTCTATGTCCTCCTTTAATTTTTGGATCTTGGCCTCGTGAGCCTTGATTTTTTCAGCAGCCGTTAAGGGAGGTCGGTCATGGGTTCTTCGGCGTCCAACGGGTTCCTTACTTGGACGACGTCTTCTTGGGGCTTCGTCCCTATCTTCTTCCGAGGATGAATCATCAGAGTACGGGCCTGAGTAGTCGTAGTATTGCTGGCCTTGATTGGGTCCTAAACCCCTGATGTAAGGTGGATTGTAGGGCTCGTGTATCTGGAGGGCGTGACCACTCGGTCCGGCCTGATACGGGGGATAATTAGGCAACCCATATAGCGGGTTCGTGCTTGCGGGGATCACTGTAGTAGAGATCTGAGCGGTGGGTGGAGCGGACTGCCCTCCGAGAGGGGCGACCACCATCTGAAGGGGATTCGTCCCTTGGGTGGTGGGACTCGTGCTCAGGGGTAACGAGTCATGAGGTTGTGCTTCAGTTCCTTGTGGCCGAGTGACTAGCGGTTGAGAATTCGTCCCTGGGGGCACTTGTTCTCCAGTCGGGGGTGTGGTGGTGTTAGTGATGGTTTCAGAAAGTGTTGGTGTTCTCCGGGTGGTAACCATGGTTGATATCCGAAGTTTTCCACAGGCGGCGCCAAATGTTGTGGAACGAAAAGTAGGGTGTATTTATTGCGTATTGAATTCTAGGGTTAAGGAGAGCTTCTAGCTTCAATGGCTGATCAAGTGTTTCGTGACTTAATTCGGATCCTCACAAGATGCCTACGTATCTTGCAATTTATCAAGAATCAAGCCAGAAAAACGTAGTTCTAGGTTGAAGGATCAGGTCCTTTATATAGGCATTGGATGCCTTGGAGTTAGAGTAGAATTAGGTGTCTTGATGGGCAAGCCACAGCTTAGGCCCAATTCTAGAGCCTTCTAACAGATAAGAAGATAAGAATTGGAATTATATGCCTTGAAGATCACTCCTAATATGATTAGGTTTCCTTGTTGACTCAAATATGGGGTCTTTTATTTGCTGAATAATTAATTACGAAATTAATAATTAATTAGGGTTTTGGGCCCCATTTAATGGGCTACTACCCTTGGACCATTCTAGGTTCATTTAATGCAACATTAAATGTATTTTTAAGGTTTATTTTCAGCTCATATCAATTGGAAAATGAAAATTTTTAAACATAAATTCATACAAACCAAATTATGCATACTAACTATTTGTGTGACGAATTTTACCCTGCTTTCAATAATTTTCATTTTTTTTCATTTTCCCCCATTTTTAACTAGTTTGTAAAATAAATTAAAAAATTAAATAAAAATACGAAAAATGCTAATTTTGGAACATAAATTTCATAAATACTAAAGGAGTCATACTCACTGTTTGTGTGATCAATTTTACACTACTTTTACTAATTTTCCATTTTTTTGATTTTTTCCTCATTTTTAATTAGTTTGTAAAATAAATAAAAATTAAAAAAAACTAGGAAAAATGCCAATTTTGGAACATAAATTCATAAACACTAAAATAGTCATACTCACTAGTTTTTTGATGAATTTTACCCTAGTTTCACTAATTTTCCATTTTTTTTGATTTTTTCCCCATTTTTAACTAGTTTGTAAAATAAATTAAAAAATTAAGTAATATAGGAAAATGCCAATTTTGGAACATAAATTCACACACACCAAAATAGTCATACTCACTATTTGTGTGATGAATTTTACCCTAGTTTCACTAATTTTCCATTTTTTTCCCCATTTTTAACTAATTGTAAAATAAATAAAAAATTTAAAAAAATAGGAAAATGCAAATTTTTAAACATAAATTCATACAAACCAAATTAGGCATACTCACTATTTGTGTGGCAAATTTTATCCTGCTTTCACTAATTTTCATTTTTTTTCATTTTTCCCCATTTTTAACTAGTTTGTAAAATAAATTAAAAAATTAAATAAAAATAGGAAAATATCAATTTTTAAACATAAATTCATACACACCAAAGTAGTCATACTCACTATTTGTGTGATAAATGTCACACTGCTTTCACTAATTTTCCACTTTTTTTGATTTTTTCCCTGGGTTAAGTATCAAAGTGGTCATTGAAGTGGAAGCCGTATATCAATTCATTCACCAATTTTAACGGGATATCATTTGAATCATTAAAGTCATAATAAATATCAAACAAATACCTCTATATACCTCTATATATGTACTCGAGAAGTAAAAGTAATTTTCATCGAGTTCTACATATTTTTCTTAAATGCTACTGTAATAAAATGAAATGTTATAAATTCTAGTATTTTTGATAATATATTTAGAATTTAAAAAGTTTATTTACTATTTATTTTTAATTAAAAGAAGGAAAATGACAAAAAAATAAAAATAAATAGTAAATAAATTTTTAAAAACCTAAATATATTATCAGAAATACTAGAATTATTAACCTTTCGTTAGGTTATGGAAACATTCAAGAAAAATGTGTAGAACTTAATAAAAAATTATTTTTACTTCTCGAGTAGCATTTTAAAGGTATCCATTTGATATTTATTATGACTTTAATGATTCAAATGATACCCCGTTAAGATCGGTAAACGAATTGATATATGGCTTCCATTTCAGTGACCATTTTGATACTTAACCCCTTTTTTCCCCATTTTTAACTTGTTTGTAAAATAAATTAAAAAATTAAATAAAAATAGGAAAATGCCAATTTTTTAACATCAATTCATACACACCAAAGTAGTCACATTCACTATTTGTGTGATAAATTTTACCATGCTTTCACTAATTTTCCATTTTTTTTTATTTTTTCCCTATTTTTAACTAGTTTGTAAAATGAATTAAAAAATTAAATAAAAATAGGAATATGCTAGTTTTTAAACATAAATTCATACACACCAAAGTAGTCATACTACGTGGGTGTGTATAAATTCTGAATAAAAATTTAGGTTTTTTTCTATTTTATTTTTATTTTTAAATATTTATTCCTATTTTTATTTAATTTGTAAAAATTGATGCCCACAATGAAACATTGCGGGTGTCACACCCACAATGAAACATTACGAGTGTCACCCCAGAATGAATCATGCGGGTGGGGGATGTACGTAGGGGGCTGTGGAATGCGCCCCATATATAATTAAATTATATATGGTATATTGTGTATTTCATAATGACAAACTTTTAAAAACGAGATTTACTTTTAATTTTGTGAGGAGTGAAAATAAAGGTGAATATAACTCATATATTAAAAATAAATGGATAATGTGTAATAAAGTAAATATTATTTTGCTAAAATTTTTATATTATACATTTATCAAAAATATTGTTAATATTACTGTGGTCCAAGTAGAGAATAGAAAAAATAATATTAAATATTAAATACTCAAAAAATAATCAAGTTTTATATTACTTAATTGAGTATTTATTTTCGCGTTATAACTTTACATCTACAAACTTACTAATGACATTTATTTATTTTCAATTATAATTCAAAATTAGTATAACATAATTGAAACCAAATTTTTTCGATCCGACAAAATACAATCCGAAAAGATCCGAACCGAATGTTATCTGATCTTAATCCAAAATTTATCCGATTTTAATATGAGATCGATCCGATCCGAAAGTAGACCCGAACCGAACCGAAATCGATTAAAATTTTGTAAAACCACCCGAACCGAATTAGATCCGATCCGAATTGTATCCAAATATATCAGAACCAAAAATTGATCCGATCCGAAATGAATCCAATTCGAAACCGATATGATTCTCTATTTGCGAGGTCTATAATGTATCATGCTTAACACTTTGATTTTTTAAATTTGTAAAAAAGTAATTTGCGGAAGCCCGGCAACGCGGGCAAAAATCCTAGTATAGATTTAGTTGTGAAATTCGATTTGAGATCAAAGAGGGATGGTCTAAAATCTTTAAATGTTGTCAAGCTTGAAAGTTCAGCAAAGCCTCCTTTCAGCTGAGGGGGAGTAAAATCAAGACAATGAATTGGTAAACGGAAACTAGAATGATATAATGATTAACACCTTCTTTGTATACTTCCTGGTTGTAGCTTGGTAATCTGTTTCCCAAATAATCTCAGATATGTTATCAAAATGCTATATAAGTGAACACTGAACACAGATATCTCGATCATCTGGTCCTCTTTGATCTTAAGTCAGCCACTTTGAGTATCCCATTAAATGTGTACCACAAATCAGCGTGCTATCCCATCAGTTCAACCTTGGATCTTAAATATTCTCGTTTAATTTTCCTAAGATATCCCATTTAATATTCTCGTTTCATTATCTATGAGAAAAATTATGAAAAAATTAAAGAAGCATATCACCTATTCAATAGTAAGAGATGGGTGTAAAACGTATGTGTAATATTCTCAAATGCTTGTCAGTTCCTAATAACAAGCATGTTCGAAATATTTATCGTATTTAAGGTCAATATTTTGAATTGTTATATTTCAGTTCAAAATTTGTGATTTTGAGGTAAAAAAAGAAGAAGTAAATACATCCACCCCTCTCCGGCCTCCGCCACCTAAATCAATGTACAACGTGTAGAACACCAAGTAGCACTAACGTCTCTTTCGGTCATTGCACTGCCATCATGCAGTTATTTGAAATACACATATCAGAAAAGGATACTGTTTCGTACAACCAGACCTTCCACGGAGTTTATGCACTGAGTTTTGCACATTTGGTCAGAGGATCAGACCATGACAGACCAAAATCTTTTGTTAACCTAGGTGACACATACCAAAAGTGATTACAGAGCATAAGCAGGAAATTCCCCATAGCTTTAAGAGGACATGTCTCAAAATTTTACGAGGACATACCCCTCAGAGGATGACATATTAGCGATGTACATTTAAATAAATCAAATTGGAATAATTAGACAAGACAACAATCGATGAACCTTCAAGTTTTATTGATATGCTATATATAAATACATCAACATACAAGGAATAAAATTATTATATTACTATGTTCGCGCTTAATATTGAACAAAAGATATAAGGCTGATGTATTGACTAAAATTAACATTTAATTTACGATCAAGCCACTGAACTAAGCTGCTTGCAGAGCAGGATAGCAATACATTTATAATGAAATAACATACTTCTTACACCATGCTATTCATGTCTACATTATTACACCCCTTGCCTTCATTTTAACAGGGATGCTTTGTTCATTTCTAAAGAAGTTATTCGGATCAACCGCAGTTTTCACTTTCACCAACCTCTCAAAATTTGCCAAAAAATATTTTCGTCCATAGAGTTTTCCTTCTTTGTAACTGTTGTTACCATGATGAGAAACACCAATATCCAGGTCCCTGTAATTGAGATATGCACCTCTAGGATTTTTGGACACAAAAGGTGTCATGAAGCTATACAGACTTCTAATCTGACTCATGTACATTCTATCTGCTTCTACACCTTCCTCATGCCAATTCGCCGTGTACTGGATCTTGTAAATATTTCCTGCACGGTGAGGAAAAGGCGTAGCGGACGAAGAAATTTCACTCATCTTTCCGCCGTAAGGATTAAAAACAAACCCAACTTTACCTAACTCAATCAGCTTCCTCCACATTGATTCCAATCCATCTTTAGGTATCGGGGTCTGCACATAATCTGATTTCCTCTTCAAGAAATTCACTCCATCTGAACTCCTTAACAACAATGCCTTCACCGATTTGCTATTATCATTATTACCCCACCACGCTACTGATCGAATCCAACTCATCTCCAAACCATCAACTTTTTTCAACCCCAAATCAGGAAATCCTTTATCCATCACCCTCATCAACCTATTCGAACCACCAAGAAACATCCCGATAAATGTTGCTCTAACAGTCTTCGTTCCGTTCACCTTCCCGTCCACCGGCTGCAAAACCATCCTAATAAAAAGACCATCATCTAACTTATCCACTACATACTGATACCTATGAACAATATCAGTTGCATTCTCTTCCAAAGTCCTCGAAACATTAAAAACTGTCGTAATTCTAGGCACCTTAACCAGCTTAATGGTATAAGACAATATAACACCAAAACTAGCACCTCCACCACCTCTAATTGCCCAAAAAAGATCCTCACCCATCAAGCTCCTATCCAAGATCCTACCTTTAACATCAACAATTTTAGCATCAATCACATGATCAATTGAAAGCCCGAATTTACGCAACATATTACCATAACCCCCACCACTCAAATGACCTCCAACTCCAACAGTTAAACAAACCCCTGCAGGAAATCCATACACATTACTTTTCTCCCAAATCCTATAATAAAGTTCACCAAGTATAGCACCTGCTTCAACAACAGCAGTCTCTGATCCAATATCAACCACAATTTTTCGAAGATTATTCATATCAAGAACTATAAATTTTTTATCCGAAACATAAGAAATACCATCATAATCATGGCCACCACTCCTGATTTTGAGCTGAATTCCCATGTTTTTAGCACATTTCACAGTGCTTTGAACATGTGAATACTTGGTTGCAGTGATAATAATTGTGGGTTTTGGTGTTGTTGTGGTATTAAACCTTTTGTTCCTAATATAAGCTTCTAAAACACCAGCAAATGATGTGTTTTGTGTGGTGTAAACAAGGGGTGGGACTGTGTTTTGATCAGAAGGGCTTGATTTATTCACTAGACATCGAACAAAAGTGGTGTAATCTAGATCTGTGGCTGCATTTGTGAGTAAAATGAGTGAAAAAACAAGCAAGATTTGAAGAGACATTGCAGAGAGATTGAGAAAGGAGAGGTATTTCATTTGATTTTGTGTGTGCTTTGGGGTTGAAGAAGAGAGGGTGGTATGTTTGTGAATTTTAACTTGTATAGGCATATTGTACTTCATAAATACTAGCATATTGTCCGTCCAAAATACGGTTACTTTTAATTTTCTAAAATTTATTTATATTATAATATAATATTATAAATATTAATTTTCATATATTATTGGAAGAATTCAAAACTTACATTTTTGTATACAATAATTTTTAGTATCAAATATAAAATAATATGTTGTTGGTGGGAATCGAACATTGGATCTCTTACTATATAACAACTTTTAGTATTATTATATCTAACGATCATATCTATTTGAGTTGATGATTTAACGGTTGCGTATGATGGATAACTAAAAATGGGGATAACAAAAAATGGGGTTAATAACTAAAAATTAAACCCCATTTTGCTTTGCTTATTATAGTATATTATAGATGAGGATTGAGGAGTCAGGGACAATGGTCAAAAATGGGACACACTTTGACGTTATTTGACGTGTAACGTGAAGAGATAGAGACTTTGAGTATATGTACTTTAACAATTTTAATTGGTGCTTTGAGCATTTGTTTTATACTGGGTATTATAAGTTTTATACTGGTGCATTTAAAAATATTATTATTCAATTTTTTATTTAATTTTTCTGATATTATTTTCTTTCTAAAATATATTATAAATTATATTTTTATATGAAAATTTAATTTTAACTCTTAATAATACTTTATGTTTATAACATATAGTATATAATTATACATATTATTGGTAATATGAGAGTATAAGATATCATTTGAGGTATTTTATTTTTTATGTCATTAAATTTTATTAATAGTTATTTATTTATTTATTTATTTATTTTTATCAAATTTCAATATGTTAAATTTCTTGACAATTACTTGATAAGATTTTATATTTATCAGCAAATAATGTTATTTTACACACAAATACAAATAAATTAAGAATTATTTAGTTCATCAACTTTCCTTCTTTATTGAAATTGATGATATACATTTAATAATATGAAATTAGTTTTTCTCTTTCTATTGCATGAAATTTATAATTCTAAAATATTTTAAACTTTTAAATACTTTATATTATTTTTACTCACTAACTAAAAATTTATTCGCAAGTTTAGTATAACATCCACTGTTTCACATTTAGAGCATATTTTCATATTTTGAAAATTTTTGTATGCATATACATGTTTAGCTACTATGTTTTTTTAATTAATTAAGATTTCATATATTTAGCTCTTTTAGCTAAGATAGGATATTAGATGTTTTAACTGAGCACGACTTAAACCTTTTTTCAAACAATTATAATATAAGGATATAATGTGAAATCAATCCCTCCTTTGGCATTTCTGTTTATTTTTAAGACACGGACAACTTGCTGCACACAAGGGATTGGATACATTATAAATTACAAAATTACTTAAATTGTTTAGAAATATGTGAGTAAATATAAAGTATAATTATGTAACTGTATTTGTAGTATATTTAAAAATTTAAAAGATGTATGATTTTTTCTATATGTGTGTGGTTTGTATGGTTTAGGTTGAGCAAAAAACTGAAAAAATCCGAAATTAAAACCTAAAAATCGCTAAATACCGAACTAAAACCGGAAAAATAAAAATCAAAACCGATTATACGGTTGTGATTATAAGTTGGAACCGATTCGAAAAAAATCAAACGGATCCGATTAACACAAATAAATAAATAAATTATATAGGCTTGCAAATTCCAAGTTCGGTTTACTACTTTCTTTATTTGCAAGATAATTAGGCTTACAAATTTAATAATTTGAAAAGTCCAATGTGCATGAGAGAGACAGGAAAAATAAAATTTCGTACCAGCTAGAAGAGTAGTATTAACAAAAGAGATCTCATCACTCAATAAATTAAGCAGGTGCTTTCCAGAAGAAGTATAAAAAGCTGTACAATACCCGCAAAAGCAAGTGATATGCACAGCCAGACTTTATGCAACTCTATAGAGCATCTTAGGAAAGTTCTGTTTCTACATAATACTGTCATGCATAAAAAATAAAAAAAAAAATCTATTGTTGTAGCAAACTTAACTAACCTGTCATGAGTCATGACTCATGATATACTCTGGTACTGCATATCCATGTTAACTATTTTGGAATACTTGATGTGTACTGTTCAATGATTTTGGAATGCTTGTAGTTTTGGAATGCCACTGGTACTAGGACTTTCAGAAGGATGTCGGTTTGAATTTTAAATCCTACTGTTTGCATTTTTATGTTGGAGTACCATGTTAACTATTTTCTGCTCCGGTCACTGCTCATTGTACTCATCAGTTCAATTAACTAATGGCTGATTGTATGGTTTCAGAGTGTTCTTCCTCTTTCATAGTATATAGGTATTAAAGAATGAATCATGTTTTCCGGTCATTTACATATCGTATGGCAGCTAGTTATGGATTTCATAGGATGTAAAATTTAGTACCTTATCTGTATCACAGGATGCAAAATGTAGTGTGGTTAATTATAAAAGTTTCGGCTTTTCAATCAAATAGTTATGTTGGTTTTGTCATTTTTATTTTTAACCGATTTTAAAACCGAAACCGAACTGATGGCAATCAATCTAAAAGTTTTGAATTCGAAATCGAACCATTAGTTTCTATCCCGTTAAAAAAACCGAAGATTTTCGCTTACGGTTTCGATTTTGCCATAAAACCGCATCGATCGATCCGATCCATGCTCTCCCTTGGTATGGTTTGTCCAAAATATCGATTGACTAATCAGTTAATCAATATTTTAAGTTTTTTAGTTTTAAAATATGATATAATTATGTTTATGTCTGGAAATAAGACTAAGTTGAACGAATTTTTTTTATCATATAATGGGAAATGAAACTTACTAGCCCTCAATTGTTAACTGAAATTTGGGTGAGTGCTTCTATCGATCCTCTCCGGAGTGGAAAAGAAAAAAACGAAATATTGGAGTTAATATTAAAAATAAAAAGGGACAAGAATTATCTAACGCTTTGCACTTCCCGGGAGGAGAGAAGGGAACCAATTTGAAGAATCAAATGCTTTACTTAGTTAGATTTTTTCGATCGCTTCACCTCTTCCTGTTGAAAATTAATTATACTGATCTATTTTCAGATTGCAAATTTCTCAGCTCCGGGGTACAGCTCCGGAGTACTCGTTCACCTTTTCCGTTTTTGTAGAGGCCTAGATGCAATCTTTATTTTGAAATTTATGTTCTGTTAACGTGAGTTTTCAACAAAGTCGAACTTAAATCTGTGCTTGAGAAATAATTATTGATAACAACTGATCAGCATTTTCAAAAAGTTAAATACAAAAATATATGAGAAATATAAATTTATGAAATTAGCTATTAAAAATACTTGTACGAAATATTAATCCAAATTTTTTTAAATATATCGAGGTAATCTCTTTGTACATACTAATGATACATTTTTTTTAAAAGAAAAAAATAGCATTGAACATATGTGATCATAAGAAGAAAATGTGCATCTAAATTAATTAACTTTCTAATTAACACATACTACAATATGTATTTTGTGTTTATTATTTTTAGAAATAGATAAATTGTAAAATTTGGACCTCATACGTAAAAAAAATATAAAAAAAAAATAATTCATGTCGCGTTTTCAAAAGAGAAGTAGGTGTAATTTTTTCTACGTTTAATAAATGTTAGAGATAACCTAAAAATTAGATAGTCGGGATACATAGAGACGATGATATTTTGGATTTTGGAGGTATTCATAGACACTGAATGAGCCAAACAAGATAATGTAGATTGTAGATTAGAAAGAATGCTAGAAATAAATCGAAAACAAGATAATGTAGATTGTAGATTAGAAAGAATGCTAGAGATAAATCGAAAAATGGATGGGAGACGATGATGTTTTGTACTTTGGATTTGCACCCTGGGTAGGGATGGCAAAAAAAACCGATCCGATGGATATCCGATCCAATTCGACCCGATTGGATCTTACCGAACCCGATTTTTTGGATTTGGATTTGGATTTGGATTTGATTTTTAAACCCGAAAGAGTTTGGATTTGGATTTGGATATTAACTATATCCAACCCGAAACCCGAAAACCCGAAAACCCGATCCAAACCCGAAACCCGAAAAAAACCCGATATATATATATATATATATATATATATATATATATATATATATATATATATATATATATAATATATATAATATATATTTATATATATAATATATTTATATTTATATTTATATATACATATATAATCTTAAAAAAAAATACATATTACTTAGTTACACTAAGTAATATGTCCCTGGATAGTGATATTTAGAGTGGTGTAACTTGGACATATTTATTTTTATGTTTTTGGAATCTGAATATTTATTTGTAATTGTAATTTTATTTTTTATGAAATTTTTATGTAATTCGGGTTTGGATAAACCCGAACCCGATCCAAATCCGATGGATCGGGTTTGGATTTTGAATTTCCAGATTCGATTGGATTTGGATCGGGTTTGGATTTGGATTTCAGATTCGGGTTTGGATTTGGATATCACAGATATCCAACCCAATCCAACCCGTTGCCATCCCTAACCCTGGGCATTGAATGAGTCAGACAAGAGATTGTAGATCGTAGAGTAGAAGAAACTCTGCCTACTATTTCTTGGTCTAGTCTTTGCTGACATGCATTGCCATTATTTAATTTTTTTTACGAAAATTTCATATATATCAACAAAAATCCTAGTCACATCTATTTGGAAGGTAAAAAAATATCGTATTTATACATTTTTCAATAATTATTAAAAATTAAGTATATAAATTTGATCAGGCAAATCGGATAATTGGATCGATTTCAGATTGGATCTATTTCGGATCAGATCTAATTTGGTTCGGGTCTAGTACGGTTTTACAAAATTTTAATCGTTTTCGGTTCGGATCTAGTTTCGGATCGGGTCGATTTCAGATTAAAATCGGATAAATTTCATATTAAGATCAGATAAAATTCGATTCGGATCTTTTCGGATTGGATTTTGTCGGATCGAAAAAATTTAGTTTCAATTATGTTGTATCAATTTTGAATTATCATTGAAACTAAATAAATGTCATTAGTAAGTTTGTAAAAGTATAGTTATAACGCGAAAATAAATACTCAATTGACTAATATAAAACTTGATTGTTTTTTGAGTATTTAATAATTAATATTACTAGCTTATAACCCGAGCGATGCACGGATTTTTTTTCATATGTAACAAATTTTATTTTATATTATAATTATATTTTTATATAATCATTATTTACAATATTTTATTTTAATTTTAATATTAATAATTAAATATAAATTTAATTAATGATATACATGGTTTAAAATTTATATTATAAAATTTTAAAATAAATATGTCATTGATAGAATTCGAACCTTGAATATAACATATTTAATCATTAGATCTAACGATTTGATTTTTTACTAAAAATCTAATGGTCATTATTCGTAGTATACATATTTTATTATATTTTGTTAGTGATTAGAAAATATGATGTGATATTTTTTGGTATATATTAATTACTGCTAATTATATTATGTTATTATTTATTTTAGGTGTTTTAATAGTATAGATATTGTATATATTTATCTCTATAATAAAGGTTAAATAAGTAAATTCACGAAATACTAAAAAACATATACCAAAAAATATGTGCCAAAATTTTTAATGTTTCAGCTAATGTTTCCTTATTATAAATAACATATACATATTTTTTAATATATTTTATTAATAATTGAAAAATATGATGTGATATTTTTGGGTATATATTAATGACTGCTAATTATATTATGTTATTATTTATTTTAGGTGTTTTAATAGTATAGATATTGTATATATTTATCTTTATAATAAAGGTTAAATAAGTAAATTCACGAAATACTAAAAAACATATACCAAAAAATATGTGCCAAAATTTTTAATGTTTCAGCTAATGTTTCCTTATTATAAATAACGTATACATATTTTTAATATATTTTATTAATAATTGAAAAATATGATGTTATATTTTCGGGTATATATTAATGATTTTAAGATTAGTTTTAAATTAAAAACATAACGTGTTTTAATTCGAAATGAAATATTAATGATTGGAAGATATGATACGATTGATGTTTTGGTGTTAATATTGGGTATATATTAATTATTGCTAGATATAATATCATTGGAAGATATGATATGATTGATGTTTTTAGGTGTTTATAAAAGGTAATATCTATTACTTAAAGTAAATGTGGAAAAAACAATCGACTAATTACTATAATTATATTATGTTATTATTTATTGTAGGTCTTTTAATAGTATAGATATTGTATATATTTATCTTTATAATAAAGGTTAAATAAGTAAATTCACGAAATACTGAAAAACATATACCAAAAAATATGTGCCAAAATTTTTAATGTTTCAGCTAATGTTTCCTTATTATAAATAACGTATACATATTTTTAATATATTTTATTAATAATTGAAAAATATGATGTTATATTTTCGGGTATATATTAGTGATTTTAAGATTAGTTTTAAATTAAAAACATAACGTGTTTTAATTCGAAATGAAATATTAATGATTGGAAGATATGATACGATTGATGTTTTGGTGTTAATATTAGGTATATATTAATTATTGCTAGATATAATATGATTGGAAGATATGATATGATTGATGTTTTTAGGTGTTTATAAAAGGTAATATCTATTACTAAAAGTAAATGTGGAAAAAACAATCGACTAATTACTATAATTATATTATGTTATTATTTATTTTAGGTGTTTTAATAGTATAGATATTGTATATATTTATCTTTATAATAAAAGTTAAATAAGTAAATTCATGAAATACTAAAAAACATATACCAAAAAATATGTGCCAAAATTTTTAATGTTTCAGCTAATGTTTCCTTATTATAAATAACGTATACATATTTTTAATATATTTTATTAATAATTGAAAAATATGATGTTATATTTTCGGGTATATATTAATGATTTTAAGATTAGTTTTAAATTAAAAATGTAACGTGTTTTAATTCGAAAGAAAATATTAATGATTGGAAGATATGATACGATTGATGTTTTGGTGTTAATAAAAGGTAATATCTTCAATTAGAAGTAAATATGAAAAAAGGCAATTGACTACTTACCATTAATTTATATTCTGTTATTATTTATTTTAGGAGTTTTAATAGTATAGATATCATATATATTTTTCTTTATAATGAAGGGTAAATAAGTAAATTCACTACGTACCAAAAAACAGGTACCAAAACTTTTAATGTTTCGGCTTTTATATAATAGTATAGATTTTTCCTAGTCTCTACTTGGATCAGTAATATAAAATAAATTTTTTGCTAAATGTATAATATTATAATTTTAGCAAAATAATATTTACTATATTATATATTATCCATTTATTTTTAAAATATGAGTTATATTCACCTTTATTTTCACTTCTCACAAAATTAAAAGTAAATTTCATTTTTAAAATTTTGTCATTATGGAATACACACTATACCATTTATAATTTATTTATATATACATGCAATATTGCTTGATGTTTCCACCAAAAGCCAAAAAATATATAATAATATTTATTTATTTTTAAAAATTATTGATTTACATTTCTTAATTCGACTTTCAAGCATATTCAATTATACGTGATAATTTTTTAATCTAAATCTTTTTTTGTCTTTTATAGTTTTTTAAGTGGTTAGGATTTTTTTAGGTCGTTGAAAATGAACATATTATTATAATTTATAAGTCTCATTTAATCATTTATATTATTTAATGGATTGTATTTCTTAATTATATAAAAAAAGATTTTCAATTAGTTGAGAAATAGACTTGTAGAAAAAATGATCAAAAATTATTTATTAGGTTTTTATTTTGTTTGACACACTAACAGAAAACTGGCTAAAAATGATGGATCATAAATTCGACTGGATTTGGTTGAATTTAAGGTCAACTTCAGCATTTATTTAGTCAGAGCTAAATTCAACTGAATTCGGTAGAATTTATATTCGATCATTTTTGTGCGATCGTTTTTAACTTTAAATACGACTAAATATTCAATTCGATCATATTTAATTCTGGTCGTATTTAAATATTTGACTACATTAAATTCGACCGATATCGGTTGAATTTGGGGTCGGTCAAATTTAACCTATTTGGGGGGAAATATACCGCCTATTTTTGGTCAAAATATTCAAATATATTTTCGACCGACTTAAGTTGTTTTTGATAAATTTGACCAGTTTCGATTGAATTTATATTTTTAGAAAATTTTAAAAATTAATAATTAATTATATAAAGATCTTTATACATAATAAAAAAAATGTAAACAAACAAGTATAACGTTTATTACAAGTTAAAATTTAATTTATTTAAAAATTATCAAGAAATGTTAAATATAATAAGAAAACATCGAATTTTCATTTATTTAATAGTTTCGGAAATATAAAATAAATGTCTACTAATTTTTAAAAAATATAAACAAATATGCGTGTTTTAGGATGACATATTACATGTAATAAAAAAATTTGGAAGAGTATTATGACTAGAAAAAATAATTCTTCTCAACTTGGTACATAAACGAGAGAGTGAGGGAGAATATGAGTGGTTGATTTAAAAAAAGAATCTTACAAGATTGCTTTGAAATTTTATAAAAAAATATGCACATTACAAAAATCATTAGATATTATCATCCGTACGGTTGGATCTTAGAGAAATATTTTTAAAAAAAATATAAACAACAATATGGGACAAAGTACTAGTTAGTAGTATTAGTTAAATCAATAGTTGCCTACTAATTTTACTATCCAAATTAATTTTTTATTTTTTAAAAATTTTGGGAATATCACTAATTTAGATATATATATTTACATCCGTATAGTTTGATTGTAGATAAATATTTTTTTAAAAATAGAAACATTAATCTGGGACAAAGTACTAGTTAGTAGTACTAGTCAAACCAATAGTTGACTACAAATTTCACTATCTAAATTAATTTTTTTAATTTTTAAAATTTTGGGAATATCACTAAATTAGATATATATTGAAATCCGTACAGTTGGATCGTCGATAAATATTTTTAAAAAATGGAGACAACAATCTGGGACAAAGTACTAGTTAGTAATACTAGTCAAATCAAAGTTGGCTACTAATTTCATTATCCAAATTAATTTTTTATTTTTTAAAATTTTGGGAGTACCACTAATTAGATATTTATTGATATCCGTATGGTTGGATCGTCGATAAATATTTTTAAAAAAATAGCAACAACAATTCGAGACAAACCACCGGTTAGTAGTACTAGTCAAATATATAGTTGACTACTAATTTCTCTATTCAATCATCGAAAAAATTATTATTATGGTAAGTTAATAAGATACGATATTATTATATGTTAGGTCCCGTAAGAGGGCTATTTTAAGCTAGAAGGGGGGTTGAATAGCTTAATATCCAATTTAAAAATTATTATGGCGTTTTAAAATAATTTTCCCTTTTTAAAACTTTTACCGAGTCGTTATGCAGTTTATAAGTGCAGAAATAAAAGACAAGGAAAGAAAATACCACACAGGAGATTTTATCCTGGTTCGCGATGGCGCAACCCCTAATGGATTCGCTCACCCCTACTCCAGTCCCCGAGCTCCTCTCCGGACTCGAGATTTTCCCTTAAAAATATCTCGCTCCTTTAGTAGGCAGAGAAGCCTTTACAACCCTATAAATATTGGTCTTGGTACGTATCTCCAGGATACTACCTCACAATAAATATAAAAACTCATAAGGCTCGTCTTGGGTCGTAACTCCCCGTTACACCCTCAAAGTCGTTGTGAAAACCTACACAACTTATCTTAGACAGCAACTCCCCGCTACTTCTTCAAAGTTGATGTAGAACCCTTGGTGTAGTCTTTGAATTCCTCGCTATTGCCGGTCTTGGATTTAAATGAAAGGACTTGGGTCTTTCCTCTTCTTCACGGTGCAAAGGCCACTAACTCCCCGCTAGTGCCTAGGACTTGGGTCTTAGAACGAGAATCACCTCACTTCAACTTCACCTCACTGCAAAACTTAGAAAACAATATCTACGAAACAAACCGTAATATAGAGAGGTTTTGGACTAATATGTCCGAGAGTAACTATAATATTCTTACACGAATATTAAGCAAAATAAGTTCAATAAGCTTTATTTGCTAATGACTTTATGTGTATTCTTATATTCGATATGACTTGTAAATCGAAGAATACTTTTAATACAATACTCCGTATAGTGAGATTTAAATATATCTCGGAGTTTGTAAAGATTGATTATGTCCTTTAAGCTCGTAGGCTTATAAGGTTTATAATCGTATACTTTGGTTCTACTTTTTGTAAATGTCGAAGTATACTTACAATTACTTCTTTATCGAAAATACGTCTATTTTTGAAGTAATGTATAAATTAAGTCCTTGTAAAAGCTTTATAGCTTAAGGATCTTTGATAAACAACTTCTCGTTCGATATAGTCAACTTTAGACTATTCGTATATATTTAAACGAGAGTGTTACAATATTACTTTAACAATTTGCACTTTAATATTAATTTTGCCAATTAAACACAACACACAAATAAACGCACACGTACAGAAAAGTAACTCGCTTATCTATAGGATAAAACGAGGGCCGCTATTATTCGTTAAATTAGTACGAAAAAGTAAAATTACTCACAAGTGTGAGGACGAGAAGAAAAAGTGTGGAAAGTAAAATCACTCACAAGTGTGAGGACGAGAATAAAAAGTGCGGAAAATATATAAAAGGCTTTCGCCACGCTATTACGCGTTAAGATTAGTGCGGAAAGTAAAATCACTCACAAGTGTGAGGACGAGGAAAAAAGGTGCGGAAAATAAAATCACTCACAAGTGTGAGGACGAGAATAAAAGGTGCGGAAAATATATAAACGGCTTTCGCCACGCTATTACGCGTTAAAGATAAACACACACGTACGAGTAGACCTGGCAAATCGGGTAAACGGATCGGTTTCGGATCGGATCTGCTTCGGATCGGATCCACTTTCGGTTAAGGTACTATTTAGAGCCTGTTCGGTTCGGATCTGATTCGGTTCGGATCCACTTTCGGTTAAGGTACTATTTAGAGCCTGTTCGGATCGGATCTGATTCGGTTTGGGTAAAATTCGGATTAAAATCGAATAAATTTTGGATTAAGATCGGATCAAATTGGGTTCAGTTCTCTTTCGGATTTTTACTGTTCGGATCGGATTTTGTTTGGATGTAGGAACATTCGGTTCGGATCGGATTGTCGAGATTTATCTAATTTTTTGATGCACCCAAATTTTCCAAAAACCAAAAAATTATTTTGGCTTGAGATCTTAGCAAGGAACAACTAAATTGACTAGTACTAGTAACTTGTGCTTTGTTACGGCTTTTTGTTTCATTTTAAAAAAATATTTCTCAACGATCCAACTGTCGGATGTCAAAATATATCTAATTTAGTGATATTCGCAAATTTTAAAAAATAAATAAATTAATTTGGTTGGAAATCTTAGTAGTCAACTACCGAATTGACTAGTACTCGTAACTAGTGTTTTGTCACGGATTGTTATTCTATTTTTTAAAAATTATTTCTCGACGATTCAACCGTACGGATCTCATGATATATCTAATCTAGTAACTAGCGTTCTACCCGTGCTACGCACCGAACGGTAAAATTTATTAATAATTTAATGTAAACATATAATTTTAATTATTATTTAGAAAAAAATATATAATTTCATTAATATATAATTATTTAAGTATGAAATTACTTATTCGTCAATTTATACCAATTGTATTATTATTAATATTATCAAACAATTATCATAATATTCACATCCCCCGCTTAAACGTTCTAAATCCCTTTTTATTATTTTTTCTTCATTTTGATTTTCATTTGATATGTCTCATTTTTTAGAATCTTTCTACCGAGTTCATAAATTTTTTACCCATATTTTAAGTTTTGTTCTTTTGGAAATTTGGTAATTTTAATTGTGGAGTACTGTGGATTTCTAAAATTTTTATTATATTAATTCATTCAAAATAAATTATTAAAGTATAGGATTGCATGTTTCAACGACAAAAGAAATGATTTCTACTATGAAAGATCCGTTAAACGAACGTAGTTATGATAAAAGAAACTTTCATCTAATCTAGTTTCTATGTGTTCGTTCAATATCATTTTTACAAATTTTATGTTCTTTTTTATTAGTGAGTTGATTTACTTTAGAAAAATTAACATTATCAATCAAACAAACAATCCAATATATCTCGTTCTTAGAGTAAGATATGACTATTAGAATTTATTGTGATTGCCCTCAGCTTATTTTTAATGGCAAATTAAAATATGTATATTCAGTTTGGGAGTTTGTATGTTGATTTTTTTTTCTTTTCAATTAAAATATGGTATATTAAATATTAGTTTTTTTTACCCATAAATAGGGATGACAAATTAATTCCATCTGATTGAACCTGATCTGAAATTCAAAATTTTAGATAAATCGAACCCGAATTTTTTAAATTTAAATTTTAAATCCGAAATAGTTTCGATTTGGATTTGGATTTTAGTTGTACCAAACCGCTATATAATTTGAAATCCGAAACCCGGTCCAATATCGAAGCCTGATACGTAAATAATATGACATCATAATTTGAAATTATTATATGTAATATTTTGGATGTAAGACATACAATTTATTTATATTTATTCAAATATTTCATTAGAAATAGTCAATACTAATTTAGTAATTAGAACTTTTATTTCTCAATCTCAAGTTTTATTTCAATATATATGATGTAATTTTCTCTGTTTTACATAAATTTTTAATATGTTATGTATACGAAAAATAATTCTTTTTACATATTTTAAATTTTAATTAGTATGTCAATTAGTATTATATGTTACATTTGACTACTTACTTAATTTAATCATTTTATCATTATTTATTGTAAAAAAATACCTATCATTATTTGGGTGTAGCAATTATTTTAAATTTGACTACATTACTACTGGTTTTGGATCCCCAAAAGAAACCAGATCTAATCCGAACCCGACGAATTTGGTTTTGGATATTGAGTTTTGGATTTGAATTTATTTTTAAAAGCTGAAAATATTTGGATATGGATTTGGATTTTACAAAATTTGTACCTAATCCAACCTGTAAAGTGAGTATACAAAAATAAATAAGGAAAACTTTTAATATGATATGATTGGTCTAAAATTTAGGAATGGAATCTGATTGGTCCCAAAATAATTCCTCATTTTTGATTAGTTAACCGCATAGTGTGGTCAAATAAAATAAAATTATCACACATAATGGAATTATGCATGTATTAAATAAAAAAATTTGTAATTCAAAAAAATTATAAAGTAATCACGATAAGTAAATCAGGATGAGAATAATGTGATTAATTTAATTTTAGTGGTAAATTCTGATCGGCTCCTATATATATTTATGAAAATTAATAATATATAATAATGCAATTATAATTAATTATAAATCAAAAGATTGAAGAATTAATATTGCAAAATCGCTTAATATTATATATTTGTATTATCCTGATTGATTTTAGTTTAACATATTAATAAATATTTTTCACATTAAAAAATATGTAATATATGGATATGTTGAAATAAGTAACTACTATATTTAAATTAGAATTGTTAACTAATCATGGTTAATATAATAGGATGAGAGTAAATAAGGAAAACTTTTAATATAATTTGATTGGTCTAAAATTTAGGAATGACCTCTAATTGGTCCTAAAATAATTCATAATTTTCTGATTGGTTAACTGTTGCTAACTGTATACTTGGGTAGACTGAGGTATTATAATAAAGGATGTGGAATAGTGTATTAAATATTTTTTTAATTTTAAAAATATTTAATTTAGTAAGAATAGATTTATTCACATTTATTTGCACCTTATGATTGTAAATCGAGTATTTGAGATATAAAAATATTATATTTTATGATACAGATAAATAGACCCATGCATAAAAATAATATATTTTTATTAATATCAATTAATCTATATGCAATTTTCGAAAATGGTTCTATACATATAGAGGGGCGGAAAGAACAGATGTGCTAGTATACAATAATATAATTTTGATTGATTTTAATTAAAAATTGCGATTGATTAGTTAATAAGTATTTAGGAAAATTAATATTAATCCATGACTATATATTATAGTATGATTGTGTAATAACCGCAAAATTTTCGAATAATAATTTTCCACTCGTTATTTAAATTTATTAAAGGTCGATGAATTAATATTTTTAAATAGCGCGTTTCGGTAAAGTTTTAAAATTTTATATAAATAAATATTTATTTTATCTATTTATTTATATTTATTAGGTATTTATTAAATTAGAAAATTTAGGAAAAGAGGATTTTAATTTTTGGACGGATATTATTTTTTTTAAAGCGTGGAATTTATTTAGAGAACAAAATTCGAGTCTCGTTTATTTGAGCCAGCAGAAAAACAACGAGATTAGTATTACTGATTTATCGTTAAGCACTAAGAGGAGGCTGTTTTCACAAATCAAGGCTTAAATTCCGGAATATTAATTGTCCCATTACGTTTTGTTCCCCATGCTTTGTCCCCCACGTTTTTATATTTTTTATTCAATAAATGAACCACCCATTCTTTTATAATATAGATACAACATTCTTTATGTGAACAACCACACCTTACTATTTTCTCTCTTTTAAAAAAACCACATACTCGACTTTGTGTATAAACAAAAACACAGACACATGACCATTTCTTTTACACACAAAACAGAGACAAGCCGGGGTTACTTCATTTTTTTTTGATACAAAACTCGGCCATAACATGATACAAACGGATGGAAAATCAGTCTTTTGGTCACCAAAACAAAAGCTCCACCTTATATATATACATATAAATCAGATATGCATACGAGGAGGGTATATATTTTTTTTTCTGTCAATTGTTTTTCGATCCCTTTTCTTTTACCAGTAGGCGTGGATTGATTTCGATTGATGGGTGGTTGTCGAAATAGGAAGGGAGACAGAGACACGAGTCGGAGTGGAGAGTGTTTGGTTTGTGTCGTGTATTGAACGAGAGGGGCTGTGAGGGGCTGTGAGGAGTTGTAGTCGGAGAGATTGAGACGAAGAAGAGATGCAGAGAGAGTGCAGTGAAAGAGAGAGAGATGGGCGGAGGGGGAGAGAGAGGGAGAGAGAGAGAGAGAGAGAGAGGGGGAGAGAGAGAGAGTCGTGAGGGGGATGTTTTGTTTTCTTTTTTTTTTTAGTTTTTATTTTATTATTTATTATTAATTATAATAAATTTGACTAAGAGAATAATAATAATAAGATAACAAAATCTGGATATTGTTGTTATTAAAAGAGAATAAAAAAAAAGGAAGTGTTGTGGATTATTAAATGGGAAAAAAAAGTATTTAAAATGATGTGGTAATTAAAGTAGATTTTTTTTACTAAAATATTTATGTTTCATTAAAAGTGGAATAATTTTATGGATTAAAAAGTGATTAAAACTGGATTCTTGAATAATTTTGTTGTGAGGTTAATATTAATTAAATTATAGAATTTACAAGAGCTAATTTTGATTAATTAATTATTAGCAGTCAATTAGAAATATTTTGTGATTTTTGGACGTAAATTAGAGATTTAATAATTCGTTGATAAAAGAGGGATTAATTGTGAATAAATAGGATTAAAAAGCTATATAATTTTAGGAGATCTATATTTATCATTTTCGGTTTATTTTATTAACCGGATCAAATCAGATAATTTTAGAGACTAAAACTGGAATTATTATTAAATTATTTACAAGATTAAAAATGGATTCTTTGCTTTTGAGAATAAATAGAGATTTATAATATTACTATTTCCCTAACATGGATTTAATTAAAGTAGAGCTTTTATGAGAATTGTTTTTGAGATTTGTATGAACCAATTATTTTAGAGGTTAAAATCGGATTAATATTAAAAATGAGTAAAACAAATTAGAATTTGTGAGGATAATTAAAAGTAAAATTATTCTGATAAATTACTTTTGGTTAAAAGTGAGAATAATAGTTATGGATTTAAACTGAATAAAAATTTGATTTTTTAATTATTTTATTTTGAGAATAAATAGAGATTAATATTAATTAAATTATAGAATTTTAGAGACTTGTAGATGAATCATAAGAGCTAATTTTTTTTTTTTTTGGAAAATGTGATTTAAATAGCTAATTTATTTGTTAGCGAATACTTAGAAATAATTAGAGACCTTTTGAATGGAGAGTTGTCGTTATATTCGGTAACCCTATTTTCGTTTTGAGTAGGAATTACGGATATTAAAATATTATATAGATTGGATTCCTGAGTTTGGAGAAGATTTATTTATCTGGGGATTTAGTGGAAAGTTTGACTCAGAATTTTCGTCAGATATAAGTGAGGTTTAAATGAGGAAGGATAAAGATGGATGAGGTATTGGTTGTGGTTGTTGGATTCACTGTGAGGCGTTTTCCAACGGGAAAACATATGTGTTCAGAGGGGACGTCTTCGATTATCTTCTTCCAACAGAGAAATTGGTGAGTATGGTTGATACGTTCTAGTTGAGTTTATAAGCGTTTTTAGAAACTATTAGAATTGTCATCTAGAGACTAAAGTATTGTCTTGTGTTTGATATTGGAATTGACGCGCGAGCTCGATGTCGGCGGGTTAGACTCGTGGCAACCGCAAGAGCGTTGAACCAAATGTTGATTAGATTAGAAGATTGTGACGCCGTAAGTTAGAGGATGAAAGCGGTATTACTGTGACATTTCATGATAGCTGAGAATTCGAGGCAAGTGTTTTCCCTTCACTTCTTGTTCAAGTGAAATTATTTTAAATATGCTTATCATGGTATTATTCCATTTATTGTCGATCTTGTCGACATTTACTGTCATTCTTGTTTATTCAATTTATACCCCATTTACTGTATCGAACTTGTCGATAACCTTTGAGACTATTATTCCTTAATGATGCTTCCTTGTTAGGGTAGAGCTAAACCAATTGTTAGGTAGTCGGGATCCCATTAGTAGAGCAATGAACTTATCATGTCCGAATACCCATTTCATACTTTATTTTTTTAATTTACGATGTGTTGATAGATTTTTGATTCAAAATACTTCTCTCATGATTTGAGTTTTGATAGATGATATATGTTTTCATTAACAATGATTTATTATTATTCCTATTTTACTACACACTTGCTGAGCATTTCTTCCGCTCATACTTGTTTGTTTCGAAACCCTAACTTTTCAGTAAGGTAGTTTGGCGAGACATATTCGTACAATTTGAAGAGAGAACAAGCAGACGCTATCTTGAAGGTAACTTGACACGGGATGTCCTGATCCAGAGTAAGGTCTATTTACTATAGTTAAACTCAAATAATTATTATTACGTATTGTTGGCCTGGTATACTTCTTGTCGAAGTTATACCAGTGATTTAAGTTTTGATATAAGAGAATGTGGTAAAGCTGAAAGTTGCTATTTTATGGAATTTGGATTCTTGTTTCTAGCACTATAACCTAAAAGATCTTGGATTGTTTGGGTCACAGAGATTATATTTCAATTTTCAACAATAACAAGGAATAATGTTTTATTAAAGTGGTGATTTTATTTTGAGGATTTTTAGGTAACGACCAAATCTCCTGACCCGGATTTGGGGGCGTTACAGAATGGTATCAGAGCGAGGTTATAGTAAACTAGAAACGAGAGTGAGTAGGAGTGTGTATAGCTAAGTAAGGAACGTTTGAGCTCATATAGAGTTCATGGTGGACTATGGGATATGGTACCAATCAGTAGGTTAAGAATTGAGTGTTCGCGTGAGATGGTTGCGCTAAATTAGATAAAACACCTTGCGACTGTAGGTGTCTACTACGAATTTTAGAGAGTAAGTCTTAAGTGGTTTGAGCAAGCACAAAGACTGAGGCAAGTTCATTCTATCCATTTTCTTCAAAAGAATTTATGAGATTTTTGTGAACATTATTGTTCTCAAGGATTTTATCATGGTGGTGAAAATTTGTGGTGAAATTTTTGGGCACTCAAATATTTGCTTCGAATGTTGGATTGATTTTATCTATCAAAGAATTTTGAGAAAAAAAAAATTCCCTTTTGTGAGGAAGATGACATTTAAAATTTAAAAATATTAGTCAGTCTCATTGATCGGGACGACTCTTTTAGTTAATTCGGCTGAGACTTGTTTTATTGTTTCGAGATAAATAAATATTTATTTCTACCAGTTGAATTTATCCCTCAAAATTCGACTACTTTTCTTGACATTGAGAAATGGTTCATAGTTCGGATCATTTATTAAAATGGTAACATTTATTTATTTTATCCCTTGATAATCAAGTCAAACTTCTTGAAGCGTTTACTTTGCTAAAATTGTTGAAGATTATTCAGTTGCTTTCCCAAAATCTTGATAAATTCAGAGAACGTACTTAGATTGAACTCTAGGGCGTCTTATTTGTTCAAGATGACCCTTAAAGATTATTTCAGTTATAACTACGCTCATACATCGAGGTAGTTTAAATTTTATTGACTTCAATCGGATCTATTGTTCATATCTGATAAATTTTGTTTCAGTATTCAAAATTGATTCATTGTTCGAATCAGAATAGATACATTCAGAATAGAGGAATAGCTTATCGTCAGAATTCCCTCTAAAAATACCTACTCTAGCGTATTTGGAAGTTTCTTTTTGAATCGAGTCATTTTCATTATTTCAAGACGACTCCACAGGATTTATTCTAATCAGTGAACCTTTCTTGTTCAAGGTTGTTACTTTATTGTCTGGAATTGACATATTGTTCGTGTCAATATAATAAATTAAATTCTTTTGAAAATGTTGTGACGGCCTATTGTTCAGGTCGGTCTCATACAAAGTTTAGAATGGCGATTGGCCAGAAGCGAATAGGAATCCAAATCAATCAATTTTTAATCGGAGGAATAATCTTATAATCCACTGGTCAACATGGGAGATGGCCCATGAGTTTTTCTTTCAGATCAACACGAGGAATAAACTCGTGGTATCGAAGGAGAAATATTTCAGGTTGAATTTTCAACCAACTTTTGCTAGTAAAGAGATGTATTGGTACTTGAGACACAGCGATTGATCACGCTGTGGGGTATCGTGAATGCGAATAATTATTTTGGCACTAATGTTGCCAGGGTTGAGAACGACAACCCATTTTATGCTAGCAAAGAGAGAAAATTTGGTGGTACCACATCATAGCCCTGATCAGGTTGGGTGGGGTATCACAGGAGAACGGTACCTTGAGACATGGTAGTTGATCGCACCGTGGGGGATACCGAGTGGTGGAAGACCAGTGATCTTTTCTTAAATTCTGAGCTGTCAAATAAGTTGATGATTTTCTTAAAACTCTTGAAATTGTTGAGAAGTTCGATTCTGATGATCTTGTGGTTGAGATGATTTAAATTCCTTGAGTTACGAGAGATTTTGAAAGAAGTTTTCTATATTCTCACAAATTTTGAGAAGTTGCCTATACGGCTTTCGTGATTGAAGATTTTATGAGTCTCCTTTCCCTTCTAGCATTATCTTTCATTATCGTCGGAAAAAAAAAAAATTTGTAAGATTTGGGATAGTGAACTTGCCAAACATTCTATGTGCTCACCCTTGTTTATCTTTATAATGTTTCCAACAGTGAAATGTGAGGACAATGAGTCTTTCGAATAGAGATAAGAAGAATGTTGTGCCTGTTTTGGCTGTGATTGTATAATAAAGCCTTACGTGAACGGATGCGTGATGACTGAGAAAGTTTCGAGTAATTAAAGAAAATACTATTACGAGTCAAGGTGACGTGCTCACTTGAGATGCTTTAGGCTAAAACTGAATAGAACTTCACGCGGTTGAGGATGTCTATTGTGGGATCTTTAGAGATTATTACGAGTTGACGTCAATGTATGGTATTGATAACGTAGGGCGTGCAGAAAAAGAGTTTAGATCGGGTGACGAGTGTTGTAATGCTATTAGGTATCTCGACATATCGCGCGAGTAGGGGTTAGATTCATCCGAAGATTTGGCTATGGACGAACCGGCTGATTCGGAGCCGCATGAGCTAACTGGGCAACCGAAGCTGCCAATTAGGGAGACGCTACCTAGATATCCGCATGTACCTTTTAGGAGCTTCTCCTACAATTTTAATTATGTAACGAGCATTATAAAGAATACGGCAAGGCTGCAAACAAGATGCGAAATGCAATAACTGGCACGTGTTGGAGTAAGATCGTCTAATGAGATTTAACATTCATTGTGTTCTTCCTTGTTTTGCTAGCACCATATTTTATTTGTCGATCAATTATACTTTGATTGAAGATGAGCTTTGCATATGCGATTCGTTTTGTTAAAAACCCTTCTGATTCCTAAAGTATCAGTGATTGAAAGAAGTAAAGGCAGACATGTTGATTTTTAAGGGGTCCAATATACCTTCACGTCGACAGAGAATGGGTTGATCAAGTTTAAGGAATTGACGTTAGAACAGAGGCTATTTTTCTTATGAGGTTACGCATTTTCTACCAATTAGTGATAAGTGCTCCGTTGAAAGATTGGAGAAGATATACCTAAAGGAAATTATGGTTCGGCATAAAGTGCCTGTTTCAATTATATATGATAGAGATGGTCGTTTACTTCTCGATTTTGGAAAAGTTTTCAGGAATGTCTTGGAACGAGATTAAATCTAAGCATTGCATATCATCCACGATATGTTTCATGTTTCTGCGTTAGGAGAGTATCATTCTGATTTCAGACAGGTTAGAACCTACGAACTAGTGGAATTACATCCTGATTTGACATACGAAGAACAGCCAGTACAGATTCTAGATCACAAAGTGCAAGAGTTAAGAACTAAGAACGTAAATTTGGTAAAGGTACTTTGGAGAAACCACCAAGTCGAGGAAGCCACGTGGGAATTAGAAAGCGAAATGCGGAATTAATATCCTGATTTGTTTAGAGCGTAATTTTGATTCCGAGGACGGAATCCTATAAGGGGGGGAGACTGTAATAACCGCAAAATTTTCGAATAATAATTTTCCACTCGTTATTTAAATTTATTAAAGGTCGATGAATTAATATTTTTAAATAGCGCGTTTCGGTAAAGTTTTAAAATTTTATATAAATAAATATTTATTTTATCTATTTATTTATATATATTAGGTATTTATTAAATTAGAAAATTTAGGAAAGGAGGATTTTAATTTTTGGACGGATATTATTTTTTTTAAAGCGTGGAATTTATTTAGAGAACAAAATTCGAGTCTCGTTTATTTGAGCCAGCAGAAAAACGACGAGATTAGTATTACTGATTTATCGTTAAGCACTAAGAGGAGGCAGTTTTCACAAATCAAGGCTTAAATTCCGAAATATTAATTGTCCCATTACGTTTTGTTCCCCATGCTTTGTCCCCCACGTTTTTATATTTTTTATTCAATAAATGAACCACCCATTCTTTTATAATATAGATACAACATTCTTTATGTGAACAACCACACCTTACTATTTTCTCTCTTTTAAAAAAACCACATACTCGACTTTGTGTATAAACAAAAACACAGACACATGACCATTTCTTTTACACACAAAACAGAGACAAGCCGGGGTTACTTCATTTTTTTTTTATACAAAACTCGGCCATAACATGATACAAACGGATGGAAAATCAGTCTTTTGGTCACCAAAACAAAAGCTCCACCTTATATATATACATATAAATCAGATATGCATACGAGGAGGGTATATATTTTTTTTTCTGTCAATTGTTTTTCGATCCCTTTTCTTTTACCAGTAGGCGTGGATTGCTTGTATCGAATTTGGGGGAGGGGAGTAGTTCTGTGAAGAGTCACAGGGAGATAGTCGGTGAGAGTTGTGTGGGTTGATTTCGATTGATGGGTGGTTGTCGAAATAGGAAGGGAGACAGAGACACGAGTCGGAGTGGAGAGTGTTTGGTTTGTGTCGTGTATTGAACGAGAGGGGCTGTGAGGGGCTGTGAGGAGTTGTAGTCGGAGAGATTGAGACGAAGAAGAGATGCAGAGAGAGTGCAGTGAAAGAGAGAGAGATGGGCGGAGGGAGAGAGAGAGACAGAGAGTCGTGAGGGGGATGTTTTGTTTTGTTTTTTTTAGTTTTTATTTTATTATTTATTATTAATTATAATAAATTGGACTAAGAGAATAATAATAATAAGATAATAAAATCTGGATATTGTTGTTATTAAAAGAGAATAAAAAAAGGAAGTGTTGTGGATTATTAAATGGGAAAAAAAAGTATTTAAAATGATGTGGTAATTAAAGTAGATTTTTTTTACTAAAATATTTATGTTTCATTAAAAGTGGAATAATTTTATGGATTAAAAAGTGATTAAAACTGGATTCTTGAATAATTTTGTTGTGAGGTTAATATTAATTAAATTATAGAATTTACAAGAGCTAATTTTGATTAATTAATTGTTAGTATTCAATTAGAAATATTTTGTGATTTTTGGACGTAAATTAGAGATTTAATAATTCGTTGATAAAAGAGGGATTAATTGTGAATAAATAGGATTAAAAAGCTATATAATTTTAGGAGATCTATATTTATCATTTTCGGTTTATTTTATTAACCGGATCAAATCAGATAATTTTAGAGACTAAAACTGGAATTATTATTAAATTATTTACAAGATTAAAAATGGATTCTTTGCTTTTGAGAATAAATAGAGATTTATAATATTACTATTTCCCTAAATGGATTTAATTAAAGTAGAGCTTTTATGAGAATTGTTTTTGAGATTTGTATGAACCAATTATTTTAGAGGTTAAAATCGGATTAATATTAAAAATGAGTAAAACAAATTAGAATTTGTGAGGATAATTAAAAGTAAAATTATTCTGATAAATTACTTTTGGTTAAAAGTGAGATTAATAGTTATGGATTTAAACTGAAAAAAAATTTGATTGTTTAATTATTTTATTTTGAGAATAAATAGAGATTTATATTAATTAAATTAGAGAATTTTAGAGACTTGTAGATGAATCATAAGAGCTAATTTTTTTTTTTTTTTTGGAAAATGTGATTTAAATAGCTAATTTATTTGTTAGCGAATACTTAGAAATAATTAGAGACCTTTTGAATGGAGAGTTGCCGTTATATTCGGTAACCCTATTTTCGTTTTGAGTAGGAATTACGGATATTAAAATATTATATTGATTGGATTCCTGAGTTCGGAGAAGATTTATTTATCCGGGGATTTAGTGGAAAGTTTGACTCAGAATTTTCGTAAGATATAAGTGAGGGTTAAATGAGGAAGGATAAAGATGGATGAGGTATTGGTTGTGGTTGTTGGATTCACTATGAGGCGTTTTCCAACGGGAAAACATATGTGTTCAGAGGGGACGTCTTCGATTATCTTCTTCCAACAGAGAAATTGGTGAGTATGGTTGATACGTTCTAGTTGAGTTTATAAGCGTTTTTAGAAACTATTAGAATTGTCATCTAGAGACTAAAGTATTGTCTTGTGTTTGATATTGGAATTGACGCGCGAGCTCGATGTCGGCGGGTTAGACTCGTGGCAACCGCAAGAGCGTTGAACCAAATGTTGATTAGATTAGAAGATTGTGACGCCGTAAGTTAGAGGATGAAAGCGGTATTACTGTGACATTTCATGATAGCTGAGAATTCGAGGCAAGTGTTTTCCCTTCACTTCTTGTTCAAGTGAAATTGTTTTAAATATGCTTATCATGGTATTATTCCATTTATTGTCGATCTTGTCGACATTTACTGTCATTCTTGTTTATTCAATTTATACCCCATTTACTGTATCGAACTTGTCGATAACCTTTGAGACTATTATTCCTTAATGATGCTTCCTTGTTAGGGTAGAGCTAAACCAATTGTTAGGTAGTCGGGATCCCATTAGTAGAGCAATGAACTTATCATGTCCGAATACCCATTTCATACTTTATTTTTTTAATTTACGATGTGTTGATAGATTTTTGATTCAAAATACTTCTCTCATGATTTGAGTTTTGATAGATGATATATGTTTTCATTAACAATGATTTATTATTATTCCTATTTTACTACACACTTGCTGAGCATTTCTTCCGCTCATACTTGTTTGTTTCGAAACCCTAACTTTTCAGTAAGGTAGTTTGGCGAGACATATTCGTACAATTTGAAGAGAGAACAAGCAGACGCTATCTTGAAGGTAACTTGACACGGGATGTCCTGATCCAGAGTAAGGTCTATTTATTGTTAGATCTAAATAAATAACCACGGATCATCTTATGCGATATTATCAAGGTTACATGATAAAACTGTAGTACGGAAGCGTACCTGATTCCATGACAGTAGATATGAATACGGATTATGGGACTTGATCTTCCACAGACTTGATTCGCCTCTAGCCGTATCTCTCTCTGACTGATGGGAATAGGAGAGTAGAGGTTGTGAATTAGCCTTGGGGACCAAGACCCTATTATGTTCTTTATATAGTAGTCTAATTAGACCCCATTAACCCTAATCAGATTACTATTGGGTATTACACATTACAAAGCCCATACCGAATAAGATGTTATTGGACTCTTTATTTAAGACCACTTAATTAGTCCAAATATAGAATAAACATTAAATATAAACTATAGTTAAACTCTAATAATTATTATTACGTATTGTTGGCCTGGTATACTTCTTGTCGAAGTTATACCAGTGATTTAAGTTTTGATATAAGAGAATGTGGTAAAGCTGAAAGTTGCTATTTTATGGAATTTGGATTCTTGTTTCTAGCACTATAACCTAAAAGATCTTGGATTGTTTGGGTCACAGAGATTATATTTCAATTTTCAACAATAACAAGGAATAATGTTTTATTAAAGTGGTGATTTTATTTTGAGGATTTTTAGGTAACGACCAAATCTCCTGACCCGGATTTGGGGGCGTTACAGATTGTAGTTGATATTTATGAAAATTAGCTCGTAATATATAATAGTATATTTGTGATTGATTTAAATTAAAACATTGATAAGTTAGTAAATATTTTATCACTTTTAAAAAATGTAATTTTTACATGTACTAAATAATATAAATTTCTTATTTCAAAAAAATTGTTAAGTTACCACGATAAGTAAATTATGATGAGAATGATATAATTAATTTAATTTTAGTGGTAATTTATTAATAATTCATATTATAAATTTTAATTATGAAAATTAATTCGTAATATATAATAATGCAATTATGATTAATTGTAAATCAAAAGAGTGGAAAATTCATATTGCGAAAATCGCTTAATATTATATATTTGTATAATCCTGATTGATTTTAATTTAAAACATTAATTTATTATAAATATTTTTTGACATTATAAAAAATGTAATATATGGATATGTTAAATCAAGTCATTAATATATTTAAATTAGAATTGTTAACTAAGCATGGTTAGTATAATAGGATAAGAATAGTAAATAAGGAAAACTTTGAATATAACATGATTGGTCTAAAATTTAGGAATGACCTCTTATTGATCCTAAATAATTCATAATTTTCTAATTGGTTAACTGCATTGCATCTAACTCTAGAGTATATTGGTACCTTGCTACTTTCTATGTTAATGTTTCCATGTTGGTTGAGTTACCGTAAATATATAGTTGTTATTTAAAAAAAATGGAAATATATTATATGAGAAATTTATTGTCGAATATTTTTTGATTAAAAGTATTTATAATATATAAGTATGTTAAATTAAATAGTTAATATATTTTAATTAGAATTGTTAACTAACTACAGTTAGTAAAGTGGGTATAGAAAGATAAATAAGGAAAACTTTTAATATGATACGATTGGTATAAAATTTAGGAATGAAATTTGATTGGTCCTAAAATAATTCCTCGTTTTTGATTGGTTAATCTCATGGTATGGTAGACTCAGGTATTATAAAAAAGGATATTCCCAAATTTTCATAAAATAAAGAATTAATTTGATTGGAGATCTTAGTAGTCAACTACCGAATTGACTAGTACTCGTAACTAGTGTTTTCTCACGGATTGTTATTTTTTTGCCAAATACTTGGAGAGGTCATCCTCTGATAATTCTTGCCACACACAAACACACACATGACACAACGGCTTGCAAATCCACTATTTTATTGTTGAGATCGCCTAGATGTGTTGAGTGGGAAATTATTGAGTTGATTGGAGAGTCAAGATAACACTACGAATGGATCCCAGGCTCCTAGCAAAAATTTAAGTATAATACAGATAATATTTAATTTATTTTAAATATGAATAAATTAAAAATTTTTGAATATGAACATGAATACATATATTTTGAATCATCCAGGAAATATCAAATTGTTTCAATCTGATTTTTCTAATTTTTTATAATTTTTTGTAGAATTTATATTTTTTATTTTATTTTTTGAATTTTTAGAGTTAATAATTACAACTTTCCCTTTTATGTTACAATTTATTATTTCCTTAACATTTTTAAACTTTTAGTGTTAATAATTATAAATTCATTTTTTATGTTTAAAATTATTATTTTCTTCCTTTATATTTTTCGAATCTTTAGTGTTTTTAGAATTTTCGTTTTTATCGAGAGGAGTTGACATATGACTACTAAAATTACCTTACATATTTAAATTAATTAATTAGGGGATTTGAACATGTCCGATGATCTTATTTTCATTTCGTTCTATGATTATTCTATTTTTATTTTAATTTATTTTGTTTATTTGTCGCTATTATCTTCTTAATGATCTTGACCATAATTTTTCAACTTCTTTTTTTAATAATTCAATCAAATTTGCTTTTTTACTTTTTACATAGAATTAATAAATATAATCAGCTTATATTTTTCCAATTTTTTTTTACTAAAATCAAATTAATATAACATAAAACATAATCGGTAGAGAAAGTCAAAAGAGGAAATTAGTACTGACATTCTATTTACTGTGCACTTTTAATATTTTTATAATATATACAACGGGTGGCGGCCTAAAAAATCGTGATACAAAATTGGTATAGAAAAAATAAGAATAATTTATTTTATTTGGTGGAGAACTAATCATTCGAACTCTTTTTTTTATCTAATTTTCTGAATTATAATTTCAATTTTCAAACATAAATTATGCAATTAAAAAAATAATTGATGTTATTAAAAGCAAGTCTCACAAGAAAATCTCTCTGACGTGCAAACCGCAATCAAAGTCAAGGAGATTTTAGTCTTTAATTTTTTTTTTATTGTATGTGCTTAGTATATTTATAATATATACAACGAGTGTCGGCTTAAAAAATTGTGAGAAAAAATCAGTATAAAAAAAGTATATGAATAATTTATTTAATTATTTATATGACTATATATGTATATTTAATTTATACAATATTGTTGCTAATAGATATTGATATTTATTTGTCGAATCCTATTCTAAATATTGTGCTCGCTAATATCGCTTGAATCCTATTGATCTATTTCTCTAGAGTTCCTCTATTTTAAATAATTAAAATGAAAACTTCCTTCTTTAGGTCCGATATTTTAGAAAAAAATCAAAAATTCCTTTTTTTAACATTAACATAAACATATTTGAAATAGAAAAGTTTTCGAATTTGTAGAGAAGAAGAATCTAAATTACATCTTCGAAATAGTTTAGGTTTTTGAATTTGTAGGGAAGAAGAATTCAAATTTACTTATTCGAAATAGAAAAAAAAAATTATACTCTTATATATATATATATATATATATATATATTGTTGAGTATTGAATACAGTAAAAGAATACAGAGGGGGGGTGAATGGATTCTTGAACTTTTCTTTGTTCTTGAATCTTTGCAACAAGATATGTGTTGAGTGTGTGTGAGATACGCAAGTACAGATAACAAAGACAAACACAACACAATATCACTTTAATCTAATATTTTATTAGATAAAGATTTCTCTACAATCTGTGAATATAAATGATAGTATTCTCAGCTTCGTTTTTCTTAGAGAGATATTTCTTGTGATGTATCTTGAAAAACTTATCTGCTAAGGAAGTGAGGCTGTATCCTTATAGACATGGATACACCTACTTACTACAAATAAGGTAGGTAAAACAAACTACTTTCCAGTATTTCTATCTCATTTGAGTAAGAGTCCAAACGGCTACAGATTTGACTTTGCAAAGCCTGTTCAGATCCACTTCTTTAGCTCCTTGTCCCTTTGTCTTATCTCTCCAAGCTTCTTTGTAGGCTTTCCAATGTGCTTTATAGTACATAGTCAAATAAAGCGTCTTGGCTTGTTGCAGGTTTCTGACTTGTACAATTCTTCAGTATTTTGTCTTCAAGAATGTATTCGAGAAGTGGCTAAGTGATTGATTCGAGAACTCGAATTGACTTAATGGATAACTATGAGTTCTCGAATAGTGTTATATTGACATATCGAATCACTTCTCGAATAGCTCTTTTCTCTGGGACTCCTCGAGATATCGAATAGAGCATTTTGACATATCGAATCCCTGAGATGTCGAATAGCTTCTTTAGTCCTTGAGATATCGAATAGAGCATTTTGACATATCGAATCCCTGAGATATCGAATGAGATATCGAACGAGATATCGAACAGTGTATTCAGAGATATCGAATATTGACTTCTGAGATATCGAATCTCTGACTTCTCGAATGCTAGACTTCTCGAATAGACAAATGTACTTCTCGAATTGGTACTTAGGCAAATTCTTCATTTCTTCAAATCCCAATTGTGATTATTTGGCAGTCTTTATCTCCTTGCTTGAGGCATGAACCTTGGAACTTCTTTCAAGCATTATTCTTGACTTTATAAGTACAGTAACACAACTAGAATTTGATGCCTATTACAAGTACAGAACAAATAGAAACTCTACAACTAGATGTTCCCTCAGTTAAGAGGTCATGTAGGTAATGCATAGCATTACACATACTTAGGCTTGTTATTAGATGTATTCAGACATGCCTCTGTGACTAACAATCTCCCCCAAATTGTGAGTAAGACCCTTAGTCACAATTTCATGTCTGATAACAAGCCTAACATACATAAAGATAAAACTTGACAGTATATGTATGAATTTTGATTAGCAATGTGGATAGAACTACAGGGTGAGTGATCTTACAGCCTATGATAAAGTACTAGCCATTGTCATTTGTTTCCCTTTCCATAGCTTTGGCTTGCAAATCATCATATGCTTTCTGTCTTCTTTCTTTCTCCTTCCTTGTATTCTCATCCATAGCTTTTATTATTTCTGCCATAGCATCCAATTCTTCAAGCAAAATTGAGTCTTTGAAATCTTCAAGTACTGGTTTCAGAATGTTTGCAGGATAGTGGTTGTGTAGATTCATTCTGATGTGGACCTGATCCCCATTTCTCCTCCTATACTTCACCAAATAGGGGTTAAACTGAACTCTACACAATCCCTTTGCCCTTAGCTTTTCTGCTTCAATCTCCAGTCTCTCAATTTCTTTCTCCCTTGCAAGCCATTTCTCAAGACACTCTTTTCTGATTCTCTCCTCATGATCTTTCTTCATCTTCACAAAATCAATTAGCTCCAGCTTCCATACTCTTTCCACTTTATCTTCAGAGCTCAACAATGCAATGATTCTTTTTATGTCATGTAGCTTGCCCCAGTGTTGACATCCTCCTTGTTTGAATTTCTCCTCCCTTCCATCAGTATATTTGATGTCAAGGCAGTTATCAACAATGGCAACATGGTAGATTCTTTGAGCTTGTAAGAATTGCAGTTGGTCTTCATCAAAGTCTTCATCTAGTGGTTGAAGTTTTAAGCCTGGATAGATTGTCAGAGTCCTTGATTTGGATAGCTTTGGTTTCCTTGCAGCTTGTTTGAATTTGATCCTTTTAACATGGTTGCCTGGAAGTAGCATGTGACCTTTGTTTGTGGACCATTGTAGTATTCCATTAGCAGTTTGCTTTTTGAAATATATAGATGGTTTCTTGACTTGAATCTTCTTCTCTTCTTGAGGTGGTAAAATAGTTGCAGGAGCCAAGGGATTAGATTTTGGTAGGTAATTACTAACAGCATTCACCCTAGACTTAGAGTCTTGTGTTGTGGTGAGATTACTGCTAGCAATGCCTAAGGCTTGCTGTTTTCCATTCTTCCTCTCATAGACTTTGCCTTGGTCATCATCCTTCTTATCCTTGCTGTCTTTCTTCTTCTTCTTCTTCTTATCCTCATCCCCCTTATCACTCCTGTGATGACTTCTACTTCCATCACTCTTGTCATCATCCTTATCATCCTTATTCCTCCTAGGTTGAGCTATTTCCAGAATTGAACCAATAGATATGAATGTTCTTAAGATGTGAAGTGCTTCCAACTCTTCAGCACTTCTGTTTCCATCTTTCTTTTGTAGCTGGTCAATAATAGCAATGATGAGTCTGTGGTTTTTACGGTTAAGATCATGGGGGATAACCAGCTGTTTAACATCTTGAATTCTGGTACAAGACTGATAAAAGATGGTTCTTGGTTTGGTGCATACTTCAGGCAATCTAGTTAGTTGACCATCTTTTAGTTCAGTGTACAGTCTTTGGTTGTTCTCCCCTTTCTGCTCAATTAGTTCCAAGATAGCATCAATCTCAGAGTATTTTAAGGCTTTCAAGGTTTCAAATGATAGATGCCATATCTTGCCATTGGTCACCATCATGATTTCCTTGAGATAGATTTGATTTAGCTTTCTTGGAATAACTGTTAGATATTTGATTTGATCTCTGAGGCTTCTTCTGTAAAATAAGGTATCCCCTCCAACCCTTGCTTTTGAGGTTTGCAGAAACTTCAAGAATGCAGCATCATGATAAATCTCTGAATTTACTACTTCTATCAGCTTGGCCTCTATAATCACCTTAGCTTCCACTAGCTCATCTTCAAGTCTGGGTACTTGGACTGGATTGCTTAGCATGGAACCTGCCACTACTGTAGTAGTGACAGTTTGCTTTTGGCCACTTGGTGTAATGATGTGCATAGGTGGTAGAGTGACCACTGGCAGAGAAGATGGAGGTTCATCAACCTTGAGTTTGCCCTTGCCTGAGACATGAGATGTAGGATTTGAAATTTGTTGATGACCACCCTCATTAATCTTGATGCCTTTAGATTGAGATTTAGATTTCTCCCCCTTAGTCTGAGGCTCCCCCTTAGATTTATTCCTTGTTATCCTCTTCTCCCCCTTAGGCTTGTTGTCAGGCACAGAGGCTGTAGTAGGGGCCTTTGGAGTTTAAGAGTCTTCAGATAGAGGGATACCAATGTGCTTCATCATGGCAGACAGCATAGATTGTTGATGCAGAAGAACATCAGCTGTGGTAGTGGCTTGAGTGTTCAATTGCTCAGTTAGATTTGTAACCTTGCCTGCCAGATGGGCATTTGATTCTTTGAGAGACACCACCTCCCTTTCAAGAGTATCAACCTTGGTGAATAGCTCTTTGGCCTTGAAACCATTTAGGGATTGATCTTGTAGTCTCTTGAACTCATACTTTGACAGTTCATTCACAGGGACTTCAGTGACTAGCTTGTCTCCATATTGGTTTTTGAACATGGTCCTCAACATAGCATTGGCCTCTGTAGTCTGGTCAGATAGAATTTGAAATTTGCTTCCTAGACCTGTGACTGTATCTTTAAGTAGAGCTAGACCATTATCCATCTTGGTGCAGGTGGTGTTGCAGTGTTTGAGATCTTTGACCACACAGTCTAGTTGAGGAAATTTGGCATCAAAGGCCCTCTTTACTTCTTCTACTGAAGTGGCTGTCTTGTCACTCACCTTGTTGACTTCAGTTTTGACTCCCTTGCCAAGGTAGTGTGCAGCCTTGAGGAAACCCTTGTAGGAATCATTGACAGCTTCATACACTTCACTAGGGGACGGGGATTTTGCATTTGAACCCAGTGAAGTGATGTATTCCTCTCTAAGATATTGAAGTGCTTCACTGAGAGTTACATCATACTTTCCTTGTATCCAGGCATCTACATTGCCATCTCTCTCAGCATCATCAATAATCTTGGCCTTCTGCATCTCCACATCATCCCTATGGCATAGTAGGATGGCTTCATAAGCTGGATTTGAGATGTTGGAGGTGACAAGGTTCTGGGCTATTTTTACAAACTCAGGAATCTGATCCACAACATAGCTTTGGAGAGCTTCAATGGACATTTGTTGTGGAACAGACCCTGATCCTGAAGCACTGTCATGTTGCACAGGCTTCAGCCTTTGGGACAGAAAGTGAGAGCTAGAGCTAGGCAAGCTAGACTCCTCAGTTACAGATGCAACTTCTGTAACCGGATGGAAAGACTCTGCTACTGTTGTCTCCACAGGAGTGGGATGAGTTACAACAGTAGTTGACACAGGCATAGAGTCTCTAGTTAAAACTAGTGAATCCTCTGTGTTTGTGATGGTGTCATTAGGAGATGCCCCAGCATGCATTCCCTGACCATCTAAATGTGGTACCTTGGTGGTGAGCAAGGTGTCATGCACCAAGTCACTTGAATCCATTGGCTCATCAAGAGAAAAGAATTCTTGATGATCAATGCCTTGCTCCTCAATTTTTTGAGTTGCAGGCTCCAAAGAAATATGAGTGGTAGATTCTGGAAGAGAAGTGTGTTGTAGATTAGATTTTGGCAACTCCCCCTGAGAGATAGAGGGAGTTTCAATTGTGATGTGCTCTCCACTCAGTGTTGTGCCAACCTTATCACTCCCATGTGCTGACTCTGTACAAATAGGTGCATTGGGGAGGATGCTTGATTCTATAGATGCACCCTGTTGAGAGGATACATCTAGTGAGCTGTGTGCCCCTGATTTTACAACTTCAGCCATTTGGGTGACTGAAGAGGTGGTTTTAGATTTCTTCTTCTTCTTTAGGCTAATGATAGGTGACTAAGTTTCCTCACTTGCTATGCCTAATTCTACAGCCAAGGCTGCTTCAGTTAAGATTTTTAGAGGTTCAGAAGCAACTTGTTTTCTCTTCTTTTTACTAACATCACCCTTTTGAGAGGATGATTCAGTTGGCTCTGTGTTTGGTAAAGTGTTTGGCTGAGAGGGTTGGTTAGCAGGCCCTGGGTTAGTATTTTGCTCTACTTGCTTGGGCCTAGCTAACTCAGATTTTGAGGCACATATTGGCATGTTGTGGGGGTAAGTCCTAAATAAACTCTCCATAAGGGGAGTTATTTTGAGCCTTACATCCACATCATTCCTAGTCTCCAAGCTACCAAAAATGAGTTTAGTCATGGATTTCGGATAGCCTATTCTATTTTTGTCTAACCCAGGCAATTCAATCAATTTAGCATCTATGAAATTAAGTACAGATTGAATAAACCGAGGGAAGAAAATTTCATTACCTCTCTTGGCTGAGTTCTTACCAAGTCTCCCATACAATTCTTGCATTATGATCAAACCAACATCAATCTTTCTCCCATATGCTAGAGCATATCCTATTTGTTGAACAGGTGTGCTGATTTGATCAAAACTGGACTTCCTTGCTGTGAAGACTTGAAGAAGAGTGGAAAAGACATAGCTTCATTCTTTCCTCAAGTACTTCCTATTCAAATTTCCAAGCTTGATTCTATCTGAGTAGTTGATAAAATCAAAGAAGTCTTCCAATTCCTGATCAGTTGCTTGAATGTCATAAACTCCTTGTTGTAACCTCAGTGCTTGATTCATGTCTTCAGTAGTGATGGTGATTTCCTTGTCCTGAATCTTGAAATAGATTACGTATGAAGTTATTGCATTCTCTAGAGCCACGACCTCCACAGTAGCAGTTCTCCAAAACTGTTCTAGTAAATCTAGATACAGGGTTGGGTTGGCTGAGAGTGCATCCTTGATGTATGATTCAGCCATCCATCGAACGAAGCACTTAAAGTTTACATTGGGTGCTTCAACATCGTTGGTTATTGCTATGAAATTGGTGTGGGTAGGAATTGTGAGTTGGGTATTTGCCATTGTTACACAGAGAGATGAGAAGAGAATGAAGGTTGAAGAAGAAATTTAGCTTTTGACGCTAGGGTTTACAGAGGTTTTGGAACTTTAGCTGCCTGATAAATCGAATGAAATGATTTGAACAGTTGTGGAATTGTATATATGTGAGTGACTTGAGTTGTCGATTAGATATAAGTTTTGTATCGACAAGTCAGTCATTCGAGAAGTATAAAACAACTATTCGATAAGTCAAGAAAGGCTTATTCGATATCTCAAGCAGTTTGAAACTCACAGCTGGCAGTTATTTAACTCAGAAAATAATTCTAAGCTAAATAAAATATGTTTTTATGAGCGAAATGAAATTTTGAATATAAATCCAAAAAGCGATTAAGTGTCAGCGAGAAATCAACCTTTTCAAATGATTCGATAACTCAAATACAGTATTCGAGAACTCCATCATTAGAGAACTAAAATACTCTATTCGAGAACTCAGAGTGTGCTATTCGATTTCTCCAAAAGACACTATTCGAGAACTCGAGCCATGACAAAACAATGAACCATTCGAGAAGCCTGACTTATCGAACTATACTTTTCACTCATAAAATTCAATTTTCACTATCTTTTAAAATTTACCAGAAATATTCACTGAAGAATATTCTACCAAATTAAATAGTGATTCTCTCAAAATTTCACAGAAATTTCAAGCTAAAGATGTATGATTTTAAACATATGCAGCATTGTGGAATATTTATAAATCATACTCCAGCCAATACTTACTTCAAAAATATTGAGCATTTGATAAAGTAAGTATTCACTGCTGCAACAATCTAGTTGATATATTCACTTAGCCAGAATTTGAAGAATTCAGCATTCCAATCTCACTAACCAACCTTGTGAAGGTGGCTTCATCTAATGGCTTAGTGAATATGTCAGCTAGTTGTTTCTCTGTGGGAACATAATGTAACTTAATGGTTCCATTAGTTGCATGCTCCCTTATGAAGTGATATCTGATGTCAATGTGCTTTGTTCTAGAATGATTGACAGGATTGGAGACTATAGAGATTGCACTTGTGTTGTCACACATGATTGGAATTCTTTCCAACACAAGTCCATAATCTCTAAGTTGGTTTCTGATCCAAAGCACTTGAGCACAGTAACTTCCAGCAGCTATGTACTCAGCTTCAACTGTGGAAGTTGACGCAGATTGTTGTTTCTTGCTGTACCAAGAGACTAACCTTTGTCCAAGAAACTGGCAGCTACCTGAGGTGCTTTTCCTATCCACTCTGCATCCAGCATAATCAGCATCAGAATAACCAACCAGATTGAACCCTGTGTCCTTAGGATACCATAATCCCAAGTTTGGTGTGCCCTTCAGATTTCTGAAAATCCTCTTTATTGCTATCATATGTGATTCCTTTGGATTTGATAGAAACCTTGCACACAAGCATGTTGCAAACATGATGTCTGGCCTACTAGCAGTGAGGTAGAGTAGAGAACCAACCATGCCTCTGTAGATTGAGATATCTACCTTCTTGCCCTTACCACCTTCATCTAACTTGGTGGCAGTGGCCATGGGTGTCTTTGCAGGTGAGCATTCTTCTAAGTCAAATTTCTTCAATAGATCCTTGATGTATTTGGTTTGACTTATAAAAATGCCATCCTTCCTTTGACTCACTTGCAGCCCAAGAAAGAATGTTAATTCTCCCATCATACTCATCTCATATCTGCTCTGCATGAGCTTAGAGAATTTCTCACACAGCTTCTCATTTGTAGAGCCAAATATGATATCATCCACATAGATTTGAACTAAGATAATATCATCACCATGTTTCTTGTAAAACAGTGTCTTGTCCAGTGTGCCTCTAGTGAATTGATTCTCCAATAGAAATTGTAATAATGTGTCATACCATGCCCTAGGAGCTTGCTTAAGTCCATACAATGCTTTAAGCAATCTGTAGACAAAGTGAGGGAATTGTGGATCCTCAAAGCCAGGTGGCTGTTGCACATATACTTCTTCTTCCAACTCCCCATTCAGAAATGCACTCTTGACATCCATTTGATAAACTTTGAAATTAGAATGTGCAGCAAATGCCAAGAAAATTCTGATGGCCTCTAGTCTAGCAACAGGGGCAAAAGTCTCATCATAGTCAATGCCTTCCTGTTGAGAGTATCCTTTTGCAACCAACCTTGCTTTGTTTCTTATGACTACACCATTTTCATCCATCTTATTCCTTAGAACCCATTTTGTTCCAACAATGGTTCTATCCTTTGGTGCAGGCACAAGTTCCCATACTTTGCTTCTTTCAAATTGGTTTAGCTCCTCTTGCATAGCAATTATCCAATCAGGATCCAACAATGCATCATCAAGTTTCCTAGGCTCAATTTCGGATAGAAAGCAACCATAGAGACATTCATTTAGAGTTGCTCTCCTTGTCTTCACTCCTGTATTTGGATCTCCAATTATCTGATCTGCAGTATGTGATCTATCCCATTTCCTTGTATGTTCAGATTGGTTTCTCAGCCTTGATGTTGCTTCATCATCCAGATCATGATCATTTACATTTCCTTCCCCTGTGAATTTGCCACTAATCACAGGTGTGTCTTGGATGCTTGTTTCTTCATTGTTGATTGACACAGATTCTTCATTCACTTGAGTTTGTTGGATTGTGGGCTCAAATTCAGTTTCAATCTCCTCATCAGAATCATCTAGATTGTCAAACTTCAAAGGTTCTTTATCTTCATCATTGGCTTCTTCTAATCCAGGTAGTTTGCTGTCATCAAATGTCATATCTGTGCTTTCCATAACTTTCTTTTGAGTGATGACATATACTTTGTATGCAATTCTTTCCATAGAGTAGCCAAGAAAAATTCCTTCAAATGCTTTTGCATCAAACTTTCCAACATATTCTGAATTGTCTTTTAACACAAAGCATTTGCTTCCAAAAGTATGAACATACTTTAGAGTGGGCTTCTTTCCAGTCATCAAGTTGTAAGGTGTCTTTCCAGTGTTTTTGTTGATGAGGGTTCTGTTTTGGATATAGCATGCAGTGCTCACAGCCTCAGCCCAAAAACATGTAGGCATCTTTGCATCAAGTAACATTGTTCTAGCAGCCTCAATCAGAGTTCTATTCTTTCTCTCAACAACTCAATTTTGTTGTGGAGTCCTTGGAGCTGAGAATTGTTGAGAAATACCATTCTCTTTGCAGAATGCTTCAAGCATGGCATTTCTGAACTCTGTTCCATTATCACTTCTTAATGCAATCACACTTGCATTGATGGCCTTTGCTTCCTTGTCAATTTTCTTTATATGCTCAATGATTACTTGTGAAGCCTCATCCTTTGATGCCAAAAATTCTACCCATGTATACCTTGTGAAATCATCAACCATCACCAGAGCATACTTTTTCCTTCCTAGTGACATAATATTGACAGGTCCAAACAAGTCCATATGAATTAGTTGTAGGGGCTTTGTTATTGATGTCACTGTCTTTGACTTGTGGCTTGATCTTTTCATTTTTCCCTTTTGACAAGCCTCACACACTCCTTCTTGACAGAATTCAAGTGTGGGCATGCCTCTCACTAACTCCCTTTTGACTAGAGAATTAATGCCTTTGAAGTTCAAGTGTGATAGCTTCTTATGCCACAGCCAACTATCTTCATTTGATGCTTTTGAGTAAAAGCAGCAAATTTTGTCCTTGTTTGCAGAGTTCATATTGGCTAAAAACAGGCTTTCTTTCCTTACTCCAGATAGAGCAAAGTTACCAGTCTTCTTATGGGTGATCAAACATTCATCTTTGTCAAAATTCACTTTGAAGCCTCTCCCAGTAAATTGACCAACACTCAGTAGATTGTGCTTGAGTCCCTTGACCAGTGCTACGTTTTCAATGATGACATTTCCAATTTCCAACTTGCCATATCTCAGTGTGTTGCCAATGCTGTCATCTCCAAAAAGCAACCATTGGGCCAGCCTTCTCCTCATACTGTGATAGCAGGGTCATATCACCAGTCATATGGTTTGAGCATCCACTGTCCAAAATCCACATGACCTTCCTTTCACTTTCTTTGCCCTGCAAACACAAAGGTATTACTTCTCCTTTGGTACCCAAACAAGTTTGGGTCCATGTGGCTTAGCAACAGTTTTATCATAAACAGCATGCTTATCAATTTTCTTGATGTTAGTCTTCTTGTCACTGTTAGAAGTCTTAGAATCAGGGTTCTTAGACTTAGGTGACAGAGGCACCTTCCTAACTTTAGGAGGACTTGAAGACTTTGTTCTTGTGTAGTGTGTGTGAACATTGTGACTGATGCAACCTTCCATGAATTGTCTTCTCAAATTAAAGCAACTAGTCATTACATTCATGTTACATGGAATACAATCAAATTTATCACAGAAAGGAGAGTCTCTATGTCTTAAAGGCACAGAGCAATCATAGAATGGTTTAGCAACACTACCAGATGGTTTCTTGCATGCATGAGTTAAATGATTAGTGCTAAAACAATTTTGACAAACTTTCCTAGGGGCATTTGGCACATAAGCATAATTGTTGTCCTTGTTAATCCCTAATTTGCCATTCCTGTTTTGTTTCTTTTTAGCCACTTTCTTCTCAAACTCATTATTCCCAGCTGAAACAAACTTCACAAATTTCTCAAGTCTAGGTCTACCTCCTACTGACTCCTTGGCTTTGGTTTTGACATTCTCACTCTTAGAGGATGCTTGTTGTTCATTTGATTGTGCCTTATCTTCATCATCCAACATTTGCTTAATGAGTAAGGCATCCTCATCAATCTCAAGTGTTGGTGTTTTAAATATTGGGGTCTCAGCCTTTTTCAAAACCTGAGGCACTTCCTCTTGAACAACAATGTCATCTTCAATGACTGCATGGCCTTTCCTCTGTTTGAGAGTGTCATAATCAAGTCCAATAGCAGCCTTAGGTCTAGCTAGATTTTTCTCATGGTAGGACTGCAATAGACTAGAGGAATTCTTAAATGTTTTCAATTTAAATTCATTTTCAGCTAGTTCATCCCTAAGAGCTTTCTCAACTTGACTAGCACAAAGAACCTTATTCTCTAGATATTCTATTTCTTGTTTAAGGATTTCTATTTGCATAACAGTTAGTTCTAGTTCCTCATTTCTTTTGTTCAACAGTTCATTCTTAGTAGACAGTTTAGCAATTTCTTCATTAGCAGCAGTCATACTAGTATGAATATTAAACATCTCAATAGATAGTTGTTCAACCATAGATTTGTATTCAGAAACAGACATGTCTATAGTAGTGAGGGATGGTACCTGAGAGTCTGATTCAGATGGTTCTTCCTTGGAGTTGGCCATCAAGGCATAGTTGTAGAATTCTTGTTCTTCTCCATCACTATCAGAATCATCCCAACACTTCCCTTCAGCTATGTAGGCCTTACCCGGTGTATGCTTCTTTAGCAGAGCCTCATACTTAGCTTCAAGCTCAAGAAACTCCTTATCCTTCTTTTTAGGCTTCTTGCATTCACTGGCAAAATGCCCTAGGTCATTGCATCTATAACATCTCACAGATGACCTATCCACATAGCTGGTTTTGAATTTGTTCTTGTTTGCTTTCACAGGTGCCTTGCTCTTGTTGAATGAATGATTTTGAGATCTAGACTTGAAGGGCTGATTCCTCTTAAATCTGATGTTTGGGAATTTTCTAGCCATAAAAGCATATGAAGTGTTTTCCATGGCATCCAACTCTTCAAGAGTATAGAACTCATCTTCTTCCTTTTCAACAACAGGTTCAGTCACTTCTTCTTCAGTTTCTTCATCATCTACTATCTCTTCTATTCTCAATTGACTTGTAGATGCTTCCAGGTCTTGAACGGATTTGTTGACAATCAAGGCATAGGATGTGTTTATCATTCTGCCTTGGTTGGCTTGGATAGCCCTCTTCTGAAGCAACTCAAGCTCATGAGTCTTTAAAACCCCATAGAGCACATCATATGTGACTTTATTCAAATCTATTTCTCTTAGAGATATGACCCTTTGCTCTAGGTGGTTAGGTGCAGATAGAAGAAACTTCATGTTTAATTCCTTAGTGCTGTAAACCTTCCCATTCATTTGAAGCTCAGTCACCAGCTTGTGAAATCTCTCAAACATATCAGTAATACTTTCTTTGGACTGTGCCATGAAAGCCTCATACTGTGTGACCAGTATCTGTTTCCTATTGTCTCTTACCTCCTCTGTCCCTTCACATAACACATCGATGTGGTTCCACACGTCCTTGGCTGATGTGCATGATGCTATATTGGCAAACATCGACATATCCATGGAGTCTATGATCAGCAACATGAGATGACTGTCTAGGGCAACCTTTTCCTTCTCTGAGTCTGTCCATTTGGATGGCTCTTTTGCAACATATGATCTAGGAATGACTATTGTGCCCACTGTAGATTCAGCAATTTCTTGTTGCGGTACAAATGGACCATTCTTGAGGATGTCAGGGTAGAGAGGATTGGCAGCTTTGATGAACAACAGCATTTTTATTTTCCAGAGGTTGTAATTCTCTTTGTCGAACTTAGGGACCTTTACCTTACCGTACTTGTAGTCTTTGGTGTATTCGAACTCATGATCGTTTTCTGTTTAGATTAAACAGCCTGCTTTGATACCACTTGTTGAGTATTGAATACAGTAAAAGAATACAAAGGGGGGTGAATGGATTCTTGAACTTTTCTTTGTTCTTGAATCTTTGCAACAAGATATGTGTTGAGTGTGTGTGAGATACGCAAGTACAGATAACAAAGACAAACACAACACAATATCACTTTAATCTAATATTTTATTAGATAAAGATTTCGCTACAATCTGTGAATACAAATGATAGTATTCTCAGCTTCGTTTTTCTTAGAGAGATATTTCTTGTGATGTATCTTGAAAAACTTATCTGCTAAGGAAGTGAGGCTGTATCCTTATAGACATGGATACACCTACTTACTACAAATAAGGTAGGTAAAAAAAACTACTTTCTAGTATGTCTATTTCATTTGAGTAAGAGTCCAAACGGCTACAGATTTGACTTTGCAAAGCCTGTTCAGATCCACTTCTTTAGCTCCTTGTCCCTTTGTCTTATCTCTCCAAGCTTCTTTGTAGGCTTTCCAATGTGCTTTATAGTACATAGTCAAATAAAGCGTCTTGGCTTGTTGCAGGTTTCTGACTTGTACAATTCTTCAGTATTTTGTCTCCAAGAATGTATTCGAGAAGTGGCTAAGTGATTGATTCGAGAACTCGAATTGACTTAATCGATAACTGTGAGTTCTCGAATAGTGTTATATTGACATATCGAATCACTTCTCGAATAGCTCTTTTCTCTGGGACTCCTCGAGATATCGAATAGAGCATTTTGACATATCGAATCCTTGAGATGTCGAATAGCTTCTTTAGTCCTTGAGATATCGAATAGAGCATTTTGACATATCGAATCCCTGAGATATCGAATGAGATATCGAACAGTGTATTCAGAGATATCGAATATTGTCTTCTGAGATATCGAATCTCTAACTTCTCGAATGCTAGACTTCTCGAATAGACAAATGTACTTCTCGAATTGGTACTTAGGCAAATTCTTCATTTCTTCAAATCCCAACTGTGATTATTTGGCAGTCTTTATCTCCTTGCTTGAGGCATGAACCTTGGAACTTCTTTCAAGAATTATTCTTGACTTTATAAGTACAGTAACACAACTAGAATTTGATGCCTATTACAAGTACAGAACAAATAGAAACTCTACAACTAGAGGTTCCCTCAGTTAAGAGGTCATGTAGGTAATGCATAGCATTACACATACTTAGGCTTGTTATTAGATGTATTCAGGCATGCCTCTGTGACTAACATATATATATATATATATATATATATATATATATATATATATATATATACACAATCGTTGCTTTCAAATTTTTGGTCAAATTTTTTCACCATGGTTGTAACCCTTTTCTTAGTTCTATTTGCTTTTGTCTTCGTCTTTTCTTTTAGTTTTTTTCATTCATTGTTTAATTCTCAATGTACATGGCTATGTGTGTGCACCATTGGTTTTTTGCGATTTTTCGGCTGCTTTTTTTGGTTGGTTTTTAAGGTTTGAATTGAATCTATTCATTTAATATTTGTTTTCTTCGTTTTATTTTTAAATTTATGATTTGTTATGATTTTAGTTACAATTATGGATTATTAGTAACCTTTGGTCGTTCTTTACTTTGGCATTTGTACTACGTAAAAAATAAGTATATAGTTTATTTTTTTGTCTATATATATATATATATATATATATATATATATTTATTTATATTTAAATTTGTACAATATTGTGTTCACTAATTTATTTATATATATTAATTTTGATTTCTTTCTTAAATAGTATATATTTTGAAAAATATTACAGGCCTGCCGCAAGACGCGATTTATAAGTATTTATTACAACAGGTGTCGGCCTAAGAAAACGTGATACAAAATTGACATAAAAAATAAGTATTTATTTAGTTGTCTATATATATTAAAATTTGTACAATATTGTGTTCATTAATTTATTTACAGATATTTGCTTTTCGATTTCTTTCTTAAATTAATATTTTGAATTCTTTTAAAAATATTACAAGGCCGCCGCGAAGCGCGGCTTAGTCAACTAGTTGATTAATAAAAGAGAAATTTTAGTTAGATAAAATATAAAAGGATATTGTATTTTACCTGAAAAAGAAAATTATCTAGTTCTTGAAAAATAGAAAAGATAATATGTTTAACCTCAAGAAGGAAATTGATTAGTTAGTAGATCTGTAATTGAGTAAGGGTAAATAAGTAAAATCAACAGGTACCGTACCGACCAACCGACCGACCGACCAAACTTTTAATGTTTCGGCTTTTATATAATACTAGCTTATAACCCGTGCGATGCACGGGTTTCTTTTAATATGTTATAAATTTTAATTTATGCTATAATTATGTTTTTATATAATCATTATTTTGTAAAAATTATTTTAACAATACTTTAATATAATTTAATATAGATTTATTTAATGATATGATGATTTAAAATTTATTTTATAGAATTTTAAGTTAAATATGTCGTTGACGGGATTCGAAACTTGAATTTTTAGTAATTTTAATCATAAAATATACCTTATAATTACATTTAACGGTTCTTATTAATTACTAAAAATCTAATGTAAGAACCCCAAATTTTGGATAGAATTAAAGCTTTTTATTATGTATTGAGGTAATGGTGAATAGTGATTACGACTACGAGGTAACGATTGAGATAATGAATGAAAGGAATAGATTTGGATTCAAATGTTTATATGCCATGAAGAATACTATTGGTTGACACTTTAGATAAGAATTATCTATCTCCTAGGGAATTGAGATTTGATAATTCTAAAGGAGAAGATTATTATTATGTCATCCAAATCGATATCTGTATTGGTCCAGTGGGTCCGTAAAAAAGTTAAGGAACGATCAAAAGAGATCAGGGACAATTGTACAACCCTAAGAGAATAAGTAAAGAAAAATGGATGAATAGTGATTTTGGTGGACATAGGAATATTATTAGACGACGCGATATATAAGTATCCGGAACGAAATTCTGAGTTCGTATTAATAATCCAGGGGGAAAAAGAGTGTATGTAAAAGCTGTCGGATTTTGAAAAATAGCACTTTTATTTTCCCCGAGATTTCCCTGGACACTGAAAGACTTAAGGAATTATTGAATGGATTTAAGGAAAATAGGTTCAAGAATTATTAAAGAGAATGGAGGATGATAATATAATATTAAGACGGTTTCCGGTAAAACCCTAACTAGAAACGAATGAGTTATTCCTCCGTACGATCAATGAATTGAGCAATAAACGGACAAAGAAACAAGCAGAGGAAGCAAGATACATGCATGTGGTAGTGGAAAATATCTAAGTAACCAAGTGGTGACTCATGTAACTAGCACACTTAGAGATTAAACTAGTACTTAGCAAAACAACTCCAAGTTAGCTAGCAACCATTTAAAACACAACACATGTCTTGCCCAATTGCATCATCTAGTGCATCACACTCCACTAACACAACCAAGATGAGATATTATCTAGCAAAGAATCACTTTATGCATTATTATCAAAGAAACAAAGCAAGACAACTCCATTCTCTCCATTTTCTTAAACCTGCCCAGCAAGAACCACTATGAAAGAAAAATTCATATCTCCATTTCTATCCATGATAAAATCACCAAATTTTAACCATAGCTTCTCCACTCCATGGTCAAGGTTCGTTCAAAATTTCATGGCAATCCAAGTAGTATAGCCTAGTTAAACCCATCCCCAAAGTTGAAGAAACCAAACTGCCCTGTTCAGGACAGTTTCTGTCCAGCGGAAAAAGGGGGCTCAACACCCTAGCTAGGAAGCTTTAAATCTGATGATCTAGGACTCAAAACAAAGCTTATGAAGAGCCCAAGATGTGGTAAAAATTTGAGAGCTAAATTCTTATTTTTCAATTTTCTATGATTTTTACAAGTGTAGGTTGAATAGTAACTTCCAAGAACTAATCTTTGATTTCTTGTTTTCTTTGGTTGATCCAAGCTTTGTTAAGGCTATAAAAGGACTAGATGAAGCTTAGTAAGACTAGTACATACTCCAAGGAAGGTAATCATCTCAAGAAACCCTAGCTCTTAGTTTAAGTTTTGATGATTATTGGATGATTTTGAGATTAGTTATGAAATGGTGTATTATAAGCATGATTATGTAATTAGCTTTATTGATCTAAGAGATGTAATGAATATGATGGTGAAGTATGATATTTCTGGACTTGTTGAGATGAGAATCAGGTGTATAAGATGTATGTATGCCCGGTGTGGCTTGGTGATTGTTGTAACAATTTGGAAACGTCCGATTTATAGCCGTCGTAATGCCCGATTTTTGTTAACCTCTAGAAAACCGTGCATAACAGTTAGGATGAGTTTCTGGCCTTGATGAATAAATAACATGCCCTTGTAGATCTCGAGCCATAGATCGTTTTGGTGCAAGAATCGAAACATTCTGACTTAAGGTTTAGGAGTTATGGTCAAATTACTAAAATTGGTTCGAACCCGTAAGTAAAAGTTCGTAACTTCAATTGAACCCTCGTAAAGCATGTTACTCAGTGGCGAATCTTGGTAAATAAATACTAGGGGTCATAAGGAAGGTATGAAAGAAAACCACATATCAAACGGATTGTTTTCCGCTTTTATAAAAATGTTTGAATCAAAGTTAAACGCGAACGAACCCCTAAAAACCCGCTTGGTTATAACTTTGGTAAAACACTTAGAAAACGAACAATAAAACTCGAGGTATAATCTCGGTTCGTAATCGATCGACTTTAGAACTTTTACGACTTAAGTATATACCGAGTGTGGGTATGATGACATGTCTTAATAACGAAGAAATATCGGATCGTATCGGGGATAAAAAGAGTTACACTAAAAGGTGTATAACGAGATAATTCAAAAACGTGTTTCGATTTAAGTGAAGTTATACCTAGACTTTTAAAAGGTGTTAAGTGGTTAATCTCCAATGTTCTGATTGTTTATAGATCATCGAGCAGACCCAGGGCACGCTATCTCCACCCACACCCGATTACCAGGCAAGTGTTCAAACCTTTGAACCTGTTGTTGTGATAATATATGTATATGATTTCTGTTTTACATATGTCATCGCATGCATGCCTGTTTCCAATTATATTGTGACTCTGGTTTTTATGATACTTGTTCCCTGTATTGATATTGGTTTATTGACTAGATACGAATTATCAGTGATAAGCCGGATTGTTTAGATAAGACCCTTAGCGAAGGGCATATGATATTCATTCTTAAATATAGACCGGGAGTCTGGTATTTTGAGATATAGATAGTCGTGGAAACCCGGAGGGATTCCAACGGTAGATTATTATTTATGTTAAGGAATGTTATTATTAAACGTTATTTATATTTCCATAAAGTATCAATTACTTGGAAATATTTCGAGGAATGTTATTCGAGTATTATCTCAGTTGAGAGATATTAAATGAATGTTAATTTCGAATATTCATTTAGAGTTGATTATTTAATGAATATTATTTTGATATTCATTAGAATGTTATTTATTAAATGAATATTACTTTCGAATATTCATTTAAGGTTTATGTACTTAAGGAATATTATTTTAAAATATTTATTGGAAGTTCTGATTACTTGAGGGATATTATTTCGAATACTCCTTTAAAGTTTTGATTACTAAATGAATATTATTTGGATATTCATTTAGAAGATTATTTATTAAATGAATATTATTTTCAAATATTCATTTAAAGTTTGACTCATTTATTGAATATTATTTTAAATACTTATTGGAGTCTAATTATTAATGAATATTATTTTGAGTATTCATTTAAGGAGTGATTTATTTAGTAATTAATTCTATATATTCATTCGAGGATTACTTACGAGCAATATTATGATTTAATAATATTCCGTAATTATTATTGAGTTAATAAATATTCCTGGAATATTTATTTAATTCTTTTAAATTCTTTTTAAAATGATTTATATTATTTGGAGATTATCTTTCACCTCCAAATATTATGTAAAATATTTCGGAGTCTTTTTACGACTATTTTATCAAGGAATGGTTTCCAACTCTTTATTGCTCATTTAAATCTATCTTAAAAGGATTTAAATGCTCGCTCAAACTTCCATGTTATAGGGGAACCTACTTGACCAATGTTATTTATCTTGTAGACTTCCCGGTCATAAATCTCATAATTTATCCTTTTCACTCGCAACTTGGTTGCTATGGACTCATTAAGTCTGTGTGTACCTTCTCATCATTCGAGGGGTAAGATTGTTGGAACAAGTTGATATCCATTAACAAGCAAAAGCTTGGGAAATGTTGGTGAATTTTCCTTTCCAACTAGATACGACTACTTTGTGGAGTCTTATCAACAAGTATTTCACTTGGGGAAGGGAGGACAAACTCTACGTTTCAATGCTGTGGATTTATTCGAACTAGGAGTGCCGGATGGGAAAGAAGAGTATGAAGCTGAAGAGGCCGAGTTGCGCGGTCCATCACAAGGCCTAACCATTGTCCAGGGAGTTACTATTAAAGGCAATCGACAAGTGGAGCCGTCAGTTCTTCCTTCTACCGATAGTAAACTATATTGGGCTGTACCATCCCCGACTGATCATCAGGGAGTGGGACAGCTGGCGCGTGATGACTCCGGTATTGGTTCATCTCCCAAATTGGGAATTCTCTACAACACGTATCGAAGAGACTTCTTTCAGGTTGACGGTGTCTTCCGCAACACGTATCGAAGAGACTTCTTTCAGGTTGTAGGACTTCGAAAAATGTTAATAACTGGAATTGCAATATTTTCCTTGCAAGTTCCTCTTTATATGATAAATGATAATATCTGGCTTATTTTCGACATAGTAGATATTCCCACATATATTTTCCTTTTGAGTTACCTTGTAACTTCATCATTCATATTATACTGGCATCATTTCCGTAAATGCATGGCATATGGTTTGAAAGGTACTTTTGAACTGTTATATATTATCGTTCAATTAAATATTATTGTTGGTGGGCTATTGCTCACCCTTGCTTTATTATTATATCACAACAACAGCTAGACCAGATGACTCGCACAAGGCGCACTTGACGCTGGCAAGGACGATGAGACTACCAGAGCCGAAGAGAAAGCTTTTGGTAGGATAGATTTATTCTTTCAGTACAAAGTATATGGTCTAGTATGACTTATGCAAATGGATGGCAAAGAGTATGTATTCATATTGAAATTCTTTTGGATTGTAAGAACTCATATTGTGCTTAATAAAATTGGTAGTTACTCTGATTTCATCTCTGGGACTATAACGGGTGTGTTTTATATTGTTGTGTTGGGTCATAAAGATGTAATTTATTTTGAGTTGAAGTAAGTTCAAGTATTGTGAACAGTAATGGAGACCGTAACGACCGGATCCCGGACCCTGGATCTGGGGGTGTTACATCTAACAGCAAAATGGTATAATATTTTGGGGTATACATTAATGATTGCAAAATTATTAATGATTGCAAAATTATGTATTTTAAAACTTATATTAATTTTAAAAAAAAATATATCGTTGACAGAATTTGAGCCTTGAAATTTTAGTAAATTAACTAGCATGAAAGCCCGTGCAAAGCACGGGCACCATTTAAATTCATAAAATGTTGTTGTTTTGATTTTTTAAATAGACGATTTCTAATTTTTGAAACACTGTACATCATTAGTGTGGTATTTTTTATGAACACTACTAATAACTCAAATTTCTTACCTGAATTTCATATACGATCATAACAATACAATCACATCTAACAATTTAAAAAACATAACTTGGAATGATTAAACACTACGTAATTTAAAAATCTAATCATGAGTCATTAGACTCATGTGTTTATATATAGACAAGTGCTAAATAAGATCATTTACAGATATGAGAATCGAAAACTAATCATAACAACACATTCAAATCTAATTTACATCTCAACCTTCACCAACATCCACTCAAATGCCCCTTCCATTTTCGGCAACCTTAGATACCATTAATTCCTTTACACCGCCGTTCTCGCTACCACTTTCCATTTGTCATAATCTTTCATGATATACACACACATATGTATAATATGTGTGTGGACGAGAGAGAGGGAGTGTGTATAAACCATAATCACTCTGCGATCTTTTGTTACCAAATCAACCATCACTCCGAAGGTAACTGATGAACATGTTTGTCATGAATTCCAGTCATATTCCTGACCACACCTACACTAATTCATTCATCCTTCTCTCAATAGATCTAAGTTTGTAACGCCGATCGATAGTATTTTTACTCACTAAACTATTGTCAACACCATTACCAACAGCTTCGAATATTTACACAATTCTAAATTTGGAATATTCTTGTAATTTGTGTTCAATTTTTTTAATGATTTACGTTCAAGTTTTAGTAACTTTAGCTGAATTCCTGGTGATTTTGATTTGATATTGGTGATTTTGGTGGTAAGTGGTGGTGTTCATGTTGTTACAGATAAAATTCTGGTAATTTTGGTAGTGGTGCTTGTCGTGCTCGTGGTAGTGGTGGCGTGTCAGTGGTCATGTGACAGTGATTTAATATTATTGTAATATATTCATGTACATTGTGATATATTATCTACTAAGTATCATATTTCAATAATACAGTTAGAAATTTTAAATCTATTATTTTTAAAAGAGTATCTATAATATATTCTTTAATAAATATTTTTGACCTAACTATGTGTTTTATCTAAATATTTATCTAATAATTAATATAAAGTTCAAATCTCACTTGCAATAAATTTTGTTTTGGTTTCCTTAAATTTTTTTTTCCAGTCTATCAAAATATTTTGCCCAATAGGAATGAGAGTGGGGTGTAATCGAGTCGAATTGAACATTGCCACACTCGAGCTCAAACTCGGTTAAAAAGTTCCGTCAAACTTGAACTCGAGCTCAAATTCAATTGGTCCTTTAATTTTAATCTCAAAATTTGACTCATAAAACTTGAAATCTCGAATCGATTTAACCTATTTTGAAATTTTTTTGAATATAAACGGTTTGACTCACGTTCGACTCGGGTTTAACTTGATAAAATATATGAATTTTATAAAATATTGAATATTTACATTGAAATTTAATTATAATATTTAAAAAATTTAAATATTAAAAGTCCGATTAATCTGGTGAACCTCTCGGTAAAGTACTTAAATAGCTAAATATCGAGTTTAACTCAAATACTATCAAATTGAATTCGAAAATTTTATTAGCCAAGATTGAGTAACTCCAAAGTTTGAATCGAACTTATTCCAAAAAAAGTTTGAATATGAACAATTCGGCTCGGGTTTAACTATAAAATATATGAATTAATAGAATATTGAACATTATAATAAATGAGTTCTTGGAGTATGTATTTAATGAGTTATAAAAAGGTTCTAAAAATTTCTTTGGTGTAGTGGTTGGAGATGCAAAAATAATTCACTCTTCGCATAAAGGTCGTGGGTTCAATTCTCATGGCAACCATTTTTTTTAATATTAATATAATGAAAGGGTAAATTAGTAAATTACTAAATAGATTGAAACACCTTGTTGGCCTATAATATATATAAAGGATTTAAACATATAATATATTTAATCATTAGATCTAACGGTTTTGATTTTTTATTAAAAATCTAACGATTATTATTCGTTGTATACATATTTCTATTATATTTTGTTAGTGATTAGACGATATAGTGTTATATTTTTGGGTATATATTAATTAGTGCAAGATTATATTTCAAAATAAAAGTTAACGTGTTTTATTTAGAAAGAAATATTATTAATTGAAAGATACGATATTTTAGGTGTTTATAAAAGATAATATCATCAATCAATTAAAAGTAAACCTCTTTTTAATTAAAAAAGGCAATCGGCTAATTATCACTAATTGAAAGATATGATACGATTGATTTTTTAGGTGTTTATAAAAGGCAATATATTCAACTAAAAGTAAATGTGAAAAAGGCAATCAGTTAATTACCATTAATTATATTATGTATTATTTAATTTAATAAATATGATAACCAAACCGAAAAGCAAAACTTTTTATTTTAATAAATACAGGATAACCAAACCGAAAACCAAAAATTTCAATGTATCGGTTTTAATATAATAGTATAGATATTTGTGAATATGATCTATTTGTGTCGTGATTTACGGGATCTTTATTCCTGTTTAGAAGAATATTAAGATTAATATTTGCAAATAAAATTAAAATCCAAACAGAGTTGAGTTGAATTTTTATTCAAACTTGATTCGACTATGAATATATAGGAATCGAATTCCAAGTTGAAGCCGAATTTTCAAGTCATCGAACAATTCAAACTTTTGAAATAATTTTTACGAATCTAACATATAGTCCAATCCAAACTTATCAACCCAGTCAATTTCATCATATACAATTATTATTGAATTTGAGTCAAGTTCAGTTTGAGCCATATTTTTAGATAAACTCAATTTTATTGATCAAAAATTAAGGTTGATTCAATTTGTTATCGATTTTAATTATTCGTTCGACTGAAGCACAAAGATGAATTAAGACAGACTTTTATTGAGTTCATATGTGCTCGACGGGAATTACAATCTCAAATACATCCAACCCCCCCGATTGGATACACTTAAAAAAAATTTAATTATGATTTCTGAATGTAATGGTAATATTAATATTAATTGGGTATAAGGGTAATTAGGTAAATTCAATAGGTACCAACCAACCAACCAAACTTTTAATGTTTCGGCTTTTATGTAATAGTATAGATATCTCGACGATCCAGCCTTACGGATCTCAAAATATATCTAATTTAGTGATATACCATATTTTCAGAAAATAAAAAGTTAATTTTGTTGGATATCTTAGTAGTCAACTACCGAATTGACTAGTACTCGTAACTAGTGCTTTGTCACGGATTGTTAATTCTATTTTTTAAAAATTATTTCTCGACGATCCAACCGTACGGATCTCAAGATATATCTAATCTAGTGATATTCCAAAATTTTAAAAAAAATAATAAAATAATTTGGTTGGAGATCTTAGTAGTCAACTACCGAATTGACTAGTACTCGTAACTAGTGCTTTGTCACGAATTGTTGATTTTATTTTTTAAAAATTATTTATCGAAGATCCAACCGTACGGATCTCAAGATATATCTAATCTAGTGATATTCCCAAATTTTTAAAAAATAAAAAATTAATTTGGTTGGAGACCTTAGTAATCAACTACCGAATTGACGAGTACTCGTAACTAGTTCTTTGTCACGGATTGTTGATTCTATTTTTAAAAAAAAATATCTCGACGATCCAACCGTACGGATCTCAAGATATATCTAATTTAGTGATATTCCCAAATTTTCAAAAAATAAAAAATTAATTTGTTTGGAGATCTTAATAACCAACTACCGAATTGACTAGTACTCGTAACTAGTGCTTTGTCACGGATTGTTGATTATATTTTTTAAAAATTATTTCTCGACGATCCAACCGTACGGATCTCAAGATATATCTAATCTAGTGATATTCCCAAATTTTTAAAAAATAAAAAATTAATTTGGTTAGAGATTTTAGTAGTCAACTATCGAATTGACTAGTACTCGTAACTAGTGCTTTGTCACGGATTATTGATTCTATTTTTTAAAAATTATTTCTCGACGATCCAACCGTACGGATCTCAAGATATATCTAATCTAGTGATATTCCCAAATTTTCAAAAAATAAAAAAATAATTTGATTGGAGATCTTAGTAGTCAACTACCGAATTGACTAGTACTCGTAACTAGTGTTTTGTCACGGATTGTTGATTCTATTTTTTAAATATTATTTCTCGACGACCCAACCGTACGAATCTCAAGATATATCTAATCTAGTGACATTCCCAAATTTTCAAAAAATAAAAAATTAGTTTGGTTGGAGATCTTAGTAGTCAACTACCGAATTGAATAGTACTCGTAGCTAGTGCTTTGTTACGGATTGTTGATTCTATTTTTTAAACATTATTTCTCGACGATCCAACCGTACGGATCTCAAGATATATCTAATCTAGTGATATTCCCAAATTTTCAAAAAAAAAAAAAATTAATTCGGTTGGAGATCTTAGTAGTCAACTACTGAATTGACTAGTACTCGTAACTAGTGTTTTATCACGGATTGTTGATTCTATTTTTTAAAAAATATATCTCGATGATCCAACCGTACGGATTTCAAGATATATCCAATTTAGTGATATTCTCAAATTTGTAAAAAATAAAAAATTAATTTGGTTTAAAATCTTAGTAGTCAACTACCGAATTGACTAGTACTCGTAACTAGTGCTTTGTCACGGATTGTTGATTCTATTTTTTAAAAATTATTTCTCGACGATCCAACCGTACGGATCTCAAGATATATCTAATCTAGTGACATTCCCAAATTTTCAAAAAATAAAAATTAATTTGGTTGGAGAACATAGTAGTCAACTACCGAATTGACTAGTACGCGTAACTAGTGCTTTTGTCACGGATTGTTGATTCTATTTTTTAAATATTATTTCTCGACGACCCAACCGTACGAATCTCAAAATATATCTAATCTAGCGACATTCCCAAATTTTCAAAAAATAAAAAATTAATTTGGTTAGAGATTTTAGTAGTCAACTATCGAATTGACTAGTACTCGTAGCTAGTGCTTTGCTACGGATTGTTGATTCTATTTTTTAAACATTATTTCTCGACGATCCAACCGTACGGATCTCAAGATATATCTAATCTAGTGATATTCCCAAATTTTAAAAAAATAATAAAATAATTTGGTTGGAGATCTTAGTAGTCAACTACCGAATTGCCTAGTACTCGTAACTAGTGTTTTGTCACGAATTGTTGATTTTATTTTTTAAAAATTATTTATCGAAGATCCAACCGTACGGATCTCAAGATATATCTAATCTAGTGATATTCCCAAATTTTTAAAAAATAAAAAATTAATTTGGTTGGAGACCTTAGTAGTCAACTACCGAATTGACGAGTATTCGTAACTAGTTCTTTGTCACGGATTGTTGATTCTATTTTTAAAAAAAAATATCTCGATGATCCAACCGTACGGATCTCAAGATATATCTAATTTAGTGATATTCCCAAATTTTCAAAAAATAAAAAATTAATTTGTTTGGAGATCTTAATAACCAACTACCGAATTGACTAGTACTCGTAACTAGTGCTTTGTCACGGATTGTTGATTCTATTTTTTAAAAATTATTTCTCGATGATCCAACCGTACGGATCTCAAGATATATCTAATCTAGTGATATTCCCAAATTTTTAAAAAATAAAAAATTAATTTGGTTAGAGATTTTAGTAGTCAACTATCGAATTGACTTGTACTCGTAACTAGTGCTTTGTCACGGATTATTGATTCTATTTTTTAAAAATTATTTCTCGATGATCCAACCATACGGATCTCAAGATATATCTAATTTAGTGATATTCCCAAATTTTCAAAAAATAAAAAATTAATTTGGTTGGAGATCTTAGTAGTCAACTACCGAATTGACTAGTACTCGTAACTAGTGTTTTGTCACGGATTGTTGATTCTATTTTTTAAATATTATTTCTCGACGACCCAACCGTACGAATCTCAAGATATATCTAATCTAGTGACATTCCAAAATTTTCAAAAAATAAAAAATTAGTTTGGTTGGAGATCTTAGTAGTCAACTACCGAATTGAATAGTACTCGTAGCTAGTGCTTTGTTACGGATTGTTGATTCTATTTTTTAAACATTATTTCTCGACGATCCAACCGTACGGATCTCAAGATATATCTAATCTAGTGATATTCCCAAATTTTCAAAAAAAAAAAAAAATTATTCGGTTGGAGATCTTAGTAGTCAACTACTGAATTGACTAGTACTCGTAACTAGTGTTTTATCACGGATTGTTGATTCTATTTTTTAAAAAATATATCTCGATGATCCAACCGTACGGATTTCAAGATATATCCAATTTAGTGATATTCTCAAATTTGTAAAAAATAAAAAATTAATTTGGTTTAAAATCTTAGTAGTCAACTACCGAATTGACTAGTACTCGTAACTAGTGCTTTGTCACGGATTGTTGATTCTATTTTTTAAAAATTATTTCTCGACGATCCAACCGTACGGATCTCAAGATATATCTAATCTAGTGACATTCCCAAATTTTCAAAAAATAAAAATTAATTTGTTTGGAGAACATAGTAGTCAACTACCGAATTGACTAGTACTCGTAACTAGTGCTTTTGTCACGGATTGTTGATTCTATTTTTTAAATATTATTTCTCGACGACCCAACCGTACGAATCTCAAGATATATCTAATCTAGTGACATTCCCAAATTTTCAAAAAATAAAAAATTAATTTGGTTAGAGATTTTAGTAGTCAACTATCGAATTGACTAGTACTCGTAACTAGTGCTTTGTCACGGATTATTGATTCTATTTTTTAAAAATTATTTCTCGACGATCCAACCATACGGATCTCAAGATATATCTAATCTAGTGATATTCCCAAATTTTCAAAAAATAAAAAATTAATTTGGTTGGAGATCTTAGTAGTCAACTACCGAATTGACTAGTACTCGTAACTAGTGTTTTGTCACGGATTGTTGATTCTATTTTTTAAATATTATTTCTCGACGACCCAACCGTACGAATCTCAAGATATATATAATCTAGTGACATTCCCAAATTTTCAAAAAATAAAAAATTAAATTGTTTAGAGATTTTAGTAGTCAACTATCGAATTGACTAGTACTCGTAACTAGTGCTTTGTCACGGATTATTGATTCTATTTTTTAAAAATTATTTCTCGACGATCCAACCATACGGATCTCAAGATATATCTAATCTAGTGATATTTCCAAATTTTCAAAAAATAAAAAATTAATTTGGTTGGAGATCTTAGTAGTCAACTACCGAATTGACTAGTACTCGTAACTAGTGTTTTGTCACGGATTGTTGATTCTATTTTTTAAATATTATTTCTCGACGACCCAACCATACGAATCTCAAGATATATCTAATCTAGTGACATTCCCAAATTTTCAAAAAATAAAAAATTATTTTGGTTAGAGATCTTAGTAGTCAACTACCGAATTGAATAGTACTTGTAGCTAGTGCTTTGTTACGGATTGTTGATTCTATTTTTTAAACATTATTTCTCGACGATCCAACCGTACGGATCTCAAGATATATCTAATCTAGTGATATTCCCAAATTTTCAAAAAAAAAAATTTAATTCGGTTGGAGATCTTAGTAGTCAACTACTGAATTGACTAGTACTCGTGACTAGTGTTTTATCACGGATTGTTGATTCTATTTTTTAAAAAATATATCTCGATGATCCAACCGTACGGATTTCAAGATATATCCAATTTAGTGATATTTTCAAATTTGTAAAAAATAAAAAATTAATTTGGTTTAAAATCTTAGTAGTCAACTACCGAATTGACTAGTACTCGTAACTAGTGCTTTGTCACGGATTGTTGATTCTATTTTTTAAAAATTATTTCTCGACGATCCAACCGTACGGATCTCAAGATATATCTAATCTAGTGACATTCCCAAATTTTCAAAAAATAAAAATTAATTTGGTTGGAGAACATAGTAGTCAACTACCGAATTGACTAGTACTCGTAACTAGTGCTTTTGTCATGGATTGTTGATTCTATTTTTTAAATATTATTTCTCGACGACCCAACCGTACGAATCTCAAGATATATATAATCTAGTGACATTCCCAAATTTTCAAAAAATAAAAAATTAAATTGTTTAGAGATTTTAGTAGTCAACTATCGAATTGACTAGTACTCGTAACTAGTGCTTTGTCACGGATTATTGATTCTATTTTTTAAAAATTATTTCTCGACGATCCAACCATACGGATCTCAAGATATATCTAATCTAGTGATATTCCCAAATTTTCAAAAAATAAAAAATTAATTTGGTTGGAGATCTTAGTAGTCAACTACCGAATTGACTAGTACTCGTAACTAGTGTTTTGTCACGGATTGTTGATTCTATTTTTTAAATATTATTTCTCGACGACCCAACCATACGAATCTCAAGATATATCTAATCTAGTGACATTCCCAAATTTTTAAAAAATAAAAAATTAATTTGGTTGGAGATCTTAGTAGTCAACTACCGAATTGAATAGTACTTGTAGCTAGTGCTTTGTTACGGATTGTTGATTCTGTTTTTTAAACGTTATTTCTCGACGATCCAATCGTACGGATCTCAAGATATATCTAATCTAGTGATATTCCCAAATTTTCAAAAAAAAAAATTAATTCGGTTGGAGATCTTAGTAGTCAACTACTGAATTGACTTGTACTCGTAACTAGTGTTTTATCACGGATTGTTGATTCTATTTTTTAAAAAATATATCTCGATGATCCAACCGTACGGATTTCAAGATATATCCAATTTAGTGATATTCTCAAATTTGTAAAAAATAAAAAATTAATTTGGTTTAAAATCTTAGTAGTCAACTACCGAATTGACTAGTACTCGTAACTAGTGCTTTGTCACGGATTGTTGATTCTATTTTTTAAAAATTATTTCTCGACGATCCAACCGTACGGATCTCAAGATATATCTAATCTAGTGACATTCCCAAATTTTCAAAAAATAAAAATTAATTTGTTTGGAGAACATAGTAGTCAACTACCGAATTGACTAGTACTCGTAACTAGTGCTTTTGTCACGGATTGTTGATTCTATTTTTTAAATATTATTTCTCGACGACCCAACCGTACGAATCTCAAGATATATCTAATCTAGTGACATTCCCAAATTTTCAAAAAATAAAAAATTAATTTGGTTAGAGATTTTAGTAGTCAACTATCGAATTGACTAGTACTCGTAACTAGTGCTTTGTCACGGATTATTGATTCTATTTTTTAAAAATTATTTCTCGACGATCCAACCATACGGATCTCAAGATATATCTAATCTAGTGATATTCCCAAATTTTCAAAAAATAAAAAATTAATTTGGTTGGAGATCTTAGTAGTCAACTACCGAATTGACTAGTACTCGTAACTAGTGTTTTGTCACGGATTGTTGATTCTATTTTTTAAATATTATTTCTCGACGACCCAACCGTACGAATCTCAAGATATATATAATCTAGTGACATTCCCAAATTTTCAAAAAATAAAAAATTAAATTGTTTAGAGATTTTAGTAGTCAACTATCGAATTGACTAGTACTCGTAACTAGTGCTTTGTCACGGATTATTGATTCTATTTTTTAAAAATTATTTCTCGACGATCCAACCATACGGATCTCAAGATATATCTAATCTAGTGATATTTCCAAATTTTCAAAAAATAAAAAATTAATTTGGTTGGAGATCTTAGTAGTCAACTACCGAATTGACTAGTACTCGTAACTAGTGTTTTGTCACGGATTGTTGATTCTATTTTTTAAATATTATTTCTCGACGACCCAACCATACGAATCTCAAGATATATCTAATCTAGTGACATTCCCAAATTTTCAAAAAATAAAAAATTATTTTGGTTAGAGATCTTAGTAGTCAACTACCGAATTGAATAGTACTTGTAGCTAGTGCTTTGTTACGGATTGTTGATTCTATTTTTTAAACATTATTTCTCGACGATCCAACCGTACGGATCTCAAGATATATCTAATCTAGTGATATTCCCAAATTTTCAAAAAAAAAAATTTAATTCGGTTGGAGATCTTAGTAGTCAACTACTGAATTGACTAGTACTCGTGACTAGTGTTTTATCACGGATTGTTGATTCTATTTTTTAAAAAATATATCTCGATGATCCAACCGTACGGATTTCAAGATATATCCAATTTAGTGATATTTTCAAATTTGTAAAAAATAAAAAATTAATTTGGTTTAAAATCTTAGTAGTCAACTACCGAATTGACTAGTACTCGTAACTAGTGCTTTGTCACGGATTGTTGATTCTATTTTTTAAAAATTATTTCTCGACGATCCAACCGTACGGATCTCAAGATATATCTAATCTAGTGACATTCCCAAATTTTCAAAAAATAAAAATTAATTTGGTTGGAGAACATAGTAGTCAACTACCGAATTGACTAGTACTCGTAACTAGTGCTTTTGTCATGGATTGTTGATTCTATTTTTTAAATATTATTTCTCGACGACCCAACCGTACGAATCTCAAGATATATATAATCTAGTGACATTCCCAAATTTTCAAAAAATAAAAAATTAAATTGTTTAGAGATTTTAGTAGTCAACTATCGAATTGACTAGTACTCGTAACTAGTGCTTTGTCACGGATTATTGATTCTATTTTTTAAAAATTATTTCTCGACGATCCAACCATACGGATCTCAAGATATATCTAATCTAGTGATATTCCCAAATTTTCAAAAAATAAAAAATTAATTTGGTTGGAGATCTTAGTAGTCAACTACCGAATTGACTAGTACTCGTAACTAGTGTTTTGTCACGGATTGTTGATTCTATTTTTTAAATATTATTTCTCGACGACCCAACCATACGAATCTCAAGATATATCTAATCTAGTGACATTCCCAAATTTTTAAAAAATAAAAAATTAATTTGGTTGGAGATCTTAGTAGTCAACTACCGAATTGAATAGTACTTGTAGCTAGTGCTTTGTTACGGATTGTTGATTCTGTTTTTTAAACGTTATTTCTCGACGATCCAACCGTACGGATCTCAAGATATATCTAATCTAGTGATATTCCCAAATTTTCAAAAAAAAAAATTAATTCGGTTGGAGATCTTAGTAGTCAACTACTGAATTGACTTGTACTCGTAACTAGTGTTTTATCACGGATTGTTGATTCTATTTTTTAAAAAATATATCTCGATGATCCAACCGTACGGATTTCAAGATATATCCAATTTAGTGATATTCTCAAATTTGTAAAAAATAAAAAATTAATTTGGTTTAAAATCTTAGTAGTCAACTACCGAATTGACTAGTACTCGTAACTAGTGCTTTGTCACGGATTGTTGATTCTATTTTTTAAAAATTATTTCTCGACGATCCAACCGTACGGATCTCAAGATATATCTAATCTAGTGACATTCCCAAATTTTCAAAAAATAAAAATTAATTTGTTTGGAGAACATAGTAGTCAACTACCGAATTGACTAGTACTCGTAACTAGTGCTTTTGTCACGGATTGTTGATTCTATTTTTTAAATATTATTTCTCGACGACCCAACCGTACGAATCTCAAGATATATCTAATCTAGTGACATTCCCAAATTTTCAAAAAATAAAAAATTAATTTGGTTAGAGATTTTAGTAGTCAACTATCGAATTGACTAGTACTCGTAACTAGTGCTTTGTCACGGATTATTGATTCTATTTTTTAAAAATTATTTCTCGACGATCCAACCATACGGATCTCAAGATATATCTAATCTAGTGATATTCCCAAATTTTCAAAAAATAAAAAATTAATTTGGTTGGAGATCTTAGTAGTCAACTACCGAATTGACTAGTACTCGTAACTAGTGTTTTGTCACGGATTGTTGATTCTATTTTTTAAATATTATTTCTCGACGACCCAACCGTACGAATCTCAAGATATATATAATCTAGTGACATTCCCAAATTTTCAAAAAATAAAAAATTAAATTGTTTAGAGATTTTAGTAGTCAACTATCGAATTGACTAGTACTCGTAACTAGTGCTTTGTCACGGATTATTGATTCTATTTTTTAAAAATTATTTCTCGACGATCCAACCATACGGATCTCAAGATATATCTAATCTAGTGATATTTCCAAATTTTCAAAAAATAAAAAATTAATTTGGTTGGAGATCTTAGTAGTCAACTACCGAATTGACTAGTACTCGTAACTAGTGTTTTGTCACGGATTGTTGATTCTATTTTTTAAATATTATTTCTCGACGACCCAACCATACGAATCTCAAGATATATCTAATCTAGTGACATTCCCAAATTTTCAAAAAATAAAAAATTATTTTGGTTAGAGATCTTAGTAGTCAACTACCGAATTGAATAGTACTTGTAGCTAGTGCTTTGTTACGGATTGTTGATTCTATTTTTTAAACATTATTTCTCGATGATCCAACCGTACGGATCTCAAGATATATCTAATCTAGTGATATTCCCAAATTTTCAAAAAAAAAAAATTTAATTCGGTTGGAGATCTTAGTAGTCAACTACTGAATTGACTAGTACTCGTGACTAGTGTTTTATCACGGATTGTTGATTCTATTTTTTAAAAAATATATCTCGATGATCCAACCGTACGGATTTCAAGATATATCCAATTTAGTGATATTTTCAAATTTGTAAAAAATAAAAAATTAATTTGGTTTAAAATCTTAGTAGTCAACTACCGAATTGACTAGTACTCGTAACTAGTGCTTTGTCACGGATTGTTGATTCTATTTTTTAAAAATTATTTCTCGACGATCCAACCGTACGGATCTCAAGATATATCTAATCTAGTGACATTCCCAAATTTTCAAAAAATAAAAATTAATTTGGTTGGAGAACATAGTAGTCAACTACCGAATTGACTAGTACTCGTAACTAGTGCTTTTGTCATGGATTGTTGATTCTATTTTTTAAATATTATTTCTCGACGACCCAACCGTACGAATCTCAAGATATATATAATCTAGTGACATTCCCAAATTTTCAAAAAATAAAAAATTAAATTGTTTAGAGATTTTAGTAGTCAACTATCGAATTGACTAGTACTCGTAACTAGTGCTTTGTCACGGATTATTGATTCTATTTTTTAAAAATTATTTCTCGACGATCCAACCATACGGATCTCAAGATATATCTAATCTAGTGATATTCCCAAATTTTCAAAAAATAAAAAATTAATTTGGTTGGAGATCTTAGTAGTCAACTACCGAATTGACTAGTACTCGTAACTAGTGTTTTGTCACGGATTGTTGATTCTATTTTTTAAATATTATTTCTCGACGACCCAACCATACGAATCTCAAGATATATCTAATCTAGTGACATTCCCAAATTTTTAAAAAATAAAAAATTAATTTGGTTGGAGATCTTAGTAGTCAACTACCGAATTGAATAGTACTTGTAGCTAGTGCTTTGTTACGGATTGTTGATTCTGTTTTTTAAACGTTATTTCTCGACGATCCAACCGTACGGATCTCAAGATATATCTAATCTAGTGATATTCCCAAATTTTCAAAAAAAAAAAATTAATTCGGTTGGAGATCTTAGTAGTCAACTACTGAATTGACTTGTACTCGTAATTAGTGTTTTATCACGGATTGTTGATTCTATTTTTTAAAAAATATATCTTGATGATCCAACCGTACGGATTTCAAGATATATCCAATTTAGTGATATTCTCAAATTTGTAAAAAATAAAAAATTAATTTGGTTTAAAATCTTAGTAGTCAACTACCGAATTGACTAGTACTCGTAACTAGTGCTTTGTCACGGATTGTTGATTCTATTTTTTAAAAATTATTTCTCAACGATCCAACCGTACGGATCTCAAGATATATCTAATCTAGTGACATTCCCAAGTTTTCAAAAAATAAAAATTAATTTGGTTGGAGAACATAGTAGTCAACTACCGAATTGACTAGTACTCGTAACTAGTGCTTTTGTCACGGATTGTTGATTCTATTTTTTTAAAATTATTTCTTGACCATCCAACCGTACGGATCTCAAGATATATCTAATATAGTGATATTTCCAAATTTTCAAAAAATAAAATATTATTTTGGTTGGAGATCCTAGTAGTAAACTACCGAATTGAATAATACTCGTAACTATTGTTTTGTCACGGATTGTTGATTTATTTTTTTTTTAAATTATTTCTCGACGATCCAACCGTACGGATGTCAAGATATATCTAATTTAGTGATATTTCCAAATTTTCAAAAAATAAAAAATATTTTTAGAAAAATACATGTGTCAAAATTTATTAAATAAGACCGAATATGTCAAAATTAGATACATCACTTATATAACGCTTCCATAAGCGCTATGGAAGTGAATGCACTCACTTAGACAGTGCTTCAATAAGCGCTATATAAGTGAATGCACTTTAATTTCTGCCCAGAATATGCATAATTTATTTATTTATTTATTTATTTATTTTTTTGCTAATTATGTGCAAAATTTATTAATTTATATTTGCAAATTGAATTAAAATATTATTATATACAAAATATCATTAGCAATATTCAATGACAATAATAAATATTTAGCAAATCAGAAAATATAAAAATTGATAAAACTAAACTAATAAAGGTCAAGAAAATATTAATCTATATAAAATTATTTTATCGGATATTTTTCGATTTAGTTATTTTTAGTTTCGGATTTACATCGGATTCAATTCATATTCGGTTCGGGTAAATTTTTATTCGGATTTTATCGGTTCTGATTATAATCGGATACAAGGTCATCATTGGATACAGTATTTCGGATAATTTTTGGTTAAATTTCCGGTTCGGTTAATTTTCGGATCGGGTCAAATCGGTTTTTGGATCGTTATCGGATTTGATTAAATTGAACCAGTTTCGGTTCAGACTCGGATTGTTTCGGTTTCGGATACAATTTTGGATAATCTATATCGGATCCAATTTCGGATTCGGTTCCACATATTTCGGTTCGGTTTTTCGGATCCAGACCCATTTTGCCAGGTCTAGAAGGGAATCAAATCTTTTAGATTCTTTTCCCCCAGAACACTAGAGGTGATAGAAGGGAATCAAATCAAGCTCGATGTAATAATTTGACCGTCGTCAAATATAACCCCTTTTTGAGGTATTATAATATTTCGAATCGTTGTTCAAAATTTAATCCTTGTACGGATTTTTATGATCTCGGTTCGAGATCCGATATAAGAGCTTAAAGATGAAGAGAAGATGAAGATAGAGAGCTTTTTTATGTATAAAAATATGGTCGGTTAGAGCATCTCCAATAGAGGTTGCCAACATAGTTGCCAACTTCTACCACATTATCAAATATATTACTTTTTTATTTCTTCTCTCCTCCATTTCATTATTGGAAACTTTTATTACAAATCTACTCCAATAGTTGGCAACTTTAAAAGTTGTCAATGTGGTCCCATACATAAATTTTATATTATCTTATAAATACATTTAAAATATGGGAGATATAAAAAAGGGTAAAGTTAAATACACTTTTGGGGAGTTGTATGTGTTTTAACTAAATGGGGAAGTTGCCAACTTTTGGCAACTTTGGTTGACAACTTGTTGGCAACATTGATACTCCAATAGGTGGGCAACCAAGGGTGCCATGCCACATAGCACTTGGCAACCTCTTGGCAATCCCTATTGGAGATGCTCTTAAGACTCGGATATGAAGCTAAAATATTACCACTTTTGGATATCGCCGGAAAAGTTTGCCGGAAATATTCGCCGGAGGTTCTGTAATAACCGCGAATTTTCGAATAATTTTTCTTACGTGATATTTGAATTTTATTTAAGCGCAATGCACTAGTACATTTTAATTAGCGAGTTTTTGTAAAATCTTAATATTTTATATATTCGTTTGGGAGTAAATATTATTTTATAATTATTTATTTATATTTATTTGGTATTTATTAAAATCAGGAAAATTTAGGAAAATAGGATTTTTAAATTTTTTATTCGGTTGATATTATTTATTTAATGTCCAAAATTTATTTTTGAGAACGAAATTAAAATCGCGTTTTATTTGGCCAGCGGGGGAAAAACGAGATTTTTATTACGGTTTCGACTAATCGGGTCGTCAAACACGAGAAAGAGATAAAGAGACAGCATTTTTTTCGATCACAGAAAACGAGTTTTATTCTCACAAAACACGAACCGCTTTTTTACAGAACACGAGTATTCTTTTACAAAGCACGAAACATTCCAGCACGTTCTTTTTGTTTTGTCCCCACGTTCGAGGCAAGTGTTTTCCCTTCACTTCTTGTTCAAGTGAGATTATTTTAAATATGCTTATTATGGTATTATTCCACTATTGTCGATCTTGTCGACATTTATTATCATTCTTGTTTATTCAATTTATACCCCATTTACTGTATCGAACTTGTTGATAACCTCTGAGACTATTATTTCCTTAGTGATGCCTCCTTGTCAAGAGTACAACTAAACCAATTGTTTAGGTAGTCGGGATCCCACTAGTAGAGCACCGAACCTATCATGTCCGAATACCCATTTCATACTTTATTTTAATCTATTCTGTGCTGATAGATTTTTGATTCGAGATACTTCTCTTGTGATTTGAGTTTTGATAAATGTTATATGTTTCCATTAACAATGATATTATTATTATTATTCCTGTTTTACTACACACTTGCTGAGCATTTCTTCCGCTCATACTTGTCTGTTTCGAAACCCTAACTTTTCAGTAAGGTAATTTGGCGAGACATATTCGTACAATTCGAAGAGAGAAGGAGCAGACGCTATCTTGAAGAAAACTTGACACGGGATGTCCTGATCCAGAGTAAGGTCTATTTAATATAGTTAAACTCTAATAATTATTATTATGTATTGCTGGCCTGGTATACTTCTTGTCGAAGTTATACCAGTGATTTAAGTTTTGATCCAAGAGAAGGTGGTAAAGAAGAAATTTGGTACTTTATGGAATTTGGATTCTTGTTTCTAGCACTATAACCTAAAAGATCTTGGATTGTTTGGGGTCCCAGAGATTTTATTTCAATTTTTAACAATTACACGGGATAATGTTTTATTAAAGTGGTGATGTTATTTTGAGGTTTCTCAGGTAACGACCAAATCTCCTGACCCGGATTTGGGGGCATTACAGAATGGTATCAGAGCGAGGTTATAGTAAACTAGAAACGAGAGTGAGTAGGAAGTGTGTGTAGCTAAGTTAGGAACGTCTGAGCTCATATAGAGTTCATGTTGGACTATGGGATATAGTACCAATCAGTAGGTTAAGAATTGAGTGTTCGCGTGAGATGGTTGCGCTAAATTAGATAAAACACCTTGCGACTGTAGGTGTCTACTACGAATTTTAGAGAGTAAGTCTTAAGTGGTTTGAGCAAGCACAAAGACTGAGGCAAGTTCATTTTATCCATTAACTTCAAAAGAATTTATGAGATTTCTGTGAACATTATTGTTCTCAAGGATTTTATCCTGGTGGTGAAAACTTGTGGTGAAATTTTTGGGCACTCAAATATTTGTTTCAAATGTTGGATTGATTATATTTATCGAAGAATAAAAAAAAATCCTATTTGCGAGGAAGATGACATTTAAAAAAATTAGTCGGTCTCATTGATCGGGACGACTCTTTAAGTTAATTCGGCTGAGACTTGTTTTATTGTTTCGAGATAACTAAATATTTATTTCTACCAGTTGAATTTATCCCTCAAATTCGACTACTTTTCTTGACATTGAGAAATGGTTCATAGTTCGGATCATTTATTAAAATGGTAACATTTATTTATTTTATCCTTGATAATCAAGTTAAACTTCTTGAAGTGTCTACTTTGCTAAAATTGTTGAAAATTATTCAGTTGCTTTCCCAAAATCTTGATAAATTCAGAGAACGTACTTAGATTGAAATCTAGGGCGTCTTATTTGTTCGAGATGACCCTTAAAGATTATTTCAGTTATAACTACGCTCATATATCGAGGTAGTTTAAATTTTATTGACTTCAATCGGATCTATTGTTCAGATCCGATAAGTTTTGCATCAAAATTCAAATTTGATTCATTGTTCGAATCAAAATAGATACATTCAGAATAGAGAACAGAAGAACATCTTATCGTCAGAATTCCCTCTAAAAAATACCTACTCTAGCGTATTTGGAAGTTTTCTTTCTGAATCGAGCCGTTTTTATTATTTCAAGACGACTCCACAGGATTTATTCTAATCAGTGAACCTTTCTTGTTCAAGGTTTTTACTTTATTGTCTGGAGTTGACATATTGTTCGTGTCAATATAATAAATTAAATTCTTTAGAAAATATTGCGACGGCCTATTGTTCAGGTCGGTCTCATACAAAGTTTAGATTGGCGATTGGCCAGGAGCGAATAGGAATCCAAATCAATCAATTTTATTCGGAGGAATAATCTTATAATCCACTGGTCAACATGGGAGATGGCCCATGGGTTTTCTTTCAGAACAACACGAGGAATAAACCCGTGGTATCGAAAGAGAAATATTTCAGGTTGACTTTTCAACCAACCTTTTGCTAGCAAAGAGATATATTGGTACTTGAGACACAGCGGTTGATCACGTTGTGGGGTATCGTGAATGCGAGTAATTATTTTGGCATTAATGTTGCTAGGGTTGAAAACGACAACCCATTTTATGCTAGCAAAGAGAAAATTTGGTGGTACCACATCATAGCCCTGATCAGGTTGGGTGGGGTATCACAGGAGGACGGTACCTTGAGACATGGTAGTTGATCGCACCGTGGGGGATACCGAGTGGTGGAAGACCAGTAATCTTTTCTTAAATTCTGAGCTACCAAATAAGTTGGTGATTTTCTTAAAATTCGTGAAATTGTTGAGAAGTTCGTTTATGATGATCTTGTGGTTGAGATGAGTTAAATTCCTTGAGTTACCAGAGATTTTGAAAGAAGTTTTTATTATTCTCACAAATTTTGAGAAGTTGCCTATACGGCTTTCATGATTGAAAATTTTATGAGTCTCTTTTCCATTCTAGCATTATCTTTCATTATCGTCGAGTTAAAAAAAAATGTATAAGATTTGGGATAGTGAACTTGCCAAACATTTTATGTGCTTACCCTTGTTTATCATTATAATGTTTCCAACAGTGAAATGTGAGAACAATGAGTCTTTCGAATAGAGGAAAGAAGAATGTTGTTTTAGATGTGATTGTATAATAAAGCCTTACGTGAACGGATGCGTGATGACTAAGAAAGTTTCGAGGAATTAAAGGAAATACTATTATGAGTCGAGATGACGTGCTCACTTGAAATGTTTAGGCTGAATTGGACAGATCTTTTCGCGGTGGGAGATGTCTATCGTGGAATCTTAGGAGATTATTACGAGTTGACATCGATGTAGGGTATTGATAACTTGGGTCGTGCAGAAGAGGAGTTTAGGTCGGATGACGAGTGTTGTGATGTTATTAGGTATCCGACATATCGCGCGTGTAGGAGTTCGATTCACCCGAAGTTTTGGCTGTGGACGAACCAGCTGATTCGGAGTTGCATGAGCTAATTGGGCAACTAGAGCTACTAGTTAGTAAGAAGCCACCTAGATATCCGCATGTACCTTCTAGAAGATTCCTTCTGCGATTTTACCTATTTAACAAGCATTATAGAGAGTACCAAGATGCGAAATACGATTACTGGCACGTGTTGGGAGTAAGATCGTCTAAGGAGATTTAACCTTCATTTTGTTCTTCTTTGTTTTGTTGGCACCCTATTTTAGTTGACGACCGATTATACTTCAATTGAAGATGAGCGTTGCATATACGATTCGTTTTGTTATAAACCCTTATGATTCCTGAAGTTATCAGTGATTGAAAGAAGTAAAGACAGACATGTTAACCTACGAACTAGTGGAATTACATCCTGATTTGACATACGAAGAACAGCCAGTACAGATCCTAGATCACAAAGTGCAAGAGTTAAGAACTAAGAACGTAAATTTAGTGAAGATGCTTTGGAGAAACCACCAAGTTGAGGAAGCCACGTGGGAATTAGAAAGCGAAATGCGGAATTTATATCCTGATTTGTTTAGTGCGTAATTTTGATTCCGAGGACGGAATCCTATAAGGGGGGAAGATTGTAATAACCGCGAATTTTCGAATAATTTTTCTTACGAGATATTTGAATTTTATTTAAGAGCGATGCACTAGTACATTTTAATTAGCGAGTTTTTGTAAAATCTTAATATTTTATATATTCGTTTGGGAGTAAATATTATTTTATAATTATTTATTTATATTTATTTGGTATTTACTAAAATCAGGAAAATTTAGGAAAATAGGATTTTTAAATTTTTTATTCGGTTGATATTATTTATTTAATGTCCAAAATTTACTTTTGAGAACGAAATTAAAATCGCGTTTTATTTGGCCAGCGGGGGAAAAACGAGATTTTTATTACGGTTTCGACTAATCGGGTCGTCAAACACGAGAAAGAGATAAATAGACAGCATTTTTTTCGATCACAGAAAACGAGTTTTATTCTCACAAAACACGAACCGCTTTTTTACAGAACACGAGTATTCTTTTACAAAGCACGAAACATTCCAGCACGTTCTTTTTGTTTTGTCCCCACGTTTTGTCCCTTTTAAATTAACTGAACACAGGCAGAAGTAGGGGCTTTTTCTTTTCACAAAAACAAAGATAACCACTCTCCTTTTTATTCCTACTATTAGACCACTACACACCCCTTTTATTTTTTTGGCCAACACAAAAAAACCCGGGCCACATTTTTTTTTACTAACCAGAGAAAACACTAAAACACTATGCCTCCCATCTCTTTTGCAAACCAAAAACTTAGACCTTATATTTTTGCCAAACAGAGTAAATCAACGGGTAGTTTTCTTTTCTTTCTGTTAAATTGCTTTGGGTCAATTCCGTTTTGTAGAATCTGGCAAGCTCGATGCGTACTAGTATAACAGGAATCGTTGTGTTCAATTTGTGGGCTAATATAGTCAGATTCGTGTTTGTCTTGGGGTTGAATTGATTGTGTGTGTCGAGTTAGAGAGGAACAGGAGAGAGTAATTGTTGAGATTATGATTGAATTGATTATGGGTGTTGCCTTGTGTGGGTGGTTCGGAGACGACCACCACCGCTGTGGTGGTGGCGTTATTATGGTGGTGGTGTTGGAGTTAACGAGAGATATCGGTAAGGGGGGGGGGGGAGAAGTCAATTGGGTGTTGGTTTGACCGGAGGGAGAAAAGTAGAGAGTGACTGGGATCGAGAGGGAGAGAGAAGAGAGAAAGAGAGAGATTGAGAGAGAGAGATTGAGAGAGAGAGAGAGAGGGAGGTTCAGGAGAGAACAGAGAGAGATTGAGAGAGGTGATGGGAGAGAGATTGTAAGAAAAAGGGAGAGAGGCAGGGGAGAGACAGAACGCAGGGAGGGTGTGGGGCCCACAGTGGTGGTGCCGTGGGGTCCACCCGTCGTTGCCATCGATAAAATAATAATAAAATAATAGCGTAGTGGTAAAATTGGTGATCGAATGTTTATTCGAGAATTATATAAATAAAATGAAAAGGGTGAAAATATTAAAATGGGTTTATTATTTAACTAGTGAGAAATAAAAATGAAATTAAAATAATAATAAAGACATGAAGGAATGAATAATAACTGATAATAATAAAATTTGAGTTGGTTGATATTTAAGTTGGATATTACAAAATTGGGATGTTATGTAAAATTGTGAGAAATAAAGAGTTTAATAAAAATGGTATAATTATTAATTAATTATTAAAAAGAATTATTTTGAGAATTCTGGAACGATAATGAGAAATCTAATAATTTGTCGATAAAAGAGAATAATTATGAATAAATAGAGATAAATATGGTTTTAATTTTTGAGGATTATATTCAGTAATTCCGGATTATTTTTATTGACCGGATCGAGCCAGATTATTTTAGAGACTAAATTAGAAATTATTATTAAATTATTTACAAGATTAAAATGAGTTCTTGGATTATTTTATTTCTGTAATAAAATAGAGATTTATAATATTATTATTGCCCTAAAATGGATTTATATTAAAGTAGAGATTTTATGAGAATTGTTTTCGAGATTTGTATGAACCAATTATTTTAGAGGTTAAAATCGGATTAATATTAAAAATGAGTAAAACAGATTAAAATTTGTGAGGATAATTAAAAGTAAAATTATTCTGATAAATTACTTTTGGTTAAAAGTGAGAATAATAGTTATGGATTTAAATTGAATAAAAATTTGATTGTTTAATTATTTTATTTTGAGAATAAATAGAGATTAATATTAATTAAATTAGAGAATTTTAGAGACTTGTAGATGATCCATAAGAGCTAATTTATTTTTTGAAAAATGTGATTTAAATAGCTAATTAATTGTTAGCGAATACTTAGAAATGATTAGAGCTCCTTTTAAATGAGAATTTTCTTGTAATTAAATAAAGTAGGATTTACGGAATATTAAAATATTATATAGATTGGATTCCTGGGTTTGGAGTAGATTTATTTATCCGGGGATTTAGTGGAAATTTTGACTCAGGATTGTCGGCGAATGTAAGTGAAGGTTAAATGAGGAAGGATGAAGATGGATGAAGTGTTGGTTGTGGTTGTTGGATTCGCTGTGAGGCATTTTCCAACGGGAAAACATATATGTTCCGAGGGGACGTCTTCGATTATCTTCTTCCAACAGAGAAATTGGTGAGTATGGTTAATACGTTCAAGTTCAGTTTATAAGCGTTCATAGAAAATATTAGAGTTGTCGTCTAGAGACTAAAGTATTGTCTAATGTTTGATATTGGAATTGACGCGCGAGATCGATATCGGCGGATTAGACTCGTGGCAACCGCAAGAGCGTTGAACCAAATAATAATCAAATTAGAAGATTGTGACGCCGTAAGATAGAAGATGAAAGCAGTATTACTCTGACGTTTCATGATAGCTGAGAATTCAAGGCAAGTGTTTTCCCTTCACTTCTTGTTCAAGTGAGATTATTTTAAATATGCTTATTATGGTATTATTCCACTATTGTCGATCTTGTCGACATTTATTGTCATTCTTGTTTATTCAATTTATACCCCATTTACTGTATCGAACTTGTTGATAACCTCTGAGACTATTATTTCCTTAGTGATGCCTCCTTGTCAAGAGTACAACTAAACCAATTGTTTATGTAGTCGGGATCCCACTAGTAGAGCACTGAACCTATCATGTCCGAATACCCATTTCATACTTTATTTTAATCTATTCTGTGCTGATAGATTTTTGATTCGAGATACTTCTCTTGTGATTTGAGTTTTGATAAATGTTATATGTTTCCATTAACAATGATATTATTATTATTATTCCTGTTTTACTACACACTTGCTGAGCATTTCTTCCGCTCATACTTGTCTGTTTCGAAACCCTAACTTTTCAGTAAGGTAATTTGGCGAGACATATTCGTACAATTCGAAGAGAGAAGAAGCAGACGCTATCTTGAAGAAAACTTGACACGGGATGTCCTGATCCAGAGTAAGGTCTATTTAATATAGTTAAACTCTAATAATTATTATTATGTATTGCTGGCCTGGTATACTTCTTGTCGAAGTTATACCAGTGATTTAAGTTTTGATCTAAGAGAAGGTGGTAAAGAAGAAAGTTGGTACTTTATGGAATTTGGATTCTTGTTTCTAGCACTATAACCTAAAAGATCTTGGATTGTTTGGGGTCCCAGAGATTTTATTTCAATTTTTAACAATTACACGGGATAATGTTTTATTAAAGTGGTGATGTTATTTTGAGGATTCTCAGGTAACGACCAAATCTCCTGACCCGGATTTGGGGGCGTTACAGGTTCGGCCAGATTTTGGCTTATGGTCGAACTTGGGCAGTCCTTCGGGAGGCCGGATAGTAGTGGTAGATGAGCTTGCTAGGTGGGAGAAAGCTTGGTTGAAGGAACTAAGCTTTTTGGAACAAAAACCTTGTATATATATAAGTATATATAAGAAAAGAAAGGTTTTTGAGATGAAGTGGGTGTAGAGAGTATTTGGATATATTGAGAGAGCTCACACTTCAAAAGTCCCAGCACTTATTTGGCTCTTTAGCTTGTTTAAAATGGCTGGGGGAAGGGGTTTATTTATAGGAGGAGTTGGGTGGAAGGAGTGGTTGAGATTTAAAGTAAAATGAGTGGTTGAGATTGAAAAGGTGTGGATTGATGAGGTGGACAGTGGTATTGTGTTTGTTGGGGGTGGTTTTGTGTTTCTTTGGAGTGGGTTTGGAAAAAAAGAAACCAGCTGTGTTTGGGCTCTAATTAATTGTATCGTACTCGTATCAATTAACGAATAAATACGTAACATATATCGTTAATTAAATATCCAAAAAATACGAAAATACCCAATAAATAATTCTAAAATTATGGAGCACTTGGGAATATTATAAAATGGGATTCTGGAAGTTTTGTCAAAAATGGTCAACGTTGACTTAGTCAAATGTGGACCCACTTTCTCGATTTTCGTGCCTGGACCAAAATTCTCAGAAAATTACGAAACTTTTACCATGCATAGAAAATAGAATTTAAGTGCCCCATCTCAAGTTTCAAGTCATTCTAGCAAGTGGAAGTATTTTATTTGGATTTAATTCGATTAAATCAGGTTTCGAATAAAATACGATTGGTCTTTCCTTGAATTAGATACATCTTTTGACCAATGTTTTGACTTGAATAAATACTTAGAATATATTTCATAATATATAAAGTATATTGAGAGTGTAGGAAATATTTTTGAGTATTTAAAATAATTTTCTCCGAAAAATGGAATAAATTTACGAAGTTGGAGAAAGATTACTTTAAATATTTTTGGCACGAGATAAAAATGAGTATTAATATTCTACCACTGAATATTAATATTCTTGAGGATAAAAGTATTTTGAGTGCGAAGGCGGAATATTTTTGAATAAAAACATATCACTTTTAAATATAGCACGAGTTCTCTAAAGAATATTAATCCTCGAATATTCTTTGTTCGAGCTTGTCGCCTTATCAATTTTGCAACGGAGATCCACAAAATATCAAACCTCGATATTTCTTATTTAATCTTTTTTGCCTTGGTGTAGAGATATATTCCATAAAAATATAATTTGATTTTTCGCAATAATGGAATATTTCTTATAATTAAAAATAGATTTTTCTAGAATTGAATTTTGACTTTTTACGGAATCAATTAAATTAAATGACTTAGTGGAGAGGATAACTAAGTGTAATTAAATTTTATGTTTTAAATCGTACAAATACCAAAATAAATAATTTATCGAAGATATCCTTTCAATCTTCCCCTTTTTGGTATTTGCAAAACAAAACATAAAATTTAAAAAATTTACCCGTGTGTGCTTCCCCTTAGTGTATGCATGAATTTTAAAAATATTTTAGACTCGATTTGAGGCATACGATCTCCACTAATTGATTCCTGCAAAATAACTTATGAGATAAATATTGTTACGCATAATTCATATAAGAAATTTTGAAAATTTTAAATTAGGGGGTCTAATTTTCTCCTCCCCTTTTTGTTTGGTATATTACCAAAAATTTTCGAGTTTCTTTTTTCCTTATATCTCGCTTTTTGATGTATTTTTGATGTACTTATCAAAAATTTGTGCTTCCCCTCAAAATATGATTCGTTTTTGAATCAAAATCAGTTTTATTTTCCTTATCTCTTCCTCTTTTTGTAAAAGAAAGTAAATGTATGAACAAGTTTTTCTTTTATCATTGTAACTAGGTGGGAAAAACCGCGCTTTGCGCGGTTCAAAAAAAAGTGAAGTAAAATAGGGAATAAAATAAATATTTTCATATGAACAAACAGAATATAAAATGAAATTATAAAATATATTATATGGAGAATTATAATTATAAAGGAAAAAGGTATTCTTTTATTTCCAAATTTTGAGTGCTTCAAAATGTAGTGTAAGTTAATATTTTGAATTTTTTTGCCTGAATTTTCTTTGTAATTTTCTGCATAGGAATAAAAGTTAAAAATTTTTATTTTTATTTATGGGAAAGAATTCCAAGAATATTGATGGTTGATAATTATGAAATGATCAACGGGTATAAAAATAATAAAAGATGGAGTCTGGTCAAGCGGCTTCAATTAAATTAAAGAATTTTGATTGTTCTTCAGACATTTAACATAGAGACCAACTAACCAAAAAGCCGGGTTCTGGAAACATTAAAGTTCACTCAACTCGAACTCCACTACTGCAAGGTAATCCATCACTCCCCTTTCTACATACATCTATTAAATTATTCTTAATTTATTTTAATGGTTGATCTTTTGTTTTCTATTCTTGAAACTTCCGGGTGGTCTAACTTTAATCTGTGATCTGTCATGGGTATTTTGTAAATTTGGCTTTTGACTACAAAGGTCACAGTTTTTTGATTAATTTGTTAGAATCTTTGTTGTTTTTGAGTGTTGGGTTAAGTTTATGTGTGGGGGCTGAAAAGATTTGTGCTTTCTTGTTTTTTACAGCTTGAATTTGTTACAAGTTATGAGGAGTTGCAGTTGTAGATTAGTGTTGAAATATCTAATTATGTAACTGTTTGTTGGTTGAAGAATATTTAGGAAGTTGAATTTGGAGGTGTTTCAATCATGTTATCTGGTAGATGACCTGGAAGTTAGTTACAAGTCCCTCGTGCTAGGGGATAAATGAAAACTTGTGATTGGATTTATACATAAAAAAAGAGACACACAATCAAGAAACAGTACCTTGAATATCTGAAACACAACAACAGCGAATTTACTCTAAACAACTACAGCCAAAAATATAAGCAAGCATCTGAAAAAAGAGACCTACTTGCATAAATTTTTAGAAGAATAAAGGCTAAATAAACATCAGTCAGTTTTTCCGATATATGTCTCATGTGTGTATGCACATCAAAAATAGATACAAACGGCTCTCCAAATATGATCCAAATGGAGTAGAAACAAACCTGATTGAACAGTAATCTTTTCTATAAGCGTAAATCATGGTAAATTCTCTCATTTTTCGGTTAGCTTTTGTAACTGCAAGACTAATCATATGTAAATATATAGGTTCAACACCTGAACGAATTTGGGCAGGTGGAAAGCCAAAAACTTATTAAGTTTAGGAGATTGAAAGTCAAGAGTCTGAAATCGATTGGATTTCAGACACAAAAAGCCCAAACTCGATCATTTTTTTGAAAATTAGTCCAAAATAGAGTAAAGTCTTGAAATGAGAGAAATTGGTTTAAAAGAAGCTGAAACTTGCAGTGTGAAGATAGCTTTCACATACCCTCATTAGTTGTCTCCAATTTTAATTTTCCTCATCTTCTAGTCAAATGTTGAGCCAGCTACCATAAAAATACAGGATTTTAAGCAAACGACCCATAATTCAATAGGTGTAAGTTATACTTTATGAATTTAATTTATGTTTATGATATTAAACTATTGCTAATCTACTCACCTTAAGTAATGAACCTGATATCGCATCACAAACGATATGCTTTTATGAAATGTCAAGAAGAAACCAATCACATGTACCTTTTTTTCTTAGTGTTCTCATATGTCGTTAACTTTTTTTATTATGTGTTCTTCGTATCTGACACAATCATGATGTAAATATTTACGTGTCAATTAAATTTGCAGACCCTGTCTTCTTGGGCCACATCCAGTGTTGAAGAAGTTGCTTCAACTGGACCTGGAATCCGCTTTTACCTGCTTTATTTAAGCAAATCCTCGGAGTTTATTCAGTATATAGACATCATACATGGGTATGCATAATCAACTCTCCAGAAGATGTTACTATGTATATCTTTTAAAAATCAAGCTCTAATTACCGAACAAACTTGAGATAAAAACCAGATTTAATTATGTATTGACATCTTTGCTAACCTGCATAAGCCAAATTGTCTTAACATGAAGTTCTACCACTACTGAACCTTTAATAAGTACTCCAGGTTTAAGTAAATATATGTTACTAAAGATAATTAGCATTAAGAATTCCAAGACCCTACAAAAACTATTAGATTAAATCATTTCTAAAACTCATGGTCTATGATGTTTCAGGATGCAGAAGGATACTTGTAAAATTCAGGGTTCCCACCCACATAGGCTAAGAGGCATACCATAATTGTTCTAGCTGAGGATGCAGCTCTTGCTGTTGCATACTCTCCTGTATGATATATAGACTTAATTATCACTACAGCTTTCTATCAATTTTAGTATATTAAATATCAATGCTTATGCAATATGTCGTATAAATTTACCCAATGGTGAATTAGTTGAATATTAAGAGTTTCCTTTTACCACGTGTTGTAAATAATTGTAATACATAAAATTTTTCTTTCAAGAGTTTATAGAATTGAATTTGGAATACTGTTGGATTTTCTTGTTGCTGTAATCTGGAAAAAGGAAGCAGGTTTGAATACAGAACACTTAATTCTTAAGTAGTGGAAAAGGTTGGTTGTGATCAAAGTGTGGGATGTCATAGTGCTTTAGGTACTCCGAGAGGTTATCTTTAGTGGGAAACTTCTTCTCTGGTTTGGTCTTTTGGTTCATTGTATATTTATACTCCATGAATTATACCCCAAATGAAATAAGAATATACTTAAGAGTACTTAAGTATTTTTGTCTAATGTACTTTAGTTCCTTAATTTTTTCCTTAGTTAACTTTTATTTCCAATTTTTGGGTGCTTAGAAAATGCATTGTAAGTTATTATTTTAAATGCGCTTCTGTTGAAGCGTAAGCTCTGGCATTTGATAAGTTGAAGGCGACAACTATGCACTTGCGTATATCTTTAATTTATGAAAATGTTGGAGTTGATGCATCCAACTTAACTTTCTTGCACTTTGCAGTTAAAATTTAATGATTTGATATGATATATCTATTGGAATATATAAATGCATGCAAGTTTCTTGCGACCTGTCTCAAAGCATTGCCCGTAGACGATACGGGAGTAAATTGTCCCAGTAAATTAATGTTAATATGATATGTGTTCTCCATAGTTTTTTACTCCAGCCTTACGTATACATGCCAGTGTCATGGTCTGAGGAATTAAATGTTAGAATTGCAAGTGGGGAAAAAAAGAAAAGCTAACCTAATAATTGCAGAAATAAATTGTGAGCTGGGTGTTCGGCGGAAGGGCCAGGTTGCACACAGCCAGGAAAGAAAGCAAATAAAGAAATAAATTTATATACATTCTGGTTTTGGTGGTGTAGTCAGTTTTGGTGGTGTAGTCAGTTTTCTGGGTGGTTTGGTCGTAACTTAAAAAATGCAATTGGCTATCTTATACTGCATCGAGGCACATGTTGCACCTATCTTTATTTACCTAAATTGCACTTCCATATCATTTATTGTACAGGTATATGGTGACTTACATACCACTGCAAAGTTTGTTGACAATCTGAAAATTCCATACATTGCCCCATCTTTTGGTGGATGTGAGAGCATTGTGGACCAGCCAACAATCATGTCTTTCTGGTATGTCTCGCATTTTATCAATACCTACCTAGGAATCATTGCATGTGGGTTTGACATAAATTTTATTTAGACGTAGGAAATGGAAGATCTACTAACAGATTATGATTTAGAAACAGTTTGTTTAAATAAATTTAATTAGCTGTATATTAATATTATTTTTCAGTTTGTTTAAATAAATTTATTTAATTAGCTGTATATTATTATTACTTTGGGATAAATATCAATGTTATCACTCAATTCATCCAAATATATCAAGTAAATCACTTATTGGAAAAATCACTCGATTTAGTCACTATTTTAAAATTTGTATCAAGAAGATCATTTGGGAATGACTAACATGATATTAATTTTTCAATGTTTAAATGATTAAGATGATACAAATTTTATAACTGGCGACTAAATTGAGTCATTTTTATAATAAGTGACTCATTTGATATATTTGGATGAAACGGGTGCTGATCTTGATACTTATCCTTATTTATTTAAAAAAATCACCTTAAATTTGAAATTTTCAAAAATATTCATATTTTCAAAAATAAATTCAAAAATACGGTAAAAAATACATATAAGGTTGCACCGTTACCTAATAAAATATTTGAAATAACTGTTGGATTAATTAAACCATAATCAAATTATTTTTGAGATTTTCATAAATCCATCATTAATCGGGGTACAATATTCGGCCATTCGCCTCTAAAGTAAATGTTAGCTAGCACAAGAACAAACCAATAAGATGCCTTCTCTTCTTTTTTTGGAAGCTCATACATGCATATACTTGATTTATAGGTACACACCCATTATTTGAACTTGGATCAAACTACTCTTCTAATGTATAATTATAAGTTTAATCCAAATTCAAACAAAATGTGTACATATATAAATGAAGGATGTGCACATGTTGATTCCTTTTTCTTTTTTTTTTTTAAACATTTTATGAAGCTTTACTACTTTGTGTGGCTACAATGGCAGAGACCAAAAAAGTTGATGAAAATGTAAAAAGCTAAAATTCCACTGGATTTTCATTTTTCGGTAATCAACTCTCGAATAATTTTTTTCTTGCTCAAAAAGACAATTCAAAGTATCAACATAATAATCCATAGGTTATAAAACCGATGACATCCCTTGTACATTGTTTAGCAAAAAGAAGGCATGATCCGCCTAATATGTAGAAGTTTGAGGACTCCAATTTAATCTAGTCTGCTTTGAATAGCTAGAAGATACTGAACTCAAGTAACATACTATATACAATAAAATACAATAATCTATCTCTATTAACCACCATCACCATCAATCTTTGATCCAGCCTCGTCTAAAGTAATTCTTACAATACTTAGAATATAAGACCGTCAACGACATCACCAGTTTTATGGGAGAAGATATCCACCGGAGGTGTAATGCATCCTCCGTTAGCATGCTTATACTTTCAATTAGAACCGGCATTTTGATCAAGATATATCACAATAACAGTGATGTTGTCATGGTATCTGCGCCTATTTCCCTTTGGTTTTTTCTTTATGTCACTGTATTTCATGTCCAGTTTCTTTGCAACTTCTTGGATTGCTGCTGTAACTAATCTCTTTGCTATTCCCTGCAAGTAGCAAAAGATAAGGTGTTCGAAAGAACATAAAGCCGTGAGTGGCACCAAAATTAATTAGAAGGGTCTGATTCGGTGCGTGGGGATCCCTGGATATTGCTGAAGACTTCTTTGTAAACAATGTTCTTGATAAGAGTCTGGTCCCTCACCTCACTATCAGCATTGACAATGACCAGACCTTCTCGTTCAGTGACTCTTGACAATGCGACATATACTTCTCCATGAGTAAACACTTGGTTGGGCAGATACAGGCCAACATGTTTTAAGGATTGGCCCTGGCTTTTGTTAATCGTCATTGCGAAGCAGGGCGTTACTGGTAGCTGGCGCCTATTAAGTTTGAATGGCCATTTTGAATCTTTGGGTGACATGATTATCCGTGGGATAGTAACATTTTGGCCAATATTCTTCCCGAAAATTATGTCACCTCGAATAGACCATTTACCCAAACGTGTGACAATTAATCTCGTGCCATTACAAAGGCCCTCAGAGTGATTTAAATTTCGAAGAAGCATGATGGGAGTGCCTTCCTTAAGCTGAATATCATGATCTGGGACGCCACTAAATTTTAAAGTATTTAGAAACTCAGCTGGGTATAAGAGATCATGGTCATCAGTCTTAAAGCTCGCTTTGCACACACTATCAGAGCTTAGATATGTCCTCCCTTCTCCTGGGATTGTGTTCATCAAAAAGTCATTAAGTTCGTGGACTATTTCATTTTTCGACGTCAATATAGCTCGTTCTTTTAAGTATGTTGGATCCCTGTAATTTTCTAGTAGTGAAGGGTAGATAGCGGTAACAATATCTCTAATTGGTTCAGCGCTTGCTAGTTTGCATAAATCTGCTGGAATTCTAATCATCTCTTGCTCTGTATCATCACACAGTGAACCATCCCCGATTTGTAAGAGCCATCTATCAAATGATTCAATTTTTTCAGCCTCTGCATGGCCTACACCTTCTCTATGGAGCCTCATATTTTGTTTCAACTCATAAGTTTCGAAGTAGGGCCAAAAATAGGATGAGTTAAGTGAGGCGTCAATAATATCCGTACGGGAACCTTGCGGGATAACTGGTAAAATTTGACGAAAGTCCCCACCAAATACTACTGTCATACCTCCAAAGGGCCTGGACCGACTATCCTCGTAGCGGGTGCTCAGAATATCTCGCAAGGTCTTGTCTAGGGCTTCAAAACAATATTTGTTAGTCATTGGCGCCTCGTCCCAAATAATGAGAGATGTTTTTTTGGAGAAGCTTGGCTAACTGCGTGCCATGCTTGATTTCGCATGTTGATTCAGCTGTGACATCCAATGGGATGCGAAACCGGGAGTTTGCTGTCCGACCATTTGGTAGTAATAATGATGCTATCCCTAAGGTCGCAACTGGTAGCACTATCATCGACTCTGATCTTAATTTGGAAGCAATTGTATTCCACAAAAAAGTTTTCCCAGTACCACCGTGGCCACTAACGAAGAATAACTTACCTTCATCATGCTGAACAGATTGTACAATTGCATCGTATGCCTTTTTCTGGAATTCATTTAAAGAAGCTAGGGAATTTTCATGCAAGGCCTTCAACTTCACCCGATCATAATCCAATTCTTCGTTTAATAGCCTGTTCCCAAAATCTCGGGTTAGTGACGAATCAGGTTGTGGCATTCCATCTATGTCCTTGAGGCTCTTGCCTAATTTTTGCATGAGACCCTCAATTTCAATTAGTGTGTATGCCTCTATTTGTTGGTTTGTAAGTTGGAGGTCAGGAACTTGAAACCTCTTTATTTGCAATTTTAAGATGCCTTCTAAGAGTATTCCGTAGTGAGTTTTCTATAGCTCGGCTACGTTGGAAACCTGGTAAAAGATGAGAATTGTGACAAAGAGATTTCGTAACTCGTTCCCTGTTGCCCAGACTGCAGCCTCAGATAAGCAATCTATCCACTCTTTATCATCATCCAATAATCCTAAAGCATAACATGCAGATTTGAAAGTTGGATATGTTACTCCATTGACCGTTCTTATGCTTGCAAATGAGGTGCTTCCTTTTACAAAATTAAGTAGCATGCGCATGTAAAAGCGTTCACCGCTTGCAGGATGTGCAAAGTATATTCTTCCAACAGCTTTTCCCTTTTTTCGCCTGGTCCATATTTTTTGCTTGGAATTCCAAACCCAATACCTTGGGAACTCGGCATAAGTTAAACCGCGGGCATCTTCATTCCTCTTGTTTGTCTCCAACCATTCCATGAACTTGGTTCTGTCTATTCCCGGTATACTCAGAACATTCTCAACACATTTGTTTTCCTCGAATACCACGGTATGCTCGCCTGGTAGGTGAATAGGTAGCCTCTCAACTGAGGGGTATCTGTAATTTATGCTGAACTGAAAAATTCTCTTGCAAGCCTCACATGCAGATATATACCTGCAGTCTAGATATGACTTGATTTCATCTCTGTCATTAGTAGCCTCAATTACTGTAGTTGCCCTATCCGGCCCTTTATTAATATATTTAAACAAATATTTTATTGATTGTGCACTGTTGCAAAGCTCGACATTAATATGAGCATCAAACTTGACTGATAAATTTCTGTTGTAAGGGATTACGTAACGATTGTCTTAGAAGACACTCTTTTTTTCCACACGAGCACCGTTATTCCTATGCCTATAAATTGGAAAACCATCTTCTCCAATTGTGGTGGTCTCATTAAATGACTTGGGGAAAAATTTGCTGCATTTTCCTTGTTGCATGCAAGGAGATTTTGTATTAGCCTGCCCACATGGTCCATGAAGCATAGATTTCTTGACTGCGTTATAACCATCAGGGTCAGTATTGATGTCTGGTATTTCTGCACTAATTATCGTGTCAATATATTCTGCAGAAGGGTTTTTCATTGACGGGTGCAAAAAAAGAAGTATGTGTGCATGAGGTAAGCCTCTCTTCTGGAACTCTATTGTGTATAAACCTGCATCAAATGTCGTAAGGCTATGAGAATGGTGGGGATGTATTCTAAATTTCTAAATTGAACAGTTAATGCTAACTTGCAGTAAAAAATTTAGTTATGAAAAATGGGAGGAAGATCATGGCATATGAACTTACATGCCATTACTCCGCCAAATGGCTATTCCTTTTTGATGTAGTGCTTGAGTTGTTGTAACTTTATTTCAAACACCCTGCACACGACATCAACTCTGTTGGTGTCATCTTTCCGTCCTATTAGGTGAAGCATATCATTTATTTTTGGCCATTTTGGGATGCATGTGAATGTGATGAATAGATCCGGGTACCCTGCCCACCGACAAATCGCCATTGCATCTTGGTAATTTTGAACCTTGTAACGCGGCCCCCCGGTGTGTGATGATGGCAAGATAATGGATTTTCCCACTATGGAAGAGTCTGAATCGCCGCGATGCACTGCATCCATCAGTCCTGAGTACAATTCTGTCCTGAGTTCATTCTGATGGGTCTAAATCCATTTAAATCTTTCTTGTTCAACAGCCATGTAAGCATCCACTATATATTACTGCAGGAGCCTACCAGCCTGAAGCAAAGTATGTCCTTCATTAAGCCTTTGTTGTAGCCTGAAACAATAATATTGGCACATTGTCAGTAGCTTCCGCTTATAAGTCTGCGAGTCCTTGTCTTCTAAGGCTATACCTAACCTATAGCTATCTTCACCATAAGGGTGAATTAATGGATATGCCATAGACATATAGCTGGATGTAGCTCATCAATGTGTGTAATCCCTGTAGTACGATGGCACACAAGGACATCACGCTCGAATTTTTTTGCAGTGAGGTCACCCACTATTAATACACCTACTTCAGATGTTGTTGGGATGTTGTACTCTCTCCCATCTGCAGTTCGGTTTGCAGGCAGGCGCAAGTGGAAGGTAGATTCTGGTTGGGCTTCAAACATATCCCTTGCTTTTCTAAAAGATTTTACCAAATTGTTGTGTTCATCTAACATTTTGCCTAAACCTTGGACAATACTCTGGTCAATAGCTGGATCTTTTTCTGGATTCCTTAGCGTGTTGATCCTATTGTTCACCTCGTTATCGGTGTCATATATGTACAGCTAGGCGAATAGTGGTTTTTTTCCTTCCGGTGGGAGCAATGAGCTCGTGTTGCGGTAAATTTGACCACCTGCACGAAACACAAAAGGTCCCTTTGTTTTGTTGATTAGTTTATCCACTTGTACTCCCATTGATGCAATAGCAAACAAAGAGTTGTATGGCCTGATATTCTTCTGGAAGTTGGTACCCCGTTGCCCGGAATTTGGGCCTAGCAGATGTTTGAGCAAAGTAGGGGGTTCCTTCAGTAGGGGTAGCCTTACACGCCCTTCCATACAACAAAATGTGAATTGTGGGTTGGAGGTCTGCCTGTTTCTTTGAATCCGTTCCTCGTACCATAACATGGCACCACAATGTTTGCATTTGTGTGTGGGGGGGCCAAAATATGATGCGATCATGTGCGTGGCTGCAATCAAAAAAGAGGCCAAAAATATGTGAGCAATAAGTTATTTTGTTTAAGTCTATGCAGAACATATACAAACTTGAGATGTTAAAAACCTGAAGGCTGATTCGGTGGGACATTGCTTGGCCTTCCTAGATCAATAAATGAGGTGCCAGCAGGGGTGGACGTGATTGTGTTTGAGAGACATGAAATTCTTGGCTGCTTGCCCCTACGTTCTGTAATGGGGGTGTGGGAGGGTGTCAAGTTGACTTAGATGGAGGAATAAAATGATGTATCACAAAAAGCTATCCCATAGAGTGCAAACGTACCTATTTGATGTTCATAGTGCTCAGGTAGTGGCCGCTTGCCAGACGTGTGGTGAGCTATTGAAGAAGAGTTAACCTCGTTGCTCTCGGTCCCGTTGGAATGCCTGGTAGCTCTAGTAGCTGAAAAGTGCCCAGAATTATTAATGATCAGTAAAGCAGAATGATCAGAAATATATTAGCATTCCAAGTACTCCTGCTGCACACTTGCAAGTCATACTTGTAAGTTGTACTGTACAGGTTGTTAAATCTGGACATTTTTAGCCGGTTTAAAAAGTGTCTTGTTATTTCTCTGTGGCCAGTTTATAATAAGCAATGTACATTTTAATATTAAATCCTCAAAAAATTAGCAATTGTGCGCCGTACTGTAAAAAGACAATGCTCCAATATGGTTGCAGAATTTATACTAAGCAGTCCAGTAATTTATCTTGCAAACAGCCATTGTCAAGAGAACAGGGGTCATACCATTGGATGGTATGAATTCAGTCATACGCTGAAGGTTAATTATCTGCACTGGTGCTTATGTGTAAAGTCGCATAACCTGCAGGACGCGAAATGCTTGCTGGCCTTGACTGTCATTTTGGATCCTTTTACTCAACAAAATTATTTTTCGCCTCATCCTACCAAGTTTGGCGATTTTCTTTGTAATCGAAGTTGCTACAGGGGTCCTGCCGTGATTGTGAGGTTCATTTCTTTGGCGATTTAGGCGAAGTTTAAGAGTCCTTTGATGTCGTGCCAGCTGAGAGAGGCACTGCTGCAAACATCCGTTTTGCAAGGAAACAGATCCTGAGTAGCAGTTATGGGTGGTACCTGGATAAAGTTGGTCCATGTTGGGTGAAGTAAAATTTAAGTTTTTGATAGTTTGAGTGTAATATTAAATACATGAAATTATTTTAGATAGGTTGGAGACGATATTATGTTACAATAGTTACATTCACAATCTGAATCCCTTGAGTCAGGCATCATGATAACAGTAACATATAGCAGGGAGGTTAACAGGCTATACACCACACCATTAATTGGAGTTACATAAATAGTCTCCCAAACCTTTTAAAAAATAATATATTTATATTTTCTACATCACATCTATAAACTTTTTAATATGTTGGTCATTTTGTTACTATCATAAAAGATTCCTAAAAAAGCATGATTGATTTTTGGCGAAATTAAACTATCATAAAATAGGTTTTAAAAATATGGGTGGTTTTGGGCGTGGTTAAAATTTGAGCCCAGTCTTGACCAAAAAGATAAATTAGAAAAATGGAGGCCTACCGAATTACAACATGTAATATTAATTTAAAAAGTAATTCAAAATTTTTTATGCTAAGTGATATGGGCTGAAAATAAGCCCTAAAGATACATTTAATGTGGCATTAATTAGGCCAAGAATGGTCCAAACGTGGGGCCCACCAGATGGGCCCAAAACCCCAATTATAATATTAATTTCGTAATTAATATTGGGGGAAATAAACAGCTCAGCAATAAGAGTTGGATAAGGATATTAATTCCACCAGACTTAGCCACCAAGGCATCCAATTCAATAAGGAAACTGATTCCTACAAGGAATAGATCTAGAACCTTCCTCAAAGACTTGTCCACCAAGTCTCTGACTCCTACCATAATTCTAAGGCTCCTGCAGCCTATAAAGGGCCAGACCCCTCATCTCAGAACTACGTTTTTTGGCTTGACCTTTGATATTCATCAAAGTACGTAGGCATCTTGTGAAGGCAGATTCAGCCACGAACACAAGAATAGCCATTAAAGCTCGAAGCTCAACCACCCTAACATTAATTACAAATCGTAACTTAGTTTTTATTCCACAACATTTGGCGCCGTCTGTGGGACGACAACATCAACCATGGTTCAAACACGAAGAACAACATCGACTGAGGCCATACCCCTTAGCTCTGGTCCACCTGCCATCTTTGATCCACTCATCACCGCTGAAGAAGGACAATTACCCCCATCAACAGGGACGGTCATTCAACCTATAACCTCTCAACCCTCAGGGACGATTCCCCATGTTGAGGGAACTTTACCTGTGACTATCCCTCAAAACCAAGAAACTAACCCTCTTCAGATGGTGGTTTCTCCTCTTGATAGCGCTGATCGTACGCTACCCCCGGGGGTACAGATCCACACTACGGATCTCCCTATGAATACCAACCCGATCTATGGGCTGCCTAATTATCCCCCTCAACACAGGGAACCTGGACCGAGCGGTCATGCCTTGAAGATCCGAGATCGAGAGTACGATGATTACTCTGGCCCCTATACTGACGATTCAACGTCTGAGGATGAAGATGATGATCGTGATGAAGCCCCGAGGAGGCGACGTGCAAGTAGAGAACCTCGAAGGAGGTCCCTAAGAATCCATGATGGACCTCCACAAATGGCTGAGGAAAGGATTAAGGCTCATGAGGCTGAGATCCAAAGGCTGAAGGATGATATTACTAGAGAGCAAGCAAGGCGAAGTCTGATTCGGCCTCCTCCAGTTATAGGGAGGATTCCCATTATAAATCTGGAGAGGCCCTCGAGGAGACAGCGAAGGGCTGAAGCCCCAACTGAAAGATCAACAAGGGTGGAGACCCCCAAAAGTAACCCCAAGGATCTGATGCCACTTGGGGATCCTGATGATCCCACACCTCCGTTCACTGAAGAGGTAATGAATGCTCACATCTCGAGGAAGTTTAAGATGCCGACGATTAAGGCTTATGATGGAACGGGCGACCCCGCAAACCATGTTAGGACATTCTCAAATGCACTGCTGTTGCAGCCTGCGAGCGACGCCTTAAAGTGTAGGGCGTTCCCTCAAACCTTGTCTGGCATGGCTCAAAGGTGGTATAGCCGCTTACCTGCAAACACAATTGGCTCATTCAAAGAGCTGAGTGCCGCCATTGTCAGCTAGTTCATTAGTGGGAGAGTTCATGAAAAAAATTCTGCATCCCTTATGTATGTGGTGCAGGGGAAGAATGAGAATCTGAGGGATTACCTCAAGCGGTTCACCAAGGAGACGCTGAATATCACTGATCTGAAAAATAAGGTGGCCATGGTAGCCCTGGAACACGGAACCACTGATCTCTTCTTTAAAAGGTCCTTGGCAAAACATCCTCCTGAAAATATGGCCGAGCTCCAACGAAGGGCCGACAAATATATCAAGGCTGAGGACAGCATGAAGAAGGAAACCGCAGGAGGGAATGGCAAGGGTTCTAATGACTCGAAGAAACGAAAGCAAGAGCAAGAGTATGATGCTAGGGACAAGTATCCCCAGACTAACAAGGATTCCGAGTCACCACCAAAGAAGGGTTTGGGACCGAGGTTTTCTGATTATGCAAGACTGAACGCTCCTAGGAGTCAGATCTTGCTAGATATTGAGAAGGATAAAGACTTCCGATGGCCGAAGCCACTTAGGGGTGATCCCACGAAGAGAAACAAGGATCAATACTGCAGGTACCGGCGTGATGTGGGTCATGATACAGATGATTGTAGACAGTTGAAAGATGAGATTGAGTTCTTGATCCGGAAAGGAAAGCTAAGCAGGTTCACAAAGAATGATGATCGTGGAACCCAAAGAAGGGACTATGACAGGAGAGACAATGACAGAAGAGATAACGATCGTGATCGTGATCGTAACCCACAGCCCCGAAAGCCAGTTGTTAATATGATTTGGGGAGGCCCGACAGCGGCCGGCACGACTCGGAACTCTCGAAAAGCATATGCCAGAGAAGTAATGCACATCGTGGGAGAAGCCCCAAAATGTGCTAGGACTGAAATAGTTATTGGGTTTGATGATTCAGATCTCGAAGGGGTAAAGTTCCCCCATGACGACCCGTTGGTCATAACTCCTGTGATTGGAAACTCGGAGGTGAAGCGAGTCTTGATAGACAATGGGGCTTCTGTTGATATCTTGTTTCACGATGCGTTTGTGAAAATGGGGTACACCGATTCTCAGTTGACCCCCACCAACATGCCGATCTACGGATTTAATGGAGTTGAGTCCAAGGTTGAAGGGACTATTCAGTTACCCATGACAATTGGACAGGAACCTAAAGAGGCTACTCAGATGCTGAATTTCCTTGTGATCAAGGCATCCTCGACTTATAACGCGATCCTAGGAAGGACTGGACTTCATGCATTCAAGGCTGTGGCCTCCACATATAACATGAAGATTAAGTTTCCAACCAGGAATGGCGTTGGAGAACAAAAGGGTGATCAGAAGATGGCAAGAAGTTGTTATGTATCCGCATTAAGGGATGATGGAATCGGGGGGCAGGTACTTCCGATCGAAGACATGGATGTCCGTGGTGATGATGAACACCGAGGAAAGCCAGCAGAGGACTTAATACTTATTCCTCTGGAGCTAGGCGACTCTGAGAAGGTGACTTATATAAGAGCCTCTTTGAAGAAACCCCTGAAGGGAAAGTTGATAGCATTCTTGCAAGAAAATAGTGATGTGTTTGCTTGGACAGCAGCTGATATGCCAGGGATTGATCCCCAACTCATAACTCACAGATTGAATGTCGATCCTAATCGGAAGATAATACACCAGAAGAAAAGGAACTTTGCACCTGAAAGGCAAGAGGCCATAAAGCAAGAGGTGGAAAAGCTCTTAGAAGCTGGGTTTATTGAGGAGATTCAGTTTCCAGAATGGTTGGCTAACCCTGTGATGGTCAAGAAAGCCAACGGTAAGTGGAGGATGTGTATAGACTTCACCGACTTGAATGACGCATGCCCTAAGGATTGCTTCCCTTTACCAAGGATAGACATGTTAATAGATGCCACAGCTGGACATGTGATGCTGAGCTTCATGGATGGGTTCAGCGGCTACAATCAGATTAAGATGCACAAGGATGATGTCCCTAAGGTATCTTTCATAACTGACTTTGGTGTTTTCTGTTATCTTGTTATGGCTTTCGGTCTAAAAAATGCAGGAGCTACTTACCAACGACTGGTGAAAAAGATATTCGCCCATCTGATTGGAAAAACCATGGAGGTCTATGTTGATGACATGCTAGTCAAGAGCCTGTTCAAGGCAGATCACATTAAGCACCTCAGAGAGGCATTCGAAGTGCTGAGACACCACAAAATGATGTTGAATCCAGCCAAGTGTGCCTTTGGCGTTGGATCAGGCAAATTTTTGGGTCTGATGGTTTCAAAGAGAGGCATAGAGGCCAACCCTGACAAGATCAAGGCAATCTTAGACATGGAACCCCCACGTTCTATAAGAGATGTGCAGAAGTTGACAGGTCGAGTAGCGGCTTTAGGAAGATTCATCTCCAAGTCTGGTGACAAATGCTTGCCCTTCTTTCAAGCATTGAAGAATGTGAAAAATTTTGAGTGGACCCCTGAGAGCCAAGAGGCCTTTGAACAACTAAAGAAATACATGGTTGAAGCCCCGTTGCTGGCCAAACCTAGTCCCGGGGAGACTCTTCATCTATACCTGGTGGTATCTGAACAAGCGTTGAGCACCGTTCTCGTTCGAGAAGAGAAGAAGGTGCAGAAACCTATCTATTATGTGAGCAAGGTGTTGCATGGGGCTGAGTTGAATTACTCTCCCATTGAAAAGTTTGTCTTGGCTTTGATAACAGCCTCGAGGAAGTTACGCCCGTACTTCCAGGCACATAAGATTGAAGTCCTGACGGACCAGCAGTTGAGAAGTATATTGCATAGCCCGAAGGCTAGTGGAAGGCTAATCAAGTGGGCGATCGAACTTGGAGAATTTGACATCACGTATAAGCCTCGAACAGCCATTAAGGCTCAGGCATTGGCTGACTTCGTGGTTGAATGCACCATTAGCAACCAAGAAGTCGGGGGGCAGGAGATAATAACAACCCCTGAGAAGCAAGATAAAGATGGATAACTTGAACCTGATCAGAAGGAATATTGGGTGCTCTATTTTGATGGAGCATCAAAAATAAAATCTAGTGGCGCAGGCTTAGTATTGCAAAGCCCCGATGGGTTCACGGTTGAATATTCTTTGAAGTTGGATTTCCAGACAACCAACAATGAAGCTGAGTATGAGGCCTTGATAGCTGGTTTAGGCTTGGCCAGAATCATGAGAGTCAAGAATCTCAAAGTTTGTGGAGATTCAAGATTAGTAGTCTCTCAAGTAAATGGTGAATTTGAGGCCAAGGATGAAACTATGGCAAAGTATCTGCGAGTTGTGAAAGCTGTCATGACTCAGTTTGACGAGTGCTATGTAGAACACATTCCGAGAGAAGAGAACGTTAAGGCCGATGCCCTATCTAAGTTCGCTTCTTCCGAGATAGAAAACTATGCAGGGAGTGTTTATTTCCAGGTCCTGAAGGCCCCAACTATCGACTCGAAATTAGTGGCACCAATTGATGTGGGAAGCTGTTGGATAGATCCTATCAAAGCTCACCTAGAAACTGGATGGCTCCCTGACAATGCCTCGGAGGCACGAAAGCTGTCAGTGAGAGCATTGAGATATGCCTTGATCGAGGGCATCCTTTACAAAAGGTCTTTTGTTATCCCGTACTTGAAATGTTTGAGGCCCCAAGAGGCAAGGGAAGCTTTGGAAGAAGTTCATGAAGGTATTTGTGGGCAGCACTTGGGGGGCAGAGCCCTAGCTCACAAAATAACTCGTTTGGGATTCTACTGGCCAGAGATGTTGGCCGATGCACAGAGCTATGTCAAGCGGTGCGATCGATGCCAAAAGCATGCTCCGATAGTAAGGCAGCCGCCTGAGATGTTAACATCGGTTAACTCCCCTATTCCATTCGCGATGTGGGGAATGGATATACTTGGTCCCTTCCCCGTAGCTTCAGCACAAAGGAAGTTTCTGATAGTGGCCATTGATTACTTTACTAAGTGGATTGAGGCTAAACCTCTAGCCAAGATAACCACCAAACAAGTTGCCCAGTTCTTTTGGGAGAATATAATTTGCAGATATGGAATCCCACGAATTTTGGTGACAGACAATGGGACACAGTTCAATAATGAAGAGTTCAAGAAGTATTGTGAGGAGAATGCAATTGAGCTTCGTTTTACCTCAGTGGCTCATCCACAAGCCAATGGGCAAGCTGAGGTAGCTAATCGAATTATCCTTGATGGACTGAAGAAGAGGGTCGAACGCTCTAGAAACACTTGGGTAGATGAGTTGCTGCCCATACTATGGGCATACCGTACCACTTGTAAAGTGACCACTGGAGCAACCCCATTCCTGCTGGCTTATGGAGCTGAGGCAGTTGTGCCTTTGGAGATCATGCAAGCGTCACCTCGAGTTGAGGCCTTTGAACCAGAAACTAACGAAGAGGGCATGAGACTCGCCCTAGACCTGATTAACGAAGTCAGGGATGAGGCAAACGCTAGAAATGTGGAGCATCAAAAGAAAGCATCCTTTTATTACAACCATAGGGTTAAGGAAAGGTTCTTTCGACAAGGCGACCTGGTTCTAAGGAAGATCGAGGCTTCTGGAGTTGGCCAGAAGGGAAAGCGAGCCCCTAATTGGGAAGGGCCGTATCGAGTCAAGAAGACGTTGGGACGAGGATCATATAAGTTGGAGACCTTGGACGGGGTTGAGGTGCCCCGTACTTGGCATGCCTTGAACCTCAAAGTTTATTATGTATAAGCTATCCTTGCATGGATTCAGCTTTCTATCTATTTATTAGGAGAAGTAGAAATAAGGTTCGATGAAACCATGCCAGGGCTTAACGCCCCGAGTAGGACGATAATAAGTTATGTAAGGGTTGAACCCATTTCAAATTATTAATGCAAAGTTTGTTTCCCTTCAATGATTCTGTGATTTTGTTTATGTACCAAGCACCTGTTGAGTGTGAGTCTAGAAAGGCCAAGTACCAAAAACAAGTAAACAAACAAATGAGGAAACAAATGCATAAATAAAGACCCTGAAGGGCCAACAGTTAGGTTATATCAACAAGACAGATAAAAGTTTGGTCCCAAAGGACCTTGAATGAAATCTAGACAGATAAAGCCACATACGGCTAACAAGGCCATGCAAGGCCACGAACTAACTCCAGCTACTCCTCCCCAGAATCCTCTTCGCCAGACTCCTCTCCGCCGCTCTCCTCTTCCTCACTCTCCTCCTCTGAGTCTTCCCCGGAGTCATCTCCGGGCTCGGCAATCACCATTGGCTGAACTCTAGCAACTTCGGCTCCTTTTTCCTCGGAAGATGAATCAGAAGTAGAACTGCCCTCGTTCCGGATTAGTCTCTTCCCAAGGATGGGTTGGCGAACTACTCCAACTTTCTTGGTAGGTGGGAGTTTCTTCCCACGGGAGCCAGAAGAAGATGAGTCTTGGCTAGTGGCTTGAACAGCCCCCTTTGAGTTGGATCCAGAGCGTCGATGACTGCCTTTGAAGCTGGACCCTGATGCCTGAGGAACAACTTTAGTTCTCGAACCAGAAGCTAGGTTAGCCGGGATGGCACCCCAAATTGGGCAAGGAAAATAAGCCGGGTTGACAACAGATGGATGCCTATGACTCACAGCGTTAATGGCCTTATGCCAACCAACAGACATGTTGAAGGGACGCACCTCATCATCATGATCATCAATGAGCTTAAGAAAATCTTCAGACCTATGGTAGGCCTGGATCACCTTGTCGGCATCAGAGGCCTTCTTTTTGGCTAGAGAAGCAAGCTGTTTTCGGGTAGATGCGGCATTAGCTTCGGCACGAACAACTTGGGAGTGCAGATCGTCAATCTCTTCCCTGAACCTTGCTGAGTCATTTCTCAAGCTAACATTTTCATCCCTAAAGGCCCGGCCTTGGGTCGAAACAGTTTGAAAATAAGCGTTGGCCTGCAACCAAGGAAATGATTGAGCCACGAGAAATATGCAAAGTTGAAGTCAATAACAATATCAAACTTAACAGAGGGAATTTTATACCTGATACAAGGCCTGGGCGCCCATGAGCTGAGACTCATCCATTTTGTCACCTGCATGCATCGTCGCTTGGTCAGGAGGAGTGATTGAAAGCTTAGACCAGTCTAGGGCCAAATGAGGACTCCCAAAGACCGAGTCTTGTTCCCATATGCCCCAAGGAGGTATGAAAGGAGTCCTGACATCCCCGTCAGCGTTTCGGGATCGTTTACCACCTTGAGAACAACGATCCAAGATGTTAGGGATGTGAGACTTAGTTGGATTCAGCTTCTCCTCAGCCCTCTTCTTCATCCTCTTGGTAACAGTTGGCCGGTTCTCGGGACGATTATCAATCTCCTCAGCAGCTGAAATACAAAGAGAAAAATATCGGTATAAGAACAAACAGAGTTCATAATAAGCTCAAGTAAGAAAGTTACCCTCAATTTAAAGAAAGCTAAGGCCAGCCCCAATAAGATTCTTTTCATTTAGAAAAGTTTTATAGTGTGTGCGGCCGTCATCAGCAAGAAGCCTATCCCGATCCAACAATTATGAATCAGTAAGGTCACACACGAAATGTGAACTATCCTCCACGAACCCGAATTTCTTCACAAAGAAGTTGCCCCAGTCACCACCCTTCCACTCAAGAACTACAAACTCCCTTTCCCAGAAATGCTGTGAATCTGGAAAGGAGAAGGGATTCACCATGTGTGGAAGTTTGGCTCGGTGCTTGAGGCTCACCCATCCTTTCTTGAAGTCAGAAGAGTTGATGGCCCCAAAGATACTTCGAAACATTGTGGTTGTCGGATGAATCCCCAATTCCTGACACCTTATTAAGAAAATAGAAATGTACCTCCAAGCATTGGGATACAGCTGATAGGGGTGGATCTGATACTCAGCCAGCAGTCTAATGATAAAATTGTCAACCGAGAATCTGAACCCAGCATCTAAAGCACCCCAGTAAACACAGATTCTCTCAGGATGCCAGTTGCATGTTCTATCTGATGGATTTGGGAGACGAACCTTGATGGCACTAGGAAAGTGATAGGACTCCTTTATCATTTGGACATCTCGTTCCGACAATTTACTAGGACTGTTAAAAGAATCTATGCTGGAACAGTTGGGAAATGCTTCCCTCATAATGTTTAGAAGTTCTAGCAAAGATTCAAATCTATGTTCAACATATGAAGGAGGTTTGATTCTTTCTTTACCTTTGGCGATCCTCATCTTACTCCTCTTCGACATAGCTTCCATCATGGAGACAGGGGGAGCCATTGGTTGATCACCTTCCGACATCTTGATACTGAAACTGAAACTTGATCTTGGACCTGAAACCTCTTGAAACTCGAACTTGATCTTGCAACTTGAACCTGGAGAACTTAAGAATTTGAGAGCTCAGAAATGAAGAAGTCAATTGAAATGAAGGCTACTTCTCCTCTTTTATAGAAAATACATGACCTGGTACATCAGGTTGAATCTCAGCTTGGTTCGTGTTTACAGGTCATCTATCATTTATAGACGAAAAAAGGACAGAAATTATCCGCGTTATACATAAAGAATCGTTATAATTCATATCTGTCGGAAAAGAAATAGCTGGAATATTTGCTGCATGGATGTTTGCACTTAAGAAGATAAGCAACGAGTTTAGTCTTAAACACAAGATTAGTAGTGTAATACCGATAGAAGTCACGAATGACCAAACTGACGACCTAAGATCAAGATCGAGGTTCTGGATCCCTAGGATCAAGATCGAGGTTCTGGATCCCTAGGATCGAGATCGAGGTTCTGGATTGTAAGAACCCCAAATTTTGGATATAACTAAAACTTTTTATTAAGTAATGATAAAATGAGGAACAATGATTCCGATAACAAGGTCACCAGCTCTAATGAATGGTGGTTTCAAAGAACAATGATTGTAATGAATGGATATTGCTTTGGACAATGATCCTGATGCATTGGTATATTGTTAGAATAGAGTAATTCGATGGTTGAGGACCTAGATAAAAATAATCTACCATCCAGGAAGGAGCTAATGGATCCTTGAAGGGAAATGACTACGTGCATAGTGCTTCCCGTACGTGCATAGTGTTTCCCGTACGTGCATAGTGTTTCCTGTACGTGCATAGTAATTTGGTGGATGAATAGTGATTTTGTAAGTTGGAAAACTTTTCACTCCACCCTATGTACGGGACGTGATATGGATGTTTCGAAGTCATATTAGTAATACGCGGAGGAAATAAGTGAATGCAGAGACGATCGGAATTCAGAAATTCCAAATTCTTTTCGGTATAATATTTGACCGGACAGTGGATTAAATATTATTATAATCCAAGAATTGAGATATTAACTTTGAGGATTTGATATTTTGGGATGTTATTATATTTGATTTAAGAATGAAGGTAGGAAACCACTGAGGAGTGGTTATGGCTATAATGTAATTATTGATATTTGGAAAGAATGAATGGAATTCGACCTTATTATGTTTATGTCTTGAAGAATGCTAAAGGGTGACAACATAGGTAAGAATAATCTATCTTCTAAGGGAATAAGATATGGTAACTTCAAGCAAGAGAATACCCTCATGTCATCCAGATCGATAACGATTAATCCAGTAGTTCCGTAAAAAGGTTAAGGAACGATCGAAAGAGAATACGGACAATTGTACCACCCTAAGAGAACAAGTAAAGAATACAGAATGAATAGTGTTTGGTGGGAGTATATAATAATATGAGACGACACTATACAGAAGCATTCGGAACGGATTTCCGAGTTCGTATTAGTGATCCAGGGGGAAAATAAGTGTATGTAAAAGCTGTCGGATTCTGAAAAACCGCACTTTTATTTTCTCCGAGAGTTTCCTGGACACTGATAGCCCTAAGTATTTAACGAATGGATTTAAGGAATATAAATTGGAAAGTTAGAATGAAAGATGGAGAATGAAAGTATTAATATTAAAGAGGATTCCCGGTAAACCCTAATTAGAAATCCGTGAAATATTCTCACGAACGATCAATCGAAACGGGCAATAACCGGACACAGAAACAAGCAGAGGAAGCAAGAGTCTTGTGCAAGCTACTAGAATAAATATCTAGTAACCAAGTGGGCAAGAGTAACTAGATTAATTGGAACATAACTAGTACTTAAAAATCAAAACACTTGGTTAGTTTTTAACCATGCAAAACACAACACTTGTCCTCCAAAACTCATCATCCATGACATCACACCCCACTAACACACCAAGATGAGATATTATCTCTCAAAAAGTCACTTTATGCAAGATTGAACAAAGAAAAATCAAGAAACCAAGCAAACACTCTCCATTCTCTTTTCTTCAAAAGTTTCGGCCAAGGAGCTAGAAAAGGAGGTTCCCACCATTTTTTGTTCTTCTAATTTTTAGGGTAAGTACTACATATCATAGCTTAGATCCCCTAGAAATTTCAGCCTCAAATTCACTTCCTTTCATTTTCAAATAAATCATCAAAGGTGATGATGAATAGTGTTTCTAAGAACTAATCTTTGTTTTTCTTGTTTTCATGGTTGATCCTAGCTAAGTTAAGGCCATCCAAGGGCAATACCAAGCTTTGTGAGGCTATTACATACTACAAGGAAGGTATAAGACTTGAAAACCCTTGCTCTACTTTGAGTTTTAAGCATGTTCTTGATGGATCTAGCTTAGTTATGATTATGTTCATGTTATAAGCATGTTTAGTTAGTGATTTAGTGATTTGATTAACATGATGAGTTTGATACTAAGATCAGTGGCTTCTGGTCTTGTTGGGGTGCTTATTATGTGTATAAGTTGATTAGATGCCCGGTGTGGCTTGGTTGTTGCGTAATGAATTTTAGAACGCTCGATTCGTAGCCGTCGTAATGCCCGATTTTCATTAACACTAAGAAACCGAACTGGTCAGTAGCCATAACTCTCTGTTCTTGGCAAGTTAATGAACCTTACTGATAGATTTTTGAACATAGATCACTTTGGCGAAAGAATCGAAGCATTTTGATTTACGGTTTAGGAATTATGACCAAATTACTAAAAGTAGTTCGAATCCGTAAACGAAAGTTCGTAACTGAAATTGAACCCTCGTAAACTATGTAACGTCATGGCGAATATTGGTAAATAAATACTAGGGGTAAGAAGGAAGGTGTGAAAGAAAACCGTATGTCAAAAAGAGCATTTTTCGATTTATTAAAAATGTTCGAGTCAAGGTTAAACGCGAACGAACCCCTAAAAGACGACTCTTTTATAACTTCAGTAAAACACTTAGAAAACGGGCGATAAAACTCGGAGTATAATATTGGTTCGTAACGATCAACCTTAGAACTCATATGACTTAAGTATGTCCCAAGTATAAGTGCAGTGACATGTCGTATTAACGAACGAATGTCGGGTCGGATCAGTGATAATAAGTAATCCACTAAAAAGGGGTATAACGAGATAACTCGAGAACGTGTTTCGAATTAAGTATAACTTAACTTTTAATATGTTAAGTGATTAATCCCGAATGCCTTGGCTATTTATAGATCACCAAGCTGAACCGGGACCCGCTACCACTACCCCTTACCGTACTCGACTACCAGGCAAGTTTCAATTCCCTTCTTTTAGGCTGTTGTTGTGATTGAATAAATATATATATATATATGATTGCTGATATACATATGCCATTGCATGCATGCCTACTTTCAAGTTGAATTGATATACTTGTTCCCTGAATGTTATTGTTGGCTTATAAGCTAGATAGTTATACATCAATTATAAGCCGGTTATTGTAAGACCCTCATAGAAGGGCGTATACATCTTATTCATCAAATATAGACCGGGAGTCAATATTTCTTGATATATCGAGATTACCTCGGAGGAAAATATTTAAGTAAATATTTTCCATTATTCCGGCGACGAATATTATTTGAATATTCGTTCGAGATTATTTATTTTAACGGTCTTTACTTCAAATAATTATTTGAACGTAACTATTCGACGAATAATATTTTAATATTTATTCAGAGTCGAATTATTTATCGATTATTATTGCGAAAGGTTGGACTACTAAATGAAAATTAATTGGATATTCATTTAGAATATTATTCATTAAATGAATATTACTTTTGAGTATTCATTTAAGACAGTAATTACCTATCGAATATTATTTTAATGTTCATCTGAAACTTGATTTATTTATCGAGTCTTATCTCGAATATTCCTTTAAAGCTTGGATTACTAAATGAACATTACTTGATATTCATTTAGAATATTATCCATTAAATGAATATTACTTTATCAATATTCATTTAAATTCCTAATTAATTATGAATATTATTTTGAATATTCATCCAGGGTTCTATTTAATCATCGAATATTATTTTAAATATTTTAAATATTCCTTTCAGGTCTTATTAATTAATGAATATTATTTGGAATATTCATTTGAATATTTAGTTATGCAATAAATATTCTCTCGATATTTCTTCAAGAATTATTTGAGAGATACTCTGATTAAAGATATTCTTTCATATTCCTAAATATTCCGTAAAATATTTTAATTCAATAAATATTCTCTGAATATTTATTCCATACTTAGAATAACCTCGATAAGGTTTATCTTCTTCGATTATTAAAGAAAATATTTCGGAGTCATATTATTATTAATCTTATATCAAGAAAGGTTCTCAGACATCATTCTTCTTTGAGTCTATCTCCTTAATAATAAGGGAACCTTACTTGGAAAATGTTATTTATCTTGTCGACTTCCCGGTCATAAAGTATTCCCTTCACTCGTAACTCGGGTGCTGTTGACTTATTAAGTCGTTGCTTACCTTCTCATCTTTCGAGGGGTAAGATTACTGGAACAAGTTGATATCCGTTACCAAGTAATAGCTTGGGAGTTATTGGTAAATTTTCCTTTCCAACTAGATACGACTACTTTGTGGAGTCTTATCAACAAGTATTATACTTGGGGAAAGGGGGACGAACGTTACATTCAGAATCATGAATTCTATTTGAACTAGGAGTCGTGTAAGAGGCCGAGTAGCGCCGGTCCATCCCCTTTGGCCCAACCGTTGGCCGGGGAGAGCTAGCAAGGCGGTATACAAGTAAAGCCGTCAGTTCTTCCTTCTACCGGTAGTAAATCTAAATTGAGCTGTACGATCTCGACTGATCATCAAGATTGGAACAGCGGGCGCGGTGAATACTCCATCATTGGTTCATCATCCAAATTTATTTATTTCCTGCAACATGATTACTGTTGGCAGAGTTGGAAAAGGGTCATAACTGAAATTGCAACCTTTTCTTGCAAACTCCTCTTCTTAATAACAATAAGAATATCTCGCTTACTTTGATGTAGCAGATATTTCTACAAACAAATACTTTAAGTTACCTTGTAACTTCATCGTTCATATTATACTGGCATCATTTCCGTAAATGCATGGCATATGGTTTGAAAGATACTTTTGAACTGTTATACATTATCGTTCAGTTATATATTATTGTTGGTGGGCTATTGCTCACCCTTGCTTTATTATTATATCACAACAACAGCTAGATCAGATGACTTGCACAAGGCGCACTCGACGCGGGCGAGGACGATGAGACTACCAGAGCTGAAGAAGAAGCTATTGGTAGGGTATATTTATTCTTTCAGTACCAAGAATATGGTCTAGTATGACTTATGTAAATGGATGGCAAAGAGTATGTATTTATATTGAAATCCTTTTGGATTGTAAGAACTCATAATGTGATTAATAAAAATTTGATTGTTACTCTGATTTCATCTCTGGGACTATAACGGGTGTGTTTTATATTGTTGTGTTGGGTTATAGAGACGTAATTTATTTTATGTTAAGGAAAGTTCAATTGTTGTGGACAGAATTGGAAACCGTAACCACCGGATCCCGGACCCCGGATCTGGGGGTGTTACAGAAGTGGTATCAGAGCGTACGTTATAAACCCCAGAGATGAGGTGACGTTAAAACAATAAATTCAATAAGATAATAAGAACTCTTGCCAAGTTCATAGTCGGACTACTTAATGTAGTGATGACATATAAAACCCTTATGGGAACTCGTAAGTATAATGATAGTAACTTAGCTCGATATCGTATCGACGAGTAAAGCGACTGACCTTGAGGCATACGAGCAACAGCACGATGATGCTTTATATGCTGAAGATCAGCGGTTAATTTGATGGAGTACCCTACTGGAGACCCGGAAGAGGTTCCAGCAGATAAGGAAAATCCTGTTAGGATAAGGAGCTTACCGATGGGTAATGAGGGTCGCAGCCAGAATGACTGTGATGATTAAGATATTGTGCTCAGAAAAGTGAGTATAAAGAACCGGGATATTATTAAGAGATCTGAAGATGCATGTTGAATTCATAGCCGGACTACCAGATGTAGTACCAGCAAGAAAGAAGGATTGGAAGAATTACTGGAGATCTTATACGGAAATAGATTAGAATCCTTAGAGATTTTCATCTTAACAAAGAAAGAGCTAGAGGGATGTATGATTATCAAAGACATCGATTTAGGGCGAGGAGCAGAGTCCCTAGGAATAGTTAAGAATGAGGCAGTAAGTGCCATATCATTTGATAAATGAATCAGTATGAATATTGTCAGTAATAATTCGCCATGAGAAGGCAGGTGTCGTAGGTTGTAAATTATGGAACCAAATTAAGGTTAATAAGGTGGTTTTATTAAGGAAAATGTTCATTTTATGAATGAATCATTTAGAAAGTAAAGACATTGGGAAGTGATAGCATGATTGGGTAAAATTATATAAGGAAGTAGCAAGCAAGACAATGATCTCAGAACCTACCGGAAGATAAGACCAGTGAGTCAAGATGAACTCGTAATGAGACTACTGCCAGAGACTGAGTATAGAGTTAATTCAACTCAGTTAAATGATGAACCAGAAACGTTAGATGCATGTGATTTAGAGGAATATTAAATTCCTTCTTCTCTTTGAATGGATTATAGTAGTACCTTAAGTTTATTCCGATGCGGAATTATAATAGATCAAGTAATACGATCAGTAGTTAAAGAGAAAAATGTGAGAAAATCTTCCTGGAGCTAAAAGGTGAAATTGGTAATGACCAAGAGCTGGCATTGCTTAATGAAAAAAAAAAGGAGACTTTGTGCTTCCAACGACGCTTCGCATAAAGGGTTAGGTAGACCGACATTTGGTAGTATTGAATATCAGGACGTATAGGTATCAGGACGTTGTGACGGGTTTCAGTTTGAAACTATTGATTCCCTTCTAAGGGATGGATATAATTGATTCCTTTCCAGTGGGTAAACTTCCAATCTGTTGATGATTATTTCGTTAACTATGACTGCTTATGATTCCACCTGCTTGGAGGTTCAAAGAACTATTCTTCAGGTTTCGAAACTGGTCTCCTTAATGTTACCAGTAGGTGGGTAGATTGATCAAAATTTCCCTGAGTCTGGAAAGGAATTCGGTGAATTTTTGTAAACCTTGTCTTTCTGATTATCAGAGAATGTCATGGAAGAGATTAAAAATTGGAGCAAACCCTGTGATTTGGGTAAGGATGCTGTAAAATGGGTTAGTAAATGGACCCTGAGCATTACAATCGACGATAGTGATAAAATGATGAAGTGAGATTGGACGAAAATAGGAAATGTAAGTAAGAAACTAGCCGGACTGAGAAATTCCAGGATTGACTTAAATGAAAAGGCTGTTGTGCCAGGAATGGTAAGCTTGTGTGGCACGCAGGATTGACAAGAATAGTTGAAAAGATAAAAGTGGAGGAAAGGTGACCGGAGACGGTGCCGAGTAGTCGATTAAGACTTATATGGAGTAAAGTTTTGGAAAGGTAGAAAGGCATCAAAGAAGAAGGCACTATGCCGGCAATTGCTAGAAAAGTAATGCTATTAGCCAACCCCTAAAATCATATATTTTTATTTTAGTGTGGCCAGTTGAGGCCAAGTCACAACGGACTATAAAGTGACTAGACCAGCAATGAAAAGACAAAGCAGGGTTGCTTCTAAGTAAGCACCGACTGCAAGGGCTTCTGATATAAAGGAAATATTAATGAGATCGTAAGAGTCTTCTACTAAACCCTTTGCAACCCATGTTGTGAGGGGGAATTTACTAGACCTTTTTGGGATGGGGTAACCCGTACTAAAGTGACTCATGTGTATATGGTTGTCCAAGATTACGAGTAAAATGGAAGTATAGTGACTTGAGATGTATGATGTTAGGGTATCATGAATACCCTGAACATATTACGACTAAGGGAAGTAAACAACGAAGGTTTATGAAGAGAGTATAGAAATGGTCAGAGATGGATCAGTATGCTGTAGAAATTTTGTCTAAGGCAAGTACATTTGAGAAGAATGATAAGTACTAAGAGATTCACGTTGAACTCGACCAATATCTTCCAAAACATCCTTGCTGCCATTACCAAGTTCTGTAAGAGAGGAGATAGGCATACGTTGCCTTTTTGGAAGGCCAAATAGGCTGACAGCTATCTGAAAGAAGAGGGTGGCATTAAGCCACCGATCGATTATCAAATGAGAATGATTGAAAAGAGACCTTTATTAAGGATACATGATCTGATTGCCAATTATAAGATGCAAGAATTCTTGGTAGTTGAATTAAGGATAGGATATCCATAAATTAAGACAAACCCTAGGGAATGCACAAGGGGTGGCATTAACCCTAATAACGACATTATGACTTCAGATGATATGAGTTGGACTTGCTAAGGCAACAATGACCGGTAAGGATTATTAAAAAGAGTTCTGGAAAGAACATAGATAGAATTATTAGAGTATTGATCAATGACATTTTGATATACCCTGTACCCAGAAAATACAGGAGGAAGGATAAGGATGACCTATGAAACCTTACAAGGAAAAAGGTAATATTCCGAACTTCAAAATGGAAGTTTGGTAAGGAATGTATGACATAGTAACAGTAATGCCAGATGAGGCATGTATGAGACCCTGTGGAAGTATGGATTGAACCTATAAAGGTTGAGATTATCCTAAGATAAGGAAAGAACTAAGAAGAGAAGTATCCTAAGTAGGATTGGGAAATAACGTGATGATTATAGAATAAATGAGACGGAATACCGATAAGGAGGTACCAAGTGCAAAAAGGTGTCTCAATAAAGAGGTGAAGGTGAAAGTAAATAATAGAAATGAGTAAGAATCAGCTAATAAGAAGGATGTGATTGATAAAGAAAAGGGTGGGGAAGCAACTATGGAATGAGAAGCAAGGAATGTTATGAATGGGTTTTCTAATGAATTCTCAGGATGACAACCTGATAGTGTCAATATTATAGTTATGAAAAAAGCTAGTAACATGATATGGGATGTCAGTAATAATGATGTCAAGTGAGAAATCTAAGATTTAACCTGAAAGGTTGAAGGATTTCCGGAATGTGAGTATCGCTATGATTGAACAAGAGTATTTGTCCATAGAATAATGGACAAAGCAGCAAGATATGTTGACACGTGAGATTGCGATCAAATAGTACTGGATATAATTATGATTAATTTCTTCTTTGATAAACCTCTATAGTTCAGAGGTAAATTCTGAGTATGATATTCTATAATCATGAAAGCTTTCTATAATCCTTTAGAACTCTTTTCTCTTCTTCTCTCTTATTCATCTTCTTTATGAATTGAGAAGAACAACCCTTTTAGGAGGGGAGGTACTGCTACGTGACTATCTGTCTATGTGATAGAAGTCTAAGTGGAATACCATGACTTGTTTAATTGCTTGTCAAGTACTAAAGGCTGGCCCCCTTCTGTACTAACTATGCAATATAACAAATGTTCAATTGATCATAGTGATCTCTCAGTAAATCTCTCCACTTCTCTATATTGATCGAGATTGCGAAGATTAAAGCAATCAGGAAATGCACAGTACGAGCGAGGTTACCTCCGAATTCGTAGGGTGATAGTGATACCAATGTTACTGCAGGTATCAATAAGGATAAGACTGAGTAAGAATATAACCCGGATAGTGAGTTGTACGAAAAGTAGCAACGTTGATGGAAAAAGGATACAATATGGATTGTAGCACTAGAAGATGTGCTGAGGAAGGGTAGAACGACTAAGAATTGACCGGGAAGCTAAAAAGTGAACGACAGGCAAACGACTCTTTGCTTCCTACCTGATTCCGGGACGGAATCCTTTTAAGGAGGGGAGACTGTAAGAACCCCAAATTTTGGATATAACTAAAACTTTTTATGAAGTAATGATAAAATGAGGAACAATGATTCCGATAACAAGGTCACCAGCTCTAATGAATGGTGGTTTCAAAGAACAATGATTGTAATGAATGGATATTGCTTTGGACAATGATCCTGATGCATTGGTATATTGTTAGAATAGAGTAATTCGATGGTTGAGGACCTAGATAAAAATAATCTACCATCCAGGAAGGAGCTAATGGATCCTTGAAGGGAAATGAGTACGTGCATAGTGCTTCCCGTACGTGCATAGTGTTTCTCGTACGTGCATAGTGTTTCCCGTACGTGCATAGTGTTTCCTGTACGTGCATAGTAATTTGGTGGATGAATAGTGATTTTGTAAGTTGGAAAACTTTTCACTCCACCCTATGTACGGGACGTGATATGGATGTTTCGAAGTCATATTAGTAATACGCGGAGGAAATAAGTGAATGCAGAGACGATCGGAATTCAGAAATTCCAAATTCTTTTAGGTATAATATTTGACCGGACAGTGGATTAAATATTATTATAATCCAAGAATTGAGATATTAACTTTGAGGATTTGATATTTTGGGATGTTATTATATTTGATTTAAGAATGAAGGTAGGAAACCACTGAGGAGTGGTTATGGCTATAATGTAATTATTGATATTTGGAAAGAATGAATGGAATTCGACCTTATTATGTTTATGTCTTGAAGAATGCTAAAGGGTGACAACATAGGTAAGAATAATCTATCTTCTAAGGGAATAAGATATGGTAACTTCAAGCAAGAGAATACCCTCATGTCATCCAGATCGATAACGATTAATCCAGTAGTTCCGTAAAAAGGTTAAGGAACGATCGAAAGAGAATACGGACAATTGTACCACCCTAAGAGAAAAAGTAAAGAATACAGAATGAATAGTGTTTGGTGGGAGTATATAATAATATGAGACGACACTATACAGAAGCATTCGGAACGGATTTCCGAGTTCGTATTAGTGATCCAGGGGGAAAATAAGTGTATGTAAAAGCTGTCGGATTCTGAAAAACCGCACTTTTATTTTCTCCGAGAGTTTCCTGGACACTGATAGCCCTAAGTATTTAACGAATGGATTTAAGGAATATAAATTGGAAAGTTAGAATGAAAGATGGAGAATGAAAGTATTAATATTAAAGAGGATTCCCGGTAAACCCTAATTAGAAATCCGTGAAATATTCTCACGAACGATCAATCGAAACGGGCAATAACCGGACACAGAAACAAGCAGAGGAAGCAAGAGTCTTGTGCAAGCTACTAGAATAAATATCTAGTAACCAAGTGGGCAAGAGTAACTAGATTAATTGGAACATAACTAGTACTTAAAAATCAAAACACTTGGTTAGTTTTTAACCATGCAAAACACAACACTTGTCCTCCAAAACTCATCATCCATGACATCACACCCCACTAACACACCAAGATGAGATATTATCTCTCAAAAAGTCACTTTATGCAAGATTGAACAAAGAAAAATCAAGAAACCAAGCAAACACTCTCCATTCTCTTTTCTTCAAAAGTTTCGGCCAAGGAGCTAGAAAAGGAGGTTCCCACCATTGTTTGTTCTTCTAATTTTTAGGGTAAGTACTACATATCATAGCTTAGATCCCCTAGAAATTTCAGCCTCAAATTCACTTCCTTTCATTTTCAAATAAATCATCAAAGGTGATGATGAATAGTGTTTCTAAGAACTAATCTTTGTTTTTCTTGTTTTCATGGTTGATCCTAGCTAAGTTAAGGCCATCCAAGGGCAATACCAAGCTTTGTGAGGCTATTACATACTACAAGGAAGGTATAAGACTTGAAAACCCTTGCTCTACTTTGAGTTTTAAGCATGTTCTTGATGGATCTAGCTTAGTTATGATTATGTTCATGTTATAAGCATGTTTAGTTAGTGATTTAGTGATTTGATTAACATGATGAGTTTGATACTAAGATCAGTGGCTTCTGGTCTTGTTGGGGTGCTTATTATGTGTATAAGTTGATTAGATGCCCGGTGTGGCTTGGTTGTTGCGTAATGAATTTTAGAACGCTCGATTCGTAGCCGTCGTAATGCCCGATTTTCATTAACACTAAGAAACCGAACTGGTCAGTAGCCATAACTCTCTGTTCTTGGCAAGTTAATGAACCTTACTGATAGATTTTTGAACATAGATCACTTTGGCGAAAGAATCGAAGCATTTTGATTTACGGTTTAGGAATTATGACCAAATTACTAAAAGTAGTTCGAATCCGTAAACGAAAGTTCGTAACTGAAATTGAACCCTCGTAAACTATGTAACGTCATGGCGAATCTTGGTAAATAAATACTAGGGGTAAGAAGGAAGGTGTGAAAGAAAACCGTATGTCAAAAAGAGCATTTTTCGATTTATTAAAAATGTTCGAGTCAAGGTTAAACGCGAACGAACCCCTAAAAGACGACTCTTTTATAACTTCAGTAAAACACTTAGAAAACGGGCGATAAAACTCGGAGTATAATATTGGTTCGTAACGATCAACCTTAGAACTCATATGACTTAAGTATGTCCCAAGTATAAGTGCAGTGACATGTCGTATTAACGAACGAATGTCGGGTCGGATCAGTGATAATAAGTAATCCACTAAAAAGGGGTATAACGAGATAACTCGAGAACGTGTTTCGAATTAAGTATAACTTAACTTTTAATATGTTAAGTGATTAATCCCGAATGCCTTGGCTATTTATAGATCACCAAGCTGAACCGGGACCCGCTACCACTACCCCTTACCGTACTCGACTACCAGGCAAGTTTCAATTCCCTTCTTTTAGGCTGTTGTTGTGATTGAATAAATATATATATATATGATTGCTGATATACATATGCCATTGCATGCATGCCTACTTTCAAGTTGAATTGATATACTTGTTCCCTGAATGTTATTGTTGGCTTATAAGCTAGATAGTTATACATCAGTTATAAGCCGGTTATTGTAAGACCCTCATAGAAGGGCGTATACATCTTATTCATCAAATATAGACCGGGAGTCAATATTTCTTGATATATCGAGATTACCTCGGAGGAAAATATTTAAGTAAATATTTTCCATTATTCCGGCGACGAATATTATTTGAATATTCGTTCGAGATTATTTATTTTAACGGTCTTTACTTCAAATAATTATTTGAACGTAACTATTCGACGAATAATATTTTAATATTTATTCAGAGTCGAATTATTTATCGATTATTATTGCGAAAGGTTGGACTACTAAATGAAAATTAATTGGATATTCATTTAGAATATTATTCATTAAATGAATATTACTTTTGAGTATTCATTTAAGACAGTAATTACCTATCGAATATTATTTTAATGTTCATCTGAAACTTGATTTATTTATCGAGTCTTATCTCGAATATTCCTTTAAAGCTTGGATTACTAAATGAACATTACTTGATATTCATTTAGAATATTATCCATTAAATGAATATTACTTTATCAATATTCATTTAAATTCCTAATTAATTATGAATATTATTTTGAATATTCATCCAGGGTTCTATTTAATCATCGAATATTATTTTAAATATTTTAAATATTCCTTTCAGGTCTTATTAATTAATGAATATTATTTGGAATATTCATTTGAATATTTAGTTATGCAATAAATATTCTCTCGATATTTCTTCAAGAATTATTTGAGAGATACTCTGATTAAAGATATTCTTTCATATTCCTAAATATTCCGTAAAATATTTTAATTCAATAAATATTCTCTGAATATTTATTCCATACTTAGAATAACCTCGATAAGGTTTATCTTCTTCGATTATTACAGAAAATATTTCGGAGTCATATTATTATTAATCTTATATCAAGAAAGGTTCTCAGACATCATTCTTCTTTGAGTCTATCTCCTTAATAATAAGGGAACCTTACTTGGAAAATGTTATTTATCTTGTCGACTTCCCGGTCATAAAGTATTCCCTTCACTCGTAACTCGGGTGCTGTTGACTTATTAAGTCGTTGCTTACCTTCTCATCTTTCGAGGGGTAAGATTACTGGAACAAGTTGATATCCGTTACCAAGTAATAGCTTGGGAGTTATTGGTAAATTTTCCTTTCCAACTAGATACGACTACTTTGTGGAGTCTTATCAACAAGTATTATACTTGGGGAAAGGGGGACGAACGTTACATTCAGAATCATGAATTCTATTTGAACTAGGAGTCGTGTAAGAGGCCGAGTAGCGCCGGTCCATCCCCTTTGGCCCAACCGTTGGCCGGGGAGAGCTAGCAAGGCGGTATACAAGTAAAGCCGTCAGTTCTTCCTTCTACCGGTAGTAAATCTAAATTGAGCTGTACGATCTCGACTGATCATCAAGATTGGAACAGCGGGCGCGGTGAATACTCCATCATTGGTTCATCATCCAAATTTATTTATTTCCTGCAACATGATTACTGTTGGCAGAGTTGGAAAAGGGTCATAACTGAAATTGCAACCTTTTCTTGCAAACTCCTCTTCTTAATAACAATAAGAATATCTCGCTTACTTTGATGTAGCAGATATTTCTACAAACAAATACTTTAAGTTACCTTGTAACTTCATCGTTCATATTATACTGGCATCATTTCCGTAAATGCATGGCATATGGTTTGAAAGATACTTTTGAACTGTTATACATTATCGTTCAGTTATATATTATTGTTGGTGGGCTATTGCTCACCCTTGCTTTATTATTATATCACAACAACAGCTAGATCAGATGACTCGCACAAGGCACACTCGACGCGGGCGAGGACGATGAGACTACCAGAGCTGAAGAAGAAGCTATTGGTAGGGTATATTTATTCTTTCAGTACCAAGAATATGGTCTAGTATGACTTATGTAAATGGATGGCAAAGAGTATGTATTTATATTGAAATCCTTTTGGATTGTAAGAACTCATAATGTGATTAATAAAAAATTGATTGTTACTCTGATTTCATCTCTGGGACTATAACGGGTGTGTTTTATATTGTTGTGTTGGGTTATAGAGACGTAATTTATTTTATGTTAAGGAAAGTTCAATTGTTGTGGACAGAATTGGAAACCGTAACCACCGGATCCCGGACCCCGGATCTGGGGGTGTTACATGGATCCCTAGGATCAAGATCGAGGTTCTGGATCCCTAGGATCGAGATCGAGGTTCTGGATCCTTGAAAGTCACGGGTGACCAAGATACTAAATTAGAGATCAAGATCGAGGTTCTGGATCCCTAGGATCGAGATCGAGGTTCTGGATCCTTGAAAGTCACGGGTGACCAAGATACTAAATTAGAGATCAAGATCGAGGTTCTGGATCCCTAGGATCGAGATCGAGGTTCTGGATCCTTGAAAGTCACGGGTGACCAAGATACTAAATTGAAGGTCAAGATCGAGGTTCTTGATCCTCAAGTTCCATGAATAGGTTTTCATGTCCGGGTTTATTCGCCAATCACGAAATGGCCGACCACGAAACTCCAAGGAGCCGTAGCCGACCATGAAGCAGCCGACCACGAAGCAGCCGACCATGACACCTGAAGGAGCCCCAGCCGACCACCTCGTAGCCGACCACGGCGTTTTGGGAAGCCTCGGCCGACCACGAGCTAGACGACCACGAACCGGCCGACCAAGGCACGCCAAGGAGCCACGGCCGACCAGCCCGCAGCCGACCAGGTGCCAGCCGACCACCTGGGATCAAGGCCCTTCGGCCGACCAGGTACCAGCCGACCACCTTGGCTCGAGGCCCTTCGACCGACCAGGTGCTAGCCGACCACGAGCTAGCCCTCGATCCGGCCGATCGCGGGTTAGTTCGTGGTCCTGAATCTCGATTTTTCAGCGGATTTTGGGTAATTTCTAGACCTAAATCTCAATTTTTTCGGATGGTTTTCAGTGCACCGTTCAGCACCGTTTATCGCCGTTTAGCGTCGTTTAACATCGTTTAAGCGTCGTTTAAGGCTGTTTCGTACCGTTTAGTGCCGTTTAGTGCCGTTCAGCACCGTTTATCGCCGTTTAGCGTCGTTTAACATCGTTTAAACGTCGTTTAAGGCTGTTTAGTGCCGTTTAGTGTCGTTTAGTGCCGTTTAACACCGTTTATCGCCGTTTAGCGTCGTTTAACATCGTTTAAACGTCGTTTAAGGCTGTTTCGTACCGTTTAGTGCCGTTTAGTGCCGTTCAGCACCGTTTATCGCCGTTTAGCGTCGTTTAACATCGTTTAAACATCGTTTAAGGCTGTTTATTGCCGTTTAGTGCCGTTCAGCACCGTTTATCGCCGTTTAGCGTCGTCTAACATCGTTTAAACGTCGTTTAAGGCTGTTTTGCACCGTTTAGTGCCGTTCAGCATCGTTTATCGCTGTTTAGCATCGTTTAACATCGTTTAAACGTCGTTTAAGGCTGTTTACTGCCGTTTAGTGCCGTTCAGCACCGTTTATCGCTGTTTAGCGTCGTTTAACATCGTTTAAACGTCGTTTAAGGCTGTTTAGCACCATTTAGTGCCGTTTAGTGCCGTTCAGCACCGTTTATCGCCGTTTAGCGTCGTTTAACATCGTTTAAACGTCGTTTAAAGCTGTTTCGTACCGTTTAGTGCCGTTCAGCACCGTTTATCGCCGTTTAGCATCGTTTAACATCGTTTAAGGCAGTTTAGCACCGTTTAATGCCATTTAATGCCGTTTAGTGCCGTTTATCGCCGTTTAGCGTCGTTTAACATCGTTTAAATGTCGTTTAAGGCTGTTTAGCACTGTTTATCGTCGTTTAGTGCCGTCTAGCACCGTTCAATGTTATTGGCATAATCCAACATTGTTGTAAACGCGTCGGTCACTCCACGCTTTACATCAAAACGATATCAAAGTTAAACCCTGACCCGAGTCTCGAGTTAGACAAGTAAAACTTCAAGGAAAGCCTGATCAGCTTTCCTAGAAGTTGGGGGGCAAATGATATGGGCTGAAAATAAGCCCTAAAGACACATTTAATGTGGCATTAATTAGGCCAAGAATGGTCCAAACGTGGGGCCCACCAGATGGGCCCAAAACCCCAATTATAATATTAATTTCGTAATTAATATTGGGGGAAATAAACAGCTCAGCAATAAGAGTTGGATAAGGATATTATTTCCACCAGACTTAGCCACCAAAGCATCCAATTCAATAAGGAAACTGATTCCTACAAGGAATTGATCTAGAACCTTCCTCAAAGACTTGTCCACCAAGTCTCTGACTCCTACCATAATTCTAAGGCTCCTGCAGCCTATTTAAAGGGCCAGACCCCTCATCTCAGAACTACGTTTTTTGGCTTGATCTTTGATATTCATCAAAGTACGTAGGCATCTTGTGAAGGCAGATTCAGCCACGAACACAAGAACAGCCATTAAAGCTCGAAGCTCAACCACCCTAGCATTAATTACAAATCGTAACTTAGTTTTTATTCCACAACACTAAGTATTTGTGTATTGGTTGATTTTTGAAGGTGGTTTGCTCATTTGTTGGTGAAATTAAAATTTGTGATGAGTACTTGAGCCAAAAGCCAAATTTAAAAAAAGCAAGATCGGCTTGATTACAATATTTGATATGTTTGTATGCTAATGTCGTATGTATATTTCCAAAAGTCAAATTTAAAAAAAGCAAGATCGGCTTAATTACGATATTTAATAATTTTTTATGCTAATTTCTTTTGTATATTTGTGAAGGAAAGGTTGAGACCTATTGACCAAAATGAGATGGTTTTTGAAGGTGATTTGCTCATTTTCTACAATCATAGAGATGATTTCCGGCCAAATTAAAATTTGAGACAACCAAAAAGATAAATTTTGAAAAATTAATACCTGGTTAATTACAATATTTAATAATAATTTAAAAAGTTTATATCTAAGCTAATCAAGCATGTGTATCGAAAAACATTGTTGATTTTTGTAATTTTAAAGTTTTTATGCTAAGTATTTGTTATTGGTTGATTTTTGAAGGTGATTTGATCATTTGCTACTACCATATAAAATTTGAGATTAGTACTTGACCAAAAAGACAAATTTTAAAAAATCAACTTCGGCTTAATTACAATATTTAATATGTTTTTATGCTAATTTCTTATGTATATTTTTGAAGGAAAGTTTGAGGCCTATTGACCAGAAAGAGATGGTTTTTGAAGGTGATTAGCTCATTTTCTACAACCATAAAGATGATTTCTGGCCAAATTAAAATTTGAAACGACCAAAAGATAAGCTTCGCGAGGGCGAAAATAATTTTTGTGAAAAATGGAAAATATCCCATATGATTGAGGCTTTTGATTATTAATTTTAAATGTTATTCTATTACCAACACGTAACCTTTTATAGAGACAATTTCGAATGAGGGTATTGCGTATATATAAATTAGCTCATCAGTCAAAAGTATATACCAAATGCTACAAAATTATAAATATATATTCTGGAATCTGGAGTTGACAAAACTGCAATGAGTGTTCCTTCAAGCCTTCTAAAGACGACCATTGTCTTGGTATTGACTATATGTAGAAAGATCCCGGGTGTGACGACCACGCACTGCCGTCATATAAATAATGATAGATGCAGCAGCCTGGCATTCAGCAGTGAAAGAGGACTTGTACATCATTAGTCACCAGAGGATCATATAAATCCTACAAGTAACTTGGATACAACAATAAAATAATTGAGAATTAATAAAAATATTTTACACTAAAAAACTCTGAGCCATGTATGCACTATGTACAATCATATGTATTCTTATTATAATTTAACCAAATCAACTTTAGATGTCTGTTTTTAATAATATTGAGTTCCTAGAACTCTTCATATGTTGGACTTCAATCCAGTATTTTGACCTCGTCTCATTTTGATTTAAAGTATCCGTTGAAGGCAATAGATATCGACACAGGCAGCACACGTGTGAAGAAATGGATCAGGAGTAATTGCTATTGCAATGTACAGGGAAAAGAATCAGCGAGATATCAAATGTCTATCGATCAATGTAACAACTAAAAAGAAGGAAAAAGGAAAGAGCTTATAGAACTGAGAAAGAATGCTCAAGAAAAGAAATGGCAAGTTTTAGAATATGCATATATATATATATATATATATATATATATATATATATATGTTATGCCGAATACACAATTAATAATCAACTTTGTATGAGAGTTTAACAAGTAAAAACGTTTATGCACTTAAAAACTTCTTGTATTACAAACCCTCTTCGTGATGTAAAATATCACAAAGAGCTGCTAGGTTACAATAAAGATAATTCGTTGTACGATACCCTTCTAGGGTTAACCTAACTGTACTTATATAACATACAGCTACGATACAATCTCTAATTGATATTCCTAATAATCAGCTATACAATGATATCAATTACAGATTGTCACATGTCTCCTAAGTCAACTCGATCTCTTTGATAGCTATCCAATCTTCAAAGATATCGCTTCCATAATAAATCTTCAAGTACTGTTGACCAGTAGACGCTGTCTCCAGACAGAGTTTGACAAACTCTGTCGAGCTTCCATCTATCAGAGTTTACACTAAACTCTGACTGCTTCCAGCTAAACTCTGATAATTCACTGTAACACTTAAACACTGATTAAAACACATCAATTATATTTAACAATCTCCCCCAACTTGTTCATTAGCAAAACTGCACAAGTTAATGACAATAATTGATGATGTCAAAACAAATAGACAAATACAGTGTTTATACAAATTCAGAGTTTAAGCTTCTACTTAACAAAAACTATAGAGAATAAGAAAATCCTTACAGACCTTAATCTCTTATCATTTCAAGATCTGGCATAGCTCTGAGAAAATCTATCAGCAATCTTCTTTCTGCATTTTCAAGCTCAATCTTCATAGCTTTTTTAATTTCTCTGAGTTGAGGATCACTTTCATCTGTCTGGTAGATAGCAGCCCTAAGATCATAGATTTTGTTCCTTCTCATCTCATTTCCCAGTCTGATAAATCTGTCTTTTTCTGACTGTGAATTGAAATCAAGTACTGTGACTCCCAAATCAGTATTTAACTTTGCAGTACCTTTCTTCATTTCAATGGGATTTCCTTTGTAATCCCTGTACTTAGGAACATATCTGCTATTACATTTCTCTCCTCTGATTGCCAGATTCTGAAGCATTCTCTGTCTGAGCACATTAGCAACTGATTGAGTCCTTTGACTATTCACCTTGAGAAGATATAGAACATACTCTAGTTCTTCCCAACATTTCAAGCCAATATCATTCTCACCAATTTTAAATACTGTCCCATCAGCCATGAAGTACAAGAGAAAATCCTTGCTTAAACTCTTCTGATGAACTAACTGTACTGATTCCAGTCTGTCCAAACTCTCTTGAGGAACACCACGACCTGGAACAGCCAGTGAAGAAGGATCTCTAGGACCAGTATATTGCCTTTTGTCTCTGTGTGAACCTAGTCCACCCTTATTATTTCCAACTTTTCCAGATAAAGCTTTTCCATCAGAAACATTCATAGAAACTCCAGATAATACATTTGGATCATGAATTGTTCCTTTCCCAAAAACCGATTTCAACTGAGAAGAGTGTAAAGGTGTAATCATTGCTTGTGATGCAGCAAAAGTTATAACTTTCTTCTGTGAACTTTCTCCTTCAATGCCTTTCAGCTTGAGTTTAGCTTCTGCTGCCATTGCTTCCTTTGAAAACCTAGATCTTTGACTAACATCAGCCCTTTCTTTGATCACAACACCTTTAACAACAGGTCTTGGGGCTTTTCCTCTTTGTACCTTACCAGACTTTAAAGCTTTGAGATGTTCTTCTTGTAAACTCTTTTCTTCAGCTTCAATGTCCTCAATCGTAACTCCTTCCTCATTCTCTTCAATAAACAGCTTAGCAGCCAATTCTTCATCAGTTTGTGGATTAGAAGGTAACAGCAAACTCTTGGTCTTTGAAGTACCTTGAGTATCAGTATTTCTCCCAACAGACTGTGATTTGGATGACTTGCTAGTTCTCAGAGTTTGAACCTCTTCAGCCTTGTTCTTTCCTTTACTACTTGCCCCTCTATCTCCAGCACTATCCCTTCTGACAACTCTCTCCCCCTTTTTGACATCATCAGGCATAAGAATAGATGTAATTAACTCCAAGGAGGTAGCAATAGAATCAATTTTAGCAGATAAGTCAGACTGATTCTCTTCAACTTTACTCAGCCTGGCAAAGAGATTGTCTTGAGCTGTAGAGAATTTTGTAGTCACTAGTTTTGAATCTCTTTCCATTTTCATTTCTCTAGCTACAACCTCATTCCTCAAAGTAGTGATTGCCTGTGTAGTGTCATCAAATCTTCTATCCAGTGTTTTGACTTGAACTACAGTTGCTTTTAAGCAAGAGAGAATCTCTGGATTTGAGATAATATCAGCAGTTTGCTTAACAAAATCAGCTGCTCTTCCTCGTGGAAAAATACAATCCTCTTTGTACCATTCAGCAGCATTCTTTGCAAATTGTGCTCTCTCAACTTCATGAGACGTACAGGGTTGAGTAAAAGGTGTATGTTTATTGTCTGTTTGTACTGGTGCACTCAGAGAAGAATCAGAGTTTGCACTACTTCCACCTTCAGGTTCAACACTTGTATTTTTAGCATGTTCGTCTTCAGCCACAGGTTTAGCAATTTCTTCTGTAGGCCTGTCAAGATTTTCTCCATGTTGCTCAGGCTCAGCAACAGGCATAGACTGAGAAGTGGCCTTGATTGCTTGATCAATTTCATCTCCTCCTTCAACAGTTTGGTGAGCATCAGATAATAACTCAGTATGGGATGCCACGGCTTCAGAAAGAACAACCGTAGGTTGATCAGCTACACCAGTATCAGAGATAGGATCAGAGAATGGCATAAATGAATCAAGAATATCATTTATTGGAGAAAGGCCATCTTTAACATCCTCTTCTGCAGGCATTTTGTCCTCTGCAGGCACTTCATCCTCTGCAGGTATTGCACCCTTCTCAACTTCAACAGGAGGTGTTTGCTGTGAAACTACCTCTGGAGCATCAATATCTTCATCCACAGAATCAGAGAGTACCAGTTTTCTTCGCTTTGCTAGAGGTACATTATCTGAATCCTCTTCACTAGATGGTGGAGTTTGTTCTACCACTGAGAGTGATTTAGGTATGTTTGCCGTTTGTCTTATTCTTTTCACTCTTCTAGTATAAACAGCTCCAGGAGATGTCTGTTTTGATTTCCTTTGTGTCTCTTTCGCCTGCTTTAGACTTGCATGTCGTTCAGTAATTGCCTTCTTAACTTTTTGTGCTTTAGACTGTGATTCTGGTGGAGATTGTGATGAGTCAGAGTTTGTTTGTTGAATGTGTGAAGATTGTTTTGTAGGTGCTGAGTGAGTTGGTGATGTAGGTGATTCAGTGTTTGGTTTTTGAGTACGATCAATGTTTAGTGGTTCAGGCTGAGGTTCAGGGTGTGGTTCAGGTTGTTGTTGTGGTTGTGGTTCAGGTTGTTGTTGTTGTGGTTGTGGTTCAGGTTGTTGTGGTTCTTGTGGTTGATTGAGAAAATTTTGCAGAGCAAGTGGCATGACAAAAGCAGGGAGATTTGCTTTACCAACATCCTTATTAGTCATGTCAGAGAATATTCTCTTATTGACTCTAAAAGGATCAATTTCATCTGTATCATCAATTTCGAGACCAGGTACACAAGCATTGAACAGCATTGGACAAAAACGAGCATAATAAACAGTAGTAGATTCTGACAGTTTATCACCTAAGTTCATCAGAACATATCGACCAAAATCAAAATTGCTACCATAGAGTAGAGAATACCCGATTTGGAGACTGTCTATTGGAATGGCATCCCAGTTGGTGACTTTCTTCTGGAACGTCCTTGTAATGCAATCAAAGAAAAAGTTCCATTCCTTCCTTAGATTTGGTCTCTTTATACCGCCAAGCTTGTCAAGAGATTCCATGTAACCTATCTCTTGTAGCATCTCTCTCAAATAAGTTTCATTAACAAGAGTATAAGAAGTATGTGTGTCAAACCCCATTGTATCTCTTACAGTCTGTGGAGTAATCACATAATCTTGTTCGTCATACGTGAATATGATGTTAGGAGTCCCATTCTCTCCTCCATCCACATAAACTGAATTCTGCCAAAATGTAGCAATTTGAGACGCAGAGAGAGTTTCAGGTCCAACCAGAGCTTGTCCAATCTCTGAATCTCTCAAGAAGTTCTGCATTAGATGAAACGGTTCTGGAACGCGTTCATGATAGAGTGGAGCTTCATAGTTGTTAGGAACAAACCGTAAACCAAGAGCAGTGAATGCTTTAGAAGCCATTGAGTTAAGAAATTTGCAAGAATTTCCAAGAGAAATGTATGTAGGAAAGGTGTTTGCAAGAATGCCCAAGTGAAAAAGTAGAGAACTGTGAGATGTAAGAATAAAACACAACCGTTTGGACACAAAAGTAATTAGAGTAATTAAAAACCCAATCTCTTATGTAACAAACACTCAATCAGTTCCTAGATTTATATGTAGTGGGACACAGTAATGGGTGAGTGGGACACATTAATGGGCGAGTGGGTCACGTGCGCTTATTTTTAAGAAGAGTATTTTGCAAATTTAAAACATTAAAATATTTGATTTAAACAAAAATCAAATAATACTCTCTTAAAATATCTGGACCCAATTAAAACCAGAATATGAAGCGTTTACCTGTTGCCTTTAATAACCTGAATACGAAGCGTTTAAGAACTTCGTTCTTACCCATCTCTATTTAAGGCCTAGAGACTTGCTCAGATTAGTTCATTAAACTTTTAACCTTTCAGTCTCCCCTGTAAAATCACAAACCCTTCAAACAAAATACTCTGAAAAACAATGGCCAACCTTACCATCAAAGAAAAGAACCTTCATCTTGTCGAGAATAGGGACATATTCAGCTATACGCGTGAAGAATTTGAAGCGTTTGAGTGGGAAAGGCAGCTTGAGACGCTGTGGCTGCAAATGGATGCCGATCTGGAAGAGATCGAGAGAGAGAAACCTGCAAGGGTGATCGACATCGATGCTGCTCTCCAAGCAACATTTGCATGGCACTCCTCGAAGGCATCCTCATCCAACACCACCAACCATTGTTAATGAATATGTCAGCAAAAATAACCTTATCCCTTCAACTTCCACCCAAATAAAGTGGCAAAGATGGGATCTGGGAATTTTTGCTAACAATGGAGTGGTTTGGACTGACCTTTTATCTTCTTGTTGAATAGATTAGCAGATAGAGAGAACAAAAAGATGTAATATTTGCTTTTAATCTCTTTCTTATTATCAATGAAAAATTATGTTTCTCTAATCTTATTCACTGTGTTCTGCAATTTTTATTTATGTTTTATGAACTGTTCTTCAAGGAAATAAATCAAAGAAGAGAATATGAAAACTAATTAAAGTAATCATATAAAGAACACATTCATCAACAATCCACTGATTAACAGTTGTCAAAATCCCTGTTTACTCCAATATTTTCAAATTATCCAAGTGAAACTTTACCTTAGAGTACAAATCATGAATCAACAGTGTTTGTCAATTCTCCAACTTTATCACCGAAACCCTTTCATAAATTGCACAGTTGTGAATATGTGTGTGTGAAGCAGAGTTTACTAAATCAATTTTTAGAGCATCTAATTTTTCATAAAATCCATAAAGTAAATCAATAAACACTGGATGCACAAACTGTCATAGTAAACACTGACTGTATGATGAAAGCTAAACTCTGAAGTAATCAAACTATATACAATAACTTTTTTTTTTCATTCCAGTAATCAGAGGTTGGAACCAGTCACCAAAAATTCAAAAATTTTATCCCTTATCATTTTGATAAGTTCCTGGGTCATCCTAGTATTTAACTAGTCACCAAAAATTAGAGAATTTTAGCACATATTATATACCAATAAGTTCTTGGGTCATCCTAGTATCCAACATAATCTCAAAGGAGTATAACAACCTATATACATTTTCTTTGGGGTATTGCAGTAAGCATTTTATTCTATCAGAGTATAACTAACAGAGTTTAGAGTTCATCAACATCAGTAGTTTTTCATGTAAGGTAATGCACACAGTATTTATAGACTCAGAGTTTAGGACAAAATAAACTAGGAGATGCTATAAATATGAGCCAGTATCATGCTGTGTTAACTTTCTGCACAATCTAAGATTAGATCACAATAACTCAGAAAGATGCATGATTAATTACTGAGAATCATGCTTCATACATATTTCTTCATTGGTGTTTTCATTCAGACAAAAATCAACTCAGAGTTCACAGAGTTTAACAAACTTATTAACAGTGAATGACATACAGGCATGCTGACAGAGTTTAACAGAGTATGTATGACAGAGTTTAATCAACAGAGTTCACTTAGCATTTAACAAATCAGGAAATATGAGTAATACACTACATAAGTAAAATTTGAATCTAACCAACATTCCTAGTCAGAACCAGAGACCATTCCTAGTTCATTGACCAGTCTTGTAAATGTATCTTCACTCAATGGTTTAGTGAAGATATCTGCAAGCTGTTGTTCTGTAGACACAAAATGTAGTTCAATATTCCCTTCTTCCACATGTTCTCTGATGAAGTGGTACCTTATGCTGATGTGCTTGGTCATTGAATGCTGTACTGGATTACCTGTCATAGCAATAGCACTTTGATTATCACAGTAAATAGGGATTTTACTGTACCTCAATCCATAATCCAGCAACTGATTCTTCATCCATAAGATCTGTGCACAACAGCTACCAGCTGCAATATACTCTGCTTCTGCTGTAGATGTGGAGATTGATTTCTGTTTCTTGCTGTACCAAGAAACAAGTCTGTCACCAAGAAATTGACAACTTCCACTAGTGCTCTTTCTGTCTATCTTGCAGCCTGCAAAGTCTGCATCAGAATACCCAAGTAACTTGAAATCTGATTCTCTGGGGTACCACAGACCTAATGATATGGTGCCCTTGAGATACTTGAAGATTCTTTTCACAGCTGTCAGATGTGGCTCTCTAGGATCTGCCTGAAACCTTGCACAAAGACAGGTTGCATACATGATGTCAGGCCTACTAGCTGTCAAGTATAGAAGAGATCCTATCATTCCCCTGTAGTTTGTCATATCCACTGAAACTCCTGTGTCTTTGTCCAATTTAGTTGCTATTGCCATGGGAGTTGATGCAGATGAACAGTCAAGCATACCAAATTTCTTTAGAAGATTTCTGGTATATTTTTCTTGATTAATGAAAATACCATCATCTGTTTGTCTCACCTGTAGGCCTAGAAAGTAACTAAGCTCTCCCATCATGCTCATTTGATATCTGGACTGCATGAGCTTGGCAATTTCTTACAGAGTTTATCATTAGTAGACCCAAAGATAATGTCATCAACATAAATTTGAACTAAAAGGAGGTCACTTCCTTGTTTGAAATAAAACAGAGTTTTGTCAATTGTTCCTCTATTGAATCCACTTTCTAGAAGAAACTGAGCAAGTGTCTCATACCATGCTCTTGGTGCCTGCTTAAGTCCATATAGTGCCTTATCTAGCCTGTAGACATAATCTGGATATTTGGGGTCCACAAATCCTGGTGGTTGTTCAACAAACACTTCTTCTTCAAGCTTTCCATTCAGAAAAGCACTTTTCACATCCATCTGGAACACTTTGAATTTCTTGTGAGAGGCATTTGCTAGAAAAATTCTGATTGCCTCCAATCTTGCAACTGGAGCAAATGTTTCATCATAGTCTATTCCTTCCTGCTGTGAATAGCTTTTGCTACCAGTCTAGCCTTGTTCCTTGTGATAACACCTTCACTGTCAGTCTTGTTTCTGAAAACCCATTTAGTACCAACAATAGATCTGTTTTTTGGCCTTGGTACAAGGGTCCAAACTTCATTCCTTTCAAATTCATTCAACTCTTCCTGTATTGCTGTTATCCAGTCTGCATCTTGAAGAGCTTCTTCCACTTTCTTTGGTTCATTTTTAGACAAGAATGCATGAAACAGACATTCACTTGCAGTAGCACTTCTTGTCTTCACTTTTGCACCTGGATCACCAATTATCAAATCAGGTGTATGTGATTTAGTCCATTTCCTAGCAGAAGGCAAATGACTTCTATCAGCATGTGATTCTCCCCCTTGATCCATGCTCTCCTGATTTTGTTGTGATCTATCTTCGTTTTCTGAGACTCCCCCTGAACTTGACTGCCCAGAGTCAGAATTTGAATTTTCAGAGTTTGAAGCATCAGAGTTTGATCCAGATTTTTCAGTTGACTCAGTATCAGTGTTTGAGTCTTCATCTTAATCATGCTCCCCCTCAACTGGTTCTTCCCTCTGTTGTGGCTGAGAAGTTTCTCTAGTGTCTACCAGTAGAGGTTCAGTGTTTGTTTCAACAGAGTCTTTCAGAATTGTTTCATCAGAGTTTAAATCTTCATTTTCAAAGTTCAGTTGATCATATTCATCTTTGTCTTCAAGTCCAGTTATCTTCTTATCATCAAAAGAAACATGTATAGATTCCATGATCACTTTAGTTCTCAGATTGTAAACTCTGAATGCCTTTGTTGACAGTGGATAGCCAACAAAAATTCCTTCATCTGCCTTGAGCTCAAACTTGGTCAACTGTTCTAGATGAGTCTTCAAAACAAAACATTTGCACCCGAAAATATGAAAGTATTTCAGGTTAGGCTTCTTTTTCTTCACCATCTCATATGGTGTCTTTCCATGCTTATTGATCAGTGTTGCATTTTGAGTAAAACAAGCAGTTTGAACAGCTTCTACCCAGAAATAAGTTGGCAATTTTGCTTCATCAAGCATAGTTCTGGCAGCTTCAATCAAGGTTCTATTTTTCCTTTCAACTACACCATTTTGTTGTGGTGTACCAGGTGCTGAAAATTCTTGCTTCACTCCATTTTCCTTGCAGAATTCTTCCATTGTTGCATTTCTGAACTCAGTTCCATTATCACTTCTGATGATTCTGACTTTGTTGCTTGATCCTTTGTCCAGAAGCTTCACATGCTCCATCAGAGTTAATGCTGTTTCATCCTTCTTTGCTAGAAAATACACCCAAGTGAATCTAGTGTATTCATCAACAATGACTAAAGCATATTTCTTCCTTGCAATAGACATAACATTTACTGGACCAAAAAGATCAACATGCAGAAGATGATAGGGATCAGTGATAGAAAATTCTGTCTTGCTCTTGAAAGATGACTTCCTTTGTTTAGCCTTCTGACATGAATCACATAGGCCATCAACATTTAACAGAGCATTTGGGAGTCCTCTTACAAGATCCTTTCTGATCAATTCATTGACGTTGTTCAAGTTCAAATGTGAGAGTTTCTTGTGCCACTTCCAACTCTCTTCACTAGACATTCTTGTAGACAAGCAAACAGCTTTTCCAACAGAGTCTATCAAAAGCTTGATTTCATAAATGTTGTTTTTCCTGTGACCAACTAGAACAACCTTTCCTGTAGATTTGCTGATAACTTCACAATATTCAGGTTGAAAATCTACATGATATCCCTTGTCACAGATTTGACTCACAGATAACAAGTCATGCTTGAGTCCTGGGACATGAGCTACATTGTTGATGATGACATTTCCAAGATTAATATTGCCATATCCCAATGTTCTTCCTACATTGCCATCACCATAGGAAACTTTTGGGCCAGCCTTCTCCTCATAGTCTGATAGCAGGGCTTTATTTCCAGTCATGTGTCCTGAACATCCACTGTCCACGACTAGGGTTGCCTCCCTGTTACCCTGCAATCACAAACAATTACTGAGGATTAGTTTTAAGGATCCAGACTTGCTTGGATCCTTTGGCATTCTTAACTTTGTTAGCTTTTGCAGCGGAATTAACATTATCAGAGTTTGAGCTAACAGTATCAGTGTTTACACTTGCAGTATCAACTTTAACCCATTTCAGATTGGGTTTCAGTTCATAGTAATTATGATAGATAGCATGATATTCTCTGCAAGTATAAATGGAATGCCAAGTGCTTCCACAGTGTGTGCATAAAGTTTGTGGCTTAGTTCTAGCAAAATCCTTCTTTACCTCAGACTTTGTAGGTAAAGAATTTATATTTTTATTTTTCTTGCAGAAATTTGCAAGATGCTTAGTACTACCACAGTTATGACATGTCTTTCTTGGAGCATAACTAGCAAGTATTGGTTTATTTCCTGAAGTGATGCCTACTTTTCCATTTCTGTTCTTGTTTGACACTTTCTGTTTCTTAACAGATTTTAACTCCTTCAGTTTATGTTTGAGTTGTTTATCTGTCATTGAACCAATATTAACCTGTTTAACACTAGTTTTTACTGGTTTACTTTTAATAGCTTCCTTTTCATTTTCAGACAAAAATTTACTGGTTCCATGAACAAAATAAGTTCTGACTTTAACTTGATTTTGAAATCTAAGTTCATCTCCCTCATTATAACCTAGACCAACAGTGTCTGTTTGAAAAATCTGTTGAGTGTCCTTTCCAGAATTAGTCCAAGTCCTAATTTTATTATTTGCTTCCTCCAACTCTGATTCTAGTTGTTTATACTTCTGAAGCAAATTCTGTTCTTTGCAAACAGCATCATCTCTCTCTTTCTGAACTTGTTGCATGTTTTCAAGTTTTTCTTCAACAAGTTTATTTCTTACCTTAAGTTCAGAATTTTCAGCTTTTATCCTCTCATTTTCTAAAGTCTGATCCCTATAACTTATATGCAATGACTTAAGATAAATTCTTAATTGAGCAATGTCATCAATATTATAAGCATAGGTAGTTAGAGGTACCTGATTTTCAGAGGATTCTGATTCAGTAGTAGCCATGAGAGCATAGTTCACTTCTTCATCAGAATCTGAAGTATCTGCCCAATCTCTGCCTTTAGTGTAGAGTACCTTTCCAGTTTTACCCTTCTTGCACTCAGGAGCATAGTGACCCATCTCCTTACACTTGTAGCATTGAATTTCAAACTTATCCTTCTTCCCTTTAGAATCTCTCTTATCAGACTTCCTGTAGCTTTTCCTGTCTTCATTTGAATCTCTAGAAAACCTTTTTCCTTTCTTGAAATTCTTGAAGCCCATTTTCTTGAAAGTCTTCACCATCAACACAGCCATTTTCCTCATTTCTTCTTCATCATCCTCAGAGTCAGATGATTCAGAAGAGTTTGAATCATAATCAGAGTTTGGTGATTCACTTTCTGAATGTATGACCAAAGCTTTTCCCTTCATTTTCTTTCTTGATGCCTCTTTCTTATGAGGCTTCTCTTCAACATTAAGAGCAACAGACTTTCCTTTCCTGCTTGATCTCCTGTTTCTCTGCTCCATTTCCAATTCATGAGTTTTGAGTAGTCCATAGATTTCATCAATCTCTGTTTCAGCAAGATCATAGTTATCTCTAATAGTGGTTGTTTTCACATCCCACTTTTCAGGTAGAGAAAGAAGAAACTTGAGATTTGAGTCTTCTAGATCATACTCTTTGTTGACCAATGACAGATCATTGATTAGTTTACAGAATCTATCAAATGTTTCTGTCATGGTCTCTTCAGGTTTAGCTTCAAAATGCTCATACTCTTGTGTGAGTATGTTTCTCCTATTCTTCTTAATAGCCGTAGTTCCTTGACACCTGACTTCAAGAGCATCCCATATCTCTTTTGCAGTGGTGCAGTTAATGACTTTGTTAGACATAACGTTGTCTAAAGCACTATGCAGTAAATGCCTAACTTTTGCATCCTTAGCAATTGATGAAGATCTTCAGGAGTCATGTCCTTCTTTTCCTTTGGAACCATTTTTGCTTCTTCACCAGCAACTGCAACAGATAGCTTTGTAGGATTGTGAGGGCCTTCATAAATCCTGTCAAGATATTCTGGATCTGTAGCCTCCAGAAACATAGTCATCTTGACCTTCCACATAGCATACTCTAATGGCCTCAGAATAGGAACCCTGATTGGTTCATAACAACTCACAGTAGTAGGAGCCTTTTCAGAAACAGTAGGTGTTGGTGGAGGAATTGCTGCCATGATTATTGTTGTGTTTGGATCTTAACCTGTAATAAAGTAACAGATTGGCTCTGATACCACTTGTTAGGCCGAATACATAATTAATAATCAACTTTGTATGAGAGTTTAACAAGTAAAAACGTTTATGCACTTAAAAACTTCTTGTATTACGAACCCTCTTCGTGATGTAAAATATCACAAAGAGCTGCTAGGTTACAATAAAGATAATTCGTTATACGATACCCTTCTAGGGTTAACCTAACTGTATTTATATAACATACAGCTACGATACAATCTCTAATTGATATTCCTAATAATCAGTTATACAATGATATCAATTACAGATTGTCACATGTCTCCTAAGTCAACTCGATCTCTTTGATAGCTATCCAATCTTCAAAGATATCGCTTCCATAATAAATCTTCAAGTACTGTTGACCAGTAGACGCTGTCTCCAGACAGAGTTTGACAAACTCTATCGAGCTTCCATCTATCAGAGTTTACACTAAACTCTGACTGCTTCCAGCTAAACTCTGATAATTCACTGTAACACTTAAACACTGATTAAAACACATCAATTATATTTAACAATATATATATATATATATATATATATTACTGAACATTAATCTAGAAAGGTTCGCATTTGGTCCTGTATTCATGTAATGACCTATTACTATATAAATGAATGATACGAATGCAAATAAATTGATAGCAGCGAACAGCTATATCGAATTTTTTCTTTTTAAAGAAAACATTTAGACGATAAGCGAACTCACAATATTTGGGAAGAGGCTAAACAAATAAGGAAAATGTATCCATGAGCTTAAGTAAGAGGTTTGCAGATGTTCCCAAATCTCTTGCTCTTTATCCCACATCGAGATATCTATAAATATCCGGGTCAGCAGTAGGAGACTATCAAATTGCATGGCAAACAAAATTCAAACATGCAAAGGTATTTATGGATTAAGTTTTGTATATATGGCAGGTAATAGTTAAATTCATAAAAATAGCTTTAGAGTTAGAATGCATTGGAGCAAGTTTAAACTATTACAGGCTAGATTCATATTTAGCCTCATGTTATTACAATACTTAATAATGTAATTTGTTTTGATTTCATTACGGTTTAATTTTCTATTTGAAACTTGGTTATCATGCTTTTAATTGTTCAAATATTGCTTGGTTCGCTGTCATTTTTTATCAAATGTCTGAAATATTTGAATGCATAGAATATCAACTATAATTTGTAGTGGATGGTAATTATGAGGTAAAATTTCAAAATTGTGTAGGAAGCATTGACCAATGTAGTTTAGGAGGTAAAGAAGAGGCAACCGTATTGATAAAGACATTGTTTTGTAGACTACATATATATGTGGGTGAAATGATAGTGTGGTAACAAAATAGATGATGATATATACCTCACGTACCTCACCTAATTAATTATACATGCCTCTAGCACTAAAATCTTTGCTAAGATAAGATAAAGAATTATACTTATTTAAGCCAAGGGAAAGTGAAGCCAGACACTTGACAGAAGCATAGGCTACTACATTTTTCATCCAAATAGTCCTCACCAAAAGGAAATCGATCCAAGAGGTGGTAATACAATCGTTGCCAGTAAAACATGGACAAGGAAGTTACGCTTGCAACCTGTAAGAACCCTAATTTTTGCAATATTTTCTTTAATATAATATCATGTGGCATTGTCAATTTGGAACCTTTTTAGTCATCCCTGTTGTTTAATGGAATTGATTGTCTGAGAAATTATGTTGTTAAATTCTCTATGTAGATAAAGGGAAGATTGTTGAAGGCAAGAATCTCATTGTTAGTAAGATTTATAAAACTTGGGATTAGAGTATTAAAAGATTTATTAGGAATTATGACGAGGAGTTATGGAGATTCGAGGAATGTATACAATCAAGTACTTGAGGAATTATAAGGGAAATCTCTACGCGACAAAATATTATTACGAGAGATTAATTAAGATACGATACGAATTAAAGATTAAGTGACAAGCATTGGTGGAAGAATAATGATACAAGGAGTAGTATTGCATGCAAGTCCCATGCAACCAAGTAGTTAGGAAAAGCAAACTAGTAGTACCAAATGGACAAGAGGAATAGTAGCTAGTTGGCATTTCTTTTTCCAAGGAGACAAGAGTACATGGTGGCCATACCTAGACTTGTACCATGTATCACATATACACACACTAATACATATCACCCAACCACTTTACAATTATTCCACCAACACAAAATCAAAACACAAAACACTCTCCCCCCTAGCACAAAAAGCTCTCGGCCAAAGCTTCAACCAAGGAAGAAAAATTTTCTTTCCTCCATTTCTCTTCATTCATAATTCAAGGCATAATTCCTAGGCTCTCTACATCATCTAAGAAAGGTATACTAAGAATTCCAAGCCCTTTCATCCATTGATTTTCAAGTTATTAATTGTTAAAGTTTTGGTGAATAGTAACAATGTTAAGTTTTCTTATAGATCTTGGATTATAAGGATTGTAGGAGCTTATTCAAGGCGTTCTTGAGATTTGTAAGGCTTACCCAAGGCTCCTAGATACTCAAGAAGGTATAAAAACCCTAACCCCTCTTGGCCATGTAGTGTTTATGAAGTTTAATGATAGATCCATGTGTATTTGTGTTAATCTTGGTTGTATAAGTGATGGATGATATGGATCTTGATCTTAAGTGTTGTGGTTGTGATTTTGATGCTTGTGGTTAGTATATGTATCTCCATGAATGTTATAAAGTATGAACTTGGTGACTTAGATGTTGGTTGTGTTGTGGAAGTAAGAATCTTGGTTGATTTAAGTGAAACAAGCATGCTGAGTTTTTCCAGGAACTTGACCTCTCTTGTAAGATGGTTTTGAACCCACAAATCTTGTCCCCTGAGGTCCTACCATATATTGTTGGAAAGGTATTTGAATGTAGTTTCCAAAAATATAAGGTTCATGACTATGTAATGTATGGATTTTTAGTTATGGCCGGAGAAGTGAAATGTGTTTCTGGATTCCGGACTGCACTAAATGGCCCCTTTGTGAACGTTGTTTAAACCCCTAAAAATTTATGTAGGATCATGGAAAAATTTGAGAAGCTAGTAAATGCAGTGGTGAAGGCTACCCAAAAAGAATTGGATTAAAATATGAATTTTTCAATTTTATAAAAATGCTAGAGTAAAATTCGCGCAAGGGAAAAAGTCGTTAAGTGGAGTATAATTCTAGGGGTAATGGACGTGGTTCGGATATGGTAATCAAATTAAGTCGAATAAGTGAGGAGCATAATCGAGTGATGACATGAACCTATAGTGGGGCTAGAGTGTCACAAGACGAAGTCGTTAAGTTAATTTTGTACCCCCTAAAACCCCGTAATTAAAGAGATATTGTTAAGGTACTAACGAACGGTTATTGCTTATGTATAGATCGTTCCACTCCGCACGTTCGACCACCCCAACCACACCAAGGCAAGTTTACTTTTCGAAACTTACATATACAAGGACTTTCACTGTTGTGTTTGTAGTTTTCAATCATATCAAATGTTATGTTTATCGAAGTATTGATGAAATTGAGATGTATAAGTACATATATGTTTGTACCCCTTGAACTTAGATTGAAATGTTTTCTTCGGACAACGACTCTAGAAATAGAGGTCGTAGCGGTCCGTATATACTATTGACCGGGGAGCGGTGTATTATTATATCGTAACTAGATTGCGAAAACCCGAAGGGTCATTCGGGGAGTATCGTATACTCAAGTAATTATTTTTATATCTTCGTAAATACTCAAAATACCCATCTTGGATTAAAAGCTTATTTAATTAAATATTTATTTTATTAATTATTAATATTAAATCTTAAAATATTATTTATTAATTATTGTTCATTATTTTAAAGACAAAGTTAATCCAAGATACCTTTAATACTTTCAAACTCGAACTCTTTCGAACTCAAAACATTTTCGAAAACCCCCGGTCAGGTTCTGCTTCTTGTATGATTTCAAGAATCATCGGTCGACTGATGTCGGACCTCAATTACTCTGTTTTCAATCAAAATCAAGTTTTCAAAAGAAAAAGAAAAAGGGACTCTGGCAGGTGTGGGAACCGTTGACGAACGATTCCCGGGATGTGTAAGCGGCCGTGAGCCAGGCGGTCCATCAATTATTATTCCGGCCCAGGTGTTGCCGAAGGATGATTACGGATGTAGTTTTCATCGAGGGTGATTACGGATGTAGTTTTCACCCGGGGATAGTTACGGATGTAGTTTCTATCCTTCGACCGGTAGAGAAGACCCGCGGATTATTGGACTTGGATGTGGCGACTGATCATCGTCAATCCCTGTCAGGTTTTATGTTTTCTTTAAGTCCCATTCCTCCATTTTGGAAAAATGCTTTGACACTGCTTCTTAGGCTTTTGTGCCAAGTTGCTGATAGTGTTCTATTTTGATGAGAAAGATGTTGACTCTGTGCAGTATCTAGAACTGCAAGTTTATTTTGAAAACAAGGGCACGTACTAGTGCACCTTCGGAATTTATCAACGATGACAAGTGATTTTATAACTGATTGATACAAACGAGTTTAATAACTGCTAATCATATGAAATGTTATATTGCTTACCTTATACATATATTTCTCGCTGAGCTATAGTTGCTCACTCTTGCTTGTTTTCAAATTTACAAACACAACAGCTAAGCGAAATGGCAAGACCCACACAGACTGCCCGAAAGCAGGTGACTAGACCCGAGGCAGCAGTTGAGATTCCACCGGTAGGCCCCATTAGCCGGATTGGTTGGCAACTTTTGTTAGTTCGTTTTATTTATAAGTATGACCTGTGCAAAGCAGTGTATCGTAACAAACTTTCAAACCGCCAACTTCGCTTCTTATCGAGGTGTTGCTGGTAGCATAAATACTATTTAATTCGGTCTGTAATAACTCTAAAACTTTTATTTCCGCTTAATCAATTGTGTGACGTTTCTGAGACTCTAACCTCTGTGTGTGTGCGGTGTGAGTTTATTGTGGGGTCGATGGCTGTTTTACATATTATGTGCAAGAACATGTATGTTATTAATGGAAAATGGACCGTGAGCGCCTAGATCTCCGACCCCGGATCTGGGGGCGTCACAGAAATGGTATCAAAGCAAGGTTACAGTTCTCAGAAACGATAGTAATTTCAGAAAGCAACCCTAATAATAATAACCATAATAATAACCCTAATAACAACCTTAATAATACTTAGAACTCTCATCGAGTTTGCAGTCGGGTTATCGGATATAGCCCTGACTTTAAGGCCCGTGAGGGAACTACTCCTTAAACCTTTCTTTATGGTTAGTGACCCACCTTATTTCCCTTGTGTAGATGGAGGAGATACCAGACCCTGAGGCTTTTGAGAGAGAGCATGATGAGGCACTGATGCGAGATACCGTGGATCCTGAGGAGGATATGGGTGCTGACTCTGAGCTTGGCCCCTGGATTACGCTGATAGGAGATACTGTTAGGTCCAAATGTGTTGTAGAAGGGGGGGGGGTGAATACAACTTTTCAAATATGAGAAGCAATAAGTACGATGCAATAAACGAACACACAGATTCAAGGAATATATGTCTTATATATAACTTGAAGTGGTTGCTACAACATTCATTACAAAGTATAACAGAAGTTCAGAGAGAAGTGAATGATACTAAGCTCTGTGAATACACTCTCTCTCTTTTACATGTGTTTCTCTCAAGAATTGCTCTCTCATTAAAACATTACACAAGTACTTCTATTTATACTACATGTAATCTATGTCCTGTAGTCTTCAAAGACTAAGATATACGTGGCCCAATGATGTCCACATAAATCTTGCCTTATCTTGAAAGCTTGGAAATCTGCCAATCAGAAGATGCCATGTGTCATGTTGAAGCTGCACTCTAAGTAGAACTTCTACTTGAGAATTTCTACTTAGCCATCTCGAATTTCTAAGTAGAACTTCTACTTAGAAATATTCTACTTGGTCATCTAGAATATTTACTACTTAGAAAATATTCTGGTCTTCAACTTGAAACTTCAATGCACATCTTGAACTTGTGATATCTTCATGTCTTCTTTATTCTTCATCAAGCTCTTGAACATGGATCTTTATTACTGACATAAACTTGCTATCAATGTCCTGACACTTGATGCACTGGTCTGGTTCATAAGTGACTAGTCTTGATAGTGTTTTTGCTTCTTGAATAAATTTCCATATTCACTTAGTAACGTGGCTTTCCAATGTTCGCTTTCCTTCTTGTTCACTTGAAATCAATTTGTCTTGTTGATACTGATAGTTATGATCTTGATTCTCTATTTCTCAAATCACCGAGGCATAAACAACTTTGACTTGAACTTCTCTCAATGATTTCTTCTTGGCTTGATCATAGTTAACATGTTCAAATGTATCAATTACCTTGTCTTCATTTAGTGTTGATTTCTTGTGGCTTCTTGTTCTTGATTGTCTTCTAGTTAAGTATCTTTTCCTTTAATTGAGTTACATTAGTTACAGTGTTACAAGTTTACACACTCTGCCTTTCAATCTCCCCCTATTTGATTGTCTAACAATGACATTCAAATAAATGAAGGATAACTCAACTAAACAATGAGACGAGAAAAGATAATTAACATTAAAGTCTTGAATAATTTACAATTGAAATGTACTTGAAAACAATACAAAGAACTTAAAACTAGAAACAGAATTCGAACGTCGAATTAAAGATCATTTGAGTGATTCCTATCACCTGGATTATTTCATACATTTTAGTCAAACTTATATCACCTTATTGGATTCACTCTAAGGTGAATTTTCCTCAAGTGAGTTAAAGCAACCGAAAGACATGAAGTTTTTCCAACTTCAAGTTCACACCACTCTGACCTTTAACCCTAATTCTGTTTCTTCTTTCTAGCTTCAGTAGCTTGGTCCTTTTCTTCTTTCTGCCTTCTGCGCTTCTCCTTCTGCTGCTGTTCTTTCTTGTACACTGGATCGTGAAGCTGCTTCCACCTAGCATTCAACAGACTTACAGCTTCCATTTCTAAAGGATTCTTGGGCTCTGGATGAGGATGTTTGAAAAGCCTTCTGAGTTTGTCCACCTCCTGAGTAGTCCTGATCTTTGGAATGTCCTCAAAGTTCTTCATTATGAGCTGAGGTTTCCAATGTGATTTATCAGCTTTAAACTGACAATAGATCATCTTGGGGTAGCCCTTGACACGGTTAGTATTGTGGACACTAGCCGCATCTCGCTCCATCCGCTTATTTTCCACCACTACCTCAAACAGGTAACTCATGAGTCTCTGCTTTTCTTGCACATACTTATCTTCCACTTCGCCCCATTTGAATACATGTAATACTCTCTCCAGAAATGCAGCATCTTGAGTCTGTAGCAGCCATTTTCTACTCATATGCAAGAGTGTTTGATTCTGGTCTGCATCTATGAATACTAAGGCATCAGCTGTATCTTCAACATAAGCGTGTATCCAGTATACACTATCACTTCCTGGAACACCAATTGCCTCCCTTATGTCTCCTTGTTCTAGTGCTCCAGAAGGAAGAGTCAGAGCTTCATCTACATTCTTCATTGCTTGAAGAATATTCCATTTCTTCTCCATCAGCTCTGGCTCAATCTTCACGTTATCTAGAGGGTTTGGAGCAATGATATCACACTTCCACACCTCATTTCTCTTCTTGAATATGACTCTTTCAATGATCTTCACAGATTTTTCTTTAAGCTCAGAAGCGAATCCCTTACTCATCATTTGTCTACAGACAGCTTTGAGAGATTCCACTGAAAGATCCATTAAATCATTTTCCTCCATGCTAACCCTCTTCATCTTCCCGTCAACTACCATCCGGACAAAATTAGGATATGCTGAGAATTCTGGACCCTTGTCCTCTGCTAGCTGCATTAACTGATCCCTATACAGAATGCTTAGCTCCTCAGATTGAGAGTATTGAATTTTTGTTGCTAGCAAGAACAACTCTGACGCAGATCTTCAAAGCACAAAGTATTGAATTCCTATATGGTCATCCACATATAGGAAAGATGTTGGGACTCCTTCTACCAAAGACAAAATAATCAGCCACTCCTTAAGTGTTGTAAGAACCCAGATTTTGGGTGGAATTAAAACTTTTATGTATTTAATGATGTAAGAATGAATAGTGGATATGGCTACAGTGTAATAATTGATAATTGGGAAAGAATGAATGGAATTCGACTTTATTATGTTTATGTCTTGAAGAATGCTAAAGGGTGACAACATAGGTAAGAATAATCTATCTTCTAAAGGAATAAGATATGGCAACTTCAAGCAAGAGAATACTCTCATGTCATCCAGATCGATAACGATTAATCCAGTAGTTCCGTAAAATGGTTAAGGAACGATCGAAAGAGAATACGGACAATTATACAACCCTAAGAGAACAAGTAAAGAATACAGAATGAATAGTGTTTTGGTAGGAGTATATAATAATATGAGACGACACTATATAGAAGTATTCGGAACGGATTTCCGAGTTCGTATTAGTGATCCAGGGGGAAAATAAGTGTATGTAAAAGCTGTCGGATTATGAAAAACCGCATTTTTATTTTCTTCGAGAGTTCCCTGGACACTGATAGCCTTAAGTATTTAACGAATGGATTAAAGGAATATAAAATGGAAAGTTAGAATGAAAGATGGAGAATGAAAGTATTAATATTAAAGAGGATTCCCGGTAAACCCTAATTAGAAATCCGTGAAATGTTCTCACGAACGATCAGTCGAAACGGGTAATAACCGGACACAGAAACAAGCAGAGGAAGCAAGAGTCTTGTGCAAGCTACTAGTATAAATATCTAGTAACTAAACTAGAAGCAAGGAACTAGCACCTTAGAGGAAGAACCAAGTACTTAGCAAGACCAACTAGCTAGTTAGCCTTCAACCATGCAAAATGCAACACTTGTCCTACAAAAACCATCATCCATTACATCACACTCCACTAACACCACTTGGATGAGATATTATCTAGCAAATGTCACTTTATGCATTATTTCAAATCAACCAACACAAAAGAACATCAAACTCTCTCTTGAAGCTCCATTCGGCCCCTTGCAAAATTCCAATTCCAAAATCCCACTTCCAACCATCATTTGATCTTGTAATTTTTAAGGTGAGTCCTATAATTCAAGAAACTAATCTCCTAGAAATTTCAAGCTCAAATTCATTGGTTTCCATTTTCAAATAAATCATTCAAGAGGAGCATGAATAGTGTTCTTCTTGAACTAACTTTGTTTTCTTGATTTTTCATGGTTGATATAGCAAGCATAATCACTCCTAAGGACCATACAAGGCTTAGTAAGGCTATATCACTATCCAAGGAAGGTATAAAGCTCTTGAAACCCTAACCCTTGTTTGAGATTTAAGCATGTTTATGATAGTTATAACTTAGTTAGGGTTATGTTAAAGTTATAAGCATGATTATGTATGGATTTTGGATTAATGATGTAAATAGCTAGATGAACGGAAAGGCATTGCTTGGCCTCAGTTCATGTGTATAAGTCATATATATGTTGTTTGGGTTGGATGCTATGTTTATGGGAAGATTCGAAATTGATAGATCTTCGATTTACAGCCGTTATAATGCCCGATTTTACAATACCATGTTTTGTATGCCATTTTCCATGTCAAACCCCTACTGTCCAGAGACCTTATCTGCCATGATAGGATAGGTAATGTTATAAGCTTCGTTTTGATATAAAGATCACGTGAAACGGACTTACGGTTTAGGATTTATGACCAAATTACTAAAAGTAGTTCGAATCCGTAAATGAAAGTTCGTAACTGAAATTGAACCCTCGTAAGCTATGTAACGTCATGGCGAATCTTGGTAAATAAATACTAGGGGTAAGAAGGAAGGTGTGAAAGAAAACCGTATGTCAAAAAGAGCATTTTTCGATTTATTAAAAATGTTCGAGTCAAGGTTAAACGCGAACGAACCCCTAAAAGACGACTCTTTTATAACTTTGGTAAAACACTTAGAAAACGGGCGATAAAACTCGGAGTAAAATATTGGTTCGTAACGATCAACCTTAGAACTCATATGACTTAAGTATGTCCCAAGTATAAGTGCAGTGACATGTCGTATTAACGAACGAATGTCGGGTCGGATCAGTGATAATAAGTAATCCACTAAAAGGGGTATAACGAGATGACTCGAGAACGTGTTTCGATTTAAGTATAACTTAACTTTTAATATGTTAAGTGATTAATCCCGAATGCCTTGGCTATTTATAGATCACCAAGCTGAACCGGGACCCGCTACCACTACCCCTTACCGTACTCGACTACCAGGCAAGTTTCAATTCCCTTCTTTTAGGCTGTTGTTGTGATTGGATAAATATATATATATATATGATTGCTGATATACATATGCCATTGCATGCATGCCTACTTTCAAGTTGAATTGATATACTTGTTCCCTAAATGTTATTGTTGGCCTATAAGCTAGATAGTTATATATCAGTTATAAGCCGGTTATTGTAAGACCCTCATAGAAGGGCGTATACATCTTATTAATCAAATTTAGACCGGGAGTCAATATTCCTTGATATATCGAGATTACCTCGGAAGAAAATATTTAAGTAAATATTTTCTATTATTTGGGCGACGAATATTATTTGAATATTCATTCGAGACTAATTATTTTAACGATCCTTACTTCAAATAATTATTTGAACGTAACTATTCAACGAATAATATTTCTCAATATTCATTCAGAGTCGAATTGATTATCGACTATTATTTCGAATATTCTTCTAAAGATGAGACTATTAAATGAATATTATTTGGATATTCTTTTAGATTATTATTTTATTAAATAAATATTACTTTTGAATATTCATTTAAGATATTAAATACTTGATGAATATTATTTTAATATTCATCTGAAGCTTGATTTAATTATCGAATATTATCTCGAATATTCCTTAAGGCTTGGATTACTAAATGAATATTACTTGATATTCATTTAGGATATTATTCATTAAATGAATATTACTTTTGAATATTCATTAAATGAATATTACTTTTGAATATTCATTTAAATTCCTAATTAATTATGAATATTACCTTAAATATTCTTTTCAGGTCTTATTAATTAATGAATATTGTTTTGAATATTCATTTAAATATTTATTTATTCAATAAATATTCTCCTGATATTTCTTCAGGGATTATTTTGAGAAATACTCTGATTAAAGATATTCTTTCATATTCCCAAATATTCTTTAAATGTTTTAACTCAATAAATATTCTCTTAATATTTATTCCATACTTAGAATAATCTCGATAAGGTTTATCTTCTTCGATTATTACAGAAAATATTTCGAAGTCATATTATTATTAATCTTATATCAAGAAAGGTTCCCAGACATCATTCATCTTTGAGTCTATCTCCTTAATAATAAGGGAACCTTACTTGGAAAATGTTATTTATCTTGTCGACTTCCCGGTCATAAAGTATTCCCTTCACCCGCAACTCGGGTGCTGTTGACTTATTAAGTCGTTGCTTACCTTCTCATCTTTCGAGGGGTAAGATTACTGGAACAAGTTGATATCCGTTACCAAGTAATAGCTTGGGAGTTATTGGTAAATTTTCCTTTCCAACTAGATACGACTACTTTGTGGAGTCTTATCAACAAGTATTATACTTGGGGAAAGGGGGACGAACGTTACATTCAGAATCATGAATTCTATTTGAACTAGGAGTCGTGTAAGAGGCCGAGTAGCGCCGGTCCATCCCCTTGGCCCAACCGTTGGCCGGGGAGAGCTAGCAAGGCGGTATACAAGTAAAGCCGTCAGTTCTTCCTTCTACCGGTAGTAAATCTAAATTGAGCTGTACGATCTCGACTGATCATCAAGATTGGAACAGCGGGCGCGGTGAATACTCCATCATTGGTTCATCATCCAAATTTATTTATTTCCTGCAACATGATTACTGTTGGCAGAGTTGGAAAAGTGTCATAACTGGAATTGCAACCTTTTCTTGCAAGTTCCTCTTCTTAATAACAATAAGAATATCTCGCTTACTTTGATGTAGCAGATATTTCTTCAAACAAATACTTTCAGTTACCTTGTAACTTCATCGTTCATATTATACTGGCATCATTTCCGTAAATGCATGGCATATGGTTTGAAAGATAGCTTTGAACTGTTTTAAATTATCGTTCAGTTATATATTTGTTGGTGGGCTTTCGCTCACCCTTGCTTTGTTTATATTATGTCACAACAACAGCTAGGACAGATGGCTCGCGTCAGGCGCACTCGGCGCAAGCAGGTTACCCGACCCACCGGACTACCCGCTGAGATGCTAGCCGCCATTGCTGAGGTAGCATAGTTAGACAGCTTTTGTTTCCTGTTTAACTATATGTATAATTAATGTAATTAACGACAAAACTTTTAAACCTATGATGTTATCCTTTTGGGATTGTAATAACTTTTATTCGTAAACCCTTTAATGTAAGACTTATTTCAATTTCATCTCTGGGACTATAACTGTTGTGTGTGTGAGTGGTAATTATTGTGGGGTCACAGCATGTGATTTATTTATTGTGGACTCAAGTCAAGTATTATGAATGGATGTAAGACCGTAACCACCAGATCCCTGACCCCGGATCTGGGGGTGTTACAGAGATGGTATCAAAGCGAGAGTTATATATCCCAAGAGATGATACGACGTTATATAATAATAAATTCAATAATATAATAAGAACCCTTGCCAGGTTCACCTAAAACCCTTACGGGAACTTTTTAAGCATCATGATAGTAACATAGTTCGTCTTGTGTAGGCGAGCGACTTGTCGGCCCAGGAGGCAGCTGCGAGACAGCATGATGAGGACATGTTCCGGACTAGGGACCCATACTATGAGCACTTGCCTGAGGAGGATACTGAGCCTGAGGAGGAGGAAGCTGAGGAGGTCCAGGTTGATGCTGATACTGATGTGATCGAGTCTGAGGAGGAGGACCCTGAGGAGGTCCAGGATGATGCTGACACAGATGTTGTTGAGACTGAGGGGGAGGAGGACCCGGAGGGGATCCAGACAGGACAGGATGCTGAGTTAGTAGTTGAGGATGATGATTATTGGGTTGTGACTGAGATCAGGACTTTGGGAGGTGACACTGACATGACCACGGATCAGGTGGTGCCGGTAGATGAGGGTGTTGAGGGAGATATAGATGAGCCAGTAGTTGGTGCTGTAGGGAGTTCTGGACTTTTTGTGCCACTCATCCCTGTTGAGAGAGCCCCTACCCCACCACCACTACCTGTGAGCCCGTACCCCGACGAGTTTGAGGAGCTTACCCCAGAGCCCCAGCAGACAGAGACTGCCGCTCCAGCTGAGCCATCCACCCCACCTCATGCCCCGATAGGAGGAGTCCCAGTATGTGTTCACAACTTGATTGTGAACGGGCTTTATAGAGAGTTGTCTGTGGCAGATTCCAGGTTGGCAGAGTCTAGGAGTGAGTTAGCAGCAGAGAGAGCCGCCCGGATGAGGGTGCAGGGTAGGAGGACTATCAGTGACAGAGTTGGGTATAGGGCTGTGACCCGCATCGAGCTGAGGGCTCGGGTGAGGGTGCGACAGTTGCCTACTGATGGGCATGGTAGGGTAGACAGAGCAGAGGCTGAGGAGGTTTTCCGCATCGCCATGGGGAGGGTTCGGAGGATGTTTCGTCGTGGCGGCTGATTTCAGATGCAGTGATGCAGTGGTCTAGTTGTCTAGTCATGTACGGACATAGTAGTGCCGGCTTTTGTAGGGATGGTTTTCTTGTACTTGTTTTCCCTTTTTGCAGACTAGACAGATAGACAGCATATTTCACTTTTGACTTGTTGTTGTTGTTAGGATGGCTGTACTTTAAACTATCGTTGTAACTCAGATGTTGTACCTTTTCGGTACCTGGTATATATTTGTTTCCATTTCGGTCATTACAATTCTGTTGGGATGTGATCACGAGTTATTAGCATATGTATTACTTTTCGATTAAGTTGCCATGAGATATAAAACTGTGGGATTTTAAACCCAATCATGTAAAGAAATGTGCAAGGAAAAATCCTTTAAAACAGGTAAGTGAACCTAATGTATAATTTTCCAAATTTTCAGTAAAATGCCTCCAAGATGAATGGGCACTAGGGCTAACCCCCGAGAATCTACTGACCAAGAGAGTCACAACCAACACGAGGAAAACCGTGAAAGTAGTGAGGAACAAGATCAGGACTATAATGAGCAAGAAGATTCCCAGTATGAAGCAGAGGATGAACCCCTGTACTCTGAAGAATTTGAAAGGGAAATAGAGGGTGGAGAAACTGAAGTAGAACAGGAAGGGGAGAACCAGGGCGGAAACCCCATGGGCCAGTTTATGGATCTACTTAGGCAGAATTTGAACCAATACCCCCAACCACCACCAGGCAACAACACTTCAGTGGCAAATTCCTTTAGGGCCTTTAAGTCCCTTAAGCCCCCAGAGTTCCACGGATCGGCTGATCCCGTTGAGGCGAGGGCCTGGATCAAAGAAATGGAAAAGTATTTTGAGATTCTGAGTATCAATGAGGCTCAGAAGACAGTTTTTGCTACTTACCTACTAAAGGGAGAGGCCAATTATTGGTGGGAAGCCAAGAAAAACATGGAGACTGATGCTGTCATAGCCTGGGAAAGGTTCAAACAATTATTCCTGGAGAAGTACTTCCCGAAGTTCATGAAAACCCAGATGGAACTTAAGTTCTTGGAACTGAAACAGAACAATATGTCAGTGGCTGACTATGAGGCTAAATTTACTGAGCTATCGAGATTTGTGCCAGATTTTGTAGACACAGAAGAGAAGAAAGCTAACAGGTTTCAACAAGGGCTGAAGCAGTGGATCCAGAATAGGGTGGCTGTTTTAGAGATTACAGATTATGCCATCTTGGTGCAGAAGGCAACCATTGTGGAGGCTGGTAGTGATCAGATGCAGAGAGAGAGAGAGAGAAAGGGGGGATAAAGAGAAAGCATGTTAGTATGGGCGGAAGATCCGCTGGAGGAAAACCCCCAACCAAGTTTAATCGAGGAGCGGTTTCCCTACCAGGGAGGAATGTAGGGTTTAAACCATCTGCGAGTGTGAGTGTGAGTGTGAGCCAGGGCGGCCACCAATCAGAAATGTCCCGTTCCAACCCTTCTCGACCTCCATTGCCATTGTGTGCTACTTGTGGGAAGAGGCACTCCGGGGTGTGCAACCTGAAGCAGATAAACTGTTATAAGTGTGGGCGAGCTGGGCATTATGCCACCTCTTGCACCACGGTCATCCCTAACAGCACAACCTGTTTCCAGTGTGGACAGCGAGGGCACATGAGGAAGGATTGCCCAAAGAACAAACCAGCAGCATCAGGAGCAAGCAAGGTTGCCTCAAATAGGCCACCAACTGCTAGGACTTTCAATATGTCAGTACAAGATGCCGTGAGGGACACAGATGTGATAGCAGGTACTTTTTCTCTCAATTCAGTCAGTGCAAATGTCTTATTTGATTCAGGAGCAACTAAGTCTTTTATATCTAGAGATTTTGCGCATAAGTTGAAACTTAAAACCCAGCAACTAAGAGATTCCTTACTAGTAGAAATAGCTAATCAGGAAATCGTACCGGTTAATCAAATTCACCCCGATTGTAAGCTAGAAATAGGAGGACGATCCTTCTATGTCGATTTAATTCCTTTTAAGCTAGGGGAATTCGATGTCATTTTGGGTATGGATTGGTTGTCTCGCAATGATGCGCGGATAGATTGTAAAGGGAAAAAGGTTAAGTTGAAAACCCCAGGGAAGAAAGAAATAGTGTTTAAGGGGATGCGACAGACCCAGAAAATTCTGACCATGGCGCAAACCAAGAGATTGTTACGAAAAGGGAACGAGGCTTATTTAGCCTACGTTATAGACACTCAGAAGGAAGTGCCAAGATTGCAAGACATTCTTGTAGTTAATGAGTTCGAGGACGTGTTCCCACAAGATCTTCCCGGACTACCACCTGATAGGGTAATTGAGTTTGCCATCGAATTAGCCCCGGGGACGGCGCCAGTTTCGAAGGCCCCGTACCGACTAGCCCCAATAGAAATGAAGGAGCTAGCTGAACAATTACAGGAATTGTTGGATAAGGGCATGATAAGGCCCAGCGTGTCGCCTTGGGGCGCACCAGTGTTGTTTGTTAAGAAAAAGGATGGAAGTATGAGGTTATGCATCGACTATAGAGAATTGAACAAGCTAACCATAAAGAATAAGTATCCATTGCCCAGGATAGACGATTTGTTTGACCAGCTAAGAGGAGCTGAATACTTCTCTAAGATTGATTTGAGAACGGGATATCACCAACTGAAGATCAAACCTGAAGATATCCCGAAGACTGCATTCCGCACCAGATATGGACATTATGAGTTCTTAGTTATGTCATTTGGATTGGCCAACGCCCCAGCAGCCTTCATGGACCTAATGAATAGTGTGTTCAAGGAATATTTGGACAAATTCGTGATAGTTTTCATTGATGATATTCTCATCTACTCAAAGACAGAGGCAGAACACGCTGAACATTCAAGGATAACCTTAGAAATACTCAGGAAGGAGCAGTTATATGCCAAGTTCTCCAAGTGTGAGTTTTGGAAAAATGAGGTACAATTCTTTGGGCACGTGATCAATAGAAAAGGAGTGTTGGTTGACCCCTCCAAGATAGAAGCAGTTTCAAACTGGGAACGGCCAACTACTCCAATCGAGGTGAGGAGTTTCATTGGACTGGCCGGATATTACAGGAGATTTGTCCAAGACTTTGCGAAAATCGCAGCTCCATTAACTCGACTTACCCGTAAAACCGAGAAATTTGAATGGACTGAGAAATGCGAGAAGAGCTTCCAAGAGTTAAAGAAGAGGCTGGTGACAGCTCCAGTGCTGGCATTACCTGATGGAAAAGGAGATTTCGTGATTTACAGTGATGCTTCGCATAAAGGACTGGGATGCGTGCTTATGCAGCACGACAAGGTAATAGCGTATGCGTCTAGGCAATTGAAGGATTATGAAGTCAGATATCCCACGCATGATCTAGAACTAGCAGCCATAGTCTTCGCTTTAAAGATTTGGAGACACTACCTGTATGGGGAAAAATGCGAGATTTACACAGACCATAAGAGCCTCAAATACATTTTCACTCAGAAAGAGCTTAACATGCGCCAGAGGAGATGGTTAGAGTTAATCAAGGATTACGACTGTCAAATTCGCTATCACCCGGGCAAAGCCAATGTGGTGGCTGACGCCCTTAGTCGGAAAGAGAAGCTCAAGATGATAACTTCAGAGAAAGAGCTAGTGAAGGATTTTGAGAAGTTGGAAATCGAGGTTAAGTTACCTGGAGAGGGCCAAGAAAAGTTGATGGAAATTAGAATCCAACCTCCATTGCTAGAAAAGATTAGAATGTGCCAGGAACGGATGATGGAGGAAGAAAAGAACTCCACAGAAGAGCTAATGACCGGGGAGGAAATTAAGTGCGAAAGAGACAAGGAAGGGATCATGAGGTACACATACAGGATATGGATCCCAAACGTTCAGGAACTCAAGAATGAGATTTTAAATGAGGCACACAACTCAAGATACTCAGTGCACCCCGGTAGCACCAAAATGTATAGGGATTTGAAGGAGTATTACTGGTGGCCCAATATGAAAAAGGACGTAGCAGAGTGGGTAAGCAGATGCTTGACCTGCCAACGAGTGAAGGCAGAGAACCAGAGACCCAGTGGACTTCTACATCCCTTAGAGATTCCAGAATGGAAATGGGAACATATAGCCATGGATTTCGTAGTAGGTTTACCAAGGACCAAGGCTAATCATGACGCCATATGGGTAATTGTAGATCGACTGACGAAATCGGCTCACTTTCTCCCGATCAACGAAAGGTACACGGTCGACAGACTAGTGGACATCTACTTAAAAGAGATAGTGGCGCGACATGGGGTCCAAGTCGCAATAGTATCCGATCGAGATCCTAGATTTAACTCCAGGTTTTGGAGAAGTTTTCAAGAATGTGTAGGGACCCGGCTGAACATGAGCACAGCCTACCACCCCCAGACAGATGGGCAAAGTGAAAGGACCATCCAAACGCTAGAGGATATGTTGAGGGTCTGCGCGATAGACTTCAAGGGAAGTTGGGATGATCACTTGCCATTGGTTGAGTTCTCCTATAATAACAGTTATCATTCAAGCATTGGGATGCCACCTTATGAGGCCCTTTATGGAAGAAAATGTCGATCTCCCTTGTATTGGGATGAAGTTGGAGAGCGAAAGATGCTCGGGCCCGAAGTGGTCCAACGAACTAAAGATGCAGTAGATCTAATCAGAGGACGGTTGGTAGCAGCCCAGGATCGACAAAAGAAATATGCCGACTTAGCTCGGAAAGGCAAGGAATACGAAGTAGGGGACCTAGTGTTCTTGAAAGTGTCACCTTGGAAGGGTTTAATGAGATTTGGGAAGAAAGGAAAGCTGAGTCCCAGATACATTGGACCATTTGAGATCTTGAGACGGATTGGGGAACTAGCTTATGAGCTCGCATTGCCCCCGAATCTACAGCAGGTGCACAATGTGTTCCATGTTTCGATGCTGAGGAAGTATAATCCGGATGCTAAGCATATTGTAGAGTATGAGCAAGTGGACATGCAACCAGACCTGACCTATGTGGAGCAACCTGTGGAAATCATAGACCAGAAAGAACAAGTGCTCCGAAACAAGGTCATTCAGCTAGTCAGAGTTTTGTGGCAGAACCACAATGTAGAAGAATCCACCTGGGAACTTGAAAGCGCAATGCAAGAGAAGTACCCCCACTTGTTTTCAAACTTATTCCGGGACGGAATCCTTTTAAGGAGGGGAGACTGTAAGAACCCAGATTTTGGGTGGAATTAAAACTTTTATGTATTTAATGATGTAAGAATGAATAGTGGATATGGCTACAGTGTAATAATTGATAATTGGGAAAGAATGAATGGAATTCGACTTTATTATGTTTATGTCTTGAAGAATGCTAAAGGGTGACAACATAGGTAGGAATAATCTATCTTCTAAAGGAATAAGATATGGCAACTTCAAGCAAGAGAATACTCTCATGTCATCCAGATCGATAACGATTAATCCAGTAGTTCCGTAAAAAGGTTAAGGAACGATCGAAAGAGAATACGGACAATTATACAACCCTAAGAGAACAAGTAAAGAATACAGAATGAATAGTGTTTTGGTAGGAGTATATAATAATATGAGACGACACTATATAGAAGTATTCGGAACGGATTTCCGAGTTCGTATTAGTGATCCAGGGGGAAAATAAGTGTATGTAAAAGCTGTCGGATTCTGAAAAACCGCACTTTTATTTTCTCCGAGAGTTCCCTGGACACTGATAGCCTTAAGTATTTAACGAATGGATTAAAGGAATATAAAATGGAAATTTAGAATGAAAGATGGAGAATGAAAGTATTAATATTAAAGAGGATTCCCGGTAAACCCTAATTAGAAATCCGTGAAATGTTCTCACGAACGATCAATCGAAACGGGTAATAACCGGACACAGAAACAAGCAGAGGAAGCAAGAGTCTTGTGCAAGCTACTAGTATAAATATCTAGTAACTAAACTAGAAGCAAGGAACTAGCACCTTAGAGGAAGAACCAAGTACTTAGCAAGACCAACTAGCTGGTTAGCCTTCAACCATGCAAAATGCAACACTTGTCCTACAAAAACCATCATCCATTACATCACACTCCACTAACACCACTTGGATGAGATATTATCTAGCAAATGTCACTTGATGCATTATTTCAAATCAACCAACACAAAAGAACATCAAACTCTCTCTTGAAGCTCCATTCGGCCCCTTGCAAAATTCCAATTCCAAAATCCCACTTCTAACCATCATTTGATCTTGTAATTTTTAAGGTGAGTCCTATAATTCAAGAAACTAATCTCCTAGAAATTTCAAGCTCAAATTCATTGGTTTCCATTTTCAAATAAATCATTCAAGAGGAGCATGAATAGTGTTCTTCTTGAACTAATTTTGTTTTCTTGATTTTTCATGGTTGATATAGCAAGCATAATCACTCCTAAGGACCATACAAGGCTTAGTAAGGCTATATCACTATCCAAGGAAGGTATAAAGCTCTTGAAACCCTAACCCTTGTTTGAGATTTAAGCATGTTTATGATAGTTATAACTTAGTTAGGGTTATGTTAAAGTTATAAGCATGATTATGTATGGATTTTGGATTAATGATGTAAATAGCTAGATGAACGGAAAGGCATTGGTTGGCCTCAGTTCATGTGTATAAGTCATATATATGTTGTTTGGGTTGGATGCTATGTTTATGGGAAGATTCGAAATTGATAGATCTTCGATTTACAGCCGTTATAATGCCCGATTTTACAATACCATGTTTTGTATGCCATTTTCCATGTCAAACCCCTACTTTCCAGAGACCTTATCTGCCATGATAGGATAGGTAATGTTCTAAGCTTCGTTTTGATATAAAGATCACGTGAAACGGACTTACGGTTTAGGATTTATGACCAAATTACTAAAAGTAGTTCGAATCCGTAAATGAAAGTTCGTAACTGAAATTGAACCCTCGTAAGCTATGTAACGTCATGGAGAATCTTGGTAAATAAATACTAGGGGTAAGAAGGAAGGTGTGAAAGAAAACCGTATGTCAAAAAGAGCATTTTTCGATTTATTAAAAATGTTCGAGTCAAGGTTAAACGCGAACGAACCCCTAAAAGACGACTCTTTTATAACTTTGGTAAAACACTTAGAAAACGAGCGATAAAACTCGGAGTAAAATATTGGTTCGTAACGATCAACCTTAGAACTCATATGACTTAAGTATGTCCCAAGTATAAGTGCAGTGACATGTCGTATTAACGAACGAATGTCGGGTCGGATCAGTGATAATAAGTAATCCACTAAAAGGGGTATAACGAGATGACTCGAGAACGTGTTTCGATTTAAGTATAACTTAACTTTTAATATGTTAAGTGATTAATCCCGAATGCCTTGGCTATTTATAGATCACCAAGCTGAACCGGGACCCGCTACCACTACCCCTTACCGTACTCGACTACCAGGCAAGTTTCAATTCCCTTCTTTTAGGCTGTTGTTGTGATTGGATAAATATATATATATATGATTGCTGATATACATATGCCATTGCATGCATGCCTACTTTCAAGTTGAATTGATATACTTGTTCCCTGAATGTTATTGTTGGCCTATAAGCTAGATAGTTATATATCAGTTATAAGCCGGTTATTGTAAGACCCTCATAGAAGGGCGTATACATCTTATTAATCAAATTTAGACCGGGAGTCAATATTCCTTGATATATCGAGATTACCTCGGAAGAAAATATTTAAGTAAATATTTTCTATTATTTGGGCGACGAATATTATTTGAATATTCGTTCGAGACTAATTATTTTAACGATCCTTACTTCAAATAATTATTTGAACGTAACTATTCAACGAATAATATTTCTCAATATTCATTCAGAGTCGAATTGATTATCGACTATTATTTCGAATATTTTTCTAAAGATGAGACTATTAAATGAATATTATTTGGATCTTCTTTTAGATTATTATTTCATTAAATAAATATTACTTTTGAATATTCATTTAAGATATTAAATACTTGATGAATATTATTTTAATATTCATCTGAAGCTTGATTTAATTATCGAATATTATCTCGAATATTCCTTAAGGCTTGGATTACTAAATGAATATTACTTGATATTCATTTAGGATATTATTCATTAAATAAATATTGCTTTTGAATATTCATTTAAATTCCTAATTAATTATGAATATTACCATAAATATTCTTTTCAGGTCTTATTAATTAATGAATATTGTTTTGAATATTCATTTAAATATTTATTTATTCAATAAATATTCTCTTGATATTTCTTCAGGGATTATTTTGAGAAATACTCTGATTAAAGATATTCTTTCATATTCCCAAATATTCTTTAAATGTTTTAACTCAATAAATATTCTATTAATATTTATTCCATACTTAGAATAATCTCGATAAGGTTTATCTTCTTCGATTATTACAGAAAATATTTCGAAGTCATATTATTATTAATCTTATATCAAGAAAGGTTCCCAGACATCATTCATCTTTGAGTCTATCTCCTTAATAATAAGGGAACCTTACTTGGAAAATGTTATTTATCTTGTCGACTTCCCGGTCATAAAGTATTCCCTTCACCCGCAACTCGGGTGCTGTTGACTTATTAAGTCGTTGCTTACCTTCTCATCTTTCGAGGGGTAAGATTACTGGAACAAGTTGATATCCGTTACCAAGTAATAGCTTGGGAGTTATTGGTAAATTTTCCTTTCCAACTAGATACGACTATTTTGTGGAGTCTTATCAACAAGTATTATACTTGGGGAAAGGGGGACGAACGTTACATTCAGAATCATGAATTCTATTTGAACTAGGAGTCGTGTAAGAGGCCGAGTAGCGCCGGTCCATCCCCTTGGCCCAACCGTTGGCCGGGGAGAGCTAGCAAGGCGGTATACAAGTAAAGCCGTCAGTTCTTCCTTCTACCGGTAGTAAATCTAAATTGAGCTGTACGATCTCGACTGATCATCAAGATTGGAACAGCGGGCGCGGTGAATACTCCATCATTGGTTCATCATCCAAATTTATTTATTTCCTGCAACATGATTACTGTTGGCAGAGTTGGAAAAGTGTCATAACTGGAATTGCAACCTTTTCTTGCAAGTTCCTCTTCTTAATAACAATAAGAATATCTCGCTTACTTTGATGTAGCAGATATTTCTTCAAACAAATACTTTCAGTTACCTTGTAACTTCATCGTTCATATTATACTGGCATCATTTCCGTAAATGCATGGCATATGGTTTGAAAGATAGCTTTGAACTGTTTTAAATTATCGTTCAGTTATATATTTGTTGGTGGGCTTTCGCTCACCCTTGCTTTGTTTATATTATGTCACAACAACAGCTAGGACAGATGGCTCGCGTCAGGCGCACTCGGCGCAAGCAGGTTACCCGACCCACCGGACTACCCGCTGAGATGCTAGCCGCCATTGCTGAGGTAGCATAGTTAGACAGCTTTTGTTTCCTGTTTAACTATATGTATAATTAATGTAATTAACGGCAAAACTTTTAAACCTATGATGTTATCCTTTTGGGATTGTAATAACTTTTATTCGTAAACCCTTTAATGTAAGACTTATTTCAATTTCATCTCTGGGACTATATCTGTTGTGTGTGTGAGTGGTAATTATTGTGGGGTCACAGCATGTGATTTATTTATTGTGGACTCAAGTCAAGTATTATGAATGGATGTAAGACCGTAACCACCAGATCCCTGACCCCGGATCTGGGGGTGTTACAAGTGTTGCATTGTATCCAACCCTGACTTTAGAAATTAATCTCTTCAAAGCACTTATATAGTCCACAGTCATTGGATTCTACAAATTCAAGTTGTAGAACAGATCATCTGCCTCCTTGTTATGAACTCCTTTCGCACAGGGTCCCATCAATATCTTCCTTGCTTCATCCCACTTCTGTCCTATCCTTTTCTTGTCGAGATCACCTTGAGGATCAGCTAGCCTTGCAAGCTCATGATCATACTGCTTCCCTTGGAGCTCCACTTTCTTTTCTAGGAACGCAGCACGTTCTTGCATCATCTTCATTTTATGGAACTGAGCTTGTTCCAAGGCTAACTGTTGAGCTTTAAGGGTTTCCTCATCAACAGGAATTTCTTCAGGCATTCCGGAAGACATCCCAGCACCTCCACCTTGTTCCTTCAAAGATCTCTTTATAGCATGTGCCAAAGGTACGTCTTCCATATCAGAATCTTAGTCAAGTACCTCCTGTACTGTTTCCTGATGACTCAGGTCAACGAATGGCTCATCAACCATCATTGCCTTACCCTTTCTCCTCCTCAGAGCCTCTTCATCAACAGACGGCTCAATTTCTATTTCCTTGACAAGATCAGCATGTTCTTCAATTTCTTCGATATGAACTTCCTGCTGTCTCGTCTCCTTTCCACTCTCCCCCTTAGGTGAGTTATCCTGAACACCACCTTGCTCATCAAATCCACCTGCAGCATAAGAACCTCCAAAACCAGAACCGGAGGCTCCCGCTCCACTAGCACCACCTGCATCAGCATCGGGGGGAGGTTGTTGCGGCTCGAAACACTACGGGGGCACAAAACTCCTGACTGCGAACATCATTCTACTGATCTCCACAGCCATTGTATGCATTGTAGACTCCATTGCCCCCATCCTTTCATTCAGAGTGCTTCCCAAGACACCACCAGCATGGCCCAAGTCATTGACCTTGTTTGTCAAAGCATCAAAAGCTGTAGCTTGACTTGCCATTCGTGCTGCGTAGTCATCAAGAGCCCTTTGATTGTTTCCAATGTTAATCCCGAACTGCCCCATCGTCTGCCCGAACTGCCTCATCTGATTTTTCATAGAAGTCATACGTGTATCAAGATTTTCAATATTAAGGGACGGTGTTTGGTTTAGGTGACCTCGCTCTAATACTCGTTCTGTTAGTATTTGGCGCTCTGTTTCGGGCCTTAAAAATGAAGGTCCCTCTCTCCCTAACCTCTCACACACATTCCCTGTCTCACGCTCGTGTATGTCTTCAATGATTGATCCAAAGTATGAAGTAGTACCTGCAGAAATTGGATAAGCAATATAATTGGCAGTTATGGGATCTATTTCTGTTCTGTCCTGAGTTGGAATCTCAGGTTGAGGGGCTGCAAAGTGTTCTTGTACGACATCAGAACCGATCCTCTTTGCAGCATCAGTACGTACCGGTGAAGGTACGGCTGAAGTTATTAAAACTTCATGTCCTTTTGAAGCAACAGTATCTTCAAAAGGTACATAATCCTCACCAAAATCCCTATGTGCAGATTGTTTAAGGGGAGAACCACTCTCGTGAAGTGGAGTGGTTGCGTGTGACACATTAGGGTTTGACTGGACTTTTGAAGTAGCAGCATGAAAAATTTTGGCTTTCTTTCGAATAAGAGGCTGCACTTCGGGGTCACTCTCCTCATCATTTCCTACATATACATGTGCTGGCTTTCTGACTTCCGTTAACAGGGGTGAAAGAGAATAAGAATGTGTGTCAGGCTCAGAAATATAGCTCTCACCCTGGGATAGATCCTGCGGGCTAGCAGTCTCTTGGGTCTCGGAATCAGATACATAGGAAGAGGAATGAATAGTATGCAGGGAGAGATTACCTGATTCATTACCTTGTGCATCATCGCTTTGCTCATCAGGAATCCCATCAAATGCCTCAGCATGAGCAGACGGATTCTGAGCATATGATGAAACTTGCGATGATTCCTCCAAATTGGTAACTCCTGCATCATATGTAAGCCATATTTGAATGTTTTCAGGAATTGACATCGGTTTACCTTGATGTTTATCCTGATTAGCAATTGTTGAAAGTGACTTAGTGCCCATCCCTAGCGGTGCAGATGTTGGGCTTCTGGCAAATCCCTGTCTAACAGCAAGAGCATCCTTCGGTATTAAATCATTATTCAGCATTTGTAGGAACCGAGGAAACCAGCAGACAACATCAGTTGTAGTGAGGTCTCTGCTTGCAGGAGATCCCATTGTAGCCACTATCTCAGAGAGAACTATGCGTCCATAATTTATATCCAGTTCTCTTGCTAGGGCAACTGCAAAGGTTTGCATTGGAATTGGAATTTGATGAAAATCTTTTTCGCGTGCCCGAAAACATCTTGTGATGGCCTCGAAAAAGTAATTCCATTCCACATGAAAGAATTGTTTTTGGATGTTTCCAGTGATCCGGCCAGTCGGAGGATAACATCCTATTTCTTCAAAGAATGTGAGGCGTTGTTCCGCTGTAGGTTCTGCATCATAAGCATCTTTGATTGGGAATCCCAGAACCCTGTTGACAATTTCTTCAGTCACCTCATATTCCTGACCTGCTAAGGTAAACCTGAAACCGTAGGGGGTTGTTTTGCTCCCAAAAGTAACCGCACTAGTCCATAATTGCTGTAAAGCATCATGTACTAGTGTAGGTTTAGCAGTAAAAGCATGGCTAGCCTTGGAGGAAAAATTAAGAAATCATACCCAAAACTTAAACCGCGGGAGTTGATCACCAATTTCCGTAGAAATATTATAAAAATTGTTTTTAGCAAGTGAAAATTGGTGAGCCATTTTAATTAAATGTTTTTCTTTAAGAGATGTGAAATTTTTAATTTGAAAAACAAGTAATTTACGAATTAACAGTTTTATCCCTTTCAATTTATCGAGAATACCAAAAAGCAATCTGAAAAATTAAACTACGGGATATGAACAGTGGCCAATTACTAAATCTGAATATTCAATGAAGATGTATATTCGTGTGTATACCAGTGAAATCGTGTGTGTTTTGAACAGTTACACAAACACTTGATGTTCGTGTGTATGTATATGTGCGTGTATATGAGTGGTTACAAAACACACCAACACAAAGATTAATGATAACACAGACAATAGCAGTCAAAAAATTGGCAGTAATTCGTGATTAGTATGAGTTTAATCACAAAAACACGGATTAGTGGTATGTAATTTTTGAAATCGCCTTGTTTTTGTGAAGCGGCTGCTGTAAAAATGAAATTAGGTAAAGTGAATGATGCATCGAGTTAGAGATGTATATATAGATGATTGTGAAATGACAAAAGTGTCCCTGTTAAAAAGAGTGAAAAACACCAAGTGCATACAGGAAAGACTTAAGTCGAACTCTATCTCGAACATCAAGTCGAAATTCGAGTTGAGTTTCGAGATAGAGACTAACTCGAAGTTATTCTCAATACTTTCCAAAATATCCCTTGAATGGAAACCTAATCTCAACCTTCGAGATAAGTTTCGAGTTAGGAGTAACTCAAAAATTCCCGTTAAGCAACTGAGAACTCTATCTCGAACATCAAGTCGAAATTCGAGTTGAGTTTCGAGATAGACTAACTCGAAGTTATTCTCAGTTCTTTTCAAAATATCCCCTTAATGGAAACCTCATCTCAACCTTTGATATAAAATTCGAGATAGACTTTATCTCGAATATTTTGAAGATAGAACTAGGCACACTGGTAACTCGAACTCGAACTCAAAGTCGATTTTCGAGATGAATTTCGAGATAGACAACTCGAAATTCTTCCCAGACTTAGAATTTTCAAAACTTCACTCTGGCAGCTTAAGTCGAAATTCAAGTCGAATTTCTAGATGAGTTTCGAGATAGAAACTAACTCGAAATTTTGAAGATATTCAATTCTAAGGCCTCTAATTACATGAAAATCATAGGTAAATTCATCTAAAAAATCATGCAAAATTTAGAATATTATGAATTTAACTCCCCCTATGATCATGCAATCTAACAAGCATAAATTCAAAGATTTGTACTATTAAAGACACTTAAAACACAATGAATTCATGTAAAATGACATTATATGCAACCTATAACAATCATTAATTAGGCATTTTAAAGTCTAAGCACATAATGATTGAGTAGCTTGCACAAACAAACATAAATCTGGATTTTACAGATAGGAGGCTTTACTAACTTTTGTTAAGCATTCCCAATTCACCAACCAATCTATTGAATGTTACTTCATCAAGAGGTTTGGTGAATATATTTGCAATTTGTTGCATTGTGGGCACAAAATGTAGCTCCACAGTCCCCTCCTCGACATGTTCTCTTATGAAGTGATACCTGATGTCGATGTGCTTGGTTCTTGAGTGATCTACAGGATTGTTGGTTATGGCAATGGCACTTGTGTTGTCACACATAATTGGAATTTTCTTGTGCTCCATGCCATAATCCTTCAATTGGTTCCTCATCCACAGTATTTGAGCTACACAGCTTCCAGCAGCAATGTACTCAGCTTCAGCAGTAGAAGTAGATACTGTATGTTGCTTTTTACTTTGCCAGGACACCAATCTTCTGCTAAGAAATTGACAAGCACCAGATGTGCTTTTCCTATCAATCCTGCAACCTGCATAGTCTGAATCCGAATAGCCAATTAGATTAAAACCTGTATCTCTTGGGTACCAAATCCCTAGATTTGGTGTGCCCTTGAGATACCTAAAAATTCTCTTGACGGCTACGAGATGTGATTCTCTAGGATCCGCTTGGAACCTTGCACATAAACAAGTTACGAACATTATATCGGGTCTACTTGCAGTTAAATAGAGGAGTGAGCCAATCATACCTCGATAGCTTGTGATGTCAACTGGTTTACCTGATTTGTCTTCATCAAGCTTCGTGGCTGTTGCCATGGGAGTCTTAGCTGCTGATGTATCTTCTAGATTATACTTCTTGAGTAAATCTCTGATGTACTTGGATTGACAGATAAAGATACCATCTTTTCTCTGACTGATCTGTAATCCAAGGAAGAAGGACATCTCTCCCATCATGCTCATCTCATATTTTTCCTGCATTAGCTTAGCAAATTTCTCGCACAAGCGCTCATTAGATGACCCAAAAATAATATCGTCCACATAGACTTGAACAAGTATCAAGTCATTCCTTACATTTTTATAGAACAATGTTTTATCAATTACTCCCCTAGTAAAACCATTTTCAATTAAGAATAAGGATAGGGTTTTATACCATCGCCTTGGGGATTACTTGAGGCCATAGACAGATTTGAAGAGAAGATACACAAAATCTACATGTTCTGGATCAATGAAGCCAGGCGGCTGTTCCAGATACACTTCTTCTTCTAACTCTCCGTTCAGGAAGGCACTTTTCACATCCATCTGGAAAACCTTGAAGTTCTTATGTGCTGCAAATGCCAAGAACATCCTGACTTCCTCAAGTCTTGCAACCGGTGCATAGGTTTCATCATAATCAATTCCTTCTCACTGAGAATAACCTTTTGCAACCAAACGAGCCTTGTTTCGTGTTACAAGTCCGTTTTCATCCAGTTTATTTCTGAATACCCACCTAGCTCCAATTACTGATATGTTCTTTGGTCGGGGTACCAGTTTCCAAACTTTCTGCCTTTCAAACTGATTGAGTTCCTCTTGCATTGCAATCACCCAATCAGCATCACCAAGGGCTTCTTCTATTTCTTTAGGTTCAAGCTTGGATAAGAACCCAGAATATAAGGAAATATTAGCCAGGTCAGCTCTTGCAGTTCTTCTAGTAGTCACACCAGCATCTGGATCACCAATAATTAATTCAAACGGATGATCTCTATTCCATACCCGTTCTCCTGGAAATTGTCTTGATGATTCAGCTTGACTTTCTGAGTTGTGGTGCTGACTACTTTGATTATTCTCACTAACTCCCCCTGAGTTAGTGCCAGCTCCTACAGAACTACTGTCAACTCGTCTCGAGCCTTGAACAGTTGTCCTTGAGCTGCTAATTACTCCCCCTGAGTTATTGCCGGTTCGCACTGAAGAAGCCTCTTCTGATCTTGTAGAATTAGATTGTTCACTAGACTCAGGTTCTTCACGTACACTTGGAACATTTAATGGGACAACTAACTCAGGTTCATCTTCAAGTTCATCTAAGTCCAGATTCTGAAATTTTAGGGACTCAGGTTCATTAGAATCTCTAGAAATTGATGGGAGTTTGGTATCGTCGAATCTGACGTTGTAGCTTTCAGTCACTTTTCGATCATTCACTAAGAACACCCTATAAGCTGCCACCACATCTGTGGAGTAACCAACAAAGATTCCTTCACGAGCTTTTGCTGCAAACTTGCCTAGATTTTCATCATCTATAAGTACATAGCATTTTGCTCCAAAGACATGAAAGTATTTGATTGTTGGTCTTCTGTTGTTCATTAATTCACATGGTGTCTTTTCTTTATCTTTTATAATCAAGGTTCTATTTTGAGTGTAACAAGCGGTACTCACTGCTTCGGCCCAGAAGTACAGAGGAAGTTTCGAATCATACAACAAAGTTCTTGTTGCTTCAACCAAAGTTCTATTCTTCCTTTCAACTACTCCATTTTGCTGTGGAGTTCTCGGGGCTGAATACTGACGACGTATTCCCTTAGATACACAGAAGTCATTCAGCACTGCGTTTTTGAATCCAGTGCCATTGTCTGATCTAATCGTCTTCACAATAAGTGTTGAAACATTCTCAATTTGAGTGATGTGATCAATGATTAAGAAAGGTACTTCGTATTTCATTATTGCGAACAATACCCATGTATACTTAGAGAAGTCATCCACGATTACCAATGCATATCTTTTCCTAGACAAAGATAGGACATTCACTGGGCCAAACAAATCGATATGAAGAAGTTGCAGAGGCTCAGTAATACTAGAAATTTCTTTGCTTTTATGCGATGCTCGCTTCGACTTTCCCATTTCACAAGCTTCACAGAGTCCTTTCGGAGCGAACTCCATTTGAGGTAGATCTCTCACCAATTCTCGTCTCGCGAGAGCATTCATCGTTTTGAAGTTTAAGTGAGATAGCTTTTTGTGCCATAACCAGCTTTCATCATCCGAGGCTTTGCTGTAGAAACAGGTGACCTCATTCTGATTAGCTGAATCCATGTCTGCAACAAAAAGATCTGCCTTTCGAACTCCTCTCAAAGCCAATGAGCCTTCCTTGATGTGAGTGATTGATACACCTTTCTTGTTGAAGACAATTTCATAACCTTTGTCACAGAATTGACTGATACTCAACAGATTGTGCTTCAGTCCCTCAACATAGGAAATATCTTCAATGATGACATTACCAGTCTTCAGTTTGCCATATCCCTTTGTCACACCTATGCTGTCATCTCCAAAGGTAACATAAGGGCCAGCCTTCATAACCAACTCTGTAAGCAGGGACTTGTTTCCAGTCATATGCCTCGATGCTCCACTGTCTAGCACCCATATAACTTTATTTCTATTCTGCTTAACGACCTGCAATGACAGATTGGTTAGACATTCTTCGGAACCCAACTTTGATTGGGCCCGGCTTTTCGATAAGATCGAGAATCAACAGATTTAACAACAGGAGATGCACTTTTCTTAACATTACTAGAGCTTTCGACTTTCTCCTTTCCTTTCTCAGACTTGACAGATTTGTCAGTCTTAGGAGAAGGTTTGTCACTCCTAACTTTAGGAGGACTGACAGTCTTGGCTCTCACATGCTTCTTTTTGATGTTTGAACTAGCAGCAGTATTTGAGCATGACTGGCTAGATGCATTCATTAAATTCACAAAAGTTTGCATGACGTTAAAAGTGCATGGCATACAATTAGGTTGACCACACTGTGCATGATTCTGATGCAGATTATTCATTGTATGTGTGGTAGGCATGGCATGTGCAGCAGGAACATTTATGTTAGCTTTACATGCATAAGAAAGATGTTTAGTAGATTTACAGTGATAACATGCTTTCTTTATTCGTTCAGCCTTAACCTCTTTTATTCCTTTTTCTTTCTTTCCTTGTTGTTTAACAGCCTTAGCTCCTAATCCTAGTCTAGATTCATCTCTAGGGAAATTGATTTTAACTTGTTTGATAGGAGTTGTAGGTTGTGCTTTCTGGCGATCTTCCATCTCAATCTCATATCTAGCTATTAATTCAGTCTCTCCTTCTTCTATTCTAGGAACAAGGAGTTTGTAGATAGGTTTGACAGTTGATTTAAGAGGGCTAGGAATTTCCTTTTTAAGGTCACTAGAACTAGTGTCGATAGGTCTCTTTCCATCTTTCTTAGGAAGGTCAGAATAACCAAGTCCTATACCTACTCCAGTTATCTTCTTAAATGTGTCATTATCTACATACACTTTACTAGCAGCTAGTTTGTAAGCTTCGCATTTAGTTTCTAACTCAGCTAGTTTGTCCCTAAGACATGCTTCTACTTCTTCCTTAAGGATGAGCTTGTGTTCCAGAGATTTAATAAAGTCTCTTAGGGAAGTATCTACAGTGCAAGCAGCCTCTAACTCTTCCACTTTTGCCTCAAGCATTCTGCTTTTGGCAACAAGTGTTTTCTGTTCCTTTTGAGAAGAGTCTAGGCTTTTGCACAACATATAGATCTCTTCACTAAGAGCCCCGTTCTGTTCCTTATAATCATCAATGGACAATTCTACTTTAAGGGTTAGAACTGGTACCTCTGGTTCCTCTGATGTCTCAGCCATGAGGGCAAAGTTTGCTACATGAGTAACATCTTCCTCTTCTGAATCATCCCAAGCTCTTCCTTCTGTCACTAACAAAGCTCTTTTTCCATGTCTTTCCTTCACTAGCGATTCATACTTGCTTTTGAGGGCTTCATATGTCTCTTTTGGATAAGTCTGTTTAGGCTTTTTGCAGTCGGTAGCAAAATGTCCAGCTTCACCACAGTTATAGCATTTGAACTTCATTTTGAAATCCAAAGGAGATTTGTAGCTGGTATTCTTGCCTTTTTCTTTGTAGCCTGACGAACTACCACCACCCCTAGCAGCCCGATAGTAAGATGAAGAATTTCTCTGTGGTCGGTTGCTCTTTCTGAATCTCATGTTGCTGAACTTCCTTGCCATGTATGCCACGACACTATCGTCCATGTTGTCCAGCTCTTCTTGGGTGTAGTAGTCATCATCACTGTTAGATGTGCACTCGTCATCATTATCAACTTGATGTGGTGCATGTGATGATTTAGTCTTTTCTGCAACCACTGCCTTCTTAGACTCTTCCTCATCAGCAACTAATCCTGATGCAGTTTCTTTTCCTTTTGAATCATTGTCCCATGCTTGATCTTGAAGTGTTTCCAGCTCATAGGTCTTTAATATTCCATAATATTCTTCCAGAGAAGTTGTATGCAAATCTCTGGTTTCCCTTATTGCGTAGACCCTATGTTCAATGCTCTTTGGCTGGTTCCTCAGATATCTCGTATTAGTCTCAACCATGGGGAGAGTTACACCTCTCAGATTCAAATCCAATACCAACTGACTGAATCGTAGATAGACGTCTGTTATGCCTTCTCCTTTTCGTATTCTGAAGGTGTCATACTCCATCTTGAGTATGAGTGTCTTGTTACTTCTAACCTCTGCAGATCCTTCCATGACAACTTCTATCTTGTCCCAAACCTTCTTTGCTGTAGTCAGACCTTTGACTATGTTGAACATTTCATGATCAAGAGATTCCATCAAGGTTTGTCGTACGGCAGTATCATAGGCTATTTGCTCCTTGTCAGCAACCAAAAAGTCCGCTGCCTTTTTAGGCTCAGACCGAGGTGCTATAACCACCCCTCCTTCCGTATGCGCAGGAATAACCACCATTGGAACAAATTTACCCTTGTCAAGGACTTCCAGATATTCAGGGTTAACAGTCTCTAAATAGAGTCTCATTCTGAAAACCCATTCTTCATAGTGATCTCGGTTGAACATTGGGATCTTGAATTCATTTTTAGGAGCCATTTCAATTCTGGTCACTAAAAGTTTCTAAGTACCCAAGACTAGGCTATGTAGAATTTCTGCCTAAGTCGAAATTTCTCTAAGTAGAAATTTTTGCTCAAGTCGAACTTCACCAAGTAGAAGTTATCCAAGTCGAAATTCTATGTAGAAAATCTCAAGTAGAAATTCTATGTAGAACTTTTGTCCTTAGAATAATTTTGCTACAGATCACTTTAATATTGAATAAACAATATTATCTCTTTAACACCTTTTTGACTTTTGAGGCTTTACTCACCTAACCCACCTAACCCACGTGCTAGGTACTGAGTATGTTCTGATGTACTTTCGGCCGTGAATAATGCAAATCAAAAATCCAAAAACACCTTTTTAGTCTTTTACTATTTATCTGTTTGAAAAGGAGATCAAAAAGTTGTTGGGTCGTCTTCTTTGATAAGAACAAATGATGAACACTCAAGAACACCAAATATCAAAGTACCCAGATTAATTCACAAAAATTAATTAAAATACACCCAAGCTAAATAATCACACCTGGAGTATTTAAATAATTTTTCGGATGAGTTTTCACTACAAACGAATTAAAGCTCACTTTTCCAGAATTTTAGAAAAGTAGATCTAGAAAATGAAAACTCACGATTCTTCTACTAAACACAAGGATCTATGTTTTGTATGTTAAACATATAGCTCTGATACCAATTGTTAGGTCCAAATGTGTTGTAGAGGGGGGGGGGTGAATACAACTTTTCAAATATGAGAAGCAATAAATACGATGCAATAAACGAACACACAGATTCAAGGAATATATGTCTTATATATAACTTGAAGTGGTTGCTACAACATTCATTACAAAGTATAACAGAATTTCAGAGAGAAGTGAATGATACTAAGCTCTGTGAATACACTCTCTCTTTTACATGTGTTTCTCTCAAGAATTGCTCTCTCATTAAAACATTACACAAGTACTTCTATTTATACTACATGTAATCTATGTCCTGTAGTCTTCAAAGACTAAGATATACGTTGCCCAATGATGTCCACATAAATCTTGCCTTATCTTGAAAGCTTGGAAATCTGCCAATCAGAAGATGCCATGTGTCATGTGGAAGCTGCACTCTAAGTAAAACTTCTACTTGAGAATTTCTACTTAGCCATCTCGAATTTCTAAGTAGAACTTCTACTTAGAAATATTCTACTTGGTCATCTAGAATATTTAGTACTTAGAAAATATTCTGGTCTTCAACTTGAAACTTCAATGCACATCTTGAACTTGTGATATCTTCATGTCTTCTTTATTCTTCATCAAGCTCTTGAACATGGATCTTTATTACTGACATAAACTTGCTATCAATGTCCTGACACTTGATGCACTGGTCTGGTTCATAAGTGACTAGTCTTGATAGTGTTTTTGCTTCTTGAATAAATTTCCATATTCACTTAGTAACGTGGCTTTCCAATGTTCGCTTTCCTTCTTGTTCACTTGAAATCAATTTGTCTTGTTGATACTGATAGTTATGATCTTGATTCTCTATTTCTCAAATCACTGAGGCATGAACAACTTTGACTTGAACTTCTCTCAATGATTTCTTCTTGGCTTGATCATAGTTAACATGTTCAAATGTATCAATTACCTTGTCTTCATTTAGTGTTGATTTCTTGTGGCTTCTTGTTCTTGATTGTCTTCTGGTTAAGTATCTTTTCCTTTAATTGAGTTACATTAGTTACAGTGTTACAAGTTTACACACTCTGCCTTTCAGATACTGATGATGAGGATCCCGTTAAGGAGCCCTTTGAGCCTGAACCTGAGCCAGAGCCTGTTACCCCATCTCCTGTAGCTACCGATGAGGAGAGTGTGAGATCCGGTGAGGGCCGTTTTGTGTCACCCCCACCTTCTCCGCAGTCATCGAGCCCTGTTTCATCGGACGGTGACTCCGAGGATGATACTTCTGGCGAGGAGGAGCTTGACCCTACCCCTGCTCCTGCTACTGCTACTGCACCTGCTCCTGTTCCTGTCATACCACCCCCGCCGATGGACCTACCCCCAATGTCGGGTACTGAGCACGCTTACGTGGTGCAGTTCCTGACCCGAGACTTACTTTCTGCAGAGGCCAGACTTAACGAGGCGGGGCGGGCACTAGTGGAGGAGCGCGAGGCGCGCTTGAGGATCCAGGCTGAGATGAGGACCGCTGTTGCTAGGAGGACTAGGGCTCGACTCCATAGGATTGAGAGGAGGAGTCGCGAGAGGATTCTTGGTTTAGGGATCCGCGGGGGCGGAGTGATCCAGGCTAGGGATGCTAGGCATGTTGTGCGTCGTGCATTTTTCGGAGTGAGGACCTTGCTCCGTCGCGGTGCGGCCCCATGAGGTGTTACTGATAGCTCAGTCCTCTAGGTTCAGATGACATTAGTGTGTCGATTTTGCGGGATAGTTGACTTGTGTAGTGGTATCCTTTCTGAGCAGTGGATGAGTAGACTGACCTACAGATATGTAGATGTGACTTCGGGTAGTATGTACGGATGTAGCCCTACTTTTGTGTAGCCCTGACTATTCAGATGATGTACTTGTATTTGTTCCACTTTTGCTAGACTTTGACATCGGAACTATGTATTTGGCTCTAACATCCAAACTTTGTGACAACCCTTGTACCGTACTTATTTAGTTTCAGTTTCCTTGATATTGTCTCAACTGCCTTACTTTCTGATGCCATGCTTTACTATTTTGATATACAACTGTGAATATATACAATTGCTACAAACCGCAAATGTAACCATGCTGTTTCAAATTTCGACATGCGATTTCAAATTGTTCTCTACAAATTTCAAAAATGTTCCTACAATTTTAAACTAAATTTTCTTCAAAAAAAAAAAAATTTTGAGGTTTTGAAATCTTGAAAACTCCTGCAAATGTTTTCGCATCCAATAGAGATTTTTCTAAAAAAATGTTTTGACGATTTATCTCCAGCATCGGGTTATTAAAACTTTTGCAACTTCCACCCTTATGAGGAGGAACGATACGTTCCTGACCCGTGTAAACGCTGTCAGGAAATTGGAAGACCCTAACCCATTTCTTGTTTTATTATCAGAATCATGCCACCCAGAAGAATGAACACTCGAGCTCACCCGGTCAGTTCTGAAGGCCAGGGTAGCCACCATGGGACAGGAGGCCACCAGAACCATGAAGGGGAGAATGTCAACCTGAGTTAGAATGAGGGCAACGATCATAACTTGTTTGATGACTCTGAGTATGACGAAGAAGAAGTTGGTGATGACACCCGAGAGGTAGAACATCCTAGGGGAGGCCCTATGGAACAGTTCATGGAACTACTTAGGCAGAACTTGGACCATCCCCCGGTTCAGCAACCACCCAGCAATGCTAATGCAAATGCTTTCCGGAACTTCAAGTCCCTGAAACCCCCAAAATTTAAAGGAACTGCAGATCCGGTTGAGGCAAGAGCCTGGTTGAAGGAAATGGAAAAATCTTTCGAGATACTATGTGTCGCTGAGGAGCAGAAAACTGTTTTCGCCACTTACCTTCTGAAGGGTGAGGCAAACTATTGGTGGGAAGCTAAGAAGAATTTGGAAGGAAGAGGTGTGGTGACCTGGGAGAGGTTTAGCGAGCTGTTCTTGGGGAAGTACTTCCCTAGGTTCATGGAGACACAAATGGAGCTGAAGTTTTTGGAACTGAAGCAAGGTAACATGACGGTGGCCGAGTATTAGGCCAAATTTACTGAGTTGTCGAGGTTTGTGCCGGAATATATGAACTCTGAGGCAAAGAGGGCCCGAAGGTTTCAATTAGGGCTAAAACAATGGATTCAGAATCGTGTGGCGGTTCTTGAGCTGACAGACTATGCCACCCTGGTACAGAAAGCATCAATTGTTGAGGCTGGGAGTGAACAGATGCAGAAGGAGAGGGAAGGAAAGAAGAGGAAGTTTGATAGTCGAAAGGGAAACTCTGCTGGAGGGAGCTTTCCGAGCAAATTTAAGCGAGGAACGATGTCCCAACCCAGCGGAAACTTTGGAACCAAGAGAGCTGAAAGTTGGAGTGTGGGCCAGAGCGGCCGACCACGGGGATCGTCTTACTCTACCCCATCCCGAGCCCTACCCCCAGAATGCAATAAATGTGGAAGGAAACATGCGGGCGTGTGTAACCTACATGATGTGAAGTGCTTCAAGTGTGGGCTGACAGGACATTATGCTAACACCTGTCGAGGAACTAGTAACAACACCAGTGCCGTAGGTAATTGCTTCAAGTGTGGGAAACCAGAGCACCGAATGAGGGAATGTATGTCCTCTGGGCCAGCTGCATCGAGAGTGAGTGGAACTGCTTCTAACAAGGCCCCTACCGCAAGAACTTTTAACATGACGGTGCAAGATGCCGTGAGGAGCACGGATGTGATTGCAGATACTCTACTACTCAACTCAGTTAAGGCAAATGTTTTATTTGATTCGGGAGCTACCAAGTCTTTCATATCTCTAGATTTTGTATGTCAGTTAGGCCTTAAGACTGAACCATTGAAAGACAGATTGCAAATAGAGATAGCTAATCATGAAATTATTCCTGTTAACCAAGTATGTCCAGGTTGTGACCTAGAAATAGAAGGGCGACACTTCCGGGTAGACTTAATCCCTTTTAAACTAGGAGAGTTTGACGTAATAATAGGTATGGATTGGTTAACAAACCACGGAGCCCAGATTGATTGTGTAAAGAAGAAAGTAAGTTTGAGACTGCCAGGGGACGAGGAAGTAGTGTTTAGTGGAAAACGGCAAAACCAAAAGTTCCTGACTATGATTCAAGCCAAGAAGTTGTTACGTAAAGGATGCGAAGCCTATTTAGCCTATGTGAAGGATACCAAGAAGGAGGCACCAAACCTACAGGAAATCCCTGTCGTTAATGAGTTCGCGGACGTATTTCCGGATGATCTTCCAGGACTACCACCTGATAGAGACATCGAGTTCGCTATAGACTTAGTTCCGGGTACTGCCCCAATTTCGAAAGCCCCGTATCGGCTAGCCCCAGTGGAGATAAAAGAGCTGGCCACTCAGTTACAAGAGTTGTTGGATAAAGGGATGATAAGGCCTAGTGTGTCACCATGAGGAGCCCCGGTGTTATTCATGAAAAAGAAGGATGGTAGTATGAGATTATGTATAGACTACAGGGAGTTGAACAAGGTGACTATAAAGAATAAGTATCCCTTGCCCAGGATAGATGACCTGTTTGATCAATTAAAGGACGCAGTTTATTTCTCTAAAATCGATTTGAGGACCGGGTACCACCAGTTAAAGATTAAACCAGAAGATATACCAAAGACGGCCTTTCGCACCCGGTACGGATACTATGAGTTCCTAGTGATGTCATTTGGGTTAACGAATGCCCCTGCAGCTTTCATGGATTTAATGAATCGAGTTTTCAAGAAGTACTTGGACAAGTGTGTTATAGTCTTCATCGATGACATCTTGATTTATTCCAAGACGAAGGAGGAACATGCGGAGCACTTGAGGATTGTATTGGGAGCATTGAGAGAAGAAAAGTTGTACGCTAAGTTCTCGAAGTGTGAATTTTGGTTGAAGGAAGTTCAGTTTTTAGGGCATGTGATTAGCGAACAAGGCATTCTAGTGGACCCAGCCAAAATAGAGGCTGTGTCAAATTGGGAGAGACCAACCACTCCGATAAAGGTGAGAAGTTTTATAGGGTTGGCTGGCTACTATAGGAGGTTTGTCCAAGACTTTGCCAAGATAGCAGCCCCTTTGACCCGACTAACTCGCAAGACCGAGAAGTTTGTGTGGACTGAAAAATGCAAAGAGAGCTTCCAAGAGTTGAAAAAGAGGTTGGTGACAGCACCGATACTAGCCCTACCTGATGATAAGGGAGATTTTGTGATTTATAGCAACGCATCCCATAAAGGTTTAGGGTGTGTGCTTATGCAGCACGGTATAGTTTTCGCTTTGAAGATCTGGAGACATTATCTTTACGGAGAAAAGTGTGAAATCTACACGGATCACAAGAGCTTAAAGTACATATTCACTCAGAAGGAGTTAAACATGAGACAGAGGAGATGGTTAGAGCTAATAAAAGATTATGATTGTGAGATTCATTATCACCCAGGGAAGGCCAACGTGGTGGCCGATGCACTTAGCCGAAAGGAGAAACTCAAGATGATAACGTCAGTGGACGAATTGATCAAGGACCTTGAGAAACTGGAGATTGAAGTGAGGTTACCAGGAATTAGACAAGAGAGTCTAATGGAAATAAGAGTCCAACCCCCGCTATTGGAAAAGATTAAGTTATGCCAGGAAAAGAAGATAGAAGAAGAAAAGAATTCGATGCAGAAAGTTTTGACTGGCGAGGAAATTAAGTGTGAAAAGGACGGGAATGGAATTAAGAGGTACGCATCTAGGATATGGATCCCGAACGTTCAAGAATTAAAAGACGAGATTTTGCAAGAGGCTCATAGTTCAAGGTACTCAATTCACCCTGGAGGCACTAAGATGTATAGAGATCTGAGGGAATACTATTGGTGGCCAAATATGAAGAAGGACGTGGCAGAGTGGGTAAGTAAATGCTTGACATGTCAAAGAGTAAAGGCCGAACACCAGAGGCCCAGTGGATTGTTGCAACCCTTAGAGATACCCGAGTGGAAGTGGGAACATATTGCGATGGACTTTGTGGTCGGACTACCAAGGACCAAGACTAATCATGACGCCATTTGGGTAATTATCGATAGATTGACCAAGTCAGCACATTTTCTTCCAATCAACGAGAGATACACTGTCGACAAGCTGGCAGATATTTACTTAAAGGAGATTATGGTTAGGCATGGGGTTCCTGTGAGCATTGTATCAGATAGAGACCCAAGATTCAACTCCAGGTTCTGGAGAAGTTTTCAGGATTGTGTGGGGACCAAGTTGAACATGAGTACTGCATACCATCCCCAATCAGACGGACAGAGTGAGAGAACCGTCCAAACCATAGAGGACATGTTGAGAGTATGTGCCATAGATTTCAAGGGAAGTTGGGATGACCACTTGCCATTGATCGAATTTTCCTACAACAACAGTTACCATGCGAGTATAGGAATGCCCCCATATGAAGCTTTATACGGACGAAGATGTCGGTCTCCCTTGTGTTGGGAAGAAGTTGGAGAGCGGAAGATTTTAGGGCCTGAACTGGTTTAACAGACAAGAGAAACTATCGAACTCATAAGAGGCCGGCTGGTAGCGGCCCAAGACAGACAGAAGAAGTATGCGGACCAGACCCGCAAGGACAAAGAATATGAGGTAGGAGAGTTTGTGATGTTAAAGGTATCATCGTGGAAGGGATTGATGAGATTTGGTAAGAAGGGGAAGCTAAGCCCAAGATTTATTGGACCTTTCGAGATCTTGAGACGAGTTGGAAAGTTGGCCTATGAATTGGCTTTACCCCCGAGCTTGCAGCAAGTACATAATGTGTTCCATGTGTCCATGCTACGACCCTACCATACCGACTTCCGACACGTGATAGAATATGACCAAGTGGATCTGCAACCAGACTTAACATATGTGGAGCAACCCGTAGAAATCATGGATAGAAAAGAACAGGTGCTGAGGAACAAGGTTGTCAAACTAGTGAGAGTTTTGTGGAGGAACCAGAATGTCGAAGAATCAACATGGGAACTAAAGAGCGCGATGCGTGAAAAGCACCCCCAACTGTTTTCAACCTGATTCCGGGACGGAATCCTTTTAAGGAGGGGAGGCTGTAAGAACCCTAATTTTTGCAATATTTTCTTTTATATAATATCATGTGGCATTGTCAGTTTTCTAGTCATCCCTATTGTTTAATGGAATTGATTGTCTGAGAAATTATGTTGTTACATTCTCTATGTAGATAAATGGAAGATTGTTGAAGGCAAGAATCTCATTGTTAGTAAGATTTATAAAACTTGGGATTTGAGAATGATTAGAGTATTAAAAGATTTATTAGGAATTATGACGAGGAGTTATGGAGATTCGAGGAATGTATACAATCAAGTACTTGAGGAATTATAAGGGAAATCTCTACGCGACAAAATATTATTACGAGAGATTAATTAAGATACGATACGAATTAAAGATTAAGTGACAAGCATTGGTGGAAGAATAATGATACAAGGAGTAGTATTGCATGCAAGTCCCATGCAACCAAGTAGTTAGGAAAAGCAAACTAGTAGTACCAAATGGACAAGAGGAATAGTAGCTAGTTGGCATTTCTTTTTCCAAGGAGACAAGAGTACATGGTGGCCATACCTAGACTTGTACCATGTATCACATATACACACACTAATACATATCACCCAACCACTTAACAATTATTCCACCAACACAAAATCAAAACACAAAACACTCTCCCCCCCTAGCACAAAAAGCTCTCGGCCAAAGCTTCAACCAAGGAAGAAAAATTTTCTTTCCTCCATTTCTCTTCATTCATAATTCAAGGCATAATTCCTAGGCTCTCTACATCATCTAAGAAAGGTATACTAAGAATTCCAAGCCCTTTCATCCATTGATTTTCAAGTTATTAATTGTTAAAGTTTTGGTGAATAGTAACAATGTTAAGTTTTCTTATAGATCTTGGATTATAAGGATTGTAGGATCTTATTCAAGGTGTTCTTGAGATTTGTAAGGCTTACCCAAGGCTCCTAGATACTCAAGAAGGTATAAAAACCCTAACCCCTCTTGGCCATGTAGTGTTTATGAAGTTTAATGATAGATCCATGTGTATTTGTGTTAATCTTGGTTGTATAAGTGATGGATGATATGGATCTTGAGTTTAAGTGTTGTGGTTGTGATTTTGATGCTTGTGGTTAGTATATGTTTCTCCATGAATGTTATAAAGTATGAACTTGGTGACTTAGATGTTGGTTGTGTTGTGGAAGTAAGAATCTTGGTTGATTTAAGTGAAACAAGCATGCTGAGTTTTTCCAGGAACTTGACCTGTCTTGTAAGATGGTTTTGAACCACCAAATCTTGTCCCCAGAGGTCCTACCATATATTGTTGGAAAGGTATTTGAATGTAGTTTCCAAAAATATAAGGTTCATGACTAGGTGATATATTGATGTTTAGTTATGGCCGGAGAAGTGAAATGTGTTTCTGGATTCCGGACTGCACTAAATGCCCCCTTTGTGAACCTTGTTTAAACCCATAAATATTTATGTAGGATCATGGAAAAATTTGAGAAGCTAGTAAATGCAGTGTTGAAGGCTACCCAAAAAGAATTGGATTAAAATATGAAATTTTCAATTTTATAAAAATGCTAGAGTAAAATTCGCGCAGGGGAAAAAGTCGTTAAGTGGAGTATAATTCTAGGGGTAATGGACGTGGTTCGGATATGGTAACCAAATTAAGTCGAATAAGTGACGAGCATAATCGAGTGATGACATGAACCTATAGTGGGGCTAGAGTGTCATAAGACGAAGTCGTTAAGTTAATTTTGTACCCCCTAAAACCCCGTAATTAATGAGATATTGTTAAGGTACTAACGAACGGTTATTGCTTATGTATAGATCGTTCCACTCCGCACGTTCGACCACCCCAACCACACCAAGGCAAGTTTACTTTTCGAAACTTACATATACAAGGACTTTTACTGTTGTTTTTGTAGTTTTCAATCATATCAAATGTTATGTTTATCGAAGTATTGATGAAATTGAGATGTATAAGTACATATATGTTTGTACCCCTTGAACTTAGATTGAAATGTTTTCTTCGGACAACGACTCTAGCAATAGAGGTCGTAGCGGTCCGTATATACTATTGACCGGGGAGCGGTGTATTATTATATCGTAACTAGATTACGAAAACCCGAAGGGTCATTCGGGGAGTATCGTATACTCAAGTAATTATTTTTATATCTTCGTAATCTTGGATTAAAAGCTTATTTAATTAAATATTTATTTTATTAATTATTAATATTAAATCTTAAAATATTATTTATTAATTATTGTTCATAATTTTAAAGACAAAGTTAATCCAAGATACCTTTAATACTTTCAAACTCGAACTCTTTCGAACTCAAAACATTTTCGAAAACCCCCGGTCAGGTTCTGCTTCTTGTATGATTTTAAGAATCATCGACCGACTGATGTCGGACCTCAATTACTCTGTTTTCAATCAAAATCAAGTTTTCAAAAGAAAAAGAAAAAGGGACTCTGGCAGGTGTGGGAACCGTTGACGAACGATTCCCGGGATGTGTAAGCGGTCGTGAGCCAGGCGGTCCATCAATTATTATTTCGGCCCAGGTGTTGCCGAAGGATGATTACGGATGTAGTTTTCATCGAGGGTGATTACGGATGTAGTTTTCACCCGGGGATAGTTACGGATGTAGTTTCTATCCTTCGACCGGTAGAGAAGACCCGCGGATTATTGGACTTGGATGTGGCGACTGATCATCGTCAATCCCTGTCAGGTTTTATGTTTTCTTTAAGTCCCATTCCTCCATTTTGGAAAAATGCTTTGACACTGCTTCTTAGGCTTTTGTGCCAAGTTGCTGATAGTGTTCTATTTTGATGAGAAAGATGTTGACTCTGTGCAGTATCTAGAACTGCAAGTTTATTTTGAAAACAAGGGCACGTATTGGTGCACCTTCGGAATTTATCAACGATGACAAGTGATTTTATAACTGATTGATACAAACGAGTTTAATAACTACTAATCATATGAAATGTTATATTGCTTACCTTATACATATATTTCTCGCTGAGCTATAGTTGCTCACTCTTGCTTGTTTTCAAATTTACAAACACAACAGCTAAGCGAAATGGCAAGACCCAGACAGACTGCCCGAAAGCAGGTGACTAGACCCGAGGCAGCAGTTGAGATTCCACCGGTAGGCCCTATTAGCCGGATTGGTTGGCAACTTTTGTTAGTTCGTTTTATTTATAAGTATGACCTGTGCAAAGCAGTGTATCGTAACAAACTTTCAAGCCGCCAACTTCGCTTCTTATCGAGGTGTTGCTGGTAGCATAAATACTATTTAATTCGGTCTGTAATAACTCTGAAACTTTTATTTCCGCTTAATCAATTGTGTGACGTTTCTGAGACTCTAACCTGTGTGTGTGTGCGGTGTGAGTTTATTGTGGGGTCGATGGCTGTTTTATATATTATGTGCAAGAACAGGTATGTTATTAATGGAAAATGGATCGTGAGCGCCTAGATCTCCGACCCCGGATCTGGGGGCGTCACACAACCTATACAAGTGTCTAGGGGAACGAAATTGCAGTGCTGATGTATATATATATATATATATATATATAGAGAGAGAGAGAGAGTCAAAGATAAACTTGCAACAATTTACATGTCACACCGAGATATTGAAATAGTTGTTCTGCTGTGATAGAACCAATTAAAGAGAAACACCCAAAAGCGAATTAAAGTCTGGGGTGATCCGAGCCATATAAAGAATATATATATCCATGGTCTTAAATTGCAAAGTCTCACTTATTTAGCTATTTACTTCAATATGTTTAATTCAAATGCAAAAAGCATACAATTACAAGATAGCTATTTACTTTAATATATTCACTCAAGGTGTCATCACCAATAAGTAATTTATCATGCCATTTTTACTACAGAACATAGTGAATTACTTCAAAATAGTAACATGTGTGTACTCAGTATTCAAGTCTTTGCTTTCAAATTTGTAGATGTATTACTATAAAACTATGGTATTAGGCAAACCCGCAATGCAATGATTCCTAGGTAGGTACTGATAAAATGCGAGACATACCAGAAAGACATGATAGCTGGCTGGTCCACAATGCTCTCACATCCACCAAAATATGGGGCAATGTATGGAATTTTCAGATTGTCAACAAACTTTGAAGTGGTATGTTAGTCACCATATACCTGTACAATAAATGATATGGAAGTGCAATTTAGGTAAATAAAGATAGGTGCAACATGTGGCTCGATGCAGTATAAGATAGCCAATTGCATTTTTAAAGTTACGACCAAACCACCCTGAAAACTGACTACACCACCAAAACTGACTACACCACCAAAACCAGTCATTTCACGGGCTGCGATAAGATGTTCTGGATGACTTTTCAGACCTGGATAATAGACACGCTTCACCTGTAAATCATATCACTAAATTTCAGTAAGAAGATTAGGACCATCTGCCAATGATATTCCCTCAATCTCACAACCCCACACACAGATTTATTTGTCTTCTTATTTCTAGCAGCCTTTTAATGCTTTAAGGAACTATTTTAGAAGGACAAAGTTCTGTATTAGTTGGGAAAAAACAATAACAGACCATTAGAAGGAAAGTATCATCTTCAAATCAGTACATATGTGCAACCATTTTGCCAAGATACAAGGAGAAGAGTTCCCATAATTAAACAAAGAAAATGATACAAAAAATAAGGCGGGGGCCCTTAAGCGTGATAAGATATATCTAAAGGACTAAACTGGAGAACTTGAATGTGGCAAAATTAAAGGTCAACTGTATAGTGAAGAACGAAAACTACACCTACATGTATTTGGTGGAAATATGTTCAATTAATTGAATCTAGTTGCTTCATGTAATATGTTATCCAATGAATTGTTCCCAGGCGAATTGGTATCATCTATTAGCAAGACAACTTTTCCAGATAAACTATCAATGTAATGCAGTGAGATGAAAGTAAAAAAAGAAACATCAGAAGAGTTGCAAGTCAGATTTAATAATTGAATTTTGTTGCTGTACACGAAGATACAGAGACTTCATACCTCATAGGATAAGATACGCAGCATTCTGATAAAAGAAAAGAAAAGGTCACTTGGTGCAATTGTTAGTTTGATTGGCATAGTTAAAGTAAACCAAGCACTGTTATGCACCAGACAAGTTCTAGTCAAGTAATACACACCGGGTTCAAAGCACCACCAAGAATATGATGCAAGTTACGAACAGTAGAAATTAACTTCTGTGATACACTAATACAACCTGCAAGTACCTGAGCCAACAAAAAAAATTAACATAAAGATGGATCGTAAGATATAAGAAGAAATGCAATTAAGAACTTTCAGAGAGTAAAATTTAAACATGTCCCCCAAGTTCTACAGTAAAAGACAAAAGATTTGCTGACTTAATAAGAAATAGTAAAACAGTAATTACAAAGAAATTTGGGTAGCTGATAGTAGTTCTACAACTCAGGTGAAAACAAGCAAGTATTACTTACCCAACAGAAGTAAATACCAACTAAAAAGAGCATTTTCCTTACTGCTGACCATTTATTATTTTTAAACAGTAATATGCAAATTCCTATGACGGAATACTTGCAATAATCTCTAGTAAATCAGTGTAATAATGCGAAGTCAGATTGCTGTCTTAAAACAAAACGTCATAGAAGTTGTGACATGAAATTTGAGAGCCTCCTAAGAACAGAACACAGTAAAAAAGAAAAGAAAAACAGTATAAAAAAAGGCATACCTGACCAAATCATTGTTGTCAATTCCCTCTGCAAGAAACTGAGAAACAGTCAAAAGCAGCCATAGTGGATAACACAATGCATAACAATAACTCCAACGCCAGAGAACCATAACCCCTAAAGCAACGGTACCTCCATTGTAATCCTCATCCTCCCTTTCCTAAAATCAATTATATACGGTTGATCTTGATCAACCCCAGCTTTAAAAGTCCTGAAGAGATGATTCTCTTGCAAAGCAAGAACATAACTAACCATCCCAGTCGACAAAATATCAATAAACCCAAACCCAATCAACACAAACATAACCGAAAACAATTTCGGCACAGTACTATTCGGAGTTATATGACCATACCCAACTGTACACATTGGCACAATACAGAAATACAGAGTATCGGCAGAATATGTTATGGGGCCTTAATAACACTCCTCCCAAATCGAAAGCCTGGAAATGAAAAATGCAATAACCAAAACTGAGGTGCAGATACAATTAAACCATCCATTATTTATTTATATGCTCATACCGTTCCTAAACCAACAGGGTAATAGACAAATATTGGAAAGGATCTAAACTACATCGATGCCACATAATCAAGAAAAATATAGCATTATCGAAATTCAAAGGGCTGGTAAATTCTTGCTATCTTACTTATTTGTCACCCTAAAAGAAGTCTACTCTTGCCACACCAATGTGCTAATAGATAAAGTAGATCCGATGCAAGCAGAACATTTTAGTATAAGAAAGAAAAAGACATAAGATTATAAGCTAAAGTTGATCACAAAATTAAGATAGGTTATTTAAGCCTAACTATGAAAATGTATAATGAATGTATCAGTAATCAGTATACATGCACACTGTCATATATAAATGTTTAAGAGGACAAATGAATCTACCAAAATAACAATGTAAGGATTGTAAGCAACATGATCTTATGCTGCTTTCTTCTTCTACTCCAAAAAACACAGACTTCATCATAGCCAAAAGTAAAATGAAAATTTGGAATATAATCCAAATGAATCTAACAAATATAAAGAAGAATACAGATATATACAGTAAACATGAAAGGAGATTTACATAGACATCATGAAGCTGAAGGTGAGGTCAAGATTGCCTCCATTTTTACAGAAACCAAACAGAAACATGGGCTAGCATAAGTTTCTAGAAAGAAATCAATGAGATAAATACAAGACAATTACAAAAAGAACACAAACAATCAAAGTATTCAATCTCCATATGTAATCATGCTGACAGATAAATGTGCAAATTGTAAAGTAACTAACAAAAGACACATAGTGGAACTGAAAGTCGGTACCAAGCTAAAATAGCATATAGATAGGAAAAGCAGGTTCAAGTTACATATTGTTTTATTTTTGCCTGGGACTCGAAGTCTATTACAGGCTAATGTTCACAACTTGACCAAAAGCTAGTGCTTGAAAACGTAAAAGTAGTACTTAAGATTCTAGTTTCCCAAAGCAAGTGGAGTGGGCATTTCGCTAAGTTGCTCCGTTACCACCTGCAGCGATATCTTCGATAACAGGTGAAAGCTTTCTCTTGCGCTTATTGTCACTTTCCGGAACATTCTCCTTATCATGGGCTGGGGCCTGCACCAGATTAACGGCAGCCTGGAAAATGAGAGAAGGTTAAATGTGAAGCTCGGCAATTATATTTCGGAGAGTTGTAAGTAAGTGAGGTAGGAAATTTGCTTACGGCTGCGAGAGTATTCTTCGCATGAGCAGATTCCAACTCGCCCACAGGGGTGTAAACCGATGATACTCCATAGTCTTGCAGTCCATCAACTAAATTATACTTGTTTAGCTTTAGCTTGAAGACAAGCTCTTTGCCCAAAAGTGGGTGTAGCTCAGCAGGAACAAAAGTATCCCCCGGAGGCATTTTATTGATCAATTTTTTTGTTGAGACGTCGAGCAAGCGTTCCGTAACAGAATTAAACAAAACCACTGTTGTGGTTCCAGTGCCATCCTCCACCTGAACATTAACTCGAAACCTAGAGGACAAAGGTAAGTTAGAAAATATTTATATGTATATTTAAAGTAAAAACCAGGCAAACACATCAACATTTGGCGGCTTACAATGCTAAAGGAAAGTCCACCGGCTCGCCACAACCATTGCAGATATATACCCCATCTTTTGGAACAGCCTTCTTGACGCATGATTTGCATGAAATATAATACCATCCAGAGCGATCGTTGAAGGCAGTTATTGTGGCCTTCAAGGTTACAACATCAACCTGCAAGACTTTGTGGTGTTAGGCTCAATGAGCTAGGTGGGAGTTATGATACCAACCATAGATATTTTGTTTAGGGCTCAGTAGATATACCTTTAGCTCGCCAGCACAGGAAGCATTCACTAGAGCCTTGACACTCATCCTATTAACGAACATCGCCTCCTCTGGTGGCAGTTTCACAGCAGATGGGCCTTCAATAGCCACTACTTTAGGAGACTGGGCTGAAAACCTTTCCCTTATAGAGGTGACATGTTCAACATCCGGGTTAACATAAATCCTACTCCCGCTAGTTGTAGCGAAAGTCAGAGCACCTGCAAAAAAGGGGCATGAAAGAGAGAGTTCATAATCATTCCTGATAAAGCATTGAGCCAAGGCACTACTAAATGTTGATTCCTTTTTGCCAAGCTGGTTATGCTTTTTACTAATTTGGGTATAAGTCTATACCATGATAGGTCTTGACAGTAACAGAAGAGACAACAATGACATAGGGACCATCATCCTGAACAGTGTATGGTGTAGGATCAAATAGCTCTCCTAACTTTCCCCATAGAGTCACTGTACTGGTGACAGAACTAATACCACACCAAGTTAGGGAAAAAAATATTAGCAACGAAAAATCTCATGGACAAAAAAACAGAACACTATACAGAAGAAACATTAGAACTATAATACGATTTTAGCCTTATAATTAAGGTTTAAAATGAAATTAACAAGGGAACCTATAAGTTTATCAACAATCTTACAAAATGCTAAACACAATTTAAAGGACTTGTATTACTACTTTAGTAAGATGCCAGGAAATCCCTGTACTGCTGATTACTAAAGACTTGATCTTCTAATTTTAAGAGTAAAATTGCAGCTAGGATGCCCCAGCAAAACGCTAGTACATTTCTGGACACAACTTATAAAACCTAAACCCAGCACCTTGACAACTTACATCGAAAACCCGCCTTATTTTGTATCACTTGAATGATTTAAGCAACAGTGTCAATTTTTGGAGGTATTTTAGGCATTTTAAGTTATACGAAGTGATTGGAAAAAGGAAAAAAGCCCTTTGCGAGAATTAGGAATAGTGGAATTAAGCATACTCAAAACCTCGACATCTCAACAATTTCTCCACACAAAAACAAACTCTAAAATTTGAAACCAAATATACCCTCCCATGTTAAATCTAAAGCAAACTCCAGAAACAATAAGTCTTGAACTATAAAAAGTAACTGAGCAGGTTTTTGATATATCAAACAAAATGGAACTTCAAAGATGGGGGAAGAACCAGTTTACATTACGAAATAAAACAGGGAAAAGAGTATTAAAAACGACACAAAACCCTCTTCGCTCTGGAGCTGTTCCAGGTAAAAAGCCAATATGTATAGTAGAAATGTTATAGGTATAAATTGGGTTAGAGATACAAAAGGGTCGTAATGCTTTAGTATATCTGTACATTGTACCATAGCGTAAGTTTTAGTAATATGTATTCTTTCTGACTGCAATCCAATTTTAAAAATCTAGGGGGGTGATAAGGCAGCTCTATGGGACTTCATTCAATACATTCCAGATTTCCCTTTCTCTTTCCGTTCCTACGTTTGAATTCTAAATATCACAAACTCAATGGAAACGTGTGAAATTTACTATTTCTTTAGGATAATGGCGCAAGAAGTTTTAAGTCAAGGATTAAATAGAACGAAGTCTATCAACTACGACATCATACAGTGTGTGTATTTTCAACTTATTGTCTTCCTTTAAATACATCAGATTGAGGCACTCACTGGAGGCTGTTGGAGGGAACAGGAGATGCTAAACTTCTTAAAGGATCTTAAGATTAAGCTTGGTATCAAAATTACATGCCCACAAGAGACAAAACCACTTAACATTGCGGGTCCGGTGGCTTTAGCTAGAGGTAAGCCCTAATTTGCATCCCAACAATTTATGTGTTCATATTTATTTAAATCTATGAATCTAACAATGACAACCAGTAAGCCAAAACTATTATAAAATCAAAAACCAAAAGGCTTAAAAAACACATAAGAAATGTAAACAGTTCCATCAAAAAATGGTTTGATAAAATTCAAAAGTATGAGACAAAAAATATTATTGCATAATGGCTACACTTACTAATCAGTGAAAATCCTAATATCTCTTTTTCGGTGTCCAGCCCCAACAACTTCAATCTCCCCAAAACCGCAGAAGCAACCTACAATATCTGCATATTCCAAACGTCATGACTGCTTTCGTTTTAGCCTTGCACAATTATGTTACATACGTGTGTACCAAGGCTTCTAAAAAATACCTGAGAGAGTAGTGACATCATCAGCACGGCTTCGGAGTGCATCTTGATTAACAAATTGAAAGCCGTACCTCGGAATGGACGCAACATCCTCACCAAGCTCCTGAACACCAGTTGTTGCTAGGAAAAGGAGCCTCATATTGCTTGCAAGAGGCCGATATGGATAAATATTGGTAGTAACCTTAACGTTATGAAGGTTGTAGACCAGGCCCTCGGTTAGAAGGTGCTTGAACCGAGGTACCAGATGCTTGCGCACAGCAGCATGCATCAGATTCTCCTGTCACCAACATATAATTACATAGCTAAACAAAAAGAATCAACCGCTAAGATAGGCATGTTAAAAAGCGACTACCTTCTCATCGATGAGAACCATGTCCATGCCAAGCAAGGTGTTTTCCTTTGAACCGATAGAGTCCCACATCCTACAAATACGCACCCTTATCACCCAATTTTCTGCGTCGCCCTTCAAATCGGAAAGATAACTGTATGCCATAGCTGCATCAGGAGAAAAGAAGGCAATCAGAAGCAACCACATGTTCAGACTATTAACATAGATATACAATACTTATCCCAGGAAAACAACTGACATAAACCAAAAACTATTCAACTAAAATCCCCTATTGGACATAACAAAGCAGCATATAGTATGAGGAAAACACTAACCATCATGTAAAAGCATGAACAGCAAAATTGACATGAATGGCGAAATTAGAAGGCAACCAGAAACAACCACATGTTCAGACTATTAACATAGATATACGATACTTATCCCAGGAAAACAACTGACATAAACTAAAAACTATTTAACCAAAATCCCCTATTGGACACAATAAAGCAGCATATAGTATGAGGAAAACATTAACCATCATGTAAAAGCATGAACAGCAAGATTGACATGAATGGCGAAATTGACATAAATAACTAAATCAATTCACAATTATTTCGAGATGAACGTATCTAAATTCATAGCAAAAAATGAAGTTGGATCGTACCTTTTTTAATAACCTGCTCCGTGGGATGATTCTGTGAACATTCACCATTGTGAGTGGCCAATATTTATATGTCAATTGAGGAGCAGCCAAGAGTTTTCCGTTATCAAAGTGTATAACCGGCAAAGCTTTCCAGATCCATAATCAAAATAATTACAAGGGAGGTAGGAAAACGCAGAACTGTGTCATAAATCTATACATATCTGTAAAGGAATGAATGAACGAATTTATTACACAGAGAATTGATGGCACGGAGATGGGAAAAAGTTAAAAAATGTAGGTAAAAGGGAATTAGGGATGAGGGTATTGGGATAGCGCCACGTCACACGGCCGAGTTTTTCCTTTTTATAGATATATAGATTGGTGTTTTTACCAATTGATTTTCTTTTCTTCTTATGACTTCCCTTGAAATATGATTCAATTTGAATCAAATTCTTTTAATTTCAGTCTTTTATCTCTTCCCCTAATAAATCGGTTTAGATCTCAATAATTGGTATGTTTACCAAATTCTTTTTCCTTATTTCTTCGTTAATGTCTTCCCCCTTTCTTTCTTTTTTGTTTCTTCCGTTTCTTGTATATATCAGAAACTTTTGTAATTTTTGGATTACAACACCTTTTGTTCTAATAAGTTCTTTCTTTTTCTGTTCAGTTTGTTCATTTACTTTTCGAAAAAAACTTTTGTAAATGAATCGTAAACTGTTTTCCTTTGGTGTGGTATCCAAAAATTTATATATATAACTCTTTTTCGAGTCATTTTTATGTTGATCTAAGTTGCTTTTTCTTTGGCAATCTTGATTCATACACAAGCACGTTTAATCATGAATATACGAATGAACATATGATGACAGTTTTCTACAACATAAACTTGAAAACTATTAAGTCCATAATCGATACATTCATTGTCAGAAGTCGTTCAGATTTACAAGTATGTGAAATTTCTCAAATGTAATCTGAATCAACATACATGTATTTTATTCTTCTATGAACCGTATTTCCATATAAGACTGTTGTGAGCTTATAGTGGTCAGTTCTTTTAATCATAATCTGCAAATGAACAATACAACCAGACTAGATTTCATAATGAGAGAATCACTCGAAAGTTCATAGTAATTAATCGATATTCTTTTAACAGTTTGAATAACTAATTCAAGTTCTATGGATCAACTAAGATTGAGAGATCATAAACAAGCAATTCTCAAGAGTAGTCTTAACTGTAGTTTGAATAGTCATAGGTATTTTCTTGAATTGTGACTTCTTATGACTTGTTGAAAACTGAACATTTGTATTGTCAGAACTTAATATAGAAACTTTATATGTATGCCGATACGAAATCTGATAGGATGGTCAAGAATAGATATGCACACATATCAATCGGTGATGCTCATTTGTCACTACTATAATCTCCATGTTCATATATATCACTCATAGATCAAACTTCTAAGAAAAATTAATCTTACATACTAGATCTCAAGTTTTATCAAAAGCAATTACACTCTAGATAACTCACTCAGATAGAAATGATTATAAACTGTATTCCAAGTATCTGAGAGTATCATAGTTATAATTTGTATAGTACCTTTCATTTAGATTTGATAGTTCATAGTACTAGGTTATACCGGAATTGAAGCAACACAGAGACAAATTAGATAAGTACAGAGAGTAATTTTAGTCAATGCAGTTGTATATACATTCAAAAAGTTCCTAACTAATCAGTGTGGTTCACTGATTCATGAAGAACTAACTGCAGAAGTTTTATTCTAACTTAAAGACAAAATATTTAAGTGAAGCAACAACACCGACATCATACCAGAAGCAAAATAACCTTAACCATCAGATATAGTTAAGATACATGTTGCAAGTAGCAAAAAGGCAACATATAGTTCCACAGAACAAGAGATCAAGTAACAGGTTTAACCAAAACAGGTTAAGTAGAGACAACACCAAGGTCTTCACCTAGATCAGGTAAGGCAGCATAAACTTTCTCCATATCATCATCATTACCAACAGTACACAGTTCATCAACCAACTTGGTCTCAATAATTTTAGCAGATTCAACAACAACAACATTCTCAACCATTTTACCCTTGTCCTTGTTGATTTTACCCTCTAGGTTCTCAACCCTATTGTGAAGTTCAAAATTTGACTCTTTAAGGGTCTCAACTTCTAAACTTAGCTTATTGACCTCTTCCCTAAGAATAGCATAGACATCAGTTTTAGGAGCAAGGGAGGGTATGACAATCTTGTTTGGGTGGCTAGTTTGACAATTTTTAAGAGTAAGTTTGGGTTGAATGAAGCTATCAATAGCACAAAATTCCATCTTGTTTAGATGCATCCTAGACATATGCACATAATGGGTTTCAAATATAGAAGTTAAGAGCAAACCATAAGGCATGTAAACAGTGTTGTAAGCATTTATCATATTGAGAACAAGCACATAACTGACATTGAAGTCTATGGTATTGGTATCTTAAACATGACTTTTAGATCGACAAAATCAAAGAATTATCATGTTTGGGTTTTGGCAAGACATTTTCCCTAAGGATTATGGCTAGTTGTTGAAACCTAGGCAAAAAGTGCCTAAAATGAATAGCAAACTCTCTAACTCAAAGACCATCAGGCACATCCTCTTCACAAAACAAACCAAGAAACAGTTCAAATTCACTTTGGTTAAAAACAAATTTTTCAAATATGTTGACACAAGGAAGGTCAGAATGATGGTTTCCTAACCTAAGAGACTTGCTAAGCATTTTATGATCAACATAGATGTTTTTACCATTCACAAAAGAACTCAAGTAGAAGATCCCATCAACTCTCTGTTGTACTTCCAAGTTAGCATAGTATTCAGCAATAAGATGTGTATAATAGTTTTGACCCCTATAAAACACATAGTTTTCCCATTTGACACTAGTGAACATGCTGTGAACATCACCATTTGGTGGGACAAAGACCATCATTCCTGGCTGATTGTTTTTAAGCATCCTATTGAGTTTTCCAGTATTGGACAGTCTCACTAGAGTAGGGCTTGGGGTTTTGATGTTTGTTCTAGCTTTGTGGGAGTTAACTGATTTCTCAGGGATAGGCATAGCTTGAAAAGCCATGTTAGGGTTAGGGTTTCTAAAAACACGCAGTTTGTTTCCGTGAGAGAAATAGGCAAACTCATTTAAGTGAGAAGGTTCTTGTTTGATTTTCTTGTGGTAGTGTTCTTTGGAACTATCTGGATGGCAATATTGGGTGAAGGGAGCATATAGGTTATGGTTAAAATCTTTCCTATTCATGGTAGGAAATAGAGAAAGAAGTTGGAGATTTTTAGCTTTTGGGTTAGGTTTCAATGGTGTAAATTCCATAAGATAGAAACTAAGTGCAGTTGTGTGTTTTAGTGCTATGCATGCATGGATATATATATATATATATATATAGCCTGGTTGATAAAGTGAGAATAGGTAAGCATGCACATATTTTTATCTATACAGAAGTAATGATGCAGGTTGGTGAACACATAGTTGTTGGGTTTAAACCCAATACGAATAGTATGGGTTTTGGTGATCCAAAACATATATGGATTGGGTAATAATTATATGTTTAGATAATTATTATAGATGGTATATTTAGATACCAAGTATGATAAGGATTGTAATTGGAAACCAAGTATGAAAAGGATATCTTGGTGGTTAAGTTTGTGATGGCTATATATACATAGTCATATCGTATTTGTCTGTGGGGAGGTGAAAGCTTAAGAGATATAGTCTTAAGTATTGTTTAGGGATGCTTGAGCATTGTTGGCTCAAGTATCGGGTTGGGACACCTTTAAGGTGTTATTGTTTTGATGTATTATTGATAATTGTTTGGATTAATAATACAAGTTTGGGACGTGGGTGTTTCCACGTCAAGTATTTTTGTGTTCTTATTTTGTGCTTTGGTAGATCTTGTCAACTTATCGATTGGTTATGTGCGTGCTCTGTTTTGGTGATTATGAATCTCGGATTGTGTAAGTCCCTTAACCTAACAAGTGGTATCAGAGCCAAGGTTCGAGTTTGTGATGGATGAGGTTAAGGGAAAGTTCGAGGTTCAATTGGCATGGCAGAGCATGATGAATGATTTGCTGATAAGAAGATTGTTACTAAAGCGGGTAGAGACAAAGTTACGTGTGGTATGGATTATTCGGTTGGCCTTGCACCGTGGATCAATCCTATGCGGACTCAAGATGGAAGAAGATAGAAGAGGTCATCGCAACTATTTCAATGGCTTGATCAACCAGGTGAACTATTTGAATGATACTAGTGATTTTCTTCAGGAGACCGAAGGATTGTGAAAGCAAGGATCGGGTGACTCAACATGTGGAAGAGCACTCGTGGTGGTTGATGCACGTGATTTTGTAGATGGATACATCGTTATGGTGAAGAACGATGGTTTGGATGGTTTGGAGGGTCACTATACGGGTTTTAACGACACTCAAGATTGGAGGAGCAAGATGAGGAGATTCTTGTTCGAGGGGAGGCGTTGGCAGATGGACGTCAATGGCTTTAATGGTTACCATTCAATCCGATGTGGGTATTGGGTTGAAGGGGAGGATTGTTGGGTTTAAACCCAATACGAATAGTATGGGTTTTGGTGATCCAAACCATATATGGATTGGGTAATAATTACATGTTTAGATAATTATTATAGATGGTATATTTAGATACCAAGTATGATAAGGATTGTAATTGGAAACCAAGTATGAAAAGGATATCTTGGTGGCTAAGTTTGTGATGGCTATATATACATAGTCATATCGTATTTGTCTGTGGGGAGGTGAAAGCTTAAGAGATATAGTCTTAAGTATTGTTTAGGGATGCTTGAGCATTGTTGGCTCAAGTATCGGGTTGGGACACCTTTAAGGTGTTATTGTTTTGATGTATTATTGATAATTGTTTGGATTAATAATACAAGTTTGGGACGTGGGTGTTTCCACGTCAAGTATTTATGTGTTCTTATTTTGTGCTTTGGTAGATCTTGTCAACTTATCGATTGGTTCTGTGTGTGCTCTGTTTTGGTGATTGTGAATCTCGAATTGTGTAAGTCCCTTAACCTAACAATAGTACACTTAATAAATGAGTTGCAGGGCATGCATAGACAGATTTCATGCTTGTAGGATAGAATACAGCTGTAAGCCATGAGTTTTGACATATATGTATGCATATATACCATATAAATGTCTGATTTTGTATGAAATAATAAGACCAAATCCGGATATAGATGCAAATGAATGACTGACTAGGTGTAATAGTGTACAAATCATGAGATAAAATAGTACATAGAATAGTGTTTCAATTAAATGAGATGCTTTGAAAAAGTAGTAGATAGAAGTATGTGTAAGAGATTGTCAGGCATGTGTGTAAATGAAACTATATAATGCTCATAGAATATTACATATAAACACATAAAGTGAACTTGCAAAGAGAGTATGACATGGTTGACTATTCTAAGTATGCATGAAAGGGGACAGGTGGATGACTCTGCTTTAAAAGTTCTCTCCTAGAGACACATTTGTGATCCCTAAAGTCCAAGTGAGGTCACTCTCATTTAATGCCAAGCAATAACTTTTAGTACTATAAGAATATATTAATGACACCAGGCAATATATAAGACAAATGATTGATTGATAGAAATTCTACACACCAGACCACAATCTTTCTTTCATTTAAGGAACACAAATATTGTATTGACTAAGTCATACAAGATAAACAAGCATGTATTGCAAAACAGACCATATTACTGGTTTCTCAGCACACAATATAGATAAAAAAAAATGCAAGATATGAATCCTATTTCATCTAAGTGGTCATTGCACCCCAGTGTCCAGATACTAGGCCTCTCTAAGGGAGTCCTAGCCAAGGCTTTGAGTGAGGGCTATTATGTGAGTGTATGCATGACTGTATACACTAACTAGAATTGTAAGCTTGATTGACACAGTTACAATAATGAACTAATCAGTTTATATGAATTAAGTACATAACCAAGTCACAAACATCTAACTCATTACCAAGGTAGCAAACATAACCAGAGAATAAACTTATATTAAATCATATAAGGTAAGAACAGATAAGAACAGTGTTCTCAAATCTCAACCATCTTCAAGTATACAGGTATAGGTGCACACTTAATTTGTAACAGAGAAACATTCAAAATCATCTCCATTTTATCAAAAAGTAATGTCCATTCAATCTCTAATCAGATAGCTTAATTCTTTTATAGCATCACAAAATCATATAATTGACCAAGTCAACTTAAGATTGAATAAACAAACTCCCAATAACAAGAATCTTTAGCATTACAAACTGTAACTCACAATATACTTGATTTAATCAATTTACTCTATATTGCAGGTTCAATTTTAATCAACTATCAAGCAAATTGATTGTCTTTTCACATCAGTAAATAGGAGTCACATATCAAGTTTTGTTATACATTATTCGAATCAAGTGATAGCTCCATATAAATCTAGTTAATAACCCAACAAGACTTATCTCACAAATCCGAATCACAATATGTAACATTAGTTTTAGTATTTATTCAAACAGGTATCATATGAGCTTGAACTTTCAAGAAATCACTCAGAGTTCAGACTCAAAAAACCACAAACAACTATTTCTATTCTTAACTACCTCAATAACTCGAGAGATCAAGTAGTGTAAATAAAAACTTCAAGAACACATTGATGAACACATGCTCTCAGCAAATTATTGAGTTTTAATTACGAATAATACCTGAGCCCAAGGCATCGTAGTCATCTTGGGACTTACCGATCCACAAATTGTCGAGAACCGAGTTGACTCGCCGAGTCGACTCCGGGTTAGATGCCGATTGCACGGATTTAAGCTCTTACGAAGCTTGATTTGGGGCTTAATATCATAAAGAAGACACTAATTAAAGTTATCTTTAATATCCCTGCACAAAATGCTCAAGAAACGAATTAGGGTTTTGAATAAATTATAAATAAATGGAGATAATATGCTCGTGTGTGTGTATATAGTGTATATATCCATATAACTATTGGTTTTGTTCTATAAATCGAGATCAACTGAGGTGATAACGATTGATAATCAAAAACCATTTCTTTTAACTTAACTCAGCTTCGATTCATATTGATTATATGATTAATCAACATAAATGATTAAGAATAAACTCGATTTGGTGTGTATGAACACTGTTTATGTAAGAAATTAGGGTTTAAAGTCGAGTTTTGAGAGGAGGCGAAGAGAGAGATTAGGGTTCGAGGGAGAGAGACGAGAGAACACTGCGGCTGAACAATACTCGCACAAATGATTTTTGTGTGTGTAATTTAGTATATATATTTTATAAACGAACGGCCAGGATTAAATCATCCTTAAGATGAATGGCCATGATTTTAGGGTTTTATAACATTGGACTGGGTCAAGCTGAGTTGGGCTGGGCCAATTTATATGGACTGGGTCAAGATGACCAAAATATTCAGAAAATATTTATTTTTATTTTCGAAAATAGTTTTGAAAACTAATAATAATTATTATATATTAATATAATAATATATTAAATATTAATAATGAAATACTAGTAATTATACTAATATTTTGATTCTTTGTATTTGAGATAAATATCATTTATTTAGTATCTCAAAAATATTTCCGATTTTAATACCGATAAATATTTGCTCGAATAGTTTTATCTTTATACGTAGGAAAATTAAGTTCTCGATAAAACCCGATCGATAAAGTTTCATATGTTATCATTATCGATGAATCTGAGTCTTAGAGTTTAAATCATCCGGAATGATATCTTTTTCATGAGATGACTATAAATAATGATAAATATTCTCACAAAAATATATAAATATTTATAATATTTATATATCAATATAAACCATTATTTTGGAATTTCCAACATTCCTAAATCCAAACGGAGTTTAGTGAATCTTTCGGAATGCAATGGTTTCGTGAATATGTCTGCGAGATTGTACTCAGTTTCTATGTGAGTCATTTTTATATCGCCTTTATTGACATGATCACGTAGAAAGTGATGTCTCACATCTATATGCTTAGATCTTGAATGTAACAGGGATTTTTGCTAAGATCAATAGCACTCGTGTTATCGCATAAGATTGAGATCACATCAAATTTAGTATTATAGTCGGCTAATGTTTGCTTCATCCATAATATTTTAGCACAACATTTTGCGGCCGCTATATACTCAGCTTCCGTAGTGGAAATAGATACCGAATTTTGTTTCTTGGAAAATCAAGATACTAGGCATCCTCCCAGAAACTGACATGTACCACTTGTACTTTTTCTGTCGACTAAATGCCCGGCATAGTCTGAATCAGAAAAACATACTAAGTCAAATGGTTCTCCTTTTGGATACCAAAGACCTACGTCAGTGGTTCCTTTTAGATATCTCAATATTCGCTTTACCGCGGATAAGTGAGATTCCTTTGGTGCTACTTGGAATCTAGCATACTTACACACACTATATTGAATATCGGGACGACTTGCGGTGATATATAGCAAGCTACCAATCATGCCTCGATATTTCTTAGTGTCAACGGGTATTCCGTTGGGATCTTCTATTAATTTATCAAAAGTTGACATAGGAGTAGCAATGGGTTTTGAATTTTCCATTTCAAATTTCTTTAATATTTCTTTACAATATTTCGATTGTGAAATATGTATGCCTTCATCAGATTGCTTTATTTGCAATCCTAAAAAGAAATTTAATTCACCCATCATACTCATTTCAAATTCTTTGCTCATATTATGAGAGAATTCTTTACATAATGTATCATTGGTTGAACCAAAAATGATGATGTCATCTACGTATATTTGTACAAGCAAGAAATCATCTTTTTCTTGTCTTGTAAATAAGGTTTTATCGGCCGTTCCCATTTTAAAGTTGTTTTCTAATAGGAACTTGCTCAACCTTTCATACCAAGCTCTTGGAGCTTGTTTTAAGCCGTATAGAGCTTTGTATAATTTGTATACATATTTCGGATGTGTGGCATCTTCAAAACCGGGAGGTTGTTTGACATAGACTTCTTCTTCTAATATCCAATTTAAGAAAGCCGGTGTAACATCCATTTGATATACCTTGAAATCTTTATGACACGCGTATGCTAATAGCATTCGAATTGATTCGATTCGTGCTACGGGTGTATAAGTTTCATCAAAGTCTATCCCTTCCATTTGGGTATAGCCTTGAGCGACTAATCTCGTTTTATTTCTAATAACTGTTCCATTTTCATCCAACTTGTTTCTAAATACCCACTTGGTTCCAATTATGGAAGTATCTTTGGGTTTTGGAACAAGTTCCCAAACTTTGCTACGAGTGAATTGTAGTAATTCCTCTTGCATAGCCGAGATCCAATCTTCATCTAGAAAGCTTCTTTAGCGGTCTTAGGTTCTATTTGAGATAGAAAACTAAGATGATTCACAACATTTTGTACTTGTGACCGCGTTTGAACTCCTTTATTTAAGTCTCCAAGAACATTATCTAGTGGATGACTTCTAATAATAGGAATTTCTTCTAGAAGTTCTACTTCCGTTTCAGCTAATTCTAATGGATTTCTTGGGATAGGAGTTCCAAGATCCATATTTTTGAATTGTCGAATAATATTTTCCACATCGTCTTGTTCAACTTTATCGTTTTCAACAAGATCTTTGTACTTTGATGGTGGGTTGCTTTCATCAAATGCAACATTCATAAATTCTTCCACCACAAATGTTTAAAGATTAAATACTCGATAGGCTTTGCTATTTGTAGAGTATCCAAGAAATATACCTTCATTTGATTTAGGATCAAATTTGGTAAGGTAGTCTTTCGAGTTTAATATGAAGAATTTGCAACCAAATACTCGAAAGTAACTTAGTTTCGGTGTTTTTCCAAAATAAAGCTCGTAAGGAGTCTTTTGAGTTATTGGTCGTAGCAAAACCCGATTAAGAATATGGCAAGAAGTAGACATTGCTTTGGCCCAAAAATATTTAGATCGACGATATTCATTAAGCATAGTGCTTGCCATTTCTTGTAAAGTGCTATTTTTCCTTTCTACAACTCCATTTGATTGTGGAGTGTATGGAGCGGAAAAATTGTGTGAAATTCTATTTTCATCACAAAAGTTCATAAAACTAGAATTCTCAAATTCTTTACCATGATCAGTCCGTATATAGACTATGGTACTATTTTGTTGATTTTGGATCTTTTTGCATAGAGAAGAGAAAGATTCAAAAACATCACTTTTAGATTTGAGAAATTCTGTCGACGTGAATCGTGAATAATCATCAACGATTACTAACGTGTATAAACAACCTCCGAGACTTTGTATTGGAACCCGACCAATAAGATCCATGTGTAAAAGCTCGAGAGGTCTAGAGGTTGATACCATGAATTTAGCTTTGTGAGAGGCTCGATTTGTTTTCCATTTTCCAAGCTTCACAAGTATGATCTTTTTGATAATTCAATTTTGGTATACCTCGTACATAATCTTTAGTTGATATATTTTTAATCAACTTCATGTTTGCATGTCCTAATCTTCGATGCCATAACCAAGGGTCATCATTTGTTGTGATTAGGCATACATTCTCATTCTTGCTCATGTCACATGTATAGACATTTTGTTTCGAGGGCAAGTGAGAACCAATTTCCAATATTTATCTAGAATTGAACAATGAGTAGTATAGAAAATTACCTTGTATTCATCGTCTCAAAGTTGACTTATCGAGAGAAGATTGTACTTTAGTCCCGTGACTAGTTGTACGTTTGAAATCTTGAAGCGACTATTCCCGATGTCTCCGATGCCGACAATGATGCCTTTACTACTATCTCCAAATGTGACACTTCCCGCAGTGACCTTTTTAATGTTGTTCAACAATGACTTGTTACCGATCATATGTCTTGAATATCCACTATCAAGGTACCAAATGTCATGCTTAGCGGCAAGACAAACCTCTTGATGAGAAGTGGGGGCTCCCGTTGAAGTAGCTTCATCCCCGATAGCCATTAAGCATAGATTGACAATTTCTTCACTAGCTTCCAGAGCTTCTTCATCTTCACTCAAATCTGTAAGAATCCCAAATTTTGGATATAATTAAAACTTTTTATTATGTACTGAGGTAATGGTGAATAGTGATTACGACTACGATATAACGATTGAGATAATGAATGAAAGGAATAGATTTGGATTCAAATGTTTATATGCCATGAAGAATACTAGTGGTTGATACTTTAGATAATAATTATCTATCTCCTAGGGAATTAAGATTTGATAATTCTAAAGAAGAATATTATTCTTATGTCATCCAAATCGATATCTGTTATTGGTCCAGTGGTTCCGTAAAAAGGTTAAGGAACGATCGAAAGAGATCAAGGACAATTATACCACCCTAAGAGAATAAGTAAAGAATAAAGAATGAATAGTGTTTTGGTGGAAAAGAGAATATTATGAGACGACACTATATAGAAGTATTCGGAACGGATTTCTGAGTTCGTATTAGTGATCTAGGGGGAAAATAAGTGTATGTAAAAGCTGTCCGATTCTGAAAAACCGCACTTTTATTTTCTCAGAGAGTTCCCTGGACACTGATAGACTTAAGAATTTAACGAAGGGATTTAAGGAATATAAATTCGAAAGTTATTAAGAAAGATGGAGAATGATAGTATTAATATTAAGAAGATTCCCAGTAAACCCTAATTAGAAATCCGTGAAATATTCCTACGAACGATCAATCGAAACGAGCAATAACCGGACAAAAGAAACAAGAAGAGGAAGCAAGAGTCATGCATAAGCCACTAGAAAAGATCTAGCAACCAAGTGGACTAAAGTAACTAGGATACTTAGCAAGGAAACTAGTCCTTAGAAAACAAACTACATGGTTAAGCCTTAACACCATCCAATCTCCTACACTTGTCCATCCATTTGCATCATTCCTTACATCATCACTTTAATAAAGCAACCAAGGGTGAGATATTATGTGAAACCACTTCACTTTATGCATTATTGGCAAAAGAAAGCAAGAAACATCAAACTCTCTCCCAAGCATAAACCATTCGACTTTCTTCTTAATTCCAAGATCAAAGTCCAAGCTCCCACCATCATTTGTTCTTGTAATTTTTAAGGTAAGTCCTATATTTCAAGAATGTAATCTCCTCAAAATTTTAGCTTCAAATTCCTTAGTTTCCATTTTCAAAAAAATCATGAAAGAGGAGGATGAATAGTAACCTTCTTGAATTAATTTTGTTTATCTTGATTTCCATGATGATCTAAGGTTTGTTAAGGCTAGGAAAGGCACATACAAGGCTTATTAAGGCTAGGAAATATCCCAAGGAAGGTAATCCACTTGAAACCCTAGATCTTGTTTTGAGAATTATGCATGTTCTTGATGGATTTAAGCTTGGTGATGATGTTAGTATGTTATAAGCATGATTAGTTAAGTGATTTAGTGATTTTGGTAACATGATGATTATAATGGTAAAGTAGATGTTCTTGGACAGATTTGGGATGAGAAATATGTGTATGAGTTGTATTGATGCCCGGTGTGGCTTGGTTGTGTTGCTATGATTTTTAGAACGTTCGATTTATAGCCGTCGTAATGCCGAATTTTTGTTAAACACTTAGAAACCAAGCATAGCAGTTAATATAATTTCCTGACCTTGGTAATATTGTGACTGGTCCTTGTAGAACTCGAGCCATAGATCATTTTGGCGTGAGAATCGAAACATTCCGACTTACGGTTTAGGAGTTATGGTCAAATTACTAAAATTGGTTCGGAACCGTAAGTAAAAGCTCGTAACTTCAATTGAACCCTCGTAAATCATGTTACTCAGTGGCGAATCTTAGTAAATAAATACTAGGGGTCATAAGGAAGGTATGAAAGAAAACCACATATCAAACGGATCATTTTCCGATTTTATAAAAATGTTGGAATCGAAGTTAAACGCGAACAAACCCCTAAAAACCCGCTTGGCTATAACTTTGTTAAAACACTTAGAAAACGAACGATAAAACTCGAGGTTTAATCTCAGTTCGTAATCGATCGACTTTAGAACTTATATGACTTAAGTATATACCGAGTGTGGGTGTGATGACATGTCGTAATAACGAACAAATGTCGGATCGTATCAGTAATAAAAAGAGTTACACTAAAAGGTGTATAACGAGATGATTCGAAAACGTGTTTCGATTTAAGTGAAGTTATACTTAGACTTTTAAAACGTGTTAAGTGGTTAATCTCGAATGTTCTGATTGTTTATAGATCATCAAGCAGACCCAGGACACGCTATCTCCACCCACACCCGATTACCAGGCAAGTGTTCAAAACTTTGAACCTGTTGTTGTGATAATATATATATATATATATGTGTGTGTGTGTGTGTGTGTGTGTGATTTCCATTTTACATATGCCATAGCATGCATGCCTATTGTCAAATTATATTGTGATACCTGTTCCCTGAATTGATATTGGCTTATAGACTAGATACGAATTATCAGTTATAAGCCGGATTGTTTTGCTAAGACCCTTAGCGAAGGGCATATGATATTCATTCTAAATATAGACCGGGAGTCGGTATTTTGAGATATAGATAGTCGTGGAAACCCGGAGGGATTCCAACGACAGATTATTATTTATCTGAGGAATGTTATTGTTAAACGTTATTTATATTTCCATAAAGTATCAATTACTTGGAAATATTTCGAGGAATGTTATTCGAGTATTATCTCAGTCGAGAGATATTAAATGAATGTTAGTTTCGAATATTCATTTAGAGTTGATTATTTAATGAATATTATTTTGATATTCATTAGACTGTTATTTATTAAATGAATATTACTTTCAAATATTCATTTAAGGTTTATGTACTTAATGATTATTATTTTAAAATATTCATTGGAAGTTATAATTACTTAAGGGATATTATTTCGAATATTCCTTTAAAGTTTTGATTACTAAATGAATATTATTTGGATATTCATTTAGAAGAATTTGGATATTCATTTAGAAAATTATTTATTAAAGGAATATTATTTTCAGATATTCATTTAAAGTTTGACTCATTTATTGAATATTATTTTAAATACTTATTGGAGTCTAAATATTAATGAATATTATTTTGAATATTCATTTAAGGAGTGATTTATTTAGTAAATAATTCTATATATTCATTCGAGGATTACTTACGAGCAATATTATGATGTAATAATATTCCGTACTTATTATTAAGTTAATAAATATTCTTGGAATATTTATTTAATTCTTTTAAATTCTTTTAAAAATGATTTATATTAATTGGAGATTATCTTTCACCTCCAGATATTATGTGAAATATTCTTTCATTCATTAAATACTTCCGACTCAATAAATATTCTATAAATATTTATTCAATACTTGCAAACAACTTCAATGTTGTTTATTCTTCTTCAAATATTATCTTCAACATTCGATCATTCTGAAAATTCTTCGGAGTCATACGATTAATATTATATTAAGAAAGGTCCTCAAGATTCCATTCTTCACTCGAATCTATCTCTTAAATTATAAGGGAACCTTACTTGAGAAAGGTTATTTATCTTGTTGACTTCCCGATCATAATTTATCCTTTTCACTCGCAACTTGGTTGCTATGGACTCATTAAGTCTGTGTGTACCTTCTCATCATTCGAGGGGTAAGATTGTTGGACCAGGTTGATATCCATTAACAAGCAAAAGCTTGGGAAATGTTGGTGAATTTTCCTTTCCAACTAGATACGACTATTTTGTGGAGTGTTATCAACAAGTATTTCACTTGGGGAAGGGAGGACAAACTCTACGTTTCAATGCTGTGGATTTATTCGAACTAGGAGTCGTGTGTAAGAGGCCGAGTCGCGCGGTCCATCACAAGGCCTAACCATTGGTCAGGGAGTTATTATTAAAGGCAATCGACAAGTGGAGCAGTCAGTTCTTCCTTCTACCGGTAGTAAACTATATTGGGCCGTACCATCCCCGACTGATCATCAGGGATTGGGACAGCTGGCGCGTGATGACTCTAGTATTGGTTCATCTCCCAAATTGGGAATTCCCTGCAACACGTATCGAAGAGACTTCTTTCAGGTTGATGGTGTCTTCCGCAACACGTATCGAAGAGACTTCTTTTAGGTTGTAGGACTTCGAAAAATGTTAATAACTGGAATTTCAATATTTTCCTTGTAAGTTCCTCTTTATATGATAAATGATAATATCTGGCTTATCTTTGACATAGCAGATATTCCCACCTATATATGCATTTTGAGTTACCTCGTAACTTCATCGTTCATGTTATTCTGGTATCATTTCCGTAAATGCATGGCATATGGTTTGAAAGATACTTTTGAATTGTTATATATTGTCGTTCAGTTAAATATTATTGTTGGTGGGCTATTGCTCACTCTTGCTTTATTATTATATCACAACAACAGCTAGACCAGATGATTCGCACAAGGCGCACTCGATGCTGGCGAGGACGATGAGACTACCAGAGCCGAAGAGAAAGCTATTGGTAGGATAGATTCATTCTTTCAGTACCAAATATATGGACTAGTATGACTTATGTAAATGGATGTATACATGGTCACGGTTCGTGAACCGCCGGTTCCGGTTCGTGAACCGCCGGTTCCGGTTTGTAAAAATCTTGAACCGGAACCTAAACCTTAACATGATATAAACCACCGTTTCCGATTCAGACGGTTCAGGTTCAGGGTTTGACCCGGTTCAAGACCCGGTTCAGGTTCCGGTTTGAACCTTATATATACATTATACTTGATACATTTTTTTTTCGAAATACGATAAGTTTTTCTGAATTTGGATGGAATGAATTATAATTTAGAATTATTGTAATGCTAAGTAATTTTTTAAAATTTGTAAGATGCAAACCATTTTAAAAGTTCAAGGATATAATAGTTTCACTTTTATTAAGTGGTACTTTCACGTACAACAAACAATAAAATTTATTACAATAATTTTTTTTATTAAAACATTAGTAAATATATTACAATAAATTTTAAATGTTTTACAAGAATACAACAAACAATAAAATTTATTACAATAATTTTTATAATCTATACTACATTAATACATAGCTAGTCATTACTAACGGTTAACCACCGGTTCGAACTACCGGTTCGAACCGCCGGTTCGAACCGCCGGTTCACCGGTTTCAATACACACAAACCTGAACCTGAACCTTTAAAATAAATAAACCGGCGGTTTAGGGCCGGTTCCGGTTCGGGCCGGTTTTGACCGGTTTTGACCCGGTCCGGTCCGGTCCGGTTTTCCGGTTCCGGTTCCGGTTTGGCCATGTATAAATGGATGGCAAAGAGTATGTATTCATATTATAATTCTTTTGGATTGTAAGAACTCATATTGTGCTTAATAAAATTTGGTAGTTACTCTGATTTCATCTCTGGGACTATAACGGGTGTGTTTTATATTGTTGTGTTGGGTCATAAAGATGTATTTTATTTTGAGTTGAAGTAAGTTCAAGTATTTTGAAAAGTAATGGAGACCGTAACGACCGGACCCCGGATCTGGGGGTGTTACAGAAGTGGTATCAGAGCTTACGTTATAAACCCCAGAGATGAGGCGACGTTAAAACAATAAATTCACTAAGATAATAAGAACTCTTGCCAAGTTCATAGTCGGACTACTTAATGTAGTGATGACATATAAAACCCTTATGGGAACTCTTAAGTATCATGATAGTAACTTAGTTTGATATCGTATCGACAAGTAAGGCATCAGATCTTGAGGCATACGAGCAGCAGCGCGATAATGCTTTATATGCTGAAGATCAACGGGTAAATTCGATGGAGTACCCTACTGGAGAACCGGAAGAGGTTCCAGCAGATAAGGAAAATCCTGTTAGGATAAGGAGCTTACCCTCGAGGAATGAGGGTTGTAGCCAGAAAGACTGAGATGATTAAGGTATAGTGCTCAGAAAAGTGAGCATAAGGAACTAAGCTATTAGCAAGAGGACTGAAGATTCATGTTGGATTCGTAGCCGGACTACTGGATGTAGTACCAGCAAGTAAGACGGATTGAAAGGATCACTTGAGATCTTATACGGGAATAGATGAGTATCCTTAGAGACTTTCATATTAACAAAGAAAGAGCTAGAGGGATGTATGATTATCAAAGACATCGATTTAGGGCGAGGAGCAGAGTCCCTAGGAATAGTTGAGAAGGAGACAGTAAGTGCCATATCATTTGATAAATTAATTAGTATGCATATTGTCAGTAATAATTCGCCATGAGAAGGCAGATGTTATAGGTTGTAACTTATGGAACCAAATTGAGGTTAATGAAGTGGTTTTATTCAAGGAAATGTTCATGTTATGAATGAATCAGTTAGAAAGTAAAGACATTGGGAAGTGACAGCATGATTGGATAAAGTTATATAAGGAAGTAGTAAGCAAGATAATGATCTCAGAACCTACCGGAAGATAAGACCAGTGAGCCAAGATAAACTCATAATGAGACTACTATCAGAGACTGAGTATAGAGTTATTTCAACTCAGTGAAATGATGAACCAGAAATGTTAGATGCATGTGATTCAGAGGAATATTAAATTCTTTCTTTGAATGAATTATAGTAGTTACCTTAAGTTTATTCCGACGCGGAAGTATAACGGATCAAGTAATACGATCAGCAGTTAAAGAGAAAAATATGAGAAAATCTTCCTAGAGCTAAAAGTTGGAATTGGTAATGACCAAGAGTTGGCATTACTTAATGGAAAAAGGAGACTTTGTGCTTCCAACGACACTTCGCATAAAGGATTAGGATGTGTGCTTGCGCAATATGACAAAGTACTTGCGGATTCATTCGGACAGCACGGTCCACCAGATCGGATGGCCTTAGTAGTGCCAATTCTGTGAAACAACCAACTCCGACGGCAATGTTCCTTCCGAGACTAGTGGTCAGGTAGATTGACATTTGGTAATATTGAATCTCAGGACGTATGGGTATCAGGGCGTTGTGTCAGGTTTCAGTTTGAAACTGTTAATTCCCTTCTAAGGAATGTATATAATTGGTTCCTCTCCAGTGGTTAAACTTCCAATCTGATGACGATTATTTCGTTAACGATGACTGCTTATGGTTCTACCTGCTTGGTGGTTCATAGGATTATTCTTCAGGTTTCGAAACTGGTCTCCTTGAATGTTACCAGTAGATGGATAGATTGACCAGAATTTCCCTGAGTCTGGAAAGGAATTCGGCGAATTTTGGCAAACCTTGTCTTTCTGATTATCAGAGAACATCATTAAAGAGAATGGGAACTGGAATGAACCTTGTGGATTGGGTAAAGTTGCCGTCATATGGGTTAGTAGACGGACCCTGAGTATTACAATCGATGGTAGAGATAAAATAATGTAAGTAAGAAACCAGCCGGACTGAGAAACTCCGGGATAAAAGGCTGTTATGCCAGGAATGGTAAGCTTGCGTGGCACGTAGGATTGATAAGAATAGTTGAAAAGATAAAAGTAGAGGAAAGGTGACCAGAGATGGTGCCGAATAGTCGATTAAGACTTATATGAAGTAAAGTTTTGGAAAGGTAGAAAGGTATCAAAGAAGGCACTATGCCAGCAATTGCTAGAAAAGTAATGCTATTAGCCAACCCCTAAAATCATATATATATATATATTTTTTGTGTGGCCAGTTGAGGCCAAGTCACAAAGGATTATCAAGTGACTAGACTAGCAATGAAAGCACCGACTGCAAGGGTTGCTTCTAAGAAAGCACCGACTGCAAGGGCTTCTGATATAAAGGAAACATTAATGAGATCATAGGAATCTTCTGCTGAACACCCCATGTTTTGGTTTGGAATTCGCTAGACCTTTTTGGGATGGGGTCACCCGTACCAAAGTGACTCATGTGTATATGGTTGTCCAAGATTATGAGTAAAATGGAAGTATAGTGACTTGAGATGTATGATGTTAGGGTATCATGAATACCATGAATATATTATGACAGAGGAAAGTAAACAATGAAGGTTTATGAAGAGAGTATAAAAATGGTCAGAGATGGATCAGTATGCTATAGAAATTTTGTCTAAGGCATGTACCTTTGAGAAGAACGATAAGTACTAAGAGATTCACGTTGAACTCAACCAATATCTTCCAGAACATCCTTGCTACTATTACCAAGTTCTGTAAGAGAGCATATAGGCATACATTTCCTTTTGGAAGGCCAAATAGGCAGACAACTATCTGAAAGAAGAGGGTGGCATTAAGTTACCAATCGATTATCAAATGAGAACAGTTGAAAAGAGACCCTTATTAAGGATACATGATCTGATTGTCAATTATAGGATGCAAGAATTCCTTGGCAGTTGAATTAAGGATAGGATATCCATAAATTAAGACAAACCCTGGGGAATGCACAAGGGATGACATTAACCCTAATAACGACATTATGATTTCAGATGATATGAGTTGGACTTGCTAAGGCAACAATGACCGGTAAGGATTATTAAAAAGAGTTCTGGAAAGAACATAGACAGAATTATTAAAGTATTGATCAATGACGTTTCTTGATATAACCTGTACCCAGAAAATACAGGAGGAATGATAAGGATGACCTAAGAAACCTTACAAGAAAAAGTTAATATTTCGAACTTCAAAATGGAAGTTTGGTAAGGAATGTATGACATAGTAACAATAATGCCAGATGAGGCATGTATGAAATCCTGAGGAAGTATGGATTGAACCTATAAAGGTTGAGATTATCCTAAGATAAGGAAAGAACTAAGAAAAGAAGTATCCTAAGTAGGATTGGGAATAAACGTGATAAAGTTCCCACGGGTAGGTGGAAGCAATGACTTATGGAAAAAAAAAAAAGACGGATAGATATATTTTTTTCTCCTTCAGCAGAGCTTAAAGGAGAATACTTTCACCCAACAGTGATGGGAATGAGGTAGAAAAGTTTGAGTTAGAATGTATCCAGAGAGCATGGATTACAAGAAATTGTTAGTATCAGGAAAGGCCAATGAGGTGGCCGACAGTCTAAGTATGGAAGAATAATTACAAATGTTCATACCGAAGAAAAAGAATGATATTTGGAAGGACCTTGAAGGTCATGTCGGAGTGGAGGAATTTACATTCCTTCTGATGAATGTGCAAGAATCGATGGTAATAATAGTTTAAGTAAAGATTCGATTCCCGATATTGTCTTAAGCAAACTACACACCGTAGAAGATCCCGTTTTGAGGCAAACCAGGACCATGATACAAAATTGACGAAGTAAACCATTAAGTTTCCGGTCTTTTATGGAAGAGGTATGAGTGATACTTTTATCAACCGGATATAGCTGCGATGCTTGAAACTCTTCTACAATTTTATCTACTTCTTGAAATATCTACATCAAGTTCAGGAAGTGTTCCTTATGGATAAGGAATAGTGATTACTTTGTCTTCCTAAAGGAGTGAAACCCGTATGGTTAGCTATTAATGCACTACGTAAACAACAAGCGATGGTGATTCTTCTAAGAAAGTAGATGACAACGTAAAGATAAAGAAAGTGCTGCTATTAATAAGCTAAATGGCATGTTGATGAATGACAAGCAAGTTGTGTTAGTGTACTTCTGCGCAAACAAGATAGAGAATATGAGGTTGATGATTCATGATGCTAAATGTATTCCCGTAGAAAGAATTAATGAGATTTAGAGAGAAGGGCAGTTGAGCCCGAGACTTATTAGGCCACCTGAGAGTTTAAAAGTGTTCGGAAGGTGGCATTCGAGCCAGTTTTACCCCCAAAGCTCATAGCATGGTAGTAACGTGTTTCATGTGGAAAAGCTACACCAGTAAAATACAGATGCTCAACAGATGATAAGAGTGCGAGCAGGTAGATGTACGACCTGGTCTGACTTACGAAAGACAACCTGTGGAAAACCGCGGGTAGAAAAGAATAAGTGATGAGAAACAAGTTGACAGAAGTAGATTATATTGGATCTAAGTTAAAGGGATCGGCCAGATTCATTTCGGAGAATTTAAATTGGAATAATGTGATGATTATAGAGTAAATGTAACGGGATACCAATAAGGAGGTACCAAGTGCGAAAGATATCTCAATAAAGAGATGAAGGTGAAAGTAAATAACAGAAGTAAATAAGAATCAGATGATAAGAAGGATGTGATTGATAAAGAAAAGACTGGAAAAGCAACTATGGAATGTGAAGCAAGGAATGTTATGAATGGATTAATGAATAGGTTTTCTAACAAACCTTTGGGATGACCACCTGATAGTGTTATTGTTTTGAATATGAAAGAGCTAGTAACATGATATGGAATGTCAGTAACAATGGTGTCAAGCGAGAAACCTAAGATTTAACCTAAAAGGTTGAAGGAATTTTCTGAAGTAAGCATTGCTAAGATTAAACAAGAGTATAGGTCCATAGAATAGTGGACAAAGCAGCAAGATATGTTGACACGTGAGGTTACGATCAAATAGTATTGGATATAATTATGATTAATTTCTTCCTTAATGAACCTCTATAGTTCAGAGGTAAACTCTGAGTATGATATTTTACAATCATGAAAACTTTCTATAATCCTTTAGAATTCTTTTCTTTTCTTTTCTTTTATTCATCTTCTTATGAATTGAGAAGAACAACCCTTTAAGGAGGGGAGGTACTGCTATGTGACTATCTGTCTATGTGATAGAAGTCTAAGTGGAATACCATAACTTGTTTAATTGCTTGTCAAGTACTAAAGGCTGGCCCCCTTCTGTACTAACTATGCAATATAACAAATGTTCAATTGATCATAGTGATCTCTCAATAAATCTTTCCACTTCTCTATATTGATCGAGATTGCGAAGATTAAAGCGATCAGGAAATGCACAGTACGAGCGAGGTTACCTCCGAATTCGCAGGGTGATAGTGATACCTATGTTACTGTAGGTATCAATAAGGATAAGACTGAGTAAGAGAATAACCCAAATAGTGTGTTGTACGAAAAGTAGCAACGTTGATGGAAAAAGGATAAAGTATGGATTGTAGCACTAGAAGATGTGCTGAGAAAGGGCAGAACGACTAAGAATTGACCGGGAAGCTAAAAAGTGAACGACAGACAAACGACTCTTTACTATTGGTAGGATAGATTCATTCTTTCAGTACCAAATATATGGACTAGTATGACTTATGTAAATGGATGGCAAAGAGTATGTATTCATATTGTAATTCTTTTGGATTGTAAGAACTCATATTGTGCTTAATAAAATTTGGTAGTTACACTGATTTCATCTCTGGGACTATAACGGGTGTGTTTTATATTGTTGTGTTGGGTCATAAAGATGTAATTTATTTTGAGTTGAAGTAAGTTCAAGTATTGTGAAAAGTAATGGAGACCGTAACGACCGAACCCCGGATCTGGGGGTGTTACAAAATCCCAACCGTTTTCCGCCACGAGAATTCTTCCTTTAGTAAGCTTAGGACATTCTCTTTTGAAGTGACCCGGTTGCTTACACTCGAAACACACTTCTTGTGTTTCCTCCAGATTTTGTCCCTTATATCTTGGAGGAGTGTAAGGAGGATTGCTATTGTTGTTGGCATTATTGTATGCATTTGTATTTTGAGTGCCTTTGCCTTTGTTATAGCTCGTTGTTGGAAAATTACTCTTATAGTTAGGACTATAATTTTGAGAGTAATTAGGCCTTCCTTTAGAGTTAAAAACTTTTTGTTGATTATTTGATTTAGGAAGCCTTTTCGTATCTTTGAGCTTTGCTTTGTAGCACACGATGAAGTTGTCTCGTTAGTAAAGCAATTTCTCTTTCATCGAGATCTTGGAGTTCATTTAACTCCTCGTCTTTTTCATTTTCATCGATTAATATAGCTTTTAAAGCCATATTTTTCTTTTTGTCTTCCACTTTAGGAATGACATCCAGAATATTGTCTTCTTCATATGCATGAAGATTCCCGAATAAACTATCAATGTCATAATCATTTAGATTATGCATTTCTTTTATAGTAGTAACTTTAACCTTCCAATTAGGAGGTAAAGATTTTAGAACTCTTCGGTTCTTTTCATTCCGAGTATAACTCTTTCCGAGTTGAGGTAATTCATCGATTATACGAGTAAATCATGTTTCCATATCGATGATATTTTCTCCCTCTTGGAGTTTAAAGTTCTCGTATTCTTGGATTAAAGTATCCATTCGAGAATCTTTTATATCGATGGTTCCTTCATAGGTAACCAATAATTGTTCCACATTTCTTGTGCGGACTTGCAATTGTTAACTCTTTTATATTCTTTTTCTGCAAGTGCACATGTGAGAACCATTTCTGCTTTGGCGGCAATATTCATCATATTTTCTTCGGCGAGAGTGTATTCACTAACCTTCTTTTCAACAATGACAGCGTCAACTGTTTCGGTAGGAATAACAACTCCGTCTTCTATGGACATCCAAACTTTAACTCCTTCAGATCTAGCATAGATGCGAAACCTTGTTTTCCATGTTGCAAAGTTGGTTCCATCAAATAGAGGAGGGCGAGAGCTAGATAGGCCATCACCGCAACCGATGGTATTTAGATGCGCCATGTAGGATCACTTTTTGTTGTGCTTGTAAATCTACAAATCACTCAACAAACACATTAAAAAGCACCGCTCTGATACCAATTGTTAGGTCCCGTAAGAGGGCTATTTTAAGCTAGAAGGGGGGGTTGAATAGCTTAATATCCAATTTAAAAATTATTATGGCGTTTTAAAATAATTTTCCCTTTTTAAAACTTTTACCGAGTCGTTATGCAGTTTATAAGTGTAGAAATAAAAGACAAGGGAAGAAAATACCACACAGGAGATTTTATCCTGGTTCGCGATGGCGCAACCCCTAATGGATTCGCTCACCCCTACTCCAGTCCCCGAGATCCTCTCCGGACTCGAGACTTTCCATTAAAAATATCTCGCTCCATTAGTAGGCGGAGAAGCCTTTACAACCCTATAAATATTAGTCTTGGTACGTATCTCCAAGATACTACCTCACAATAAATATAAAAACCCACAAGACTCGTCTTGGGTCATAACTCCCCGTTACACCCTCAAAGTCGTTGTGAAAACCCACACAACTTATCTTAGACAGCAACTCCCCGCTACTTCTTCAAAGTTGATGTAGAACCCTTGGTGTAGTCTTTGAATTCCTTGCTTTTGCCGGTCTTGGATTTTAGATGAAAGTCTTGGGTCTTTCCTCTTCTTCACGGTGCAAAGGCCACTAACTCCCCGCTAGTGCCTAGGACTTGGATCTTAGAACGAGAATCACCTCACTTCAACTTCACCTCACTGCAAAACTTAGAAAACAATATCTACGAAACAAACCGTAATATAAAGAGGTTTTGGACTAATATGTCCGAGAGTAACTATAATATTCTTACACGAATATTAAGAAAAATAAGTTCAATAAGCTTTATTTGCTTATGACTTTATGTGTATTCTTATATTCGATATGACTTGTAAATCGAAGAATACTTTTAATACAATACTCCGTATAGTGAGATTTAAATATATCTCGGAGTTTGTTGTATTCAAAAAAAAATATATCTCGGAGTTTGTAAAGATTGATTATGTCCTTTAAGCTCGTAGGCTTATAAGGTTTATAATCGTATACTTTGGTTCGACTTTTTGTAAATGTCGAAGTATACTTACAATTACTTCTTTATCGAAAATACGTCTATTTTCGAAGTAATGTATAAATTAAGTCCTTGTAAAAGCTTTATAGCTTAAGGATCTTTGATAAACAACTTCTCGTTCGATATAGTCAACTTTAGACTATTCGTATATATTTAAACGAGAGTGTTACAATATTACTTTAACAATTTGTACTTTAATATTAATTTGGCCAATTAAACACAACACACAAATAAACGCACACGTACAGAAAAGTAACTCGCTTATCTATAAGATAAAACGAGGGCCGCTATTATGCGTTAAATTAGTGCAAAAAAGTAAAATCACTCACAAGTGTGAGGACGAGAAGAAAAAGTGCGGAAAGTAAAATCACTCACAAGTGTGAGGACGAGAATAAAAAGTGCGGAAAATATATAAAAGGCTTTTGTCACGCTATTACGCGTTAAGATTAGTGCGGAAAGTAAAATCACTCACAAGTGTGAGGACGAGAAAAAAGGTGCGGAAAATAAAATCACTCACAAGTGTGAGGACGAGAATAAAAGGTGCGGAAATATATAAATGCTTTCGCCACGCTATTACGCGTTAAAGATAAACACACACGTACGAGTAATTAAACACACCACACAACAATAAAATATTAATGGCCAAAGTAAGTGCGTTAAAGTTTTAATTAATGCTTTTAGATTCTTTTCCCCCGGAACACTAGAGGTGATAGAAGGGAATCAAATCAAGCTCGATGTAATAATTTGACCGTCGTCAAATATAACCTCTTTTTGAGGTATTATAATATTTCGAATCGTTGTTCGAAATTTAATCCTTGTACAGATTTTTATGGTCTCGGTTCAAGATCCGATATAAGAGCTTAAAGATGAAGAGAAGATGAAGATAGAGAGTTCTTATATGTATAAAAATATGGTCGGTTAAGACTCGGATATGAAGCTAAAATATTACCACTTTTGGATATCGCCGGAAAAATTCGTCGGAGGTTCGGCCGGATTTTAGCTTATGGTTGAACTTGGGCAGTCCTTCGGGAGGCCGGATAGTAGTGGTAGATGAGCTTGCTAGGTGGGAGAAAGCTTGGTTGAAGAAACTAAGATTTTTGGAACAAAAACCTTGTATATATTTAAGTATATATAAGAAAGGGAAGGTTTTTGAGATGAAGTCGGTGTAGAAAGTATTTGGATATATTGAGAGAGCTCACACTTCAAAAATCCCAGCACTTATTTGGCTCTTTAGCTTGTTTAAAATGGTTGGGGGAAGGGGTTTATTTATAGGAGGACTTGGGTGGAAGGAGTGGTTGAGATTTAAAGTAAAAGGAGTGGTTGAGATTGAAAAGGCGTGGATTGATGAGGTGGAAAGTGGTATTGTGTTTGTTGGTGTGGTTTTGTGTTTCTTTGGAGTGGGTTTGGAAAAAAAGAAACCAGCTGTGTTTGGGCTCTAATTAATTGTATCGTACTCGTATCAATTAACGAATAAATACGTAACATATATCGTTAATCAAACACCCGAAAAATACGAAATACCCAATAAATAATTCTAAAATTATGGAGCACTTAGGAATATTATAAAATGGGATTCTGGAAGTTTTGGTCAAAAATGGTCAACGTTGACTTAGTCAAACGTGGTCAAACGTGGACCCACTGTCTCGATTTTCGTGCCCGGACCAAAATTCTCAGAAAATTACGAAACTTTTACCAAGCATAGAAAATAGCATTTAAGTGACCCATCTAAAGTTTCAAGTCATTCTAGCAAGTGGAAATATTTTATTTGGATTTAATTCAGTTAAATCAGGTTTCGGTTCCGAATAAGATACGATTGGTCTTTCCTTGAATTAGATACATCTTTTGACCAATGTTTTGATTGAATAAATACTTAGAATATATTTCCTAATATATAAAATATATTGAGAATGTAGGAAATATTTTTGAGTATTTAAAATAATTTTCTCCGAAAAATGGAATAAATTTACGAAGTGGGAGAAAAATTACTTTAAATATTTCTGGCACGAGATAAAAATGGGTATTAATATTCTACCACTGAATATTAATATTCTTGAGGATAAAAGTATTTTGAGTGCGAAGGCAGAATATTTTTAAATAAAAACAGATCGTTTTTAAATATAGCACGAGTTCTCTAAAGAATATTAATCCTCGAATATTCTTTATTCGAGCCTGTCGCCTTATCAATTTTGCAACGGAGATCTACAAAATATCAAACCTCGATATTTCTCATTCGATCTTTATTGCCTTGGTGTAGATATATATTCCATAAAAATATAATTTGATTTTTCGCAATAATGGAATATCTCTTATAATTAAAAATAGATTTTGCTAGAATTGACTTTTGACTTTTGACAGAATCAATTAAATGACCTAGTGGAGAGGATAACTAAGTGTAATTAAATTTTATGTTTTAAATCGTACAAATACCAAAATAAATAATATATCAAAGATATCCTTTCATTATCGATTTGATTAAATCATCGAAAAATGAAAAATACGAATGAATTCTACAAAATTAGATATAATTTTAATTATTTAAAGTCATTTAAAAATTCTAAAATTATGATTTTATAATAAATATCTAAGAAAATCATATTCAAGTAAAGAATACTTTTCTGAATATTTGAGAATTTTCTGGGAATTTTTATACTATTTTATATTTTTAAGTATTTTTAACTGTATTTTAAATATGACTCGGAAGATGTTTTTAAAATTATAATTAAATTTCTCAGTCAGCGTCTGCGTGACTGTCTCTCATTGGTCCATTTAGTGTCACATGGATTGATGAGTCAGTTAATCTGAGCCCTTAAAAGAAGCCAATCATTTAAAAAACACATTTATACTATTACTATATTATAATAAGTGAAAGGGGATATAATTTGTAGTTTCGTTAACCCTTTTTTGGATATCCCCTATTTTTGGTTATCCCTCATTCACAACCATTAGATTTTTCAATTCAAGTAGATCATGACCATTAGATATAACAATACTAAAAGTTATTACATATAAAGGTCAAAGGTTTCGATTCCTGACAACAACATATTAATTTATATTTAATAATAAAAATTATTATATACACAATTGTAATGTTCGAATTCTTCCAATAACATATTAAAATTAATATTTATAATATTATACAACACTATAAATAAGTTATAAAAAATTAAAAATAACCCATATTTTGCACGAGCTATAAGCTACTATATATAATACATATACATACCTTAACTAACCACTCCCCCCACATGTTAACCAACCAACACCCCCCCCCAAAAAAAATCCCCCGACACATTATACCCCCGGCACACGTTTCCGTAGCTTACACCTACCGAAGCAGCAGTTCTATCTCTCTTTCACTTATACAAAAAAATTAAATTTTCAAAAATTTATATCTCTCAATCTACTCATGCAAAATTAATGATTTACATATGTATGTGTTCTACAAATCGAGCTCTATATATTGATATAAATATTTTCTTATTTCGAACAAATATTTTTCTGGGTAATCTTTGGAGTTTAATTCAATTTGAAGGTTTGATGGATTTTTTGATGATTTTGAGCTTGCAAGGTTGTATATCGATATTTGTTTATGCTTAGGTATTAATTTCATAATTTTTTGGGTACTTTTTATTTCGCCAAAAAATTCTTGAGGTCATTAAAGTTTCTTTTTAATTTTCTATTTTGACTATTGTATATAACGTCGTATTTTGACTCGTCGAAAAATGTTTGGTTGATCGAAATCTAGGTTTTAGTAGTCGTATTTGATTGATTTTGGATCATCATCGGATCAAGTATTTCGGATTATTATCGGTTAGATATTCGGTTCGGGTAATTTTTGGATCCGATGAGATCGGTTTTCGAACAATAATCGGATTTGACTATATCAGATCGGATTTCGGTTCAGATCGGATTGCTTCGAATTTGGTTAAATTTCGGTTAATCTACTTCGGATATAAAATCGAATCTCGGATCCATGAATTTCGGATCTCGGTTCTTCGAATACAGACCCAATTTGTCAGATCTAATATAAACACACTTCTATATGTCTTTTATCACTTTCAAAATTTTGTTATCAACATAACAACATATTGTAATCAGTATTCTCCTGTATAAATCAATGTGATAATTGTATAATTTTGAAATTTATTATAGCTCTACCTAAACAAATAAGTATGTGGAACACAATTTTAACAATTTAATCATCTTCTTTCTAGAAAACAATTTACTCATCTAGAAATTATATAACCGGGGTAATCAATTTGATTCATACTTTTCCTTATCTTTATCTTTATAAATTGTAAGTTACAAATTTAATAACTGCCGATTACAGTTGGTCGATTACCTCTAGCCACCTTAACCAACTTAATAGTATATGACAATATAACACCAAAACAAGCACCTCCACCACCTCTAATAGCCCAAAAAAGATCCTCACCAATCAAGCTCCTTTGGGGCCTAACAATTAGCATAAATAATTAAATAATTAATTGTTATACGTACTAGCTTATGACCCGTGCGATGTACAAATTTCTTTTAACATATTATAGATAATTTTTTATATAATTAATATTTTTTAAAATAATTTATTTATGAGATTAGAATGTTACTTATATATTATTAGTGAAAATAATAGTTGTTTAGAACTAACAACTAAGAGTATAAAATTTCAATTTAAATCTGTTGTTGATGTGATTCAAACCTTGGTCTTTTTCCTAAAATACTTTAAAAAAAAATTCCTCAATATTATATCTAACAGCTCTCATTTAGTTATCAAAAATATAGCGGTCATTATTTCTTTGGATAATCTCAAAACTACCCGAACTTCAATTTATTTTTTTAAAAATACTTCAATTTTTAAAACTATTTATAAAAATACCTTTCTTTAAAATTTTTTTTCAAAAATATGTTTTGCAACCTTTGCAACTTCAGGGCGGCGCCAGCCGTGTGAATTGCAAATGAGGTTGCAAAAGTTGCAACTGAAAACTGGAAGTTGCAAATGAGGTTGCAACTGAAAACTGGAAGTTGCAAATGAGGTTGCAAAAGTTGCAACTGAAAACTGGAAGTTGCAAATGAGGTTGCAAATGAAAACTGGAAGTTGCAAATGAGGTTGCAAAAGTTGCAACTGAAAACTGGAAATTCGCCTTCTCCCCTATATAGAATCGAAGTTGCATATTAGGTTGCATATGAGGTTACATAGCAACCTCATATGCAACCTAATATGCAACCGAAAACTGAAAACTAGAAGTTGCAACTTACAGTTTTCAGTTGTCATTTTCGACCAGTTTTTTGAAATATATATATATATATATATATATATATATATATATATATATATATATATATATATTTCAAAAAACTGGTCGAAAATGACAACTGAAAACTCACACGGCTGGCACCACCCTGAAGTTACAAATGAGGTTGTAAAGGTTGCAAAGGTTAAAAACTGAAAACTGAAAATTGGATCTTGCAATCGGAAATTCGTCTGCTCAGCAACCTCATATGCAACCTAATATGCAACCGAAAACTAAAAACTGACTTAAAAGTTGCATATTAGGTTGCATATGAGGTTGCGTAGCAACCTCGTATGCAACCGAAAACTGAAAACTGACTTCCAGTTTTCAGTTGTCATTTTCGACCGATTTTTTGAAATATATATATATATATATATATATATATATACTTTAAAAAATTGGTCGAAAATGACAACTGAAAATTGACAAATGAGGCTGGCACCACCCTGAATTTACAAATGAGGTTGTAAAGGTTACAAACTGAAAACTGAAAATTGGATCTTGCAATCGAAAATTCGTCTGCTCAGCAACCTCATATGCAACCTAATATGCAACCGAAAACTAAAAACTGACTTAAAAGTTACATATTAGGTTGCATATGAGGTTGCGTAGCAACCTCGTATGCAACCGAAAACTGAAAACTGACTTCCAGTTTTCAGTTGTCATTTTCGACCGGTTTTTTGAAATATATATATATATATATATATATATATATATATATATATATATATATATATATATATATATATATATATATATATATATATATATACTTTAAAAAATTGGTCGAAAATGACAACTGAAAACTCACACGGCTGGCGCCGCCCTGAAGTTACAAATAAGGTTGCAAAGTTGCAAGCCATTTTTTTCAACAAAGAATTTTAAAGAAAGGTATTTTAATAGAAGGTGGTATATTGAGTATTGAATATACCAAAGAGAATACAGAGGGGAGGGGGTGAATGGATTCTCTAACTTTTCTTCGAATCTGCTTAGTGGTGTATGTGGTAAAGTATATGTTTTTTGCTTAAACAAATATGAGTGCGGAAATATAAGACACAACAACACAGTACTCACTTTAATCTAATATTTTATTAGATCAAAATGTTGCTATAACCTGAGAACACAAGTTCGTATTCTCAGCTTCTTTCTCAGAGAGATGTATTTCCTGTATATGTATTTTGCAAAGTTTAACTACTAGAGAAGTGAGGTTGTACTCTTAATGAGTTCACCCTACTTACTACAAATAAGGTTACAGGATAAATTACTTTCTAGTATGTCTATCCTTTTTGAGTAACATCCAAACGGCTTGAGATTTGACTTCCTTTAACTTTGTTCAGATCCACTTCTTTAGCAGCTTGTCTCTTGAAACATCTCTCTAAGCTTCTTTGTAGTCTTTCCAAAAATACTTTACAGTACTGTGGTCCTGAAAGTGTTTTGGCTTGCTGCAGGTTTCTGACTTGTACAATTCTTTAGTATTTTGTCTCTAAGACTGTATTCGAGAAGTAACTGAGTGACTGATTCGAGAACTAGAATTGACTTGATAGATAACTATGAGTTCTCGAATACTGTATAATTATCATATTGAATCACTTCCCGAATTAGTCTTTTCTCCAGGAATCCTTGAGTTGTCGAATAAAACACTTGACTTGTCGAATCCCTGAGATGTCGAGTAGCTTCTTGAGTCCTTGAGATATCGAATACAATTTTGACTTGTTGACTCTTAGAGAACTCGAATACCACTTTGACTTGTTGACTTCTTGATTTCTCGAATAGAGTATTAGACATGTCGAATCTCTGAGTTATCGAATGACACTTTGACTTGTTGACTTCTTGAGTTCTCGAATAGAGTATTAGACATTTCGAATCTCTGAGTTATCGAATGACACTTTGACTTGTTGACTTTCAGAGATGTCGAACAGTGTCTTTACAGATATCAAATCATTGGCTAGTCGAATGCTAGACTTCTCGAATATGACAAACATACTTCTCGAATTGGTACTTAGGTAAATCTTCATTCTTCAAATTTCAACTATGTTTATTTTGACAGTCTTGATCTTCAAGCTTGAGGCATGATCCTTGGAAGTTCTTTCAAGCATTATTATCTGACTTTTAATTACAGTTACACAGATAGAAATTGAGGCCTATTACACGTACTAGAACAAGTAGAAACTTTACAACTAAAGGTTCCCTCAGTTAAGAGGTCATGTAAGTAATGCACAGCACCACAAACAATTAAGCTTGTTATTAGATATATACAGGCATGCCTCTGTGACTAACATGGTATTTTTGAAAAAAGTGAAGTTAAAAACAAAGACGGTAGTATATTTAGAAAACTGAAAGTATACATTTGAAACCTCATTTTAAAGATTGTAAAAATGTAAAAGAAAGTTAAAAACATATATATTTTTGTAAATATCCCTTATTTCTTTTATGGTTAAACCATGAACCAAATTATCCCCTAGTTTGCTTATTATAGTATATAGCATAGATATGAGTATGTATTTAATTATGTTCTACATGAAATCGGCTTGATAAAACAATTTTACTGTACAATTATAATTAATTTTTGGAATGTTCATAATTGTGTTTTCTAATCCGACCCAGATTAATATATAGATTTGGAATATTAATATAGGTGAGTACATCTAAACAAATAAAAATATGATTGAACGTACATTTAAAACTCTTTAAAGTAATAGCCTTAGGAACAAGAAAAAAAATTATTGTATCGGGAATTAATATACACGGTCTCTATTATTATTAGGACCAGAAAAAATAAAGTATTTTATAGATTAAAATGGAGTTCACAAAGGATGGTTTTTGTGATGTGTGCCAAAAAGGGAAAACAAAGAAGAGCATCATTTAAAAAGAAGACTGAGCTTTCAACTGACAGTCCTCTACAATTGCTGCATATGGATCTGTTTGGACCGGTGCACATTATGTCAACAGCTAAGAAAATGTATGCCTTCGTGATGTTGATGATTTCTCAAGATACATATGGACATTCTTTCTAGCATCCAAAGATGAAGCTGGTGAGTACATCATCAACCTCATAAGGAAGCTTAACACAGGAACAGACTGGAGTGTCAACATAATCAGGAGTGATAATGGAACAAAGTTCAAGAATTCTATGATGATGAACTTCTATGATCAAGAAGGGATAACTTAGATATTCTCAGCTCCTAGAACACCACAACAAAATGATGTTTTTGAAAGGAAAAATTGAACACTCATTGAAGTAGCAAGGACTATGCTTGACAATGCCAAACTTCCCATTTATTTTTGGACTGAAGTTGTCAATACAACATGCTACACTCAGAATATAAGTGTGATGAATCAAGCACATGGTAAGACACCCTATCAGTTGATGAAAGAGGATAAGAAGCCAACTGTTGATTTTCCTCATGTTTTCGGCAGCAAATGCTTTGTATGAGAAATCAAGGTGAAAATTTAGGAAAGTTTGAGGCCAAAGCTGATGAAGCAATCTTTTTTGGATATGCACTCCAAGCTCAGTCATACAGAGACTACAACCTAAGGACCAACATTGTTATGGAATCTGTACATATTGTCTTTGATTATGAGAAGATTCAAGATGAGGTCATCATGAGACAATTAATTTTTGAAAATGAGATTATGTGTCAAATGGAGGAGGTTGATGAAGATGAAGCTGTAGTTCCAATGGACCACTTTTAAGGTATTAATAGTTCAAAAAAATTATAAGTGGTTCAAGACAACCTCAGAGTGATGTCCAAAGCAAGCAAAACTATCAAAGAAACTATAAGTTTAACTTCCCATACAAATATACAAAATTCAGCCAAATAAAAACAGCTCCAAAATATTTTGTTAACCTAGGTGAAGTATATATACCAAAAGAGACTACAAAGCATAAGCAGGAAATTTCACATAGCTTTAAGAGGACATGTCTCATAATTTTACGAGGACATACCCCTCAGAGGATTACGTATTAGTAATGTACATAAATAAATTAAATTAGAATAATTACACAAGACAACACATTCGATGAATCTTCAAGTTTTATTGATATGCTATTTATAAATACTAGCTTAAAACCCGTGCGATGCACAGATTTTTTAAAATATTATATAAAATTTTTTGTATTAATTTAAATTATTTTTTGAAATATTAATTTTGGAGGCTTAAATTTTTATATGAGATGATTTGATAATAGTTGTATAAATGTTAACCATGATATTTCTAAAAATGGAGAGATTTTAGTCAGAAAATGTAGAAAGATGATAGGTTTTAGTTGAAAAAAAATAATTGTTTAATTATTAGTAATTATAAAATAATTCTTTTATTTTATTAAATATAATGCCCGTGTAATGATTAGAATAAGAGAGGATTTAGTTAAAGAAAATTAAAAAGGTAACATGTTTTAGGTGAAAAAGGTAATTGATTAGTTTATAGTATTTATAATTTAATTACGTTATTTTACTAAATACTATTGCTCGTAATGGTTTTTGAAAAAAAGAAATTAATATTGTACGTGATATTTCTATTAAAAGAGGGATTTTAGTTAGAAAATATATAAAAGACGATACGTTTTAGCTGAAAAAGAAAATCAGTTAATTATTAATATTAGAATATTATTAGTTTCTTTTATTAAATAGAACCTCCCGTGATATAATTGGAAAAAAATATATTTTAGCTATAGAAATAGAAAGGTAACGTGAAAATTAAAAAGATTATACGATTTATGTGAAAAAGGTAATTGATTAGTTTATAGTAATTATAATTTAATTAAGGCAATCGACTACTTACCATTATTTTAATTAATGAATTTTAATTTAATATAATTTAATATACTCATGTTTACGGATTATACTAATGTTTCCTTATTATAAACAACGTATACAGATTTTTAATATATTTTTATTAATAATTGAAAAATATGATGTAATATTTTCGGGTATATATTAATGATTGTATGATTAGTTTTAAATTAAAAAGGTAACATGTTGTAATTTGAAAGGAAATATTAATGATTGTAAGATATGATACGATTGATGTTTTTATAAACAACGTATACAGATTTTTAATATATTTTATTAATAACTGAAAAATATGATGTGATATTTTCGGGTATATATTAATGATTGTAAGATTAGTAGGTGTTTATAAAAGGTAATATCTTCAATTAAAAGTAAATGTAAAAAAAGTCAATCGACTACTTACCATTAATTATATTATGTTATTATTTATTTTAGGAGTTTTAATAGTATAGATATCATATATATTTTTCTTTTTAATGAAGGGTAAATAAATAAATTCACTTAGTAACAAAAAACAGATACCAAAACTCTTTTATTGTTTCGGCTTTTATATAATAGTATAGATATTTGTGATTGTAAGATTAGTAGGTGTTTATAAAAGGTAATATCTTCAATTAAAAGTAATTGTGAAAAAAAGCAATCGACTACTTACCATTGATCATATTATGTTATTATTTATTTTAGGAATTTTAATAGTATAGAAATCATATATATTTTTCTTTATAATGAAGGGCAAATAGGTAAATTCACTTAGTACCAAAAAACAGGTACCAAAACTTTCAATGTTTCGGAATTTATATAATAGTATAGATATCAACATACAAAGAATAAAATTACTGTATAACTATATTGGTGCTTAATTAATGTTGAACAAAAGATATAAGGCTGATGTATTTAATAATTAACATTTATTTCATGATCAAGCCACTGAACTAAGCTGCTTGCAGAGCAAGATAGCAATACATTCATAATGAATTAACATACATCTTTAAGTCCGATAAACCATGCTATTCATGTCTACTTAGTACACCCCTTGCTTTCATTTTAACAGGGATGCTTGGTTCATTTCTAAAGAAGTTATCCGGATCAATTGCAGTTTTCACTTTCACCAACCTCTCTAAATTTGCCAAAAAATACTTTCGTCCATAGACATTTCTTTCATTGTAACTACTGTTACCATGATGAGAAACACCGATATATCCAGGCCCCTTTAATTGATATGTGCACCTCTAGGATTTTTGGACACAAAAGGAGTCATGAAGCTAGACAGACTTCTAATCTGACTCATGTACATTTCCAATTCGCCGTGTACAGGATCTGGTAAATATTTCATGCACGGTGAGGAAAAGGCATAGCGAACGAAGAAATTTCACTCATCTTTCTCCATAAGGATTAAAAACAAACCCAACTTTACCTAACTCAATAAGCTTCCTCCAAATTGATTCCAATCCATCTTTAAGTATCGGGGTCTGCACATAATCTGATTTCCTCTTCAAGAAATTCACTCCATCTGAAAATTTAAATTTGTTGTGAATGGGATTCAAATCTTGGTCTTTTAGTAAAATACTTTGAAAAAAGAATATTTCTTAATATTAGATTTAATGGCTCTCATTATTTACCAAAATTTAGCGGTCATTATTCTTTTTTTTTTTTTGGTTAAAGAACTAAATTTTTTCCTAATATGCTTATTTATAGTATAGGTATGAGCATGTATTTTGTCTTGTCCTATATGAAATCGGCTATTGGTAAAACAAATTTACAAAACAATTCTAATTAATATTTTGGAATGTTCCGATTTGTATTTTCAAATCCGGCTCAGATTAATATATAGAGTTGGAATATTAATATAGGTGAGTACAACTAAATAAATAAAAATATGGTTTGAACTTACAATTAAATCTTTAAAGTAATAGCCTTAGGAACAAGAGAAAATTACTTTATCGAGAGTAAAAATACACGATCACTATTATTATTAGGACCAGAAAAAATATATAATTTCATCAATTATTACTTAATCGAGGTTCAAAGTTAATTGAATATGGTTTAATTTTACTACATTAATTATGCATTTGTATTAGGTGTGATGTTTGTGTTTGGTAGGTAAGATTTGTATATTTTGTTTAGAGATATCGTTAAATTTAATAAAACAATTTGAAAAATAGTGTATAAAAATTTGTTCAGCTGGAAACTATTTTATGATTATGATCTAGCATTAACGACTAGCCAAAATTTTTAGTACATTGGTTTTAAGATTATAAAATAGATATAGTGAGGATTGAATCAAAATTTAAAATTCAAATTAGTTTTTAATTTTAATTTTATATATAATTCATTTTATCCAATCACTCCGACATTTATTTTCCCCCTATTTTAGAAATTAAAAAACTACATATAAGAAGTTATAATTTTTTTTAAAGAGAAAAATGGGACTAAGGTACTTTTTCCATATTGTAGAAATTAAAATAACAATATACAAATTAAATTTACAAGGATAAATTTATAAGTATAAAGCTCACCCCTGTATTTACAAAAATATCCTTATTTATTCTATTGCTTTTGTTATAACCTTACGGAGTTGCCTGATATCATCCTTTTTAAAAAAATACTACAATCTATGCGTAACCAATACATTAAACATAGATTGGGATAAAAAAATTGTGTGGGACAAACTTACAACTTTTTCTGTATTGTGATGATGTACCAAGAATAATCCTTGTAGTTGATTGCCTGTCGAGAAGAAGTAAGATGTGAGTTATGAAATGAATGTTACACATAGTAACTACATGATTTTACACATTTAATATAATAATATAAAATATATACCTTCCAAAAATGTAAGCCATGAAGAGCTATTAAAGACTATTCTTTAAACTGAATAAAAAGAGAAATTGAATTTAAAAAATAACATGTATTCAAAGCAAGCGAGAGGTGATATCATCAGTGAAATTTCTTCATTACTAAAATTGAAAGATTTTCTATTTCTTTTTTTTTTCAACAAAAAGGAATCAATTCATTAATCAAAAGTCATACGGCATCTACAAATACAATCGAAAGGACAGACGCTTAAGGGGATCGCTGTTGAATCCTTCCTAGAGGCAACCAAGCGATTTGAAGATGATTGAAAGTATGTACCAGTAGTTTTTTCATCGGACTGTTCTGTGCAAATGACCATAGATGCGATCCCATAATAACCTTCATCTCTTAATCAAAACCATGAAAATCTTGCCGATCTATAACCTCGGCCATGGAACACTCCAAAACCCAATCAAAACAAAAACTCAAACTCTCACAAGGAGAGACTAACAAAACCCAAATAAATTGGGAACTTATTGAAACCCAAATAAATTGGGAACTTATTGAAGAAAACAAGATAAGAGACAAGAAAACGAAAAGAGATTGGGGCTTTCCACCGGTGAAGACAGATGGAATCCCCCTCAAAACTCTATGATGGAGGCGAGGGTTTTAGAAAAAAGAGAGAGAGTCGCTAGGTTTTTGTAAGATTTTCTATTTCTTAAAACATACGAGACCATGAAAGAAAGTTAACATAAAATCTTCCAAACTGAAAAAAAAAATTGTAGATCCAATCATAACTATATAAGCAACATCTATACTATTATATTAATACTGAAACACTGAAAGTTTATTGGTTTGGTTTTGGTACGGTTATCCTAATTATTAAAATAAATAATAAAATAATATAATTAATGATAATTAGTTGATTGCCTTTTCTAATTAAAAGACATTTACTGTTAATTGAAGAACTTAAATATCGTATCTTTCATTCATTAATATTTCTTTTCAAATTAAAACACGTTATCTTTTAATTTAAAACATAATATTACAATCATCAATCATTAATATATACCAAAAAATATCACACCATATCTTCCAATCACTAATAAATTATAATAAAAATCCGTATACAAAAAATAATGATCGTTAATTTTTTATTAATAAATAAGAATCGTTAGATCTAATGATTAGATATATTATACGATTAAATTACTTTACTAAAAATTTAAGGTTCGAATTCTGTCAACGATATATTTAATTTAAAATTTTATACTATAAATTTTGAACCATGCGTACCATTAAATAAATTTATATTAAATTATTTAAATTAAAATTAGAATATTGATTATATAAAAATATAATTTCAACATAAAATAAAATTTATTAAATATTAAAAGAAACTCGTGCATCGTACGGGTTATAAGCTAATATTACTAAATATATAAAAGATATATAAAAAAGTTTCGATTTAACTAATGGCGAGAGTAATATTCTATCATAACCAAGTATTTATATATATATATATATATATATATATATATATATATATATATATATAATTAATTTACATTGAAAGAGTGATAGATCCATTTGTAATTAATTAAATGAATATATCAGTGATGGTGAAAAATATAAACTTACCAATAGTGTTTGGAGTCGTTATCATCATCAGATTCAGTATCGTCAGACATTTCCTGAATTATCGTTATCTTCGAAGTATTGAATACGTGCTTTAACTATTAGATGTGAACTTATACAAAAAATCGTTGAGAGAGGATGGTAGAAAGGTGTCGCGTGCGATATGAAAGAAATTAAAAATATGATATGTGTGTACCCATCTCTATTTATAGGCTGAAAATTAGGGTTTGAAGTGTTCCAGTTGGGCCTTTGGGCTTCTCTAAAATTTGGTTTATGTATTTTCTTTTTATGTTTGGGCTAAGTTTGTATATGTGGGCTTATCTGTATCAAAATAATATTATTATTGTTAAATTATAAGTGTAATAATAGGAAGCACATTAATCTTCTTATTCTGATAATAAACTATAGGTGAAATAATTCATTAATAAAAATTCATAACACAAAACACATATTAGCCAAATCACAATTTCCTTGGTAAAAACCATCTCCATTGATCAGTATTGCAATGTGGAACATCACTAGCTTACGTTGCATTTTTTGGAAAACAATCTAACAATATGTTGTAGCCACGAGGGGTATTAGATTGGTTAGAATAGATTCGAAAATTTGATGCAATAACATGTGAACCTTTAGTAATGAACAATCTTTATAAAAATCGTGCAAATCTCCGATACGGGACATTAGATCAACACACCAAAACTCCTTAAGTTGAGAACAAAATCAATTGATGGTACTGAAAACCCAATTGATGGGTAGAAAAATTCTCAAAAAAAAAAAAAAAGACAGATTTATTAAATAGAAAAGAAATTAAGAAGCAATAAAATGGGGGTATTTTAAACACATTTTTGCGTAGGCCAAACTTCAATTTATTATGTATATCTAATACTAGTAGGCCAAACTTCAATTTATTATGTATATCTAATACTAATACGAGGGCCATATTTGAGAGTGTGCAAGAAGTCCCTTTGCACAGAGCCTCCAAATTATAAGGGCCCCCAAATTGAAAAAATTCCTTCATATATATGTTATATTTATGTGTATTTTTCTATTCAGAAATTAACGCTTCCTTATATCGTGTATTTTTGTTGATTTAGACATTCAAAATCAATCGATGATTACTTCAATTTTAGTAAATTTACGTATAATTTGTGTTTTGGTTTAATTTGATAATGTTTCAAAAAATTTAGGGCCTAATTTTAATACTTGGAACAGGGCCCCTAAAAAGTTTGATACGGGCCTGACTAATACCTACATAGAAATGCCTCTCTAGGGACTCGGACTGAAGCTTTCATGACTACTGTATTTAGGACTTGTAATCTGACTGGTATCGTTCTCTCTGAGAATCCTCCTTCCTGTCTCTTTCCTTCTTCAGCCAAGTAATTCCGCTAAATTTGCACATCCATAACATATCTGTATTTGCACTTATTTTTTACTCCTAAATTGAAGTAATGCATGATATATTTTGAACCTCAAGGATAGTGTATCTTGAATCTCCAAGTGGTTCACAGTGGTCAGTCGATTTAAAGACAGAAAGGGAAGGTTTGGCTGCAAAATGGTTGGCTAGAATTTGCAAAATTCTATTCGATATGTTTTACTTATCTGTTAATTTTTGAATTCAAGGGAGATTCCAATTTTCAAGTGCGTATATTTGAACCAAGTGCATTGGAGATAGATTATCCAGTAGCTGGTAGTGACAGACTCAGCGTAGCTAAATCAACTCAAGCGAAGAACAGAGTTCTTGAGTCTTCTGACGATGTAGTCAAGCCATGTAAGAAGACAAGAACTAAAACTCCTAGTACAGAAGCATCTTCGAAATTTGGATAAGAGAAAGGTATATATCTTCTATGAGTTGGTGCATTTTTATTATTGATACATAATAGAATGAAACACTAACATATACAGTTAGCAAGAAGAAACTAACATATAAAATTGGCTATGTGACATGTTACAGCAAAAGCGGAAAATAAAGTGGCCAAAGATCGAGCACTTGCTTTGGCTAATGCTTTTAAATCGAAGAAACCGTTCTTTTTTCATGTGATGAAAGAATAACAGACTACAGGTGGAGGATGTCCTAATGCGGTAAGCTACAAAAACATACATATTTGAATCTCCAATTTAATGGCTCCTGAAAGAATTGTTCTGAAATTCAAAAATTACTTAAAGATACGTACTCTAAATTTATGATGTTAACTATTAGGTGCATTTAGTTCTAAATTAGTTTCATGAATCAACAATGTATGTACTAAGTGTGATTTGTTGGCTTTATTGTTATTATTTTTTTGTGCAATTAGATGAGTTGTTTCTTATAGAACTGATTATGTACAACTGCACGAGAACTAATTTTCCTAGCAGAACGGATTATACAGTCTGCAATAGGTCTTCCATTCTATTTTTCTTGGGGATTGGTTGCTCACACATGCATAAAGACAGCTCATTTAAATTTATATCCAATTATTTAGCTCTGGTAATAATTCTTGAGAACTAAGAGGTATCGGTTGCATGTGTTCTCCAGATTTTCTCATTTATGCATTTAGTAGCTCCATGTTATGCTTTCTGGGAGTTGTATCACCATCTGTTTTGAGCGTTTAGAAATAAAAGCATCCATGGGTCTTGTTAAAACGCTTTGTCGCATATCTGAACATTGTTTTTAATTACTATTAAATTTCCATCCATGTATATTGTTTATTTATATGTTTGGTCTGGTTATTCAAGGAATTTTTATTGACGAATTCTTGAAGAAGAAAGCGGTAGCTTGAGGAGTCCATTGAATATTGGCCCATTGATTTTGGTTTGTGAAGAAATTGGAGATTTGGAAGTTGGAGAACAAATGTGGGGTGATAGTGGAGATTCAAGACTAGATAAACTGTGGTATTGGTGATTGTTCTATTCATATATACATCAAGTGTAGAAGAACACAGTTGGTCTTATGTTATGCAAGTATGTATATTTTATAGCAAGTTGAGTATGTTAAAACAGAAAAGCGATGGGACTGTGATGAGGAAACATGTATCTCGATTACTTCAGAACCACCACTTCTACTTTCTGTTGCTCAGAATCTAAGAAATGTTATATAACAATATATAATATAGAAGCAAATTTGAGAGAGCTAAGTAATAGAGAGGAGAATGATCATCTTATTATTCATGTACCAAACCACATATCTACAATAGTTTATATAGGGCTAATACTTATAAGTTACAAAGAAATGAAAAGCCAAGGGGTGTGTATAATAATGGTGAAAGTTGAAAGGCCAAGAGTCATACAATAATATTACATAACACTCCCCCTTGGATGACTCGCACAAACATCATGCCTCATTAAAACCTTACTAGGAAAAACCATGTGGGAAAAACCCTAGTGAAGGAAAAAGAGTACATGTGTTGCACTAATAATACATGTCTCCCCCTCATTTAAATATGACTATGAGTATCATCATATATCTCGAAGTTTACGCATTCCAATCTTGTATCTCAATTTCTCGATAGATGATGCAGGAAGTGACTTTGTGAACAAATTTGCTGGATTTTCACATGAGCGAATTTGACAGACATCAATTTCTCCTCCATGCTGAAGCTCATGAGTGAAGAAAAACTTTGGATCAATGTGCTTCGTTCTATCACCTTTAATGTAACCTTCTCGAGTCTGAGTGATACATGCTTCATTATCTTCGAATAGAATAGTAGGACTTCCTTTATTGACTAAAAGACCACATGATTCTCGAATATGATGGACCAAAGACCTTAGCCACACGCATTCTCGACTAGCTTCATGTAGTGCCAATAATTCAGCATGATTCGAAGAAGTTGCTGCAAGAGTTTGCTTTGTAGACCGCCAAGATATTGCGGTATCACGATATGTGAATATATAACCTGTTTGTAATCTACCTTTGTGGGGATCAGACCGATATCCTGCATCTGCATAACCAACTAATTCCACTTTTAAGTTTTTAGAATAAAATAAACCCATATCCATTGTACCTCGAAGATATCTAAAAATTTGTTTCACACCAGTCCAATGTCTTCGAGTTGGAGCAGAACTATGCCTTGCCAATAAATTAACAGAAAAAGCAATATCGGAACGTGTACAATTGGCAAGGTACATTAGTGCACCAATGGCACTAAGATATGGCACTTTAGGACCAAGAAGTTCTTCTCCCTCATCTCTTGGACGGAATGGATCCTTTTTCTTTTCAAGTGAGCGAATGATAAGTGCATATTTTTGCATATTTTTATAACCTATTTATTGCTTGAACTCATATTTTAATAATTTATTTTGTTGCATTTCAGGAAATTCGTAAATAAATAAAGAAATGGCAAAATAAAGAAATAAAGAGCAAGGAAGGGAAAAAGAGGAAGAAAAAGGACTTCAATGAAAAGAGGAAAAAGAATTAGGAGCTTGGTGGAAAAGGAATCTTGGAGGACATGTGGAAGGTGGAGATCATCCTAACACACTACATAAGTGTATGGCCAAGATCAACTCTTCAAAGCTTAAGGAGGAAGGAAACAAATAGATGGATAGGATTTCACCACCACACACCACAAATGTATGGTGGGGATTTACCCAACACCCCCCCCTTACCCTAATTCCTATCCTATAAATACCCTCTCAACCCCCCCCCCCTCTTGTATTGAGTAACTTAGATTTTAGGGTAGCTTTAATTTCTTGTATTTTCTTTAGTTTCAAATCTTGTAAACACTTTTTATTTTAATGCAAAAGTTTAGTTTTCTTTAAATTCTCGTCTTGTTCTTTCGTTTTTGTTACATAGTTTTTGTTATTTTCGTAAATCCATTTAGTGGACAAAGTAGCGAAAAGCTAACCATTATGGAGTGAAAATAACGAATTTAATTTCTTGCACTTAGTTGTTAATTTTAATTTTGTCCCTTTAAAACTCAATTTTATTGTGGGCCATTTTAATTCCAAATCAAATTCTCGCTTTAGTGTAAAAATTTTAATTTCATAGTTAATTTTCTTTATTGTCGTATTTAATTTTTAAAAAAATAAGTTTTTATTTTCAGTACTATTTTCTGTCTCGTTTTTTTATGTCCATTTATTTGTTTAATTCGAAGCAAAAATTTCTCCCCTGTTTGCTAGTTTTCAAACCCAGCTCTTTTCACTGTTTTTGTTTACTCTGTTTTTTTTATTTTTCACGTCTTCTTTTTTCCCCCACTGAATTCCTTCCCCTTTCCTTTTCCTTTTCTTCTTTTCTAAATCAAACCCAGTTCACCTGTGTCTTCGAGTAATACACATAAATCCCCTGCTTAGTTTTATTCAAAACCCACCATTTTCTTTATTCCTTTTTCGACTTCAGCCACACACAACACTTTCTTCTTCATTCCTTTCTTTGTTCTTTTCATTTTAAACTCCTCTTCCCCTCTTTTCTTTTCTTTATTTTCACTGCAAATAAAATATTTTTTATTGTTCTTACCGAGTTCTTGTGAGTTTTGTTGATTATTTCTGTCTGCGTTTCACCAAGTTTTCTTGTTAATTTTCGTTTTTAAGTCGTAATGTTTGTGTTGCTGCGAGTTTTTGCTGACTTCATTCAGTTTTTCGTGAGTTGAATCGCTTGTGTAGGCTGAATCAGAATTTGTTTTGGCTGCGTTCTTTGTCTTAGTCGTTGTTTTGACTGGTCTTGTTACTGAGTTCATAATCATTGAGTCACTGTTTCGTTCGAATTCTTATGGGTAGCTGCTGAGTTCTGAATTCAATTGAGTTGTTGTTAGTTGCTGCGCTGAGTGTAGTGTAATTGAGTTTTGTTTTGTCCGAGTTCGTTTCGCTGAGTTTCGAGTCCGAGTAATCTGCGAAGTTGAATTGACTGTGTTCTTCGGTGTTTTGTTTTCATTTTGTTCTGAGTTCCGTTAAAAGTCTAATTGTTTCTTTCACCATTTTTTTCTTCTGTTTTTCGATGTTTTTCTGTTTCTCGCAGTCGAGTCCCATTTTCGTTTTTCGGTTTTCTAAGTACTGAGTCCCATTTTTGTAGGTTGCTGAGTTGATTTTTGCTTGGGAATGTTGTTATTTTGTCGAATTTCTGAGTAGTAGTAGTTCGTTTGAGTTGCAATTGTTCCCTTAGTATCACTTTCTTAATTTTGGCTAGTTCAGTTTACGAAGCAATTATGTCAAATTTTTCCAAAATTTCCTGTTAATAAAATTTGTTTCTAATTCATTTTTGTTCTTCTTATATTTTTTTAATTAGTTCAAAATAATTTTCCATTTAGTAATTAAATAGTAAAAATCCGAATTTTTCAAAAATCCAACTTTGTAGTTTAATTTAAATTTCTACTTTTAATAATTGTTAGAATAATTTTGCTCATTTTACTAATTAGTTTAGATTTAGAATAAAATTTAGTTTTCTTTTAAAATTAGATTAAATTCCCTTTTTGGAATTAAATAGTATAAAATCCAAACCAAATTCTCAAAAATCAAACTTGTTCTAATTCGATTAAATTAAAAAGTAAGGATTGTGAAAATAAAATAGTCTCTGCGGAACGAATCTAAATTTACTAAAACGAGATTGTGCATTTGCAATCAATTTTAAATAACTATTTCTAGTACATCAAGTTTTTGGCGCCGCTATCGGGGACTAATTATTTTTTCGCAACTTAGCTTTTAATTTTTCGGATTAACTCTTTTCTCACCATTTTTCTTGTTTGCATTTTTTCGAGGAATTTGGAGGAAAATTCGTGAAACTTGGATTAAAGCGGAAGAATTTTCTCAGAATTTTGGAAGCTTTGCTTGGGTAAACCGTATCTCACTCCTCTTTCGTTTTTTTTTTCTTTAAAAAATCACAAAAAATCACAAAAATCACAAAAATCACAAAAAAAATTAAAAATTAAAAATCCAAAAAATTAGTTGTAATTACATAATTGTTGCATCATGCATTTAATCACTTAGGGCACATCATCTAGATTTTTATTTTCTTGTTTTTAATTTTTCGTACCTTATAATTGTGGTGATTGCTGGCGGACCCAAGGTACGTTAAATTTTTTCTTTTCTTTAGTTAGAGCACGTAGTTAAGCATCCATAAATGTTTATATTTTTTTTATATCGTTGTTTGTTGCATTCATTTGTAAATAAATCTTAAGGGCAAAACCTCTCAAAAGATAAGGGAAAGGATTTCATCACTCTTTCCTTAGCCCAAAAACAATAAATCCCTCATTTTGCATACCCTAGCCATTAATAAAATTAATTAGACATTTGCCCCTAGGAATCTCGTGCTCATCTAGGAAGGTGCTTAAGAAACAAAGTAATCTTTAATTATTCCGATTTTTTGGTGTCTAGGAAAGCGAAAGCTGACCTGACCAATTAAGGTTTTGGTGTCTAGGCTGGTGTTTAGCCTCTTGGCAATGCTTGCACCTACCTGGCCAAGCCGATTCAAATAATTATTGTTTATCTAGTTTTTGGTAGCCCTTAAAGTTAGGAGCAAGGTCTAGTTATTTTATTAAGGAACCCTAGGATTAGAATATTTTTTTTTCACCTTTTTTTTTGTTTGTGTGTTTATTTTTCGCACTTATTTGCTACGTGTTCCCTTTCATGGTTTATGCGAACTACTTGGATTAGGGATAATTCTTCTAGACTAGTGAGATCGTTTGAGATTTCTTCCTCTTCTGATTCCGAGTCTTTAGATAATTCCGAACCAATAGTAAACATGGTCATGTCTCTTAAGGACCGTTGCTACCCGACCCGTTCTGCCCAACCCTCGTGTATCACTCTTCCTCCCGTAAATGGTAATAAATTCGAAATCAAAGCTCAACACATTAGCATGTTACCCAAATTTACCGGGAGTGAAGGTGAGGACCCGTATCTTTTCATCCATGAATTCGAGGAGGTTTGTGCCTTACAAAAACTCCAACAATTAACCGAGGACTCGATTAGGCTTAGACTCATTAATTTTGCGCTTAAAGAAAATGCTAAGAAATGGTTGTATAGCTTACCGGTTAATTCTATTTCCACGTGGGAGGGATTTGTGGTAATTTTTCTCAAGAAATATTTTCCAAACCATAAGACTACAAGGATTACAAACGAGATAAATCAATTTCATCAAAAGGAAAATGAGTCTTTTTGGAAATATTTTGATCGTTTTAAAAATCTTTTATCACAATGCCCCCACCACGGAATATAAAAGTGGAGACTTTGTAAGATCGTTTACGAGGCCTTAGATAGTCCAACAACCGCGTTGTTAGAGTCTATGTGCCAAGGTAAATTCATGGAGAATGATGAGGACGAAGGGTGAGCGTTTTTCGAGTAATTAGCCGAAAAGACCATGTTGTGGGAGTCTACTAGGGAACCTCATAAGTCCAACGAGTCGTCTAGTTCTTCTAGGGGTATGCATTCAATTGGAAACAATATTGCTACTGATGCCAAGTTAGCCACCCTTACTAGAAGACTCGAAGCCCTAGAAACTAGTAAGACCCCCTCAAATGTATCTATGTGCTCTAATTTTAATCAAGGTTTTTCGGATTTTCCCGGCTATGATCAAATTAATGCGGTGTTTCAACCAATCCCTAGGAATGATCCGGTTGCACCTACTTATAATCCCGGTTGGAGGAATCACCCGAATTTCTCGTGGAACCAAGGCCAAAACTACCAATCTCCGCCACCTTTTTTTCAACCTCCTTGTTTTCAAAAGCCCAATCAAAACTCGTACCCGATTCAAAATCAAGTTCCTTATCCAAACTCGATTCAAGCCCCGACTCAAGCACCTGCCCACCCTCCCGGCTTTCATGAGTCGGATAATAGAATTAATTCCTTGGAAAAGACTCTTGATGCGCTTTTGAAATCAACAACTAATTTGGCTCAATCTCAACAAACCTTCATGCAAACCATGACTCAAGATAGGCAACTTTTGAATGCTAGTACTCAAGCCATATCTAAGTTAGAGGTTCAAGTGAGTCAATTAGCCAACGCCATGTGTGAGCGAGAGAAGAACAAGTTCCCGAGTCAACCCGAGGTCAACCGTAAATTTCCTCTCAATCAAAGACCTCCCGAAAATGTTAATGCTATCATTTCTCTAAGGTCGGGAAACAAAGTTGATAATCAAGTTGGAGTCGAGTCCTCCGACGAAGAAGACAAGCCAAATGTTGAACCAAACCCTAAACTCAATCCTTCGAACCATCTTCCTAATCCCGAGCCTTTCGAATCATCTAGTCCCACACCTTCACCACTTGAACCCTCATCTTCAAAATCCACTCCCGAGACATCAGAATCTTCTCATAAATCATCATCATCTAGCGAGCTTTCATCGACTCAAACACCACCTTCACCTAACGAATCTTCAATTGTTGTTCCACTTTCTAATTCCATTCCCGATGTGTCTAGGGAACGAGTCTTTAAGCCTAAAGCTCCTTATCCTCAAATACTCCTTTCCAATAAACAATCGCCTCAAGTAGAAAAGATTTTGGAAGTTTTCAATCAAGTCGAGATCAACATTCCTCTTTTAGATGCCATTCAACAAATTCCCTCTTATGCTAAGTGTCTAAAAGATTTGTGTACTCATAAACGTTCCACTCATGTCCCTAAGAAAGCCTTTTTGACTTCTCATGTTAGTTCAATTCTTTCGAATCAAATCCCCGTGAAATATAAGGACCCCGGTTGTCCTACAATTTCATGTGTCATAGGCAATACCTTTGTGGACAAGGCGTTACTTGACTTAGGCGCTAGTGTGAACTTGCTTCCATTTTCGGTCTATCAAGCCTTAGGTTTAGGCAAACTTCAAAAGATGAACATGATAATTCAATTAGCCGATCGTTCTGTCAAAACGCCTAAGGGAATAATTGAGGATGTGCTAATTAAGGTTGGTGAATTCATATTTCTGGTTGATTTTGCTGTCCTCGAGACTCAACCCGTCACTAATCCTAAGAACCAAATCCCGATCATTCTAGGACGACCTTTTCTTGCTACATCCAATGCCTTGATTAATTGTAGGGATGGTTCGATGAAACTCACTTTCGGTAATATGACAATTAACCTTAACATCTTTAATGTCGGAAAAGAACCCAATGAGCTTTACGAACAAACAATATGGGTTAATCTTGTTGATGACATTGTTAATTGGTCAAACCTTGAGGATATTAAGATTGAGTCTCTTCTCAAAGAGGATTTCAAAATCAACTCTGCGTCTAATCAAGAGTATATTGAGTCGTTAAAGGATATGTCCTCGGTAGAGATGTTGAGAGAGTTAGATGACATTTGTTCTAAGTGGGAGACACCACCCGAGGATGTTTGTGGGTTGGTTCAAATAGTCAATTAATCCTGCTCATGATCCATGGCTCAATAAAGATTACCTATGGCTAGCATGATGCTCGGATCGCGGGGCCTCACTGGCGAGGATAATGGAAGAACTACCTTTGGCCTCGTATGCGACCTCGTTGGGCTTAATCATGCGAGGCGGTCCTAGGTATGGAGATACTTCTACTCATGCTACCTCGTTGGGTTTAATCATGAGCCTTCATATATAGATGTCCTAGACCACGCTTGGTCTTGTAAAGAGATAGAACCGCGATCCCGGAATAGTATGCGACCCTTGGAGGCCTAGCGTGAGACCATTAGAGGCCTAGCATGAGACCCCTTTTTCTTTGTCATTGACATGAGAGCACGTCTTGAGTATTAGCAGGAGGTGATAGTGAGGCGATCCCTAATCAGGCATCATGCCTCATGCCTTGTTGATCCATCTTCAATATTCGAGCCCCTTAGGAGATATGCGGAATCATTAAGAGAGTTTTGCCCCTAATATAATTATTTGAGCCTGTTTAGGATCTATGCCGAGATTCGGGCATAATAGCCATGATTTACTCCAAATGTGTTGATAAGTCATTAGTCCTCGATAAGTATAACCGACCATTTATAGAATAAGTTTTCCCAAGCAACATCATGTAAGATGTCCTTGAGCCCCCCCTCCCCGGGATGAGGATAACTACCTGGTTATATAACAGGACTCCAAAAACATATGGACGAGCGATCATTAATTAAGGACAACTCACCATAATACCAGAATCGGGTCTTCTACATTACACCAAAAATATTCACAAAAACATGTAGAAGGCTTTGACATTATCCCAAAGTATATCAGGACAAACTCTTGAAGGCTTTCAACATATAAGTTGGCATGCTAAAAAATTGTAGGCGCGCCAAATAGGTCTAAATATTTTTTTTCGAAACCGTCCAAACCAACCCTAGTGAATTATTTGGTTTGATTTTTTAAAATATATCACCTAACTAAACTGAAAGTACCTAAATGTATAATATATACACCTTATAATAATTATAAACTATAAAAATTTCTAATCAATTTCTTGTTGTTATCATTTGAAGTTAATATTATTTTATATTTTTGATTTGAATGAACTTACCTATAAATTACAAGAGCTCTATTCTATTAATATAATACCAAGTATTATGTTATCATTTCTTTAAAACAGTTTCTATGTAGAATTTGAAATTTAGATGTTAGTAATCTTGCACAATTTTTTTTATTTTTACAGTCCAGGAAGATGTTAATTTTTCATTACATAGCCAAATTTCATTATATTTCATCAAGGAAGCATATGTGATTCCTTTTTTTAAAAAATTGATATTAAATCAAAATTGCCCGAAACAAATGTTAAGATTTGGTTCTCATAGTTATCAGTTTGGGTTCATATATCAAATTATAAAAATAAAAAGTACTGATTTAATTCAATTTCGCGCTTCACGACCTCCCAAATAAATCGATTCTCGCCCTTAGCGCGAAGAGAGAATTTTCATAAGTCAGCGCATCAACCAAACCTGTTCTTCACTCAATCAAAATTAATGACTTTCAAGCCAGATTTTCATGTTAGCTGGGTCATACAAGTAGCAAGGTATGATTAGTATTCAAATTATGTCTTCATACCAATTTTTCCATATTAATACAAGTGCCAAAATACAATTGATCTTTGGAAGATATTTTTCAAAAATACGAAATAAGTTAAATCATGAACATTATCGAAAACTCACTAATTCTGGAAAGATAGGCACGCCAAACTATCTAAAAAATTTTGTTGGTCAGGCAACATCCTAGACGAGTCCACCGGATATGTGGTCAAATTTTGATGATAACATATTCATTGTAATATATCTCTTTTTGAAAATAGCAAGAATGGTAAATTCATGAAATTAAAAGCTCAATAACATATTCAATCTTGATTTTCAGATTCTAGAATTTCTTTCAATAATATATTATATTCAAAGTAATTTTGTGCTTATATTCTTTACATTCCAATAATCTATTCAAAAACAAATAAGTTTCCATCATTCATTTAACTTTGAAAGATATAAGAATTTAACAAAAGTGTAAGAAGAAATCACAAGTGTACATTTAAACCCCTACACATGTGAGATTCACATATGATGTTTTTATTAATTAAATTTAGGATGAAAATGAACATGACTGAGAATGAAATGTTCTTTTTCATTTTAAGATATAAACTTGATTTTAAATTGTTAGGAATAGAATGAAATAGTGATTAGCATTTTTAAATATTCACTAATATATACCATCCAGATTTCATCTTATTCCCTATGATTTCTTTAATATAAATTCTCCGCCAAACATTGGAGAACTCTAATATGCATGCACTAAACCTAACATTATCTTCTCACTCTTGGGCATTGGACTGTTAATATATGGAAGTAATTAAATTACGGATGACCCCTTTAGATGGATTTAATTTTATGACATTTCCTATTCCTCTAAAGTACGTAAATAGTTTTAATGGAGAAATTGCATCAACAAAAGTAAAATTTAATTATAACTATAAAGTAAAACTTGCATGTATTAATAAATGGGTACATGCTATTATTAGCATCCATATCCACAGCTGTAAATAATTATCCATCGTAAGGACCTTTGAGGTGGCAACCATCAAAAACTACTATTTTCCTACAATTATCCATAAATGCCTTTTTTAAACAAACATAAAATCTCATACCTCGTGTATGGCCCAGGATTTTCAATCAATATCTTCACTGTACTTTCTAGAAACAACACCTTCTTCAACTCATGTGCATATTTTTAAACCACTGTCTATTGTTCCACATGTGTTATTGTTCCTCATGTGTGCCACTAATCTTCATCAAGGCTCTTCTTTTTTGTTCTATACACTGCATACTTTCTAACTTTATATTTCAAGTCATTAAAATTTATTTATGAAATGCATTGACAAACCAGGTTGGATTCATTCTCAGATTAGTCTCATAATATCCTACAATTCATTTGAATTTTATTTGATTCTGTATAAATGTACTCATGCTTGTATGTTTATTAAAAAAAAGTCTTAATCTGAAATTTTTTTGTGCATTGGTGCATTGGAGATGAATAAACTTTCCACTTATAAGGGGCTTGACAAACATATTTTACTTTCTTTTCAAAGTTCCTCATTTTATTTATTGGACTTCTCTCAATAACTTAACAGCTTCTCTAAAAAGCTTGGAATTTCTAAAATGCTGGCCTAATTGAAATTGAGGGTTGATCATGTCTATTTTCATTGAAAACTGAATAACTGATAAAATATTCGCAAATACTCGTATTATTCCATCATGAAGGCATAAGCCTTAATTCGTTTACAATATAATGATCGCTTATATAGCCAATACCTAATCGTAATAAAGGAAACTATCCTTTTCTCCCTGGTAATAATGATTACAGTAACTTTTCGTATAACATTATGCTAACATCCCCCCTCAAACTCAAGATATTTAAAACAATAAGTTCGAGAGTTTGAAAAATAATAAGAAATTAAAAAAAATATTGAAAGTAGTCATCATCGTTGTTTTCGATTAAGAAAATGGTCATCGGTCGTCATCGTCGTTTGATGTCATTTTCATCGAGAAATGATCATCGGGTCATCGTTGTTTCCCATAGAGAAACAATTATCGGGTCGTCGTCGCCGTTTTCAATTAAAAAACGACCATTTGATCTTGTTGTAAATCGTTGCATCGTCGTTGGATTGAGACAGTCTCTTCCACAAACCATTAATTCGTTTATAATATAATGATCTTTTATATAGCCAATAGCTAATTGTAATAAAGGAAACTATCCTTTATTTCCTAATAATAATAATTACGGTAACTTTCTGTTTTTCATCAGTAATAATATATTAACAATAACTGATTTCTACCTCATTAGTTAAGTTAAACACCATTCTATTATCATCAAAATTTGCATAAACCGTAGAATCAGAGTAAAAGGAACCATCCTTGTCCTCATTAACATGAACATTATTCTTAATGAGATCAACTAAAGAGTTCTTGTTAGAACTATCTGAATCAAAGTCATCATCACTACTTTCTTCTTTTATAAATTCAAAGTATTCGTCATTAGGGTAAGAAATATCTTTGCATAAACATTCCAAATCCCTGAGAACTTGTTCTGCTTCTTTTTAACATTGTGTGAAGGAGATTTGAGTGTTATTATTAAAGTCATATTCATCAGGGCATGTGGTGGTTGTCTAGGTGATTGTGGTGTAAGGGAAGGTGTTCTAAGTGGTGAGAATAGATGATTATGGTGTAGGTGATGATTGTTAGGTGACTCTGGTGTAAGTGATGATTGTTAAATGATTGTGGTATAGGTGATGGTTCTATAGGTGGTGCTTATCAAGGAGTTGGTTCAACAAAATTCAATTCATCATCCTCTTCAGGTTATTGTTGGGACAATCAGATCTTGGCACTGCGATTTTTGATACAATAAATTAACGAGTACGAATAGAAAAGTCACCTTGTTAACGGTTGATTCCACGCTCTTCTATTGTATTCCCAAATTCCCTTGAGCGAAGTGTGGCCTTCGTCTTCTCAAGTTAACCTCTCTTCTTGCTCCTAGGTGGCTTCAAAATTTTTTCGACCACCCCCCAGCAAGAAGAGAATAGGAATATATATAGGCTACAATAGGGATCATGGATAATTAGGTTGGGCCTTCTAATTACATCTTGAGCCTAGCCCAATGTAATTAAATATTAATTCAATCCACTAAAGAATTAATATTTGCACTACCTTTCCTAATACCGTAATTTAATTAATTAATTTGGTTCCAATATTATTTGCTTATTAAATTCCCCATGTTTAAAATATCGCATGTCCATTAATTAAATAAATTACTGATAATTCATTTAATTAATATCTTTTATCCTTGATCATCCACTCTACCTTTATTTAATTATGCCGGAATAAATCCACCTGCAGGGTTTCACATAATTAAATCTTTTTTAGCTTTCAAGGGGACATCATTAACCCTAATATTATCAGGACATGGATTCCTTCAATAAATAATATTCACCATATATATTATTTCATCACCCAAAATATAATGAAATAAATCAAAAGAATTATTTCATATATAAATCAAAGCATGTAAATAATATACACGTGTCAATTACTATATCTGGATTAAGAACCTAAGCATTAATAATAACATAGAATCTTAGTTCTCCTTCTTAATCAGTATAAGGGAACAATTCTAAATTTGATCCTGTTCAATATACACAAAGTATACTAGTATTATTTATTAGTCAATATAAACTAATCTAAATAATACTACAGCCATACCAGTGGATTGTCTAACACCACCTGTGCTGTGAACCATATTATATTATATAAACCGTATTTAATAATCTAATATTATGTATCCCATTTGATACTAGATTATTCACAATATATAATATTAAGACAACATGTAAACATTTAAATGATTCTTAATTAAAACTGGCCAGAAATAAATGTATATACTTCAAATAAATATTTTCAGTATACACCAACAATCTCCCACTTATACTCAAAATATTCTATGAGTATATCAGTGTTTATTTAATCCACTATTACACAGAAAACTATGTGTCCATCCATCTGACTCCTATCGCTTCCACATGCCTGTCAAAAACCTTGGCTACTCTTTGTGAAAGGATCTGCCCAGTTGTCTTCTGATGATATGTGAGCCACAACTATATCTCCTCGCTTTACGATTCCTCGTATGAGATGATACTTACGTTCAATATGTTTAGCTGCTTTGTGATCTCGCGGTTCCTTCAAATTTGCCACAGCACCAGTGTTATCACAATACACTGTCAAGCTCCTAGGCAAATTAGGTACCACATCCAAGTCCAAAAGGAAGTTCCTGAACCATACAGCCTCCTTTGCAGCCTCAGAGGCCGCCACGTACTCGGCTTCCATGGTAGAGTCTGCAATGCATTTCTGCTTTACACTCCTCCATATAACGGCTCCACCTCCCAAAGTAAAAACATATCCCGAGGTCGATTTCCTCTTATCCCTATCTGATTGGAAATCTGAATCATTATATCCCAAAGGAAATAGATCTGAGGCCTTGTAAATTAACATATACTCCTTAGTTCTTCTCAGGTACTTGAGTATAGTTTTTACTGCACTCCAATGTTCCTGACCTGGGTTCGACTGATATCTACTAACCATGCCTACAACAAAGCAGATGTCAGGCCTCGTACATAACATAGCATACATTAAGCTTCCACATGCCGATGCATAAGGAATTGCTTTCATGCTCTCTATATCCTTAGGTGTCGAGGGACACTGCTCCTTGGATAGAGCCACTCCATGCTTAAAAGGTAGAAAACCTTTCTTAGAGTTCTGCATGTTAAAACGAGCTAATACTTCATCAATGTAGGGCTCTTGAGATAAAGCCAACATCCTTTTCTTGCGATCCCTTATTACTTTGATCCCAAGGATGTATGCCGCTTCACCTAAGTCCTTCATTTCAAATTGTTTGAACAACCATGCCTTTATTGATGACAACATCTTAACATTGTTTCCAATGAGTAAAATGTCATCCACATACAGTACCAGAAAAACCACTGCATTACCCTCACTTCTCTTATACACACATGATTCGCTTGAACTTTGATCAAATCCATATGACTGGACTGCCTGATCAAAATGAATATTCCAGTCCCTAGAAGCTTGTTTTAGTCCATAAATAGACCTCTTAAGCTTACAAACAAGATGCTCTTGGCCATCCTTAATGAATCCTTTTGGTTGTTGCATATAGATGGTTTCCTCAAGACTTCCATTAAGGAAAGCTGTCTTGACATCCATTTTCCAAATCTCATAATCGAGATGAGCTGCTATAGATAAAAGAATCCGGATCGACTTAAGCATAACAACCGGCGAAAAGGTTTCCTCATAATCGATCCCTTCATTCTGAGTATACCCTTTCGCAACAAGTCGTGCTTTCCAGGCTTTCACCTTTTTGTCAGATCCTCTTTTCTTCTTGTAGATCCACATACATCCAATGGGTTTTACACCTTTGGGTGGTTCCACGAGCTCCCAAACTTGATTAGAATACATAGATTCCATCTCAGATTCCATTGCCTTTTGCCAAAGATCTGCATCTTTATCTAGAATTGCTTCTTCGTATGTCCTGGGATCCTCATCATGTTCACCAGAGACCAAGTCCGAAGACTCTCCCAAAAACATGAATCTATCAGGTTATTGAACAACCCTCCCACTACGACGAAGCACCGGTGTGGTATTAGTGACAGGTTGTGCATTTTCTTGTGGTTGATCTACTTGTACTATTGGCACTTGGGGATTATCTGTCCCTCCCACTAGTTCCTCTAAAACGATACTACTCATGGGTTTATGGTTCATTATATAGTCTTCTTCTAAGAATCTAGCATTGGTGCTAACAATGATATCTCGATCCCTAGGACTATAAAATGAATAACCTTTCGTTCCCATGGGATAGCCTACAAACAGCCTTACTTCTATACGAGATTCTAACTTGGTCGCGTTCTTGTTCAACACATGTGTTGGACAACCCCAAATCCGAATATGTCTTAGACATGGTTTGCTACCAGTCCACAATTCTATTGGAGTCTTGGGAACCGACTTAGAAGGTACCAAGTTCAGAAGGTAAGCCACTGTTTCTATAGCATATCCCCAAAACGACTTGGGTAAATCTGAATAACTCATCATCGATCTAACACTCTCTAAAAGAGTCCGATTCCTTCTCTCTGCTACACCATTCTGCTGAGGTGTGCCAGGTGCAGACAACTGGGATGTGATCCCATTTTCTGATAAATATTCCCTAAATTCTCCAAGCAAGTATTCGCCACCACGATCTGATCGTAGTGACTTGATACATTTTCCAAGATGTCGCTTCTCCGCACTTGCTTTGTACTCTTTGAATTTTTCAAAGCACTTAGACTTACGGCGCAACAAATAAATGTACCCATATCTAGAATAATCGTCAATGAAAGTGACAAAATACTCATAACCTCCTCTTGCTTGGATACTCATAGGTCCACATAAATCAGTATGAACCAATTCTAACACTTCTTTAGCTCTATTCCCCTTTGCTTTAAAAGGCCTATTAGTCATCTTACCTTCCAAGCAGGATTCACAAACTGGAAATGGCTCCACTGCCAACGAGCCTAATGGCCCATCTACTACCAGTCTTTGAATCCTCCTCAAGTTAATATGACCTAATCTTAAGTGCCAAAGATATGTTTGGTTCAATTCAGAAGGTTTCTTTCTTTTATTTGAGCTAGAAAGAATGTTATTAGTTTCCTTATGTTGCAGCATTGGTTGGATAGGATTAATAATATATAAATTGTCTTGCAATGTACCAGAACATATAACTCGTTTATTTATCATAATAGAAACATTACGATCCAAACAAAAATTATAACCATCCATGGCAAGTTTAGAAATCGAAATTATATTCCTTCTAAACGAAGGTACATAAAGACAATTGTTCAAAACCAAAATCCTATCATCGCCAAAAGATAATGTAATTATTCCAACTGCAACTACTGCTACTTTCGTAGCATCTCCCATGAACACATATATCTCGCCATCTCTAAGCATTCTGGATTGCTGGAACCCCTGCATAGAGTTACAAACATGGTCAGTGGCTCCTGTATCTACACACCAAGTGCTCGTAGATATAGCCGCTATATATGTTTCTGTAACTAGAGAAAGAGACATACCAGTATTGTTTGTCTTCTTAGGAAGAGGACAATCTTGTTTCCAGTGACCTGACTGCTTGCACCTGAAGCACTTGCCCTTAGGCTTTTTCACACCACCTTGAACTCCCACTATATTAGCAATCTTTCCAGCTTTCTGTGTCTGAGTCTTTTTCTTCTTCTTACCTTTCGGCTTAGATGAAGAAGCTTTCTCGGCCACATTCACTTGAACATTCTGCTTAAAGAGTCCTTCAGCTGCCTGAAGTTCTGTCAAAAGTTCCGTGAGACTATACATCCTTTTGTTCATGGTGTAATTCAAGCGGAACTGCTCAAAACTTTTGGGCAAGCTCATAAGGATGATATCGATCTGGGTTTCCCCATCAATATCAGCACCAAGGATCTCCATCTCATTCAGATGAGACATCATTCTGAGAACATGATCCCTTACAGGTGTTCCTTCAACCATCTGAGTGTTCATTAAAGCCTTCATTGCTACTTGCCTAGCAGCCCTATTCTGTTCTCCAAAAAGTTCCTTGAGATTAAAGAGCATATCTGAAGCAGTGGGCATAGCCTGATGCTGATGCTGCAAAACACCCGACATTGCTGCCAGAATGTAACATCGCGACATCTCATCAGCCTTAACCCACCGCTAATAATACTCCTTCTCACTTTCAGGAGCATCTTCAGCAGGCTGATCTGGCTTGGGTTCATAAGTACAAAATTTGTACTCCTCAGCAGTCAACACTATGTCCAAATTACGTTTCCATTCAATATAGTTTGGTCCGGTAAGTTTGTTATCCTTAAGAATGGTGAATAGTGGATTAAAGCCCATAGTGATCTAATCCTGAGAATCATACATGTAATACATAATCAGATAGTTGCATAAATCTTAAATCCTATTTGTTTCCTCTAACAATTAATTAAAATTAATGCATTAATATTTAAACACCATAAGTATCTGGTACGCCACGATGGGTGACATATATACCACTTAAATTCGTTTAAATATTACTTCGGTCCTATTACTAAATAATACGCCACGTTAGGGTGGACTATATATTATTTTTTCATAGCTAAGTGTATACCATTATTAAATCTTAAATTAATAAAAAGACTGGATACCACCATTAAATATTTCAAATCAATAATCGATAATAGGATAATTCCCAGATCGGGGGGAGCATTGTCAAGAGGCATCACTTAAGACCCCTTTCTAGACAGAATCATCCTTTCTCGCAATATCAAAAATCTATATTCAGTCAGTGGTACCCTTCTCATTAATTGAATTCTATGAAACTTGGTATGCCACGTTGTGTGGCATGTATACCTTTCAATATTCGTAATTAATTTAGGAAGTTTGTCCTAGTAATATCCATAATACTACCTGACACCATAAATCATACGCCACGTTAGGGTGGACTATATACAATTTATATTCGTCTTAGTGTTAAATTACATACAAACAATAATGGAGACCGTAGGATTTAATTCCTAATTAATTCCCTCACCCACTTAGAATTTTTATTTAAAAATTGAGGAATTTTAAAATTAAATGGGGCCTATGTCGTTATAATTATGTCTAACATGCATTCCAAATACACACATAATTTAAACAACATAAAACATTTAATTAAAGCAATAAATAAAAAATGTATGTCCATGTCGTCCTAATTATGTTAAACATGCAATTAAAAATTACACACATAATTAACAACACACATAATTATTTAAAGCAATAATTAAAAAATTAAATAGCAGAATTAAAATAAAGTAATAATTAAATCCACTATTATGGCCCCGAAAATAATTTCCTGCAGCCTCGAAACATGCCTCAACTGCTGACCATGCGCAACTGCTGGAAAAAAAAAATAAAAAATCTGCCTTCGCCTGTTGCGCAGTCTAATACTGCGTTACACACTTCCAAAGCCTGTCGCGCAGGAGGGTCCTGCGTTACATGCCTATACCAGGCTATTGCGCAGGGAGGACCTGCGTTACGGATGACAGTGTTTTTTCTTTTTTTCTTCGCGTGCCGCAAGTCTCCAGACTTTTCGAACAGCCACCGTTCTTTTCTTGTTCTGTTCGTCCAGTAAATTAATGAACACAACAGCAGACCCATCCAAATTTCGCAGCGGAACAAAAACAACTCCGAATTGATTTCCGATCGCACGTAATTGTTACAAAATACCCGGATCTTAATAAAATCCAACAAACAATTACAAAAAAATAGATCTAATACAAAACTAATTTTGTAAATCTATTCTAACACGATCAACCCTCGTGTTTTACAACCACGATAAACCACGTGGAAACCAAACAAAATAACCACGATTAAACCACGTGGGATCCAAACACATAATTAAAATATACATGGCCATAATAGTGGATAACAACCTGCAAAACAGAATTATACAAGCCTACCACTATATACATGCATATATAATTACGACATGGACATCGTATCAAAAAATCGCAGAACCATTGAACCAGGCTCATGATACCAATTGTTGGGACAATCAGATCTTGGCACTGCGATTTTTGATACAATAAATTAACGAGTACGAATAGAAAAGTCACCTTGTTAACGGTTGATTCCACGCTCTTCTATTGTATTCCCAAATTCCCTTGAGCGAAGTGTGACCTTCGTCTTCTCAAGTTAACCTCTCTTCTTGCTCCTAGGTGGCTTCAAAATTTTTTCGACCACCCCCCAGCAAGAAGAGAATAGGAATATATATAGGCTACAACAGGGATCATGGATAATTAGGTTGGGCCTTCTAATTACATCTTGAGCCTAGCCCAATGTAATTAAATATTAATTCAATCCACTAAAGAATTAATATTTGCACTACCTTTCCTAACACCGTAATTTAATTAATTAATTCGGTTCCAATATTATTTGCTTATTAAATTCCCCATATTTAAAATATCGCATGTCCATTAATTAAATCAATTACTGATAATTCATTTAATTAATATCTTTTATCCTTGATCATCCACTCTACCTTTATTTAATTATGCCGGAATAAATCCACCTGCAGGGTTTCACATAATTAAATCTTTTTGAGCTTTCAAGGGGACATCATTAACCCGAATATTATCAGGACATGGATTCCTTCAATAAATAATACTCACCATATATATTATTTCATCACCCAAAATATAATGAAATAAATCAAAAGAATTATTTCATATATAAATTAAAGCATGTAAATAATATACACGTGTCAATTACTATATCTGGATTAAGAACCTAAGCATTAATAATAACATAGAATCTTAGTTCTCCTTCTTAATCAGTATAAGGGAACAATTCTAAATTTGATCCTGTTCAATATACACAAAGTATACTAGTATTATTTATTAGTCAATATAAACTAATCTAAATAATACTACAGCCATACCAGTGGATTGTCTAACACCACCTGTGCTGTGAACCATATTATATTATATAAACCGTATTTAATAATCTAATATTCTGTATCCCATTTGATACTAGATTATTCACAATATATAATATTAAGACAACATGTAAACATTTAAATGATTCTTAATTAAAACTTGCCAGAAATAAGTGTATATACTTCAAATAAATATTTTCAGTATACACCAACAGTTATGACAGAGTTAAAGGTGTATATTACAAATATACACATCAACATATCTATCAACATGCATCGTTGTACGCAATGGTATGATTTCATCATCATTATCAAGTTTAGACAAACTCCTTTCCGTTGTTATATAGTATTTGAAAACTTATACCAACATTTAGCACAACCTCTAAATAAACCAACATTTTATAAAGTGGAGATATCCTTTATTAAACTTATCTCATCAGAAATATAATAATCAATGTACAGTAATCAATGTAGTGATCATATCCACCAATGTAAGACTTATGATTTACCTTTCAATTTACCATCATGGTATAATTTAATTGTAAGGCGTTCAATGTCTGCACATTAATCAAGAAAAAGTTTTTGAAAAGAACACACTAACAGACAATAATTAAAAAATGGTAACATTTCATGCATATTAATAATACCTAGTGATCCAATACATAATAAAATTTCATTTTTAAACCAAACAAGATTGTCTATATCTTGAAATTTGTACAAGCCCTAATCTTTTAAGCAAAAAAAAGGAAATTTTATAACAAATCTAGTATAGTTAATGAATAATATTAAATCAAACCATTATATATAGTCTATCGTATGCTCTAATCAGTAAAAACCCTACCAAACAAACACAAATTAATGCAAATATACATGCAATTATGAAAAGTCAAAATAATATATTTGTAATCGAGACAGTGTCAAGAATTATCAATGTCATCATCTTTTTTCAATATCAAATACCAAGTCATCTTCAACAATAATCATTAAAATGAAGTCGAATTAAAATTTCAAAATTTTTTTGGCTAAGCCGGAGAATGTCCATATAGTTGCAGTTTTATTTGATACAATGCGGTACAACTTTTAATGAACACTTAGTTTCTTCTTTCACAATTGTAGTTTTATTTTCAATATATGTTATTTTTAATACAGTAGCTGCAATTTGTTAATCCCAATCATAACACTATAAACCATGTGCAGGTGTTGCTGACTCAACTATACTTAGAAGATATGTGTCGTAACATGATTGGCTATTATAACTATGATTATTTTAAAGTCCACCAGCCGGCCTACTAATCTGTCAAAATATTACAAAAATAACCAATTTTTTGATAAAATTAACAAAAATAATCATTTTGAAAATAGTGGCCAATTTTAGCTTTTGTGATATTCCACTGGTAGTTGGGTACCCAATTTGCAAAAGATACTCCACCTCCACTGACAATTAGGTATCCCATATACTGGATACAAAATACTCCACTGACAATTGGGTATCCCATATACTGGATAATCCGTTGACAGTTGGATATCCCATGGACTAAAATTGGACAAAACTTTTAAAGTGCGGTTATAGTTAGCCAAACCCTAATCTATCCCTAATTTGTCCTTGCTTGTATTTTTATTCTTTCCAAGCTTTCATATATATAATTACCCCAAATTATGGGTTTTATATCAAACTGGAACTCATTCCATTCAAATGTCAAGTAGACCACACATTTAAAAATGATATCTTTTAAAACATTTAACTGTACATATATATCACTCCGTTAGATGACGTCAGCAAATTAGACAAAAAACGTTAAAAATTTAAAATTTTCGTCCGTTAGTTGACATGTAATGCCAGGTTGCATCCACGTTTTGTCCACATATTTCATTACATGGTAGGTGAATTAAAGAATAAAATAATAATAATAAAAATACATAAACATTAGACGGGATTAAAATAGTAAAGTACAGTACATTAGATGGGTTATAACACCAAATTTGAATAAAGAAATTCTAATTGAATATTATACTGCATAAAGAAAATTGGGGATAAAGCATAAACCCTAATGATATTGACTACAATCATTGTAATCGAGCATTTGAAGCAAGGATCAACGGTGAAGGCTACCATTCAAGCATTTGCAATTAAGAAATCATTCGTATTCATTTCAATCAAACAATGTATTGTTCATTTCTTAGTACCCATTTCATACCGTTCATTTTGTGCATATTGTATTGATCGCAAAGCACTTCGTCTTCAGTCATGGGGCTCCTTCAAGTTATAACACAACAAAGTACTGTTCATTTCTTAGTATCCATTTCGTACCGTTCATTTTGTGCATATTGTATTGATCGCAAAGCATTTCGTCTTCAGTCATGGGGCTCCTTCAAGTTATAACACGATGATATTAAATTGAATAGGAATTTAAAAAATATTACACGATTATGCAAGAAAAACTAAGAACCCATGAACCCTAATAAAAAGTTGTATGTATCGTATATATACATCTAACTAGCCATTGAAGTCCAGGTCAATTGAAATGTGCCACGTATTCTGACACGTCAATTTTTCGTCCAATCAAAAAATTGATAATTAACGGAGTGATATATATGTTCAACTAAATATTTTAAATGATATCGTTTTTAAATAGATGATCTATTTAAAACATTTGAAATTTTTTAAATTAATAATCTAGTTGAGACATTTGATGAATTAATGATGTACTATGTGTTTGACATTGTTGTTGCAGACTGAAAAGGTGTTTGGTAATATTTAAAAACTGCTTTTCTGAAAAGCGTTTTTGGCCTAAAAGCTGCTTTTAAAGAAAACAAGTCCTCCATGCTTTTGAAAAAGATGTTTTTCAGCTTTTGCGGAAAGCAATTGCTAGTTTCAATATCCAACCTTACCAAAAACATAATTTTTATTATATTTACTAGCTTATAGCCCGTGTAAAGCACGAGTTACTTTTATTTTTTTTAATTTTCTTATAGTTTAGTATATATGATATAATAAATATTACTTTTAATATGTTGGGATAATTCAAATTTTAGACCTTTGTATATAAATAATTTTTAGTATTAAGCTGTTGGTGAGAATCGAACCTTCAACCTTTCTATATAACATAATCTAGTATTAATTTTATATTAAAATGTTGTTCGGCGGGATTGGAACCTTAGACCTCCAACTTTTAGTATTGTTATATCTAATGGTCATGATTTATTTGAGTTGAAAATCTAACCGTTGTAAATGGGGATAACAAAAAATGAGGGGTAACCATACAAATTATACCCCTTCGCTTATTATAGTATAATATAGATAGTATAGATACACATTAAAAATATTACCAAACAATTTTTAAGAGCAATTCCCCCTAGTTAGAAACATTTGAATGCAATTCGCTTTGATATAAAACCTCCCAAATTATATACAAAGACCAGTCCTCTTTCTCCCCTAGCCTCGCAAAGCATTCTCGATCGCAATTCACTGTAATCTCTCTCTCTCTCTCTCTCTCTCTCTCTCTCTCTCTCTCTCCCCCCCTCTCTCTCTCTCTCTCCAATTCGATTCATTTCTCTATTAGTAGACACTCTGTATTCACTAAATTCTCTCTCTCTCTCTCTCTCTCTCTCTCTACAATTCGATTCATTTCTCTATTAGTAGACACTCTGTATTCACTAAATTCTCTATGCGTAGACACTCTGTATTCATTAAATTCAGCTTGTGTCTATCTGATAAAGCTATCAATTAGATTTATTTTCAACAACTGTATATAATTTGACTAACTCGAGCTCTGAATTATTGGTGAATTTGACAAATTAAGTTTATTTCTTTAGTTTAATTTGATGATTTATGTGTGAATTATGTTCTGGTGTTATTAGGGTTTCATGGATAATTACAACAGGAGTCCTTTTCAAGCTGATGAACCCGTTGTTATCGATGCTGCCATTGGGCAGACTACTCTGCAAGATCCTGCTACGGGGTGGAAGGCTACTCTGACACCTGAGTCTCGCCAAAGAATTGTCAGGAAGATGTGTGTGCATTGTTGGTTGTCCTTATTTTTATCTTTGGTTTAAGTGGAAATTTACTCGATTATTAGGTATCTAGCTCAAAGAATCACTGAATTACGGCTATTAATATGTTTTTAGATGAGAAAAAGGCCAAAATAGCACAAAAATAAAATAAAATATCCTAAATGGCACTCTTACCATTGTTGGCCCTCCACTAGTACATGGACAATGGAAGTGAAAAATGTTTTACTCAAATTGATTCTCACAGTTCGCCATTTTCCTGGCATTGGGTGTGAAAAGAAACAATGAAAAAATAGTACAAACACATGGACCATGTCAACATTGCACATGCATGGAGACTATCTGGTTGGTTGAGCATATCGAATTAACGCATACTTTATAAACATTTGTCTTTAACACATGCAATATATGCGTTTAACTTTTAACGCATCTAGGTCCCTCGTTTCTAATGCAATATTTTCTACCGAGCTGGCTTAACGCAATTAAAATATGCATATATTTTAATTGTCATTTTAGATGCGTGACCAATGTTAACGCACTTTTTAGATGCGTGACCAATGTGCCATAGCAGGGTCAGCTTTCTATAAAGTGTCATTTTGGACATTTTATCGATAAATGGTGCTAAAAAGGGCCATCACCCTTTTTATATCGTCAAATTTGGGTCGGTATTTAGTATATGAGTTTCTATGTGCAAGGATAAGTTGTCTATCTCCTTCAACATATTGGGCATTAACTTTTTTGCAGTACGGGATATTCTTATTTTCTATAATCGGTTAATAGACGTTATGTATTTTACATATTATGTTTTTTAATGGAATTGGAGTCTCTTTTTCCCTCATCTTCCAGGTGAAGATTCTTGTTCTGTGTGTATCGAGGCGTGTTTGAGGAATTCATTTACTTATTACTGTTAGACCTCTATTTTCTATGTCAATTTCCTGCCCGAGTAGCTAAACTTTATTTCTATTATTTTTATGTCTAGAACGGACAATTTGATGAGGCATCTTCCACTCCATGGAGAAGAGGGATTACGGGAGCTCGAAAAAATTGCTGTTAAATTCGAAGAAAAGATTTATGATGTGGCAACATGCCAGGTTATATAGCAGTGAATTGTGTCTTTAATATGAAATTATAAAACAGTTACATTTATGTTTATCTTGCCAATATGTATATATGAACGTGCCTTCTTCTGTAAATTATTATCCAAGTCGGTGATTATTGATAGTTTTCCTATTCAGTCGTTAATTGCGTAACTATATTTTGCAATTACTAACTTGCAGACTGATTATTTGAGAAGAATATCTGTGAAGTTGATGACGATGGAGACACAACCCAACGTCATTCAAGCTAACCCTGCCAATAATGGCCTGGATCCTGCTAATCCAGGTAATTTTACAATCGTGTAATGTGATTTTGTATTATCAGCAGTATTAGGTAGCACACGTTTTCTTCTCTTCTGTCTTTACTTGATTATAAGTTTATAACCTTTAGTATGTATTTCGTTGTTAAGTATGTGAACATGATAACAGCCTGACAAATGGCACTTGGTGACACTTGGCACTTGGTAGCATAATAGTACATGCTGTTGTAGCTTTTCTCTTTGCATTACAAATTCTTAGCACTTGCGAACATTAACATATTGGGGTGGACTGATTCATCAGATCCTAATGGCTCATGCTTATTTCTTATTCATTTCTAGTTCATGACTTCATGGGGATTATAGATCTCTATGGTTTGGTGATCGGAAATATGTTAAAACTTGAGCTTCCAATTAGTAAAAACTTGAACAATGCAGCCTGAAAGATGTTATATGTTTATTTCAGATTTCGCTATGGAGTTGGATGAAGGGGAGGTTTGTAATCCTAGCCCTATCACCCCTGTACAGGTAATAACGTGTTTCTCTCACTTTTTTGTTTTCTCTTTGAATACAAATTCAAATAGTTTCCTCTTTGTTTCTCTCTTTCCCTTTGCTTGGTTCCTGTTATTTTTTTGATTTACATAGGTTATGTTGCCAAAATCATGAAATTATTTATGTTAGATGTATTTCGCTCTAACCTAGTCTTGGCCCGTAAACTTTTGAGCACTGGGTAAATATCATGTAAAGTCAAATCAATTTCACAAACCGTACAAACTTTTTACTATATTACATGTACACAAAAGAAACATGATGTTATATCGTTATGCCATATTGATTCTATAAACAATATTCTATGTTTTATAAGATATCGATATAACCAGGTTTTGCTCGTGTCTCTTATAAAAGATTTGATTCACTGTACTTTTCCTTGTCAATATTGACTGATACCGAATATTTGAGCACTCATTGCAGTTTTTGTAATTGTGGATCGGAGAATTGGTCTCTCATACTGGAGCAAATTGATCTACAGGGCTTGATGGATTGATGATGATTTTTCTTGTAATGAAAATTAAAGATTTAAACTTTCGGTGATTAGTTGTTATGCAGAAACATGTGTCACAACTTATGTATTAGAATGCTTGAAATTTGCAAAACAATGTGATTATAATTACTTTCTATGATTAATAGTTACTTGGTCTAATATTGAAACCACCCAAACCGTTTGAGTTTGGGTTTTCACCGTTTTTTTTATGAGCATATGTGTCGATTTTCATTTTGGATTGAGAAGACGAAATACATGGTTTGTCAATTTTTGCCCTATAAAATGGGGTAAACATGACGAAGCTGTGTGTGTATATATTGGCATGAATGCTGCAGATCCGAGAGTACTGGATTGGAGACATGATTGTACTGCCATAACAAACGACAATGACGAACTTTGAATAAAATTGTCTACTAATGCATTTCAGCATTGATCTGTGAGTTGTTTTGCATTGATCCAAAGTTGTTTCAAGTGGATAGCGGGGCTGGGGGCATGCCCCCTACATATAAAATGGGGTAAACATGACGAAGCTGTGTGTGTATATATTGGCATGAATGCTGCAGATCCGAGAGTACTGGATTGGAGACATGATTGTACTGCCATAACAAACGACAATGACGAACTTTGAATAAAATTGTCTACTAATGCATTTCAGCATTGATCTGTGAGTTGTTTTGCATTGATCCAAAGTTGTTTCAAGTGGATAGCGGGGCTGGGGGCATGCCCCCTACAATTGTATGATGGCAACCCCCCCCCCTCCCCCCCCCCCCCCCAATTCCTCTCTGTTTTATGATTAGAATGACTTTAAGAAAAAATTGTCTGAACTCGTGAACGCAGGTCTTTTGGGTTGTTTGGAATTTGCAAAAAGAGATTTACAAACGTCTTGTAGTTCTAGGTGGGCTAAAGTTTAAAAGAATTACAAATGTTTACCAGGGCAGTTGGATTCCATGCTTCCCTTGTTACTTTTTGACAACTACTTAATCAATAAAACTCCTTCATTACTGTTAGGGTCTCTCTCTCTCCATATGAAGTACTGTTTTATCAGCTTCCTAGTTACAAATTACATTCATCTTAAAACCTTTCGGTGCTTATGTTAAGCAACTGTTCCTTCTCACCTTTCGGATAAGTTTGCAGCTCGAGCCATAAGAGGCGTGTTTCTTGGTTATCCATTTGCTAGGAAAGACCATAAAACTTTCAACTTCGATGCCAAAGAGTTTTTTAGTTCCACATATGTTAAACTCATTGAAGATCCATTTCCGTTTAAACATATGTCTTCATCTGCATTGTCCTGTTTGCTTCTTCATCAGATTTTGTTGATTGTGATCCTGTAACTCTGTCCACTCCATCTGTTGAATCTACACTAGATCACGATGTTCCAACCTCTTCTAAAGCTACTCCACTTTCATCTGAAGTTCCAGTCACCCCAACTCCTCTTTCTATCACACCAACCCATCGTCCAGTCAGACCTCAACTGACCAAAATAAATTCAACTTAAGTTCTCTGACTATATAGACCTCCCTTCTCGTCTTGTTAATAACATTCAAGGCTTGTCCCCGTAGTTCACCATACTCTTTCGACAAATGTCTTACCTACCTTTGACCCTACTTATATTCACTTTTTCACCAATATTACAAGGATTCCTGAACCACACACTTATATATAGGCTGTTCAAAATGCTTCTTGGTGAGGCAATGAATGTCAAACTTGCAGCCTTAGAAGCTAGCAATACCTGGAAAGTGGTTGACTACAAGTGGCTCTACAAAGTCAAATATAGATCTAATGGTGAGGTTGATCGGTTCAAAGCAAGGCCTGTAGCCAAGGGTTTCATTTCAGATTTGATTTTTTTGAGATGTTTTCTCCAGTAGCTAAATTGTCTACAGTTCGAATGCTTTTGGCTTTAGCAGCTAAATCACAGTGATCTCTTATGCAACTAGATTTAACAAATGCATTCTTGCATGGTACTCTGGAAGAGGAAGCCTATATGACTCTTGTTCTTGCTCCTGGATAATTTCCTTCTCAGCATTACTTGATTAGTTTCCTAATCAAAGAGTGGTCTTCAAATTACGGAAGTATATCCGTGGACTTAGAAAAGCACCTAGAAGATGGTTTGAAACTCTTGCATATGCATTTCTGCAATTTGGGTTCGCGGAGAAAACTAGTGGTCCAAGCTTGTTCATTTGCCATCGGGGTCAGTCGGTTCCTGTGCTACTTGTTTATGATGATAATATGGTACTTACAGGGAACTACTGTGGCTCAGTTTCTCAGTCAACAGTATAAGATTAATGACTTGGCTCCCTAAAGTGCTTCCTTGGTTTGGAAATAGGTCAGTCTGAAAAGGGGATTTATGTGAATCAATGCAAGGATAAGAAGCGTTGTATACATATTAAACAAGTAGCAAGGATAAGAAGCGTTGTATACATATTAAACAAATACCTAACAAAGTGTATGATCAAAGCAGCACAAAGTACTCCTACAGAATAGAGCTGACAAACTTCAAGTAGCGTTGAAATATAAAATACAGTATGGAAAGGCATGGTAAAGACAATGAACTTGCAGCTAAGAAGTTGAGATTTGTATTAGGTTGGATATTAGCATTGTCGTTTTTGTCAAACAATGTTAGTATTTGGTATTCTGATAATGGCAGCAGCTTCTTCACTTGTATTCGTGGTAGCTCGTTTCCTTATAGCTGTCCTAGTGACCCCACCAGGAGGGCTTATGGCAGCTTGGTAAGCCATGGCAGCTATTACGGATGCTGCTACTTGGAATGTCTTGTGTCTTTTTTCTTGTTTTTCTTGAAAGATGGTAAAGCTTCTGAACTTATTCCACATCTTTACCCCTGAGATTATCGTTGTTGCTACCAATTCTTTAGCACTCAAGGTACCAGCTGATATAAGGAGCTCCTTGATTTCCATGGTTTTCACGTCTTTGGGCATCTGCTCTATAATGTCCAAAGCTGTCTGACTATTACCATTCACCAAATTCACATCTAGTTCTTCACTTCTACTAATCACCATGTGTTTTATCATCTGAAGAAAGCATAAATCCATTATTAAGAAATCTTTAAGAAGTAAAATTAGATCAACGGCAGCATACAACAAAATTATCGATCAAACAAAAATTTAGCAGAAGAGACACTAAGAGAAGAACATGTTATTAACATCTATGTTGCAAGTTACTTCAATTTGAATCGAGGGCATGACATATTCACATGGCATCTGAACATGTTATCTCGTACTTGTGTAAATTGTTTTGGAAAATAATAACTTAGTAAAGATACTGTCAATTAACTGTGTTATTATATCTTCAACAAATAATTGTACAGGAATTTTACCTGTATCCGCCTCAAAGCTGCTGCAGAGTGTAAGATTGTGTTTCCATTATCATCTCTGAATCTGATGATTGACAAATCCTGATTATTTTTAATTATATAAAAGAGATAATCTAATATTTTTAAAAATAGAAGATCATGATTATATAATATAAAAAAAATATATCTAAAAAATATATAATTAGAAAAGGTTGCATTAGAATTGAATATTAAAAAGAAAATTATAATCTAAAAATGATATAATTAAAAAAGGTTGTATTAGAATTTAATTTTAAAAAGAAAATTATAATCTAAAAAAGATATATAATTTAAAAAGGTTGTATTATATTTGAATTTTATTTATTTTTATTAATATTAAAAAAAATCATATTTACTATTTGGATTCTATCTTGGGATCTAAAAATCATATTTGGATGATTTTACAGTTCACGCGAAACTCATAAAATTATTCAATTGTAAACACTTAGAATATAAAGAGAAAATATAATTACAAATTTTTACATTAATCATATTCAATGTAGAAGTCTTACATTGATAATACTATTCAATATAGAAAACCTAATTATATATGATTTAAATCATTAACATACACATTTTCGTATTGAATATAAAAATAATTTTTAGTTTATAAAATATTTTTATCATCGATTTACTTTAAGATCAAATGGTTCTTATTTATTTTGTCATACTGAGGACCAGATCACAAATTATCAATATTTTGGATAAATTCCTTGTTACAATTATTATTAAAATTGTATTTGATTGTTAGTAGAACTATATTCTAATAATAATAACGGTATTTTGATAAACAAAATGAATTATAATTAGAACTGATAAATCGAATAGAATTTTTAACATAGAAAATCGTTAATTTCTTCTCTCTTTTGTTTCTACCTAGATTTTATTGGAAATTAATTGTTAAATCATCACTAAATTAAAGATTACTTTGTTAATTTCACATGGGCTGTATAATCGTCAAAATCATACTTTAAGAATCAAGATAAAATACAAATATTAAATCGATAATGTAAAATTATATATGCATATATATATAAGCAATTGATCAAATAGAAACCAGAATTAAAATAATAATTAGAAACTAATTTTAATCCTCAGCTCAATATAATCTAATGGCCTCACTAGAGGCACCCTCACATACATAATAATGGTATCTAATCTAATCTAATTTTAGTTCGACGCGATTTAGATAGAATCTAAAGAGAAAATATAATTACGAATTTTTACATTAATCATATTCAATGTAGATGTCCTACATTGATTGTAACACCCTACTATTTTAATAATAAGGCTACATAGATTAAACAATTCCAAATCATAATAAGTTGCAATAAACCAAGTCAATAATCCAACTAAAAGTACGAGGTCCAAATATCCAAATTAACGAAACTAATAAAGTTCAAAACCAACTAAATGAGTTCACAAGATCAATAAATCTACTAAGCCAAAGCTCTACTAATGACTGGATGGCACTCATCACTCTTCCCGCTTTACCCCTATTTACCCGCGGAAAGGAAACAAATAAGAGTGAGCCAAATGCTCTGTACGAACATAATCTAAATAAAATATGAAATTTAAGTATGAGTGAATCGTGTCTTACCAACACCGAGTTTTAAGTGAAAATGAGATAGAGACAAATAATTAATTTGAAACAATTATCAATGATATACGAATTAGTGCGATAATAATTTAAAGCAATTGAGCTAACAACGAAACTTAAAATAAGGCCGAATAGCAAGTGAGGTGGGTACAATATGGGTCTCTTACACAAAACTATACTCGCTAACTCCAATCACCAGCGAAGTATAGGACAATGGTTCATTCTTCGGTAATCCAGAAGAAGAAATAAAGAATGTATAAAACATCCCAACAATACAATAACGATCATGATCTAATCACATCTCGTACTCTAGAGACGTGCTCGTATACTCACCCACCGATACGAGTAGGCGCCTAGTTCACCTTTACTCAGAACTCCATATGAACATTGTCTGTCATTAACCCACACATCGGTCTAAGAGCCCAACAAATAGGTTACAAAGGTTGCTTGACTCGTTGCACGAAACGAAACAAAACAAACAATGTCGCACGAAGATGCGAAATAAAACAATATATACGAGTCAAAGCAACAATAAATCCAAAAATATGGAATCCGAAACGAAACTGAGAATACGTACAAGTAGGTACACATGGAGTACAATAAGATCACAATCTTAGAAAGTGAATCCACAATAAATTTAACGAATATTTATTAATTAAAAAGAGAGAACCAAGAATTCGTACCTGATATAAATATTGAGCTAACTGTAAAATATCTGAAATCAGGTGTACCGCTAATACTCCTTATTCGAATCTAAAATCAAATTTCGTAATCATATATTAGTATTGTAGCACACTTTCCTATGTTACAAAATCTTAAATTAAATTAAATAATAATCTAAATACTAATATTAGTATATTAATAAATAATTACATAGTGGTCACTGTCAATAAGTAAATTAGTATCGTAACAGTATTAATAAAATAAGATAAATGAACTGGTCCAGACTTCATGAAAGTAGTAAACCGTGTCTCAATACATTAAATCGAAAGCAACCGATTCTAACAATAATAGAAGTAACAAAACAATCATTATTGAACCAAATAAATAAAATATAAATTAATAAATATAATCAACTAACAAGTATTAGCTAATACGATCCCAATATTACTCGGAAAGAATCGGACTCCACAAAACCAAAGAAACATATTAAAGTAATAATTTCATCAAAAATAAATTATAGACATCAATATATATAAATAAAGGAGGATACGCGGGCGCTTATGTGGCGCTCTAAGATCGTCTCAATCTATTTTTCTAATTTTTAGAATTTTTCGATTTTAAACACTAATAAATATAAAAATATCTTTTAACATATTAGAAGTATAATAGGTGTTCGAATTTATAGGTAAAACATATAATTAGAAGTTCTATTGGATGTAAAATAGATATTTAATTATAAGACATATGATTAAAAGTTCTATTAAAAGTAGAATATGAGTTCAGATAAATACTAATAAATATAAAAATATATTTTACCATATTAGAAGTAAAATAGGTGTTCGAATTTACACTAATAAATATAAAAATATCTTTTAACATATTAGAAGTAGAATAGGTGTTCGAATTTATAGAGAAGACATATAATTAGAAGTTCTATTGGAAGTAAAATAGATATTTAATTATAAGGCATATGATTAAAAGTTCTATTAAAAGTAGAATATGAGTTTAGATAAATACTAATAAATATAAAAAAATATATTTTACCATATTAGAAGTAAAATAGGTGTTCGAATTTGTAGATGAAAATAGTTCGAAATTATAGGGAAGACATGTAATTAGAAGTTCTATTGGAAGTATAATAAGTATTTATAAGGCATGATTACAAGTTCTATTCGAAGTAGAATAGGAGTTCTAAAATTTTTTACAATATTCTAAAATTATATATATTTTTTACAATATTCTAAAATTATATATATTTTTTATACAAGTTATTTATACTTCTATTAGGAAAAATTTTCATAAATCCAATATTAATCTCATAAAAAAGAGTCTTCGTATTTAAAAAGAAAGAACTGATGTGTTAACATAATAAAAGAACATTTTCATGCGGGGACCCTAAATAAATACATGAGTATCTATAATATAAAGAGAAAAGTTCTTTTCTTTTATTTTTTAGAATTTAACACTAATAATTATAAAAATATCTTTTAACATATTAAAAGTAGAATAGGTGTTCGAATTTATAGATGAGAAGAGTTCGAATTAATAGGGAAGACATAAAATAAAAAGCTCTATTGGAAGTAGAATATGTATTTAATTATATGGCATATGATTAAAAGTTCTATTAGAAGTAGAATAGGAGTTCGAATAAACACTAATAAATATAATTTTTTTTTAATATATTAGAAGTAGAATAGGTGTTTGAATAGAAAAGAAGAATTTAAATTTATAGGGAAGACATATAATTAGAAGTTCTATTGGAAGTAGAATATGTATTTATAAGGCATGTGATTAAAAGTTCTATTGAAAATAGAATCGGAGTTCAAATTTATAAAGAATAAGAGTTCGAATTTATAGAAAAAACATATAATTATAAGTTTTATTGGAAGTAGAATGGGTATTTGAATATATAGAGGAAACATATAATTAAAAATTTTATTAGAAGTAGAATACAAGGACGGTGGTGACATCTTTTACGATATATATTCTAAAATTATATATTTTTTGTACAAGTTATTTATACTTCTATTAGGAAAAAATTTCATATATCCAGTACAAATCTCATAAAAAAGGTCTTCGTATTTAAAAAGAAAAGAATTGATGTGTTAACAAAATAAAAGAACATTCTCATGCGGGAACTCTAAATAAATACAGAAGTATCTATAATATAAAGAGAAAATAATATGTTTTTCTATTTTTAAAACTCCATAAATTTTAGAAATCTTGGAGAAAATAAAAATTGGAATTCACACTATTTTTAGGTTTTGATTTTAAGGAAAAAAGTTGTATAATAATATGTAATGAAGTCAAAATTTCGATCTCAAACGAGAGCGACTCGAAACGTATTTAACGGGAAGACGGCTCACTAGAAAAGATTGTATCAGCTATTAGAATTTAAAATTGATGATAAAAATTTTATCTCATTTTTAGTATTCGATTTTTATGGATAAACATTATTATACAAGTAATATATGTAAAAGTTAGGGTTTTGTTCTTAACGAGAGAGTGATTTAAAAGGAATAACCATGTTTGACGAGAAAGCGGTTCATTAAAGAAAACAGTGTTGAATACAAAAATTTAATATTGATGATATAATGAAAAAAATATATATAATTTTTTTTAGAATTTTAGGATTTTAAATATTAATAAATAAAAAACTATCTTTTAACATATTAGAAACATAATAGGTGTTCAAATTTATTGAAAATAAGAATTTGAATTTATACGGAAGACATATAATTAAAAGTTTTATTGGAAGTAGAATAAGTGTTTGTAATACATATAATTAAGAGTTTTATTGTAAGCAAAATATGAGTTCTAATTTTTAAATAAGAAGAGTTTGAATTTATAGAAAATACTTATAATTAAAAATTTTAATTGGAGGTAGAAATTATGTTTTTATATATAAAGAATATATATAATAAAATATTTTATTGGAAGTAGAATACGAGGACGATGGAAATGTACGTCTTATACGATTTTTTAAACTTTATATCTTTTTTTCCTAAAATTCTTTTATTTTAATTTTTTATATAAGTTAATTATACTTGCATTAGAAAAATATGTCCATAAATTCAATATTATTCCCGTAATGAAAGTCTTCGCATTTAAAAAAATTGTTGTGTTAACATAATAGAAAAATAATTCCATGCGAAAGCTATAAATTAATACAGGAATATCTATAATATACAGAAAATATAAGATGTATTTTCATCTTTAAAACTCCATAAATATTCAAAAGTTTAAAGAATGTTAAAATTAGAATTTTCTCTATTTTAAGGTTTTAATTTTTAAGAAAAAAATGTTATTTCATAAGATAAGTGCTAATGAAGTTAGAATTTCGGTTCCAAATAAGAACGGCTCGAAACATGTTTTAACGAGAAGACGGCTCACTAGAAAAGATTGTATTAGTTATTAGAATTGGATACTGATGTCATAATTTTTTTTTATTTTTAGGATTCGATTTTTATGGATAAAAATTATTATATAAGTCTTTAGAAAATATGTTAAATGTAACGAAAATCTATATTGAATTTTTTAAAAAAATTGTAATACCGCCGCGAAGCGTGGCTTTATCAACTAGTTTGAAACTAATAATAAAATAAAAAAATAATTACAACATTAGTTATTAATGAACACAAACAAATTATACAAAAGAACAAAATATACTTAATCGACCCTCCTAATGTAGGACCTTGTATAGATACGATAAATAAACCAATTTAATTAAGTACATTAATAAATCAATAATTAAATATATTTTTGATTGCTAACAACAAATGACATGATTACTGTACTAAGTTTACACTGTCACAGCCTCACAGGAAGACCCCACATGCATGCAACTTAGTTGCGACTATTATGACATTTTTTTTAATCCAACCATACTTGAAACCAAGTACTCAAAATTCTAAAATCTGTAACATGCAAAATAAATTATTTATTAAATTACTAACATAATGACACCAAAAGCGTACCAAAATAATCGGATCAAGTTACATACTATCGAGAAAAACAATCGAAATAAAATTAGTATTCTATATTATAATAAGAATCATTTTTGGAAACTAATAAAATAGAAGATTATATACATACTCAAATTTAATCTAGTGAATCAGTACATTATTACCGGCAATAATAATAAAACTAACAAGAAAATAAATATTCATTAAATTATACAAAAGATGAATTGTAACACCTAATTAATAATCAAAACAAGTAATATGATGAATTTAAGAATAATTAAATAAATAAACAATATTAATCATATTTACCAATAACAATTGAAATTAAGAGAAAGATCAAACTTAAATAAATCCAAAACGAATTCAAAAATACATGTATATAAAGAAGAAAATTCGTTTGGCCTTACAATAAAATCGACCCGAAAATCGAAGACAAAGAACTAACTGAGGGAAGTCATGTACACTCGATTCCTGTGCCTAAACAGTTGAGCACATAAATATAAATAAGTATTTATTAATTATTGAACTAATAGTACATGAATGTAATAGCTTAGTTGATTACCTTCTCTCCTCGCCAGAGCACGTATGCAGTTGTTCACTAAATACATATCTACTAATTTATATTTATAAATATATTAGGATAAGTATAACTTGAACAGAAATAGGTTATAGTGATTAATTCAAAAACTAAGCTGAGCTTTATCACTAATATTTCTAGAATTTAGTCGAAACACGGAAACAAATTTCTAGATATTTCTAGAAATTTCTAAAATAAAATCATACATAATTACAATTTAACATATAACTTATATAATATAAGTTCAATTTACTAAATAATTTAATAAAAATATTGAGGGTATTATATTCTTCCCTCATTAAAAGAAGTTTGTCCTCGAAATTCAAATAACGCACCTGATTTGAAAATATAAGAATATTTTGTGCGGACATAATCCTCTATCTCCCACGTAGCTTCTCGAGCATCGTGATTTTTCCAAAGGACTTTCACAAAAGGAATCGTCGTTTTATGCAAAACCCTTTCCTCTCGTGCCAATATAGCCTCAGCTTCCTCCTCACAAGATAATCCTCATCGAAGGTATCTAAGGGATACTGAACAATGTGATATGGGTGATAAACATACTTCTTCAAAACTGATGCATGAAAAACGTTGTGTACCCGCGATAATTGTGGTGGCAAAGCAACCCTATACGCTACTGCTCCAACCTTCTCGAGAATCTCAAAAGGACCTATATATCTCGGACTCAGTTTACCTTTCTGACCAAAACGTGAATGCCCTTCGTTGGGGATACTTTAAGAAAGACCTTATCTCCAACCTTAAACTCATACTCTCGTCTACCCTTATCTGCATAACTCTTTTGTCTGGATCATGCTTGTCTGAGCTTCTCCAAAGAAAATGCTACCTTATTAGTAGTAATCTGAACCAAATCGGGACCTTCCAAAAGTTTCTCTTCCACTTAATTCCAACAAGTCGGTGTCCTATATCCTACATTTGCGCCCGTACAATGCCTCAAAAGGAGCCATACCAATGCTTACCTGCCAACTATTATTATATGCAAATTTAACTGGCGGTAAGTACTCATCCCAATTCCCATACCATTCTAATGCACATGCTCCCAACATATCCTCTAAAGTCTGAATCATCCTCTCTAATTGTCCATCTAATTGCGGATGAAAAGCTGTACTATAATTCAACTTGGTACCCCATGTCTTTTGAAATTCCTGCCAAAATTTTGAAGTGAATCTCGGATCTCTGTCAGATACAATCGAAACTGGAATACCATGAAGTCTAACAATCTCATTCTTGTAGGTAAGTGCTAAACTCTCTAAAGACATGTTCCCATGAATCGCCAAAAAGTGAGCAGATTTAGTAAGCCTATCTACAATCACCCATATTGTAAGAACCCGAATTTTTGATAGAATTAAAATTTTTCTTATTATGATTAAGTGCATCATTGAATAGTGATTTTGTGGATGAATAGTATTTTTGGGAACAAAGAAATTTTTCATGTCACCCTATGTACGAGACATGGTATAGATATTGCGAGGTCATATTAGTGATCTACGGAGTAAATAAGTGTATGTAAAGACGATCGGAATTCAGAAATTCCAGTTTCTATTTTGGTGTGATATTTGACCGGACAGAGAATTATATATCAGTATTATCAAGAAATGAGATATTAAATTTGAGGATTTGAGAATTTAATATTTTGGAATTTTATTATAATTGATTTGAAAATTTAGAACGAAAACCACTGAGAGAGTGAAACGAACGTTTTAGAAACCGCTGAGACTTTATAACGAGATTAAATGATAAAGCGAATGAATTGTGGATTTTGGATTGAGTTCATTACAAGATTAAATATCGTACATGATCATTAAGAGAATTATATCAAGTGGATTTAATGATTTAATCAAATATTAAATCAAGAGCAATTAGGATTTAAGTGATTAAAACACTTAAATCATTTCTAAAAATAAAACAATTAGCAAAGCTTATCCAAGACTCTTTGCACAAGCCCCAAGGGGATCAACACAGCCATACACACCTTTGATAATATCAAGATATTATGTCCATAAAGTGGTTTGACAAGTCAAGATGGGTGTGAAGGAAAGAAAGAAAGCAAGAACCCATTTTCCTTAAGAAAAATCTACTCCTTTTTAGCAAATTCAAAGTGTCACTTCCAAACATCCAACAATGGTGATCTATAGCTTAAAACAAAGCTCTTTTATAGGACAAGGTATGGTAAAAATTTGAGAACCATCCAAAGATTTTTCCATTTTCAAATAATTAGTGAAAGTGATGATGAATAGTAAAGAATAGTGTTCCAACTTGTTTCCATGGTTTTTATCTTTATGTTATAGCCTTCCACGGATCATCCAAGCAAGGTTTAAGTGTTGTGAGACCTTACTAGCATCTTTAAGCTTCCTAGGCAGGTATAACTCTCTTCCATGCCTTGTAAGTTTGTGAGATTTTGGAGAGTTTTGAGTTATAGTTTCATTGTTATGGTTTTAAGTGGATGACTTGCATATTGATCTTGTATGAGTTTTATAAAAATGGAAAACCATGTTTTTAGCCTCCAAATCAGTTGACAACTTGAGATAGGTGATGAATAGTGAATATGAGTCTTGAGAATTGATTGTAAGCTTGGTTGGGTTGGTTAAAATTTGGAAATGTTCGAGTTATAGCCGTCGTAATGGCGAAATTTCTTTAAGTCTTAAAAACAGTCAATACATGAGACATTAAAATGATTTTTAGCACCACCACTGATTATGGTTACAAAGATGTGATTGTCTAGTTTGTTTTGGCAAAAGAATCGAGTTAAAAGAGTTTACTGTTTAAGAGTTATGCTAGTTTTAGTGAAAGGGGTTCAAAGGATTTTATCTCAGAAATGTAACCACTTTGATGATGAGTTCGAGACCCTTAATTGTCAAATTAAGATGTGAAATTTTGTGATAAAATGATAAGGATAGTTAGAAAGCTGTTGCGAAGGTTTCGAGTCAAAAAGATCATTTTTCGATTTTATAAAAATGCGACAGCAGAGATTGTGTAAGTGAAAACCATTAAGAACGCGACTTAGAAACCAAAGTTCTAAATGGTTTAGTATAACTTGAATTCGAGGACCGGTTTCGAACCAAACTTATGACTTAAGTATTTTACGAGTAGCATGGACTTAGTATGAGTCTAGATTATGCCACTAAGTGCTTTGATTACGATTTGTTTAAGTGCACGAGCATTATTAATAAGTGGATTATCCAGGGGACTAATCGTATGTTTTATTTTACCTTGTCTAGATTGTCCGACATTGTCGCGAACCCCTAACACTTCTTGAGCATCAGGCAAGTTTTCGAAACTTGTACTTTTGAAGTATTGTTGTATAATACTGCTTTTTGCCATATATAGTATTATAATGTTTTGCGATAAATGTTATATCGTGTTGACTTTGATTTTGATTTTGGTTTATATACTAGCTTTGAGATAAGTAGTTATAAACTGGTATACCTTGTAGCTATAGAGATAAAAGCATATTCATTGCTTTCGACTCTATACCGAGAGTTGGTATTTTGAGATGTGGAGATAGTCGTGGAAACCCGGAGGGATTCCAGCGGCAGATTATTATTTATTTTGAGGAATGTTATTTATAAACATTAATTATATTTCCATAAAGTATTAATTACTTGGGAACCATTCGAGGACTGTTATTTGAATATGAAATCCTTCGAGGAATGATATTTTCTCACTATATCTTTCAAGGAATGTTATTTGAGTATTATCTCAGTCGAGAAATACTATTTGAATATTATTTCTGTTATATATGCTAATGGAAGGCATAACTGTTTTCGAAAGTATAAGTATATTGTGATACTTGATTTACGAATTGATATTGGCTTAAAAGCTAGATATGTGATATATTAGTTATAAGCCGGATGTTTCGCTAAGACCCTTAGTGAAGGGCATATGATTTTCATTCTTTAAATATAGATCGGGAGTCGGTATTTCTGTATATCTTGTGATTATTTTCTGAGGAAAATATTAGATAAATGTTTTCCTTATTTCTTTAAGGAATATTATTTCAAATATTCATTTAGGGTTTTATTTATTAAATGAATATTATTTTGAATATTCATTTAAGGATTTAATTTATTTAATGAAAATTATTTTGGAATATTCATTCGAGGATTTATTTATTTAGTGAATATTTTTATATATTCATTCGAGGATTATTTATGAGCAACATTTTTGATTAAAAATATTCTTTAAATTATTTATTATATAATAAATATTATTTCAATAATTATTTAATATTTTTAACTAGTTTTAAAGATGATTTCTCTTATTCAAGATTATCTTTAACCCTAAAAAATTATGTAAAATATTTCTGGGTTTTATTATGATTATTTTATCAAGGGGTGGTTCCCAAAACTTTTTTTTTCCATTTAAATCTATCTTATAGGAAGATTTAAATGCTCGCTCAAAACTTTGAAATTATAAGGGAACCTTACTTGAGAACTGTTATTTATGATTGACTGCCCGGTCATAGATTTTGAAAGTATTATTTTCACTTGCATCTTGATTTCTAAATCATCAAAATTGAGTCTTTTTGTTACTTCCTCATCATTCGAGGGGTAAGACTGTTGGAACAAGTCGATATCCATTAACAAGCAATTGCTTGGGAAATATTGGTGAATTTTCCTTTCCAACTAGATACGACTACTTTGTGGAGTCCTATCAACAAGTATTATACTTGGGGAAAGGAGGACGAACTTTACATTTCAGAGTCATGGATCTACTTGAACTAGGAGTATTTTTGTAAAAGGCTGTGGGACATACCATCATTAAAATCGGTGTAAGAGGCTATGGGACAGTCCATCCTTGAAACAGGGTCCGAGTGGCGCCGGTCCCGTCCAAGCCCAAAGATGGCTAGGGAGATCCGACGTATGGTGGTGTCCATATGTTCTTCCTTCTACATGTAGAGAAACAAATCTTGAGATGCATGACCTACAACTGATCATCGTAAGGTGGTGATGCCTGGCGCGACAATACTCCAGTATTAGTTCATCATCCAAATTTGGATATTTCCTGCAACAAGTATCGAAGAGACTTCTTTCAGGTTGATGGGTATTTCCTACAATACGTATTGAAGAGACTTCTTTCAGGTTGGCAGGGGTTTGAAACGTGTTCAAAACTAAAGTTGTAATATATTACCTTGCAACTTCCTCTTTTGAGATACATGTTGATACTTGCGTATATTTTGCTTAGCAGATATTTCTATGGAAGTTATATAATTAAATTGCCTTATAACTTCATCTTTTATATTATACTAGAACTTTGTTCATAGTATGAATAACAAAGTTTGCAGAGATATTATGAAAATGATATTTGAAGTACTACAATGGTACTGTTTTTGGGTATATTTCGATAAGGAAATACTTTCGGTAAAAAGATATTTTGACAATTATTGTCTTATACCCGATTTATTTTTTATTTAAATTAAAGGTAGAATGATGCCATACTTTCATTACCTTGCTGAGCTATCGCTCACTCTTGCTATTGTTTTATATATATATTATATAGCAGCGAAGCAGGATGCCAATGGGACGGTACATACCCCGCAAGGCATTTCCATAAACAGTTTCTAGCAGTGATCCCGAGAGTAGTACGAACCAGTCGAATCATGCTACAGCTTTTGGTATTCATCTTATGTATAGATATGAAGGGTATGAGAGGATTGTGAGCATCAGAAGGCTATGTTGGTAATGTAACATTACTTAGAAGTTGTATTAGTGACAGATTCAAAAGACATTTGGGTATTGTAATAAAAGTTATTTATTCCGCAGTTGTTATATTGTATTGGGTCCGGTATGCATTCGGTTGTGGGCTTGGATGTTATAAATGGTATCAGAGCTCTGCCCGGCCAGAAGTGCAGAGGCACTGCCCGGGTTTAGTAAGTTTGTGTGTGGGCTCGACGAGGACGTCGACTCTATAAGAGGGGGTGTTTGTAACATCCCACATTGATTAGAATAAGAGTGTTTGGGGCCTTTATAGATACAAGTCAACAACTAATGTGTACCAATTTGATAGTACTTTTGGACTGACCTGTGGTGGGTTGTTGGGTCCGGTATGCATTCGGTTGTGGGCTTGGATGTTATATTTATAAATAAGATTGTATATGTTTATATATGATATGTATGTAAGCGTTATAGGACGCGTATGGGTAGAATAGAGCAAACAATGAGGTTTTGCTTGGTTTGATACCGAAATGGTATTTGACCATGTAACTGTTCGAATAGGTGACCTGGCCAAGAACAGTGCGCGGGTAGACGGAAAGATGAACAGAAGAACAAGTATCAAAGCCGACGGGTGAATTGATGTGGAAGTGGGTGAGTTACGAAGTAGAAAAGGGAAGTAGGGCCAAATAAAAGGCTAGCAAGTAACGGTTGTTGTGAAACTGAGTCGAGGATCGATGTTAAGATCGAGAACTCCGTGAATCGAGGCAAGTGTTTTGCTTTTCACTTATTATTCAAGTGATGCAATTCAATACTTTTATTGTATATGATGGATGGGTCAAGTATGTTAGAAAGTGATGTACTTCTTCATTTAGCATGAAATAAATTTTTTTCTCCACCCATAGTCCAAACACCAAATTTTTCAAAGAACCTTACCAATAACCTTTTTCCGCGTATTATTTTATTCATGGAATGTTAAAGCCTCCTCAGTGGAAGGCCTTTCTTTTATTTTTATGTTTTTCTTGAAAATGTTTAAGGAGCTCTCTAAACAGAGAGAATTCAAGTTTTAAATTCCTATAAATACCTGTTAATGAAATTGGTGATTTTTAGCATAATTTCACCATTGAACCCTTTCTTTTTAAAATGTTTTCTCCAAAATGATTTGAAATTAATTATCCTAAAACTATCTTTTTGCAAATAATAGATTAAGCTATTTTACTCGCTTCTATTGAGTCAAACCTTACCATGTGTTGAAAGATTTTATTAATTCGTAGTGCTTAATCTTGTTCCTGCTCTAATTTAGAATGTTAACTGTTGTAAATCATGTTGTGATTATATCTTTATTATTGCTCAAGTGACCTCTCTCTTTAGACAAGTTAATGATGTTATGCCCCTATTACCCATATCTATCTGGTTGATTTCAAGATATTGATCTTTATATCTCCCACCCCGTTTGCTATCGAACTCATCGATATTTATTGAAGATCTCGAATATTCAGTTATCACCCTGTACTGTACCAAACTTGTCGATACTAGAGGTTATTGTTGTTTCCTCATTGACAATTAATCATAAGTTTTTATTCTGGACGTGAGCTTCCAGTTGGTTGGTTAACAAGGGTTGTCGATTGTCCCGACACCCAATGCTTTTGAAATAGAATTGGAATGTTTTTAAAGGAAGTCCCTTCGCGGAGACCATTTTATGGTCAACGGATGTCCCTTCGGGGAGACCATATTAATGGTCAACAGATGTCCCTTCGGGGAGACCAGTTTCAAGGTCAAAAGTTGAGGCCAATGTGTGTCGTGGATCCACTTAGAGGGACTTTGCTGTGTGCATTGTCCGGGGTTAGTGCGGGACTGATCATCCGCCTAACTCCACTATTTTTTTTAAAAATATAAAAAAATCCCATTCTAATCTATACATTGAGATCGAGATGTGTGATACTTGATTCCTTGAAAGTCTATCTCAATAATAAATTGATATCTGAACTCTTGTTAGTTCTCGTTGTTGGTGCACCTTATAATAATGGTAAAATGTTGGCTCCTCGTGGTAATAAAAAAATTTGACTTACCTGATTCTTTCACAGTATGAGATAATTCTCCTTGCTTATCGGAACTTGTCGTTATTGAAATTGTTATCACCATTTGCACTTGCTGAGCATTGTTGGCTCACTCTTGCTTGTTGTTTGTTTTCTTTAGTTAATAGAGATGAGTAGTGGACCTAGTAGTGGTCAGTTGGTATTGCTTCTTCGGCAGCGAGATGAGGCATTCAAGATATGGATTTCGTTGGGTAGTGGATTGGAAATTGTAAAGTTTGGATGACTAACTAATCAAAGATTTCATTTAGTCATAAAGTTGTATATTATTTTATTCTGAGAACGGTTTGTAATAATGTAATTCGATAGTTTGTTTTATACCATAACCTGTATACGATCTTGGTTAAGGGTTTTTTATTGTTTTCTTTTGTTATAAAATGTTCATATCCAAGGTTGTAAGATGTTGATTGTGATTAATGGCCCCAAATCTGTACCCCGGATTATGGGATGCCACAGTTGGTATCAGAGCTACAGGTTATGGTCACTGAAACAGATTAGGAGGGTTAGGGAACGTGTATAAGATAGATGTCGGGTAGAACGGTTTAGGATAAGGATTACGTTAGAATACTTCGGCAAGTATTATGGCGTTATACGGTCTTTCGGCATATCGCGTGGATAGAGGATCGAATCGTTAGAGGGTTTGGCTAGGATCAAGATAGCAAACCCGAAGCAGCATAAGCTAAGCGGGTAGTTGGAGCTACCAGTCTGGAGGACGTCATCTTGAGATTTTTCCATATATTTTAGAACCTTTCTACGATATTAGAGATGATGTGAATGTTACGGAGAAAATATGAGAGGGTTATGAATGCGAAGTGGGAAGTGATTATTAGTAAGGATTGGAAGTTAAGCGTAGTTGTGCACTCCTGATCATTGATTCGTTCAAATTCATTGCCTGAAGAAATTTTTCATGCTTCTTTTGAATTATCGTGAATTAATTCTCGGTCGTTATCGTTGTTGAGGCATTCGTTGCACAGTGACGGTCCAAAATCGAGAATGAATTGAGATCTTCTTATTTATTCAACTCATTATTGTCAGGCCGATTTGGTAGCTAAGTATGTTAGTGCTTACTTGACAAGAGTGAGATTATGAATAATTAGGAATTTCTTGAATGTTTGCTTGATTAATAGTTGATGCATCCATCGAAAAGCTTGCTATCCATTAACTGATGATGAGTCTTATATATCAGATTGATTCGAAATTCAATCCCATTCTTTCGGAAATGTCTATACTTTCAGAGGGTACTTGGTCCAACGTTACAAGAAATTTTTGAAACTCTTGAATCCCGCCCATTTTCATGAATACTTGATTTTCTCTATTCCAGCTTAGATGAACAACCTATGCAGATAGGGGATTCAGGGACATCTTATCTTTGTGATAGAAGTCCAGTGGGACGCCACTGATTGCGTTTGTCATGGAAGTACTAAAGACTAGCCATCTTTATGTACTGTGGTGGTTGACCAAGTGACAAATGTAACCTGAAAATAGTTCAAAGATCATATTGATCTCTCTGTTGAACTCCTTTATAAAAGTTTTATCAAATAAACTTAGTGTATATTCATACTTGATACCCCATTCATTTAATTGACTTCTTTTGTCAGAAATTCGATGATTTCAAAATTTCTAATGATGAAGAGATGCGAAGATAGGCGTAACGACGTCTTAAATGATAGAAACTACAACTGCATGGACGAAGAAGTGATTATGCAAGTTTAAGAATTTGGTGGTTAAGACAGATATGTCATGTCAAATTGGAATAAGTACTGGTTCGAGAAATCATGGACAAAAATTGAGGCTAATGAGAATTGAATAAAGGAAAAAGGGCAGTAAATAAGAGCCCATGATTGTAAATGTTTTTAAAGGGCGAAAAGAGAATGGAAATGGAGATGTTGGATATAAGTTGTACAATGCTGAAGGAAGATTATTTGTAAACATCTTTTGTATGACAGAGGTAGTAAACGGAATGTTATAAGATTTTGAATGTTTTAAATCAGTCGTTAGGCATAAGATTTTAGAATCAAGAAGGCTAACTTGAATAAATCAGAGTGAAGTAAAATAGAATGGTTTGTAAGAATTATCAAGAAGAACTAAGACTAAATGAGGGGTAAGGTGATTGTGTAGAGTAACTAACTTGTATGAGCCTGACTAAAAAGTTATGATTATCAAGGATGGAGGAAAGTTGACCAAGATGGAATAAAATGACAATAAGAGAAAGACAGAAGAACCAGGAAGTTTTGTTGCGTAAAATACAGATGTGCAAGTGTACACAATCGCAAGCAAGTAATATAGTAATAAATACCAGATATCGTTCCTCAAGGACTGCCTAATTGTATAAATCGCAATTAATATCAAACAATTCGGTTATAGAACACAAGAATTGGGTTTTGTTTTTTTAATTAAACTAATTAATTTATAACTAATTTAACTAACTAATATACTATCAAAGAGAGTTACGAGAGTTTTAGATACGAGACGTTAAGTCAAGATAATTACTTCCCCCTAATATGATCATGTCGGCAATAAAGTAGTGTAATACCATAGCAAAATCACAGTCTACTAACCAGAAATTCAAAGGTCATAGGTTTCTCTCGAAATCACTATGATATAGATTCTGTAAATTAAACTAACATATGTCTATGCCAATTCAATATCAAGAATATAATTAAGAACCAATTTCACACGGCTATGCATGGTAACAATATATGTCTATACTGTCACAAAATTAATATCAACAGATATAATCATGCACCATTCAAGTTTTGTGTCAGTTAATCATAACCCTCTCAGTATTACAATTAACTCAATTATCTACTAGAGTTGGTCAAACAAAAGCAAATAATATAACATGAAATCCACTTGAACGAATAAACTGTGAATTGCAAACAGTACTTCTTATCAAAACACCAACAATCCCATACTAGGGTTCCATAAAAATCCTAACTCAATAAATTTAGTTCATAATAACGGTATCAAAACAATCCAAAATTAACCAACACATAATCATAAGAAGAGATATAATTAAAAGATAAAGAGAAAACAAAGCCAATTGAATGTCTTCAACGGCTGAACTCCTCTTGTTAATGGCTTCTCCTCTTCCTCCCTTGTGCGGCTACTTCTCTCGTACGATGTGTATGAGTATTTCTCTATTCGGTCTGATCTATTATCCAATAATATCTATAATATAAGTATTTTTAATTATTTAATATAATTACAAGAGATTTCCCAATCAAAATTGAATTTCAATAATAGAAATTCGTAGTTGACTTTTTGACTCAGATTCTGGGCTGATTCGGCTGGATTTAAAATTCAAGACCACTTCAAAAATAAAGCCCTTCTCATAAGCTTTCCGTGGGCTGTTGAATCGTCAGAATCGGACTTGTAGAACTCCAGATATGGCCCAAACAGTGCAGACTGCGCAAGCTACTCGGAAAATCCAAATTTTAATCAAAATTATCTCCAACTCTTGCTATTTAAACTCCAAGCCTTCCTTTATTAAAACTCCTTAATTCCTACAATAAAACATTAAAATTTATTAAATAAAAATCCAAATCAAGGTAAAATAACTTAAATATAGGGACAATATTAAGATTAAATGCACGCTTATCAAGTTTTCAGAAGAGTGTAAACAAAAGACATAAAATTTAGTTAAGAAAACAATGTGGAATCCCGAAGATGTGGAGTTAGAAGAGAAGGGGGCACAATAGTTGCCTATAGAATGAGAATTAGGAGAGATTAACAAGACCCCATGATCAGAAAATAAGATTTCGGGAGAAGAATCCATAGAGATTTTATTAAGATAAATGTGGAAAGTTGTGGATGTAACCAGAAAGGTAGTGTGGTAACAAGTAGCAGAGTCGGAAGTTAAAGCTATGTGTATTGAGCTTGGAAAGAAGGGAATTTTTGCCAGAAATGGTATCATATCAATCTTGTTGGAATTTATGAAGGGAGTGACAGGACCGCTTTTATGATTATTAAGAATCTAGAAATTCAATACGATTATAAAAGAAGTTAGCAGGAAGTGGATTGTGATGACTATAAAAAGAATTAAATATGATTCAGGATTGGATTGATTTCCTATCAACGAAGGGGAGATTTTGATTTTAAGAAATGTGAAAGTGATGTTTTGAAGCTGAAAGCAGATATAGAAGTCTTAGCGATCAAGCAGATCAAGAAATTGTTATATCAAGGGAATGAAGTCGTTTCGTATAAGGAGGAGGTAGCAGAAAGGAGATGATTAAGTCAAAGTATATTTCAATGAATAAGATTTCAAACAGCAATTGGATGAAGAATTTTATGTGATCATAGATCACAAATCAAGATGTTCAAAGACTCGTGAAGCGTATGCAATTCAATCAAAAATGACCTTAAAGGGTTCCAAGAAAAGAAAGAAAATGTGGCATAAGAATTTCAATGTAAAATTTTAGATGTCATGATTTTTGTAGTTAATGTGAGTGGTGTTAAATGTTGAAGTTGTAACGTGTAGAGTCAAATTCGAGGACTCGTCAAGTATGCAGATTTGTGATTTGAAAGTTGATTTCAGAGGACACGGGATAGTGTATTACGAATAAGATATGTATATGATTTAAGAAAATGGTCAGCAGTTCGAAATGGTTACTCGGTAAAACAATGAGATGAAGGATGGATAGAAGTTTTCCGATTATTCCCTTCTCGAATAACACTGTATGTGAAAGGGGAGTAAGAATGATTGGGGATTTCTTGATATTCTTTTTCTCAAAGTTTTATTGGAGGGAGATTTCATTTTAGGATGTGTAAATAAGTGGTGATGCTTATTAAGTGGAGTATTCATGTGATAAAAGCGGGAGCTTGTTGGGAATTGTTAATGTAAGAATTGTTTCATGATTAGTATCAAATGAGGTTGTGACCTCGGAAGAATTGATATTACAGATTGACCCTATTTCAATTTTGTTCTTGTATTGAGTGAAGTCACAATCAAGGTGACGGGTATATTAGTTTTCAAAAGTTCAAATAATCGAGACTATATTTCGAATGATGTAGACAATCGAGTTGTTAGTTGAATTATGTTGGTATGTACCTAATGATATATGTGTTTGTTGTAGTATTCGGTTGCAAGAATGCGACTGAGAATAGACGATATGAGGTTAAGTTTCAGATTAGGTACTCACTAAGACAATGGGACTAAAGATAGATAGAAATTTCTTAATTGTTCCCTTCTCGAGTGGCTTAGTACGTGAAAAGTGGAGTAGAAGTGATCGGAAGATTTCTTGAGATTCCTTTCTCGAAGTTCTATCTGAAACCATAGGGTTATGAGTAAAAGTGTGGGAGTTGTACCAAGTGTAGGTTGTTGTGAATCAAGGCAAATGACGCGGTTGCATTATTGGGAAAGATTGGCATGATAACATAAGTTTTGACGCGGGGTATAGTTCGTTATACAGAAAGGTCATACATATTTCCGGAGAAAAGATATTCGCCTAAGTGTGGTAAACGTCTAGAGTTAATAAGACTCGGAAACCAAAGCTTAAGGTTATTTCGAAATTCGAGGGCTCGCAGAATGAGATTATTAAAGTATGAGATGGTATGAGGGGAATCCTAGAGTTGAAGATAAAACCTAGGGAGTGGAAGCAAAATATTTGAGAATTATTGTGATTTGTGTCCTTAGGATTGATTCTGAGGACAGAATCCTTTTAAGGGGGGAAGGATATAACGTCCGAGAAAATTTCAAATTTAGAATTATTTATTTAATATAAATTATTTGTTTATTATGTGAATATGGTTGGAAAGGTGGAATGTATGTGAAATTGTGCTTATGTGTTTATATGATGATTTGGGTAAGTTGTGAAGGTCGGTGTATTTTTATTTGTATTTTTGAGGATTTAAATATATTAATCATGCATTTTTGATCCTCTATCAATTTTATAAAATTATCGGAGGAATTAAAAATCATGAAATCTCTTGAAATATTATCTTTATATATTTATTGAGTTTTTAAAATTTTTGGGTGGATTAATTTGGGTGCTTTAGTATTTTAAAATGATTTTAAGAGTTTTAATTGTATTTAAAGGATTAAAACTTGTAAAATCCATATTTAATTCATTTTTTATCCTAAAAATATTTTAAAAATATGTGCGTGCTCTTAATTTTATATTCTTTATTTTAAAAGTGAAAAGTTTAATTTTCACAATTTTCTATTTAATTTCGATTTGTAAAAGGTGTTTATTAGTTTTAAGAACGAATAGATAAGTAGTGTTTTAATTGGGCCGGAATGAAAATTATAGTAGTTAAATAGTATTGGGCTAAGCCCAATAAGGAGGAAAACAGCACAGCGGAGAGTAGTATATCGGTGAGAGAGAAAGTGAGATTGAGGAAAAGAAAAAAATTAGGGTTAGAAGAGAAAAGGGGAAGAAGAAATTGAATTGGGGGTTTTGATTTTAAAATCAATTGGGATACATATATACATATATACATACATACATATATATATATACATACACATATATATATATATATGCGTGTGTTGTGTATATACGTGTGTGTGTATAGCTCGGTGGTTGGCAGCAGCGGAGGAGACCACCGCGCGGTGACAAGTGGCCGGCGGTGGTGGCGGCTCGTGGAGAGGAGGCAGCAAGGAGGAAGAAGAAGGAGGGGAGAGGGCTTCTTGGTGGGTTTGTGCAGAGAGAGAGAGAGAGAGAGAGAGAGAGAGAGAAGAGAGATGGTGGAGATGTTTCGTGGTGGGTCGGACCAAACGGAAATGGTATAGTTTTGCATTTTTAATTATTTAATTTTCGTATTAAATTAGTTATAAACTGCGATATAGTTTAATTGATATAATTAAATTAGATTTAAATTGCGAGCATATTGTTTCAATTTCCGTAATTAATTCGGAGAGTATAATTGTAATTATAAGTGTTAGAGTTATATTCCCGGATTTTTAAGTTCAGAAACTTGTTAAATGGTAGAAAATATTTTAGGGGAAAATTATTTTGGAAACTCGAAAAATGCTCGGGTTTATTTAATTTTAAGAAGTTGTGAATGGTTATCCGGAGGTTGATGCCTGGTTTGTATTTTGTAGTCGTTAATGGTTTTGGGTAGAAAGTTTAATTGCTAATTACGATTGTCGGATGATATGTAGAGTTTATACGGTTTTACTAGTTATAAATGTTTATATACTAAATGGTATAAATCAAGTCTTAGTATTTGTTGAATGTATAATTGTCAATTACTTGGTGTTGGTCTATATATGGATAAGTGATTGTCGTTTAGTAGTCAAGTACTTGGTGGTGAATTATATGTGATTTAAATGGTTATTGGTCATGTATATAGGTTTGAGTTAGGTAAGTCAAATTATGGTTATTGGTGGAGGTCGAAGTTATCAGAGTAATGTATGGTCGTTAAAGTTTATGTTTCTGTATAAAGGATGTTAATGTATGGTCCACTTTGAAATAGTTTTGATTGAAATTGAGGGGTTATGACCCGGGGATAATCCAACTTACAAAAAGGCTATTCCGAAAAGCTTTCTTATAATAAGAATACATTTACTGGTTGCATGGTTTTTAAATGTAGTCTATAGCAAGAATAAACTGTTATTTTATTTTCATTACGTGTTAATGTGCCGCATGTCTGGGCAGATCATTTTCTTATGTGTTTAGGTGCCGCATGTCTGGGCAGGTACTTTTCCTACTTGTTTACTTTCTTACGTGTTTAGGTGCCGCATGTCTGGGCGAGTACTTTTCTTACTTGTTTATTTTCTGTTGCTGCAATTGAGGCAGCTTGATATTCCTTGGTTTGTTGAACTGAAAAACAGGGGGATAGTCCTATTTACGAATACTTCATGCCGAAATTTTCTAAAATTCCCCTGCAAATCTATTTAAAATCTATTTAATTTATTTGATTTCGATGATTTGAAAGTATGTTATGATTTTCGAGAGTCTAAGTAAATATGTAATGGTTGACGTGAGAATTTGAGGTGTGATTTTGTTGTGAAGTGGCTGCCACCGGGTAATATTCAAAAGTTAAGTGGCTATCTGTATTAGATGCTTATTTGAACTAGTCGATTATACTAGGACTATTTTATAAATAAGATTGTATATGTTTGTATATTATATGTATGTAAGCGTTATAGGACGCGTATGGGTAGAATAGAGCAAACGGTGAGGTTTTTCTTGGTTTAATACTGAAATAGTATTTGACCTTGTAAAGGTTCGAACAGGTGACCTGGCAAAGAACAGTGCGCGGGTAGACGGAAAGACGAATAGAAGAACAAGTATCAAAGCCGACTGGTGAATTGATGTGGAAGTGGGTGAGTTACGAAGTAGAAAAAGGAAGTAGGGCCAAATAAAAGGCTAGCAAGTAAGGGTTGTTGTGAAACTGAGTCGTGGATCGATGTTAATATCGAGAACTCCGTGAATCGAGGCAAGTGTTTTGCTTTTCACTTATTATTCAAGTGATGCAATTCAATACTTTTGTTGTATACGATGGATTGGTCAAGTATGTTAGAAAGTGATGTACTTCTTCATTTAGCGTGAAATAAATTGTTTTCTCCACCCATAGTCCAAACACCAAATTTTTCAAAGAACCTTACCAATAACCTTTTTCCGCGTATTATTTTATTCATGGAATGTTAAAGCCTCCTCAGTGGAAGGCCTTTCTTTTATTTTTATGTTTTTCTTGAAAATGTTTAAGGAGCTCTCTAAATAAAGAGAATTCAAGTTTTAAATTCCTATAAATACATGTTAATGAAATTGGTGATTTTTAGCATAATTTCACCAGTGAACCCTTTCTTTTTAAAATGTTTTCTCCAAAATGATTTGAAATTGATTATCCTAAAACTATCTTTTTGCAAATAATCGATTAAGCTGTTTTACTCGCTTCTATTGAGTCAAACCTTACCATGTGTTGAAAGATTTCATTAATTCGCAGTGCTTAATCTTGTTCCTGCTCTAATTTAGAATGTTAACTGTTGTAAATCCTGTTGTAATTATATCTTTATTATTGCTCAAGTGACCTCTCTCTTTAGACAAGTTAATGATGTTATGCCCCTATTACCCATATCTATCTGGTTGATTTCAAGATATTGATATTTATATCTCCCACCCCGTTTGCTATCGAACTCGTCGATATTTATTGAAGATCTCGAATATTCAGTTATCACCCTGTACTGTATAAAACTTGTCGATGCTAGAGGTTATTGTTGTTTCCTCATGTACAATTAATCATAAGTTTTTATTCTGGACGTGAGCTTCCAGTTGGTTGGTTAACAAGGGTTGTCGATTGTCCCGACACCCAATGCTTTTGAGATAGAATTGGAATGTTTTTAAAAGAAGTCCCTTCGGGGAGACCATGTTATGGTCAACGGATATCCCTTCGGGGAGACCATATTATTGGTCAACAGATGTCCCTTCAGGGAGACCAATTTAATGGTCAAAAGTTGAGGCCAATGTGTGTCGTGGATCCACTTAGAGGGACTTTGCTGTGTGCATTGTCCGGGTTAGTGCGGGACTGATCAGCCGCCTAACTCTCCTGTTTTTTTTAAAATATAAAAAAAACCAATTCTAATCTATACATTGAGATCGAGATGTGTGATAATTGATTCCTTGAAAGTCTATCTCAATAACAAATTGATATCTGAACTCTTGTCAGTTCTCGTTGTTGGTGCACCTTATAATAATGGTGAAATGTTGGCTCCTCGTGGTAATAAAAAATTTTGACTTACCTGATTCTTTCACAGTATGAGATAATTCTCCTTCCTTATCGGAACTTGTCGTCGTTATTGAAATTGTTATCACCATTTGCACTTGCTGAGCATTGTTGGCTCACTCTTGCTTGTTGTTTATTTTCTTCAGTTAATAGAGATGAGTAGTGGACCTAGTAGTGGTCAGTTGGTATTGCTTCTTCGGCAGCGAGAGGAGGCATTCAAGATATGGATTTCTTTGGGTAGTGGATTTGAAATTGTCAAGGTTGGATGACTAGCTAATCAAATATTTCATTTAGTCATAAAGTTGTATATTATTTTATTCTGAGAACGGTTTGTAATAATGTAATTCGATAGTTTGTTTCATACCATAACCTGTATGCGATCTTGGTTAAGGGGTTTTTATTGTTTCTTTTGTTATAAAATGTTCATATCCAAGGTTGTAAGTTGTTGATTGTGATTAATGGCCCCAAATCTGTACCCCGGATTATGGGATGCCACAGTATATCTCCATTCTCTTATCTTCGTTATCCCGGCTGTTTCACCTTCCAGTATTTCCCTGAGGGGGAGCTTGCTCAGATCCAAGGGGCCTCGACCTATGATCAGGGGGCACGCGCTGTGAACCATTACCTCGTGGAAGGGCTCGCTCATGTCCAAGGGGCCTCGACCTGTGATCAGGGGGCGCACGATGTGGATCACGGGGCCTCGATTCCAAGTACTTCCCCTTTTCTTTTTCCTTCCTCTGATGCTCGAGGAGTACCATCCTCAAATCATCATCATTAATCCTTATTCCAAGGCGTTCCTTCAGAGTTGCGAAATCCTTCTTCTCCCTAGCAATCCGTTCTTCATCCAGTTGAATCTCAATAGGGGTGCGCCCTGAACGACGAGGGTGAGGGCGCGCCCTAGCTTGTGGATCTGACAACCTGCGATCACAATTATCTTCACTAGGATGTTCAATAATAGGATCAGAGTATTCTAACCTTCGAGGAGTAATCTGCTGAAATCTCTTCTCTTGCACTCCCTCGCCTCTTCGAGAACCTTTCTCGACTTGGAGGGCTTTCCATGTTCGACGATGATTTCTCGGGATACTCCGAGATTTTCTCCTACTTTGTTGCTCTTCCTCCACATAACCCAATATTGCCCCAAAACTATTTATGGCATCTTGCATAACATACAGCTGCTCCATTAACGCCGAATTACTAATAAGAACGGGCGGCTGTCCGCCAGTGATGGCTGGAATTCCGTGGTGGTGAGGAGGAGCAGTGATTTCCTCCGGAACATATGCTTCGTGACGCGCTTGGTTCCCCCCAAGCTATCTTTAGAATCGTAATCATCTTCTTCTCGAGAACCTCTGCTTTGATTGTGAGACATCTTTTCCTCCGAAGATGAAGATCTTGATTGGCTGCCCTCCTTCTAGTGCCAATTTGTTGACGGAGGAATTTGGGAACAACAAAATTCGAGGTACGTTGCCGGAAACAAGATGCCAATATAATATAAACGATGAAGTTACAAGGTAACCCAACATATACTTTCCATAGAAGTATCTGACGTGCAAAAATATGAACAAGATGTCATCATATATCACAAAGAAGAACTTGCAAGAAATAATACAATTGCAATTTTGAACACTTTTCAACCCTGCCAACATAGAGAATGTTGCAGAAAAATTCTAACTTTGAAAGATGAACCAATCATGGAGCATTGACGCTCCAGGAGCCATAACATTTATGATGATCAGTCACCAGTTATGCTCCCCATCATTGTTCTCTACATGTAGAAGGAAGCACCGACGGATTTACTTGTCAACCGCCCTCTGGAACTCCCCAGCCAACGGTTGGGCCATTGCAGGACCGGCGCCACTCGACCACTTACACGGCTCCTAGTTCGAATAACATCCATGACTCTGAAATGTAAAGTTCCTCCCCCTTTCCACAAGTATAATACTTGTTGATAGGACTCCACAAAGTAGTCATATCTAATTGGAAAGGAAAATTCACCAATATTTCCCGAGATGATGCTCGTTAATGGATATCGACTTGTTCCAACAATCTTACCCATCGAACGATGAGGAGGTAACACAATGATTCAATAGATAAACAGCAACCGAGTTGCGAGTGAAAATAATAATTTCAAAATATTTATGACCGGGAAGTCTAATAAAATAAATAACAATTCTCAGGCAAGGTTCCCTTATAATTTGGGAGATAGACTTGAATGAAGAATAGAATCTGTGAGAACCTTCCTTGATAGAAATAATGATATTAATAATACTTATAAATAATTTACGTAATATTTGAAGATCAAAAATAATCTTTGAATAAGGTCAATCATTATGAAATTTATTTAAAAGAAGTCAAATAAATATTCAAGGAATATTCATTAAATCATAAATATTTAAAGAATATTTTAATATAAAATATCGCTCATAATTAATCCTCGAGTGAATATATAAAATATTCACTAAATAAATAAATATTTAAATGAATATTTAATAATTTATATTCATTAATACATCAACCTTAAATGAATGTTCAAAATAATATTCATTATATAAATCAAGTCTTCCATGAATATTCGAAAATAATATTCCATAATATTTCTCGACTGAGATAATATTCAAATAACATTCCTCGAATAATTTCCAAGTAATTAATACTTATGGAAATATAAACAATGTTCGTAAATAACATTCCTCAAATAATCTGTCACTGGAATCCTTCCGGGTTTCCAGGACTATCTATACAATACAAAATATCGACTCCCGGTCTATACTGAAGGAATGAGATTATATGCCCTTCACTAAGGGTCTTTGCAATATACGGCTTATAATTAGGATATCTCGTACCTAATTTATAAGCCAATATCAATACAAGGAACAAGTATCACAATAAACTTTTGAAAACAGGCATGCATGCTGTGGCATATGTATAACAGAAATCACATATATATTATCACAACAACAGGTTCAAAGTTTGAACACTTGCCTCGTAGTCGAGTGTGGGTAACGTGTCACGGGTCGACTCGGTGATCTATAAACAATCAAGGTAATCCATATTAATCACTTGACACTTTTACAAAGTCTAAGTATATATACTTGACTTAGTCGAAACACGTTTCAAGTTGCTTCGTTATACACCTTCTAGTGTAGCTCTTTTTTTATCACCAATTTGACCCGATGTTCGTTCATTTTTTAAGGCATGTCATGACACTTACGCTTGGTATATACTTAAGCCATATAAGTTCTAAGGTCGGTCGTTTATGAACCAAGATTACACCTCGAGTTTTATCGCCCGGTTTCTAAGTGATTTACCAAAGTTATACCCAAGTGTACTTTTAAGGGTTCGTTCGCGATTAACTTCGATTCAAACATTTTTATAAAATTGAAAAATGATCCGTTTGACACGAGGTTTTCTCCCACACCTTCTTTACGATCTATAATATTTAATTACTAGGATTCGGAACCAATTTATTCATGTTAAGGGGGTTCAATTGCAGTTACGAACTCATGCTTACGGTTTCAAACCATTTTTACGAATTCGGCCATAAATCCTAAACCGTAAGTCCGTTTGATTCGATTCTTTTTCCAAAATGATCTACGACTCGAGATCTACAAGGGGGTGTCATATACCTAACCAGATTCGACATTTAGAGCTACTGTGATGTACGGTTTTCAAGGTTTAACGAAAATCGGGCATTACGACGGCTATAAATCGAACGTTCCAAAAATTGTAACATTAATACCAAGCCACACCGGGCATTCATACAACTTATACACATATTATTCATCCCCCAACTGTCCAAAATCATCTACTTTACCATCATAATCATGAATTCTCTTAATTCAAATAACCACTACATAATCATGCTTATAAACATACTAACATCCTAACAATGCTAACAACCATCAAAATCATCCATAAAACTTAAAGTAGATCTAGGGTTTTCAAGAGTTATACCTTCCTTGGAGTATGTGATAGCCTTAATAAACCTTGATCTATCCTTGTGTGGCCTTAGAGTGGTTTAGATCAACCAAAGAATCAAAGAAATCAAAGTTAGTTTCTAAAAATCACTATTCATCATCATCTTGTAAAATTCATAACAAATTGAAAAATAAGAGTTTGGCACTCAAATTTTTACCACAACTTGGCCTCTTCATAATCTTTGTTTTTAGTCCTAGATCATCAGATTTGAAGCTTCCTATCTAGGGTTTTGAGCCCCTGTTTTCCGCTTGACAGAAACTGTCAAGAACAGTTCAGTTTGGTTCCTTCAACTTTGGGGAGGGATTTAAATAGGCTATACTACTTGGATTGCCATGAAATTTCGACGAACCTTGCCTATGGACTGGAGAAGCTTTGGTTAAAATTTGGTGATTTTATCATGGATAGAAATGGAGATATGAATTTTTTCTTGAGAGTGTTTCTGCTGGGCAATTTAGAGAAAATGGAGGGAGATGGAATTTGGCTTGCTTCTCTTGCACTAATCCAGAATAAAGTGATTTCTTTGGATAATATCTATGGTAAAGTATCTTTGTTAAAGCTATTATGTCATGCATGATGTATTTTGAGGGGGCATGTGTCTTAATCTTGTGGTTGGATGATGAAAGGAGCTAAGTACTTAGTTTAAGTCTCTAATTGTTCTAGTTACTCATGTAACTACTTGGTTACTTGATCATATCCACTTGTACATGCATGCATCTTGATCCTCTGCTTGTTCTTTTGTGTGGTTATTACTCAATTCACTGATCGTTCGAAGGAATATCTTGAAGATTTCTAGTTAGAGTTTTCCCGGAAACCGTCTCGATATTTATACTATCATTCTTAATTTTCTTTAATAATTCTTGAATCCAAATTCCATAAATCTTTCCAATAACTCTTTAAGTCCTTCAGTGTCCAGGAAAATCTCGGGGAAAATAAAAGTGCTATTTTTCAGAATCCGATAACTTTTACATACACTCTTTTTCCCCTTGGATCACTCATACGAACTCAGAAATCCGTTCTGGGTACTTCTATATAGTGTCGTCCAATAATATTCTCATTTCCATCAAAAACACTATTCACCATTTATTCTCTCTTTATTCCTTATAATTAGAAGAATATTCTCGCGCTTTCTCGAGTGTTCCTTAATCCTTCTACAAAATCACTTAACTTATAACAGATATCGATTTAGGTGACATGAGAATATTTCTTTTCTTGGAATCTATATCTTATTCTTCTGACGATAGATTATTCTTATCTATTTTGTCAATCAATTCTCATCATTCATCTAGTACATTAACACTGAATCCATATCCTTTAAAACATTTGTTCCTTAAAACGGCTGTTACATCGTAGTCAATTCCATTATTAATCCATACACCATTAAACAATAAAAGTTTTAATTCCCACCAAAATCTGGGTTCTTACACAAGATCTATAGCGGTGGCCTTTGCCGAAAAAAGCGGATGATTGTGGTGGTTGTATGTAATTGGTGGCTAAGATTGATAGCGTTAGTGACGGCTATTTCAGAGCTCTCGACTTCCAACCCCTTAATCGGCCTACGTACCCTGGTATTTATAGGGGATCAAGCCATATGTAGTTCTTGGAGAGCAAGAAGCCCAAATGGGCTTGGATAACGGACCAGCTTCCGGAATGTTCTACTATGAGGCCTAACCACAAAGGCCCAAGTCTCATCCAAGATCTCAAGACTTCACGGATAAGGAAACTTCCCCCGTCGAGGACTAGTCCTTTCCGCAACCAGTTTTTTTCTTGATTTCAAGGATGCAGGTATAGCCATGGTTTACCCCAAGTGCATAATGCATCCCTGTCCTACGAATGAGAAGCATCCACCAGATTACAGGACTGATGATCCAGAGCTTTTGGGTGCAAAGTGCAGGATTACCCCGAAGTTCCCAAATGAGGGCGCGCCCATTGAATACAAGAACAGAGCTCCCAAAGCACACACCAAAAAGTCCCCATCTTTCTACCTTAGGGCGCGCCCTTAGTGTCTAAGAAGGGTCCTTAAATCAAGGGAAACCCTTGGAGGCCTTCTTCAATAATTCCTAGAATTCCAGACCAAGTAGAAATCCTCACCAAAAAATATCATTTAGGGCGCGCCCTCCTTATAAGAAAAGTGAGGGCGCGACCTGCTTCCTTCAATTTGTGCCAAAACCCTAATTTATCTAAGAATTTCCCAAATGGAGCCCGTTATCGACCCGTATCCATCTTGAATACCCGAACCGAATTTTGGCTATAACACAAATCAATGATTACTAGATGGGTTTAGCGATCTATGCGGAATTAATCAGAAAAAAAGTTAGACAGAATTAATCGAATTTAGTCGGAATTAATTGATCAACATTTTAAAAAATGATCAAATTAATAAAAAAAATTATAAAAATATATTTTTTTAATAAAAAAAATATTATTTACACATGAAAGAATAATTCATCTATCATATTTGATAATAAAATTAGAAATTTTTTATATTTATTTATATAGAAAATATCTTTCAATATTAAAATTAAATTACATTTTTTTAAACAAAAATTAAATTTCATTAAAAAATATTTAAATACATCCCATTAATGCTTCAATAAATTATTCCAATTAATTGCTAGAAATAGGTTGCCTGCATATTATATCCTTATATATAATAAGCATAAGGGGGATCTTATCTAAATTTTTGGTCTGGTCACTGTACTACCAAAATCATACGATCTGTTGGATTAAAAATAGACGATCAAGATTGATCACATTAAAAAGAAAATTATAATCTAAAAAGGATATAATTAGAAAAGGTTGAATTCGAGGTGAATTTTAAAAAGAAAATTATAATCTAAAAACATATAATTATAAACGTTTGTATTATAATTGAATTTTAAAAAGAAATTATAATTTGAAAAAGATATAATTAAAAAAGGTTGTATTAAAATTGATTTTTTTTAGTATTAAAAAGAAATTCATAGCCTCCGTGTCATTTGTTTTACTGTACATAAATGTCAACGGTAACAAATTGTATAATAAATTCTTAGGTGCCTGATATACGTCTCTGTTAAGTTTCTTGAGATAAACAGATTTTATATGTAAATATGAGGTGAATATTTATGTAAAATCAGGATTTGTTTAAAATTTTGCAAAATTATTAATTAGTCATGTGGGCCCAATAAATATTAAAACTTATTTTTTAAAATATTTTAGGAAATTTTCCTGAATTTAATCTCAGGATCCTTTCTCTCTTCTTTAAAACCTATCTTATAAGGTTCCCGGTCACTGACAAACATTTGTCAGGGACCTTTTACACAACAAATGGTTCCTGCACCGTTAGATGGTTGATCCAACGGCTGATTTTTAAAAAAAAATTGCCCCGTACCGCAAAAGTGGGCGAATTACCAAAATGTCCTCCCCATGTTTTCACACCAAAAATCTACTGCACACGTATCGCAGAAGGTTTCTGCGGTACGTGACGGACCGTTTGCCACAGCAAACATTTACTAGTGACCGAACCCCATCTTATAATACTTATCTTTCTTTATAATACTATCCTATAACCCGTGCGATGCACGGTTGCTTATAAATTTTTATTTATATTTTATTGTTAAAGTTTTAAGTTGTATATATATTTTTATTTATATAAATGTAATTATTTATTTTGACTTACTACTTTAAAACACATACGTATATATATATATATATATATATTACATAAAAATTGTTTTTAACTTTTATTTAATAGAAAAAGTGAAATTTATCTAATCATGTAGATCTTTTTTCGATTTTTATATAAAATTTTCTAAATTGTAAGTGTTTTTCAGATTTTGGGAATTTTTTTACTATATAGTTTGGTACTCGTGTGATGCACGGATGTTTTTTTATAATATTTTTTGTTTTATTATCCATATTTTCATATAAATTTTTTAATTGGTAGGAAAATAAGTTATAGAAGATAATAAAATATTATAATACGTGTTTGATAGTATCTTTAACGATAATGTTTTAATTAATAATATGTTGTATACGGGAATTGAATCTTAAACTCGTGAGAGTAGTTTATAAAATAATATATATAATTAATAGAGATATGTTATTGGTGGTATTCGAACTTGAACCTATAAGAGTATTTTAAATATTAGAAAAGGTATATTCCTTTAGCATTAGATCTAACGGTTCTCATTTATTTTTCTTAAAATCTAACGGCTGTTATTCAATGTACCAAAAAAAGTGTACCAAACCGACAATTAAATATACCCTAGTTTGCTTATAATATGATACTAGCCTATAACCCGTGCGATGCACGGATGATTTTATTATTTTTATCTTATTTTATAATATTTTTATATTATATTCATAATTTTAATATACGTTTTTCAATTAGTAGAAAAATAAATTATAGAAGATACTAAAATATAATAATAAATATTTTATAGTATTCTAAATGATACTGTTTTTCTTCTATATTAAAAATAGATAATATAACTTTTAAAATTTAATATAATTTAATTGAAATTTATATTATATTTTTATATAAACATTATTTTCAATTTTTTTAATTTTAATTTAATATAATTTGATATATTCATATTTGAGGATTATACTTATGTTCTTATTATAAAGAATATATACTGATTTTTAATATATTTTATTTGTAATTGAAAGATATGGTGTGATATTTTTTAATATATATTAATGATTGCAACTAAAAGTAAAAACGTGGAATAGGAAATCAATTAATTATCATTAATTATATTATGTTATACCCTATTTTATAGTATTCTAAATGATAGTGTTTTGGTGTGTGTTGTATGACCAAAAAAAGAGTGACCAAAATAAGAGTACAAAGCCGACAACCAAATATACCCTATTTCGCTTATAATAGTATAGTATGGATTAACTTGTAACCCGTGCGATGCACGGAAGATTTTAAATATTTTTATCTTATTATTTAATATTTCTATATTATTATTCATAATTTTCCTATTTGCTTTTTAATTAGTAAGAAAATAAATTATAGAAGATAATACAATATAATAATACGTATTTGATAGTATTCTAAATGATAGTGTTTTGCTTGTATATTGAAAATAGGTAAATAACTTTTTAAATTTAATATGTTGTTGACGGGAATTGAATCTTGAAATTTTTGGAGTAGTTTATAATATACTTCCTCTTCCACTATTTTGACTTTTCAAAGTCAAACTGATTGTGTTTTGACTAATAATCAATAAATATTGATTAACATATAAATTACAAAAAATGATCATAAGAAAATTTATGTGAAGTATTATTAAAATTGATTTTTAAATTTATAAAAATATAAAACAATAAATTATAATTTACAGTTAAATTTCAATGAATTTGACTTTGCAAAGTCAAAAATTGGACGCAATAAGTGGGATGGGATTAATATAAATGCTTAACAATAATATGGTGAAAATAGATAATATAAATTTTTAACTAAAATAAGTTGTTGAGGGGAATCGAACCATGAACTTTTAGGAATAGTTTATAAGATAATATAAATGTTTAATAATAATATGTTGTTGATAGGATTCAAACCTTGAACCTATAAGAGTATTTCATATATTATAAAAAGATTATTCTTTTAGTATTACATCCAACGATTCTCATTAATCTATCTCAAAATTCAACGGTTGCTATTGAATGTAAAAAAAAACTGTATCAAAAAAAATGTACCAAATTACCAACCAAATATACCTATTCTACATATAATAGTATAATAATAGTATATATGATGGTTGGGCTGGGGCATCCCCTTTCCTTTCCATGACTTTTTCTTTTAATTTCATTTTCATTGATCAACCGAAAAAAAAAAGTATATTTGGTGCTAAAGCCCCCCATTTCACTGTTTCCATACTCTATTTAAGGTGTTACAAAGACGTAAGGGTAGAGTCACCTGGGGTAGTTCCCGGTTAAAAAAAAAAAAAGACGTAAGGGTAGAGTCACCTTCACGGCATTATAAAAAAAATGTCTGAGAATTCGTTTTCGGCCCTAATTTTTTCCTGAAAAGCTAATTAAAGGTCGACTAAAAGGTTACGGTGGGGTTTTTCGCCAAAGCTGGAAACGTTATCCACTTTAACCAAATTCAAAAAGGTTGATTATCAAGTGACTGGTTTATTCTGTTTTAATACGTCCCAAAAATAATGAAACAGGTCTTGTCTTTTGACATGCGTCTTGTCTTTTGACAAGGTTTAGTACGATTGTTCGGTCAATCATTGTTTCAGGTCTGTTCTTTGAGTCATGATTAGTATTTTCGTTAAGTTCAGTTTTAATGGTTAGACAAAGTAATACAATACAGGAGATGGAGGAGGGCTTGGCAATGATCAGTTTGGAGGATGAAGAACAAGGGGGTTTAATGTATGAAGGAGAAGCAGAGGATCTGGGTGAGATAGATACAATGTGGTGTTTAGTGGGTCGATTTCTGACGGAATCTCCGATAGATTTTCAGGCGATGCAACATAAAATGGCCTCTTTGTGGAGACCTGGTAGAGGTATGTATGTTAATCAGTTGGAGCCAAATCGTTTTATCTTTCAATTTTATCATGAAGTAGACATTAAACTAGTTATTGAAGGAAGCCGTTGAAAAGCTAGATGTTCCGTTGAAAAGAAGAATGAAGCTGAAGAAAAGTGAATCCGTGTGGTGCTGGGTGAATTTCATGTACGAAGCAATACCGACATTTTGTTTTATTTGTGGCAGGGTAGGACATGGTGAAAAATACTGTGATAAGTTGTTTGACACACCGTTGGAGCTGATTGAAAAACCATATGGTGCTTTCATGAGTCCGGAGCCGCGTCGTAAATCACATACAATAGGTTCGAAATGGTTACGGTTAGGTGGGACGATTCCGGCAAGTAATACAGTAGCTAGCAGTGGTACAGGGGGGAGAGAAGTGGTTACAGTGATGAATGCTGACAGCGGGAATCAAGGCAAGAAAATAGGAAGGGATGAGGAAGGAAATATGTTGGGCGGGAATCAGGGAAGGAGAGAAATTAAAGGAATCACTGATAATTCAAATTTGAAAATCATATCCAAAATAGTGGATCAAACTGATGTGACAAGTAAACAAGCGGGAGATAGTAATGGGCCGGAGTTAAATGAAATACTTGTTGTGGATGCTAAAAGGCGTTGAATGGGCCAAGGTGATGAGTCCACAAAGAAGGATAACGAACAAGATGTAGAAATACTGAACCATGAAGATATTGACCAGAACAAAAAAATGGGCTTTTGGTGGGTACTGCAATGCAGGCCCGCCTATCATTATGAGTACTATTAGTTGGAACTACCAAGGTTTGGGCCTACCTCGGAAAGTTTAGTTCCTTAAAGATATGGTCAGCCATCATAAACTTAATTTTGTTTTTTTGTGTGAAACAATAAGTAGAAAAGAAAGTATGGAACATATTCGAATGCTTCTGGGTTACAAAGGGATGTTAGTTGTCGAGCCTCAAGGTCGTAGTGGAGGCCTAGCTTTATTATGGAAAAAATCAAGTCAAGCCAATTTGGTTAGTCTTTCATAAAACCATATAGACGTTCAAGCAAATATTGATGGTATTTTTCCATGGCGTCTCACAGGAGTGTATGGGGAACCTAATAGAAGCAGAAGGAAAAAAACCTGGGATTTACTTAGAAATCTGGCAAGAGATTCGAATCTCCCGTGGTGTGTTATCGGGGATTTGAATAATATCATGGCTCAGAATGAAAAAAAGGGAGGTGCAATTTAGCCTCGTTGGCTGGTGGATAGATTTAATGAGGTACTTACCGACACGGGTCTGCAAGATCTGGATATAGTGGGGCACCAATTGTAAGAATCCCAAATTTTGGATATAATTAAAACTTTTTATTATGTACTGAGGTAATGGTGAATAGTGATTACGACTACGATGTAACGATTGAGATAATGAATGAAAGGAATAGATTTGGATTCAAATGTTTATATGCCATGAAGAATACTATTGGTTGACACTTTAGATAAGAATTATCTATCTCCTAGGGAATTAAGATTTGATAATTCTAAAGAAGAAGATTATTCTTATGTCATCCAAATCGATATATGTTATTGGTCCAGTGGTTCCGTAAAAAGGTTAAGGAACGATCGAAAGAGATCAGGGACAATTGTACAACCCTAAGAGAATAAGTAAAGAATAAAGAACGAATAGTGTTTTGGTGGAATTAGAAATATTATTAGACGACGCTATATAGAAGTACCCGAAACGAAATTCTGAGTTCGTATTAGTGCTCCAGGGGGAAAAAGAGTGTATGTAAAAGCTGTCGAATTCTGAAAAATAGCACTTTTATTTTCCCCGAGATTTCCCTGGACACTGAAAGACCTAAGAGATTATTAAAAGGATTTAAGGAATATGGATCCTAGAGTTATTAAGAATGATGGAGTATAGTATTATAAATATTAAGAAGGTTTCCGGTAAAACCCTAACTAGAAATCCTTTGGATATTCTTTCGAACGATCAGTGAAATTGAGCAATAATCGGACAAAGAAACAAATAGAAAATCAAGAGATGAGCATGTGCAAATTGGTGGTAGAATAATGAACTATAAGGACTTACATGAAAGTCAACTAACAAGCAAATGGTGTAGTTGCACTTTAACAAAAAGGGGTATGCATAATGTGGTGCCAACAAGTGTACCAATGGATGGGCAACACATGGACCATTGAGAAGCAAGCAACACAAAAGGAGATGATGCATCCAAGTAATGTAGCAATAATACATGAATTAGAGGATATTTGTTCATAAAGCAAAACAAAGAGCAAGGAACACCATCTCTCCCAAAACTGCCCAGCAAAACCAAGCTCAAAGAAAAATTTATATCTCCACTTCTACCCATTCATAAATCACCAAATTTTAACCATAGCTTCCTCAATATATGTAGAGTATTCGTTCAAAATTTCATAATTTTTGAAGATCGTTTGGATGGGTAAATAAATTCAAGAAGATCACCTTGTTTTTCCCCTCAAGAAACAAGGCTTCGAATTTTTGGAATTTTTAGATATCCAAACCAAGCTTCCACTCCTTGTTTGATCATCAAATTTTTATGGTGAGTCCTATATTTCATAAAAGTAATCTCCTAAAAATTTCAAGTCCAAACTCCTTTGTTTCCATTTTAAAAAAAAATCATGAAAGAGGAGGATGAATAGTGTTTCATGAACTAATCTTTGATTTTTCTTGTTTTCATGGTTGATCTTAGCTACCCTAAGGCTATCCAAGGACTATAACAAGCTTTGTAAGGCTAGTACATACTCTCAAGAAGGTATAACACTCTTGAAACCCTAGATCAACTTTAAGTTTATGGATGTTTTTTATGATCTAAGCTTGGTTATGATGTTAGCATGATTATAAGCATAATTAGTAAGTGATTAAGTTGAGCAAGAAAGCATGTTAATTATTGTGGTAAACTGGTATGATCTGGACTTGATGATGTTCATAATCATGTGATAAGTTGTGTGGATGCCCGGTGTGGCTTGGTTGGATTGTTATAATTTTTGGAACGCTCGATATATAGCCGTCGTAATGCCCAATTTTCGTTAAACCTTAAGAAACCGTGCATCACAGTAGCTTTATCTCACTGTGTAGCTTCGTATTATGCAATGATAAGGTAGATTATGTTATAATCTTCGTTTTGATATAAAGATCGTATGAAACGGACTTACGGTTTAAAAGTTATGATTAAATTCGTAAAAGTGGTTCGAAACCGTAAATGAAAGTTCATAACTGAAATTGAATCCCCGTAACGCGAATAATTCAGTGGCGAATCTTGGTAATTCAATACTAGAGGTAAAAAGGAAGGTGTGAGAGAAAACCTCATGTGAAACGGATCGTTTTCCGATTTTGTAAAAATGTTCGAATCAAAGCTAAACGCGAACAAACCCCTAAAAACCCGCTTTGTTATAACTTTGGTAAAACACTTAGAAAACGAACGATAAAACTCGAAGTATAATCTCGGTTCGTAATCGATCGACTTTAGAACTTATACGACTTAAGTATATACCGAGTGTGGGTACGATGACATGTCGTAATAAGGAACAAATGTCGGATCGTATCAGTAATAAAAAGAGTTACACTAAAAAGTGTATAACGAGATAATTCGAAAACGTGTTTCGATTTAAGTAGAGTTTATACTTAGACTCTTAAAAGGTGTTAAGTGGTTAATATCGAATGTTCTGATTATTTATAGATCATCGAGCAGACCCAGGACACGCTATCTCCACCCACACCTGAGTACCAGGCAAGTTTCAATTCCCTTCTTTTAGGCTGTTGTTGTGATTGAATATATATATATATATATATATATGTTTTCTGCTATACATATGCCATAGCATGCATGCCTACTTTCAAGTTATATCGTTATGCTTGTTCCCTGATTGTTTATTGGCTTATAAATTAGATAGCTAACGTATCAATTATAAGCCGGTTATTGTAAGACCCTCATAGAAAGGCTTATACATCTTATTCATCAAATATAGACCGGGAGTCAATATTTCTTGATATATCGAGATTACCTCGGAGGAAAATATTTAAGTAAATATTTTCCATTATTTGGGCGACGAATATTATTTGAATATTCGTTCGAGATTATTTATTTAACGATCCTTACTTCAAATAATTATTTGAACGTAACCATTCGACGAATAATATTTTTCAATATTCATTCAAAGTCGAATAGATTATCGATTATTATTCCGAATATTCTTCTAAAGATTGGACTACTAAATGAATATTATTTGAATATCCATTTAGAATATTATTTTATTAAATGAATATTACTTTTGAATATTCATTTAAGATATTAATTATTTGATGAATATTATTCTAATATTCATCTGAAGCTTGATTTATTTATCGAATATTATCTCGAATATTCCTTTAAAGCTTGGATTACTAAATGAATATTACTTGATATTCATTTAGAATATTATTCATTAAATGAATATTACTTTTTGAATATTCATTTGAATTCCTAATTAATTATGAATATTATTTTAAATATTTATCCAGAGTTCTATTTAATCATCGAATAATTTTTTTAATGTCTTAAATATTCCTTTCAGGTCCTATTAATTAATGAATATTATTTTGAATATTCATTTAAATATTTATTTATTCAATAAATATTCTCTTGATGTTTCTTCAAGGATTATTTGGAGAAATACTCTAATTAATGATATTCTTTCATATTCCTAAATATTCTTTAAATATTTTAATTCAATAAATATTCTCTGAATATTTATTCCATACTTAGAATAACCTCAATAAGGTTTATCTACTTCGATTATTACAGAAAATATCTCGGAGTCATATTATTATTAATCTTATATCAAGAAAGGTTCTCAGACATCATTCTTCTTTGAGTGTACCTCCATAATAATAAGGGAACCTTACCTGGAAAATGTTATTTATCTTGTCGACTTCCCGGTCATAAAATATTCTCTTCACTCGCAATGCGGGTGCTATTGACTTATTAAGTCGTTGTGTACCTTCTCATCTTTCGAGGGGTAAGATTGTTGGAACAAGTTGATATTCGTTACCAAGCAATAGCTTGGAAGTTATTGGTGAATTTTCCTTTCCAACTATATACGACTACTTTGTGGAGTCTTATCAACAAGTATTACACTTGGGGAAAGGGAGACGAACGTTACATTTAGAATCGTGAATTCTATTTGAACTAGGAGTCGTGTAAGAGGCCGAGTAGCGCCGGTCCATCCCCTTTGGCCTAACCGTTGGCCGGGGAGAGCTAGTAGGGCGGTAGACAAGTAAAGCCGCCAGTTCTTCCTTCTGCCGGTAGTAAATCTAATTTGAGCTATACGATCTCGACTGATCATCAAGATTGGAACAGCGGGCGCGGTGAATACTCCATCATTGGTTCATCATCCAAACTTATTTATTTCCTGCAACATGATTACTGTTGGCAGAGTTGGAAAAGTGTTCATAACTGGAATTGCAATCTTTTCATGCAAGTTCCTCTTTTTAATGACAATGAGAATATCTCGCTTACTTTTGATGTAGCAGATATTTCTACAGACAAATACTTTAAGTTACTTGTAACTTCATCGTTCATATTATACTGGCATCATTTCCGTAAATGCATGGCATATGGTCTGAAAGATACTTTTAAACTGTTCTATATTATCGTTCAGTTATATATTATTGTTGGTGGGCTATTGCTCACCCTTGCTTTATTATTATATCACAACAACAGCTAGACCAGATGACTCGCACCAGGCGCACTCGACGCGGGCGAGGACGATGAGACTACCAGAGCTGAAGAAGAAGCTATTGGTAGGATAGATTTATTCTTTCAGTACCAAGCATATGGTCTAGTATGACTTATGTAAATGGATGGCAAAGAGTATGTATTTATAATGAAATTCTTTTGGATTGTAAGAACTCATAATGTGATTAATAAAAATTTGATTGTTACTCTGATTTCATCTCTGGGACTATAACGGGTGTGTTTTACATTGTTGTGTTGGGTCATAGAGATGTAATTTATTTTATGTTAAGGAAAATTCAAGTGTTGTGGACAGAATTGGAAACCGTAACGACCGGATCCCGGACCCCGGATCTGGGGGTGTTACAGAAGTGGTATCAGAGCGTTACGTTATAAATCCCAGAGATGAGGCGACGTTAAAACAATAAATTCACTAAGATAATAAGAACTCTTGCCAAGTTCATAGACGGACTACTTAATGTAGTGATGACATATAAAACCCTTATGGGAACTATTAAGTATCATGATAGTAACTTAGCTCATTCTCGTATCGACTAGTAAGGCGACAGACCTTGAGGCGTACGAGCAGCAGCATGATGATGTTTTATTATATGCTGACGATCGGATTTTGAATTCGATAGAGTACCCTATTGAGGACTCGAAAGAGGTTCCAGCAGAGGAGAATCCTATTGAGGATGAGGAGTTTACTCCAAGGAAATGAGGGTTGTAGACAGAGGGATAGCGAGAGTTAAGAATATAGTGCTCAGAGAAGTGAGCACAAAGAACTGAGATATTATTAAGAGAATTGAAATTTTATGTTGGATTTATAGCTAGACTACGAGAGGTAGTACCAGCAATTAAGACAGATTGGAAGGATTACTTGAGGTCTTATATGGGGATAGATAAAGATCCTTAGAGACTTTCAAATTAATGAGAATGGAGTTAGAATGATGCATGATTATCAAAGACGTCGATGTATGACGGGGAGCACCCAGGAGCAGTTGAGATAGAGGCAACAAGTGCCATATTATCGGATAAATGGATTAGTGTGAATATTGTCAATGGTAATTCGCCATGAGAAGGCGGATTTCATGGGTTATATTTTATGAAACCAAATTGAGATTGTTGAGGTGGTTTTATTCAGCGAAATGTCCATATTATGAATGAACCAGCTTCGAAAGTAAAGATAGTGGAAAGTGATGGCCTGATTGGATAAATTTATATAAAGTAGTAAGCGAGACGATGATCTCAGAAACTACCAGAGGAAAAGACCAGTGGGTCTATGATAAACTCGTAATATGACTACTATCAGGTACTAAGTATAAGTTTATTTTAACTCAGTAAAATGGTGAATCAGGAACATTAGATGCATGTGATTCAGAAGAATATTAAATTCTTTCTTTTCCCCGAATAGATTATAGTAGTTACCTTAAGTTTATTCTGACACTGAATTGCAAACGGATCAAGTAATACGATCAGCAGTTAAAGAGAAAAATGTGAGAAAATCTTCCTGGAGCTAAAAGATGAAATTGGTAATGACCAAGAGTTGGCATTATTTAATGGAAAAAGGAGACTTTGTGCTTCCAACGACGCTTCGCATAAAAGATTAGGATGTGTGCTTACGCAGCACGACAAAGTACTTGCGGATGCATTCGGACAGCACGGTTCACCAGGTTCGGATGACCTTAGTAGTGCCAATTTTTGTGGAACAACCAACTCCGACGGTAATGTTCCTTCTGAGACTAGTGGTTAGGTACACTGACATTTGGTAATATTGAATATCAGGACGTATAGGTATCAGGACGTTGTGACAAGTTTCAGTTTAAAACTGTTGATTCCCTTCTAAGGGATGTATAAATTGGTTCCTCTCCAGGGGTTAAACTTCCAACCTGATGACGATTATTTCGTTAATTATGACTGCTTACGGTTCTACCTGCTTGGAGGTTCATAGAACTATTCTTCAGGTTTCGAAACTGGTCTCCTTAATGTTACCAGTAGATGGATAGATTGACCAAAATTTCCCTAATTCTTGGAAGAACTTCAACGAATTTTGGCAAACCTTGTCTTTCTGATTATCAGAGAACATCATGGAAGAGAGTAGAAACTGGGGCAAACCCCGTGAATTGGGTAAGGTAGCCGCTATATAGGTTGGTGGACAGACCCCGGTTATCGCGATTGATTGTAGAAATACAATGATGAAGTGAGATTGGACGAAAACAGGAAATGTAAGAAAGAAACCAGCCGGACTGAGAAACTCCGGGATTAACTTAAGTGAAAAGGCCGTTATGCCAGGAATGGTAAGCTTGCGTGGCACGTGGGAGTGATAAAAATAGTTGAAAAGATAAAAATAGAGGAAAGGTGATCGGAGACGGCGCGGAGTAGCCGATTAAGACTTATATGAAGTAAAGTTTTGGAAAGGTAGAAAGGTATCAAAGAAGAAGACACTATGCCGACAATTGCTAGAAAAGCAATGCTAATTAGCCAACCCCAAAAATCATATATTTTTATTTTAGTGTGGCCAGTTGAGGCCAAGTCAGAAAGGATTATCAAGTGACTAGACCAGCAATGAAAGGACAAAGCAGGGTTGCTTCTAAGTAAGCACCGACTGCCAGGGCTTCTTATATAAAAGAAATATTAATGAGATTGTAGGAATCTTCTACTGAACCCTTTGCAACCCATGTTAGGATTGGGAATTTACTAGACTTTTGAAATGGGGTTACCCGTACTAAAGTGATTCATGTGTATATGATCGTCCAAGATTACGAAAAAAAAAAGGAAGTATAATGACTTGAGATGTATGATGTTAGGGTATCATGAATACCATGAATATATTATGACTAAGGAAAGTAAACAACGAAGGTTTATGAAGAGAATATAGAAATGGTCAGAGATGGATCAGTATGCTGTAGAAATTTCGTCTAAGGCAATTACCTTTGAGAAGAACGATAAGTACTAAGAGATTCACGTTGAACTCGACTCGACCAATATCTTCCAAAACATCCTTGCTACCAGTACCAAGTTCTGTAAGAGAGTAGATAGACATACATTGTCTTTTGGAAGGTCAAATAGGCTGACAACTATCTGAAAGAAGAGGTTAGCATTAAGCCACCGATCAATTATCAAATGAGAATGATTGAAAAGAGACCCTTATTAAGGATACATGATTTGATTGCCAAGTCTAGGATACAAGAATTCCTTGGCAGTTGAATTAAGGATAGGATATCCATAAAGTAAGGCAAACCCTGGGGAATGCACAAGAGATGGCACTAACCCTAATAAAGACATTGTGAATTCAGATGATATGAGTTGGATTTGCTAAGGCAACAATGACCTGTAAAGATTATTAAAAAGAGTTCTGGAAAGAACAGAGATAGAATTATTAGAGTATTGATCAATGACATTTTGATATACCCTGCACCCAGAAAATACAGGAGGAATGATGAGGATGACCTATGAAACCTTACAAGGAAAAAGGTAATATTTCGAACTTCAAAATGGAAGTTTGGTAAGGAATGTATGACATAGTAACAATAATGCCAGATGAGGCATGTATGAAACCCTGAGGAAGTATGGATTGAACCTATAAAGGTTGAGATTATCCTAAGATGAGGAAAGAACTAAGAAAAGAAGTATCATAAGTAGGATTGGGAATAAACGTGATAAAGTTCCCACGGGTAGGTGGAAGCAATGACTTATGGAAAAAGACTGATAAATATATTTTTCTCCATCAGCAGAGCTTAAGGGAGAATGCTTTCACCCAACAGTGATGGGAATGAGGTAGAAAAGTTTGAATTGGAATATATCCAGAGAACAAGGATTACCAGAAATTATTATTATCAGGAAAGGCCAATGAGGTGGCCGAAAGTCTAAGTATAAAGGAATAATTACAAATGTTCATACCAAAGAAACAAAATGATATTTGGAAAGACCTTGAGGGTCATATCGGAGTGGAGGAAGTTACATTCCTTTTGATGATTGTGCAAGAATCGAAGGTAATAATAGTTTAAGTAAAGATTCGATTCCTGATGGAGTCTTAAGCATATTACGTACCTTAGAAGGTCCCGTTTTGAGGCAAACCAGGACCATGATACAAAATTGACGAAGTAAACCGTTAAGTTTCCAGTCTTTTATGAAAGCTGCATGAGTGATAGTTTCATCAACCTGACATAGCTGCGATGCTTGAAACTCTTCTGCAATTTTATCTACTTCATGTAATATCTACATCAAGTTCAGGAAGTGTTCCTTATGGATAAGGAATAGTGATTACTTTGTCTCCCTAAAGGATTTGTAACCCGTAAGGTTAGCTATTAATGCATTACGTAAACAACAAGCGATGGTGATTCTTCTAAGAAAGTAGATGACAACGTAAAGATAAAGAAAGTGCTGCTATTGATAAGCTAAATGGCATGTTGATGAATGACAAGCAAGTTTGGGTTAGCGTACTTCTGCGCAAACAAGATAGAGAATATGAGGTTGACGATTCATGATGCTAAATGTATTCCCGTAGAAAGAATTAAGGGCAGTTGAGCCCAAGATTTGTTGGGCCATCTGAGAGTTTAAAAGTGTTCGGAAGGTGGCATTCGAGCCAGCTCTACCCCCAAAACTTATAGCACGGTCATAACAAGTTTTCATGTGGCAAGGCTACGCCAGTAAAATGCAGATACTCGATAGATGATAAGAGTACGAGCAAGTAGATATACGACCTGGTCTGACTTACGAAAGATAACCTGTGGAAAACCGCGGGTAGAAAAGAATAAGTGATGAGAAACAAGTTGGCAGAAGTAGATTTTATTGAATCTATGTTAAAGGGATCGGCCAGATTCATTTCGGAGAGTTTAAAATTGGAATAATGTGATGATTGTAAAGTAAATGTGACGGGATACCAATAAGGAGGTGCCACGTGCAAAAGATGTCTCAATAAAGAGATGAAGGTGGAAGTAAATAAGAATCAGATAATAAGAAGGATGTGATTGATAAAGAAAAGACTGAGAAAGCAACTATAGAATGTGAAGCAAGGGATGTTATGAATGGATTAATAAATGGGTTTTCTGATGAATTCTCGGGATGACAACCTGAGAGGTTCAAAGATTTTCCAAAAGTAAGTGTGCTAAGGTTGAACCAGAGTATAGGTCCATAGAATAGTGGACAAAGCAGCAAAATATGTTGACACATGAGGTTACGATCAAATAGTATTGGATATAATTATGATTAATTTCTTCCTTAATGAACCTCTATAGGTCAGAGGTAAATTCTGAGTATGATCTTTTACAATCGTGAAAACTTTCTATAATCCTTTAGAATTCTTTTCTTTTCTTCTCTCTTATTCATCTTCTTTATGAATTGAGAAGAACAACCCTTTAAGGAGGGGAGGTACTGCTACGTGACTATCTGTCTATGCGATAGAAGTCTAAGTGGAATACCATAACTTGTTTAATTGCTTGTCCAGTACTAAAAGCTGGCCCCCTTCTATACTAGCTATGCAATATAACAAATGTTCGATTGATCATAGTCATCTCTCAATAAATCTTTCCACTTCTCTATATTGATCGAGATTGCGAAGATTAAAGCGATCAAGAAATGCATAGTGCGAGCGAGGTTACCTCCAAATTCGCAGTGGGATAGTAACACCAATGTTACTGCAGGTATCAATAAGGATAAGACTGAGTAAGAGCATAACCCGGATAGTGTGTTGTATGAAAAGTAGCAAAGTAGATGGAAAAGGATAGAGTAAGTATTGTAGCATCAGTAGATGTGCTGAAAAAGGGTAGAACGACTAAGAATTGACCGGGAAGTTGAAAGGTGAAACGATAGACAAACGACCCTTTGCTTCCTACCTGATTCCGGGACGGAATCCTTTTAAGGAGGGGAGACTATAAGAACCCCAAATTTTGGATATAATTAAAACTTTTTATTATGTACTGAGGTAATGGTGAATAGTGATTACGACTACGATGTAACGATTGAGATAATGAATGAAAGGAATAGATTTGGATTCAAATGTTTATATGCCATGAAGAATACTATTGGTTGACAGTTTAGATAAGAATTATCTATCTCCTAGGGAATTAAGATTTGATAATTCTAAAGAAGAAGATTATTCTTATGTCATCCAAATCGATATATGTTATTGGTCCAGTGGTTCCGTAATTAAAAAGGTTAAGGAACAATCGAAAGAGATCAGGGACAATTGTACAACCCTAAGAGAATAAGTAAAGAATAAAGAATGAATAGCGTTTTGGTGGAATTAGAAATATTATTAGACGACGCTATATAGAAGTACCCGGAACGAAATTCTGAGTTCGTATTAGTGCTCCAGGGGGAAAAAGAGTGTATGTAAAAGCTGTCGAATTCTGAAAAATAGCACTTTTATTTTCCCCGAGATTTCCCTGGACACTGAAAGACCTAAGAGATTATTAAAAGGATTTAAGGAAGATGGATCCGAGAGTTATTAAGAATGATGGAGTATAGTATTATAAATATTAAGAAGGTTTCCGGTAAAACCCTAACTAGAAATCCTTGGGATATTCTTTCGAACGATCAGTGAAATTGAGCAGTAATCTGACAAAGAAACAAATAGAGAATCAAGAGATGAGCATGTGCAAATTGGTGGGAGAATAATGAACTATAAGGACTTACATGAAAGTCAACTAACAAGCAAATGGTGTAGTTGCACTTTAACAAAAAGGGGTATGCATAATGTGGTGCCAACAAGTGTACCAATGGATGGGCAACACATGGACCATTGAGAAGCAAGCAACACAAAAGGAGATGATGCATCCAAGTAATGTAGCAATAATACATGAATTAGAGGACATTTGTTCATAAAGCAAAACAAAGAGCAAGGAACACCATCTCTCCCAAAACTGCCCAGCAAAACCAAGCTCAAAGAAAAATTTATATCTCCACTTCTACCCATTCATAAATCACCAAATTTTAACCATAGCTTCCTCAATATATGTAGAGTATTCGTTCAAAATTTCATAATTTTTGAAGATCGTTTGGATGGGTAAATAAATTCAAGAAGATCACCTTGTTTTTCCCCTCAAGAAACAAGGCTTCGAATTTTTGGAATTTTTAGATTTCCAAACCAAGCTTCCACTCCTTGTTTGATCATCAAATTTTTATGGTGAGTCCTATATTTCATAAAAGTAATCTCCTAAAAATTTCAAGTCCAAACTCCTTTGTTTCCATTTTCAAAAAAAATCATGAAAGAGGAGGATGAATAGTGTTTCATGAACTAATCTTTGATTTTTCTTGTTTTCATGGTTGATCTTAGCTACCCTAAGGCTATCCAAGGACTATAACAAGCTTTGTAAGGCTAGTACATACTCTCAAGAATGTATAACACTCTTGAAACCCTAGATCAACTTTAATTTTATGGATGTTTTTGATGATCTAAGCTTGGTTATGATGTTAGCATGATTATAAGCATAATTAGTAAGTGATTAAGTTGAGCAAGAAAGCATGTTAATTATTGTGGTAAACTGGTATGATCTGGACTTGATGATGTTCATAATCATGTGATAAGTTGTGTGGATGCCCGGTGTGGATTGGTTGGATTGTTATAATTTTTGGAACGCTCGATATATAGCCGTCGTAATGCCCAATTTTCGTTAAACCTTAAGAAACCGTGCATCACAGTAGCTTCATCTCACTGTGTAGCTTCGTATTATGCCATGATAAGGTAGATTATATTATAATCTTCGTTTTGATATAAAGATCGTATGAAACGGACTTACGGTTTAAAAGTTATGATTAAATTCGTAAAAGTGGTTCGAAACCGTAAACGAAAGTTCATAACTGAAATTGAATCCCCGTAACGCGAATAATTCAGTGGCGAATCTTGGTAATTAAATACTAGAGGTAAAAAGGAAGGTGTGAGAGAAAACGTCATGTGAAACGGATCGTTTTCCGATTTTATAAAAATGTTCGAATGAAAGCTAAACGCGAACGAACCCCTAAAAACCCGCTTGATTATAACTTTGGTAAAACACTTAGAAAACGAACGATAAAACTCGAAGTATAATCTCGGTTCGTAATCGATCGACTTTAGAACTTATACGACTTAAGTATATACCGAGTGTGGGTACGATGACATGTCGTAATAAGGAACAAATGTCGGATCGTATCAGTAATAAAAAAAGTTACACTAAAAAGTGTATAACGAGATAATTCGAAAACGTGTTTCGATTTAAGTAGAGTTTATACTTAGACTCTTAAAAGGTGTTAAGTGGTTAATATCGAATGTTCTGATTATTTATAGATCATCGAGCAGACCCAGGACACGCTATCTCCACCCACACCTGAGTACCAGGCAAGTTTCAATTCCCTTCTTTTAGGCTGTTGTTGTGATTGAATATATATATATATATATATATATATATATATATATATATATATATATATATATATATATATATATATATATATATATATATATATATATATATATATATATATATGTTTTCTGTTATACATATGCCATAGCATGCATGCCTACTTTCAAGTTATATCGTTATGCTTGTTCCCTGATTGTTTATTGGCTTATAAATTAGATAGCTAACGTATCAATTATAAGCCGGTTATTGTAAGACCTTCATAGAAGGGCGTATACATCTTATTCATCAAATATAGACCGGGAGTCAATATTTCTTGATATATCGAGATTACCTCGGAGGAAAATATTTAAGTAAATATTTTCCATTATTTGGGCGACGAATATTATTTGAATATGCGTTCGAGATTATTTATTTAACGATCCTTACTTCAAATAATTATTTGAACGTAACCATTCGACGAATAATATTTTTCAATATTCATTCAAAGTCGAATAGATTATCGATTATTATTCCGAATATTCTTCTAAAGATTGGACTACTAAATGAATATTATTTGAATATCCATTTAGAATATTATTTTATTAAATGAATATTACTTTTGAATATTCATTTAAGATATTAATTACTTGATGAATATTATTGTAATATTCATCTGGAGCTTGATTTATTTATCGAATATTATCTCGAATATTCCTTTAAAGCCTGAATTACTAAATGAATATTACTTGATATTCATTTAGAATATTATTCATTAAATGAATATTACTTTTTGAATATTCATTTAAATTCCTAATTAATTATGAATATTATTTTAAATATTTATCCAGAGTTCTATTTAATTATCGAATAATTTTTTTAATGTCTTAAATATTCCTTTCAAGTCTTATTAATTAATGAATATTATTTTGAATATTCATTTAAATATTTATTTATTCAATAAATATTCTCTTCATGTTTCTTCAAGGATTATTTGGAGAAATACTCTGATTAATGATATTCTTTCATATTCCTAAATATTCTTTAAATATTTTAATTCAATAAATATTCTCTGAATATTTATTCCATACTTAGAATAACCTCAATAAGGTTTATCTACTTCGATTATTACGGAAAATATCTCGGAGTCATATTATTATTAATCTTATATCAAGAAAGGTTCTCAGACATCATTCTTCTTTGAGTGTACCTCCATAATAATAAGGGAACCTTACTTGAAAAATGTTATTTATCTTGTCGACTTCCCGGTCATAAAATATTCTCTTCACTCGCAATGCGGGTGCTATTGACTTATTAAGTCGTTGTGTACCTTCTCATCTTTCGAGGGGTAAGATTGTTGGAACAAGTTGATATTCGTTACCAAGCAATAGCTTGGAAGTTATTGGTGAATTTTCCTTTTCAACTAGATACGACTACTTTGTGGAGTCTTATCAACAAGTATTACACTTGGGGAAAGGGAGACGAACGTTACATTTAGAATCGTGAATTCTATTTGAACTAGGAGTCGTGTAAGAGGCCGAGTAGCGCCGGTCCATCCCCTTTGGCCTAACCGTTGGCCGGGGAGAGCTAGTAGGGCGGTAGACAAGTAAAGCCGTCAGTTCTTCCTTCTACCGGTAGTAAATCTAATTTGAGCTGTACAATCTCGACTGATCATCAAGATTGGAACAGCGGGCGCGGTGAATACTCCATCATTGGTTCATCATCCAAACTTATTTATTTCCTGCAACATGATTACTGTTGGCAGAGCTGGAAAAGTGTTCATAACTGGAATTGCAATCTTTTCATGCAAGTTCCTCTTTTTAATGACAATGAGAATATCTCGCTTACTTTTGATGTAGCAGATATTTCTACAGACAAATACTTTAAGTTACTTGTAACTTCATCGTTCATATTATACTGGCATCATTTCCGTAAATGCATGGCATATGGTCTGAAAGATACTTTTAAACTGTTCTATATTATCGTTCAGTTATATATTATTGTTGGTGGGCTATTGCTCACCCTTGCTTTATTATTATATTACAACAACAGCTAGACCAGATGACTCGCACCAGGCGCACTCGACGCGGGCGAGGACGATGAGACTACCAGAGCTGAAGAAGAAGCTATTGGTAGGATAGATTTATTCTTTCAGTACCAAGCATATGGTCTAGTATGACTTATGTAAATGGATGTCAAAGAGTATGTATTTATAATGAAATTCTTTTGGATTGTAAGAACTCATAATGTGATTAATAAAAATTTGATTGTTACTCTGATTTCATCTCTGGGACTATAACGGGTGTGTTTTACATTGTTGTGTTGGGTCATAGAGATGTAATTTATTTTATGTTAAGGAAAATTCAAGTGTTGTGGACAGAATTGGAAACCGTAACGACCGGATCCCGGACCTCGGATCTGGGGGTGGTACACCAATTCATGTGGGAGCGGGGTAGGAACACTGATCATTGGGTCAAAATAAGGTTGGATAGAGGTCTGGCGGATACGTCCTAGTTACAACTTTTTCCATTAGAAAAATTGTATAACATGGAGGGTTCACCCTGGGACCATAGCCCGATTTTTCTGGAGTCCAAGATGAATGATAGGATGAAGGGAAGGAGGTGTTTTAGATTTGAGAATGCGTGGCTGTCAGAGCCACTTTGTTTTCAACTGGTAAGAGATAGTTGGGAGTCAAATTCTGAGGACAATATTATACAGAAAACTCAATCTTGTGGAGCGGTGCTAGATGTGTGGGGAAAGGAAATCACAGGATGTTTTAGTAAACGCATTCGGGAGTGTAAAGCTAAGATGAAACAGCTCAGATGTGGTCATGATGCAGATTCAATTTCCAGGTATAATGAATCCAAACAGCAGTTGTATTCAATTTTGAATCAAAAAGAAATCTTCTGGCGCCAAAGGTCTAAACAATTATGGCTACATTCTGGAGACAAAAATACAAAGTATTTTCATGCTTCGAGTAGTACTCGTAGAAGGAGAAATCAGATACATAAGCTGAAAAATAATCATGGTGTATGGCAAACATGGGAGGATGGGCTACCAGATCTAATCAATGATTATTTGCAGGAGTTATTTAGTACGAACCTGATGCAAGGAGAAGAAGTGGTTGATTGTGTAACGAGGTCAATCTCGGTTGAGCAAAACAAAGATCTTATTGAAGTTAAATATGCGATCTTTCAAATGCATCCAGATAAAGCTCCGGGGCCTGATGGAATGACCCCGACATTCTTTCAAAAGCACTGGTCTGTAGTGGGTAGGGATGTAGTGAAGATGGTCAGAGGTTTTTTTCTCACGGGCAACCTTGTTGAGGGTATTAATACTACTAATATAGTGCTTATACCGAAGAAGAATAATCCTATGGTGGTTGGGGATTTGAGGCCGATATCATGGTGTAATGTTTTGATGAAGGTTATCATGAAAGTTATTGCTAATCGACTGAAGGAGTTGCTAGATAAAGTAGTATTCGATACGCAAAGTGCTTTTATCCCGGGGAGCTTAATATCGGATAACATTATGATATCTTATGAAATCATGCACTATCTTAAAAGAAAAAATAGAGGAAAGGAGGGGTACATGGCTCTGAAGTTGGACATGAGCAAGGAATATGATCGTATTGAGTGGGAGTTTTTACGGAGAATTTTATTGAAGATGGGATTTGAAGAAAGGTGGGTTCAGCTAATGCTTAGATGTGTATCAACAGTCTCGTATAATGTGGTTCATGGTGATTATGAGATAGGTCCGATTTTGCCAAGTCGGGGTATTAGACAAGGGGATCCGCTTTCCCCTTATTTGTTTACTATTTGTGCAGAGGGACTGTCTTCATTGATTCGTAAATATGAGACTCGAGGGTGGATCCATGGTATCAAAATTTGTCGAAAAGCTCCAATTGTGTCCCATATGTTGTTCGCGGATGACAGTTATTTGTATTGTAATGCAGATACAAGGGAAGTAGGCAAAGTGTTGGAGTTGCTGAGTACTTATGAGAAGGCGTCTGGACAAAAAATTAATATTAATAAGTCATCTATTTTTTTCAGCTCCAATGTTATAGCATACAACAAAGAAATGGTCTGCCATGTTCTTCAAATGACTGAAGCTGATAATCGGAGTACGTATTTGGGTTTACCGAATAAGTTGGGGAGAAATAAGTCAGTTATTCTGGGATTTATTAAAGATAAGGTGAAGGCAAGGATTGGAAGTTGGGATGGTCAATATATATCAAGGTCGGGTAAGGAGGTGTTGATAAAATCTGTTGCTCAATCTCTCCCCTCTTATGCTATGAGTGTTTTTCTGTTGCCCTTAGAAATCATTAAAGAAATTGAGAAGTGCCTTTCGAAGTTCTGGTGGCAGGCATCTCGATCAGCTAGCAGAGGTTTAAACTGGATGTCATGGGAAAGAATGACGAAACATAAAGCAGCAGGTGGGCTTGGGTTTAGAAATTTCAGAGACTTTAACTTGGCTATGTTGGGTAAGCAGGGTTGGAGAATTCTTACGAAACCGGAAAGTTTGGTGGCAAGATTATATAATGCTCGTTACTTTACTGATACTGATTTCTTGAACTCATCATTGGGTCACAGTCCTAGTTTAGTTTGGAGGAGTATTTTTTAGGCCAAGAATCTTGTTGCAGCTGGGGTACGATGGAGAGTTGGCTCAGGTGATAGTATTACTATTAAAGGCCAGCCTTGGTTGGCAGACACAAGGGATCCGTATATTTCTACTGTGTCTCAATCTATTGAGAATAACTATGTGTCATCTTTATTTTGTATGGATAGAAAAGCTTGGGACGTTGAGGTTGTGTGTGATGTGTTTAACGACAGAGACCAAATGTGTATTATTGACACGCCTATAGAAGAGGGCCTGGAGGATGATGTTATGTATTTGGGAATGGAGAATTCAGGTGTGTACTCGGTTAAGAGTGAGTATAAATATTTGCAGGTCGAGAAAGGTGCTTGGAGAGTGGACGATAATGATGAAGTTTGGAGTAGGTTATGGAAGATTAAAGCCCCACCAAAATCTCTGAACCTAGTCTAGAGAGCGATGTCTAATACTCTGCCAACGTTAACTCAACTTCAACAAAAACATGTCACAGTTCAAAATGTTTGTCCTATTTGTAAGTCTGATGCAGAAATGATTTTTCATGTGTTGGTTATGTTAACTTGAATAACTTGTAGAAGGGGGGGGGGTTGAATACAAGTTATATAATCGTGCCTGATTTTTGCTTGATTAGATGAACAAGAACAAACGAATGAATCAAACTTTGTTTGTATTAAATAAATCAAATACAAACTCTACCAAAGGTGTACAATACCTTTAGCAGCTGCTGACAATACAAATCTCTCTCTCTGTTTGTTTCGAACTCTCGAATACAGACCTTATACAGAGCTTCACACGATATGCACTCTAAAATTCATAATTCGCTCTTTTTACAATGATATTGAGAGAGTATTTATAATGCTACCTATCAACTAATAACAGAATTATAATCTATCTATGACAATGTTCTGTCATCCAGTTGATAGTTTCCATCAATAGAGAATTCGTTTCCTTCACGATATCTTCTTGCTTGTTCTCCAAAAACAAAGATCCTGTTTTATAGCACTTGCTAGTTTCTGTAGCATCCATAATGACATCATCAGTAACACGACTGATATCAGGATTTCCCATTGCATCAGGATCTGATCATCCCATCAGTATTTGATCAGGATCTGAATTGCTGTATCAGGATCTGCTCTTAGTTCCTGAAATGTAGTCTCTAACGCACTGTTCCTGACTAAACTCTACAGATTACTGTCTAACACATATATCCTATACAAAGTGCTAAATCCTTTATAAGATCAGGATATACAAGAAGTATTAGCAAATTCTATTCTCAACATCACAACTTATGAATTATTCCTAACAATCTCCCCCTATTTATGCTTTAGAATCTGAAGCATAAATCTAAGTTGTAGATGTCAAAACATATAACAATACAACCAGAATAGAATTTTATGAATTTAAAATCATGAAGTTAAGTACCTCCTTCTTCAGATGTAGACATGTATCTAGTACTTAGAAGAAAGAATTCAACTATTTGATGCTTCTTTTCCTTTACCACTTCCATGATGAAATTTACCAACTCTGTCACCCTTAATTCTGCTCCCAGTCTGTTTATCTCCCCCAGTCTGTTGTTGTTGTTGTTTCTGAATTGTCTTTATCTCCCCCTTTTTGACATCAGCAACATTAATTCCAAGAGATTCAGTAACAGAACAAATGAGATTCATCAAAACTGCTTGATTGTCCATAATAGTGACTTGGTTATCTTCAAGAATTTGAAGTCTCGAATGAATATCACTTTGAGATTTCTGAATGTTTCGTAGAATTTCAGAATTGACTTCAATGTTGGAAGTGCTTGTTGTATCTTCAGATTCAGATGCAGAAAGAACCTTATCTTCAAGTCTTGTAGAAGAAATTGCCTGTATAGAATGATATTCAAGTAATAATACTTGAGTAGAAGTACAGACATCTTCATCTTTCTAATCTGGAGCTGAAGTATGATCATCCTGTCCTTCACCAGTATTCTGTGTACCAACATCTACAAATCCGAACTCCTCCTTAGATTGATCAGATACTGTTGATGTCTCAATTCTAGCTGAAATTGGAAGTACATACAAAGGAATACTAGGATCATTAGGAATATCTTCTGGTACTGGTTGAGTAGAAGTTTGTCTTAGCCTTTCACCTCTTCTGTTGATGATTTCTGCAAGCCTTTCTTTCTGTTTCTGAGATTTAACTTCTGCCTTTGCATTGTGATGTGCTAAGTCATTCTTCTCATACATCTTGATAAAAGAATAAGTACCAGCATCCATACCAAGATTTTCAGACCAAGATTCAGGAAAAACCTGATCCCAGAAATCAAACGATGGTGGTTTCCTAATTTTCTCTCCCTCACTATGGAGTTGATCATCCATACCCTCATTCTCACTTTGACTATCTAAAGTCAACACTCTTTCTACCTCTCCCTTTGCCTGGTCAGGAGCCAGCGTCTCTGTGGTGGATCTATGTCCATCTTTTCAAATGTATCACTCAAATTTGGAGAAGTGCTCTCATGACCTACAGAAAAATAGGGGTTAGAAGAAGTTTTTATACCTGAACTCACATGGAGAGAGGGTTCCTCATATGGCATGGGGCTTGAGGTTTTCTCCAAAGAGTGAGCTGCTATAGTATCTGAACCCTTACAAACATCTCCTTTCTTTCCAGAAACTACAGGCTCCAGTATACCACTTTCAGGTTTTACACTAGACTCTGATGTCTTCAGTAATACTTCATTAGACACCATAGCTAGTATGTCACCGTCTTTAAGTGTTGGTTGCTGAGACACACCCTCAAGGTGGATAAATTCTGAAAGAACAATATTGGTTTGATCTTCAGGAAAATCAATCAAAGTCATTCCTCCCATATCATAGGGTTTCTCACTTGCAATTTCAGTCATCACAGAATACCTTTCAGCATCATCAATCACAGTTCCTTAATCATCCAACCTCTGACTAGATGGTTCTTGTGTTGCAGTGACTGTGATCTGATCTATTCTACTATTCACCACTAGTGCAATAGTATCTTCTGTTGACTGATTCCCTCTATCAACTTCCTCCTCTTGTTCACCTTGAGCTGAAGCATCTTCAACAATGACATCCTTGTCAAATAGATATGCATAAAGTGATTGAAGTGCAACATGCTTAGGAAGTCTAAATTTCTTGTGCAATTCCTTTCTGACTGGTTCATATCTCTCTTGTCAGATACTGACATGGATATAGCCTTATTTGTAGAGACCTGCATACTGTTAGTTGGACTAGACACTGTGTGTAGGTGACAAATGAATCTTTCTCCTTGTTCTCCTAGTATAGTGAGCAACAGATTTATCTTGAGAAGACTCAAGAGGTGTAGACACAGAAGTGATTTTGGGATGAGATCCTTTTTCAATAGACACAGTCTTTTGAGAGACAGTATCCAGTAACTATTTTCCCTTTTTAAGAACTACAGCCTTTTGGGAGACTGCAGCCTGGCTGTGACTAGGTGTTCCATCTCTTTGTCCTAGCTTAGAAAGTTGAATTGTAACCTTCAATTCTGCTCTCTCAGCAAGAGATATATTATCATCATCTTCACTAGAACTACTACTTGAAATGACAAATCTTCTCTTCCTTACAACTGATGTCTTTTGAGAAACACCAGAGATTGGCTTCTTTGAAACAATAGGATGTGGATCAAAATTTGGTTCAAGAATTGTTTCAAAGACTGTAATGTTTTTGGCAACTTGGGTAGACACATAGGGGTTCTCCTCTAATTGAGATTCCTGAGTCATTTCACCACCAAAGAAAGAAGAATTATAGATAGTAGGAAAATGAGTTCTTAGAAGTACCTGAACATGATTTGGATAGTATAATGCAGGTATTTCATCTAGATTCTTTTCACTGTCCTTCTTTGTAATGTCAGAGAAAATTCTCTTTTGCTGTTTGACTCTTAGTAGAATCAATTACCTCAGCATTCTCCCAAACTTATGAAACAGCTACTTGATTAATTTGTGGAGATGCTGTCAAGGCATAACTTAATGGTCCTTTCGCCATAAAGTCCATTCTGTAAAAATCAGTTGACACCCCTTCCTTGTTGGTGATAGCTGCAACATGATTGTTCATCATAAAATGAAAGTCACCAAACTTGAAAGCTACTGATTTGGGTAGTCTTCTTTGAGTTTCCATTTTGATCTGAAAAGAACTTAAGAAATCTTTGAAATTGATTAGTGATTTTGAGAACTCGAGAGTGTTTTTGCTTTAGAGAATATGAATTTAGTGAAAACAATTCCACGATTAGAGTATCAAAATAATTATATTTCAAAAATCCTTCAGACCCATTATCCCACGTTGACACGTAGGTTGACAGGTGTCAGTCCCTGAAAAATACAATTACCCACGACTTTTGGAAAATAAGATCCAAAATTAATTTCAAGTAAATAAATCAAGGTAAAGTCAAGATAAAAGTCAATACTGATCAGCTTCCTTTTCCTGATGTGATCTTCTCATCAAGATAATCACACGATTCAATGTAATTTCTGAATAGAAAGAATTACTAATCCTGATGTGAACACACTTGTATTCCTGATCAATATCATCCTGATTCCAGAGACTAAATGAAGTTTCCACATGGCATTTTCTTTTTCCTGTAAAAGAAATAAATAAAATCTGAACAAAATCAATTGGTTAAATTCATTCAATATTTCTTGAAAATACAAGAAATACAGTTACACATTATTATGACTGACTACATTGATATCCCCCAAACGACTGTTCAGCTTCTCACGTCTTTCTTTAAAAGAAATAGATGCCTTATGCCATACTCCAAAACCTTTTCATTTTCTTTTCTCTTTTCAACATGGCTTTCAACCCAAATCTTCATATGAACCCTAGCTTTTGGTTCATTACCACTGAGAAGTTCTTTACTCTTGATGATCAGGAGCAAGTAAACTATCTCTTAGAAGAGATGACTTTTCTCATCGAGTCAGATATGATTGGTCTTAACCCAGATGATTTCCACGAATCTCCTCTAAAACATCTACCAGTTGGATATAATCCTCCTCTAATCTCTTCACACCTTGAGGATGAAGAATTTGGAAAAGAGTCTGAGGTTGATCTTGATGGAGATGCTATTCATCTTCTTCAATAAGCATGAAGATGAGTTAGCTGCTTTCATTCAAGTCGCCCAGACAAGGAATCCAATCTTGAGATGCTCCTTGTCCTGAAGTCGATCGTTGAGAATTGAAGCAGTAACAGCTTTAGACAAGAATATATTTATCAGTAGTAGTAAGACAAAAAGAAGAATTGTATTTCATTTTCATGTATGTAATGCTTTTGATTAATGAAAATACAAGTTTTCTTATTATCTACTTGTCTATCGTTGTTTATTGACTGACCTGAATAATGATATAAATTATCAGTATGCATGTAATAAAACTTGCTAACATAGACTTAACAAAACTCAGAATTGAACCACTAAATAACATGAACTTCAGAATTTGAAATAGTAAGACACACAAATTTCACAATCCTGATACTGACGATACAATCCTGATGTCAATACTGATGACGTCAGCATACTGATAGCAATCCTGATCCTGATGTTTATTAATAAGTCTATCATACTAAAATTTATCATGATAAAATGTTACAGCTTAAGCATTAATAATCAAGTATAGATCCTGACAAATATATCAAGTCTATAAGCTGAAACAACATACCTTGCTACTTGTGCAGATGTTAAAGATCTAAAAATTTAACATTCCTAACTCACTAACCAATCTAACGAATGTAGCCTCATCAAGTGGTTTAGTTAGAATATCTGCAAGCTATTTGTCAGTAGGAACAAAATGAAGTTCCACAGTACCATTTTCAATATGTTTTCTAATAAAATGATACCTGACATTAATGTGCTTAGTCCTTGAGTGTTGAACTGGATTTTCTACAATTTTGATAGCACTAGTATTATCACAAAACATGGGAATATTACTAAGTGTCATACCGTAATCCATCAACTGATTCCTTATCCAAAGGAGTTGAGCATAACAACTGCATGCTGCAATGTATTCAGCTTCTGCAGTTGAGGTTGAAACTGATTGCTGCTTCTTGCTTGCCCAAGAAATCAATCTGTTTCCCAAGAATTGACATGTACCTGTAGTGCTTTTCCTGTCTATTTTACACCCTGCATAATTAGAGTCTGAATAGCCAATTATGGAGAAATCAGATTCTCTAGGATACCACAAACCAAGATTTGGAGTTCCCTTGAGATATCTAAAAATCCTCTTCACTGCAATTAAATGAGATTCCTTAGGATCACTTTGGAATCTAGAACATAAACAGGTAGAGAACATTATATCAGGTCTACTTGCAGTTAGATATAACAGTGAACCTATCATGCCTCTGTAGCTAGTGTTATCAACACTCTTTCCCTTAGGATCAGAGGCTAGCTTAGTGGCTGTTGCCGTGGGTGTCTTTGCAATTGCACAATTTTGAAAGTCAAACCTTTTTAAAAGATCTTTGATATACTTTAACTGATTAACGAAAATACCAGTCTCAGTCTGTTTGACCTGCAAGCCTAAAAGTAATTTAATTCACCCATCATGCTCATCTGATACTTAGACTGTATAAGCTTTCTAAACTTAGCACATAACATTTAATTAGTAGAACCAAATATAATATCATCAACATAAACTTGAACTAAAAGCAAATCACCTTTTATCTTTCTAAAGAATAGAGTTTTGTCAATTGTACCTCTTGTGAAGCCATTTTCAAGAAGAAATTTAGACAAAGTTTCATACCATGCTCTTGGTGCCTGCTTTAGTCCATAGAGTGCCTTGTCAAGTTTGTAGACATGATTTAGAAACTTTGGATCAACAAAACCAGGTGGTTGTTCCACATACACTTCCTCATCAAGCTTGCCATTAAGAAAAGCACTCTTTACATCCATCTGGTATACTTTGAATTTTGAATGAGCTGCAAATGCAAGAAACATTCTGATTGCTTCCAATCTTGCTACAGGTGCAAAGGTTTCATCATAGTCAATTCCTTCTTCCTGAGAATAACCCTTGGCCACCAATCTTGCTTTGTTTCTTACAATCATACCAGATTCATCTAGCTTGTTTCTGAAAACCCATTTAGCACCAACAATAGATCTATCTTTAGGTCTTGGTACCAGTTTCCAAACTTTGTTCCTCTCAAACTCATTCAATTCTTCCTGCATTGCTATTACCTAATCAGGATCCTGTAAGGCTTCTTCCACCTTCTTAGGTTCATTCTTTGAGAGAAAACAATTGTACAAGCATTCATTTTGAATTGATCTTCTAGTTCGAACACCACTATTTGGATCACCAATAATCAAATCTTCAGTATGATCCTTTGTCCATTTTTTAACAGGTGGTAGATTGCTCCTGCTAGACTCTCCCCCTAAGATAGTGGTATTTCTTGTAGAAGAGTGTTCATTTCCTTCAAAATCTCCCCTTGATCAGTAGAATCAGTAGATTCACTACTGCTGCTAGTTTCTGATCTTCCTTCATTAGACTTTGAAGGATCAGTTCCTGATGAAGTACACCCTGAAAGACTAGTCTAATCCTGACCAGTACTGTGTTCTCCTTGATTGAATTGCTCCCCCTCAACAGTAGCATTCCTTTGAGAAGCAATAGAGATTTCCTCTGGAGAACCTTCATCATCACTGGAGAGAATCTCAGAATACTTAAGATTTTCAAATTCCAGATTGTCATGGCTTTCATCAGTTTGCAAAATTCCAAACTTCTTATCATCAAATGCAACATGAATTGATTCCATAACAATGTGAGTTATGAGATTGTATACTTTGAAGGCCTTTGATGCTGAATATCCTAGAAAGATTGCTTCATCCAATTTGCCTTCAAATTTTCCAAGTTGTTCTGGATGAACTTTCAGGACATAGCATTTTCATCCAAAGATGTGAAAGTATTTCACACTTGGTTTCTTTCCTTTGATCATCTCATAGGGAGTCTTACCATGAGCATTTACCAAGGTACAGTTTTGAGTGAAACATTCAGTGTTTATAGCTTCTGCCCAGAAATAGGTTGGAAGCTTTGCATCTGCAAGCATGGTTCTTGCTGCCTCTATGAGAGTTCTGTTCTTTCTTTCTACTACACCATTCTGCTGAGGTGTTCCAGGTGCAGAAAACTGTTGAGTAATTCCATTGTATGCACAATACACCTCCATTGTAGAATTCTTAAATTCTGTACCATTGTCACTTCTGAGCACTTTGACCTTGTACTCAGAGCTATTGTGAATATTCTTGACAAGTTCAATGATTTGCTGAGGAGCTTCATCCTTGTTGTGTAGAAAGAATACCCATGTGAACCTTGTGTAATCATCCACTATAACTAGAGCATATCTTTTCTTGTTGATAGACATAATGTTTACTAGACCAAATAAATCAAGATGCAGCATGTGAAATGGTTCAGTAATTGAATTTTCTGTCTTGCTCTTGAAAGTGGTTCTTCTCTATTTTCCAAGCTGACAAGCATCACAAAGTCCATCTTGCACATAATTTGCCTGAGGTAGGCCTCTCACCAGATGGTGCTTAACAAGTTGATTAAGATTCTTGAAGTTGAGATGTGAGAGCTTCTTGTGCCAGTTCCAGCTTTCATCATTTGATGCCTTGCTGTAAAGACATCTGACAGTCCTTTAGATGTGTCACTCAAGCTGGCTTCATATATGTTACCATGTCTCTGACCAGTCAGAACAATGTCTCCATTCTTCATATTCAAGATTTTGCACCCTTCACTGTCAAATATTGATTGGTAACCCTTATCACCCAATTGACTTATGATTAAAAGTGTGTGTTTCAAGCCTTCAACCAGTGCTACGTTTTCTATGATGACATTCCCCAAAATAATTGAGCCATATCCCAGAGTTTCTCCTTTGTTGCCATCTCCAAAGGATATAACCGGGCCAGCTTTCCTCTCAAACTTTGTAAGCAGGGACTTCTTTCCAGTCATATGTCCAGAGCATCCACTGTCCAAGATAATTCAATGCTTCTTTCCAGTGCCTTGCAAACAAAAAGTAGCTAGTTAGAATTTTTTAGGACCCAACTTTGATTGGATCCTTCCTTACTAACTTTTGAACCAACAGGCTTTGAAGATTTTGCTTTTGATTTACCTGTTGCAGAGTCAACCTTAGACTTTGATTTCACAAACTATTTGTGACTAGGAGTTTCAGATTTCAGAGAATAATAGTCATAATACAGTTCATGATATTCCTTACACATATAAATGGAATGAAGTAAACTACCACAATGATAACAGGGTTCTTGTGGTTGGTATTGAATTCTCTGAGTCTGGGGGAATCTGGACTCAGTTTTCCAAGAAGGTTTTTGATTGCAGTCTAGGGCCAAATGATTATGATTTCCATATTTATAGCATTTCTTCCTAGGTTCATCAGGTACATTCTTGTAATTATTCTCTTTGTTAATACCTTATTTTCCATTCCTATTTCTTCTGATCTTGCTAGACTCTGAAATACTTTCTAGTCTCTGTTTCAACTGAGACTTAGACAGAAAACCTATGTTGACATTCTTAGGTTTGTCTAACACTCTTTCATTTGAATTGCTATTGTTAATTCTTTTGTGCACAACTGGGGTACCTTTAGAATCAATAAATTTAACATGTTTAGGTTCAGAAACTATCTTCTTACCTTCAGACTTAGATGTGCTAGCTTCAACTTTACTATCATCATTGACAATAGCTACAGTATCTTCTTTCCTAGCCTTATCAAAACCTAAACCATTAACTTTACCAAGAATTTGATTTTCAATGATTTCTTGAGTCTTTTTACCAGAATTGTTAATGGTTTTAATCACATCTCTCTCTTCCTCTAGTTCTTTTCTGACATAGTCATAAGCCTCAAGAATAACACCATAATCATGCTTAGCTTTATCAGAACTTAGCCTATATTCTTCCATTTGAATTAACTCAGATTCAAGAAAATTATTTCTACTAACTAATTCATCATTCTTAGCCTTAAGTTCATATTTTTCACTAGCAAGAATTTTGAAATTAGTCATAAGATTCTTAAACTCAACATGAATAGATCTAATATCATCAGAATCTAAGCTATCAAATGAATCAAGAGAGTGAAGTGATACCTTAATAGAAGATGAAGAAGATTTCTTTGGAGATCCAGGCTTGTCTGAAGCACTTGCCATCAATGCAATGTTGTCATAATCCAATTCATCTTCAGAGTCACTGGAGTCTGCCCAATCCTTCTGTGTGACCATGAGTGCATTACCCTTCCCTAAATTCCTAGGCTTCTTGCACTCAATAGCAAAGTGTCCAAGCTCACTACAGTTAAAGCACTTGATCTTGGCTTTATCAAGCTTGATAATTGTACTCTTACCTTTGTCACTCTTCTTCTCCTCTTTCTTCTGAAAAGATCTTTTGCTAAATCTTCTCCTGTTGAATCTTCCTTTCTTGAAAGCTTTCGCAAACATAGCAAAGAGTTCTTGCATCTCTGATTCAGAATCATTATCTTCAGAGTCTATATTTGTAGTCTCTGACTCAGAACTTTCTTTGCTCTTCTTCTTCCTCAAGTCTTTTTCAACAGATTCAGACTTTTCTTCTGGAAGCTTCTTTGATTCAGATTGAGCAGTGAGTGTAACAGTTTTCATCTTTCCTTCACTCCTGCTCTTTTTCTGCTGCCTGTCAAGTTCATAAGCTCTCAATTTTCCATAAACTGCTTCTAATGATATTTCATCCTTAAGAACGTTCTCCTTTTCCTTATCTGTCCATTCAGATTTATGCTTCTCTGCTGTATGTTCTGGAACAACTTTTCCTTCGACAGTTTCTTGAGGAACAAGCCTTGTTGGAACAAAAGGCCCGTCTCTGATTCTGTCAAGATAATCAGGATCTGTTGCTTCCAGGTGATGCAACATCTTCACTTCCCATAAAGTATATTCGTTTCTCTTGAGCATAGGGATCTTAGTATTACCATCCTTGTAACCAGACATGATTGCAGATCTTTATGATTATTCAAAATCAACCTGCTCTTATACCAATTGTTAACTCGAATAACTTGTAGAAGGGGGGGTTGAATACAAGTTATATAATCGTGCCTGATTTTTGCTTGATTAGATGAACAAGAACAAACGAATGAATCAAACTTTGTTTGTATTAAATAAATCAAATACAAACTCTACCAAAGGTGTACAATACCTTTAGCAGCTGCTGACAATACAAATCTCTCTCTCTGTTTGTTTCGAACTCTTGAATACAAACCTTATACAGAGCTTCACACGATATGCACTCTAAAATTCACAATTCGCTCTTTTTACAATGATATTGAGAGAGTATTTATAATGCTACCTATAAACCAATAACAGAATTATAATCTATCTATGGCAATGTTCTGTCATCCAGTTGATAGTTTCCATCAATAGAGAATTTGTTTCCTTCACGATATCTTCTTGCTTGTTCTTCAAAAAGAAATATCCTTTTTTATAGCACTTGCCAGTTTCTGTATCATCCATAATGACATCATCAGTAACACGACTGATATCAGGATTTCCCATTGCATCAGGATCTGATCATCCCATCAGTATTTGATCATGATCTGACTTGCTGTATCAGGATCTGCTCTTAGTTCATGAAATGTAGTCTTTGACGCACTGTTCCTGACTAAACTCTACAGATTACTCTCTAACACATATATCCTATACAAAGTGCTAAATCCTTTATAAGATCAGGATATACAAGAAGTATTAGCAAATTCTATTCTCAACATCACAACTTATGAATTATTCCTAACAGGTTACTTGCCCGTTTGCGTCTCAGTGTTGGCGGATTCTGAACTATAGCATTTCTGTCACTGAGTTGGATGATTTTATGAGTTGGCTGAAGAATATTTTGGGTGGTGCTAATAAGAAGAAGGAAGCCATAGTGATTACTTTTTGTTGGTCATTGTGGCGGGCGCGCAACGATCTAGTCTGGAACCGGAAGTACCCTAAGGTTTATAAAGTAGTAGCAGATGCTAAACAGTACCTTGTTCAGTGGAATGCAGCCCAAGGAAGATCAACAGGTGCTTCTATTAATCCTCTGTTTGCAGGTGATGGAGTTCACTCTTGGGTCAAGCATAATCAGAATACAGTCAAGGTGAAAGTAGATGCCGCTATTTTTGCAGACAGAGAGGCTTTTGGTTTTGGTCTGGTAGCTCGAGATCACAAAGGAAGTCTGATTCAAGCTCAGTCGAAGCTTCAGTATGGTGTGACTTCTCCAAAAAAAGCAGAAGCTTTGGCTATCAAAGAAGCATTAAGTTGGTTCGATCGTATGAATTGGCCCCAGGTAGTCTTGGAGTCGGACTGCCTAGTAATTATTCAAGCCATTCGAAGCAATGCAGAAATGAGGTCTAGTCTGGGTACAATTATCAAGGACTGTAGATTGTACCTTAAGAATTCAAACAAAATTTCTTTGTATTTTATTAAACGGTCTGCAAATATAGTGGCTCATACTCTTGCTAGAGCATCATATAATTACCCAGATCGTAGTTTCGATAGGTGGTCTGTGCCTATTGAGGTTATGCATTATATTGTGGCGGATTTAGATTAATAAAAGTTGAAAGGCAGAGTGTATAAACTTGTAACACTATAACTAATGTAACTCAAACTAAAGGAAAAGATACTTAACCAGAAGACAATCAAGAACAGGAAGTCACAAGAAATCAACACTAAATGAAGACAAGGTAACTGATACAATTAAACATGCTAACTATGATCAAGCCAAGAAGAAATCATTGAGAGAAGTTCAAGTTAAAGTTGTTCATGCCTCGGTGATTTAATTAATCAAGATTCAAGATCATAACTATCAGTATCAACAAGACCAATTGATTTCAAGTGAAGAAGAAGGAAAGCAAATATTGGAAAGCCAAGTTATTCAGTGAATATGGTAATTTATTCAAGAAGCAGAAACACTATCAAGACTAGTCACTTATGAACCAGACCATTGCATCAAGTGTCAGGACATTGATAGCAAGTTTATGTCAGTAATAAAGAACCATGTTCAAGAGCTTGTTGAAGAATAAAGAAGACATGAAGATATCACAAGTTCAAGATGTGCATTGAAATTTCATGTTGAAGACCAGAATATTTTCTAAGTACTAAATGTTCTGGATGGCTAAGTAGAAATTCTCAAGTAGAAGTTCTACTTAGGAATTTCGAGATAGCCAAGTAGAAGTTCCACTTAGGAATTTCGAGATAGCCAAGTAGAAATTCTCAAGTAGAAGTTCTACTTAGGTGCAGCTTCAACATGACACATGGCATCTTCTGATTGGCAGATTTCCAAGCTTTCAAGATAAGGCAAGAATTATGTGGACATCATTGGGCCACGTACATCTTAGTCTTTGAAGACTACAGGACATAGATTACATGTAGTATAAATAGAAGTACTTGTGTAATGTTTTAGTAAGTGAGCAATTCTAGAGAAAAACACAAGAGAAAAAGAGAGAGTGCATTCACAGAGCTTAGTATCATTCACTTCTCTCTCAACTTCTGTTATACTTTGTAATGAATGTTGTAGCAACCCTTTCAAGTTATATATAAAGAAATATATTCCTTGAATCTGTGTGTTCATTTATTGCATCGTTTTTATTGCCTCTCATATTCGAAAAGTTGTATTCACCCCCCCTCTACAACACATTTGGACCTAACAATTGGTATCAGAGCTATATGTTTAACATACAAAACATAGATCCTTGTGTTGAGTAGAAGAATCGTGAGTTTTCATTTTTCAGATCTACTTTTCATTTTCTCGAAAAGTGTGTTTTAATTCGTTGGTAGTGAAAACTCATCTGAAAAATTATTTAAATACTCCAGGTGTGATTATTTAGCTTGGGTGTATTTTAATTAATTTTTGTGAATTTATCTGGGTTAGTTCATATTTGGTGTTCTTGAGTGTTCATCATCTGTTCTTATCAAAGAATACAACCCAACAACTTTTTGATCTCCTTTTCAATAGTAAAAGAATAAAAAGGTGGTTTTTGGACTTTTTGATTTACTTTATTCGGCCGAAAGTAAAAGACATACTCAGTACCTAGCATGTGGGTTAGGTGGGTTTGGTGAGTAAAGCATTCAAAGTCAAAAAGTGTTAAAGTGATAATATTGTTTATTCAATATTTAAAGAAATCTGCAGAAAAATTATTCTAAGGCAAAAAGTTCTACATAGAATTTCTACTTGAGAATTTCTACATAGAATTTCGACTTGGACAATTTCTACTTAGTGATTTCGACTTGAGCAAAATTTCTACTTAGAGAAATTTCGACTTAGGCAAAAGTTCTACATAAATATTCTACATAGCCTAGTCTTGGGTACTTAGAAACTTTTAGTGACCAGAATTGAGATGGCTCCTAAAAATGCATTCAAGATCCCAATGTTCAACAAAGATCACTATGAAGAATGGGTTTTCAGAATGAGACTATATCTAGAGACTGTTAACCCTGAATATCTGGAAGTCCTTGACAAGGGTAAATTTGTCCCAATGGCAGTTATTCCTTCACATACGGAAGGAGGAGTGGTTATACCACCCCGGTCTGAGCCCAAAAAGGCAGCGGACTTTTCGGATGCTGATAAAGAGCAAATAGCTTTGGATACTGCCGTACGACAAACCTTGATGGAATCTCTTGATCATGAAATGTTCAACATAGTCAAAGGTCTGACTACAGCGAAGAAGATTTGGGACAAGATAGAAGTTGTCATGGAAGGATCTGCAGAGGTCAGAAGCAACAAAACACTCATACTCAAGATGGAGTATGACACCTTTAGAATAAGGAAAGGAGAAGGCATAACAGATGTCTACCTACGATTCAGTCAGTTGGTATTGGATTTGAATCTGAGAGGTGTAACTCTCCCCATGGTTGAGACTAATACGAGATATCTGAGGAACCAGCCAAAAAGCATTGAGCATAGGGTCTACGCAATCAGAGAAACCAGAGATTTGCATACAACTTCTCTGGAAGAGTATTATGGAATATTAAAGACCTATGAGCTGGAAACGCTTCAAGATCAAGCATGGGACAATGATTCAAAGTCAAAAGAAAGTGCATCAGGATTAGTTGCTGATGAGGAAGAGTCTAAGAAGGCAATGGTTGCAGCAAAGCCTAAATCATCACTTGCACCACATCAAGTTGATAATGATGACGAGTGCGCATCAGACAGTGATGATGACTACTACACCCAAGAAGAGCTGGACAACATGGACGATAGTGTCGTGGCATACATGGCAAGGAAGTTCAGCAACATGAGATTTAGAAAAAGCAACCGACCACAGAGAAAATCTTCATCTTATTATCGGGCTGCTAAGGGTGGTGGTAGTTCGTCAGGCTACAAAGGAAAAGGCAAGAATACCAGCTACAAATCTCCTTTGGATTTCAAAATGAAGTTCAAATGCTACAATTGTGGTGAAGCTGGACACTTTGCCTCGGACTGCAAAAAGCCTAAACAGACTTATCCAAAAGAAACATTTGAAGCTCTCAAAAGCAACTATGAAGCACTGTTGAAGGAAAGACATGGAAAACGAGCTTTATTGGTGACAGAAGGAAGAGCTTGGGATGATTCAGATGAGGAAGATGTTACTCAAGTAGCAAACTTTGCGCTCATGGCTGAGACATCAGAGGAACCAGAGGTACCAGTTCTGACTCTTAAAGTAGAAATGTCTATTGATGATTATAAAGAACAGAACGGGGCTCTTAGTGAAGAGATCTACATGTTGTGCAAAAGCCTAGACTCTTCTCAAAAGGAACAGAAAACACTTGTTGCCAAATGCAGAATGCTTGAGGCAAAAGTGGAAGAGCTAGAGGCTGCTTGCACTGTAGATACTTCTCTAAGAGACTTTATTAAATCTCTGGAACACAAGTTCGTCCTTAAGGAAGAAGTAGAAGCATGTCTTAGGAACAATCTAGCTGAGTTAGAAACAAAATGCGAAGCTTACAAACTAGCTGCTAGTAAAGTGTATGTAGATAATGACACATTTAAGAAGATAACTGGAGTAGGTATAGGGCTTGATTATTCTGACCTTCCTAAGAAAGAAGGAAAGAGACCTATTGACCCTAGTTCCAGTGACCTTAAACAGGAAACACCTAGAATTCTTAAATCGGCTGTCAAACCTATCTACAAACATCTTGTTCCTAGAATAGAAGAGGAAGAGACTGAATTGATAGCTAGATATGAGATTGAGATGGAAGATCGCCAGAAAGAACAACCTGTAACTCCTATTAAACAAGTGAAAATCAATTTCCCTAGAGATGAATCTAGACTGGGATTAGGAGCTAAGGCTGTTAAACAACAAGGAAAGAAAGAAAAAGGCATAAAAGAGGTTAAGGCTGAACGTATAAAGAAAGCATGTTATCATTGTAAATCTACTGAACATCTTTCTTATGCATGCAAAGCTAACATGAATGTTCCTGCTGCACATGCCATGCCTACCACACATACAATGAATAATCTGCATCAGAATCATGCACAGTGTGGTCAACCTAACTGTATGCCATGCACTTTTAATATCATGCAAACTTTTGTGCATTTAATGAATGCATCTAGCCAGTCATGCTCAAATACTGTTGCTAGTTCAAATATCAAGAAAAAGTATGGTAGAGCCAAGACTGTCAGTCCTCCTAAAGTTAGGAGTGACAAACCTTCTCCTAAGACTGACAAATCTGTCAAGTCTGAGAAAGGAAAGGAGATAGTCGAAAGCTTTAGTAATATGAAGAAAAGTGCATCTCCTGTTGTTAAATCTGTTGATTCTCGATCTTATCGAAAAGCCGGGCCCAATCAAAGTTGGGTTCCGAAGAATGTCTAATCAATCTGTCGTTGCAGGGCATTAAGCAGAATAGAAATAAAGTTATATGGGTGCTAGACAGTGGAGCATCGAGGCATATGACTGGAAACAAGTCCCTGCTTACAGAGTTGGTTATGAAGGCTGGCCCTTATGTTACCTTTGGAGATGACAGCATAGGTGTGACTAAGGGATATGGCAAACTGAAAACTGGCAATGTCATCATTGAAGATATTTCCTATGTTGAGGGACTAAAGCACAATCTGTTGAGTATAAGTCAATTCTGTGACAAAGGTTACGAAATTGTCTTCAACAAGAAAGGTGTCTCAATCACTCACATCAAGGAAGGCTCACTAGCTTTAAGAGGAGTTCGAAAGGTAGATCTTTTTGTTGCAGATATGGATTCAGCAAATCAGGATGAGGTCACCTGTTTCTACAGCAAAGCCTCGGATGATGAAAGCTGGTTATGGCACAAAAAGCTATCTCACTTAAACTTCAAAACGATGAATGCTCTCGCGAGGCGAGAATTGGTGAGAGATCTACCTCAAATGGAGTTCGCTCCGAAAGGACTCTGTGAAGCTTGTGAAATGGGAAAGTCGAAGCGAGCATCGCATAAAAGCAAAGAAATTTCTAGTATTACTGAGCCTCTACAACTTCTTCATATGGATTTGTTTGGCCCAGTGAATGTCCTATCTTTGTCTAGGAAAAGATATGCTTTGGTAATCGTGGATGACTTCTCTAAGTATACATGGGTATTGTTCGCAATGACGAAAGACGAAGTACCTTTCTTAATCATTGATCACATCACTCAAATTGAGAATGTTTCAACACTTACTGTGAAGACGATTAGATCAGACAATGGCACTGAATTCAAAAACGCAGTGCTAAATGATTTCTGTGTATCTAAGGGAATACGTCGTCAGTATTCAGCCCCGAGAACTCCACAGCAAAATGGAGTAGTAGAAAGGAAGAATAGAACTTTGGTTGAAGCAGCAAGAACTTTGTTGTATGATTCAAAACTTCCTTTGTATTTCTGGGCCGAAGCAGTGAGTACCGCTTGTTACACTCAAAATAGAACCTTGATCATAAAAGATAAAGAAAAGACACCATGTGAGCTAATGAACAATAGAAGACCAACAATCAAATACTTTCATGTCTTCGGAGCAAAATGCTATGTGCTTATAGATGATGAAAATCTAGGCAAGTTTGCAGCAAAAGCTCGTGAAGGAATCTTTGTTGGTTACTCTACAGACGTGGTGGCAGCTTATAGAGTGTTCTTGGTGAATGATCGAAAAGTGACTGAAAGCTACAACGTCAGATTCGACGATACCAAACTCTCATCAATTTCAAGAGATTCTAGTGAACCTGAGTCCCTAAAATTTCAGAATCTGGACCTAGAAGATCTTGAAGATGAACCTGAGTTGGTTGTTCCATTAAATGTTCCAAGCGTACATGAAGAACCTGAGTCTAGTGAACAAGCTAATTCTACAAGATCAGGAGAGACTTCTTCAGTACCAACCGGCAACAACTCAGGGGGAGTAAATAGCAGCTCAAGGACTACTGTTTAAGGCTCGAGTCGAGTTGACTCTAGTTCTGTAGGAGCTGGCACTAACTCAGGGGGAGTTAGTGAAAATATTCAAAGTAGTCAGAACCCCAACTCAGAAAGTCAAGCTGAATCATCTAGACAATTTCCAGGTGAACGGGTATGGAATAGAGACCATCCGTTTGAGTTAATTATTGGTGATCCAGATGCTGGTGTGACTACTAGAAGAACTGCAAGAGCTGACATGGCTAATATCTCCTTATATTCTGGGTTCTTATCCAAACTTGAACCTAAAGAAATAGAAGAAGCTCTTGGCGATGCTGATTGGGTGATTGCAATACAAGAGGAACTCAATCAGTTTGAAAGGCAGAAAGTTTGGAAACTGGTACCCCGACCAAAGAACAAATCCGTAATTGGAGCTAGGTGGGTATTCAGAAATAAACTGGATGAAAACGGACTTGTAACACGAAACAAGGCTCGTTTGGTTGCAAAAGGTTATTCTCAGCGAGAAGGAATTGATTATGATGAAACCTATGCACCAGTTGCAAGACTTGAGGCAGTCAGGATGTTCTTGGCATTTGCAGCACATAAGAACTTCAAGGTATTCCAGATGGACGTGAAAAGTGCCTTCCTGAACGGAGAGTTAGAAGAAGAAGTGTATCTGGAACAGCCGCCCGGCTTCGTTGATCCAGAACATGCAGATTTTGTGTATCTACTCTTCAAATCTGTCTATGGCCTCAGGCAATCCCCAAGGCGATGGTATGAAACCCTATCCTTATTCTTAATTGAAAATGGTTTTGTTAGGGGAGTAATTGATAAAACATTGTTCTATAAAGTTGTGAGAAATGACTTAATACTTGTTCAAGTATATGTGGACGATATTATTTTTGGGTCATCAAATGAGCGCTTGTGCGAGAAATTTGCCAAGCTAATGCAGGAAAAATATGAGATGAGCATGATGGGAGAGCTGTCCTTCTTCCTTGGATTACAGATCAGTCAGAGAAAAAATGGTATCTTTATCTGTCAATCCAAGTACGTCAGAGATTTACTCAAGAAGTATAATCTAGAAGATGCATCAGCAGCTAAGACTCCCATGGCAACAGCCACGAAGCTTGATGAAGACAAATCAGGTAAATCAGTTGACATCACAAGCTATCGAGGTATGATTGGCTCACTCCTCTATTTAACTGCAAGTAGACCAGATATAATGTTCGCAACTTGTTTATGTGCAAGGTTCCAAGCGGATCCTAGAGAATCACATCTCGTAGCCGTCAAAAGAATTTTTAGGTATCTCAAGGGCACACCAAATCTAGGGATTTGGTACCCAAGAGATACAGGTTTTAATCTTATTGGCTATTCGGATTCAGACTATGCAGGTTGCAGGATTGATAGGAAAAGCACATCTGGTGCTTGCCAATTTCTTGGCAGAAGATTGGTGTCCTGGCAAAGTAAAAAGCAACATACAGTATCTACTTCTACTGCTGAAGCTGAGTACATTGCTGCTGGAAGCTGTGTAGCTCAAATACTGTGGATGAGGAACCAATTGAAGGATTATGGCATGGAGCACAAGAAAATTCCAATCATGTGTGACAACACAAGTGCCATTGCCATAACCAACAATCCTGTAGATCACTCAAGAACCAAGCATATTGACATCAGGTATCATTTCATAAGAGAACATGTCGAGGAGGGGACTGTGGAGCTACATTTTGTGCCCACAATGCAACAAATTGCAGATATATTCACCAAACCTCTTGATGAAGTAACATTCAATAGGTTGGTTGGTGAATTGGGAATGCTTAACACAAGTTAGTAAAGCCTTCTATCTGTAAAATCCATGTTTATGTTTGTATGTGCAAGCTAATCAATCATTATGTGCTTAGACTTTAAAATGCCTAATTAATGATTGTTATAGGTTGCATATAGTGTGATTTTGCATGAATTCATTGTGTTTTAAGTGTCTTTTATAGCACAAATCTGTGAATTTATGCTTGTTAGATTGCATAATCATAGGGGGAGTTAAATTCATAATAGTCTAAATATTGCATGATTTTTAGATGAATTTACCTGTGTTTTTCATGTAATTAGAGGCCTTAGAATTATCAAGGAATGTTTTAATTATGTCATATATTAAAATCCTTGAATTGATATTTATATTAATTTGGCAAAATTAATTGTTGAGTTTTTCAAAGAAAAATTGTCAAATTATTCTAAGTATCTTCAAAATTTCGAGTTAGTCTCTATCTCGAAACTCATGTAGAAATTCGACTTGAATTTCGACTTGAGCTTCCAGGGTGAAGTTTTGAAAATTCTAAGTCTGGGAAGAATTTCGAGTTAGTACCTATCTCGAAATTCATCTCGAAATTCGACTTAGAGTTCGAGTTCGAGTTACCAGTGTGCCTAGTTCTATCTTCAAAATATTCGAGATAAAGTCTATCTCGAATTTTATCTCTAAAGTTGAGATGAAGTTTCCATTAAGGGAATATTTTGAAAAGAACTGAGAATTAACTTCGAGTTAGTCCATCTCGAACTTTATATCGAAGTTCGACTTGATGTTCGAGATAGAGTTCTTAGTCTATCTCGAAACTCAACTCGAATTTCGACTTGGTGTTCGAGATAGAGTTCTCAGTTAAGCTAAAGGGAATTTTTCGAGTTACACTCCTAACTCAAAACATATCTTGAATTACCCTGGACTTTTTGATTCAAGGAAGTATTTTGGAAAGAATTTGAGATTAACTTCGAGTTAACTTCTATCTCGAACTTTATCTCGAAGTTCGACTTGATGTTCGAGATAGAGTACTTAGTCTATCTCGAAACTCAACTCGAATTTCGACTTGATGTTCGAGATAGACTCTAACTCGAAAAGTATCTTGAATTTTCTGTTTTTCCAAGTTTACTACAAATCAATAATGTTCAAGATAGTATTTCCCTATAGTTTCTGCTGTAATTTTGGTTAAAGTGATTCTTTGTGCATATTTGTTCGAGTTAACTTCTATCTCGAACTTTATCTCGAAGTTCGACTTGATGTTCGAGATAGAAAAGTTCGAGATAGAAAAGTTCGAGATAGAGTTCGACTTAGATGTCCCCTGTATGGACTTAGTACTTTTCACATTTTTTAACAGGGACATTTTTGTCATTTCTCATTCACCTATATATACATCTCTAACTCGATGCCCAATTCACTTTACCTAATTTCTTTTTCACAGCAGCCGTTTCACAAGAACAGTGCGATTTTACTAATTACATACCTTTGATCCGTGTTTTTTGTGCTTAAACTCGTACTAATCACGAATTACTGCCGATTTGTTGACTAATATTGTCTGTGTTAACCATAATCCTTGTGTTAGTGTGTTTTGTGAACATCCATACACGCGAATATACATACACACGAACACATATTGTTTGTGTACTGTTCATAAACGCGATTCCATTTTCTCCATCTATAAACACACACGATTCCACTGGTATACACACGATATAGTAATTGGTTGTTGAATTGAATCCCGTAGTTTGATTTCTCAGATTCCATTTGGTGTTCTTGAAAAATTAAAAGGGTTACAATTCTCTTTTGTAATTCGGAAAATTAATTGTTTTTCAAAATTAAAATAAAAATTCACATCTTTTAAAAGAAAAACATTTAATTGAAATGGCTCACCAATTTTCCCTTGCTAAAAACAATTTTTACAATATTTCTACGGAAATTGGTGATCAACTCCCGCGGTTTAAGTTTTGGATACGATTTCTCAATTTGTATTCTAAAGCTAGCCAAGCTTTTACTGCTAAACCTACACTAGTACATGATGCTTTACAGCAATTATGGACTAGTGCGGTTACTTTTGGGAGTAAATCAACCCCCTACGGTTTCAGGTTTACCTTAGCGGGTCAGGAATATGAGGTGACAGAACAAATTGTCAACAGAGTTCTAGGATTCCCCATTAAAGATGCCTATGATCCAGAACCTACTGCTGCAGAACGCCTCAGATTCTTTGAAGAAATTGGATGTTATCCTACAAAAGGCCCAATCACGGGAAATATCCAAAAGCAATTCTTCCATGCGGAATGGAATTACTTTTTCGAGGCCATCACAAGATGTTTTCGGGCACGCGAAAAAGACTTTCATCAAATTCCGATTCCCATGCAAACCTTTGCAGTAGCCCTAGCAAGAGAACTGGATATAAACTATGGACGCATAGTTCTCTCTGAGATAGTGGCCTCAATGGGATCCCTTGCAAGCAGAGACCTCTCTACCACTGATGTCGTCTGTTGGTTTCCTCGGTTTCTTCAAATGCTAATCAATGACTTAATACCGAAGGATGCTCTTGCTATTCGACAGGGATTTGCCAGAAGCCCCACATCTGAATCACTAGGGATGGGCACTAAGTCACTTGCAACCATTGCAAATCAGGATAAACATCAAGGTAAGCCTATGTCTACTCCTGAAAATATTCAAATGTGGCTTAGATATGATGCAGGAGTTACCAATTTGGAGGCATCATCACAAGTCTCATCACATGCTCAAAATCCATCTGTTCATGCTGAGGCATTTGATGAGATTCCGGATGAGGAAAGCGATGATGCACAAGGTAAGCAATCAGGTAATCTCTCTCTGCATACTATTCATTCCTCCTCCTACGTTTCTGATTCCGCGACCCATGAGCCTGCTAACCCGCAGGATCTATCCCAGGGTAAGAGCCATATTTCTGACTCTGAGTCTGATACACATTCCTATTCTTTATCACCCCTTTTAACGGAAGTCAGAAAACCAGCACGTATATTTATACAAGATGATGAGGAGAATGAACCCGAAGAGCAGCAACTTTTTCGCAAGAAAGCCAAACTTTTCCACGCTGCTACTTCACAACCACAGTCAAACCCTAGCGTGTCACACGCAACCACTCCACCTCACGCGAGTGGTTCACCCCTTGAACATTCTGCACATAGGGATCTTGATTTTGGTGAGGATGATGTGCCTCTTGATGATTCTGTTGCTTCAAGAGGACATGAAGTCTTAAGAACTTCAACCGTACCTTCACCGGTACGTACTGATGCTGCAAAGAGGATCGGTTCTGATGTCGTACAAGGACACTTTGCAGCCTCTCAGACTGAGATTCCAACTCAGGAACAAACAGAATTTGATCCCATAACTGTCAACAACATTTCTTATCAAGTTTCTGCAGGTACTGCTTCACTTTTAGGATCAGTCATTGAAGACATACACGAGCGTGAGACAGGGAGTGTGTGTGAGAGGTTAGGGAGAGAGGGACCTTCATTTTTAAGGCCCGAAACCGAGCGCCAAATACCAACAGAACGCGTATTAGAGCGAGGTCACCTAAACCAAACACCGTCCCTTAATACTGAAAATTTTGATACTCGTATGACTTCAATGGAGAATAAAATGGAGCAGTTCGGGCAGTCGATGGGGCAGTTGGGGATTAATGTTGGAAACAATCAACGGGCTCTAGACGACTACGCAGCAAGAATGGCAAGTCAAGCTACAGCTTTTGATGATTTGACAAATAAGGTCAATGACTTGGGCCATGCTGGTGGTGTCTTGGGAAGCACTCTCAATGAGAGGATGGGGGCATTGGAGTCTACAATGCATACAATGATTGTGGAGATCAGTAGAATGATGTTCGCAGTCAGGAGTTTTGTGCCCCCGGAGTGCTTCGAGTCGGAACAACCTCCCCCCGATGCTGGAGCAGGTGGTGCAGGTGGTGCTAGTGGAGCGGGAGCCTCTGGTTCTGGTTTTGGAGGTTCCTATGCAGCTGGTGGATCTGAAGACCATGGTGGAGCTCAGGATAACTCACCTAAGGGGGAGAGTGGAAAGGAGACGAGACAGCAGGCAGTTCACATCGAAGAAATTGAAGAACCCGCTGATCTTGTTAAGGAACCAGAAATTGAGCCTGCTGTTGCTGAAGAGGCTCTGAGGAGGAGAAAGGGTAAGGCAATAATGGTTGAAGAAGATGAACCAGTTATTGACCTGAGTCATCAGGACACAGTACAGGAGGTACTAGACTCAGATTCTGATATGGAAGACGTACCTCTCGCACATGCTGTAAAGCGATCTTTGAAGGAACAAGGTGGAGGTGCTGGTATGTCTTTCGGAATGCCTGAAGAAGATCCTGTTGATGAAGAAACCCTGCAGTCTCAACAGTTAGCCTTGGAACAAGCTCAGTTCCATAAAATGAAGATGATGCAAGAACATGCTGCGTTCCTAGAACAGAAGGTGGAGCTACAAGGGAAGCAGTATGAGTATGAGCTTGCAAGGCTAGCCAATCCTCAAGTTGATCTGGACAAAAGAAGGATAGGGCAGAAATGGGATGAAGCAAGGAAGATAATGATGGGACCATGTGCAAAAGGAGTTCATAACAAGGATGCAGATGATCTATTCTACAACTTGAATTTGCAGAATCCAATGACTGGGGACTATATAAATGCTTTGAAGAGATTAATTTCTAAAGTCAGGGTTGGATACAATGCAAATCTTAAGGAGTGGCAGGTTATCTTGTCTTTGGTAGAAGGAGTCCCAACATCTTTCCTATTTGTGGATGACCAATTCATAATGAGAAGATCTGCGTCAGAGTTGTTCTTGCTAGCGACTAAAATTCAGTACTCTCAATCTGAGGAGCTAAGCATTCTGTACAGGGATCAGTTAATGCAGCTAGCAGAGGACAAGGGTCCAGAATTCTCAGCTTATCCAAATTTTGTCCGGATGGTGGTTCAAGGAAAGATGAAGAGGGTGAGCATGGAGGAAAAGGACTTAATGGAACTTTCAGTGGAATCTCTTAAAGCTGTATGTAGACAAATGATGGGTAAGGGATTCGCCTCTGAGCTTAAAGATAAATCCGTGAGGATCATTGAAAGAGTCATATTCTTGAAGAGCAATGAGGTGTGGAAGTGTGATGTCATTGCTCCAAACCCTCTCGACAACGTGAAGATTGAGCCGGAGCTGATAGAAAAGAAATGGAATATTCTTCAAGCAATGAAGAATGTAGATGAAGCTTTGACTCTTCCTTCTGGAGAACTGGAACAAGGAGAAATAAGGGAGGCAGTTGGCGTTCCAGGGAAAGATAGTGTATACTGGATACACTCTTATGCTGATGATACAGCTGATGCCTTAGCATACATAGATGCAGACCAGAAACAAACACTCTTGCATATGAGTAGACAATGGCTGCTACAGACTCAAGATGCTGCATTTCTAGAGAAAGTGTTATATGTGTTCAAATGGGGCGAAGTGGAAGACAAGTTTGTTGAAGAAAAGCAGAGACTCATGAGTTACCTGTCTGAAGTAGTGATGGAAAAGAAGCAAATGGAGCGAGATGCGGCTAGTGTCCACAATACTAACCGTGTCAAGGGCTACCCCAAGATGATCTATTGTCAGTTTAAAGCTGATAAAACTCATTGGAAATCTCAGCTCATCATGAAGAACTTTGAGGATATTCCAAAGATCAGGACTACTCAGGAGGTGGACAAACTCAGAAGGCTTTTCAAACATCCTTATCCAGAGCCCAAGAACCCTCTAGAAATGGAAGCTGTAAGTCTGTTGAATGCTAGGTGGAAGCAGCTTAAAGATCCAGTATACAAGAAAGAAAAGCAGCAGAAGGAGAAGCTCAAAAGGCAGAAAGAAGAGAGAGACCAAGCTGCTGAAGCTAGAAAGAGGAAACGGAATTAGGGTTAAAGGTCAGAGTGGTGTGAACTTGAAGTTGGAAAAACTTCATGTCTTTCGGTTGCTTTAACTCACTTGAGGAAAATTCACCTTAGAGTGAATCCAATAAGGTGATACAAGTTTGACCAAAAGGTATGAAATAATCCAGGTGATAGGAATCATTCAAATGATCTTTAATTCGAGGTTCGAATTCTGTTTCTAGTTTTTATGTTCATTGTATTGTTTTCAAGTTCTTTTCAATTGTATATTATTCAAGAATGTAATGTTAATTATCTTTTCTCGTCTCATTGTTTAGTTGAGTTATCCTTCATTAATTTGAATGTCATTGTTAGACAATCAAATTGGGGGAGATTGAAAGGCAGAGTGTATAAACTTGTAACACTATAACTAATGTAACTCAAACTAAAGGAAAAGATACTTAACCAGAAGACAATCAAGAACAGGAAGTCACAAGAAATCAACACTAAATGAAGACAAGGTAACTGATACAATTAAACATGCTAACTATGATCAAGCCAAGAAGAAATCATTGAGAGAAGTTCAAGTTAAAGTTGTTCATGCCTCGGTGATTTAATTAATCAAGATTCAAGATCATAACTATCAGTATCAACAAGACCAATTGATTTCAAGTGAAGAAGAAGGAAAGCAAATATTGGAAAGCCAAGTTATTCAGTGAATATGGTAATTTATTCAAGAAGCAGAAACACTATCAAGACTAGTCACTTATGAACCAGACCATTGCATCAAGTGTCAGGACATTGATAGCAAGTTTATGTCAGTAATAAAGAACCATGTTCAAGAGCTTGTTGAAGAATAAAGAAGACATGAAGATATCACAAGTTCAAGATGTGCATTGAAATTTCATGTTGAAGACCAGAATATTTTCTAAGTACTAAATGTTCTGGATGGCTAAGTAGAAATTCTCAAGTAGAAGTTCTACTTAGGAATTTCGAGATAGCCAAGTAGAAGTTCCACTTAGGAATTTCGAGATAGCCAAGTAGAAATTCTCAAGTAGAAGTTCTACTTAGGTGCAGCTTCAACATGACACATGGCATCTTCTGATTGGCAGATTTCCAAGCTTTCAAGATAAGGCAAGAATTATGTGGACATCATTGGGCCACGTACATCTTAGTCTTTGAAGACTACAGGACATAGATTACATGTAGTATAAATAGAAGTACTTGTGTAATGTTTTAGTAAGTGAGCAATTCTAGAGAAAAACACAAGAGAAAAAGAGAGAGTGCATTCACAGAGCTTAGTATCATTCACTTCTCTCTCAACTTCTGTTATACTTTGTAATGAATGTTGTAGCAACCCTTTCAAGTTATATATAAAGAAATATATTCCTTGAATCTGTGTGTTCATTTATTGCATCGTTTTTATTGCCTCTCATATTCGAAAAGTTGTATTCACCCCCCCTCTACAACACATTTGGACCTAACAAAAGTTCCCTGCATTTCGTCAAAAAAAATGTCTGATATCTCAATCCTATATTAAGTAGATTTGGAATTTTTATTCGATTTATAAGGTAAAATAATATTATTAAGTACATCAATAAATTTTGATTTTTTTTTTGAAATAATAAATTTTGATCTTTTGAAAATTTGTGATAAGCTTGCAGATTAACTGCATTTGGATCAGTATTATATTATCCACAGAGATGGACTTAGAGTATAAATAGTGGGTGTCCAGGAATCCACTAGTCCTGGATTGAAGGCAATAATGTATATATATTGAATTTTATTAGGGAATCCACTAAAATTATGATTATTTAGGAACTCGCATATAACTAGCCCATTGATATATCCAACACAAAAGCCCAGTAAATTTTTAAAAAGAAATAAAAAAGATGAACAAGCCCAATACAAATTCGGACCAGATCCGAATGAACAACTACAAACTTGAATCAAATTTAATTATACTACAATCCCCATATATTCGATTCGTTTGGCGTCAAAATATTGTGTATATTTAAGGGAAAATGAATTTTTTGTCACTAAACTATTGACCTTTTTAGAAACCTACCACTCAACTATGAATTTTTCTTTTTTACTCACTAACGTTAGGTTCGATTTTCTTTTAGTCACTAAACTTAGGTTCGGATTTTGTTTTACTCACTAACCATAGGTTCAGAATGAAAAGTCAATTGAAGCTTTAATACATAAAAATGATGCATTATAGAGGACAATTTGTTAAACTTTAATACTTAAAAATGATGCATTAAACTTTATCTTAAAACTAAATCGATTAAATTTAATAAGATAAAGTCTGCATTAAACTTTATCTTGAAAATAAAATGACAAATTTTAATAAGATAAAGTCTGCATTAAATTTTATCTTGAAAATAAATCGATAATTTTTAATAAGATAAAGTTATTAGAGCAGTTAAACCTCGATAAATGAATATTCTTGGGACCGAAAATTTTTATTCATTAATCGAGGTAAAAAATACACTGTCTCTATTATTTTGGAACCGGAAAAAATATTCATTTGACAAGTTTATTCGTTTAAAGAATATTCATTTATCGGTATTTTATTATATCTTGAAAATCATAATAATATAAAGTTTAATAAGATATAGGAAATTAAATTAAATTTGAGAGGGATGTTAGAGTGAACAAGTCGATTGCAATTTTAATACTTGGAAATGATGCATTAGAGAGGAAAACTTACCAATTAATACATCATTAAGTTAGACTTTATCTTATTAAATTTTATAGATTTATTTTCAAGATCAAAGTTTAATGCAGACTTTATCTTATTAAATTTAATCGATTTATTTTCAAGATAAAGTTTAGTGCATCATTTTCAAGTATTAAAGTTTAACAAATTGTCATCTGTAATGCATCATTTTTAAGTATTAAATCATCAATTGACTCATTCATTCCGAACCAAAGATTAGTGAGTAAAAAATTAACATAATACTAATAATCAAATCCGAATCTAAGTTTAGTGAGTAAAACAAAATCTGAACCTAAGTTTAATAATTAAAAGAAAACCGGATCTAACGTTAGTGACTAAAATATAAAAATTTATAATTGAGTGATAGTTTTCTAAAAATATCAATAGTTCAGTGACAAAAATTTTTTTTTTTTGCGGTATTTAACAGCTAGTTAGCTACCTTTTTTTAATTCTACTCATTTTATACAACGAGCCCCAGGCATCTTCGTCCTCTCAAAGCATCCTCCCCGTTAAAATACACTGTAATCCTTTTATTCTCCTCCTTCACCTATACATACGTACATATATCTCTCTGATTCATTTCATTTCCTTATATATCTATGCAAAGTTGTGTTGAATTGATTAAAGTTTTAATCTTTTTGCTGTTTGTGTAATTGGGTAGCTTTTATTTCTTCATTTTTTTTATTGGTTAGGCTTTTCTTGGAGAATTATATACAGTTTGAAGAAATTGAAGCCAAATTTGAGGTGGCTTTATTATGATAAGCTGTTAATTTGGTTGTTTTTAGCTGTATATGTTGATTTTACGATTTGGTTTGATTAATCTGCTGTGATATCTGTGTGTAAAGATTTGTTTTTGTTGGATTCGAAGTTGTGTTTGTTGGTGTTTTGTGACCTGGGGTTTGTTGAATTTGGTTGAAAAGGTTGAAAGTTGGGATTTTTACGGAGAATTGTATCGGATTTGACGATACGGGTGCTGTGAGTTTGAGGTTAATGGTGAATTTGGGATGGTTGTTGGTTTGGTTGGAGTTTTTTCGATTTTGATGTGATGTTAATGTGTTGTTTTGTTGTTGTGAAAATTAGGGTTTGATGGATAATAACAACCAGAGACCTACTCAAAGTGGTGGGGAACCAGCTATGGATGCTGGTGGGGATTGGAGGAGTCAGCTGCAAGCTGATTCCCGCCAACGAATTGTCACCAAGATGTATGTATATTGATTCTTCAGTAAGGTTTTACGTGGGTATATCTATGTATATAGTGTATATGTATGTGTATATAGTGTATATGTATGTCGGCAAAAAACATAAAAGTATGTAAACAAATAATTGTATTTTGGTTAACTTTTGAATTCAGTGAATTGTAAACAAATAATTGTATTTTGGTTAACTTTTGAATTCAGTGAATTTATTCAGTTCCACAGTCGTGATTAATGATTATGGCCTCTTGACTCTATATTCTTGTAATGCGAGGGTTCAAAGTTTTGTTAGACCTATATTATTAATTTTCATAGTTTGTTGACTCTATGTAATGTTTTATTATTTTATGTGTAGAACGGACTCTTTGAAGAGGCATCTTCCATTCTCTGGACAAGAGGGATTGCAAGAGATCGAGGAAATTGCTGTGAGATTTGAAGAGAAAATTTATACTGCTGCAACCAGCCAGGTTATATAGCCGCGCATTGCGTGTTAAATATGAATGTCACAGTACCTATTTTATCATGTCATATTTTCTTCTGCATATTAAACTTTTAATAAGTTGATTTTTGAATGCATTTTACTTTGTCGTGATATTTTTATTAAAATCTTGCCATCACTCAATTTCAGTCCGATTATCTAAGAAAGATATCAGTGAAGATGCTGACCATGGATACAAAAAACCCATTGCCTAATACCCTGCAATCTAACTCTTCTAATAATGGGCAGAATCCCCCGGATCCAGGTAAATGTGCTTCTGCGCTATCAGCTATATTAAGTAGCACATGTTTTCTTGGCTTCTGTCTCTATCTGATTTTGAAGATAATCTGTAATATATATTTTGATGTTCGAATATGTGCATGTGGAAATGAGAACAGCCAGACACTTGAAACTTGGTAGCATAATCATGCGTATCATTTTACATGCTACTCTTTAGTTTCTAAAGTCTTAGCACTTCCAGATCATAAACATAGTGGTCTTTGCTAATCTGTAGACTCATGCTTTTTATTTTTTTTTGCATTCCTAGTTTCGTATTGATCGTAGAACTCTATATTTGGCATTCCTAGTTTCGTATTGATCGTAGGACTCTATATATGGAATGTGTTGCATTAGTTATGGTTTGGACAAGGAAAATAATGTTAAATTCCATGGAACTATGATTTTTCATGGAAGATATTTAATAAGCTTTATGATAAACTTTCTAGAAGAAGCGCAAGTGACGGAATTTTTGCGTACATGTTTATCATATTCTAAACCAGTAAACCACCAATTCTCGATGATCTTCTCTCATCCCTTGTGCCATACGAAAGAAATATTTTAAACTTCTCCTGCGTGTGGATAGCAGTGTGTTGAGTGTTATCGGGAACCTAATTATTTCTGCTTCTCTTCCTTCCGTTTTGAAAGGCATCCAGTAGAATGTGATCTTCATTAGTTAATTAAATCAGTCGGATAAGATTGTGAAAAATGGTAATAACGCAAGTGGCTGTAATTGGATATAAACTTAAGTTGGTAATTTTTTATGGTAAAGACTAGCTAAGTTTGAAAATCTTCTTTTGTGGCACTTATCTAACAGTATAAATGAAACAGCTCTCCTATGGCTAAATGCGTAGAGAAGTAATCTATTTCCTATAGTTACCAGGATTCTATATGTAAAAACATGTGAGTGGGTGTGGGTGTGGGTGTGGGTGTGGGTGTGGGTGTGAACACATGTGAATATCAAAATATTTTTTTGTTGTGGTTTTACTTCTGGAATTATGTATTAAAACATTATTGCAAAAATAAATTTTCTCTTCCTTCTCCCTATGATTGCATCATTAAATTGTTACTAATGATAAACTGCAAAGGACTTTTGCCCGGCTTTGAAGAGAAGTATATTCTGTATTGTTCCCAAGTTTGGTTTTTATTCCTCTCTCATAGTCCAGACTCCCTTGAGTGGAAATGAAAGAGAATTATTCTAGTAATTGGTAAATAGTATTAATTATATTTAGTGTAGATGAACTGATTATGTATTTTTTGTTGCAGTACACAATAGTTTGTTTTCTAAATTACATAATTTTTTTGAAGAAAATATTATTTTTCATGTAACTCAACTTGTACTTCATTATTATAATATGATTTAAAAAAATATTTTTAACAAAAAATAATTGATAATAATTAAAATACTATAATAATGTATAATGTTCTGCAGCATAAAATATTAAGTAGTACTAAAAGACAAATTCTTAGCACTTGCAAACATTAACATATTGGGCTGGACTGATTCGTCAGATCATTGTGGCTCATGCTCATTTCTTATTCATTGCTAGTTCATGGGGATTATAGATCTCTATGGTTTGGTGATCGGAAATATGTTAAAACTTGAACTTCCAATTAATAAAAAATTGAACAATAAAGCCTGAAAGATGTTATATGTTCATTTCAGATTCCGCTACGGAATTGGATGCAGGGGAGGTTTGTAATCCTGGCCCTATCACCCCTGTGCCGGTAATAACGTGTTTCTCTCACTTTTTTTGTTTTCATTTTGAATACAAATTCAAATAGATTCCTCTTTGTTTCTCTCTTTCCCTTTGCCCGGTTCCTTTTATTTTTTAATTTACATAGGTAATGTTGCAATATCATGAAATTATTTATGTTAGATGTTTTTCACCTAACCTAGTCTTGGCCCGTAAAACTTTTGAGCCCTGGGTAAATATCATGTAAAGTCAAAATCAATTTCACTAACCTAATACATGTACACAAAAGAAACATGATGTCGAATCGTTATGCCATATTGATTCTATAAACAATAATTATATTTTATATGATATCGATAGAACCAGGTTTTGCTCGTGTCTCTTATGAAAGATTTGATTCACTGTACTTTTCCTTGTTAAAATTGACTAATACTGAATATTTGAGCACTCATTGCAGTTTTTGTAATAGTGGATCGGAGGATTGTTCTCTCATACTGGAGCAAATTGATCCGCAGGGCTTGATGGATTGATGATGATTTTTCTTGTAATAAAAATTAAAGATTTTAACTTCCGATGATTAGTTGTTTTTCATAAACATGTATGTCACAACTTATGTATTAGAATGCTTGAAATTTGCAAAACTAAACGATGCGATTATAATTACTCGCTATGATTGATAGTTCCTTGGTCAGTATTGAAACCACCCAAACCGTTTGAGTTTGGGTTTTCACCGTTTTTAGATAAAGAAGACGAAATAAGTGGTTTGTCAAATTTTGGCCCATAAAATGGGGTAAACTTGACGAAGCTGTGTGTGTGTATATATTGGCATGAGTGCTGCAGATCTGAGGGTACTGGATTGGAGACGTGATTGTAATGCCATAACAAGCGACGATGGCGAACTTTCAATAAAATTGTCTACAAATGCATTTCAGCATTGATCCTTGAGTTGTTTTGCATTGATACAAAGTTGTTTCATGCGATAGCGGGGCTGGGGGCATGCCCCCTACCATTTTATGGTTTCTGTTTTTAATATCAATTTCAGTGATCTATAGATAGAACAAAGTGCATATAGAAAAAACAAAGAATTACAAATGTTTACCAGGGCACTTGGATTCCATGCTTCCCTTACTTTTTGGGGAGACTTGCCTCTCTCTCTCTCTCTCTCTCTCTCTCTCTCTCTCTCTCTCTCTCTCTCAACTTACAATCATCTTAAAACCTTTCGTTGCTTATGTTATGCAACTGTTCAACTTACAATCATCTTAAAACCTTTCGTTGCTTATGTTATGCAACTGTTCCTTCTCACCTTTCGGATAAGTTTGCAGCTCGAGCAATAAGAGGTGTGTTTCTTGGTTATCCATTTGCCAGGAAAGATCATAAAACTTTCAACTTCAATACCAAAGAGGTTTTTAGTTCCACGGATGTTAAACTCATTGAAGATCCATTTCCGTTTAAACATATGTCTTCATCTACATTGTCCTGTTGTTTGCTTCTTCATCATATTATGTTGATTGCGATCCTTTAACTCTGTCCACTCCATTTGTTGAATCTACACTAGATTACGATGTTCCAACCTCTTCTACAGCTACTCCACTTTCATCTGAAGTTCCAGTCACCCCAAATCCTCTCCCTATCACGCCAACCAATCGTCCAGTTTGACCTCAACTGACCGAAATCAATTCAACGTAAGTTTTCTGACTATATAGACCTCCCTTCTCGTCTTGTTAATAACATTCAAGGTTTGTCCCCATAGTTCACCATACTCGTTCAACAAATATGTCTTACCTACCTTTACTTATTTTCACTTTTTCACCAATATTACAAGGATTCCTGAACCACACAATTATATATAGGCTGTTCATAATGCTTCTTGGTGTGAGGCAATGAATGTCAAACTGGCAGCCTTAGAAGCTAACAATACCTGGAAAAATGTATGCTTCTACCAGTCAATAAGTGGCTGACTTCAATTGGCTCTACAAAGTCAAATATAGATGTAATGGTGAGGTTGATAGGTTCAAAGCAAGGCCTGTTGCCAAGGGTTTCATTTCATATTTGATTTCTTTGAGATGTTTTCTCCAGTAGCTAAATTGTCTGTAGTTCGAATGCTTTTGGCTTTAGCAGCTAAATCACAGCGATCTCTTATGCAACTAGATTTAACAAATGCATTCTTGCATGGTACTCTGGAAGAGGAAGTCTATATGACTCTTGTTCTTGCTCCTGGATAATTTCCTTCTCAGCATTACTTGATTAGTTTCCTAATCAAAGACTGGTCTTCAAATTACGGAAGTCCATCTGTGGACTTAGAAAAGTACCTAGAAGATGGTTTGAAACTCTTGCATATGCATTTCTGCAATTTGGGTTCACGGGAAAAACTAGTGGTCCAAGCTTTTGTTCATTTGCCATCGGGGTTAGTCGGTTCCTATGCTACTTGTTTATGATGATAATATGGTACTTACAGGGAATGATTTTTCTTTGCTAACTACTGTGGTTCAGTTTCTCAGCCAACAGTATAAGATTAATGACTTGGCTCCCTAAAGTACTTCCTTGGTTTGGAAATAGGTCAGTCTGAAAAGGGGATTTATGTGAATCAACGCGAGTAAACACTATCAATGCTACTGGTCTGTTGGATGGTAAACCTACCTGCATTTTTATGGAGCATACATATCTGATACTTCTTCTCCTTTCCTTGTGATGTGTCATCTTATAGACGCTTAATTCGTAAACTCATTTCTCTTACAATTACAAGTCCTGGGTTGTCATATTTTGTTCACATTTTGGTCCAATTTATGTCTAATCCAAGAGACGCTTACTGAATTAAAGACTGTCCGGATGAAATTCAAGCTGGAAACTATCCGAAAGGCCAAGACTTACACCAAAATTGTTTAGTAATGCATTTCAGCTCGTAAACTGAATTGAATGCTTACCAAAGTTGTTTTGCATTGTTGTTTTATGTGATAGCTGAGCCAATGGCATGCCCATTACCCCTTTACCCTTGTATGACTTGAATGCATACCAAAGTTGTTTTGCATTGATCTAAAGTTGTTTCATGTAATAGCTGAGCTGGGGGGGATGCCGCCCCTTACATTTGGTCGTAACGGATTTATATAGTAAGGACTTCTGTATACTATAAGTTAAGGCTCCCGGTCTGGTGCAACCGTATGCACCAGACCTGTTACTGAACATACGGTCCCCCCGCCGTTGGATCAACCATCCAACGGCCCTGATTAAAATTTTTTTTTTACCGTACCGCAACAAGTTTCCGCGGTACGGGGCAATTACCAAAATACCCCTGCTCCCGTACCGCAACAAGTTTCCGCGGTACGGTACTGTTTCCTTTTGTTTCTTATTTCGCCAGTAGCAGTGTACAACACAGAAATCACAAAATCATCACCAAATATTAAGTTTCTGAGGCGATTTATTAACTTTGAGAGGCAATTTCTTGCGTTTGAGAGGCGAAATCAACACATACGGGCTGTTCTTCATCATTTGGAGGTATTTTGTTCATTATTCATCTTTTCTTTGTTGGTATAATGTGTGTACATATGATTTTGTATGTATGTAAACCCAAAATGTGCGATTTATTGTATGTTTGCTGCATATTGTTGTACCATTGTTGTGTGTAATGCGAATTAGAGGCATATAAATGGTGTAATTCGAATTTCCCCGTACTTTAGTTTAATTAGGGTTTAATTTTTTTTTAAATTATGTGTATAATTGAACTAGGGTTTATGTGTAATTCAAATTAGGGCTTTGCACTAGGAATATTTTTGTTGATTTTACAGAGAATGTTTGTTGTATTTAGGGTATATTCTTGTGAAATTCGAAATGAGTATTTCATTTTGATTATTAATTTAGTTCTTATGATTTTTAGATAATATTTCTGAATACTATTTGAACTTGTTTTTAATGTAATTCTTTATCTAATTGGCAGGGTATGGAGGGTTTTCACGATGACTTACTTGATACTTTGCCGGGTCCTAGTAGAGCGAACATTATTTGGGATAACCGCTATCATGTTAGCGAGGATGTGTGGGATGGTAGGGGGAGGGAGGAGTTGGAGTGCATTTGTGGTAATAGGGCGATGCGGGAGTGGAAGTTAAGAAGACCACAGAGGGAGCTTCTACATATGATGGGGTTTGGGATTTTTACCAACCCCCATGTTGTGTTGGGTAATGACGCGAGACTCATTTCTGCTATGATTGAGCGGTGGAGGCCTGAGACCAACACCTTCTTCATGAGGCAAGGGGAGATGACAGTTACCTTGGAGGATGTTGGGTACATCTTAGGATTGCCGGTTGTTGGTGAGGCTGTGACATGTGGTCTTATAGAGAATCGGAAAGATTTCTTTATTCGTAATTGGTTTGAGCCGTTGACAGATGAGGAGGTGGAGGATGCTTTGTTTAGAAATCATATCAAGTTGACATGTCTATATGAGAGATATGGTAGACATAAGCCGGAGAAACATAATGTCGAGGCAACTATTGTACATACACAGGCATACTTGGTATTTCTGTGTGGTGCCATTCTATTTCCTACGAAGGACAAAGCCTATGCCCATGTCAGATACATTGTGCCTGTGTCCAACATCCGGGAGGTTCATAATTATGCTTGGGGTGCAGCGGTGTTAGCACATTTGTACAGAGGGTTGGAGCATGCTGCGAAGAAGAATAGTAAGAGTGTTGCTGCTTGTGTATGGATATTGCATATTTGGTCTTATGAGAGATTTCCTCGTATTGGCGTGCCTCAGCGGGACCTTGGTCATCCAGATTTTCCGGTTGCAGAGGGTTGGGCTTATTCGTCGCTTCAGGGTATTAATAGGAAGCGGCGTCAGTCCGGTCCTCACCACAGCTTACCATTTTATAGGGGTGAGTTTGATGGAGTTGCTGGTGATGATGTGGTTTGGAGGCCATATGCTCGATTTGACGGGGTTGTTGATTGGGAGATGGTACAGGCACAGCTAGCTGGTAATGCTCGAGTGTCCTTGGTATGCTTTGATGTGGTTGAGTGGCAGCATCCGGAGAGGGTGATCAGGCAGTTTGGTAATTTGCCGGTGATTCCTCAGCCTCCTGTTAACATGCTCTCGTATAGACAACCTAAGGAAGCCACTTTTGCCTCTGAGGATTGGTTGGTTAGGTGGTTTGTGGATATTGGGAGGTGGGCTAGATTCTGCTCAGATTTGGAGGGTTTGGTTGATTGCACATCTAATATTGCATCCAAGGCGGAGTACAAGGCTTGGTATGCAGAGATTACCCGTGCACGTGTAGGGAAGCCACAACCTGTCCCCCGTTCAACCTACCAAACGAGGGAGCTCTATGATGGCGTCGAGGGATACCGAGTTGTAAGTATCCTAGCTTTCCTACATTTCAATTACACAGTGCACACCTAATATGTTTATTTATTAACATTGTTTTATCTTGTAGATGGTAGCTGCACTTGATATGCTGAAGCAGTTGGAATCTAGGGCTCCCGTTGAGTTTTTGGAGGAACTTGGGACGATTTCAGATACCTTTCTCACTCCTTTCACAAGGTTGATGAAGAAGGTGAAAGGGCCAGCTTATAAAGCTCCAAAATTTGAGAACATACGTCCACTTTCACTGTGTGAAGAAGATCCCGAAGGTACTGCTACAACCATTACTTCTCACGATGTCATTGACATGACACAGCCATCCCAACATGTGTCTCAGCCTCCCATTCCCAGTGGTACTGCCTCTTCTAGTAGGCCTTCCAAACTACCAACCCGGAGAATGAGGGGGGAGAAGTGGAGTATCATGAAGGAGTTGGATGTGCAGAAGCGAAATACAATCTATGATGATTGGGGTTGGGGCATTGGGCAAAGGCCTAAGTTGAAAGGAGGAATTCAAGTATGTGGCTATCATGTATCAGAGAAAGCAATGCAAAGCTTGGCTCCAAGTGCATGGGTTGATGACAGGATCATTTATTGCTATATGGTAAAATATCATGCTTCTCATTGTTTTACATCTATTGTATTTGTCCTTCTTTATATGACCAAAGTTATGTGTTTGTTTTTAGGCATTGCTACGAGAGCGAGAGGAGGATATTCATAACTCCAAAATTTGGGAGAGAAAGCCGGTTTACTACTTCATGGATCCGTACTTCATTGTCCTTGGGTGGGAACAATTGAAAAAAATCCGACGAGCGGGTAGGAAGGGTGAAGATGCGGAGCAGAAGGCTTGGGGTGAAGCACTCCGAAGTTTAAATGGTTTTGCCACTTCAAGCATTGGTCCCTCCGTTATCGAGGAGGATTACATATTCATCCCATGTAATGTGGACGGTAATCATTGGATCTTATTCATGGTTTGTACGAAGACGTTTGATGTTATCATTATAGATTCGATGAACGATGACCCGACATGTCCAAGGGCAATACAAGTTGTGGTAAGGATCTTTATTTTTTTTTTAGTAGGTGGTCGTGTATTTTTTTCTTTGTTAATTATCAACAATTGTGTTTTTCTTATAAATTATTTTTTTTCTTTAGTCATGGTTACTGCCAAGATTTCTACTCAAGCTAAATCCTCGGTTTGATCGTGATCCTAACTTACATGAGGTCCTACCTTTACCGCAAAGACCGAAGCAGCAGAATTGTAATGATTGCGGTGTTTTTGTCATGAAATACATGGATTTCATGTTGCAAGGTTATGATTTAACCTCACTCACATCTTGGCCACAAAAAGTAGTTGATACGTTCCGTTATAGAATAGCGAGGGAGCTTCAAGTGGGAAAGGCAAGAGGGATATCCGGTGTTCGTATGCGTGAACGTCATCAACTAGTAGAGTAGTAAATCATTGATTTTAGTTTAATTTTTTTTTAAAATTTTTGTAATTTTAGTTGTAAATTTAGTTGGAATTTAGTTGGAATTTTAGTTGTAATTTAGTTCGGATTTACTTGTAATTTAGTTGGAATTTAGTTGGAACTTATTTGGAATTTTAGTTGTAATTTGGTTGGAATTTAGTTGGAATTTAGTTGGAACTTATTTGGAATTTTAGTTGTACTTTGGTTGGAATTTACTTGGAATTTTCTTGGTTTTTTAGTGAGTTATTTGCTTGAAATGTTGTTGGAAATTCGATTCATGTTGGTTGTTATTATTGCCTTGGTTGTGTTGGAAATGTGATCACAGCACTGTTTCTGCTGTTTCTGGTTTGGTTTCATCACAGGATTGTTGTCTGATAAATCTGCAGGTTTTGCAGGCTCCAGACCGTACCGCGGAAAGTTTCTGCGGTACGTACACGTACCGCAGAAACTTTCCGCGGTACGGTCTGGAGCCTGCAAACCCAAAACAGAGCAGAACAGAGCATTCCCAGGAAAACAGAGCAAAACAGAGCATTTTGCTCCTGCCCAAACTGCCTAAAGTCACTAACTTTTGGAAGTTAGTGCCAAAATCACTCAAAAAAAATATGTAAGACTTCCTAAAATCTTAAAATATTGTAGTGAGTGAACTTTTGAAAAAAAAAATTGATTTAATTTTATTTTAAAGAAATTTCATAATTCCTTATAAAATACATGAAAATACTAGGTTTTTTGGAAGTTAGTGACAAAATCACTCCAAAAAATTATGCTAGACTTCCTAAAATCTTAAAATGTTATAATAAGTGAACTTTTAAAAAAAAAACATGATTTAGTTTTATTTTAAAAAAATTCTTAATTTCTTATAAAAAACATGATAATAATAAGACTTTGGAAGTGAGTTAAAAATTTACTCCAAAAAAATATGTTACACTTCCTAAAATCTTAAAATGTTATAATAAGTGAACTTTAGAAAAAAAAACATTATTTACCTTTTTTAAAAGGTAAATTTGATTTCATTAAAATTAGAATAAATTCATTACAAATCCGAAAATGCTACATGCATATTACATTTGAATGGAGTGAACAACTCCTAACCAAACAAACCTAATATATTGGAAAAGCCGGCAGACAAACGGTGAGAGGGTGTTCCGGGAGGAGCCTCCAAATTCACAAACGCGGCAACGTGATACAAGATTACAACACAACCCTCGCGGATGACACCTTCACTAATGGCTTTGTGCGTGCTAGTGTCGTTCCAAATGGACACTTTTATAGACATCGATCCATCGTAGAGATTAAATGTGGCCCAAAAACGAGGATGAGGAGAATCTTTTACGTGGGAAACCCATCCCTTCACATATTGCACGCGCATTTGATCTCGTGTGCAACCTTCCCGAGGCCTCAATTTGTAAATGTCACTAATGTTGTCACAAAACTCAAAAAGGCCACCATCCCAATCGGAAATCCGCCACTTGCCTTCGGTGTCCTTGCCCAAGTTCAAAACAGGATAGAAGTAGGGATCCACATTATACGCTACCCGCTCCATCATTTCTTCGGTGTCCATCCAACGACATGCTTCGATCAAATTTTTTGACCTATAAGCCTCTTCCTCCGGAGAATATAACTCATCATCCTCCTCCTCAACAATCGGTGGGGGCTCAATGGGTTCCCCCATTATGTCATAGTATTCAGGTAAATTGCAACATATTTCATCCGCGGCATTGTCCGACAGGCTACTAATATATGACTTATTTCCCCCGGAAGAAGCCGAGAGTGAATCACTAACATGTGAAACATCCGAAACATCACCACCATCCATGTTACCTACACATCACAATAAAGAGTTATAGCAAAATAGAGACATGTGAGAAGGACATAAAGTAAATGAAAGAATGGATAAGTAAAGAGTTATAGCAATTACAGTTGTTCACTTTCACTTTGAGGCATGTGAGCATTTTGAGCCATTTGGGCATTTTTACACATTTGGGCATTTTGAGCAATTTGAGCATTTAAAGCTTCTAGCCTTCGAGGACAATTTCTTTTGTCATGTCCTTCAAAATTACAATGTGTGCATTTTCTTTTCGGCTTCCCCTTACCAAGCAATTCGACGGGACTTTTAAAACGAATGGTTTTTTTCCTCCCTTTCGTTCGGGACACAATAGGGTCGAGAATTAGTTCATCATCATGTGTTGCATCGTGAGAATCTACATTGCTTTCATCAAATTGAACTCCATCAACCCTCATACTTTCGAGAATTGGTATTTCTCGATTCATCACCTCGACGGCATAGTCATATCGTTCCTTAGATGCAATGCTACTATGACAAAAACTCATCGTGAGCATTGTCATGCTATTAAATCTATCGGTTGGGGTCATCTCATTAGATTCTCCAATGTTCAACTCGTAAGGCAACAAACCGTTTACTCTATTAGCATGCATAGTCCACCGTCGAAGTATGAAATGGTCGGGAATCTTGGAAATTCGTTTTTTATTCAAAACCGCCAAGATGTGTCGACACGGAATCCCTACATGTTCAACCATTCTACACATACACATGCCCTTCAAAGCTTCTTTGTTGAATGCAACATAATTTAGTTTTGATGTTGGGCCCAAATTTTGCCTATACAAACAATAATAAGTATTTTCGTCCCCTTCCCTCTCCCCTTCTTCACAAGCTTTTTTGTCTTTCACCACAAAGTATTGGTAGGATTCAACCAATTGATCTTGAAATTTCCTAAACATCTCCTTGGTATAAATTTTTGAACCATGAATCTCCAAGGCGGTATGCATTTTTATAGGACGTTTTAAAGTACATGACACATAATCTTCTTCTTTCTCCCGTACAAATTGTCTTGCCAATGCCTTTTGGGCATTTTCAATGAATTCTTTCAATCCCGTGGCGGAGCTCACATAACTATCAAAGAAAGAATTCATCCCCTCACTCCTTGAAGTAGTGTTTTGACCCGCTGAAAATGTGTTCCTAGTATATGCAATGATCCATTTCTCCTTCAACTCATATAACCCCTGTAACCATTTATTATCTTGTAACTCATACTTCTCCATCAAGGATTCCCATCTAGCCTCGAATTCATTTTCGGTCAAAGAGTTATAAATACAATGGTTAAAGTCCACTTTAAAGTCCGGAAAGGTGGAATAATAATGTGCTAGTTTTTCAGGGAATTTGCTATTAATGTGCCATGAACACAACAAATGGGTAGTATTTGGAATTACAATTGCAATAGCGTTTGCCATGGCTTGATCTTGATCGGTTATTATAGTCTTTGGATGTTTATTCCCCATAGCTTCAAGCCAAGTACTTAGAACCCACTCAAAAGTTGTTGTGTGTTCATCTCGCATTAGTGCAAAACCAAATATCACTGAATGATAATGGTGGTTTACGCCGGTAAAAGGGACAAATGGCATGGCATATCTATTTGTCCGATATGTCGTGTCGAATGCCACAACATTACCAAAATTTTTGGTAGGCCATTATACATCTAGGATCAACCCACAGAAGACATTTCAAACGTTGTTTTTCATCAACTTGTGTTCTAATAAAGAATTTGGAACCACTTTCTTCATTGAATCTATGTAACAAGTCTAATGCGGCTTGAACATCACAACTTTCAAACTTTTTTTTTCCTCTCATCCCGTATGACATTCCTAACATGTTGAGTACCAAACCCTACTTTGTCATTACCTCCATGCATATTACCGATAATATTCATTACTTGAAAATCACGAATTCCCCCACCACGAAGAGTTTTGATCAAACTACGAGTAGCGGTATTCACATGCCTTTCTCGTTGTATCAAATTCCTCTTCGAAGGAGTGACACATACGTGATTGTGATTTAACTCAAGACCAGTTACCTCCCAAAGACTAAAATTCTTCGAATAATTGACATACATTCTTACTTTGCAATCGCTCCTAGGAAGATTTTCTCTACGTCGTTTAGGATTACTACTACTTTCACCACTTCTACCCGCAAGTCTACAAACATACATACGAGCATATATTTCATTACTTTTAGAACGCCTATGGGTTGATTGAATTCTAATACCAAATCCATTTTTTAGAGCATATGCCCTAAAAATTTTTTCCCCTTGTTCCAAAGTATGAAATAGTTGATGCATATAAGGAACGCCATTTCCATCTTCACACTCTACATTATCCTCATTTTCATTTTTAACATCTAAATCATCATCTAAATCATCATTTAGCTCCTCATCTTCCTCAACACTAACAAATTCATCATTTTCATCCACATTAATGAACTCATCAATATTAACAAATTTGGGGGTGCTAGGCTCATCACTACTTTCATCGATAAATTCATCCATATTTAAATCATCAAGATGCAAGGAATCTTCAATTTTTTTATATTTTTTTTCATTATCATTTTTTTAACCAAACATACGAGAAAATAATCTATCCGCCATTACAAAGATCACAAATAAAAGAGATAGATTTTACCTCAAAGTTGATGAAGATCTCACTTTTCTTCCTTCCCACTTTTCTTATTTCGGCAGAGAGAGACCAGGTCTGATGTTTGTTTCCTTTTGTGTGGTCTTGTTTAAGTGGAGATAAGGAAGCAGTTTCGGTTGGCAAAAAGGAAACAGTACCGTACCGCGGAAACTTGTTGCGGTACGGGAGCAGGGGTATTTTGGTAATTGGTCCGTACCGCGAAAACTTGTTGCGGTACGGTAAATTTTTTTTTTTTAATCAGGACCGTTGGATGGTTGATCCAACGGCGAGGGGACCGTATGTTCAGTAACAGGTCTGGTGCATACGGTTGCACCAGACCGGGAGCCATAAGTTAATTAGCAAGGATAAGAAGCGTTGTATACATATTAAACAAATAATGAACAAAGTGTATGAACAAAGCAGCACAAAGTCCTCCTAGAGAATAGAGCTCACAAACTTCAAGTAGCGTTGAAATGTAAAATACAGTATGGAAAGGCATGGTAAAGACAATGAACTTCCAGCTAAGAAGTTGAGATTTGTATTAGGTTGGATATTAGCATTGTCATTTTTGTCGAACAATGTTAGTATTTGGTATTCTGATAATGGCAGCAGCTTCTTCACATGTATTCGCGGTAGCTCGTTTCCTTATAGTTGTCCTTCCCATGCTAATACTCCGAATAATACTGCAAATGATATGTGACTGCCCCTAATATGAGATGGGGTAGAGGCTAAAACTGCAGATCGACTGTCATTGATGAGAGAGTTATCCACATGGCCGCCCGTATGAGCCAAAGATAAAACATTTCTTTTAGAATTCCACCACTCACAAATTGAAAGATCATAGTTAGAGAAGCCATGAAGGAGATGGTGTTGTTATCCAAAACACATTACTCAATCCTGTGTAAAAAACAAGCTAGAAGAGAGTCTGCAGGTTCAAGATCATATGTTTTATCAAAATGCATGGGAAGAACTGGGATTTCGTTTTGTGGCATCCATTCCAGCGACCCCACCAGGAGGGCTTTTGGCAGCTTGGTAAGCCATGGCAGCTATTACGGATGCTGCTACTAGTAATGTCTTGTGTCTTTTTTCTTGTTTTTCTTGAAAGATGGTAAAGCTTTTGAACTTACTCCACATCTTTACCCACTTGCTCTTGCTGTAATCAGTTGCTGCTGATCCTTCTCTGTTATGATCAGCTACTCGCCTTACCCCTGAGATTATCGTTGTTGCTACCAATTCTTTAGCACTCAAGGTACCAGCTGATATAAGGAGCTCCTTAATTTCCATGGTTTTCACATCTTTGGGCATCTGCTCTATAATGTCCAAAGCTGTCTAACCATTTTCATTCACCACATTCACTTCTAGTAACTTCCACCAATCACCAGGTATTTTATCATCTGAAGTAAGCATAAATCCATTTTAAAGATATCTTTAAGAAGTAAAATTAGATCGACGATAGTATACGACAAAATTATCAATCAGACAAAAATTTAGCAAAAGAGACACCAAGAGAAGAACATGTTGTGAACATGTATGTTGCAAGTTGACTTCAATTTGGAGGGCATGACATATTCACATGTTATCCCCTACTTGTGTAAATTGTTTGGAAAATAATCACTAAGCAAAGACAAAGCCAATTTATTGTATGATCATATTTTAAACAATTAATTGTACAAGAATTTTACCTGTATTCGTCTCAAAGCTGCTGCAGAGTACTGTAAGATTGTGTTTCGATTATTATCTTTGATAATCCTTGTAACACCCCTATAATTTTATGCCAATTAAGAGAATAGTTTTATTCATCGATTAGTCAGATATTTCAAGTGAATATGTATTTGCAATTTTTATATGTTTAAAAAGAAAAAAGTTAATCCATAATTCCGTAGTGTTGTGCCCAAAATCCGCCTTGAGCTTGATTTGAGGCCCATTAAGAATTATGGACTTGGATTATCTAAATATGATTGGATAGGCTGGGCTAAGGAATGGACAGGATGATCCAATATGCCTTAGAGACAAACTGAAGCATAAGGTTCTGGCATCTATTTCAGGGTTTGCTCATGTAGGGGTTCGGGCATGCGAACCCCGAATAGGGGTAATGCTGTGTTGAGGCTTGGCAGGGGTTGAACTGGGCATAAGGCTTTCAAGCAGGGGTACGCGCCTGAACCCTGGCGATTCCCAGAAAACGCACCAGCAGTCCCAGAATCTCCTAGATTGTAGGAAATCGGATAGGGCACGTTCCAACAACCTTCTGGATGGCTCCTGAATAATAGGAACGGTCTAACAGCAATGCTTATCGCGGATAAACATCATATATACATGGGATATGTATATATGCGGATATACATGGAGATAAATGAGGAGAACATGAAGATAATCATGGATTAATCATTGAATAACAGCTGGATAATTATGATAGGTGGGATAAACGATCGAGTAAGGTCTGTTGCAGGAGATTGAGCTTATCAGATCGTGGAGGGTTATCAAGAACTACATGGGACTTGATCTCTTATAAATGTAAGAGTATGTAGGCAATTTGCGAGGTTAGACACACATATACACCTCTAACGTAAGCTCTGGGTTATTCTCTCTCTCTCGATTGAATAGGTTTTATTCGGTCACCATAGCTCGGATTTCTTGCAAACTCAATCCAAACAACGGCTTTAATTTCATTCGGTTTATGGTCTATAAGTCTAGGGTTTTGGCTTGTAAATCCATTTTTGTAACTAAGATTCTTGGATTTTCTTGGTTTATTTTCGTAATTATCTTATTGAAGTGTTGTACCAAATTTCGCTCACAACATTTGTGGCGCTAGAAGGAGGGGTGGTTTAATCTTTAGAGGGAAGAGATGTCTCAAGATTCCGGTAATATCCATACACCGGAGGATGAACGGAGTGATGGTGATGGAGAACGTGATAATGAGGTCACGAATCAGGAGCTTAGAGAAAAGGTTTAGAAAATGGAAAAGAAAATCGTTTCTTCGAAAAAGAAAATCGTTTCTTTGGAAAAGAAATCCGAAAAACTGAAGAAGTGGAAATAAAAGCACGGTTCCACAGATCGAAAGGCAAAAAAGGTGGTTACACCAGTTAGGTTGGACTTTGACAGTGATGATGAGGAGTCGGAAAAAGAGGCCTCACAGAAAGGATTTTCTGATGTGGAAATTGACCAGACAAATCCGGACTGGAAAGAAGAGGAAGAGGAAGTCCAGAAGTCACAGGGTTCACCCACACGCAGCCTCAGCGTTTTCGATAGGATGGGTAACAAGTTGGATGTTAAGGATTTACGTCACAAGCTTGATGGAAGAAAGGAAAGGCAGACTAGGAAAACTCAGGACATGAGGTCTCAATCGAAAGGGTCTCAAAGTCATAGAAAGGATAAATTTGGTTCCAAATCTGGCAGGTTCTCTAAAGGGGGTAATGATGAGCGAAGCTGTAGCTCTGGATATAACCCTGAGTACAGTGATGATGATCATTACAAAATGAAGGGTTCAACTGATGGCCCTAGTGATGATGGGAGCCAATTCACGGACGGTGAGAATGAGCATTACAAGGTGAAGGATTTGCGTGAGGCACTAAAGAAATTGAGGTTGGATAAACAGTCATTGGAAGGCCTAACGGTGGCTTCACCCTTCACAAAAAAGGTGAGGGATTCACCACTCCCAGCAAAATACAGGGGGGTAGGAGACTTAAAATTTAGTGGAACAACCGACCCCGTCGAGTACCTCAGTCGGTTTGATATGGAAATGGAAGTATATCAGGTTAAGGATTTAACGAAATGTCGTCTGTTGGTTACCACGCTAAGGGATAGTGCTCACCAATGGTTCAAGAGGCTACGTCCAAATTCTATTTGGTCTTGGCGGCAAATGAGTGAACTGTTTGTAACTCAATTTCGGCCTTCGGATGCATTCGCACCCCCAGCCAATACACTGGCGAGCATAAAGCAAGATGAAAATGAAACTCTCACTGAATATTTTAAACGATTCAATGCGGAGGTCCCTAAGGTGAGGAAGACTACAGATGAGACCTATAAAAATTTTCTGATTGCGGACGTACGTCCGGGCACCGATTTCTGGAAAGAGCTACAAGGGGCGGAGCCCAAAACTTTGGAAGACTTCTATGCCAAGGTTGAAACTCACAAGGTGATTGAAGAGTCAATGGCTAAGTTCAAGAAGAGTCGTAGCTCTAGGGAATGGAGCAAGAGCAAGAGGCGCAGATCCTATAACCCAAAAGATAGGGGGTACAACAAGCGAACCTCCTATGGTGGAAGCTCCTCGGCTAGGTCCACCCATCGTGATGAAACGACGGCCCCCATAACTGTAAATACAACCGGCACGGGAAGGACAGTGAGTTATAAATATCCCACGAGGAGGGATTCTCAAAGTATGGGTAAGTATACTAAGTATACCCCGCTCACAGCCTCTATTGAGCAGGTATGCGAAGTAGGGAACAAGGCTAGAATGTTCAGGAGGCCGACAAGGAATGGACCTCCGGGAAAGAAAGATGAAGGGCGATATTGTACTTTCCATGATGTCAATGGGCATGAGACTGCGGATTGTCGCCATTTGAAGGATCACATTGAAGATCTTATAAGAAGAGGCTACCTAACTGAGTTTGTAGCCCAAGAAGCTAAAGGATACAAGAATGACAAACCTGGTAAGGAAACAGAAACGACGAATCCGGAACGCCATACAAGGGCCAACAGTATTCATACTATCATAGGCGGACCCTACATCGAGGGTACAAGCAGGAACGCCCATAAAAATTACATTCGAGAAGCAAGGGGTGCACCCCTCACAAATGTGTACAACTTGTCTGAAAGGCCACCCAAGATTTTCAAAGGCGAGGCAGCTGATATAACATTCATCGAGGAGAATGCCAGGCATGTACATCATCCCCATAATGATGCTTTGGTAATTAAGGCTGCAATCGGAGGCTTGAACGTACATCGGGTGTTGGTGGATAATGGAAGCTCGGTAAACATTCTGGCGTATAGCACTTACTAGAAAATGGGGCTACTTGACAAAGAAATGGCTCCCTCCTACAATGAGTTATATGGCTTTAATGGAAATCCCGTATAGATTGTAAGACGAGTAAAGCTCCCTATTACTTTGGGAGAAGAACCCCGATCTGCTATACAAGTCATAGAGTTCATGGTGGTGAATGAAGATATCTCTTATAATGGGATACTTGATAGACCGTTGCTCAAGGAGATGCGGGTGGTGACATCTATAAACCACTTGTCAATGAAATTCCCGACTCCAGGAGGAATCGGATGCATTTAAGGATGCCAATTAGATTCTAGAGAATGCTATAGTAAGGCATTGCGTGCAGCTTGCAAACACCTGCTGCTAGTGGATGGTGGTTCCTCTGAGCAGTGTTATCATTACTTGGACCCCGGTGTAGGGCAGGGGGATGAATCCTTACGCCGAAAAGAAGTAAAGCCAGCAAAAGATATGTGTAATGTTATCAGGATTGTACAACATCCAGGTGAAGTGCCCTATACAGATGTTGCAACTTTTCGGGGGTAGCTACCCCTAGCAAGATACTAATGTTGGAAGCCCCGAAATTCCAAAATTCACAGGCTATGGAACCGTTGGTTGAAGGAATGGTTGAAGAGGTTAATGACAATAATTTTGAAGGCTTGGATGATGGAAATGATCAAAAGGAATCAAAGAAGACTAATGATCGATTGTTAGAACCCCACCAGGGTGCAAACGGGGTGAACCCTGTGGAAATTGGTCTTGATCCTCGTATGCCTGAAACGAATGAGAAGACTGGGGAAGCTGGAGACACTTTGTCCATTTTAGTGGATGCAGCTGATCCCACTAAGGAGCTGAAAGTAGGCAAACAGTTGAACCCTGAGATTAAGGAAGTGCTGGTTTCGTTTCTAAAAGGCAATCTAGATATATTTTCATGGAGCCACGAGGACATGGTGGGGATAAACCCAAGGGTGATATGCCATCATCTGAACATCAATCCAGAAAAGAAGGCCGTAAGGCAGAAGAAAAGAGCAATAAGTGGAGAAAGAGCCATTGCCCTAAAAGAAGAGGTGGATAGGTTGTTGAAAGCCAAGCTAGTGAGGGAATCTTTCTACCCCGCGTGGTTAGCAAATCCAATCTTGGTGAAGAAACCCAATGGCAAATGGCGTACGTGCATTGATTTCACTGACTTGAATAAAGTATGCCCCAAGGATAGCTTTCCATTCCCACGTATTGATCAATTAGTTGATGCTACGGCTGGTCATGCCCTGCTAAGCTTCATGGATGCATATTCAGGCTACAACCAAATTCCGATGTATGAACCCGATCAGGAGCATACTTCCTTCATAACCGACAGATGCCTTTACTGTTACATTGGGATGCCCTTCGGGCTACTGAACGCTGGAGCAACTTACCAATGGCTAGTCAACAAGATGTTTAAAGATCATATCGGAAAAACTATGAAAGTATACGTGGACGATATGCTGGTCAAATCCAAAGTAGCAGGTGATCATGTCGCTCATCTTATCGAAATGTTTGGTATCCCGAGGAAATATAGGATGAAGTTGAACCCCGAAAAGTGTGTATTTGGGGTTGAGTCGGGAAAGTTCTTGGGCTTCATCGTGAATCATCGAGGAATCGAAGCAAATCCTGCCAAAATAAAGGCACTGGTTGAAATGAGATCCCCCCGGAGTGTGACAGAAATCCAAAGCCTTACGGGGTGAGTGGCAGCCTTGAATAGGTTTGTCTCAAAATCCTCTGATAGATGTAGAGAATTCTTCGCAGCAATAAAGAAGAGAAAAGGCTTCGAATGGACACCTGAATGTGAAGTTGCCTTCACTAAATTAAAGGAGAAACTGGGAAGTCCCCCATTGCTAGCGAAGCCAGTGGAGGGTGAAACCTTGATTCTATACTTGGCAGTGTCCAAACACTCTATTAGTTCCATTTTGATCCATGAGGAAGATCAAACCCAGTACTCTGTGTACTATGTGAGTAAGAGGCTTCTGGATGCTGAAACCTGGTATACAAACATGGAGAAACTGGCGTACGCTCTGATTTTGGCATCAAGAAAGTTAAGGCCATATTTCCAGGCACATAAGGTGGAGGTGCGAACCTCATTCCCGCTAAGGCAGGTCCTTCATAGGCCCGAAGCCTTGGGCAGATTGATGAAGTGGGCCGTGGAGTTGGGCCAATTTCATGTCGAGTACAAGTTAAGAACGGCTATCAAGGGTCAAGCACTTGTTGATTTTCTTCTAGAGTTCCCACCATCCTTTGATGTTGAAGCTAAGGAAGGAGTAATTGAACCCCTAGAGAAAGAGACTCCACTAGAAAACTGCGCACCATGGTGGACTCTATATGTAGATGGAGCTGTGAATGGAAACGGTGCAGGTGCTCGCATAATACTAATAAGCCCCGAGGGTCATAAATTGCAAAGCTCAATTCATTTTACATTCAAGGCTACAAACAATGATGCTGAATATGAAGCCCTGATCGCGGGTTTGAAGCTGGCTCTTGAAATGAAAGTGGTGAATATGACTGTGTATAGTGACTCCATGTTGGTGGTCAGACATATCTAAAGCAACTTCCTAGCTAGGGGTCCACACACTGACCTATACATGAGGTACGCTCAAGAGCAAGTTTGGGGAGATAAACCTTGTACAAATTCTGAGGACAGAAAACTCAAGTACAGATGCTTTAGTAAAATTGGGTTCCACCAGTGAAGCAACTATTCTGGGGTGATACCGTTGGAGATACAGCAGCAACCTAGCATTCCAAGGTTCGACTGTATGGATATTGAGGTTCAGATGGAAAATACATGGATTACCCCCATTCTGGAATACATAACAAAGGGGGTTCACCGGTTGAAAAGGACGAAGCCCGAAGAATGAAGTATAAGGCTACACGTTATGTTCTTTATGATGGAAAGCTGTACAAGAGGGGTTTTAACAAGCCGCTTCTACGATGTATTGCAGGCAATGAATGCGAATATGTTATGCGTGAAGTACATGAAGGTATATGTGGGAACCACTCTGGAGGAACATCATTGGCCCATAAGATACTTTGTCAAGGGTACTATTTGCCAACTCTACAAAAGGATGCTCATGAATTCTCAAAGGCGTGTGATCAATGCCAAAGGTATGCCAACTCAAATAGGAACTCAGCTGTGCCATTGAAGCCACTCTCCAGCCCATGGCCTTTTGCAGTATGGGGAATTGATTTGATTGGAGAACTCCCTAAGGGGAAAGGAGGAGTGAAGTATGTTGTTGTGGCTGTGGACTATTTCACAAAATGGGCAGAAGCTGAACCTCTGGCTACGATCACCGCAGCTAAGCTGAAAGAGTTTGTGTTTCGGGCAATTGTGTGTAGGTACGGGGTGCCACATAAGTTAATATCTGACAATGGCAAACAATTCGATAGTAAGGAAATGAGAGGTTTATGTGAAGACCTCGGGATTGTAAAATGATTATCTGCAGTCTGCCACCCACAAAGCAATGGCCAAACTGAAGCTGTTAAGAAAATCATCAAACACACTTTAAAGGTGAAGTTGGAAGATAGGAAGGGTTGCTGGCTAGAAGAGCTCCCAATGGTATTATGGTCCTACAATACAACACCTAGGACTATGACTGGTGAATCCCCATTTACCCTAACTTATGGGTGTGAAGCAATGGTACCTGTGGAAATTGGTGCCGGTTCATTTAGGAGGGATAACTTTGATCCCGTGGAAAATGAAGTTAATCATCGTTTGTATTTGGATTTGGTGGAAGAGGTTCGTGCAACATCTCAGTTGAGGCTTGCAGCCTACCAACAAAGGACTCGCAAGTACTTTGATGGCAAGGTTCGAGCACGACCTCTAAAGGTCAGTGTAACAGCCCTAGATCCGGGGTCGGGGACCTGGTCGTTATGGTCTCATATTCCATAAACAATACTTGCACTTGATTCAAAATAAATAAATAGCATACTATGACCCCACAATAATACCACATCACACACAACCAGTTATAGTCCCAGAGATGAAATTGAAATAATACTCTAATCATAGGATCCACAAGTTATAAGTTACTACAACCCAAAATGTTTACAGAATAAATTTAATAGTTTCTTGCCGTTGATTAACATAAGTCATACATATAAGTAAATCTGATACATAAAAGCTACTAGTCTAGCTTACTGGCTGCTCCTACCTCGGCAATGGCTGCTATGACAATAGCGGGTAACCCTCTGACGGCTGTCACCTGATTGTGTTGAGTGCGCCTTGTGCGGGCCATCAGATCTAGCTGTTGTTGTGATATAATAAATAAAGCAAGGGTGAGCAATAACCACCAAAAGTAATATATAACTGAATAATAATATATAACAATTCAAAAATATCTTTGAAAACTGTTAACTTGAATAACTTGTAGAAGGGGGGGTTGAATATAAGTTATATAATCGTGCCTGATTTTTGCTTGATTAGATGAACAAGAACAAACAAATGAATCAAACTTTTTTTGTATTAAATAAATCAAATACAAACTCTACCAAAGGTGTACAATACCTTTAGCAGCTGCTGACAATACAAATCTCTCTCTCTGTTTGTTTCGAACTCTCGAATACAAACCTTATACAGAGCTTCACACGATATGCACTCTAAAATTCACAATTCACTCTTTTACAATGATATAGAGAGAGTATTTATAATGCTACCTATCAACTAATAATAGAAAGTAATGATCTATACATGACAATGTTCTGCAGTCCAGTTGATAGTTTCCATCAATAGAAAATTCTTTCCTTCATGATATCTTCTTGCTTGTTCTTCAAAACAACGATCCTGTTTTATAGCACTTGTCAGTTTCTATAGCATCCATAATGAGATCATCAGTAACACGACTGATATCAGGATTCCACCTTGCATCAGGATTCGACATCCATCAGTATTTAACTTGGCGTCTCAGGATTTAATCTCAGTTCCTGACATTGATAAGTGGATTTTATATCCACTTGGAATGCCTCAGTTCGGCTTAAATTGATTGTTTTGGACTCAAGATGTTGTAATTTTGATGTGTTTTGCTTAGTTGTGCAGATTTACGAGAATGTTGATTAAAGTTGATGCTTCTATTGTTTTTGGAGATTTATTTGATTAAAATTCGGATTTTCCGGGAAGGCTGCGCAGCTTATACTGTTTTGGCCATATCTGGAGTTCTAGAAGTCCGTTTTCAGCGATCTTACTGCCCACGCGAAGCTTGAGAGATTTTCTACAACCTGGGATAGAAATCACGTGCAAGGAATGTGATGATTAAAGTCGCGCACGTTTTCTTATAAAAGAAGGCCATGAATTTACTGTTTTGCCCTTTTTCTAATTATAATTGTATTCTGGGCAGTTTTGGTACCTTCTTTAAAATTCTAATCGTAATAGAAGGTAATTGCTTGTTGGGCAAGATTAGGAGTATCTATATAAACACATCTAGGGATGGGAAAAACGTTGTTCATTGTTAGAGAGATACAATTTGTACGCAGCTTTTAGGATTTTTTCTGGAGAACCATTATTTTCTTTGAAGATTGAAGTTAAAAGGTTTCTTTTCTATATTCTTCTAATTATGATTTCTTTTATTAATTATTGTTTTGTTAATTTAATCATGTGTAACTAATTCTCTAATCTGAGAATTGGGTAGTATTCCTTGGTATTCATGCCTGTTTAATATCTGTGATTTTCTTGCTTTGCTGATCTGTTATTGAGGGCTTAACACAATTAGGGGAGTCATGAACCTTTGATTGGATTTTAGGGATTGTAATAACTTGGAAGAGGAGTTGCAATTTTAGTACAAGATTTAACAGACATAACTCGAATATTTGATTGGAAGATTAATAGGAGAGTTGTGAGACTTATAATTCTTGTTGCGTAATAGTTTATGATTGTACTTTGATTGTTTTAACGGAAGTGACAATTAAGGTGTAGTTGTAGACACTATATTGTATCTTGGAAGAGAACATTATAACCTTAGAAGAATTGTTTTCAGCAGAGTAAGAACGTAGATGTCACATAGATATTGAATGTGTATTGAAACCAAGTGAAGAACCCCAGTTCTTGGATTGTTTTCCTCATATATATTTTATTCTCGATTGATAATTAGTTTAATTTAGTTTATAAACAAACCAAACATTCTTTTACACTTCTAAATTGTGAGAGATAGGATACTTGAACTTAATATTACATTCAGTCCTTCCCTGCGAACGAACAACAAAAATACTATTAATAAATTGGCGCCGCTGCCGGGGAAGGCAGTATATTTGAGTTTAGGTTAATTGTTTCTTATTGTTTAGATTTTAATTGGTTCCACAAGTTGTTTTGTTGGTGATTTTCAGGTGTATGCTACGTTCATCTTGCGCTAGAAAATTGGAATTTGACCCTGAAATCGAGCGTACTTTGAGAAATCTAAGAAAAGATAAAGCTAAGATGGGAGAGCCAGAACCTCGACCAGTTGTTAATGTTGATGCGACTTCTATTTGGGACCATGAGACACAAAATCCTGCTAATTGCATGTACAAAACTCCAGAGATTGGTGCAGCCCAATTTAACATTAATCCGAGCTTAATTCAGATCATCAGCAATCAAGCTTTTGAAGGAGACATTGAATTAGAAGACCCACATAGACATCTAGAGCGTTTTGTGCAGATGTGTGGCTCATTCAGAATCACTGGTGTTACGAGTAATCAGATTCGTCTCCATATGTTTCCCTACTCTATTAAGGGAAGAGCTTTGGAATGGTTTCAGCAACTTCCAAACACTTCGGTTGCTACATGGGAGAGTCTTTCTACTGCATTCTTGTCCAAATACTATCCTTATGACAAGACGCAACAGTTGAGGACTATGATTATGAGTTTTAAAGCACAACCGGGTGAAGGTCTATATCAGGCATGGGAGAGATTCAAGGCACTATTGAGGAAGTGTCCACATCATGGCTTAGAAGATTGGCAGATCATTAGTACTTTTTATGGGGCCATGAATGCAGATATTCGTTTGAGTTTGGATGTGGCTGCTGGTGGAAATTTCAAGAAGGCACCAACTACACAGGCTAAAGCACTTCTTGAGGAATTAGCATCTAATAATTATTCATGGGCACCTAGTGGGACGAGCTCAGCAAAAGCAGCACAAGAATCTGAGATGATCAACATGCTGACTCAAAAGTTGGATACTCTAACTCAGGAGGTGCGAGGACAAAAGGTAAATGTGAATGCTATTTCTTCACATATGGAAGGGTATCATGATTATGGTGCTAGTCAGAACTCTTATGTGCAACAATTTCCAGAAGAAGCATCTTTTATTCAAGGAAGATAGCCTTGGCTTGTGCAGAATAATTCTTACTACAATCCGAATCAAAGGCCAAACAACAATCTTTCTTACAGCAATAATCATGCAGCTAACCCTTCCTATGCATTTCCAAGGCAGAATCAACCTCCTGGTTTTCAGTCACGACCGCCATATCAAGCACAGCAGCAGTATCAACCTCCACCAAAGAAAGAACCAGCTGAGTGGGAGGTTGCACTAAATAAGATTATGCAAGGGACTTCTGGGGCATTGGCTAATATGGAATCAAGAATAGATCAGATGGCATCATCTCAAAAGATGCTAGAAACACAGATTGGACAGATTGCCTCAAAGATGGGTGTTCGTGAGCAAGGGTCTCTTCCTAGTCAACCCGACCAGACTGGTAAAGAGCAATGCAAAGCAATTACTTTGAGGAGCGGAAAAGAGTTGCCCGAGGTTGAGGTTCTTAAGCCTAAAGAGAGTGATGCTGAGAAAGAGGATAAGCCAGTAGAGATTGCTGCAGACACGTCAGAAAAAGAAGATGAGAAGAAGAAGGAAGAAGAATCAGAAAAGCCGTATGTTCCTCCACCACCTTATGTTCCTCCTATTCCATTTCCACAGAGACTTCACAACCAGCAGTTAGAGAAGCAGTACGAGAAGTTCTTGACTATGTTCCGGCAGTTCCATGTTAATATTCCGTTGGCTGAAGATTTGAATCAGATGCCACTTTATGCTAAATTTCTTAAGGAGATGTTGACAAAGAAGAGGAAACTTGAAGATGCAGAAACTATTACTCTCAATGCAGAATGTAGTGTAGTCATCCAAAAGGCTATTCCTCAGAAATTGAAAGATCCGAGAAGTTTCTCTTTGCCTTGCACTATTGGGAAGATGGAAAACATGAAAGCCTTGTGTGACTTAGGGGCAAGTGTGAGTTTGATTCCATATTCAATCTGCAAAAGGCTTGGTCTTGGAGAACTTAAAAAGACACGGATTTCACTTCAGTTGGCGGATCGTTCTGTTAAGTATCCATTGGGGGTTATTGAAGATGTGGTTGTTAAAGTTGATAAATTTGTCATACCTTGTGATTTTGTGGTGTTAGAGATGGATGAAGATGTCGAGATACCCATTATCTTGGGACGGCCATTCTTGGCTACTGCTGGCACTACAATCGATGTTAAAGCTGGAAAAATGACATTGAATGTTGGCGAGGACAAAGTGGAATTTGATCTGAATAAAGCAATGAAGATACCTCCTTTTGGAGCAACTTGTTTTACCATTGACATAGTGGATGACATTGTGCAGCTCGAGAATGAACACTTCGTGGGAGCAGAACGGGTGTTAGATGATGTAGTAGAAGAAGAAGCACTTGTTGTACGAGACACAGAAGTTGAGATGGCCTTTACACTTTCAGAGGCACCACAGGTTGAACTTAAACCTCTACCTGCTAATTTGAGGTATGGTTTTTTGGGTCCTAATGATACATATCCTGTGGCAGTTTCTGCTTTGCTTAGTGATGATGAGTTAGAAAAGTTATTACATGTTCTTCGGCAATATAAATCAGCTATTGGTTGGACAATTCAAGATATCAAGGGAATTAGCCCTGCTCTTTGCATGCATAGAATTGCCTTAGAAGATAATCATAAGCCTGTGATTGAGGGACAAAGAAGATTGAATCCGAATTTGCAAGAGGTGGTGAAGAAAGAAATCACTAAGTTGCTTGATGCCGGTATCATATATTCGGTTCCACACAGTAAATGGGTTAGCCCTATTCATGTTGTGCCTAAGAAAGGTGGGATGACTGTTGTTCACAATGAGAAGAATGAGTTGATTCCTACGAGAACAATAACAGGTTGGAGAGTTTGCATTGATTATAGGAAGTTGAATAACGCTACTCGCAAAGATCACTTTCCCCTCCCATTCATTGATCAAATGCTCGAAAGGTTGGCGGGAAATGAGTATTACAACTTTCTGGATGGATTCTCGGGTTACTTTCAGATTCCTATTGCACCCGAAGATCAAGAGAAGACCACCTTTACTTGTCCTTATGGCACTTTTGCTTATCGGAGGCTTCCTTTTGGTTTGTGTAATGGTCCTTCGACGTTTCAACGGCTCATGAACCACATTTTCTCAGATTTTATAGGGCGAGACATGGAGGTCTTTATAGATGACTTCACGGTTTATGGTTCTTCTTTTGAATTATGTCTAGCCAGTTTATCAAAGGTGTTGCAGAGATGTACTGAAACGAATCTTGTTCTTAACTGGGAAAAATGTCACTTCATGGTGAAGGAGGGCATTGTGCTTGGGCATAAAATCTCTAGTAAAGGCATTGAGGTCGATAGAGCAAAAATTGAAGTTATTGAAAAATTGCCACCACCTTCATCTGTGAAAGGTATTCGAAGCTTTCTTGGGCATGCTGGTTTTTATCGACGGTTTATCAAGGATTTCTCCAAGTTAGCTCGGCCACTCTGCAATCTTCTCGAAAAGGATCGTGTTTTTGACTTTGATGAAAGTTGTCTTGATGCTTTTAACAGGTTGAAGAAGGAACTTACTTCTGCACCCATAGTTACATCTCCCAATTGGAGCTTGCCATTTGAGCTCATGTGTGATGCTAGTGACTATGCTGTGGGTGTTGTTCTTGGGCAGAAGAAGGATAAGCAGATGCACGTGATAGCTTATGCAAGCAAGACTCTTGATGATGCACAAATCAACTATTCCACTACGGAGAAAGAGCTACTTGCAGTGGTATTTGCACTTGATAAATTCAGATCCTATCTTGTTGGGTCTAAGGTGATTGTCTATTCGGATCATGCTGCGATTCGTTTCTTGATGACAAAGAAGGATGCCAAACCTCGTCTAGTTCGTTGGATTCTTTTACTTCAGGAATTTGATCTTGAGATTCGAGATAAGAAGGGGTGCGAGAACTTGGTAGCTGATCATTTATCTAGGTTGGACCAAGGAGATGGAGAGGTAGGAGGTGAAATACCTATTAATGATAAATTTTCGGAGGAGCAACTTCTAGTTGTGTCTATGTCTACACCATGGTATGCAGATTTTGTGAATTACATTGTGGGAGGAGTTGTGCCTGATAATCTTTCTTATAACCAGAAGAAGAAGTTCTTTTATGATGTGAAGCATTACTATTGGGAGGAACCGCTGCTTTACAAAGAATGTGCTGATGGAATGTTCCGTAGATGTGTACCTCTTGATGAAGTTCCTCATATTTTCAGGCATTGTCATTCTCTAGAGTGTGGAGGTCATAACAGTAGCATGAAGACAGTTGCTAAGATTTTGTAGTCGGGATTCTATTGGCCAACCATGCATCAGGATGCTAGAGATTTTGTGGCTAATTATGATAGATGTTAACGAGTTGGGAATATTTCGAGGAGGAACGAGATGCCTTTACAATCTATTCTTGAGGTGGAGATTTTCGATGTGTGGGGGATGGACTTCATGGGTCCATTTCCATCTTCTTATGGAAATCAGTATATTTTGGTGGGAGTTGATTATGTCTCTAAATGGGTTGAAGCGATTGCATCTCCTACTAATGATGCTAGAGTGGTGAAGAAGTTCCTGAAGAAAAATGTTTTCACTAGATTTGGAGTGCCAAGGGCTATTATCAATGATGGAGGTTCGCACTTTTGCAATAAACAGGTGGCTGATCTTTTGAAAAAGTATGGTGTGACACAAAAGGTGGCAACTCCTTATCATCCACAAAAAAGTGGACAAGTTGAGATTTCGAATCGAGAGCTGAAGTCAATTTTGGAGAAGACAGTGGCAAGTTCGAGAAAAGATTGGTCAACAAAGCTTGATGATGCTCTTTGGGCATATAGGACGGCATTTAAAACACCTATTGGGATGTCTCCATATAGGTTGGTTTTTGGGAAGCCATGTCATTTGCCGGTGGAACTTCAGCATAAGGCGTTTTGGGCGACGAGAAATTTGAATTTTGATCTAAAATCCGCGGGAGAGAAGCGTTTGCTTCAACTTGGAGAGCTTGAGGAGATTAGGCTCCAGTCTTATGAAAATGCTAGTATCTACAAGGAGAAGACAAAATTGTGGCATGATAAGCACATTCAGAAGAAGGAATTTGAGGTTGGGCAACATGTTCTATTGTTTAATTCAAGACTCCGTTTATTCCCCGGAAAGCTCAGATCGCGATGGTCCGGACTTTTTGAGATTGTGAAGGTCTATCCTATCCTAATGGGGTTTGTGATATTACTAGAGAAGGGTCAGATGTATTCAAGGTAAACGGGCAAAGACTTAAGCCATATATGCTAGGAGAAACAGTGGAGCGAGGGATGAGCATTCTTCGCCTCCAAGCCCCTATCATCGGTTGAGAATCGGCGTCAAGCTAATGACGTTAAACGAGCGCTTTTTAGGAGGCAACCCAAGTGATGTAGTATTTGTTGTAAAATAAAAAAAAATGAGTGTTGTGAGTGTGCGAAATATATATATATATATATATATATATATATATATATATATATATATATATATATATATATATATATATATATATATATATATATATGTAGGTGTAACGCAGGCTGCGCCTGCGTTTCTGTAAGACGCGCAGGCTGCGCCTGCGTGACGCAGGCTGCGCCTGCGTTACTGTGTTAGGCGCAGTCTGCGGCTCCTGCGCGCAGATTGCTTCAAATGCAGAATGGTTTGCTCGGTTTTTGCTGTTGGCTGTTGCTCTTATATAAAAAAAAAAAAAATCTCTCCTCAAATTCTTTTCTCCCTTTTTATACTATCATCTCCTAACCCAATCCTATTCCTATATTAATTCCAAAATCTCCCAAATCTCTTCTAAATTTCTACACCCAATTCTTTTCCAATTCTTTTTCTATTAATTCTTAATTCTATCCTACATCAAATTCAAGCCCATTCCAATTTCTCCTTTCCACAATCAAATTTAAATTCATCCTATCACTCCATTATATATATACACCTATACATACAAACCCAATTCATTCTCTCCATATCTACATCTCTAAAAATTCAAGCTCAAGAAGGATTCAAGTTTGGGGGAAGTTATACAAGTTCACCTCTTTGATTCATAGTGGGTATTTTTCTTCTCTAATTTTATTTTTCCTATGAATTTGTGTTCTTGTGAATTGGGGGTTTTTTATTAGTCTTGTTATTTGGGTGTTTTTGGTGTGATTTTTGCTTGGTGGTTGTTGGTGGAATTATTGTTGAGTGGGATTTTGATTATTATGGCTCCTAAACGAATGAGGGGTAGTTCTAGTAGGGTGGAGCGATTTTCTTCTCCGGAGGCGGAGGTAGAGTATAATCGTTTGTTGTCAAAGCCGGTGGCGAAGGAAAGGGGGTTTTTGCCATCTCGTCATTATGGGTTGGTTGAGGTGATTAGTGAGTTACGTTGGGGAGAGATTTGTAAGGCACCTACTCCGGTTCCGGTGAATTTGGTTAGGGAGTTTTATGCGAATGCTAAAGATGAGCAGAATGGTGTGTGTAAGGTTCGTGGTAAACGGGTGGATTACAGATCAGATGCTATACGTCCAATTTTGGGACAACCACCTAAGCTTGTGGGAGATGAAAATTGGGCACTGAAGACTAGTGATGATGTGGATATGGAGGCGATTTTCGTGAACTTTGTGTTCCCGGTACAAGTTGGAAGTACAAATTGGGAACTAATGAGCCTCTTTCTTTTCTGTCTTCTGCTATGAATAAGTTTGCACGAGCATGGTATCTATTTCTTTGTGCCAATATTATGCCTACTTCTCATACGGGTGAGGTCACAGCTAATAGAGCGATTATTCTTTGGGGCATTCTAAAGGGAAAATACATTGATGTCGCCCATATTGTTCAGCAGAATATTCGCAAGTGTTTAAGGTCTAGTGCACTGTCATCGATGCCCCATGCTTCTATCATAGTTGATAGGCTACAGCTTTGAGAGATGCGGGTATTCAGGCCCGGTGGTCCGTCTATGGAGCTCGTACACCTTATCCACCGCCAGATACTGATTCATCCGAGGATGAGGACGAGTAGGTATGTTTTCTACTTTCCCTTGTATTTACTTCCATTCAATGCGGACATTGAATATTTTAAGTTTGGGGGTGGTTTTAGGGATTAGTAGTTGTTGTTGTATTATGTGTTCATGTAGGATTTCATGTTTTGCATATTAGTAGTAGTAATTCATGCATATATGTTCGTGTTATCTACGTTTGTTTCATATAGGACATTCTATTTTTTGTTTCGTATACCATGTGAGTTCATTCTAGTTGCATTTTCATGGCATGCATATTTCATGATCCCTTAGAACGAGCTAATTCTGATTGGTAGGTAGGTGTCTAATTGAGTGTGGTAATGATGAATAGAGGGTTGATTTATAGTTTCTATGAAATTGACTTATGTGTTACGGGAACAAAATTTTTACACAAACTCATTGGGTGCTTTTGGGCTAGGTTAAGGTCATGCTTGTTTGGATGTTTTGAGATTTAATCACCTGATTATATTTAGAATTTTCGTTATTCCCTTGATAGCGTAGTAACACTTAAGTCTAAGTTTGGGGGAAAACAGGGATTTCATGCTAAATTGTAAATAATTGTCAATAATTGCTAGAAACAAATGGCTAGTAGCCGGCTCATATTTATATGAGTAGTCTAGGGTTGGAATTGAGAATTCTCATTCCAGATTGCATAGAAAAGGCAAAAAAAAAAACAGAAAAAAGAAAAGAAAAGGAAAAAAAAGTTTCAATTGTTATATGCAAAATTAACCAGGGTGAGCTCTTTAATACTCGAGCTATTAAGTACGAGGGGACTTTGTGCCTAGTGACCTAAGGCTTTTATAGTCTGGGATCCACTGACCTAACGCTCGCTACATGGGTATTATTGTATAAGCCTTTTGGGGTCTCATCCATTGCACGGTTAAATAAGCATGCTTGTATATATGTGTCGTAGTAGTTAGTAATAAAGCATGAATTTCTGTCTACCTTGGATAAGGATGGAGGTGTTTCTAGGTTATGAAGTGTCTACAGTCTATTCTATTTATAAACCTGTGATTGTCTTGGCGAAGGATATGTATGATTTTTAACCTAGTTTTGGGAGTATTTCTGATGAGCATTGCACACACGCACGTTTCTGTTCATGTATTGTTAGTATACGGGAACTTGGTCGAGCTCTATTTGGATTTAGTTGCATTCTTTGAGATATTTGCTTGTTAGTTGGTTTTGGTTAGTTTGAAGGGGATCGTTGCATATTTCATATTAGTTGCATTCATGCATTGCATTGCATTAGGTTAAATGGATTTTGTGGGTACATTCGCTATAGGCCCTCACGAGACCTTACTCGTCCACTGGGGCTGCCTAGGGGTTTAAAGGGCTTGTTGCATATGCCAAATGCAACCGTGATCACCTACAGAAGTGGTACTAGTTAGTTAGTTGTAATTGTTTATGCTTGAGGACAAGCATCAGTTTAAGTTTGGGGGTTTGATAAGTGGATTTTATATCCACTTGGAATGCCTCAGTTCGGCTTAAATTGATTGTTTTGGACTCAAGATGTTGTAGTTTTGATGTGTTTTGCTTAGTTGTGTAGATTTACGAGAATGTTGATTAAAGTTGATGCTTCTATTGTTTTTGGAGATTTATTTGATTAAAATTCGGATTTTCCGGGAAGGCTACGCAGCTTATACTGTTTTGGCCATATCTGGAGTTCTAGAAGTCCGTTTTCAGCGATCTTACTGCCCACGCGAAGCTTGAGAGATTTTCTACAACCTGGGATAGAAATCACGTGCAAGGAATGTGATGATTATAGTCGCGCACGTTTTCTTATAAAAGAAGGCCATGAATTTACTGTTTTGCCCTTTTTCTAATTATAATTGTATTCTGGGCAGTTTTGGTACCTTCTTTAAAATTCTAATTGTAATAGAAGGTAATTGCTTGTTGGGCAAGATTAGGAGTATCTATATAAACACATCTAGGGATGGGAAAAACGTTGTTCATTGTTAGAGAGATACAATTTGTACGCAGCTTTTAGGATTTTTTCTGGAGAACCATTATTTTCTTTGAAGATTGAAGTTAAAAGGTTTCTTTTCTATATTCTTCTAATTATGATTTCTTTTATTAATTATTGTTTTGTTAATTTAATCATGTGTAACTAATTCTCTAATCTGAGAATTGGGTAGTATTCCTTGGTATTCATGCCTGTTTAATTATCTGTGATTTTCTTGCTTTGTTGATCTGTTATTGAGGGTTTAACACAATTAGGGGAGTCATGAACCTTTGATTGGATTTTAGGGATTGTAATAACTTGGAAGAGGAGTTGCAATTTTAGTACAAGATTTAACAGACATAACTCGAATATTTGATTGGAAGATTAATAGGAGAGTTGTGAGACTTATAATTCTTGGTGCGTAATAGTTTATGATTGTACTTTGATTGTATCACGGAAGTGACAATTAAGGTGTAGTTGTAGACACTATATTGTATCTTGGAAGAGAACATTATAACCTTAGAAGAATTGTTTTCAGCAGAGTAAGAACGTAGATGTCACATAGATATTGAATGTGTATTGAAACCAAGTGAAGAACCCCAGTTCTTGGATTGTTTTCCTCATATATATTTTATTCTCGATTGATAATTAGTTTAATTTAGTTTATAAACAAACCAAACATTCTTTTACACTTCTAAATTGTGAGAGATAGGATACTTGAACTTAATATTACATTCAGTCCTTCCCTGCGAACGAACAACAAAAATACTATTAATAGACATGTAGTCCTTGATGCACTGCTGTTCCTGACTAAACTCTACAGATTACTGTCTAGCACATATATCCTATACAAAGTACTAATCCTTTATAATATCAGGATTTACAAGAAGTATAAGCAAAATTCAATTCTCAACATCACAACTTATGAATTATTCCTAACAATCTCCCCCTATTTATGCTTTCGAATCTGAAGCATAAATCTAAGTTGTAGATGTCGAAACATATAACAATACAACCAGAATAGAATTTATGAATTTAAGATCATGAAGTTAAGTACCTCCTTCTTCAGATGTAGACATGTATCTAGTACTTAAAAGAAGGAATTCAACTATTTGATGCTTCTTTTCCTTTACCACTTCCATGATGAAATTTACCACTACTGTCACCCTTAGTTCTTCTCCCAGTCTGTTTATCTCCCCCAGTCTGTTGTTGTTGTTGTTGTTGTTGTCTCTGAATTGTCTTTATCTCCCCCTTTTTGACATCAGCAACATTAATTCCAAGAGAGTCAGTAACAGAACAAATGAGATTCATCAGAACTGCTGGATTGTCCATAATAGTGACTTGGTTATCTTCAAGAATCTGAAGTCTCGATTGAATATCACTTTGAGATTTTTGAATGTCCTGTAGAATTTCAGAATTGACTTCAATGTTGGAAGTGCTTGTTGTATCTTCAGATTCAGATGCAGAAAGAACCTTATCTTCAAGTCTTGTAGAAGAAATTGCCTGTATAGAATGATATTCAAGTAATAATACTTGAGTAGAAGTACAAACATCTTCATCTTTCTGATCTGGAGCTGAAGTATGATCATCCTGTCCTTCACCAGTATTCTGTGTACCAACATCTACAAATCCTGACTCCTCCTTAGATTGATCAGATACTGTTGATGTCTCAATTCTAGCTGATATTGGAAGTACATACAAAGGAATACTTAGATCATTAGGAATATCTTCGGTACTGGTTGAGTAGAAGTTTGTCTTAGCCTTTCACCTCTTCTGTTGATGATTCATGCAAGCCTTTCTTTCTGTTTCTGAGCTTTAACTTCTGGATTTGCATTGTGATGTGCTAAGTCATTCTTCTCATACATCTTGATAAAAGAATAAGTACCAGCATCCATACCAAGATTTTCAGACCAAGATTCAAGAAAAACCTGATCCCAGAAATCAAACAGTGGTGGTTTCTTAATTTTCTCTCCCTCACTATGAAGTTGATCATCCATACCCTCATTCTCACTTTGACTATCTAAAGTCAACACTCTTTCTACCTCTCTTTTTGCCTGGTCAGGAGCCAGCCTCTCTATGTGTGGATCTATGTCCATCTTTTCAAGTGTATCACTCAAATTTGGATAAGTGCTCTCATGACCTATATAAAAATAGGGGTTAGAAGAAGTTTTTATACCTGAACTCACATGGAGAGAGGGTTCCTCATATGGCATGGGGCTTGAGGTTTTCTCCAAGGAGTGAGCTTCTATAGTCTCTCAACCCTTACAAACATCTACTTTCTTTCCAGAAACTAAGGCTCTAGTATATCATTTTCAAGATCTACACTAGACTCTGATGTCTTCAGTAATACATCATTAGACACCATAGCTAGTATGTCACCATCTTTAAGTGTTGGTTGCTAAGACACACCCTCCAGGTGGATAGACTCTGAAAGAACAATATTGGTTTGATCTTCAGGAAAATCAATCAAAGTCATTCCTCCCATATCATAGGGTTTTTCACTTGCAATTTCAGTCATCACAGAAGACCTTTCAGCATCATCCAACCTCTGACTAGATGGTTCTTGTGTTGCAGTGACCGTGATCTGATCTATCCTACTATTTACCACTGGTGCAATAGTATCTTCTGTTGACTGCTTCCCTCTATCAACTACCTCCTCTTGTTCACCTTGAGCTGAAGCATCTTCAACAATGACATCCTTGTCAAATAAATATGCATGAAGAGATTGAAGTGCAACATGCTTAGGAAGTCCAAATTTCTTGTGCAATTCCTTTCTGACTGATACAAAGAAGTACATCTTCATTAAATCAAGTCTTTGATGTAACATTCCATATTCTTCAGGAAATGAAAGTTTGGGAACTCTTTCAATCAGAAAATCTAGAACAGGCCTGGAAAGCTTCACTTTTAGAGAAATAAGTTCCATAGCCAGTTTGTATGTCAATGTTGTTTCCCATGAAGAATCAAGATCCAGATCTCTCTTGTCAGATACTGACATGGATATAACCTTATTTGTAGAGACCTGCATACTGTTAGTTGGTTCTCCTAGTGTAGTGAGCAACAGATTTATCTTGAGAAGACTCAAGAGGTGTAGACAAAGAAGTGATCTTGGGATGAGATCCTTTTTCAATAGACACAGTCTTTTGAGAGACAGTATCCAGTAACTAATTTCTCTTTTTAAGAACTACAGCCCTTTGGGAGACTGCAGCCTGGCTGTGACTAGGTGTTCCATCTCTTTGTCCTAGCTTAGAAAGTTGAATTGCAACCTTCAATTCTGCTCTCTCAGCAAGAGATATATTATCATCATCTTCACTAGAACTACTACTAGAAACAACAAATCTTCTCTTCTTTACAACTGATGTCTTTTGAAAAACACCAGAGGTTGGTTTCTTTGAAACAATAGGCTGTGGATCAAATTTTGGTTCTAGAATTGTTTCAAAGACTGTAATGTTTTTGGCTACTTGGGTAGAAACAGGGGGGTTCTCCTCCAATTGAGATTCCTGAGTCATTTCGCCACCAAAGAAAGAAGAATTATAGATAGTAGGAAGATGAGTTCTTAGAAGTACCTGAACATGATTTGGATAGTGTAATGCAGGTATTTCATCTAGATTCTTTTCACTGTCCTTCTTTGTAATGTCAGAGAAAATTCTCTTTTGCTGTACATAAGAAGAAACACAATATTCTCTACCAAATCTAGCTTCAACATCAGGAATGAAATGGTTAATAAACAGTTGCATGAATCTATGATAATAAACCATATTCCTGTCATGATCTCTTGACCCAAGTTTAATACACATCTGACTTATAATGTGACCAAAATTAATTACTCTGTTATAAAGCAAGCCATATGCAATATGTGATGTAACGGCAGTAATTTGTTGAAAAGAACTACATTTACCAGTAAAACATTTAGCAATTTGATCAAAAAAGAAAGACTATTCTTTTCTAATAAAGGATCTATTTAACTGGCTCATGTTATCTAGAGGTCCATTATACCCTAACTCAGATAACATAGTTCTAACATCATCATCAGATGGTACATTCTCAAAATTGGTACTAACAGGTAAGTGAAGTACTGAATTAACAACCGATTCAATAATATCAAATGAGTCTTGTCCTAAGTGTAGAACAATCTTACCTGATTGACTCTGAGTAGAATCAATTACCTCAGCATTCTCCCAAGCTTGTGAAAGAGCTCCTTGATTAATTTATGGAGATGCTGTCAAGGCATAACTTAATTGTCCTTTCGCCATAAAGTCCATAATTGGGTGAAAATCAATTGACACCCCTTCCTTATTGGTGATAGCTGCAACATGATTGTTCATCATAAAATCAAAGTCACCAAACTTGAAAGCTACTGATTTGGGTAGTCTTCTTTGAGTTTCCATTTTGATCTGAAAAGAACTTAAGAAATCTTTGAAATTGATTAGTGATTTGAAAACTCAAGAGTGTTTTTGCTTTAGAAAATGAAATTAGAGAAAGCAATTACACGATTAGAGTGTCAAAATAATTATATTTCAAAAATCCTTCAGACCCATTATCCCACGTTGACATGTAGGTTGACAGGTGTCAGTCCCTGAAAAATACAGTTACCCACGACTTTTGGAAAATAAAATCCAAAATTAATTTCAAGTAAATTAAATCAAGGTAAAATCAAGATAAAAATCAATACTGATCAGCTTCCTTTTCCTGATGTGATCTTCTTATCAAGATAATCACACGATTCAATGTGATTTCTGAATAGAAAGAATTACTAATCCTGATTCCTGATCAATATCATCCTGATTCCAGAGACTAAATGGAGTTTCCACATGGCATTTTCTTTTACCTGTAAAAGAAATAAATAAAATCTGAACAAAATCAATTAGTTAGATTCGTTCAATATTTCTTGAAAATACAAGAAATACAGTCACACATAATTATGACTGACTGCATTGATATCCCCCAAACGACTGTTCAGCTTTCCGCGTCTTTCTATAAAAGAAACTAATGTCTTATGCCATTCTCCAAAACCTTTTCATTCTTTTCTCTTTTCATCATGGCTTTCAACCCAAATCTTCATATGAACCCTAGCTTTTGGTTCATTACCACTAAGAAGTTCTTTACTCTTGATGATCAGGAGCAAGTAAACTATCTCTTAGAAGAGATGACTTTTCTCATCGAGTCAGATATGGTTGGTCTTAACTCAAATGATTTCCACGAATCTCCTCTAAAACATCTACCAGTTGGATACAATTCTCCTCTAATCTCTTCACACCTTGAGGATGAAGAATTTGGCGAAGAGTCTGAGGTTGATCTTGATGGAGATGCTTTTCGTTTTCTTCAATAAGCATGAAGATGAGTCAGCTGCTCTCATTCAAGTCACCCAGACAAGGAATCTAATCTTGAGATGCTCCTTGTCCTGAAGTCGATCATTGAAGATTGAAGCAGCAACAACTTTAGACAAGAATAGAATTATCAGTAGTAGTTAGACCGAAAGAAGAATTGTATTTCATTTCCATGTATGTAATGCTTTTGATTAATGAAAATACAAGTTTTCTTATTATCTACTTGTCTATCGTTGTTTATTGACTGATCTAAATAATGATATAAATTATCATTATGCATGTGATAAAACTTGCTAACATAGACTTTAACAAAACTCAAAATTGAACCACTGAATAACATGAACTTCAGAAATTGAAACAGTAAGACACACAAATTTCACAATCCTGATACTGACGATACAATCCTGATGTCAATACTATTGACGTCAGCATACCGATAGCAATATTGATCCTGATGTTTATTAATAAGTCTATCATACTGAAATTTATCAAGATAAAATGTTACAGCTTAAGAATTTAACAATCAAGTATAGATCCTGACAAAAATATCAAGTCCATAAACTGAAACAACATACCTTGCTACTTGTGCAGATGTTAAAGATCTAAAAATTTAACATTCCTAACTCACTAACCAATCTAATGAATGTAGCCTCATCAAGTGGTTTAGTTAGAATATCTGCAAGCTGTTTGTCAATAGGAACAAAATGAAGTTCCACAGTACCATTTTCAATATGTTCTTTAATAAAATGATACCTGACATCAATGTGCTTAGTCCTTGAATGTTGAACTGGATTTTCTGCAATTTTGATAGCACTAGTATTATCACAAAACATAGGAATATTACTAAGTGTCATACCATAATCCATCAACTGATTTCTTATCCAAAGGAGTTGAGCACAACAACTGCCTGTTGCAATGTATTCAGCTTTTGCAGTTAAGGTTGAAACTTATTGCTGCTTCTTGCTTGCCCAAGAAATCAACCTGTTTCCCAAGAATTGACATGTACCTGTAGTGCTTTTCCTGTCTATTTTACACCCTGCATAATCAGAGTCTGAATAGCTAATTAGGGAGAAATCAGATTCTCTTGGATACCACAAATCAAGATTTGGAGTTCCCTTGAGATATCTAAAAATTCTTTTCACAGCAATTAAATGAGATTCCTTAGGATCACTTTGGAATCTAGCACATAAACAGGTAGAAAACATTATATCTGGTCTACTTGCAGTTAGATATAACAGTGAACCTATCATGCCTCTATAGCTAGTGTTATCAACACTCTTTCCCTTAGGATCAGAGTCTAACTTAGTGGCTGTTGCCATGGGTGTCTTTGCAACTGCACAATCTTGAAAGTCAAACCTTTTTAAAAGATTTTTGATATACTTTGACTGATTAATGAAAATACCAATCTCAGTCTGTTTGACCTGCAAGCCTAAAAAGTAATTTAGTTCACCTATCATGCCCATCTAATACTTAGACTGCATAAGCTTGCTAAACTTAGCACATAACTTTTCATTAGTAGAACCAAATATAATATCATCAACATAAACTTGAACTAAAAGCAAATCACCTTTTATCTTTCTAAAGAATAGAGTTTTGTCAATTGTACCTCTTGTGAAGCCATTTTCAAGAAGAAATTTAGACAAAGTCTCATACCATGCTATTGGTGCCTGCTTTAGTCCATAGAGTGCCTTGTCAAGTTTGTAGACATGATTTGGAAACTTTGGATCAACAAAACCAGGTGGTTGCTCCACATACACTTCCTCATCAAGCTTGACATTAAGAAAAGCACTCTTTACATCCATCTGGTATACCTTAAATTTTGAATGAGCTGCAAATGCAAGAAACGTTCTGATTGCTTCCAATCTTGCTACAGGTGAAAATGTTTCATCATAGTCAATTCCTTCTTCCTGAGAATAACCCTTGGCCACCAATCTTGCTTTGTTTCTTACAAACATACCAGATTCATCTAGCTTATTTCTGAAAACCCATTTAGCACCAACAATAGATCTATCTTTAGGTCTTGGTACCAGTTTCCAAACTTTGTTCCTCTCAAACTCATTCAATTCTTCCTACATTGCTATTACCCAATTAGGATCCTGTAAGGCTTCTTCAACCTTCTTAGGTTCATTCTTTGAGAGAAAACAACTATACAATCATTCATTTTGAATTTATCTTCTAGTTCGAACACCACTATTTGGATCACCAATAATCAAATCTTCAGTATGATCCCTTGTCCATTTTCTAACAGGTGGTAGATTACTCCTGCTAGGCTTTCCCTCTAAGTTTGTGGTATCTCTTGTAGAAGAACTTTCTCTGCCTTCAAAAGCTACACCTTGATCAGTAGAATCAGTAGATTCCATACTGCTACTAGTTTATGATCTTCATTCATTAGACTCTGAAGGATCAGTTCCTGATGAAGTAGACTCTGAAAGACTAGTCTGATCCTGACCAGTACTGTGTTCTCCTTGATTGAATTGCTCCCCCTCAACTGTAGCATTCCTTTGAGAAGTAATAGAGATATCCTCTGGAGAACCTTCATCATCACAGGAGAGAATCTCAGAATACTTAAGATTTTCAAATTCCAGACTGTCATGGCTTTCATCAGTTTGCAAAATTCTAAACTTATTATCATCAAATGCAACATGAATTGATTCCATAACAATGTGAGTTCTGAGATTGTATACTTTGAAGGCCTTTGATGCTGAATATCCTAGAAATATTCCTTCATCCGATTTGGCTTTAAATTTTCCAAGTTGATCTAGATGAACTTTCACGACATAGCATTTGCATCCAAAGATGTGAAAGTATTTCACACTTGGCTTCTTTCCTTTGATCATCTCATATGGAGTCTTTCCATGGCCATTTACCAAGGTACAATTTTGAGTGAAACATGCAGTGTTAATAGCTTCTACCCAGAAATAGGTTGGAAGCTTTGCATCTGCAAGCATGGTTCTTCCTACCTCTATGAGAGTTCTGTTCTTTTTTTCTACTACACCATTCTGCTGAGGTGTTCCAGGTGCAGAAAACTGTTGAGTAATTCCATTGTCTACACAATACTCCTCCATTGTAGAATTCTTAAATTTTGTACCATTGTCACTTCTTAGCACTTTGACCTTGTACTCAGAGCTATTTTGAATATTCTTGACATGTTCAATGATTTGCTGAGGAGCTTCATCCTTTTTGTGGAGAAAGAATACCCATGTGAACCTTGTGTAATCATCCACTATAACTAGAGCATATCTTTTCTTGCTGATAGACATAATGTTTACTGGACCAAATAAATCAAGATGCAGCATGTGAAATGGTTCAGTAATTGAATTTTCTGTCTTGCTCTTGAAAGTGGTTCTTCTTTGTTTTCCAAGCTGACAAGCAACACAAAGTCCATCTTGCACATAATTTGCCTGAGGTAGGCCTCTCACCAGATGGTGCTTAACAAGTTGATTAAGCTTCTTGAAATTGAGATGTGAGAGCTTCTTGTGCCAGTTCCAGCTTTCATCATTTGATGCCTTGCTGTAAAGACATCTGACAGTTCCTTTAGATGTGTCACTCAAGCTAGCTTCATATACGTTACCATGTCTCTGACCAGTCAGAACAATGTCTCCATTCTTCATATTCAAGATTTTGCATCCTTCACTGTCAAAGATTGATTGGTAACCCTTATCACCCAGTTGACTTATGCTTAAAAGTGTGTGTTTCAAGCCTTCAACCAGTGCTACGTTTTCTATGATGACATTCCCCAAAATAATTGAGCCATATCCCAGAGTTTCTCCTTTGTTGCCATCTCCAAAGGATATAACTAGGCCAGCTTTCCTCTCAAACTTTGTAAGCAGGGACTTCTTTCCAGTCATATGCCCAGAGCATCCACTATCCAAGATAATTGAATGCTTCTTTCCAGTGCCCTGTAAACAAAAAGTAGCTAGTTAGAATTTTTTAGGACCCAACTTTGATTGGATCCTTTCTTACTAACTTTTGAACCAACAGGCTTTGAAGATTTTGCTTTTGATTTACCTGTTGCAGAGTCAACCTTAGACTCTGATTTCACAAACTGTTTGTGACTAGGAGTTTCAGATTTCAGAGAATAATAGTCATAATACAGTTCATGATATTCCTTACATATATAAATGGAATGAAGTAAACTACCACAATGATAACAGGGTTCTTGTGGTTGGTATTGAATTCTCCGAGTCTTGGGAAATCTGGACTCAGTTTTCCAAAAAGGTTTTTGATTGTAGTCTAGGGCCAAATGATTATGATTTCCACATTTATAGCATTTCTTCCTAGGTGCATCAGGTACATTCTTGTAATTATTCTCTTTGTTAATACCTTCTTTTCCATTCCTATTTCTTCTGATCTTGCTAGACTCTGAAATACCTTCTAGTCTCTGTTTCAACTGAGACTTAGACAGAAAGCCTATGTTGACATTCTTAGGTTTTTCTAACACTCTCTCATCTGAATTGCTATTGTTAATTCTTTTGTGCACAACTGGGGTCCCTTTAGAATCAACAAATTTAACATGTTTAGGTTCAGAAACTATCTTCTTACCTTCAGATTTGGATATGCTAGTTTCTTCTTTCCTATCATCCAAGACAATAGCTACAGAATTTTCACTTTTATTCTTTCCAAAACCTACGCCATAGACTACCAAGAATTTGATTGTCAATGATTTCTTGAGTCTTTTTACCAGAAGTGTTAATGGTTTTCATCATATCTCTCGCTTCCTCTAGTTCTTTTCTGACATAGTCATAAGCCTCAAGGATAACACCATAATCATGCTTAGCTTTATCAGAACTTAACCTATATTCTTCTATTTGAATTAACTCAGATTCATGAAAATTATTTCTACTAACTAATTCATCATTCTTAGCCTTAAGTTCATCTTTTTCACTAGCAAGAATTTTGAAATTAGTCATAAGATTCTTAAACTCAACATGAATAGATTTAATATCATCAGAATCTAAGCTATCAAATGAATCAAGAGAGTGAAGTAGTACCTTAAAAGAAGATGAAGAAGTTTTCTTTGGAGATCCAGGCTTGTCTGAAGAACTTGCCATCAATGCGATGTTGTCATAATCCAATTCATCTTCCGAATCACTGGAGTCTACCCAATCCTTCTGTGTGACCATGAGTGCATTACCCTTCCCTGAATTCCTAGGCTTCTTGCACTCACTAGCAAAGTGTCCAAGCTCACTGCAGTTAAAGCACTTGATCTTGGCCTTATCAAGCTTGATAATTGTACTCTTGCCTTTGTCACTCTTCTCCTCCTCTTTCTTCTGAAAAGATCCTTTGCTAAATCTTCTCTTGTTGAATCTTCCTTTCTTGAAAGCTTTAGCAAACATAGCAAAGAGTTCTTGCATCTCTGATTCAGAATCATTATCTTCAGAGTCTATATCTGTAGTCTCTGACTCAGAACTTTCTTTGCTCTTTTTCTTCCTCAAGTCTCTATCAGTAAATTCAGACTTTTCTTCTGGAAGCTTCTTTGATTCAGATTGAGCAGTGAGTGCAACAGTTTTCATCTTTCCTTCACTCTTGCTCTTTTTCTGCTGCCTGTCAAGTTCATTAGCTCTCAATTTTCCATAAACTGCTTCTAATGATATTTCATCCAGATCATTAGCTTCCTCAATTGTAGATATCTTCTCATTGTAGGAGGAAGAGCTTTCATGAACTTAGTATTCATATCCTCCAAGTCATAATATTTACCATGCATGGCCATCTCATTGATGAGTTTAGTAAACCTATCAAAGGTGTCAGTAAGTGACTCACTAGACTTGGATTCAAAGTACTCATACTGTTGTATGAGAAGTGTCCTCATATTCTTCCTGACGGGTTTTGTTCCTTCACAGTGAACCTTTAGATTGTCCCATATCTCCTTAGCAGTTTTACAAGAGAGAACATAGTTAGTGAGAACAGAATCAAGACTGTTGAATAGTATGTTTCTCACTTTAACATCCTTAAAAACGTTCTTCTTTTCCTTATCTGTCCATTCAGATTTAGGCTTCTCTGTTGTATGTTCTGGAACAACTTTTCCTTCGACAGTTGCTTGAGGAACAAGCCTTGTTGGAACAAAAGGCCCATCTCTGATTTTGTCAAGATAATCAGGATCTGTTGCTTCCAGATGATGCAACATCTTCACTTCCCATAGAGTATATTCGTTTCTCTTGAGCATAGGGATCTTAGTATTACCATCCTTGTAACCAGACATGATTGCAGATCTTTATGATTATTCGAAATCAACCTGCTCTGTTACCAATTGTTAACTTGAATAACTTGTAGAAGGGGGTTGAATACAAGTTATATAATCGTTCCTGATTTTTGCTTGATTAGATGAACAAGAACAAACAAATGAATCAAACTTTTTTTGTATTAAATAAATCAAATACAAACTCTACCAAAGGTGTACAATACCTTTAGCAGCTGTTGACAATACAAATCTCTCTTTCTCTGTTTGTTTCGAACTCTCGAATACAAACCTTATACAGAGCTTCACACGATATGCACTCTCAAATTCACAATTCACTCTTTTACAATGATATAGAGAGAGTATTTATATTGCTACCTATCAACTAATAACAGAAAGTAATGATCTATACATGACAATGTTCTGCCGTCCAGTTGATAGTTTCCATCAATAGAAAATTCTTTCCTTCATGATATCTTCTTGCTTGTTCTTCAAAACAACGATCCTGTTTTATAGCACTTGCCAGTTTCTATAGCATCCATAATGACATCATCAGTAACACGACTGATATCAGGATTCCACCTTGCATCAGGATTAGACATCCATCAGTATTTGACTTGGCGTATCAGGATTTGATCTCAGTTCCTGACATGTAGTTAGGGATGGGCATCGGGGCACTTCGGGGCCGGGGAGTGCTATCCCCGCCCCCATCCCCGAATTCAAACCCAATCCTCGTCCCCGGCCCGATCCCCGTCGGGGATTATTTTTTATTCCCCGGCCCAAACGGGTAACGGGGATCCCCGCGGGGAATCGGGGAATTTCATTTTAAACAAAAAATAACATTTTAAACAATTTTAAACACTAACTAGTGAGTTTGAAACAATTTTTTAAGCACTAAATTAAAATAAAAAAAATATTACTTAAATAAACAATTATAAATAACATGGAAATGAAGTTATTTAACTACTAGAAAGACAATCATATAAGAATAAAGTATCATTTTGTTTCCAATATAAAGTATTGGAAATTCGTATAATATATATGATTATTAATATATATTATATATATATATATATATATATTATAATTTGGTGGAATCGAGTCGGGGATTGAGAATCGGGGCGGGGGTCGGGGATCGGGCCGGGGATACATAAAATCCCGGCCCCGGCCCGCTCCCCGATTTTTTTTGAAAATTATCCCCGCTCCCCCGCCCGTACCCGAAAATATCCCCGATTCCTCGCCCCGTTCGGTCCGGGGATCGGAACGGGATCGGGCGGGCCGGGGTTAATGCCCATCCCTACATGTAGTCCTTGATGCACTGCTGTTCCTGACTAAACTCTATAGATTACTGTCTAGCACATATATCCTATACAAAGTACTAAATCCTTTATAATATCAGGATTTACAAGAAGTATAAGCAAAATTCTATTCTCAACATCACATCTTATGAATTATTCCTAACAAAAACCAAATGCCATGCATTAACGAACATAGTGCCAATATAATGTAAATGATGAAGTTACGAGGTATTTCAAAGTACTTTTAGTTCTGAACAGTTTTCAAACCCTATCAACACGAGTAATACTTCATGCTACAGAAAATAAATAGATTTGGATGATGAACCAATGCTGGAGTATGTCGCGCCGGATGTCACCACCTTACGATGATCAGTCGTAGGTCGTGCATCTCAAAATTTTGTTTCTCTATATGTAGAAGGAAGAACATATGGACACCACCATACGCCTGATCTCCCTAGCCATCTTTGGGCTTAGTCGGGGCCGGCGCCACTCAGACCCTATTTCCAGGATGGACTGTCCCACAGCCTCTTATACCAATTTCAATGATGGACTGTCCCACAGCCTCTTACACATTATACAATTACTCCTAGTTCGAATAAATCCATGACTCTGAAACGTAAAGCTCGTCCCCCTTTCCCCAAGTGTGATACTTGTTGATAGGACTCCACAAAGTAGTCGTATCTAGTTGGAAAGAAAAATTCACCAATATTTCCCAAGCAGTTGCTTGTTAATGGATATCGACTTGTTCCAACAATCTTACCCCTCGAACGATGAGGAAGTAACACAGAGACTCGTCTTGATAAATAGCAACCACGTTGAGAGTGAAAAGAATAGTTTTAAAAGATTTATGACCGGGCAGTCAAACAAAATAAATAACAGCTCTCAAGTAAGGTTCCCTTATATTTTGAAAGATAGCTTTAGATGAAAAAATGGAGTTTTGGGAACCTCTCCTTGATAAAAATAATCATAATAAGGCTCAGAAATATTTTACGTAATATTTGGAGGTTGAAGATAACATTTGAATAAAATGAATCATTTTGAAAGCTAGTTATAAGAATTAAATAAATATTCAAAGAATATTTCTTAAACCATAAATATTTCCAGAATATTCTTAATATTAAATATTGCTCGTAATTAACCCTCGAATAAATATATAAAATATTCATGAAATAAATAATTCCTCGAATAAATATTCAAAATAATATCTGACAATTTAATTGTTAGTCACAGAGGCATGCCTGTATACCTCTAATAACAAGCCTAATTGACTGTAATGTTTTGCATTACCTACATGACCTCTTAACTGAGGAAACCTCTAGTTATAGAGTTTCTACTTGTTGTAGTACTTATAACATGCATCAAATTCTACCTGTGTAACTTTAATTAAAGTTAGAGAATAATGCTTGAAAGAAGTTCCAAGGATCATGCCTCAAACTTGAAGACCAAGACTGTCAAAATAAACACAGTTGGAATTTGGAGAATGAAGATTTGCCTAAGTACCAATTCGAGAAGTATGTTGTCATATTCGAGAAGTCTAGCTTTCGAGAAGTCAGGGATTCGATATCTCAAAAGACACTGTTCGATATCTCTAACAGTAATGTTCGATATATCATTAGATATCTCAGAGATTCGACATGTCGACTACTCCATTCGAAAACTCAAGAAGTCAACAAGTCAAAGTATCATTCGAGTTCTCTAGGAGTCAACAAGTCAATGTTCCATTCGATATCTCAATGACTCAGGAAGCTATTCGATATCTCAGGGATTCGCTAAGTAAAATGCTCTATTCGATATCTCAAGGATTCCTGGAGAAAAGACTTATTCGAGAAGTGATTCGATATATCAGCTCAACAGTATTCGAGAACTTAGAGTTATCGATTAAGCCAATTCTAGTTCTCGAATCACCAACAGAGTTACTTCTCGACAGCAATCTTGGAGACAAAATACTGAAGAATTGTACAAGTCAGAAACCTGCAACAAGCCAAGATGCTTTATGGACCACATACTGTAAAGCACGTTGGAAAGCCTACAAAGAAGCTTGGAGAGATAGCACAAGAGACAAAGAGCTAAAGAAGTGGATCTGAACAGAGTTCTAAGAAGTCAAATCTGTAGCAGTTTGGATGTTTACTCAAATAGGATAGACACATTAGAAAGCAAATTTGTTTGCTACCTTATTTGTTGTAAGCAAGTTGTTCACATGATATAAGTGAACAACCCTACTTCTTTAGCAAGTATCAAATAGAGTGATTAGTAGTTTTTACAAGTAATATCTCTCTGAGAAAGAAGCTGAGAATACGAAATTGTGTTCTCAGGTTGTAGCAACATTTTGATCTAATAAAACATTAGATTAAAGTGAGTATTGTGTTGTTGTGTCTTATATTTCTGCACTCATATTTGTTTGAGCACAAAAACACATACACGACTAAGCAGATTCAAAAGAAAAGTCGAGAATCCATTCATCCCCCTCTGTATTCTCTTTGGTATATTCAATACTCAACAAGTGGTATCAGAGCAGGCTGTTTATTTAAAAACAGAAAAAGATCATGAATACACCAAAGACTACAGGAACAGTGAAGGTCCCTAAGTTCGACAAAGAGAATTACAATCTCTGGAAGATTAAAATGTTGTTGTTCATTAAAGCTGCTAACCCTCTATCCTGAGATACTCAAGAATTGTCCCTTTGTTCCATAACAGGAGATTCCTGAAAAGACTGTTGGAACTGTAACCATTCCAATATCCTATGTAGCTAAAGAACCATCCAAATGGACAGAGACAGAAAAGGAGATGGTTCCTCTCGACAGTGATCTCATGTTATTAATCATAGATTCTATGGAACTGTCAATGTTTCCTAACATAGCCTCTTGCAAAACAGAAAAGGAGATGTAGGATCATATTGAGGTGTTATGTGAAGGAACAGAGGAGGTTATAGAAAAAAAGAAATAGATACTGGTCACACAATATGAAGCTTTCATGGCTCAGTCCAAGGAAATCATTACTGACATGTTTGAAAGGTTTCAAAAGCTGGTGACTGAGCTACAGATGAATGGGAAGGTTTACAGCAGCAAGGAGTTGAACATGAAGTTTTTATTGTCTTCACCAAACCATCTAGAGCAAAGGGTCATTTCTCTAAGAGAAAGAGATTTGAACAAAGTCATATATGATGTGCTCTATGGGGTTTTAAAGACTCATGAGCTTGAGTTGCTTCAGAAGAGGGCTGTCCAAGCCAAACAAGGTAGAATGATAAACATATCATGTGCCTTGATTGTCAGCAAATCTGTTCAAGACCTAGAAGCATCTACAAGTCAGCTAAGGATAGAAGAGATAATAGATGATGAAGAAAATGAAGGTGAAGTGACTGAACCTGTTGAGGAGAAGGAAGAAGAAGAGTTCTATACTCTTGAAGAGCTAGATGGCATGGAAAACACTTCATATGCTTTCATGGCCAGAAAGTTTCCAAACATCAGATTCAAGAGGAACCAACCCTTCAAACCTAGACCCCAAAACCATTCATTCAACAAGATCAAGGCACCTGTGAAAGCAAACAAGAATAAATTCAAAACCAGCCATGTGGATAGGTCATCTGTAAGGTGTTATAGATGCAATGACCTAGGGCATTTTGCCAGTGAATGCAAGAAGCCTAAAAAGAAGGATAAGGAGTTTCTAGAGCTTGAAGCTAAGTATGAGGCCCTTCTGAAAAAGCAAACACAAGGCAAGGCCTACATAGCTGAAGGGAAGTGTTGGGATGACTCTGATAGTGATGGAGAGGAGCAAGAATTCTGTAACTATGCCTTGATGGCTGATTCCAAGGATGAACAATCTCTATCTGACTCTCATGTACGATCTCTCACTACCATAGATATGTCTATTTCTGAGTATAAATACATGGTTGAACAACTATCTATTAAAATGTTTAATATTCATAATAGTATAATTGCTGCTAATGAAGAGATTGCCAAACTGTCTGTTAAGAATGAATTGTTAAACAAGAAGAATGAGGAACTTGAGCTAACTGCTATGCAAGTAGATAACCTTAAGAAAGAAGTTGAATATCTGCAGAATAAGGTTCTATGTGCTAGTCAGGTTGAGAAGGCTCTTAGGGATGAACTAGCTGAGAATGAATTCAAACTGAAAACCTTTAAGAACTGCTCTCGTCTACTGCAGTCCTACCATGAGAAAAACCAAGCTAAACCCAAGGCTGCCATTGGACTTGATTATGGCACTCTTAAACAGAGGAAAGGCTATGCTATAATTGAAGATGACATAGTTGTTTAGGATGAAGTGCCTCACATTTTGAAAAAGACTGAGTCTCCAATTTTTAAAGAACCAACATTTGAAATTGATGAGGATGCCTTACTCATTAAGTAAATGTTGAATTATGAGGATGGGCACAGTCTAGTGAACAACTAGCATCCTCTAAGAGTGAGAGTGTCAAGGCAAAAGCCAAGAAGCCAGTAGGAGGTAGACCTAGACTTGAGAAGTTTGTGAAGTTTGTTTCAGCTGGGAAAAATGAATCTGAGAAGAAAGTGGCTAATAAGAAACAAAACAGGAATGGCAAGCTAGGGATAAACAAGAATAATAATTATGCTTATGTGCCAAATGCCCCTATGAAAGTTTGTCAAAACTATTTTAGCACTAATCACTTAACTCATGCATGCAAGAAACCAACTGGTAGTGTAGCTAAGCCTTTCTATGATTGCTCTGTGCCTTTAAGACATAGAGATTTACCTTTCTATGATAAACTTGACTGTATGCCATGCAACATGAATGTTATGACTAGCTGTTTTAATTTGAGAAGACAATTCGTGGATGGTTGCATCAGTCACAACATTCACACACACTACACAAGGCCAGAGTCTTCAAGTCCTCCTAGAGTTAGGAAGGTACCTCTGTCACCTAAGTCTAAGAATTCAGATTCTAAGACTTCTAACAGTGATAGAAGACTAGTCCTAAGAAAGTTGATAAGCATGCTATTTTTGATAAATCTATTTCTAAGCCAAGTTGATAAGTGGATTTTATATCCACTTATTTTCCGCTAATTGGACCTAAATTAGTAGTTTATCCTTAAGTATGTTGTGATTTTTAATTCATTTTTTTTATTAATTAAGTTTTTGTTGTGCAGAACTCGCAACTTTAGGTATTTTGGCAATAAAAGGCTAAAAGCGGTGTATTTCTGTCTCAATTTTATCAAGTGGACTGGTTACGAGGAAAAAGAATTATCATAAAGAAATTCTGAGTGATATATTCTTAATGCTGAAGCCCCGGTTGGAATTGTTATATTTTTCGTTAAGAGAAAGGAATCCGGTTTCAGACCCTACAGAAATCGCAACTTGAGACTTAAGGATTTATTTATATTAATAAATAATTAATTCAATTAGAAAATTATATTTATAAATATCTAATAATTTTAGATATTTATTTTTATAATTTCAGAATTAAATTAATTATTTATTAAATTAATATGCTTTGTTGAAATTGTAACAAGCCACCAATTTATTCCCGTACAAATTGAATTAGCAAGAGAAAAAAATATATATATAAAAATAATGCACCATTCGGCCAATAGCAGGCTGTCGGCAGAATAAATTATGAAAGTGAAGTTCAATGAAGAAGCACTGAGCAAGTGGCAGTTGCAGGTGGTCACGCTCCCACGAGCGCGTGGGAGCCACGCGCCAGCAATAAAACTGTCCAAGTAGCGCGTGTCATGCACGCGCCTGGCGCGAGTCTGGTGATTGCTTGTCAGCCGTGTGCAGAAGGGTAGCAGTGGGGTGGTTGGAATGCTTTCGGTTGTTTTTTTTTAAATAAGCTGTGTTGTTTTTATTTGTTTTAATTTCTTTTGATTTCTTTTCATTTTTATTTTATTATTTTTGTGTACAAATTTTTGCTATAAATAGGCCTAGTTCTTGAGCTTATTTCCACACAACAATTTGGAGAGCAACATTCTCTCTTGTAATTCTCTCTAGTTCTTGTAATATTAAGCTTGTTTTTATACACTTTAATTTTTGGCAAATTTAGTATAAGTGTTATTTTGGTTGAAGAAATTACGGGAATTATTTGGAGTGCTCTTCTCTTTCGGTGGAAGCTATTTCGGTTTTATTTTCTAATTTCTTATTTTACAGGGAATTATCGGAGTGCTCAGTGGAAATTATTTCGATTTTATTTTCTAATTTTTATTTTACAGGGAATTATCGGAGTGCTCGTTTCTTGCAGTGAAAATTATTTCGGTTTTAGTTTCTAAACTCTTATAATTTTATATTTTATTCATGAAATTTTATACCATGTTTTTAATTAATCCCAAGATGACGATTCGTTCGATTATGAACTAATCGCCGTATTGGGATTCTAATGGATTTATTTACGTAATTTAGTAATTCGATGCCTTAATAAATTGTGTTATGATAAAAATTCCGATTGCCTAACGTGGTTGCTCTTAATTTATTAGATGCGTAGCTATCATCTAAATTATTAATTCTTAATGAATGCGAAAGTGGATTTGAGAATTTAGAATTTGCCATGTTAGCACAGGTTCGTAATTATCATATATAATTACGATTAGTGGTAGGGTTTTGGATCGCATCGCCCTGTGTAGCCATAAACCAGGAATTTATTCGTAAACCAGTTATGTTTTCAAATCTTATAGACATATAGGGTCTAAGCATAAATGGTGTCCACGCAACTTCTATCTTTTTAAGTGGATGTTTGTATGGTTTGATATAAGTTAAGGCTGAAAGGCGCTTATGTTAGTTTCGTGTTCCCGGCTAGCTTTTGTAATTATCAAAATCACTTTGAATTAAGGCATCAATTCTAAATGAAATAAATAATGAAGTTAGAATCCCATGTTTATCTCATATAATAATTCCTTATCATATTATTTGAAACACGTTAGTCGTTATTTTATTAATTAATTTTGATTTGAAACAAACCAACCATTTTCGTTCGTTCAGGCTTCTATAATTAACCGAACATTGTTGATTAAACATATTTACTTAATTACACCAAGTCTTCGTGGGAACGATCCTTACTTCCCTATATTGCTTTTGGACTGCATATACTTGCGTAGAGAAAATAGCGAACAAGTTTTTGGCGCCGCTACCGGGGACTCGGTGTTATTTTGTTTATGTGTTTTACTACAATAAGAAGTTAATTTGTTTGACTTGAACATTTTATCTTACATTTTGAAGTGATTATTTGTGTTCAGATACTTGGAATTTTATGCTAACACGTGCTAAAGCATTAAAGGCCAAACAAGTACTTAAACTAGCAAATACTCACAAGATGGACGGAGAAGCCGAAGTAGTTGCACCTGCAGCAGCAAGGGCTTTAATGGACTACTCGCAACCGAAGACTGATGACATTCAGTCAAGTATCATTCGTCCAGCTATTGCGGCTCCTACATTTGAAATTAAATCCAGCACTATTCAGATGGTGCAGAATCAAGTACAGTACGGAGGAACTGCAACGGAAGATCCTAACTTACACATCAGGAACTTCATAGAAATATGCGACACATTTAGATTCAACAATGTGTCAGATGATGCTGTGAAGTTGAGACTCTTCCCGTTTTCCTTAAGAGACAAGGCCAAAGGTTGGTTACACTCTCTGCCACCGGGATCTATCACCACTTGGGCTGATCTAGCTCAAAAGTTTCTTAGCAAATTCTTCCCCATGGCAAAGACTGCAGCTATAAGGAATGCTATCACGCAATTTTCTCAACAGTCTGGTGAATCTTTATGTGAAGCGTGGGAAAGATACAAGGAAATGCTTCGACAATGCCCTCATCATGGCATGCCAAATTGGATGGTCATAAATTGTTTCTATAATGGACTAGGAATGCAATCAAGGCCAATGGTAGATGCAGCTTCAGGGGGAGCATTATGGGCTAAAAGTTATGAGGAGGCCTACGATCTTATCGAGATGATGGCAGCTAATGAATATCAAAATCCAACTCAGAGGATGCCACAACAGAAGGTAGCAGGAATTCTTAATGTCGACAAAGCCACTTCCTTAGCAGCTCAGATAGAGGCTTTGAACTTGAAAATAGACTCTTTGACAGCGCAAGGATTTCATCAAGTTGCTAGTGTTTGTGAGTTGTGTGCGGGCGCACATGAATCAACCCAATGTGCCATCTCAAACGAGTCGGTTCAATTCGTAAGCAATTTCCAAAGACAGCAACAGCCAGCTCCAAATTCTTACCATCCGAACAACCGAAATCATCCAAATTTCAGTTGGAGCAATAATCAAGGAGGAGCGCAACAATCAAATCATCCCTACCAACAATCTCAAAATCAGCAGTTTGGAGCTAAGCCATATAATCCATCTGGATTCCAGCAACAGCAGGGGCACCAATATCAGCAACAATATGCCCCACGATAATTTCAACCCCCAGGATTTCAACAACAATCCTATGGGAATTCTGGGCAATCATCTTCTAGTGAAAAGGTAGAATTAGAGGAGTTAAGGTTGGCGTCAAAAAGCCAAGCGGCTTCTATTAAAAATCTGGAAACCCAATTGGGACAACTCGCTAGTTTCATGATGAACCGACCACAAGGAACACTCCCCAGTGATACTGAAGGTAATCCGGGGAGAAAGGGCAACCAAGAGCACATTAAAGCCATCACTTTAAGATCGGGGAATGTCACAGAAGGCACTGAATTGGAAAGAGCAGAAAAAATTCTGCTTGATGAAGAAAAAGTGAACTTGGGAGACACCGAGGACAAGGGTAAGGCTCCAATTTCAAGCACGGAGGTAGAAGAAAGTGTACCACCTCCTAAAAAATCAGTCCTTGCACAAAAAGAAGTAGAAGAGCATGTCTATCCACCTCCGCCATTTCCTCGACGTTTGCAAAAGCAGAAATTGGACAAGCAGTTTGGCAAATTTCTTGAAGTCTTTAAGAAATTACATATCAACATTCCATTTGCTGAAGCCCTGGAACAAATGCCGAGTTATGCCAAGTTCATGAAGGGCATTCTATCGAGAAAAATAAAACTAGAGGACTTAGAAACTGTTGCTTTGACAGAGGAGTGTAGTGCGGTATTGCAACAAAAGTTACCGCCTAAGCTAAAAGACCCTGGTAGTTTCACCATACCATGCACCATTGGGAATTTGTCTTTTGACAAATGTTTATGTGATTTGGGAGCTAGCATCAACCTCATGCCATACTTAGTTTTCTTACAACTTGGCCTTCCTGAGCCAAACCCGACGAACATGTTACTTCAGTTAGCTGATCGCTCTATCACTTATCCTCGGGGAGTTGTTGAAGATGTCCTAGTGAAAGTAGACAAACTTATCTTTCCGGCTGATTTTGTCATACTGGACTTCGAAGAGGACAAGAAGATTCTGATCATTCTTGGTAGACCATTCTTGGCAACAGGATAGACGTTGATTGACGTCCAAAAGGGGGAACTTACAATGAGGGTGCAGGATCAAAATGTCACTTTCAATGTTTTTAAAGCCATGAAGTTTCCAACAGAAGAAGAACAGTGTCTGAAGGTAGACTTGATTGAGTCTACGGTACAAGAAAGGTTGGATCACATGTTCATGAATGACACTTTGGAAAAGGCCCTCAGTGGAGAGTATTCATTAGATGAAGATGATATAGATGAACAATTGCAATATCTGGATGCTTTGCCGTGGCAAAGAAAATTTGAAAGACCAGTTGAATCATTGGATCTTCCAGAACTAAAGGGGCCGCATCAGCAAATGAAACCATCTATCGAGGAAGCTCCAACTCTAGAGCTCAAACCACTTCCTAATCACTTAAAGTATGCTTCTCTTGGTGAATCATCTACCTTACCTGTGATTATATCTGCTAACCTTTCAGACTCTGAGGAAGACAAGCTTTTAAGAGTCCTGAGGAAATTCAAAACAGCCATTGGTTGGACCCTAGCGGATATCAAAGGCATCAGCCCAGCTTATTGTCAACATAAAATTCCATTGGAAGAAGGTAGTAAACCAACAGTGGAGCATCAAAGGCGGCTAAATCCTCTTATGAAAGAGGTAGTGAAGAAAGAAATCATCAAGTGGCTGGATGCAGGGATTATCTATCCCATTTCTGACAGTGCATGGGTGAGTCCAGTGCAATGTGTACCGAAGAAAGGAGGCATGACTGTGATTACCAATGAAAAGAATGAACTCATCTCTACTCGCATAGTCACCGGTTGGCGAATCTGCATGGACTACCGGAAGTTGAATAAAGCCATAAGGAAGGATCATTTTCCCCTTCCTTTCATTGATCAGATGCTAGATAGACTAGCCGGCCATGATTATTACTGCCTCTTGGATGGGTATTCTGGATATAATCAAATTTGCATTGCTCCTGAGGATCAGGAGAAAACAACATTTACATGCCCGTTCGGCACTTTCGCCTTTCGGCGGGTTTCTTTTGGCTTGTGTGGAGCACCTGGTACTTTTCAAAGGTGCATGATGGCCATCTTCTCAGACATGATTGGCAAGACTGTTGAAGTCTTCATGGATGACTTCTCGGTATTCGGTCTATCTTTTGATGAATGCTTGCAAAATCTTGGCTCGGTGCTGAAAAGATGCGTGGAAACTAACCTAGTGCTCAATTGGGAGAAGTGCCACTTCATGGTACAAGAAGGAACTATTCTCGGGCACAAGGTGTCAAGGAAGGGTCTAGAAGTGGACAGAGCAAAGATAGAAGCTATTGAAAAGCTGCCGCCACCTAATTCAGTGCGAGGGATTCGCAGTTTCCTTGGGCACGCAGGTTTCTACAGGCGTTTTATCAAGGACTTCGCAAAAATTTCCAAACCTTTGTGTCAGCTGCTGGAAAAAGATATTCATTTCAAATTTGACCAAGAATGTCTTACAGCGTTCGAGACTCTGAAGAAGAAATTGATTTCAGCACCCGTGATCATTGCTCCAGACTGGAGTGATCCTTTCGCTATGATGTGTGATGCTAGCGATTACGCAGTTGGGGCCGTTCTTGGCCAAAAGAAAGATAAAATGTTTCATGTCATCTATTATGCAAGCAAAACCCTCAGCGATGCTCAATTAAACTACACTACCACTGAGAAGGAGCTGTTAGCCATAGTTTATGGTTTTGAAAAATTCCGTTCGTACTTGCTTGGCACGAAGGTGACTGTGTACACTTATCACGCGGCTGTCAGATATCTGCTCTCTAAAAAGGACTCCAAACCTAGGTTGATTCGATGGATTCTTCTGCTGCAAGAATTCGATGTGGAGATCAAGGATAGAAAAGGGACAGAAAACCAAGTAGCCGACCATCTCTCACGATTAGAAGACCTTGGGAAGTCATCCCAGGACAAAACCGTCATTAATGAATTCTTTCCAGATGAACAGTTGTTTGGGGTACAAGAAGAAGAGCCGTGGTTTGTAGACATTGTGAACTTTCTGGTGAGTCGAGTGATTCCTCCCGGGCTCTCTTTTGCACAAAGAAAGAAATTCTTGCATGAAGTCAAATGGTATCGATGGGACGAACCATATCTGTTTAAACAAGGAGCCGATCAGGTGATTAGGAGATGTGTACCATGCAGTGAAACAGAGGCTATTCTAAGGGATTATCACGCCACGACATATGGTGGCCATTATGGAAGTGAAAAGACCGCAACTCGAATTCTTCAAGCGGGATTTTATTGGCCATCCCTTTTTAAAGATGCCCATCAGTTTGTACTAAAGTGTGATCGTTGTCAGCGAGTTGGTAACATATCTAGGAGGGATGAGATGCCCCTCAATACAATGCTAGAGGTGGAAATCTTCGATGTTTGGGGCATCGATTTCATGGGACCATTCATTTCCTCATGTAACAACCAATACATCTTGCTAGCCGTTGATTATGTTTCCAAATGGGTGGAGGTCAAGGCACTTCCGACCAATGATGCCAATGTCGTGCTTAATTTCCTTCACAAGAACATCTTCACAAGATTCGGCACTCCTCGAGTAATCATAAGCGATGAAGGTACTCACTTTTGTAATCGCAAGTTTACTAATCTCATGGCAAAGTACAACATCAACCACCGGGTAGCTACGGCATACCACCCGCAAACCAATGGCCAAGCCGAGGTATCTAATCGCGAGATTAAACGCATTCTGGAAAAAGTGGTGAGTCCTTCGAGAAAGGACTGGTCTTTGAAACTCGATGAAGCCGCATGGGCTTATCGTACAGCATATAAAACACCCTTGGGCATGTCACCATATCAGCTTGTCTATGGGAAAGCTTGCCATTTACCGGCAGAATTGGAACACAAAGCTTATTGGGCTTTGAAGAAGCTAAATTTCGATCTTAAGGCCGCAGGTGAGAAAAGGATGGTGCAACTCAACGAGATGGATGAGTTTCGATTGCAGGCATATGAGAACAATAAGCTCTATAAGAAGAAAGTGAAACGATGGCATGATCGTCGTCTTATACAAAAGGTATTCGTTCCTGGCCAGTCGGTCTTATTATATAACTCTCGTCTTCGATTGTTTCCAGGGAAGCTCAAATCGAGATGGTCAGGGCCATTTGTTGTCAAAACTGTGTTTCCACACGGAGCGGTGGAAATCTTTGAGAAATCACCCGATCAATCGTTCAAGGTGAATGGGCAGAGATTGAAACCCTATTTTGGTGGCACGGTGAACCGTGAGGCAGATACCACCGAGTTGGCCACCACATGATTCTCAGTATAATCGTCAAGCTAGCGACAATAAACAAGCGCTTCATGGGAGGCAACCCATAGGTTTGGTGTTTTTATGCGTGGTTGATTTTGTGTGATTTTGTTCAGTTTGCAGGTCATTGGCGAGTTGCAGGATTAGCCTCAATTTGGAGCTCATTTCCACCACCTGATTCACCGCCCGAGGAGGGCGACATTGCCGAAAGTTCTCTTTTATCCTTTATCTATACCTTGAATGAGGACATTGAATAATTTAAGTTTGGGGGTGATTTAGGATATTTGATTAATCGAGTCATACTCATTCATTTAGTTCATAATACTATTGCATATAATTCATATTGTGCAAAAAAAAAAATCATAATTAGTTGCATATCATATTTACCTTGATCCCGTAGCGCTTGGTGGTTCCGTTAGTAGTCAATGATGAATTTGAGTGTGATAATGATGGATAGAGGGCTGATTTAAATACTTAGGAATTGACGTGCATGTTGCAGAAACACAATCTTACACAACTCATCGGTTGCTTTTGGGCTAGGTTAAGGTCATGCTTGTTTGGTTATTGAAATTTAATCCCCTGATTATATTTGGAATTTTCTTTATTCCCTTGATAGCGTAGAATCACTAAATATAAGTTTGAGGGAAACCAGGATTCATGCTAGTTTGTGTGTATTTGTTAATAATGGATAGGTGTCAATTGGCTAGTAGCCAGCTCATATTTATATGAGTAGTCTAGGGTTGGAATTGAGAAGTCTCATTCCAGATTGCATATATATATAAAAAAAAGAGTGATTGTGAGTATGTGTATGTATGCAGAATTGGCCAGGGTGGGCTCTTTAATACTCGAGCAATTAAGTTCGCGGGGACTCAAGCCTAGTGACCTAAGACTTTTCGGTCTGGGATCCACTAACCTAACGCTCGCTACATGGGTATTATTGTATAAGCCTTTTGGGGTCTCATCCATTGCACGGTCAATTAAGCATGTGTGTTGTGTATAGTATTGTGTGTAATAGTTTGTAGTAACAAAGCATGAATTCCTGTCTAACTCAAATGATGATGGAGGTGTTTCTAGGTTATGAAGTGTCTATCGTTCATTCTAATTATAAACTTGTGATTGTCTTGACGAAGAATATGTATGGTTTTGATCTAGTGTTAGAAGTATTTCTGATGAGCATTGCACACACGCACGTTTCTGTACTTGTAAGGGTTAACATGCTGGTATTTAGTCGATCTCTATTTGGAATTTTCACATTCTCTGAGTCACTCTGCTAAATTGGTTATTGCTTTGCCTATGGGATCCTTACAGCGTTTGCATTCATGCATTTAGAGGTAGTCGAGTCTGTTTTCGCTTGAGGACAAGCTTCAGTTTAAGTTTGGGGGTGTGATAAGTGGATTTTATATCCACTTATTTCCGCTAATTGGACCTAAATTAGTAGTTTATCCTTAAGTATGTTGTGATTTTTGATTCATTTTTTTATTAATTAAGTTTTTGTTGTGCAGAACTCGCAACTTTAGGTATTTTGGCAATAAAAGGCTAAAAGCGGTGTATTTCTGTCTCAATTTTATCAAGTGGACTGGCTACAAGGAAAAAGAATTATCATAAAGAAATTCTGAGTGATATATTCTTAATGCTGAAGCCCCGGTTGGAATTGTTATATTTTTCGTTAAGAGAAAGGAATCCGGTTTCAGACCCTCCAGAAATCGCAACTTGAGACTTAAGGATTTATTTATATTAATAAATAATTAATTTAATTAGAAAATTATATTTATAAATATCTAATAATTTTAGATATTTATTTTTATAATTTCAGAATTAAATTAATTATTTATTAAATTAAATATGCTTTGTTGAAATTGTAACAAGCCACCAATTTATTCCCGTACAAATTGAATTAGCAAGAGAAAAAATATATATATATAAAAATAATGCACCATTCGGCCAATAGCAGGCTGTCGGCAGAATAAATTATGAAAGTGAAGTTCAATGAAGAAGCACTGAGCAAGTGGCAGTTGCAGGTGGTCACGCTCCCACGAGCGCGTGGGAGCCACGCGCCAGCAATAAAACTGTCCAAGTAGCGCGTGTCATGCACGCGCCTGGCGCGAGTCTGGTTATTGCTTGTCAGCCGTGTGCAGAAGGGTAGCAGTGGGGTGGTTGGAATGCTTTCGGTTGTTTTTTTTAAATAAGCTGTGTTGTTTTTATTTGTTTTAATTTCTTTTGATTTCTTTTCATTTTTATTTTATTATTTTTGTGTACAAATTTTTGCTATAAATAGGCCTAGTTCTTGAGCTTATTTCCACACAACAATTTGGAGAGCAACATTCTCTCTTGTAATTCTCTCTAGTTCTTGTAATATTAAGCTTGTTTTTATACACTTTAATTTTTGGCAAATTTAGTATAAGTGTTATTTTGGTTGAAGAAATTACGGGAATTATTTGGAGTGCTCTTCTCTTTCGGTGGAAGCTATTTCGGTTTTATTTTCTAATTTCTTATTTTACAGGGAATTATCGGAGTGCTCAGTGGAAATTATTTCGATTTTATTTTCTAATTTTTATTTTACAGGGAATTATCGGAGTGCTCGTTTCTTGCAGTGAAAATTATTTCGGTTTTAGTTTCTAAACTCTTATAATTTTATATTTTATTCATGAAATTTTATACCATGTTTTCAATTAATCCCAAGATGACGATTCGTTCGATTATGAACTAATCGCCGTATTGGGATTCTAATGGATTTATTTACGTAATTTAGTAATTCGATGCCTTAATAAATTGTGTTATGATAAAAATTCCGATTGCCTAACGTGGTTGCTCTTAATTTATTAGATGCGTAGCTATCATCTAAATTATTAATTCTTAATGAATGCGAAAGTGGATTTGAGAATTTAGAATTTGCCATGTTAGCACAGGTTCGTAATTATCATATATAATTACGATTAGTGGTAGGGTTTTGGATCACATCGCCCTGTGTAGCCATAAACCAGGAATTTATTCGTAAACCAGTTATGTTTTCAAATCTTATAGACATATAGGGTCTAAGCATAAATGGTGTCCACGCAACTTCTATCTTTTTAAGTGGATGTTTGTATGGTTTGATATAAGTTAAGGCTGAAAGGCGCTTATGTTAGTTTCGTGTTCCCGGCTAGCTTTTGTAATTATCAAAATCACTTTGAATTAAGGCATCAATTCTAAATGAAATAAATAATGAAGTTAGAATCCCATGTTTATCTCATATAATAATTCCTTATCATATTATTTGAAACACGTTAGTCGTTATTTTATTAATTAATTGTGATTTGAAACAAACCAACCATTTTCGTTCGTTCAGGCTTCTATAATTAACCGAACATTGTTGATTAAACATATTTACTTAATTACACCAAGTCTTCGTGGGAACGATCCTTACTTCCCTATATTGCTTTTGGACTGCGTATACTTGCGTAGAGAAAATAGCGAACACGAGTGGACCCAAACTTGTTTGGGTACCAAAGAAAAAGTAATACTTTGTGCTTGCAGGGCAAAGAAAGTGAAAAGAAGGTCATATGGATTTTGGATAGTGGATTTTAGTCAAGGGTCTCAAGCATAATCTACTAAGTGTTGGTCAGTTTACTGATAGAGGATTCAAGGTAAATTTTGACAAAGATGAATGTTTAAGAGGCTTACCAGAAAGGAAAGATGAAAAGGTCAAGCCACAAGTCAAAGACATTGACATCAATCACCAAGCCCCTGCAATTAATTCATATGGATTTGTTTGGGCCTGTCAATATTATGTCACTCTCAAGAAAGAAGTATGCCCTAGTGATGGTTGATGACTACACAAGGTATACATGGGTGGAATTCCTAGTATCAAAGGATGAGGCTCCACAAGTAATCATTGAGCATATAAAGAAAGTTGATAAGGAAGCAAAAGCCAACAATGCAAGTGTGATTGCATTGAGAAGTGACAATGGAACAGAGTTTAGAAATGCCTTACTTGAAGCATTTTGCAAAGAGAATGGCATTTCTCAACAATTCTCAGCTCTAAGGACTCCACAACAAAATGGAGTAGTTAAGAGAAAGAATAGAACTATAATTGAGGCTGCTAGAACAATGTTGCTTGATGCAAAGATGCCTACATGTTTTTGGGCTGAGGCTGTGAGCACTGAATGCTATATCTAGAACAGAACCCTCATCAACAAAAACACTGGAAAGACACCTTATAATTTGATGACTGGAAAGAAGCCTACTCTAAAGTATTTTCATACTTTTGGAAGCAAATGCTTTGTGTTGAAAGACAATTCAAAATATGTTGGGAAGTTTGATGCAAAGGCATTTGAAGGAATTTTTCTTGGCTATTTTATGGCGAGAATTGCATACAAAGTTTATGTCATCAGTCAAAAGAAAGTTATGGAAAGCACATATGTGACATTTGATGACAACAAACTACCTGGATTAGAAGAAGCCAATGATGAAGATAGAGATCCATTAAAGTTTGAAAATCTAGATGATTCTGATGAAGAGATTGAAACAGAAGTTGAAACTCTAGTTCAACAATCTCAAGTGAATGATGAAGCAAGAGAAGAATCTGATCCATTCAACAGTGAAGAGACTAGCATCCAAGACACACTTGTGACTAGTAGCAACTTCACAGGGGGAGGAAATGAAAATGATCATGACTTGGATGATGAAGCAACATCAAGGTTGAGAAATCAAACTGAGCACTCAAGGAAATGGGATAGGTCACACACTGCAGAGCAAATTATTGGAGATCCAAATGCAGGAGTGAGAACTAGGAGAGAAACTCAAAATGAGTGCCTCTATGGTTGCTTTTTATCTCATATTGAGCCTAAAAAACTTGATGATGCACTGTTGGATCCAGATTGGATTATTTTTATGTAAGAGGAGCTGAATCAATTTGAAAGAAACAAAGTATGAGAACTTGTGCCTGCACCAAAGAACAGAACCATTGTTGGAACAAAATGGGTTCTGAAGAAAAAGATGGATGAAGATGGTGTAATAGTAAGAAACAAAGCAAGGTTGGTTGCAAAAGGACACTCTCAACAGGAAGGCGTTGACTGTGATGAGACATTTGCTCCTTTTGCTAGATTGGAAGCCATCAGAATCTTCTTGGCATTTGCTGCTCATTCAAACTTTAAAGTCTATCAAATGGATGTCAAGAGTGCAATTCTGAATGGAGAGTTGGAAGAAGAAGTTTATTTGTAACAACCACCTGGCTTTGAGGATCCACATTTCCCAGAATTTGTTTACAGATTGATTATGGCCTTGTATGGACTTAAGCAGGCTCCAAGGGCGTGGTATGACACTTTATCACAATTTCTTCTTGAAAATCAATTCAGTAGAGGCACATTGGACAAGACACTGTTTTACAAGAAGCATGGTAATGATATTATCCTAGTTCAGATCTATGTGGATGATATCATATTTGGCTCTATAAATGAGAAGCTGTGGGAGAAATTCTCTAAGCTCATGCAAAGTAGATATGAGATGAGTATGATGGGAGAGTTAACATTCTTTCTTAGATTGCAAGTTAGTCAGAGGAAGGATGGTATCTTCATCAGTCACCAAGTACATCAAGGATTTATTAATGAAGTTTGACTTAGAAGACTGCTCACCTGCAAAGACACCCATGGCCACTGCCACCAAATTGGATGAAGAAGTCAAAGGCAAGAGAGTAGATATCTCAGTCTACAGAGGCATGGTTGTTTCTCTACTCTATCTCACTGCAAGTAGGCCAGACATCATGTTTGCTACATGTCTGTGTGCAAGGTTTCAATCAAATCCAAAAGAGTCACATTTGATTGCTATAAAAAGGATCTTTAGATATCTGAAGGGCACTTCAAACTTGGGTTTGTCGTATCCTAAGGACACAGGGTTCAATCTGGTTGGTTATTCTGATGCTGATTATGCTGGATGCATAGTGGATAGGAAAAGCACCTCAGGTAGCTGTCAGTTTCTTGGACAGAGGTTAGTCTCTTGGTACAACAAGAAACAACAATCTGTGTCAACTTCCACAGCTGAGGCTGAATACATAGCTGTTGGAAGTTGTTGTGCTCAAGTGATTTGGATTAGAAATCAGCTTAGAGATTATAGACTTGTGTTGGAAAGAATTCCAATCATGTGTAACAACACAAGTGCAATTCTATAGTTGCCAATCCTGTCAATCATTCTAGGACAAAGCACAATGACATCAGATATCATTTCATTAGGGAGCATGCAACTAATGGAACCATTGAGTTGCATTATGTCCCTACAGATAAACAGTTAGCTGATATATTCATTAAGCCATTGGATGAAGCCACCTTCACAAGGTTGGTTAGTGAGATTGGAATGCTGAATTCTTCAGAATCTGGCTAAGTGAAAATATCAACTAGATTGTTGCAGCAGTAAACACTTACTTTATCTAAATTCTCAATATTTTTTAAGTAAGTGTTGGCTGAAATATGATTTATAAATATTTCAAATTTGTTGCACATGTTGAAAATCATATTCGAAATAGTTTGAAATTTCTATGAAATTTTAAGATTATCACTATTTAATTTGTTAGAATATTCTTCATTGAATATTCTGGTAAATTTTGAAAAGATAATGAAAATTAACTTTTATGAGTGGAAAGTGTAGTTCGATAAGTCAGACTTCTCTAATGACTTTCATGTCTATGGTCGACTTCTCTAACAAGTCTATTTCGAACACTCTTGAGTTCTCGAATAGTGCATTTTGGAGAAATCGAAAAGAGACTTGCTTGACTTCTCGAATAGGACATTTGAGTTCTCGAATAGAACATCTGAGTTGTCGAATCATTTTAAAAGGCTGAATTTTTGCTGAATCTTAACCGTTTTTGGATTTTTATTCAGAATTTTAAATCACTCATAAAAATATATTTTATTTAATTTGGAATTATTTCTAAGTTAGATAAGAGCCAGCTGTGAGTTACAAACTGCTTGAGATATCGATTAAGCCTCTCTTGACTTATCGAATAGTTGATTTCTACTTCTCGAATGCCTGACTTGTCGATACAAAACATATATCTAATTGACAATTCATGTACTTCATACTTATACAGTTTTACATCTATTCGTTTCATTTCATTCGATTTCTCAAGCATCTAAAGTTCCAAAACCTCTGAAAACCCTAACTTCAAAAGTTAAATTTCTTCTTCAACCTTCATTCTCTTCTCTCGTCTCTCTGTGTAACAATGGCAAATACCCAACTCACAATTCCTACCCACACCAACTTCATTGCTATTACTAGTGATGTGGAAGCACCCAATGCTAACTTCAAGTGCTTCATTCGTTGGATGTCTGAGTCATACATCAAGGATGCACTCTCAGTCAACCAAACTCTGTACCTAGATCTCCTAGAACAGTTTTAGAGGACAGCCACTGTGGAAGTTATTGCTCTCGAGAATGCATTAACCTCTTATATCATCTACTGTAAAATACAAGAAAAAGAGGTTACTATCACTACAGAGGATATGAATGAAGCACTAGGACTTCATCAGGACCTGTATCACCCACTGGTATCTGATGATGATTTGATTACATTCTTCGACTTTATAAGATATGCTGATACAATCAAGATTGGAAAAATGAACCGGAAGTGTCTTAGAAAGGAATGGAGTTTTGTGTTCGCCACACTGCTATAGGTGTTCACTGCTAGAAAGTCGAGTTTTGATCAAATCAGTGCACCTGCACAGCAAATTGCATACTCCCTGGCATATGATAGGAAAATCAATGTGGGTAATCTAATTATACAGGAGCTATATGGGAGACTTGGTAAGAACTCAACCAAGAGAGGTACTGAAATTTTCTTCCCTCATTTTATTCAATCTGCTCTTAATTTTTTAGATAATAAACTGATTGAATTGACTGGGATTAATAGAAATAGAATAGGCAATCCGAAATCCATGACCAAACTCATTTTTGGTAACTTGGAGACTAGGAATGATATGGATGTTAGGCATGTAATTTATATCAGATAAATAATTTAAATTTGAAATTTTCTAGGGCGTTATATCCTTCCCCCCTTAATAGGATTCTGTCCTCAGAATCAATCCTAAGGACCCAAATAATAGTTCTGATCTTCTCAACACCTTACTTTCACCTTCCAGGTTGTATCTTTCAACCTCTAGGATTCCATCATACCATCTCTTAAATTTATAAGCTCATTCTATGAGCCCTCCATTTCCGAAATAACCTTAAGCTTTGGTTTCCAAGTCTTATTAATTCTAAACGCTTGTCACAAAATGAACTATACCCTGCGTCAAAACTATGTTACCACGCTAGTCCTTCGCAACAATACGACCGTGTAATTTGCAACGACCTACACTTGGTATAACTCCAATGCTTTACGTATTACCACACGATTTTGAATAGAACTTCGAGAAAAGAATCTCAAGAAATCCTCCGATCGCTTCCACTCCACTTTTCAAGTACAATGTTGATCCAGAAGGGATTAGTTAAGAAGTTTCTTTCTTTCTTTAGTCCTATATTTTTACCAAGTACCCAATCTGGAAACTTAACATCACTTCAACTATTCTCAGTCGCATCCTTGCAATCGGATACTACAACCAAACAAATACGTCCTTAGATGCAAATCAAGCATAATTCAAATTACAACTCGATTCTCACTCTTATAAAATATTCTGGTTTGCTAAATCTTTGTGAAACATAGCCTCGATTATTTACAGCTTTTGATAGCTAAAACTTGTCACCTTGATTGTGACTTCACTCAATACAAGAACAAAATTGAAATAAAACCAATCTGTAATATCAATTCTCCAGAGGTCACAACTTCACTCGATACTAATCATGAAACCATTCTTTAATAATTCCCAACAAGCTCCCGCTTTTATCAACACGCATATTGAACTTAATACGCATCATTGCTTATTGATATATCTTAAAACAAAATCTTCCTCAATTAAAACTTTGAGAAAAAGGTTATCAAGAAATTCCCCGATCATTCTTACTCCTCTTTCACGTGCAATGTTACTTGAAAAGGGAACAATCGGAAACTTCCATCCATCCTTCATCTCATTGTTTTACCGAGTACCTGATTTAAAAACTTAACCTCATATCATCTATTCCCAGTCGTATCTTTGATACCGAATAGTATGACCAATTCTTAAAACCTGGCATGCACGTCAACCACAACTCAATTTACGACTTCACTTTCTCAAAATATTGGTCTGCTAAAACATTTGAAAGAAATCTCGAATATTTTACTGGTTTAAAACAAATCAAGGATCTAAAAATCCTTTTGAAAAATATGTTTAAAATTATTTAAAAACATTTCAAAGTAATAAAATTTTAAATAAAAAGTTTTTGAAACAAAAATATCTTTGAAAACATTTTATCCTTAACATTTACAGTTTTGAAAACTAATAACTCCATAACCTTAGCTTCGACATAACTTCCTCCAATAACAAAATACTTAACCAACTCGTTTTGTGACTTCACTATCTCGTATCCTCCGAAATCACTTTCGGATCACAATTTTACATACTTGACGAGTTCTCAAGTTTGACTCTATTCCTTATGGCTTCAACATTTACACCACTCTCATTAACTACAAAATCATGACTTCGAAATTCACACTAAAACCTTTTTTTTTTGCACAGTTTTCTTCCTTTTCTTATAAACTCTTAAAATCACTCTCGATTGATTTTCATACGCTTCCTGAATCTTCGATCACCTTGTTATGTGATCTATGATTATATTATATTCTTCGTCCGGATGTCGTTTGAAATCTTATTCATTGAAATATGCTTCTAATACAAAACAATTCATTCCCTTGGTATAACAACTTCTTGATTTGCTTAATCGTTAATACCTCAATGTCTGCTTTCGACCTCAAAACACCGCCTTTATCTTTCTCAAAGTCAAAATCTCCCTTTATCTAGTTATTACAAACACTTCCTACTAACTTCATTCATAACCATTTTAAATTTCTAGATTCTTGATAATCTTGACTTCCTACACTGGCTTACATATGTTATTCACTCCACATATTCACTTTACCCCTCATCCAGTCTCCGCTTTACTCAAGTCAACCTTTATTGATTATAAAATCTTATATCCAACGATGGATTTAAAACATTCAAAATCTTGTGATATTCTATCTACTATCTTTGCCCTTGAATTGATGTCCAAAACAATCTTTCTTCAACATTGAACATCTCATACCCAACATCTTCGTCACCATTCTCTTTTCATCTTTTATCCGAATCTGTAATCATGTGTTTTTCTTTACTGTCCCTTTTTCCTTTATTCAATTCTCATTAGCCACAAATCTTGTCCATGATTTATTGGTCCAACAAATATTCCAATCTGGCAGGGCATATTTGCCTTAATCACTATATTCTAAAACTTGCACAACCAATTCTTCGTCAGTGCATTTGCAATTTCTATCATTTAAGACGTCGTCACGCTTAGCTTCGCATCCCTTCAGCATTAAAAATTTTGAAATCATCAAATTTCTGACAAAGGAGGTCAATAAAATGAATGGGCATCAAATATTCATATACACTGAGTTATTTGATAAAATCTTTATAAAGGAATTTAACCGAGAGATCAATATGATCTTTTGAACTATGATCAGGTTGTATTTGTCACTTGGTTAACCACCACAGTACATAAAGATGGCCAGTCTTTAGTACCTTCATGACAAACACAATCAGTGGCGTCCCACTGGACTTCTATCACAAAGATAAGATGTCCCTGAACCCCTATGTACATAGGTTGTTCATCTCAGCTGGAATAGAGAAATTCAAGCATTCATGATAATGGAAGGGATCCAAGAGTTTCAAAAATCTTCATGTAAAATTGGGTTAAATACTCTCTGAAAAATTCAAATATTTCCGAAAGGACGAGATTGAAGTTGACTAAATCTGAATACGAAACTCATCATCAATTGATGTATAAAAGACTTTTCAATAGATGCTTCAATGATTGATCAAGCAAACATTCAAGAAATTCCTAATTATTAATAACCTCACTCTTGCCGACTAAGCACTAACATACTTAGCTGCCAAACCGGCCTGACAATCATGAGTTGAATAAATGAGAAGATCTCAATTCATTCTCGGTTTTAGGCCGCTATTGCGCAATGAATGCTTCAACAACGATACCATCCGAGAATTAATTTACGACAATTCAAAAGAAGGATAAGAAGTTTCTTTAAACAATGAATTCGAATGAATCAACAATTAAGGGTGCACAATTACGCTCAACTTCCAATTCTTGCAAGTAATCGCTTCCCACTTCGCATTCTTAATCTTCTCGTACTCTTTCCGAATCGTTCGCATCGAAACTGATATCGTAGACAGTTCTAGACTCTACGCAAAAATCTCGAGATAACGTCCCTCGGACAGATAGCTCCAGCTGCCCACTTAGCTTATGCCGCTTTGGGTTCGCTATTTTGCTAATAGCCCAATCCTTGCACGATTCGAACTTCCACTCGCGCGATATGCCGAAATACCGATTAACGTCGCAACGCTCGCCGAAATATCCTAACGCGATCCTTATCCTAAACCGTTCTACCCGACATCTATCTTATACACGTACCCTAATCCTCCTAATCTGTTTCAATGACCATAACCTGTGGCTCTGATACCAACTTGTAGCATCCCAAAATCCGGGGTACAGATATGGGGCTACGAACCACTAACAACAATATACAATCCGGGATATAAACAACATATAATAATAAAACTCCTTAACCAAGATCATATACAGGTTATGGTATTAAACAACTGTCAAATTACTATTACAATCCATCCTCAGAATAAAATGTTATGCAATTCTATGAATAAATAAAATCAATGTCTAACTAGACATCCCACCTCGACAAATCCCAATACACTGTCCAACGAGATCCATAACTCGAACGTCTCCTCTCACTGTATATAGAGTAATACCAACTGACCACTAGTTCCTCTGATCATCTCTAACAACTGGAGAAATAAACAGAAGCAAGAGTGAGCCAACAATGCTCAGCAAATGTAAATAGTGATGACAATTTCAATAACGACGATAGTTTTTATAAGCAAAAGAGTTTCATCTCATTTTATGAAGGAATCAGTTATATCAACTTTTAGATTGCCACGAGGGCCAACAATTCACCATCAATGAGGTGCTTCGGAAAATTCATCTGATAAGAGTTCCGATATCAAAATATTACTGAAACAGACTTAAAAGGAGTCAAGAACTAACATCTCAATCGCAGAATATAGATTAGAATTGGAATTTTTATTTATTTTTTAAAAAAAATAATAAGGTTAGGCTGCTGATCAGTCACGCACTAACCCCGGACAAACGCACACAGCAATGTCCTTAATTGGATCCATGGCACACATTGGCCTTAACTTCAGACCATAATATGGTCTCACCCCGAAGGATTTTACGCCCCAAGGGCCACTTTTAAAAAACATTTCCAATTCTAAATCATCCACACTAGGTGTCGGGACAATCGACAACCTTTGATCTCCAAACAACTGGAAACTCACGTCCAGAATAATAACTCAAGATTAAGAGTTAATAAGAAACAACAACATCGCCTAGTATCGACAAGTTCGATACACTACAGGGAGCAAACGAACAATTAAGATTTTTCGCAGATATCGACAAGTTCGATACTAACTAGGGTGGGAAATATAAAGGATGACAATTCAAATAAATACCAACAAGAGGAATATGAATTGCTGGAATTTATGACGTTAACAACTTATCTAGAGAAAGATTTCACTTGAGCACATAAAAGATATACATTGCAATAAAATTTTCAACCATCAAAACTCTAAGTTAAAGCGAAGATATGGTCAAACACTAGACACATTGAAAAGTTTGAGTTTCCATAAGCAAATAAAATAGCTTTCATATTTGTTTGTAAAACGATTCCAATATGGAAAAGTTCAGAACATTTTTAAAGAAAACATTTTCTAAATGGAGGTCTATTGGTGAAAATATGCTAGAATCAAAAGTTTCGCTAGCAGGTTTTCATAAGAGTTTAAAATCTTGAATTTCCTTTATTTAGGGAATTCTTAAACAATTCCGACGAAAATTGAGGAATATAAGAAATGACATTCCAGGGATAGGATAATGAGCGAGAAAGGTTATTTGTAAAATCTTTGTAAATCGGATATTTGAATTTCGGGGAGGGGAGGTAAACAGCATCACACTATATGAAAAAGTATATATGTCAACTGCCATCTATACTTGGCCAAATCATCACATACTACAAGTAAATTAAATTGCATCACTTGAACAATAAGTGATTAGCAAAAACACTTGCCTCGATTCACAGAGTTCCTGATTCCATATCGATACTCAACTTATCTTCTCGTCAGTCTCTTTCATTTACATGTGACTTCTCACTCGGTCTAACTTTCATCCTTTGCACTTTACCAGTTCCCACATCAGTTTACCCATCGGCTTGATACTTGTCCTTCTATTCATCCTTCAAATTCCCCGCGCACTGTCCTTGGTCAGGTTTCCTATTCGAACCTTTTCAAGGTCAAATACTATTTTAGTATCCAACTAAGGAAAATCTTATTATTTTGCTTTATTCTACCCATACGCGTCCTATATCGCTTACACACATATTTCATATAGACATATACCATCATTTACACAAAATAGTTTTAATATAACCACTAGGTCAAATACTTCACAAAAATACTTATCACAGATGGTCACTTATTACTTAGATACCATCTAGGCAACCACTTCCCAGCAAATTCATAACATACTTTCAAATCATCGAAATCAAATAAATTAAATAGATTTTAAATATATTTGCAAGGGAATTTTAGAAAATTTCGGCATGAAGTATTCGTTTATCGGACTATGGGCACAGCCCCTCAATACCAATCAAAAATAATTCAACCCTGCTTTTACAAAAATAAAGCTGCCTCAACTTGCAGCAACATAAAAGTAAACAATTAATGAAAAGTACCCGCCCGAACATTCGGCAACTAGCACATAAGAAATTTATATTAGCATTAACTACTACTTACGCTACATCAATAATCGTATTACTCACGCATTTTAATGATACACGTGACAATCAATTATTGATATTCGTAAGCCCTAGGGAATAACCCCTAGCACTAACTATTACTTACGCTATATCAATGATCATACCACTAGAGCATATTAATTATACTTGTGGCAATTAATCATTGGTATTCGTAAGCCCGAGGATCTAGTCGATGAGAATTACACAAGTCCTTAAATATTGACATTTAGAACTTATGATCTCTTTACGACTCCTCGCAGTTAAAATAAATAACATATAATCATTGACCACATAAACACATAAGGAATTAAAATAACAGTTTAACTTTACTATAGATTACATTTGAAAACTAAATCAAAACAAGCCACAGCATCTAGAGCCAGTGGTATTTTTCAGAAACCACCACTTAACATTTATACAAATATACAGCTTAGACAATTACACCATTACTTAATCGACACCAATTTGACCACATACAACTCACCACCAAGAATCTGACAATTACCACATTTAAGTACACATATATAAATATTACCAAAACCATTTATCTACATATAATTCATCAATTAAACCGAATCCACCAAACAAATATTGATAATTAGTAACTTAACTAATTATCGAATAAAATCAATAAATCAATTTTAACAAATATATAATACTTAATTTAAAACCACTTTCAAGCACACACATAACTCACCACAATACATTTAACAAGTATGGCTTTCGACAAACATTACTAATCGACTACAACATTTAGCACATAGACATTTACCAACTAGTAACTCATATAAACTCCACATACTATATGACAATAGCAATTAGCAATTAGCGACCACTAAGCCCAATCATATAATCGAACCCACAATCGTTAACAATATTATAATTAACCACCAGCGATAATAACTAACGTCCAACAAGCATTAAACCCAGAATTAAAATAATTTTCATAATTTACAATTAATCTAACTATGAAAATTAATACACAATCTTGCAATTTAATCCCACAATCATATTTAACAACTATAAGCTTTCCGAATTAAACTATGAAATTAAAACTATATTATCGAAATTTAAAACTAATTAAATTACAATAATTAAATAATGAATTAAAAATACAAGGGTATACCATTTTCGTTCGGTTCGACCACCGGAAAACCATTCAACCGGAAAAATCTCCTCCGAATTCTCTCTCTGTAAATCTCTCCCCTCTCCAATCGAACCCACCATCACCACCACCACTGGTGGCGGCTCCTTCCGCTGCACCACCATACACAGCCGCCAACATCACCCACAAAACACACAGACTCGACATACCCATACACAATACACATACCACACAAAGCTTCCTCCCTTCTCTCACCCTTTCTGCTGAACACCACCATCTCCACGCCGCCCCTGTTCCCCCCCTCGCCTGACCGTCGACAACGCGACCACCACCGTCGGTCACCGCTGCCGCGCGGTGGTTTCTCTTCTCTCCCACTACCCGCCACCAAGACACACACGCACACACCATTACACACACACATACGAATTATATATATATTGTTTACACAATTTGATTAAAATCAACCCCCAATTGAAACTCCCCCAATTGAAGAACCCTAATTTCTCTTTCTCCCCCGATTCCTATCTCTCTCCCCGACATATACTACGTGTGGGTGTGTCTGTACTTTTGTTTTTGTGTTATTGGGCTTGGCCCAATATAACAATACTTATTTGTGTTTAAAAATTAATACCTGACTTTTACAAATCGAAGTTAAATAGAAAATTGCGAAAATTAAACTTTTCTTTTTAAAATAAAGAATATAAAATTATTCGCACACACATATTTTTAAAATATTTTTCGGATCAAAAATGAATTAAATATGGATTTTACAAGTTTTGATCCTTTAAATACAATAAAACTCTTAAAATCATTTTAAAATACCAAAACCTTTGAATTAATTCACCCAACCATTTTAAAAACTAAATAATATTATAAAGATAATAACACAAAAGATTTCATGATTTTAAATAACTCTGATAATTTTATAAAATTTATAAAGGATTAAAATGCATGATTTAAATACATTTAAATCCTCAAAAATACAAATAAAAATATACCGACCTTCACAGCTTATACCAATCATCATATAAACACATAAACACAATCTCACATACATTTCACCTTTACAACAATATTCCCATAATATAATTCATAATTTATATCAGATAAATAATTTAAATTCGAAATTTTCTAGGGCGTTATATTAGCTGCTTCCTCTTGTCAGTGTATAGCAAACTCTGTCGAGCTTCCAACTGTCAGAGTTTAACTAAACTCTGAATGCTTCCAGTTTCAAATTAAACTCTGTTTTTCCTTGTAAAACTTAAACACTGATATTAACCATATCAATTATATTTAACAATCTCCCCCAACTTGTTCATTAGTAAAAATGCACAAGTTATCAGTAATTGATGATGTCAAAACAATTTTATACAAACACAGTGTTTATTCAAATAAGCAGAGATCAATCTTGACTTAACAAAATTTATAGAAAATAAGAATTAATTTACAGACTTTTTCTACCTAACCTCCTCAATATCTGGTGTTGTTCTAAGGTAGTCTATAAGAAGTCTTCTTTCTGCATTATCGAGCTCTCTCTGCATTATCTCCTTGATCTCTTTCAATTTAGGATCATCTTCTCCTGTTTGATAAATGGCAGCTCTCAGAGAATAAATTTTGTTTTTCCTCATTTCATTTCCAAGCCTGATAAAATATACTTTCTCTGATTCAGAATTGAAGTCCGGCACAATTATACCCAATTCAGTCTTCAGTCGAGCACTATTCCTCTTCATTTCAACAAGATTTCCATGGTAGTCTCTGTACTTAGGAACATACTCTTCTGTAGACTTTGAACTAGTAAGTACTTTGGCTTTCCTCATATATTCTCTTATAGAATCAGCAATAAGTGCTGTTCTTCGATTTGTAACTCTGAATAAGTACAGAACATATTGAAGTTCTTCACACAGCTTCAGCTTAATGTCATCTTCATTCACCGTATACACTGTTCCATCTTCCATGAAGTACAGTAAGAAATATTTATCCAAACTCTTTTGACGAACCAGCTGAACTGACTCCATTTTGTCTAAATTTTCTTGAATCATACCAGCTCCAGGAGAAATAAGTGATGAAGGATTTATAGGACTGTTGCTTATTCTGACATCTTTGTGAGAACCTAAACCAGATGTGTTCTTACCAGGAGGTTTTCCAAAGAAACCTCTATCATGCTGAAAAGTACCAACTCCTTTCTTCTGAGCTTGAACAGGAATTGTAGGCTTGGAGAAAAATCTTTGCATTTGAGCAGACAATTGATTATTTTGAACAGGTAGGGATTCACTTACAACATGTGTAGCAACAGAGGTTGTATCTACCTTTTTCCCTTTGTCTTCTTCACCCATTATACCTTTAAGCTTCAACCTGGCATCAAGTGATGATTTTCTTATCAACTTTCCTTCTTCTTCTTCTTGACTACCAACAAGATTTTCTTTAATCACTATCCCTTTTTGAACAGGCCTTGGGGCTTTAGCATTTTTCTTGGCCTTTCCAGATTTCATAGCTTTCAAATGCTCTTCTTGAAAGAGTAATTCTTCAGCATGAATATCTTCCAAGGTAGCTCCCTCAGCATTCTCTTCTAAGAAAATCTTAGCAGCAAGCTCTTCATCAGTTTGTGGATTGTCAGAGAATAACAAATCCCTTTACCTTGAAGTACTCTGTACATTTGTATCCACTGCTATACTTGATTTTGTAGACTTGCCAGCTTTTAAGTGAACATCAGACTTTGATCTCAGCCTCCTCTCTGGATTAGTTCCTTCATCATCAAGATCATCTTTCTTTGACTGAGTTTGAGACTGCTGCTTACACTTGGATCTAGCAACTCTCTCCCCCTTTTTGACATCATCATGGATCAAGATGGAAGTAATTAACTCAAGAGAATTGGCAATGGATTCAATCTTGTCAACCAACAAAGTCTGATTTTCTTCAACTTTGCCCAATCTCTGAAGTACAGTCTCTTGAGCTTTTGAGAAAGTTTGAAACATTTTGTTGTTGTCTCTCTGTAGAGTCATCTCTCTCCTTACAACTTCATTTCTCAGATCTATAATGGACTTCTGATTTTCATTAAATCTGTGATTCAAGGCCTTAACCTGAATCACTGTGCCTTGTAGGCATGTCAGAATGTCTGGATTTGAAATCTTCTTAGAATTATCCCTGAGAAAATTGATAAGTGGATTTTATATCCACTTGGATCGCTTAAATTCAGCTTAAATTGATTGTCTTGGACTCAAGTTTATTGTAGTTTAGATGTATTTTGCTTAGTTGTGCAGACTTACAAGAATGTCGATTATGGGTGATGCTTCTATCGTGTTTGGAGGATTAATTGATTAAAATTCGGATTTTCCGGGAAGGTTGCGCAGTCTACACTGTTTTGGCCATATCTGGAGTTCTAGAAGTCCGTTTTCAGTGATCTTACATCTCACGCGAAGATTGAGAGATTTTCTACAACCTGGGATAGATATCAGGTGCAGGGGACGTGCTGAATAAAATCGCGCGCGTGTTCTATGAGAAAAAAAACAAAAAAATTCCAGTTTTGCCCTTTTTCTAATTCTAATTGTATTTTGGGCAGTTTTTGGTACCTTAATCGAATTCTAATTGTAATAGAAGGTAATTGCTTATTGGGCAAGACTTCTAGAGTCTATTTAAACACATCCTACCATGTAATTTGTATCAAATTGTTATTATTGTAACGTAGAACTACAAGAGAGACAAGTGGAGAAGGATTCAAGCTCGGTGACAATCAAAGATCTACTTCATCTTTTGTATACTTTGGATTATAGATTTGTTCTCTCAACTCTTGTTTTTATTAATATTATTGCTTCTTTCTTTCATACCTTGTTTAATATCATGTTTTCATCTAATCCCATGGTGACGAACGGTTCAATTATGAACTAATCGTTGTCATGGGATCCTAATGGATTTATCTATGTAGCTTAGTAGTTTGTATTCTTTAAAGATTTATGTGTGGTGAATTCTTGATACCCTTATATGGTTGTGCTTCATGAATTTAGATGCGTAGCTAACATCTAATATGTTAATCTCTTGCTAAACGAGAGTGGATCTTGAGATTTAGAACTTGCCATGCTAGCATAGGATAAGTTGATGTTTTAACATCATGATTTGTGGCATAAATAGAGATATTATGCTACCCTATGTGATCTAAGTGGATAACTTGTGCTTAAACCTTTATGTTTTCAAATTCTATAGAGATATAGGGTCTAAACATATTTGGTGTCTACCCATCTTCTATCTCTTTTGTGGATGCATGCGTAGTTTGGTATTAGTATACCGAGAGGTAGCTTTTACTTGTTTCGTGTTATCCGATCAGATATCAAAACCATCACATGTATTGATTAAAGGCTGCAACTCTAAGTGAAGTGGATAATGAAATTAGGATTCCATTTTTTATCTCATATAAGTAATTCATATTTAATTCTCATTAGTTAATTATTCTTAGCTTAATAATTTGCATCCTAGTTAATTTAGATAATTAAAACCTCATTCTTGTTATTTATCTTAGCAGTGGATTAAAACCAAACATTGTTGCATAGGCATATTTACTGATTAAAACTTAACTAGATCTCTGCGGAACGAACTTAAATTATATTACTTATGACTACGTGCGCTTGCGTAATTTTGTGTTAACAAGTTTTTGGCACCGCTGTCGAGGATCATCGGTGTTTTGTTTAGTTTATGTGCTTGTCATCAGTGGTCGTTAGCGTTCACTAACTTGGATTTCTTACTTAGTTGTTTGTTTCGTGGTGTTTTCAGGTACTTGAACGTGTATGCGAACACGTTTGCAGGCTCGTAAGGAAAAACTGGCAGAAGAGGAACTTGAAACTACTATAGAGATGGCAGATTTACCAGCAGCAGTCAAGGCTTTGAAGGACTATTCGCAACCGAAGATCAATGACATACAATCTTGTATTGTCAGGCCAGCTATTGCAGCAAATAACTTTGAGATCAAGCCAAGCACAATTCAGATGGTGCAGAATTTGGTTCAGTTTGGGGGTGCTTCGACAGAGGATCCTAACATGCACATCCGGGACTTTATCGAGATCTGCCACACTTTCAAATTTAATGGTGTGTCGGATGGTGCTATCAAGTTGAGGCTTTTCCATTTTCTTTAAGGGATAAGGCTAAGGGCTGGTTACACTCTCTACCAGCTGGTTTCATTACTACATGGGAGGATCTTGCTTAGAAGTTTCATTACTACATGGGAGGATCTTGCTCAGAAGTTTCTTACTAAATTCTTCCTTATGGCGAAAACTGCAGCAATAAGGAACCAGTTAACTCAATTTCAACAGCAATCTGGCGAGTCTTTGTGTGAGGCTTAGGAACGTTATAAGGAGATGCTACGAAAGTGTCCTCATCATGGCATGCCTGATTGGATGGTTATTAATGGTTTTTACAATGGGTTGGGAGCACAGTCTAGGCCTTTGCTAGATGCAGCATCAGGTGGAGCTCTGTGGGCGAAGAGCTATGAGGAAGCTTATGATCTTATTGAGATAATGGCCGCTAATGAATATCAGAATCCAACACAGAGGGTTTCTCAAGGCAAGGTAGCAGGTGTTCTTGAAGTTGACACAGCTTCAGCTATTGCAGCTCAGTTGAAGGCTCTTACGATGAAGGTGGATTCTCTTGCTAATTATGGAGTTCAGCAGGTTGCTAGTATTTGTGAGCTATGTGCGGGCGCACATGAGACGAATCAGTGTGCTATCTCTTCTGAATCAGCACAGTTTGTAAGTAATTTTCAGAGACCTGCTGCACCAGTTCCAGCCACCTATCATCCAAACAACAGGAATCATTCTAACTTCAGCTGGAGCAACAACCAAGGTGCTCAACAACCTTAGCAGCCCTATCAGCAGTTTCAAGGTCAGCAAGCATGGCCATTCAATCAAGGTTATCAGCAGCAGTATGCTCCAAGGCAAGCATATCAGCCTCCGGGATTTTAGCAGCAATAGCCCTAGGCTCATGTGGGGCAATCATCTAATGAAAAATCAGAAAGGGATGATTTGTGGATGATGGTGAAGAACCTGCAAGCTTCTCAAAAGGTCTTAGAAACCCAGGTGAGACAGATTGCAAGTGCCTTACTTATTAGGCAACAAGGAACTCTTCCTAGTGATACGGAAGCAAATCCAGGTAAGAGGGATGGCAAAGAACAGGTGAAGGTTGTGACTTTGAGATCGAGAAAAGTTACAGCAGGCCCTAAATCAGCAGTTGAAGAAGATGAAGATGTTCAGAATCAGTAGGTTGAAAAATCTACAGTGCCCGAAATTGCTCAATCTGATTTGGTGGCTGATCAGCAAGGTGGTGAAGTGGAGAAGAGCAAGGAACCTGTTAAAAAATCTGTGGAGTAGTCTACAAAGAACACTCAGATCTATCCTCCTCCTCCATATCCTAGAAGACTCCAGAAGCAGAATTTGGACAAGAAATTTGCTAAGTTCTTAGAGGTGTTCAAGAAGTTGCAGATTAACATTCCCTTTGCCGAAGCTCTTGAACAAATGTCGAGCTATTCCAAGTTCATGAAGGGGATTCTTTCTCGTAAGTTGAAGCTCGAGGAATTAGATACCGTTGCTCTAACGGAAGAGTGTAGTGCTGTGCTGCAACAGAAATTGCCTCCAAAACTAAAGGATCCTGGTAGCTTTACTATTCCATGCACTATTGGTAATTTGTCTTTTGCGAAGTGCTTGTGTGACTTGGGAGCTAGAATCAATCTCATGCCCTTGTCAGTCTATATGCAACTTGGTCTACCGGAACCAAAGCCTACTAACATCTCTTTGCACTTGGCTGATTGTTCAGTTACATATCCTAGAGGCATAGTGGAGGATGTGTTGGTGAAAGTTGACAAACTCATATTTTCTGCTGATTTTGTTATCTTGGATTTCGAGGAAGATAAGAAGATTCCCATAATCTTGGGAAGACCATTCTTGGATACGGGAAAGATTTTGATTGATGTGCAGAAAGGGGAACTCACCATGAGGGTGCAAGACCAGAATGTCACTTTTAATGTCTTTAATGCAATGAAATTTCCCTCAGACGAAGAAGAATGTTTGAAGGTGGATTGGGTTGATTCTGCAGTTACTATGGAAATGGAGCAGTTGCTTAAGTCAGATTCTTTGGAAAAAGTTTTAGTTGGTGACTCTGATTTTGAAGATGAGGAAATAGTCGAGCAACTTCAGCAGCTAAATTCAGCTCCTTGGAAAAGGAGATTAGATTTGCCTTTTGAATCCCTTGGGTTAGCAGAACTTAAAAATTCAGAGGGGCGCCTGAAACCATCTATTGAGGAAGCTCCTACACTTGAACTCCAACCACTTCCGGAACACTTGAGGTATGTTTTTCTTGGTGATGCATCTACATTACCTGTTACTATTGCCTCTAACGTGTCAGCTAGTGCGGAAGAAAAGCTTTTGCGAATTTTGAGGGAGTTCAAGTCAGCAATTGGTTGGACTATAGCAGATATCAAGGGAATCAGCCCTTCTTATTGCATGCACAAAATTCGGTTAGAGGAGGGAGCTAAGCCTACTGTTGAGCATCAGCGGAGACTTAATCCGATTATGAAAGAGGTGGTGAAGAAGGAAATTCTAAAGTGTCATGATGCGGGTATTATATATCCTATCTCAGACAGTTCTTGGGTGAGCCTGGTTCAATGTGTGCCAATGAAAGGAGGCATGATAGTTGTTGCTAATGAAAAGAATGAGCTCATCCCTACTCGAATAGTCACGGGGTGGAGAGTTTGCATGGACTATAGGAAGCTCAACAAAGCCACGAGAAAAGATCACTTTCCTCTGCCATTCATTGATCAGATGCTAGACAGGTTGGCGGGACATGAGTACTATTGCCTCCTTGATGGTTATTCAGGTTACAATCAGATTTGCATTGCTCTGGAAGATCAAGAGAAGACCACGTTCACATGTCCTTTTGGCACCTTTGCTTTCCGACGGGTTTCTTTCGGACTTTGTGGTACTCCCGCCACTTTTCAAATGTGCATGATGGCTATTTTCTCAGACATGATTGGCTCGAATGTGGAGGTTTTTATAAATGACTTCTCAGTTTTTGGTACTTCATATGACGAAAGCTTGCATAATCTTGGCTTGGTTTTGAAACGTTGTGTGGAGACTAACTTGGTGCTTAATTGGGAGAAGTGTCACTTTATGGTGCAAGAAGGAATTATTCTTGGGCACAAGGTATCTGTTAATGGGCTTGAAGTGGATAAAGCTAAGGTGGAGACAATCGAAAATCTTCCTCCACCTATCTCTGTTAAAGGAATTCACAGTTTTCTTGGTCATGCGGGTTTCTATCGGCGATTCATCAAAGACTTCTCAAAAATTTCTAAACCCTTGTGCAATCTCTTGGAGAAGGATGTTCCTTTCAACTTTGATGATGAGTGCCTTGCAGCTTTTGAGCTCTTGAAGAAGAAGTTGACTACTACACCAGTCATTACCGCACCTAATTGGGAGGAACCGTTCGAACTTATGTGTGATGCTAGTGACTATGCTGTTGGAGCTGTGCTTGGTCAAAGGAAGGATAAAAATTTTCATGTGGTTTACTATGCTAGTAAAACCCTCAATGATGCACAGCTGAACTACACTACTATGGAGAAGGAGTTGCTAGCAGTTGTCTATGGTTTCGAGAAATTCAGGTCTTATTTGCTTGGTGCGAAGGTGATTGTGTATACGGATCATGCTGCTATTCGATATGTCATGTAGAAGAAGGATTCAAAGCCTAGATTGATTCGTTGGGTGCTTCTTTTGCAAGAATTTGATGTGGAAGTCAAGGATAGGAAAGGCACGGAAAATCAAGTAGTGGATCATCTCTCACGCTTAGAGGACCACGGTAAGGATTCACATGGCAAATCTCTTATTAATGAATCTTTTCCAAATGAACAGCTTTTTGGAGTGCAAAGTGAAGAGCCATGGTTTGCAGATTATATGAACTATTTGGTTAGCAATGTTATTCCTCCGGAATTTTCGAGTGCTCAAAAGAAGAAGTTTCTGCAAGATGTGAAGTGGTACCGTTGGGACGAGCCATTCTTGTTTAAGCTTGGTGTGGATCAGATTTTGAGGAGGTGCATTCCGTATAGTGAAACGGAAGGTATTCTGCATGATTGTCATTCTATCACATATGGAGGCCATTACGGTGGTGATAAAACAGCTTAGAAAGTACTTCAAGCAGGATTCTATTGGCCAACTCTGTTTAAAGATTCTCATAGGTTCGTGATGAGTTGTGATCGATGTCAAAGGGTAGGTAATATTTCTAGGAGGAACGAGATGCCTCTTAGTACGATTCTTGAAGTTGAGATTTTTGATGTGTGGGGAGTTGATTTCATGGGTCCGTTTGTTTCGTCTTGCAACAATCAGTACATTCTCTTAGCAGTGGATTACGTGTCTAAATGGGTCGAGGTGAAGGCTTTACCGACCAATGATGCTAAGGTGGTGCTAAATTTTCTTCACAAGCAGATTTTCACGCGTTTTGGAACTCCACGAGCTATAATCAGTGATGAGGGAACACACTTCTGTAATCGTTAATTTACTGCTATTATGGAAAGGTATAATATGACTCATCGTGTTGCCACAGCTTATCATCCTCAAACTAATGGTCAAGCGGAGGTTTCGAATCATGAGATCAAGAGAATTCTCGAGAAAGTGGTAAATCCATCAAGGAAGGATTGGTCTTTGAAGTTAGACGAAGCAGTTTGGGCGTATAGAACTGCTTACAAGACACCCCTAGGTATGTCTCCTTATCAGTTGGTATTTGGTAAGGCTTGTCATTTGCCGGCAGAGTTAGAGCACAAGGCCTATTGGGCGTTGAAGAAGTTAAACTTAGATATTTCAGCTGCGGGTGAGAAACGTCTACTTCAGTTAAATGAGCTTAAGGAATTTCGTGAGCAGGCTTACGAGAATGCTAAGATGTACAAGGAGAAAGTGAAGAGGTGGCATGATAGGAAGTTGGTGCATAAGTCGTTTGTGCCGGGCCAACAGGTATTGCTTTATAATTCTCGCCTTAAACTTTTTCCGGGTAAGCTCAAGTCAAAGTGGTCAGGTCCGTTTACAGTCAAAACCGTGTTTCCACCTGGAGCAGTGGAGATATTTAGGGGTTCTATTGATGATGCTTTCAAGGTAAATGGACAGAGACTTAAGCCGTATTCTGGAGGAATGGTGAACCGCGAGAAGGTTGCCGCTGTTTTATCTTTTTCGTGAATTTTCGAGGGAATGTCAAGCTAATGACATTAAACGAGCGCTTCTTGGGAGGCAACCCAAGTGATGTAGTATTTGTTGTATATGAAAAAATGAGTGTTGTGAAAATATATATATATATATATATATATATATATATATATATATATATACTGATGTCGCGTAGGTTGCGCCTGCGTAACGCAGGCTGCGCCTGCGTTTCTGTATGTGACGCAGGCTGCGCCTGCGTTACTGAGTTAAGCGCAGTCTATGCCTGGTGCGCGCAGATTGCCCTGAATGCAGTTCCTTTGGCCGAATTTTGCACCTGTTTACATATATATAAAAAAAAATTTCTTTCTCCCCAATTTTTTTCTCCTCTTATACTAATATTCCTAAACACAATCCTAATCCTATATTAATTCCAAAACCTCTCATCTCTCTTCTAAATTTTCTACACCCAATTCTTTTCTAATTCTTTTTCTCTTAATTCTTAATTCTATCCTACATCAAATTCATACCCATTCCAATTTCTCCTTTCCACAATCAAATTTAAATTCATCTAATCACTCCATTATATATATACACCTATACATACAAACCCAATTCACTCTCTCCATATCTACATCTCTAAAAATTCAAGTTCAAGAAGGATTCAAGTTTGGGGGAAGTTGTACAAGTTCACCTCTTTGATTCATAGTGGGTATATCTCTTCTCTAATTTTATTTTTACTATGAATTTGTGTTCTTGTAAATTGGGGATTTTATATTAGTCTTGTTATTTGGGTGTTTTTTGTGTGATTTTTGCTTGGTGGTTGTTGGTGGAATTATTGTTGAGTGGGATTTTGATTATTATGGCTTCTAAGCGAATGAGGGGTAGTTCTAGTAGGGTGGAGAGATTTTCTTCTCCGGAGGCGGAGGTTGAATATAATCGATTGTTGTCAAGGCCGGTGGTGAAGGAAAGGGGGTTTTTGCCAACTCGTCATTATGGGTTGGTTGAGGTGATTAGTGAGTTACGTTGGGGAGAGATTTGTAAGGCACCTACTCCGGTTCCGGTGGTTAGGGAGTTTTATGCGAATGCTAAATATGAGCAGAATGGTGTGTGTATGGTTCGTGGTAAACGGGTGGATTACAGATCAGATGTTATTCGTCCGATTTTGGGACAACCACCTAAGCTTGTGGGGGATGAAAATTTGGCACTGAAGACTAGTGATGATGTGGATATGGAGGCGATTGTTCGTGAACTTTGTGTTCCCGGTACAATTTGGAAGTGTAAATTGGGAACTAATGAGCCTCTTTCTTTTCTGTCTTCTTCTATGAATAAGTTTGCACGAGCATGGTATCTATTTCTTTGTGCCAATATTATGTCTACTTCTCATACGGGTGAGGTCACAGCTGATAGAGCGATTATTCGTTGGGACATTCTAAAGGGAAAATACATTGATGTCGCCCATATTGTTCAGCAGAATATTCGCAGGTCGTCAAATGGCTAGTGCACTGTCATCGATGCCCCATGCTTCTATCATAGTTGGGTTGTGTATGGTTAGTGGTGTTATATGGGGTGCGGATGAGGAGTTGCAGTCACCTTTGGCTTCCATTGTTGACGTGTCTATTGATCGAATGCCAGAATGGCAAGGTGGAATCCCACATCCTAGGGGGCTCGGGTATGATGTTAGTGGTGCTGGTACTAGAGGTCATGGAGCGGGCGCTCAGCCACGGGTTTCGAGAGTACCAAGGGTTTTGGATGCTCACTTTAGACGTTTGTATAGGCGTATGGATGCTATACATGCTAGTAACCGGGAGTATGCTGAGGATATGGCTACAGCTTTGAGAGATGTGGGTATTCAGGCCCGGTGGCCTGTCTATGGAGCTCGTACACCTTATCCACCGCCAGATACTGATTCCTCCGAGGATGAGGACGAGTAGGTATGTTTTCTGCTATCCCTCGTATTTACTTCCATTCAATGCGGACATTGAATATTTTAAGTTTGGGGGTGGTTTGAGGGATTAGTAGTTGTTGTTGTATTATGTGTTCATGTAGGATTTCATGCTTTGCATATTAGTAGTAGTAAATTATTCATGTATGTTTATGTTTTTTACGTTTGTTTCATGTAGGACATTCTGTTTTTTTTTGTTTCGTATACCATGTGAGTTCATATTAGTTGCATTTCATGGCATGCATATTTCATGATCCCTTAGAACGAGCTAATTCTGATTGGTAGGTAGGTGTCTAATTGAGTGTGGTAATGATGAATAGAGGGTTGACTTATAGTTTCTATGAAATTGACTTATGTGTTTCAGAAACAAAACTAATTACACTGTCTCATTGGGTGCTTTTGGGCTAGGTTGAGGTCATGCTTGTTTGGATGTTTTGAGATTTAATCACTTGATTATAGTTAGAATTTTCTTTATTCCCTTGATGGCTTAAAACACTTAAGTCTAAGTTTGGGGGAAAACAGGGATGTCATGCTTAAATTGTAAATAATTGTCAATAATGGCTAGGCGTCAAATGGCTAGTAGCTGGCTCATATTTATATGAGTAGTCTAGGGTTGGAATTGAGAATTCTCATTCCAGATTGCATAGAAAAAAAACAGAAAAAAAAAAAGAAAAAAAAAAGTCAAAAGTGTCAATTGTTTATATGCAAAATTAACTAGGATGAGCTCTTTAATACTTGAGCTATTAAGTTCGCGGGGACTTTGTCCCTAGTGACCTAAGGCTTTTATAGTCTGGGATCCACTAACCCAACGCTCGTTACATGGGTAGTATTGTATAAGCCTTTCGGGGTCTCATCCATTGCACGGTTAAATAAGCATGATTGTATATATGTGTCGTAGTAGTTAGTAATAAAGCATGAATTTCTGTCTACCTTGGATAAGGATGGAGGTGTTCCTAGGTTATGAAGTGTTTACCGTTTATTCTATTTATAAACCTGTGATTGTCTTGACGAAGAGCATGTATGATTTTTGACCTAGTTTTGGGAGTATTTCTGATGAGCATTGCACACACGCACGTTTCTGTTCATGTATTGTTAGTATACGGGAACTTGGTCGAGCTCTATTTGGATTTAGTTGCATTCTTTGAGATATTTGCTTGTTAGTTGGTTTTGGTTAGTTTGAAGGGGATCGTTGCATTTTCATTCTAGTTGCATTCATGCATTGCATTGCATTAGGTTAAATGGATTTTTTGGGTACATTCACTATAGGCCCTCACGAGACCTTACTCATCCACTGGGGCTACCTAGGGGTTTAAAGGGCTTGTTGCATATGCCAAATGCAACCGTGATCACCTACGGAAGTGGTACTAGTTAGTTAGTTAGTTGTAATTGTTTATGCTTGAGGACAAGCATCGGTTTAAGTTTGGGGGTGTGATAAGTGTATTTTATATCCACTTGGATCGCTTAAATTCGGCTTAAATTGATTGTCTTGGACTCAAGTTTATTGTAGTTTTGATGTGTTTTGCTTAGTTGTGCAGACTTACAAGAATGTCGATTATGGGTGATGCTTCTATCGTGTTTGGAGGATTAATTGATTAAAATTCGGATTTTCCGGGAAGGTTGCGCAGTCTACACTGTTTTGGCCATATCTGGAGTTCTAGAAGTCCGTTTTCAGCGATCTTACATCTCACGCGAAGCTTGAGAGATTTTATACAACCTGGGATAGATATCAGGTGCAAGGGACTTGCTGAATAAAATCGCGCGCGTGTTCTATGAGAAGAAAAGCAGAAAAATTCCAATTTTGCCCTTTTTCTAATTCTTAATGTATTTTGGGCAGTTTTTGGTACCTTAACCGAATTCTAATTGTAATAGAAGGTAATTTCTTATTGAGCAAGACTTCTAGAGTCTATTTAAACACATCCTACCATGTAATTTGTATCAGATTTTTATTATTGTAACGTAGAACTGCAAGAGAGACAAGTGGAGAAGGATTCAAGCTCGGTGACAAGCAAAGATCTAGATCTACTTCATCTTTTGTATACTTTGGATTATAGATTTGTTCTCTCAACTCTTGTTTTTATTAATATTATTGCTTCTTTCTTTCATACCTTGTTTAATATCATGTTTTCATCTAATCCCATGGTGACGAACGGTTCAATTATGAACTAATCGTTGTCATGGGATCCTAATGGATTTATCTATGTAGCTTAGTAGTTTGTATGCTTTAAAGATTTATGTGTGGTGAATTCTTGATATCCTTGTATGGTTGTGCTTCATGAATTTAGATGCGTAGCTAACATCTAATATGTTAATTTCTTGCTAAACGAGAGTGGATCTTGAGATTTAGAACTTGCCATGCTAGCATAGGATAGGTTGATGTTTTAACATCATGATTTGCGGCGTAAATAGAGATATTATGCTACCCTATGTGATCTAAGTGGATAACTTGTGCTTAAACCTTTATGTTTTCAAATTCTATAGAGATATAGGGTCTAAACATATTTGGTGTCTACCCATCTTCTATCTCTTTTGTGGATGCATGCGTAGTTTGGTATTAGTATACCGAGAGGTAGCTTTTACTTGTTTTATGCTATCCGATCAGATATCAAAACCATCACATGTATTGATTAAAGGCTACGACTCTAAGTGAAGTAGATAATGAAATTAGGATTCCATGTTTTATCTCATATAAGTAATTCATATTTAATTCTCATTAGTTAATTATTCTTAGCTTAATAATTTGCATCCTAGTTAATTTAGATAATTAAAACCTCATTCTTGTTATTTATCTTAGCAGTGGATTAAAACCAAACATTGTTGCATAGGCATATTTACTGATTAAAACTTAACTAGATCTCTGGGGAACGAACTTAAATTATATTATTTGTGACTACATGTGCTTGCGTAATTTTGTGTTAACAAAAATCAGCTGCTCTTCCAGTAGGAAATATGCATTCTTCCTTGTACCATTCTGCAGTTTGTTTTGCCATGTAATCATGTTCAATTTCTCTTGCAGAAGGTCCATCAAAGTCTGTCTTCTCCCCTGTTTTCAGTCCATCAGTTTGAACTTCAACATTTGGAGCAGATCCAGCTTCTGCACTCACTTCTTTAGAAGAATCATTTTCAGAATCATCAGCATCTGCAATTGGGGCAGTTTCTTCATTAAATTCAGGAATAGGTTCTTCTTGAACAACCTGTTTTTCTGGATTAACAGAGTTTGTCTTGACAATATCTGAGGAAACATATTTAGCAAGCTGATCAATTTCCTCACCATGGTCTGAGATTTGATGTGCATCAGAGAATAACTCAGTGTGAGATGCAACCTCTGTTTCTTCTAGCACCACAGTAGGTTGAGCTGCAACACCAGTATCAGCAGAGTTTGCAGCCATGGATGTTGGAATAGGATCTTCAACCTCAACAGAGAATGACATGAAATTTTCATCAAAGTCTTCCATTGCAGGTAACTCAGTTCTATCATCATTTTCAACCGGAACCTCAACAAGTACTGGTTCATCAACTCTGAGTTCATGTTTTGCTATAATAGGTTCTGAGTTAATAGCTGTCTCAACAGCAGGAGTCTCCTTAGAGATATCCTCTGGAGCTTCAAGATTCACTTCTTTATCAGACTCATCAATAATCAATCTCCTACTTTTAACTTGAAGCACTTCTGTTCTTTCTTCTTCTAAAATAGAATCATCTAGAGTAGATGGAGATGGAGGTCTGTTTGCTCTTTCCTTTCTAACTCTCTTTGGCCTAGGAGCTTCAGCAGTCCTGTTGTCTCTGTGCTTTCTTGGTGGTCTTATAGCCCTGTGTTTCCTTGGCTTAGCAATCGGTTTGGATTGTGGTTGAGGTTGAGATTGAGGTTGTGAAGTAGTAGCAACAGTGGATGGAGTGGATGTAGATGTGGATTTAGAGGTAGGTTCAGTGTTTAGGGTTATGTGAGGTTCAGTGTTTGTAGGTTGAGGATTTGGCTGTGGAGGTTCAAGTACAGGTTCAGGTGCTTGTGCTTGTGGTTCCTGTGGCTGATTGAGAAAGTTTCTGAGGGCAAGAGGAAAAATAAACTCTGGAACTTGATCCTTGTTGGCATCTTTGTTTGTCAAGTCAGAGAACATTCTCTTATGGACTTGGAAAGGTTGAATGACATCCTCATCAGAAATTTCCACATTAGGCAAACAAGCAGAGAATAAACTTTGACAAAAATGTGAGAAATGAACAGTTGTATTAGACTCTGCTAGTTTTTCACCTAGATTCATAAGAACTAGTCTACCAAAATCAAAGTTACTTCCATTGAGAAGAGAATACCCGATTTGAAGACTATCAGTGGGAATTGCATCCCAGTTGGTGACTTTCTTCCCGAACGCTCTAGTGATGCAGTCAAAGAAAAAGCTCCACTCTTTCCTGAGCCCTGGCCTTTTAACATTACCGAGTTTGTCAAAAGGGCCAGAAAACCGCAGCTGCTGTAACATTTCCTTCAATTCATTCTCACCAGCAACAGCGTATGAGGTGTGAGTGTCAAAATCCATAACATCTCGAACAATTGCCGGAGTGATTACAAACTCTTGGTCTTCATGAGTAAACACAATGGATGGAGTCCCATTCTCTCCACCAGCATCATAAACAGAGTTTCACCAGAAAGTAGAGATCTGTGTGGCAGAGAGTTTTGTTGGTTGAACAAGAGCTTGACCTATTTCAGAATCCTTTAGGAAGTTCTGAATCAAATGAAACGGTTCTGGAGCTTTATCAGTGTTTAGTGGTGCTGCATAGTTGTTAGGAACAAAAGATAATCCCTGAGCAACAAAATTCTTGGATGCCATTAGAACAGTTTAGAAATTGTGAGAAAAGAGAATGTGTAGAAGAGTGTTTGTGAAAATGCTTAAATGAAAATAACAGGGAAATTGTGTGTAAAGTTGTGTGTTCGTGGGTGTAAAAGTGAAAAAGTGAATAATGAACCGAGTGTGATTAGATCTGTAATTGAAAATTAAAAACCCAATCGTTTTAGACATTAAACACGCAACCAATTTCTTGTTAAGTGTGTGAGTGGGACACATGTCACGTAAATAGTGGAACAGTCGTTTACACGCGCAGTAATAATGCCTATTATAACTGCTATTCTCTCTCCTATTACCAATACGCTTTAACTGTCTGAAATAAACTATTACCTTAGAGTACTTAACAGAATCCAACAGTGTTTATCAATTCTCCAACTTTATTACTGTTATCCTTTCAAACACTTCACAGTTGTGAATATGAGTGTGTGTAGCAGAGGTTACTAAATCAGTATTTAGAGCATCTAATATTTCATAAAATCCATAAAGTAAATCAGTAAACACTTGCACAAACTCTCATTTTAAACACTGAATGTATGAGGAATGCTAAACTCTGTAGTACACGATTTATATACGGTAATATTTAATTAATTTATAACCCCCTATTTTTTTATTTTTTTTAAAATTTCTCCAGTAATCAGAGGTTGGAACTAGTCACCAAAAATCCTATAATTTTAGCCCTTATCAGTTTGATAAGTTCTTGGATCTTCCTAGTCTTCGACCAGTCACCAAAAATTAAAGAATTTTAGCCCTTACTATATACCAGTAAGTTCCTGGGTCGTCCTAGTTACAAACATGATCTCAAAGGAGTTCTAACATTCTATATATATATAAGCTTTGGGGGTATTTTAATAACAAAATCTAATTTAACAGTGTATAACTAACAGAGTTTAGAGCTCATCAACATCAGAAATTATTCATGAGAGGCAATGCACACAGTATTTACAGACTCAGAGTTTAGGATAAATAAACTAAGAGATGCTATAAATATGAAACATTATCATGTTGTGTTAATTTATTGCACAATCTAAGATTAGATCACAAATAACTTAGAAGGATTCATGATTAATTACTGAGAATAATGTTTCATACACATTTCTTCATTGGTATTAACATTCAGACAAAAACATTATCAGAGTTTCTTAGAGTTTATCCAACATGTCAACAGTGTATGACTTACAGAGCATGCTAACAGAGTTTAACAGTCATTGAGCAGAGTTTGCATAGCAGAGTTTAACATACCACAGAAATATGAGCAACACAGTACATAAGTAGAATTTTGAGTCTAACAAATATCTCTAGTCAAAGCCAGAGACCATCCCTAGTTCATTTACCAGCCTTGTAAATACAGCTTCACTCAATGGCTTGGTGAAGATATCTGCAAGATGTTGTTCTGTAGACACAAAATGAAGCTCAATATTCCATTCCTCTACATGTTCTCTGATAAAATGGTACCTTATGTTGATGTGCTTGGTCATTGAATGTTGTACTGGGTTACCTGTCATAGCAATAGCACTTTGATTATCACAGTAAATAGGTATTTTACTGTACCTCAATCCATAATCCAGTAATTGATTCTTCATCCACAGAATCTGTGCACAACAGCTACCAGCAGCAATATACTCTGCTTCAGCTGTAGATGTAGAGATTGATTTCTATTTCTTGCTGTACCAAGAAACAAGTCTATCACCAAGAAATTGACAACTTCCACTGGTACTTTTTCTATCTATCTTACAGCCTGCAAAGTCTGCATCAGAGTAACCAAGTAGCTTGAAGTCTGATTCTCTTGGATACCACAAACCTAAAGTTATGGTGCCCTTAAGATATTTGAAAATTCTCTTTACAGCTGTTAGATGTGGTTCTCTTGGATCTGCCTGAAATATTGCACAAAGACATGTTGCATACATGATGTCAGGTCTGCTTGCTGTTAGATAAAGAAGAGACCCAATCATCCCTCTATAGCTTGTCATATCCACTGGTGAACCTGTGTCTTTATCCAACTTTGTTGCTGTTGCCATGGGAGTTGTTGCAGATGAGCAGTCAAGCATGCCAAATTTCTTGAGAAGATTTCTGGTATATTTTGCTTGATTGATAAAGATTCCATCATCTGTTTGCTTCACTTGTAGCCCTATAAAATAACTAAGCTCTCCCATCATGCTCATTTGATACCTGGACTACATGAGCTTGGCAAACTTCTTACAGAGTTTATCATTAGTAGATCCAAAGATTATGTCATCTACATATATTTGAACTAATAACATATCACTACCAAGATTGAAGTAGAACAAGGTTTTATCAATTGTACCTCTGTTGAACCCACTTTCTAAAAGAAATTGAGCTAGAGTTTCATACCATGCTCTTGGTGCCTGCTTAAGTCCATAGAGTGCCTTGTCAAGCCTGTAGACATAATTTAGATACTTGGGATCTACAAATCCTGGTGGTTGTTCAACAAACACTTCTTCTTCAAGTTTTCCATTCAGAAAAGCACTTTTCACATCCATCTGAAAAACCTTGAATTTCTTGTGAGAAGCATATGCTAGAAAGATTCTTATTGCCTCCAACCTTGCAACTGGAGCAAAAGTTTCATCATAGTCTATGCCTTCTTGCTGTGAATAGCCTTTGGGCACAAGTCTGGCCATGTTTCTTGTAACAACCCCATCACTGTCAGTTTTGTTTCTGAAAACCCATCTAGTACCAACAACAGATCTATTCTTTGGTCTAGGTACAAGGGTCCATACTTCATTCCTCTCAAATTCATTTAACTCCTCCTGCATTGCTGTTATCCAGTCAGTATCTTGAAGAGCTTCTTCCACTTTCTTTGGTTCAGATTTGGACAGAAATGCATGAAACAGACATTCATTTGTTGTAGCACTTCTTGTCCTGACTTTTGCATCTGGATCTCCAATTATTAGATCAAGTGTATGAGATTTTGTCCATTTCCTAGCTGAAGGTAAATGACTTCTGTCAACAGTTGATCCTCCCCCTTGATCAATGTTCTCCTGATCGTATAGTTGCCTTTCTTCATTCTCTGAGGCTCCCCCTGAATTTGATCGCTCAGAGTTTGAACTGTCAGACTTTGGACTTTCAGAGTTTGAGTTTGATCCATATTTTTCAGTTGACTCACTATCAGAATTTGAGTCATCACTATGATTATGCTCCCCCTCAACTGGTTCTCCTCTTTGTTCTAGTTGTACTATTTCTTCTGTGTGTACCAGTAGAGGTTCAGAATTTGCATTAACAGAGTTTGTTGGACTGGTTTTATCAGAGTTTATTTCATCAGAGATTAGATCTTCATTTTCGAAATGCAATTGATCATGTTCATCAACATCATCAAGTCCAGTGATTTTCTCGTCATCAAATGACACATGAATAAATTCCATAATCACCTTTGTTCTCAGATTATAAACTCTGAATGCCTTGGTTGACAATGGATAGCCAACAAAAATTCCTTCATCTGCTTTCAACTCAAATTTGGTCAACTGTTCAGGATGAGTTTTCAACACAAAGCATTTGCACCCAAAAATATGAAAATATTTCAGGTTTGGCTTCTTTTCCCTCACCATCTCATATGGTGTTTTTCCATGCTTATTGATCAGTGTGGCATTTTGAGTAAAACAGGCAGTTTGAACTGCTTCTGCCCAGAAATAGGTTGGCAATTTTGCTTCATCAAACATTGTTCTGGCAGCTTCTATCAAGGTTCTGTTCTTCCTCTCAACTATACCATTTTGCTATGGTGTACCAGGTGCAGAAAACTCTTGCTTCAATCCTCTGTTCTTGCAGAATTCTTCCATTGTTGCATTCCTGAATTCAGTTCCATTATCACTTCTAATTATTTTGACTTTGTGTTTTGATCCTTTGTCCAGTAGCTTTACATGCTCAATTAGAGTTAATGCAGTTTCATCCTTCTTTGCTAGAAAATACACCCAAGTGTATCTGGTATATTCATCAACAATGACTAGAGCATATTTCTTCCTTCCAATTGACAAGACATTCACTGGTCCAAAGAGATCAACATGTAGAAGATGATATGGATCAACAATTGAAGATTCAGACTTGCTCTTGAAAGAAGTCTTCCTCTGTTTGGCCTTTTGACATGAATCACACAGACCATAAACATTTAACAAAGACTTTGGAAGTCCTCTAACAAGATCCTTTCTTATCAGCTCATTGATGTTGTTCAGATTCAAATGAGAGAGTTTCTTATGGCACTTCCAACTCCTTTCATTGAACATTCTTGTTGACAGGCACATAGTTTTTCCATCAGAATTTGTCAACAAGCTTGCTTCATAGATATTGTTGCGCCTTTGTCCAACTAAAACAACTTTCCCTGTGGTTTTGCTGATAACCTCACAGTATTCAGGTTGAAAATCTACATGAAAACCTCTGTCACAGATTTGACTCACAGATAGCAGATCATGCTTAAGTCCTAGAACCAGAGCTACATTTGTGATGATGACACTTCCAAGATTGATATTGCCATATCCCAGAGTATGTCCTATGTTGTCATCTCAATAGGAAACTCTTGGGCCAGCCTTCTCCACATACTCTGATAGCAGGGCTTTATTTCCAGTCATGTGTCCTGAACATCCACTGTCCACGAATAGGATACTTTCCCTGATGCCCTGCAATCACAAACAATTACTGAAGATTAGATTTAAGGATCCAGACTTGCTTGGATCCTTTGGCTTTCTTAATTTTGTTAGCTTTAACATCGGAATTTACACTATCAGAGTTTAAGCTAACTTTGTCAGAATTTACACTTGCAAAATTAACCCTGATCCATTTCAGATTAGGTTTTAGTTCATAGTAATTATGATAAATAGCATGATAATTTTTGCAAGTATAAATAGAATGCAAAGTGCTTCCACAGTGTTTGCATAAAGTCTGTGGTCTAGTTCTAACATTATCTTTCTTTACTTCAGACTTGGAAGGTAAAGAGTTAATGTTTTTGTTCTTCCTACAAAAGCTAGCAAGATGGTTAGTGCTACCACAGTTATGACATGTCTTTCTTGGAGCTAAAGTAGCAAGCATTGGATAATTACCTTGAGTTATGCTTCAGTTGTTTATCTGTCATTAAACCAATATTAACCTGTTTAACACTAGTTTTTACTAGTTCTTTCTTAACAGCTTCTTTTCCACATTCAAACCTAGGTTCACTTATTCCATTAACAAATGTTCCAAATTTCTTAGGTGGAAGAGGTGGTCTAATCTTGACTATATTCTGAAACCTAAGTTCATCTTCCTCAGAATAACCTAGACCTACAGTGTCAGATTGAAAAACTTCTTGAGTGTCTTTTCCAGAGTGAGTCCATGTTTTAATAATGTGATTTGCCTTCTCCAATTCAGATTCTAGTTGTTTATACTTACTTAACAACTCTTGTTCAAGATAGACAGCATCATCTCTCTCCTTTTGAACTTGCTGCATTTTAGCAAGTTTCTCTTCTACAACCTTATTTCTCTCTTTGAGTTCAGAATTCTCAGTTTTGATTCTCTCATTCTCTAAAGTCTGATCCCTATAACTGATATGCAAAGCCTTAAGATATATTCTTAATTCAGTTATATCATCAGTATTATAAGCATAGGTAGTTAGAGGTACCTTGTTTTCAGAATCTTCAGCTTCATCAATAGTAATAGCCATGAGAGCATAGTTCACATCCTCATCTGAGTCAGAGGTGTCTGCCCAATCTCTGCCTTTAGTAAAGAGTGCCTTCTCAGTTTTACCCTTCTTGCACTCACGAGCATAGTGACCCATCTCCTTACACTTGTAGCATTGAATCTCAGACTTGTCTCTTTACCCAGATTTGGTATCCTTTCTCTCAGATTTGCTGAAATTCTTCCTGTCAGACTTTGAATCATTCTTGGAGAATCTCTTCCCTTTCTTGAAGTTCTTAAATCCCATCTTCTTGAAGGTCTTTACCATCAAAGCAGCCATTTGCATCATTTCATCATCATCTTCAGAATCAGATGATCCATCTGTGTTTGAGTCAACATCAGAGTTTGATGACTCACTTTCAGAATGAATGACCAAAGCTTTTCCTTTTGCTTTCTTCCTTGATGCTTCCTTCTTTGAGGGTCTTTCTTCAACTCTTAGAGCAACAGACTTTGACTTCCTGTCTGATCTTCTGCTTCTCTGTTCCATTTCCAGTTCATGAGTCTTGAGCAACCCATAGATCTCATCAATATCAGTATCAGCCAGATCATAGTTGTCTCTAATAGTGGTTGTCTTAACATCCCACTTTTCAGGTAGAGAAAGAAGAAACTTGAGATTTGAATCTTCTAGATCATATTCTTTATTAACCAGTGACAGATCATTAAGTAGCTTACAGAATCTGTCAAAGGTTTCTGTCATTGATTCTTCAGATTTAGCCTCAAGTGTTCATACTCCTGTGTGAGTATGTTCCTTCTATTCTTCTTGATTGCAGCAATTCCCTGACATCTAACCTCCAGAGCATCCCAGATCTCTTTTGCAGTTTTACAATTGATCACTTTGTTAAACATAACATTATCCAATGAACTATGAAGCAGATGTCTAACCTTTGCATCCTTAGCAATGGATGAAATGTCCTCAGGAGTCAAATCTTTCTTCTCCTTTGGAATAGATTTAGCTTCCTGTCCAGCAGTAACAACAGATAATTTTGTAGGCTTATGAGGGCCTTCATAAATTCTGTCAAGATATTCTGGATCTGTAGCCTCCAGAAACATAGCCATATTCACCTTCCAGGTTGAGTATTCTGCTGGCTTGAGAATAGGAACCCTGATTGTCTCATATCGGCTCACAGTTGCAGGTGAGCCTTCTCAGCACTAGAGCCTGTTGTTGGAGGAGGAATTTCTGCCATTGATTATAGTTGTGTGTGTGTGTGTGGATCTTAAACTGTATTAAATTAACAGATCAAGCTCTGATACCAATTGTTAGGCCGAATACACAATTATAATCAACTAAATATGAGAGAATAACAATAAATTCTTAAATGACTTTAAAAACTGTTTGGAATTAACTCCTCTCTCAGTGATGTAAAATATCACAAAGAGCTGCTTAGGTTACAATGAAAAGATATTGTGTTACACGATCGATACCCTTCTAGGGTTAACCTAACTGTATTTATAAAGATATACAGCTACGTACAATCGATAATTGATTCTCCTATAAATTAGCTATACAAATGTTATCAATTATGATTGCTACGCGTCTTTCTAGTCAGCACGACTTCCTTTGACAGCTATCCAATCTTCAAAGATATCGCTTCCATAATTATCTACAATAATTCTATCACTGACCAGCAAACACTTCTGTTCAACAGAGTTTAGCTGCTTCCTCTTGTCAGCATATAGCAAACTCTGTCGAGCTTCCAACTGTCAGAGTTTAACTAAACTCTGACTGCTTCTAGTTTCAAGTTAAACTCTGTTTTTCCCTGTAAAACTTAAACACTGATATTAACCATATCAATTATATTTAACACATTCTTTGAGCTCTTCCAAATTTGACAATTTATAATTCATTCCAAAGATAGGGAGAGAGAGAGAAATCAATTTCTCTTTTTATATCATATATTCACCTTTTAAACATTTCAATTTAAATTAAGCCCTTTTATTAAAATCAGACAATACGGGTGATCAGCCACGTAATGTCCCCATACCGGACACTAGGTCCCTCCGGACTTTAAAAATTGGGTTCCCAATTAGGCAACACATTTGCCTCTATTGCTGGACTTGGACCACCTCAGCCTCTTACGCCAAATTAAATTGCTGGACTAGGACCACCCTAGCCTCTAACGCTAATTTAAAATAATTATGTACATGTCCATAAAGTAAAACAAGTTTCGATGAATGGAATTCTTATGCAATAATTCAGAGCAATGGGTTATTCTATTTAATTTCAAGAATAAGTGACCAACAGTCAAGTAAACAATCCAATTTAATTGTATAAGGTTTGCAAGGTGGGGTTCAAATGTGCTTCACAAATGTTTAAAATTAAATGTTTATCAAGCTCTTGTCATTTTAGAGGGGTAATATAAGGTGACATCGAATATGGTATGGCTTGGGGAAAATAGGCGTATAAGAAATAAGGGTCATTAGTTAAATTAAGAACAAACAAGGTTTAAGGATGTAGAGATTAATCAAGGGTTATAAGGTATAGTTATGCTAGGGTGAAATAAGGGAATAGATATGAAATGATGTTTAAGCCTGGGCAAAAAGTATGTTATATCGCAAGATTTGCAGTTCAACGAGAATTAGAATAAGCAAGAAGGTACAACAGTTTAAACGGTAATCTATAAGGGTAACCAAGAAGGTACAAGGGTTTAAGCAACAGTTTATATGGATTTACAATATAGTACAAAAGATTCGACAATTGACTTGAAGGAAACAAACAGTAAGTTATAAGAATTTAAGCAACAATCCATGGATAATTGAAAGAATCTGAACTTCGATACAAAGTTCGAGTTACTTGCCTTAACAAGGTGCTTTCACACTAGTCACTTACCTCAAAAGCCCTCAGCCTTTGCCTTTCCTTTATCCCTTAAGTCTACGTCCTTCGAATCTACACATATAAAAACACTATTTCAGAATTCTATTCAATATTCTACGTTCCTCTTCGAACGTCTATTCTTAATCTACCCTTGCGATAATACCCTAAATTTATTTACTTAAATCATATATCATCAACCCTTGACCACTGACGTATATAAATATATAATTAAAGTTGACAGGCATTTAACAACTAATCACGTAAACAAAATATAATCCGATACTACTTTGTACTAATAGTACATACATATATACATATACTCGAAAAAATAAATTTAAGGTTTTTAGAAAATTTTGACGTCATCCCCTTTGTACGGGTAGCCTACCAGTCGGAACACAGCCGACACCAAATCAGATAACAATTAATTTCTTTAACAGACCATATACCAATAATCAACATTTAATTTACAACTAACAAATAAAAATTTACCACATCCATCATATAATTCGAATAAAATCAAATATTCGAATAACAAATAAATTAACTCGGACAATAACAGATTCGAAAACCATTGCTTTCGTTTTACTGCAACACAGAAACTATCCGTCAGTACTTACAAAATCGACAAGCACACACACAACTATGATGCCACAATAGGATTACATATACGTACACTACTTATACCCATTCAAACAATACCACAACCACAATTACTAAGCTCAACACGACTTGTACAGCGGAATAAAATAGAGTTACTGCATATACACACACACCACAGTCAAAATCTAACCCAACTGTAAAAACAAAAATCGACACCCACACATACTATTTCGACTCTACACACACACCTCACGTACACACGCCCGCACGCAGCACACACATCACACACACGCGTACACTATACACACACATTTCAACCATACACACACGACACATACACGCGGCCATACATACAGAAAGAACAGCGTATAGAACGATAGAGGGGAAGGGGAAAATGATTGATACAAGCCATAACCGGAGCTTACAAGGCGACAGTGAGGGAGAGAATCTCACGAGAGAGAGAGAGAAACCGCGAGAGAGAGTGTGAAGATTCGAGAGATGTCGGGAGAGATTGTGTGGAAAAAAAAACAGAGTTGGTAAATTGAATTAGGAATTAGGGATTTAAGGTAATTTGGGGGAAAAGAATTAGGATTTTGTAAGAATTTTCTGATTAAAAGATTAAAAATGCACCTCGTAAAATAGAAAATAAATAGGTAACAATTGAGAAAAAATCTGAATTTCATTTTTAAAATATGCAAAATAAATTTATCTATCTTCCCATATTTTTAAAATATTTTTTGGGTCAAAAATGAATTAAATATGAATTTTACAAGTTTAAATCCATAAAACACAAAATAATTCCTAAAATCATTTTAAAATGTTTAAAAATCAAAAAGAATTCAGGAATTATTTTTAAAACTAAAATAACCTAATAAAGTTAATAATGCAAAAGATTTCAGGATTTATACTAATCCTGATGATTATATAAAATTCTAAGAAGACAAATAACTCATGATTTAAATAGGATTTAATCCCCAAAAATAAAAATAAAAATATGTAGACTTATCCGACACACATAAACATCAAATAAACTCGCAACCATGATGACACATATATTTTTCCTCAACAATAATCACGTCACATAATTCACATTTAATATTAAATAAATAATTATAAATATCAAAAAATTTCTAAGGCGTTATAATCATCCTCTCAACAGGGTGGTGTTAGTAAAAAGGAGAAAAAGAAGAGAAAACAGGTTATTTCTGAACCATTGAATATCTTATCTGAAGCAGCATTAGCTGTAGAATTAGGTTTAGAAAGTGAAGAACCTGAGTCACCCTTACTAAGGCAAAAGAAGAAGAAATCTAAAACCACCTCTTCAGTCACACAAATGCCTGAAGTTGTAAAATCAGGGGCAAACAGCTCACTAGATGTACCCTCTCAACAAGGTGCATCTATAGAATCAAGCATCCTCCATAATGTACTATCTTGTAATGAGTCAGCACCTGGGAGTGATAAGGCTGGCACAACACTGAGTGGAGAGCACATCACACTTAAAACTCCCTATATTTCTCAGGGGGAGTTGCCAAAATCCAATCTACATGACACTCTTCTTTCAGAATCTTACAATGATATTTTTTTGGAGCCTGCAACTCAAGTAATTGAGGAGCAAGGCATTGATCACCAAGAATTCTCTTCTCTTGGTGAGCCAATGGACTCAAGTGACTTAGTGCATGACATTTTGTTCACCACCCAGGAACCACACTTATATGGTGAGGGAATGCAAGCTGGGGCATATCCTAATGACACCATCACAAACACAGAGGATTCACTAGTATTCACTAGAGACTCTATGCCTTTGTCAACTACTGTTGTAACTCATCCCACTTTTGTGGAGACAACAGTAGCAGAGTCAATCCATCCGGTTGTAGAAGTTGCATCTGTAACTGAGGAGTCTAGCTTGCCTAGCTCTGACTTTCTATCACAATGGCTGAAGCCTATGCAACATGACAGTGCTTCAGGATCAGGATCTGTTCCATCACAATTGACGGTTGAAGCACTTCAAAACTTAGTTGTGGATCAGATCCCTGAGTTTGTAAAAATTTCTCAACACCTTGTCACCTCAAATTTGTCAAATCCAGATTATGAAGCCATTCTACTATGTCATAAAGAAGATGTGGAGATGTAGAATGAGAAAATAGCAGATGAGACTGAGAGAGATGGCAATGTGGATGCTTGGTTGCAAGGCAGGAATGACATTGGTCTATCAGAGGGTTTTCAATTTCTCAGAGAAGAGTACATCACTTCATTAGGGTCAAATGCCAAATCTTTAACCCCTAATGAAGTGTATGAAGCTATGAATGATACCTACAAGGGAACTCTGAAGGCTGCTCACTATCTAGGCAAGGGCCTTAAACTGAAATTAATGAGGTATGTGTAGCCACAGTCAAGGAAGTAAATGAAATTAAGAGAGATTTTGACTCTAAGTTCCCTTCACACAACTCTGTTATCAAGACCATTCAAGAATGCAAGGCTACCTGCACCAAGATGGACAATGGATTGGTCTTAGCTCAAAGTGCTATCAAGAATATGGCCACTCAAATAGAGAAACTGACAAATCAGTCAATAGATGCAAATGCCATGCTAAGGACTCTTTTTTCAAATCAATATGGAGATAAGTTGGTGATTGAAGTCCCTGTTCATGAAATGACCAAATTTGAGGTACTAAGGCTCAAGGAACAATCCCTATCTGGCTTTAAATCTACTGAGTTATTCAACAAGGTGGATGCTCTGGAAAAAGAAGTGACCTCACTCAAGATATCCAATGCTCATCTTACAGACTCAGTTGCAACACTTACTGAACAGTTGAACACTCATGCCACCACAACAGCTGATGTTCTTCTGCATCAACAACTGATGTTGTCTGCTATGATGAAGCATACGGGGCTCCCTCTACCTGATGAATCTGTTAATCCCACCTCTTCCAACCCAAGGGTCTCTACCAAAGCCTTTGTGCCTGACAACAAGCCTAAGGGGGAGAAGAGGAAATTAAGGACACCAAAGCCTAAGGGGGAGCAGCAGACTAAGGGAGAGAAGCCTAAGGAGAAGAGCATAACCATAAATGAGGGTGGTCAATCAAGAAGAACCTCCAAATCTGAACTTCATGTTCCAAGCAAAGGGAAAGCCAAGGTTGATGGACCTCCATCCTCTCTTCCAGTGGTCACTCTACCTCCTGTACACATCACTACCCCAAGTGGACAAAAACAAACCATCACCTCTACAGTGGTTGCAGGATCTATGCCAACTGAGCAAGCTAAAACCTCCAGAAATGAAGAAGATCAACCAGTTGAAGTGGATGTAGTTACTGAGGCCAAGCTGATAGAAGTAGCAAATTCAGAAACTTATCATGATGTTGCCTTCTTGAAGTTTCTGCAAGTCTCACGAGCAAAGGTTGGAGGGGATACATTGGAGTACAGTAGGAGTCTGAGAGAACAAATCAAATTTCTGACATTGATTCCAAGGAAGCTAAATCAAATCTATCTCAAGGAGATTATGATGGTGACCAGTGGTAAAATATGGCATCTATCTTATGACACCTTGAAGGCTCTAAAATTCACAGAGATTGATGTTATCCTGGGGTTGATAGAGAAGAAGGGAGAGAAAAACAAGAGTTTATATGCTAATCTGAGGAATGGTCAACAAGCTAGGTTGCCTGAAGTTTGCATTTATCCAAGAACAACTATCTATCAGTCTGGCACAAAGATTGAGGATAACAAACAGCTGGTCATTCCCAAGGATCTCACTCTCCAGAATCACAGACTTATCATTGCCATTATTGATCAATTACAAAAGAAGAATGGGATAAGAACTGGTGAAGAAGTAGAGGCATTGCACATTCTCAGAACATTCATTGGCACAGGTGAGATTCTAGAAATAGCCAAAGGAAGGAGAAATAAGGATGATGAAGATGAAGATAAAAGTGATGGGAGAAGAAGACATCACATGAGTGATAAGGGTGATGAAGACAAGAAGAAGAAGAAGGACAGCAAGGACAAGAAGGATGATGATGACCAAGGCAAAGTCTATGAGAGGAAAAGTGGAAAATAGCAAGCCTTAGGCATTGCTAACTGTAACCTCACCATAACACAAGACTCTAAGTCTAGGGTGAATACAGTTAGTAGTGACCTATCAAAATCTATATCTATGGCTTCTGCAACTGTTTTGCCACCTCAAGAAGAGAATGATATTTAACTCAAGAAACCATCTATATGTTTCCAAAAGCAAACTGCTAATGGTGTACTACAATGGTCTACCAGCAAAGGTCACAATTTTCTGCCAAGCAACCAAGTGAAAAAGATCAAATTCAAACAAGTTGCAAGAAGAGTAAAGCCATCTAAATCAAGGGCCCTAACTATCATTCCAGGATTAAAACTCCAACCACTAGATGAAGACTTTGATGAAGACCAACTACATTTCCTATGGGCTCAAAAAATCTATCATGTTTCCATTGTTGATGACTGCCTTGAAATTAAATATACTGATGAAAGACATAAGAAATTCAGGCAAGGGACATGTCAGCATTGGGGCAAGCTAGATGATATAGAAAAGATTATTGCTATGTTGGATTCTAAAGATAGAGTGGAAAGAGTATGGAAGCTGGAGTTGATTGAATTTTTCAAGATGAAGAGAGATCACCAGGAAGAACAAAAAAAGAAAAGTGAGGAGCTGTTAAAGAAAAGAGAGGAGAAGTTTGTTGTTATGGAAGCTAAGGCTGATGAGTTAAAAGCCATGGGTCTATGTAGAGTCAAGTATAATCCTTACATTATTGAATACAAGAAATATAGAAGAACTGTGAAGGTTAGAATGGACTACATCAGTTCCTACTCTGAGAAACAACTGAATGAAGTTCTTAAAGATCTATCAGGTTCTCCTCTAATTGAGGAACTCACTGCTATAGAAGACATTGTTCTTGCTATGGAAGAAAATGCAAAGAAGAAAGCTAAAGAAGCTGAAGAAAAGAAGAAAAATGAGAATATGCAAGCCAAAGCTCAAGAGATGAATCCAAAAGGATATGGCTAGTAATTCTTCATAACTTGTAAGGATGCCTCTTTGTATTTTCAATCAAATTACAAACCTGTACTTTTCAAGTTTTATCTTTATTTATGTTAGGCCTGTTATCAAACATGAAATTGTGACTAAGGGTCTTACTCACAATTTGGGGGAGATTGTTAGTCACAGAGGCATGCCTGTATACATCTAATAACAAGCCTAATTGACTGTAATGCTTTGCATTACCTACATGACCTCTTAACTGAGGGAACCTCTAGTTGTAGAGTTTCTACTTGTTGTAGTACTTATAACAGGCATCAAATTCTTCCTATGTAACTGTAATTAAAGTCAGAGAATAATGCTTGAAAGAAGTTCCAAGGATCATGCCTCAAGCTTGAAGACCAAGACTGTCAAAATAAACACAGTTGGAATTTGGAGAATGAAGATTTGCCTAAGTACCAATTCGAGAAGTCTAGCTTTCGAGAAGTTAGGGAATCGATATCTCAAGAGACACTGTTCGATATCTCTTACAGTACTGTTCGATATCTCATTCGATATCTCAGAGATTCGACATGTTGACTACTCCATTCGAGAACTCAAGAAGTCAACAAGTCAAAGTATCATTCGAGTTCTCTAGGAGTCAACAAGTCAATGTTCCATTCGATATCTCAATGACTCAGGAAGCTATTCGATATCCCAGGGATTCGATAAGTAAAATGCTCTATTTGATATCTCAAGGATTCCTGGAGAAAAGACTTATTCGAGAAGTGATTCGATATGTCAGCTCAACAGTATTCGAGAACTCAGAGTTATCGATTAAGCCAATTCTAGTTCTCGAATCACCAACAGAGTTACTTCTCGACTGCAATCTTGGAGACAAAATACTGAAGAATTGTACAAGTCAGAAACCTGCAACAAGCCAAGACGCTTTATGGACCACATACTGTAAAGCACGTTGGAAAGCCTACAAAGAAGCGTGGAGAAATAGTACAAGAGACAAAGAGCTAAAGAAGTGGATCTGAACAGATTTCTAAGAAGTCAAATCTGTAGCAGTTTGGATGTTTGCTCAAATAGGATAGACATATTAGAAAGCAATTTTTTTTGCTACCTTATTTGTTGTAAGCAAGTTGTTCACATGATATAAGTGAACAACCCTACTTCTTTAGCAAGTATCAAACAAAGTGATCAGTAGTTTTTACAAGTAATATCTCTCTGAGAAAGAAGTTGAGAATACGAAATTGTGTTCTCAGGTTGTAGCAACATTTTGATCTAATAAAACATTAGATTAAAGTTAGTATTGTGTTGTTGTGTCTTATATTTCCGCACTCATATTTGTTTGAGCACAAAAACACATACACGACTAAGCAGATTCAAAAGAAAAGTCGAGAATCCATTCACCCCCCCGCTGTATTCTCTTTGGTATATTCAATACTCAACACTAATCAACCTTAAATGAATATTCAAGATAATATTCATTAAGGAAATAATGCTCAAATGAATATTCAAAATAATATTCATTAAGTAAATAAACTCAAATGAATATTCCAGAATAATATTCATCTAAATCATAACCTCAAATGAATATTCAAAATAATATTCATTAAATAAATAATCTCGAATGAACATTCAAACAATATTCAATAAATAAGTAATGGAAAAATATTTACTTAAATATTTTCCTCAGAAAATAATCACAATATATCAAGAAATGCCGACTCCCGGTCTATATTAGAAGAATGAGATCATACGCCCTTCACTAAGGGTCTTAGCAATATCCGACTTATAACTAGTATATCTCGTATCTAATTTGTAAGCCAACATCAAATCATGGAACAAGTATCACAATATAATTTGAAAGTAGGCATGCATGCTATGACATATGTATAACAACAATCAATCATATATATTATCACAACAACAGTTCCAAAGTGTTGGAAACTTGCCTGGTACTCTGGTGGGGGTAGTGTGTCTCGGATCGGTCCGGTGATCTATAAATAACCAAAATTATTCAAGGTTAATCACCTATCACTTTGAAAAGCTAAGTACCTACTTAACTTAGGTTAAAAACACGTTTTCAAGTTATCTCTTATTAACACCGTTGTGATCCGACACTTGCTCATTATCAAGGCATGTCATTACACTTACACTTGGTAGGTTCTTAAGTCATATAAGTTCTAAGGTCGGTCGTTTACCAACAAAGAATTTATTGCCCGTTTCCTAAGTTATAACCAAGTATTCTTTTAAGGGGTTCATTCGTACTTAACCTCGATTCGAACATTTTTATAAAATCGAAAAATGATTCGTTTGACTTGAGGTCTTCTCTCACACCTTCCTTATGATCTCTAGTATTTAATTACCAAGATTTTCCACTGAATTCCAGTTACGAACTCGCATTTACGGTTTCGAACGACTTTCACTAAATCGGCCATATCTCCTAAATCGTAAGTCCTTTTGTTTCGATTCTCGCGCCAAAATGATCTATGACTCGAGATCTATAAGATCATATAATCATTAAGGTCAGAGACTTATGGCTACTGTTATGTACGAATTTTAAGGGTTAACGAAATTTCGGCATTACAACGGCTATAAGTCGAACGTTTCCAAATTTGTTACATCACAACCAAGCCACACCGGGCATACCATCAATCTTATACACATGATATTCATCTTAACAAGTCCAAGAACATCTCACTACACCATCATATTCATCATTTTACTTAGAGTAACTAAAACACTACATAATCATGCTTATAATACATCATATTCATAACTAATCTCAAAACCACCAAGAACATACATAAAACTTAAGATTCAACCAAGGGTTTCAAGTGGTGTACCTTCCTTGGAGTGTGTAATAGCCTTAATAAACCTTGTATAGTCCTTGTATATGCTTAAGCTACCTTAGATCATCCAAAGAAACCAAGAATCAAAGATTAGTTCTTGAAAGTTACTATTCATCCTCATCTTTGATGATTTTATTAAATATGCTAGACTTGGAATTTAGGGCTCAAATTCATAGGACAATTATGATATGAAATGTAGTACTCACCATTAAAATATTGGGATCAAACAATGGTTGGAGGTTGGATTTTGGTTTTGGAATTAAGGAAGGGCCGAATGGATGATAATGGAGAGATGGCGGAGTTGCTTGCTTGGTGTCTTGCTCTCATCTAGTCTAATTTGCATTATTATGATAATATCTATCCTAAAGCTAAATTATTAAAGTGGTGTGGTCATGCATGAGCTAATCAAGTGGACATTTGTTGAGTTTTTGTGGCTTGATGATAATATTAAGCTAAGTACTTGGTTTGTTTTCTAAGTATGCTAGTTACCCTTGTAACTACTTGGTTACTTGATCTTATCCTCTTTCACATGCATGTATCTTGGCTTTCTGATTGCTCTTTTGTCCGGTTATTACTCATTTTCATTGATCGTTTGGAGGAATATTTCAAGCATTTCTTGTTAGGGTTTTACCGGAAACCTCCTTGATATTTTTGCTAACATCTTTAATCCTCCTTTATAATTCTTGAATTTAAATTCCTCAAATCTCTTTATTAAATCCTTAAATCCTTTAGTGTCTTGGGAAATCTCAGAGAAAATAAAACTGCTATTTTTTTTAATCTTATATCGTTTACATACACTCATATTACCTATCGGTCGTTAATACGAACTCAGAAATCCGTTCTGAATACTTCTATATATCGTCGTCTGATAATATACCAATTTCCACCAAAAGCACTATTCATTGCTTATTTTCCCTTTAATTCTTATAATTAAAAGAATGTTCTCGCGCTTTCTTGAGCATTCCTTAACCCTTTTACGGAACCACTGGACTTATAACAGATATCGATTTGGATGACATGAGAACCATCTTCTTCATTTAGAATCACCATATCCTACTTTCTAGGAGATAGATTATTTTAATCTAAGTTGTCAACCCATTGCATTCTTCATGACATATAAACATTGGAATCCATATCTATTCCATTCATTAGAACAATTGTTACACTTATAATCCATTACATAATAAAAGTTTTAATTCCTACCAAAAATCTGGGTTCTTACAGTCGGTGTTCTGGTTTTAAGGAAAATGATGCCTAACATGAGGACTCCATGATATGGGGCCTTTGAGGCAAATTGGGATGGCCCATATGTGATCAAATCGGTCTTATGGGAAGGTACTTATCATTTGGAGGATTTGGACGGGAAGCTAATCCCGAGGGCGTGGAATGCCGAACACCTTAAGAAATATTACTAGTAGTTGAATCCAGGTAATATTTCTTGTACACCTCTTTCAGGTATAGGAGAATAAAAGTGGCTTATTAGTTGTAGCTACCATGATATTAGGATCAGTTGACTAGGAATTTCCCTTTCAAGTTAATAAAGTGCTCGGGAGGTTGTGAATGTACACCTACCTGTTGAACACCAATTATGATTTGATTTAATGAATACGAAATCAACTTGTTTTGCTTTTATCTCTATTTTATGCATAAAAATGTATGGATATATGTGGATGAATGCATGTTGTGTGTAACCTGCTCTACTTATGTTTTAAAGAGGATACGACTGTTGAACATAGTTCTTCACTATAAGTTTAGTTATATTAAAGAACTCGGGGGGGGGGGGGTAGTAGGTATACACTAAGTAAGGGAAAGATGGCTTGGCTTAAAAATAGTTAAATTTTAAAGCAAACACCATGTAATTTCTATAACGGATAGGAAGGGTACGGATTGTATGCCTATGGATGGAAGACATATGGAATATATGTTCAAAGATTACACAGATTATATTGGACATGTATGGATTATACATGAATGGATTGGAGCGTACGTGGAATACGTGCACATGGATTGGAACATGTATGGTTTTGATAAGTGGATTTATATCCACTTGGATCGCTTCAATTCGGCTTAAATTGATTGTCTTGGACTCAAGTTTATTGTAGTTTTGATGTGTTTTGCTTAGTTGTGCAGAATTACGAGAATGTTGACTAAGGTAGATGCTTCTATAATTTTTGGGGAATTAATTGATTAAAATTCGAATTTCTGAGAAGGGTTGCGTAGTCTACACTGTTGTGGCCATATCTTAGTTCTAGAAGTCCGTTTGAGGCCCGTAAGCAGTCCACGCGAAGATAACGAGATTTTCTATCATTCTAATGTAGTCCAGAGGTCCAATTACGTTTGGAACGTTCCAGCAAATCTGAAGAAAAGTCAGCCACGATTTTTTCTTAAAAACAGAATAAATTTAGGAAACGTATCTTGTAGAAATTCTATTATAATTCTGTTTTTGTATTTTCTTGCTGGGGAAGACTTTTAGAGCCTATTTAAACACATCATACCATTGTAATATAGGGAGACATATTATTAATTATTATTATTGTAACATAGCTTAGATCTGCAAGGGGGAAAAGGAGAGAAGGATTCAACGCTCGTGACAAGCAACGGATCTAGATCTACTTCAGCCTTTGTGTTATTCTGGATTCTAGATTTGTTTTCTTAACTCTTTGTTTATCAATATAATTACTTCTTTTATTCATATCTTGTTTTATATTATGTTTTCATCAAATCCCATGACGATGAACGGTTCAATTATGAGCTAATCGTTGTCATGAGATTCTAACGGAGTTATCTATGTAGCTTAGTAGTTTGTATGCTTTAAAGATTTATGTGTGGTGAATTCTTGATATCCTCATATGGTTGTGTTTCATGTATTTAGATGCGTCGCGAACATCTAATTTATTAATCTCTTGCTAAACGAGAGTGGATCTTGAGATTTAGAACTTGCCATGCTAGCATAGGTTCATGATTGTTTATCAACATGATTCGTAGTATGAGATGAGAATACTTATATTTCCCTATGTGATCTATGTGGATAACTCGTGCTTAAACCTCTATGTTTTCAAATTCTATAGAGATATAGGGTCTAAATATAATAGGTGTCTACTCATCTTCTATCTCTTTTGTGGATGTATGTGTAGTTTGGTGCTAGTATACCGAGAGGTAACTTTTACTTGTTTCGTGTTATCCGATCAGATATCAAAACCATCACATGTATTGATTAAAGGCTGCGACTCTAAGTGAAGTAGATAATGAAGTTAGGATTCCATGTTTATTCTCATATAAGTAATTTGATTTAGATCTCATTAGCTAGTTAATTCTTAAATTACATATTAGTTAAATTTAGTTAATTAAAATCTCAATTAATTACTTGTCTTAGCAGTGAATTAAGATCATACATTGTTGAAATAGGTGCATTTACTGAAAGGAACCATAACCTGATCCCTGTGGGAACGAATTTGGACTTAACCTTATATATTACTTGTGACCACGTACGCTTGCGTGATTTTATGCAAACAAGTTTTTGGCGCCGCTGCCAGGGATCATCGGTGTTTAATTTAGTTTATGTGCTTGTCATCAGTGGTCGTTAGCGTTCACTGACTCGGATTTCTTCTTTAGTTTGTTTGTTTCGTGGTGTTTTCAGGTACTTGAACGTGTATGCGAACACGTTTGCAAACTCGTAAATTGGCAGAAGAAGAACTTGTAGTAGTAAAAGAGATGGCAGAGTTACCAGCAGCAGTCAAGGCTTTGAATGACTATTCACAGCCAAAGATCAATGACATACAATCTAGTATTGTCAGGCCAGCTATTGCAGCAAACAACTTTGAGATCAAGCCGAGCATAATTCAGATGGTGCAGAATTCGGTTCAGTTTGGGGGTGCTTCGACAGAGGATCCTAGCATGCACATTCGGGACTTTATCGAGATCTGCGACACTTTCAGATTCAATGGTGTGTCGGATGATGCTATTAAGTTGAGGCTTTTCCCATTCTCTCTGAGGGATAAGGCTAAGGGCTGGCTACACTCTTTACCACCTGGTTCCATTACTACATGGGAAGATCTTGCTCAGAAGTTCCTTACTAAATTCTTTCCTATGGCAAAAACTGCAGCAATAAGGAACCAGTTGACTCAATTCCAACAGCAATCTGGCGAGTCTTTGTGTGAGGCTTGGGAACGTTACAAGGAGATGCTTCGTAGGTGTCCACATCATGGCATGCCTGATTGGATGGTCATTAATGGTTTTTATAATGGGTTGGGAGCACAGTCTAGACCTTTGCTAGATGCAGCATCAGGTGGAGCTCTGTGGGCAAAGAGCTATGATGAAGCTTTTGATCTTATAGAGATGATGTCTGCTAATGAATATCAAAATCCAACCCAGAGGCTATCACAAGGCAGGGTAGCAGGTGTTCTTGAAGTTGACACAGCTTCAGCTATTGCAGCTCAGTTGAAGGCTCTTACTATGAAGGTGGATTCTCTTGCTAATTATGGAGTTCAGCAGGTTGCTAGTATTTGTGAGCTATGTACGGGCGCACATGAGACGAATCAGTGTGCTATATCTTCTGAATTAACACAATTTGTAAGTAATTTTCAGAGACCTGCTGCACCAGTTCCAGCCACCTATCATCCAAACAACAGGAATCATCTTAACTTCAGTTGGAGCAACAACCAAGGTGCTCAACAACCTCAGCAGCCCTATCAGCAGTTTCAGGGTCAGCAATCAAAGCCATTCGATCAAGGTTATCAGCAGTAGTATGCTCCAAGGCAATCATATCAGCCTCCGGGATTTCAGCAGCAACCCCAGGCTCTTGCGGGGCAATCTTCTAATGAAAAATCAGAAATGGATGATATGAGGATGATGTTGAAGAACCTTCAAGCTTCTCAAAAGATCTTGGAAAACCAGATGGGACAGATTACAAGTGCTTTGTTGAACATGCAACAGGGGACTCTTCCTAGTGATACGGAACCAAATCCAGGTAGAAGGAGGAACAAAGAACAGGTTAATTCAGTGACTTTGAGATCGGGAAAGGTTACAGCATGCCCTAAATCAGTAGTTGAAGAAGATGAAGATGTTCAGAATCAGCAGGTTGAAAAATCTGTAGTACCCGAAATTGAGAAATCTGATTTAGTGGCTGATCAGCTTGAAGTGGAAAAGAGCGAGAAACCTGTTGAAAAGTCTAATCCGGAGCAGTCTACAAAGAATAATCAAATCTATCCTCCTCCTCCATATCCTGGACGCTTGCCGAAAAGTCAAGAGAAACAGTTTCAGAAGTTTATGGATGTCTTCAAGAAATTGTCCATTAACATTCCTTTTGTTGAAGCATTGGAGCAGATGCCGAGGTATGCAAAGTTCATGAAGGATATTTTGTCACGAAAGAGAAGGTTGGAAGAGTTTGAAACTGTGGCATTAACGGAGGAGTGTAGTGCAGTTCTGCAGCAGAAGTTGCCTCCTAAACTTAAAGATCCAGGAAGTTTTACCATCCCGTGTACTATTGGCAATCTTTCTTTCAGCAAGTGCTTATGTGATTTCGGTGCTAGCATTAATCTCATGCCCTTGTCTGTTTTCAAGCAACTTGGTCTGCCGGAGCCAAAGCCAACCAACATCTCTTTGCAGTTGGCTGATAGGTCAATCACTTATCCTAGGGGCATAGTGGAGGACGTTTTGGTGAAAGTTGATAAGCTCATATTTCCTGCTGACTTCGTTATCTTGGATTTTGAAGAAGACAAGAAGATTCCCATAATCTTGGGAAGGCCTTTTCTAGCTACAGGCCATACTTTGATTGATGTGCAAAAAGGAGAGCTTACAATGAGGGTGCAAGATCAGAATGTCACCTTTAATGTTTTCAAGGCCATGAAATTTCCGACAGAGGATGAAGAGTGTTTCAGTGTGGAAATGGTTGATACGGGTCAGAGAAAGAAGTTATTAAGCGAAAAGTCGGACACACGCGTGCTACAGCATCACATCAGTGATTTCATTGACAGTTCTTCTCGAGATCTCTCGAGTGTAAAGCTTGGGAAACTTCCACCACATTTGAGGTATGTCCTTTTGAATAATGAGCTAGTGATTTTTGAAGAGGGGCAAGATAACGTGTTGTGAAGGTGGAAAGCTGATGATAAGGAAGAAAAAGCTTGTCGTTCGAGTTGGAGAAGCACATTAGAGGTGTGAAGAAGAAAAAGAAGAAGATTAAGCTGTTGGATAGTAAAATCAGGTTGAAGCTCGAGGGAAGAGATTTGTGGAAAGCTAGTAAACAAGAGGTCAACGTTCGTATGAATGGTCTATCTGTTGAGGACGGTTCAGTTATTCTTTTGAAACCACCGTGAGTTGAGGAAGTTACGTCAAGCTATTGACGTTAAAGAAGCGCTTCGTGGGAGGCAACCCACGCCTTCGTGAAAAAAAAAGTAGTGTAGTGTAAGAACCCCAAATTTTGGATATAATTAAAACTTTTTATTAAGTAATGATAAAATGAGAAACAATGATTCCGACAGCAAGGTCACCAACTCTAATGAATGGTGGTTTCAAAGAATAATGATTGTAATGAATGGACATTGCTTTGGACAATGATCCTGATGCATTGGTATATTGTCAGAATAGAGTAATTCGATGGTTGAGGACCTAGATAAGAATAATCTACCATCCAGAAAGGAGCTAATTGATCCTTGAAGGGAAATGAGTACGTGCATAGTATTTCCCGTACGTGCATAGTATTTCCCGTACGTGCATAGTGTTTCCTGTATGTGCATAGTAATTTGGTGGACGAATAGTGATTTTGTAAGTTGGAAAACTTTTCACTCCACCCTATGTACGGGACGTGATATGGATGTTTCGAAGTCATATTAGTAATACACGGAGGAAATAAGTGAATGCAGAGACGATCGGAATTCAGAAATTCCAAATTCTTTTCGGTATAATATTTGACCGGACAGTGGATTAAATATTATTATAATCCAAGAATTGAGATATTAACTTTGAGGATTTGATATTTTGGGATGTTATTATATTGATTTAAGAATGAAGGTAGGAAACCACTGAGGAGTGGTTATGGCTACAATGTAATAATTGATATTTGGAAAGAATGAATGGAATTCGACTTTATTATTTCTATGTCTTGAAGAATGCTAAAGGGTAACAACATAGGTAAGAATAATCTATCTTCTAAGGGAATAAGATATGGCAATCTCAAGCAGGAGAATATTCTCATGTCATCGGTAACGATTAATCCAGTAGTTCCGTAAAAAGGTTAAGGAACGATCGAAAGAGAATACGGACAATTATACAACCCTAAGGGAACAAGTAAAGAATACAGAATGAATAGTGTTGTGGTGGGAGTATATAATAATATGAGACGACACTATATAGAAGTATTCGGAACGGATTTCCGAGTTCGTATTAGTGATCCAGGGGGAAAATAAGTGTATGTAAAAGCTGTCGGATTCTGAAAAACCGCACTTTTATTTTCTCCGAGAGTTCCCTGGACACTGATAGCCTTAAGTATTTAACGAATGGATTTAAGGAATATATATTGGAAAGTTAGAATGAAAGATGGAGAATGAAAGTATTAATATTAAAAAGGATTCCCGGTAAACCCTAATTAGAAATCCGTGAAATATTCTCACGAACGATCAATCGAAACGGGCAATAACCGGACACAGAAACAAGTCGGGAATCAAGATGCATGCATGTGCTAGTAGAAAATATCTAGCAACCAAGTGGTGACTCAAGTAACTAGCACACTTAGAGATTGGAACTAATACTTAGCATGAATTCCATCCAAAGATCAACCAAGTGTTAACTTCTTTAACACACCTCTTGAAACATGCCCCAAATGACATCATGCATTGCATCACACCTTTATTAAAGTAGCTTTAGGATGAGATATTATCCAACTTACATCACTTTATGCATTATTGAAATTCAACCAAGCAAAACAACTCCATTCTCTCCATTCTTCAAAACTGCCAAGCAAGAACACTCCTCAAAGAAAAATTCATATCTCCACTTCTACCCATTCATAGATCACCGAATTTTAACCATAGCTTCCTCAATATATGTAGAGTATTCGTTCAAAATTTCATAATTTTTGAAGATCGTTTGGATAGGTAAATAAATTCAAGAAAATCACCCTGTTTTTCCCCTCAAGAAACAAGACTTCGAATTTTTGGAATTTTTAGATTTCCAAACCAAGCTTCCACTCCTTGTTTGATCATCAAATTTTTATGGTGAGTCCTATATTTCATAAAAGCAATCTCCTAAAAATTTCAAGTCCAAACTCCCTTTTTTCCATTTTCAAAAAAATCATGAAAGAGGAGGATGAATAGTGTTTCATGAACTAATCTTTGATTTTTCTTGTTTTCATGGTTGATCTTAGCTACCCTGAGGCTATCCAAGGACTATAACAAGCTTTTTAAGGCTAGTACATACTCTCAAGAAGGTATAACACTCTTGAAACCCTAGATCAACTTTAAGTTTATGGATGTTTTTGATGAGCTAAGCTTGGTTATGATGTTAGCATGATTATAAGCATAATTAGTAAGTGATTTAGTTGAGCAAGAAAGCATGTTAATTATTGTGGTAAACTGGTATGATCTGGACTTGATGATGTTCATGATCATGTGATAAGTTGTGTGGATGCCCGGTGTGGCTTGGTTGGATTGTTATAATTTTTGGAACGTTCGATATATAGCCGTCGTAATGCCGAAATTTCATTAACCTTAAGAAAAACAACTTGGACAGTAGATGTAACTCATTGACTAGCTTTGCAATCTGCCATGATAGGATAGGTAATGTTCTAAGCTTCGTTTTGATATAAAGATCACGTGAAACGGACTTACGGTTTAGGATTTACAACCAAATTACTAAAAGTAGTTCGAATCCGTAAACGAAAGTTCGTAACTGTAATTGAACCCTCGTAAACTATGTAACGTCATGGCAAATCTTGGTAAATAAATACTAGAGGTAAAAAGGAAGGTGTGAAAGAAAACCGTATGTCAAAAGGATCATTTTTCGATTTATTAAAAATGTTCGAGTCGAGGTTAAACGCGAACGAACCCCTAAAAGACGACTCTTTTATAACTTCGGTAAAACACTTAGAAAACGGGCGATAAAACTCGGAGTATAATATTGGTTCGTAACGATCAACCTGAGAACTCATATGACTTAAGTATGTCCCAAGTATAAATGCAGTGACATGTCGTATTAACGAACGAATGTCGGGTCGGATCAGTGATAATAAGTAATCCACTAAAGGGGGTATAAAGAGATAACTCGAGAACGTATTTCGATTTAAGTATAACTTAACTTTTAATATGTTAAGTGATTAATCCCGAATGCCTTGGCTATTTATAGATCACCAAGCTGAACCGGGACCCGCTACTACTACCCCTTACCGTACTCGACTACCAGGCAAGTTTCGATTTCCTTCTTTAAGGCTGTTGTTGTGATTGAATAAATATATATATATGATTACTGATATACATATGCCATTGCATGCATGCCTACTTTCAAGTTGAATTGATATACTTGTTCCCTGAATGTTATTGTTGGCTTATAAGCTAGATAGTTATATATCAGTTATAAGCCGGTTATTGTAAGACCCTCATAGAAGGGCGTATACATCTTATTAATCAAAAATAGACCGGGAGTCAATATTCCTTGATATATCGAGATTACCTCGGAGGAAAATATTTAAGTAAATATTTTCTATTATTTGGGCGACGAATATTATTTGAATATTCGTTCGAGACTAATTATTTTAACGATCCTTACTTCAAATAATTATTTGAACGTAACTATTCAACGAATAATATTTCTCAATATTCATTCAGAGTCGAATTAATTATCGATTATTATTTCGAATATTCTTCTAAAGGTTGACTACTAAATGAATATTATTTGGATATTCATTTAGAATATTATTGATTAAATGAATATTACTTTTGGAGTATTCTTTAAGATAGTAATTACCTGTCGAATATTATTTTAATGTTCATCTGAAACTTGATTTATTTATCGAGTCTTATCTCGAATATTCCTTTAAAGCTTGGATTACTAAATGAACATTACTTGATATTCATTTAGAATATTATCCAGTAAATGAATATTACTTTATCAATATTCATTTAAATTCCTTATTAATTATGAATATTATTTTGAATATTCATCCAGGGTTCTACTTAATCATCGAATATTATTTTAAATATTTTAAATATTCCTTTCAGGTCTTATTAATTAATGAATATTATTTTGAATATTCATTTGAATATTTAATTATGCAATAAATATTCTCTCGATATTTCTTCAAGAATTATTTGAGAGATACTCTGATTAAAGATATTCTTTCATATTCCTAAATATTCTGTAAAATATTTTAATTCAATAAATATTCTCTGAATATTTATTCCATACTTAGAATAACTTTGACAAGGTTTATCTTCTTCGATTATTACGAAAAATATTTCGGAGTCATATTATTATTAATCTTATATCAAGAAAGGTTCTCAGACATCATTCTTCTTTGAGTCTACCTCTCTAATAATAAGGGAACCTTACTTGGAAATTGTTATTTATCTTGTCGACTTCCCGGTCATAAAGTATTCCCTTCACCCGCAACTCGGGTGCTGTTGACTTATTAAGTCATTGCATACCTTCTCATCTTTCGAGGGGTAAGATTACTGGAACAAGTTGATATCCGTTACCAAGTAATAGCTTGGGAGTTTTTGGTAAATTTTCCTTTCCAACTAGATACGACTACTTTGTGGAGTCTTATCAACAAGTATTATACTTGGGGAAAGGGGGACGAACGTTACATTCAGAATCATGAATTCTATTTGAACTAGGAGTCGTGTAAGAGGCCGAGTAGCGCCGGTCCATCCCCTTTGGCCCAACCGTTGGCCGGGGAGAGCTAGTAAGGCGGTATACAAGTAAAGCCGTCAGTTCTTCCTTCTACCGGTAGTAAATCTAAATTGAGCTGTACGATCTCGACTGATCATCAAGATTGGAACAGCGGGCGCGGTGAATACTCCATCATTGGTTCATCATCCAAATTTATTTATTTCCTGCAACATGATTACTGTTGGCAGAGTTGGAAAAGGGTCATAACTGGAATTGCAACCTTTTCTTGCAAGTTCCTCTTCTTAATAACAATAAAAATATCTCGCTTACTTTGATGTAGCAGATATTTCTACAAACAAATACTTTAAGTTACCTTGTAACTTAATCGTTCATATTATACTGGCATCATTTCCGTAAATGCATGGCATATGGTTTGAAAGATACTTTTGAACTGTTATACATTATCGTTCAGTTATATATTATTGTTGGTGGGCTATTGCTCACCCTTGCTTTATTATTATATCACAACAACAGCTAGACCAGATGACTCGCACAAGGCGCACTCGACGCGGGCGAGGACGATGAGACTACCAGAGCTGAAGAAGAAGCTATTGGTAGGGTATATTTATTCTTTCAGTACCAAGAATATGGTCTAGTATGACTTATGTAAATGGATGGCAAAGAGTATGTATTTATATTGAAATTCTTTTGGATTGTAAGAACTCATAATGTGATTAATAAAAATTTGATTGTTACTCTGATTTCATCTCTGGGACTATAACGGGTGTGTTTTATATTGTTGTGTTGGGTTATAGAGACGTAATTTATTTTATGTTAAGGAAAGTTCAATTATTGTGGACAGAATTGGAAACCGTAACCACCGGATCCCGGACCCCGGATCTGGGGGTGTTACAGAAGTGGTATCAGAGCGTACATTATAAACCCCAGAGATGAGGTGACGTAAAAACAATAAATTCAATAAGATAATAAGAACTCTTGCCAAGTTCATAGTCGGACTACTTAATGTAGTGATGACATATAAAACCCTTATGGGAACTCGTAAGTATAATGATAGTAACTTAGCTCGATATCGTATCGACGAGTAAGGCGACTGACCTTGAGGCATACGAGCAACAGCGCGATGATGCTTTATATGCTGAAGATCAGCGGGTAATTCGATGGAGTACCCTACTGGAGACCCGGAAGAGGTTCCAGCAGATAAGGAAAATCCTGTTAGGATAAGGAGCTTACCCTTGGGTAATGAGGGTCGCAGCCAGAATGACTGTGATGATTAAGATATGGTTCTCCGAAAAGTGAGTATAAAGAACCGAGATATTATTAAGAGATCTGAAGATGCATGTTGAATTCATAGCCGGACTACCAGATGTAGTACCAGCAAGAAAGAAGGATTGGAAGAATTACTTGAGATCTTATACGGAAAAAAAAAGATGAGAATCCTTAGAGATTTTCATCTTAACAAAGAAAGAGCTAGAGGGATGTATGATTATCAAAGACATCGATTTAGGGCGAGGAACAGAGTCCCTAGGAATAGTTGAGAAGGAGGCAGTAAGTGCCATATCATTTGATAAATGAATTAGTATGAATATGGTCAGTAATAATTCGCCATGAGAAGGCAGGTGTCGTAGGTTGTAAATTATGGAACCAAATTGAGGTTAATAAGGTGGTTTTATTAAGGAAAATGTTCATTTTATGAATGAATCATTTAGAAAGTAAAGACATTGGGAAGTGATAGCATGGTTGGGTAAAGTTATATAAGGAAGTAGTAAGCAAGACAATGATCTCAGAACCTATCGGAAGATAAGACCAGTGAGTCAAGATGAACTCGTAATGAGACTACTGCCAGAGACTGAGTATAGAGTTAATTCAACTCAGTTAAATGATGAACCAGAAACGATAGATGCATGTGATTCAGAGGAATATTAAATTTCTTCTTCTCTTTGAATGGATTATAGTAGTTACCTTAAGTTTACTCCGACACGGAATTATAATAGATCAAGTAATACGATCAGCAGTTAAAGAGAAAAATGTGAGAAAATCTTCCTGGAGCTAAAAGGTGAAATTGGTAATGACCAAGAGCTGGCATTGCTTAATGGAAAAAGGAGACTTTGTGCTTCCAATGACGCTTCGCATAAAGGGTTAGGTAGACCGACATTTGGTAGTATTGAATATCAGGACGTTGTGACAGGTTTCAGTTTGAAACTATTGATTCCCTTCTAAGGGATGGATATAATTGATTCCTCTCCAGTGGGTAAACTTCCAATCCGATGATGATTATTTCGTTAACTATGACTGCTTATGATTCCACCTGCTTGGAGGTTCATAGAACTATTCTTCAGGTTTCGAAACTGGTCTCCTTAATGTTACCAGTAGGTGGGTAGATTGATCAAAATTTCCCTGAGTCTGGAAAGGAATTCGGTGAATTTTGGCAAACCTTGTCTTTCTGATTATCAGAGAATGTCATGCAAGAGAGTAAAAAATTGGAGCAAACCCTGTGATTTGGGTAAGGATGCTGTAAAATGGGTTAGTAAACGGACCCTGAGCATTACAATCGACGGTAGTGATAAAATGATGAAGTGAGATTGGACGAAAATAGGAAATGTAAGTAAGAAACCAGCCGGACTGAGAAATTCCAGGATTGACTTAAATGAAAAGGCTGTTATGCCAGGAATGGTAAGCTTGTGTGGCACGTAGGATTGATAAGAATAGTTGAAAAGATAAAAGTGGAGGAAAGGTGACCGGAGACGGTGCCGAGTAGTCGATTAAGACTTATATGGAGTAAAGTTTTGGAAAGGTAGAAAGGTATCAAAGAAGAAGGCACTATGCCGGCAATTGCTAGAAAAGTAATGCTATTAGCCAACCCCTAAAATCATATATTTTTATGTGTGGCCAGTTGAGGCCAAGTCACAATGGACTATAAAGTGACTAGACCAGCAATGAAAAGACAAAGCAGGGTTGCTTCTAAGAAAGCACCGACTGCAAGGGCTTCTGATATAAAGGAAACATTAATGAGATCGTGTGAATCTTCTGCCGAACAACCCATGTTTTGATTGGGAATTCACTAGACCTTTTTGGGATGGGGTCACCCGTACTAAAGTGACTCATGTGTATATGGTTGTCCAAGATTTCGAGTAAAATGGCAGTATAGTGACTTGAGATGTATGATGTTAGGGTATCATGAATACCATGAATATATTATGACGGAGGAAAGTAAACAATGAAGGTATATGAAGATGGTATAGAAAAGGTCAGAAATTGAACATTATGCTGTAAGAATTTTGTCTGAGGTAAGTACCTTTGCGAAGAACGATAAGCACTAAGAGATTCACGTTGAACTCGACCAATATCTTCCAGAACATCCTTGCTACCATTAACAAGTTCGGTAAGAGAAGAGATTGGCATACGTTGCCTTTTTGGAAGGCCAAATAGGCTGACAACTGTCTGAAAGAAGAGGGTGGCATTAAACCACCGATCGATTATCAAATGAGAATGATTGAAAAAAAAAAAGACCTTTATTAAGGATACATGATCTGATTGCCAATTATAAGATGCAAGAATTCCTTGGCAGTTGAATTAAGGATAGGATATCCATAAATTAAGACAAACCCTGGGGAATGCACAAGGGGTGGCATTAACCCTAATAACGACATTATGACTTCAGATGATATGAGCTGGACTTGCTAAGGCAACAATGACCGGTAAGGATTATTAAAAAGAGTTCTGGAAAGAACATAAATAGAATTATTAGAGTATTGATCAATGACATTTTGATATACCCGGTACCCAGAAAATACCGTAGGAATGATAAGGATGGCCTACGAAACCTTACAAGGAAAAAGGGTAATATTCCGAACTTCAAAAATGGAAGTTTGGTAAGGAATGTATGACATCGTAACAATAATGCCAGATGAGGCATGTATGAAACCCTGAGGAAGTATGGGTTGAACCTATAAAGGTTGAGATTATCCTAAGATAAAGAAAGAACTAAGAAAAGAAGTATCCTAAGTAGGATTGGGAATAAACGTGATAAAGTTCCCACGGGTAGGTGGAAGCAATGACTTATGGAAATGACTGATAGTTATATTTTCTCCTTCAGCAGAGCTTAAGGGAGAATGCTTTAACCCAACAGTGATGGGAATGAGGTAGAAAAACTTGAGCTGGAATGTACCCAGAAAACATGGGTTACAAGAAAACATTATCATCAAGAAAGGCCAATGAGGTGGCCGACAATCTAAGTATAAAGGAATAATTACAAATGTTCATACCTAAGAAACAGGATGATATTTGGTAGGACCTTGAAGGTCATATCGGAATGGAGGAATTTACATTCCTTCTGATGACTGTGCAAGAATTGACAGTAATAATAGTTTAAGTAAAGATTCGATTCGTGATGGAGTCTTAAGCATATTACGTACCTTAGAAGGTCCCGTTTTGAGGCAAACCAGGACCATGGTACAAAATTGATGAAGTAAACCGTTAAGTTTCCAGCCTTTTATGGAAGATGCATAAGTGATAGTTTCATCAAATGGACCTAGCTGCGATGCTTGAAACTCTTCTGCAATTCTATCTGCTTCATGTTATATCTACATCAAGTTCAGGAAGTGTACCTTATGGATAAGGAATAATGATTACTTTGTCTCCCTAAGGGATTTGAAACCCGTAGGGTTAGCTATTAACGCACTACGTAAACAACAAGCGATGGTGATTCTTCTAAGAAAGGAGATGACAACGTAAAGATAAAGAAAGTGCTGCTATTGATAAGCTAAATGGCATGTTGATGAATGACAAGAAAGTTTGTGTTAGTGTACTTCTGCACAAACAAGATAGAAAATATGAGGTTGATAATTCGTGATGCTAAACATATTCCCGTAGAAAGAATTAATGAGGCTTAGAGAGAAGGGCAGTTGAGCCCGAGACTTATTAGGCCACCTGCGAGTTTAAAAGTGTTCGGAAGGTGGCATTCGAGCCAGTTTTACCCCCAAAGCTTATAGCGTGGTAGTAACGTGTTTCATGTGGCAAAGCTACACCAGTAAAATGCAGATGTTCAACAGATGATAGGAGTACGAGCATGTAGATATACGACCTGGTCTGATTTACGAAAGACAACCTGTGGAAAACCACGGATAGAAAAGAACCAGTGATGAGAAACAAGGTTGGCAGAAGTAGATTATATGAATCTAAGTTAAAGGAATCGGGCCAGATTCATTTCGGAAAGTTTAAATTGAAATAACGTGATGATTATAGAATAAATGAGACGGAATGCCGATAAGGAGGTACCAAGTGCAAAAAGGTGTCTCAATAAAGAGGTGAAGGTGAAAGTAAATAATAGAAATGAGTAAAAATCAGCTAATAAGAAGGATGTGATTGATAAAGAAAAGGCTGGGGAAGCAACTATGGAATGAGAAGCAAGGAATGTTATGAATGGGTTTTCTAATGAATTCTCAGGATGACAACCTGATAGTGTCAATATTATAGTTATGAAAAAGCTAGTAACATGATATGGGATGTCAGTAATAATGATGTCAAGTGAGAAATCTAAGATTTAACCTGAAAGGTTGAAGGATTTCCCGAATGTGAGTATCGCTAAGATTGAACAAGAGTATTTGTCCATAGAATAATGTACAAAGCAGCAAGATATGTTGACATGTGAGATTGCGATCAAATAGTATTGGATATAATTATGATTAATTTCTTCTTTGATAAACCTCTATAGTTCAGAGGTAAATTCTGAGTATGATATTCTACAATCATGAAAGCTTTCTATAATCCATTAGAACTCTTTTCTCTTCTTCTCTCTTATTCATCTTCTTTATGAATTGAGAAGAACAACCCTTTTAGGAGGGGAGGTACTGCTACGTGACTATATGTCTATGTGATAGAAGTCTAAGTGGAATGCAATGACTTGTTTAATTGCTTGTCAAGTACTAAAGGCTGGCCCCCTTCTGTACTAACTATGCAATATGACAAATGTTCAATTGATCATAGTGATCTCTCAATAAATCTTTCCACTTCTCTATATTGATCGAGATTACGAAGATTAAAGCGATCAGGAAATGCACAGTACGAGCGAGGTTACCTCCGAATCGTAGGGTGATAGTGATACCAATGTTACTGCAGGTATCAATAAGGATAAGACTGAGTAAGAGTATAACCCGGATAGTGAGTTGTACGAAAAGTAGCAACGTTGATGGAAAAAGGATAAAGTATGAATTGTAGCACTAGAAGATGTGCTGAGGAAGGGTAGAACGACTAAGAATTGACCGGGAAGCTAAAGAGTGAACGACAGGCAAACGACTCTTTGCTTCCTACCTGATTCCGGGACGGAATCCTTTTAAGGAGGGGAGACTGTAAGAACCCCAAATTTTGGATATAATTAAAACTTTTTATTAAGTAATGATAAAATGAGAAACAATGATTCCGACAGCAAGGTCACCAACTCTAATGAATGGTGGTTTCAAAGAACAATGATTGTAATGAATGGACATTGCTTTGGACAATGATCCTGATGCATTGGTATATTGTCAGAATAGAGTAATTCGATGGTTGAGGACCTAGATAAGAATAATCTACCATCCAGAAAGGAGCTAATTGATCCTTGAAGGGAAATGAGTACGTGCATAGTATTTCCCGTACGTGCATAGTATTTCCCGTACGTGCATAGTGTTTCCTGTATGTGCATAGTAATTTGGTGGACGAATAGTGATTTTGTAAGTTGGAAAACTTTTCACTCCACCCTATGTACGGGACGTGATATGGATGTTTCGAAGTCATATTAGTAATATGCGGAGGAAATAAGTGAATGCAGAGACGATCGGAATTCAGAAATTCCAAATTCTTTTCGGTATAATATTTGATCGGACAGTGGATTAAATATTATTATAATCCAAGAATTGAGATATTAACTTTGAGGATTTGATATTTTGGGATGTTATTATATTGATTTAAGAATGAAGGTAGGAAACCACTGAGGAGTGGTTATGGCTACAATGTAATAATTGATATTTGGAAAGAATGAATGGAATTCGACTTTATTATTTCTATGTCTTGAAGAATGCTAAAGGGTAACAACATAGGTAAGAATAATCTATCTTCTAAGGGAATAAGATATGGCAATCTCAAGCAGGAGAATATTCTCATGTCATCCAGATCGGTAACGATTAATCCAGTAGTTCCGTAAAAAGGTTAAGGAACGATCGAAAGAGAATACGGACAATTATACAACCCTAAGGGAACAAGTAAAGAATACAGAATGAATAGTGTTGTGGTGGGAGTATATAATAATATGAGACGACACTATATAGAAGTATTCGGAACGGATTTCCGAGTTCGTATTAGTGATCCAGGGGGAAAATAAGTGTATGTAAAAGCTGTCGGATTCTGAAAAACCGCACTTTTATTTTCTCCGAGAGTTCCCTGGACACTGATAGCCTTAAGTATTTAACGAATGGATTTAAGGAATATAAATTGGAAAGTTAGAATGAAAGATGGAGAATGAAAGTATTAATATTAAAAAGGATTCCCGGTAAACCCTAATTAGAAATCCGTGAAATATTCTCACGAACGATCAATCGAAACGGGCAATAACCGGACACAGAAACAAGTCGGGAATCAAGATGCATGCATGTGCTAGTAGAAAATATCTAGCAACCAAGTGGTGACTCAAGTAACTAGCACACTTAGAGATTGGAACTAATACTTAGCATGAATTCCATCCAAAGATCAACCAAGTGTTAACTTCTTTAACACACCTCTTGACACATGCCCCAAATGACATCATGCATTGCATCACACCTTTATTAAAGTAGCTTTAGGATGAGATATTATCCAACTTACATCACTTTATGCATTATTGAAATTCAACCAAGCAAAACAACTCCATTCTCTCCATTCTTCAAAACTGCCAAGCAAGAACACTCCTCAAAGAAAAATTCATATCTCCACTTCTACCCATTCATAGATCACCGAATTTTAACCATAGCTTCCTCAATATATGTAGAGTATTCGTTCAAAATTTCATAATTTTTGAAGATCGTTTGGATAGGTAAATAAATTCAAGAAAATCACCCTGTTTTTCCCCTCAAGAAACAAGACTTCGAATTTTTGGAATTTTTAGATTTCCAAACCAAGCTTCCACTCCTTGTTTGATCATCAAATTTTTATGGTGAGTCCTATATTTCATAAAAGCAATCTCCTAAAAATTTCAAGTCCAAACTCCTTTTTTTCCATTTTCAAAAAAATCATGAAAGAGGAGGATGAATAGTGTTTCATGAACTAATCTTTGATTTTTCTTGTTTTCATGGTTGATCTTAGCTACCCTGAGGCTATCCAAGGACTATAACAAGCTTTGTAAGGCTAGTACATACTCTCAAGAAGGTATAACACTCTTGAAACCCTAGATCAACTTTAAGTTTATGGATGTTTTTGATGAGCTAAGCTTGGTTATGATGTTAGCATGATTATAAGCATAATTAGTAAGTGATTTAGTTGAGCAAGAAAGCATGTTAATTATTGTGGTAAACTGGTATGATCTGGACTTGATGATGTTCATGATCATGTGATAAGTTGTGTGGATGCCCGGTGTGGCTTGGTTGGATTGTTATAATTTTTGGAACGTTCGATATATAGCCGTCGTAATGCCGAAATTTCATTAACCTTAAGAAAAACAACTTGGACAGTAGATGTAACTCACTGCCTAGCTTTGCAATCTGCCATGATAGGATAGGTAATGTTCTAAGCTTCGTTTTGATATAAAGATCACGTGAAACGGACTTACGGTTTAGGATTTACAACCAAATTACTAAAAGTAGTTCGAATCCGTAAACGAAAGTTCGTAACTGTAATTGAACCCTCGTAAACTATGTAACGTCATGGCAAATCTTGGTAAATAAATACTAGAGGTAAAAAGGAAGGTGTGAAAGAAAACCGTATGTCAAAAGGATCATTTTTCGATTTATTAAAAATGTTCGAGTCGAGGTTAAACGCGAACGAACCCCTAAAAGACGACTCTTTTATAACTTCGGTAAAACACTTAGAAAACGGGCGATAAAACTCGGAGTATAATATTGGTTCGTAATGATCAACCTGAGAACTCATATGACTTAAGTATGTCCCAAGTATAAATGCAGTGACATGTCGTATTAACGAACGAATGTCGGGTCGGATCAGTGATAATAAGTAATCCACTAAAGGGGGTATAAAGAGATAACTCGAGAACGTATTTCGATTTAAGTATAACTTAACTTTTAATATGTTAAGTGATTAATCCCGAATGCCTTGGCTATTTATAGATCACCAAGCTGAACCGGGACCCGCTACTACTACCCCTTACCGTATTCGACTACCAGGCAAGTTTCGATTTCCTTCTTTAAGGCTGTTGTTGTGATTGAATAAATATATATATATGATTACTGATATACATATGCCATTGCATGCATGCCTACTTTCAAGTTGAATTGATATACTTGTTCCCTGAATGTTATTGTTGGCTTATAAGCTAAATAGTTATATATCAGTTATAAGCCGGTTATTGTAAGACCCTCATAGAAGGGTGTATACATCTTATTAATCAAAAATAGACCGGGAGTCAATATTCCTTGATATATCGAGATTACCTCGGAGGAAAATATTTAAGTAAATATTTTCTATTATTTGGGCGACGAATATTATTTGAATATTCGTTCGAGACTAATTATTTTAACGATCCTTACTTCAAATAATTATTTGAACGTAACTATTCAACGAATAATATTTCTCAATATTCATTCAGAGTCGAATTAATTATCGATTATTATTTCGAATATTCTTCTAAAGGTTGACTACTAAATGAATATTATTTGGATATTCATTTAGAATATTATTGATTAAATGAATATTACTTTTGGAGTATTCATTTAAGATAGTAATTACCTGTCGAATATTATTTTAATGTTCATCTGAAACTTGATTTATTTATCGAGTCTTATCTCGAATATTCCTTTAAAGCTTGGATTACTAAATGAACATTACTTGATATTCATTTAGAATATTATCCAGTAAATGAATATTACTTTATCAATATTCATTTAAATTCCTTATTAATTATGAATATTATTTTGAATATTCATCCAGGGTTCTACTTAATAATCGAATATTATTTTAAATATTTTAAATATTCCTTTCAGGTCTTATTAATTAATGAATATTATTTTGAATATTCATTTGAATATTTAATTATGCAATAAATATTCTCTCGATATTTCTTCAAGAATTATTTGAGAGATACTCTGATTAAAGATATTCTTTCATATTCCTAAATATTCTGTAAAATATTTTAATTCAATAAATATTCTCTGAATATTTATTCCATACTTAGAATAACTTTGACAAGGTTTATCTTCTTCGATTATTACGAAAAATATTTCGGAGTCATATTATTATTAATCTTATATCAAGAAAGGTTCTCAGACATCATTCTTCTTTGAGTCTACCTCTCTAATAATAAGGGAACCTTACTTGGAAATTGTTATTTATCTTGTCGACTTCCCGGTCATAAAGTATTCCCTTCACCCGCAACTCGGGTGCTGTTGACTTATTAAGTCGTTGCATACCTTCTCATCTTTCGAGGGGTAAGATTACTGGAACAAGTTGATATCCGTTACCAAGTAATAGCTTGGGAGTTTTTGGTAAATTTTCCTTTCCAACTAGATACGACTACTTTGTGGAGTCTTATCAACAAGTATTATACTTGGGGAAAGGGGGACGAACGTTACATTCAGAATCATGAATTCTATTTGAACTAGGAGTCGTGTAAGAGGCCGAGTAGCGCCGGTCCATCCCCTTTGGCCCAACCGTTGGCCGGGGAGAGCTAGTAAGGCGGTATACAAGTAAAGCCGTCAGTTCTTCCTTCTACCGGTAGTAAATCTAAATTGAGCTGTACGATCTCGACTGATCATCAAGATTGGAACAGCGGGCGCGGTGAATACTCCATCATTGGTTCATCATCCAAATTTATTTATTTCCTGCAACATGATTACTGTTGGCAGAGTTGGAAAAGGGTCATAACTGGAATTGCAACCTTTTCTTGCAAGTTCCTCTTCTTAATAACAATAAAAATATCTCGCTTACTTTGATGTAGCAGATATTTCTACAAACAAATACTTTAAGTTACCTTGTAACTTAATCGTTCATATTATACTGGCATCATTTCCGTAAATGCATGGCATATGGTTTGAAAGATACTTTTGAACTGTTATACATTATCGTTCATTTATATATTATTGTTGGTGGGCTATTGCTCACCCTTTCTTTATTATTATATCACAACAACAGCTAGACCAGATGACTCGCACAAGGCGCACTCGACGCGGGCGAGGACGATGAGACTACCAGAGCTGAAGAAGAAGCTATTGGTAGGGTATATTTATTCTTTCAGTACCAAGAATATGGTCTAGTATGACTTATGTAAATGGATGGCAAAGAGTATGTATTTATATTGAAATTCTTTTGGATTGTAAGAACTCATAATGTGATTAATAAAAATTTGATTGTTACTCTGATTTCATCTCTGGGACTATAACGGGTGTGTTTTATATTGTTGTGTTGGGTTATAGAGACGTAATTTATTTTATGTTAAGGAAAGTTCAATTATTGTGGACAGAATTGGAAACCGTAACCACCGGATCCCGGACCCCGGATCTGGGGGTGTTACATGTAGTGTAGAGAGAAGAAAAAAAAATGAGTGTTGAAAAAAAAAAAAAGAGTGTTGTGAAGGAGAAAAAAAAAGAGTGCAGAAAAAAAAAATATTCGGGCGTGTCACGCAGGCTGCGCCTGCGTTACTGGATGTCGCGCAGGCTGCGCCTGCGTGACTGTACTGTAGGCAGGCTGCGCAGTATAAGTTTTTTTTAGCTGATTTTTTTTGTTTTTTTTGTTTTTCTTTTCTTTCCTTTGTATATAAGGAAAAAAAAATTCCTTTTCCAATTTTATTCTATCATCCCCAAATTTTATCCTAATCCTATATAAATTCCAAAACCCCCCATCTCTCTTCCAAAATTCTAATCCTATATATATTCTAATTCTTTTTCTCTAAATTATCAAATTCTTTTTCTATCTTACCTCAAATTCATACCCACTCAAAATTTCTCCCTTACACGTTCAAATTTTATTCACCCAATCCCTCCATTATATACACACCCATACATACAAATCCAATTCCTCTTCTATTTATTTAAATTCAATTCTAAAGAGGAATTAATTACAAGTTCACCTCTTTGATTCGTAATTGGTTTATCTCTTCTCTAATATTATTTTTATTACGAATTTGTGTTCTTGTAATTGGGGGTTTTGTAGTATTCTTGTTATTTGGGAAGTGGCTAGTCTATGGAGCTCGTACGCATTGTCCTCCACCAGATTCATTCGAGGAGGGTGAGACTCAGCTGGTTAGGTATGTTTCTACTTTCCCTCGTATTTACTTCCATTCAATGCGGACATTGAATATTTTAAGTTTGGGGGTGGTTTGAGGGATTAGTAGTTGTTGTTGTATTATGTGTTCATGTAGGATTTCATGATTTGCATATTAGTAGTAGTAATTCATGCATGTATGTTCGTAATAATTATGTTTGTTTCATATAGGACATTCTGTTTTTATTTTTCGTATACCATATGAGTTCTTATTAGTTGCATTTGCATAGCATGCATATTTCATGATCCCTTAAGACGAGCTAATTCTGATTGGTAGGTAGGTGTCTAATTGAGTGTGGTAATGATGAATAGAGGGTTGATTTATAGTTTCTATGAAATTGACTTATATGTTTCGGAAACAAAACTAATTACACAGTCTCATTGGGTGCTTTTGGGCTAGGTTGAGGACATGCTTGTTTGGATGCTTTGAGATTTAATCACTTGTTTATATTTAGAATTTTCGTTATTCCCTTGATAGCGTAGTAACACTAAAGTCTAAGTTTGGGGGAAAATAGGAATTTCATGCTAAATTGTAAATAATTGTCAATAATTGCTAGGTGTCAAATGGCTAGTAGCCGGCTCATATTTATATGAGTAGTCTAGGGTTGGAATTGAGAATTCTCATTCCAGATTGCATAGAAAAAAAAAACAGAAAAAAAAAGTCAAAAGTGTCAATTGTTTATATGCAAAATTAACCAGGGTGAGCTCTTTAATACTCGAGCTATTAAGTTCGCGGGGACTTTGTGCCTAGTGACCTAAGGCTTTTATAGTCTGGGATCCACTAACCCAACGCTCGCTACATGGGTATTATTGTATAAGCCTTTCGGGGTCTCATCCATTGCACGGTTAGATAAGCATGATTGTATATATGTGTCATAGTAGTTAGTAATAAAGCATGAATTTCTGTCTACCTTGGATAAGGATGGAGGTGTTCTTAGGTTATGAAGTGTCTACAGTCTATTCTATTTATAAACCTGTGATTATCTTGACGAAGAGCATGTATGATTTTTGACCTAGTTTTGGGAGTATTTCTGATGAGCATTGCACACACGCACGTTTCTGTTCATGTATTGTTAGTATACGGGAACTTAATCGAGCTCTATTTGGATTTAGTTGCAGTCTCTAAGATATTTGCTTGCTAGTTGGTTTTGGTTAGTTTGAGGGGATCCTTGCATTTTTCATATTGGTTGCATTCATGCATTGCATTGTATTGGATTTTGTGGGTACATTCGCTATAGGCCCTCACGAGACCTTACTCGTCCACTGGGGCTGCCTAGGGGTTTAAAGGGCTTGTTGCATATGCCAAATGCAACCGTGATCACCTACGGAAGTGGTACTAGTTAGTTAGTTAGTTGTAATTGTTTATGCTTGAGGACAAGCATCGGTTTAAGTTTGGGGGTGTGATAAGTGGATTTATATCCACTTGGATCGCTTCAATTCGGCTTAAATTGATTGTCTTGGACTCAAGTTTATTGTAGTTTTGATGTGTTTTGCTTAGTTGTGCAGAATTACGAGAATGTTGACTAAGGTGGATGCTTCTATAATTTTTGGGGAATTAATTGATTAAAATTCGAATTTCTGAGAAGGGTTGCGCAGTCTACACTATTGTGGCCATATCTTGAGTTCTAGAAGTCCGTTTGAGGCCCGTAAGCAGTCCACGCGAAGATAACGAGATTTTCTATCATTCTAAGGTAGTCCAGAGGTCCAATTACGTTTGGAACGTTCCAGAAAATCTGAAGAAAAGTCAGCCACGAATTTTCCTTAACAACATAATCAATTTAGGAAACATATCTTGCAGAAATTCTATTATAATTCTGTTTTTGTATTTTCTTGCTGGGGAAGACTTTTAGAGCCTATTTAAACACATCATACCATTGTAATATAGGGAGACATATTATTAGTTATTATTATTGTAACATAGCTTAGATCTGCAAGGGGGAAAAGGAGAGAAGGATTCAACGCTCGTGACAAGCAACGGATCTAGATCTACTTCAGCCTTTGTGTTATTCTGGATTCTAGATTTGTTTTCTTAACTCTTTGTTTATCAATATAATTACTTCTTTTATTCATATCTTGTTTTATATTATGTTTTCATCAAATCCCATGACGATGAACGGTTCAATTATGAGCTAATCGTTGTCATGGGATTCTAACGGAGTTATCTATGTAGCTTAGTAGTTTGTATGCTTTAAAGATTTATGTGTGGTGAATTCTTGATATCCTCGTATGATTGTGCTTCATGTATTTAGATGCGTCGCGAACATCTAATTTGTTAATCTCTTGCTAAACGAGAGTGGATCTTGAGATTTAGAACTTGCCATGCTAGCATAGGTTCATGATTGTTTATCAACATAATTCGTAGTATGAGATGATAATACTTATATTGCCCTATGTGATCTATGTGGATAACTCGTGCTTAAACCTCTATGTTTTCAAATTCTATAAAGATATAGGGTCTAAACATAATAGGTGTCTACTCATCTTCTATCTCTTTTGTGGATGTATGTGTAGTTTGGTGCTAGTATACCGAGAGGTAACTTTTACTTGTTTCGTGTTATCCGATCAGATATCAAAACCATCACATGTATTGATTAAAGGCTGCGACTCTAAGTGAAGTAGATAATGAAGTTAGGATTCCATGTTTATTCTCATATAAGTAATTTTATTTAGATCTCATTAGCTAGTTAATTCTTAAATTACATATTAGTTAAATTTAGTTAATTAAAATCTCAATTAATTACTTGTCTTAGCAGTGAATTAAGATCATACATTGTCGAATAGGTGCATTTACTGAAAGGAACCATTACCTGATCCCTGTGGGAACGAATTTGGAATTAACCTTATATATTACTTGTGACCACGTACGCTTGCGTGATTTTGTGCAAACAGGTTTATACGTGAGTATAAGTGGAACCCCAAGGCAGGAAGGTTCTAGGGAAACTAGGGCCACAAGGTTCTCTTATAGGGGAGTTCAATCGTGCGAACCCCGACTGGACGTAATGCCACCGAATTGCCGTGTAATCAGTATGGTGGATAACCAACCTCACTATAGGATTTGTGCATAGCTGTGGAAGCTAAGTGCAAATTGGCAAAATGACCTTGCTACGACCCCAGGGAAACTGGGTGGGTGAGGCTTCACTTTTGGGTAATTGGAATGACTAAGGAAATTAGTCTTGCGAGGAAATCGTATGGGAATGTTATCAAGGATGGCAGAGGTCCAGTGTGTTCAAATGGTGACACATCCAGGGGTACGATTGGTGGAACACCAACCACTCCTTAGCAAAGGCCTAATGGTTGAGTAAGGATTGGCTACGAATTAAGGACTTGGGATGGAAATAGTAGGTTTAGTGAAGAACTCACTAAATCAACAGAGCTAAAGTTTATAATGTCTAGACAGGGTTTGTCAAGACATTTTAAGAATATGGAAAGTGGAATACCTATTGTTCCTAAGGCAGGAATGCATGTTCATTCAAATAATGTACAGGGGTCCAAGAGGTGAACCCCAAAGATGACAAAAGCTCGTGTATTTGGGGTCCAAGAGGTGAACCCCAAATACCGTGATCACCTACGGAAGTGGTACTAGTTAGTTAGTTAGGTAGTTGTAATTGTTTATGCTTGAGGACAAGCATCGGTTTAAGTTTGGGGGTGTGATAAGTGGATTTATATCCACTTGGATCGCTTCAATTCGGCTTAAATTGATTGTCTTGGACTCAAGTTTATTGTAGTTTTGATGTGTTTTGCTTAGTTGTGCAGAATTACGAGAATGTTGACTAAGGTGGATGCTTCTATAATTTTTGGGGAATTAATTGATTAAAATTCGAATTTCTGAGAAGGGTTGCGCAGTCTACACTATTGTGGCCATATCTTGAGTTTTAGAAGTCCGTTTGAGGCCCGTAAGCAGTCCACGCGAAGATAACGAGATTTTCTATCATTCTAAGGTAGTCCAGAGGTCCAATTACGTTTGGAACGTTCCAGAAAATCTGAAGAAAAGTCAGCCACGAATTTTCCTTAACAACATAATCAATTTAGGAAACGTATCTTGCAGAAATTCTATTATAATTCTGTTTTTGTATTTTCTTGCTGGGGAAGACTTTTAGAGCCTATTTAAACACATCATACCATTGTAATATAGGGAGACATATTATTAGTTATTATTATTGTAACATAGCTTAGATCTGCAAGGGGGAAAAGGAGAGAAGGATTCAACGCTCGTGACAAGCAACGGATCTAGATCTACTTCAGCCTTTGTGTTATTCTGGATTCTGTTTTCTTAACTCTTTGTTTATCAATATAATTACTTCTTTTATTCATATCTTGTTTTATATTATGTTTTCATCAAATCCCATGACGATGAACGGTTCAATTATGAGCTAATCGTTGTCATGGGATTCTAACGGAGTTATCTATGTAGCTTAGTAGTTTGTATGCTTTAAAGATTTATGTGTGGTGAATTCTTGATATCCTCGTATGATTGTGCTTCATGTATTTAGATGCGTCGTGAACATCTAATTTGTTAATCTCTTGCTAAACGAGAGTGGATCTTGAGATTTAGAACTTGCCATGCTAGCATAGGTTCATGATTGTTTATCAACATGATTCGTAGTATGAGATGAGAATACTTATATTGCCCTATGTGATCTATGTGGATAACTCGTGCTTAAACCTCTATGTTTTCAAATTCTATAGAGATATAGGGTCTAAACATAATAGGTGTCTACTCATCTTCTATCTCTTTTGTGGATGTATGTGTAGTTTGGTGCTAGTATACCGAGAGGTAACTTTTACTTGTTTCGTGTTATCCGATCAGATATCAAAACCATCACATGTATTGATTAAAGGCTGCGACTCTAAGTGAAGTAGATAATGAAGTTAGGATTCCATGTTTATTCTCATATAAGTAATTTTATTTAGATCTCATTAGCTAGTTAATTCTTAAATTACATATTAGTTAAATTTAGTTAATTAAAATCTCAATTAATTACTTGTCTTAGCAGTGAATTAAGATCATACATTGTCGAATAGGTGCATTTACTGAAAGGAACCATAACCTGATCCCTGTGGGAACGAATTTGGACTTAACCTTATATATTACTTGTGACCACGTACGCTTGCGTGATTTTGTGCAAACAGGTTTATACGTGAGTATAAGTGGAACCCCAAGGCAGGAAGGTTCTAGGGAAACTAGGGCCACAAGGTTCTCTTATAGGGGAGTTCAATCGTGCGAACCCCGACTGGACGTAATGCCACCGAATTGCCGTGTAATCAGTATGGTGGATAACCAACCTCACTATAGGATTTGTGCATAGCTGTGGAAGCTAAGTGCAAATTGGCAAAATGACCTTGCTACGACCCCAGGGAAACTGGGTGGGTGAGGCTTCACTTTTGGGTAATTGGAATGACTAAGGAAATTAGTCTTGCGAGGAAATCGTATGGGAATGTTATCAAGGATGGCAGAGGTCCAGTGTGTTCAAATGGTGACACATCCAGGGGTACGATTGGTGGAACACCAACCACTCCTTAGCAAAGGCCTAATGGTTGAGTAAGGATTGGCTACGAATTAAGGACTTGGGATGGAAATAGCAGGTTTAGTGAAGAACTCACTAAATCAACAGAGCTAAAGTTTATAATGTCCAGACAGGGTTTGTCAAGACATGTTAAGAATATGGAAAGTGGAATACCTATTGTTCCTAAGGCAGGAATGCATGTTCATTCAAATAATGTACAGGGGTCCAAGAGGTGAACCCCAAAGATGACAAAAGCTCGTGTATTTTAAGGGGAAGCATGGCATTGACTCCCTACAAGGCAACTCATGACATGGATATTCTATAAAGTATGGCATACAAAGTAGGGAATACTAGCTACTGGATTATACGTGGGTATGTGCATACATGTATTTGTAATTTCACCACATGATACGCATATATCAAGCAACAAGCAGATTAAGTTCGTGAAACCATTCAGCAAAAGTGCTAAAAGAAACCAAGTTATGGTTACATCTTTTGAGGCCTTTAGAGGAGCCCACACCCTCAAAATATCAAGTTCATGGCGACCAATGCCAAAAGAGTTCGTGAAAATTTACTTAAAAAGTTCATGATAAAAGTTACTAGCTTGGCTTGTCTGGGGAGGTGGAAGGAGTCTCATTGGTTGGAGAAGTCTTTGTAGCTTCAGGGCCAGATGGGATGACTTCCACCTGGGATTCAATGGCCAAACCCTTGTCCTTAGCTTCAACTGATTGGGTTTCTACGGTTTCAACCACACCCTCTGCAACAACATCTGCAGGAACCTCATCAACCTTGTCATGGGAAGCTTCACCCATGTGCACTTTAGGAACATTCGCAGCCTGCTAAGCTTTAATCAGGTCAATTGCGTCAACTGCATCCTGGCCCAGGAGACTCCATTCCAAATCTGGGAAGGCTTCATATGTGGAAGTCATGTAATCCTCGATCCCGGCTTTGTAACCTATGTTATATTCCTTGTCCTCATGCTTGGAGGCAGCGACTTTATACTTGGCAACCGCCCCCTGGAGAGATCGTACCTTCAGCTTGAGCTTGTCCTTCTCTTTCTTGTGGGCCACAGTGGCTTCCTCTTTTTCCTTTTTCAGTTTAAGCATGGTGATAAGTGGATTTTATATCCACTTGGAATGCTTCGTATCGGCTTAAATTGATTACTTGACCTCAAGTATGTGGTGTGTTTAATGTGTTTTCATTGAGTTTTGCAGAGCTAAGAGAGTTGGAGGTTAATTTGATTAAAATTCGGATTTTCAGTGTCGGCTGCGCAGTCTACACTGTTTTGGCCATATCTGGAGTTCTACAAGTCCGATTCTGACGATCTTACAGCTCACGCGAAGACAAAGCAATTTTCTTCAATCTTGGACAGACCCCAGGGCGCCCTGCAGCGTGGATTGGGCGCTACGGCGCGGAGATCATTCTGACAGATGCTGATTCACTGTTTTGGCCGTATCTTGAGTTCTAGAAGTTCGAATTCAGCGATCTTACAGTCCACGCGAAGATAACGGAATTCCCTTTCATTATAAAGTGGTTTAGATGTCCAAATACAACTGTAACGGCCCATAAATACTGAAGAAAAGTCAGTTACGAATTTTCCTTCAAAACCGAATCAGTTTAGGAAACGTATTATGTGCCGAACTGCAGAAATTCAACTTTGACAAGGAAATTGCTATAATTCCTACTTCTAATAAGTATGGTAATTGCTCTGGGCGGCTAGAAAATTCCAGAATCAGATCTACACATGGAATTTGCAATTCTATTCTCATTCAAGAACGAAAATTGTCATACTCCTATTCCAACTCTAAAACGACAATTGCTTGATGGAGAGGCAAATTGGGGCTATAAATACACATCTTGGGGGACAGAATAAGAACACATCATTACATATCAATTACTTGGGTTTATTTGTATCTTTTCATACTTTATTTTTATCATGGTTTCATCAGATCCCATGATGACGAGAGGTTCGATTATGAACTAATCGTTGTCATGGGATTCTAACGGATTTATTGATGGAGCTTTAGTATTTTGATGCTTTAAAGATCTGTGTGTGATGTATATTTGATATCCTTGTATGGTTTTTCTTAATGTTTTTAGATGCGTAGCTAACATCTAAATTGAATTGTTAATCTCTTGCGAAACGAGAGTGGATCTTGAGATTTAGAACTTGCCATGCTAGCATAGGATAGGTTGATGTTTTAACATCATGATTTGTAGTGTAAATAGAGATATTATGCTGCCCTATGTGATCAATATGGATAACTTGTGCTTAAACTTTTATGTTTTCAAATTTTATAGAGATATAGGGTCTAAACATAATTGGTGTCTATTCATCTTCTATCTCTTTTGTGGATGTATGAGTAGTTTGGTGTTAGTATACCGAGAGGTAACTTATACTTGTTTCATGTTGTCCGATCAGATATCATAACCATTGCATATATTGATTAAAGGCATCAGATCTAAGTGAAGTATTTAATGAAGTTAGGATCTCATGTTACTCTTGTAGACGTAATTCGATTTTATTTCTCGTTAGTTAATTAATTCTTAGTTTGTTAATTTGTTTCTTAGTTAATTTAGATAATTACAAACCCAAATTTGTTACTTGTCTAAGCAATTGAATTTTATCATACATTGTTGCTTGAGCATATTTACATAGAAATAGCCAGTCTCTGTGGGAACGAACTTAACTTATCGAATATTACTTGTGACCACGTGCACTTGCGTGATTTTGTGTTAACAAGTTTTTGGCGCCGCTGCCGGGGACTCGGTGTTATTTTGGTGTTTATGTGCTTGACATCAGTGGAAGTTAAAATTATTTGACTTGGACACTTCTTTTCTTATCACTTTTCTTTTTTATTTGTTTCTTTTTGTTGGTTTCAAATGGCAGGCGAGCAGTTGCCATGGTGGGCATATTCGAGGACATCCATGCCTCAGCAATGTGAGCTATGTTCGGGCATTCATGAGACCTTACAATATTGTTACTACGAAGGAGTTGATCCATATGTCATTTATGAGGAACAACCATATTTTCAGTACCATCCTCAACAGTACCAGCAAGAAGTTATGGTTCGCATGAAGTTTGCTTGAGAAACCAATAAAGCCTCGATACTCTTTTCTAAGGTGTCAAGTTGCCTACTCGAATCATGAAATCCGGGTGGGTGGGCGTTGGTTTGAATTGAACTCGAATAAGGAACTTGACTCGGAATTGGATAAGAGTTCGGTTCTTGAAAATGTGGAGGCGGAGTTTGATAGCTATGACCTTGGTTCCATGAGAGATCGGGATAATCTCTCCAACCGGAATTAGAAGACGATGTAAAATGGTCATTTCGAGAGGTTGGTTGAAACATGGTGTTGACATGTTGAAAATCGAGACTCGGAGAGTTGAAATTTGGGTGCCAAGACGTGTGTGAAGGGCCTCTAAGGGTTTCTAAGGCTTTGAGTCGTCTAGTAAGAGCATCTAATTCAGAGTCGATTGCAATATCGTGTTCACTATAATGCAAATCACTAAAAGTACTATACGACTCGTTATATACACTAGGTTCCCTAGTTGACTCACACCACATCGTATTATTTGCTAACTCCTCGTCAAAATCCCAACCTTGGTAATAACGCTCCCTAAATGCTACGGACATGGTAAAGATTGATAAACCTCGTAGCAAGTAAGTGCGAAAATGAAACACACAAAATAAATGGTGAAAAATCAAAAGAAAAATCTGACCTAGGTTCCCTAAATAAAATAACTAGACATTGCTCACATAACGTTAAGACACACTAAAAAATCCGTAAATTAAGAATTATTCAGACTGATTCGGCCAGATTAGAGCAGACATTGCCAAGAGGCCAAACTCGTCACTTAGACACCAAATCTTAACAGCCAGGCGAACCTTAGACACTGAAGGTCGTGAATAAATCTTAATTACGTTTATTTGATTCAACAAACAACGAGATATATACAAAAACGATAAACAATTATAGATGCTTACACTACGTGTCGTAATCTAAAAGAAAGGAGAAATTTAACGTACCTTTGGGTCCTCCAGCAATCACCACAATTTATAAGGTACGAAAAATTAAAAACAAGAAAATAAAAATCTAAATGATGTGCCCTAAGTGATTAAATGCATGATGCAATGGGGACATTGAATATTAAGTTTGGGGGTGGTTTTGGGATAAATAGTATGTGGTAGTTGTTTGTGTCATTGTGTTCATTTAGATATCATGTTTTGCATGCTTAGTAGTAATTCATTCATGTTTTGTTCGTATTATTGCATGTTTGTTTCATATAGGACATTTTATTATTGCGTTTCTATACCATGTGAGTTCATTTAGTTGCATTTGCATAGCATGCATATTTCATGATCCCTTAGAATGAGCTAATTCTGATTGGTAGGTAGGTGTCTAATTGAGTGTGGTAATGATGAATAGAGGGTTGATTTAAGTTCCTATGAAATTGACTTGCATGTTACGGGAACAAAACTTTTACACAATCTCATTAGGTTGCTTTTGGGCTAGATTGAGGTTATGCTTGTTTGGATGCTTTGAGATTTAATTACTTGATTATAGTTAGAATTTGCGTTATTCCCTTGATGGCGTAGGATCACTAAAGTCTAAGTTTGGGGGAAAACAGGGATTTCATGTTTAATTGTAAATAATTGTCAATATGGCTAGGTGATGAGCCGAAAACATGACATTTAATATCGCAAGTGCACGATCATCTTTTTAGTATTTTAAGATTCGATCCACAGGGAATAATATTTTCACGATCCTTAATTTCTAATTTAGTCGAATTAGAACGATTTTGGATTTTTGGAAGAATCGATTTTAAACTATTTAATTATTCAAAGAAAATTTAAATCTATTAAAAGTAAATTAAATTAATCTACTAAAAACTGAATTTTTTCATTTTTGCTATTCATTTTTATTTACAAGAAAATTAAACTACTTTTATTTTTTAAAAAAATGAAGAAAAATGAATCACTCTAAAAATTCTAAATTCAAATTAAAATTGGGTTTTGAAAAGTTTTGATTTTATACTATTTAATTAATAAAGGAAATTAATCTATTTTTCTTTTTCTTTTTCTTTTTTTTTTTAAACAAAACCAAAACACAAAAACTCGCAAATCACAGCGATTACAACTACTAACTCGACTGTTAAACTTAACAACAAAAACTCAGCAGCTACAAAACTCGCAACAAATTTTACAAACTCGAAAAAATAAGAAAATAATGCGGCGAACGAAACAGGATTGAAATACAATGACTGAAAACAAAACCAATGACTCTACAGGAAGCTTAAATCGAGACAGTGACTCAACCACTCGAACAAACAGCGCTACTCCGATTCGACTCAACAACAGGACGACTCATTTGAATCAACTCGACAGACTTGGTAATCCAAAAACAGGCGAAAATCACAATACATAATTCGTACACTCGACCAATAGCATTTCGAATACCAGGACACAGCGCAGAAAACTCGCAATATAGAATTCAAACTCGCCAACAATGAACTGGACTAGGAATATCAAATAAACTCGACACTCAGTACACTAATACTCAACAAAAACTAAATCTCCTAGATGACTCAGCTGGACTCAAACACTCGACACAACTCAGCAAACTATTCAATCACAAATCGACGAAGAAACTGAGCTCACAACAACTCAAATTCGACATACAAAACAGAAAAAAAAAACAACAAAAATTCATTACAAAGTGACTGCATACATGAACCGGACTCGGCGAAACTCGGAAACAAGAATTTTAACTTAGTACACGCAACTCATCACAATCACAATTAGAAGTAAAACTCGCAGACACTACAAATTCAACCAACAACAATTATCTCAAACCAAACGTACATAATGAAATTCAACAAATTCGGTCATAATAATAAAGAAATTAAAACGAAAAGAAAGGGGAAGGAGAGTGTTTATGCGAGATGAAAAGAGGGAAGAGGGGAGCTGCGATTCAACAAGGGCGGTTGGGTTTGTTGAACTCGAAGGAGAGAAAAATAAACAGGTAAGGGGAGGGGGTGTGTGCCGGAATCGAAGAAGTGTGAATGAAGAGGGTGGGTTTTGACGAAGAGAAAAGTAAAGAAGAAGTGGGTTTAATTTCTTGGCTAAAACAGAGAAAGAAAGCAAATACAGGGGAGTTTTGCAAACAAAGAAGAAGAAAATAAAGAATAACAAGTGCTGGGTTTGTGTTTTGTAAATAAAGAAAATATGGGAGGAGACACTAGTAGCATTCGAATTATGCAATTAAAACGAAACAGGAAAAATGATCTGAAAATTTAAACTAATAAAAATGTTTACAAGAATTATAAAGAAAATTTACAAATAACTAATACTAATCCTAAGGGGTTCTAAACCTAATTCTAAGTATGGGTTGTGATTTTACAAGAGAAAAATGAGGTATTTATAGGAAATAAATTGGGATTTTTGGGTTGGTGTGGATTAATCCCCATTCATTTTTGTTTGGTGTGGTTCAATCCTAACCATCCATTCAGTTTTGCACCAAACCCCCTTCTCTTTCCTTTTCTTCTATTTTGGTCCTTCTTCTTCTTCTTTTTCTATTCTTTGACCTTTATTTATTTATTTTGCCATTTCTTCATTTTTTCTCGAATTTCCTGAAATGTAACAAAATAATTTATTAAAATACAAATTCAAACAATAAATAGGTAATAAAAATATGCAAAATTATGCACTTATCACTAGGCGTCAAATGGCTAGTAGCCGGCTCATATTTATATGAGTAGTCTAGGGTTGGAATTGAGAATTCTCATTCCAGATTGCATATATGGAAAAAAAAAGAAAAAAAAACAGAAAAAGAAGAAAAAAGAGGGAAAAAAAAGTTATGTGAATTGTTAAATGCAAAATTAACCAGGGTGAGCTCTTTAATACTCGAGCAATTAAGTTCGTGGGGACTTTGTGCCTAGTGACCTAAGGCTTTTATAGTCTAGGATCCACTAACCTAACGCTCGCTACATGGGTATTATTGTATAAGCCTTTCGGGGTCTCATCCATTGCACGGTTAAATAAGCATGCGTTGTTGTGTATATTATTATGTGTCGTAGTAATAAACCATGAATTCTTGTCTAACTTGAATGATGATGGAGGTGTTTTTAAGTTATGAAGTGTTTACCATCTATTCTAGTTATAAACCTGTGATTGTCTTGGCGAGGAATATGTATGGTTTTGATCTAGTTTTGGGAGTATTTCTGATGAGCATCGCACACACGCACGTTTCTGTCATGTATTGTTAGTATACGGGGACTTAGTCGAGCTCTATTTGGATTTAGTTGCATTCTTTATGATATTTGCTTGCTAGTTGGTTTGGTTAGTTTGAAGGGGATCGTTGCATTTTCATTTTAGTTGCATTCAGGCATTGCATTATTATTGCATTGTCTAGTTAGAAGGATTTTGTGGGTACATTCGCTATAGGCCCTCACGAGACCTTACTCGTCCACTAGGACTGCCTAGGGGTTTAAAGGGCTTGTTGCATATGCCAAATGCAACCGTGATCACCTACGGAAGTGGTACTAGTTAGTTGTATATAGTTATATTTGTTTATGCTTGAGGACAAGCATCGGTTTAAGTTTGGGGGTGTGATAAGTGGATTTTATATCCACTTGGAATGCTTCGTATCGGCTTAAATTGATTACTTGACCTCAAGTATGTGGTGTGTTTAATGTGTTTTCATTGAGTTTTGCAGAGCTAAGAGAGTTGGAGGTTAATTTGATTAAAATTCGGATTTTCCGGGTCGGCTGTGCGGTCTACACTGTTTTGGCCATATCTGGAGTTCTACAAGTCCGATTCTGACGATCTTACAGCTCACATGAAGACAAAGCAATTTTCTTCAATCCTGGACAGATCCCAGGGCGCCCTACGGCGTGGATTGGGCGCTACGGCGCGGAGATCATTCTGCCAGATGCTGATTCACTGTTTTGGCCATATCTTGAGTTCTAGAAGTCCGAATTCAGCGATCTTACAGTCCACGCGAAGATAACGGAATTCTCTTTCATTATGTAGTGGTTTAGATGTCCAAATACAACTGGAATGGCCCAAAAATACTGAAGAAAAGTCAGTTACGAATTTTCCTTCAAAACCGAATCAGTTTAGGAAACGTATTATGTGCCGAACTGCAGAAATTCAACTTTGACAAGGAAATTGCTATAATTCCTACTTCTAATAAGTATGGTAATTGCTCTGGGCGGCTAGAAAATTCCAGAATCAGATCTACACATGGAATTTGCAATTCTATTCTCATTCAAGAACGGAAATTGCCATACTCCTATTCCAACTCTAAAACGGCAATTGCTTGATGGAGAGGCAAATTGGGGCTATAAATACACATCTTGGGGGACAGAATAAGAACACATCATTACATATCAATTACTTAGGTTTATTTGTATCTTTTCATACTTTGTTTTTATCATGGTTTCATCAGATCCCATGATGACGAGAGGTTCGATTATGAACTAATCGTTGTCATGGGATTCTAACGGATTTATTTATGGAGCTTTAGTATTTTGATACTTTAAAGATCTGTGTGTGATGTATATTTGATATCCTTATATGGTTTTTCTTAATGCTTTTAGATGCATAGCTAACATCTAAATTGAATTATTAATCTCTTGCGAAACGAGAGTGGATCTTGAGATTTAGAACTTGCCATGCTAGCATAGGATATGTTGATGTTTTAACATCATGATTTGTAGTGTAAATAGAGATATTATGCTGCCCTATGTGATCAATATGGATAACTTGTGCTTAAACCTTTATGTTTTCAAATCTTATAGAGATATAGGGTCTAAATATAATTGGTGTCTATTCATCTTCTATCTCTTTTGTGGATGTATGAGTAGTTTGGTGTTAGTATACCGAGAGGTAACTTATACTTGTTTCGTGTTGTCCGATCAGATATCATAACCATTGCATATAGTGATTAAAGGCGTCAGATCTAAGTGAAGTATTTAATGAAGTTAGGATCCCATGTTACTCTTGTAGACGTAATTCGATTTTATTTCTCATTAGTTAATTAATTCTTAGTTTGTTAATTTGTTTCTTAGTTAATTTAGATAATTACAAACCCAAATTTGTTACTTGTCTAAGCAATTGAATTTGATCATACATTGTTGCTTGAGCATATTTACATAGAAATAGCCAGTCTCTGTGGGAACGAACTTAACTTATCGAATATTACTTGTGACCACGTGCACTTGCGTGATTTTGTGTTAACACATGGTGGTGTCCATGATCTCCTTCTTCTTCATCAGTTTCTCTTTCTCATGAAGCAACACACCTTCAATCTCGTAAAGCTTCTTATTGGAATCTAGGAGCTTCTTTCTATCATCATTGTAGGCCTTCACCTTTGAACGCAACCTGGCTAGCTCCTCACGTACCCTGGGATCACCCTTAGCAGCCGCAGCAATCTGGTTGCTATACTTCAGATAAAGGAATAGACTTTGAGTATTGGACAGGCTTACTTGGTGCGCTGACTCCTCTAGGCCGGCTTTGTTCCACTCCAGGATGGTTTCGAAGGGGACCATGTCTTTGATAGAATTTATGAAGGCATTGAGAGGAGAAGAGGAATCACTTCAGGTGAAGCCTTGCCCAAATCAGCCTTCGAGCGTTTGTGACCCCGGGAACTAGAAGTGCCTGAGGGTTCAGGTGTTTGCTGAGAGGTTTTCTTGCGCGAAGAGGAGGGTTTTTCCACTGGAATTACTTTAGTCTTAATTGATGAGGGAGGAGTAGCTATAGCGGGAATAGCCATGCCATGGTCATCTCTTGAGGCCTTCTTCTGGGCAGATCTCTTGGTGATAAACGACGTTACCGAAAAAGACATGTCTGCATTACCAACAAAATGATAGTCAACATATGGTAGTCTGAAGATATGTGCAACAAAGACATCAAGCATACAATGAACATAAGGACATAAAAGCATTTATGACAAAGAAAGAGGGGGCAACAGTTGAGGGAACGCTTAAAAACAAGGGTATGAGTGGGAACCTATTTCCCTAAGGGCTCCCTCGACAGAGTCTTCCCCAATAGAGGTATGAATATCCTCCGGAGAATTGGAGCTGAACTTCTTACAAAAACCCAAACGGACAAGTTTCCTCTTGGTAAGCAGGCTAGCACTGTAACACCCCCAGATCCGGGGTCCGGGATCCGGTGGTTACGGTTTCCAATTCTGTCCACAACAATTGAACTTTCCTTAACATAAAATAAATTACGTCTCTATAAACCAACACAACAATATAAAACACACCCGTTATAGTCCCAGAGATGAAATCAGAGTAACAATCAAATTTTTATTAATCACATTATGAGTTCTTACAATCCAAAAGGATTTCAATATAAATACATACTCTTTGCCATCCATTTACATAAGTCATACTATACCATATTCTTGGTACTGAAAGAATAAATATACCCTACCAATAGCTTCTTCTTCAGCTCTGGTAGTCTCATCGTCCTCGCCCGCGTCGAGTGCGCCTTGTGCGAGTCATCTGATCTAGCTGTTGTTGTGATATAATAATAAAGCAAGGGTGAGCAATAGCCCACCAACAATAATATATAACTGAACGATAATGTATAACAGTTCAAAAGTATCTTTCAAACCATATGCCATGCATTTACGGAAATGATGCCAGTATAATATGAACGATGTAGTTACAAGGTAACTAAAAGTATTTGTTTGTAGAAATATCTGCTACATCAAAGTAAGCGAGATATTCTTATTGTTATTAAGAAGAGGAGTTTGCAAGAAAAGGTTGCAATTCCAGTTATGACCCTTTTCCAACTCTGCCAACAGTAATCATGTTGCAGGAAATAAATAAATTTGGATGATGAACCAATGATGGAGTATTCACCGCGCCCGCTGTTCCAATCTTGATGATCAGTCGAGATCGTACAGCTCAATTTAGATTTACTACCGGTAGAAGGAAGAACTGACGGCTTTACTTGTATACCGCCTTACTAGCTCTCCCCGGCCAACGGTTGGGCCAAAGGGGATGGACCGGCGCTACTCGGCCTCTTACACGACTCCTAGTTCAAATAGAATTCATGATTCTGAATGTAACGTTCGTCCCCCTTTCCCCAAGTATAATACTTGTTGATAAGACTCCACAAAGTAGTCGTATCTAGTTGGAAAGGAAAATTTACCAATAACTCCCAAGCTATTACTTGGTAACGGATATCAACTTGTTCCAGTAATCTTACCCCTTGAAAGATGAGAAGGTAAGCAACGACTTAATAAGTCAACAGCACCCGAGTTGCGGGTGAAGGGAATACTTTATGACCGGGAAGTCGACAAGATAAATAACATTTTCCAAGTAAGGTTCCCTTATTATTAGGGAGATATACTCAAAGAAGAATGATGTCTGAGAACCTTTCTTGATATAAGATTAATAATAATATGACTCCGAAATATTTTTCGTAATAATCGAAGAAGATAAACCTTATCAAGGTTATTTTAAGTATGGAATAAATATTCAGAGAATATTTATTGAGTTAAAAATATTTAAAGAATATTTTTAATCAGAGTATTTCCAAAATAATCCCTGAAGAAATATCAGGAGAATATTTATTGAATAAATAAATATTTAAATGAATATTCAAAATAATATTCATTAATTAATAGGACCTGAAAGGAATATTTCAGACAATATTCATAATTAATTAGGGATTTAAATGAATATTCAAAAAGTAATATTCATTTAATGAATAATATTCTAAATGAATATCAAGTAATATTTATTTAGTAATCCAAGCTTTAAGGAATATTCGAGATAATATTCGATAATTAAATCAAGCTTCAGATGAATATTAAAATAATATTCATCAAGTATTTAATATCTTAAATGAATATTCAAAAGTAATATTTATTTAATAAAATAATATTCTAAAAGAATATCCAAATAATATTCCTTCAATAGTCTCATCTTTAGAAGAATATTCGAAATAATAGTCGATAATCAATTCGACTCTGAATGAATATTGAGAAATATTATTCGTTGAATAGTTACGTTCAAATAATTATTTGAAGTAAGGATCGTTAAAATAATTAGTCTCGAACGAATATTCAAATAATATTCGTCGCCCAAATAATAGAAAATATTTACTTAAATATTTTCCTCCGAGGTAATCTCGATATATCAAGGAATATTGACTCCCGGTCTATTTTTGATTAATAAGATGTATACGCCCTTCTATGAGGGTCTTACAATAGCCGGCTTATAACTGATATATAACTATCTAGCTTATAAGCCAACAATAACATTCAGGGAACAAGTATATCAATTCAACTTGAAAGTAGGCATGCATGCAATGGCATATGTATATTAGCAATCATATATATATATTTATTCAATCACAACAACAGCCTAAAAGAAGGGAATTGAAACTTGCCTGGTAGTCGAGTACGGTAAGGGGTAGTGGTAGCGGGTCCCGGGTCAGCTTGGTGATCTATAAATAGCCAAGACATTCGGGATTAATCACTTAACATCTTAAAAGTTAAGTTATACTTAAATCGAAACACGTTCTCGAGTTATCTCTTTATACCCCTTTTTGTGGATTACTTATCATCACTGATCCGACCCGACATTCGTTCGTTAATACGACATGTCACTGCACTTATACTTGGGACATACTTAAGTCATATGAGTTCTAAGGTTGATCGTTACGAACCAATATTATACTCCGAGTTTTATCGCCCGTTTTCTAAGTGTTTTACCGAAGTTATAAAAGAGTCGTCTTTTAGGGGTTCGTTCGCGTTTAACCTTGACTCGAACATTTTTAATAAATCGAAAAATGCTCTTTTTGACATACGGTTTTCTTTCACACCTTCCTTCTTACCCCTAGTATTTATTTACCAAGATTCGTCATGACTTTACATATTTTACGAGGGTTCAATTTTAATAACGAACTCGTACTTAAGGTTTCGAACGACTTTTAGTGAATCGGCCATAAATCCTAAACCGTAAGTCCGTTTCACGTGATCTTTATATCAAAACGAAGCTTAGAACATTACTTATCCTATCATGGCAGATAAGGTCTCTGGACAGTAGGGGTTCGACATGGAAAATGGCATACAAAACATGGTATTGCGAAATCGGGCATTATAACGGCTGTAAATCGAATATCTACTAATTCGAATCTTCCCATAAACATAGTATCCAACCCAAACAACATATACATGACTTATATACATGAACTGAGGCCAAGCAATGCCTTTCCGTTCATCTAGCTATTTACATCATTAATCCAAAATCCATACATAATCATGCTTATAATCTTAACATAACCATAACTAAGTTATAACTATCATAAACATGCTTAAACCTCAAACAAGGGTTAGGGTTTCAAGAGCTTTATACCTTCCTTGGAGTGTGTAAAGACCTTTCTAAGCTTTGCATAGTCCTTGTATACCCATAACCAAGCTTAGATCATCCTAGAAATCAAGAAAATCAAGAGTTGTTCTTGAAAATCACTATTCACCCTAGTCTTTGATGATTTCTTTGAAAATGGAAACAAGAGAGTTTGGCTTTGAAATTTTTAGGGGATCACTTTTAGGAAATGTAAGACTCACCATAATTTTTACAAGATCAAGAGATGGTGAGGGGTTTTGATTTTGGAATTAAGAGCATAAGCCGAATGGTGTTTTTCAAGGGGGGAAGAGTTGCTTGGTTTATGTTGTTTTAATCTCATCCACTCTCATCTATTATCAAGATAATATCTTGTATAAATTCACTTTATTAAAGTGATGAGGTGTTGGATGAGGAAATACCATGACAAGTGTTGAAAATGTGATGGTTTTAGCCTAACTACATGGTTGCCTTGCTAAGTACTTAGTTGCATTCTCTAGGGTGCTAGTTCCTTGATTCTAGTTTGGTTACTAGATATTTTATGCTAGTAGCTTGCACAAGACTCTTGCTTCCTCTGCTTGTTTCTGTGTCCGGTTATTGCCCGTTTCGATTGATCGTTCGTAGGAATATTTCACGGATTTCTAATTAGGGTTTACCGGGAATCCTCTTTAATAATAATACTTTCATTCTCCATCTTTCATTCTAACTTTCCAATTTATATTCCTTAAATCCATTCGTTAAATACTTAAGGCTATCAGTGTCCAGGGAACTCTCGGAGAAAATAAAAGTGCGGTTTTTCAGAATCCGACAGCTTTTACATACACTTATTTTCCCCCTGGATCATTAATACGAACTCGGAAATCCGTTCCGAATACTTCTATATAGTGTCGTCTCATATTATTATATATTCCCACCACAACACTATTCATTCTATATTCTTTACTTGTTCTCTTAGGGTGGTACAATTGTCCGTATTCTCTTTCGATCGTTCCTTATCCTTTTTACGGAACTACTGGATTAATCGTTACCGATCTGGATGATATGAGAATATTCTCCTGCTTGAAATTGCCATATCTTATTTCCTTAGAAGATAGATTATTCTTACCTATGTTGTTACCCTTTAGCATTCTTCAAGACATAGAAATAATAAAGTCGAATTCCATTCATTCTTTTCAAATATCAATTATTACATTGAAGCCGTAACCACTCCTCAGTGGTTTCCTACCTTCATTCTTAAATCAATTATACTAACATCCCAAAATATCAAATCCTCAAAGTTAATATCTCAATTCTTGGATTATAATAATATTTAATCCACTGTCCGGTCAAATATTATACCGAAAGAATTTTGGAATTTCTGAATTCCGATCGTCTCTGCATTCACTTATTTCCTCCGCGTATTACTAATATGACTTCGAAACATCCATATCACGTCCCGTACATAGGGTGGAGTGAAAAGTTTTCCAACTTACAAAATCACTATTCATCCACCAAATTACTATGCACGTACAGGAAATACTATGCACGTACGGGAAACACTATGCACGTATGGGAAACACTATGCACGTACTCATTTCCCTTCAAGGATCCATTAGCTCCTTCCTGGATGGTAGATTATTCTTATCTAGGTCCTCAACCATCGAATTACTCTATTCTGACAATATACCAATGCATCAGGATCATTGTCCAAAGCAATATCCATACATTACAATCATTGTTCTTTGAAACCACCATTCATTAGAGCTGGTGACCTTGTTATCGGAATCATTGTTCCTCATTTTATCATTACTTAATAAAAAGTTTTAATTATATCCAAAATTTGGGGTTCTTACAGTCTCCCCTCCTTAAAAGGATTCCGTCCCGGAATCAGGTAGGAAGCAAAGAGTCGTTTGCCTGTCGTTCACTTTTTTTTTAGCTTCCCGGTCAATTCTTAGTCGTTCTACCCTTCCTCAGCACATCTTCTAGTGCTACAATTCATACTTTATCCTTTTTCCATCAACGTTGCTACTTTTCGTACCACTCACTATCCGGGTTATACTCTTACTCAGTCTTATCCTTATTGATACCTGTAGTAACATTGGTATCACTGTCACCCTACGATTCGGAGGTAACCTCGCTCGTACTGTGCCTTTCCTGATCGATTTAATCTTCGCAATCTCGATCAATATAGAGAAGTGGAAAGATTTGTTGAGAGATCACTATGATCAATTGAACATTTGTTATATTGCATAGTTAGTACAGAAGGGGGCCAGCCTTTAGTACTTGACAAGCAATTAAACAAGTCATGGCATTCCACTTAGACTTCTATCACATAGACAGATAGTCACGTAGCAGTACCTCCCCTCCTAAAAGGGTTGTTCTTCTCAATTCATAAAGAAGATGAATAAGAGAGAAGAAGAGAAAGGAGTTCTAAAGGATTATAGAAAGCTTTCATGATTGTAGAATATCATACTCAGAATTTACCTCTGAACTATAGAGGTTTATCAAAGAAGAAATTAATCATAATTATATCCAATACTATTTGATCGCAATCTCACGTGTCAACATATCTTGCTGCTTTGTCCATTATTCTATGGACAAATACTCTTGTTCAATCTTAGCGATACTCACATTCGGGAAATCCTTCAACCTTTCAGGTTAAATCTTAGATTTCTCACTTGACATCATTATTACTGACATCCCATATCATGTTACTAGCTTTTTCATACTATAATATTGACACTATCAGGTTGTCATCCTGAGAATTCATTAGAAAACCCATTCATAACCTTCCTTGCTTCTCATTCCATAGTCGCTTTCCCAGCCTTTTCTTTATCAATCACATCCTTCTTATTATCTGATTCTTACTCATTTCTATTATTTACTTTCACCTTTACCTCTTTATTGAGACACCTTTTTGCACTTGGTACCTCTTTATCGGTATTCCGTCACATTATTCTATAATCATCACGTTATTTCAATTTAAACTTTCCGAAATGAATCTGGCCCGATTCCTTTAACTTAGATTCATATAATCTACTTCTGCCAACCGTGTTTCTCATCACTTGTTCTTTTCTAACCGTGGTTTTCCACAGGTTGTCTTTCGTAAGTCAAACCAGGTCGTATATCTACATGCTCGTACTCCTATCATCTGTTGAACATCTGCATTTTACTGACGTAGCCTGGCCACATGAAAACCCGTTATGACCGTGCTATAAGTTTTGGGGGTAAGGCTTGCTCGAATACCGCCGTCCGAACACTTTAAACTCTCAGGTGGCCCAATAAGTCTCGGGCTCAACCGCCCTTCCCTCCAAGTCTCATTAATTCTTTCCATGGGAATATCTTTAACATCATGAATCATCAACCTCATATTCTCTATCTTGTTTGCGCAGAAGTACACTAACATAAACTTGTTTGTCATTCATCAACATGCCATTTAGTTAATCAATGGCAGCACTTTTTTTATCTTTACATTGTCATCTACTTTCTTAGAAGAACCACCATCACTTGTTGTTTACGTAGTGCATTAATAGCTAACCCTACGGGTTTCAAATCCCTTAGGGAGACCAAGTAATCACTATTCCTTATCCATAAGGAACACTTCCTGAACTTGATGTAGATATAACATGAAGTAGATAGAATTGCGGAAGAGTTTCAAGCATCGCAGCTAGGTCCGGTTGATGAAACTATCACTTATGCATCTTCCATAAAAGACTGGAAACTTAACGATTTACTTCATCAATTTTGTACCATGGTCCTGGTTTGCCTCAAAACGGGACCTTCTAAGGTACGTAATATGCTTAAGACCTCATCAGGAATCGAACCCTTACTTAAACTATTATTACCTTCGATTCTTGCACAATCATCAAAAGGAATGTAACTTCCTCCACTCCAATATGACCTTCAAGGTCTTTCCAAATATTATTTTGTTTCTTCGGTATGAACATTTGTAATTATTCCTTTATACTTATACTGTCGGCCACCTCATTGGCCTTTCCTGCTAATAATAATTTCTGGTAATCCTTGTTCTCTGGATATATTCCAATTCAAACATTTCTACCTCATTCCCATCATTGTTGGGTGAAAGCATTCTCCCTTAAGCTCTGCTGATGGAGAAAAATATATTTATCAGTCTTTCTCCATAAGTCATTGCTTTCACCTACCCATGGGAACTTTATCACGTTTATTCCCACTCCTACTTAGGATACTTCTTTTCTTAGTTCTTTCCTTATCTTAGGATAATCTCAAACTTTATAGGTTCAATCCATACTTCCTCATGGTCTCATACATGCCTCATCTGGCATTACTGTTACTATGTCATACATTCCTTTCCAAACTTCCATTTTGAAGTTCGGAATACTACCTTTTTCCTTGTAAGGTTTCATAGGTCATCCTCATCCTTCCTCCTGTATTTTCTGGGTACAGGGTATATCAAAATGTCATTGATCAATACTCTAATAATTCTATCTATGTTCTTTCCAGAACTCTTTTTTTTTATAATCCTTACCGGTCATTGTTGCCTTAGCAAGTCCAACTCATATCATCTGAAGTCATAATGTCGTTATTAGGGTTAATGCCACCCCTTGTGCATTCCCTAGGGTTTGTCTTAATTTATGGATATCCTATCCTTAATTCAACTGCCAAAGAATTCTTGCATCTTATAATTGGCAATCAGATCATGTATCCTTAATAAAGGTCTCTTTTCAATCATTCTCATTTGATAATCGATCGGTGGCTTAATGCCATCCTCTTCTTTCAGATAGTTGTCAGCCTATTTGGCCTTCCAAAAAGGCAACGTATGCCTATCTCCTCTCTTACAGAACTTGGTAATGGCAGCAAGGATGTTTTGGAAGATATTGGTCGAGTTCAACGTGAATCTCTTAGTACTTATCGTTCTTCTCAAATGTACTTGCCTTAGACAAAATTTCTACAGCATACTGATCCATCTCTGACCATTTCTATACTCTCTTCATAAACCTTCGTTGTTTACTTCCCTTAGTCGTAATATGTTCAGGGTATTCATGATACCCTAACATCATACATCTCAAGTCACTATACTTCCATTTTACTCGTAATCTTGGACAACCATATACACATGTGTCATTTTAGTACGGGTTACCCCATCCCAAAAAGGTCTAGTAAATTCCCCATCAAAACATGGGTTGCAAAGGGTTTAGTAGAAGACTCCTACAATCTCATTAATATTTCCTTTATATCAGAAGCCCTTGCAGCCGGTGCTTACTTAGAAGCAACCCTGCTTTGTCTTTTCATTGCTGGTCTAGTCACTTTATAGTCCGTTGTGACTTGGCCTCAACTGGCCACACTAAAATAAAAATATATGATTTTAGGGGTTGGCTAATAGCATTACTTTTCTAGCAATTGCCGGCATAGTGCCTTCTTCTTTGATACCTTTCTACCTTTCCAAAACTTTACTCCATATAAGTCTTAATCGACTACTCGGCACCGTCTCCGGTCACCTTTCCTCCACTTTTATCTTTTCAACTATTCTTATCAATCCTGCGTGCCACACAAGCTTACCATTCCTGGCACAACAGCCTTTTCATTTAAGTCAATCCTGGAATTTCTCAGTCCGGCTAGTTTCTTACTTACATTTCCTATTTTCGTCCAATCTCACTTCATCAATTTATCACTACCGTCGATTGTAATGCTCAGGGTCCGTTTACTAACCCATTTTACAGCATCCTTACCCAAATCACAGGGTTTGCTCCAATTTTTTACTCTCTTCCATGACATTCTCTGATAATCAGAAAGACAAGGTTTGCCAAAATTCACCGAATTCCTTTCCAGACTCAGGGAAATTTTGATCAATCTACCCACCTACTGGTAACATTAAGGAGACCAGTTTCGAAACCTGAAGAATAGTTCTTTGAACCTCCAAGCAGGTGGAATCATAAGCAGTCATAGTTAACGAAATAATCATCATCAGATTGGAAGTTTACCCACTGGAAAGGAATCAATTATATCCATCCCTTAGAAGGGAATCAATAGTTTCAAACTGAAACCCGTCACAACGTCCTGATACCTATACGTCCTGATATTCAATACTACCAAATGTCGGTCTACCTAACCCTTTATGCGAAGCGTCGTTGGAAGCGCAAAGTCTCCTTTTTTCCATTAAGCAATGCCAGCTCTTGGTCATTACCAATTTCACCTTTTAGCTCCAGGAAGATTTTCTCACATTTTTCTCTTTAACTACTGATCGTATTACTTGATCTATTATAATTCCGTGTCGGAGTAAACTTAAGGTAACTACTATAATCCATTCAAAGAGAAGAAGGAATTTAATATTCCCCTGAATCACATGCATCTAACGTTTCCGGTTCATCATTTAACTGAGTTGAATTAACTCTATACTCAGTCTCTGGCAGTAGTCTCATTACGAGTTCATCTTGACTCACTGGTCTTATCTTCCGGTAAGTTCTGAGATCATTGCCTTGCTTACTACTTCCTTATATAATTTTACCCAATCATGCTGTCACTTCCCAATGTCTTTACTCTCTAAATGATTCATTCATAAAATGAACATTTTCCTGAATAAAACAATTTCATCAACCTCAATTTGGTTCCATAAATTACAACCTATGACATCTGCCTTCTCATGGCGAATTATTACTGACCATATTCATACTTATTCATTTATCAAATGATATGGCGCTTACTGCCTCCTTCTCAACTATTCCTAGGGACTCTGCTCCTCGCCCTAAATTGATGTCTTTGATAATCATACATCCCTCTAGCTCTTTCTTTGTTAAGATGAAAATCTCTAAGGATTCTTATCTTCTTCCGTATAAGATCTCAAGTAATTCTTCCAATCCTTCTTTCTTGCTGGTACTACATCTGGTAGTCCGGCTATGAATTCAACATGCATCTTCAGATCTCTTAATAATATTTCGGTTCTTTATACTCACTTTTCTGAGCACCATATCTTAATCATCACAGTCATTCTGGCTGCGACCCTCATTACCCATGGGTAAGCTCCTTATCCTAACAAGACTGTCCTTATCTTCTGGAACCTCTTCTGGGTCTCCAGTAGGGTACTCTATCGATTTATCCGCTGATCTTCAGCATATAAAGCATCATCGCGCTGTTGCTCGTATGCCTCAAGGTCAGTCGCCTTACTCGTCGATACGATATCGAGCTAAGTTACTATCATTATACTTAAGAGTTCCCCCAAGGGTTTTATATGTCATCACTACATTATGTAGTCCGACTATGAACTTGGCAAGAGTTCTTATTATCTTAGTGAATTTATTGTTTTAACGTCGCCTCATCTCTGGGGTTTATAACGTACGCTCTGATACCACTTCTGTAACACCCCCAGATCCGGGGTCCGGGATCCGGTGGTTACGGTTTCCAATTCTGTCCACAACAATTGAACTTTCCTTAACATAAAATAAATTACGTCTCTATAACCCAACACAACAATATAAAACACACCCGTTATAGTCCCAGAGATGAAATCAGAGTAACAATCAAATTTTTATTAATCACATTATGAGTTCTTACAATCCAAAAGGATTTCAATATAAATACATACTCTTTGCCATCCATTTACATAAGTCATACTATACCATATTCTTGGTACTGAAAGAATAAATATACCCTACCAATAGCTTCTTCTTCAGCTCTGGTAGTCTCATCGTCCTCGCCCGCGTCGAGTGCGCCTTGTGCGAGTCATCTGATCTAGCTGTTGTTGTGATATAATAATAAAGCAAGGGTGAGCAATAGCCCACCAACAATAATATATAACTGAACGATAATGTATAACAGTTCAAAAGTATCTTTCAAACCATATGCCATGCATTTACGGAAATGATGCCAGTATAATATGAACGATGTAGTTACAAGGTAACTAAAAGTATTTGTTTGTAGAAATATCTGCTACATCAAAGTAAGCGAGATATTCTTATTGTTATTAAGAAGAGGAGTTTGCAAGAAAAGGTTGCAATTCCAGTTATGACCCTTTTCCAACTCTGCCAACAGTAATCATGTTGCAGGAAATAAATAAATTTGGATGATGAACCAATGATGGAGTATTCACCGCGCCCGCTGTTCCAATCTTGATGATCAGTCGAGATCGTACAGCTCAATTTAGATTTACTACCGGTAGAAGGAAGAACTGACGGCTTTACTTGTATACCGCCTTACTAGCTCTCCCCGGCCAACGGTTGGGCCGAAGGGGATGGACCGGCGCTACTCGGCCTCTTACACGACTCCTAGTTCAAATAGAATTCATGATTCTGAATGTAACGTTCGTCCCCCTTTCCCCAAGTATAATACTTGTTGATAAGACTCCACAAAGTAGTCGTATCTAGTTGGAAAGGAAAATTTACCAATAACTCCCAAGCTATTACTTGGTAACGGATATCAACTTGTTCCAGTAATCTTACCCCTCGAAAGATGAGAAGGTAAGCAACGACTTAATAAGTCAACAGCACCCGAGTTGCGGGTGAAGGGAATACTTTATGACCGGGAAGTCGACAAGATAAATAACATTTTCCAAGTAAGGTTCCCTTATTATTAGGGAGATATACTCAAAGAAGAATGATGTCTGAGAACCTTTCTTGATATAAGATTAATAATAATATGACTCCGAAATATTTTTCGTAATAATCGAAGAAGATAAACCTTATCGAGGTTATTTTAAGTATGGAATAAATATTCAGAGAATATTTATTGAGTTAAAAATATTTAAAGAATATTTTTAATCAGAGTATTTCCAAAATAATCCCTGAAGAAATATCAGGAGAATATTTATTGAATAAATAAATATTTAAATGAATATTCAAAATAATATTCATTAATTAATAGGACCTGAAAGGAATATTTCAGACAATATTCATAATTAATTAGGGATTTAAATGAATATTCAAAAAGTAATATTCATTTAATGAATAATATTCTAAATGAATATCAAGTAATATTTATTTAGTAATCCAAGCTTTAAGGAATATTCGAGATAATATTCGATAATTAAATCAAGCTTCAGATGAATATTAAAATAATATTCATCAAGTATTTAATATCTTAAATGAATATTCAAAAGTAATATTTATTTAATAAAATAATATTCTAAAAGAATATCCAAATAATATTCCTTCAATAGTCTCATCTTTAGAAGAATATTCGAAATAATAGTCGATAATCAATTCGACTCTGAATGAATATTGAGAAATATTATTCGTTGAATAGTTACGTTCAAATAATTATTTGAAGTAAGGATCGTTAAAATAATTAGTCTCGAACGAATATTCAAATAATATTCGTCGCCCAAATAATAGAAAATATTTACTTAAATATTTTCCTCCGAGGTAATCTCGATATATCAAGGAATATTGACTCCCGGTCTATTTTTGATTAATAAGATGTATACGCCCTTCTATGAGGGTCTTACAATAACCGGCTTATAACTGATATATAACTATCTAGCTTATAAGCCAACAATAACATTCAGGGAACAAGTATATCAATTCAACTTGAAAGTAGGCATGCATGCAATGGCATATGTATATCAGCAATCATATATATATATTTATTCAATCACAACAACAGCCTAAAAGAAGGGAATTGAAACTTGCCTGGTAGTCGAGTACGGTAAGGGGTAGTGGTAGCGGGTCCCGGGTCAGCTTGGTGATCTATAAATAGCCAAGACATTCGGGATTAATCACTTAACATCTTAAAAGTTAAGTTATACTTAAATCGAAACACGTTCTCGAGTTATCTCTTTATACCCCTTTTTGTGGATTACTTATCATCACTGATCCGACCCGACATTCGTTCGTTAATACGACATGTCACTGCACTTATACTTGGGACATACTTAAGTCATATGAGTTCTAAGGTTGATCGTTACGAACCAATATTATACTCCGAGTTTTATCGCCCGTTTTCTAAGTGTTTTACCGAAGTTATAAAAGAGTCGTCTTTTAGGGGTTCGTTCGCGTTTAACCTTGACTCGAACATTTTTAATAAATCGAAAAATGCTCTTTTTGACATACGGTTTTCTTTCACACCTTCCTTCTTACCCCTAGTATTTATTTACCAAGATTCGTCATGAATTTACATATTTTACGAGGGTTCAATTTTAATAACGAACTCGTACTTAAGGTTTCGAACGACTTTTAGTGAATCGGCCATAAATCCTAAACCGTAAGTCCGTTTCACGTGATCTTTATATCAAAACGAAGCTTAGAACATTACTTATCCTATCATGGTAGACAAGGTCTCTGGACAGTAGGGGTTCGACATGGAAAATGGCATACAAAACATGGTATTGCGAAATCGGGCATTATAACGGCTGTAAATCGAATATCTACTAATTCGAATCTTCCCATAAACATAGTATCCAACCCAAACAACATATACATGACTTATATACATGAACTGAGGCCAAGCAATGCCTTTCCGTTCATCTAGCTATTTACATCATTAATCCAAAATCCATACATAATCATGCTTATAATCTTAACATAACCATAACTAAGTTATAACTATCATAAACATGCTTAAACCTCAAACAAGGGTTAGGGTTTCAAGAGCTTTATACCTTCCTTGGAGTGTGTAAAGACCTTTCTAAGCTTTGCATAGTCCTTGTATACCCATAACCAAGCTTAGATCATCCTAGAAATCAAGAAAATCAAGAGTTGTTCTTGAAAATCACTATTCACCCTAGTCTTTGATGATTTCTTTGAAAATGGAAACAAGAGAGTTTGGCTTTGAAATTTTTAGGGGATCACTTTTAGGAAATGTAAGACTCACCATAATTTTTACAAGATCAAGAGATGGTGGGAAGAGGGGTTTTGATTTTGGAATTAAGAGCATAAGCCGAATGGTGTTTTTCAAGGGGGGAAGAGTTGCTTGGTTTATGTTGTTTTAATCTCATCCACTCTCATCTATTATCAAGATAATATCTTGTATAAATTCACTTTATTAAAGTGATGAGGTGTTGGATGAGGAAATACCATGACAAGTGTTGAAAATGTGATGGTTTTAGCCTAACTACATGGTTGCCTTGCTAAGTACTTAGTTGCATTCTCTAGGGTGCTAGTTCCTTGATTCTAGTTTGGTTACTAGATATTTTATGCTAGTAGCTTGCACAAGACTCTTGCTTCCTCTGCTTGTTTCTGTGTCCGGTTATTGCCCGTTTCGATTGATCGTTCGTAGGAATATTTCACGGATTTCTAATTAGGGTTTACCGGGAATCCTCTTTAATAATAATACTTTCATTCTCCATCTTTCATTCTAACTTTCCAATTTATATTCCTTAAATCCATTCGTTAAATACTTAAGGCTATCAGTGTCCAGGGAACTCTCGGAGAAAATAAAAGTGCGGTTTTTCAGAATCCGACAGCTTTTACATACACTTATTTTCCCCCTGGATCATTAATACGAACTCGGAAATCCGTTCCGAATACTTCTATATAGTGTCGTCTCATATTATTATATATTCCCACCACAACACTATTCATTCTATATTCTTTACTTGTTCTCTTAGGGTGGTACAATTGTCCGTATTCTCTTTCGATCGTTCCTTATCCTTTTTACGGAACTACTGGATTAATCGTTACCGATCTGGATGATATGAGAATATTCTCCTGCTTGAAATTGCCATATCTTATTTCCTTAGAAGATAGATTATTCTTACCTATGTTGTTACCCTTTAGCATTCTTCAAGACATAGAAATAATAAAGTCGAATTCCATTCATTCTTTTCAAATATCAATTATTACATTGAAGCCGTAACCACTCCTCAGTGGTTTCCTACCTTCATTCTTAAATCAATTATACTAACATCCCAAAATATCAAATCCTCAAAGTTAATATCTCAATTCTTGGATTATAATAATATTTAATCCACTGTCCGGTCAAATATTATACCGAAAGAATTTTGGAATTTCTGAATTCCGATCGTCTCTGCATTCACTTATTTCCTCCGCGTATTACTAATATGACTTCGAAACATCCATATCACGTCCCGTACATAGGGTGGAGTGAAAAGTTTTCCAACTTACAAAATCACTATTCATCCACCAAATTACTATGCACGTACAGGAAACACTATGCACGTACGGGAAACACTATGCACGTACGGGAAACACTATGCACGTACTCATTTCCCTTCAAGGATCCATTAGCTCCTTCCTGGATGGTAGATTATTCTTATCTAGGTCCTCAACCATCGAATTACTCTATTCTGACAATATACCAATGCATCAGGATCATTGTCCAAAGCAATATCCATACATTACAATCATTGTTCTTTGAAACCACCATTCATTAGAGCTGGTGACCTTGTTATCGGAATCATTGTTCCTCATTTTATCATTACTTAATAAAAAGTTTTAATTATATCCAAAATTTGGGGTTCTTACAAGCACCATCTCCTAGCTCTGCACTCCTCCTTAGGGCCTTACGGACTCTTTTCAGTTCATCTCCTTCCAAAATGGTCTGAACAGGCATGTCTGGGTTAGGGTTAAACTCTTTTCTGTATTCTGGGCAGTCATAGCAGTATAGGAACTGCTTATGCCATCCAGACATCCCTTTCTTGTTTACCTTTATACGCTTTCCCTAGTGAATGTTCCAGGTGGTGAGATAGAAGAAGCCAGTGGTTTTCCCGATCTCTTTGAGTTGGTAGAAGAAACCCAACTCACGAGCAGTCAGTTTAACTTGGAACATGGAGTCATACAAAATGTACATACAGATGGCCATACGATAAGAATTTGGGGTTAGTTTCACGGGAGAAAGTTTGTAGGTGTCAAGGATATCGATGATAAAAGGGTGGAGAGGCAGTGATAACCCTAATCTAAAAATCTGGGAAGACAAGACAGCACAAGGAATCATTTGGTCTGGCTCGAAGTTGGAAAAATCGTTACATCTTTCTTCTGGTTGGGGTACAATAAGCGTACACCCAGGGTTACAGGCTCCAAGGAGGTTTTCTAGTTTTCGGGCAGTCATGGAGGTACGTGTATTGGCACAGGAAAGCTGGGGTGTAGGGGTAGTAGAGGCTCTGACAGGAGTAACCTTGTCCTGGCTTTCGTCGGTTTCATCATGGAAGGGTTCGGCCATTGGGGATAAGTGACCCAGTAAGTCAATTTTTCCCCAGATTCCAGGGAATCAGAGCTAACGGTAGTAGGTACACATGGAGAAAATTTAGGGGAGCAAGATTTAAGTGCGATTTGGGCAGCAGTGGGGTCAAGAACTTTGACTTTGGAACAGGTACGACCGCTCATAGTAGAAATCAGGGGAGGAAGCTTCGATCCAAGGCCTGGGGATGAAAAAGAATCATCTCCAGATAAAGGTGATGAATGGGAAACCACCTTGGCAGGAACATTCTGAGATTCAACGGACGTAGCCTAGCTCGACATTTGCACCAAGAAAAGCAGAAGTGAGCCTTGGGTCCATAAAGCATTTCTCATGAACAGAAGAACACCATTTATTATAAGGGTTCAAGCAGGGGAACCCCCAACTCATACAAAACCATATCGTTCCTGGGTTTTAATGGAAAAAGGCTAATGGTGTGTGGTCTCTTGCGAGGGTTCGGCTACGCAGACTCATAGGTAGGACAGGGGCTAAAGGTTACACGGAGAGGGATATGTGAGGCATTACCTCAAGCAGGATCCGTGCATATGGAGCCCGAGTCTATATACAAGGGGTTATGAATGTAGAACCCCCTGTGATAATGGGTTAGGGTTGAATCTGGTGGATTACAATAAAAAAACGGGGGGGGCTGAATGAGGTGAGGCGCATATAGGGGTCCATTGACACTAGGTACACAAGGGTTTGTAAAAATACCATGTAACATATATAAAAAAACACATTGAAGGTCAAGTTCATGTGCGATTGAAGAATATGCTAGGGGACACGGGAATGTGTGTGTGTGGATCAGAGTAGTCATGCTTAAGGTTATCTCAAAGGATGGATAGATTTACTCAATTTACTAGCTAAGCGTGGCATGCATCTATGTGCGGAGTCAGGAATCAACTCTAAAGTGGCATGCGAGATGAGGTAAGAATGGAGAAGTAATTATGATGAAGTATTAAACATAGAAAAACATAGATACAAAGTATGAATGCAAGTGTGTGTGCATCAATACACATATAAATCAAGGGACACAAAGTGATACAAGAACTGATAAGAGAACAAGAACGGGAATTGCCTCTGGATTGAAGAAAGTGACCGGAAAATAGAAGCCCTCGCTGGAACTGAGTCTAAGAAGATAAAACGCTTAGAGGAGAAAGGGTTTGGTGTATATTTTTTATGGAAAAATGAAACAAGAGAAAAGTGTGAGACTGTAAGTCTATATATTGGCGTGTAAGGATGTTGACGGACAGGACACGTGGCATCTCTGGATTCAACCCACGTGCAAATGGTGGAAGTAAAAGGGTAATTAATGAAATTTTTGGGAATATGCAGAATTGAATGTAGACAGATAGCAGGCCCAATACACTGGGAGGAAGGGAGAAGCGAGAGAGTTTTTATGCGATTTGGAGTTCAAGTAATTAAAGTTTAAGTGGGACTGTATTTGTTTCGAAGTTTATCGATTAAAAGGAATAATTATCTATGGTGATTTTTAGATTTTCAAGGAAATGGGTGTATGTACGATGATTTACAATCTTGGGGGGGTTCAGTAGATGAATCCCAAACTGGAGGTAGTTGAACCTCAGATTTTAAACTCAAAGGTACGATGGTTAACACAGGAGTTCCGTGATTGAATCCCTTGTTTCTTACAACGAGTGCGCTCACGTAAGCTTAGGGGTTCATATGGAATGAAGGTGTGACTAGGGTATGAATGACATTAGGTTCCTCTTGCATTTAAATGGCTACAAGGAACCGGGGGATAGTTGTTGGGCCCAAAATCCGCCTTGGGCTTGATTTGAGGCCCATTAAGGATTATGGACTTGGATTACCTAAATATGATTGGATAGGATGGGCTAAGGAATGGACATGATGATCCAATATGCCTTAGAGACAAACCGAAGCATAAGGTTCTGGCATCTAGTTCAGGGTTTGCTCATGTAGGGGTTCGGGCATGCGAACCCCGAATAGGGGTAATGCTGTGTTGAGGCTTGGCAGGGGTTCAACTGGGCATAAGGATTTCAAGCAGGGGTCCGCGCCTGAACCCTGGCGATTCCCAAAAAACGCAGCAGCAGTCCCAGAATCTCCTAAATTGTAGGAAATCGGATAGGGCACGTTCCAACAACCTTCTGGATGGCTCCTGAACAATAGGAACGGTCTAACAGCAATGCTTATCACGGATAAACATCATATATACATGGGATATGTATATATGCGGATATACATGGAGATAAATGAGGAGAACATGAAGATAATCATGGATTAATCATTGAATAACAGCTGGATAATTATGATAGGTGGGATAAACGATCGAGTAAGGTCTGTTGCAGGAGATTAAGCTTATCAGATCGTGGAGGGTTATCAAGAACTACATGGGACTTGATCTCTTATAAATATAAGAGTATGTAGGCAATTTGCAAGGTTAGACACACATATACACCTCTAACGTATGCTCTGGGCTATTCTCTCTCGATTGAATAGGTTTTATTCGGTCACCATAGCTCGGAGTTCTTGTAAACTCAGTCCAAACAATGGCTCTAATTTCATTCGGTTTAGGGTTTATAAGTCTAGGGTTTTGGCTTGTAAATCCATTTTTGTAACTAAGATTCTTGGATTTTCTTGGTTTATTTTCGTAATTATCTTATTGAAGTGTTGTACCAAATTTCCCTCACAACACGTAGATTTATAGTTTTAGTTATAAGTTAATTGATTGTCAATCTCTTTTATTATATGAAAACTCTTGTTGTACATATTTTGCATAATATTAAAGTTGTTTTGCATACTCTCTCATGCAGTAAACAAGATTAGGTGTAATTTGATAAAAACAACAAATGTTGTGCATGTATGTCAAATGATTTTATGGGTTACTTAATGTGCAAATAATAGTTAAGCTATTTAATTTATTTCAAAAATGAGCACAAAGATATGTAATCTTTTATTTGTTTTAGAATTAGAATTTAACTAGCAACTTTGGTTTCCTTTTTAAAGTTTTAATAATATTACCGTCTGCATGGTGCATTAGTTAGGAAATAAAGAGTTGTCATTTTATTTTATTATTTTTTTTAAAATTTGTATTTTCCAAAGATAAAATGTAACCTGGTGTTTTGTATTAATAAGCATTTGTCAGGATCATAATTAGAGGTGGTCTGTAACAGCCCCAGATCCGGGGTCGGGGACCTGGTCGTTACGGTCTTAATTCCATCAACAATACTTGATCTGAATCAAAATAAATAAACAGCATGCTATGGCCCCGCACTAATATCACATCACACACAACCAGTTATAGTCCCAGAAATGAAATTGAAATAATACTCTAATCATAGGATCCACAAGGTGTAAGTTATTACAACCAAAAATTATTACAGAATAAGTTTAATAGTTTCTTGCCATTGATTAACATAAGTCATGCATATAAGTAAGTCTGATACATAAAAGCTACCAGTCTAGCTTACTGACTGCTTCTACCTCAGCAATGGTTACTATGACAGTAGCGGGTAACCCTCTGACGGCTGTCACCTGCTTGCGTTGAGTGCGCCTCGTGCGGGCCATCAGATCTAGCTGTTGTTGTGATATAATAAATAAAGCAAGGGTGAGCAATAGCCCACCAACAATAATGTATAATGAAAAATAATATATATAACAGTTCAAAAGTATTTTTGAAACCATATGCCATGCAATAACGAACATAGTGCCAGTATAATATAAACGATGAAGTTACGAGGTATTTCAGAGTACTTTTAGTTCTGAACAGTTTTCAAACCCTGTCAACACGAATGATACTTCATGTTGCTGAAAATAAATAGATTTGGAGGATGAACCAATGCTGGAGCATGTCGCACCGGATGACACCACCTTACGATGATCAGTCGCAGGTCGTGCATCTCAAAATTTGTTTCTTTACATGTAGAAGGAAGAACATATGGACACCACCATACGCCGGATCTCCCTATCCATCTTTGGGCTTAGTCGGGGCCCGCACCACTCGGACCCTATTTCCAAGATGGACTGTCCCACAGCCTCTTATACCAGTTTCAATGATGGACTGTCCCACAGCCTCTTACACATTATACAAATACTCCTAGTTCGAATAAATCCTTGACTCTGAAACGTAAAGCTCGTCCCCCTTTCCCCCGAGTGTATACTTGTTGATAGGACTTCACAAGGTAGTTGTATCTAGTTGGAAAGGAAAATTCACCAATATTTCCCAAGCAATTGCTTGTTAATGGATATCGATTTATTCCAACAATCTTACCCCTCGAACGATTAGGGAGTAACACAGAGACTCGTCTTGATAAATAGCAACCAAGTTGCGAGTGAAAAGAATAGTTTAAAGATTTATGACCGGGAAGTCAAACAAAATAAATAACAGCTCTCAAGTAAGGTTCCCTTATATCTTGAAAGATAGCTTTAAATGAAGAAAATGGAGTTTTAGGAACCTCTCCTTGATAAAATAATCATAATAAGACTCATAAATATTTTACATAATTTTGAAGGTCGAAGATAATATTTTAATAAAATAATATATTTTAAAACTAGTTAAAAGAATTAAATAAATATTCAAAGAATATTTATTAACTCATAAATATTAAAAGAATTTTCTTAATATAAAATATTGCTCATAGTAACCCTCGAATGAATATATAAAAATATTCTCTAACTAAATAAATCCTCGAATAAATATTCGAAATAATATCCAATAAGTAAATCAACCTTAAATGAATATTCAAAATAATAATCTTTAAATAAATAAAGCTCAAATGAATATTCCAAATAATTTTCATTAAATAAATAAACTCAAATGAATATTCAAAATAATATTCATTAAACAAATAATCGCCAATGAATATTCAAAATAATATTAATTAAATAAATAACGGACAATTATTTACTTAAATATTTTCCTCAGAAAATAATCACCATATATACAAAATACCGATTCCCGGTCTATATTTAACGAATGAGATTCATATGCCCTTCACTAAGGGTCTTAGCAATATCCGGCTTATAACCAATATATCTCATATCTAGCTTATAAGCCACTCTCAACTCATTGAATAAGAATCACAATATAATCTGAAAGGAGGCATGCATACTATGGCATATGTATAACAACAATCAATCATATATATTATCACAACAACAGTTCCAAAGTATTGGAAACTTGCCTGGTACTCTGGTAGGGGTAGTGTGTCTTGGATCGGTCCGGTGATCTATAAATAACCAAAATTATTCAAGGTTAATCACATATCACTTTGAAAAGCTAAGTACATACTTAACTTAAGCTAAAACACGCTTTCAAGTTAACTCTTATTAATACCGTCATGATCCGACACTTGCTTGCTATCAAGGCATGTCATTAATCTTACACTTGATAGGTACTTAAGTCGTATAAGTTCTAGGGACTAATGAGAATTAAAATTGAATTACTTATATGCGAGAAAACATGGAATCCTAACTTCATTATCTACTTCATTTAGAGTTGATGCCTTTAATCAATACATACGATGGTTTTGATATCTGATCGGATAACACGAAACAAGTATAAGCTACCTCTCGGTATACTAACAACAAACTACTCATACATCCACAAAAGAGATAGAAGATGAATAGACACCAATTATGTTTAGACCCTATATCTCTATAAGATTTGAAAACATAATGGTTTAAGCACAAGTTATCCATATTGATCACATAGGGCAGCATGATATCTCTATTTACGCTACAAATCATGATGTTAAAACATCAACCTATGCTATGCTAGCATGGCAAGTTCTAAATCTCAAGATCCACTCTCGTTTTGCAAGAGATGAACAAATTAGATGTTCATGACGCATCTAAACACATGAAACACAACCATACGAGGATATCAAGAATTCACCACATATAAATCTTTAAAGCAATCAAACTACTAAGCTACATAGATAAATCCGTTAGAATCCCATGACAACGATTAGCTCATAATCGAACCGCTCGTCATCATGGGATTTGATGAAACCATGATAATAAATAAAGTATGAATAATAATAATAATAATAATAATATTAATAAAACAAAGAGTTGAAAAACAAATCTATGATACAAAAGATGAAGTAGATCTAGATCTGTTGCTTGTCACGAGCGTTGAATCTTTCTCCCCTTTTCTCCCTTGCAGATCTAAGCTATATTATGTACAAGATATCTAATTGTCTAATTGTCTAATTTACAAGGAGTTGGATGTGTTTATATAGGCTCTAAATTTCTTGCCTAGCAAGAAATTACCTTCTATTACAATTAGAATTCGATTTAGGTTCTAAAACCTGCCCAAAATACAATTAGAATTAGAAAAAGGGCAAAACAGTAAATTCCCTGCTCTCATCAGTCTACTTGTCGCGCAACCTGCGCCCACCACACGCAACTTGCGTGCACGAATCCTGTTCTAAGTTGTAGAAATCTTCCAGGCTTCGCGTGAGCTGTAAGATCGCTGAAAACGGACTTCTAGAACTCCAGATATGGCCAAAACAGTGTAGACTGCGCAACCTTCTCGGAAAATCCGAATTTTAATCAATTAATCCTCCAAACACGATAGAAGCATCACCCATAATCGACATTCTTGTAAATCTGCACAACTAAGCAAAACACATCAAAACTACAACAAACTTGAGTCCAAGACAATCAATTTAAGCCGAATTGAAGCGATCCAAGTGGATATAAATCCACTTATCAGTCGATCGTTTACTCGAAAAGATTATACCTCAAGATTTATTGATCGTTTTCTAAGTGATTTTCCAAAGTTATAACCAATTGTCCTTTTTAGGGGTTCATTCGTACTTAACCTTGATTCGATCATTTTTATAAAATCGAAAAACGATCCTTTTTTCCATGAGGTTTCCTCCAACACCTTACTTATGATCTCTACTATTTAATTACCAAGATTTTCCACTGAATTAATCATGTTAAGGGGGTTCGATTGAAGTTACGAACTCGCACTTACGGTTTCGAACATCTTTTATTAAACCGACCATATCTCCTAAACCGTATATCCGATTCACATGATCTTTATATCAAAGCGAAGCTTAAAACACAAACTAACTTATCATGGCAAAACTTGAAGCTAACCAGTGGGGTTTACTGTCTGAGGGTTACATACAAAACAGGCCATTGTAGAATTGGGCATTATAACAACAACCAAGCCACACCGGGCATACCAAGAACTCAAGTTTCTCATCAATTATAACCCATCATATGTCAAGAACACCTCAACTCATCAAGAACTTGAATCATGACTTAATAACTACTAAGAATAACTACATAATCATGTAAACATGCTTATAACAACATCATCACCAAAACTCATCCAAAACTCCATTAATACTCAAAACAAAGACTAGGGTTCTTGAAGTTTATACTTTCCTTGGAGTGTTTAAAGACCTTAGTAAGCCTTGAATAGTCCTTGTATAAGCTTAATCTAGCTTGGATCATCCAAAGAATTCAAGAAACAAAAGTTAATTCTTTGAAAGTTACTATTCATAACCAACTTCATGATTTTATAACTCAAGAATGGAATGGAATTTGAAGCTAAGATTCCTAGGAGATCTTAGTTAGGCATTATAGAACTCACCTATTTAATCTTGTAATTTTTGAATGGTTTGAACTTGACTTCTCCCCTTGAATTTATGAAAAAGCCGAATGGTCTTCAAAAGGGAGAGGGTGAAGTTGCTTGGCTTGTTTTTGATCTCATCTTGGTCTAATGTGCATTATTGTGATGCATTTTGATAATATCTAGTATAAAGTCACTTTAATAAAGTGATTAGGTCATTCTTTGCATCATCTTGAGTCATGTGTTGAGTTTTTGTGGTGTAGATGATGTAATCTTCTAACTAGTTTGGTTTAGTTGCTAATGATGCTAGTTGCTTGGTACCTAACTTGGTTACTTGCTTTTATCCACTTGCACATTCTTGTATCTTGGCGCTCTGCTTGTTTCTTTGTCCGGTTATTACTCCATTTCATTGATCGTTCGGAGGAATATCTCAAGAATTTGTTGTTAGGGTTTTACAGGAAACCTTCTTGATACTTTTGCTAACATCTTTAATCCTCCTTTATAATCCTTGACTTTAATTTCCTCAAATCTCTTTATTAAATCCTTCATTGTCTAGGGAAATCTTGGAGAAAATAAAAGTGCTATTTTTCTGAATCTGATATCGTTTACATACACTTATATTGCCTGTCGGTCGTTAATACAAACTCAGAAATCCATTCTGAATACTTCTATATAGCGTCGTCTGATAATATTCCAATTCTTATAATTAGAAAAATGTTCTCGCGCTTTCCTTAGCGTTCCTTAACCCTTTTACGGAACCACTGGACTTATAACAGATACTAATTTGGATGACATGGGCTACCAGATATCGATTTGGATGACATGAGAATACTTCCTCTATTTTTATACCATATCTTACTTTCTTGACGATAGATTATTCTTATCTAAGTTGTCAACCAATTGCAGCATTCAAAGCATATAAACATTTGAATCCAAATCCATTCAACATTCATTCTTTCAACCACTGATACACTGCAGTCGTAACCACTATTCATTCATACTCCAATACATAATAAAAGTTTTAATTCCTACCAAAAATCTGGGTTCTTACATGGTCAGTTACAATTGTTGCATTTAAATATGTGTTTAATGTCGAATGGATTATCATTAGTGTGTATCACCAATTTATGCAATCATCATGTGCATTCTTCTGTTAGTTTGAATAAATTCACAACCAAATTCCATCCTACATACATACCTGTATACATGTAATCATCTGGTCTCTCATCATTTTATTATATAAATTCTTGATGCATTATTTGTTGAGGTAATTCGTAGTTTTGGTTCGACAAGGTAGATCTGCATGCATGCATTGGTTCTTGATCCTAGCTAGCCTGATTATTATGCTATCAACTTTTTATCAGTTCAGATTTAAGGTTTAGTGGGTAAGAGATGGAGAGTATAACTTGTTTTGAATTCAACCGAACCTTGATGTCAGGATCTTAAAACCTTGAGTTATGGGTACATGTTGTATCGATTATTTCACTTTTGTGGCCTAATTTTTTGGTAAGTTTCATCCGAACTTTCTAGTATTATTTTGAAAATTATATTTATGTATTTTAAATTCTGAAATTTTAAATTATGTTTTCGCTCTATTTATTGATACGAAAATTTGGGTCAAGTGCTATTATTTTGAAGAGTATGATTTTAGATTTTATAAGAAAATACGAGTTTTGAGACCCAGTTTAGTCTATGATCTGAACCCTTAGTATTTGCGCATAGTTCCGGAACTAAATTTTGATACCACTTTAGGGCGCACTTAGGTGCAACTTTTGATATCTTAGTGAGGGATGCAATACTAAATTCTGGACCGCGTCACCGGTTTATAGTGACTTCTGAACTTCTGGACCGTGTGACCGGTTTGTAGTGACCTTCGTTAGTCTGGTGGTTAAAAGTTATTGTTTCGTTAGTTGTGAATTTCTGGAAATTATTATCATTTTATACTATATTTTTTTATTGGATATTTGTTGGATTTGACCCGCTGGCTTGTTTGGTTAATTTGCTTGTTGGGCTTGTTAGCTAACTCTTTTAATATTTCAGGTTCTGTTCGGTTCGTTGGATTTAGAAGGAGCTTGTTAGTTGGATTTTTTCATGTAGATCATGTCCAATATTTTGGGTAGCTGCGCATCTGTTTTATGTAACTTGTAATAGAAATGTAATAATTTTCTGTTAGAATTATTGAGAATAAATTTTTGTATTTTACTTTTGGCTCGAACTAACATTCCGAAAAAGTGCAGGATGTTACATATGGTATCAGAGCTCTAGGTTAATTTCCTGTAGACTGCCTTTAGGCGTGACCTGTGGGTAGCTCGCGTTATTTAGGATTTTGATCTTACAATTTTTGTTATTTGTGATATTGGTAATTTTGGAGAATTTGGGGACCAAATTCCTTTAAGGAGTGTAGTTTGTAACACCCCTCTAATTTTATGCCAATTAAAAGAATAGTTTTATTCATCGATTAGTTAGATATTTGAAGTGAATATGCGTTTGCAATTTTTGACATGTTTAAAAAAAAGTTAATCCATAATTACGTAGATTTATAGTTTTAGTTATAAGTTAATTGATTGTCAATCTCTTTTATTATGTGAAAACTCTTGTTGTACATATTTTGCATAATATTAAAGTTGTTTCACATACTCTCTCCTGCAGTAAACAAGATTAGGTGTAGTTGATAAAAAAACAAATGTTGTGCATGTATGTCAAATGACTTTATGGATTACTTAGTGTGTGTTGTGACCAAAATCTTGCATGGGTTAGATTTAGGCCCACTAGAGGATTAGGATTCAGATCCATGAAGAGAATGTGTAATCTGTCGGGTTTCCGGAGGCCTGCGGTAGCCCTAGGGGTTACCATGTACATTGCAGCACGGGAACGCATGACTAAGGGTCTCAAGGTATCCCCTTGAGGATAACCTATAACTATTATCAGTCATCCAGTAGAGCTTCCAGAGTAGCTTCCGTGATAGGGGTTACCGGAGGGGGTACCGGAGCCAGGCTACCGGGCGGTACCCCCAGCTTCCGCCGGAAGCCTGATCAGGCTGCCAAATCAGATAAGGCACGCCTCCTACTTTTTAGGAACACGTTTATGTCATCTAAAAACACTCTCAAACAGATAAACATTCAGTTATTTGAGGATATATGTCATATATACTTGATAAATGATACAAAATCATGATAAATACAAGAGATAATCATTCTATGTTACCTAAACTGCTTGGTAACCTGATTATACACATCATACTCGATTATTATCAGAAATAACAGTCATTATCCCATTGGAGAGAGGATAACTTATCATAAACAAATGATCATATCCTTCAAGAACTACATTCGGGCTTGATCCACTATAAATAGTGGTATGTAGGCAGTTTACGGGATCTTCTTCGACACTTACACTCCTTGAGTAGCTAGAGCACGTGCACTCTTGTGTGACATAGTCAAATTAGGGTTCTTGGCTGGCCAACATTTGGTCCTTGAGCTCTCATCCCGTAGATTCAGTCCGATCCTTCCAAGGAACCACATCTCGTGTTCTTCGGTAACCCTAGTCGTGAGCCTTCCCGGGCGGCTAGCTATTGATCTTCAACCATGAGCCTTTCTGGGTGGTTGGACGATTCCTTGTTTATTGGCGCTATTCCAGCATGAGGCCTCATAATCTGTTGTGCTAAATTCCTCCCACAACAATTGGCGCCCGAAGGAGGGGCCTCAAAAATCGTCATTTGGAGGAGATATGGCGAGTGACAATTCTGAAAGTGATAAGACACCGTCTCAGGATGGTAATGGACGAAACAAAGGTGGTGATGATGTTAGTAACAAGGACATCATGGACTATCTGAAAACGATGAATGAAAGAGTCAACAACTTGGAAAAGGGTTCCGAGAAAATGAAAAAATGGCAAAGGAAGTGCAAGTCGAAGTCAAAAAAGAAGAATGTGACTCCGACAAGGCTGAATTTCGAGTCTGAGGACAATATTGAGGACAACACTGATCATGTCCCATCTGAAGAAGACGCAGAAGAGCCTGTGGAAGAAGAGTATGAGGGCAACCAATCTGATGTCCCGGAAACCCAGGGTGCCGAAGGTTCACCCACCAGAAGTCTAAGTGTTTTTGATCGAGTTGGCAAAAAACTGACTAACAAAGACCTTCGTCACAAACTGATTCACACTGGAAGCAAAGATCGAAGGGATGGCAATGGGGGTTCCATAACTCAGGGTTCCCGAGAATGCCGAGAGAGGTCCCACTCGGTACCCCCAAGAAGTACTTCCAGGAGGTCCATATCTGATGGCAGAAGGAGTTATAGGCAAAGCAGTCACTCTTCTTGGCATAGAAACAGGAAATCCCGCTCTACCGGAGTCCCAACCTGTGGGGGTACCGATCAGGATTCCGGCTCCCATCAAAGTTCAGTACCTAGAAGAAGCAAGACAGCCAATGAAGATGATGACTCTGGAAGTGATATGCTTTCGGATGGTGAAAATGGACAGTTCAGGATGTCTGACTGGAAAAAGGCCTTGGAAAAGATCAAGGAGGAGAAAAAGTTTAAGTCCGGTATCACTGCCGGTTCCCCATTTTCTATAAAAGTGAAAAAGGCAGCCTTGCCAAGGTTCTTCAAGATGAATACTGACCTGAAATTCAATGGAAACTCAGATCCAGTTGAATACTTGAGCCGTTTTAATACGGAAATGGATGTCTACCAAGTGGAGGACTTAGCAAGGTGTAGGCTACTGGCATCCACAATGAGTGGGAATGCCCACCAATGGTTCAAAAGGTTAGCCAAAGGGTCTATCAAATCCTGGAGGAAGATGGGAGACCAGTTTATCTCTCAATTCAGGGCTACCGTGGCCTATGCCCCACCGGTGAATACTCTGGCTAATATCAAGCAAGAACCCCACGAATCTTTAAGACAATACTTCAAAAGATTTAATGAACAAGTGCCAAAAGTGAAGAAGGCCTCTGATGAAACTCTGAAGAATTTCCTGATAGCCGGGGTTAGGCCTGGAACCGAGTTTTGGAAGGAATTGCAAACTGAGGAGCCCGGAACCCTGGCGGAATTCTACCAACAAGCAGACCACCACAAAGTGATTGAGGAATCCATGGCAAAACTGTCCAAAGATTCCAATTCCCGAGGTTGGAGCAGGAACAAAAGAAATCGTTCTTACATCCCTAAAAGGGATTCAAATAAGAGGGCTTCCGGGAGTGGTACTGCCGGTTTGGGAGCCCCCCGGTATGATGACAAGACTGCCCCTATTGCTGTTAATGCAACTAAGGATAGAGTTTCTGCCAAGGACAGACTCACTCCAAAGGCAAATTTTCAGAAATACTCAGAGTATACTCCTTTGACTGTCCCAATTAGTCATATTCTCGAAGTGAATGAGAAGAATGGGCTATTCCGGAGGCCCTACCGGGCAGGCCCCCCAGGAGTGAAAGATCAGGGAAAGTACTGTGCATTCCATGAAGTGAATGGTCACGAGACTACTGATTGCAGGCACTTGAAAGATCAAATTAAAGAATTGATTAGAGGTGGATACCTGACTGAATTTGTAGCCCAAGAGGCTAAGAAGTATAAAGAAGGTAGAGATAACAAGGACAAGGCTCCTGGAAACCAAGAAAGGACTACCCGAGCTAATAGCATCCATACCATCTTTGGCGGCCCTTATTTGGGGGGTGCCAGTCGGAATGCCAGAGATAGGTATGCCCGGGAAGCCAGGGGCAAACCCCTAACTAATGTGTTCCACCTTGCAGAAAGGCCCCCTAAGCTGTTCAAAAGGGAAACCGCTGATATTTCCTTTACCGAGGAGGATGCCAAGTGGGTTCACCACCCTCATAATGATGCTTTGGTGGTAACCGTGAGTATTGGTGGAATGAATGTGCACAGAGTGCTGGTTGATAATGGAAGCTCAGTAAATATCTTGGCATATACCACATTCCAGAAATTGGGACTTTTGGACAAAGAGTTACTGCCTACCAATAATGAGCTATATGGGTTTACCGGCAACCCTGTCCAAATTATAGGAAAGATCAAATTGCCCCTGACATTGGGTATGGATCCCTGCAAGGCTACCCAAATGGCAGAATTCATGGTGGTAGATGAAGACATTTCCCACAATGCAATTCTCGGTAGACCAATATTGAAGGATATGAGGGTGGTAACCTCAATATACCACTTTTCAATGAAGTTTCCTACACCAAATGGCATTGGGTGTGTGAAAGGATGTCAACATGAGTCAAGGGAATGCTATAACAGAGCTGTGCAGGCTGCCGAGAAGACAGATAAATCTATTCATGTTGAAGAAAAGACTGATGGGGAAGCCCTAATGAGAAGCCATGGGCTTAAGCCACAAAAGTTTGGAAAAGCATCGTGCATTGCCATCATGATAGTGGAATTACCAGAGGAACCTACTGAAGAGGTTCCCGTTTTTCGGGGGGTAATACCACCACAAAGCTTGTTGTTGGAAGCTGCCAAGAAAAATGATGAAATTCAAAACATTTCATTGGAAGGCATAGTAAGAAATGCCTCAGATGATGATCTAGGCGAAGCAATGCTAGAGAATGAGAACCAGGGAGCGGAGAAAGGACTCCCGGTTGAGATTGACATTGATCCCAGGATGCCCGGTACCCTGGAAAAGGCAGGGGCTGCCGAAGATACTATCCCCATACTAGTGGATGCTGAAGATCCTGGTAAAATCTTGAAAATTGGACAACAGCTAGATGAAAAGACAAGAGAAAGGTTGACTGCTTTCCTTAAAAGCAACCTTGATGTGTTTGCATGGTGTCATTCTGACATGGTGGGGATCGACCCGAAAGTCATGTGCCACCACTTGAACATTGACCCTGAGAGAAGGGGTATCCGGCAGAAAAGAAGGCCTGTCAGTGGTGAAAGGGCTATCGCCCTCCAGGAAGAGGTAGACCGGTTATTGAAGGCTGGTTTGATCAAAGAATCCTTCTACCCAACATGGCTAGCAAACCCGGTACTGGTCCGGAAGCCCAATGGGAAATGGAGGACATGTGTTGACTTTACTGATCTGAATAAGGCATGCCCTAAGGATAGCTTCCCGCTACCCAGAATTGATCAACTGGTGGATGCCACGGCAGGCCATGCTTTGCTAAGTTTCATGGATGCCTACTCCGGATATAACCAGATACCGATGCATGAACCAGACCAGGAGCATACCAGCTTCATAACCGATAGGGGACTGTACTGTTATGTGGGGATACCGTTTGGGCTATTGAATGCCGGGGCAACCTACCAAAGGCTGGTAAACATGATGTTTAAAGAACAGATTGGTAAGACTATGGAAGTCTATGTTGACGATATGTTGGTCAAATCAAAGGTGGCAGCCGACCATGTGTTGCACCTATCTGAGATGTTTGATATCCTAAGGAAGTACCGGATGAAGTTGAACCCTCAAAAGTGTGTTTTTGGTGTGGAGTCTAGAAAATTTCTTGGATTCATTGTGAACCACAGAGGGATTGAGGCAAACCCTGCCAAAATCAAAGCATTGCTGGAACTGAGGTCCCCAAGGAATGTAAAAGAAGTCCAAGGGCTTACCGGAAGGGTAGCAGCCCTAAATAGATTCGTATCTCGGTCTTCCGACAAGTGCAAGGAGTTTTTCAAGGCTATCAAGAAGGGTCAAAACTTTGAATGGACCCCGGAATGTGAGGAAGCCTTCAAGAAACTAAAAGAACAGTTGGGAAGCCCACCATTGCTCTCCAAACCCTTGGAAGGTGAGGTACTCATTTTATATTTAGCTGTTTCTGAATACTCTATAAGTGCTGTGTTGATCCGGGAGGAAGAACAAGTACAATACCCGGTATATTATGTGAGCAAAAGGCTGTTGGATGCGGAAACCCGGTATCCCAGCATGGAAAAGCTAGCATATGCTCTAATATTGGCTTCCAGGAAGCTAAGGCCTTACTTTCAGGCCCATAAAGTTGAAGTTAGAACATCCTTCCCGCTAAGGCAAGTGATGCACAAGACGGAAGCCTCCGGTAGAATGATGAAATGGGCTGTCGAGCTAGGACAGTTTGAAATAGATTACAAGCCCCGAACTGCTATCAAAGGCCAAGCGCTGGCCGATTTCTTACTGGAGTTTCCTCCTAATTTTGAGGTTACCGGAAAAGATTGTACCCCGGTATCCCCAGTTACCGAAGGGGATGCCGAAAGCCCCCAATTATGGTGGTACCTGTATGTTGATGGAGCAGTAAAAAATAATGGGGGAGGTGCAGGAATAGAGTTGGTAAGCCCAGAGGGGCACCGAATTCAGAGTGCCATACACTTTGGCTTCAAGGCTACCAACAATGATGCAGAGTATGAGGCCCTGATTGCTGGCTTGAAACTGGCTCTGGAAATGAAGGTAGAATACCTAAATTTGTTTAGTGACTCCATGCTGATTGTGTGGCAAATTAAAGGAAGCTTCCAGAGTCGAGGCCCCCGCACTAAACTCTACATGAGGTATGCCCAAGAACTTATCAGTAGGTTCAAATTGCTAAATCTAAATCAAATCCCAAGGGTGGAAAATACCAATGCTGATGCCCTTGCCAAGTTGGGATCCCAAAAAGAAGCTGTTCTGTTAGGGGTGATACCCCTTGAAGTGCAACTCCAACCAAGTATCCATCGAGAGGAGACTATGGAAATAGAATCTTCAATGGAAAGCCAATGGACAACCCCAATACGTGAGTATATCACCAAGGGGACACTTCCGGAAGACAAAGATGAAGCTCGGAAACTCAAATATAAGGCTGCCCGTTATGTGATCTATGATGGCATCCTATACAAGAGGGGTTTTAATCAACCTCTACTTAAATGCATATCTGGAAATGAATGTGAATACATCCTAAGGGAAATTCATGAAGGCATTTGTGGAAACCACTCGGGGGGTACCACCCTGGCCCACAAAGTGCTACGGCAAGGCTACTACTGGCCTACCATGAAAACTGATGCTTATGACTTTGTTAAAGCTTGTGATCAGTGTCAAAGGTTTGCTAACTTCAATAGCAACCCAGCTGTGGAATTAAGGCCCATTGGAAGCCCCTGACCCTTTGCAATATGGGGAATTGATCTGATTGGGGAGCTTCCTAAAGGCAGAGGTGGTGTGAAATATGCTGTGGTAGTTGTTGACTACTTTACCAAGTGGGCAGAGGCGGAACCCCTGGCTACCATCACTGCCGGCAAGCTGAAGGAATTTGTCAAAAGAGCCATTATATGTAGATACGGGGTACCGTACAAACTGATTTCAGATAATGGCAAGCAATTTGATAGTAAAGAAATGAGAAGTCTATGTGAAGACTTGGAAATAAAGAAAGATTTCTCAGCCGTTTGCCATCCCCAGAGCAATGGACAGACAGAGGCTGTGAACAAAATCATCAAGCACACTCTGAAAGCTAAGTTGGAAGACAAAAAGGGAAACCGGCCTGAGGAACTTCCAATGGTCTTATGGTCTTACAACACTACTCCAAGGTCCACTACCGGAGAGTCTCCCTTTGTTCTAACCTATGGCTGTGAAGCTATGGTCCCAGTGGAAGTCGGGACAGGGTCCTACCGGAGGGACAATTTCAGTCAAGAGTCAAATGAAATAAATCAGAGGTTGGCCCTAGATATGGTAGAAGAAACCCGGGCTACCGCCCAGCTGAAACTTGCGGCTTATCAGTAGAGGACCCGCAAATACTACAACAACAAGGTACGCCCTCGACCCCTCAAGGTTGATGACCTAGTACTGAGAAGAATGATGCCCAATATGCAGGTTCCCGGGCACGGAGCCTTTGGAGCAAATTGGGAAGGGCCTTACAAAATAAAGTCTATCTTTTGGGAAGGCACTTACCACCTTGAAGACATGGATGGGAACACTATTCCCCGCGCTTGGAATGCCGGTACCTAAAAAAGTACTATCAGTAAGACTCTTTTCAGAGCAAACGTAGGCCTCTTTCAGGCTTAGGATAAATAAAGGCAACCTACTAGTTGTGGTTGCGTCATTTCCCTTTCAGTTCTTAGGATTTCATGATTTTCAGTAGATGCCCGGGGGTAGTGGATGCACACCCCGTCTGGATGAAATTTGATGTAATCGTACTCTTTGATTTTCAGTAAAAGTAGAAGTTGATTGTTTCCTTTTACATTTACCACTTATAAATATTTTCAGAAAGATATGTAAGACCAACAAGCATAGTTCTACATGGCAGCCAGGCTACCATCCAGAACTAGGGGGGTAGTAGTGGATACACCTCTCAGCTTAACAGGTTGAAATTATTAGAATTTTAAAATTTTCATTACCAGACATGTATGGAACCTTGAGTGGTTCACATGGCTTACTTGGTTATCAGGGCATGTATGGAACCCTGTTCGGCATACATGGTTCCCTTCATTACTTGGGCTTGTGTGTACCCTGTTCGGCACATTTGGATCCCTTCAACACCAGACATGTATGGAACCTTGAGTGGTTCACATGGCTTACTTGGTTATCAGGGCATGTATGGAACCCTGTTCGGCATACATGGTTCCCTTCATTACTTGGGCTTGTGTGTACCTTGTTCGGCACACTTGGATCCCTTCAACACCAGACATGTATGGAACCTTGAGTGGTTCTCATGGCTTACTTGGTTATCAGAGCATGTATGGAACCCAGTTCGGCATACATGGTTCCCTTCATTACTTGGGCTTGTGTGTACCCTGTTCGGCACACTTGGATCCCTTCAACACCAGACATGTATGGAACCTTGAGTGGTTCACATGGCTTACTTGGTTATCAGGGCATGTATGGAACCCTGTTCGGCATACATGGTTCCCTTCATTACTTGGGCTTGTGTGTACCCTGTTCGGCACACTTGGATCCCTTCAACACCAGACATGTATGGAACCTTGAGTGGTTCACATGGCTTACTTGGTTATCAGGGCATGTATGGAACCCAGTTCGGCATACATGGTTCCCTTCATTACTTGGGCTTGTGTGGTACCTTGTTCGGCACACTTGGATCCTTTTCAATATGAGACATGTGCGTAACCTTGAGTGGTTCACATATCTCACTTAGCCAATAATCGTGTATGAAATCATGACTGACATACATTAATTATTCAATCATCAGCCTATGTGGTTACAAGAGTTAACCCATATGGATTACCAAATACCATACAAACACGGCCTTACAGGAATGGCTTACATAGCATCACCACATATGATTCATTAATTGATTGGGACTCCCAGAACAAAGGTTTCCAGGCTGAGCCTCCGGCATCCAGGCTACCGGATATGGGATACCGGCCAAGGGGCTCCCGGAGTCAGGTTCCCGCCTTCGTGCTCCCAGATATAATAGGGTTACCGGACGGTACCCCCATACCCATAGTGGTAACCACGCAGACTAAGGTACAAGTAGTTCACCATTTATGTGACTGCTTATCCAGGTACACGCAGTCATCGCTTCTCAAGTACATTTCCATGTTACGTTACCATGCTATCATTCAATTCCTGATTCATGATTTATCATTTATTTCGTTTAATCAGCGTGAATATGGCATATATCCTCTAAATACTCGTATAAACTTGTATTAGGATCAACACCCAGAGTCACACTATCCATTAGAATTCGATAGTAATATTCGGTCGCGAGTTGTTTTAAGTTAAGGCATCACTCGTCCCACTTAGCAGATTTAAGGCTTTTTAGTTGAGTTAGTGAACTTCGTTGCCATTAAGGAAAACAAGTCTGGAATCTAAGGCATAACCAATTATAGTACAATAATTATACTTACCACAGAAAGAATTAGGTAATAAAACAAACATGCATTTGAGGAATAAAACCAGTTCAAGAGCACCAGGGCCCCATGGCCGTAAAACAGTTAAGTTATGAATCCAAAAATACACGTGTGGAGCGTTATAGGAGCCCACCCCCTTAGTTAAAACCATAAGTTCATAAAACCAACTGGATAAAATTTTTCATAACCAAAAAAGAAGTTACTGAGAGGCAGAAGGGTCTTTGGTAGCCTCAGAGCCAGGGGAATCCTCGACAGGGTCAACCTTCTTAGTGGAATCGCCTGTAGTAACCTCAACCACGTCCGTGGGAGCCTCAACCCTGGTAGCCTGAGCATCTTCGATATCATCTTGTTGGATAGCTGATGACTTGGAGACCCCTTTGGTGACGGGAACTTGGGACTTGGCAGCCTCAGCCTTGAAACTTTCCACCTGGTTTACCATGTCTTCACCCAGGAGCGCCCAGTCAAGATTCGGCATCACCTTCCAAGTAGCCTTCAAGTAATCATTGACCCCTTTGGTGAACCCCAGCTTGTACCTCTCAGGGAGTACCTCCTTCATTTTTCTCGCGGAAGCCTGAAGAGTATCCACTTACACCTTCAATTCTCCAACCTCAGTGGCATGGGCAGCCACCAACTCTTCCTTCTCCTTATCTTGAGCAAAAACTAGCCTACCAAATTTCTCCTTCTCCTTCGTTACCACGGAGATCTCACTCTTCATCTTTTTATTAGCGTCATCGAGCTTCTTTCTTTCCCCTTCAACAGTTTCGAGATCAGATTTTGCCTGCTTAAGGTCCTCCTTTAACTTCATGTCACCACGAGTAGCCGCTACCAGCTGGTTACCGATCCTCATCTGATGAAACAGATTCTCCCCAGAAGAATATAGCATAGCCCGTACGGCATCAGAGATCTTGAGCTTGGACCATCTTGAGATGACCTCCAAGGGGATCTGCCCTTCGGTTAACCTGTGGAATTGCTGAATCTCTTGTGGTATGCTGGGTGACTGTGGCAATTTGACTCTCTTGGAAGACCTAGTTTCTGGGGTAGAAGCCAGGCTGCCAGAGGCTTGGGAGAACCTTCTCTTATCAGCCGGAGTGGATCCAACCTTCCCAGAAGTAGGAACCTTAGCCTGGGAGATAGGGGTAGCATTAATTGGGGGTTCCAGTGTCATCAGCTCATCTTCTGGGAACAAATCTTCGTATTTCTCCGAAGGTTGTACAAAGGATGGAACGGTACCAGACATACCTGAAAAGACAAGACAGCCAGAATGTTAAAAATCATAACATAAATATGCAAAGAGAAATGTGGAAAAAGTGGCCAGTTACAGGATAAACAGTAACTACCATGTAATCGACACACGCATGGAGGCCCATAAAGATACGGATAAAAATGAATAAAAAGAAAAGCACCAAAGAGAAGTGCGGCACAGTGAGTAAAAAGGTACAAAAGTAGAAAGCGGAAGCCTAGGTTACCAGGGCTGGAGCGGTCGGTAGCCCCCTTCTCCTCCCAAACGGTACCGTAAGTATCAGAATTTCTAACAGACACCTCCATCCCCTGGGCAGGGGGAGAGGGAGCCAGGGGTCTCGTAAATCCCAACCTCACTAAGGTTTCCGGAGTTAACAGACTCTCGCCATCTCCTAAACTAGCTGCCAACCTCATAATCTTTTCGGCTCTTTTTGCCTCAGCCCCCTCGAGCAGAGTTTGCGATGGGATCCCTAAATGAGATAATAGATAGTAAAAAGGGGGTAAGAGCTATGTAGAGAATCAACCAAATATAGGTTACCAGTAATGAACGAGGGTACCGGATGCTTACCCGGAGTCAGATTCCACTCTTTTCTCACCTCTTCACAATCATAACAATACAAAAACATTTCCATCCAGTCATACATTCCCCGCTTATTTCCCTCAATACATCTCCCTTGCCTGTCGTTCCAGGAGGTGAGGTAAAAAATACCTATCTTCCTTCCCACACCCTTTAGTTGATAAAAGTACCCTAATTCCCTAGGGGTAAGGGGGACAGAAAAGGTTTTATCGTAGAGGATATACATACATGCCGCCACCCTGAAGGAATTAGGTGACAGTTGCATAGGAGCTATCTCGTAGAAGTTCAGCATGTCAACAAAAAACGGATGCATCGGCATAGAGAATCCCATCTTGAAAAAGGATGCAGACAGTACCGCATTGGGTATAGCTTGATCAGGTTCAAAGTTGCCAAACCTATGGCACCTCTCACCGGCGGTAGGTACCACCAGGTCGCATCCTGGATCGCATGATTCCTTCAACCTCGCAAGTCTGTCAGCATTCATGGACGAATCTGTATCCTCACAAGAGGGAACAAAACCTGCAGGAACATGGGGCTTTCGCTCAACCTTTGCCACCACTACTACAAACAGGTCAATAGACATCGGCTAAAAACCGATGTCTGGCCATTTTGCAACCGATGTCTTTGTGGGTGTAGAGAAAGGTCCAACCCCTTTCACATCGGTTTTAAACCGATGTCAAAGAGTATCTATCACATCGTTCACATCCTTTTGACATCGGTTTTAAACCGATGTCAAAGAGTATCTATCACATCGTTTACAGGAACCTGATTGATGTTAAATACTATATGTAACATCGGTTACTGGAAACTAACCGATGTCAAAGAGTACTTTAGACATCGTTTTCTATAATATAATCGATGTGTTTCATACATATTAACATCAGTTAGTCACCGATGTTAAAAGCATCAACAATGTGACACCATTGTGCTTAAATTACATCAGTTTGTATGGTGTTAATGATGTTACTGTATCATACTAAAAAGAATGCTGTCAATCCAAAACTCAAATACTTATAAAAATAAAAAAAAATCATTATCATTAACAAAAAAATTCAGTATATACATCAATGACTATCCGCAAAACTAACAAACTAGCTACATTTCAAGTCAAAATGCCTCTTCCAAACCAAAAACATAATTAACATACTACTCCATGTAAAAACAAACTATACCACTCTAACTACCATAGTTAAAACAACCTAATTAAAACAACCTATATCTTGGCCTTGTGCTCGGAAGGTGAGTGCCAATGACGTTGTCGAACATAATCAAGACCTGAAAAACAAGATCACTGTGAGTACCATAGTATCCAAATGTGACTACTTAATTAGCAAACTATAAACAAACAACAAAAGATACCTATAATATGAATGCAGGAGTACGTCTTCATATAATATATCCGTAGACTTATTTGCTACTTCTTCACCCGACTCCGAAGATACACTTAACATATACGACTGTGGAGCACAGAAGTATAATATAGTCTCTGATGAAGCTTTGCCAACACCCCTGTAAATATAAAATTTAATAGTAATCGCAAATATAAAACGTGATTATAACAAAGAATTCTATAGGCCTGCGTGTTATAGCTACTATAATGTGATTTAGCAGATTCATTTTTTACAGGCAAGCATCAAAACGTGTACTTGTTTGAATTGCAAAGATGTATGAATGATGAAATGCTCACCAAGTTATTTTCTGCAACTAAAGCCTCAATATTTTTCTGATTCAATTCTTCTGGTCGTAGCTTTTCAGATTCATCAATTTTTACTGCAGTAAAAAAACAATTATACTATCATTATTAGCAGAGATGACAAGGTGACACCATTCAACATCATAATACTCATGTTTGTATGATATTGCAAGAAGCTATCAATGATTAATCGGACAGGGATGTGCCTAGGTTAAACTATCAGTGACCGAAGTTATACTTAGCAATAAACTTTAGAGTATTAGACTTCTTATCAGCATGTGTTGCAACCTATACAACAATTTAGTTAGGGGGTGGGGGTAGAAAAGTAGGCTACAAGCTGGCATGCTAGGAACATCATAACTCGTAGTAGTAATTTTGCTAATGTCACAGCACTGCCATCCGGACTTATAACATAAAAAAGTGTCTCTATTTGAGTCTATGATATGAACAAGTGGCATGAACCCTAACAATGTTTACCAACTCAAGTACACAGACATTTGGGAAATCATAGATTCAGAGTTCTAAGGAATGGATGAATATATATGTTCTCTTATTTAATATTCTCAATTTATAATTTTTTAGTCCATGACATCAAACATAAAGATAGAAGTTGTTCTTAAAGGTTAATTCTGTCAGACCTGACTTGTGAAAATAATCCCAAAGTAGTTGGATATTAAATTATGAGAACAAGAATCCTAAGGTTCAGCTTAGGATACTTTTCCTAATATCATAGCAAATGCATGTAAAAAAATAAATCAAATCATTTATTGCTAAAATTGACTTACCATTTATTTTGCTTGCTTGATTAAGAAAGTGAGTAATTAAGTACCTAATATAATACACACAAATCAAACACAACCTCAGGAAAGTTTCCTAAGGTCTACCTTAGGATCCTTATTCTTTTAAATTATTTGAATAGGTAGTTTTCCACAAAAGCATTGTTGAATAGGTGCTGATCTAATAAATGGCCTTCAATTGTTCATTAAGAACAAAAACACTTCAAGACCATTAATAAAGGACAAAAATATCTACTATGTAAGTGATAAAAAAATTAATTTATGTAATCTACTTTGCAAAAATAGAAACTGAGATAGACACAAAGTAAACATACCTACGTTGTGACCTTTCTTTGAAGCCTTCGAGAAAATCAGGATATCCTGAGGATTTGCAACCTGAGGATTTTTTGAAATTAGCCATCCAGTTTGGGGTTCACAGCCTATCATCTAAATATTTAATGGTCTACATGTATAATGAATGTAATACAAATAGATGCAAAAGAATACAAATGTAAATTAAATATGTCCAATCAACCTGAAAATTCATACACTTAAGTAGCACAATTTTATGAACTTCCATGACACTTTTATTTTTTTGGCTAAATAGCTTCCATGACATTTTATATAAACATAAACATAGAGTATATAAACATGGTATAAATTAGAGAGATCATATAACCAGAATTCTAGAACATAGAAGTTAGAGAGATTAAGATACAAAGACTAACAAACTTCACAAAACCATAATATATAAGAAAATGTACAGAGAATGTACAGAGAACATATGTACCAACCAAAACAGGCATAAGAAAATGAATTAGGTGATCTCCATCCTACTCAAGATTGTGCCCTGCATTCCAATCACATATTCTCAAAAATCCAAGTAAATAATATATTATTACAATATAAACTTAGGTCACTTTAAACAAAAAATCAAGTAAATAACAAAAAATAAACTTTTTCATTAATCCGACCAAATTGGGGATGTCCACAAGCTTTACTGTGTTCCTCCCGTGTAATCAACTTGTCCACCTTTCAAGTAATAAAACAATTCGCATGACCTGAAACCACAAACCCCTTTTATCGTCTCAAATACTAAATATAAACAAACATGTACAATATAGACAATCTATAAACTGAAACATGAATACATATAAACTACTCACCCTTCATCCTTCTTCTATGCCCTAACAAAAATAAGACAGCCCGACCAATTTCTAGAAGGAAAAAAAGCATTGTAAACATCATAATTCTTAATACTCAAAACTTAACTTTAAAATGGATTCACCAAGTTTACTCACTTACCGATTCAATCTTTTTAGCAGTGAACAAATGGATTCCAGCAGTTAATTGAACAACTGTACTCAATTGGTCAAATCGATGACAAATTAGGGTTATAAAATTGGGGGTTTTCGGTTGAGAATGTAAGAGCGAGAGAAAGAGAAAGTGAAAGAGAGAAAGTGAAAGAATGAATTAGGGTTTCGGTTCCGGTCTGTGTTTATGAAAGTGAAAGAGAGGTGAGGTCGCGAGAGAGCTGAGGTCGAGAGAGAGCTGAGAGTTTTTTTTGTTTTTGTTTTTGTTTTTATGTTTTTTGTGTTGGGTGAGGTGAATATTGGCTCAAAAAAATGGGGGGAACTAAAAATTTTCTAAGGGGGGAATATTGTCTGAATGATGGGGGGAAATTATTTGGGTAGCGGGGAAAGATAATTGTGTGGGCGCGGATAGCAAAATTTTTAAAACCTACTTTAGACATCGGTTTTATTTTGACCGATGTAATAATATATCAAAGACAGCAGTTGTTTTCCTGACCGATGTCATTGATTTTTCAATGAAATGTCAATGACATCGATTGGCTGGTAATGTGATTTTATAATATATTAAAGACATCAATTATTTTCTAACCGATGTTATTGACCGTTTTTACATCGGGGACATCATGAACCGATGTTAAAGGGGCGATGTCTATTCTACTTTTTCTAGTAGTGCACCAACGGCATCCCAACATTATCATTCTTTTCTGTCACATCATCATTACTGAAGAATGGCTGTTCACCACCTAGCCAAAGATCATTTATAGTTTTTTCCCCTTCATCAGTGTTGGAACTAACATCAATCCTTTCTGCCTCTCCACCATCCGAATTCGATGAACCTGCCTCCAGGGAAAGGCTAGGATACCGGCTGACAATCTCAGCGGACAAGGGATCTATTACTTCTACCTGGGAACGTGTCCTAGAGCTAACTGATGGTTTAGATTCAAGCAGGGGCTGGGAGAGCAAAAGATTATTAAGATGGGTGGACCCCGAATCAGACGGTTCCCCAGACACGGGTGATAAATATCCTAAACACGGGAAGACTCCCTCGATGCCGATGAAAGAGGCATCTGCAACCACAAAAGAGGGAGGCAGATTAGTAAGGGGGATTGAAATTGAAAAGTTCAGGGTCGAATAAGGCAACAGCTCCCAGCCACTGATGAGGCTACCAGACCAAAATCGAGGAGTCAAGACCCGGGGGGTAACCATCCACATGGCTGCCTAACCTATTAACCCCACTTCTAGCTAAGCGAAATGGAAAAAGGCATACAGAGATAAGGTGTAATAAGAATGCCTAAACGAGCAAGTTACGGGTATTAAACTTAGGGTAGCATACCTAAAATGACAATATTCATTGAAATCAAACATCAAACAAGCTAAATGCATACTAAGAAACGGTCAACAGGGCAACCAAAATACAAATCGCGCCAACCGCTTCGATTCACAACGCCAGATGAAAACTCATACATGCATATGTCAATTAAGATTTGTGTATAAAGATCTAACCTATATACGATTCAAGGTCTAGGAATGACAACGAGAATCTATAAGTGGAGATATCAAATTTGGAAACATCGAAGCCTAGAACACATAATACGCACTAGAAGTATCATTGATTAACTCAATGTGTGCACAAAGAATAAATTAGAGAGCTTGGCATCAAAACTGAATTGAGAAATTCAGAGGTATACCTGGACGAGATGGAAGGTACGGATGATTGAAATGCCTAAGCCTCCGCCGGATAAGCCTTTGCTGGAAGCTCTCAAAGAAACCCTTGCTTGCCCAAAAGAGGATGTGGAGAAAAGATAAAATACAAAGGGCTAAGTGAATAGATATATACAAACGGAGAGAAAAGAGACGTGTCCCCTTTGATTAATGAATGTGGCACAGAAAACAAGGTGGAGTGGGAAACGTCCTTTGTGTGGAAAATGGGCTATTTTTTGAATTTATTTTTGTAAAAACGGTAGAGTCCCAGCCTGATTCTCCTCCCTTAATAGTTATCATTTTTATCTTCGTAGATTTAAAATGATTAACTTATCCTTAAAACATATAAATTATGAGGTTTCCGTTCAATGGTAGACCCAATTTTAGCTCTCATGATATTGTTACAAGGAGCCTTCGAATAAACGATAATATTAACTTTGACGTTTACGATAAAGAGTTTTCAAGGCTAGAAGCGTAAAGAATGCTAACTTGACAAGACGGCATAAGCCTGAATCTTCCTAGAAAACGGCACCCTGTGAATATTAGGTTCCCCTTGCACACAGTACTTCAGGGAACCGGGGGGTAGTTGTTGTGACCAAAATCTTGCATGGGTTAGATTTAGGCCCACTAGAGGATTAGGGTCCAGATCCATGAAGAGAATGTGTAATCTATCGGGTTTCCGGAGGCCTACGGTAGCCCTAGGGGTTACCATGTACACTGCAGCACGGGAACGCATGACTAAGGGTCTCAAGGTGTCCCCTTGAGGATAACCTATAACTATTATCAGTCATCCAGTAGAGCTTCCAGAGTAGCTTCCGTGATAGGGGTTACCGGAGGGGGTACCGGAGCCAGGCTACCGGGCGGTACCCCCAGCTTCCGCCGGAAGCCTGATCAGGCTGCCAAATCAGATAAAGCACGCCTCCTACTTTTTAGGAACACGTTTATATCATCTAAAAACACTCTCAAACAGATAAACATTCAGTTATTTGAGGATATATGTCATATATACTTGATAAATGATACAAAATCATGATAAATACAAGAGATAATCATTCTATGTTACCTAAACTGCTTGGTAACCTGATTATACACATCATACTCGATTATTATCAGAAATAACAGTCATTATCCCACTGGAGAGAGGATAACTTATCATAAACAAACGATCATATCCTTCAAGAACTACATTCGGGCTTGATCCACTATAAATAGTGGTATGTAGGCAGTTTACGGGATCTTCTTCGACACTTACACTCCTTGAGTAGCTAGAGCACGTGCACTCTTGTGTGACATAGTCAAATTAGGGTTCTTGGCTGGACAACATTTGGTCCTTGAGCTCTCATCCCGTAGATTCAGTCCGATCCTTCCGAGGAACCACATCCCGTGTTCTTCGGTAACCCTAGTCGTGAGCCTTCCCGGGCGGCTAGCTATTGATCTTCAACCACGAGCCTTTCTGGGTGGTTGGACGATTCCTTGTTTATTGGCGCTATTCCAGCACGAGGCCTCATAATCTGTTGTGCTAAATTCCTCCCACAACAATGTGCAAATAATAGTTAAGCTATTTAATTTATTTAAAAAGTGAGCACAAAGATATGTAATCTTTTATTTGTTTTAGAATTAGAATTTAACTAGCAACTTTGGTTTCCTTTTTAAATTTTTAATAATATTACCGTGTGCATGGTGAATTAGTTAGGAAATAAAGAGTTGTCATTTTATTATTATTATTATTATTATTATTATTATTATTATTATTATTATTATTATTATTATTATTTTAAATATGTATTTTCCAAAGACATAATGTAACCTGGTGTCTTGTATTAATAAGCACTTGTCAGGATCATAATTAGAGGTGGTCAATTACAATTTTTGCGTTTAAATACGTGTTTAATGTCAAATGGATTATCATTAGTATGTATCACCAATTTATGCAATCATCATGTGCAGTCTTCTATTAGTTTGAATAAACTCATAACCAAGTTCCATCCTACATACATACCTGAATACATGTAATCAGCTGGTCTCTCAACATTTTATTATATAAATTCTTGACGCATTATTTGTTGAGGTATTTCATAGTTTTGGTTCGACAAGGCAGATCTGCATGCATGCATTGGTTCTTTATCCTAGCTAGCCTGATTATTATGCTATCAACTTTTTATCAGTTCAGATTTAAGGTTTAGTGGGTAAGAGATGGAGAGCATAGCTTGTTTTGAATTCAACCGAACCTTGATGCCAGGATCTTAAAACCTTGAGTTATGGGCACATGTTGTATCGATTATTTCACTTTTGTGGTAAGTTTTCCATCCGAACTTTCTAGTATTATTTTGAAAATTATATTTATATGTTTTAAATTCTGAAATTTTAAATTATGTTTTCGCTCTATTTATTGATACAAAAATTTGGTTCAAGTGCTATTATTTTGAAGAGTATGATTTTAGATTTTATAAGAAAATACGAGTTTTGAGACCCTAGTTTATAGTCTATGATCTGAACACTTAGTATCTGCGCATAGTTCCGGAACTAAATTCTGATACCTCTCTAGGGCGCACTTAGGTGCAACTTATGATACCTTAGTGAGGGACGAAATACTAAATTCTGGACCGCGTCACTGATTTATGGTGACTTCTGAACTTCTGGACCATGTCACCGGTTTGTTGTGACCTTAGTTAGACTGGTGCTTAAAAGTTATTGTTTCGTAGTTTTGAATTTCTGGAAATTATTATCGTTTTATACTATATTTTTTTATTGGATATTTATTGGATTTGACCCGCTGGTTTGTTTGGTTAATTTGCTTGCTGGGCTTGTTAGCTCACTCTTTTAATATTTCAGGTTTTGTTCGGTTCCTTGGATTTACAAGGAGCTTGTTAGTTGGATTTTTTTATGTAGATCATGTCTAATATTTTGGGTAGTTGCGCATCTGTTTTATGTAACTTGTAATAGAATTGTAATATTTTTCTGTTAGAATTATTGAGATTAAATTTTTGTATTTTACTTTTGGCTCGAACTAACATTCCGAAAAAGTACGGGATGTTACAATCCTGATTATTTAATAATTCTAATATAAGAATAATAATGTTTAATTGATTATACATGACACATAAGTGCAATACTATCTGTTAACGGAGGAATTTGGTATTAACAAAATCCGAAGTTCAATTCGTAGCCAAAATCAAGATATGAAACGGTGTCGAAAAGGTCATCGGAGTGTGATGTTTGTGAATAATTATGGGCTAAGATTATTAGGCTTTATAATTGCCGCCTTAGAGGTTTCAAAAGCATTTGTTCCCTCTATGTGTCTACGTACCTCTTTATATAGAGGATCAAGACCAACGTAGTTCTTGGAGAACAAATTACCTAACTGAGCTAGATATCTTATTCTGAGGCCCATTAGAAGATTCTCGAATTGCCTTCCCAAATTAAACTCCAACTCGGATTCTCGAACCTCCTTCTCGAATTAGACTCTGACTTGCTTTAGGAATGCCCAACAATGAGGCCTAGTCACAAAGGCTCAAGGGTCAACAATAGTTTAAGGACTTCACGGATTTCCCACTACCAGCTATTTCCTCGACCAAAGTAGTTACAGGTATAGCCATGACTTACCCCAAATGTTGGGGCACGTCCTTATCCCCTGATGAGGACAACCCAACAGACTGCAGGATAAGTGATCTCAAGCATTACAAGTGAAAAGTGCAGGACTACCTCTAAAGTTCCCCAACGAGGATAACCCACTGGATACAGGAACAAGGCTCCCAAAGCACACACTAAAGTTTACCTGACACTCCCTTTGAGGATAACCCATAAGAATACAGAGTGAAGGCCTTCAATCACCTAGGAAAGCTCCTATATGCTCTTTATCCATTTAGGGCGCGCCCTAAGGATCTTTATCACAGTACTACCTGACTGCAAACATTATGTGTGGTGTTCAATATAATGATTGCAAACATTCTTCATCTTAGTAGGCAATATTGTTACTCGTATCATCCTAATAATAGTATATGACTACATCTATCAGGCTTACGATGTGTTCTACAACACAGGATCGCCCCAAATTACATTATGTTGAATTTTTCATATTCCAAAACATAAGACCTCTGAATTGTACTCAACTTGCCTCACTTGCATAATTTGATTCCAAGATTTAAAATGACAATGCATTTTTAACTTATCCAACCATGTGAATGAGAAAATGGCGCAAAATTGAGGAAGTCTATAAGCAAAGTGATATATGATTACTGAAATATAACAAATCTTAACCGCTATATGTATATCAAAAAATAAATAAATTTAATTCTTAACATTATAATAACTTGCTTATAACCCATGTAAATCATGGGTTAATTTTAATTTACTTATAGTGTAATATATATATACTCCCTCAGTCCCGGCCATTTGTTTACGTTTCTGTAAGAGTGTCTGACACGCATTTTAAGGTGCATATAAAGTATGATTCTATAACTTATTTTTAAATTTTTCTTTTTCTGAATAAAAATTTAACCATTTAATTTTTATTCAAAATCATAAAATTATAAAAATAAATTACGAAACTATATTTTATATATACCTAAAAATGTGTGTCAGATGCTCTCTATAAAATGTAAACAAATGGATGGGACTGAGGGAGTAAATATTATTTTTAATATGTTGTCGGGAGGATTCGAACATTAGACCTTTGTATATAGCAACTTTTAGTATTAAATCTAAATTAATATATTGTTGGCGGGAATCAAACTTTCAGCCTTTCTATATAACATTTTTTAGTATTAATTTTAAATTAAAATATTGTTGGTGGGAGTCGAACCATAGACCTCTGTACATAACAACATTTAGTATGGTATCCATCAATCATCATCTACTTGAGTTGCAGATCTAAAGGTTTTGAATGAAAGGGATAACAAAAATGAAGCGATGACCAAAAATGAGGGGTTAATCAAACTAAAAAATATGTCTCCTTTTGCTTATGGTAGTATTATACTATAATAATAATATTATGAAAAATGTTAACCACAACCCTAAGGGCTGTTGTTAAGCATTAAATACTTTCATATTTTCAAAATCTATTCTTAAGTATTTAATTGTTTTTAGTTTCCCAATATATCTTTGCAACATTAATTTAATTTTCCAAGTAATAATCGTGGACCCCCTCCATTTACATTAATTCCATCCTAAAAAACATCCCAAATTGTTAAATAATTTTATTGAATTTTGTGCAAAATTGATGTATTGAGTGAAAAATTAATGTAATAAATACATTTATCCATATGAATTAATTTTTAACCATAGCCCTAAGGGTCGTGGTTAACGGGACTCTAATATTATAGATTGTACTTAAATTTTGTGCATCGTCTTATTTATATAATAATCTTACTTAGATCTTGCGTGTTAGCTTTTCTTTTGCATGATCATCTGCAATGGTGTTGGCTAAAATGGTTAGGTAAAATAATATAAAATATTAATTATGTAAAATTTGCTGAATCTATAACGTGTAGTACTCCAATGGAGTTGGCTATAATTTGGTGTTGGGGTTTCTGCAGGTGGTGAGGGTATTCTTTATGCTGTGAATCGGTTGATTGAAGATCGCGGTACTAATGTGGGTCTTTCGATGTTGTTGGTGGATTTTCAAAATGCATGCAATTTAGTTGATCGAGCGATTAGTTAGGTGAAGTTCATCTTCGTTGTCTGACCATTTCATGTTGGGTTAAATTCTGCTACTCTCTAAGCCAGCCAGATTATATTAAGAGGAGCCGGGAGCACACCCTATGGTCGTCTCAAGGGGTGTAGCAGGGTGATCCCCTTGGTCCTCTTCTTTTTGCTTTGGTTTTACAACCCCTGGTGTGTAAAATTAGAGACGTTTTTAATGTATGTCTTCAAGCTTGGTATTTGGATGACGGTACTATTATTGGTGACATCTTGGTGGTCGGGAAGGTTTTGCAGTTGATTATGGAAGAAGGGCCTTGTCGGGTTACATCTCAACGTGGAAAAAATTGAAGTTTTCTGGCCTATAAAAGACCCTCGAAGCAGGCTTGTGGGTGTCTTTCCCCGTAATATTGCTCGACCTTTGCATGGTGTTAAGTTGCTTGGTGGTGACCTTGTGATGCAGAGGGTGACCAAGACCATTGAGCTTATGGTTAAGGTTGTTAAGCTTGATGATCCTCAGTGTGAGTTGTTGTTACTTAGGGCATGTACCAGAATTTCTAAACTCTACTTTACTTTACATACTTGTCCTCCTTGTATTTTTGAGGTGGCTCAGCGCATATTCGATGGGGCTCTTCGATCTTCCTTGGAGCGTATTGTTAATGATTCTGGACATGGGTTTGGTGATTGGTAGTGGCGGCTTGCCACCTTACCTTTGCATTTGGAGGGCTTGGTGTTTATTCCGCAAGTGATGTTAGTCATTATGCTTTCTTTGTTTTTCGATTGCAGACTCTTGGTTTGCAGATAAAGCTTCTGCGGCATGCTGGCATTGTTGGTCTTGGTCGAACCTTTGAGAATGGGTTGAGTCTTTTTAATAGAACTGTAGTCTGACATTTTGAGTAATTGTAGTGAGGTTGCTGCCACTAAACTCATGAAGAAATTGGCAGATATATATTTCGTAAAGGTTACTACATCTGCAGAATCCACCTTTTCTTTATCTCCTCGACAATTGGCATTGTGGAAATCGCGACAGGGAGATCACACCTCTGTTTGGCTTCGGGCGGTCCCCATATCGGGTCAGGGACATACGATGAATGCTAAGACTTACCGTTGTGTGTTTTGTTTCCGGTTAGGTGTTCCTTTGTTCTCTATTTCGACACTATGTTCTGCTTGATCCAGGGTTTTTGAGAGGGATATCTTTGGTGATCATACGGTGTCGTGTGCTGGTATTGTGGGTATTAAACATTGGCATAATGTTGTTCGGGATACCCTTGTTGATGTTTGTTATCGGTCTGGGATTTCAGCAAGGAAATAGGTTAATATTGGACTGTCTGGAGGGAATTCTCTGACCTGCAAATGTGTTACTCTATTCTTGGGATCAGGGTCGTGATGTGTATGTTGACTTGACAGGATCTTCTCTTTTTACACAATTTGGGTTGTCTGGATTTGTTCCGGGATGGGTTGTGACTGATGCGGCTAATCGAAAGCGGGCCAATTACAAGGCAAGTTGCCGAGAAATTGGTTATGATTTTCTTCGTTTCTTTTTTTCTTCTCTGGGAGAGATGAATAAGGATGTTTTTGCGCTGCTTTAGCGGGCTCAGAAGATTTCTACAACTCAAGATATTGAGGCTCGTGCTGCTGCTCATATCTTTACCAGGATGGGTTTTGCTATAACTAGAGAAGTGGGGGCCCAGATCTTATCTCAACTTCACATTAATTTTTTGTAAATTGATTATTTTTATATAAAAAATTCAGATTATTATTAAAAAAATTAAATGAAAAAATGAATATTTATATTTTAAATATAATATGTTATTATTATTTCAAATTGTTAAAAATAGAATATCTTATACTAATATGGTAATAGATGATGTGGAGTTTCATTACAGGTCTGTAAAGGTTCAACAAATTTGGCAATATGAAGGCGTTGTGTAAAATTATAGCTACTAGTAATGTCCCATTGGAGATGAATATTTCTTACAAATTCTCCATAATTTTTATTTATGACAGTCCACACCCATTTTTAGCTAAGGGTTCTTCATGGTTAGAGATGCTAAAAAATGTAAATTTCAAGTACTGATGATGAAAAGTTATAAATAGTGATATGCAAAATTATTTATCGAAGAACAAATTATGTGCAAAGTATATAGTAATTTATAATTGTTTATCGGTATGTCATTTGTAGTATGTAATACATGCCTAATATTAGTATTAATTTTATGATTGGAAATCACCAAAAATACTATTTTTTTCTATTTATTTTTTTCGATTTTACTATCTTTTGAAAATATTTTCAAAAATACCTTTTGCAACCAAAACAACCAAATGCAACATGTTTTTACATTTTTCTAAAAAATTATTTGACGCTGATTTTGGTTGCATTTAGTTTAATTGATGCGATTTGTCAAGTAACCTATTATGCAATCAAAGATGATTTCAATTATTAAATTTTTAAAGTTGCATTTTTGGTTAATTTTGGTTGATGATGTCGGCTGCAAATATGATTGCAAAAGTTGCAGAACGTATGTTTGCAAATAGTTTATAAAAGTTAGTACCTTTGTAAAATAGTTTTGTTTAAAACTGTATTTTGGTAAAAAAAAGTTTCTAATTTTGGATATTCATGTAAAAACCCATCTTAAGAAATGACTAAAATTATTTATGCTTCTAAAGTCGAACTTGACATTTTTTAGCATGCATCGTCCATGGTATGTGATTTATAACCCTGATGATAGAATTAATGTTATGAACATAACATATTCAAACACAAACATGAATCAAATGAGCTAATTATAAAGAAAAAAACATTTACAATTTATGATACTCTTACCATCTCAAAATTTTAGTCAATTTGATTTATCACAAATTTAATGATATTTTTTGGAAAAATTTAATTTTTATTGGAAAATATTGTGATTTGAGTTATGTACGGCTTGTGCAAAGGGAACAAAAATTTATAATTGAAGAAAAATTAACAAATTATTTAGGATTTCTAATATTGTCATATAAATGTGAAATATACGCATATGCTCATTAGTTACCTCGAAATTTGGTAAGAATTCTCATTTTCAATGCACGGTGTAAGTTGTGTCCCTCTCATCTATAATCAATTCATTTAATATATAGAGAGTAAGGATCCTAAAATTAATTTCAGGATACTTTTTCTTAGCTTGTAAATAACGAATCTAATCATTTATTATCAAATGTATACTTATCATGTTTCTGTTTTCTTTTTATACCAGAAAAATGGAGGATCTCAAATCAATAATATCTCAGGAAAAGTATCCAACAGTTAACCTTAAGATCCTTATTCTCTACTAATATATACTAACTTGATACTCGTCCATTGCTTTATAAATTGTTAATATAAATATTTTTCTAAATTTTTAGTTATTTTTACTATTTTTATTTTTCTTAAAATATCATCCTAATTTAATTTTAATTAATTATTATTAGTAAAACTTTAATTTTTTATATGATGGAAAATCGAAAAATAAAACTTTAATGTGTTAACATAGTAGAAAAACATTTCCATGTAAAAACTATAAATAAATAACTGAATATTTATAATATACAAAAAAGTAAGATGTATCTTCTGTATTTAAAACTCCATATATATTATAAAGTTTAAAGAACGTAAAAATTGAAATTTATTCTCAAATAGTTTTATGTTTTTAAAACAAAGTTATTTTATAAGATAAGTATCATCAATTATATGTAATGAAGTTAGAACTTCCGTTCCAAATGAAAGCGGCTCGGAACATGTTTAATGGGAAGACGGCTCACTAAAAAAGATTGTATTAGCTATTGAATTTGATATTGATGTTATATGTTTTACTTTATTTTTAGGATTCCATTTTTAAAGATAAAAATTATTTTACAAGTATCCGTAATATATGTTAAAATCGGGGTTTCGATTTTGACGAGAAAGTAGCTCAACAGGAAGAATCATGTTTCACGAGAGAGCGGCTCAATAAAAAACACCGTATTAATTGTTAAAATTTAATATTGATGATATAATATAAAATAAATATATATTAGATATTCTTTAAAAAAAAGTTATGACGCTGCTGCGAAGCGCGACTTTATCGACTAATTTATTATATAATATTAGTTAAGAGTGGCTAGTAGCTCTTAAAATTGAGGTGAGAGAAGAAATTTTTATTGAATTTAAACGTTACTAAGAATCTCTTGGAGAAAAAAAATCACTTAGAGCATCTTCAATGGTATTGGCTAAGTCGATTGGCTGAATTTCAAAATTAGCTAAAATTTATTGAATCTGTAGTGTGTTTTGCTTCAATAGGGATTGGCTATAATGGTTGGCTATATTTCAAAAAAGGTAATATTATTATTATTATTATTATTATTAATTTTTTTGGTAAAATTATGGGAAGAAAATGGGCGGGAAATGACATAACATTTACTACAGATCTGTAGAGTTTCAACAAATATGGCCAATATTGAAAAAATATAGAGGATTGGCTAAAATTTTAGATAAGGGAAATGCCCCATTGGAGTGCTGAATTTTTAACATATTATGTATAATTTTTAGTTTTGGTAAGTTATTTAAAATTTTAGCTAAGGAATTTGCCCCATTGGAGATGCTCTTACCTCCTCAAATTTCAAGGTAAGAGCCACTATAAAGAGACTCTTGGTGATGCTCTTAACAACTTAATATACATTCATCTCTAATAATAATCTTTATACTTATTCAATTTTATATTACTAAAAGTAAGTTGAATTCATAAAAAGATAAAAGAAAAATGGGGGAGAGAGAGTATCTTATGGATTTAGTATAAAATATTAGTTAGCAGTAGATAAAAATTCTTATAATCGAGGAGATAGATTACATTTATATTGAATTTAGGAGTGACTAAGTGGGTGTATTCAATTCAAATTTTGAAAGATTTTAACATAATGATAATAATCGATGGATTTTTAAAGATTGTTATTGATTTTAATTCTAAACGGAGTTTGTCAGTTTTGATGTGAAATCTCGTAGAGTTTATGGCGATTCTCGTAGATTTTAGTAGAATCCTTCAAAATCTCATAGAATATGGCCGCATTTCAAAATATATAAAAAACACTATGAAATCCATCAAAATCTATCATTTTTTAGAATCCAAAAAAATCCACAATTTTTGAATATCATGAGATTTTAAACAATTGTTTTAAATCTTAATTGAATAATGTTGTGCCCAAAATCCGCCTCGAGCTTGATTTAAGTCCCATTAAGGTTGCGGGTTCGAATTATATGGATATGAGGAGATGTGATGGGCTGGATAAGGATGTGGTGGTCCAATATACCTTAGAAGAAATAAGGATTGTGACATCTGGATTGGGATTCGTCCATGGAGAGGTTCAGGTGCTTGAACCTCAGGTAGGTGTACTACTATGTGAAGGCTGGATAGGGGTTCATCTAGGTGTTAGGCCTCCAGGTGGGGGTACGTGCACATACCCTGATGATTTCTAGAAGGTGGCTCAACAGCTCTGTAGCTTCCTAAATTATAGGAGAATGGATAGAGGACGACCTAACTGACTTATGGATAAGTCCTAAACATCAGGAGCAGGTCAACAACATTTGTTAACGCAGATAATCATTATATATACATGGATTATGTATATACATGGAGATATATGATGGAAAATCATATATTTATGAAGATAATCATGGATTTATGGAGGATAACCACTGGATAATCATATCAGCTGGGATAATTCATGGAACCAGTTGAGTTATGGAGGATAAAGCATATCAAATCGTGGCTCAATCATCAAGAACTACATCGGACTTGATCCCTTATAAATATAAGGGTATGTAGGCCATTTACAGGGGTTAGACACAACTATACACACCTCTAACACAGTTCTGGGCATCTTCTCCGATTGAGTAGGATTTACTCAGTCATAATCGCCCGAAGACCTTGCAAATTCAGTCCAAACACAGCCACAATTCCCCCTCAGTTCAAGGCAGTTGAACCCTGGCAGTCGGCATGCAAACCTATTTCCAACGCCAATTTCTACGCGATTCTCCGTTCTTCCCGCAACTAGCTCCAAGAGGTGTTGTACCAAATTTCCCTCACAACAAATACCATCATAATTTAAAGTTGTTTTTATAAAATCCTAATTGAATATCTCAAGATTTTAAAAAAAAATAAATTAAATCTCAAATGAATATCTTCAAATTTTAATGTATTACTTAAAATTCAAATTGAATAACTTGAATTTTTAAAATCCATAAAAATTTAGAATTAATACAATCCCTAAATTTCTTAGTCAACTGAACTCTTTTTGCACATTTTTTTCTTTTCTGTTCAACAAAAGAGTCAAGATGAAAAGGTTTTTGAAATCAATCATCAATCATATCTATTATACGCTAACATGAGTTTTCATCCTATTTAGTAAATTACAAATTTATCCTTAGATATATATTAATGTTAAAAAAATTGGAGTTATAAGGAATTGAACCTATGATCTTCAAACACTATAACTTAATATCCACATGTCATCCCACTAAACCACATCACTCTTTTGCTACAAATTTTAAACTCATTAACTACATGTCCAAATAACCCACTTACTAGCAATATTTATTTTATAATTTACTTAGGATAAAAGTGCTAAGATAATTATACTAATTTTAATAATTTGAATTTTGATAGGAATGAAACCTATGACATTCATATAGTCATTAATTTATGTTCACATTTATTTTAATTATTTATTAGTGCTAAAATCATAGGAATATTTTTCTCATATAATAGTAAAAAATGTTGGTTGGGGAGAGAAAATATAAATGGACACATGTGATATCGTCGGAGTCAAAAGTAAAAAACGTACCGAAATGACCAAAAATTGGTCAACATAAAATCGAAGTGAGGAAATAGGTGACGGAGTAGAAGTCAATCTCAAGTAGGTAAACGGGTGGAAAGGACGATAGATCTATAAAACTTGTGGCTAAGATACAAATTAGTTAAAAAAATGTGAGGTTCATAATAGGTCTAAATTCTCATTTGAAAGTTAGTTTTCATTTAAATAATTGTATATGTATGAGATTGGTTTCGAATACATAATTTCGACCAATATATTCTCATATACAATTAACTAAAATAATACATATGTTTAACATTATAACTGAGCAAGTAACTTTTAAATAGCCAATTTGATCATATTTCGAAAATCTTTAAGTAATCTAATGACTATTAGTTGTATTCTATTGACAAATTATTAAAATATTTCTTTCTACTAACAATTATGTCTATATTAGTCGTATGACCATAATATGTTCATTATTAAATTAATATAAAAAATGATAAATGAAGTGTATAATATATTTATACTCGATATCAACATATTATTCTATTTTAAGTATATTTGCATTATATCAGTTAATCTTATTAGCATCGGGTAATTTATAAGTTGGCTAATAAAATACATTAAAATATTAAAGATAAGAAAAAAAAATTACATATGGGATTTGGGTCAGATAAAAAAATGTCAATATTGTTTTCATATCTATAGACTCGCCCATTATATTTTGCAGCATTTTCATAATATGCTAATGCTATTAATTTCATTCAAAATGAGTTTTACAGAGACTATATATGTGTAAGCGCCAACATACACACACTGCTGTAGTACTTAAGTAGTAATACACCAATTTCACTTGAGAGTTTGAAACTACACTATGCGAGTTTCATCTTGGTGTGAGATTTATAAAACTCAAAAATCGCTGACATATACAATGTTTTAAGATCACATATATGATATGTGTATTTTTTTTCGGCTCTCATTTTGGTGCGGCCTCAAACTAAAATGATATTTCTTGGATGCTTAATTATCGTAATTATGTCTATCTTCTTTTCATAGATTGAATTTTAATTTGCATATAAACTTTTATAGCATAATTCATTTAGTGCATACAATAAGCTTAATTATCGTAGTTATGCATATCTTCTTTTCATAGGTTGAATTTTAATTTGCACGTGAACTTTAATAGCATAATTCATTTAGTCATACAATAACACATCTCGTTTTAAAAACATGTTATGAGGTATGACACTTTAATTTTAGTTACTCGTGTATGTGGTTGAATTTGTACATGTCTAAATGTGTTTTATCTTGAAATTTGAGGTATTACCTTATGTTTCTGAAAGTTCGTTTATGACAGTGGGTGGTACAATGTATTTGAAAAAATATTATTATAGTTAATTTATTATTGAAAGATACATCTAAAATGGTCAAATGCCATGATCCTATAAAAGCACATATCATAAATTTATTTTGAACGTGCACAACTATTAGGATAAGTATGTTGTTCTCCTAAATTGGTCGAAGAAAAGGATCCAAAATTGAAAATATATATGCGCTCAAATTTCTAAGAAGAACTATATGCCTCTATCATTTGTATTTTTCCGTCACATTATATTATTTCTTACAAAATTAGAATTAATACAATATTTAATTCTTCCTCCATTCCAAAATAAATAATCCATTTGCTTTTTCACGCATTTCAATACACCAATATTATTGTGGTAATACTTGTTAGTTACAATTAACTTTAATCTATAGCTTTCGCCAGTCATTCTTCTCACATGTACCAAGCACTGCTATAAATATAACCCTTAAGATTCAGAATCTGATAATAATATTTTAAACTACAACACCTTTGATAAATTAAAATATGTGAAGTAGACTAACACGAGAAAATGATCAATTTCATAATATTTTACAAAAATTCTTTGAATTAGAATGTGGCACGGGCTATCATACTAGTTGTTATATAATGGCCTAAAGTGTAATTTTTTTTTTTTTGAAAAAATCGTACTTGCATTAAAATATCTCAAGGTTACAGATGATATATAATAATATAATCCGAAAAGAGTGCATAAAGCGTATCATACAGCCAGTAACAGTAAAAATGTAAGAAAATTACAAATTACTAGTAGATTGTTTGCAACAAGGGAGCTAAAGTTACAAAGTTACCGAATAAAGTGGTAGCGAAGAGAGTTTTAACAGAAAAACCCTATAAAAATATTGTGAATTTATCTATATTTAACACAGACCCAGGCATCTTCATCCTCTCAAAGCATCCTCCCCGTTAATATTCGCTGTAAAACCTTTTATTCTCCCCCTTCAACCTATACATACATACATATATCTCTCTCTTATATATCTGATTCATTACATTTCTTTACACACACAGATTTATGCACAAAGTTGTGTTGAATTGATTAAAGTTTTCATCTTTTTGCTGTTTGCTAATTGGGTTCTTTTATTTCTTCATTTTTTGATTGGTTAGGTTTTTCTTGGAGAATTTTATACAATTTGAACAAGTTGAAGCTGAATTTGAGGTGGGTTTATTTTGATAAGCTGTTAATTTGATTTTTTTTTTAGCTGTATAGGTTAATTTATGATTTGATTCGATTAATCTGTTGTGATATCTGTGTTTATGTGTGTAAAGATTTGTTTTTGTTGGATTTAAAGTTGTGTTTGTTGGTGTTTTGTATAATTTGTGACCTGGGGTTTGTTGAATTTGGTTGATAAGGTTGAAAGTTGGGATTTTTACGGAGAATTGCATCGGATTTGACGATACGTGTGCTGTGAGTTTGAGGTTAGTGGTGAATTTGGGAAGGTTGTTGGTTTGGTTGGAGTTTTTTCGATTTTGATATGATGTTCATGTGTTGTTTTGTTGTTGTGAAAATTAGGGGTTGATGGATAATAACTGGAGACCGACTCATAGTGGTGGGGAACCAGCTATGGATGGTGGTGGGGATTGGAGGAGTCAGCTGCAGGCTGATTCCCGCCAACGAATTGTAACCAAGATGTATGTATATTGATTCCTCAGTAAAGTTTTATGTGGGTATTTATTTATGTAGTGTGTATGTATGTCAGATAAAAACATGTAAAAAGTATGTTATCAAATTATTGTATCTTGGTTAACTTTTGAGTTAAGTGAATTTATTCGGTTCTAGGGTCGTGATTAATGATTACGGCCTTTTGACTCTTTATTCTTATAATGTGAGGGTTTAAAGTTTTGTTAGACCTATATTATTAATTTTCATAGTTTCATGACTATGTAATGTTTTATTATTTATGTGTAGAATGGACACGTTGAAGAGGCATCTTCCATTCTCTGGACAAGAGGGATTGCAAGAGCTCGAGAAAATTGCTGTGAGATTTGAAGAGAAAATTTATACTGCTGCAACCAGCCAGGTTATATACTGCGCATTGCTTGTTTTATATGAATGTCACAGTACCTCTTTTATCATGTCATATTATCTTCTGCATAATAAACTTTTAAGAAGTTGATTTTTGAATGCATTTTTACTTTGTTGTGATATTTTTATTTAAATCTTGCCATTACCCAATTTCAGTCTGATTATTTAAGGAAGATATCATTGAAGATGCTGACCATGGAAACAAAAAATCCAATGCCTAATGCCCTGCAATCTAACTCCTCTAATAATGGGCAGAATCCCCCGGATCCAGGTAAATGTGCTTCTGCACTATCAGCTATATTAAGTAGCACATGTTTTCTTGGCTTTTATCTCTATCTGATTTTGAAGATAATCTGTAAAATATATTTTGATGTTAGAATATGTGCATGTGGAAATGAGAACAGCCTGACACTTGAAACTTGGTGGCATAATCATGCATATCGTTTTACATGTTAAGTCTCAGCACTTCCAGATCGTAAACATAGTGGTCTGTGCTAATCTGTAGACTCGTGCTCTTTTTTTTTTTTTTTTGCATTCCTAGTTTCATTTTGATTGTAGAACTCTCTATATGGAATGCGTTGCTTTAGTAATGGTTTGGAGAAGGGAAATAATGTTAAATTCCATGGAACTTTGATTTATCATGGCAGATATTTAATAAGCTTTATGATAAACTTTCTAGAAGAAGCGCAAGGGACGAAATTTTGCGTTTATGTTTATCATATTCTAAACCAGCAAACCACCAATTCTCGATGATCTTCTCTCATCCCTTGCCCCATATGGAAGAAATGTTTTAAACTTCTCCTGCGTGTGGACAGCAGTATGTTGAGTGTTATTGGGAACCTAACCATTCTGCTTCTCTTCCTTCCTTTTTTAAAGACATCGAATAGAATGTGATCTTCATCAGTTAATTAAATCAGTCGGATAAGATTGTGAAAAATGGTAAATACGTGAATGTAATTGGATATAAACTTAAGTTGGTAATTTTTATGGTAAAGACTAGCTAAGTTTGCAAATCTTCTTATGTGGCACTGATCTGACAGTGTGAATGAAACAGCTCTCCTATGGCTAAATGTGTAGAGAACTAATTTATTTCCTATAGTTACCAGGATTTTATATGTAAAAAAATGTGCGTGTCTGTGTGTTTGAGACAGAACACATGTGATTATCAAAATGTTTTTTATTGTGGTTTTACTTCTGGAATTATTTATTAAAACATTATTGAAGAAATAAATTTTCTCTTCCTTCTCCCTGTGATTGCATCATTAAATTGTTACTAATGATAAACTGCAAAGGACTTTTGCCCGGCTTTGAAGAGAAGTATAATCTGTATTGTTCCCAGACTCCCTTGTGTGGAAATGAAAGAGAATTATTCTATTTATTGGTAAATAGTATTAATTATATTTATTCTAGATGAACTAATTATGTATTTAAGTAGTTTATAATTTTTTATGTCGGGTCTAGCTACATAGTTTTATTTATGATAATCCCAGTTATTATGTGCCCTAGTTCATTAGGGTTCCGTTTTTTGTGGGCCCTAGTCCATTAGGTTTCGTGTTCGCTGTTTAGACTCCGCCTTGTCTCCTACTATGATTGAGTTTATATACATATTGAACCATTTATTCTAAGCGGCTGGATTTAAGTTGCGGCTGTCATGAGTTCCCATTCAGCCACCAATGGTTGTTACTTTTAATCACTTCTGTTCGTTGTCCGGCATTGCTCTTACATTCTTTTTTTTCTTTTGTACTGGTGACACTATTTCATGCATATTTGTTCTCTCTTACTTCTGTGCATTGTTGGCACGGCAGTTTTTTTTTTCATGGCATTTACTTTTGCTAGTCTCGCCCATTTTATTTTTCTTATTACTCTCCTCTTCGTGAACAGGTTCTCAGAATATGCAATCTCAGCTGAACAGCCAAGGGCCACCTCTTCCTGTTCCAGTTCAAACTAATTTATCCCAGTCGGGTCTACTACCCCAGAACATTGCTAATAATATTGGCTCAGCTGGAATGCAAGGATCTGCTAGTTTGACGTCCTCGTTGCCCATGGTCAGCAGTTTATCACAGAATAATATTCCCAATGTTGTTAACCAGAATAACAACTTGCAAAGCATGCCAAACATTTCTGGGGTTGTACAGAACTCTGTAGCAAGTGCAATTGGACAAGGTGTTTCTTCAAATATGTTTGGCAATTCCCAGAGGCAGATGCAACCTGGGAGGCAGCAACAGGGGGTTCCTCAACAGCAACAGCAGCAGCAACCCCAAAATTCCCAGAGTCTTTATCAGCAGCATTTGAAGCAGAAGTACCAGTCAGGAGCTATTTCACACTCCCAGATGCAATCTCACCTTCAGCAACTACAGCAGCAACAGCAGCAGCAAAATCTGTTGCAGTCAAATCAGTTGCATTCTTCTCAGCAATCTGTTATGCAACCTAGTATGATGCAGTCTTCTCCACTTTCAAGCCTTCAGCAGAATCAGCAAAGTTCAGCTCAGCAATCCACACAATCTGTGCTTCAGCAACATCCACAATCTCTCAGGCAACGGCAGCAACAACAGGCATCAAATATTCATCAACAGCAACAGCAAGCAATATTGCCTACCCAGCAGCAGCAACAGCAGCAGCAACATCTTGTGGGGCAGTCCAACACTACAAATATTCAACAAAACCAGCTAATTGGGCCACAAAATAGCATTCCTGACCTGCAGCAACAGCAACGGTTGATAGGTCAACAAAATAATCTTTCCAATCAACAGCAGCAGCTGATGGGTTTGCCAAACAACCTTCCACATATGCATCAGCAGCAATTAGGACCTCAGGGAAGTGTTGGTGGGCTTCAGCAGCAGCAGCAGCAGCAACAGCACCATCAATTATTAGGAGCTCAGACTGGAACCTCTGTCATGCCAAATAATCAACACTCTGTACACATGCTACAACAATCCAAGGTTCCACTGCAGCAATCTCAGCAGAGCATGTCCAATTTGTTGCCGAGTCAAGGTCAACAGTCACAACAACAATCGCAGCAGCAGCTGATGTCAAATCTATTGCCAAACCAGAGTCAGTCACAACAGCAGTCACAGCAGATGATGTCTCAGATACAATCACAGCCACATAAGCCACTAGGTCTGCAACAGCAGCCAAATCCATTGAACCGTGATATGCAGCAAAGGCTCCCAACACCAGGTAACTTGCTTCAACAGCAGAACGTGATTGATCAGCAGCAGGTTTTCCAACCACAAAGAGCCATGCCTGAGGCACCTTCAAGTACGTACTTCTATCCTTGTCATTGCACATTGTTGTGCTTCTTTAATATGCATGCATCCCGAGCTTCTTAATATGTGATGAATCAATAGGTTGTTTATTTTTTCGATTATCAGTCAAATAGTCTTCCATCGATCTGTTAAAATACTTTCAGTTAACTGTTTTATTATTGATTACTTTCTTGTAGTTCTGAACTCCGTATAACAGATGCTTTTATTTATATTTTTTATTTGTTATGTATCGAGAATGCACTAGACTAGCACTAGACTATCTCATACATATATAACCTGTGGAATTGGTACCACCAATGAATATGTTCAGTGAGTTCTCGCTGTTTTGTATTAGAGGAACAGGTTGCAAAAAATATCATTGGTCTCTGTACTTTCCCATATGAGCTTTTATAACTCAAACCGCAAGTCTAAGTTCATAGAACCTCCCCCCCCCCCCCCCCCTCTCTCCACACACACACACACACACAGAAGCGGTCCAATTATGATTGCTGTACGAGGACTGGATGAAGATGATGAAGAGTTGTCAAGAACTTGACGTGTCTTATTGGTCAAAGCAATGTATCTGGAGTTCTGGACATATTAAAGAAATGTAAAATTAAGTTAATAACTTAATGGTGGCCAGCTGTTAAATATTCCACATGCATTTCTGTAATGTATTGTGGTATCATATATCCATTGTTAAAAAATTTACTATAAAAGGATATAAAAGAGTTTTAGTATCTTATATTATTATTCATATAAATTCAGTATTGATGAGTGAATAGTCTGCAAGTTTCTTGCAGTAATAAATGGTAATTATTATAAAATTTTGTAAAATAAAATTTATACATTTTGGAAAAAGAAAGATATTTATACCTTAAATTTACGTTTTAGATTATTGTTAATAAAAGAAATAATTAATATTTGAATTATATGGTATCCCTGCACTCTCGTCCAAATTTTGGAAGTGTCCCTGTGCCTGGTTTTTCAATTATATTGAGTCTGACACTCATAAATGTGCTGTGTTCTACATTCCGCACCTTGTGTCCGAGTAACATATAAACCAGGGAGAGACGAGAAAGAGTTGACAGGTACTTGGTTTTTATACAAGCTAAAATCAATATGAGACCACTTCGCGTGAGCTAGTGAATGGAATTCGTAGCATCATTTACAAATTGTCTCGCACCTTTTTTCTGCTCCTCTCCTGTTTGCAGATGCAGTGAAACTTTCTAATTCAGTTATTACGTGATTTGTCTCCATGGAAAAGCCAGGTTCAAGAAATTGGTGGTATCTATATATGTGTACATGGCAACTTTTGTGTTGGGAAAGTGAAAAATTTAAATTATCGGCTTTCCTTAGTTACTGAAAATCTTTACCACCAGATTAGTCTCAGTTTCAACTTGTAAACACTATACAATTATCACACTATGTGTCTAGGTGCAACAAATACTTTTAGGCAAACTATTTAAAAATATTCCTCTTTAAAGTATCTGATGGATCTAATGGCATAAAACCATGTGAATGTAACTGATAAGTTTGTTCTGTTACAGTATGTGCACATTTTTTCTCGTCTCGTGATTTGGAGCTCTCGGTTGAAGATCCGCTAGTTAGCTATTATCTACTATTATTTTGAAATATGTTTATTGTACATTCGTTTACATCAATTATGTTATGTAATTCATTTGTTTTTGAATTCGAAATTTGTATAGAGTAAAGTTACACCATGTTGGTGGACGGGTATGATTTCGAGCTAGACTAGCTCGACTTAATAATGGTTGATTATTACTTACAATGAAGCTGCGTACAAGCTGAAATGCCTATCATGTTTTAATTCAAGCTTGTTCTAATAAAATGTGTGCTTGTTCCATTTGAAGTGTTTCTAGCGGGGAGATTTTTGGAAGATATTGATATATGTTTTTTTTTTCAATTTGTAGCTTCCCCGGATTCCACTGCGAATGGAGATTGGCAAGAGGAGATATATCAAAAGGTAATGTACATGTGGTTTTATTCATGATGAACTCACTAGTTATATGTTTAAAGTTTAAAGTGGGAAAAAACACATCACTGATCTGGTTTTAGCATATCAAGCCACTGCCTAGTCAAGAGTCATAGGTGTTGAATTCATTAAACTTGGAAGTAGAATAATCTACTTGCTGCCTAGTGTTAATTCTTCGTAAAGATATGAATCCCCTTCTCTCCCCTTTTTGAACTACTCTCTCTCGCTCTTTGATACATTTATATGTATATATCATTTTGTAAATCTGGGAAATAAATTTAGCAAAAAAAAAAAAAAGAAATCTGGGAAATACAGTGCATCTTGCTAGATTTAGAGAATGCAATGCATCTTACTATCTGAACTGAATATTTCTTGCTGAATTCTCTTGGATATGAGAGCTAAGATTTGATGAAAAGTACCACACTTAACATATAATAGTCCAGAGAGCTTGCAGATACTATCATTGCAGGAAAGTACAATCTTTTGAATTATAAAAGCACAGTTCTGCAGATATTACTACTGCAGAGAAGACTGAGAAGTACATTTTGTTGAATATAAACAGCACTATTAAAGCTTCACACAACAGTTTAATGCTATATCATATTGACCATTGGTATTCGGGAGTCACACACACACACATGCATAGCCTATTGCATTTAAAATGGTTAACGATGAACACTTATATAAGGAGATCTGGAGTTCAGCATAAATTTTTTTGACTGACAAGTGCCAACAAAATGAGTTACTGAGGATATATTAAATTAAGAGTCAGTGAGACTGAAGTTTGAAACTGGAATGAGTGTGGGGATGAACTGTGGATTAGGTTAGTAATGTGAAAGCTACTTCGGGCAAATTGAAAACAAACATCTTTGTGAAGGGAAATGTTACGTACTGTAATGGGATATATAGAGAAGGTAATCTTTTGCAATGAAGTAGTCATAATTACATTGATGTGATTTATTAGCAGCAGATGGACTGCAGTTTTACTCTCTGCTCCTCTCAAAAATATCTTTTATGTAAACATTTCTGAAAGTATATAGCTTTTGCTTGCAGATAAAGGCCATGAAGGATATGTACTTTTTGGATCTAAATGATATGTACCAGAAAATTGCTGCTAAATTGCATCAGGTAATGTTTTTTATTTACTTTTGTGTTCTAACATGTTTCTTAAGTCTAACTTTACCATCTTCCTTGGGAAATTTGTCTTTTTCATCTTTTGCCAAGCTAATAGAAATAACTTGATTATGAGTCTCTTCTTTGGAGTATTGTGTCGATGATGGCATACTCATTGCTTTCCAGTTAACTTATTGCTACCATAATTATTTACCATGCCTCACTCGGTTTCCAGAATGAGTCTCTTCTACAACAACAGCCACATCTGCAGCAAGGAAAGAACCCGCAACTGGAGAAGCTTAAAGCCTTTAAGAGTATGCTGGAGCGTTTTATATCATTATTACAAGTTTCCAAGAGCAATATACAAATTGGTTACAAGGATAAACTGGGCTTATATGAAAAGCAGATTATGAACATTCTTAACTCAAATAGGCCTCGGAAGCCCATTCCTCCGATGCAGCAAGGACAGGCACTTCCCCCACAACATATGCAACCACCACAGTCTCAGATGACTCAACTGCAACCCCTTGATAATCAAATGAATCCCCATATGCAATCACTGAATTTACCAGGTTCTGGGGGAACAATGCAGCAGAAAACTATTGCCAGTTTGCAACATAATCCTTCTTCTCCTGTATCTGTGCCTCCCAATGCACAGCAGAATATGATAAATTCGCTACAGCCAGGTTCTGCTTTAGATCCAGGACAGAGTAACTCTAAGAACTCAATGCAGCAAGTACCTAGTGGATCTTTACAACAAAATAATGTGAGTGGTCCACAACAGGCAAATGCAAACCTCATTTCGTCACATAACGGAATGAATTCTTTACAGGCGGACCATAATTCTATGCAGCAAAGTTCAAATATGCTTCAGCAGCAGCAGCATCTGAAGCAGCATGAACAAATGAAGCGCCAAATGCAACAAATTGCTATTCAAAAACAGATAGTGCAACAACAACAATTTCAGCAAACAAAGCTGCAGCCAAACCAGTCACCACACCTTCATCAGATGTCTGATTCTACTGACATGAAGATAAGACAACAACTGCCTGTTAAACCAGGCACTTTTCAGCAACAGCATCCCGCAAGTCAGAGGTCAGCGTATCAACAGTTGAAGCCAGGAAATCAGTTTCATACTTCACCGCAACCACTGCAGCCTGCATCACCACAGATTTCTCAGCATGCATCTCCTCAGATTGACCAGCAAAATATGCTCAATGCTCTCACCAAACCTGGCACTCCTTTGCAATCCGCCAACTCACCTTTTATCGTGCCTTCTCCTTCAACTCCATCAGTTCCGTCACCTATGCCAGGAGAATCGGAAAAAGTTAAGGTGCCAGCCCAATCCCTTGCTATAGTGACTCCTGGGATATCAGCATCACCGTTGCTGGCCGAGTTTACTAGTCTAGAAGGACATCATGCCGTGCCAGCTACAGTTGCATCTGGCAAGTCTAATGCTACAGAACAGCCTATTGAACGTTTACTTAAAGCGGTCAGTGCAATTCAGTTTTGGTACTACGTGTAAAATTCCTGCAGATTTTGAACTATCGTAATCTTTACTGTTTAATTTACAGATGAAGTCAATGTCAGCTGATGCATTAACAGCTTCTGTTCGTGACATCGGATCAGTCGTTAGTATGGTAGATAGAGTAGCAGGATCTGCTCCAGGTAATGGATCAAGAGCCGCTGTTGGTGAGGATTTGGTTGCGATGACCAAGTGCCGTCTACAGGCAAGAAACTTTATCTCGCAAGATGGTACTACTGGAACAAAAAAAATGAAGCGTTATACAACTGCTATGCCTTCAGATGTTGTATCTTCTACAGGCAGTATGAATGATAGTTTCAAGCAGTTCAATGGCTCAGAGTTGTCTGACTTGGAGTCAACTGCAACATCTATCGCCAAGAAACCAAGAAATGAGGTACCAGCTTTTATGATCAACTATCATATGGAGTCATTTCTCTTCATTATGAATGCAGGCATATGATTCTATGGGTTTCCTTGATTTTTAAAATTATTGTTGAACTATGCTATGATTAGCTTAGGGTGTATTTTCCACAAAAGTATGTATTTTTTATTTTTTAAAATATGTAAATACACAATTATTACCAAGATCAGTTTTATCATCCAAAAGATTGCAATAAATAATGTTTCAAATTTTTTAAAGATTATTAGAAATATTACTTGTCTTTTAGTTTTTTTTTTTTTTAATCTTACTGTATGTATTTTACCTTTTGTTTTTCAAAGATTCATTTTTTAAATTTTCAGCTTGTGAACAGAGGAATTTCACACATGTAAACTCGGTTTCCTTTCTCATTTTTTATAGTATAATCTTAATTTTTTTAATGTGATTATCCTGGATTAGTAGTTGATATGCTGAGTAAGTTAAATCATTTGAGTGTATATGTATTTATGCTCAAGTACTTTTAAGTGTCTGTATTGCCTATTTGCCTGTTATGTTGTGTTTGCATTTATGTTGAATCATTTGAGTGTATATGTATTTATGCTCAAGTACTTTTAAGTGTCTGTATTGCCTATTTGCCTGTTATGTTGTGTTTGCATTTATGTTCTGTTTTTGCCCCTAGTTGCTTACCTAGTTGGCTATTTGCTTAGTCACTTACCTGACTGACCATTTTTTTAAAATGCATAGTTTATTAATTCCATACATCTATGCAGCTTCTAATTGCATGCTTGTTCATAGCTGCTACTTAAATACTGAATTTGTTAAACCATCCAGGATATTGTGTACATTTAATGCAGTGCTAAATACTAATCTATGATAATTGCCTAATTGTATTGATATATATGTATTTTGATACCAACTGCTGAGTTGGCATAGCAAAATTGGCCTATATAGCTTGTTCTGTAACAGATGATGAAAATGAGTTTATCTTCCTTTTGTGGCAGGCTAATCAAGCTCTGTTAGAAGAGATAAAGGAGATAAATTCTCGACTTATAGATACTGTGGTAGAGTTCAGTGATGAAGATGCAGATCCAACTGCAACGGCTGCAGCTAAAGAAGGCGGTGAAGGAACCATAGTGAAGTGTTCTTATAGTGCAGTAGCTCTCAGTCCAAACTTAAAGTCGCAGTATGTTTCCTCCCAAATGGTATTGCTCAATCCTGATAAGTTGTCTTCTTCCTTCTTTTGCTGATCTATAAGTTGTATTTTAAGGACCTGTATGCATTATTTCAGCTTTTTGATGAATCATTTCCTTTGCTAATAAACAGTCACCAATTCAGCCCTTGAGATTGCTCGTTCCCAGAAATTATCCAAATTGTAGCCCGATACTTTTAGACAAGTTCCCAGTTGAAGTCAGGTATGGATAATGGGAAATTGTATGTTTTATATATTGTTTAGCATTCTTTTGGCTGCTTTTTATTTGAAATAGTTTGTAGTTTTCTTTATCATGAAATCATTGAGAGGTGCATAAAATTCAGTACGTCTTGTATGAAATATTTTGGTCCGTTGAGTAATAAGTTCTTTACCATGAGGCTCTTTGTTTTTAATATTTTAATTAACATCCCCTCTTCTTCACTGGTTGTTGAAATAACTTTTAGATTATTGATTATTGTTTTTAATATTTTAATTAACATCCCCTCTTCTTCACTTGTTTTTAATATTTAATTAACATCCCCTCTTCTTTTTTCATCTAGAATAATGGTAGAGCTCTCAAATAGAAATGGCATCAGTGTCCTGGTGATTTAACATAGTTGAAACAAACATTGAAGTGTGCCCGGGCACCCATCATTGCGTATTTGGGATTTTGTTAAATAAATAAAACTTGTTTAGTTATTATGTGTATTTTGGGTTGCCTTTATCTTTTTAACTCTTAGTAGGTGGTATTTCTGTGAGGGATTGGTTTAGTGTCTTTGACCTATAGCAGATTAAATGGTTATAAGGTAGCATTTATTGTTATAGTAACGGAAGTAGGATGCCTGCTTTTTTACTTCACTGTTTTAGTGTTCAGAAAGTAGAAAACTCTATACCATACCCTGAGGCCTGAGCACCAAATCTTACTAGTCTTTTTATTTTGTTTATCAGCAAGGATTATGAAGATCTTTCAATGAAGGCAAGGTCCAAATTTAGCATCTCACTTCGAAGCCTTTCACAGCCCATGTCGATTGGGGATATAGCAAAGACTTGGGACATTTGTGCTCGTGCTGTCATTTCCGAGTATGCACAGCAGAGTGGTGGCGGAACTTTTAGCTCAAAGTACGGAACCTGGGAAGACTGTTTGGCTATATAATTGTATTAGATATTGTACTGTAACTTATTAATTTTAAACGCACATGTTAAAGCTGGTCACCAAGGGCATTGGACCCCTTGAACAATATTGTATCAGGAGGTAGTTGGAGCCTTTGAGGACAACATTTGGCTAGCCAAAGTTAGTGAGTTGGTCACCAGGACTGGACCCCTTGTTCTATGTTGTATCAGGAAGGAGTTGGAGACTTGGAGCCTTTGATTACAACATGGCTAGCCGAAACTAGTAAGTTGTCTGTTATATATTGTTGGAGTTGAAACATTGCTCCATGTTTCATTTACAACTTGTTTCACAAATTTTACCAAACCTTACAGGACAGGTGTGTTGGTACTCTGCATAGCAAACTGAACATAAAAAAATTACTGATAGTCACACTAGTCCTGTACATGATTTTGGAAAGTTAGTATAGATTATTACACTTATGTTTTTATTATAAGTCTAATTATATTTTCATTATATAGTTAAGCAACCTCTCCTTTTATGGTGGTGGCCCATGTAACCATTAGCTCCTTAATTTTGGCGCGAACGTCTTCTCCTGTAACTAGACATCCCGAGTTTTCAGCATAGATACAGTCAAACTATTTTCAATAACGAGAATACCCATTGGACCCTTCCTCTCCAAGGAAGACGCAAAATTATATTTATATAAAAAAAATTAAAATAGAAACTGAATACAATGTGGAGATGTAATTGGTATTTGGGAAATTATTAAGATTACACGTGTTTGCAATTATTTTTTCAAAAATATGATTAAAGTTTTTCATATGTGTTGCGTAGTGAGTTGCACACAGTTACAGTTTGCAATGGTTGCAGATTGTATTTTTGAAAAAAATTTTTGCAATTTTGATATTTTTGAAAAAACTCCTTGGTATTTTGCATACGTAGCGAGAAAATCCTTTAAAACTTTTAAAAATAATAAAAGATGATGATATAGCTAAAAATAATTAAACAAGTAATTGGGTCAAATTCTAAATTATATTATATGGAAATTATTATGAAAATGAAGTCAATAAATATCCTTTGTCAAAAACATGCTCCAGCCTCCATATGACGTGGAAAGAATGCTCAAATAGTTTTGCTTACTACTGTAGTTACTTCTACGATGCAATATTGGAAGTTGTTGCAATTAAACATCTTTATATAATTATCTAGGACAAAAAGAAGTTTATTAAGTAATTTATTAAAATACTTTATTTATCACAATTTAAGAATACATTGTCTCTGCAATGATAAAGATAAAAAAAAATATTAATTGATCGCAGGTTATTAACTTTTAAAGATTCGAGTTTCAAAAAAAAAAAAAAAAATCTTTTCAAGATTCTACTGTATAAGCACCCTGTAGGCTGTAGCTCTTTTTACACTTTTTTTTGGCAGAGAATCGTTTAAAATTTTTTGGGTTGAATTCCTATCATGCTTTGAACTACTACCTCACATGAATAAAAGAGCATTAAAAATCCTAAACAAATAAGAAGTAAATAAATTCTGATGGCTAACCTTTGGGTATTATTACTTCAGATTCTTTGTTGTCAGCAAATTATGTGTATTTATAAGTGTAATAAGAACATTGCACCCAACAAAAAAAGAAAAGAAAAGAATTTAGTGTAATAAGAATAGGATAGAATGCAGTTACTTGGCTTTAATTAGCAGTTGCAAGGAGTGTAAATTATTCAATTTTAGAACACTAATTAGTAGTAATTACATAACAAATACAAAAAAAAAGTCCATTTGTAACATGTACAGTCGGGAGTTGATAACTGTAAAATGAAAATGCGCAGAAAAATTAGGAAATGCAGGTAGCAGATAGCGCGTGTGTGAGGAGTGGTTATAGCCTATCAGTTAACACCCTAATTTTACTTAATTACCCATGTCAGTTACCTAATTTTCATTGTAAAAAAAGTAATTATCTATCTATATATATAACACTCAAGGTAACTGTTTTTACTCCCCATGTTTTTGCAAGAGCAAGAGTCTTGTACTTAGACTAGATTAACAGTGAGATTAACATAATTCAAGACAACTTCCTAGCTAACCTCTCTCTCAAGTATTTTTGCATTAACTTTCTTATCTACTTGCAGTTTTCTGTTTTTACATACTTAATTCTGACTACACTAAACTAAACACTTGCTTTACTCTGTTTTAGTAAGTTACTACTATGAAACTTTATTTTACCTTTTGTTAATGTTTGATTAACAGGTTCTTGAAGTGATTTCAAGTTGATTAGCATCAAAATATGGCAGTGAGCTACTACTCCAACTGGGGTACTCAAGTACTTGATCAGCATCTCAAACAAGATCAAAGTAATAATACTAATAGTAGTAACCACATCTTTTTCCCTCAAGAGCAACTACTTTCTCAAGACCTACTTTTACCACCAGAGCTTCTCAATTTCCATGACAACTTTGACACTTGCATTAACACATTGTTTACTCAAAACAACCACTTCTTCTGCTCGGATGAGAATGTCGATGCTTACACCTCCTTCTCGCCTTGTCCTGTACCCCTAGACATCCTCCCACCACTACCATCACAAGAAATGGTGGAGGAGGATGCATGCTTTGATCATTACTCGAAACGTCCTAAAGTTCAAGAAAATTGTTTCTTCTATCCGGAAATGACCATTCATGAAAATTATAGCAATAACTATGATGTGGGGTTTGTTCCAAATCCTCCTTTTCTGCCAGAATTTGTCTTTCCGGAACTTCCAGCACTTCCAGTGCCACCGGTTTTTAATGAGGGTAGTAACGAAAATGAAGTGAAGAAAGCAGAAAATGCAGGAGGGAAGTTGTCACAACAGAGTATAGCAGCACGAATTCGTAGGAGGAAGATAACAGAGAAGACACAAGAGCTTGGAAAGCTTATTCCTGGTGGACAAAAAATGAACACTGCAGAGATGTTTCAAGCTGCTTCTAAATATATTAAGTTCATGCAAGCCCAAATTGGAGTCCTTCAACTTATGCAGGTAACTTGCATACTATCATTTGTTATAAAATTTCTCATTTCAGTTTGTTCGTTGTTCTAAAGTTTAAAATTTTCGATTCCTATAAAATCCTGGTTCCGCTACTACATGTGAGTACGTAAATTGATATATTTCAATATCTTCGAGCAGCCATTTATCGTTCTTAAATTAAACAATGTATGTACATGTCTATAAGATGATGAAGAAATGGTCAAATTCCTACACATCGCATGCAATAACTAACCATTGTATGAAAAAGGGCAGATAAACCACTTAGTGTTACATTTTTATTTATTAATAATTACTAATACAAGATTAAATTGCAGGAGGAAAATGAGGAAGGAATGCACAGTCCCGAACTTGAAGCTCTTGTGACATCTCCATTGGTTCAAGAGAAACTGTACTCAGCAGAAAAGTGTTTGGTTCCCAAAAATTTTGTTAAAAGCCTAACTCAAAAGCCACAACTCCAGTCCAATCCTCAGATCATCAAAGATCTCATTAAGCTGATTTAATTATTAATTTCTTGTTTGAATAATTACAATGTCTAGGCTTATCATTTCTAATTTTGTAATTATGTAGATGTTGTTGTTTGTCAACATCTTCATATTTTGTTCCGCTTTAGTTTAGTTTAGTTTAGCTTAGCTAGGCTAACAATTTCTAATTAATTAATTCAATTTCTTGTAAATACCTCTTGTAATTTCAAGAAATGGATTTTCTACTTCTTTCAATAATATCAGTTGGTTCTTTGTCAAAAAGTAATAAATTAATACTAGTCAGTTAATATAAATTGAGCTATATAGTAATATACACATTTTGTCTATACAAAATGAAAACATAATACTAATAATTAAAAGAGCATAGAGTCTGTTTCAAAAAAAAAAAAAAAAATGGAGCATAGAGTCAATTTTACCTAGCCTGTTTGCTCCAACATTTTAAGTACTTTTTGGCAAGGAAACGCACCACTAATGTTTCACTACAGTCTTAGGACTCATTTGTTAACTTCTTAATATGCTTAACTTCTATTTCAATCCATCTGTTATCATATGTCAAAATAAAATGATATAATAAAAATACAAAATAAAATGTATGTGATTGCTAAAAGATATTTTATATTAAAAATACAAAATAAAATATAAATACAAAATATAATTAATAAAACAATTTAAAGAAAATATATTATAAAAACATATCATCAAAATTTTAAGAAAAGGATATGTTTGTACTGTATATGCTATATTATTATAAGCAAATTATAAATCTTTCATAATTTATAGTTTTGGTTATCCAAATTCTTCATAATTGTTAGATTATAATTATAAATTAACATAATAATCCGTGCGAGATATCATATATAAATAAATTTACTAATATTGTTTAGATTTTTTATTTGTTTTTTGTCGCTTTCTTCCATTCATGATACACGTTGTTATAATCTTTTTACTTCAATAATCGCATTATTTGATTATGGAAATTAAGATGATTAACTAAAATACATTTGAAATGACGCTAATTATAGAACTATTTAAAAGTTTAGATGCGGACAAGTGATACTTGAACAATTGTGACACATTATAAATTTATTATTTTGTTTTATTTGTAAGGTAAGACATGTCATTTGCATTCATTCAATGATTTCAGATAATGGAGCACTGGTGCAATGTTTGAAAGAGTAAGTGCAATGTTTGAAAGAGTAAGAGTTTTTTTTTTGATGTAATGCAAAAAATTCATTAAAACATTGGGACTCAGCATGGACAAACCCCGGACTGTCAACTAAACCTGATTGTGAAACAAAAAATTAGCTAAACAAATAACCGTTTTGTTTTCAGATCGCTTTACATATGGAATATCCAAATTCTTTAAACTAAAAACTATTACAATGACATCAACTATGAAATTAGTAGCATCGCAATTGACCTTCATATAAGCACCATATACATCAATTGATATTGGACAAACAAATGGCCCCAAAATATGAACAATTTTTTGTTGTGAAAGGTGAGCTCTTGCGGTATTCACCACCGTCCCACATACGATTCGAGCCTTACAGATCTCCCAAAATACCATATAAATCCTTGTAAAAAAAAACTACCAAACCCGGTAACAAAACACACAAAAACATCAAAACATAACACACTAACATCCCAAAAAGATAGACACGACTAACAATCTTGATAACAAGATACTCAACAAGATCTCACCGGCCCAAAAATGAATATATCTCGATTTTATTGAAAAATTGGTAAATAAATGATAAAATGGGAGAGCGAAGGAGGATGAAGGTCGGAAAATGGAGAAGCGGTGGCTAGAACCCTAATTTTAGGAGTCGACTTTCAAATCAGTTTTTTTACTTGTAATCTTATTCAAAAGAGTAAGAGTTGTTAATACATAGAATAATTAATAGAATTTTATGCATAAGATAAATTTTACTTTGAAGTAGTAGTGAATCATTTTCATAGTAAATATCCACGACACCATTGTGATTCTTTTTTTGCAAAAACGACACCATTGTGATTTGATTGTTAAGTATTTGTGAATATTGGTCGAAATTTTATATATATAATTATCACTACATTAATAACTTCTACTGTAAATGGGATTTTAGAATTTATGTTTGAGTTGAGGTTTGATAAATTCAATTCTCTCATTCGCATCTTAACCTTTTGTTATAAGAAACTTTTTTAAATACCAAAATATTTAGTCATTATGTATTTTATTTTTTTGTGATTAAAACCACTTATTATCATTTTATATATTTGTATGTGATATTTTGAATTGTCCTCATCTCTATGATAATTGCTAGCGTTTATACTACTTCCAAACTTAATATTTTCCAGTTCAATAAAATTTTAAAAAATCAACTAAATTCTTCAACTTGTAATAAATATCCACAATATAGTTTATTCTTAAACTAAATTCTTAATATAGAGTCTCATAGAATTGATATGAAATCCGGTATAATTGATGTAAAGTCTCATAGAGTTGACATGAATGTTAGATTATTTTTATAATCTAATAGCAATTTATGGGTTTACAAATTAAAGATAATTATATTTAATGTTTATTTTATATTTGGATTGATTAAGTGGTCTTAAATAAAGGATCCAATAACATCTTATTCGGTATGGGCTTTGTAATGTGTAATACCCAATAATAATCTGATTAGGGTTAATGTGGTCTAATTAGGGTACTATATAAAGAATATAATAGGATCTTGGTTCTCAAGGCTATTCACAACCTCTACTCCTCTATTCCTATCAGTACAGAGCGAGATACGGCTACAAGCGAATCAAGTCTGTGGAAGAGAAGTCCCATAATCCGTATTCATATCTACCATCATTGAATCGGGTATGCTTTCAGATTACAGTTTTATCGTGTAACCTTGATAATATCGCATAAGATTATTCGTAATTATTTATTTAGATCTAACAATTAAATCCTTTATAATTGATGTAAGTTTTTCTGATCTTCGTAGAATATTTTAAAATCTTACATAATTTGGCTAGTTTTTAAAAATATAAAAAAATTACTAGCAAATTAATCAAAATTTATTATTTTAAAAAATTTAAAAAGATCCATAACTTTTTGAATACATGAAATTTAAAAAACAATATTTTAAATTTCAATTAAATATCCCAAAATTTTAAAATATTTTTCAAAATCTTGATTAAATATGCAAAAAGTTTAAAAATATTTTTTAAAATCTTGATTAAATACTTTCATATTTAAAAAAATATTTAAAATTCCTATTAAAAATACTAGCTTATACCCGTGTTTGTACGAGTTACTTTTAATTTTTTTTGAATGTACTTATAATTTCGTATATATAATATTATAAACATTACTTTTAATATGTTGGGAGAATTCAAATTTTAGACCTTTATATATAAATAATTTTTGGTATTAAATCTAAATTAATATATTGTTGGTGGGAATCGAACCTTCAACCTTTCTATATAACATAATTTAGTATTAATTTTATATTAAAATGTTGTTGGCGGGATTCGAACTATAGATATTATTGTATCTAACGATCATAATCTATTTGAGTTGAAGATCTAACGATTGTGAATAGGAATAACAGAAAATGAGGAACCAAAATAGTGGTAAAAAATAGAGGTAAACAAACTACAAATTATACGCCTTTCATTTATTGAAAAAATACGCAAAATCACGATAAAATACATCTCCGATGCGCAAAATCACGATAAAATACATCCCCGATACATTTATAAATACTCGGGTGTGAAAAATTCATTCCCAGAGCAGCGGTGAAGAAATGAATTGGGGCAAAATTATAACGCCGTAGAAATTTCGTAATTATAAATATTATTATTTGATGTTAAATGTGGACTATACGGTGTAGAAAATTTTTCTTTAAGGTTAAATATATGTGACGTCATGTTTACATGCTTTTATGATGAGGTATATGTGAAATGTGAGTCCGTGTATTTTTATTTGAAGTTTTATGATTTAAAATCTATTTAAATATGCATTATTGATCTTCTGAGATTTTTATAAAATTGTAGGAATTGATAAAAATCCCGAAATCTTTTTCAATATCATATTTGTATATTTATTTAGTTTCTAAAATTATCGGGAGAATTATTTTGAGTGTTTAAGTATTTTAAAATGATTTTAAGAGTGTTATGGTATTTAAAGGATCAAAATTTCCAAAATTCATATTTAATTCATTTTTGATCCTAAAAACATTTTAAAAATATGTGGGTAATTGTAATCTCACTCTTTTGATTTTTTAAAATTTTAAAATTTAAAATTTTCAGGTAATTTTATTTATTTTCAATTTTTAAAAAGTTTATTAAGTGCAATTTTTATTTTTTCAGCATTATTAATTTATTGAATTAGCCTAACATCTTTAAATCCCTAATTGGGATTCTTTTTCCCCAAAACCAACTGCTCTGTTTTTCTCTCGATGCTTCTACTGAGTTTCCTCGAAAATTTTTTTTTTCTAAATCTCTCATTCTCTCTCTCTCAATCGCTGGTCTCTCTCTCCGTCAAAATCTCTCTCAATCTTTCTCCCTTATATCTCTCCCGAGTCTCTCCTTTCCTCTCCTACAACTCGATCAAGCAGGCGTGTGTATATGTATACAGAGGCGTGTGAGTTCTCCCGCGATTCTCTCCTATCTCAGCTCGTTGATGCTCTGGTTCTTTGTTGTTCTTGGCGATTCTGGCTGCTAATTAAGCCCCTCCATTTCTTCTGTCTGCCCCTGCAAGTCCTAGTGTGTGTGCGTAAATCGTTGTGTGTGCGTGTTCAGTGGTGTGGGCGTGTGCAGTGGTGTGCGTTGGTGGGTCTGTATATACACGTATGTTGCTTGCTGCTGGGTATCACCGTATTGTCGGGCGTATATGTATACTTGTTTACCCGCGTTGAACATGAGCTGGTGGTCTGGGTTATGAGCTGTTTTGAAATGATTTTGTATTGTGGAGTATAAATTGTTGTGTGAGTTTCGTTTTGAGACTTTAAAGTCATAGAATGATTCTTTGTTTTGAGTTTTGGTTTCGGTTTTGCTAATTCATGTACAAATTTTTGCTACATATATGGTTTGAATCTGAGTTTCGATTTGCTAATCAAGTATATATAGCATGTTGAATGTTCAGAGTTTACTTGGTTTAATGTCAAATTGGGATTTTTAAAATGCTTGTGTAGTTTGAATTGGTGAGAATGTAATTGGTCTGGAATGAAAATTTGGGGTTAGAATGTTATGGGTGAAGTTCTTGTTAAGTTGTGAATTAACTAGATTGTTTAGCTTGATTTGGTTAGAGTTTGAGGATTGGTAGAAAATATGTTTCAAACTTATATGCTAAGTGTTAAATTTCGATTTTGGCTGGTTTTGAGTATGGCATGTCAAGCCTGAAGGTTTATATGGCATTGGTGTGATAGAGTTATACAAATGATTAAGTAATTGGTTGATTAGTACATGTTAAGTATTTAGTTATAGTAGTGTAAATTCTAATATTAAAAATTGTTATGTATTAAATATAAGAATTCTCAAAAATATGTAAAGTGTATATGTATTAAGATGATTTGTAATTACTATAATGCGTATTGAATTGAGATCCATAATACGTTTATTTATTATTTATATTCGAGTTATGAACTACCTGTGTATTTAGGTTTTATTAATGATTTTTCGAGTCATTTATTATTGATTATGTGAAGTTAATAAATAGGGATTGTTGGATTGTTAAATTGTATTAAGGATATTAATTTGATTTTTTTTTAAGAATATAAGAAGTTATAAGTGTATCAGTTTTCGAGTAGGGTAAGTGGATTTGGAATTGGATTTAGGTTTGCTAGGTTGTTGTTTTGGTCAGTTGTATTCCGACAGGATTGGTTATTTTATAAAGGAGGTGCTGTCCGATTTTCGTTAAGATTATATTCTAATTTTTATTGTAAATTGATAAAAGATTATTTCTGAACAAATGTGGATATGTGAGATAATATATATGGAAAAAAGTTTTTATTATATGCTAAGTGCTAATGTGGATTATTCGATATTACTGCATTATTTTGAGAAAGTGGTCAGTATGTGATATATGTGTATAGCGTAATAGGATGCGCATGGGTAGATTAGAATAAGCAGTAAGGTTTCTAGTGGGTGTATACTGAAATAGCACTTTACCTGTATATAGGTTCGAATAGGAGGCGAGCTAAGATCCAGTGCTCGTGTAGATGGAATATAGAGGAAGGAAATAATTATCGGGATTTGCAAGTGATAAAGGAAAAATGGATGCGTGACCGAAGAAAGCTCAAGTAGAGACGGAAGTAAAGTGATAAGGAGTTAAAGTATTGAAAATAGAAACCCTGTGTATTGAGGCAAGTTTACTATCCCTCACTTATTGTTCAAGTGATGTGAAACCTTTTGTATTATTTATTGTTCTTTAGAAATCCCTTCCTGCAAGCGATTATATTCTTCATTTTTACTTTAAATAACGTGAAACTGTCCTGTTAATTATACGATTATCCTTTCAAATCATTTTGCTAGTGCCTATACTTTTCATTTTTATTCCCAGTGACATTTTCTTCTATTAAATTACAAACATTTATTCTCAAATTATTCTGTCACTGTTTATTTTCCCCACATATCGTTCAGGTGTTGATTTATTTTAAAAATTAAATTATTTCAATGTTCCTCGTTTATGCTGATATGCTTCAAAGTATATTTTCTTTCAAATTTATGTAAACTAATTCGAGGTTTATACTGTTGCTGAGGCATGTGTTGCTCAGTGACGGTTAAAGCCAAGAATGAATTGAGATCTTCTTAATTATTTAAACTCATTATTGTCATGCCGGTTCTGGCAGCTGAAGCCTATGAGTGCTTAGCTGACAAGAGTGAGACCTTAAATAATTGAGAATTTCTTAAATCTTCGTTTTAAGATATTTGAATCTCTCATGATAGTTCAAACTTGGTAATGGATTTTCACCAATGGACCCCTTTAGGAGAGGCTTTCTTCAAACTGTCCTACAATTTAATTGTCCTGGAGTTATTTTATAGATGATCATTTTTAACTACTTAATTCATTTATGTTAATTCAACTTGACAATGTGTTGGTAAATTTTATTAAATGCTTAGCACTTGACTATATCTTTGTTTTATCTTACAATTACAGTTGTGGTCACTCATGTTGCAAATAAATCATTTTACTTATCTTTCAAGTGAACCATGCTTTTCGTCACTTGATCATTATATTAATTCGATTTGTCGTTGATATTATTGCTCTTTAATTTTCAATAAATATGAATAGCTGTTTATCATATCCCAATCAATAGTACTGAACTTGTTGTCCCTGTTCCATTGATATATTATGAAATAATACCCTTCTCTATATCGAAATTGTCGATGTCTAGGTCAGAATTTTACTAGACCTCATTTCTTCTTGAGATTTGAGTTAACCTGGAACGTGAGTTGCCAGGGTGCTTGGCTGGTCGAGGTGGTCGATTGTTCCGACACCTGACGTTCAGATTATAGGATTGGACTGTTGTTTTTTTTTAAATGTGGACCGTAAAGGGTCGGACCAGATTCGTGGTCAGAAGTTATTAAGGCCAATGTGTGCCGTGGATCCATTAAAGGACATTGCTGTGTGCGTTTGTCCGGGGTTAGTGCGTGACTGATCAGCAGCCTAACCTTATTGTTTTCATTAATAAAATGCAAAATAGTCCAATTCTATTCCATTTCCTGAGTTAAACAAAATGTTAAATCTTTAAAGTTCTTGAGCTTCTGTAATTGTGAATTATTCCCTTGAGATAAGTTGGTCAGTGACATGTTCGTCAATAAATCATTGTAGTATTATTGTTTCACTATACTGTTCACTTGCTGAGCGTTATTTGGCTCACTCTTGCTTTATTTTTTCCTAACCTTTCAGTTAGGGTAAAAGATGGATGTCTACATTGTGCAAATCGTATGAGAGCAACGAGGCATTATATTCCGGATAGATTTCAGAGCTAGAGCGGGTAAGCACGGATTGGAATTAAGCTTCAGATTAGACGGTATATTAATTATATTCAGGGTAGTGAAAGAAATTGTAATAATTTGTATAGTTTAGTTTCTTGTTTCATACCATAACCTGGAATCGATCCTCGGTGAGGAATCATTGGTGTATTAAGTTTTATTTGTGATTGTTAAATGGAAATTTGGTTTGGGTTGAAATACAGGTGGATAGTCCGATTTACGAATACTTCATGCCGAAATTTTCTAAAATTCCCCTATATTAAAGTCTATTTTATTATAAAAAGTATATTTTTAGTATTGGGAAGTCGGGGCGTTACAAAAATCACAAGTGTTAAGAGTTAGATAAAAAGAGGGAAGAAGAAACCCTAATTAGCAAATGGGGTCTCGGGCGAAGAAGAAATTAACAACAACAACATCCGAATGTGAAGACAGAATCAGCACATTGCCTGATGAACTCATTCATAAAATCTACTCATTTCTGGATGCAAAACAAGCAGTTCAAGTCAGCGTTCTCTCGAAACGATGGAAGGTTATTTGGACTACTCTCCCTTGTCTTGGTTTTGGTTGGTATGACTCCTTACCTTTCGCTGATATTTCCCGGTTTACTATGTTCATTCGCCATGTTTTGTCTAATCGAAACCATGAATCTCGTCTTTCCAAATTGAAAATGTATGTTCCCCAAAAGTTGACTGTAAAGCAGAGTGTTTCTAGGAAGAAATTTCGTGGATGTGTGATTGATAAGTTTATTCAGTATGCAATCTCGCATAATGTGGAGGAGTTGGATATTTGTTTTGGTATGAGTTATAAGCATAATCCATATCCATTATCCACATTTAGCTCTAAGTCGATGAAAAAACTGACGTTGGGCTTGAAACCCGATAAGGAATGTAGTTTGGAATCAAATGGTTGGGATTTACCTGCTTTGACAACTCTCCACTTGAAGCACAGATATTGTTATGGTGTAAATGCCAAGGTACCTGACTCATTGTTGACCTCATTGCCTGCCTTAAAAACATTGTGTCTTGCCTCTTCTGATTTATCGGAAACGTTTTTCTCTTTGCCTAATTTAAAAACTCTCCGTCTGAAACAGTGTAGTTTACCCAAAAGGGTATGGGATCTCCCAGCTTTATTGAGTCTGCATCTGGATTATGTTCGTCTTTCTAAGAATATGAGTGACATGTTCTCTACCCTTGTCAATCTAAAACATCTCACATTAAATTTTGTGTGGGAGTCCACGAACCATGATCATTCCATATCTTGTCCTCAATTGTTGAACCTGAATATCAGGACTAACATTTGTAATCGTCCTAGGGGTAAGATTGTGGTTCAAGCTCCACAACTCTGTAATTTCAGTTCTCTTGGTATACTTTTAATCAAGGTTGGAGCTCCTGATTTGGAGAATGTAAATATAAAGTTGAAGGGTTGGTTTGAGAATGCGGTCCCAAGAGATAAGAAAAATGTTTATCAGCAGTTTACATGTATGCTTTCAGGGCTTCGTACTGCCAAGAATCTTTCCTTTGACTTGGAGAGCATTGAGGTAACTTATATACAATTTTCTTCTGATAATATTAGCAGTGTCTTTAGTTCCTTATCTGGTTGAAGATGGTATTGATAGTTTTATATTTGATTGTATAAATTTGGGCCTTGGTAAAATTTGTTTTTGGGAGTTCCCGTTGTGTCTTTAAAAAAATTAGTTGTATATAGTTATAGTCACGGATCCAACCCTCCAATACACATTCAATTTGATCCATTATAACAAACCTTAATTCAATCTATCTTTTAAAAGCAGGGAGTTTTGAAGTTTGATTATGTCCTTAATATTGCAGACTTGTTTTGCTCATCAGCAAATAGTTATTATTGTAATTACACACCAAGTATCTATTACTACATTTTTAACCTTGAGCATTAATATTTCAGTTCAAGTACAATACCGAACTTGACCAAATTATAAGGTAACAGCTATTCTCACTGTTCATTTTAATCATCATGGTGGACGGTCTTTGAAATTTATAACTTTTCCCAATACAAAGTAATTAAGTCACTTTTGCTTAGCTTCTCGAGTATTCCAGCTTCCTGCTAATTCTTCATAAAAGAGATAAATAAGCACTGGGCTTAATATTTTCTTTGGTGCAATATGATAGGCTCATCCAAATTACAGTTTATTTTATGGATGTTTTGTGTTTCTTCTCAGATACTGTTTGCTTATTTCGTAGGCACTTTCTGCGATAATCAACATTCAAGCAAGTGTTTCTTCTCCATTTATTAATTTGAAGTACTTGAAGCTACCAAAGGAGTATAAATAATCAAGTTTATCTAATGCTCTTAGAATCTACTTACTTGGTGGCTGTCCTAGAGCCACCATTGTCACATCAGCGGCTCAGGTATTTTTAATGAATATATAGTTTTCTCCATGCCTCCATAAATTTATTTTGTCTTGTTTTTGTAGGATAGATAGTGTGTGTAGGCATGTAGCATTTAGTAGGTATCTCCTTCCCGTTATTGTAGTGAGATGTGGAAGTGGGGGATAAAGCGGTATTTTTAAATTTATCAAGTTCGATGCTAGTGTCATTGATACTCGTATGATAGGTACAACTGCTATAGTGTGAACTGTACTGATATTTGGCCTAAGTTGTTTTTGGTAAAATTAAATATTTCAAATAAAGCTACCCCTTTCTTATGTCAGCTAGAGATATATCACGAAAGCTTTCAATTTTTTTCCAGAACAGGATTCATCAAACACGAGCAGTTTCAGTGGCAGCTGAAAATGTGATGCTGCATGAGCCCTTTGCAGCTCCAACCAAGGAGATGGGTGATTGTCAATATCTAAATAAAACTGTGACTGTTGACACTGTTGACAAGGGCATTCAAGAACAGCATGTGATGAAGAATTCATTAGTTAATGCCAACAGAGCTAGACAAACTGATCCTCTAGTTGGAGGAGTAAGCAACGATCATGTAAGCTCTTCGAAGGGTAATAGAGATTTCGGGTTATGGCAGGGCCATGAGGTTAACTCTGACTTTGTATGCGTACTCGATCGCACTATGCACAAGTACCCGGAAACCTTTGAGCACTTTACCACAAAAAACAAGAAGTTATGTACAATGAATTTGAATATGCTGTGCACCTCAGTGAATGACTTTACAAAAATATCGATGACTCGGGTTAATTCTGAAATGATTGTCGAGTACAGGGATGTATGCACTTACTTGCAGAGTCAGGGATTTGACGTAAGTTGGTTGATAAACCGCCTGAACTATATAGAACATCTGAGGTTCTCAAAGCCCTTAATTCTCGAGCTTCATGCAATTGATGGTAATATTAATGATGCTAATAGTAAATTACAAGATTTGCAGGCTCTTCGCAAGGAGAAGATGTCAGAGATTCAAAATGCTTTTGGCACCATGGGTACTCACCTTGCTGCTGGTTCTATTGGAGAAGATCTACTGTCTGGTCCCTAACTTTCATGGATGGTTGTGCATTTGAGAGTTTGTTTAGGATGTGTTATTGACTTGTCTAAAGTTTGGTCTTTGAAGTGTTCGGTGCTCGTTTTTCTGACTTTGTAATGATTTGCTTCTGGTGTTTAGCTTCCAACTTATTGCTATAAAACACCTGCTGTTATGGTAAAAAATATGGCAATCCTGTTCCGCTATTGTACCTCACTTAAGTGGAGATGACGAACTTCCCGATATTGAACCAACCTGAACCCACCTTTGTCTTTGATTTTCATGTATTTAAACTTTTGAACAATGAAAAAAATCTGGCATTCAAGAATTTCTTCAATAACATCTACATAACTCTTCTATCCAGAAACATACAAAGAATTCAATAAGACTTCGAATTGTAGTGAGATCAGAGATGAGAGACTAATTGACATTTTATTCCACAGAAGCTGTATCTCTAAACCTTACCTTACTCATATTTTGAAAGACAACAATCATAGCTAGGCATGATTCCATAGATATATTGACACGTAATTAACATATTTGTAATTTCCCTTAATTGAAAAAATTAGTCGTTTAAGTCGTGTTTGGTGATGGCCTTAGAACATCTCCAATGGGACAAACCTCTTACCTAAAATTTTAAATAACTTACCAAAATTGAAAATTATACATAATATGTTAAAAATTAATCAGTCCAATGGAGCATTCCCCTTGTCTAAAATTTTAGCAAATTCTCAATATTTTATTATTTTTTCAATATTGGCCATATTTGTTGAAACTCTACATATCCGTAATAAATGTCATGTCATTTCTGAAAATACACCTAGAGGGGAGGGGTGAATAGGTCTTATGACTAACAATGATCAAATAAAAAATTTGTCTAAAATTATACTCTGGCAGATAGCTGGATGCAACAAATTAGTGAATAAGCAGCTAGCTGAGTTAACTAGATTCGACAGATTAACAAATAAGCAGCTAGCTTAGTTATGCAATGCAGAAAGATAAATTTGCAGTAAGTAAAGAACACCAAGAATTTTAGCTAGGTTCGACCCCTAATCTTCTATGGTCTACGTCCTAGTCCCTTACCAACTTGGTAAGAGAATATATTATTGATCACAATTAAATCCAATTACAAGACACAATAATATATCTCCCTTATCACCCAGTTACTGACTGCAGCTAGCTGGAACCCCTTGTTTCTTGAACACAGCTCTCTAAGTTCTATACTAAACCAAGTATAAACTTCTCTAGCCTAATGCTCCTTGAACCCTGGTTCCACAAGCTTGACAAACCAGCAACTACCAACTATACAAGTTGAACAATACAGTGGATGAAATAAATAATTACAACTCAAAAGACTTGAACTCTCTAAACTGTATATACGATATAATACACGAGCTCTTTTGAAGTAAATGTGCTGAGTTGTTTTCTTGTCACTTTGAATATTGCTTGTATGTTCGTCTAAGTTCGTGCCTGTGAAGAACAACCATACAAGTATATATAGTGAAGTAAAGGAGCTAGAATTAAAGAGGCAAACTTGTAACGGTCTTGAAGAGCACTTCTCACGTTTCAAGATTTGTTCCATTAATTCTACTTCTAACGTTCACAACCGTTTAAACAATATTTCTTACTCAGAGAATGAATTCAGTTTAGAAAAGGAGAGATAAGAATGTTTAAGAGATGAAAGAAGCCGTTAGAGATAAGTTGAAGAAGATAATGAATATGATAATGAGTGCATGTAATTCTTTTACAATCTTTAACAAAGACAACAGATGGTGGAGGATAGGAATAAGGCATAATTGATATTTAATAAGAGCATGCTTGGAAAGTAAGCACATGGGTTGTCTTTAAAGCACATTAAAGAATTCAAAGATTCCTTTTCTAAGAAAATATTGTTTTAGAAGTACTTTTGAAATGAAGAATGTTTTTAATGTATAAAGAACCGTTCATGCCACTTTTGCAATTATAAGCATAACAAAAACCATATATTCGAACCCTTGAGAAACTGGACAGACTGCCAGCCAGCTTGCTGAGTTGAACTGTCGGCTAGCTGAATTACCCTGTTTTTCTTATAAAATTATATATGAAGTAACCCTGCAAAACAATATTAGTCTAATGCAGAATCCAGCTTGCTTACTAAGTATGATCATCAAAATCATAGAGTTTCAATCTCCCCCTTTTTGATGATTATACACCAATTTTTAGGAGAGATGAAAAAAAACTCCCCCTGAGTCTAGCAATTTTATAAACATATAGCAACTTGATAAAAACCAAGGGTATCACACATAGATAACTTAACAGATAATCAAAAGTTCAAACCCAACACATGGCAGATAATCACATAAACAAAACAGGTTCTTAAACAGACATAACCGACATAACCAACATAAAATGTTCAGACAACACAAACATAAACATAACCACACAAATCATCATCCTAAAAAGTTCTCCCCCTTAATCATAAAAAAGGAAAACTTAAGATTCCTTATCCTCATCAACAACTTGAGCATCCTCAGCTTGAAACACCCCAGAAGCAGCCACAGGTGGAGCATCCACATTTTCCTTGAGCACATCTCCGGTAGCCGCATTTGCAAGGTCATTAAGACCTTGTGCATCAGAGACGGTGGCAGAAAACAGACCAGTGCGAGCTGAGGTAGACGGACGTGGACCAGCAACGAGGTCACGAAGGAAAGAAAGTTCATCAGCCATATCAGTTACTTTATCAGTTAACACTTTTAGGGCAGCTCGAATTTCCTTCATATTTTCAGAGTGGCCAGCCTCAGGCATACTCTCACTTTCCAACATTGCAGGTGATGGAGTTGGAGGTGGAGGAGTGGGTTCCATCCGAATGATATTACCATCAGAATCCACTTTCAAATGAGATTGCAATAAGCTCTTAGCATCCAAAAATTCCTTAGCTAGCTCACATTCTTCATTTTTGAAATCGATACCATACCATTCAAAAATTCTTGTCAACAAACAGCCATAAGGGAGGCTTGGTGAAGTGTGTGGCTCGAATACATCCAACATATTTTTTAAAATAAGCCCAGCCAAGTTGAATGGCTTCTCAGAGAGCAACATAGCCACCACAGAAACATCTTGACCCGCAAAGTTCGATCGACTTCCCGTACGAGGGTTCACATTATCAATACACATTTTAAACAGCACATGACAGATAGGAGTCACAATGGAAGTAGTTGGAGGGGCATAAACAAGTAAACCTTCCAAACCACGAATTAATCTTAACCGGTCCAATTCAGAGAAATTCATGAATTCAGTAGGACCCTTTTTGGTTGTGATAGAAACAGATGATGGTTTTTCAATTCCAAGGATATCATTCAATACATTTGTTGTTAACATTATTTTCTGACCACGAACAACCGATGAAAAGACCATCGGTTTGACAATGACAAGGTTCGAATAGAACTCATAGACGAGAGATGGATAACATTCTCGGGGTAAATCTTTGATAAAAGACTCAAACCCTAATTTAGTGAAGTAAGCAAGAGCCACGCATTTGACATAGGAATTACCTGCAATTGGGCGTCCAAATACGATTCGACGGTTGGCCAAATCGAGTTGCTTGAATCTAGATTCCAGTTCTTCACTTGCAAACTTAATTCCATACTTGGTTCTCTTAGCAGACATACCATCACGAAGCCCTGATTTCTGAACTTCTGACATCTCATCTCCGCTGTCGACTTGAACCCTATCGATGTCATCTTCTTCATCAAAGAGCCGTTTGTTCTTTCCCTTTTGAGTTTTGGGGACAGAGATTGGAGTTTTCTTGGAGGATCGAGTTTTGCCCATGGTGAGATTTGATATCGAAAAGAGAGAGATGTGGTTTTCGAATGAGAGCGGCTAGAAACCCTAAACTTAATTTGGAAGAGGTTTGATGATATCTCAAGAGTCAGATTGGAATATACTAAGTAACCCTCTTTTATTAATTAAGGGGAAAAACTGATTTTTGGAAAAAAATTAATTCATCCTGAAATATAACATATTGGACTAATTTCATAGAAATAGGCAAAAATAAGGTAACTGAATATGAATATAAAATCATAGATACATATTTCAAGGCATAAATTAAACAATCAATTTTAACTCAGCACTTAGGAAAAAAATAAACAAATAGCACAAAACGATTGAGCATGAAATTGTACACAATATCATATAAATGTACCGAATTTCCATGGCAGCTAGCTGGCTAGACATAAAAGATTTCCATCCTTCCATAGCAGCTAGCTGGCTAGACATTACACATGCCTAACTCTCTACGCAGCACAGAGAAACGCTCCTCAGCTAGTGGCTTTGTGAAGATGTCAGCTAGCTGGTATTCTGTACTTACAAAGATCAGCTCAATTTTTCCCTTTGCAACATTGTCTCTCAAGAAATGATGTCGAACGTCGATATGCTTTGTTCTTGAGTGATTCACTGGATTCTTTGATATGTTGATAGTGCTTGTATTGTCACAATAAATGGGGACCTTGACACATTCAATTCCAAAATCTCGGAGTGTTTGAATCATCCATAATATTTGAGAGCAACAACTTCCCGCTGCTAAATATTCCCCTTCAGCTGTGGATAATGCAACAGAAGTTTGCTTCTTGCTTTGCCAAGATACTAAACTTTGTCCTAAAAATGCACAAACACCACTTGTACTCTTCCGATCAGTTTGGCACCCTGCATAATCTGCATCACTATACCCCACAAGATCAAATGTATTTGTGATGGGGTAAAATAATCCAAGAGTAGTAGTTCCACTTAAATATTTGAAAATTCTTTTAATAGCATTCAAGTGAGACTCTTTAGGTTGAGCTTGAAACCTAGCACAAACACATACACTATACATAATATCAGGTCTAGAGGCTGTAAGATATAATAAACTACCAATCATACCTCTATACTTTCGAACATCTACATCTTTACCTCGTTCATCTGCATCCAGCTTGCTGGCAGAACTCATAGGTGTAGATTTTGCCTTGATATTCTCATATCCAAATTTCTTTAGCAAGTTCTTGATGTACTTGGAATGATGTACATATATTCCATCTTGAGTTTGTTTGATTTGGAGCCCCAAGAAGTAATTTAGCTCGCCCATCATACTCATGTCAAACTCACTATGCATGCACTTAGAAAACCACTTGCACATATTTTCATTAGTCGATCCAAAGATAATATCATCCACATATATTTGCACAACTAGAATATCATTACCAGTAAGTTTAGTAAACAATGTAGGATCGATTTTACCTCGAATGAATCCATTCTTTATCAAAAACTTACTTAGTCTTTCATACCAAGATCTAGGAGCTTGTCGTAATCCATATAATGCTTTCTTCAATTTGAAAACATGATTAGGAAATTGATCACTCTCAAATCCAAGAGGTTGCTTGACATATACTTCTTCTTTCAAGTAGCCATTAAGAAATGCACTTTTTACGTCCATTTGATGTAGCTTGAATTTCTTGAAGCATGCAAATGAAAGTAACATCCTTATTGACTCTAGCCTTGCAACCGGAGCATAAGTTTCATCAAAATCGATTCCTTCTTGTTGATTATATCCTTGTGCAACAAGCCTTTCTTTGTTTCTAGTAACCGTTCCTTCTTCATCAACCTTGTTCTTGAAAACCCATTTAGTACCAATGATTGAAGCATCTTTAGGTGGCTCCACAAGTTTCCAAACATCACATCTTTCGAATTGATTAAGTTCCTCTTGCATAGCCATGATCCAATTCTCATCTTTCAGTGCTTCATTGACATTCTTTGGTTCTTCTTGAGCTAAGAAGGCAGCAAATGCATAAAAGTTGGCTTGACTTCTCCTTGTCTTGATACCTTCTGATTTATTACCAATAATCAACTCTGGAGGATGGTTCTTTACTGTCCTTGTTGACTTTGGAAAATGGTGATGAGCCATGACTTCTTCATTGGCTTAATTCTCTTAGATGGAGGAGGGACTTCATCTCCATTATAGATTGGCATCTTTTCTTGTGATCTCTGACCTCTAGAATCTTCCAAGGTGAGCTTTGACATCTTATCACATGTTTCATCTACTGGAGGAGAGATTTCAGCTTGATAATCATTAGCTGAACACAATAATATATCTCCCTTATCACCTAGTTACTGACTGCAGCTAGCTGGAACCCCTTGTTTCTTGAACACAGCTCTCTAAGTTCTATACTAAACCAAGTATAAACTTCTCTAGCCTAATGCTCCTTGAACCCTGGTTCCACAAGCTTGACAAACCAGCAACTACCAACTACACAAGTTGAACAATACAGTTGATGAAATAAATAATTACAACTTAAAAGACTTGAACTCTCTAAACTGTATATACGATATAATACACGAGCTCTTTTGAAGTAAATGTGCTGAGTTGTTTTCTTGTCACTTTGAATATTGCTTGTATGTTCGTCTAAGTTCGTGCCTGTGAAGAACAACCATACAAGTATATATAGTGAAGTAAAGGAGCTAGAATTAAAGAGGCAAACTTGTAACGGTCTTGAAGAGCACTTCTCACGTTTCAAGATTTGTTCCATTAATTCTACTTCTAACGTTCACAACAGTTTAAAAAATATTTCTTACTCAGAGAATGAATTCAGTTTAGAAAAGGAGATATAAGAATGTTTAAGAGATGAAAGAAGCCGTTAGAGATAAGTTGAAGAAGATAATGAATATGATAATGAGTGCATGTAATTCTTTTACAATCTTTAACAAAGACAACAGATGGTGGAGGATAGGAATAAGGCATAATTGATATTTAATAAGAGCATGCTTGGAAAGTAAGCACATGGGTTGTCTTTAAAGCACATTAAAGAATTCAAAGATTCCTTTTCTAAGAAAATATTGTTTTAGAAGTACTTTTGAAATGAAGAATGTTTTTAATGTATAAAGAACCGTTCATGCCACTTTTGCAATTATAAGCATAACAAAAACCATATATTCGAACCCTTGAGAAACTGGACAGACTGCCAGCCAGCTTGCTGAGTTGAACTGTCGGCTAGCTGAGTTACCCTGTTTTTCTTATAAAATTATATATGAAGTAACCCTGCAAAACAATATTAGTCAAATGCAGAATTCAGCTTGCTTACTAAGTATGATCATCAAAATCATAGAGTTTCAATTTCCCGCCCATTTTCTTCCTATAATTTGACAAAAAAATTATTAATAATAATAATAATTATAATACATTTTTTAAGATATAACCAACCATTATAGTCAATCCCCATTGGAGCAAAACACCCTACAAATTCAATAAATTTTAACCAAATTTTTTTTTTTGACATTTAGCTAAGTTAGTCAGTATCCTTCGAGATCTCTTAAGTTTTTAAAAAGTTTAAAATATAGATGACACCAGATTACCAATTCCAAACCTTACACACTAATCACTATAAGAAAAAACATCATGAATTGGATAGATAATACACTACAAAACCCTTCATAGTTTGAGTCAAACCAAGACCAAAAAATAAACTGATTTTACACAGTTCTACTACTAGGAAATTTAAATTCCTACCATTAAAAAATTTCGATGCCACATAATTAATTTACTTAAATAAATAATTAGCCCAAACAGCTCCAAACGTCCATAACATACGAGACTTGTTTTTCTTTTTTTTTTTTTTTGAGTACAACAACAAGACTTGTTTTTTATTACCAATAATAACACAATAGACTACTAGCACGCACTTAACTCTCCCGACGTTTTATCATCTTTTTTGAAAAATGATTTTCAATCTTATTGGCAATCCTAATTCCTAGCTAAAAGCATGAGCATGGGACGGTTTGGTACGGGTTTTAGTTCAAACCATACCAAAATCAATTACTTGCGTGTTTTTTGAATTAGGAATCAAAACCGACAAAAATCATTAATTCGCTTCGATATCAAAATTTGCGGTTTTGATTTTAAAATCAATTTATAAAAATATGTGCATTTTGTTGTTCTTATTTCATTCATGTCTGAAGAAAATACATCACAAGACACAAAGTCACTAAATATTTTAATATAAAAACTATCAGGTGTATTGAATCTAAAAATTACGGGGACACTTTGTACATTTTTAAATACTAACTTAAAATCCGTGCTATATATGGAATCTTTTTAATATTAAATGATTATTTTATTTTAATTTAGCTTTTTAAATATAAATTTTGTAGGTTTAAAGTTTTTTAAATGATAAAATTGATAATAATTATATATGTTTTTCATGATATTTTTAGAAAATCGATTTTCATTTGAAAATATAGAAAAGATTATACATTTTTTTACTGAAAGAGTTAATCAGTTAATTATTTAGTAATTATAATAATATTCTTTTATTTTATTAAATGGAACCGGTCACGATATTATTGGAAAAAAGAGGTTTTAGTTAGAGAAAAATAGAAAAGGTAACGTGTTTTAGCTGAAAAGGCAATTGATTAGTAATTATCATTTTATTTTTTTAAATATAAATGAAATAATAATACTTATACGTTATTAGTTTACGTGATCAAATTGTTGTTAAAATTTGATATGCATTAGATTTTACACGTTTGATTTACTACATGTGTGCTCTATTTTTAAGTTTTAAAATTTTGTCAGGTATTAGTTTACGTGATCAAATTGTTGTTAAAATTTGATATGCATTAGATTTTACAAGTTTGATTTACTACATGTGTGCTCTATTTTTAAGTTTTAAAATTTTGATTTGGACGATTTTACAGATTATGAAATTCACATAGAAATCTCTAATTTAGTGAAGGTTTAACAATTATTTTCTAACTAAAATTATTCAAAACAAAAGAGAGAAAAAATTGACGAAATTTTAGGTTAAAAATTTTATTTGATTTAGAAAATTTACTTATATTTGATCTATATTATCAAAATATCCTTTTTAGTATTTGTTTCTAATTATACTAACAACCAAATATATTTTTAATATTATGCTTATAACCAAATATATTTTTAATATTAGTTCCAACGGTTATCATCGATCTATTTTAAAATCTAATTTATTATTTTGATAGATAATAAAAAATGAATATAACTTACGTATTAATTAAACTGGAGTCCTTATTATATCCTTCTATATAATTCAAATTAGCTCCTCAATTTACTATTTAAGCTCAAACTGAGATGGAAATGACCAATTGTTCATTATAAATCAAAATCAATTAATTTCTATCACAGAGAATTCATGGGTAATTGTGTAATTAAGATGTATGAAAACAAAAGTTAGAGTTTAAATAGTAAAATGATGAGCTTATATATCGATTTCCTAATTATATCCTTATATATAATAAGTGTAAAAAAGATTTTATTCAAAAATTTGGTAGTTACGACCAAACAAATAAAGGATGAAAATCGTTTGATGTAAATTATCCAAATTTGATTTTTAGATTTTAAGATAGAATCTGAATAGTAAATATTAACTTTTTTATATTAATAAAAAATTTAATTATATTATAACCTTTTTTAACTTTTTTTAAAAAAAATAATATTTTTTTAAAAAATATTAGATCTAATAGTTGAGGTTATTTTCATAATACTATACAAAAAAAAGTTTTACAAAATTTTGAATATCTTTTATTATAAAACCTGAGTCCTATACAGTTAGATGTAGTTAACCAATCAGAAAATTATGAATTATTTTAGGACCAATCAGAGATCATTCCTAATTTTTAGACCAATCATATTATATTAAAAGTTTTCCTTATTTACCTTTCTTATCATATTCAACTAATCATGGTTAGTTAACAATTTTAATTTAAATATAGTAGTTACTTGATTTAACATATCCATATATTACATATATTTTAATGTTGAAAAAACAATTATAATAAATTAATATAAAATTCAAATCAATCAGGATTATACAAAAATATAACATCAAGCAATTTTTGCAATTTTACCTTTCCAGTCTTTTGATTTATAATTAATCATAATTAAAATATTATGTATTACGGATTAATTTCATAAACATATATAAGAATCAATTAAAATTTACCTCTAAAATTAAATTAATCATATTATTCTAATCCTAATTTACTTATTTTGATTACTTAACAATTTTTTTGAAATATAAAATTTATTTTATTTAGTACATGCATAAATTAAATAATTTTTAAAGTGATAAAATACTTACTAACTTATCAATCTTTTAATTTAAATTCAATCAAAATTATACTATTATATATTATGAGTTAATTTGCATAAATATCAACTACAGTCGTGCTATAATATATAATAATATGTTACAGATTAATTTTAATAAAAACTATTAACTAATTGATCACAATTTTTTTATTTAAATCAATTACAATTATATCATTATATACTGCACATCTATTCTTTGCATCCATCCGTCTTTATATAGAGTCATTTTCCAAAATTGTGCATTTATTAACTGATTTTAATACAAACATATTATTTTAATACCCGAATCTATTATATCATTATTATATAATATAATTTTTTCAATATCTCAAACTCTCGATCTACAATCATAAGGTGCAATAAGAATTGAATTAATCTATTATTTATTTAAAAATTTAAAAAAATTACCGCACTATTTTAAATACACATTCAAAATTTAATTTATATTTAAATTAATCAATTATAAAAAAAACCTAACAACAAATTAAAATATAAAAATAAATTTGAAACCAATTATCTTTAGCATTTTACTTATCAATTTTTATAGTTATACAATGATTAATGAAACAAACTAATTGATTTAACAATATATTTGATATTTTAAAAATATTAAATATAGTCTCAAATAATATTAGACATTATTTGGTGTATAAATTATCACATTACAGAGTCAATGAAAATATTGTTAGTAAATATTTTTATAGCAAATTAGTAACTTAGCGCAACAATTCTTATGAATCACTATTTTTTATATATAATTATTTATTAATAAAAGGGACATACAACATGCACAAAAAAATCAATAATTTTATTATAAATCACTATTTTTTATAGGTAATTAATTCATCAATAAAATGTAATACAACACTTACAAAAATAATGAAGATTGTACAAACACATATTAAAATAGATCATATCAAGGTTTTATTCATCCAAACTACGGTCGTTGATCAGATCACAAAATTGTGGTACATCACTCGCTTATATCACTAAAATATATATCCTTATAATCCAACAATTTATTGTAATCGTGAGAAAAATATATATTTGATTTGTCACATTGGTGTCATAACGTAATCAATGAACCAATATAACAAAATCATGTAGATCTAAGATTCCGGATGCCAAAATAAAATAACCTACTCTCACAAAAAGAAATAACAAAACCGAATATATGGGTAGACAAAATCCACTAACGAGGTACTAGATTCTCAATATAGAGATATATTTATTGAAAATAAAGTAAACTTAAGGAAAAGAAACGGAAGTTATCATTCATAAGGAGAAAGTATAAAATCCAATATATCAGTAGATAAAACTCATCAACGGGGTACTAGACTCTCAATAAAGAGAGATTTTTATTGAAAAAATAAAGCGAAATCAAGGAAAATAATAAAAGGGGGACTTATCATCAACCAAAACTGATGTCAGTCCCTAAACTTTAGTTTTATTTTTTAGGAGAGGGGGAGAGAGAGGAACGGCTACAGCCTTCGTTATGAAAATTACTATTATTGATAACTAGATAGGTCAATACATAAAATTATATATTGTTTAATAAAAGGTATTCTTTTTAATTTTGTAATCTTGAACTAAAGTAATAGTATTCAATTATCATATCATAATCTAAGAACAGACATATCGAATTCGCTTGGTTGGTTGTTAATATATTCTTTTAATATTAATAAAACTGTAAGGGTAAAAAACAACTTAATAACTTGGTAGATAAATTCGAAACAAACAAAGATATTTATTAGTTTTGTTTAGTCTAAACAAAACAAATGTATCGGGTTTCGATATTGGATTAGGTTACCGATCGGATATCGGTTCGGTACAACTGAAATTCAAATCTAAAAAATCGGGTTCGAAATATCCAAATCGGGTTTTGGATCGGGTACCATTGGATCGAATTAATTTGCCACCCCTATTTATGGTTAAAAGAAAACTAATATTTAATATACCATATTATAAAAGAAAAATAAAATAGGAAAGCAACCTTCAAACTCCCAAAGTGAATATACACATTTTAAGTTGTCAATAAAAATAAGTTGAGGACAATCACCATAAACTCTAATAGTCATATCTTACTCTAAGAATGAGATGTACTAGATATGTTTGGTTGATTGATAATATTTATTTTTTTATAGTAAATCAGTTTACTAATAGAAGAACATACAATTTGTAAAAATGATATTGAACAAACACCTATGAAACTAGATTAGAAGAAAGTTTCCTTTGTCATAACTACGTTCATTTAATGGATCTTACACAATAGAGATCATTTCTCACATTACTGAAACATGCAACCTTTTTTTGAGAGACAATCTAATGATTTATAACGGTCGTGAGACATAAGTGTTTATGAATTTTCAATATGTATTCGAAACATTGATCGCGACACATACAAATTTTTTGATTAAATTATTATGATAAAAATTCTAAAAACCCACAGTACTACACGTTTAAATATACCAAATTTTCAAAAGAACAAAACTTAAAATATGGATAAAAAAAACTTATGAACTTGGTAGAAAGATTCCGAAAAATGAGAAAAATCAAATTAAGAAAAAACATTATATGAAGAGGGGCTTAGAACGTTTCAACGGGGAATGTGAATGTTATGATAATTGCTTGATAATATTAATATTATTGCAATTGGTATAAAATGATGAATAAGTGATTCTATACTTAAATTAATTATTCTCCTGAAATTTTCTTTTTCCTATATAATAACTGAAATAATATATTTATATTAATTAATTACTCAATTTTAGATTTCGGTGCGTAGCACGGGTAGAACGCTAGTGATTATTATATATAGGGACAGAATAGATGAGACACACAGATCAAACAACAAATTGTATTACTATGACAGTATGACTAGATAAATGGAAGGTCAATTTGGAACATATGGTGCGAAAAAGTTATGTCCTGCTTGTTTCTGGCCAAGTTTCTCGGCTAAGAGCATCTCCAAGAGCCTCTTAAGTGAGGTTCCTTAGTCATTTGTTTTGAAGAAATCACTTAGAACATTTCAGCTTAGGTAAGATCCATGAGGACCAAGTCATGGGTCCAGGTATGACCTTGAACTTTTCCAATCATAAGCTTCTTTGTATATAGCACACACTATTTTGTTGCCCACTAAGCCGGGGGTCTTCACGGAAACAGCCTCTCTATCGTAAAAAGTAGGGGCATGGTCTGCGTACATCTTACTCTCCCCAGATCCAGACCCTGCTATGAGCGGGATATACTGGGTATGTTTGGTTTGGTTTTGGTTTTTTTACTTAGAACATTTCCAAGAATCTCTTAAATGATGCTCCTTAGTCATTTATTTTGAGGAAATCACTAAAAACTATCTCCAACAAGCTCCTTGTGATTCTTCATAAATTTAAGATCTTCATCCTCTTCTTCATTTCTAGGAGCTCTTTACTCCCTTTTAAGTTATTTTTTATTGTATCTCTCTTAAACATGAATAACTCTTGTATAGTTAATTAATAAAAATGAAGAAAGAGTTAGTTTAAGGAGGATTGTTGGAGATAATGTACAATTTTACCTCCTAAATACTTAAGAGCATATTTAATAATATTTGTTTTGAGAAGTATACTTAAGAGCTCTTGGAGTTGCTCTAAAAGCGTGACAAAAACCATCTCCAACAAGCTCCTTGTAATTCTTCAAAAATTTAAGATCTTCATCCTCTTTTTCATTTCTAGGAGCTCTTTACTCCTTAAATTATTTTTTTATTGTATCTCTCTTGAACATGAATAATTCTTGTATAGTTAATTAATAAAAAATGAAGAAGGAGTCAATCTGATGACTTCCGTCACTATGAGTAGGCCTGTCAACGGGTCGGATTCGGATCGAATCATCCTAAATCCATATCCGAATCCGTTAAGATTTTTCAGATTCGGATCGGATCTGATCAGGAGTCGGATATTTTTTAGGTCGATCCATATCCGATCCGTTCGGATTTCCAGTTATCGGATCGGACCTCCGATCAGTTTAATAAATTTTAAAAATATATTTTTTACATTTTATTTTAAAAAATAGTATTTTAAAATTTTTTGACAAAAAAAATTAAAATTATGACATTTATATTGACAAATCCAGATTTATATTCCAAAACAATATTATTTATATAAAATTTTATATATTATATATGTTATATGTATATATATATTTAATATATATTATATATTACATAAATATATAATAAATATAATATATTCGGATCGGATTATACAAAATTCATATCCGCTTGTTATCATTTCAGATCCTTATCGAATCGAATCATTAATAGATCGATTTTTTTTTTGGAAGGATCCATACCCGCTTATTTAGCTACGGATCGAATCGAATCGGGTCGGATATCCGATCCATTAACAAGCCTAACTATGAGTAAGCGAAAAATTTCTTCTACTATAACGGTAGTTGTGATCTTTCCTTTCGTTTAATGTATGAAAGAGGTCCCATGGGTGGAAGTATTAAATAAATGTATATACAAAAATAAAATATTAAAAAATCATATAAGAGGGAAAGTCCTTAACTAAAATATCTACTTTGACATGTCAAAATTTCTAAAATATGAATCATTCCGATGGGACATTCCCCTTACATAAAATTATAATCAATTTCTTAATGATGTTAGTTATTTATGCTGAATATCTAGGATTTGTAACAAATTCTATGTCATCTCTTATTAGCTTGTTTAAATAATACTAGCATTTATGCCCGTGTTACGCACACGCGTCTTTTTTTTTTTAAAATTTTTTACTTTATTAATTAAACAATGCAAATCATTCTGCGAAATACAGTTGAATCAATTTTAACGGTGCATGTGTCCGTTACCTCCGTTAAAATAAAACCAATATCCTTAACGGAGTTTGCCGAACGGACACATATCCATTTTCAATTTTAATTATGCACCAAATTTTAACGGTGCATAAACTGGACCTCCATATCCTTATTGAATAAAAACAATAATGAGAAAGAAGAAAACATTTGGTGTTATTTAAGTGATATGATTAATGGAGGCTCACCTTTGGTGCAGTTTAAGTGATATGGTTAATGGAATTTAAATCATAGTGTATTATTATAAGGTAGTTGTAAGAAAATAAGGAGATTAAATTATAGCTATATGATTATGTTCTAAGAAAATAATGTAGGTGTGGACAATGATTGTAGATAGGGATGATATTAAACAATATTGATTTAATTTATAAGATATGTTACTTGATCTTTTTGTTATACATATTCATATTTGTGGAATAAAATAAATATTCAAGAAATAAAGATGGCAGTTAGTTATAACTTGACTAACTAAAATCATTATTCAAGAAATTAATATAGAAACAAAAAGAAATAAATTATCAAAGCTGATGAAATAAATTTCAAATGTGTTTCGAATTATCAAGGCTGTAATAAATTATGGATTTGACCTTACGCAGTTTCTAATATGTAACTTATAATCTTTTTTACATAATTCGATTAAATTTTAAAATCAATTAAAATCATATTATTATCATATCTGCTAAATTTTAAATATCAACTATTAGTATCAAATATTATTATCATATCTGCTAAATTTTAAATAACAATTTTTTGTCTGCTTTTACATGTTTTCTACCTCGACTTTTGTTAATTTTATTAACACGGGGTGAAAATTCATGGAACTGAAACGAACAGCAAATTGGACCAAAAAACTCTGCATTGGGAAGGCTATATGTACTGTAGTATATATCATTTCAATGATGTTGAAATATAATTTATTGGAATATTCACGACTCGTGAATACATGTGTTCTACCAAAAGATACAAAACTTCATGTTAAATGGGATCAAAAAAACCTTTACATAAAGTGGTGAATTATTATAAAGTAGTGTGATCAAGCAAACTTGAAGCATGATCATGGAACTCTTCTAGCAACCAAAGTGATGTCTCGGCTGCTCTTGCTTATTTTGGCATGGTCACGTAATCCAACAGTGTGAGCATGCATAATGGCCAACAATCAGACGACTTACTACTGTTACACGCAATCCCATCAGCATGACCATGTTGTTCTTTGGCATGATCACACAAAATGATCAGCATGACCATGTTGTTGGTGGTGTAAGCGACGGCTTTGAATCCCAATATTAGCATGATCATGCGGTAGTCCTCAGCATGATCATGTTCTTGTGCAAATTATTTCTCGTGACTAATGCAGATCTAGATAGAAATACTCAAAACTAAACACATTCAATATTCATTTTTGACATTATAGCAATATGCCCGTGTTTCGCACACGGTGATTTTTTATTTTCCTACTAAATATTTTTATTAAATTCAAATTTTAGTAAATCTAAATAATTTATACAGGTTGAGGTTTAAATTAGAATTTTAATTTAAATTGAAATTTAGAACTAATATCAGACTTTAATAATGATTAATCAATGAGTGTTATATATTCGTTTTGTTATAGTAACCATATGTCTGATTCTAATGATAATCAACGGTTATTATATATTCGATCGATTGCAATAACCATATGTCTGATTCTATTGAATAACACAATATATTTTATGTGAAGTATTGAATATGTGTTGTTGCTTGACATTTTGAAAATTGTACTCGATCAAAAAGTAATGAAAATTAATTTAAGATTCAACTTTAAATTCTGATAAAATTTTATTTATAGCATAAATACAACATAATATGAAATATAACAAACTTATAATTAAAATGTAATGAAAAGCTATCGACGACGACTCGCATTTTGAAAAACATACGATAAAAAAAAATTGTCCAAAAAAATTGAAAATCAGTTTGAGATTCAACTTCAATTATTAATAAACTTATAATCATAAAATGAATGCAACATCAAATTAATAAATATATAAATAAAATATTGTAGTTAAAGTTTTTTTTTAAATCATATAATGAAAACCAAAAAATGGTTAATGCAACTTTGAATTCTGAGTTAAAGGTTACTCATTATCACTTACAAGCGATCCATTGAATTTTGTTGATCGTACATCCCACAAAAAAGAAAGAAAAACAAAACATAGAAAAAAAGTATTAAACATTAAAAACATATTTATAAAAAAATGAATTAGAAAGGGACATAATAAAAATGATATCTATTAATTGTGAAATGGTTGTGGTAGTTTGTCCAAAAACTTGTTCAATTTAATTTAATTGATATAATGTTAGTGTATATTGATACCTAATTATTTAATATCATTGAAATATTATAAAATAATAACTTCAGAATGATTTATTCAAAAAATTTACTTATTGTAAATTGACAATTTATTAAAATAATTTAGTTATATTATTTTACTATTTTAAACATTCAATATTTTGTAATATTTGTATTCACGAATTATGGCAACACTATGATATGATGAAATTATTAAATTAAAAGTAAAAACTTATATTATTATTTTCGCATTACTTTCAAAACTATAACGCACAAATCTAACTACAATTTCAAGTTTGAGAAAGAGAAATTTAAAAAATTAAATACAATACGTTCACCTTGTATTCAACAAAATATTATCTTTGTGAATTTGTAAGTTTTCAATTAATATTACTCTCTCTATTTTTTAGTAAAATGTTACTCAATGTTAACTCATGGTGTTGTTTTACAATTTATTGGAATAAAATTTATTATTCCATTAAAACATATCTAAAACTTTGTTGAAATTAAATTACTAAAAAAATAATTTTCGAAAAATAATAATCTCAGCATATATCCATAAAAAATGTATAATTAATTCATGCAATAATCTCACACTCAATTTCTTTAACTTATTATAAAATCTATTAAATACATAAATATTTGATTTTAAATTATATTATTGAAATGAGACTCTGCTATTTAAAAATAATAATTATACATCTTCATATTGTATTGACAAAGTATTTATATGTTGAAGTTTTATTTCAAAAAATTATTAAATATTATGGAGTTATGTAAAATTTTTGAGTTGGAAATGAAAGTTTAGCTTTTTCAATATCATAAAGTTATTTTAATTAAATACGATAAATTTTGATGTAAAAAATAAACACAAAAAAGTTTGATTGATTTCAAAATAGATTAAAATAAATATATGATAAATGTGTTGAATGAAAATCATGAGACATAGGAAAATTACAAATTAAATATAATAATTAAATTTTACAATAATCTTACATTTCTTTTTAAAACATAACTCTAATAATCATTATATATTTTATATTTATTATCAAAAGTAAAATTATAAATTTAACACCACATATCTCCTGTTTACATGAATATTCAAAGTAAAAATAATTGCATTTAATAAGTTTATAAATTTTGTATGAATTATAGATGCATATTTAAAAAACTTTAAATGTGTTATATTTAATGGCGTTTATGTTATTTACATTTAATACATTAATGTGTGGTTTTCAGACTTCAATAATTTATAAAAATTGATTTCTCAAAGCTTTACCTAGAAAATGTAATATTTTTGACAATACAAAATTATGGGGAAATATTAAATTGATATTCTTACATATTTATATATATAATGAGGTACTTTCTAATTATTTAAGCTTGTTTTTAATACCGTAGTGTAGACTTTTTTTCGAAACTGAAAATCATCTAAATTGCAATAAGTATTAAAAAAAAGTTAAAATTGTCTAAAAAAAATAGATACATCAATAAAAGGAGAAAAAAGGAAAAAAAACTAAAAAACGTTGCTAGATGTTGAAAAAAATATATATTCAAAATAAGTATTTTGTTCATTTAAATATTAAATGTAATTTATATTTTATAAAATTGGCTGGAATTTTTTTTTAAAATTTAATATTTGTGCTACGTGTTCCTCCTATCTTTACTACTAATATGTAACTATAACATATTCAAATTCAAATTAATATATTAGAATTAATTTTATTTTAAATATTTCTACATGCACACTAAAACAATAAACTACATATACTTTTTATTTCCCATACAAAATTAGTATTACTCTGGCACTTTTAGAGTAATTCATCCTGTGAATTCATAACAACCGCCTATCTTGAAATAGTTGAGCTCTGTTATACTTATTCTGCACTGGACTATGCTCTGGAACTTTTTCTTGTAAGATTACCTTTTTCTGAGTCTCTAACTTAAATCTTTATCCTTCTTATTGCTTTCATATCCTTCATATGTGTCATGCTTAGCTCCTTCCAAACTGGCATTGTGCAACCGTATTTCAAGCTTATTCGAGAAGTGACTTTTTCATCACCCCTTCTTGAATTTTTATGCCATAAAGGTTCAAACCATTGTCATCAAGCAGGCCGTTGGCAAACTTTACATAACTATCACAGTTAAGGACAACCTTTTTGCATCATTCCGTAACACTTCTTTTTCCAATGCATGCGAAACTGTAATGCATGTCATATTTAAGAACTAGACTCAACCTAATCAACAATTTTACAACAGAAAATAAGAAAAGGCTTCAAAACTACAGAAATGGCTGCATGAAAAGTCACATAATCATGTGAAGAAGAGTTTACAGTTATAGCTAAAGTACATATTTTTCATTAATACAGGGATTCATTCCTCTATCAAATGACAGGTAGCTATATTACATTTATGTCAAAATAAATACTATTTCTACACAGGTCCTATATCTACGGAAGGTGGCCATACTTAACATATGTACCTCTTTCATTTGTTTTTCTTAACCAACCTCTTTAGTAATCAAGTCAATTGCAAGTGTTAATAATGAGATGAACATAATTTTTAAAGATGCAAAAGCACACCAGACTATATCCAGAAGGGATATTTTATCCCTGGATGTCCTTCAATTGCAATATGCGTTAGGAGTTAGGAGTTACAAATGCATCAAGAATAGGAGAACAATATGCGTTAGGAGTTTCAGTATATACACATTGTTATGACCGAAATCTTGCATGGGTCATAGTTAGGCCCACTTGGGAGATAGGATCCGGTTCATGAAGAAAATAAGTGGTTTAGTGGGCTTCCGAAGGACCATGGCAGCCCCAAGGGCTACCATGTGATCACATTAAGTAAACATAAGGTCCACGGTCCCAAGGACAGCCCCTTGTGGATAACCTATAACCACTACCAGCCGCCCAATAAGGCTTCCAGAATAACTTCTGTGATTGGGCTACCGTAGGGGTTACCAGAGCCAGGTTACCGGGCGGTACCCCCATCTTCCACCGGAAGCCTGATAGGGCTGCAGATTCAGATAAGGCAAACCTCCTATCTTTTAGGAGCATGTCTTTACAGTAGATTTACACTTCTAAATAGATATATATTCAGTTATTATAGGATATATGTCATATATGCTTGATTAGATCACATAAAATCATGATAAATACAAGGATAATCATCCTACACTCCTAAAATAGCTTCGAAACATGATTATATACATCATACACAATTATTATTAGCTACAACAGTCATTATCCCACTGGAGAGAGGATAATTGATCATAAATAATCGATCATATCATTTCAGAACTACCTTCGGGCTTGATCCTCTATAAATAGAGGTAGGTAGGCAGTTTACCGGATCTTCTTAGACACTTTGACACCTTGAGTAACATAGAGCACGTATACTCTTGTGTGACACATCATTATTACGGTTCTTGGCAGGCCAACATTCGGTCCTTGAGCTCTAATTCCCGTGAATCCAGTCTGATCCTTCCGAGGAACCATATCCCGTGTTCTTCGGTAACCCCTAGCTGTGAGCCTTTCCGGGCAGCTAGCCATAGATCTCCAGCTGCGAGCCTTTCTGGGCAGTTAGGCGATTCCGTATTCATTGGCTCTATTCCAACAATGGCAAGGCTTCTTTATATTTCCTAGCAGCAGCCTGTAGGGCATCCACCTGAGTCTTTAACTCTTTGTCCGTGGCTTCATGGGAGGCTACCAGCTCCTCCTTCTCCTTGTCCTGGCTGGAAACAACCTTGCCAAGTTTATCCTTCTCCTTAGTCACCACTGAAACATCATTCTTCAATTTCTTATTGGTATCAAACAGCTTCTTTTTCTCCTCCTCCAGGGCCTGCATGTCCGACTTTAGTTGCTTCACCTATTCACGAAGTTGCATGTCACCACGGGTGGCCAAGGCCAATTGGTTGGACAACCTCATCTGGGGGAAGAAACTTTTGGCCGCGGAAACCAACATGGACCTGGCAGCATCCGAATTCTTCCTTTTCGACCACCCAGAAATCATCTCTACAAGAATCTGCCCACCTATCAATCGGTAGAACTGTTCAACATCGCTCAGGGGGGCACCAGACTGAGAGAACTTAGCTTTCTTGGAGGATCGGGTTTCCGGGGTAGAGACCAGGCTGCCTGAGAGCTGAGATAACCTGCATTTTTCCTGAGAAGAATGCTCAACCTTGACTGCTCCTGGAGCAGGAACCCGTGATATGGGAGTAGCTTTAATGGGGGTCTCCAGCATAACCACATCATCATCAGGAAACAAGTCCTCATACTTCTCGGACGGCTGGATAAACGAAGGAACAGACCCAGACATACCTGAGAAGATGGCATGAAAAAACAAACATTAGACAAGCAGTATGAATTACACTTAGAAAACAAGAAATAATACACACGACACATAGTAAAAATAATGCACAAGTCAAAATTAGCTAGCAGTATGAGATACAAACCAGGAATGGCTTTATTGAGGTTCTGGGTCCTTAAAGGTTAGTGTACGGAAACCTCTTGGTTTACTGGGTCAGGGGTTTCCTCATCGGTACCCTCATCCGAGGTAGCAGGGGTGGCAGCTCTAGGTTGGGCGAAACCCAAGCCTATAAGAACTCCAGGGGTGAGTAGGCTGTCGCCATCCCCCAGCTTAGCAGCTAGCTTGGCAGCCCGTTTAACTCTCTTCTCCTCTACCCCTCTAACGGAGTTGGATCCGGAAACCCTAAATCGAACGTTTTGATATAATGAAGATTTACGACAAGTAGGTGGAAAAAATAAAGAGATGCAGAAAGAAAGGTGCTTACTTGGAGAGGTATTAAAACTCTTTCTAACTTCCCCACATTCATAACAATACAAAATAGCTCTTGCCAATCATACATTTCCCGCTTATTCCCCTTGATACATTGGCCTTTGCGGTTATTCCAAGACGTAAGGTAATGTACTGCAGCTTTCCTCCCAACCTCCTTAAGCTGGTAAACCCAAGCTTATAAGAACTCCAGGGGTGAGTAGGCTGTCGCCATCCCCCAGCTTAGCAGCTAGCTTGGCAGCCCGTTTAGCTCTCTTCTCCTCTACCCCCTTTAACGGAGTTGGATCCGGAAACCCTAAATCGAACTTTTTGATATAATGAAGATTTACGACAAGTAGGTGGAAAAAATAAAGAGATGCAGAAAGAAAGGTGCTTACTTGGAGAGGTATTAAAACTCTTTCTAACTTCCCCACATTCATAACTATACAAAAATAGCTCTTGCCAATCATACATTTCCCGCTTATTCCCCTTGATACATTGGCCTTGGCGGTTATTCCAAGACGTAAGGTAATGTACTCCAGCTTTCCTCCAAACCTCCTTAAGCTGGTAAAAATACCTCAATTCTCTTGCCAATAGGGAAACCGCGAAGTGTTGATGATAAAGTACGTACATGCAGGCTGCCACCCGGAAGGAATTGGGGGTCAGCTGGAGAGGGACCAGGTCATAAAAATCAAGAAGCTCAAGAAAAAATGGGTTCATAGGCAAGGAAAACCCAAGCTTGAAGAAATTTGCGGATAAAACGGCGTTAGGGATAACCTAGGTCAGGTTCAAAATTATCGAACCGGTGGCATCTCTCCCCCTTATCAGGGATTACCAACGAGCACCCTGGATTACAAGACTTAAGCAACTTCTCCAGTCTCTCAGGGTTCATGAGAGAGTCCATGTCTTTACAGGCTAACACGGTCCCAACCACCTTCTTAACGACCACCTCTTTCCCTTCTTCATCTCTGAAATCATCATTATCAAAGAATGGCTGCTCACCATCACCCCAAAACCCATTAATCGTCTCTTCCCCATCAATACTATTAGAACTGAGAATGATCTTCTCCACTTCCCTATTACCGAAGGAAGAGGAACTAGCTTCCAAAAAGGTAGGAGGGTGTCGACTGACAATCTCGGCCTCTAGAGGATTGATCACCTCCACCTAGGAACGAGTCCTAGAACTGACAGATGGCCTAGACTGTGTGTGGGATAAGGGAAGAAGAAGATCATTTAAGTGAGTGGACTCGGAGTCAGACGGTTCCCCGGAAACGGGTGACAAATTTCCGGAATAATGAGACGAGCCTCCTGAGGATAACGGACTAGACATCTGCAACCAAGCAAAGGGAGTAGGTTAGTAGTGGAAGTGAATGAGGTGATAAGGAACCCATGGGAAAGCAAGAAGGAGGATTGTCAACCGATATAACGACTTAGATAGGCCTACGGAAGCCCTCTAGCTAGGGGGTACCATGGCATAACATGAAATATTCATCATCAACGACCCTAAAATGAAAGGAACCTACCAGTAACCTATTGCTTAAAGTCCACCTAAACCCTAAAGTCTAGGTTTGAGGGATACATCACAGTGATGATGGTTCCGCAAACAAGGTGGGTGAGGCTAGAAGGAGGTTATACTAGGTAACTAAGAAGGCACATATCGCCCAAAAGATTAATATTAGACACTTAGAGGTGATATTTAAGCTAGACAGAACGAATCCAAGGAAAGGAGCATACAACGCTCTTTGGGAATTAGAGTCAAACAGATCATGGATGCATTTAAGGGAAACCATAGGGGAAGCCGAAATGTTAAATTCCCTAGACCCACAAGCATCAACACAGGGAACTCAAACCACACAAACACCTACTAATAATCGCTTAACATCTTGACGAATTATTTATGCAAACACGATTCAAGTACAATTCAGCAAAACATAGAAGTCTGGCATATGCATGTGACCTAGACCAATAAACCCACGGTGAACAATACTGAATCGTGTGGTGGTATAAGGCGAGTGTTAAGCCCCGATTAGACTCAAAGGAGATTATTCACAACCACTTAACAATCAAAAATAGAACAACGATATCCTAATATGGGCATGCGAATATGAATACAATTATGTTTGTCAATAATCAACATCGTGATGAGTTTTACCAAAGTAGAAAGAAAACTTACTTGGTGAACGGTGCGAGAAAAAGATAAATAAATGGGTGAATGCTTCGTGCTCGCCGGATAATCCTGTCGGAATCTTTGAAACTCTAAAGAAAAGAGAGACGGTGTGGAGATTATTTGATAAAAAAGAAATGCCAAAGGGTATTCATCCACTAATATATGGGAAGGTGTGAAAAGGGAAAAACCCTTGGGGTACGCTATCGCAGTAAATGAATGCGGAAAAGAAAATGAGGCAGGGGGGAAGCGTGCCCGCGTGGGGAACGAACTCGACTTTGGGTTTGAAGAGTCCCAATCGTATTCCTTCTCCTTTTTTTTTGATAATGTTTATCCTATTGCTTTTCATGGATAAATCGATTAATTAAGCCCCTAAGTGACTAAATTGCAAGGCTTCCATCTTTCATTTTGCGTTTCCGTAATCAGACTGCGGAATTTGCTTTCGAACAAAAAACATAAATATTAATTATGATATTAATAATTGAGGATTTGTTGTTTCTTTAGTGCTCATAATTCCTACTATATAACATTGATAAGATAATGAGAATACGAATTTTTATGGAAAAACTCAGGAAACTGCACCCTGCGGATTATTGGTTCCCCTTGTACTCAGTACCTCAGGGAACCGGGGGTAGTTGTTGTGACCGAAATCTTGCATGGGTCAGATTTAGGCCCACTTGGGAGATAGGATCCGGTTCATGAAGAAAATAAGTGGTTTAGTGGGCTTCCGAGGGCCCATGGCAGCCCCAAGGGCTACCATGTGATCACATTAAGTAAACATAAGGTCCACGGTCCCAAGGGCAGCCCCTTGTGGATAACCTATAATCACTACTAGCCACCCAATAAGGCTTCCAGAATAACTTCCATGATTGGGCTACCGTAGGGGTTACCGGAGCCAGGTTACCGGGCGGTACCCCCAACTTCCACCGGAAGCCTGATAGGGCTGCAGATTCAGATAAGGCAAACCTCCTATCTTTTAGGAGCACGTCTTTACAGTAGATTTACACTTTTAAACAGATATATATTCAGTTATTAGAGGATATATGTCATATATGCTTGATTAAATCACATAAAATCATGATAAATACAAGGATAATGATCATACACTCCTAAAACAATACATCATACACAATTATTATTAGCTACAACAGTCATTATCCCACTGGAGAAAGGATAAATGATCATAAATAATCGATCATATCATTTCAGAACTACCTTCGGGCTTGATCCTCTATAAATAGAGGTAGGTAGGCAGTTTACGGGATCTTCTTAGACACTTTGACACCTTGAGTAACATAGAGCACGTATACTCTTGTGTGACACATCATTATTAAGGTTCTTGGCAGGCCAACATTCGGTCCTTGAGCTCTAATTCCCGTGAATCCAGTCTGATCCTTCCGATGAACCACATCCCGTGTTCTTCGGTTACCCCTAGCTGTGAGCCTTTCCGGGCATCTAGCCATAGATCTCTAGCTGCGAGCCTTTCTGGGCAGTTGGGCGATTCCGTATTCATTAGCGCTATTCCAGCAACGGCCTCCTAGTTTGTTGTGACAAATTCCTCCCACAACACACATCTTGTAAAAAGGAAAAATAAAAAAAAGTGCATATACTCATAGTAGTTATACCAAATAAGAACACGAGGTTTAAATTTATTAAATCTACCAAGGTACGCATCGAAAAAACAAATAGTGTCCTTCTAGTATAAATAGATTATTTGAATTCGTTTGACACTGTTGTGCCTTCACCACATACAACGTAGTTCAAGGTTATTTTGATGTTGGGTTTTTTCAAATAATCTACCAATGCTACCTCTTTATGCCTAGAACAGACTAAGAGTTGTACTATAATTAGATGTCCAAGTGAAGTGGCATATATAGAAGTAAAGCTACCTTAATTAAATGCAAAATACGTGCCCCAATATATAAGTAGGATCTTTAAACATATAATATTGAAGTAGCCTGCATTTCATACAACCATAAAAAAGGTTTTGGATGCTAGAAACATATACAGCTTACCTTAGTTTGTGTTAAAGTGGTTTAAAAGCATTGAAAACACCGGAATCATTTGAAAATTCACACCCAGGATATTGTGATATTAATAATCTCTTCCCTCCGAGCCCATCTGCCTTGGGAAATTGTAAATAAGCCTACGCTTGGAATGTATTGTTAATGTGCTTGGAAATTGGTAGCGATAAAAAACAATACAACGTTCAAAAACTATATAAAATGCAATTATGTGTAAATCATTAGATTCCTTCGTTTTAAACACAAAAACAATACACATACACACATATCAATGAATTACAGATATGGCCCTCATGAACAAAAAAACGCACATACCAGGTTTATTCGAATTTAAAGATAACTGAATAGAGAAAGCGTGTCATTTGAAAGCTACAAAGAAATGGAAAATTCTATAATAAACTTATTATTCTCAGGTACGACAGTAGTTAAATAAACTAAATTGATATAGATTTTTCAAATTTGTATCCATCTCTGTATAGTGAGCCTAAAATTCATCTTAAAAGTATTAATTAATTTGACATTGCGGATGTTGCGAACCTAAAAAAGCTAAATTTCATTCCAGAATAATAATTTTTAAAATCGGAAATGAATGCCAAACAAAAAATATGAACTACAAATAATTTTAATTATAATTTCAAAATATCATTATAATTAAAAAACTGATTGCAGTCGCCTACAATGATAAGCTACACGTACCATTGTAGGGAATGATAGCCTTTACCCCAAATAACAGAAGAAAACCGACAGGAAAGCTAAAATATCCTTGTTCAAAGAAAGCTAAAATAGAAACATAATTACTGTGACAACCATGACATGGGGTACAAAAGAAACAGAAAGAAAAAGGAGGGAACTACCAGAGAACACGAACACTGATTTCGGGAACAAAAGAAGCTTTAAGCAAAGAAGGGAGCTACCAGATCACTGAATCCATAGAGCCCAGACAACTTTAGAAAACACCAAGAATGTTATCAAGGTCCCTGTGAACTAAAACTTCCTCTCATTCGAAAATGACTCACAGCTCAAGTTTATCTTGAGATGCAAAATCTTGCATAATCAAGCCTGTTGACTCTTTAATTCACCTGCCTGGTCAAGTGCAGCCAACTTTAACAAATATAATGAGCATTAAGGTTAGGATATGCACGATGAGATGCTAAAAAAATTCTATTATATCAAGAACATACCCTCAATCACAATGGGAAGCTCTAAATCAAAACTGTAAAAAAGTTATATCCAGTTTATTCAATGTTATCTTGAACACAATAACGCTGGACAACCTCTTCTACCAACACCAAAATGCAGCAACTCACGATCTTTACCCTTAAAATCATTACTGCTATTCATGAGTGATGAGTCTCTCTGGCTTAAAGCATTTTGAATTTTGCAAAGATATTGGATCCCTTTTTATGGCTTATGCATTAACATATAATTATTTTTGACATGAATAGCGTATATATGAAATATCACATATCCCATTGATTCTCTTCAGTCTAATACTTGCACCTGAGCATATAGTCGACATATCTCCTTAATAATATAAATATAAGTTGATTGTCATTTTTTTACTGCTACGAATTAACATACATTCTCATATGCTAAATTTGTGTTTATATGCTATAGTTATTAGTTTTATTGCTTATTTTAGTATATTATTTTCCTCACACGGATAAAAATATTAAAATTAAAAATATTAGTAAACATGTGAAATTTTATTTAATTTTAGGATGCTTGGAGGATAAAGAAGTCGACATACTCGTTTCTCCATATAAATGTCTAGTATCTTTGGTAAAGGTGTTAGCTGGTTCTTTTGATGGTATGAAACCTAAATCCAAGATGAATAAATCTAAACACAAATGATAATTTATTGTACAAAACATCATAAATTCTGCTAATAGTAGTAATAAGATTTGAACAGCCGAGGAATCTTGTGTAAACTGATGCATTGAGTGATGCCTGAATTACAAAACCATCCAAATTAATATAAGATCTCCATCAAATTTAAATTATCAACAGAAGGCACACACGTACCAGAATGATTAATGGAAGAGCTGATGGAGTTCTCTGATCTGATACATACAAATAAGATAAATATATTTATCTGGAAAAGGAATTTGGAAATATGTAGAAATAAATCTAACCTGTTAGACCATGTTGTGGAAACTGAGGGGTAAACGGTGAATTAATTCTATCTGTCAATGGAGTACGTTGACTGGTGGCTGAATTATAAACGATCCACATTAAGCAACTATGTTTAAACACGTAAAGTTCATTTTACGATAAGCACGTGCCAGGACAATTAGTGAAAGAGCTCAAATTCTTGTTTAATATTGAACTTGGTTGTAATCCTGATGTGTTTACGTCATATGACAATTTACGCATACTTGATGAACGTGTTTGAGACGTTGCAGAAATAGGATGAATGTCAAATTAGATCGAAAATATTAAATCTGGAAAAAGCAAAAATTCAAACAATGTAAACACTAATTACCTTGAAATTGGGGTGTACATCCTCCTTTTGCATTTTACGATTCATACCATCCAAAGGTAACTTTTCAAATTTGTCGATGGGATTCATACGACATCACAAACCTACATGAAATAAACAAAGACTTATTAATTTAATCAGGAAACGATTTTGACAACGTAAATATGAATACAGTTAACTCTGCTAGAGTTAACTTTATGTACACTAAAAAAACTCTGCCATGTAAATTACAAATATATGTTACCTATAAGAGTACTTGTTTGTGAGGATTCAATAGTTAATGTTGATGAATGTATATTCAAGTTCGCATTATGAGAATCAGATTGAACATTTGAAAGAGAGGCAACAAAGTCATCCACAGCGCTGGAACGATGCTTTAAAACTAACAACGAAAACATAAATTAACTAACCAAATATAAAAGGAATTCAATCAACAACTGTAGAATGATGTGAAAAAGCATACCAGGTTTTGGAGTAGAGGGAGAAGACTGGTTAGAGAGAGACCTCCGTTTGGTACCTTGAAGATAAAAAAACAAAATATTGTACAGGATCATATGCAATATTAAAGTCCTAAGTGAAAAAATCGATGACCTACTAACCTCCTTTATTCATTGTTGATGAACTTTTGAATGATTTATTTTCCATATCTTCATAATAAAATGCAGCCAAACAGTATTTATCCGAATCTGTTGTTGTTTAGATGTTGAACGTTAGGAAGAAACCATGATAGCTTTAACCAATAATCTAGTTTTGTTATTTTGTTGTTGAAGAGAAAAACAAACCTCTGACTACTCTAAATTCAAATCGAAGTGAACAACAGATTCCTTGGCTAAAATTGTGGATCGTCAATGATTTTGAAAAATTCGGTTGTAAGCAAAATTAGAAGATCACACACAGTAATGCTCCGGGTACACCCAGATAGTAAAAATAACCCATTTTTGACTATAAAATAGCTTATATTAGGAAGTTGGGTCATAAAAGAATAGTCCGTTTACCCATTTAATCATGAAAATTTACCAAAATAGCCCTATTTTATTTACAAAGGTGGAATTTCCACCATCCTCTTTATTAGCATGCTTTTGGTTATATTGATTAACAATTTTATTTGGTCCATAATTAAATATCAATGCTGAAGAAGTGCAAACTTAGTATAAGTTTTCTTATTTCTTCTATGAAGTACTTCATAGTACATTCAGAGTCAGATTTCTTAGAAACTCCAATAGAATCAACCTCCATATTTTGTTGCTGACTGGTCGAGCATCGAGCTGCACCTTGTAAACAACACAATTAACAGAATGAGAACCACATTATGCTTATTGCAAACTGCAAAAATATAAGAATAACACATAACATCTTAGATTTGCTTCGTACTATAGCAGCGACATCTAGCTGAGCTGCGCAAGCTACATACCAAGCCTTTTTTGGTCAGACATGAAGCATGCAGTACACGGTTGCGTGCTGCCTGACACAGCTAGCCAGCTAGGTGCAGACACCACAAATTTTTGATGGCTGACTATTTATCCTTGTAGAATAAAACATAACAACAAACATATATGAATCGCTTTAGCTACAACAAAGAAAGCATTTACATCTACATTTAAAAAAATGCTCCCAAATGACATTATGCCAATATTTTCTTCTAATTATTTAGATACCTTCTTATATAGAAGCTTTAAGTATAAAATTAAGATGAATAAAATAGGCTAAGCATTTGTATTTTTTTTTGCTAGGTTGTTAGCAAGCAGAATTCTCCTTCTTTCAAAGGCCTTTGGCCCTCTAGAGACTAGACTCCAGACTAGAATATTATCTATAACCCGCCTAGTTCTCTTTTGTACCTCTAATGCTTCATACATAATTTTTAGGTTAACATTCTCATGCTTCTCTCGTATGTTATTTATGCTTTATACACACTATGAGTTTGAAAAAAAAAATTATTAATAGCACGAAATAGAACAAAAATTTCTAAGTTTTAGGATCATATTAGAATTACTGAATGAAGATGATTAAATTGGTCTAGGAGAACTTTGTTTCCAGCCTGTAGTAAGTCTACAATCGATATATACCCCATATATGGCTATAATCAAAAGAATAACCGGTAAAGGTGAGGAGAATCTCGTCATGATCCTGAAACTATATTAGACCAAAATGGAGGGAATAATGGAGAAGTCATATGGAGAGGCAGAGAAAGAGACAATATCTAAAGAGTAGTTGGATGATGAAAAGAAAGCGCAAATCTTGAGATTTATTTTAAGATTGGCTCCAACCAAAACATAAAATACATATAGGTTATAGTCAAAAATAAGTAGTAGAGAAATTAAAAACCAAAATCTTTCATGGACCTCTGTCTTCCTCACCAGTGGGTAGGTGTGGGTCATGCATAACAAAGTTATTCCACTAAAATATAAATTAAATCAATGTAAAGACATAAAAGTTGTGAAAATGAACTTTTAAATCAATTCCAAATCACCATAGTCAAATAGAGAAAATTAAGTACACGTAGCAGTCCGTAATAGATAAATATGCGACCATGAGTAAAAACAGAAAATTAAGTGCACATAGCTAAAAATACACATATCATTACTTAACATAGGTAATTTTTAAATAATGAATGAGCTTCGCACCTGCTATGTGCTCATTTAAAATAGAGGTGGCAGGGGGAAAAGAAAAAGATATCAACGTACCGAACCTGTATAAGCCCTAGCATGTCCATAGGTGAGTCTCCAAAGAAGCCAAAAATTCCAAAACAAATCCCAATAATGCGTTCCATAAAGTATCTGTAATGCCCAAATAATTCATCGAATCCAAATTCTGAACTTGTAACTGGATTTGATCCAAAATTTTCTTGATTTTCTTGGTCGATCATGTCTGTTAATGAGAATATGGATGAGCAAAGATGAAGATCCATGTTTGAGCCGCTGATCATAAGAAATTAAGATTCAAAAGTGTAACAAATTAACATAAAAAAGGAATGATTTGGTGGCACAATATTTGAAAAAATATGATATATGTTGGTTGTTTGTATGTGTATATGTATATGTTGGCCTAATACTCTTTGTATGTATATGCATAATTTGGTTGTTTGTTTTAGAAGAAGCCACTGAAAGAGGCAATCCAAGAGGAATCCTTTTTCGACCTGTTGAAAGCAGGGTTACGATCGTACTTGAGAAATCAAACCGATAGATATGCAGATCATGTACTAACCTGTATTTTCCATGCCAAATCAACGATGTCGAAACATGTGCTATGAAGATCATGTACTAAACTGTGTAACATAACTCTGATCATTACCACCTGTTATGATGAGTTTTCCTGGAAAAATAGACCATCAAACTAATTACACATCATGATAAAATTGTAATCATAAACGTGCATGACATGAAAAACAGAAAATTGGACATACAATCAAACCTGATGACCCAAGATCTCCAAACCTCCTTTGTGATGGGGTGAGACTAATGTGTCTACTGGTGTCTTTGCACATCAAGAGAAGAATAAAATCCAAAAGGTGTAATTATATACTTGATACGATACAACAATATAACCAAATACAACAAGCACGTGTTTTCATATACTTGAAAAAAATATCATCACGATATCAGTATAGGTTAAAAATCTGTTTCGTACCTTGCTTTTGAATATTTGGATGAACATTTTCAGCAAAAGCTTTACGACCACACGGATTGTGATTGGCGGTCGGCTGATCAAGGAGGGTTTCATTAGAACGCCTTCTTTGGCTTATCAAAAGGATGTTCATGAATAAGCATGGCCAATACTACAATCATAATCACAATATCTATACATAAACTTACAAATTCTTATAGAATAAGGAGATACATGACTAAGAAGAAGCCTCTTACGACGTGCATCAAAACAATTTATTATCAATCTATGGTTAAAATTTGGATTCACGTGGAAAATGGCTGGGATAAGGTCTGGGATTGATTTTGAAATTCAAACGTATATCAACTTGCCATATACAAATGTATGAGTTAATGCCTCAATATATGCAAAGATATGAATTTGATTGACTGGAACATTATATGGATCCGGGTCAAGTGATATCCACCTATAATGTTAAATATATTAGGAGATGTGATGGATAGTATCCATTAGTAAATGGATAGTCAAACTTGGGTAATAAAAAATGGATCCGGGTCAAGTAGTTGAAAAATGTATAGGATTACCCATTGGATACTATCCACTGAATATGGGCAAGTTTTGGAATTAAGATATATAGATTATTCATTTATAACAAAATCAAATAATGTTAAAATATTACTTTCAAAATATAGCCAACATCATAGCCATTTTCATTAGAGTAAATATATTAGAGGTTCAAAAAAATTTATATAATCAAAATTTATATCTTTTTAGCTAATCAATTTAGCCAACTTCATTGGAGATACTCCAAATACAATCCAGGACACCAATAAGTGTCTCTTTTTTTTTGTCAAAACTTGTTAGATAGAACAGTCGAACTTGGTCCACATTAAAAAATTATTTATTTTTGAATTTAAGGCTTAATTGACATAAATGATAATAGTTTAATATTTTTCAATTGTAAATATCTTATAAGTTTAAGGATATTGAGGATGAAGTTGAATAATATCCATTTTTTAATTCAATTTAATCAAAACACCTATTTTAAAAAGTGTTGATGAATTTTACCCAATAGAATACCTAAATCACAGATGAGTATTTATATTACGCATTCTTATTTAGGTTATTAAGATATTTTAATATTATATATATATATAATATTAAAATATCTTAATAACCTAACTAAGAATGCGTAATATAAATACTCATATGTGATTTAGGTATTCTATTGGGTAAAATTCATCAACACTTTTTAAAATAGGTGTTTTGATTAAATTGAATTAAAAAATGGATATATATATATATTTATTTATTTATTTATTTATTTATATATAATACGTATTTGTGAGTTGGGTATTGATACATAATTCACATTTACATTTGGGTATTACTTATATGATACCCAACCCACAAATGGATATCATAAAAAAAATCTTTTTTTTGAGATACGCATTTGTGAAATGAGTATTTTATACAATGGGGATACCCAATTTATAAATGCGTATCCCAATCATTAAAAATAACCAATACAATCCATAATTGTTATTTTTTAATTTTGATTAAAAAATTATTTTTTTTAACATTCTTTCCAATATTGAACATAAATTTATTGTTGGTGTAAATTTTTTTATTCTTGACAAATTTGGTTTAAATATTTTTGTTTATAATGTGACTAAGAAAATTATGCAAAATAATTTTTTTGTTAAGAAAAAAAAATAGCGGGATCTTGTTTTATTAATAGAAAGTTACCGAATACACTTGTGATACCTCAACATTTGGAAAAAGTTTTGGGAAAAATTCTCATATCTTTTGCATTTTCCATAAGATAATCATAATATTGGAGGGGGAGGGTGGGAGAGAGAGTCCACATTTGACTTGACCTTTTGGCAACACAAAAGAGGGTGTGAAGCAAAAAGAACACAAACACAACAGCAAGAATGGAGATGCAAATTGAGGAAGCAACACAAAAGACATGTTTGAGTGGTTTCATAGACCAAGGAAGCTTAGAGAGCCACCGTTACTATCTTTCCAGGCGAACACTTCTTGAGATGCTTCGTGACAGAGGCTACTCTATTCCTGACTCTGAAATTGATCTCTCTCTTCATCAATTTCGAGGCATTTATGGCCAATCCCCTGATACTTCTCGCCTTCGTATCTCTGCTTCTCATGAATCTAACCCTTCTCAAAAGGTTTCATCTTTTTCTTGTTAAAGTTTCAATCTTTTTTGGGTTTTGGTGGACCCCTTTTGTGCATACAATGAATTTGTGTTTGTAATCCTAGTTTTATGACCTGTTTTGTGTTCTTTGTTACTACCATTTTGATTTTATTTTGGTTGTTTTTTCATCATTTGTTGTTAAAGTTTGAATTTTTATTGGATTTTTGATTGAACCCTTTTGTGCATGCAATGTATTTGTGTTTGTAATCTTAATTATATGACCTGTTTTATGTACTTGTGGGGTTTGGATTTTCATGATTAGGGGAATTGTTAGTTTGTTACCATTTTGATTCAGGTTCGAGTCCTTATTGTTATTTCTTGGTAAAGTTTAGATCTTTGTTGGATTTGCTCTGACCCCCTTTTTGCATTTATTTATGTTTGTAATCTATGTTTCTATCTGTTTTTTCTACTAGTGGGTTTTGAATATTAATGGTTGGGGGAGTGGTTACCATTTAGATTGGATTGGGTAGAACAATATTTAATTTTATTTTAGGTTGTTTTTTAATAATTTGTTGTTAAAGTTTGAATCTTTGTTGGATTTGCTCAGTACTCTCTTTTTCATGTGCATTTGTAATCTATATTTTGATCTGTTTTCTGTACTTTGTGGGTTTATAGATGTTAAAGATTGGGGAAATTGTTACCATTTTCACTAAATTTTTTGATTCTCTTCGTTGTGCTATAAAGGTTTTGACATCCGTGGTTTAGGTTTTCAATATCTGGTGATTATTTGTTTTGTGTTACTGACCCTACTACATGTGCCTTATTAGGCTTTATAAAATATGTATTTGGCGGAAATATATTACTGGTATAATGGTATTATGTTGCAGATTTTGTAGATGCTAATATGTGTAATGTACTATTTAGGCTTAGGGCAGTGTCATGCTTATATTGCACACATTCCTCCAGTGCATATTTTGTGTTATGATGACTTTTCTGCAAGTAGGCGTAAGGACTGAAGGACTGCGCACAACTTACCATTCCCATATCGTACTTCCAGTTGAGATGCATGGATACTGTTGATTTGGTTTGGTAGTTTTTGTTTGAAGTGCTTTGTGATTTGAGATGAATTGACAGCATATTTCTTGTTTGACTTGTGCTTTTTTATGTACTGATATTGTGTTAATGGGTTCGTGATCTTGACTGCAGATATTAGTAGTTTTCTGTGACCAGGGAATTGTGAAAGTGAGTCAAGTCCGGAGCATTGCAGGTCAGATAACTAATAAGGAATCATTGAGTCGGCTGATTGTAGTAATTCAAGATAGGATAACAGACCAAGCAATGAAAACTTGGGATCTGTTTTCCTTTAAAGTTGAAATATTCCAAGTAAGTGTTCTCATATAGTTCTGAATTTGCATTTATCAGCTGTCTTTCATTGTTTATGTTCTTAAATTTTTAGCAGAAAGCATCCATCTGTTAAAGTGTTGCTCTAGTTGAAGAGGCTCAATTTGTTAGGATTCACAAAACATATCTAATGGTATCACTTTAAAGAAAAGAAACCTTATATTTAGAATAGTGTGTCACGGCAAGCTTTAAAATACTTGAGACCTTTGTATGCCAACTTCACTCTTTCTTAGGCTGTGTGAGGAGAATGCTAAAATCTCTTAGAATGTACAGCCATTTGGAAAAATGAAGGAAGACCAGTGCTGGGCCTGAAGCCCTGGACTTACTGTAGACCTATTTGTATTTGGGTATTTACAATGTTTTGCCCATCGTCTGTTCTTTAGATACTGGTTTTACACTCACAAGTTTTTCTTTTTTGAGTTGCTATTTGTTAAAATTATAGCCTTTTGGGTGTATCTCATATTTCTACACTTATATATGTAGAGTATCTATTTGTGTCGTATTCTTCTTTCTTTCCATCATATTTGAGGAATGCCTGATATTTCAGTTTGTAAAATTTACCCTGCTTTTCTGTTTACAGATTACCGACTTACTTGTTAATATCACAAAGCATGAGCTGAATCCAAGGCATCGGGTGCTAACAAATAGAGAAAAAGAGGAGCTCTTGAAAAAGTACAGTGTGGATGAAAAGCAGGTGAATATTTGTCAATTTATATCAATTAATATCCAAGACAAAATTGGAAATTAACTTGCAAAGAAACAAATTTACAATTACATTTTTGGACATGATGAGTTTTCTGCAACTTGTAGGCTGGTCGATTAGATTATGACTTTTCTACAGCAATGGAATTTCTGGTTATTATAGTCTTATTGATCTATCTGATCAAATTTAATCATTGATCTTTTACAGCTTCCTCGTATAACTGTAAAAGATGCTCTCGTCCGCTATTATGCGCTTGAGAAGGGACAGGTTTTGGAAATAACATACAATAGCGAGAGTACTGAAACTTATGTTACTTATCGCTGTGTTTGGTGTTGATCTCATCTGTCCTGTGATGTCGTATCATCCCTTTGTAAGGTTAGGATTTCTGTCAGTTTCTGTTCTAAATGCAGAGGGGGACTCTTGTTTTTTTAAAAGTTTCGTTGGGAACATAAAATGCTCTTTTTAGAGGGTGCTGGATTCTAATGTCACAGCCATTGTGCTTGTGGTTGTAATTTGGTGCACTCACAAAATCGAAGGTTTTTATATTTTTAGTTTCTTGCCTCTTCATATTTCAGTCGTCTATTAATTTCATTACCTTCACGAGGACCAAACATAACATATGACGAAAGTAACTCTGGTACACGCACTCACTCCTTTGAACTGGGGATAGATTAACTTGACTGCTGATGGAGTTTTTTAATTTGAGACTTACCAATTTTAATGGAATAAATTGTATGTGAAATAAGATCCATGTATCCAAGAGCTGTGAGCAGCTGTATGATTTGGAGTTTGGAAATGCATATTAATAGGCTTATTCGAACTGATACAATACAACTGATTACTATGTGCTTTAGCTTGGTATTTGTGTTTGTAAAAAGGGGAGTAAATTTTACCAAAGTTGAAATTTAGATATTAAAGTTTTTGACTTTGCTGATTACTAGTGTTTTTAAATGTTTGATGCACACTGTGGATCCCTTTGAAAGCACGAAGCGACTTGAAATATCAATCTTGCAGACTTTGATAAAACTACTTGTTGACACTTGAATGGAGCACTATGTCACGGCCTTAGAATTCGTGTCAAGATTACGCCCTCCGCTGCACAAGTGTAGGTGACACTTGAGGTTGAGGCTGGTCTAGTAGTTCGTTCGGGGGATCGACAAGAGCTAGACGTCGGTACGGTTGGCTTAGAAAGGGGACGAATTCTAAGGCCGTGACAACTAGCTTGGTTCGAAACATATATTAACACGTATTCATTTCAATAATAAAGAAACAAGTTCATGAGCTCAGGTTTACTAAATCAAGTGTCAATATATTTTACAACATAAACAAGTTTGAGCTCATAATATATGTTGAACTCAAGTTCATTATTTGACATGTTACAACACGTAAACTATTCATTTCGTGCCCCAGACATGTCGGACATCCTGTCCTCAGGTAGATCGGAATAAGAGGTTATTGAGGCTTGTAAGAAGGCAACCGGGGTATTTATTAGCGTTAACTTTTATCGACTGGTGACAGGGTGACATTTGCTGTTATCTGACCCCACAAAGATGTTACACGAGCTGAACTGGACCAGTCAATATACAGACCTTCAAAAAAGTTTGTTCGTATGTGGCTTGGAGAAATGATAGAGAAGGTTTTGAAGATACAAGACATACATTTCTTTTTCATCTTTCACAAGACATACATGTAGCACAAAGCTTTTAAAGATAAGATTTTCAGTGAGCAAAAATGAAATCTCATTTCCTTCTTAAGGCAACTTAAGTTTATGTTGCACTCGACCAAAAGAAATTGGATGAGCTAGAATTAAGCGGGATGTCAAAGAAAATAAGAGGCACGAGCATCAAGACGGAACTGCAGACCCATTTTACCTTTAAACTACCCCCAATAAATTCCCTGCTCGGTTTCGCTTTTTCCTGATCGGGAGAATTGTTCGGACTAAACATGTAGATATCAAACTTTGATTGTGCAAATGCAGGTTTAAATAAACAAAATAATCTTAGGCACTAAGCCATATACTAGATCATAACAAGGATCATGCAACTCCGGCTCGGTAGTATTAAACCTTTATATTTAGAAAGCACCTACTATATTTAGCATAATAAAAAAAACACCCATTTCAATCAATATATATTTATATAGATGCCAAAATTCATTGTCACAATAATTCCGGTCCATAAGAAAAATTCAAGCAATCCTAACAAAGTGCAAAAGAGATTTCAAAAGATGTTTAATGATCTTCATATTACTTTTAAGTTTTAACTAGATGAAGAAAAACTAGTAATCACGTTGACTAGAAGTAGAAGCGTCCTTGTGACAATACAGAGCATTGACAGGGAATTCAATATCTCACATGTATTCTTCAATTCAGAACCTATTTTCTCTGCAAGTTCGGAGAAAATTACTCAGCAACAAGTATTGGAGTAATATGTGGTGCAAGCCAAATGTTTTTTAAAACCTTATTTAATAATAAGATAGTAGTAAAACTGCATATATTTTCCTTGGTCATGTACTACCTGTTGATTCAGTAGATATCTCACCCACCTTTAAGCAACTGTCTGCACTGCTCTGTCAAAAGCCTCCTCACCAGCTGATATACGCTTAACAAGCATATGGTCTGCCTGTGAAAGTTTTAACTGGCTGCAAGGGCAAAATCAGAAAATGCAGTTTCCTTCAAATATTAGTCTTGCATTTAAGAGGCAGGTGCAGGTTGACCCACCTAAACATGAGTGAGAAACTGAAGAAATATGCAAGGTCAAATTTATGTATTTGATGATACTAAAACTTGACTTCACAAAAAAAAAAAAAAGATGCTGAAACTTAAAAATGATCAAGGAATTAGCTCTTATGGTACTCCCCTTATTCCCATGCGGATGAGGTTCAAGTCTCATGAGACTTTTGTGGAAAGCAGGTTCAAGCAACTTGAAACTTTTGTGTTAATAAACCAGAGACATTCCAAAATCAAAAAACAACTAAAGGCACCACAGATACAGCCACTATTGCAAACTAGTTTACTATGACAGGGTCCTAAACTGAAATTATATTGATCGGGGGAGAGTATGGAAGAAGTAGATTGAGATGTTATTTGTTAACATGCCTTTGATTGCACACTTGCCTTTTTTAATTTATTTGCTAACATTTTAACAATGGTCTAACTAACATTTGAATTTATGAGCAAAAGACATAAAAAGATTTAAGTAAAAAAACAAAAGATGAGCGACAAAAATTACTGAATGTTATTTATTTTATTTTTTTTAAGTAATTATAGAAAAGTGTACCTAGAAAAGGAAAAAAAAAAAAAAAAAAAAGGTATGATATTAGTTGTACAGAAAAATCTAATACAAACGAAGTTCCTACTGAGGTAAGTGGTCAATGCAATCGCCACGCCTGGTTCAACCAAAGCGACAGCCTCGAATCACCTCTTGATATCGACAAACTGCACCTTTTACAACACTGATATATTGCAGCCTATATTTAGGAATACTTCGATGTATCACTCCCAACACACTGAATAAAGTAACGTGCTATGCTTGATTAAACAAATAAATTAAAAACTCTTCTGTGACATATAAATCAGAACTAGGCGTTAAATAATAATAAATGTTACAAAATATTAATACCTATCAAAAAACAAAGTAGTCACTTTCAGCAAACTCAATATGAGTAAAATATTAAAATAACAAATAGATAATTTTTAACAGTTTGTGGAAGTGGCATATCAGTCTAAAGTTAGTAACTAGAGTAAATCTAGTATTGTATGTGTCAAATGTTTACTTACTAGTTGATATTATTTCAATGATCTGTTAATTAATACTTTATACTTAGAAAAATAAATATGGCTAATTAATTATATTGAATTATAAAAAAAAAAAAAAATACACCCGATTGATGCTCTAATTAATCCCTCAAAGGTACCCTGACTATCCTGGGACGCCTAGCAATTATTTAAACACGGTGTGTAACAGAGAACAGGACACAAAACAGATATTGAATATGGACTTTGAAAAAAAAAAGTAAGACTTGAACTTTCATATAGAATGCATAGTTGTTAAGGCGTCGCCTAGGCGGCGCCTAGGCGGCTAGGCGGTAAAAAATGGGTAGGCGTCCGACCCGCCTTGGTTTTAGTGGGTAGGCGACGCCTAGGGGCGCCTAGGCGGCTAGGCGGACGCCTAGTTCGCCTAAATCCGTCTAATCTCGTCTTTTTTTTTTTCCTTTTTTTTTCTTTTTTCTTTTTTTGGAACCAAGCCCAGCTTATTTTACACTTTACTTTATTAATATCATTGTATTATATGTATATCTTTACACTTTACTTTATCTTTACGCTTTACTTTATCTTTACACTTTACACTTTACTTTACTTTACTTTATCTTTACACTTTAATATAGACAGGATTTAGACCAACTAACGGAAAGATTCAAGACCTCAAGACAAGTGATACTTGTGCATTCTATAATAAGTTATTATTAATAACATAGACCGTGCAGGACAGCCATACGCCATTCAATATTGTATCCCACATAATATAATATGTACACATCCTAGGTTTGAACATACTATACCAAATATAATTGTATATATATATATATATAAAATATATATATAAAATATATATATTATAACATATAAATGTATGTATATATAAAATATACCAAATATGTATAGTTAAACGTATAATCCGCCTAATGTCGTCTAGGCGAGCGCATAATCGCCTAGGCGGTTAGGCGGTACAATGTCGCCTAGCCTCGTCTTTACGCCTTGACAAGTATGATAGAATGAACATCAAACTTCCACTTAAAAGTCTTGGAAAATGCACATGAATCTGATAGTTTATCAGAAGGTAACTAAATGGCTCCTTGTTGAAAAGATCTTTCGTGATGTTATGTTTCAGTTTCTAAGAATCCAAATAGCCAATATAATACAACGATTTGCTCTCACAAAAATAATTTTCGTGCAAAAAATGAAGCAAAGGGATGGCAATGCTGATTACCTAAGATAACGGGATGAGGGCTTCCCAAGATGAAGGCAGCACACAACCATATTGGCCAGTGTTTCAGGATCCTTTGTGTCCTGCGCCAACCAAAGAAAGCTTACACTTAGATGGAATGAAATAGTAAAGGATGACAAACCAAGTAAAAAATCGAGTGAAGAACTGCAATACAAAAGATCAAAAAGTTGGGTGGTAATTTGGCAAATAATATTAGAGTGATTAAACCAATTTCAAACAAACACTCCAAGTTTTCAATCCTTGCACCCAAAAAATACTAATAACTGAAACACAATTGGTCAAATTGAGGAAACCAAATTTAAAAAATGTGTAAAAATGATGTGAACGGTAACGCTCTAAAATATAAAAAAAGCTAAATTTATTAAAACAAGAATTGCATTTAGATAAGAAATGCATAGAAAATAATCAAATAAATAATATGTTTGCCTTGTTTAGTGCTTCAAGTAACAATGATTCAGCTTCATCAAAATTTCCCATGTGCATGCTGCAGACAGCCTTCCCATTCAGTATCAAACTAGTCATCTGATACTTCTCTGAGAAATCCTGGAAGATGAGATATGCTTCTTGAATCTTTGAGCCACCCTAAGACAAAAGAAGTAAAAGCTTTATTGAAGAAACCAGGAACCTCTTGCCAATTTAAAAATGATAAAATAGGAATATTGGGTATGTACCACAGCCAGATTTATCCATGCATTTGCAAGTTGAGTTAATGTATGGTCCTCGTCAATCTGTTGCATGATCCTCAGTTGTTTCTCCGCATAATCTGATCGGTGCATCTTAAGAAATATCTGAACATTCAAAGCATGCCTGCAAAAAACAAGTAAAGGCTTGAACACAAATGTATTCATTTAGTGGGACTCTAATCCCCTGATATTTACTTAATATTCTAACCTGAATAAATTCAAGCATTACACTTGATAGAAATTAAGTAACCAAACAATCAACAATATAAATTAAAGGTCAATACTGCTTTGTCACTGATTAATAAATACCCTTTACATTAAGAAAGTTGTATGAATCCTTCATGTAAGCATTACATTTATTAAGAATTAAGTAATCAAACAATCAACAATATAAATTAAAGGTCAATACTGCATCGTCACTGATTAATATATACCCTAAATTAAAGGTCAATACTGCTTTGTCACTGATTAATAAATACCCTTTACATTAAGAAAGTTGTATGAATCCTTCATGTAAGCATTACATTTATTAAGAATTAAGTAATCAAACAATCAACAATATAAATTAAAGGTCAATACTGCATCGTCACTGATTAATATATACCCTCTATGTTGGTATGCCTCTTTAAGCGCTAGTATTGATGGGAGAAGAAAGTGGCATGAATCCTTCTTGTAAGATGTCATTTGACTCGTGATTTAAAAGCAATCTACCTTCCAAGTGTGGGCGTTTGGCTTTGACTATATATTGTATAAAAGCAATAATTTAGTTTCTATGCTAAACTTTGGTAAGAAATTAAGCTCCATAAGAAATCTCTTCTTGTGCATTGAGTATGACCTATTTAACTTTTTATATATTAATTATAGCCAATTTCCAAAACATCACTAGAGTTTCTCCGACTTTCATATTAGAAAATTTCACACCCTAGAAGCACTATAACATAGCGCAATCTCATGCTGATTAACTGACCAAAATGTCAATCTTTTAAATTACAACTCTCAAGAGTCTGCTAATAGTTATGTGCTTCATCTAATTACAGTTACACATCTAAAATTAATAATATTTGCAAGCAACAGCTTAGGGAATCAAATTACAATACATGAATTCGAACATTCTAAGCTGGAGGAAGCTTTAGGTTTCTAGTGAGAATGATGTTAATATTTCAATTAGATAAAGCTATATTTCATATAAGATTTAATTGTCATTATTAAAATTATTTTTCTTGAAATAAACTAGTATATGTTGCAATATATTTTTTTTTCTTCAAAAATATGAATAAAAGTTTTGTTGTTCTACTATGTATATTCCAAACAAAATAAAGTCATTGGATACTGCATAAGTTATCAGTTCGTAAGATCAAAGGCAGTATATCACATATAGGCTATTCCACACTACTTAAGCAAGATATAATACTAGTTCCCAAGTTTCTCACCAAAAATGTAAAGAAGGCAGAGATGTTAGCAGTTTAAGGTCAATTGAATAGTTTTGGTGACCATGATACAGAAACCAAATGTTTTGAAAGAACGCCTACAATCTGTTTAATATATCATCATGAATTAGGGATTATACTCTACAAGGTAGCTACAAAATAAGATCGCAGATTGAAACTTCAAGCTTGTAACTGTTCCAAGACACTAGTTCAGATTATGAAATTCAAATTTTCAATACATGCTCTGATACTGTTTTCAAACACTAGAACCAAATCCATAATCCATAACAGACTAAAATGAAGATATTTAAAAAAAATATACAATTTATTTATTTCTTGTTAAAGTTCTGCAGAAATAGCTAGAATTGAGGAAGTCATCACTTCATGACTGAAAGCCAATAAAACCATAGATAAACAGTCATGTCTGTCACGCTGTGTATATAATACGTAAAAGAAACATTTGCAACAGTCAATATAATCAGTTCAGCTAAGCTTTATCTTAGCATGGGGATTAAAACTATACAAGTACAATTTATACAGTAAAGCATTTTGGCCTATAATTGCAGTAAAGAAAATGACTGAAAATAAATTCCTGAAGAAGGTGAAAAACTCACAGTTCCATGGTTCCCCCAGCGTTTGTGTGTTTAAGAGCTTCATTGTAATCTTGCTCATGCATATATATAATCCCAGCAATAGTCCGTAAGATTGGGTTATTTCCAATTGCTGGATCAGACAGCCACTCATGGAGGCTTGAGATTGTGCTTTCCTATAAATTAAGTTAAATACAAATTACAACTAAGTACAGATGCAGCCCAATTATTCAATAGCAACTTCAAGTACATAAAAATAACACAAGCTATAAAGTGATTTAGATTTTTTCCAAGCGAAAATCACAAGATCAAGATAGACACAGATAAAGACAGTAAATCATTGATACAAAATTAAGTCTTGGGTTAGAATTCAGAAATATATAAATAATTGAGGTGAACAGAACAAATAAATTTTTCTACTCGGTCAGAAAACTGAATTAAAAACTTTATACTTAAACTAGATAGAAGTTGTTTAATCCTAAAGAGTAGAAAATATAACGTGTAAAATATTTGAATGGTAAAAAAAGTACTGCAGCTCAGTAGTATTATATAAGACTCAATGAAGACAGCTGTCAGCTGCTAAATCTGTTTCACAATTAAATCTGGTCTTAAATCTCAAAGTAAACGCTTATAATGAAGCTATACAAAGCAGCCACCAACTCTTTGTTACACTTTTTTTTTACTAATTCTCTTTATTACACTTCTATTACAATATGTTGGGAGATCAACAATATACAAATAAGTAGGCAACAGAGAAAAATGTCACCTTACTTGAAGAAAACAACAAAACTAGCTACAGCATTAATATTTTTAAGCACCAATATGAAGGAAATGAAGCTAATTGGATACGACCACAGATTTGTCACAATAGACCAAGGTACTAGATGACCATTATTAGATTTATTTATCAAATTGTCTTTTTTGCTTTTTGTTCATAAAGTTGTGTTAAATTCATACATCTTGACTCTTGAGAATTTAGCCAATTAGACTTTGAGACTTTAATAAAACACTTGTTAATTGAATAACATTATTAAACTCATGAAATATTGAAGTATTGGACCGTTTGTGAACTTCCTTGAGCTTGCACTTAAATATGACTATGTTCCAGCAGGTCAATATATCTCTTAGCTCCTCTTGGTAGAGTACATTTTCATCAACTGTGATTCCTCAAAAGATATCACTCATCATAAGCTAAGAGATATGCAGCTAAGGGTGTTTCGACTGTTGATGAGAATGGGAATACAATTGAATCGATGGGTCTAGTAAGGTATAAATTACCCGGTTAAAGGTAATGTGTTACCCATTCCAATCAAACAAATTCTCTGACCAAACACCAATACATGAAAATGAGACTCTAATTCCCATTAAAAGGATCCATTAACCTTAAACGGTTATTTATAATACCCCATATGTTGTCTTGACCCCATAATAGCATTGATAGGTCATTATTCATATGTCGTAAATCGCAATTGTCTCACTATTTTCTCTCTATACACATCTCTGATACTACACATATTACACATGCACTTGCATACATACACATGAAGACAATTAAAATGTATCAAAAATAATACATTTCCTTGTATAAGAGTAAAATCCTAAAAATTAACAGTGCAAAATTCTATTAAGAAAACTAGTCAATAAAGGAAAAATATTATTATAATATTCCGATACCATAACTTAACATATTCAATAAAATCTATGAATAAAAAAACAATAAAACTTTGCAATATATTACAATTAGCTATATTCCTAAACCAAAAAAAAAAAAAAACTAATACAACTTAATATTTTATTTCCTTGCTCCTCATTAAACTTCTTTTAAATTAGACGATTCTTTTCGCAATGCATTATGAATCAATAAGTATCGACTAAGAGCACAAAGGCAATTAACTTCATGACTTCAAACATCAAACACAGCATTACTTTAACTCTTCTTATGTATGCCATTCATATAATGATTTCTACAAAATGAATTGCTCTATGCAAATGATTCATGGCAATCCTTCCAAGGGCAACATCTTACAATCCCGACAAATAACACACAAAGTTAATCATAAGCACAACAAACTGATTTCATATCAAGGGCAACATAATTGCAATCCCGATGCATAACATACATTATTACAATCGAAACTACTACCAACACACCAATGGTACAATAACAACACACCTTGTTTGCAGGATTAGAGAGATACAACGCCAGCAATTTGACGGCCTGGAGAGGCGTGGCGGCAGATGAATCAATCTCGCTAATCACAAGCTATACATACAACAAAAACAACAATATATACACAGATAAGATTAAAATCACGAAATTCAATTCATAGAATATGTGAATTGAGCGATGTAGAGAGAGAGAGAGAGAGAGAGAGAGAGAGAGAGAGAGAGAGAGAGAGAGAGAGACCTCGTAACTGCCTTGAGCAATGTAAGATCGGTAAAGAATAGAATCTCTCTCGACAGCATCTTCGGGAGAGAGATTAGGGACATTGCTGCTGTTGATCGCGGCCTGGTATGCTCCCAAGTAGAAATTGTTTCTCACTGAGAACAATAGATCTGGTGCTGCCATGATTTCAGATCTCAATCTCGCTGTCTCTCTGTATTTTTCTATTTTCTCAGTTTGTCCAAGAGCAAGTAAAAGAAAGTGGAGTCTTGTATAATTTTTTTTGTCAATTTCATATTTAAGTGAGTTTTTGTTTTATGGGATGTTTTTGATTCTCGTTTATCTCCAAAATTATTTTAAAATTTAATTAAAATGATTATTAATTTAGAATTTATACTCAAATGATGAGATTTATTAGTTTGTGGTTTTTATTATAAAAAATAAATTTTAATGTACATAACTGTTATATATTTGTAGAGTATCATTTTAGAGAGAACCATCTTATATAGAAAATCGAAGAAAACCATTTAATTTTTTCTGTTGTATAATAGAACCAAATTTCTTGACTGTTGGGGACACTGCTATTGGGGACATTACACCAAGTTCAGCTAGATCGTGTAACAAGAAAATTAAATTGGTAATACATTCTTTTTAAAATTTATACATTTATATTTAATTTATTTTTTCATGTCTTGATTAATTAGATTTATTGTTTCATGTATTGATTAATTAGATGTACATCACTATTACAAAATGTATACATTTGTGTAAAATGCAGGAGAAGTAAGCTTTGGCAAATATGAACATCACGACAAAGTGGGAAACTTTTGAAAAATAAAATCACAAGACCTTTATTGTGATATTTCTTTTTTTAGAACTATTTTTGGTTTTATTCAAATAAGTATTTGGTTATAAATGTTTCCAAATGTAATTATTTATTTATATATTTCTGGTGGGATTTTGTCATTGTCAAGGATACTTGATTTTATTTTTATGAGCGTTTCAAATATTGAATATTGTTGACAATAATTTATTCAATAATTATCGATGCTGTAGATAAAATTATACGAAATATATCTTAAAAAAACAAGCTTAATGCAAGGAAGACAATGTATAAGCACTAACATACTTCATTTATCTTAGAAAACTTAACTTCGAAACATATAATAATGAGCAAGTACAAAAAATACATTCCCCTTTACAAAATGTTCCCATAACAAAAAAATAATTTAACCATTATTTCATGTGTTTGCTTTTAATACTAATTTTACTCTTTAATCAGTATTATGAAAATTAAAGCACTTTGATTTAAAATCTCCAAAAAAAATTTACAAAACATTTAATTGTACGATTTTATTGAAGAACATTCGATTACTATTTTTCTAAATTATATGAAATATATTATTATTTAAAAATAACTAAAGATTTTATTACTGTAAAAAAATGATACTCAAACATTGATTTTTTACACTAAAATTATAAATAATAATATCAAAAAAAATTAAATAAATTCACTTTTTCCTATTTCCCGTGTGCGTAGCATGGGCATATTCCAATGTTACTAAAATTACAAATAATAATATCAAACAAAATTAAATAAAAAAAATTTTGTTCCTAATGCCTGCTAGCAAAACTTTTCCAAAATTACTAATATTATCCTCTATCTATTTCCTATCATTCCATAATTTTAAGGATATATTTGTAATTTAAACTAAATGGATCATCCATATATTAAAACAAATCGACCCGGTTAAAACTAAAAGAAACACCCAATACTATTCTAAACATACAACCGGGTTAAACCCGATTCATTACATTGCAATATTCAGACATAACATTCAGACAACATTCCCGTTGATTGATAAATCCCGTTGATTTCGTTGTTTTTAACATTTGATCTTCAGCAACATGTCAATCAATTCGGTATCACTATATCGACCAAGCAAATTCGTTAAACCCGCTTACCAAGAGAGGAACGTCATCGGCATCATCGGCTTCATCGGCTTCGTTATATACGATCTTCCAAAGGTGTGTTTTTGGTTCCATTTCTTTGATTATTAACTTTCTTTGATTATTTGTAGTTCATGTTCTTGAGCCATTTGGTGGGACTACTTGGCTCCCAAATAAGTTAAACAGTACTGATACACAATTATGTATATTAATGAATCGCATTTCTAATAAGTGGTGATTATGATTATGTTCAAATTTTACCTACTGATACACTCCGTTTGTGCCTTTCGTATCAATCCAGTCCAATCATTATCGTGACGGAATTGCAAGTCTTATCTGTACTTACAACGGAATTGCAAGTCTTATCTTTACTTACAATTATATGTATATTTGAGTGTGTAATTTCGAATCCCATTTATAATTCTTTGTTAGTTTATTGACACTGAACAACTAATTCACTTCGTTACTCTACTTACAACGGAATTGCAAGTCTTATCTTTACTTACAATTATATGTATATTTGAGTGTGTAATTTCGAATCCCATTTGTAATTCTTTGTTAGTTTATTGACACTGAACAACTGATTCACTTCGTTACTCTATTTTTGTTCCATCATTGCAATTGGCGAATTTCTACGCTATTACACCTTCGATTGATGTAAGATCTTACTCAAATCCTCTTCCTTATAGACTCGGACTTTGTTATACATTTGTTTTTTATTTGCCTATACACAAGGCATAGAATGTCATACCTCCATGAGGGAGATTTCAGCTTATTTACTTGCTTAAGACAATAAAATATAGCTCTTCAGTGATTTTGCATCGAAATTCTAGCCCTTTTAAGTTTAATGAACTTCTTGATACATCATCTTGATTACAAAACCCACACACAGGCAACACTTGCATTGGCATTGTGATTATACAATCCAGACAGACACCCACACCCACGCAAAATTTTGTTTTATTAAAACAGAACAGTAACAGAAATTTCTGTTTTCTGAACAATGTTTTCTGAACAGTAACAGTAACTCCTCTTTGCTGCAGCAATTCTGTTTTCTTAAAACTCCTCTTTACAGATGTTGTCTCTTAGCGCACATATGGTTAATGACTTAGCTATCTTCTTTATCTGTCTTTATTAATTATTATTATAGCTTTTCAGTAATGGAGAATAAAAAAATTAAGGTTTGCGCACTACAAGTCGAACCACAATAACGGTGGAGGAACACATGGATCGATCAGGTTAGTCTAAATTGTACTATCCGCTCAAATTACTACATATATAGTACGCTATATCTATTACCTCTTGCTGTCGATATGGACATTTCTCATATCGCCTGGAAAATACCTATATTACCACACTAAATGGACTTCCTGTTGTTACATGTTCAAGTACGGAAACGAAGTCCTCTACGAGACATTTCTCCAGCTAGAAAAAAGAACGGTACTGTGTTGTGCTTGCAAAATAAATAACTGTAATTGTCATTTTACATGTATTATTCTTTATTGCTAATCCTGAATATAATTTGAGTCAGGAACTAAGCGTCGCTCTAGCAACTTGGATGATGCAAACATCAAAATTAATGCTGGACTTTCAAGTCAATCAGGACTGGCTTCACAAAATAAAAACCCAAATATATCAAATGAGACACCCGCAAATAATGGTATTAGATTTTCTTGGCATATTTATTGTGTTTTGTTTCGTAATATAATTCATTCACTTTGTTGTACTGTCATTATAAAATAGTAGTTAGAAAACAAATTTCACAAATAAAGCAGACCCCCTCTTCATTGGGTCTGATTACTATTTTTAATCAACAAAAATATAGGGACATGCAGAAGACCTCTTTTAGAAATAAATCAAAACATTCTGAATACTTGTGGGACACCAGCATCCGGATATGATGGTAATTGCGAAAAATTCACTACAGGAGTGACACATAATTCAGGTACTACTTGCAATTATAAAACATGAATTGTTTAATTTAAGTTTTAAATATTATCCATGTTTCAGTTAGATAAACTCTACCATATATAGGTGCTAGCATCGAGCATGATTCCCCACAACATGTAGTTGCATCGTCACTACGGAGGATAAATAACTTAAGCTTTAGAGGTCAATCCTTAAATTTGTTTTTGTCTCATTGTGTACTCTTTTTCATATATACGAACAAATATCTATATAGATAGGCCTCATACTTATCAAATTCTTAATAATATTATGGATTGTTATCCTAGGGGCTGACTGTCTAAATGGAGGCACACAAAATGTAACAAACACCATCCCAGCGAAGATTAAACAATGTGAACTTATCAAGTTATTGCAAAACATAATTTTTTTGAATACTAATCAACTTTCTAATTTGTATTATCTGAGTACCTTATGTATAAATAAGGTCTTATTGTCGCAGGCCTTATTTATCAGAGTCCAGTTTCACAGATTATCCAAGGAGGTTCAACAATGCGAACCCCTCATAAAACATTCCAACTACCAGCATCTAGGATATCTCCCACCAAAACTAATCAAACCAGGGTTCATTGTATGTCATGATAATAGTACTAATATCACTATATCGGTATATAAAAAATTGTTCACATTGAGAACTGTTATGCATCATTACCACTACCATTTCTTTGAAAATTAAAAATTATACATTTATCAAATTTGCAGCTAAAGTTGACAAAAGACTTTGGAGTCTTATAACCGTGGTAAGTCCATGTATTATGCCTGCTATAACATGCATATAGTAGACAATTATATCTACTACTTTAAAATATATATAACAACCCACACTTCAACTTACCTGTCCACTCAATCTATGTCCAGACAGATTCATTCAACACATGTCTCCGAGTATGTTGAAGCAAAAGAAATCATAAATAAAATCCAATAGCATGGACTTTGGTAAATCAGCAAGTAAAGCCCCAATACGAGAACATAATGAAATGACTGGTATGTTCATTTACTATGCCCGCTATAACATGCATATAGTAGACAATTATATTTACTACTTTAAAATATATATATAACAACCCACGCTTCAGCTTACCTTTCAACTCAATCTATGTACAGACAGATTCATTCAACACATGTCTCCGAGTATGTTGAAGCAAAAGGAACCAGAAATAAAATCCAACGGCATGGACTTTGGTAAATCGGCAAGTAAAGCCCCAATACGAAAACATAATGAAATGACTGGGTCGATGGAAAATGATCTCCCTGTATTTGTACCTAGGTTAGAGGATCTAGATGTACGATGTCCAGGTACATGTAGTTTCACCTTTTTTAAGATTAAAATGCATTATATATCCTTTGAAAAATCAATATCTAACCATATTTACTTCCCTAAAAAATTACAGATTGGATGTCTTCTCATTCAGGTATACTTTTTACATTATAATTACGTTTTATAGATTACCCACTTCAGTTTACAAGGCAAATCAAAGTATACATGTACAACCAATGTACATGTTTCAAATACTGATTATAAAATTTATAAGTGAATACATTACAAGTTCATATTTTCACCATGTATCCCAACATATCAAATAGGCTATCAAGAAGTTAATTGGCAGACCTCAACACCACCTGAAGTTAGAGATTTGATGGATTCTTTCAATGCTGCTCAAAATGAATTAGAAGGTAATACAATGCATTACATTGTTAGTCATAGAGGCATGCCTGTATACATCTAATAACAAGCCTAATTGTTTGTAATGTTGTGCATTACTTACATGACTCTTTAACTAGGGGAACTTCTGATTGTAGAGGTTCTACTTGTATTTAGTACTTGTGATAGGCATCAAAATTCTATCCGTGTAACTATAAATTAAATCATGAAATAATGCTTGAAAGAAGATCCAGAGATCATGCCTCAACCTTGAAGAACAAGGCTGTCAAAATAAGACAGTTGGAATTTGAAGAATGAAGAATTGCCTAAGTATCAATTCGAGAAGTACTTTTGTCTATAGAGAAGTCAAGGTTTCGAGGAGTCAGGCATTCGATATATCAAAGACTCAAGAAGCTATTCGACATTTCAGGGATTCGATAAGTCAAATGCTCTATTCGACAACTCAAGGATCCATAAAGAAAAGGACTATTTCGAGAAGTGATTCGACATCTCAATTATACAGTATTCGAGAACTAAGAGTTATCTATTAAGTCAATTCTAGTTCTCGAATCAACCACTCAGTCACTTCTCGAATGGATTCTTGAAGACAAAATACTGAAAATTGTACAAGTCAGAAACCTGCAGCAAGCCAAAACACTTTCAGGACCACAGTACTGTAAAGTGCTTTTGGAAAGTCTACAAGAAGTTTAGAGAGTTGTTATTGGAGACAAGTTGCTGAAGAAGTGGATCTGGGCAGGTTAAAAAAAGTCAAATTACACGTTGCCTGGACGTATTCCAAAATAGGGATAGACAAGTTAGAAAGTAGATTTGTCCTATCTTTTGTAGTAAGTAGGGTGTACACATGTTCTATAAGTGTACAACCCTCACTTCTCTAGAAATAGGGGTACATACAGAAAGAGGGGTACATACAGATAGAGAGAAGCACAACACAGAAATATTTTTTGTAAGAACAACTCTCTCAGAAAAAGAGAAACTGAGAATACTAATTTTTGTATTCACAGGTTGTAGCAAAAATCTTGATCTAATACAACGTTAGATTAAAGTGAGTGCTTGTGTCTTGAGTTTTACTTCCGCACGAATATATTTTGTTAAACACAAACACACACTCAGCTGAAAAACAAGAACATAAATTCACACCTTCAAACAAACGTTCTTAAGTGTTAAATCCGAGAAAAATTTGAAAATACATTCAACCCCCCTCTGTATTTTCTTGTGTATGTATTCCATACTCAACAAGTGGTATCAGAGCAGGCTGTTGATCAAAACAGATAAGAACATAAATACACCAAAGACAACAGGAACGGTGAAGGTCCCAAAGTTTGACAAAGACAACTACAACCTCTGGAAGATCAAGATGATGTTGTTCATCAAAGCTGCTAACCCTCTATACACTGAGATTCTCAAGAATGGTCCATTTATTCCACAACAAGAGATTGATGAGTCAACTGTTGGAACAATAACCATTCCAAGATCCTATGTTCCCAAAGAACCATCTAAATGGACAGACACAGAAAAAGAGAAGGTTGCTCTCGATAGCCATCCCATGCTGCTTATCATAGATTCAATGGAGCTGTCGATGTTTGCCAAAATAGCTTCGTGTATAACAACAAAAGAGATGTGGGATCACATTAGAATTCTGTGTGAAGGGACAGAGGAAGTTAGAGAAAACATAAAACAGATACTGGTCACTCAGTATGAAGCTTTCATGGCTCAACCTAAAGAAAGCATCACTGAGATGTTTGAAAGATTTCACAAGCTGGTGACTGAGATGCAGATGAATGGAAAGGTTTACAGCACCAAGGAACTGAATATAAAGTTTCTACTCTCTTCACCAAACCATCTAGAGCAAAGAGTTATTTCTCTAAGAGAAAGAGATTTAAGCAGAGTTAAATATGATGTGCTCTATGGTGTACTGAAGACTCATGAGCTTGAACTACTTCAGAAAAGGGCTATCCAAGCCAACCAAGACAGAATGGTCAATACATCATGTGCCTTGATTGTCAACAAATCTATTCAAGACCTGAAGTTGAGGTGCCTGAGACTATTGAGGAGAAGGAAGAAGATGAGTTTTACACTCTTGAGGAGTTAGATGCTATGGAAAACTCTTCATATGCTTTAATGGCCAGAAAATTCCCAAATATCAGATTCAAGAGAAAGTAACCCTTCAAACCTAGACCTCAAAACCATTCTTTCAACAAGAGCAAAGCACCTGTGAAGCCAAACAAGAATAAATTCAAAACTGGCTATGTGGATAGGTCATCTATGAGATGTTATAGATGCAATGACCTAGGGCATTTTGCTAGTGAATGCAAGAAGCCTAAAAAGAAGGATAAGGAGTTTCTTGAGCTTGAAGCTAAGTATGAGGCCCTTCTGAGAAAGCAAACACCAGGCAAGGCCTACATAGCTGAAGGGAAGTGTTGGGATGATACTGACAGTGATGAAGAAGAGCAAGAATTCTGCAACTATGCCTTGATGGCCAATTCCAAGGAAGAAACATCTTCATCAGACTCTCAGTTACCATCTCTCACTACTATAGACATGTCTGTTTCTGAATACAAGATTATGATTGAAGAATTATCTGTTGAGATGTTTAACATTCATACTAGTATGGCTGTTGCTAATGAAGAGATTGTGAAATTGTCTACTAAAAATGAACTGTTAAACAAAAGAAATGAGGAACTTGAGCTAATTGCTACGCAAGTAGAAAACCTTAAGAAAGAGGTTGAATATCTATAAAATAAGGTTCTATGTGCTAATCAGATTGAGAAGGCTCTTAGAGATGAATTAGCTGAGAATGAATTCAAACTAAAAACCTTTAAGAACTCCTCTAGTCAATTGCAGTCCAATCATGAGAAACATCAAGAGAATGCAAAGGCTGCAATTGGTTTTGACTATGACACTCTCAAAAAGAGGAAAGGCTGTGCTGTCATTGAAAATGACAAGGTTGTTCATGAGAATGTGCCTCATGTCTTGAAAAATGCTAAGGTACCAATCTTTAAAGAGTAAATAATTGAAATTGATGAGGAAGCCTTACTCATCATGCAAATGTTGATTGATGAGGATGAAGCACAATCAAGTAAACAACCAGCATCCTCTAAGAGTGAGAATGTCAAAGTGAAAACCAAGAAGCTTGTTGGAGTTGGACCTAAAACTGAAAAATCTGTTAAGGTTGAACCAGCAAGAAAGAATGAATCTGTGAAGAATGTGGCTAAAAAGAGACAAAACAGAAATGGCAAACTAGGGATTAACAAGGATACCAATTATGCTTATATGCCTAATGCCCCTAGGAAAACTTGTCGAAACTGTTTCAGTACTAATCATTTAACTCATGCTTGTAAGAAACTTGTAGGTAGTGTGCCTAAACCCTTCTATGATTGTTCTGTGCCTTTAAGACATAGAGATTCTCCCTTCTGTGATAAATTTGACTGTATGCCATGCAACATGAATGTTATAACTAGCTGTTTCAATTTGAGAAGGTAATTCATTGATGGTTGTATCAGTCACAATTATCACACACACTACACAAGGTCAAAGTCTTCAAGTCCTCCTAAAGCTAGGAAGGTACCTCTGTCACCTAAGTATGAGAACTTAAGTTCTAAGGCTCCTAGTTATGATAAGAAGACTAGTCCTAAGAAAGTTGATAAGCATGTTGTTTATGATAAAAAAGTTTCTAAGCCTGGTGGACCCAAACTTGTTTGGGTACCAAAGAAGAAGTAATACATTTGTGTTTTCAGGGCAAAGAAAAGGAAAAGAAAGTCATTTGGGTGTTGGATAGTGGATGCTCAAACCACATGACTGGTGATATGGCCCTGCTATCACAGTATGAAGAAAAGGATGGCCCTATGGTTACTTTTGGAGATGACAGCATTGGTAACACATTGGGATATGGCAAGCTGAAAGTTGGTAATATCATCATTGAAGATGTAGCACTGGTCAGAGGGCTCAAGCATAATCTACTGAGTGTTGGTCAGTTTACTGGTAGGGGTTTCAAAGTGAATTTTGACAAGGATGAATGTTTGATCACTCACAAGAAGACTGGTGAATTTGCTCTATCTGGAGTAAGAAAAGGAAGCCTGTTTGTAGCCAATATGGATTCTGGAAGCAAGGATAAAGTTTGTTGCTTTTACTCAAAAGCCTCAAATGAAGATTGTTGGCTGTGGCATAAGAAGTTATCACACTTAAACTTTAAAGCCATTAACTCTTTAGTCAAAATAGAGTTAGTGAGAGGCATGCCCACACTTGAATTCTGTCAAGAAGGAGTGTGTGAGGCTTGTCAGAAAGGAAAAATGAAAAGGTCAAGCCATAAGTCAAAGACAGTGACATCAATAACCAAGCCCCTGCAACTAATTCATATGGACTTGTTTGGGCCTGTCAATATTATGTCACTTGCAATAAAGAAGTATGCCTTGGTGATGGTTGATGACTTTACAAGGTATACATGGGTGGAATTTCTAGCATCAAAGGATGAAGCTCCATAAGTAATCATTGAGCACATAAAGAAAGTTGAAAAAGAAGCAAAGGCCAACAATGCAAGTGTGATTGCATTAAGGAGTGACAATGAAACAGAGTTCAGAAATGCCATGCTTTAAGCATTCTACAAAGAGAATGGTATCTTACAACAATTCTCAGCTCCAAGGACTCCACAATAAAATGGAGTTGTTGAAAGAAAGAATAGGACTCTAATTGAGGATGCTAGAACAATGTTACTTGATGCAAAAATGCCTACATGTTTTGGGCTGAGGCTATGAGCACTGCATGCTATATTCAGAACATAACTCTCATCGACAAAAACATTGGAAAGACACCTTACAATTTGATGACTGGAAAGAAACCTACTCTTAAGTATGTTCATGCCTTTGGAAGCAAATGTTTTGTGTTAAAGGATAATTCTGAATATGTTGGTAAGTTTGATGCAAAGGCATTTGAAGGAAGTTTTCTTGGCTATTCTATGGAGAGAACTGCTTACAAGGTTTATGTCATCAGTCAAAGAATGTTATGGAGAGCACAGATGTGACTTTTGATGATGATAAACTACCTGGTCTAGAAGAAGCCAATGATGAAGATAAATATCCATTGAGATTTGAATAATGGATGATTCTGATGAAGAGATTGAAAATGAAGTTGAGATTACAGCTCAACAAACTCTAGTCAATGATGAAGCAAGAGAAGAGTCTGTGCCAATCAACAGTGAAGATACAAGCATCCAAGATACACATGTGAATGAGAGCACCTTCAAAGGGGGAGGAAATGAATTTGATCATAACCTGGATGATGAAACAACATCAAATATGAAAAATCAACCTGAGCATTCAAGAAAATGGGATAGATCACATACTGCAGATCAAATTATTGGAGATCCAAATGCAGGAGTGAGAACAAGGAGGGCAATTCAAAAGAGTGCCTCTATGGCTATTTTCTGTCTCAAGTTGAACCAAAAAATATTGATGATGAACTGTTGGATCCAGAATGGATTAGTGCCATGCAAGAAGAGCTAAATCAATTTGAGAGAAACAAAGTATGGGAATTAGTGCCTGCACCAAAGGACAGAACCATTGTGGGAACAAAATGGGTTCTGAGAAATAAGATGGATGAAGATGGTGTGATAGTAAGAAACAAAGCAAGGTTGGTTACAAAAGGTTACTCTCAACAGGAAGGTATTGATTATGATGAGACATTTGCTCCTGTTGCTAGGTTGGAAGCCATCAGAATTTTTTTGGCATTTGCTGCTCACTTAAATTCCAAAGTTTATCAAATGGATGTCAAGAGTGCATTTCTGAATGGAGAGTTGGAAGAAGAAGTATATGTGCAACAACCACCTGGCTTTGAGGATCCACATTTCCCAAACTTTGTCTATAGATTGCTTAAGGCATTGTATGGACTTAAGCAGGCTCCAAGAGCATGGTATGACACTCTGTCACAATTTCTCCTTGAAAATCAATTCACTAGAGGCACTTTGGACAAGACACTGTTCTACAAGAAACATGGTAGTGATATTATCCTAGTTCAGATCTATGTGGATGATATCATATTTGGCTCTACTAATGAGAAGATATGTAAAAAATTCTCTAAGCTCATGCAAAGCAGATATGAGATGAGCATGATGGGAGTTGACATTCTTTCTTGGATTGCAAGTTAGTCAAAGAAAGGATGGTATCTTTATTAGTCAAACCAAGTACATCAAAGACCTATTGAAGAAGTTTGATTTGGAAGATAGCTCACCTGCAAAGACTCTCATGGCCACTGCCACTAAATTGGATGAAGATGCTAAGGGCAAGAAAGTAGATATCTCAGTTTACAGAGGCATGGTTGGTTCTCTACTCTATCTCACTGCAAGTAGGCCAGACATCATTTTTGCTACATGTCTGTGTGCAAGGTTTCAATCAAATTCAAAGGAATCACACATGATTGCTATCAAAAGGATTTTTAAATATCTGAAGGGCACTCCAAACTTCGGTTTATGGTATCCTAAGGACACAGGGTTCAATCTGGTTAGTTATTCTGATGCTGATTATGCTGGATGCAGAGTGGATAGGAAAAGCACTTCAAGTAGCTGCCAGTTTCTTGGACAAAGGTTAGTTTCTTGGTATAGCAAGAAACAACAATCTGTGTCAACTTTTACAGTTGAGGCTGAATACATAGCTGCTGGAAGTTGCTGTGCTCAAGTGCTTTGGATTAGAAACCATCTTAGAGACTATGGACTTGTGTTGGAAAAGATTCCTATCATGTGTGACAACACAAGTGCAATCTCTATAGTTGGAAATCCTGTCAATCATTCTAGAACAAAGCACATTGACATCAGATATCATTTTATCAGGGAACATAATGGAACCATTGAGTTGCATTATGTCTCCATAGATAAACAATTAGCTGATATATTCACTAAGTCATTGGATGAAGCCACCTTCACAAGGTTGGTTAGTGAGATTCGAATGCTGAATTCTTCAGAATCTTGCTAAGTAAAAGTATCAACTAAATTGTTGCAGCAGTAGACACTTACTTTATCTAAATGCTCAATATTTTGAAGTAAGTGTTGGCTGAAATATGATTTATAAATATTTCAAATCTGTTGCATATGTTGAAAAATCATATTATGCTAACTTGAAATTTCCATGAAATTTTAAGAAAATCACTATTTAATTTGTTAGAATATTCTTCATTGAATATTTCTGGTGAATTTTAAAAGATAGTGAAAATTGAATTTTATGAGTGAAAAGAACATTTCGGTAAGACAGACTTCTCTAATGATTCATTTTATGTCAATGCTCGACTTCTGATTACTCTCGAGTTCTCGAATAAAGTTCTTTAGAGATATCGAACAAAGACATACTTGAGTACTCGAATACTATACTGAGTTCTCTAAATATTGAGTTCTCGAATAGTATCTCTTGAGTTCTCGAATCATTTGAAAGGGCTGAATTCTCGCTGAACGTCAAACCACTTTTTGACTTTTGTCTGACACTTTTAACTCACTCATAAAACATTTGTTATTCAATTTTACATTATATAAACTGCCAGTTGTCGGTTTTTACCTGCTTGAGTTATCGAATATGCCATATTTGACATATGAAACAGTTGCTTTTCACTTCTCGAATACCTGACTTGTCGATACAAAACATGTATCTAATAGACAATTCAAGTATCCCTATTTATACTCCTCCACAACTGCTCTACTCATTTCAATCGATTTCTTAAGCATCTATTCCTCTGAAAATACAAAAAATACTACCTTCAAACATCTATTCCTCTGAAAATAAAAAATCTTAACCGCTGAAAGCCAAATTTCTTCTTCAAACATTCAACTTCTCTTCTTTCTAATCTATACAAATGGCAAACAAATGGTTCAACACCAATTTCGTCGCCATCTCCAGCGATGTCGAAGCACCCAATGCTAATTATAAGTGTTTCGTGAAGTGGCTGAACGAATCATACATCAAGGATGCTCTAACTGCCAACCCAGTTCTATATTTAGACATGCTAGAGCAATTTTGGAATTCTGCGACTGTTGAAGTAAATGCCCTTGAGAACGCCATAGAATCTTATACTATCTTCTGCAAGATCCAAGAGAAGGAAATCACAATCACTACTGAAGATATGAACAAGGCGCTGGGACTTCAATAAGAGTCATATAATCCTTTGGTAAAGGAGGGTGAACTGAAGGACTTCTTCTCATTCATAAGATACTCAACGGATGTTAATCTTGGGCATTTGAATCGGAAGTATTTAAAAAAAGAATGGAGTTTTGTGTTTGCGACAATCCTGCAAGTATTCACTGCCAAAAAATCCAGTTTCGACCAAATCAGTGGGCCTGTACAACAGATAGTGTACTCCCTGGCCTATGCTAGAAAAATCAATGTTGGGCTACTAATAATGCGAGAGCTGTACTCAAGACTTGGCAAGGATTCATCACAGAGAGGTAAAGATATCTTTTCCCCTCGTTTTATTCAATCTGCACTAAAATATGTTGATAACTCTTTGAATAAGTTGCCTGGGAGAGATAGAAATAATATAGCCTATCCTATATCCATGTCCAAACTCATTTTTGGAAATTTGGATACAAGGAATGCTGTGAATGTAAGACTTGAGATTACACCACACATGACAGAAATCTTCAAGTCCTACCCTCACAACAGGCTAACATGTTCTTCAAAATCTGAGTTAGCAGCACCCAAGCAAGTAGTACAAATTGCTAACCCAGGGTCTGCTATCAAACCCTCTCAACCAAACACTCTCCCAAATACTGAGCCAACTACATAATCCTCTCAACAAGGTGATGTTAGTAATAAGAAGAAGAAGAAGAGAAAGCACACTACATTGAATATATTATCAGAAGCAGCTTCAAATGTTGAATTAGGCTTAGAAAGTAAGGCACCTGAGTCACCCTTACAGAGGCCAAAGAAGAAGAAAACAAAAACCACCTCTTCAGTCACACAAATGGCTGAAGTTGTAAAATCAGGGGCAAACAGCTCACTAGATGTGCCTTCTCAACAGGGTGCATCTATAGAATCAAGCATTCTCCCCAATGCACAATCCTATAAAGAGTCATCACATGGGAGCAATAAGGCTGGCACAACACTGATTGGAGAGCACATCACAATTGAAACTCCACTTATTTCTCAGAGGGAGTTGCCAAAATCAATTCTACAGGACACTTCTCTTCCAGAATCTACAACTAATATTTCTTTGCAGCCTGCAACTCAAGTAATTAAGGAGCAAGGCATTGATCACCAAGAATTTTCTTCTCTTGGTGAGCCAATGGATTCAAGTGACTTGGTTCATGACACCCTGTTCACCACCCAGGACCTACATTTAGATGGTGAGGGAATGCATGCTGGGGCATCTCCTAATGACACCATCAAAAACACAAAGGCTTCACTAGTTTTCACTATAGACTATGTGCCTGTGTCATTTACTATTGTAACTCATCCCACTTCTGTGGAGACAACAGTAGTAGAGTCATTCCATCCGGTTACAGATCTGCATCTGTAACTGAGGGGTCTAGCTTGCCTAGCTCTAGCTATGACTTTTTGTCACAATGGCTGAAGCCTGTGCAACATGACAGTGCTTCATGATCAGGGTTTGTTACACAAAAATTGACGGTTGAAGCACTTCAAAGATTAATTGTGGACCAGATTCCTGAGTTCACTAAGATTGCTCAAAACCTTCTCACAGCAGACATGCCTAATAATGATTATGAAGCTATTCTTCTCTGTCACAAGCAAGATGTAGAGGAACAACAAGACAAGATAGTTGAAGAAGCTGAAAGAGATGGTAATGTGGATGCATGGTTGCAAGTAGTAGGGAGCGTAACCTTGTCAGAAGCTCTTCAATATCTAAGGGAAGAATACATCACCTCACTAGGGTCAAATGCCAAATCTCTAACCCCTGGTGAAGTGTATGAAGCTATCAATGATGCATACAAGGGAATCTTGAAGGCTGCTCACTACCTTGGTAAAGGAGTTAAAACAGAAATAGATGAAGTGTGCAAAGCCACAACCCAGGTAGTGAGTGAGATCAAAACTCAGTTCTCCAAAGACTTCCCCTCTCTGGATACCATCTTCAAGAATATCAAAGAGTGCAAAAAGACCTGCACCTCTCTGGACAATCTTATTCCCTTTGTTCAAGATTCTCTCAAAAATCTTACAACTCAATTTCAGAATCTCTCTTATCAGACAAATGATGCCAATGCACAAATCAGAGTTCTCTTTGCTAATCAATATGGAGATAAGGCAGTCACAGATGTCCCTATGCATGACATGAAGAAGTATGAGGTAGAAAGGCTCAAGGAGCAATCACAATCTGGTTTCAAGGCTGCAAACTTATTGTCTAAAGTGGATAGTCTGGAAACAGAAGTGAACTCCCTCAAGAAATGCAACGTTGAGATTAAGGACTCTGTGGCACTGCTAAATGAAAAGTTGGACACTCAAGCAACTACCAATGCTGAGGTTCTCCTTAATCAACAATAGATGCTTTCTGCAATGATGAGACATATGGGCATTCCTCAACCTACAGATGCTTCATTAGCTTCTACTTCAAACCTGATGGCCCCATCAAAGGCACCTGTGTTTGAGAACAAGCCTAAGGGGGAGAGGCACACAGATAAAAAGGAGAAGCTAGTGGACTCAAAATCTAATGCAAAAAAGCTAAGGGGGAAAAGAGTGATCTAGGTCTCAAAATCTCCGATTTCAAAGTCAAGCAATCTATGAAACAAAAGCAAGGAGTCAAGGAGGGTGAGTTGAAGTTGAAGAAAGTAGTTGTGGCTACAGATGAAGAAGCCAAGCTAAAGAAAGTGGTTGTAGCAGGAGTAGCCAAGTCACCAAAAGAAAATCAACCTCAACCCCAATCATCTTCTCAAGACTTTGACTTTCTAGTGCTTGACATTGCTAAACACTCTCCTCAAGCTGAGCCATCAGAATTCAAGGGTGTTCTGTCCCATAAGGTGTGTTAAGAAGCTGCCAATTCAAAATTGTATCATGACATAGCCTTCTTGAAGCACCTACAGAATCTGAAGAAAAGAAGCAACTTCCACTACTTTGACTATCTCAAGCTCCTTATACAAGACATATTTCTGGTCACTGTAGAGAGAAGGCAAGTTGTTCAAAAGAATCCTGATGCTCTCATCACCACTGAAGATAGAGAAGTCCTAGTCCACACTGCCAAATTTCTCTTTCACATCCACATTGAAGCCATACAAGTTCTATCTTGCTCTGAAGTTGGAACATTCATCAAGAAGATAGAAACAAATGGGTCTGCTGATAATATCAAACTCCATGAGATTCTTACAGGCTGTATGAAGTCTAAATTACCTTAGGTAATTCCTCAGCCCACTGCATTCTGCATGAAGCAACTACAGGCATTGTCTTCTTCAGATTTGGTCACCACCTCAAACCGAGCAACATGTCTACAATCAAGTATTTGGATAGTGCCTTACAATCAAGGAGAGGAAAGTCAGAAACTGAGAAGTCAGCTCTGGACATTCTGATTAAGTTTATCAACTCACAGTTAAATGCCCTATTTGATTATAGAGGAGACAAGTCAGGAAGGAGAGATGGGGATGATCAAGATCAGAGTGGTAGCAAGGATAGATCTCAAAAGAGTAATAAGGATGATGAAGATAAGAGAAAGAGAAGTGGTAAAGGAAAGAAAGGTGATGATGAAAAAGGAAGTGATAAGGGGTATGAAAGAAAAGGTGGAAGACAGCAAGCCTCAAGCATCACTAGCAGTATTCCCACCACAACACAAGGCTATATGTCTAGGGTGGATACAGTTAGTGATGACTTGCCAAAATCTAATCCTATGGCTTTTGTAACTATTTTACCACCTCAAGCAAAGAAGATTCAAATCAAGAAACCATCTATATGTCTCCAAAAGAAAACTGCTAATGGCGTACTTCAATGGTCAAGAGGCAAAGGCTTCAAACTTCTCCCTAGTGACAAAGTGCAAAAGCTAAAAATCAAATCTATGGCCAGAAAGGTAAGGAAGGTGAAGACATCTAAATATCAAGCCATCACAATAGTACCATGACTAAACTTGCCACCTCTAGATGAAGACTATGATGAAGATCAATTGCTATTTCTAAGGGCTCAAAGAATCTATCATGTTGCTATTGTTGATGACTGTCTTGAATTCAAATATACTGATGGTAGACAGAAGAAGTTCAAGCAAGGGATGTGTCAGCATTGGAGAAGGTTTGGAAGCTAGAACTTATAGACTTTATGCAGATGAAGAGAGATCATGAGGAGAAAGTGAGAAGAGAATGTATGGAGAAATGGAGAAAGAGAGAGAATGAGCTTAATGAACTGGAAGCCAAAGCAGATAAGTTGAGGGCTAAAGGGTTATGCAGAGTTCAGTTCAATCCCTATGTTGTGAAGTATAGGAGGAGAAATGGAGATAATGTCAATATCAGAATGGGCCTGGTCAACCATTACCCTGCAAACTTATTGAAATCAGTACTTGAAGACTTTAAGGATTCAATTCTACTTGAAGAACTTGATGCTATGGCAACCATCATAAAGGCTATGGATGAGAATGCAAGGAAGGATGAAGAAAGGAAAAAGAAGGAATATGATGATCTACAAGCAAAAGCTATGGGAATGAAATCAAAAGAAAATGGCTAGTACTTCTTCATAGTCTGTAAGAATACTCTCTTTGTAATCCTATCCATGTTGTCAATCAATTTCATACATGTACTGTTCAAGTTATATATTTCAAGTTATATATTTATGTATGGTAGGCTTGTTATCAGACATGAAATTGTGACTAAGGGTCTTACTCACAATTTGGGAGAGATTGTTAGTCAGAGAGGCATGCTTGTATACATCTAATAACAAGCCTAATTGTTTGTAATGCTGTGCATTTCTTACATGACTCCTTAACTGGGGGAACTTCTGGTTGTAGAGTTTCTACTTGTATTTAGTACCTGTAATAGGCATCAAAATTCTATCTGTGTAACTGTAAATTAAGTCATGAAATAATGCTTGAAAGAAGATCTAGAGATCATGCCTCAAACTTGAAGAACAAGGCTGTCAAAATAAGCACAGTTGGAATTTTAAGAATGAAGAATTGCCTAAGTACCAATTTGAGAAGTACTTTTGTCTATTAGAGAAGTCAAGGTTTCGAGGAGTCAGGCATTCGATATCTCAAGGACAGGAAGCGTTTTGACATCTCAGGGATTCGATAAGCCAAATGCTCTATTCGACAACTCAAGGATCCCTAAAGAAAGGACTATTTCAAGAAGTGATTCGACATCTCAATTATATAGTATTCGAGAACTGAGAGTTATCTATTAAGTCAATTCTAGTTCTCGAATCAATCACTCAGTCACTTCTCGAACGGATTCTTGAAGACAAAATACTGAAAATTGTACAAGTCAGAAACCTGTAGCAAGCCAAAACACTCTCAGAACCACAGTACTATAAAGTGCTTTTGGAAAGTCTACAAGAAGCTTAGAGAGTTGTTACTGGAGACAAGTTGCTGAATAAGTGGATCTGGGCAGGTTAAAGAAAGTCAAATTACACGTTGCCTGGACGTATTCCAAAATAGGGATAGACAAGTTAGAAAGTAGATTTGTCTGTTCTGTCTTTTGTAGTAAGTAGGGTGTACGCATGTTCTATAAGTGTACAACCCTCACTTCTCTAGAAAGAGGGGTACATACAGAGAGAGAGAAACACAACACATAAATATTTTTTGTAAGAACAACTCTCTGAGAAAAAGAGAAGCTGAGAATACTAATTTCTATATTCACAGGTTGTGGCAAAAATCTTGATCTAATACAATGTTAGATTAAAGTGAGAGCTTGTGTATTGTGCTTTACTTCCGCACAAATATATTTTGTTAAACACAAACACACACTCAGCTACAAAAACAAGAACATAGATTCACACCTACAAACAAATGTTCTTAAGTGTTAAATCCGAGAAAAGTTTGAAAATACATTCACCCCCCTCTGTATTTTCTTGTGTGTATATTCCATACTCAACACATACGTAGATATTATTCCACTTACATAAGTTCAGGTTGTAGGCTCTATGTTTTCAAATAGATACAAGATTAAAGTAGTTGCTGAGGATTCTACATAAGCTGTTGATGTTATTCTTCATGATCGTGCTATTAAACATTTGGTTGGAAAAATTGCATCCACAATGATAGATGAGCTTGGGGAGGTTTAAAAATTAATCACTTAATGATTCATGACTAGAAAATTTATTTTACTATAGTATTATTCTTTGAACTTTTTATTATGTATATGTACACTATAAATCTTTTTCAGGTTGCATCAAGCATTTCCATTCCTCAGTCGATAATGGATATCGCTGGCAAAGATCGTACTTTAAATATTATGATAAATGAAGAAAATGTGTTAATCAGTAGTAGAATGTATGATGCAACCGATGCTTATCTTCCTAAAGAGTCCAAGTCATTATGTTCTGACTCTATGCAGGAAATTCCAAATTACACCATATCAAGTTCTGCAGATGTGAGTTGATTTTCTTATATTGAAATCTGTTTCATTCCATATTCCTACAAAGTCATATAAATGCACCCGTTCCATTTTTCTTACCCCTAAAAATTTTTTATATTAAAATTTTTTCAGAATGGTGAGTTGGTTGTTGGGGACACTGCTATTGGGACTGATAAGTGCATATTTTTGCATATTTTTATTACCTATTTATTGCTAGAACTCGTATTTTAATAATTTATTTTGTTGCATTTCAGGAAATTTGTGAATAAATAAAGAAATGGCAAAATAAAGAAATAAAGAGCAAGGAAGGGAAAAAGAGGAAGAAAAATGACTTCAATGAAAAAAGGAAAAAGAATTAGGAGTTTGGAGGAAAAAGAATCTTTTAAGACACATGGAAGGTGGAGATCATCCCAACACACTAAATAAGTGTATGGCCAAGATCCACTCAATAAAGCTTAAGGAGGAAGGAAACAATTGGATGGCTAGGATTTCTCCACCACATTAGAATGTGTATGGTGGAGATTCACCCAACATACCCCTAGACCCTAATTCTTATCCTATAAATACCCCCTTACCCCCTTGTATTTATCAACCTAGATTTTAGTGTAGTTTTAGGGTAGTATAAATTTCTTTCTTTTCTTGTTTTGTAGTTCTAAATTTTGTAAACACTCCTTTTATTAATGCAATTTCAAGTTTCCTTTATTTTCTTGTCTTGCTCTCTCGTTTATGTTGTCTACCTTTCGTTATTTTCGTAAATCCAATTAGTGGACAAAGTAGTGAAATGCTAACCACTTGGGGTTGAAAGTAACGATTTACATTTTTGTGTTCTTAGTTAATAATCGAATTTATGCCCCTTTAAATCTCAATTTTATTGTGGGTTTGGTGATTTGAAATTGTAGATCTAATTTTGGTGCTTGATTTGATGTGTTAGTGTAATGGGTTTGATAATTTAGAGCTTGAGTTGGTTGTGGTGTTGTTAAATTTAAGGTCTTTAATTTTTAAATCTAATTTTTAAATTTGGTTATGTTTCGTTGAGATTTTCGATGGATTTATATTTTCCGGTGCTTAGTTGTTAAAGTTACGTTGCTCGGTTGTTGATTTGATTGTAGTGTTATTCGACTAAATTGCTTTTCTTCTTTTCTCCTGCCTTGCTTCTTGTTACTGCTGTCTTGCTATTGCTGTAGCGCGTGAGAACCAACCACGCGCAACCACCCCATTTTCCATGTTACTGTTTGTTTCTTACTGTTTCATTTCCTTCTTGCTTAAAATTAATTTGGCCACCATCATTATTATGTAATCATTGTCTAATCATTAATTTCTTTCTTTTTCATATACGCGTCTTTAGTTCAGTAGCATATGTATTTTTTTTTTCTTTTCATTCCTTCCTTCCTTTATTTTGTAGTTTACCAATGCCATGTCCAGCTTAGCTCCTTATTTTTATATTCGAATTTCACATCATATATTCCTAATTTTAGTAACTCATTTTTGTATAATTTTGTAGTTAGATTAAAATTCCAAAAGACTTGTTTTTAAATTTATTTTACTTTATCTCTTCAAAAAATAATTGTTCCAGTTCGCCTAAATTAGAAATTAAGGATCGCGAAATAAATTTAGACTCTGTGGATCGATATCTCAAGTATTAAAACGATGATTGTGCACTTGCAATTTAAATGTTTATTTTTTTAGCACATCAATTTTTTGATTTAATTTTATTAAGGCTTGGGTATGCAAAAATGAAGGATTAAGTGGTTGTGGGTCAAGGAAAGAGTGATGAAATCCCTTCCCTTATCTTTTAAGTGGCTTTGCCCTTAAAATTTATTTACAAATTAATGCAACAAAGGGAAAATAAGTGTATGTAAAAGCTGTCGGATTCTGAAAAACCGCACTTTTATTTTCTCCGAAAGTTCCCTGGACATTGATAGCCTTAAGTATTTAACGAATGGATTAAAGGAATATAAAATGGAAAGTTATAATGAAAGATGGAGAATGAAAGTATTAATATTAAAGAGGATTCCCGGTAAACCCTAATTAGAAATCCGTGAAATATTCTCACGAACGATCAACCGTTCCGAATACTTCTATATAGCGTCGTCTCATATTATTATGTACTCCCACCAAAACACTATTCATTCTGTATTCTTTACTTGTTCTCTTAGGGTTGTATAATTGTCCGTATTCTCTTTCGATCGTTCCTTAACCTTTTTACGGAACTACTGGATTAATCGTTATCGATCTGGATGACATGAGAGTATTCTCTTGCTTGAAGTTGCCATATCTTATTCCCTTAGAAGATAGATTATTCTTACCTATGTTGTCACCCTTTAGCATTCTTCAAGACATAAACATAATAAAGTCGAATTCCATTCATTCTTTCCCAATTATCAATTATTACACTGTAGCCATATCCACTATTCATTCTTACATCATTAAATACATAAAAGTTTTAATTCCACCCAAAATCTGGGTTCTTACAGTCTCCCCTCCTTAAAAGGATTCCGTCCCGGAATCAGTTTGAAAACAAGTGGGGGTACTTTTCTTGCATTGCGCTTTCAAGTTCCCAGGTGGATTCTTCTACATTGTGGTTCTGCCACAAAACTCTGACTAGCTGAATGACCTTGTTTCGGAGCACTTGTTCCTTCCGGTCTATGATTTCCACCGGTTGCTCCACATAGGTTAGGTCTGGTTGCATGTCCACTTGCTCATACTCTACAATATGCTTAGCATCCGGATTATACTTCCTCAGCATCGAAACATGGAACACATTGTGCACCTGTTGTAGATTCGGGGGCAATGCGAGCTCATAAGCTAGTTCCCCAATCCGTCTCAAGATCTCAAATGGTCCAATGTACCTGGGACTCAGCTTCCCTTTCTTCCCAAATCTCATCAAACCTTTCCAAGGTGACACTTTCAAGAACACTAGGTCCCCTACTTCGTATTCCTTGCCTTTCCGAGCTAAGTCGGCATATTTCTTTTGTCGATCCTGGGCTGCTACCAACCGGCCTCGGATTAGATCCACTGCATCTTTAGTTCGTTGGACCACTTCGGGCCCGAGCATCTTTCGCTCTCCAACTTCATCCCAATACAAGGGAGATCGACATTTTCTTCCATAAAGGGCCTCATAAGGTGGCATCCCAATGCTTGAATGATAACTGTTATTATAGGAGAACTCAACCAATGGCAAGTGATCATCCCAACTCCCCTTGAAGTCTATCGCGCAGACTCTCAACATATCCTCTAGCGTTTGGATGGTCCTTTCACTTTGCCCATCTGTCTGGGGGTGGTAGGCTGTGCTCATGTTCAGCTGGGTCCCTACACATTCTTGAAAACTCCTCCAAAACCTGGAGTTAAATCTAGGATCTCGATCGGACACTATTGCGACTGGGACTCCATGTCGCGCCACTATCTCTTTTAAGTAGATGTCCACTAGTCTGTCGACCGTGTACCTTTCGTTGATCGGGAGAAAGTGAGCCGATTTCGTCAGTCGATCTACAATTACCCATATGGCGTCATGATTAGCCTTGGTCCTTGGTAAACCTACTACGAAATCCATGGCTATATGTTCCCATTTCCATTCTGGAATCTCTAAGGGATGTAGAAGTCCGCTGGGTTTCTGGTGCTCTGCCTTCACTCGTTGGCAGGTCAAGCATCTGCTTACCCACTCTGCTACGTCCTTTTTCATATTGGGCCACCAGTAATACTCCTTCAAATCCCTATACATTTTAGTGCTACCGGGGTGCACTGAGTATCTTGAGTTGTGTGCCTCATTTAAAATCTCATCCTTGAGCTCCTGAACATTTGGGATCCATATCCTGTATGTGTACCTCATGATCCCTTCCTTGTCTCTTTCGCACTTAATTTCCTCCCCGGTCATTAGCTCTTCTGTGGAGTTCTTTTCTTCCTCCATCATCCGTTCCTGGCACAGTCTAATCTTTTCTAGCAATGGAGGTTGGATTCTAATTTCCATTAACTTTTCTTGGCCCTCTCCAGGTAACTTAACCTCGATTTCCAACTTCTCAAAATCCTTCACTAGCTCTTTCTCTGAAGTTATCATCTTGAGCTTCTCTTTCCGACTAAGGGCGTCAGCCACCACATTGGCTTTGCCCGGGTGATAGCGAATTTCACAGTCGTAATCCTTGATTAACTCTAACCATCTCCTCTGGCGCATGTTAAGCTCTTTCTGAGTGAAAATGTATTTGAGGCTCTTATGGTCTGTGTAAATCTCGCATTTTTCCCTATACAGGTAGTGTCTCCAAATCTTTAAAGCGAAGACTATGGCTGCTAGCTCTAGATCATGCGTGGGATATCTGACTTCATAATCCTTCAATTGCCTAGACGCATACGCTATTACCTTGCCGTGCTGCATAAGCACGCATCCCAGTCCTTTATGCGAAGCATCACTGCAAATCACGAAATCTCCTTTTCCATCAGGTAATGCCAGCACTGGGGCTGTCACCAGCCTCTTCTTTAACTCTTGGAAACTCTTCTCGCATTTCTCAGTCCATTCAAATTTCTCGGTTTTACGGGTAAGTCGAGTTAATGGAGCTGCCATTTTCGCAAAGTCTTGGACAAATCTCCTGTAATATCCGGCCAGTCCAATGAAACTCCTCACCTCGGTTGGAGTAGTTGGCCGTTCCCAGTTTGAAACTGCTTCTATCTTGGAGGGGTCAACCAACACTCCTTCTCTATTGATCACGTGCCCTAAGAATTGTACCTCATTTTTCCAAAACTCACACTTGGAGAACTTGGCATATAACTGCTCTTTCCTGAGTATTTCTAAGGTTATCCTTAAATGTTCAGCGTGTTCTGCCTCTGTCTTTGAGTAGATGAGAATATCATCAATGAAAACTATCACAAATTGGTCCAAATATTCCTTGAACACTCTATTCATTAGGTCCATGAAGGCTGCTGGGGCGTTGGTCAATCCAAATGACATAACTAAGAACTCATAATGTCCGTATCTGGTGCGGAATGCAGTCTTCGGGATATCTTCAGGTTTGATCTTCAGTTGGTGATATCCTGTTCTCAAATCAATCTTAGAGAAGTATTCAGCTCCTCTTAGCTGGTCAAACAAATCGTCTATCCTGGGCAATGGATACTTATTCTTTATGGTTAGCTTGTTCAATTCTCTGTAGTCGATGCATAACCTCATACTTCCATCCTTTTTCTTAACAAACAACACTGGTGCGCCCCAAGGCGACACACTGGGCCTTATCATGCCCTTATCCAACAATTCCTGTAATTGTTTAGCTAGCTCCTTCATTTCTACTGGGGCTAGTCGGTACGGGGCCTTCGAAACTGGCGCCGTCCCCGGGGCTAATTCGATGGCAAACTCAATTACCCTATCAGGTGGTAGTCCAGGAAGATCTTGTGGGAACACGTCCTCGAACTCATTAACTACCAGAATGTCTTGCAATCTTGGCACTTCCTTCTGAGTATCTATAACGTAGGCTAAATAAGCCTCGTTCCCTTTTCGTAACAATCTCTTGGTTTGCGCCATAGTCAGAATTTTCTGGGTCTGTCGCATCCCCTTAAACACTATTTCTTTCTTCCCTGGGGTTTTCAACTTAACCTTTTTCCCTTTACAATCTATCCGCGCATCATTGCGAGACAACCAATCCATACCCAAAATGACATCGAATTCCCCTAGCTTAAAAGGAATTAAATCGACATAGAAGGATCGTCCTCCTATTTCTAGCTTACAATCGGGGTGAATTTGATTAACCGGTATGATTTCCTGATTAGCTATTTCTACTTGTAAGGAATCTCTTAGTTGCTGGGTTTTAAGTTTCAACTTATGCGTAAAATCTCTAGATATAAAAGACTTAGTTGCTCCTGAATCAAATAAGACATTTGCACTGACTGAATTGAGAGAAAAAGTACCTGCTATCACATCTGTGTCCCTCACGGCATCTTGTACTGACATATTGAAAGTCCTAGCAGTTGGTGGCCTATTTGAGGCAACCTTGCTTGCTCTTGATGCTGCTGGTTTGCTCTTTGGGCAATCCTTCCTCATGTGCCCTCGCTGTCCACACTGGAAACAGGTTGTGTTGTTAGGGATGATCGTGGTGCAAGCGGTAGCATAATGCCCAGCTCGCCCACACTTATAACAGTTTATCTGCTTCAGGTTGCACACCCCGGAGTGCCTCTTCCCACAAGTAGCACACAATGGCAATGGAGGTCGAGAAGGGTTGGAACGGGACATTCCTGATTGATGGCCGCCCTGGCTCACACTTACACTCGCAGATGGTTTAAACCCTACATTCCTCCCTGGTAGGGAAACCGCTCCTCGATTGAACTTGGTTGGGGATTTTCCTCCAGCGGATCTTCCGCCCATACTAACATGCTTTCTCTTTATCCCCCCTTTCTCTCTCTCTCTCTCTGCATCTGATCACTACCAGCCTCCACAATGGTTGCCTTCTGCACCAAGGTGGCATAATCTGTAATCTCTAAAACAGCCACCCTATTCTGGATCCACTGTTTCAGCCCTTGTTGAAACCTGTTAGCTTTCTTCTCTTCTGTGTCTACAAACTCTGGCACAAATCTCGATAGCTCAGTAAATTTAGCCTCATAGTCAGCCACTGACATATTGTTCTGTTTCAGTTCCAAGAACTTAAGTTCCATCTGGGTTTTCATGAACTTCGGGAAGTACTTCTTCAGGAATAATTGTTTGAACCTTTCCCAGGCTATGACAGCATCAGTCTCCATGTTTTTCTTGGCTTCCCACCAATAATTGGCCTCTCCCTTTAGTAGGTAAGTAGCAAAAACAGTCTTCTGAGCCTCATTGATACTCAGAATCTCAAAAGACTTTTCCATTTCCTTGATCCAGGCCCTCGCCTCAACGGGATCAGCCGATCCGTGGAACTCTGGGGGCTTAAGGGACTTAAAGGCCCTAAAGGAACTTGCCACTGAAGTGTTGTTGCCTGGTGGTAGTTGGGGGTATTGGTTCAAATTCTGCCTAAGTAGATCCATAAACTGGCCCATGGGGTTTCCGTCCTGGTTCTCCCCTTCCTGTTCTACTTCAGTTTCTCCACCCTCTATTTCCCTTTCAAATTCTTCAGAGTACAGGGGTTCATCCTCTGCTCCATACTGGGAATCTTCTTGCTCATTATAGTCCTGATCTTGTTCCTCACTACTTTCACGGTTTTCCTCGTGTTGGTTGTGACTCTCTTGGTCAGTAGATTCGCGGGGGTTAGCCCTAGTGCCCATTCGTCTTGGAGGCATTTTACTGAAAATTTGGAAAATTATACATTAGGTTCACTTACCTGTTTTAAAGGATTTTTCCTTGCACATTTCTTTACATGATTGGGTTTAAAATCCCACAATTTTATATCTCATGGCAACTTAATCGAAAAGTAATACATATGCTAATAACTCGTGATCACATCCCAACAAAATTTGTAATGACCGAAATGGAAACAAATATATACCAGGTACCGAAAAGGTACAACATCCGAGTTACAACGATAGCTTAAAGTACAGCCATCCTAACAACAACAACAAGTCAAAAGTGAAATATGCTGTCTATCTGTCTAGTCTGCAAAAAGGGAAAACAAGTACAAGAAAACCATCCCTACAAAAGCCGGCACTACTATGTCCGTACATGACTAGACAACTAGACCACTGCATCACTGCATCTGAAATCTGTAAGATCCCGGATTATTTTAGGATTTATTATTATTATTATTATTGTTTTAATTATGTTAATTAGTATTTAAAGGATGGAATTGGATTTGAGAATATCGTTGTGGAGTTCAACGATATTTAGTATCGAGTTTATATGAGTATATATGGATTTATGTGTGCCAATGTGTGCCCCAATATTTTTATTTGTATTTTAGTGATTTAAAAATATTTAAAACAAGTATTATTGATCTTCAAAAATCTTTATTTATTTATCGGAGTTGGATTAAATCATGAAATCTTTTGTAATATTATCTTGATATATTTATTGAGTTTTTAAAAGTGTTGGGTGGATTAATTTGGGTGTTTTAGTATTTTATAATGATTTTAAGAGTTTTATTGTATTTAAAGGATTAAAACTTTGAAAATTCATATTTAATTCATTTTTGATCCGAAAAATATTTCGAAAATATGTACGTGCTTGTAATTTTATATTCTTTATTTTAAAAATGAAAAGTGTAATTTTCCGAAAGTTTTATTTAATTATGATTTTTTTTAAGTCATTTATTTGTTATAATTGGGCCGAATAGAGGATAAGTAGTAGTGTTATAATAGTAATGGGCCAAGCCCATTAGAAGAAAAGGAACGCAGTAGAAGAGTCGAGAAAAACGGGAGAGAGAAAGAAAAAGAGAAAGAAGAAAAGAGAGAAAAGAAAAGAATGGGAGAAGAAGAGAGAAGAGAGATTAATTGGAGATATACATACATATAATTGTGTGTGTATATATTATACGTGTGTGTGTGGGTTTAATCAAGAGTGGGTGTGTGTGCTGTGTGCGAGTTCGAAGAGGGGAGGGGGGAGGTCGCGCGCAGCTGGCGGCGACGGTAAAGAACTCCGGTGGAGCAGCAGCGGACAGGGACGACGGCGCCGGCGAGGACTGAGGCTGCGGTGGTGGCGGCTGGACAGCAGAGAGAGAGAGAGAGAGAGAGAGAGAGAGAGAGAGAGAGGGGGGTGGTTATTTCGGATCGAATCGGAAAACGAATGGTATAATTTCGTTTTTTTTTCTTAATTATTTATTTAATTTTCGTATTTAATTTGTGGAGATTTTTGATTTATTGCGTAAATTGTTAATTCCCCATTTAGATTAATTATTGTGATTGTAGTAACTTAATTATTAAATTAGTATGGTTACAATTTGATTTGTTGTGAAATTTCGATATATCGATTAATTGTCGTAATTTAATTGATTTCAAGTTGCGAGATTAATTGTTAATTTTAGTGATTAGATTAAATTCCGAGATTTAATTCGGAGGGTCTATATTGTTGAGATTAATTGTGGGCCCGATTAAAGGTACGGGTTAGCGATTATTAAATGTTATTTGTTAATTGCTAATCGGTAGTTACTAGTTTGCAATTGTAATTGTTAAATGCTAAGTGCTAATTGTTATCGCCATATAATGTATAGTCATAAGAGTTGGATAACTCGTAAGTTTCTTTGTGCTAAATGCGTAATTGTCGAGTACTTGGTATTGATGAGTAAGCGGTTACTAATTTACCTTGATAATTGTTAGTAATTATCGGAGGTGTTATTTGATTAGTAAATTGTATGTTGAATTTGGGTGGCAATTATATTTGTTAAATCGCTACTTGGTGGATTATAAGTGATTATTTGGTTGTCGTTTATTAGTAAATAATACTTGGTATTAAAATGATTTCTGAAAAGTGCCACTGGCCCTAGAGGCTGTGTGGTTGTTTTAATTTAGTTTTCAAATGTAATTTATAGTAAAGTTAAGTTATCAATTTACTTTTCTTACGTGTTGAGGTGCCGCATGTCTGGGCGGGTAAATTTCTTTACATGTTTAGTTGCCGCATGTCTGGGCGGATACTTTTCTTATGTGTTTAGTTGCCGCATGTTCGGGCGGGTACTTTTCATTATTTGTTTATTTTATGTTGCTGTCATAGAAACAGCTTGTTATTTCCTTGGTTGGATTGATTGAAAAACAGGGTTGAATTGTTGTTGAATTGCTTTGGAGGGGCTGTGCCCATAGTCCGATAAACGAATACTACATGCCGAAATTTTCTAAAAATCCCCTGCGTTTTAAAGTTATTTAAATTATTTGATTTAAAGGTTTGAAGGCATATATGTGTATAAGTGTTTAAGTACATATGTGATGATTATTGAGGTGTGGATATACATATTTATGTATGTATTGCTTTGTGAGTTATAAGTAATTAGTTATCGGTTGGATTGTTTATGTACTAAATAGTACTTTACTATTATTTCAAGTATGATTAGGGATTCGATATAGAGCCAGTGCACATGTTGACGGTTTATTGATGAAGATGCATGCGTGATCGAATAAAGGCCCAGGTTAAGTAAGTAGCAAATCGACGCGTGGAACGAGGCAAGTGTACTAACCCTCGCTTATCGTTCAAGCGAGATACATATGTTTTTATTCAATATAATTATTCCCTTCAAATCCGTATTGCTAGTATTCTCTCCTTCAAATTATTGATAAGGATATATTTTATTCATATATCATGTGAAAAGTAGAAATACAGTTTTATTGCCAGTATTATTCTTTCTTAAGTATTGTCGCTCATTAAAATGGCTTAAGTAATTAAAGATGTTTTTTAAAATTTCCTTATACTGGGCTGGTCTTTTGCCAGTGAGTATAAAGGACTGAAAAGTGAAATGTTTTAAAGTATTAATAAGATGGTTTATAAGTTGGATAAGCGTAAGAGGCTAGGGTGGTCCTAGTCCAGCACTTTTGTTAAGCGTAAGAGGCTAGGGTGGTCCTAGTCCAGCACCTTTGTTTAGCGTAAGAGGCTAGGGTGGTCCTAGTCCAGCATTAAAGGCCAATGTGTTGCCTAATTGAGAACCTAATTTCAAAGAAAGGAAGACTTTACGTGGCTGATCACCCGTATTGTCCGTAATCAGAAGAATAATAAAATCAATTTAAATGTTTCAAAAAAAAAAAAAAGTTTTACGGAAAGTATGTTTTATTTGTGGAATGGTTTTAAAGAGATGAATGTTTTGATGTTTTATTGATGAAATAGTTCTAATGAGAGGAATGTTTTGATAAGATATACCTGTTTTACTGTAAATGATTATCGGTTTAGAAATTGTGTATTTCAGATTAAATTGTTGTCTATATGATAAAAGTTGAAACCTCAGTAAAATAATGAGATTAAGGATAGATAGAAGTTTTTCAGTTATTCCCTTCGCAAGTAACATTGTACGTGAAAGTGGAGTAAGAATGATTGGAAAAATTCTTGATATTCTTTCTCTCAAAGTTTTATCTGGGGCAGAGATGGTTAGTAGTAAATAGAAGAGTGTTATGTTAGAATATTAAAGGGGGGTGTTTATGTTATGTAAAGGGTATGAGTAACGACGATAGATAAGGTTATTTTATAGAGTAGTTGTATATTCTTGTTGACTGTTATAAAATAATTCACGGTTATTACGGTCACTGTGGCATGTGTTGTGCAGTGATAGTGAGAACCGAGAATGATTTGAGATCTTCTTAGTAATTCAAACTCATGATTGTCAGGCCGGTTAGGCAGCTAGGTATGCAAATGCTTAGCGACATGAATGAGATTTGAGTAACTGAGAATTTCTTGGAGATTTCGTTAAAGTGTTAGATAAAGTATTTTTGCAAGTATTAAAAGTATTGAATCTAGTATTATGACCCTTCTCAGTTATTAATCTTCTGTTATAGTTAAGAATCCAGATTTCAAGTATAGTATTGATTATAATTTAGTGAGCATTCCTTCGCTCATATTTATTGCTACTATTTCTTGAATTGCGATTATTGCATTCTTATTCATCCAGTACAGTTCTATATATATAACTTGCTGAGCATTCTTTGGCTCACACGTGTTGTTTTTTTAAAATCTAACTTTTCAGTAAACTAGTTGGCGAGGCTTAGCATGTGCAGTTCAGAAAGTGGAAAGAAGAAGCAGGATGCTGTTGTGAAGCTGACGTGGATCAGGGTATTTAGATTTAAAGCTGAATTATTGTATGTAAATTATAGTTTTAGTAGTTATAGTATGTATTTGAGTAGTTGGCCTGGTATACTTCTATTCGAAGTTATACCAGTGATTTAAGTTTGTATAAGTTTTGTAAATAGATTTGTATTTAAGTTGGTTTGGGTTTTCTTGTTTCTAGAACTGTAACCTAAGATCCTGAGTTGGGAGTTGGGGTCAAAGAGCTTTTGATTGAGTTTTAATTTTTATTTCAGTTTTATTTTGATTTTCAGATTTTTAGTTTAGTATCCAGCAGGTTTATGTTGTATTTACGAATACATCATGGCCAATTTTTGTTAGAACTTTTGAGTTTGTTAGCGTGACGCCCAAATCTACTGACCCCGGATTTGGGGGCGTTACAGGTTGGTATCAGAGCGTAGGTTATAGTAAACTAGAAACGAGAGTGTGTAGGAGTATGTATAGTTAAGTAAGGAACGTCAGAGTTCATATAGGACTCGTGTTGGACTATTGGATATAGTACCAGTTAGTGAGTTAAGATGTGAGTGGTGGCAGATAGTTGAGCGGAGTTGGGTAGAAACCCTTGAACCTGTAGGTAGTGGAACCTTCAGAGTCTAGATCGAATGACGAGTCAGCGAAGGAGTCGACAAAGAAGATGTACGTGGAGACCCTGGCAATACCTTTCTTCTTGATAGATATTCCTTTGTTGAGTTATTTTGACAATTGTCTTTCCCCCAAATTTGGGATTCCAGTTATGACAGAGGTTGTTTTGATGCCTATTTCCTTTATTTCTAAAACCCTGTCAAGTGATATTTGAGTATCTAATTTTCTTCATCAGTGAATGATTCTATTATTGATAAATCATTATTTCTTAGTATTCTGCAAATCATTTCTTTCCTGATTATCCTTTTCTTCTGAAGTAGTACCCATGGAATCCGTTTAGTTGTAATCCAGGGGTATGTCTGAGAATTTCTCATCAATTGATTGTTAATTCGATGTTCGAATCTTTTTGTGTTTCTTTACTCCAACTGAGGTGAACAACCCTATTTATAGGGGACACAAGGACTGTTTGTCTGTGTGATAGCAGTCTGATGGGACGCCATCACTTGTGTGTTGTGAAGTACAAGAAGGTTAATTACCTTTAGTCATGTCTTGAATAAGGCACGCAACAAGGTTCATTTGATCATGTTGATCACTCAGTAATTTTTCATTTCAAAGAATATTTGTTTGAAAACTCATGAATTAATTCTACAATTGTGAAACCTTTGCTACGATGTGAAATCGTTCTCTTCAAATATCATGAATCATAATGCCTCGACTAGTCTTGGATGTACGCCAATGGAGTTTAGAATGCCAGTAGCGCGTGATGTATAGTACTGCGATTAGAGTTGTTCTATATAGAGAGGTTAGTAGAGATCCCAGTATAGTAAATAAGTATCCAGAGTGCAGATTAGTAGAGTTGCAGATGCAACCCGAGTTGGTAGAGTAAATCCCAGTAACCCTTCATTACCTGATTCCGAGGACGGAATCCTTTTAAGGTGGGTAGAATGTAAGATCCCGGATTATTTTAGGATTTATTATTATTATTATTATTGTTTTAATTATGTTAATTAGTATTTAAAGGATGGAATTGGATTTGAGAATATCGTTGTGGAGTTCAACGATATTTAGTATCGAGTTTATATGAGTATATATGGATTTATGTGTGCCAATGTGTGCCCCAATATTTTTATTTGTATTTTAGTGATTTAAAAATATTTAAAACAAGTATTATTGATCTTCAAAAATCTTTATTTATTTATCGGAGTTGGATTAAATCATGAAATCTTTTGTAATATTATCTTGATATATTTATTGAGTTTTTAAAAGTGTTGGGTGGATTAATTTGGGTGTTTTAGTATTTTATAATGATTTTAAGAGTTTTATTGTATTTAAAGGATTAAAACTTTGAAAATTCATATTTAATTCATTTTTGATCCGAAAAATATTTCGAAAATATGTACGTGCTTGTAATTTTATATTCTTTATTTTAAAAATGAAAAGTGTAATTTTCCGAAAGTTTTATTTAATTATGATTTTTTTTAAGTCATTTATTTGTTATAATTGGGCCGAATAGAGGATAAGTAGTAGTGTTATAATAGTAATGGGCCAAGCCCATTAGAAGAAAAGGAACGCAGTAGAAGAGTCGAGAAAAACGGGAGAGAGAAAGAAAAAGAGAAAGAAGAAAAGAGAGAAAAGAAAAGAATGGGAGAAGAAGAGAGAAGAGAGATTAATTGGAGATATACATACATATAATTGTGTGTGTATATATTATACGTGTGTGTGTGGGTTTAATCAAGAGTGGGTGTGTGTGCTGTGTGCGAGTTCGAAGAGGGGAGGGGGGAGGTCGCGCGCAGCTGGCGGCGACGGTAAAGAACTCCGGTGGAGCAGCAGCGGACAGGGACGACGGCGCCGGCGAGGACTGAGGCTGCGGTGGTGGCGGCTGGACAGCAGAGAGAGAGAGAGAGAGAGAGAGAGAGAGAGAGAGAGAGAGGGGGGGGTGGTTATTTCGGATCGAATCGGAAAACGAATGGTATAATTTCGTTTTTTTTTCTTAATTATTTATTTAATTTTCGTATTTAATTTGTGGAGATTTTTGATTTATTGCGTAAATTGTTAATTCCCCATTTAGATTAATTATTGTGATTGTAGTAACTTAATTATTAAATTAGTATGGTTACAATTTGATTTGTTGTGAAATTTCGATATATCGATTAATTGTCGTAATTTAATTGATTTCAAGTTGCGAGATTAATTGTTAATTTTAGTGATTAGATTAAATTCCGAGATTTAATTCGGAGGGTCTATATTGTTGAGATTAATTGTGGGCCCGATTAAAGGTACGGGTTAGCGATTATTAAATGTTATTTGTTAATTGCTAATCGGTAGTTACTAGTTTGCAATTGTAATTGTTAAATGCTAAGTGCTAATTGTTATCGCCATATAATGTATAGTCATAAGAGTTGGATAACTCGTAAGTTTCTTTGTGCTAAATGCGTAATTGTCGAGTACTTGGTATTGATGAGTAAGCGGTTACTAATTTACCTTGATAATTGTTAGTAATTATCGGAGGTGTTATTTGATTAGTAAATTGTATGTTGAATTTGGGTGGCAATTATATTTGTTAAATCGCTACTTGGTGGATTATAAGTGATTATTTGGTTGTCGTTTATTAGTAAATAATACTTGGTATTAAAATGATTTCTGAAAAGTGCCACTGGCCCTAGAGGCTGTGTGGTTGTTTTAATTTAGTTTTCAAATGTAATTTATAGTAAAGTTAAGTTATCAATTTACTTTTCTTACGTGTTGAGGTGCCGCATGTCTGGGCGGGTAAATTTCTTTACATGTTTAGTTGCCGCATGTCTGGGCGGATACTTTTCTTATGTGTTTAGTTGCCGCATGTTCGGGCGGGTACTTTTCATTATTTGTTTATTTTATGTTGCTGTCATAGAAACAGCTTGTTATTTCCTTGGTTGGATTGATTGAAAAACAGGGTTGAATTGTTGTTGAATTGCTTTGGAGGGGCTGTGCCCATAGTCCGATAAACGAATACTACATGCCGAAATTTTCTAAAAATCCCCTGCGTTTTAAAGTTATTTAAATTATTTGATTTAAAGGTTTGAAGGCATATATGTGTATAAGTGTTTAAGTACATATGTGATGATTATTGAGGTGTGGATATACATATTTATGTATGTATTGCTTTGTGAGTTATAAGTAATTAGTTATCGGTTGGATTGTTTATGTACTAAATAGTACTTTACTATTATTTCAAGTATGATTAGGGATTCGATATAGAGCCAGTGCACATGTTGACGGTTTATTGATGAAGATGCATGCGTGATCGAATAAAGGCCCAGGTTAAGTAAGTAGCAAATCGACGCGTGGAACGAGGCAAGTGTACTAACCCTCGCTTATCGTTCAAGCGAGATACATATGTTTTTATTCAATATAATTATTCCCTTCAAATCCGTATTGCTAGTATTCTCTCCTTCAAATTATTGATAAGGATATATTTTATTCATATATCATGTGAAAAGTAGAAATACAGTTTTATTGCCAGTATTATTCTTTCTTAAGTATTGTCGCTCATTAAAATGGCTTAAGTAATTAAAGATGTTTTTTAAAATTTCCTTATACTGGGCTGGTCTTTTGCCAGTGAGTATAAAGGACTGAAAAGTGAAATGTTTTAAAGTATTAATAAGATGGTTTATAAGTTGGATAAGCGTAAGAGGCTAGGGTGGTCCTAGTCCAGCACTTTTGTTAAGCGTAAGAGGCTAGGGTGGTCCTAGTCCAGCACCTTTGTTTAGCGTAAGAGGCTAGGGTGGTCCTAGTCCAGCATTAAAGGCCAATGTGTTGCCTAATTGAGAACCTAATTTCAAAGAAAGGAAGACTTTACGTGGCTGATCACCCGTATTGTCCGTAATCAGAAGAATAATAAAATCAATTTAAATGTTTCAAAAAAAAAAAAAAAAAGTTTTACGGAAAGTATGTTTTATTTGTGGAATGGTTTTAAAGAGATGAATGTTTTGATGTTTTATTGATGAAATAGTTCTAATGAGAGGAATGTTTTGATAAGATATACCTGTTTTACTGTAAATGATTATCGGTTTAGAAATTGTGTATTTCAGATTAAATTGTTGTCTATATGATAAAAGTTGAAACCTCAGTAAAATAATGAGATTAAGGATAGATAGAAGTTTTTCAGTTATTCCCTTCGCAAGTAACATTGTACGTGAAAGTGGAGTAAGAATGATTGGAAAAATTCTTGATATTCTTTCTCTCAAAGTTTTATCTGGGTCAGAGATGGTTAGTAGTAAATAGAAGAGTGTTATGTTAGAATATTAAAGGGGGGTGTTTATGTTATGTAAAGGGTATGAGTAACGACGATAGATAAGGTTATTTTATAGAGTAGTTGTATATTCTTGTTGACTGTTATAAAATAATTCACGGTTATTACGGTCACTGTGGCATGTGTTGTGCAGTGATAGTGAGAACCGAGAATGATTTGAGATCTTCTTAGTAATTCAAACTCATGATTGTCAGGCCGGTTAGGCAGCTAGGTATGCAAATGCTTAGCGACATGAATGAGATTTGAGTAACTGAGAATTTCTTGGAGATTTCGTTAAAGTGTTAGATAAAGTATTTTTGCAAGTATTAAAAGTATTGAATCTAGTATTACGACCCTTCTCAGTTATTAATCTTCTGTTATAGTTAAGAATCCAGATTTCAAGTATAGTATTGATTATAATTTAGTGAGCATTCCTTCGCTCATATTTATTGCTACTATTTCTTGAATTGCGATTATTGCATTCTTATTCATCCAGTACAGTTCTATATATATAACTTGCTGAGCATTCTTTGGCTCACACGTGTTGTTTTTTTAAAATCTAACTTTTCAGTAAACTAGTTGGCGAGGCTTAGCATGTGCAGTTCAGAAAGTGGAAAGAAGAAGCAGGATGCTGTTGTGAAGCTGACGTGGATCAGGGTATTTAGATTTAAAGCTGAATTATTGTATGTAAATTATAGTTTTAGTAGTTATAGTATGTATTTGAGTAGTTGGCCTGGTATACTTCTATTCGAAGTTATACCAGTGATTTAAGTTTGTATAAGTTTTGTAAATAGATTTGTATTTAAGTTGGTTTGGGTTTTCTTGTTTCTAGAACTGTAACCTAAGATCCTGAGTTGGGAGTTGGGGTCAAAGAGCTTTTGATTGAGTTTTAATTTTTATTTCAGTTTTATTTTGATTTTCAAATTTTTAGTTTAGTATCCAGCAGGTTTATGTTGTATTTACGAATACATCATGGCCAATTTTTGTTAGAACTTTTGAGTTTGTTAGCGTGACGCCCAAATCTACTGACCCCGGATTTGGGGGCGTTACAAAATCAGCCGCCACGACGAAACATCCTCCGAACCCTCCCCATGGCGATGCGGAAAACCTCCTCAGCCTCTGCTCTGTCTACCCTACCATGCCCATCAGTAGGCAACTGTCGCACCCTCACCCGAGCCCTCAGCTCGATGCGGGTCACAGCCCTATACCCAACTCTGTCACTGATAGTCCTCCTGCCCTGCACCCTCATCCGGGCGGCTCTCTCTGCTGCTAACTCACTCCTAGACTCTGCCAACCTGGCATCTGCCACAGACAACTCTCTATAAAGCCCGTTCACAATTAAGTTGTGAACACATACTGGGACTCCTCCTATCGGGGCATGAGGTGGGGTGGACGGCTCAGCTGGAGCGGCAGTCTCTGTCTGCTGGGGCTCTGGGGTAAGCTCCTCAAACTCGTCGGGGTACGGGCTCACAGGTAGTGGTGGTGGGGTAGGGGCTCTCTCAACAGGGAGGAGTGGCACAAAAAGTCCAGAACTCCCTACAGCACCAACTACTGGCTCATCTATATCTCCCTCAACACCCTCATATACCGGCACCACCTGATCCGTGGTCATGTCAGTGTCATCTCCCATAGTCCTGATCTCAGTCACAACCCAATAATCATCATCCTCAACCACTAACTCAGCATCCTGTCCTGTCTGGATCCCCTCCGGGTCCTCCTCCCCCTCAGTCTCAACAACATCTGTGTCAGCATCATCCTGGACCTCCTCAGGGTCCTCCTCCTCAGACTCGATCACATCAGTATCAGCATCAACCTGGACCTCCTCAGCGTCCTCCTCCTCAGGCTCAGTATCCTCCTCAGGCAAGTGCTCATAGTATGGGTCCCTAGTCCGGAACATGTCCTCATCATGCTGTCTCGCAGCTGCCTCCTGGGCCGACAAGTCGCTCGCCTACACAAGACGAACTATGTTACTATCATGATACTTAAAAAGTTCCCGTAAGGGTTTTAGGTGAACCTGGCAAGGGTTCTTATTATATTATTGAATTTATTATTATATAACGTCGTATCATCTCTTGGGATATATAACTCTCGCTCTGATACCATCTCTGTAACACCCCCAGATCCGGGGTCAGGGATCTGGTGGTTACGGTCTTACATCCATTCATAATACTTGACTTGAGTCCACAATAAATAAATCACATGCGGTGACCCCACAATAATTACCACTCACACACACAACAGTTATAGTCCCAGAGATGAAATTGAAATAAGTCTTACATTAAAGGGTTACGAATAAAAGTTATTACAATCCCAAAAGGATAACATCATAGGTTTAAAAGTTTTGCCGTTAATTACATTAATTATACATATAGTTAAACAGGAAACAAAAGCTGTCTAACTATGCTACCTCAGCAATGGCGGCTAGCATCTCAGCGGGTAGTCCGGTGGGTCGGGTAACCTGCTTGCGCCGAGTGCGCCTGACGCGAGCCATCTGTCCTAGCTGTTGTTGTGACATAATATAAACAAAGCAAAGGTGAGCGAAAGCCCACCAACAAATATATAACTGAACGATAATTTAAAACAGTTCAAAGCTATCTTTTAAACCATATGCCATGCATTTACGGAAATGATGCCAGTATATTATGAACGATGAAGTTACAAGGTAACTGAAAGTATTTGTTTGAAGAAATATCTGCTACATCAAAGTAAGCGAGATATTCTTATTGTTATTAAGAAGAGGAACTTGCAAGAAAAGGTTGTAATTCCAGTTATGACACTTTTCCAACTCTGCCAACAGTAATCATGTTGCAGGAAATAAATAAATTTGGATGATGAACCAATGATGGAGTATTCACCGCGCCCGCTGTTCCAATCTTGATGATCAGTCGAGATCGTACAGCTAAATTTAGATTTACTACCGGTAGAAGGAAGAACTGACGGCTTTACTTGTATACCGCCTTGCTAGCTCTCCCCGGCCAACGGTTGGGCCAAGGGGATGGACCGGCGCTACTCGGCCTCTTACACGACTCCTAGTTCAAATAGAATTCATGATTCTGAATGTAACGTTCGTCCCCCTTTCCCCAAGTATAATACTTGTTGATAAGACTCCACAAAGTAGTCGTATCTAGTTGGAAAGGAAAATTTACCAATAACTCCCAAGCTATTACTTGGTAACGGATATCAACTTGTTCCAGTAATCTTACCCCTCGAAAGATGAGAAGGTAAGCAACGACTTAATAAGTCAACAGCACCCGAGTTGCGGGTGAAGGGAATACTTTATGACCAGGAAGTCGACAAGATAAATAACATTTTCCAAGTAAGGTTCCCTTATTATTAAGGAGATAGACTCAAAGAAGAATGATGTCTGGGAACCTTTCTTGATATAAGATTAATAATAATATGACTTCGAAATATTTTCTGTAATAATCGAAGAAGATAAACCTTCTCGAGATTATTCTAAGTATGGAATAAATATTAAGAGAATATTTATTGAGTTAAAACATTTAAAGAATATTTGGGAATATGAAAGAATATCTTTAATCAGAGTATTTCTCAAAATAATCCCTGAAGAAATATCAGGAGAATATTTATTGAATAAATAAATATTTAAATGAATATTCAAAACAATATTCATTAATTAATACGACCTGAAAAGAATATTTAAGGTAATATTCATAATTAATTAGGAATTTAAATGAATATTCAAAAGTAATATTCATTTAATGAATAATATCCTAAATGAATATCAAGTAATATTCATTTAGTAATCCAAGCCTTAAGGAATATTCGAGATAATATTCGATAATTAAATCAAGCTTCAGATGAATATTAAAATAATATTCATCAAGTATTTAATATCTTAAATGAATATTCAAAAGTAATATTTATTTAATAAAATAATAATCTAAAAGAATATCCAAATAATATTCATTTAACAGTCTCCTCTTTAGAAGAATATTCGAAATAATAGTCGATAATCAATTCGACTCTGAATGAATATTGAGAAATATTATTCGTTGAATATTTACGTTCAAATAATTATTTGAAGTAAGGATCGTTAAAATAATTAGTCTCGAACGAATATTCAAATAATATTCGTCGCCCAAATAATAGAAAATATTTACTTAAATATTTTCCTCCGAGGTAATCTCGATATATCAAGGAATATTGACTCCCGGTCTATATTCGATTAATAAGATGTATATGCCCTTCTATGAGGGTCTTACAATCCTCGGCTTATAACTGATATCTAACTATCTAGCTTATAAGCCAACAATAACATTCAGGGAACAAGTATATCAATTCAACTTGAAAGTAGGCATGCATGCAATGGCATAATCAGCAATCATATATATATATATTTATTCAATCACAACAACAGCCTAAAAGAAGGGAATTGAAACTTGCCTGGTGGTCGAGTACGGTAAGGGGTAGTGGTAGCGGGTCCCGGTTCAGCTTGGTGATCTATAAATAGCCAAGGCATTCGGGATTAATCACTTAACATATTTAAAAGTTAAGTTATACTTAAATCGAAACACGTTCTCGAGTTATCTCGTTATACCCCTTTTTGTGGATTACTTATTATCACTGATCCGACCCGACATTCGTTCGTTAATACGACATGTCACTGCACTTATACTTGGGACATACTTAAGTCATATGAGTTCTAAGGTTGATCGTTACGAACCAATATTTTACTCCGAGTTTTATCGCCCGTTTTCTAAGTGTTTTACCAAAGTTATAAAAGAGTCGTCTTTTAGGGGTTCGTTCGCGTTTAACCTTGACTCGAACATTTTTAATAAATCGAAAAATGCTCTTTTTGACATACGGTTTTCTTTCACACCTTCCTTCTTACCCCTAGTATTTATTTACCAAGATTCGCCATGACGTTACATAGCTTACGAGGGTTCAATTTCAGTTACGAACTTTCGTTTACGGATTCGAACTACTTTTAGTAATTTGGTCATAAATCCTAAACCGTAAGTCCGTTTCACGTGATCTTTATATCAAAACGAAGCTTAGAACATTACCTATCCTATCATGGCAGATAAGGTCTCTGGACAGTAGGGGTTTGACATGGAAAATGGCATACAAAACATGGTATTGTAAAATCGGGCATTATAACGGCTGTAAATCGAATATCTATCAATTTCGAATCTTCCCATAAACATAGCATCCAACCCAAACAACATATACATGACTTATACACATGAACTGAGGCCAAGCAATGCCTTTCCGTTCATCTAGCTATTTACATCATTAATCCAAAATCCATACATAATCATGCTTATAACTTTAACATAACCATAACTAAGTTATAACTATCAAAAACATGCTTAAATCTCAAACAAGGGTTAGGGTTTCAAGAGCTTTATACCTTCCTTAGATAGTGATATAGCCTTACTAAGCCTTGTATGGTCCTTAGGAGTGATTATGCTTGCTATATCAACCATGAAAAATCAAGAAAACCAAGTTAGTTCAAGAAGAACACTATTCATGCTCCTCTTGAATGATTTATTTGAAAATGGAAATGGATGAGTTTGAAGCTAAGATTTTGAGGAGATAAGTTTTATGAAATGTAAGACTCACCTTAATTATTTCAAGAACAAACAATGGTGGGAAGGTTGAGTTTGGATTTGGAATTAATGGAAATGGCCGAATGGTTTTGTTTGCAAGGGGGGGAGAGAGTTGCTTGGTTCTTTGATTTTTTTGTGTTTTAATCTCCTTCACTCTCATCCACTTACCACATAATATCTTGTAAAAGTCACTTTAATAAAGTGATGAGGTGTTGGATGATCAAATGGCAAGACATGTGTTGGTTTTGTGGTGGTTAAAGCTTAACTAGGTAGTTACTTGCTAAGTACTTAGTTCTTCCTCTAAGGTGCTAGTTCCTTGCTTCTAGTTTAGTTACTAGATATTTATACTAGTAGCTTGCACAAGACTCTTGCTTCCTCTGCTTGTTTCTGTGTCCGGTTATTACCCGTTTCGATTGATCGTTCGTGAGAATATTTCACGGATTTCTAATTAGGGTTTACCGGGAATCCTCTTTAATATTAATACTTTCATTCTCCATCTTTCATTATAACTTTCCATTTTATATTCCTTTAATCCATTCGTTAAATACTTAAGGCTATCAGTGTCCAGGGAACTTTCGGAGAAAATAAAAGTGCGGTTTTTCAGAATCCGACAGCTTTTACATACACTTATTTTCCCCTGGATCACTAATACGAACTCGGAAATCCGTTCCGAATACTTCTATATAGCGTCGTCTCATATTATTATGTACTCCCACCAAAACACTATTCATTCTGTATTCTTTACTTGTTCTCTTAGGGTTGTATAATTGTCCGTATTCTCTTTCGATCGTTCCTTAACCTTTTTACGGAACTACTGGATTAATCGTTATCGATCTGGATGACATGAGAGTATTCTCTTGCTTGAAGTTGCCATATCTTATTCCCTTAGAAGATAGATTATTCTTACCTATGTTGTCACCCTTTAGCATTATTCAAGACATAAACATAATAAAGTCGAATTCCATTCATTCTTTCCCAATTATCAATTATTACACTGTAGCCATATCCACTATTCATTCTTACATCATTAAATACATAAAAGTTTTAATTCCACCCAAAATCTGGGTTCTTACAGTCGCTCAGGAGCGAAATTCCTTCTTTTCTGTATTTTGGGTGCCTTTTCCGGGTCCACATTTAGTTTGTGGATTGCTACCGACTCATCCAGACCCGGCATATCCTTTGGGCTCCATGCAAAGACATCGGCGTATTTTCTTAGGAGGTCTGTGAGGCCAGCTTTAAAGACTGAATCTAAACCTGTTCCCACACTCACACTTTTATTTGAGTCTCCGGGCACAACTTCTATTTTTTCTGTCTGCACCGCGGGGCTTATTGGCGGTTTTTCCTCCCGTTTGAGACACTTCAAGAGATTTGCATCTATTCGTTGCGGGTCGGGCCCGTCAATGAACTGTATTTCCCTCTTTCTTTTGCTGTTGTTTTGCTGATGTTCAATATGTCTTTGTCTTTTTTCCCTTTTCCTCTTATTTGCCTTTTCTCTGCGGAGGTTGCTGGGTTCAGTCTTACCCAGGGTGAGTGCTATTCCATAGCATCTTTTGGAGGTTTCAGAATCTCCCTTGATTTCTCCCACCCCGTTCAGAGTAGGAAATTTAATCTTTAGATGAGGGGTGGAGGTGACTGCTTTGAGCGTATTCAATGTGGGCCTCCCTAGAATCATGTTGTAGGAAGTTGCGGTATTGATGACATAGAACTTGATCGTTCGACATACTTGCCTGGGCGATTTGCCGAAATAAACGGGGAGTCTAGCAATGCCCGCAATTGGGATGGCGTTGTGCCCAAAACCGTAAAGTGGTGTCTCATCGGGACATGGTTCGAGTTTCTCGCCATTTAACTTGAGCCTGTCCCATGTGTGTTTGAAACAGATGTCGACTGAGGATCCGTTATCAACGAGGATCCTCTTTACCTCGTTGTTGGCCACGCCCAATGACATAACTAGTGCTTCAGTGTGGTTTGGGTTAATACCCTCATAGTCTGCATCGGTAAAAGTAATGATATTCGGGGGTCCTTCGTATATCTCATAAATGTCACGCTCTTCTCTTGGCGGGGAGGATTTCCGCCGAAAATGGTATGTACGATGTTTCTGTCTTGCCCTTGAGACGTGGCTGCCCCTTGTATTTGTCTGGGAAAGTACTGGGATAGGTTGCCCGCTTTTAACTGTTTTTCCAGAAAATATTTGAGGGACAAGCAGCTTTCCGTAATGTGACCGTGCGTTTCATGATAGTCGCAGTGCTTGTCCTTTGGTCTGTCTTCAGGTAGTGTGTACGTTGGGGCTGGCGGTAGATAGAAAGGCTTTCCCCTGATTTCTCGTAGAATGGTCGCCCTGGGGAGTGTGAAGTCCGTCCATTTAGGCTCGGGACGCCTGTCTGTCCTCTGCGGGTTTGTTGGCCCTAAGCGGTCTCTTACTGGGACCGCGGGCTGAGATTTTTGGGCGGGAGGTGGCGGCCCGTGGGTAGTTTGTACCTGATTTTGGGCCGGTGCTTGCCTTTGATAGGGCGTGTATCTTTCTCTTTGGAAGTAGGATTGAGTGGGCGGGGCCCTGGACTGTTTAAGCACATTCAAGGATTCTGCTTCATTGATGGCTTGTGAAGCCAGGTCATATGCTTTTGCCAAGGTGGTAGGTTTGGCTTCCATGAGTTTGCATACATAATTCTCACATTCGTATGGGTTGAGACCTCTTCTTAGGTGAACCAAGGCTTCTGTCTCATTTACACAAACGACCTTGTTAACGGCCTCTTTGAAGCGGTCGATGTAGCTCTGCAAGGTTTCTTCGTTGCGTTGCGCGATTGTTTCCAAAAACACGGTATGCACCTCGTGTTGCTGGTTTGCTTTGAACTTGTTTAGAAAAAGTTTCTTGAATTCTAACCAGGTATCAACGGATCTGGCGGTCAGTCGATAAAACCATCTCTGGGCGTTACCGCGGAGAGTTGCGGCAAAGAAACGGCACCTCGTGAGATCATTATACTCGTAATGGAGGGCCAGTTGGTCGAAGTAGCTGAGATGTTCCTCCGGGTCGCCCAGCCCGTCGAAGGAATTGAAGCTATGGTGCTTGATGTCTTTCTGTCGAGGCTCCGCCTCTAATCTTGCGGTAAAGGGTGACCCGCTGATTTCTGGTTCGCTTGTGCCTTCTATTTTTCTTTTTAGCTCCATGATGGTGTGCATCATGTCTGCATTTGATGGTTGGGCATTCTCCGTTTCGTGCGGGCGGATGGGGGATCGTTCTTTCCGCCTTTGATTTTCATATTCCACCAACACTTTCTCGTATGCGGCCTTCTTGTCGTTGATGATTTTTCTTAGGTCTCTTTCTTTTCTATTCTGTTCCCATGTCTCCGGTCTGTGGTGACTTTTGCCGTGTTTTTTGTGGTTTGTGTTTTGGGAGGAGCCTAGTCGAGAGAAAGCTGAGTTAGCCTTCCTAGGCTGACTGTGTACCTCTTCGTCTTGGTCGTTGTGAGAACGGACTTGGGAGCCCTGTGCTGGTGGTTGTCCTTGCTGCGGAAAAGCCGAAGCTATTTGCATGATTAGATCGACTTGTTGCTGGTTGAATCCCGTGAGGTTCAGGCTAAGCGGTGGTTCTTGGTTATCTTTGTTGGGGGGGGGTGGTTCATTAATTGATTATTTTGCGGGTTTGTGGGGGGGACGTTTGTGTTTACTTCTCTTGGCTGTTCTTCTTGATTATCTGTCATGGTTTTGGATCGAGTATTACTTTGGTGATGTGTATGTGTTTGGTTTCTCTTGGGATGTGAGGTTTTTGTGTTGGGATTTCTGTCGTATCGGTTAGAGCAGGTGAGGGAATTTTCTTGAAGAAAATATGCCCATCCTTCTAGCGCCAAATGATAATTCCCACGGCCGATTAGAGGCTTCCGATCACCGTTCTGGGCACTTTACCGGAAGCACTTCACCTGAGTTTGGGGTACCTACAAAACAATGCTTGCCCGGGGGTGGTGGCCGTCAAGCACCTCCGGCGTGAGAATCAGTAATCGGAAATAATAATAACCGGGCTGGTGAAAATATATCGTATGTGAAGAGTAATGTGGAGAGCTTTTATTTTGTAGGAGCTTTTTTGTGTATGAAAGATTGTATATCTTGTTTGTGTGTAGAATGGGGGTATTTATAGGTTGGGTTGCCCACTAGTTGTGCCGTTAAAGCTACAGTGAGCCACTATTGGAACAGTGATTGATGTCCCCTCAAACATACCTTGATTCTGCCACTTGAGCTACTTCAGTCAGATTTTGTCTGTTGCAACTGGGTGTCTTTGAATATTATATTGCCTCTTTGTCTTATGGAGTAAGATACCTCTATGCAAGTGGGCAAGTGGGTGTACCTTTATGCAAGTGGGCAAGTGGGTGTGCAAATGGATAAAGCAAGATATTTTTGTGCAAGTGGATTAGTATGATGATTTGAAATACTTTTTGTGGATATTCTTTTGTATTTGAAATAATACTTTTGAAATTAGATATACTTTGTCAAGTATTCCAGAATTGTGTTTTTAGGGAATTAGTGTTTTGCTAGTAGCGGGTGCCCGCTGATAGCTATCAGCGGGTACTTATCATGCTGCCTGCCCACTTGCTAGTTATTTCATACGTCTTACTAATTATTATGCTATAAGACTTGTGCATTGCTTATGATGTAATGACTCGTTAGCTTCCTGATGACAGCATGAAAATTGATGTTTTATATTTAATCTTGTGTGTTTTATTGCTCGTTATAGTATTTACAATAATGAATATTACATAGATGTTTAGCTGATGATGTTTAGAAATACACACCACCACGACGAATGTATATATCTTTAAGGTCCTCCAATGTTGCGGCTCGTAACAAAGCATGTTCTAACGAAGTAGCAAATGTAAAATTGAAATCATACAGAACAATTTCGAAAAATAAAACCTAGAAAGATCACCACTTTATAGAAAACGAGTGAATTCGAACCCTATTTTATAATTCGAATGAATATCGAATCGAATATCACCATTTTATTTGATCATATATATTTATAGGAGCCCGAGTACTCGAATATGTGTTTATTATGCGTATTCAATTATAAGTCGTAAATTATGTATATATTTTATATGTTAAAGCAATATTCAACAAAGTAACATATTTTAGTCATTAGTAAATAATTATACGAATATTCTTGCTTCGCAAAATCAAAAAATTATACGAATATTCTTACCATTATAAGATTATTTTGAACGAATTTGAATTTGAATATACAAAAACGAATAGTTCAGTGCTCAATCGAGCCGAATCAAATCAAATACGAACATTCGTATTCAAATTCAAGTCGAATTTGAACATAATATAAACATATTAATTCGAATCCGGACCAAATCCGAACGAGTAAATATAAATTCAATTGAATCCGATCATACTATTATTCGTACATATTTCACTCATTTTTAGCACAAGCACCCAAATAAATTCGCGCTTAACAGCAAAAAACCAGAAAGTATTAATACAATTACATAAACATATTGATAATCATGATAATAATCAATAATGACTCAGTAACATACATTCTCATCTGTCACTGCACTACCCTTTCGCTTAGCATCAACAGTCTTACAAGCTGCACCACCTTGACTTGATCATCATATTTTTCCATTGCACTCTTCTTGCATTTTTTTCGCAACTGAGCTTCTCGCTGAACATATTCCTCATGCTCTTCACAGTGCTGGCCCTTGTCCTTATCCGCATTCTGTTCATGTCCAATACTCTGATCATCATCACCATCATCATCACCGCTAATAATACAGATTTCTTCAACATTCTTGGCACGTAATTCACTCATTCTCTTAATATAATCTTTAACAATCTCATCCAAATCAAGAACGCACCTCTTATCTTCTTGGAAAGCATTCACAAGATTTTCACCACTATTTCTCACGTTCTCCTCACTTTGTTTACCCAAATCATCAATTCTTTTCATCTTGTTTCTGGGTCTCACGTTCTCCTCACTATTTCTCACGTTCTCCTCACTTTGTTTATACAAATCATCAATTCTTTTCCTCTTGTTTCTGGGTCTTCCAACTTTTCTTTTGCTTCCTCTTTTGTTTCCATTAAAACCCATAAGATTTTCACCACTATTTCTCACGTTCTCCTCACTTTGTTTACCCAAATCATCAATTCTTTTCATCTTGTTTCTGGGTCTTCCAACTTTTGTTTTGCTTCCTCTTTTGTTTCCATTAAAACCCATAAGATTTTCACCACTATTTCTCACGTTCTCCTCACTTTGTTTACCCAAATCATCAATTCTTTCCATCTTGTTTCTGGGTCTTCCAACTTTTCTTTTGCTTCCTCTTTTGTTTCCATTAAAACCCATAAGATTTTCACCACTATTTCTCACGTTCGCCTCACTCTGTTTACCCAAATCATCAATTCTTTTCATCTTATTTCTGGGTCTCCCAACTTTTCTTTTGCTTCCTCTTTTGTTTCCATTAAAACCCATAAGATTTTCTCTTAATATTTCACCTTCATGTTCTTTATCATTAGGATGCTTCTGTAATTTCTCCATCTAAACACTGTTTTCTTGTTGTATTATTTCTGAACTAAAGACCAATATGAGAATCAGAAACAAGAAGTTTACGGAAAGGGGTTATGTAGACGTGGGGTTGGGCTGCGTGTGGGAGTCTATAGAGTAAATTGTAATGTGTGCGTAGTGGTTTGTTCATAGCACCGAGGGCGTGCTTTTATACTATCAATGGCCCGTTTGGTTGCGTAAGTTTTACGTTAAAAATTCATTATTTACAGCTAGACTTGTTGACGAGTTACTCCTATTTGAATTGGGTTGGATTAAATTCACATTCATATACATTTAATTTTTTCAAAGCAAAATTAAATTCGTATTCGATTGTATTTGGATTCGATTTTTATCGAATTTTAAATAATGTGATTCATATCCGATTCATTAGAATTTCGGATTATCGGATTAGATCTCCAAATTCATTTAAATTTAAAATAAGAAACTTAATAAAATATTTGATGAAATATTTAAAATAAAATTGGACCATTTTTTTTAATAGCAAAACAATCCCCAAATTATAATATTTAAAAATTTAATGGTAAATTTTGCATTTCAAATTAAAGTATATGTGATTTGTATAAAAATACATAAAATTATTAACATGAATATAGCGATCAAAAAATACATATGAAGAATTATTAAATATCATATTTCGAAAATTATTGAATTTTTACTTTATTTTATTAAATAATGATGTATATATAATATAAAATTATATTAAATAATTATGTACATGAACGATAGACGGAAAAAATATTAGAATAGGAAGTAAAATAATAAATCTCAAATAATTTAAATTAACTTGGTTATGCATAGTTAATTTTATCTTATATATTACATTAAAATATTTTAAAAATATACATATATTGTTATAAATATCGGATCGGATTTTTATTAGATCGGGTTATCCAAATTCATATCTGTCTTAATTGATCGGATCATTATCGAATTGAATTTTTATCGAATCCGATATATTTTTAGATAATCCATGTCCATCAATTAAGTCTCGGATCACATCGAATCAGATCGAATTTTCGATTTATTGACAAATCAATTTACTAGTGAAAACTTACTTTGGTCTTGCATTCTTTTATAACATAAAAAGTAATAAAATGATAATAAAGTACTAAATGGCATCATTGAAGACAATAATATCCATTTTTATGAAGTTGGTAAATAACTTAAATATTGATACAATTTGTTTTAAAGAATTTAACTCATTATTTAGACTTAATTTATTTTTTGAAAAATGTTTTTTAGAAAATAATTTTCTGAATTTTTCAATATTTTTCGAATTTTGAAAAAAAATTCTCAACATTTTTTTTTGTATTTTTATGGTGTTCAGGAAAATAAAGTATATTTCAAAGGAAGAATTTTTTTTTTTTTTGGAAAAATGACTTCCATCTAAATTTCCAAAATAAACAGCTTCTCATCATTATTCATAATAGAAAAACAATGAAAATTATTATTTGTAAAATCATTTTCTAGAAAAAATTGAAAATTTATTTTCAGACAAATTTATTTGAGAAAATACTTTTCGGATATTCTCCATAATCAAGTTGCTTTCGTTTGTATTTTTTGAAAAATGTTTTCAGAATTTTCGGCATTTATTTGGTTTCCAAAAAATATTTCTTTTCTCTATGAATGTTGGGCTTTCTATAAAATGTGTTTCAAATTTTCTTTGTTTGTTTGGTCTTCATAAAAATAAAATATTTTCCAAGGAAAATTTCTATGAGAAAACTAAAAACTACAAAGTGATCAATTTTTGATAAATAATTTCATTTTTCAAAAGAGGAAAACATTTATCAAAGTGAATATTTTCTTATTATTTATTATTATCATCTTTCTAATAGCAAATCATGAAATTTTTGCGAAAATTATTTTTCGAACCGTAGACAAATTTTTCCAATCAATATTTTACGGTATCAAAAAGCTACTTCTAAGACCAATAAGCTCTGGTTCATGTGGTATAACCTTGCCTTGTGTTTCAAAGGTCAATGGTTCGATTATCTGCCAACACATAAATTGTTGGGAGTGGGATTGTTCTTAGTGGGTGGTGTTCTCGTGATATTGCAGGTATTGTAGTTGTCGGACATGTTGGTTTGCTCGATGAGGGTGCAAATTCGTCAACGTGCATGTATGCGATGGTGATGCGGTGTGTTAATCACAGATGCATGCATGTACACATCTAATAACAAGTCTATTTGATTATAGTAATGTTGTATATTACTTACTTGATTCTTTAATTAGAGGATTGCTGCGAAAACATGGGTCAAATTTCGAGTCTTTTTTTCGAAAATCGGATCGAGTCCCAATTCCGAATCCGAAATAAGCCAAAGTAAACTGGCTCAATGCAACTAACTTGAGTAGTCCACAAGTCCACCACAGGTCCCCAAAAGATCATGTTTTGTTGGTGCACTTAGTAGTAGTACTTTACCTTATAAACTGAACTGAAGTCCCAAATGTTGTATTTGACTTTTATTTGTCAAATTTAATAAAGAATAAATTAAATACATGAGTTACGTATTTGAAGGTTATAAATATTAATTAAATAAATATTTATTTGTAAGTTACATATTGGTTCATATAATGACATTTATATGTATTAAAGGGGCCGTTACATTTTATGGGGTGGAAGAAGTAGAAGAATGGCCTATATATAGAGGTTAACTCTTACAAGAAAATAGCATTCAAAGAAATAGAGAAAAAGATAAGCTTGCTCAATCTTCTTCTGGAACCCCAAATCATTTTTCTTCTTTATATTTTATAAATTTCAGTACATAAATATACTAATTCTTTCATTGGTATCAGAGCAAATCGGTGTTATCACGTTTCTGGAATTCGCTTAAAGCTGCTAACTCTGTTTTTTTTCTACGGGCTGAGTTTCGTACCTTTTGAGGAATCGTATTCGTATCCACTCATATTTTATGATATTATGTTTGTTTCCTTTTAGATCCCATGACCAGGTTTGGTTTTAAATTTTTTTTATGCATACCATTCACAATTTCTTAAGTGTTGCTTCGTTATCTTTAGTATTCATCTTACTTAATGTGTTTTTTTTTTGTCCTTATGTGTTCATTAAACAGCTTTATTTTTTTAAGTGCATGTATTGGGTATTCTTTTCTTTGTTTCCCTCATAGATTAATACTGTTTTGATTTTTGATCTTTTTTATGTGTTCTATTTTATGAATAATATTTCTTTTATGTAGTTTGTGGGTTTATGGTCTAATATCTTTTTGGTTGTGTGCATAGGTTCGTTTTTTTCCCTGAACATGCATATTGCTTCAATTTAATGTTTTCTTGTGTCTATTTGGCTGTTAGCATAATTATTACTTTGTTTGGTTTAGTCGTTGCTCGGCTGTTTTGTTTGTTTGCATATAATTGATAAGTCAAATATATAATCAAATTTTGTTTTGGTTGTGTTATGCTTAGCCTGGTTTCGATGATTAATATAAGAGAATCAATATAATAAGTTATCTATCTTTGATTAGTGGGTGGATTATATGTGATAATTTGCCTACGTTGTTTCATCTTAAATGTAAATAATTTGTAAACCTGATCTAGAACTTTTGTGTTTTGTTTGGTTTTAATATTCTTTGATTTAAAAGGTAATTGCTAATTTTTGGTCTTGAGAAGAAAGAATATTAGCATACAATTTAATTTAGCATTGATAAATTGAATAGCAAGTTTTAAAGTTTTTATTATTAGAAAATTTGGAAGAACTATACTAGAAGGAATTTCTAGTAACATTAATCTTGTTTAATTACATCACCGATTGATAATTTTGAGGTGACGAGGTAAAATAGTGTCGGAATTGACATATATTAATAATAAAAAGAAAAGGAGGAAATTTTTAGTGAAACTTTAAAAGGAGAATTATAAAGTTTGTAAATAATTATTGGGTGTGAACTGAGAATTATTGTTGAAAAACACAATATTGTATAGTAGTAAATTTCTAGTGATGCTCGGAAATTGAGCATAGAAAATAATAATGTGTTGTATCTATATATTTTCGGTTTGAAAAATATAAAAGAATGAATGACACTCAATTTTTAGTGATGCTTAGAATAAATAGCATAAGTATGGTGACAAGCAATCTATTTAACTAAGTTCGATGAACTCAAGAAAAAAATAAGGGCAAGTGCCTTGAAAAAGATCATTGACACCCGCCTAGAAGTGGGAAAGATTGAAAAATTGTTATATGATTAAAAATAGGAAACCTATTTTCATAGGTTGTATATGGATTTTGAAAGGGAAAGATGAGACAAAATGTGTCTAATTTTAATCGAGAAGTATGTTCAATTGCGAAAGGTGTCACGCAGAAATTGAGAAAATTTTGCCGAAAATGAATTAGACAATAATGTCTGTATTTTGAAAAGTGGGAGTTTGTTTACAATATTATCAGTGTATGTTAATGATATATTGTTGTCAGTAATTAATAAAGGAATGCTCAACAAAACTAAGTTGGAACTTAGTGGGAAGGTTGAGAATATAAATAAATCTGATAAGTTCAGGGAATTAAATATTTTGAATATTTAGTGTGAACCAGAGGAATCCGAATGAAATGATTAAACGTTTTAGGATGCAAAATTGCAGTCTGGCAGTAATGGGGAAATGGTTAATGCGGAAAAGGCACTTGATGTATCATGTGCACAAGTAGTCGGAAGTTCGATGTTGTGTAATCGATTGACTTGACTTGGCGTATTTAATTATCCTAGTGAATGAATACGAAAGAAATCCTAATCAAGCCTAGTGAGAGGTTGTGAATAGGACAATGAAGTACTTGAAGTGTACATTGCACCACTAATTGGTTATGAGGCAGACGTGCCTGAATTTATTGATTGTTCTGGTGCAGATTTTGAAGGTGATAAGATAATGAGAGTTCAACTTTGGAAGACCTATTGATTTATGGTGGATGTGAAGTTGGGAAAGTAAGAAACACCTTAGCATATTGGTTGGATTTATATTTATCAAGTTTACACTCCGCGAAAAGTGGGAGTCATGGTATTAGTTGGACTTATATTTAAAAAATTTACACTCCGCAAAAAGTGAGAGTTACAAAACGTATTTGAAAAAAACGTCAAGTGGAAGTTATGAAAATTATTTGACAAAAAGTCAAGTGGGAGATGTTGTATTTGACTTTTATTTGTCAAATTTAATAAAGAATAAATTAAATACATGAGTTACGTATTTGAAGGTTATAAATATTAATTAAGTAAATATTTATTTGTAAGTTACATATTGGTTCATATAATGACATTTATATGTATTAAAGGGGCCGTTACATTTTATGGGGTAGAAGAAGTAGAAGAATGGCCTATATATAGAGGTTAACTCCTACAAGAAAATAGCATTCAAAGAAATAGAGAAAAAGATAAGCTTGCTCAATCTTCTTCTGGAACCCCAAATCATTTTTCTTCTTTATATTTTATAAATTTCAGTACATAAATATACTAATTCTTTCACCAAATCTCCTCGATGTGGGACTGGGGTGTTACAAACTCCCCCACTTAAACTCCTGACGTCATCGTCAGGCCTGAACAGATAGCCCATAGGTTCCGGATCGTTCATCTCTAGCCATTATGGGATAATACCAGCTGGCTTCGTGTCCTCACCTCCGGACATTGTGGAATAATACCACCAGCCTTCGTGTCCTCACCTCCGGCAACTTGACGAATCAAGCTTTCGAGAGTCGGCTCTGATACCATATGTACAACCCGGATCAAATCCCGAGCCTTTTTTTCAAAAATCGGGTCGAGTCCCAATTCCGAATCCAAAATAAGCAAAAGTAAACTGGCCCAAATGCAGCCACCTTGAGTAGTCCACAAGCCCACCACAGGCCCTCAAAAGATCATGATTTGTTGGTGCACTTAGTAGTAATACTTTGCCTTATAAACTGAACTGAAGTCCCAAATTTGCTCGATGTGGGACTAGGGTGTTACAATCCTTTTGTCTACCAAAGGTTCTACATTTTACTTAGTTCAATGTAAATTTCAATTCATGTAACCTTAAATGAGTCATTGAATGCAACTTGGAGAAGATCTATGGATCATGCCTCAAGACTTTCTGAAGACAAATTGAAGAATAAGGATGGTGCAAAAATGAAGTTTAAAATTGACTAAGTCATAATTCGAGGAGTGTAGAATGAACTGATTCGAGAAGTGCAGAATAAACTGATTAGAGAAGTCATCAATTTGACATGTGATACATTGAAGATTAGAGAAGTGTATTGATTCGAGAAGTGAATAAATAATTGATTCGAGATATCTCAATTATTGAAGTCAAAATACATTAATTCGAGATGTCTTGATTAGTGAAGTGTAAAAACACTGATCCGAGATGTCTTGATTAGTGAAAACTAAAAACACTAATTCGAGATGTCATGATTAGTGAAGTCTGAAAACACTGTTTCGAGATGTCCTGAATAATGAAGTCAAAATACACTAATTAGAGAAGTCCTAAGGAAAATGGTTCGTGACGTCAAGGTATCGAATCAGTTATTTTAGAGCTATCGAATAAGGGGCTTAGCATTTTTTTTCAACGCAACAAAAGACAAACTTCTACACAAACCAAGGTACCTGTAGTGGTCCATCTGTTGCAGTGTGCACATGGTAAGCCTACAAAGAAGCTTGGAGAAAAATTCAAGGAGAAACAGCTAAAAAAGTGGATCTCGTCAGTATGCAAACCAAGACGAAATCACCAAGTTTCACTAAAATAGTATAGGTAAGCTTAGAAAGTTAGTCATGGCAAAAAAAAGCTTAGAAAGTTAGTTTATCTACAACGAGTTTTACAAATATGAGCTACGTACATGTTCTATAAGTACACAGACTCATATCTTTAGTTGTTAAGTTTTTCATTGAGCATTAAAGAATATTTCTCTGAGAAAAACGAAGCTGAGAATACAATTTGTGTTCATAGTTTGTAGCATACTTCGAATCTAATAAAATATTATATTTAAAGTGAGTTTGTGTGTTGTTTCATTTTTGCATTATTCTTATTCAAACATACATACTCAAGCTACAAAGTCAAACAGATTCAAACATCTTAACAACCTTAGAGAAAAATCAAGAAAATGCTGATAATACCTTCACCCCCTCTGTATTATCCTGGTGTATTGCAGTTAATATCCTGTGTGGGGTGACACCTCGTTAACAATGAAATAGATTATTTGAATTATGTATCGCCATGGTTTGCTGTAAATTGGTATGAAATATGCGCGGTTTGTCCCACCTGGCCGGATTGGGTTCGTCCCATTGAAAACCATTGTACTAAAAAAATTTTGATTTAAAAAAAATGCTACTTTTAAGCATAGACATATGGTTTATTGAGAATGTGAGTGAACTACTAGGCCTTGAAAAGGGTAACTACAAACATATGCGTATTTGACCAAGATTTATACGTAGAGATAACATAAATTTGTTCCGATGGGTATTCGGTCCGTTCCAATTCGATTGGATCTAATCGAATTCGAAATTTTGAATTGGGATTTATTTTTAGATCCGAAATTCTAAATAAATTTTGGGTTCGTTTTGGGTTTTGTCTTAATCGAACCGAACCCAAAACCTGAAAATTGAATTGAACCCGTACCAATCTCGGATTTTATTAAAATGAAAATATATTACTATGATCATAATTTCATTCAAAATCCAAACAAAATTGAACTGGTGTCTACTCTTCCCTAGTCATATGTGTTAGGTCCGATAAGATTGTAGAAGGGGGGGTTGAATACAATCTATACCATTTTCACAAAATTTATTCGTTAAACAATTTTCACTTAAACGAATATTTTGTGCGGAATAATATAACACAAATTTCAAGTTGAATATAACAATATATTAACTTGATGGGTGTTACAAAATCAGTCCAAATGATTATCAAGTAATTAATAACTAATTAGAAAATTCAACATGAACTTTGCTAATTTAGTTAATAAAATCAAGATATCAATTTGTGAACTAGGAAACTTAATTCGCTAGTAGTACAAGAATCACAAGTAAACAAGTTCCAATGGATTGGATATTACAACTGAGATGAACTTGAATTTACAGAATTAAATTTGTAGGTGTTCTTGAGTTTGAGAGAGAGAGAGAGAATGGCTGCTGTGTGTATTTCTTGTGTTTAGCTCGACTGATTTTTAATCTTCTGCATTCTGCTTCCTTAAGTACACAGCCATAGTCATATTACTTAGTTTAAACTGATATGACGATCATTTTACATTAATATGACAATCGGTATGACTATCAATTGAATGTAATATGACTGTCCAGTTTAAATATGACTTTCGGTATAACAATCCAGCTAAATATGACATTCGGTATAACTTTCTATGTCAATATAACATTCGGTATAACTCTTCATTTGAATGAAATATGACTATCTCCTTTGAACTACATATGACTATCTCCTTTGAACTGAATATGACTATCTCTTCTATAAACTAAATATGACTATCGGTATAACTATCAGTTTGATAGTTATATCATCATATTTTTCAGTTTATAATTAATTAAATGACTTATTAAAAATCATTTAACTAATTATTCCTTTTTCATATTAATTCTTATTTAATTAATCTAATAATCACTTTAACAAATATATTAATTCTGATAGAATTAATTTATTTATTAACTTAATTACTTGACTTAATCAATTAAAATAGAATTAATATAAATTCTTTAATAGTCGATACTCTGCTGAAAACCACGTAATTATGATAAGGAACATACATTGGCATGATGTTGACGCTCGATGTACTGTCTGGTTCATGAACGACTAACTCCAATCTCTGTTCTTCATCGTGACTTCAACACTGTGGTCTTTTTATACTCTTCACTCTCATCAATCATTCGGTACTGAAATTGTTTCTTGTCACTAATAGAAATCTCTGTCTTCTTAAATGAATCCACTTGTTTCAATGCTACCTTGAGGCCTGATCAGATATCTGAATCTTCTTCCAGTGTAAAACATCAAAACTATAGATTGACTTGTTGATTTTTCTTCTGTCGGTTATCATCTTTTGAGATTCCTGTGACAGTTGATATTATTTACTTATTACAATCTAATTTAATTGGATTAGGATCCTCGAACTACAAATAGGCTGAGTCATATGCCTTTCAATCTCCCCCTATTTGTTTGTTATACAATAACAAGCAAATACCTAGAGTATTCTTCAACTAATCCCAATTAAACAAGTAAAAGAAAACACTTTAAATGCTAAGTAAATAATGTAAAAGTTCCGGTTCATTTTAACATTATCCAGATTCAAACAGAAAAGATAAATACAAGATAGATGATCCTCTAGACTGATCATATAAGACAATTATCCTATCTTGTTCTATCAAAGCTCTAATGATATAACTTGTAGAGCTAATCTTCATTTACCACCTTCTTCCTCGTTGATTTCTCCTTCTTCTTGTTCATCCATATCAGGTAGATTCTTGATCAACTCGGAGTCAACAAGTAATTCCCTTCTGGATGACACATCTGTAGGATAAACCAGTGGTATTCCAAGTTTCTTTCTCAACTCACCTTGATACTGCTTGTACTTCTTCATGTTGGTCTGGGCATAGGATCGAATATGATTTGCAGCTTCAATCTTTTCTTGTGATGCAAAACCATGATTTCGAAGAGCATATTCAACATATACCAAATGTCTGGCAAGATGTGTATATAATTCTTCTGTCTGAAGATTAACAGTGTGAATAACTTCTCCCTTAAGAATTTTAACTTGTGGAGGGTTATCTATAACTTCAGGACCAGCTCTTTCAGCAAACTCTTGAAATTTTTCATGAAGCAGTATGCCTAGTTCAGAAGATGTTCTTACTTTTGGTCTCAACACCCAAAGCTCTGACAGAGATCTATCATAGAAGAACTGAAGCGATACTTTGTGAGATCCGAGCTTATGACATTCAACAAAGATTAGTAGCTCACCATTCTTAGGATCAGATGCAGTGGTTATTCTCACAATTTCTGTCTTTAAAGCTTTCAAATACATATCATGTATAGGGTTCTTCTTTTTAAAGCTTTCAAAAATAGCAATCATCCGACGATCATCATAGTCAGAAGTTTGTGGTGAGTCAATTACCTTTTGAGCACGTTCCCACTTATCACCATTTTTGTACTTGATGTACATCTTCCTAGCTTCCAGCTTTTGAGCATGTTGCTTTTGAAGTGCTTCCTGTTCAGCCTTTTGAAGTCTTTCATTATGAGCTAACTGTTCGAGTGTCTTCTTGAGTCTTTCTTCTCTCATAGACTGATTAGCTTCATTCTGTTCAAGTTCTTTATTTGCTTCAAAATTCATTCGTTGTGTTTCAACAGAATCAGGAATTATTGGCTCTTCATCATCCCAAAAACTGAGATCTGGTTCATCAAATTCTTCACCAACATCAGGAAACTGTAAGTCAGCAAACAGATCAATATCAAGTTCACCTGTATAGTAAAAACCTTCTACAACATCATCATCTTCCTGTTTTGCTGCTTGATGAGTTGTATTCTTCTTCCCTTCACTCCTATCTTCAATTTTCTCTTTACTTGCACTTCCTCCCCCTCTAGATTTCTCCCCCTTAGTTGAGGAATCCTCTACAGTTTTGTGACTTGAACCAGCTCCAGGGTCACTTTCATCACTACCTCCAAAGAATTTCTTCTCTTCTGCTGTAAGTGAGTGAGTTCTGCTAATGATATTATATAGGTGTCTCAACCCCTTTGCTTGATGATCATTTTGCCTTTCAATTTGACTGAGACGATGTTCAGTGGATAAGTGATTCTCATTTATGTTATTCTGAAGATCTTCAATCTGATTAGACATAGAAGATATAATGAGATCTTGAGCCACTGTGACATCTCCAGAGTCTTTGATTGCTTGTTGTTGAGAGAGTTTAAGTGCATTGATCTTGTTATTGAAGATAGTTCTCATGTTATCCATATCAAACCTTAAGTTTTTATTGTCTTCTTCAGCTTGAGCAAGACTTTCTTTCATTTGATCGAGTTGTGCCATGAGAGATAAAGTGTATGTGTCATTGTGTGCTCTCACCTCAATCGCTCTCTGAGTATCACTCACCTCACGTGCTAGTGTTTCACTCAGATTTGAGGTAATTCTCACATCACTCCTCTCATATTCCTGAGCTGCATCCATTATACCTGCACTAGAAATCACCCTAGCCTCCTCTTGGAAGGTCAGTGGTGGTGCAATGGGAGTTCGCAAATCCCGATCAACCTGTGAAGGTTCTCTGCCGTAACAATGGCAGGCACTGTAACTTGCTCCTCTTGCATAACAATGTTTTCAACTTCATGTGAGAAAATATCTTCCCCCATTGTGAGTAACAGGGGTGAGCTTGAAGGAATGAATGGGTTTATGATTGCCTTTGACATGGTTTTACTTTTCTTTTGTGATGGCAAATCTGTTTCACTCAAGATATCACTACTAGGGATAGCTCTTTTGAATGACAATTTCTTTATACGATAGTGTTTGGAGAATTTAGGATCAGTGTTTGGTGCATTGACCTGGGATAAAGGTTGTGGATCTACAATCCCTTGGTCACTTCTCACAATCATTTGACTATCAGAAAGATATTGAGATTGTAAAGTAGTTGAGTCAAATACCTGATCATTGATATGTACATCATCTTCATTCTGAGTGGGTTGATCCACTGGAAGTTGATGTTCAAGAACATTCAAGGGTTCAGAATCAGGTTGAGGTGCTGGAACTTGTTCTGCTTCAGGCTGTGGAGCTTGTTGAATTAAAGGTATCTCAGCATCTGGCTGTGGCATGACATTTGGCAAATTTATGTATGTAGACATATATGGTGTTATGACTACCGGAACATGCAACAAGACCTTAGAAGTATCCAGCCTAGTGTAGAACTTCTTGTTTGGTTTACCAGACCATTGAATTCGATCATTTGGAAATGGAGCAGGTTGATCCTTAGGCATAAGATGATTAAAAATTAGTGTCAAAAACCGAGGATAATGACACTTAACCAGTTTACCTTTTCCAAAGTTCTTTGTAGCCTTCTTCAATCGATTTAGAAAAATAGGCCATATCAAGCTGCCAAAATTGATTCTCCTATTGTGAGCAATTGAGAAACCAATTGACTGTAACATACCTGTGATGACAGTATTGTTACTCTTTGTAGAATTAGCAAAAACTTTTGCTATGATCTCGAAGAAGATATTCCATTCTTGAACAAGATTGCTTTTGAGTGGTCGTTTAAGATTCAGTTGACCATGATAGTTGAGATTTGTGAAAAATTGAGTCAACTCATCATTTGAAGGTACTTCAGCAAATTGTTCAGTAGGAAGCCTCAGAGCAGCATTGAAGACAGATTCATCCACTGTATATGTCTTGTCATTAATGTCGAATGAAAATGATCTTTCATCTGAGACAACTGTAGTACACATTAGTTTAAGTGGACCATATTTCATGGGAACATTTGCAGTTATAGAATGGCTACAAATATTTTGTTCGTTTAGAAATTTTATTAAGGACTTGAACCGATCCACTGGGCAATCCTCAGGATTAAAATATCCAATATAATTGTGATTCACACTCTCAAAATTATTATAAGCACCAGCCATTCCAAATCAGGGATTAAAATTAATAAATCTGCAAAATTCAACAACTTAACCCAATTAAATCACAAAATTCGAATTAATAAATCAATAAAAATTCGAAAAATCAAAATCTTCATCAAAAATTCTGAAAAATTTAGGCAAAGATCTTGATTGCAGTACAAACACAAATATATTTTTAGATTTTACAAAATCATCACCATTTGTTCAGAATTTTAGATCAAAAATTCGACCTTTTCAAACTCAAAATCAAAAACCTCGACCAAATCTTAGGTTTAAACCGTGGTTTTGAAGATTATTGACTGGGTAATCGATTAATGTCCTTAGAATCGTGTTTTGAGATGAAAATCGGGCAGCAATTCGACTGAAAACTATGTGTATATTGTGTATATATCGTTCGACTGTTTTGGGTGACTTAACACGCCAATATAACAATAACAGAGATATAACTGTTGAATATAACTTAGTTTCTTAAATATCAAATGACTGTGATATGACTATCGGGTGATAGTCATACCGATAGTTATATTACGTGTAAACGTAATATGACTATCTTTGGTAGTAAGTTATATAACACTTAAATCACTAATATAACTACCGAAAAACACATAATATGACAATCAAATCAACAGTTATACCGATAGTTATTGTTGTGGAATAAAAACGAGGGTTTGTATGTATTAAATACAAGGGATGGTGAGCTTCGAGCTTTAATGGCTGTTCTTGCGTTCGAGACTGATCGGTCCTCACAAGATGCCTACGTATCTCTGTATTGCTAGAGAATCAAGCCAACGTAGTTCTGAGGTGAGGGGTCAGACCCTTTATATAGGCTGAGAAGCCTTAGAATTAAGGTAGGAGTTGAAGACTTAATAGATAAGTCACCTCCTTGAGGAAAGTTCTAGACTCCTTCCTTGTAGGAGTCTGTTGCCATATCGAATTGGATGCCTTGGAGGCTAAGTCTTGTAGAGATAATGTCCTTATCCAACTCTTATTGCTGAGCTGTTTATTTCTCTCAATATAAATTACGAAATTAATATCAAAAATAGGACTTTGGACCCTGTTGGTGGGCCCCACGTTCGGACCATACCGGGTCTAATTAATGCAACACTAAATGTGTCTTTAGGGCTTATTTTTAGCCCATATCATTTGCCCCCCAACTTCTAGGAAAACTGATCAGGTTTTCCTTGAAGTTTTTAACGGTCCTTTCCAAGACTCGGGTCAGGGTTCATCTTTATACACTAGTGTTTCACGAGTATTGTCTTTATGTAAAGCGTGGAGCGACCGACGCGTTTACGACAATGTTAATTCGATGCTAATCGGCACTAATCAGCCTTAACGACATTTAAACAATGTTTAAACGACGTTGAACGGCATAAAACGGCACTAAACGGTACTAACTAGCCTTAAACGACACTTAAACAACGTTTAATTGACGCCAACCGGCATTAAACGACACTGAACGGTGCTTATCGGCACTAACGGTGCTATCGGCACTAACGGTGCTAATCGGTACTTAATCGGTGCTTATCGGCACTGACGGTGCTATCGGTGCTTATCGGCACTGACGGTGCTATCGGCACTTAATCGGTGCTTATCGGCACTAACGGTGCTAATCGACACTTAATCGGTGCTTATCGGCACTAACAAGCCTTGAACGACACTTAAGCGATTCTAAATGGCGTTAAACGGTGCTAAACGGCACTAGCGGGGGTCCAGGGGCAGCAGCCCCCGGGCGGGGTCCAAGGGGCGGCAGCCCCTGGCGGGGTCCAAGGGGCAGAGCCCCTGGCTGGGGTCGAGCTGCCAGGTCAGCTTGGAAATTTTTTATTTCCAAGGGCTAGTACTATTCATAAATTATCATTTCGACTCAAATTTCTGAATTTTAATCACAAATTTCGATCAGGAAATTTCACATTTTTCGACCAGGATTTCGACCAGGATTTCGACCAGGATTCTGGTCGAAATAAGGTCTGATTTTTCTCCTGGTCGAACGGATTTTCGACCAGGATTCCTGGTCGTTTCGACCAGGATTCTGGTCGAATTAAGGGTCCAAGGTTTCTCCTGGTCGAACGAATTTTCGATCAGAATTCCTAGTCGTTTCGACCAGGATTCTGGTCGAAATAAGGTCTGATTTTTCTCCTGGTCGAACGGATTTTCGACCAGGATTCTTGGTCGTTTCGACCAGGATTCTGGTCGAAATAAGGTCTCAATTTTCTCCTGGTCGAACGAATTTTCGACCAGGATTCTTGGTCGTTTCGACCAGGATTCTAGTCGAAATAAGGTCTCAATTTTCTCCTGGTCGAACGAATTTTCGACCAGGATTCTTGGTCATTTCGACTAGGATTCTGGTCGAATTAATGGCCTTTTTCGTGGCTCAGTCGAACAATTTTTCGACCAGGATTCCTGGTCATTTCGACCAGGATTCTGGTCGAATTAACGGCCTTTTAATGGCTTGGTCTGTCAAGACCTCGATTTTACGTGACTAAAAAGTAAGGTCTCAATTTTCTTGAGCCCATGACCGTGCCTAAAGCAAACTTCTCTATAGCGGAGTGATTCAGGTCAGCTTCATGAAGCACCTTGGTGACATAGTAAATGGGTTTCCAAACCTTCCACGAGAAAGCTTCAAAATCCTTTCACAGGTTTCATGCTTGCCTAATCTTACATAGAATTACTTTGAACCTTTCATCCACCTTGTTGGAATGCTGATTCAGTTACTCATTCTTGAGTTGTTCACGAATCTCTTGATCCAAGGTTGGATCTGATAGCTTTGTTGGCCTTCTAAGGCTTCAACTTAGTTCCTTAGCCCTTGATTTATAACACAAGGCCTGGATTCTAAGGTTGATGTTGGTGTTCTGGATCACCTACACGAGGTTTCAGGTCAATATGAGGTGTTTGTTATGCCTTAAATGGTTTCGTGAACCTTGACTTGTGACCTTCCGGGCCTTAACTTATTTGCTGAGACCTTGGTTTTAAGGTTATTATCAACCCTTGATTCCCTTGATTCTCATTCTAAGATGTAGGAATGATGAAGTCCCTTAGTTCTTGCCCCCCTGGCTTCATATGGAGGAGGTCTTACTTTTCAGTTGATCGTTCAGGGAGTTCACTTGCTCCTCAGCGTTTGACTTCAAGTCCGGGGTGTCTTGGCTGGTTGTTAACCTTCTTTTCTTGATTCTAGGTTTCCAACCTTCTTCTTATGCTCACAGGACCTTGCTTTGGTTTATATTCGATTGAAGGCTCTTGATTCAAGTCCTTAAACTTCAAATGACAAATTTGATTGGAGGCAGACAACCTTTTTGGCCATCAAGGCTAAAATTTTGTGTCGGGATTTGAGATTCAAGATTTTAAGTAAGGAATGACAAAGGACCTCTCATCTCAACACTCTCACTAACTATTTCTGTGCCTTCAAGGCATTATCAGGGAGCCAACTAGTCTCGAGATGAGCTCGAAGAGGGTCTATCCTTCAGCTTACATCAACTGGTGCTACCAATTTTGATTCGATGGTGGGGTCTTCAAGACCTGGAAGCAAAAGCTCTCTGCATAATTCTTTATCTCAGAAGTGCCATACTTAGACTGGGCTTCGGCCTTAATGTTCTTTTCTCTCTTGGGATATACTCAACATGGCATTTATCGAGCGGGGCTATCACGGCTTTCACAATCCTCAAGTGTTTGGCCATATTCTTTTCTCTAGCCTCAAACTCTCCATTGACTTGTGAGACTACCAGATTTGAGTCTCCACAAACTTTCAGGTTCTTCACCCTCAGGGCTCTCGTCAATCCAAGGCTGGCCAATAGAGCTTCATACTCCGCCTCGTTGCAGGTTGTTTGGAAGTCCAACTTCAAGGCATACTCGAGTGTGAACCCATCGGGGCTTTGCATAACTTAACCTGCACCACTGGTTTTTGTTTTAGATGCCCCATGAAAATAGAGCTTTTTGTTTTTGATGCCCCATCAAAATAGAGCATCCAATATTCCTTCTTCTCTTCCAGGGGTTTCATCAAAATAGAGCATCCAATATTCCTTCTTCTCTTCCAGGGGTTTCTCACCTTGCTGACCTTCCTGGTCTATTACCTCCTGCCCCCCGACTTCTTGGTTGTCAATGGTATATTCAACCACGAAGTCAGCTAGAGCCTGAGCTTTGATGGCCGTACTAGGCTTAACATCGAATTCTTTTAGTTAGATTACCCACTTGATGAGCCTTCCATTGGCTTTCATGCTATGCAATATGTTTCTTCAGCGGGTGTTCCATCAAGACTTCAACGTTTGTCTTTATCCATGATCCTTCAAGGACTTAAATTCTTATCTGCCGTAACCTAACTCTACCATTCGAGGTATGCATTCGTTTGTTTTCATTCGTGTATTCTTTTATTTTCGGTACTTGGTCTTCTTTGACTCACACATCAGGTGCTTGGCACATAAATAAAATCACAATCAATGAATGGAAAACAAACTTGCATTAATAACTTGAAATGGGTTCAACCCTTACATAGAGTACTACTGTCCTACTCGGAGCAACATGCTCTGCAATGGTTTTAATGAACCTTATTTCTACTTCTACTATATAAATATGAAGCTAAGTCCTACTAGAATAACTTCAGCCCAATCGGGGTTTTGCAAGACTAGGCCTGCACCACTTGATTTTGTTTTTGATGCTCCATCAAAATAGAGCACCCGCCACTCCTTCTGGTCTCCTCATTCTTATTCTGCAGTTCACTTCCTGCTCGGGGTACTACCTCCTGCCCCCCAACTTCTTGGTTGCCAATGGTGCACTCAATCACAAAGTCAGTTAACGCCTTAGCCTCAATGGCTGTCCGAGGCTTCTGTGTGATGTCCTCTGCTGACCTTTCTTTGTGTTCCTTACCACTGTGGACATCCATGTCTTCAATCGGAAGGACCTGCCCCCCGACTCCGTCAGGCCTTAACGAGGCCACATAACAGCTTCGTGCCATCTTCTGATCACCTTTATGTTCTCCAACACCATTCCTGGTAGGGAACTTGATCTTCACATGATAGGTTGAGGCAACAGCCTTGAATGCATGAAGTCCAGTCCTTCCAAGGATAGCGTTGTACGTTGAAGCCGCCTTGATTACCAGGAAGTTCAACATCTGAGTGGCCTCCTTGGGCTCTTGCCCAATAGTTACAGGCAGCTGAATAGTCCCTTCAACTTTGGATTTTACTCCATTAAATCCGTATATAGGCATGTTATTGGGGGTCAACTGAGAATCAGTGTATCCCATCTTCACAAACGCATCATGAAACAGAATGTCAACGGAAGCTCCATTGTCTATCAAGACTCGCTTCACCTCCGAGTTTCCAATCACAGGAGTTATGACCAACGGGTCATCATGGGGGAACTTCACCCCTTCCAAGTCTGAGTCATCAAAGCTAATCGCTACCTCAGTTTTTGCACGCTTCTGGGCCTCTCCCACGATGTGCAACACCTCTCGGGCATAAGCCTTTCTAGAGTTCCTAGTTGTCCCGGCCGCAGTTGGGCCTCCTGAGATCATGTTGACTACTGGCCCTCGGGGCTGTGGGTTGCGATCTTGATCGTCATCGCTTCTATTATAGTCTCTTCTCTGATTAGCACGGTCTTCACCCTTAGTGAAGTGCCTCAGCTTCCCTCTACGGATCAAAAACTCAATCTCATCTTTGAGTTGCTTACAATCGTCAGTGTCATGCCCCACGTCTCTATGGAATCTGCAATACTGATTCTGGTTTCTCTTTGCGGGATCACCCCTGAGTGGCTTCGGCCATCTGAAATCCTTATCATTCTCAATGTCCAACAAGATTCGACTCCTAGGAGTATTCAACCTTGCATACTCAGTGAACCTTGACCCTTGGTTCTTCTTAGGGGCAGAGTCGGAGTCCTCGCTAGTTCGGGGATACTTGTCCCTAGCATCATACTCTTGATCATCATAGTCCTTGTCTTGCTTTCGCTTCTTGGAGTCATTGTTACTTCCTCCTCCACCTACGGTGGTTTCTTTATTCAAGCTATCCTCAGCTTTAATATACTTATCAGCCCTTCGTTGGAGCTCAGCCATGTTCTCAGGGGGATGCTTCGCCAATGATCTCTTGAAGAAGAGGTCAGTGGTTCCGTGCTCCAGGGCTACCATTGCCACCTTATTTTCCAAATCAGTGATATTCAGGGTCTCCTTAGTGAATCTCTTGAGGTAGTCCCTCAGATTTTCATTCTTTCCTTGCACCACATACATAAGAGATGCGGAGCTCTTCTCATGCACCCTTCCGCTAATGAATTGGCTAACGAAGGCGGCACTCAACTCCTTAAAAGAGCCAATAGAGTTCGCAGGCAATCGGCTATACCATCTCTGAGCCATGCCCGACAAGGTTTGGGGGAACGCTCTGCACTTTAGGGCATCACTTGCAGGCTGCAGCAGCAGTGCGTTCGAGAACGTCCTGACGTGGTTTGCGGGATCACCCGTTCCATCATAAGCATTTATTGTAGGCATCTTAAACTTCCTTGAGATGTGAGCATTCATCACTTCCTCGGTGAACGGGGGTGTTGGATCATCAGGATCTCCGAGAGGCATCAGATCTTTGGGGTTTCCCTTGGGAATTTCCATCCTTGTGGTTGTTCTTCCGAATGAGGCATCAGCCCTTCTTTGTCTCCTTGAAGACCTCTCCAAATCAATGATGGGAATCCTTCCTGCAGTTGGAGGAGGCTGAGTTTGATTTAGCCTAGCTTGTTCCCTTGCCATATCTTCCTTCAATTTTAAGATCTCGGCCTCATAAGCCTTGATCCTTTCAGCAGTTGTCAAAGATTGTCCATCACGGATGTCTTGAGTCCTCCTTCGAGGTTCTCTACTAGCACGTCGCCTCCTCGGGGCTTCATCACGGTCATCATCCTCATCGTCGGAGGAGGTTTCATCAGTATAAGGACCCGAATAATCGTGATACTCTCGATCTCGGATCTGCAAAGCGTGACCACTTGGGCATGTCCCTTGGATAGGAGGATAATTAGGCAGCCCGTATGTCGGGTTAGTACTCACGGGGAGATCTGTAGTGTGGATCTGGACCCCATGCGATGGGTTGTTCGGATCAATCAGAGGAGAGACCACCATCTGAAGAGGATTGGTTTCTCGTCTTGTACGGGTAATCGGAAGTAATGTACTCTCAACGTGGGGGATCGCCCCTGATTGTTGAGAAACTTGAGATTGGGTGATCGCCCCTGATGCTGGCGGAGCTTGTTGGGCAATCGCCCCTAATGCTGGGGGAACCTGTTCGGTGAGAGGTGGGGCAGAGCTAATTGGCACGGCCTCAGTTACAACTGGTGTTGTTCTTCGTGTTTGAACCATGGTTGATGTTGTCTTCCCACAGACGGCGCCAAATGTTGTGGAATAAAAACGAGGGTTTGTATGTATTAAATACAAGGGATGGTGAGCTTCGAGCTTTAATGGCTGTTCTTGCGTTCGAGACTGATCGGTCCTCACAAGATGCCTACGTATCTCTGTATTGCTAGAGAATCAAGCCAACGTAGTTCTGAGGTGAGGGGTCAGACCCTTTATATAGGCTGAGAAGCCTTAGAATTAAGGTAGGAGTTGAAGACTTAATAGATAAGTCACCTCCTTGAGGAAAGTTCTAGACTCCTTCCTTGTAGGAGTCTGTTGCCATATCGAATTGGATGCCTTGGAGGCTAAGTCTTGTAGAGATAATGTCCTTATCCAACTCTTATTGCTGAGCTGTTTATTTCTCTCAATATAAATTACGAAATTAATATCAAAAATAGGACTTTGGACCCTGTTGGTGGGCCCCACGTTCGGACCATACCGGGTCTAATTAATGCAACACTAAATGTGTCTTTAGGGCTTATTTTTAGCCCATATCAGTTATATTACTAGAAAAACACTCAATATAACTATTAATTAACAACAGTTATATTTATAGAAAATAAAATTATAACTATTTTATTACTAAGTTATATTACACTACTTATAACTAATATAACTAACACAAATTCGAATATAACAATCAAGTAGATTGTTATACCGATAGTTATATTCCAACAAAACAATTAATATAACTAACCAAAAACAGAATTTTAACAGAATTTTAACAAGTAATAAATTAAAGAAAAACAAATTAATTTACACTACAAATATAAAACCTAATAAAAATTATAAAAACGATCATATGTAGTCCCTTTTACGAAATCAAACATTAATAACAAAAGGACAAACAGTACAAATCAAATAATATACTAAATATTTACATAATTATTTTTGATGAGTTAATAAATCTATAAATTTTCTAATAAAACAATTTCCATATAGAAAATTATTCAAAAAGAAACTATGATTTATTTAAACAACAAAAATAATTAAACTGAATTTAAAACAATAACATTTTCAAGAAAAATAGATTTCTCATAAATTACAGCTTGTAAAATTCGAGAAATATATTTTTAAAGAAAATGAATTAATCTAAAAATACACGAAATAATTAAAAATATATACTGAAGATAATAACAATGATTTAAGATGAAACAAGCAAGAGTACAAGTTGATAAAATAATTATACAAGTGATTTAATAACAAATATTAACACATCAATCACTTCTAATTTATTAAAGATCAAACCTCAGATATTAACCAGTTTAATTACTAGGACTATTTAACATACCCAATTCACCAACAATTCTGGTAAATGTGGATTCGTCAAGAGACTTAGTAAAAATATCTGCTGTTTGTTCTTCCGTAGGTACAAAAAATAACTCCACGGTACCATTCATGACATGCTCTCGAATAAAATGATACCTGATGTCAATATGCTTTGTTCTTGTGTGCTGCACAGGATTGTTAGAGATTGCTATGGCACTTGTATTATCACATAAAATTGGAATTTTATCAAGCACAAAGCCATAGTCTCTCAGCTGATTCCTGATCCACAAAATCTGTGCGCAACAGCTTCCAGCAGCTATATATTCAGCTTCAGCCGTTGAGTTGGAAACTGTTTGTTGTTTCTTGCTGTACCAGGAAACTAGTCTACCACCTAGGAATTGACAACTCCCAGATGTGCTTTTTCTATCCACAACACTTCCTGCATAGTCAGAATCTGTATATCCAACAAGATTAAAACCAGAATCTTTAGGGTACCAGACGCCTAGGTTAGGCGTACCCTTAAGATATCTCAGAATTCGTTTAACAGCAATGAGATGAACATCTCTAGGATCTGATTGGAACCTTGCACACAAACATGTAGCAAGCATAATATCAGGTCTACTCGCAGTAAGATAAAGTAATGAGCCTATCATACCTCTGTAGCTTGTGATATCTACCTTGGCAGAATTTTCACATGCTCCAAATTTGACAACTGTGGATGATGGTGTCTTTGCTGAAGAAGAGTCCTCCATTTGATACTTCTTGAGAAGCTCTTTGACATACTTGGATTGACAAATAAATATTCCATCGGTCCTTTGACTTATTTGCAATCCAAGAAAGAACTTCAGCTCACCCATCATGCTCATTTCAAATCTACCCTGCATTAACTTCGCAAATTTCTTGCACAAAAGATCATTAGTAGACCCGAATATTATATCATCCACATAGACTTGGACTATAATTGTATCATTCTTATGTTTCTTTGTGAAGAGAGTTTTGTCTATGACACCTCTAACAAAATCATTTTCAAGTAAAAATTCAGAGAGAGTGTCATACCATTTCCTTGGTGCTTGCTTAAGACCATAGACAGCCTTGAAAAGGAAGTAGACATAGTTAATTAAATCTGGATCTTCAAAGCCAGGGGGTCGTTCTACATAAACCTCTTCATCTAGCTTGCCATTCAAGAAAGCACTCTTGACATCCATTTGATAAACTTTAAAGTTTGAAAATGCTGCGAATGCCAGGAATATTCTTATGGCCTCAAGTCTAGCCACTGGAGCTTAGGTCTCATCATAATCAATGCCTTCAGATTGGGAGTAACCCTTTGCTACCAGTCTTGCTTTATTTCTCGTCACTGTGCCATCTTCATCAAGTTTGTTTCTGAATACCCACCTTGTGCCAACTACTGGTCTGTCTGTAGGTCTGGGTACCAGCTTCCAAACTTCTTGTTGTTTAAATTGATTGAGTTCATCTTGCATAGCAATCACCCAATCAGGATCAGAAAGAGCTTCTTCAGTTTTCTTAGGTTCCATTTCAGATAGAAACCCTGAATAATTGCATTGATTCTGAAAAGCTCTTCTAGTCTTTACACCAACAATTGGATCACCAATGATTAACTCAAAAGGATGAGCTCTATTCCAAACAGTCTGTCTGGGAAGATTAGATCTTGATGATTCGCCTTGATCTTCATTGTGATGTTGTGTGTGACCAGTTGACCCTTCATTTTCTCCCCCTGAGTTGTTGCCAGGTTGACTCGATGATGATTGATTATTAGAGTCAGGGGAATTTTGACTACTATCATTGATTTCATCACCATTACCCTGATCATCATTGTTGTCATTAGCATCAGCAAAAATCTCAGGTGCATTGTCATCATCTGAATCTGTATCTGTCATGTCATCGAAAGATAGCTTCTCAGATGGATTCTCAGTTTGGATACTAGGGAGTTTAGTGTCATCAAATGTTACATTGACACTTTCCATCATCTTCTGTTCATCAATCACATACACCCTGTATGCTCTCATTGAATAACCAATAAAAATTGCTTCAAATGCTTTGGTATCGAATTTACCACCTTGATCATCACCTTCTTTAAGCACAAAGCACTTTGCCCCAAATACATGAAAGTATTTGAGTGAAGGTTTCTTATCGGCCATAATTTCATAGGGTGTCTTCATTTGATCTTTATTGATTAGAGTTCGATTCTGGGTATAGCACGCAGTATTGATGGCTTCAGCCCAAAAGTACAATGGAAGCCTTGATTCACTTAGCATAGTACGTACAGCTTCAATCAAGGTTTTATTCTTTCTTTCCACTACCCCATTTTGCTGAGGAGTTCTTGGAGCTGAATATTGTCTGGTTATACCCTTCTCAGTGCAAAAGTCATTTAGAACTGCATTCTTGAATTCAGTTACATTGTCTGATCTTATAGCTCTCACTGGATACGTAGAATCTCGCTCAATTAATTTAATGTGATCAATCACCAGTTGTGGAGTCTCATCTTTAGAATTCAAAAACAGAACCCATGTGTATTTTGAAAAATCATCAACAATCACTAGAGCATATCTCTTCCTTGACATAGACATCACATTAACTGGACCAAACAAATCCATATGAAGTAATTGTAATGGTTCAGTTATTGAAGATGTATTAATGCTCTTGTGACTTTCCCTTTTTAATTTACCTTTTTGACATGCATCACATAGTCCTGCTTGAGTGAATTCCATTGAAGGCAAACCTCTCACCAATTCTCTTTTGACCAGAGAATTCATTGTCTTAAAATTAAGATGAGAAAGTTTCTTGTGCCATAGCCAACTCTCATCATTAGATGCTTTAGTGTAGAAGCAAGTGACTTCTTCAGTGCTTCCTGAGTTCATATTGGCTACGTACAGATTGCCTTTTCTAACTCCTGTCAGTTGTGGCTTTTCATGTCTCTTGTGTGAAATTAGACAATTCTTCTTGTTGAAATGAACTTCATAACCTTTATCACAGAATTGACTGACACTGAGCAAATTGTGCTCAAGTCCTTTCACAAAAGAAACTTCATCAATGATAACATTTCCAGCTTCAAGTCTGCCATATCCATCAGTTCTACCTTTGCTGTTATCTCCAAAGGTAACTACTGGGCCGGTCTTCTCCACCACATTTGTCAGCAGGGTTCTACCTCCAGTCATATGCCTTGAACATCCACTGTCCAAGATCCAGGTTACTCGATCAACCTGTTCAATACCCTGCAATGACAAATGAGTTAAACCTTCTTCGGGACCCAAATTTGATTGGGTCCTGCGTATTTAAAGTATTGACCTTTATCAGGCAAAACAACATTTTTAATTTTAACCTCTTTAGTTAATAAACATTTAACCTTATAAACAGATTTGAAAATCTTTTGTTTAATCTTGGGTATCCATGTTTCTCTCGCAGCAGTAACACTTGTGTCATTGACTGGACATTTGACCTGGTAGACATTCTTGGTAATCTTTTGTTTAGTCTTAGGTGCAAATGTCTCTGTCCTATCTTGAGGAGGAAAAGCAGTCTTAGATCGAACATTATTGTTCCTGTTCATGTGCTGTTGAGGAGCATTCTGTTTAACACATGCATAATTACCATTAAAATAAGCACGCATACTGTTAAAAGCACAAGACATACAATTGATAATACCACATGCTTTATGATTAGAATCAATAGTAGACATGGTATTTTTCTGTTTTAACTTATTACTACCTAATCCAGTCTTAGAAGAACTTGCTGATTCAACAACTTTGACTGGTACTTTAGGTACATCTTTCTTGGATGAAACATTTGTTGTGTTAACGTCCTCAACTGATTTAGCCTTAACAAATACTGTGACATTTTTCTTGGATGACACATTCTTTGTATTAGAGTTCTTAACAGTTTTATCCTTAACACATTTATCCTTAACAAGAACTGTGCCATTTGCACTATCCTCATTTCTCATTTCTTCTTGTATAACCATAGAAAGAATATCTGGTGGGCCAGCATCAGATTTTGTAAACATTGGTTTTTCAACATTCTTGAGAATATGTGGTATACCTCTTTCTTTAGCTGAGATAGAATTTGGAGAATGATTACTCAAAGAACCAACAGCTTGACTGTAATCAAATCCTATTCCTACAGTTCGTTCTACTGCTTGTTTGTTGAAGAAATCTTTAGAAACTTTAACAGTATTATAACAAGCTCTAACCCGTGTTTCAAGTTCTCTAATCTTGGTTTCTTGTTCAGCAATCCTATCAACTTGTTTTACCATGTATTCTCCTAGACCCTTTTCTCTGTAGTTAAGTCGAGCTATTTCTTCTATATTCTTATCTTGATTAACCTGCACCTTTTTTAAATCTAACATTTCATTTTCAAGGTTAGTGTTAACAAGACTTATTCTCTCGTACCCTCTTTGTGCATTATTCAAGGAACTACGTAAACTATCAATTAACTCAGCATCAGTAAGAATTACCGGTGTGGTATAATAAGTTGAAGATTCAGCATTTGCCACCAGCGCAAAGTTTCCATATTCTTCATCTTCGCTATCTGTGTCATCCCAGCTTTTACCAGCATCTACATAAGCTCTTCCACTCTTCTTCTTTTCAGAAGCATAATCTTTCTTCTGTGCTTGCTTGGGTTTCTGACACTCAGTAGCAAAATGTCCCAACTCATTACAATTGAAACAACGGATTTTGCTTCTGTCAACAGTTCCAGTTTTATAACCTCCCCTGTTACTAGAGGATGAAGAACCTCCTCTCTGAAATCTGTTATTTGACTTAAACCTGAACTTTGGATTTCTTCTGAATCTAAAGTTACTGAATTGTCTCACCATCATTGCCATAGATTCATCTTCCAATTGATCCAGCTCTTCAAGTGAGTAAAATTCTCCACCATCCTGAGTAGCTAGTGTTTGGCCAAGTTCTACTTCAGTTTGTTCCTTGTTGAAGCTGTTAGATTGAACAACTTTAGTTTCCACTTCCTTAGGAACCTCAACCACTAGAGCTGTAGAAGAATTTGCCATTCTGCCTTTGCCATAGAATTCCTTTTGCTGTACTTGTTCTAATTCATATGTTTTTAGAACACCAAACAGCCTTTCAAGAGCAACCTGAGTTAGATCTCTAGATTCTCTGATGGCAGTGATTCTATGCTCCAAGTGAGTAGGCATAGTTAGTAAAAACTTCATGTTGATCTCCTTCTGAGTATATTGCTTGCCATGAACTTGCAAGTTGTTGATTATCTTGTTATACCTTTCGAACACTTCCTGAATGCCTTCATTAGGTCCAGCTCTAAAGTGTTCATATTCAGAGGTCAGAATTTGAAGTCTATTTTCCTTGACTTCATTAGTCCCTTCATTAATGATCTCAATAGTTTCCCAGATGTGCTTAGCAGTTTTACAATTCCTCACATGACTATACATTACAGCATCTAGGGAATCCAATAGAATGAGTCTCAAATTTTTATCCAATCCAGCTTCCTCCTTATCCTCAGAGGTATAGTTCTTAGGGTCCTTTGGATAGGATTTGGCAGGTACTGTTACAGTTCCATTTACAACTGTTTCAGTATCATGTTGCATGGGAGTTACTGGTCCATTTTTCAAAACCCACAAAAATCTTGGGTTTGCTACATCATGAAATAACTCCATTTTGTTTTTCCACATGTCATAGTTATCTTTATTAAAGATAGGAATTTTAACATTGCCTTTGGCTGACATGATGAATTTTTAAGAGAGTTAAAAATTCGAGCTTAATTTTTGATTGAGTAAAAATAGGATCTTGATTTGTGTATCAATCAATAGGCTCTGATACCAATTGTTAGGTCCGATAAGATTGTAGAAGGGGGGGTTGAATACAATCTATACCATTTTCACAAAATTTATTCGTTAAACAATTTTCACTTAAACGAATATTTTGTGCGGAATAATATAACACAAATTTCAAGTTGAATATAACAATATATTAACTTGATGGGTGTTACAAAATCAGTCCAAATGATTATCAAGTAATTAATAACTAATTAGAAAATTCAACATGAACTTTGCTAATTTAGTTAATAAAATCAAGATATCAATTTGTGAACTAGGAAACTTAATTCGCTAGTAGTACAAGAATCACAAGTAAACAAGTTCCGATGGATAGGATATTACAACTGAGATGAACTTGAATTTACAGAATTAAATTTGTAGGTGTTCTTGAGTTTGAGAGAGAGAGAGAGAATGGCTGCTGTGTGTATTTCTTGTGTTTAGCTCGACTGATTTTTAATCTTCTGCATTCTGCTTCCTTAAGTACACATCCATAGTCATATTACTTAGTTTAAACTGATATGACGATCATTTTACATTAATATGACAATCGGTATGACTATCAATTGAATGTAATATGACTGTCCAGTTTAAATATGACTTTCGGTATAACAATCCAGCTCAATATGACTTTCGGTATAACTTTCTATGTCAATATAACATTCGGTATAACTCTTCATTTGAATGAAATATGACTATCTCCTTTGAACTGCATATGACTATCTCCTTTGAACTGAATATGACTATCTCTTCTATAAACTGAATATGACTATCGGTATAACTATCAGTTTGATAGTTATATCATCATATTTTTTAGTTTATAATTAATTAAATGACTTATTAAAAATCATTTAACTAATTATTCCATTTTCATATTAATTCTTATTTAATTAATCTAATAATCACTTTAACAAATATATTAATTCTGATAGAATTAATTTATTTATTAACTTAATTACTTGACTTAATCAATTTAAATAGAATTAATATAAATTCTTTAATAGTCGATACTCTGCTGAAAACCACGTAATTATGATAAGGAACATACATTGGCATGATGTTGACACTCGATGTACTGTCTCGTTCATGAACGACTAACTCCAATCTCTGTTCTTCATCGTGACTTCAACACTGTGGTCTTTTTATACTCTTCACTCTCATCAATCATTCGGTACTGAAATTGTTTCTTGTCACTAATAGAAATCTCTGTCTTCTTAAATGAATCCACTTGTTTCAATGCTACCTTGAGGCCTGATCAGATATCTGAATCTTCTTCCAGTGTAAAACATCAAAACTATAGATTGACTTGTTGATTTTTCTTCTGTCGGTTATCATCTTTTGAGATTCCTGTGACAGTTGATATTATTTACTTATTACAATCTAATTTAATTGGATTAGGATCCTCGAACTACAAATAGGCTGAGTCATATGCCTTTCAATATGGCATTGATAAAATTTTCAAACTCTTCCATTAATTAATTCAATAAAATCAAAAGATGTATTTCAGATTGTTAATGAAGGACGAATACCAAATATATATATATATATATATATATATATATATATATACATACTGGCTTCCCCTCTTTACATTAGAATAGGTCAGTGTAAATCCTAATTTGCAAATTTCCTTCTCCCCCAATACAGAAATGGCTCGCGACATGGTTGCAGCTGATGAGATTTCGGATTTCATTTGCGATTTTGATCGAATGAGTGTGATGGAGACACGCTGGTTTGGCCCAAATGTTGGTAGAAGATTCAGAGAGTGTGGTGAAGATAATTGTGGATTTCACAAGTGGATCGATCCACCACTTGTAAGTCTTGCACTAGAGGCCATTAAAGAGCTGAACAAACATAACTATGATTCGCTTGAAAAACTGAAGCGCAGGATGGATGGATTGAGTGAAAGGCATGAAGTTGTGATGAACAATATGAAACAAAAGTAGCACTTTACAGTTGTTGCAATGTTCGTCCTCTTCTTTGCAATGATGAACATGGTGCTCAACAGTGTGGGTTAGGATAATGTGGTTCAGAATGATGGTTATGATTCGTTTGATGAGCTTTGGGTTGAGCTGTGTAATGTATCAGGAGTTGTTATGGTTGTAATGAATCAAGTGATTGTTAAGCTTGGAATGTAATAAAAAGTTTTATGTTGATGTATGGTATTCCTCTATTTTGTGCAATACTTAATAATTTGTTCACATATAACCTAAAACAAAATAATTTATAAATCAAGAATGCTATAGATTCCATTTTCATCAAAAGATAGTACTTGGCTTAAGTAAGTCTACAATACTTCACATGTCAATTCACCTTACAATACTTCACAGTAGCAAGTCAAATTTTTCCAAAGGTTCAAAGACAATGACAAAATAGCATGCCTAAACAAAATATGAAAATGACAAAAGCACAAGTTGTCTAAATTTTCCACACTGGATTGTCCTTGATCTTAGACTGCATTGCCCTCCTTGTAGCCTGAATATTCTCCCTAATAGTTTTGGTCCCCTTGCCATTAGAGTTTAACCTCTATGGTTGAATACCAAAAGGAGTATTTTGCACATGTTGTCTTGCAGGGTTCTCAGTGAAAATACCACCTTGGTTGCCATTTTTTTTTTACCAAATTGCAGGCCTTCTTGTTCCACTTGGAGTCGGTACATGTTGCTTCCCCTGTCCACCTTGCATGGTAGTAGTTCTTCCATTCCCATCCTTCTTAGCATTTGCTCCCCCATTCTTAGTCTCAGCTTGGTTGTTCTCTGTATTTGCATTGCCTCCACCATTATCATTCCCATCATGATCATTCCTTACAGTTGTATGCCTTCCAACATCTTCATTTCCTGTTGTTGCCTTCTCTATGGCTTTAGTCCTTGTTTTGACTTTCTTTTCACAACCATTTGCCTTGTCTGCATCCTGTTATACTACAATATTAGTGGCTCATGACAGAAAACATAAAAGACCAATAATTAGAGAAATGAGAATACTTACCCTAGCTGGACAAGTCCTCATATTGTCACTATATTCAGTACAATAGCTACACTTAACCTTTGTGTTTTGTCTTTTCAGTTTATTTGGATCTCTACCAACACATCATTCTTTGTATTTCTTTTCTTCTTTGGTCTACCTGGTTGAGACTTAATCTCAGGAGGCAATGGCTTAGGGAACATTGTTTCCTCCCATTTTTATACTCCACAGATAGGCTCCACTATGTACTGGTAAAATTCCAAAAACATGTCCTTTTGTAAGATTGATGAATGAAAGGCTCAAAGGGTTGTTTTATAACGCCCTAGAAAATTTCGAATTATTTATTTTATATAAGTTATGAATATTATTATGTGAGTATTGTTGGAAAGTGGAGTATGTGTGAAGTTATGTTTGTGTGATTATATGATGATTAGTATGAGCCGTGAAGGTCCGTATTTTTTTTTTAATTTTATTTGTATTTTTGAGGATTTAAAATATTTAAATCATGCATTTTTGATTCTCTGTAAATTTTATAAAACTTATCGGAGGAATTAAAAATCATGAAATCTTTTGTAATATTATCTTTATATATTTATTGAGTTTTAAAAATTGTTGAATGGATTAATTTGGATGCTTGAGTATTTTAAAATGATTTTTTTAGAGTTTTATTGTATTTAAAGGATCAAAACTTTGAAAATTCATATTTAATTCATTTTTGATCCGAAAAATATTTCGAAAATATGTGTGTGCTCGTAATTTTATATTCCTTATTTCAAAAATGAAAAGTTATTTTTATGAATTTTTATTTAATTTCGATTTATAAAAGTTGTGTATTAGTGTTAAAAATGAATAAGTGTTTTAATTGGGCCGGATAGAGAGTAGTACAGTTATATTGTTATTGGGCCAAGCCCAATAAGAAGAGAAGCAGGCCGAACATTCGAGACTAGTTGGGAAGAAAAAAAATCGAAGAAGAAAAATAGGGAGAAGAAAGAATTGGGGAATAAAGAAAATTAGGGATTAGAAATTTAATTGGGGGGGGGGGGAGGAATTGAAACCAATTAAGCAATACATACATACATATATGTGTGTATTTATGTGTAAAAGGGGGTTGTGTGTATGGATGAGGGGGAGGAGGTCACGGTTGAGCATCAAAGGGGGGACCCACCGCGCGGCGGCAGCGACCAGCTGTGGTGGTGGCTGGCCGGGGTGGCGCGAAGCAGCAGTCCGGTGGTGGTGATTTGCAGCAGAGAGAGAGAGAGAGAGAGAGAGAGAGAGAGAGAGAGAGAGAGAGAGAGAAGGGAGAGAGATTGTTGCGGGGAATCGATGAATTCGGAAGGTATAATTTCGCATTTTTCCCATTTAATTTTCGTATTTAATTAATTGTGATTTTGATTTATTGCGTAAATTGTTAATCGTAGTAATTTAATTAGTCAAGTATTGTATTTAGATTGATATTGTAGATTATGAATATTGTTTGAATTTCGTGATTTAATTCGGAGAGTGTAGTGGATTACTATTGTTAGTTGCTAGTTATAATTATTGAGTTTAATTGTGAATTTGATATATGTTCGGTCTTAATGATTGTTAAATTGTCGGTTGTTAATTATAATTATTGGAATTATATATAGTGGTCTTGTTGATATTTGGGGATCTTGATGATTTTGAATTGTAATTGTGATTTAGATAGTAATTGTGAGTTAAGTGTATTAGTTTTAGTAATTACACTAATGTTGTAAATTATGAATATGGTTGTAATTCCGAAAGTTAAATCGGAAAGTTTGTTGGTAATCTTAATTGTTGAGAAACGATGTGAGTCCGATATGTGGTTAAATGACTTTTAGTTACTAATTATCATTTGTCGTATAGTGTTGGAGTTTATATGTGTTTGCTAATAGTAAATGGTTTTATTAATTATGAATGTGTTATGTTATGTGTTTATCTGCGAGGAGTTGTAATGAGATCACGAGTCTTAAATGTCAATATTTAACGAATTGTGTAATTCTCTTCAACTAGTTCCTCGGGCTTACGAATATCCATGATCAACTATCACGAGTATAATTAATATACTTAAATGATGTAATCATTGATATAGCGTAAGTAATAGTTAGTGCTAGGGGTTGTTCCCTAGGGCTTACGAACATCAATGATTGATTGTCACGTGTATCATTAAAATGCGTGAGAAATACGATCATTGGTGTAGCATAAGTAGTAGTGTAATGTAAATTATTATGTGTTATGTGCCGCATGTCAGGGCGGGTACTCTTCATTAATTGTTTACTTTTATGTTACTGCAAGTTGAGGCAGCTTTATTTTTGCAAAAACAGGGTTGAATTGTATTTGAGGGGCTGTGCCCATAGTCCGATAAACGAATACTTCATGCCGAAATTTTCTAAAAACCCCTGCGAGTTTATTTAAAAGTATATTTAAGTTATTTGATTTCAATGCCTGGGAGTGTGTCATGATTTCCAAGGATTTAAGTATATATGTCAATGGATTATTTTGATTATATAAAGTGGTTTTGATGATTAGATGGTGTGCTGTTTTTAAGTGGTTATGTGACGTGTCTATATGACTTAGTAACTGTACTAAGGCTACTATGTGGATGTGATTGAATATGTTTAGATGAAATTGTGTATATTTGTATATATGTAGAAGCGTTATAGGACGCGTATGGGTAGAGTAGAGCAAATAAGAGTTTGCTTGATTTGATACTGAAACAGTACTTGAATTTGTAAAGGTACGAGTAAGAGACCAGTCCGAGAGCAGTGCAAGGACAAGTGGAAATTGGAACAAATGGTAGTTAGCGAAGTCGATGAGGGTATGGATGTGAAGTAGCAAATTACCAGTAAGGACTGATGTGAAATAGAGTTGAGGATCCATGGTAGGATCAGGAACTCCGTAAATCGAGGCAAGTGTTTTGCTATTCACTTATTGTTCAAGTGATACAATTTACCTCATTTATAGTATGTGATGATTTGGCCAAGTATAGATGACTCATATATTTTTCAGATAAGTGTAATGTTGATTACCTCCCCTACCCGTAATTCAAATAACCCTTTTTGCTCATTTTCCTATCCCTGAAGTGCCATTTCTTCTATTTTCGTTGAATGGAGTTGAAAACTCCCTAAATAAAGGAAATCCCAGATTTTAAATTCTTATGAAAATCTGCTAGCAAAATTCTCAATTCTAGCATATCTCCATCAATGGATTCCCCATTTAGAAAAATGTTTCCTTTTAAATTGAACTGAACTGTTCCATATTGGAATTGTTTTTCAAACAAATGTTAAATCATTTTATCTGTTTATGGAAACTCAAACTTTTTAGTGTGTCTAGTAATTGACCATATCTTCGCTTTAACATAGAGTTTGATGGTCGAAAAGTCTTATTACATGGTATATCTTTCATGTACTCAAGTGAAATTCTCTTTAAATAAGTTGTTGATGTTATAAGTGTAAATTATTCACATTTATCTTCTTGATATGAACTCATAGTATTGCTCATCATAATCTCCTCCCCAATTATTATCGAACTTGTCGATACTTGATGATAGAAAATACTCCCCTGTTGAATCTTCAATTATGAGTTGTTATCCTGGAACGTGAGTTTTCCAGTTATTGGTTGAAATAGGGTAGTCGATTGTCCCGACCCCTGGCCTGAGTATTAAAGATAGAATTGGAAGTTTTTATTAAATGAAAATGTTTTCAGGACTGTGGTCGCCAGTCAGAGTATGAGTATTATGTTTTAGGCCAAAATGGGCCATGGATCCAGTTAAGTATTTGGATATACCAAGAGAGTATATCCGGAGTTTTAGTGTGACTGATCATCCACTTTAACTCGTTGCGTCAAAATGAAAATCCAATTCTAATCTATAAATCGAGTATCCAGTGGACATTGATTCTCATCGCTTGACCTTGAATTCCCAAGTATCATTATCGATTGATATAATTTGACCTTGAGTTTTCGAGTATCAAATATTGAATAGGTAAAGCTTGGTTTCTTTGAAGTTTTTAATGCTTAGTTTGGTTGAACAAAACTCTTATTCATTCTAGTTCCTATTGCACCTCAATTATGGTGAAGTATTGGCCCTCGTGGCAATTTAAAAGTATTACCATAGATTCTTTCATAGTATGAGTTGAAATTCTTTTGTTATCAGAATTGTTTCGATATCAAAATTTTTATCACTTTATGCACTTGCTGAGCATTATTGGCTCACTCTTGCTTTTGTTTGTTTTTCTCTAGTTAATAGTGACGTTTAATAGATCTAGTAGTGGACAGTGAGTATTGATCTCCGGGCAATGAGAAGAGACAGTCGAGTTATGGATTTCGCCAGATAGTGGATGGAGAATTGTCAAGGTTGGAAATGTAGTTAGATAGTGGTTTTGTATATTCACAGAATTGTATAATATTTTTATTCTGAGATTGAGTTGTAATGATGTAGTTCGATAGTTTGTTTCATACCATAACCTGTATGTGATCTTGGTTAAGGGGTTTTTATTATTTTATGTTGTGTATATTCAGAGTTTATATTATTGTTTTAGTTAGTGGCCCCATATCTGTACCCCGGATTTTGGGATGCTACATGTTTGCTCCAAGGTATACAGGCACAAGCATGGTAACATGGGATTCCAAACAGCTCCCACTTCTTACAGGCACAATGAGCTTCTAAATCTACAACCATCTCATAACCACCTGTAGTCATTGTCACTAAGTACCTTGCACCTGTAGTCCCAGAGATGAAATCAGAGTGACTATCAAATATTATTAATCACGAGTTTGAGTTATTACAACCCAAAAGAATTTAACTTACATACTCTTTGCCATCCATTTACATATGTTATATGGATAAATATATCCGATGCTTAAAAACGGAAAACTAGCCTACCAATAGCTTCTTCCTTAGCAATGGTAGCTACATCATCTGGTAACTCTCAGACGGCTCCCACGCTCTTGCGCCAAGTGTGCCTTGGACGGACCATCTGCTCTAGCTGTTGTTGTGATATAGTAAATAAAGCAAGGGTGAGCAATAGCCCACCAAAAATAATATGTAACTGATCAATGATATATAACAGTTCTGAAATATCTTTGAAACCATATGCCATGCATTAACGAACGTAGTACCAATATAAGGTAAACGATGAAGTTGCAAGGTAAGCAAAGGTACTTTCAGTGTCGAATAATTCTCAAACCCTGTCAACAAGAGTGATACTTCATGTTGCAGACAATAAATAAATTTGGATGATGAACTAATGCTGGAGTATTCACCGCGCCCGCTATTCCAATCCTTACGATGATCAGTCGCAGATTGTACAGCTCAAATTAGTTTTACTACCGGTAGAAGGAATAGCTGACGAATTTACTTGTCTACCGCCCTGTTAGATCTCCCCGGCCAACGGTTGGGCCAAATGGGATGGACCGGCGCTACTCGGCCTCTTACACAACTCCTAGTTCGAATAGAATCCTTGAATATGAACGTGAAGTTCGTTCTCCTTTCCCCAAGTATAATACTTGTTGATAAGACTCCACAAAGTAGTCATATCGATTTGGAAAGGAAAATTCACCAATATTTCCCAAGCTATTGCTTGTTAATGGATATAAACTTGTTCCATCAATCTTACCCCTCGAGTGTTGAGGAGGTAACCAAAAAGTCTCATATCGATGTTTGAAAAGAATCGAGATGTGAGTGAAAAAGTAGTTTAGCAAGTATATGACCCGGCAGTCAAAGAAATAACATCTCTCAAGCAAGGTTCCCTTTTATTTTAGAAGATAGATTTGAAGAATAGAGTTTTGAGAACCTTCCTTGATAAAAATAATAATAATATGACTCAGAGGTAATTTACCTAGTATTTGAATATCAAGGATATTTTTGAATAAAATATCTCATCTTAGAACTAGTTGAAAGAATTAAATAAATATTCAAAGAATATTTATTAAACCAGAAATAATTCAAGAATATTCTTAATATAATTATTTCGCATGATTAACCCTCGAATAAGTATATATAAAATATTCATTTATTTGATAATTAATTCCTCGAATAAATGTTCAAAGCAATATCCAAGAAAATAATTAAAACCTTAAATGAATATCCAAGATAATATTCATTAAGTAAATAGGCTCAAATGAACATTCGAAAATAAACAATTAAACTCAAATGAATATTCGAAATAATATTCATTTAAATAACTAAAGCTCGAATGAATATTAAAAATAATATTCCCTAAATAAATAACTTTGAATGAATATTCCAAAATAATATTCATCTAAATCAATAGCCTCAAATGAATATTCAGAATAATATTCATTAAATAAATAATCTCGAATGAGTATTCAAATAACATTCCTCGAATAATTTCAAAGTATTTAATACTTATGGAAATATAAATAATGTTCATAAATAACATCCCTCAAATAATCTATCACTGGAATCCCTCCGGGTTTCCATGACTATCTCTATATTACAAAGTACAGACTCCCGGTCTTTATTAAAAGAATGAGATCATATGCCCTTCATTAAGGGTCTTAGCTATATCCGGCTTATAATTAGTATATCCTGTACCTAACTTATAAGCCAATATCAATTCAGGGAACATGTATCACAATATCAATTTTGAAAGTAGGCATGCATGCAATGGCATATGTATAACAACATCAAATTATATATATATATATATATATATATATATATAATCACAACAACAGCTTCAAATTGATTGAAGACTTGCATGGTACTCTCGCTATGCTAGTGGTATGACTCGGGGTGGTCCGGCAATCTATAAATAACCAAAATTATCCCGGGTTAATCACCTATCACTTTGAAACGCCAAGTAAAATACTTTACTCAAGGTAAAGCATGTTTTCCAAGTTTATCTCTCATTAACACCGTTATGATCTGACACTCGTTCGTTAACAAGGCATGTCATTACACTTACACTTGGTAAGTTTTTAAGTCATATAAGTTCTAAGGTCGATCGTTTATTAACCAGGATTATATCTCGAGATTTATCGATTGTTCTCTAGGTGATTTTCCAAAGTTATAACCAATCGTTCTTTTTAGGGGTTCATTCGTACTTAACCCTGATTCGAACATTTTTATAAAATCGAAAAACGATCCGTTTGACATGTGGTTTTCTCTCACACCTTCCTTATGATCTCTAGTATTTAATTACCAAGATTCGCCACTGAATTAACTTCGTTAAGGGGTTTCCATTTCAATTACGAACTCGCATTTACGGTTTCGAACTACTTTTAGTAAATCGTCCATAATTCCTAAATCGTAAGTCCGTTTGTTTCGATTATTTCGCCAAAACGATCTATGACTCGAGAACTATAAGGTCATGTCATAAATTCATCAAGGCCAGAAACTATCTCAACTGTTATGATCGAGTTTTTAAGGTCTAACGAAAATCGGGCATTACGACGGCTATAAATCGAACGTTTCTAAATTGTTACGTCAAAACCAAGCTACACCGGGCATAACATACATCTTTTGCACATGATTCTCATCTTTAACAGCCAAGAACATCTTACTACATCCTCATAACGTCATAATACTTAGATCCACTAACAAACTACATAATCATGCTTATAAGATCATCTTAATCATCACTAATCTAACAATCACCAAAACTCATCCAAAACTTCATTAAAATTCAAGACAAAGACTAGGGTTCTTGAAGTTTATACCTTTCTTGGAGTGTGTATGCACTTAGTAAGCCTTGTATAGTCCTTAGATTTCCTCAACAAAGCTTAGATCATCCAAAAGAATCAAGAACAACAAAGTTAGTTCTTGAAATCACTATTCACCCTCAACCTTCTTGATTTTATATCACAAGATTGACATGGAATTTGAAGATGAAATTCATAGGATATCTTAGTTATGAAATATAGGACTCACCTTAATTTTCTTGAGATTTAACAATGGTTGGAGCTTGGAGTTCTTCTCTTGAATTTCTTGAAAAGCCGAATGGCTTAAAGATGAAGATGATGGAGTGTTTTTGTTTGGTTGCTTGGCTTGTCATGTATATCTCATGTATTATTGCTATAATATCTCCATAAAGTGGCTTTAATAAAGTGTGTATGTCATGCAATACTTCATCATCCACTAGCAAATCTTGTTGTATAAGATAAGATGGTGCAATTGTGCTAACTAGTTGGTTTGATTTCTAAGGGAGCTAGTTACCTTTGTAACTACTTAGTTCCTTGACTTCATCCACTTGCACATGCTTGTATCTTGGCTCTCTGCTTGTTTCTTTTGTCCATTTATTGCTCCGTTTCATTAATCGTTCGGAGGAATATCTCGAAGATTTCTAATTAAGGTTTTACCGAAACCGTCTCAATATTTATACCATCATTTTCAATTCTCTTTAATAATTCTTGAACCCAAATTCCTTAAATCTTTTCAATAAATCCTTAAGTCTTTCAGTGTTCGGGGAAATCTCGGGGAAAATAAAAGTGCTATTTTTCAGAATCTGATAACTTTTACATACACTCTTTTTCCCCTTGGATCATTAATACGAACTCAGAAATCCGTTCCGGGTACTTCTATATAGTGTTGTCTAATAATATTCCTATTTCCACCAAAAACACTATTCATCACTTATTCTCCCTTTATTCCTTATAATTTAGAAAAATGTCCTTGCGCTTTCCCGAGCGTTCCTTAACCCTTTTTCGGAACCACTGGACTTATACTAGATATCGATTTGGATGACATGAGAATACTTCCTCTGTTTGTATGCCATATCCTACTTTCTTGACGATAGATTATTCTTACGTAAGTTGTCAACCCATTGCATTCTTCATGACATATAAATATTGGAATCCATATCCATTCCATAATAAAAGTTTTAAGTCCTACCAAAAATCAGGGTTCTTACGCATGTGATTTTTGCACAAACCTGTTAAAGAGCATCGTCTATCACCAATTGACCAGAAATTATATAACTAACTACAAAATATGAAAATAACAGTGTGCATATACATAAAACTTCATGTCATATAATAACCCTAATTTCATATACATACACTTCAAACCCTCCAATAAAATTAACAAAATTTACCTCCATAAATAGGACACTCATTAGATTTGTACATGTCTTTATCTTGTGGATCTCTTTGGAGCCAAGTCATTATCAAACCGACAACACTACCCTAGTACCATCTTCATTTGCAAGAAATGGACGGAGAGCGCAAGGAGAGTGAATCGACTGTAATGAAATGATTTTGGTAAGCCCCTGTTTGGTTGGAGGGGGAGGGAGGAGGGGTGTGAAAATTAAAATCATGTTTGGTTCAACATTTTGGAGTGGAGGGGAGGGGAAGGGAGAGAATCAAAACATCATTTTTGTTCAATTTTGTCTCCCTCCAATTTGGAGTTTTTTGGAGGGGGAATGTTTTTATTACAAAAATGCCCTTACATAATTGTATCTACTCTTATAATCTTTTTGCATATATGAAGGTTATAAATGCAATTTACTCATAAAACTCTCTCCTCCCCTCTTATACCAAACAAAAAATGAATCCCCTCCCATGCCTTCCTCTCCCCTCATGTGAACCAAACATAAATATTATTAAAATCTTTCCTTTCCCTCCCCTCCTTTAAAATCCCTCCCCTCCTTTCCCCTCTCTTGAACCAAACATAGCCTAAAGGTGAATGTGTGATAATAACGTGTAATAAGAATAAGATCCCGGTCACTTGGGAAAGTGTGGCATAAAGTATAAGATGCCGGTCACCGGCAAAGTGTGGCGTAAGGTGTGATTTAGGACTGTGGGAATTAAAAGTAAAAGATATAAGACTAAGTCTTATTTGTTCGATTTAGAATTTAGATTATGTGAGTTATTGAAAATATTGTGTACATTGATTTGATATTTGTTAAGAAAATATTGTGTGAATTTTTGTCGTAATTGTTATTGAGTATGTTGTGTGAAACTATGTGATAGATGTTATGTGGTACATGTGGAAATCGTGTTTTTTGAAAATTATAAAAATATTATTTTGAGCCGTCGGACGGTAGTTGCTTGCTGGGCTTCGTAGCTCATTCTTTTAATATTTCAGGTTCGGTGTACGATTGAGTTTGCTAGCGTCGGAGTTCGAGGACCTTAGAATTGGGCTAGATTGACTTTTCGATAGATGTTAGCTGCGCTTTTGTAATAAGTACCTTTGTAATTGACTTTTGGTTCAATAAATTGTAATTTGTTTTAGTTTTTGATTTAAAATTAATAGTCCGAAAAGTCGGGCTGTTACAGTTGCTACTAACCTATATTTACACACATGAGAGTCAATTAGTGTGCGGCCGCCCCCCACCCCCTTCTCTTCTCCGCCCCTCCCTCCTCCTTCACCACCCATCTCTCCTTTCCCCTTCCCCCTGCCCCCGCCATTCCTACCACCTAACGCAACCACCATCTTCATACCCGCCATCAATCCCTCTCTTTGTTTCAATAAAATCGAGTTTTATCCTTGATTCTGTTCTTCTTTGTTTCAATAAGGTTCGATTTTGTTTTCCCGTCTCGCCTTTTAGCGTGTGTTTTAGTATCCAATTTTTTGGGTTGTTATGCGTTATTATACTTATGGTTGTTATGTTTTTGTGTTGTTATCAATGAGAATGATTATGATGAAATTTTAGGAGATCTGGATTTACCGCATTATTAATACTTTCGGCATGTGTATAGCTGGTTCTCGGCATGTAGATAGCTGGGGTATGCTTGGAACGGTGGTGACCACATGTGCTCACCTTTCACAAATTATAGTTGTTCATTATTCGAGGATTTTTGTTCCTCATTGCTTAGTTTTTGCAACTGAGTCGCCTGAACACTGCAACAGCCATGGAACTATTGTGAAGGTCAATTGTGAAGCTACCATTTTCAAGAGTGATGTAGGCTGGATTACTCGGGAAGCCTTTGTATTCATTTTCAGTTTCAAGAATCTATGGATTCAGTGTGTTAAGCGGTCTGGAAACAATGTGGCTATTTGCTTAGCTCGTTTATTGTTTATCAACCTGATTGCATTGTCAGTTGGGGGTTTGTCCCGGCTAGACTTGTTTTAATTTAATGGAATGAATTTGCATTTTGTTTTTAAAAAAAAAGGATAGGGGGAGGTTCACGACGATACACAAAGTTTAAGTAAAATAGAACGTCGTTATAGGTTTTTGAAGTTCAATAACTAAGTGATCTAAAACATAAAATGTAGGTACACAAAATGCATTTTACTCAATAAAATAATAAACATATCATAAACTCTTTTATTGTAATTTGAACAAAATTATAATTTTATATTAAATTCGCAAATTTAGATACAGCAGCAACCAACTTTGGTATGAATTTATCTGAATATACAGTATGGCTAAATACTACTTAATGATTTTCACATTAATAACTCATATCCAATAAAATTCTTCTAAAATGATATTTTTTGAATTTGAAAACAACAATACTATTTTATAGAGATTATAATATAAGGGAGGTTCTTGTTTTTTTAAGGTGCAAAAAATTCAAAAGTAATATTTAGCCACCAATTGCTTAATGCTATACATTTTTTTTTGAACTTAACACTAGTATTTTGAATTTTCAAAATAGTTACAAATATTAATGTTGCATGTTCGATATGAAAAGCTATTCATGAATTTTATTAACAATTTTCATAATCACGATAATGAAAGTTATTCGACACAAATTTAATACAAACTAATATTATAAAATATCTTTCAAATTTATAAATTATCATAAAAATATGTATTTAACTAGTAATATTACTTTATGGGAGAGTAGAAATCGAAATGTAATATTGCAATTTTTTTTAAAAAAATTAAGTAAAAAAAGATTTATTAATATTTAATATTAATCCGAATTTAAAACTGTGATTTTTTAATATTTTTGGGAGGTTATCTCCTTGCAAAGCTTCTATGCTGTGCTACTAAAGTATTCAACTCAAAATAAATAAGTGAAAAAGGAAGCTGAGATGTATTTTTCCTAAAATGTGAATAAATCCACGAGTTTTTATGCAATCAATTATTTGATATGGATAATCTTTTTAAGATAGGAAAAAGAGTTTCTACCTGTAGGAAACTTTTCTACAGTATTGCCTTAAATTAAATCTGGGCCATAAATTAATTTAATCCAATTGCCCCGCTAGGGGCACCACACACAAATCGAATACACCCTCACACACACAATCCCACCTAATTTCCTCCATTTTTAATTTGATTTTTCCCGTCAATTATTGAATTTTTTTTTTGAAATCTGACTTCACTGTATTTTTCTCCATCTCTCAACGATCAATTTGCATATCATATGTGCAGCAAAATCGTGATTTTAAGGCGACACTGTAGAAAAGTTACTGGGTATGTTTGGTTTGGTTTTTTACTGTAGAAAAGTTTCTACTGTATCAGGTAGAAACTCTTTACCATTTAAGATATTATTTTGATGTATACAATCTTTCTATAATAAAAAATGTTTTACTCAATATCTCAGGAAATTATCTGAGATATATCTCAGGTTCCTTATTCTCAATAAATAAAGAGAAAAAAGGACCCTGAGAGAGATATATCTTAAAGAACTTTTCCTGAGATACAATACAAAATAACTTTAAATTTTATTTGGCCCGCAGGACTAATTAAAAAATTCTGAATTTATTAAAATACCCATCCCATTTTTACATATAAAAGATAGGTATCTCATGAAATTTACATGAGATATATCTCATGCCCCCTAATTTCATAAATAGAAAAAGGACCCTTCATAAATAGAAAAAGGATCCTGAGATTAATCTCAGGGAAGTTTTCTAAGATACTTGGAAAAATAATTTTTAAATTTATTGGGCCCGTAAGGCTAATTATAAAATTTTAAATGAATCATAAATTTACAAATCCATATTTGCACACAAAATTTGTGTATCTCAAGAAATTTACCTGAGATATATCTCTGGCTTCCTACTCTTTTTCATAAATAAAAACAGTAACAAAAAGAAATAAAGGGAGGCACAAGGGCAAAACAGTAATACCGATAATCGTAATTCGTAACGGCTACTTGGACTAGACACATACATAAGACACTCCATACTTACGTGAAAAATAGATATAGAAAAAAAGGTGCACGCTCCCCGAGGAACCCCCACTTAACTCTCCTTTCCATATTTTCACACACACAAACACACAGTTGAAGCAGCTCAAACTTGTGTTTAAGTCTCTTACAAAATCTAGGGTTCCATCAAAAAATGAATCTCTTTAGGAAGAAAACCTCGCCCAAAGGTACTATACTTTTCACTTTAATTAAGCTCCACATTTGTTTAATTAACGTTAATCTTGTCTCTAATTTGTAGATTTCCTTTTTTTTTTTTTGTTATTTTTTATTGTCTAATTGTGCTTTGAATTTGATTTTATCGGGCTCTAATGTTTGTTTTTAATGTTTGTTTCTATATATTGTATGAATCTATGTTTAATTTTAAATAGATAAGTATTTTTGTGTAATTGCTGATGTTTTTGGGAAATGAATTGTGTTGATTTTACTTTTTTTACAGTGATGTTTCTTAATGGTTGTTATTTATGTTTAATATGGTGTGAATTGACAGTAATTGTGGTTTGTGGTGTTAACATTAACAGATGCATTGAGGACTAGCAAAAGGGAAATGTCTGTTGCTACTAGAGGTATTTTTACTTTCATTTGTTTCTGGTTCCGCTGTCCAATTCGTTATGTGATATAGGAGTTAATATCATACCGATTAACATATTAGTGTATATTGAATGTAATTATGAAATAAGTTGAATCTTCGACTATTTAGTCCGATTTGTGTGTGTCAAAAAGCAGAAAATCTACTGATAAGGGTCAAAGTAGATTACTAAGTAACTTTTTCTTTTGAAAAAGTTTTCATGTGTCACAACTCACAATGATCATGTAATTTGTGCTTGAAAAGTGTTTTGTGTAGTCAAATGATCTCCTTATATTGAAATGTTATGATACGTTATGCAATGTACCTTGTTCTTTCTGTTGTTCTGCTGTTACATGATGGTTTCGTAATTTATGGCAGGCATTGAACGTGAGATTGCATCTTTAGAGTTAGAGGTATGCTACTAAGAGGGAGAACTGTTCATTCTAAACTTTCCCTCCGTTTTTATTTTCACAAAGGAGAAAAGAGAGACCTGTTCGTTCTGAACTTTTCCTTCATAGTCTGATCGTAGGTGTTTTGAATTTTGTAGGAGAGGAAACTTGTGGCAGAGATAAAGAGAACAGCAAAAACTGGGAATGAGGCAAGTCATAGTCATTCTTGATTTCATCATAGCTCCGTGAAATCTTAGATTTTAACCTGGGAACGAAATCCTTAAGTTGATGCAAAACAAATTGCTTAAATGAAAGGATGTAACATGTTATATGAAATATTTTTGTTATTTTGTCTGCGAAAACTGGTTCTAGTTTTACAAGGTGATATACGAATTTGTAAGATTTTTTCCTCTTGGGTTCTTTTTACCCTAACGCAGTTGTTGATGCCATCAAGGTTGAGTGTGCAAACTTGTATCGGATCTAGAGCCATGTCAACATATTAGTGTTTGCTTAAGGATCTCACAATTTATCCTCTGCCTAAATCATGCTAGTTCTCTTAACCACAACTCTACAAGATATGTAATTCAAGGATTGACTGAAAAATGTCCTTAACTTCTCGTGACTGAATGTTTCATTAGTTCCTGCAATTTAGATTATCTTCCATTTCGTTTCTTAACTACTCTATATCTAGAGCAGGCTGCCACCAAGATCTTAGCTCGTCAGCTTGTCCGGCTTAGGCAGCAAATAACAAATCTGCAGGGGAGTCGTGCGCAGATCAGAGGTGTTGCTACACATACACAGGTAAATAAATGCTCAATGCTCAACTCTGACGAAATGGTAGATGCTTGGACCTATATTACATGCTCTAATTTGTTATGCTTTACAGGCTTTGTATGCCAGCACTTCAATTTCGACAGGAATGAAAGGTGCAACTAAAGCAATGGTAGCCATGAACAAGGTAAGTACTTGGGCGGTTGGGCCTTTATATGAGAACATGTAAATCGAGTTCCTACTGTTTTCCTGATATTGGTTTTTCATTAGCTTTTAATTTGCTTAATTTTTTTTTCCAGCAAATGGAACCGGCCAAACAAGCTAAAGTGGTTAGGGAGTTCCAGAAGCAGTCAGCTCAGATGGACATGACGGTAAACTATATTATTCCGTGAACTTATTCTACATCATATTTCACATGGCTTTTATGTATGGGATACAACTATATCCATTACTGATTTTAGACTACAGTTGTGGTTTTATGTCCTCAAATTCTTTTAATTCATGTATAACTGACGAACCAATCAGTGAGTAGTTCTTTGCCTTACTGGGGAAACATGATCTTACATGTTTTTCATCTGTTACTTTGCATGACAAGCATGCTAATATGTATTATATCGTTATCCAGATTGAAATGATGTCGGAGTCTATTGATGAAACTCTTGACAAGGACGAGGCCGAAGAGGAAACAGAGGAGCTTACTAACCAGGTCAGACTATCTATCTTCTCTCTGGAAAGTGGTTTGATACCATCAGTGCTACTTGTGCTAGCTAATGATTATGAAGGTTCCTTGCACCCACTCACTATTACTCTGCTTATCATTTACATTTGCAGGTGCTTGATGAGATTGGTGTGGACATTGCTTCACAGGTTTGGTTTCTAACCATGTCTTATGGATGATGTATTTATGTATGTGACAATATGTTCACTGGTGACAATATAACGAGTTAACATCTTTTTCTTGCTTGGCATGATGACAGTTATCTTCGGCCCCAAAAGGACGAATTGCTTCAAAGAAGGTTGACAATGCTGTTCCTAGGTACGTGACAAAGCTCATAAGTGGAAAACAGTTCCAAAACTTTAATAATATACACCATTAGTTGAACTTTGCAAGGGCCGAGTTAGTTGGCAACTTTACTTCATATTTTCTATAAAATTTATATTAGTAGCTCACTTGTATTTCAACAAGTTCAGTGATGGTTTTTATTATATTTACTCTTAATCTTAACTGACCTTTGTTAGAAACTTCAGTAGTTTCCTGAGCTGTAATCTAATATACTTTATGCATCCCCCCTCCTTAACTGATAGTAGAAGGAATATAAGTATGTGCAGCTATTCATTCAATCTGTAGATTTTCCTTTATGCTTGTTTATTTTGTATTTTGGATTTCCTTTTTGTTTATTCTGAATCAAAAAATAGATATCAAATTGCATCTTGAAATATATTTTAAATGAAGGGAATCCATTTTCCGGATGTGCATTTTTTTATGAGAATGTTTCTCTTGTCAAAAAAATATATCTGCGAAACATTTGAATTAGTAGCAGAAATATTTTGATAGACCATTTCATATAAGCCCAACTTGTTATATTAGTTGCACATTATTTGGGAAGTTACAGTAAAGTTTATTTATTTATTTATTACAATGTATGGAGAAGAAGGGAATTTCTCCATTATATTTTTCTTTCATAACCCAACTGCTACGGCACTTGTATATCTCCTCTAGGTATACTAGTGTTTTTAGCCAAATTGTTAACAGTCTCTTCTTCACTGAGTGTTTTTAGCTAATTGTTAACAGTCTTCCTTCACTGATATGCAGTCCTCAGTCTAATGATGTGGAGGATCTCGAGAAGAGGTTGGCTTCGCTTCGACGCATCTGATCCAAGGAAACTTGCATAGTGAACAGTCCTAAATAGTTATTTTTTTTTATCATGTATAAATACATATATATTGTAACCGGTAAATTTCCCTCTAGGGATGAAAGTTATAGAACTGTTACTGCTCTTGACGTTCTCATGTTTGCAGTCTCTATCCTGTCAATGTACATCAAATTTTTCCTACAATCTGCACCTTAGTATTACAAACAATAGGCACCAGTGTAAACAATACATGAGCAGAATCTTGAAATTATGTCGTCTTGGAAACGAGTTGCACACTTTCGACTATGTTGTGACACCAACAACAACATTGCTCACCTACAAAATTATATTATATTACCCCAATCAGTGATTTTCGTGTACAGATCAGTATTATATAGGTATAATAAGCTGAACAAATGGGGGGTAAAATCTCACCAGTTTGCCACTTTCGTCAACTGACATTGGATTCTGGACGACAACAGTTTGACTCTGAGAACGTGGTGTTGCCTGCATAGATGTGTAAATAAATGTTATATCGAGCATTGAACATGCCAAAATCAATTGCTAATACAACTAAAACTAGGAATTACCGGTGAAGTAGAAGCTGTTGACGCAGATGTTGCCACCCCACCAGGTCTCAACGCAGGGATTGGGACCCTTGCATTACCCATCTGCAAGTACTCACAAGACTCAGTCAGTAACTGAGATGATTTAGAAATCCCATCAACTGCTAATATAGTTGCAACAGACACACACAGTCTATATTCTCATGGACACTCGGACTTGGACACTTATTCTAAGCCAAAAACATGTACATTTTCAAAATGTTGCCGAGTCTGATACTTGGACATGTACCCGTGTCGAACACTTATAGCCGAGTCCGAATTACATAGCATGGACATACTAATAAAAATAGAAGTAAAACAGAAATACATACTATCAAAGAAACTTAGTAAACTTAATCCAAATAGAGAGAATAATTAGTTCAGCAACGACAACAAATCAAACGTTCAACCACAAATACACAGATCAAACACATTTGAATGCAGTCGGAACTTGTAATATCCAAGATAGCCAGCTATAAGAAACCACTTAAAAAACCTCAACTGTTTTCACAACATTCAACATCATAGCATTCAATATGTGAGGCAATATTAAGTCAAGCAACAAAACTAATAACCATCCAACCCCAATCTACCACAATACAGGCCAATCAGAGAAATGTGCAAATATAGAGCGAAGAACAAGAAATAATGCTGCATGCTGGTTCTGGGCAAGACCTAGTAATCTATTCACAAGGCAACAAAAATACTACCAAAAACAAAGCTACCCTACTTTGTAAATTAAAAGCAAAACCCAGAAAATAAAAATCATACACATGAATATGAGAAAATGCGCAAAGAGATAGAAGACTTAAATTGTATCCATCACCTAAACAGATAATATTGATCAAAAGGACTCACGTTGACATTCGTTACATAGTGACAAACAGCACATTTGACTGAAGGAGCTCCATATGGATACATCAGTGTTGTACGGCAATTGCCACAATTGACATGAGCAACCTGACCCGATGCTATGTATTGAACAGAGGAAACAAAGATTAACAAGCAATTAGTGAGTGAATTGAAGACAGGAAAGAGACAGTGTGACCGGGGGAGGGAAAAATAAAAATACACAAAAAATAACATTCTACGATCATTTGTACCTGGAACAAGGTTCACTGTATGACAGCATGAGCATCTCACACTTGAAGCCCCACGAGTATACATCAGCAACGTACGGCAACCTCCACATATTAGTTGGGACATTTCCAAACCTATGGGTTTTACAGATCATGAGAATGATAAAGCATGTAGTGGCACCAAAAAACATGGTATTTACAGAAATAAAAAATGCACGCGATACATGTAAAATGGATCACATTGGTAAAACTCCATAAGCAGGAATTGTGATCTTTACTAACAAACTCGCAACCCCTAATAACATGAAGTGACAACTTTATAAAGTAGTTCCTTAAGTAAGGATGTCAAGAATGGGGAACTGGCCCAAACCAAATTTGACCCATAATCAACCCTGAAATATTAGTCATGTGTAGTTTAAGCATTTACAATCAAGTACACATATTAATATCACACATTAGAGAAACACAACTAAGAAATATACATGTTCTTAGTTGCAGCCAATTTATCTGCATGCAAATCAGTTTGATCTTTTCAAATTTGACCCATATCAACCTTGATATATTAGTCATGTGTAGATTAAGAATTTAAAATCAAGCACACATATTAATATCACATATTTGAGAAACACAACTAAAAATATATAAGTTTTTGGTTGCAGCCAATTTATCTGCATGCGAATCAGTTTGATCTTTTGAAATTTGACCCATTATCAACCTTGATACATTAGTCATGTGTAGCTTAAGCATTTGCAATCAAGTACACATATTAATATCACACATTAGAGAAACACAACTAAGAAATATATAAGTTTTGGGTTGCAGCCAATTTATCTGCATGCAAATCAGTTTGATCTTTTGAAATTTGGTACAAGATAAATCAATAAGATAGCGTTTACTTTGGATTAGTGAAGGTAAACAATTGGCTGGATATTATACATACTATTTTTTTTAATTACTATAATACTATATCTAGCCCCTTTAATTCAAAAAGATAACTTGCACACCTATACTACATATCACAGCTCTACAGGTTTTTCTTCATAGAAAAGGTAACAATAGAACTATGTTGCTCTGTTTCCCTTAAAAGATAATAACAATTTTTATCGATATCTGGCAGTATGTTAGAATCATATGTTTTACTGACCACTGATTAATACTGATACAAGCAAAGAGAGAAATAGGGTAGACCATACCAGGAGGTGGAACCGTAGTAACTACATTGCAAACTGCACAACAAACATTTGCAGCTCCTCTTGGATAAAGAAGAATGGTCCTACACCCACTGCACACTAGCTGACTCTGCATAGCTGTAATGCACCACAAAAAGCATCATACACGGTAATCTAAACTGAAGTATGAGAATATATATATTTCTATCAACTTTCTTCAAAAATTTAACTTCACAGAATGGGGCCTTTCAAGTTCCAAACAACAGAAAACATTTCGCTTCAAAACTTGAAGCCATAATAACCAGACAAATAACATTTGGGAGAACTGTGGTCCTGAATGACCTCACTGCTGAAAGGGATTGAAAGAAAATACATCGTGAGTGACTCTAGCATTGATGTTTACAATAATTTAGTTCTACCACGATTCTTACTCTGAGTTGGAGTTGAATTAGTCCGATGAATCAGTTAGCATGTCAACTTTTGTTACATGATACATACAAGCTCTTTACTACTAAATTTCATATGTAAGTACTTGCAAACAAATAGTACACCCTGATCCTTCAAAACATGGAGAGGAATCATTGAATAATTTACAACACATATGTACTACTAAAGCTCTTTACTTTAAATCTTAATATATTGTGAACTTTAAATTACGCCATTATTAGATTACGCCAATACAGTTTTGTGCAGTGACAAGAGAGAGCAAGACTATTTAGTCATTTTACTGTTATACTCAAAAAGAAAACCAGGAGGAATGGTAACCTATTCTTTATGGTATTCCGTATTAAGGCAAAATGATTGACTGGATCAATAAAGCACTTCAACAAATTAGATCAGTGGAGCTGATAATTGCAGAGTCATGCTGTCAATAATTTGAAACTCAAAGGACCTTTAGATTCTTTCATGGTTTCAACATACAACAAGTGAGAACAATTCTATATAATTAAATTAAGTGTCCTAGTACAGTACTCTACTACACTCATCTGGACATGAAGTTTCGAACTTGTAGATATATAAATTCTGATCAACTAGACAGTAAAGTAGCTGAAAGCTTATTCCTGCAATTAAAGAAAGCATGCCAACATTTAGAAATTAATTCCCTGCACAATTTGACGGAAAATCTTTTTAAAATCGTTTGACCTAACCGTACTAAACAATAATTTACTGTCTATTAACGCTAGAACCTGTTATAAGAGAGCAACACGACACAATGAGGCCACAACTGAAATATAAATATAAAAGAAAAATCTTAAATAAGGTATAGAATGTTTAGGTATCTAGTTCAGAAGATAGTGGTCATCCCGTGTTCATTCTCAAATTATTATGCAGTTCCGGTATCATTTATCTATCAAACATGGTTCAAATTGCTACAAAACCATATATTGATTCTCAAATTCTTTTCACTATAACCAAAACAATCAGCTTAAATGACACATAAATAAGATAGCACATGAATCAGCTGATACATTTCTTTGATCATCATATTCAGTGAAGCAATTGTCTAAAGAAGTCCCTCCAAATACTCAACTGGTCAAGCATTACTCATGCCTGCTCACTTAGCATTCCCCTATCTAAACTGAACCATACACTGCTATTCATAATACCGTATTATGTATCCACGGGATCTCCTTCAAATCCCACAAATTAAACATATCAAAGCACCAAGAAAATAATCTATTCATCCAAGATTCCAAGAATGGTCCAAATTACGAACTCTTATGAGCATAAAAAATAAAACAAATATAATCAACTATAATTTCATATGCTTTCAAGTACAAAACTATCAACAATTCCTGCAACTCAAAAGCAACAAGAAACCTCTTGAATCCATCTTATCCAGTTAAAGTTACCTACTATTAACAAGTCAACCCCAAAACATATATTTAACTTAAATGAAAAAAGATTCAAACTTTACAATCAGAACACAAAAGGGTAACTTCTTACCTATGACAAAGATCTTGAACAAATCTGATAGAGCAAAATTGAGAAGAAATAACAAATCTTTCTTGGAAAATACAAAGAAACAAGATGAAAATCCAGACCCACCTTCCAAGATTGGATTTTGACAACGAATTTACAACAAGAAAATAAAAAATAAGAGAATTTAGATGGGATGAGCTTGGATTATGTTGTTGAAGTATTGCTTTTGCAAGATTTTTTACTTTTTCCTTTCAGGGTATGTAAAGGAAATATAGATATAAATATTATATACGGTGGTGTGTGTGTATGGAAAGGGTAAGAGAAATCTAGAATGTTTCAACCCCAGAAGAACATAATTCGAAACTTCTGTTCTGCCATTTCAGTCATATTTTACAATCAATTTTGTATTGTGACCCTTCATAATCCCAGCTGGGCCGGTCAATAAATATCTGGCCTTTTGCAATTTGCACAGCCTTGACTTATTTTGAACTACCTCCATCCCAAAAAATTTTTCCCATTTCCCTTGGCCAACACATACTTTTAAGCATTAATATCTTTAATTTCGTATTAATTTTAAATATAAAAACTTCACTGTATTAAAATATTCATAAATACGAATCCAACAAGATCACTCATTACTATATTTGGTCTTATAGATTAGACGTAAATTAGTAATTTATCTCATGTTATAAACAGTCCCGACATTTCAAACAAGAAGTGTTTTATGGCACGGAGGGAGTATAGAGTAATTAGCATTTTGTAATCCTTATGTTTGGGCGCTTTTTCCATTTGATCTCAAATTATGTTTTTTGACAGTTTGCACCTCTAGATTTTAAAGTCACTTCGATTTGCATCCTTTTGACCAAAACTCCGTCCAAATTGACCGTTATCGTTAGTCTAAGCAGGGGTAAAATTGGAAACATAAATTATTTTTTTAAGTTTTATTTTCATTTTTTTCATTCCCCTCATCTCTCTCTTCTTTCATCCCTCATCCCTCTCTTCTTTGATCGATTTGAAGGTGAATTGGGTGTGAATTAACAATAACCCACCATTCCCATGCACTTCTTCTCCATTCTCCGTTTTCTCCTCTTCTCCCTTCAGCACCAACAGTCCACCGCCTTCGTTTGGAGGCACTTCGTATGTATTAATGGTTCTAATTGCTTCCTATGATCACGAGGAGTCCATTTATGTATTCAATTTCATCAACGGTTTCAAAAATTGCAAGATTCGAATAATTAGGGTTCTTCATCGAATTTTTGGGATTTCTATTTAGATGATTGTTCGTTCATTTTGATGATTCTAGTAGCTTGGTATGGTGAATTACAGTTGATTTGAGTAGTTAATTTCAAGATTTGTGTTCAATTTTATATAAAACGAGTTAAGTGTTTTTGGCAAAGTTTAAATTAGTTCGTTTCATAAAAAATAGAGATTGTTCAATTGAAAGCTGTTAGGGGTTAGATTCCTTGATCTGTCAGCTTTGTTTTAAGTTCATAAATGTTGAATTTGGTTAAGAAATGGTGAAAAAATGAATTCTTGCCGGAGTTAATGGCGGTTGGTCGCCGGATTCTTGCTGGGATTCGATGTTGTGGGTTGTTTGCTGAGTCGCAGAAGCCATAAATCTGTTAAATGGTTACAGCAAGTGTTAAACAACTAAACCGTGCGTGTGGGCTGTGTTACGAGGAAAATCGTGAATTTTCCGGTTATCGAAATTCTAGCCGGAAACTGTTAAATTACCCATTTACCCCCAACCTTTTAACGTTAACGGTCAAGTATGACGGAACTTGATCAAAAAGGTGCATATCGAAGCAACATTTAATGATTTAGGTGCAAAGTGCCAAGAAAGATAGTATAGAACCAAGTTAAAAAAGCGCCCAAAGATAAGGGGTGCAAAATGCTAATTAACCTTTTTTAAAATATGTTTTAATTATTAATGTTATATTGTTGTGGTACATAGTCCATTACTAGAATAGCACTCTTTTATATAAAAGAATAATAGAAAATTTTATAAAATTTCATAAAATTGTATTTAAATTCTGATTTTTACATTTTTATGAATCAAAATAAAATTTAATAAATAATTAAAATTAAATATAATATGATTATACGTAATTTCATTATATATATATATATATATATGTATATATATAATTTTATATTATATATAATATTAGATTTTTAAATTTAATTAAGATTCCACTTTATATTCGATATGTTAAATTTAGTTTTTGTGATTCTAATGTTTTGTAAAGTATATATTATAATAATGTTCTGGTGTTCAAAATTTTTTGAGGAGGGCAAGGATGATGTATATATATATATATATATATATATATATATATATATATATATATATATATATATATGGCTACTCCAGTACAAACCATCTTATAATACAAAACTAAAAAGCAACAGAAATCACTAAATTACATTAGCGAAATCATTAATTTTATTTTTGACAAAAAATATTAAAATACCCACCCCACCCCACTCCACCCCACTCCACTACACCCCACTCCACTACACTAAAATACATTCCCGAAACCACTAATTTTAAAACCCCCACCACCACCACGACCACCCACTGCCATCGCCACCACCCCACTGCCATCGACACCAACACCACCAGATCTACAAACACAAAGCGTCATAAACACAAATCACAAATTATCAAACATAAACACAAATCGTCACAAATCATCGAGTAAATCACGTCATCATCACCGAAAAACTCACAACGGCGAAGAAACTCGCCGAAAAACTGAAGAATCGGGCATGTGGTGGTGGCAGAATCCGTGCCTGGTGGCGCCGGAGGAACGATATGGAGTCAGATCTAGTGTTTGGTGGTCCTGTTTTGTAGTGATGGTGGTTGACTGGTGGTGTTGGTGGTTGAAGCTTGCCGAAAATTATGGTGGTTCCGATGGAAGAGGTTTTCGGAGGTTGGGGGCCCGCTGGGAGAGGTCGTCGGAGGTTGGGGGCGGGGGTGGCAGGGGCTGGTGGGTGGGTGGCGGGGGCTGGGGTTTTTTTTATTTTAGTAATTTTGGTTTTTTTATATTTTTTAAATTAAATATAAAATATTGATTTTGATTGTACAAATTAGTGATGGTTTATAGTTCTCATTTTAAGATTGGTTTGTATTTGATCATTTGCCTATATATATATATATAGGCTTTTGCTCAAATACAAACCACTCTTAAAATGAGAACTAAAAACCAACACTAAATATATTATATTTCATCTATTCTAAGGGCCCCGCCAGGGGCACCTTCACAAAAAATGTCATAAATTAGCTCACCAATGTTCATCAAAAAAAAAGAAAAAAACTAATGTTCACTGCTGACATCACTGCCACGTCAGCAGTGAACATTATTATTATTTTTTTATAACTAAATGTAGGGTAGATTATTATACGTTTTTTGTATTGGGGTACCCCTAGTTTGGTCATTAGATTAGCTTGAAATGTTGGATTGGAATTTGGTTTTTATGTTTGTATTCTAAGGAGGTTTGTATTGGAGTAGCTCCTATATATATGTGTGATAATTAGGATAATGGGCCGCGTCAAAATTTTGTGTATAAATAATATGAAATAATTTTATTAATTTTCTTTTATATCAAATAATATAGTTTTAGTATTAGTGATAGTAATAAAATTTAAAATATAACAATTAAGCATCTAATGCAAAACTATATAAAAAATTGTTAAATAAGTTTCAAGTATTATTATTTAAACTCCATTTTTATGTGAAATTGGAACTTGAATAGTAAAATGATGGACATTTAAGTAATATAAGTATTAAAATGGAATTTAAATAGTAAAATTTAGAATTTATTTAACAAGTCTCAAAATTAAATATTTTAAAAGCTTACATAAAATCTGATAGAACTAATAGAATCTAGATCTAACTATAAAAACAGAACACATCACTTGTTACATGAATTGAAATGAACATGGAGGACGAGAAGAAAATGAGAGCAGCATGAGGATCTTACTATTTTGCTTTCATGAATTGAAGATCTGAGCAGCATGAGGATCTTACTATTTTGCTTTCATGAATTTAAGATCTACGTTTCCAGATGCAGTAGTGGTGCTTTCAGGCTATTTTTGTTAATTCTGGAGATGAACAAATAATGTAGCATTGTTGGTTTCCCATCTTCCATTAAAAAATTTGTTCTTAATTTTCAACTTTTAAACTCTGAAATTAATTTGATTTGATTGGTTAGGAACTGATGGTATAATCCTCTAAAGAGTTTGTGTTTGTATTTTACTAGTTTCTATACATGGACTGACAGTGTTGATTTCTATGTGATATAACATCTTTGTGATATTTCAGGACTTCTATGAAAAGGTATTATTTAATCAGAGTAAACTAACGAGCTTAGGCCGAACAGGATAATTGAGTAATATTAATGTTGCAACCAATTTCCGTTGGTGTATCCGTTCGGTCGGACCTGCAATTGAAGAAGAATGCGAGGGTGTGGCCCCCCGATTCACCTCCGGTGTGAGAATAAGTTAACTGGTTTTTATGAGTAAAGGTAAACGCAGAGTGTTTGTGTTGTGTGTAAGTGATTGAATGAATGAACCCAAACCTTTGTTAACCTCTTTATCCTCGATGTTGGCAGTTATCGGAGAGTAAGGTGAGTGGTGAACGTGTTCCACGTTCCCACGTTCCCAGGGATGTACAACCGAACGAACCGTTGTAAATAAAAGGGCCGAATGACATGGGCCTTCGCCGAACCGGTACTCATTCCATGACTGGGCCTTCGGTCCAGCCCAGTGAGAAGTTGGGCCTCTAACATGTCCCTGGGCTTCGTTCGGAGTTATCCTCAGGACGAAGGCTAAAGCCCAAGCCCATCTTCGGAATTCTGTGTTCGTACGTTCCCTTCGGATAAGAATGGCGATGGACAAGACTGAGACGCCTCCTAGGGAGCCGTGTCTCTTTATGGCTGACAGCTGTCTGTCCTCGAGATTTGCGCTTCAATCCCCGCCGTTGAATATGAAACGGCTCTGTCCAAGCGTCACATCTTTTCTATTTAAACTCCACAGTTTCTTTCTTTCTTTCTTTTACGCACATATCATTTCTTTAACATTCAAAGGAAAAACTCCCTCCAGAGAGATCTCAAATACCAATTGGGAACGTTGTTTCATCACTGGAGGCCTTCAAATCGCCGATTCCAGTCGACATTCACGTCCAAGAAGCCTACCCCCACGAACTCGACCTTATCAGAGATCTCAAACAAATCAGTAAGTTCTCATTACTTCCCTTCTTTTTTCGATTCATCGCACACTTGAATTACTTTCTTTCCTGCTTTTGTGTTCATATCTGCTTCTCGTGTTCACACACACATGTATGTATCTATATGTACACATATGTAAAGTTACCCGTGCAGTTTATTCTTGCCGTTTTGAGTAGAACATGCGCGTGTCTTTTCCTTTTAATTTCCGTTGTGTTGCTCTGATACAACCCCTTACTTGAACCTTGAGATTTGCTTGGAAGTTGTCAGGGTTGAGATATCCTTCGGGATTTCCAAACCCTGAGAACTCCCTTCGGTCTGTCCCGATCATTATAACTTTTAGACGACCCGTAATTTGCCAAACCTTAGATTTTAGGATCCTCCGACCGATCCTGGCTCACTGTACTCGGCCTCTCCCCTTTTTGTTTTCGTCTTCTTTGTCCGAGTACAAAGCTAATGTCTCTTCATTTCCGAATGCAGGGACATGGATCGGTCAACCGAAGGTGCCGGTCCTTCGGAGGTATCACCGTTTAGTGATGTCGGGGAGTATCCTGCGGCGAACTTTCGGTCGCACCTGACTGAGGAAAAAATAGAAGAATTCCATTCCAAATACCTAGTAGAGAGGAATGTCTGGTACTTCTTCACTCCTAGGAAGAGAGACCGTATTTGGCACAACCCTGAGGTTCCACCTCTCTTCGGCGGAAGTGTGGCCACCGGCATATCCGAAATGGCCTTCAAATGTGGCTTTCGGCTGCCGATGCTGCCAATACTGAAAAAATTGCTGAGGCAAGTTGGGATCGCCATAGGACAGCTGGATCCGAACAGCTTTTTCCATATAAACGCTTTCCAAGCCCGATGCTTAGCTAAAAAGATGACTCCGAGGACAACCCTGTTCTGGCATCATTATGAGCTTCGGAGGAATTCCAAAAGTAACGGCTTCTACACTATCGCTCGTCGGACCGGCAGGGCCGATTGGGCTCAAACGAACTCCAACAATAGGGGGGCCCATGAGAAGTGGGTTTTCATCTCGGGCCCGAAAATGGAGAAGTACGGCCGCTGGCAGGATCTGGACCCGTCGAGGTTGCAGTATCCCGAGATGTTGGAGGCGGACAAACACGATTATCGTCTTCTTTGTGAACTCGATATGGGTAGGGTTCCCCTATCGGACAGCCGGGATAACGCCTGGTTGGTCGCCCTCTGGGGTAGTGGTAACATTTATCCTTACTCCTTTCCATCCGAGTATTTCCTTTACTGTATTTTTATTTCTTGTTGCCAATGTTTGACACTCTTGTTTTTGTGCAGTGTCTTCTCTTGGTCATATTATTGAGCGCAAACGCAAGAAGGCAGCTCAACTCTCGATAGCTGCTACAGCCGAAGCCGATGCTGCCGCTCAATCGGCCGGCAAGGAGCTGGAATCTGTTCCCGACACCGGTGGGAGAAGCGAAACTCCAGTGGTTTCTCCTCCGCGAGATCAGGGGGATGGTATCGTCCAGGCCCTCTCAATCGATTCCCGAAAAAGGGGTCGGTCGGGGGATGCCGGACTGAAAGTATACCATCCTCCCTGGGGAGTCTTTGAGACGGATCAAATCATTGTCCCTGCCCCCCAGCTGTCTACCATAGTAGGTCCCGATCTTTGCCGGGGTCTCATTCTGCCAGCCGACAGGCCCACGTTTGCTAAGGCAAAAGACCTTGAGGCTTGTACTGAAATGCTGGCTCTGCTCTCCATGGTAAGCTTTTTTTTTCCTTCGGTGCTATTTCTTTCACTTGTATTCAGTGTTTGATTTTTTTCCCTTGTTTGTTTCCAGGGGGTCTCTTGGTCGGCCGTAGTGACTGAACGGATGGAGGGTATACAGAAAAAGCTGGAGGCAGCCAACCAGACTGAAGTTCGGGCAGTCAAGGCTGAAGAGGACCTCCGGAATGCAACTTCTGACTTGGAGAGGGTCACCGGCCAATCTAACTCCTTGAAGGCCGAAAATGATGCCTTGAAGGCAAAGTTGCAGGAGATGGACGCCTTGAGGGCTAGGGTCGAGTGGAGAAACAATCAGCTCAAGCTTTCAAGGAAAAATGCTCGGAAGCTGCAGAAGACCCTGGAGCTGACCGAAGAAAGATGCTACCAAATGGGGTATGACGGCGCTGTGCTGAAGGCACATTCTTTGGGCTTCGATCATACTCAGCTGGTAGATCCTTCGCTCGGGATGACGGATCCGGTTGGTCGGGAGGAGTCTGATCAACCCTTAGAGGTTTCTTCGGGCGAAGATGAGTCTCTCTCCGACGAACCTCCAGCTGATGAAGCCTTGTAATATTTTCGTAGCTTTTTAATATTTTCGAACTTGTAATATTTAACTTTGCCTTCGGGCTCACTATTCGTGCCTTCGGGCTTGTAATATTTTACTTTGCCTTCGGGCTTGTTTTATATAAGTCTGCCTTTGCATAATATTCTTTTGTATGCGTCTTCGGCTTCGGCCTTAATTTGGCTTCTGTTTCTGTTCATGCGTCTTCGGCTTCATTTTGCCTTAGCATATTTATTTTATTTTTATGCATCTTCGACCATTTTTGCCTTAGCATATTTATTTTATTTTTATGCATCTTCGGCCATTTTTGCCTTAGCATAATTCTTGCCTTTTTGCGCATCTTTGGTCGTAACCTAGCTGCCCCCGAGTATTTAAGGGGTTTTGTAAATGATTAAGGTCTCGTTCGGTCGGTTGAAAAATATTTCCTCCCGGCCTTAATTAATGTCAAAGCAACTTGAATACTATGGCAATTTTGTAAGAGGCCAAATTTTATTCGGTCGGCCCCAAATTTGGATTCGTCAAGTATTTGTAGCTTAAAACACAATGTACTTGAACACTACCAATAAGTTAAGGGGCGCATGTTTTATACGGTCGGCCCCAAACATGGGTCTATTAAGCTTAATATTGCGTACTTAGCTTTTTGGCTATAAATGTACTTAGCTTAACAATAACGGATAAAAAATGGAGCAAAACAATCTTTTCATTAACCATGCAACTCTTACATAGATTTGATTACAGATTGATGCTAGCTTATGGAATTCAGAATAAAGTTGCATAAGACAAAATACTGAAGTAAAAAGCAATAAAAGTTGGACCAGTATGCTTACTGGTAGAAACGGCGAAGGCGAGCGGCGTGCCAGGTGTTTTTGATTGGGCTGCCGTCCGGATGAGCCAATTTGTAGGTGCCTGGTCGGACCACTTCAATCACCACATATGGACCTTCCCAGTTGGGCATAAGCTTGCCTTTTTTTGCTGGCATGGAGGTGGCTAACTCCCGAAGCACTAAGTCCCCGGCTCGAAAAGATCTCTTCTTCACCCCCGAATCATAGTACTGGGCTGCCTGCAGTTGGTACCTTAAGTTTCTTTGGTGGGCAGCCTCTCTTTCTTCTTCTAGTAAGTCCACATTTGCTCGAAGTCCGAACTCATTTGTCTCCACGTTAAACGTTTCTGTTCGGTACGACTCTAAACCAACTTCGACAGGTAGAAGGGCATCAGTTCCGAAGGCCAGTTTGAAAGGTGTTTCCCCGGTTGAAGATCTTGTAGTGGTTCGGTAAGCCCATAGGACCCATGGTAGTTCTTCAGCCCAAAGTCCCTTAGCTTCCCCTAGCCTTTTCTTGATTCCATCAAAAATGATTTTGTTGGCCGCCTCGATCGCCCCGTTTCCCTGGGGATGCCCTACCGAACTGAACTTCTGTTTTATCCCGAATTGAGCCAGGAATTTTCTGAACTTGCTCCCAATGAATTGAGTACCGTTATCGGACACACAAACCATAGGTATGCCAAACCTCAAGATCACCTGTTCCAGCATGAATTTTTTCGCGGCCTCTTCGGTAATGGCCGAAAGGGGTTTTGCTTCTATCCACTTTGTCATATAGTCGATTGCCACAATACAGTATTTCGCTTGCTTAGTGCTGGTGGGTAGGATCCCCACAATATCGACCGCCCACATAGCAAATGGGATCGGGCTAAGGACTGAAGACATCTCTTCGGGAGGTTGCTTCGGGATTGTGCTGAATATCTGGCATTGCTTGCATTTCTTTGCGTACTCTGTGGCGTCTTCTTTCATTTTTGGCCAGAAGAATCCCTGCCTAAGGATCTTGAAGGCTAAGGATCGTCCTGCCAAATGTTCTCCACAAATCCCTTCATGAACCGTCTCCAAAGCAAGCTGTTGTTCATCTTTGTCTAAACATCTGAGTAGCGGCTGGCTTACCGATCGTCTGAACAAACGGCCCCCGACCAGAGTGTAATTTCCCGACCGATACTTAACCTTCTGTGCTTCCCTTCGGTCAAGTGGTAGGATGCCTTTTTCCAAGAAGGCCCTGATGGGAGTCATCCAATTGACCCCTTGATGAATTTCCATGCACTGCTTCTTGTCTATCGAAGGTGTCTTTACTTCGGTCAGATAGATGGACCCACTTAGGTTTTGGGTTTCTGCCGAAGCTAACCTCGAGAGGGCGTCTGCCCGACTGTTGTTTTCTCTAGCTACTTGAGTTAACTCGAAAGTTTCAAACAGCAAAGATTGTTCACGTACCTTAAGCGCGTATGCCTTGGTTCGGGGATCTTTTTGCCCATACTCTCCTGAGAACTGTTTTACCACCAACATTGAATCACTGAACGCCCTTATGTGCTTAACTTCCAAATTTCTTGCCAAATCTAGCCCGGCCAAGAGTGCTTCATATTCGGCTTCGTTGTTCGTCAACGGGAAAGTGAACCTGATAGCTTGACAAATCTCGAACCCTTCTGGGCTTGTAAGAATTAGCCCTGCCCCGCACTTTTCCTTGGCGACCGAACCATCGACAAACAACTTCCATTTTCCCGGTGTCTGAATCATTTGTTCTTCAGGAGCTAAGTCATTCGGCCCCGAAAAAGAGCATTGTACTATGAAGTCCGCCAATGCTTGGGCTTTGATCGAAGTCCTTGGTGTATACTCCAAATCATGCTCCCCCAATTCGATCGCCCAAGCAACCACTCTGCCCGATGCCTCTGGCCTTTGCAATATTTTCTTTAACGGCTGATCGGTTACAACTTTGATTGTCCTTCCCTGGAAATAGTGCCTTAGCTTTCTTGCGGCCACTACCAGTCCATAAGCGAACTTCTCTGCGTTCGGATATCTTGTTTCTGCATCCTTGAGAATATGAGAGACATAGAATACCAAATGCTGGTTTCCTTCATGTTCTTTGACCAACACGGCTCCAAGTGTTCGGTCGTTCACAGCCAAGTACAGCTGCAATGTCTCCTTCGGGTCGGGTCTCATTAAGAGTGGGGCTTTCACTAAGTACTCTTTAACATCCTCGAATGCTTTCTGGCAATTTGGCCCCCACTCGAAATTCTTGGACCCCCGAAGCACTTCAAAGAATGGTAAGGCCTTTTCGGCCGACCGGGAGATGAACCTCCTCAGGGCTGCTAGCCGTCCGGTCAGCTTTTGAATGTCCCTGATTGTCTTCGGTGCCTCCATATCAATGACTGCTTTAATCTTCTCCGGATTGGCTTCAATTCCTCTGGCGCTAACCATGTATCCCAGAAATTTCCCACTATTCACTCCAAACGTACATTTGTTCGGATTGATCCTCATGTTGTTTCTTCTGAGCATTTCAAAACATTCCCTCAGATCTTCGGCATGATCCCTGAAAAGGGACTTAACAATCATATCGTCCACGTAGCATTCCATGTTCCGGCCGATCTGGGCTTTGAACACTTTGTTGATCATCTTTTGGAATGTTGCCCCGGCGTTCTTCAAGCCGAAGGGCATCTTGATGTAGGCATAAGTGCCGTTCGGTGTGATGAATGCTGTCTTGGGAACGTCCTCGGCATTCATGGCAATTTGGTGGTATCCTGAGAATGCATCCAGGAAACTGAGTATTTGATGCCCCGAAGTGGCATCTATCAGTTGGTCAATGTTTGGCAAGGGATAGTGGTCTTTCGGGCAATGCTTATTCAGGTCGGTGTAGTCGACACACATCCTCCACTTGCCATTAGATTTCTTCACCACCACTACGTTTGCCAACCAATCGGGATAGTCTATCTCTTCAATGAACTTTGCTTCCAGCAATTTTTCGACTTCAACTTGGATTACTTTCTGCCTTTCCATGGCGAAATTCCTCTTCTTTTGTCTTACGGGCTTGGCTTCGGGAGCTACATTTAAACAGTGTTTGGCAACCGCAGGGTCCAAACCTGGCATATCTTCGGGATTCCATGCGAATACGTCGTGGAATTCCCTAATGACCTTGATGACTTTCTCTTTTAATTTCGGCTCCATGTTCTTTCCAATTTGGATCATCTTTCCCGACTGACCCACGTATAGTTCTACCTCTTCGGTCTCTGCAGCCGGCTCAGCAATCGGGCTTGACAGGTCGGCCCCAAACTTTTCCAACTCAATGTTCAGCAGTTGGTGGCTGCCCCCAGCTTCGGTCTCATTTCTTTTCCTCTTTCCGGCTTCGGTCATCTCAATGTCTTTGTCTCTTTCCCAATCCTCCAACATGATTATTCTGGCGGCTTTCTGATCGCCTCTCATTTCTCCAACTCCATGTTCTGTTGGGAACTTCAACTTCAGATGAGGGATAGAGGACACGGCCTGGAACAAAGATAAGGCTGGCCTTCCCAAAATTCCATTGTACGGACTATCGACCCGGACGACATAGAACTTTGCTTCCTTCACCACAGTGTATGGCGCTTTTCCCATCATGACAGACAAAGTGATGGTCCCTTCTATCGGTACAGGCTGATTACCGAAACCATACAAGGGTGCCTCGTGGCATGGCTCCAACTGTTCACCTCCCAAATTCATCTTGCAATATGTCCGGTGATATAGAATGTTGACTGAGCTCCCTTCGTCCACCAGCACTCTCCATATCTTGTTTTCCCCGATTACTGGGTTTATAACAAGTGGGTCTTCGTGCGGCCATATCACGTCCTCGTAGTCATCTTCTGTGAAGGAGATAGGCAATGGTTGCTTAGCTGAACTTGACTGGTACAGGTTGTAGATCTGTCTGGCGTACTTTTTCCTTGCTGTCTTACTGTCCCGATCAAGCACTGTTCCTCCGGAAATTGTTCTGACCTCCCCTCGGTACTTCTCCGAACTCTCAGCTTCCTTCCTTTTCTCCTTGGACTCGAGTTTGTCCCTCAAGTCGCCCACAAATTGGGTCAGTTCCCCATCTTTGATCATTCTTTCAATCAACTTCTTCAAATGATAGCACTCCTCGGTGTTGTGACCTTTGTCCCGATGGTAGTCACAATACTTGCTGTCGCTTCTTCTGTTCTCGGGGGTCTTCAACTTGGGTGGTCTGACAAACCCAGGTTTACCCTTTATCTCATGGAGAATCTTCGAGATAGGTGTGTTTAACGGTGTGAACACAGTGCTATCTCTATCTCTTCTTCGTTCGGCCCCTTTGTCGGGCCTTGTATCATTCAACCTGCTCTTGATATCTCCTCGACCCCTTCGGTCGTCTCTTCTGTCATCCCTTCTGTCATACCTATCATTTTTCTTCTCCTTGTACCCCCCAATTGATTCCAATTTTCTTCTAATGGCCTCTCCTCTCACATATATATCATTTAAAGATTTGGGAGGCATATCATAAAGAGAGGACCGAAGCTTCTTACCTTTGACAGGGTCGAGGCCTGCTGCGAGGAATCCAGCCGCCTTGACTTTGTCCAAGTTGGTGACCATACCAGCTTCTTCTTTGAACCTTGCTAAGTAATCACCCAAATCTTCGTTCGGCCCTTGCCTGCAGTGGATCAGTGCTTCAGTATCCTTCTCTCTTCGGCACAAATGTGAGTAGTGCCTCAAGAATTTTTTCTTCACTTGCTCATACGAGCCTATCGACCTAGGTCTCAGCGACCTGTACCACATGGATGCATTCCCCTTCAGGTAGGTCTTGAACATCTTACATAGCATCACATCGCAGTGCCCCATCCCAGTCATGAGCGATTCATATTTCTCACAATGATCTTCGGGGTCACCCTTTCCGTTAAATTCATTCATCTTCGGGAACTGCCTTCCGGGAGGCGGTCGAAAGTGTTCGACGTCTTCGGTCACCACTGGCTCGTGGCTGACCTTTCTCTCCCCAAACATGGCCTTCTCAATTCTCCGGATGCGATCGTCCGTATGTGGACCCTCCTCTTCCGAATCGGAGGAATAAACCACCTTTGACCGGGTTCTCCTCGAATTTGATTCAGAGTCCCCTGACTCATCTTCATCAATTCTGGTTCTTGGTCTTTTGTCTCTTCGGTCGTCCAACTCCGGGTCTTCAGCTTCTAGAGCCTCACGGAGTACCTTTTCCTGTAACTCGATCTCCTCCCTTTGGAGCTTTAGGGCTTCTAGCCTCAAACGGTCGGCCTCCCTTTTTTTGGCCAGACGTTCGGCCTCCCTGCTGCTTTTCTCTTTCTCTATCTCTTTCCGTTTCCCCTTGGCTTTTTGTTCTTCTCGCCACTTCATCAGAATTTCCCGTTGCTCTTCGGGAGACGGTATGTCCCCCTCTTCATCGAAAATCAAATGTCTTGGGGTGATGGGAGGAGTGGTGCGAGTATTTACAGCCATAGTGCCATCGTCAGCCGTTGGTATTTCGGTTTCATTCGCCATCACTAACAATATAATCCAACACAAACGTAACTCTGTGTTCCCACAGACGGCGCCAAATGTTGTAACCAATTTCCGTTGGTGTATCCGTTCGGTCGGACCTGCAATTGAAGAAGAATGCGAGGGTGTGGCCCCCCGATTCACCTCCGGTGTGAGAATAAGTTAACTGGTTTTTATGAGTAAAGGTAAACGCAGAGTGTTTGTGTTGTGTGTAAGTGATTGAATGAATGAACCCAAACCTTTGTTAACCTCTTTATCCTCGATGTTGGCAGTTATCGGAGAGTAAGGTGAGTGGTGAACGTGTTCCACGTTCCCACGTTCCCAGGGATGTACAACCGAACGAACCGTTGTAAATAAAAGGGCCGAATGACATGGGCCTTCGCCGAACCGGTACTCATTCCATGACTGGGCCTTCGGTCCAGCCCAGTGAGAAGTTGGGCCTCTAACAATTAATTTAACAATCAAAAGCTCCGGTGATAATTGAGTAAAGTTATACATTTGAGTTTGAAGCTGAACTATATAATGTCAAAGCTCGAATCTGCTCAAATGGGTGGAGATAGACAGTGTTCGCGAATAGATCAGTTCAGTTACAGGGACTTACTAATGTACTTAATGAAGAATCAATTCACTTTCAAGTAAGTGTTTATATTTATCACATCGTAGCAGACCATCTCCATTGGCACCAACTTTGATAGGTCCCAATCAAAGCTAATTTTTAAATAGATGAATTTCTCTTCTGGTAAAAAACAAACCACAAGTTGCTACAATATTTTTCTCCTTTTCTATTCAGCACAGCTTTCTTAAATAACAAAACAAAACAATAACTAAACTTCAGCAACATGACTCCCTGTTACCTTTACCACTAACTCCACTAACGGATAATGACTAAAACACAAACAACTACCACAACTAAATAATAGCAACTAATATAATAGTAACTAATCCTATTCCTAGACAAGTCAGCTTATTATTTCTATGACTTATCAATACTGATATGGGTGAAAATAATCCCTAAAGACATAATTAATACAGTATTTATTGGCTCATAAATAGGGCTTGAAACCTTAGTTGGGCATTAAATTCGTGGTTAGTGGTTAAACCCAAAAGAACAGCCTAAACCGGGGACGCCCGGTATAAGCTTGTTTATAACACGGGCCTGATCCACAAAACGGGAACGTTCTAGAAACCAGGAACGTTCTAGAATATCCCAAGGATATTGTGTAGCCTCCAAGGCACCTAATTCAACATGGAAACTAATTCCTAATAGGAAGGAGTCATAACCTTCCTCAATAACGGTGACTTGTCCACCAAGTCTCCAAACCCTACTACGATTCTGAGGCTCCTACAGCCTATATAAAGGGTCAGACCCCTCATCTCAGAACTACGTTTTTTGGCTTGATTCTCAACTTTGAGATACGTAGGCATCTTGTGAAGACTCGAATTAGGTCACGGTAACACAACCGCAGCCATTAAAGCACGAAGCTCACGAACCCTAGCCGCAATTCGATAACCCTATTTTTTGTTCCACAACAAATACCCTCCTCTTGGACTGGATCCTTGTCCTCAAGGTCCATGTTAAAGAACCTAAGTTGTATCACCTCGGATGTCAGATATGTTTTCATTTGGATACCCTTCAAGTAAAAAGATTTGTGTTCCTTTACATTTATGGCCAACCGTGAACTTGTCATTACAATTGAAACAGAGGCCTTGAACTCATCTTCTCTGCATTTCTTCCCAAGATAGTCGTTTAGTCGTAGGTGAGGCATTAGGTCTAGGTGAAACATGAGAGTCCAATTGAAGTCGATCGAATTCAGGTTGTCTCGTAAGCTTCTGCTGCCTAAGAAGCTGCTCGTCTCTTATGCGTGTGATAAGTGCATATTTTTATTACCTATTTATTGCTTGAACTCGTATTTTAATAATTTATTTTGTTGCATTTCAGGAAATTCGTAAATAAATAAAGAAATGGCAAAATAAAGAAATAAAGAGCAAGGAAGGGAAAAAGAGGAAGAAAAATGACCAAAAATGAAAGAAGAAAAAGAATTAGGAGCTTGGAGCAAAAGGAATATTTCAGGACAAGTGGAAGGTGGAGATCATCCCAACACACTACATAAGTGTATGGTTAAGATCAACTCTTCAAAGCTTAAGGGGGAAGAAAACAAATAGATGACTAGGATTTCACCACCACACACCACAAATGTATGGTGGGTATTTACCCAACACCCCCCTTAAACCTAATTCCTATCCTATAAATACCCCCCCATCCCCCCTTGTATTTAGCAACTTAGATTTTAGGGTAGATTTAATTTCTTTTATTTTTCTTAGTTTCAAATCTTGTAAACACTCTTTTTAATTTTAATGCAATTTCATTTCCTTTAATTTCTTGTCTTGCTCTTTCGTTATTGTTGCCTTGTTTCGTTATTTTCATAAACCCGTTGCTAACCACTTGGGGTTGAAAGTAACGAAACTTTAATTTCGTGTTTTTAGTTGCTAATTTTAATTGTGACCCTTTAAAAATCCATTTTATTGTGGGTTTTATAATTATTAATTGTAGATCTAATTTTTTGTTTTATTTGTTAGTATAATAACATTAAAAAAAATAAAAAAATAGTTTTAATTTCGTTATTTGTTTTCTATCTCGTTTTTTTTTTCTTAGTTTAATTCGAAGCTTCAGTCTTACATTTCTCATGTTTTCCTCAGTTTGCGAATACGATTTCTTTTCTCCTATTAAAACACAACTCTCCCCTGTTTTCTTATATTCAAACCTCCCCTGTTTCTCTCAACTTTGTTTTTTTCGATTCACAAACACCATACCAAAACCCAGCTCTTGCTTTTCTTTACTTCTTCGGCTTCTTCACACAAACACATCTTCTCCTTGTTTTCTTGCAATTCTCTCTCTCCCCCTCTCTCTCTCTCTCTCTCTCTCTCTCTCTCTCTCTCTCTCTCTCTCTCTCTCTCTCTCTCTCTCTCTATCAACACGAAAACCACAACACTCTCTCCTCCTTTTCTTTCATAATCCCTTTTCTTTTAGTCATTTTAGTCGGTTCTTTACTGCGATTTACTGTTTATCGAATTGCTGAGTTCGTGTTTATGGCTAAAGTCGTTTTTGTTTGAAGTAGCTGTTAGTCGAATATTGTGTTCGCTGATTTCGAGAATTACTTTCGAGCTCTAGTTGTGGTCTATTTGTTGGTTCTGATGTTAGGATTAATTTATGTTTGTGTCTTGTGCGATTTTGATTTCGTAGGGTCAAGAGCTGAGTTGTTGTTGTTGCTGTGGTTTCTGGGTTTCGAGCGGTTGTTAATTCACCGTGATTTTGTTTTCTTTTTGTTAGAGTTGGGTTATCAATGTATAGTTGTTTCCTGTGCTAATTTTTAGCCTTTCTGATTGTGTAACAAAATTGGTGCTGTTTTGTTATGCTACTGTCGATCGTTGCCGCATATCTTTTTTGTTAAATTTTAGAATTAATTTTGATCGTTCGATTCTTTTTATGATGAGTTTTGCTACGTTGTTTTTTTTTGTTTGCTGGTTACCGAGTCTGTTATGCTGTCTTTTGTCAAGTTCTTTGCGTAGATTGTTCGTTGTGATGCTGTGAAACTTTTCTGTTAAATCAATTTTTAATTCGAATTTAGAATAATTTAGTTTATTAGTTTAGAAATAGATCAATAATTTAATTTTCTTTCAATTAGCTAGTTTAAAATTAGATTTTTAGAAATTAAATAGTTAAAATCCAAAATTTTTCAAACTCCAAAGTTTTTCTAAATCGATTAAAGTAAAAATTAAGGATTTGCGAAAATGTTAGCTCATGTGGAACGAATCTAAATTTACTAAAACGAGATTGTGCACTTGCAATCGTATTTATCAATATTTATTTTTAGCACATCAGCGTGCCAAACTGATTGCTTCTTTTAGTGATTTGGATTTGAACATCCTTATTCCTTCAGAAATTTCAGGTTTGAGACCTCCGATGAATGTTCCCACCAATGCCTTTTGTGTCCAATCATGTACGCGATTACCCAGATTTTCAAACTCTTTCTGGTAATCTCGTAAGGAGCCCACTTGAGTAACTCGTGATAGTGCCTCGTCAAAATCTTCGCATTCAGTAGGTCCAAATCTTGCCCACAATTCTTCCTCGAAAATTAGCCACGTCACTGTTTTATCCTCTTCTTTAAAAGCTCGTCGTAACCACTTCCACCACTGATTTGCTTCACCTTCTAGATGGAACGATGCTAGAGAAACCTTTTTTGTTTCTAAAGTGCCTTGAAATTTGAAGAATTGATCAACGCGGTTAAACCATTCGGTTGGATCTTCGCCTGAATATTTTGGGAACTCGAGTTTAGCCATTTTGGATGAGAAAATCTGGCGGTTCCCCTCGATATCCTCTCTGTGTTCCTCCCTGTTGAAACGAGAGGGGTCATTTTGACTAGCGTTGTTGCTGGTTCCTTCTTTGTTTGCAACTAAAGCTTCAGACAACCTGTTAATAGCTTCTAACAGGTGGTGTATCTTGTCATTAACACCAACTTCCATTCTGCTCAAACCATCTTGAAGTCCACCAAGAGCAGCTTCCAAACTCTCAATTCTTTCCTTGTTTGATGCCATTGTTAACAAAGCTTTGATACCAATGATAGCTCCCAATCAAAGCTGATTTTTAAATAGATGAATTTCTCTTCTGGTGAGAAACAAACCACAAGTTGCTACAATATTTTTATCTTTTTCTATTCAGCACAGCTTTCTTAAGTAACAAAACAAAACAATAACTGATTCCTAAACTTCAGCAACATGACTCCCTATTACCTTTGCCACTAACTCCACTAACGGATAGTGACTAAAACACAAACAACTACCACAACTAAATAATAGCAACTAATCCTATTCCTAGACAAGTCAGCTTATTATTTTTATGACTTATCAAACTCAAGTACTCAACCCAGGCTCCGTCGCTTTATTGTTACATTTAAATATAAGTATTGCATAAATAATATAGCCGAACTCAAAGTTTGAAAAAGGATATAGGATGCAAGATCTTGAAGTGGCAACCCAGAAAATTTCACCACTTTCGCCACTTAAAGTGGCGTCTCTTGTCTCTTGCCTGGTGAATTTCGCCACTTAAAGTGGCGTTTCTTGCCTGGTTCGTCAATTGAAGTAGCGACTAACTTTTTTTTTTTTTTTTTTTACTTTTTTCCTTTTATTCTCCCTGCAGTACAAACAAACAAATTTGAATAAAAAAACAAATATTATTCGAATCAAAAAATTATTTTGAAAATTTCTCCCAGATTTTTTTATTAATACATAAGTATGGATTAATAACAAATTTGTAGTAATAAAAATTTGAAATTTTTTGTTATAAAAGACATGATTATTTGAAAATGAAAGTAAAATAATCAATTTATATAAGTTAAGCAGAAAGCAATTTTCATGGATTGAAAAAACATGTTTTTAAAGATTTTTTTAATTTAAAATTTGCAGTTCCTAGAATTTATTCATGCACAAGCCTGATCACGGATAATATAAACATATTTTTCATTGATTTTTTTTAACTTTATTTACAAATGCTACCATAATATTTAACTATAAAAGAAAAAAAATATGAATTTTGATTTATATGTTTTTAATGCCCCTGAAAATGGTATAAAATTTATAATTTTTTAAATTCAATTTAAGTCCATTTTAAGTTCATATTTAAATTTTGTTTATAATAATAGCATAATATAATCGTATTTTAACACCTTCATATACATGCTTTTATTCAAATTTTAAATAGTTACAGAAAATGGAAAATAATACAGTACAAGATAATGCATATATGAAATGAAGAAATTAGAAATTGGAAAATAACATGAAGGAACCATACAAAAATTAATAGGAAAAAATTAAAATGAACTTATATTAAAATTAGAAACTATAAATTAAATTAAACTAAAAATTATAAATTAAACTAAACATCAATTTAAAAGTTAAGTTTAAGTAAACTTAATTTATTAATTTTACGCATTTTTGTGGGCATAAAAAACCTATTTTTATAAACCAAAATTCAGATTTTTTTTTCTTTTATAGTTAATATTATGGTAGCATTTATAAACAAAACAAAAAAAAAAACAGGAGAATCATGTAAAATATGTTTAATTTATTAATATAAATATCCATTCGTTAAACTTTTACGAATTTTATATCCTTTATTATAAATACCTGAATCTACCACACCACGCGGTTAACCAATAAAAAACGAGGAATTATTTTAGGACCAATCAGATTTTATTCATAAATTTTGACCAATCATATCATATTAAAAGTTTTCCTTATTTATCTTTCTATACCAACTTTACTAACCGTAGTTAGTTAACAATTCTAATTAAAATATAATAACTATTTAATTTAACATGCTTATATATTATATATACTTTTAATCAAAAAATATTCGATAATAAATTTCTCATATAATTTATTTTCACTTTTATTAAATAACAACTATATATTTACGAAATTACGCTAATTATGGTAAAAACTCAACCAACACGGAAACATTAGCATAGAAAGTAGCAAGGTACCAATATTTAAATAGCAAATCATGTCCTAATAAACGGGAAAAAAATCACGCTCCCCTCCCCATTAATTTTTATGGGATTCCATCATGTGTGATAGTTTTATTTTATTTGAACCCAGATAACAATTCAATCTAATAATCCAGTTTTAAAATTGAAGATTAGCAATCTGATTTCATCAAAATTATTTTTAAATATCAAGTCACATGTCGTGCCCTCTAGCCATTATCTAATTGTCTACTAATAAATTAGCTTGAATATACATTACTTTCTTACCCATACTTCATAATATAAAAATATAAATGCTACAATGATTACTAATATAACAAATATTCTCTTGTTCCAGGTATGCAGTTAGATGCAGTTATCCAATAAGAAAATTATGAATTTTTTTAGGACCAATTAGAGGTGATTTCTAAATTTTAGACCAATCATATTATATTAAAAGTTTTCCTTATTTATCATTCTCATCCTATTATACTAACTTTGGTTAATTAACAATTCTAATTTAAATATAGTACTTGATTTAACATATCCATATATTACATATTTTTTGATGACAAAAATATTATAATAAATTATTATTTAAATTAAAATCAATCAGGATTATACAAATATATAATATTCAGCGATTTTCGCAATATAATTTCCACTCTTTTGATTTACAATTAATCATAATTACATTATTATAAATTACTGATTAATTTTTAATAAATATATATAAGAGCCAATCAGAATTTACCACTAAAATTAAATTAATCATATCATTATAATCCTAATTTACTTATCGTGGTTATTTAACATTTTTTTTGAAATATAAAATTTATATTATTTAGAACATGCATAAATTACATATTTTTTAAAGTGATTCAATGTTTACTAACTTGATCAATCTTTTAATTTGAAGTCAATAAAAATTGGACTATTATATATTACGAACTAATTTTCATAAATATTAACTTGTTGGTCCCGGAGTATATTGCAGAAGGGGGGGGGTGGGGTTGAATGCAATATAGATAACTTCAAATCTTTACCTCAACAACAATGATAAAGATTGTAAACTATCTATACAATATTGCAAACGCAAGTAGTAACTCAAGATATTCTCACAAAATAAATATTTTATTTATTTTGCAAAGTGTTGCTACAACCTTGAGAAAATGTATTCTCTCAAGCTTCGGTTTCTCGAGTTGATCTTCAATTTTTCGATATACAGTTAGAATGAGAGATATTCAACTATATTGACTATTCTACTCTAACATCTCTATCACATGGGTTGTGGAGCTGCTGTCGTTTTCAAGTGGCAGCTCCTTACAATTTGCTTACCCATGTGACTTTCCTAAATTGGTATACAAACAGGTTTATCATTATATATAAAGCAATCTGGATACTTTCTAAAACAAGCTAATACAATTCTAGTAGATGTAGATTTGTCATACTCTTGAATTGTCGAGCTTTGTCTTGTGATCTCCCAAGCTTCTGTCGTAGTCTTGCAGGTCTACTACAATCTTTGACGAGTTGCAGCAAATCTATTTCTTGAGCATCTAAACTGTCACGGGTTTGACTGGGATAAATCCCAAATTCAAATATTCCACTGAGACAGTAACCTTCAACGCCAAGTCTGCTGTCATGAGAATGTTCTTTGGATGACAATATGAATCCCCGCCAATGTTACTATCAGGAATTCCAGACTTGCTGTCGAAGAGTGAAAATGTTGCTGTCTACATGCTTCCGCCAATGTTGCTGTCAGATTGGATATGCTGTCATGACTTGCAACATGCTGTCTTCTTGTAATCTTACTATCAATGTTATGACAGTAACATTTATTCTTGTTGTCATCCTGATGTATTCCTTGAGGCTTGAACAAATGCATGAACTTCTTCCAAGAGATACAGTTATTACATGACAGTGATTTATTTGATTACAAGAACACACTCTGGCTGTGACAGTATGTTCTACTTAGAAAAACTAAGTAAAATAAAATCTAGTTAAGTTGTCTCTAAGCTATCACCCATAAATCCCAATAATCTCCTCTAGTTTGTTTTTATGGACAATAACAACAAATTTACAATTAAAGCATGCTGACAACTTAACTAACATAGATCAGAATAGTTAAAACTTTATTTCTGATAAATGCATGAGGGTTCTAAATCATTTCCAACATTAAGCATCACAAAGGACAATGATTTAATCTCAAAACAAATTGCTTCTCTGGATTAAGCAGGTATGAAAATTTACTTAACTTGTTATTGAGCTTTCTTTTTCTTTCTGACTTCATCCTCTCCCTTGAGAGCTTCTTTCAATGCCTTCTTGAGACTTTCTACTAAGTCTTTTTCTTCATGAGATCTAGCATCATCTTCAATTTCATCAATGTACCTCTGAATGTTTGGGGAGACTATCCTTGATGTATCTTGAAATTCTAACCAAAGAACTTCATCTTTGACATAGGTTCTGAATTTTAGAATGCCTTCATCAACTTTGAATCTTCTAAAAGGAAATGCATTCAGAGTTACTCTCATTTTTCCATCTAGATTTGGATCTTCATTTCTTCTTTGATCAAAGATCACTTCTAGTTCCCAAGCACATAACATTTCTAGCTTGTGGAGCGATCCAACAACTTTCCAATATAGACTCTTCAAGATACTGGTCCTCAGTTTATGAAAGCTATTTACATAGATTTCTTCTTTCCCATCTATGATTCTAAGAGGATTGTCCAGTACATAGGGCTGATAGTCTGGTTCTTCACTATTCATCTTGTTCACTTTCTTGCAATTTTCTTTCAGTTTAGTTTCCAAATCTTCAGCAGTCTGTTTGGCAGTCTTGGGTGGTCTGTCAGCAGTTTTGAATTCTTCTTCAGTAGTTCTGAATGCTTCTGCTGCTTCATTTGCATACATTTCTGCAGCTGTATAAGAGGACATTCTTTCTGCCCAATCATACTTAGATATAACTTCTCCCTCATCTGAACTCATACCCAAGTCAGCATCATCATGATTTCTCTAGTCACCATACTTCTCATAGAATTCAGAATATCTTCCAGCATAGTATTTCTGGATGTGTTCTTTGGCTTTTTTTGAGACATTGTCATAACATACTATAAGCTCCACCATCCTTTCCAGCACAAAGAATTCGACTTTGTGTGTCACTGTTTCAGATGTCATTTTGAGGTTGTATCTATCTACCACTGTTGACTCTATTATCATATTGAAATCCTTGTCAACATCCATTATTCTACTTCCATCTATGTGCCAGATGGTGTATTTGGTTGCATTTTGCTTACTGTCATCCAGATCCAAGGAGACAGATTTGATGTCTCTTTCAACAAATTCTTTCTGACATTCGAAGCTGTTTGTTTCTCTTTTCTGAATAGGCTTCTTATGAATCACTGCTCCATGAACTTTATTCTCTGCTGCAGGTTTTTACGTCCCTATTTTTATAGGAACTGTACACCAGACTTTTGCTCTAGTTTTTTTCCTTTTAGGTTTGAATGCCTTAGCAACATTACTTGTGACAGTTTCTTCATTCGAGCTCTTGATAGTGTCTTCTATGACAGTATCTTTCACGAAAGTGTCATCCTTGACAACATCTTTCTTGACAGTGTCTTCAGTATCCATGACAACATCCTTGGTGACAGCATCTTTTTCAGCATTAAAGCAGTCAACTGCAAATCTTAAGATACTTCCCTCCAAGGTTTCAAGAATGTCTATCTCCCCTTTATTTTTATCACCAGCAACTTTCTTATTAGTTTTGGGAGTTTCTTCTTTTGTTTCCTCCTGAGTTTGATTTTCAACAATCTCAGCAGTTTCTTTTCCACCACTTTCAGGTGCACCAGATCCTCTACTACCATCAAGCTCATCATCATCAAGAGTGTCATCAAATGTGTTGCTTCTACCTCTTTCACCTCTTTTGGCATTAGTGATAAGTGCATATTTTTGCATATTTTTATTACATATTTATTACTTGAACTCGTATTTAATAATTTATTTTGTTGCATTCAGGAAATTCGTGAATAAATAAAGAAATGGCAAAATAAAGAAATAAAGAACAAGGAAGGGAAAAAGAGGAAGAAAAAGGACTTAAATGAAAAAAGGAAAAAGAATTAGGAGCTTAGTGGAAAAGGAATATTTGAAGTCATGTGGAAGGTGGAGATCATCCCAACACACTAAATAAGTGTATGGCCAAGATCCACTCATCAAAGATTAAGGGGGAAGAAAACAAATAGATGGTTAGGATTTGTCCACCACATTTAGAAGGTGTAGGGCCAAGATTAACCCAACACACCCTTAAATCCTAATTCTTATCCTATAAATACCCCCTTACCCCCTTGTATTTATCAAAATAGATTTTAGGGTAGTTTTAGGGTAGATTTCATTTCTTGTTTTGTAGTTCTAAATTTTGTAAACACTCCTCTTTTCATTAATGCAAATTTTCTTTTCCTTTAATTTCTTGTCTTGCTCTTAACCACTTGTGGGTTGAAAGGAGCCTAGTTTTATTTTAATTTTAGATCTACTTTTGTTTAACTTTTAGCATCTTTTTATTATTCGTGTAAGATCTACATTTTCCAACATCGTGTCCTTTTTCCGGTGAAATCATTTCGTCGGCTCAAACTTGTTTTGGGTCCGGGGTTTTGTTTTCCTCCCAGTCATTCATAATTTTCGATTCAGCATTTTAAATTTATACATTTTCTATAGTCTTTATTTGTTGCTTGTCTCGTTGCCATCTGTTTCTCATTTACTGTCCAATCTGAGCTCTGGTTTATTTTCTATTTACTTTGATTGCAGCCGCATGTTACCGATCTGTTTTAGCATGTATGAATTGGCCATTTTGCTATCATCTACTTCTCTTTGTGTTTTTATTTATGTTCGTTAATTATTTATGAATTTAAGCTTTCATTTTATTTGTTTGCGTAATCACCCACTTCATCTCAATTAATGGTTTTGGCCACCTTGTTAACGTAAATTGAAAATTGAAAAAAAAATGTTGCTGCCATGTTTTAGCCATTAGGTAGTTAATTTAATTCTACTCCATTTGTTCACCTTGACTTTATTATTATTGTGGTTTTTAAATTAGCATTACACGTCCTGTCCATTTTTATGTTTCTGTCACATGTTTTCTGAACACCAGTACTATGTTTTCTAATTTTTTTTAATAAAATAATCGCTGCTTTAGTGTTGGTTTTAGTTATTAATATTTTTTTTTGAATGCGTATTCAATTAAGTAGTTAGGACTTGCATTTTTCCAGCATAACTCGATTCTGCATGTGTAGTTATTTCCGTTTCTTCGCTTTAAAAGTTAAGGACTCACGAAAAATATATAGTCTCTGTGTATCGATATCTCAAATATTAAAACAATGAAATTGTGTACTTGAAATTTAATCCTTATTTTCTAGCACATCAAGTTTTTGGCGCCGCTGCCGGGGACTAATTATTTTTCGCGCCTTAATTTTTAATTTTTCGGATTAGCTTTACTTGCCTTATTTTTGTCTCTTTTTTTAGGAAAGTTGGAAATTTGGGAATCTCCTCTTCGAAGCTTGGAAAAAATGGGAATTTTTGGAAGCGTGCTTCGGTAACCCGTATTTCTCTCTTTTCGCCTTTTTATTATTTTAGAAAATCACAAAAAAATCAAAAAAATCACAAAAAAATTGAAAATTTAAAATCCAAAAAAATTAGTTAAAAATTACATACTTGTTGCATCATGCATTCATCACTTAGGTGCACATCATGCTAGATTTTATTTTTCGTTATTAATTTTTCATACCTTACAATTGTGGTGATCGTTGGAGGACCCAAGGTACGTTAAATTCTTCTTTTCTTTAGATTAGGACATGTAGTGTAAGCATCCATAATTGTTTATCGCTTAATAAATATCGTTGTTTGTTGCATCATTTGTAAATAAATTTTAAGGGCAAAACCTCTCAAAAGATAAGGGAAGAGATTTCATCACTCTTTCCTTAGCCCAAAAACAATTAATCCCTGATTTTGCATACCTTACCCTTAATAAAATTGAATTTGACATGGCCCCTAGGAATTTCGCGCTCAATTAGGAAGGTACCTAAAAAACGACGTAATCTTTAATTATTCCAACTTTTTGGTGTCTAGGCAAGCGAAAGCTTACCTGGCCAATTAAGGTTTGGTGTCTAGGCTGGTGTTTAGCCTCTTGGCAATGCTTGCACCTACTTGGCCAAATCGGTTCGAATAATTATTGATTTATCGAATTTTTGGTGGTCCTTAAAGTTAGGAGCAAGGTCTAGTTTATTTTATTTAAGGAACCCTAGGGTTAGAATTTTTCTTTTGATTTTTCACCCTTTTTTTGTGTGTTTATTTTATCGCACTTATTTGCTACGTGTTTCCTTTCATGGTTTTTGCGAACTATTTGGATTAGGGATAATTCTTCTAGACTAATGAGATCGTTTGAGTTTTCTTCCTCTTCTAATTCCGAGTCTTTAGATAATTCCAAACCAATAGTAACCATGGCCATGTCTCTTAAGGACCGTTGCTATCCCACCCGTTCTGCCCAACCCTTGTGTATCACTCTTCCTCCCGTTAATGGTAATAATTTTGAGATTAAAGCTCACCACATTAGCATGTTACCTAAATTTACCGGGAGTGATGGTAAGGACCCCTACCTTTTTCTTCATGAATTTGAGGAAATTTGTGCCTTACAAAACTCCAACAATTAACTGAAGACTCGATTAGGCTTAGACTCATTAATTTTGCGCTTAAAGAAAATGCTAAAAAATGGTTATATATCCTACCGGTTAATTCTATTTCCACGTGGGAGGGATTTGTGGTAATTTTTCTAAAAAAATATTTTCCTAATCACAAGACTACAAGGAATACAAACGAGATAAATCAATTTCATCAAAAGGAAAACGAGTCTTTTTGGAAGTATTTTGATCATTTTAAAAATCTTTTATCACAATGCCCCCACCACGGAATAGAAAAATGGAGACTTTGTATGATCGTTTACGAGGCCTTAGATAGTCCGACAACCGCTTTGTTAGAGTCTATGTGCCAAGGTAAATTCATGGAGAAAGATGAGGACGAAGGGTGGGAATTTTTCGAGGAATTAGCCGAAAAGACCATGTTGTGGGAGTCTACTAGGGAACCTAATAAGCCCAATGAGTCGTCTAGTACATTTAGGGGTTTGCATTCGATTGGAAATTCAATTGCAACCGATGCCAAATTAGCTACTCTAATTAGAAGATTCGAAGCCCTAGAAACTAGTAACGCCCCCTCATAAGTGTCTATGTGCTCTAATTATAATCAAGGTTTTCCAAACTTTCCCTGTTGTGATCAAGTAATACTGTGTTTCAACCAACCCCTAGAAATGATCCTTTTGCTCCTACTTACAATCCCGGTTAGAAGAATCACCCAAATTTCTCGTGGAACCAAGGCCAAAATTACCAATCTCCACCACCTTTTTTTCAAAATCCGAACTCTTACCCACCTCAAAACCAAGTTCCTTATCCAAATCACGCACCCGCCCATCCTCCCGGCTTTCACGAGTCGTATAAGAGAATTAATTCCTTGGAAAAGACTCTTGATGCGCTTTGGAAATCAACAACTAATTTGGCTCAATCTCAACAAACCTTCATGCAAATTATGACTCAAGATAGCCAACTTTTGAATGCTAGTACTCAAGCCATATCTAAGTTAGAGGTTCAAGTGAGTCAATTAGCCAACACCATGTGTGAGCGAGAGAAGAACAAGTTCCCGAGTCAACCCGAAGTCAACCCTAAATTTCCTCTCAACCAAAGACCTCCCGAAAATGTTAATGCTATCATTTCTCTAAGGTTGAGAAACAAAGTTGATAATCAAGTAGGTGTCGAGTCTTCCGAAGAAGAAGATGAGTCAAACTTTGACCCTAATCTTTCCCTCACTCAAACGGTGAATCCCGAGAACTCTATGTTGGTTGCTTCACCTATCAAACCACCATTTTCTAGCGAGCCCTCCTCTTCTAGAACACCACCTTCACCTAGCAAATCTTTACCTCAAAATCCACCTAACGAATCTTCAGTTGTTCCACTTTCCAATTCCATTCCCGATGTGTCTAGCGAACGAGTCTTTAAGCCTAAAGCTCTTTATCCTCAAAGACTCCTTTCAAACAAACAATCGGCTCAAATGGATAAGATTTTCGAAGTCTTTAAGCACGTCGAGGTCAACATTCCTCTTTTAGATGCCATTCAACAAATTCCCTCTTATGCTAAGTGTCTAAAAGATTTTTGTACTCATAAGCACTCCACCCACGTCCCTAAGAAAGCCTTCTTGACCTCTCATGTTAGTTCAATTCTCTCAAATAAAACTCTCGTGAAATATAAGGACCCCGGTTGTCCTACAATTTCATGTGTCATAGGCAATACTTTTGTGGACAAGGCGTTACTTGACTTAGGAGCGAGTGTGAATCTTCTTTCATTTTCTATCTATCAAGCCCTAGGTTTAGGTGAACTTAAAAAGACGAACATGACACTTCAACTAGCTGATCGTTCTGTTAAAATGCCTAAGGGAATAATTGAAGATGTTTTAGTTAAGGTTGGTGATTTCATCTTTCCGGTTGACTTCGTTGTCCTCGAGACTCAACCCATCACAAATCCTAAGAACCAAATTTCAATCATTCTAGGAAGACCTTTTCTTGATACATCCAATGCCTTGATTAATTGTAGGGATGGTTCGATGAAACTTACTTTTGGTAATATGACAATTAACTTTAACATCTTTAATGTCGGAAAAAACCCAATCAGCTTTATGAACAAACAATAGGGGTTAATCTTGTTGATGACATTGTTAATTGGTCAAACCTTGAGGATAGTGAGATTGAGTCTCTTCTCAATGAGGATTTCAAAGTCAACTATGCGTCTAATCAAGAGTATATTGAGTCGTTAAGGGATATGACCTCGGAAGAAATGTTGAGAGAGTTAGACGACATTTGTTCTAAGTGGGAGACACCACCCGAGGATGTTCGTGTTGAGGCCATTGTTAAAACTCCCGTCGGTGAACCACCTACATTCGATGAGTTGTTAGGAGACTTGAATCACATTTGTTCTAAATGGGAAGCTAAATCTGATAATGACCATGTCAAACCTAGTACCATTGTTAAGAGTCATGTGGGAACACCTCCTACATTTGACTCCACTTTGTATCATCCCGAATTTGATCAACAACCCTTAGGAAACGATGGATCCTTATCTTATGTCATTCCTAGTGATTCCACCCATGACCAAACTTTCATTGTCTCTAATTTTCTTAAACAAAATAAAGAAGCCTTAAGTTGGTTTAGGGAGAACATTAGTGACACTTGTTCTATAAGGCTGAATGATTCCATGTTGCTTGAGAAAGTCTTTTCTAGTCAAAGTTCTCACAAATGTCTTGATTCTTAAAGCTGAACCCCAATTTTCCTACTGGCATTGGTTAATTGGATTTTATTCCTTTACCTCCCCTCGTGAAATTCAGGTATGGGGGAGTAAAACTGTGCGTGAGTAGTGTTAATTAGTTGTTTTTCATTTTCATTCCTCTTCGTCATCCCTTGTTAGGTATTATCTCCTCATTCTCCTTTACTCATTTCTCTTGCATTTGCATTCAATGAGGACAATGCATGATTTAGGTATGGGGGAGGGTTTTAGTGTAAATACAGAAAATTGAAAAATCCAAAAAAATTAAAAAAATAAAAAAAAATGCAAAAGTAGAGATAATTTAGCTTAGTTGTCCTTCCCACTCTTTAAATTTTAGAACTAGCTGGTGTTAAAATTTTTTCGAAAATTATATGTATGATGCCTTTAGATGATTTGAACGTAGTCAAGTAAGGTTTTACTCATGAAAATTGTGTCGAACAAATTTTTGGTTAAAAGTCCAAGACGGCACATTTGCATAAGACCTTTGATGGAAAGATTGTAGAGGGATGTTATTTGATACTTGAGAGAGAACCCACATGTTAAAACAATGTCGAATCAAACCTTTGCGATAAATTGTTCTTATAGCGTCTTAGAAAAAAAAAGAGGAAAAAAAAGTCAATAAATGTTTGTAGTTGTAGGGTGCTAATGGAAGGAATGGCCAGATTGGGCTCATTAGTACCCGAGCAATTAAGTCTGAGGGGACTTTGTGCCTAGTAACCTAAAGCCCTTTGTGGTTTGGGATTGCTGACCCAACGCTCGCTACATAGGTATTAGTGCATAAGTCTTTTGGGACCTCAATCATTGCATGGTCATTTCAACCATTAGTGTTAATAAATTCTTAAGTCTATTAAGTCCTTAGTAGGAAAATTGACTAGGTTGGGCTCATTGATAACCCGAGTAAGTAAGTCCGAGGGGACTTTGTGCCTACCAACCTAATGTCCTTTGTGGTCTGGGATTGTTGACCTAAAGCTCGCTACATGGGTATCGATGCAAAAGTCATTTGGGATCTCAACCGACAGTCGATCTAACTTCTAAGTGCGTGAAGTTTCGCTAGATACTTGTTTTGATAGAGATTGGGTCAGTTCAATATTGGTTGAAAAAGAGAAAATGTTCGTATGCACTTTTCCATCAAAGGACGTAAATTCACTACACACCTTGGGATTTTTTAAAACTTTTTGAGTCGACTCATGTGGATTATGGGAACCTATAACTTGGCTATTATTAGAATAATCTTTAAAATATGTATTTTCCTACAAAAATTATTTTGTTGACACCAATGAAAGCTAGATTGAAAGAGGAAAGTTGGATACTTGCTGATTTATCTCAAAAGATTTTATGGGTATATCTTCTGTAAACCCTTAGGAGACAAAACTCCCCCTGTAGAGATCGTCTATGGGTTTAAGGGGTTGGTAAACCTAAAATTACCCGTGATTCCTACGACAGTGGGTATAGGTTTTTCGTTCTGCATTTTTCTTTTTGTTTTACTCGAGGACGAGCAAAAGATAGGTATGGGGGTATTTGATAAGTGCATATTTTTGCATATTTTTATTACCTATTTATTGCTTGAACTCGTATTTTAATAATTTATTTTGTTGCATTTCAGGAAATTCGTGAATAAATAAAGAAATGGCAAAATAAAGAAATAAAGAGCAAGGAAGGGAAAAAGAGGAAGAAAAAAGACTTAAATGAAAAAAGGAAAAAGAATTAGGAGCTTGGTGGAAAAGGAATCTTTGAAGACATGTGGAAGGTGGAGATCATCCCAACGCACTAAATAAGTGTATGGCCAAGATCCACTCATCAAAGCTTAAGGGGGAAGGAAACAAATAGATGACTAGGATTTGTCCACCACATTTAGAAGGTGTTGGGCCAAGATTAACCCAACACACCCCTAAACCCTAATTCTTATCCTATTGTTAAATATAATTGATGTGTTTTAATCAGTGTTTAAGTGTTACAGTGAATTATCAGAGTTTAGCTGGAAGCGGTCAGAGTTTAGTGTAAGCTCTGACAGATGGAAGCTCGACAGAGTTTGTCAAACTCTCTCTGGAGGCAGCGTCTACTGGTCAACAGTGATTGAAGATTTATTATGGAAGCGATATCTTTAAAATTGGATAGCTATCAAAGAGATTGAGTTGACTTAGGAGACGTATGACAATCTGTAATTGATATCATTGTATAGCTGATTATTAGGAATATCAATTAGAGATTGTATCGTAGCTGTATGTTTTATAAATACAGTTAGGTTAACCCTAGAAGGGTATCGTACAACGAATTATCTTTATTGTAACCTAGCAGCTCTTTGTGATAGTTTACATCACGAAGAGGGTTTTTAGTACCAGAAGTTTTTAAGTGCATAAACATCTTACTTGTTAAACTCTCATGCGAATTTTATTATTAATTGTGTATTCGGCCTAACAAGTGGTATCAGAGCCAATCTGTTATTTTATTACAGGTTAAGATCTAAACACAACAATAATCATGTCAGCAATTCCTCCACCAACACCTACTGTTTCTGAAAAGGCTCCTACTACTGTGAGTCGTTATGAACCAATCAGGGCTCCTATTCTCAGGCCATTAGAGTATGCTATGTGGAAGGTCAAGATGACTGTGTTTCTGGAGGCTACAGATCCAGAATATCTTGACAGGATTTATGAAGGCCCTCACAATCCTACAAAGCTATCTGTTGCAGCTGCTGGTGAAGAAGCTAAAATAGTTCCAAAGGAAAAGAAGGACATGACTCCTGAAGATCTATCATCAATTGATAAGGATGCAAAGGTTAGGCATTTACTGCATAGTGCTTTAGACAATGTTATTTCTAACAAAATCATTAACTACACCACTGCAAAAGAGATATGGGATGCTCTTGAAGTCAGGTGTCAAGGAACTGCGGCTATTAAGAAGAATAGGAGAAACATACTCACACAAGAGTATGAGCATTTTGAGGCTAAACCTGAAGAGACCATGACAGAAACATTTGATAGATTCTGTAAATTGCTCAATGATCTGTCATTGGTCAACAAAGAGTATGATCTAGAAGACTCAAATCTCAAGTTTCTTCTTTCTCTACCTGAAAAGTGGGATGTGAAAACAACCACTATTAGAGACAACTATGATCTTGCTGAAACAGAGATTGATGAAATCTATGGGCTGCTCAAAACTCATGAATTAGAAATGGAGCAGAGAAACAGGAGATCAAGCAGGAAGGCAAAGTCTGTTGCTCTTAATATTGAAGAGAAGCCTCAGAAGAAAGAGGCATCAAGAAGGAAAATGAAGGGAAAAGCTTTGGTCATACACTCAGAAACTGAATCATCAAACTCTGATTGTGATTCAAACTCTTCTGAATCATCTGACTCTGAGGATGATGAAGAAGAAATGAGGAAAATGGCTGTGTTGATGGTGAAGACCTTCAAGAAAATGGGCTTCAAGAATTTCAAGAAAGGGAAAAGGTTTTCTAGAGATTCAAATGAAGACAGGAAAAGCTTCAGGAAGTTTGATAAGAGAGATTCTAAAGGGAAGAAGGATAAGTCTGAAATTCAATGCTACAAGTGTAAGGAGATGGGTCACTATGCTCCTGAGTGCAAGAAGGGTAAAACTGGAAAGGTACTCTACACTAAAGGCAGAGATTGGGCAGATACTTCAGATTCTGATGAAGAAGTGAACTATGCTCTCATGGTTACTACTGAATCAGAAACTTCTGAAAATCAGGTACCTCTAACTACCTATGCTTATAATATTGATGACATTTCTCAATTAAGAATTTATCTTAAGTCATTGCATATAAGTTATAGGGATCAGACTTTAGAAAATGAGAGGATAAAATCTGAAAATTCTGAACTTAAGGTTAGAAATAAACTTGTTGAAGAAAAACTTGAAGACATGCAACAAGTTCAGAAAGAGAGAGAGATGATGCTGTTTCTATAGAACAGAATTTGCTTCAGAAATATAAACAACTAGAATCTGAGTTGGAGGAAGCAAATAAGAAAATTAGGACTTGGACTAATTCTGGAAAGGACACTCAACAGATTTTTCAAACAGACACTGTTGGTCTAGGTTATAATGAGGAAGATGAACTTAGATTTCAAAATCAAGTTAAAATCAGACCTCATTTTGTACATGGAACCAGTAAATTTTTGTCTGAAAATGAAAAAGAAAATGTTAAAAGTAAACCAGTAAAAACTAGTGTTAAACAGGTTAATATTGGTTCAATGACAGATAAACAACTCAAACATAAACTGAAGGAGTTAAAATCTGTTAAGAAACAGAGAGTGTCAAATAAGAACAGAAATGGAAAAGTAGGCATCACTTCAGGAAATAAACCAATGCTTGCTAGTTATGCTCCAAGAAAGACATGTCATAACTGTGGTAGTACTAAGCATCTTGCAAATTTCTGCAAGAAAAATAAAAATATAAATTCTTTACCTACCAAGTCTGAGGTAAAGAAGGATTTTGCTAGAACTAAGCCACAGACTTTATGCGCACACTGTGGAAGCACTTGGCATTCCATTTATACTTGCAGAGAATATCATGCTATATATCATAATTACTATGAACTGAAACCCAATCTGAAATGGGTTAAAGTTGATACTGCAAGTGTAAACACTTATACTGTTAGCTCAAACTCTGATAATGTTAATTCCGCTGCAAAAGCTAACAAAGTTAAGAATGTAACACCCCCAGATCCGGGGTCCGGGATCCGGTGGTTACGGTTTCCAATTCTGTCCATAACAATTAAACTTTCCTTAACATAAAATAAATTACGTCTCTATGACCCAACACAACAATATAAAACACACCCGTTATAGTCCCAGAGATGAAATCAGAGTAACAATCAAATTTTTATTAATCACATTATGAGTTCTTACAATCCAAAAAGGATTTCAATATAAATACATACCCTTTGCCATCCATTTACATAAGTCATACTAGACTATATTCTTGGTACTGAAAGAATAAATATACCCTACCAATAGCTTCTTCTACAGCTCTGGTAGTCTCATCGTCCTCGCCCGCGTCGAGTGCGCCTTGTGCGAGTCATCTGGTCTAACTGTTGTTGTGATATAATAATAAAGCAAGGGTGAGCAATAGCCCACCAACAATAATATATAACTGAATAATAATGTATAACAGTTCAAAAGTATCTTTCAAACCATATGCCATGCATTTACGGAAATGATGCCAGTATAATATGAACGATGAAGTTACAAGGTAACTTAAAGTATTTGTTTGAAGAAATATCTGCTACATCAAAGTAAGCGAGATATTCTTATTGTTATTAAGAAGAGGAACTTGCAAGAAAAAGGTTGCAATTCCAGTTATGACTCTTTTCCAACTCTGCCAACAGTAATCATGTTGCAGGAAATAAATGAATTTGGATGATGAACCAATGATGGAGTATTCACCGCGCCCGCTGTTCCAATCTTGATGATCAGTCGAGATCGTACAGCTCAATTTAGATTTACTACCGGTAGAAGGAAGAACTGACGGCTTTACTTGTATACCGCCTTGCTAGCTCTCCCCGGCCAACGGTTGGGCCAAGGGGATGGACCGGCGCTACTCGGCCTCTTACACGACTCCTAGTTCAAATAGAATTCATGATTCTGAATATAACGTTCGTCCCCCTTTCCCCAAGTATAATACTTGTTGATAAGACTCCACAAAGTAGTCGTATCTAGTTGGAAAGGAAAATTTACCAATAACTCCCAAGCTATTACTTGGTAACGGATATCAACTTGTTCCAGTAATCTTACCCCTCGAAAGATGGGAAGGTAAGCAACGACTTAATAAGTCAACAGCACCCGAGTTGCGGGTGAAGGGAATACTTTATGACCGGGAAGTCGACAAGATAAATAACATTTTCCAAGTAAGGTTCCCTTATTATTAAGGGGATAGACTCAAAGAAGAATGATGTCTGAGAACCTTTCTTGATATAAGATTAATAATAATATGACTCCGAAATATTTTCTGTAATAATCGAAGAAGATAAACCTTATCGAGGTTATTCTAAGTATGGAATAAATATTCAGAGAATATTTAATGAGTTAAAATATTTAAGGAGTATTTGGGAATATGAAAGAATATCTTTAATCAGAGTATTTCTCAAAATAATCCCTGAAGAAATATCAGGAGAATATTTATTGCATAATTAAATAATCAAATGAATATTCAAAGTAATATTCATTACTTAATAAGTCCTGAAAGGAATATTTAAAATATTTAAAATAATATTCGGTGATTAAATAGAACCCTGATGAATATTCAAAATAATATTCATAATTAATTAGGAATTTAAATGAATATTGATAAAGTAATATTCATTTAATGAATAATATTCTAAATGAATATCAAGTAATATTCATTTAGTAATCCAAGCTTTAAGGAATATTCGAGATAATATTCGATAATTAAATCAAGCTTCAGATGAATATTAAAATAATATTCATCAAGTATTTAATATCTTAAATGAATATTCAAAAGTAATATTTATTTAATAAAATAATATTCTAAAAGAATATCCAAATAATATTCGTTTAGTAGTCTCATCTTTAGAAGAATATTCGAAATAATATTCGATAATCAATTCGACTCTGAATGAATATTGACAAATATTATTCGTCGAATGATTACGTTCAAATAATTATTTGAAGTAAGGATCATTAAATAAATAATCTCGAACGAATATTCAAATAATATTCGTCGCCTGAATAATGGAAAATATTTACTTAAATATTTTCCTCCGAGGTAATCTCGATATATCAAGGAATATTGACTCCCGGTCTATTTTTGATGAATAAGATGTATACGCCCTTCTATGAGGGTCTTACAATAACCGGCTTATAACTGATGTATAACTATCTAGCTTATAAGCCAACAATAACATTCAGGGAACAAGTATATCAATTCAACTTGAAAGTAGGCATGCATGCAATGGCATATGTATATCAGCAATCATATATATATATATTTATTCAATCACAACAACAGCCTAAAAGAAGGGAATTGAAACTTGCCTGGTAGTCGAGTACGGTAAGGGGTAGTGGTAGCGGGTCCCGGTTCAGCTTGGTGATCTATAAATAGCCAAGGCATTCGGGATTAATCACTTAACATATTAAAAGTTAAGTTATACTTAAATCGAAACACGTTCTCGAGTTATCTCGTTATAGCCCCTTTAGTGGATTACTTATTATCACTGATCCGACCCGACATTCGTTCGTTAATACGACATGTCATTGTACTTATACTTGGGACATACTTAAGTCATATGAGTTCTAAAGTCGATCGTTACGAACCAATACTATACTCCGAGTTTTATCGTCCGTTTTCTAAGTGTTTTACAGAAGTTATAAAAGAGTCGTCTTTTAGGGGTTCGTTCGCGTTTAACCTCGACTCGAACATTTTTAATAAATCGAAAAATGATCCTTTTGACATACGGTTTTCTTTCACGCCTTCCTTTTTACCTCTAGTATTTATTTACCAAGATTCACCATGACGTTACATAGTTTACGAGGGTTCAATTACAGTTATGAACTTTCGTTTACGGATTCGAACTACTTTTAGTAATTTGGTCATAAATCCTAAACCGTAAGTCCGTTTCACGTGATCTTTATATCAAAACGAAGCTTAGAACATTACCTATCCTATCATGGCAGATTGCAAAGCTAGGCAGTGAGTTACATCTACTGTCCAAGTTGTTTTTCTTAAGGTTAACGAAATTTCGGCATTACGACGGCTATATATCGAACGTTCCAAAAATTATAACAATCCAACCAAGCCACACCGGGCATCCACACAACTTATCACATGATTATGAACATCATCAAGTCCAGATCATACCAGTTTACCACAATAATTAACATGCTTTCTTGCTCAACTAAATCACTTACTAATTATGCTTATAATCATGCTAACATCATAACCAAGCTTAGCTCATCAAAAACATCCATAAACTTAAAGTTGATCTAGGGTTTCAAGAGTGTTATACCTTCTTGAGAGTATGTACTAGCCTTACAAAGCTTGTTATAGTCCTTGGATAGCCTTAGGGTAGCTAAGATCAACCATGAAAACAAAAAAAATCAAAGGTTAGTTCATGAAACACTATTCATCCTCCTCTTTCATGATTTTTTTGAAAATGGAAACAAAGGAGTTTGGACTTGAAATTTTTAGGAGATTGCTTTTATGAAATATAGGACTCACCATAAAAATTTGATGATCAAACAAGGAGTGGAAGCTTGGTTTGGAAATCTAAAAATTCCAAAAATTCGAAGTCTTGTTTCTTGAGGGGAAAAACAGGGTGATTTTCTTGAATTTATTTACCTATCCAAACGATCTTCAAAAATTATGAAATTTTGAACGAATACTCTACATATATTGAGGAAGCTATGGTTAAAATTTGGTGATCTATGAATGGGTAGAAGTGGAGATATGAATTTTTATTTCATGGTGGTTCTTGCTGGGCAGTTTGAAGAAAATGGAGAGAGATGGAGTTGCTTGGCTTTTCTCTCCCACTTTGTTTCAATTGATAAATGATATGTTTCTATGATATTTCCCTTGCCAAGGATCAGATGTAACCAGCCTTGTCACCCCTCAATCCATGTGCCAAAGATTTGTGGTTAGAAAGAAAAAGAGTAACAAGGTGCATTGTTGGCTTGTTCTTGATCAAACACCTCATGAATCCACTTGTTCTTGATTTGTTTCACACTTAATCCTCTTATGACTTGCATGAGCTGATCTTGCATGTAATATATCTGTGTTGTGTTGTATTTTAAAGCTCATTAAGCGTTTGTTTGATCGCTTAATCTCGTTTTAAAAATTCTAGCGATTTCTAGAACGCTCGTTTTTCTAACTCGAAGGTTTTTGTTCTAAATCCTTAAATCGTATTTAATAAAAATAAAATCCTTGATATAATAATTCTCTTTTCTTGTTCGCATTGACATGCTCTTCACTGCTCGATCCAATTTCCATAAAAAATAAAGTTTGGAATTTCTGAATTCCGATCGCGTTTACATACACTTATTTACCTTGTAGATTACTAATATGACTTCGAAATATCCATACCATGTCTCGTACATAGGTGGCATGAAAAATTTCTTAAACCTCAAAAATCACTATACATCCACAAAATCACTATGCACGTACAGGAAACACTATGCACGTACGGGAAATACTATGCACGTACGGGAAACACTATGCACGTACTCATTTCCCTTCAAGGATCCATTAGCTCCTTCCTGGATGGTAGATTATTCTTATCTAGGTCCTCAACCATCGAATTACTCTATTCTGACAATATACCAATGCATCAAGATCATTGTCCAAAGTAATATCCATTCATTACAATCATTGTTCCTCATTTTATCATTACTTAATAAAAAGTTTTAATTATATCCAAAATTTGGGGTTCTTACAGTCTCCCCTCCTTAAAAGGATTCCGTCCCGGAATCAGGTAGGAAGCAAAGAGTCGTTTGCCTGTCGTTCACTTTTTGGCTTCCCGGTCAATTCTTAGTCGTTCTACCCTTCCTTAGCACATCTTCTAGTGCTACAATCCATACTGTATCCTTTTTTCATCAACGTTGCTACTTTTCGTTCTACTCACTATCCGGGTTATACTCTTAATCAGTCTTATCCTTATTGATACCTGCAGTAACATTGGTATCACTATCACCCTACGAATTCGGAGGTAACCTCGCTCGTATTGTGCATTTCCTGATTGCTTTAATCTTCGCAATCTCGATCAATATAGATAAGTGGAAAGATTTATTGAGAGATCACTTATGATCAATTGAACATTTGTTATATTGCATAGTTAGTACAGAAGGGGGCCAGCCTTTAGTACTTGACAAGCAATTAAACAAGTCATGGTATTCCACTTAGACTTCTATCACATAGACAGATAGTCACGTAGCAGTACCTCCCCTCCTAAAAAGGTTGTTCTTCTCAATTCATAAAGAAGATGAATAAGAGAGAAGAAGAGGAAAGAGTTCCAAAGGATTATAGAAAGCTTTCATGATTGTAGAATATCATACTCAGAATTTACCTCTGAACTATAGAGGTTTATCAAAGAAGAAATTAATCATAATTATATCCAATACTATTTGATCGCAATCTCACGTGCCAACATATCTTGCTGCTTTGTCCATTATTCTATGGACAAATACTCTTGTTCAATCTTAGCGATACTCACATTCGGGAAATCCTTCAACCTTTCAGGTTAAATCTTAGATTTCTCACTTGACATCATTAGTACTGACATCCCATATCATGTTACTAGCTTTTTCATAACTATAATATTGACACTATCAGGTTGTCATCCTGAGAATTCATTAGAAACCCATTCATAACATTCCTTGCTTCTCATTCCATAGTTGCTTTCCCAGCCTTTTCTTTATCAATCACATCCTTCTTATTATCTGATTCTTACTCATTTCTATTATTTACTTTCACCTTCACCTCTTTATTGAGACACCTTTTTGCACTTGGTACCTCCTTATCGGTATTCCGTCACATTTATTTTATAATCATCACGTTATTCCAATTTAAATTTTCCGAAATGAATCTGGCCCGATCCCTTTAACTTAGATTCATATAATCTACTTCTGCCAACCTTGTTTCTCATCACTTGTTCTTTTCTATCCGTGGTTTTCCACAGGTTGTCTTTCGTAAGTCAGACCAGGTCGTATATCTACATGCTCGTACTCCTATCATCTGTTGAACATCTGCATTTTACTGGCGTAGCCTGGCCACATGAAAACCCGTTATGACCGTGCTATAAGTTTTGGGGGTAAGGCTGGCTCGAATACCGCCGTCCGAACACTTATAAACTCTCAGGTGGCCCAATAAGTCTCGGGCTCAACCGCCCTTCCCTCCAAGTCTCATTAATTCTTTCTACGGGAATACGTTTAGCATCACGAATTATCAACCTCATATTCTCTATCTTGTTTGTGCAGAAGTACACTAACACAAACTTGCTTGTCATTCATCAACATGCCATTTAGCTTATCAATAGCAGCACTTTCTTTATCTTTACGTTGTCATCTCCTTTCTTAGAAGAATCACCCTCGCTTGTTGTTTACGTAGTGCGTTAATAGTTAACCCTACGGGTTTCAAATCCCTTAGGGAGACAAAGTAATCATTATTCCTTATCCATAAGGAACACTTCCTGAACTTGATGTAGATATAACATGAAGCAGATAGAATTGCAGAAGAGTTTCAAGCATCGCAGCTAGGTTCGGTTGATGAAACTATCACTTATGCATCTTCCATAAAAGACTGGAAACTTAACGGTTTACTTCATAATTTTTTTTTTTTTTCTTTTTTTTTTTTTTGTACCATGGTCCTGGTTTGCCTCAAAACGGAACCTTCTAAGGTACGTAATATGCTTAAGACTCCATCAGGAATCGAATCTTTACTTAAACTATTATTACCTTCGATTCTTGCACAATCATCAAAAGGAATGTAACTTCCTCCACTCCAATATGACCTTCCAGGTCTTTCCAAATATCATTTTGTTTCTTCGGTATGAACATTTATAATTATTCCTTTATACTTAGACTGTCAGCCACCTCATTGGCCTTTCCTGATAATAATTTCTGGTATCCTTGTTCTCTGGATATATTCCAATTCAAACATTTCTACCTCATTCCTATCATTATTGGGTGAAAGCATTCTCCCTTAAGCTCTGCTGATGGAGAAAAATTATATTTATCAGTCTTTCTCCATAAGTCATTGCTTCCACCTACCCGTGGGAACTTTATCACGTTTATTCCCAATCCTACTTAGGATACTTCTTTTCTTAGTTCCTTCCTTATCTTAGGATAATCTCAACCTTTATAGGTTCAATCCATACTCCCTCAGGGTTTCATACATTCATCATCTGGTATATTGTTATTGTGTCTTACATTCTCTTCCAAACTTCTAGTTGGAAACTCAGAATATTAGCTTTTCCTTGTAAGGTTTCTTAGGTCGTCCTCATCATTCCTCCTGTATTTTCTAGGTACAGGGTATATCAAAACGTCATTGATCAATACTCTAATAATTCTATCTCTGTTCTTTCCAGAACTCTTTTTAATAATCTTTACAGGTCATTGTTGCCTTAGCAAATCTAACTCATATCATCTGAATTCACAATGTCTTTATTAGGGTTAGTGCCATCCCTTGTGCATTCCCCAGGGTTTGCCTTACTTTATGGATATCCTATCCTTAATTCAACTGCCAAGGAATTCTTGCATTTTATACTTGGCAATCAAATCATGTATCCTTAATAAGGGTCTCTTTCCAATCATTCTCATTTGATAATCGATCGGTGGCTTAATGCTAACCTCTTCTTTCAGATAGTTGTCAGCCTATTTGACCTTCCCAAAGACAACGTATGTCTATCTGCTCTCTTACAGAACTTGGTACTGGTAGCAAGGATGTTTTGGAAGATATTGGTCGAGTCGAGTTCAACGTGAATCTCTTAGTACTTATCGTTCTTCTCAAAGGTAATTGCCTTAGATGAAATTTCTACAGCATACTGATCCATATCTGACCATTTCTATACTCTCTTCATAAACCTTCGTTGTTTACTTTCCTCAGTCATAATATATTCATGGTATTCATGATACCCTAACATCATACATCTCAAGTCATTATACTTCCATTTTTTTTTTTTTTTTTTTTCGTAATCTTGGACGATCATATACACATGAGTCACTTCAGTACGGGTGACCCCATCCCAAAAAGGTCTAGTGAATTCCCAATCAAAACATGGGTTGTTTGGCAGAAGATTCAAACGATCTCATTAATGTTTCCTTTATATCAGAAGCCCTTGCAGTCGGTGCTTTCTTAGAAGCAACCCTGCTTTGTCCTTTCACTGATGGTCTAGTCACTCGATAATCCTTTGTGACTTGGCCTCAACTGGCCACACTAAAATAAAATAAAATAATAATAATAAAAAAAATGATTTTAGGGGTTGGCTAATAGCATTACTTTTCTAGCAATTGCCGGCATAGTGCCTTCTTCTTTGATACCTTTCTACCTTTCCAAAACTTTACTCCAAATAAGTCTTAATCGACTACTCGGCACTGTCTCCGGTCACCTTTCCTCCACTTTTATCTTTTCAACTATTCTTATCACTCCCACGTGCCACGCAAGCTTACCATTCCTGGCATAACAGCCTTTTCACTTAAGTCAATCCCGAAGTTTCTCAGTCCGGCTGGTTTCTTACTTACATTTCCTATTTTCGTCCAATCTCACTTCATCATTGTATTTCTACAATCAATCGCGATAACCAGGGTCTGTCCACCAACCCATTTTACCGCATCCTTACCCAAATCACAGGGTTTGCTCCAAATTTTTTTTTTTTTTACTCTCTTCCATGACATTCTCTGATAATCAGAAAGACAAGGTTTGCCAAAATTCACCGAATTCCTTTCCAGACTCAGGGAAATTTTGATCAATCTACCCACCTACTGGTAACATTAAGGAGACCAGTTTCGAAACCTGAAGAATAGTTCTATGAACCTCCAAGCAGGTGGAATCATAAGCAGTCATAGTTAACGAAATAATCATCATCGGATTGGAAGTTTACCCACTGGAGAGGAATCAATTATATACATCCCTTAGAAGGGAATCAATAGTTTCAAACTGAAACCTGTCACAACGTCCTGATATTCAATACTACTAAATGTCGGTCTACCTAACCCTTTATGCGAAGCGTCATTGGAAGCACAAAGTCTCCTTTTTTTCCATTAAGCAATGCCAGCTCTTGGTCATTACCAATTTCACCTTTTTGCTCCAGGAGGATTTTCTCACATTTTTCTCTTTAACTGCTGATCATATTACTTGATCTATTATAAATCCGTGTCGGAGTAAACTTAAGGTAACTATTATAATCCATTCAAAGAGAAGAAGGAATTTAATATTCCTCTGAATCACATGCATCTAACGTTTCTGGTTCATCATTTAACTGAGTTGAATTAACTCTATACTCAGTCTCTGGCAGTAGTCTCATTACGAGTTCATCTTGACTCACTGGTCTTATCTTCCGGTAGGTTCTGAGATCATTGTCTTGCTTACTACTTCCTTATATAATTTTACCCAATCATGCTGTCACTTCCCAATGTCTTTACTTTCTAACTGATTCATTCATAAAATGGACATTTTCCTGAATAAAACAATTTCATCAACCTCAATTTGGTTCCATAAATTACAACCTATGACATCTGCCTTCTCATGGCGAATTATTACTGACCATATTCATACTAATTCATTTATCAAATGATATGGCACTTACTGCCTCCTTCTCAACTATTCCTAGGGACTCTGCTCCTCGCCCTAAATCGATGTATTTGATAATCATACATCCCTCTAGCTCTTTCTTTGTTAAGATGAAAATCTCTAAGGATTCTCATCTATTTCCGTATAAGATCTCAAGTAATTCTTCCAATCCTTCTTTCTTGCTGGTACTACATCTGGTAGTCCGGCTATGAATCCAACATGAATCTTCAGTTCTCTTGCTAATAACTCAGTTCTTTATGCTCCCTTTTCTGAGCACTATACTTTAATCATCACAGTTTTTCTGGCTGCAACCCTCATTCCTCAAGGGTAAGCTCTTTATCCTAACAGGACTTTTCCTTATCTACTGGAACCTCTTCCGGGTCTCCAAATAGGGTACTTCATCGAATTACCCGCTGATCTTCAGTATATAAAGCATCATCGCGCTGCTGCTCGTATGCCTCAAGGTCTGTCGCCTTACTCGTCAATACGATATCGAGCTAAGTTACTATCACGATACTTAAGAGTTCCCATAAGGGTTTTATATGTCATCACTACATTAAGTAGTCCGACTATGAACTTGGCAAGAGTTCTTATTATCTTAATGAATTTATTGTTTTAACGTCGCCTCATCTCTGGGGTTTATAACGTACGCTCTGATACCACTTCTGTAACACCCCCAGATCCGGGGTCCGGGATCCGGTGGTTACGGTTTCCAATTCTGTCCATAACAATTAAACTTTCCTTAACATAAAATAAATTACGTCTCTATGACCCAACACAACAATATAAAACACACCCGTTATAGTCCCAGAGATGAAATCAGAGTAACAATCAAATTTTTATTAATCACATTATGAGTTCTTACAATCCAAAAAGGATTTCAATATAAATACATACCCTTTGCCATCCATTTACATAAGTCATACTAGACTATATTCTTGGTACTGAAAGAATAAATATACCCTACCAATAGCTTCTTCTACAGCTCTGGTAGTCTCATCGTCCTCGCCCGCGTCGAGTGCGCCTTGTGCGAGTCATCTGGTCTAACTGTTGTTGTGATATAATAATAAAGCAAGGGTGAGCAATAGCCCACCAACAATAATATATAACTGAACAATAATGTATAACAGTTCAAAAGTATCTTTCAAACCATATGCCATGCATTTACGGAAATGATGCCAGTATAATATGAACGATGAAGTTACAAGGTAACTTAAAGTATTTGTTTGAAGAAATATCTGCTACATCAAAGTAAGCGAGATATTCTTATTGTTATTAAGAAGAGGAACTTGCAAGAAAAAGGTTGCAATTCCAGTTATGACTCTTTTCCAACTCTGCCAACAGTAATCATGTTGCAGGAAATAAATGAATTTGGATGATGAACCAATGATGGAGTATTCACCGCGCCCGCTGTTCCAATCTTGATGATCAGTCGAGATCGTACAGCTCAATTTAGATTTACTACCGGTAGAAGGAAGAACTGACGGCTTTACTTGTATACCGCCTTGCTAGCTCTCCCCGGCCAACGGTTGGGCCAAGGGGATGGACCGGCGCTACTCGGCCTCTTACACGACTCCTAGTTCAAATAGAATTCATGATTCTGAATATAACGTTCGTCCCCCTTTCCCCAAGTATAATACTTGTTGATAAGACTCCACAAAGTAGTCGTATCTAGTTGGAAAGGAAAATTTACCAATAACTCCCAAGCTATTACTTGGTAACGGATATCAACTTGTTCCAGTAATCTTACCCCTCGAAAGATGGGAAGGTAAGCAACGACTTAATAAGTCAACAGCACCCGAGTTGCGGGTGAAGGGAATACTTTATGACCGGGAAGTCGACAAGATAAATAACATTTTCCAAGTAAGGTTCCCTTATTATTAAGGGGATAGACTCAAAGAAGAATGATGTCTGAGAACCTTTCTTGATATAAGATTAATAATAATATGACTCCGAAATATTTTCTGTAATAATCGAAGAAGATAAACCTTATCGAGGTTATTCTAAGTATGGAATAAATATTCAGAGAATATTTAATGAGTTAAAATATTTAAGGAGTATTTGGGAATATGAAAGAATATCTTTAATCAGAGTATTTCTCAAAATAATCCCTGAAGAAATATCAGGAGAATATTTATTGCATAATTAAATAATCAAATGAATATTCAAAGTAATATTCATTACTTAATAAGTCCTGAAAGGAATATTTAAAATATTTAAAATAATATTCGGTGATTAAATAGAACCCTGATGAATATTCAAAATAATATTCATAATTAATTAGGAATTTAAATGAATATTGATAAAGTAATATTCATTTAATGAATAATATTCTAAATGAATATCAAGTAATATTCATTTAGTAATCCAAGCTTTAAGGAATATTCGAGATAATATTCGATAATTAAATCAAGCTTCAGATGAATATTAAAATAATATTCATCAAGTATTTAATATCTTAAATGAATATTCAAAAGTAATATTTATTTAATAAAATAATATTCTAAAAGAATATCCAAATAATATTCGTTTAGTAGTCTCATCTTTAGAAGAATATTCGAAATAATATTCGATAATCAATTCGACTCTGAATGAATATTGACAAATATTATTCGTCGAATGATTACGTTCAAATAATTATTTGAAGTAAGGATCATTAAATAAATAATCTCGAACGAATATTCAAATAATATTCGTCGCCTGAATAATGGAAAATATTTACTTAAATATTTTCCTCCGAGGTAATCTCGATATATCAAGGAATATTGACTCCCGGTCTATTTTTGATGAATAAGATGTATACGCCCTTCTATGAGGGTCTTACAATAACCGGCTTATAACTGATGTATAACTATCTAGCTTATAAGCCAACAATAACATTCAGGGAACAAGTATATCAATTCAACTTGAAAGTAGGCATGCATGCAATGGCATATGTATATCAGCAATCATATATATATATTTATTCAATCACAACAACAGCCTAAAAGAAGGGAATTGAAACTTGCCTGGTAGTCGAGTACGGTAAGGGGTAGTGGTAGTGGGTCCCGGTTCAGCTTGGTGATCTATAAATAGCCAAGGCATTCGGGATTAATCACTTAACATATTAAAAGTTAAGTTATACTTAAATCGAAACACGTTCTCGAGTTATCTCGTTATAGCCCCTTTAGTGGATTACTTATTATCACTGATCCGACCCGACATTCGTTCGTTAATACGACATGTCATTGTACTTATACTTGGGACATACTTAAGTCATATGAGTTCTAAAGTCGATCGTTACGAACCAATACTATACTCCGAGTTTTATCGTCCGTTTTCTAAGTGTTTTACCGAAGTTATAAAAGAGTCGTCTTTTAGGGGTTCGTTCGCGTTTAACCTCGACTCGAACATTTTTAATAAATCGAAAAATGATCCTTTTGACATACGGTTTTCTTTCACGCCTTCCTTTTTACCTCTAGTATTTATTTACCAAGATTCACCATGACGTTACATAGTTTACGAGGGTTCAATTACAGTTATGAACTTTCGTTTACGGATTCGAACTACTTTTAGTAATTTGGTCATAAATCCTAAACCGTAAGTCCGTTTCACGTGATCTTTATATCAAAACGAAGCTTAGAACATTACCTATCCTATCATGGCAGATTGCAAAGCTAGGCAGTGAGTTACATCTACTGTCCAAGTTGTTTTTCTTAAGGTTAACGAAATTTCGGCATTACGACGGCTATATATCGAACGTTCCAAAAATTATAACAATCCAACCAAGCCACACCGGGCATCCACACAACTTATCACATGATTATGAACATCATCAAGTCCAGATCATACAGTTTACCACAATAATTAACATGCTTTCTTGCTCAACTAAATCACTTACTAATTATGCTTATAATCATGCTAACATCATAACCAAGCTTAGCTCATCAAAAACATCCATAAACTTAAAGTTGATCTAGGGTTTCAAGAGTGTTATACCTTCTTGAGAGTATGTACTAGCCTTACAAAGCTTGTTATAGTCCTTGGATAGCCTTAGGGTAGCTAAGATCAACCATGAAAACAAAAAAAATCAAAGGTTAGTTCATGAAACACTATTCATCCTCCTCTTTCATGATTTTTTTGAAAATGGAAACAAAGGAGTTTGGACTTGAAATTTTTAGGAGATTGCTTTTATGAAATATAGGACTCACCATAAAAATTTGATGATCAAACAAGGAGTGGAAGCTTGGTTTGGAAATCTAAAAATTCCAAAAATTCGAAGTCTTGTTTCTTGAGGGGAAAAACAGGGTGATTTTCTTGAATTTATTTACCTATCCAAACGATCTTCAAAAATTATGAAATTTTGAACGAATACTCTACATATATTGAGGAAGCTATGGTTAAAATTTGGTGATCTATGAATGGGTAGAAGTGGAGATATGAATTTTTATTTCATGGTGGTTCTTGCTGGGCAGTTTGAAGAAAATGGAGAGAGATGGAGTTGCTTGGCTTTTCTCTCCCACTTTGTTTCAATTGATAAATGATATGTTTCTATGATATTTCCCTTGCCAAGGATCAGATGTAACCAGCCTTGTCACCCCTCAATCCATGTGCCAAAGATTTGTGGTTAGAAAGAAAAAGAGTAACAAGGTGCATTGTTGGCTTGTTCTTGATCAAACACCTCATGAATCCACTTGTTCTTGATTTGTTTCACACTTAATCCTCTTATGACTTGCATGAGCTGATCTTGCATGTAATATATCTGTGTTGTGTTGTATTTTAAAGCTCATTAAGCGTTTGTTTGATCGCTTAATCTCGTTTTAAAAATTCTAGCGATTTCTAGAACGCTCGTTTTTCTAACTCGAAGGTTTTTGTTCTAAATCCTTAAATCGTATTTAATAAAAATAAAATCCTTGATATAATAATTCTCTTTTCTTGTTCGCATTGACATGCTCTTCACTGCTCGATCCAATTTCCATAAAAAATAAAGTTTGGAATTTCTGAATTCCGATCGCGTTTACATACACTTATTTACCTTGTAGATTACTAATATGACTTCGAAATATCCATACCATGTCTCGTACATAGGTGACATGAAAAATTTCTTAAACCTCAAAAATCACTATACATCCACAAAATCACTATGCACGTACAGGAAACACTATGCACGTACGGGAAATACTATGCACGTACGGGAAACACTATGCACGTACTCATTTCCCTTCAAGGATCCATTAGCTCCTTCCTGGATGGTAGATTATTCTTATCTAGGTCCTCAACCATCGAATTACTCTATTCTGACAATATACCAATGCATCAAGATCATTGTCCAAAGTAATATCCATTCATTACAATCATTGTTCCTCATTTTATCATTACTTAATAAAAAGTTTTAATTATATCCAAAATTTGGGGTTCTTACAAAGAATGCCAAAGGATCCAAGCAAGTCTGGATCCTTAAATCTAATCCTCAGTAATTGCTTGTGATTGCAGGGCAACAGGGAGGCAACCCTAGTCGTGGACAGTGGATGTTCAGGACACATGACTGGAAATAAAGCCCTGCTATCAGACTATGAGGAGAAGGCTGGCACAAAAGTTTCCTATGGTGATGGCAATGTAGGAAGAACATTGGGATATGGCAATATTAATCTTGGAAATGTCATCATCAATAATGTAGCTCATGTCCCAGGACTCAAGCATGACTTGTTATCTGTGAGTCAAATCTGTGACAAGGGATATCATGTAGATTTTCAACCTGAATATTGTGAAGTTATCAGCAAATCTACAGGAAAGGTTGTTCTAGTTGGTCACAGGCAAAACAACATTTATGAAATCAAACTTTTGATAGACTCTATTGGAAAAGCTATTTGCCTGTCTACAAGAATGTCTAGTGAAGAGAGTTGGAAGTGGCACAAGAAACTCTCACATTTGAACTTGAACAACATCAATGAATTGATCAGAAAGGATCTTGTAAGAGGACTCCCAAAGGCTCTGTTAAATGTTGATGGCCTATGTGATTCATGTCAGAAGTCTAAACAAAGGAAGTCATCTTTCAAGAGCAAGACAGAATTTTCAATCACTGATCCCTATCATCTTCTGTATGTTGATCTCTTTGGTCCAGTAAATGTTATGTCTATAGCAAGGAAGAAATATGCTTTAGTCATTGTTGATGAATACACTAGATTCACTTGGGTGTATTTTCTAGCAAAGAAGGATGAAACTGCATTAACTCTGATGGAGCATGTGAAGCTTCTGGACAAAGGATCAAGTAACAATGTCAGAATCATCAGAAGTGATAATGGAACTGAGTTCAGAAATGCAACAATGGAAGAATTCTGCAAGGACAATGGAGTGAAGCAAGAATTTTCAGCACCTGGTACACCACAACAAAATGGTGTAGTTGAAAGGAAAAACAGGACCTTGATTGAAGCTGCCAGAACTATGCTTGATGAAGCAAAATTGCCAACTTATTTCTGGGCAGAAGCTGTTCAAACTGCTTGTTTTACTCAAAACGCTACACTGATCAATAAGCATGGAAAGACACCATATGAGATGGTGAAGAAAAAGAAGCTTAACCTGAAATACTTTCATATTTTCGGGTGCAAATGTTTTGTTTTGAAGACTCATCCTGAACAGTTTACCAAGTTTGAGCTAAAGGCAGATGAAGGAATTTTTGTTGGCTATCCACTATCAACAAAGGCATTCAGAGTTTACAATCTGAGAACTAAAGTGATTATGGAATCTATACATGTGTCTTTTGATGATAAGAAGATAACTGGACTTGAAGACAAAGATGAATATGATCAACTGAACTTTGAAAATGAAGATTTAAACTCTGATGAAGTAAACTCTGATGAAACAATTCTGACAGACTCTGTTGAAACAAACTCTGAACCTCTACTGGTAAACACTAGAGAAACTTCTCAGCCACAACAAAGGGAAGAACCAGTTGAGGGGGAGCATGATCAAGATGAAGACTCAAACACTGATACTGAGTCAACTGAAAAATCTGGATCAAACTCTGATGATTCAATCTCTGAAAATTCAAATTCTGACTCTGGGCAGTCAAGTTCAGGGAGAGTTTCAGAAAACGAAGATAGATCACAACAAAATCAGGAGAGCATGGATCAAGGGGGAGGATCACATGCTGACAGAAGTCATTTGTCTTCTGCTAGGAAATGGACTAAATCACATACACCTGATTTGATAATTGGTGATCCAGACGCAAAAGTGAAAACAAGAAGTGCTACTGCAAGTGAATGTCTGTTTCATGCATTCTTGTCTAAAAATGAACCAAAGAAAGTGGAAGAAGCTCTTCAAGATGGTGACTGGATAACAGCAATGCAGGAAGAGTTGAATGAATTTGAAAGAAATGAAGTTTTGACCCTTGTACCAAGGCCAAAGAACAGATCTATTGTTGGTACTAAATGGGTTTTCAGAAACAAGACTGACAGTGAAGGTGTTATCACAAGGAACAAGGCTAGACTGGTAGCAAAAGGCTATTCACAACAGGAAGGAATAGACTATGATGAAACATTTGCTCCAGTTGCAAGATTGGAGGCAATCAGAATTTTTCTAGCATATGCCTCTTACAAGAAATTCAAAGTGTTCCAGATGGATGTAAAAAGTGCTTTTCTGAATGAAAAGCTTGAAGAAGAAGTGTTTGTTGAACAACCACCAGGATTTGTGGACCCCAAATATCCAGATTATGTCTACAGGCTAGATAAGGCACTATATGGACTTAAGCAGGCACCAAGAGCATGGTATGAGACACTTGCTTAATTTCTTCTAGAAAGTGGATTCAACAGAGGAACAATTGACAAAACTCTGTTTTATTTCAATCAAGGAAGTGACCTCCTTTTAGTTCAGATATATGTTGATGACATTATCTTTGGGTCTACTAATGATAAACTCTGTAAAAAGTTTGCCAAGCTCATGCAGTCCAGGTATCAAATGAGCATGATGGGAGAGCTTAGTTACTTTCTAGGACTACAGGTGAGACAAACAAATGACGGTATTTTCATTAATCAAAAAAATTATACCAGAAATCTTCTCAAGAAATTTGGTATGCTTGACTGTTCATCTGCATCAACTCCCATGGCAACAGCAACTAAATTGGACAAAAACACAGGAGTTTCAGTGGATATGACAAACTACAGGGGCATGATAGGATCTCTTCTATACTTGACAGCTAGTAGGCCTGACATCATGTATGCAACCTGTCTTTGTGCAAGGTTTCAGGCAGATCCTAGAGAGCCACATCTGACAGCTGTGAAAAGAATCTTCAAGTATCTCAAGGGCACCATATCATTAGGTCTGTGGTACCCCAGAGAATCAGATTTCAAGCTACTTGGGTATTCTGATGCAGACTTTGCAGGCTGCAAGATAGACAGAAAGAGCACTAGTGGAAGTTGTCAATTTCTTGGTGACAGACTTGTCTCCTGGTACAGCAAGAAACAGAAATCAATTTCCACATCTATAGCTGAAGCAGAGTATATTGCAGCTGGTAGCTGTTGTGCACAGATCTTGTGGATGAAGAATCAATTGCTGGATTATGGATTGAGGTACAGTAAAATTCCTATTTACTGTGATAATCAAAGTGCTATTGCTATGACAGGTAATCCAGTACAGCATTCAATGACCAAGCACATCAGCATAAGGTACCACTTCATCAGAGAACATGTGGAAGAAGGGAATATTGAACTACATTTTGTGTCTACAGACAACAGCTTGCAGATATCTTCACTAAACCATTGAGTGAAGCTACATTTACAAGACTGGTCAATGAACTAGGAATGGTCTCTGGTTCTGACTAGGAATGTTGGTTAGATTCAAATTTTACTTATGTATTTTTTTGCTCATATTTCCTGATTGGTTAAGTGCTAAGTGAACTCTGTTGATTAAACTCTGTTATGCATACTCTGTTAAACTCTGTCAGCATGCCTGTATGTCGTACACTGTTAATAAGTTTGATAAACTCTGTGAACTCTGAGTTGATTTTTGTCTGAATGAAAACACCAATGAAGAAATATGTATGAAGCATGATTCTCAGCAATTAATCATGAATCTTTCTGAGTTATTGTGATCTAATCTTAGATTGTGCAGAAAGTTAACACAGCATGATACTGGTTCATATTTATAGCATCTCTTAGTTTATTTTGTCCTAAACTCTGAGTCTATAAATACTGTGTGCATTACCTTACATGAATAACTACTGATGTTGATGAACTCTAAACTTTGTTAGATATACTCTGGTAGAATAAAATGCTTACTGCAATACCCCAAAGAAAATGTATATAGGTTGTTATACTCCTTTGAGATTATGTTGGATACTAGGATGACCCAGGAACTTATTGGTATATAATATGTGCTAAAATTCTCTGATTTTTGGTGACTAGTTAAATACTAGGATGACCCAGGAACTTATCAAAATGATAAGGGCTAAAATTTTTGAATTTTTGGTGACTGGTTCCCACCTCTAATTACTGGAATGAATAGAATTAATATATATATATATATATATAGGGGGTATAAAATAAATTAAAAGTTACTGTATATAGATTGATTACTATAGAGTTTAGCTTTCATCATACAGTCAGTGTTTACTATGAAAGTTTGTGCATCCAGTGTTTATTGATTTACTTTATGGATTTTATGAAAAATTAGATGCTCTAAAAATTGATTTAGTAAACTCTGCTTCACACACACATATTTTCACAACTGTGCAATTTATGAAAGGGTTTCGGTGATAAAGTTGGAGAATTGACAAACGCTGTTGATTCGTGGTTCGTACTCTAAGGTAAATTTTCATTTGGATAATTTGAAAATTTTGGAGTAAATAGGGCTTTTGACAACTGTTAATAAGTGTATTGTTGATGAATTTGTTCCTTATATGATTACTTTAATTAGTTTTCATATTCTCTTCTTTGATTTAATTTCTTGAAGAACAGTTCATAAACATAAAAAATTGCAGAACACACTGAATAAGATTAGAGAAACAGAATTTTTCATTGATAATAAGAAAGAGATTACAAGCAAGTATTACATCTTTTTGTTCTCTCTATCTGCTAATCTATTCAACAGGAAAATAAAAGGTCAAGTCCAAACCACTCCATTGTTAGCAAACATCCCAGATCCCATCTTTGCCACTTTATTTTGGTGGAAGTTGAAGGGATAAGGTTATTTTTGCTGACATATTCATTAACAATGGTTGGTGGTGTTGGATGAGGATGCCTTCGAGGAAAGCCATGCTAATGTTGCTTGGAGAGCAGCATCGATGTCGATCACTCTTGCAGGTTTTTCTCTCTTGATCTCTTCTAGACCGGCATCCATCTGCAGCCACAGAGTTTCAAGCTGCCTTTCCCAGTCAAACGCATCAAACTCTTCACGCGTATAACTGAAGATATCTCTATTCTCTACGAGATGGAGATTCTTTTCTTTGATGGTAAGGTTTGACATTGTTTTAAGAGTGTGTTGTATTGAAGGGTTTGTGATTTTTCAGGAGAGGATGAAAGGTTAAAGAGATAGTGAACTAATCTGAACAAGTCTCTAGGCCTTAAATAGAGATGGGTAAGCAACGAAGTTCTAAAACGCTTCGTATTCTGGTTATTAATGGTTACAGGTAAACGCTTCATATTCTGTTTTTAATTGGGTCCAGGTATTTTAAGAGAGTGTTATTTGATTTTTTTTAAATCAAATATTTTATTTTTATAATTTGCAAAATACACTTCTTAAAAATACGAGCACGTGACCCACTCACCCATTACTGTGTCCCACTCACCCATTATCGTGTCCCACTCACACATTAATCTAGGAACTGATTGAGTGTTTGATTACATAAGAGATTGAGTTTTTAATTACTCTAATTACTTTTGTGTCCAAACGGTTGTGTTTTATTTTTACATCTCACAGTTCTCTCACTTTTCACTTGGGCATTCTTGCAAACACCTTTCCTACATATACTTCTCTTAGGGATTCTTGCAAATTTCTTAACTCAATGGCTTCTAAACCATTTACTGATCTTGGTCTACGGTTTGTCCCTAACAACTATGAAGCTCCACTCTATCATGAACGTGTTCCAGAAGCGTTTCATCTAATGCAGAATTTCTTGAGAGACTCAGAGATTGGACAAGCTCTGGTTGGACATGGTACTCTCTCTGCATCTCAAATTGCCACTTTTTGGCAAAACTCAGTCTATGTGGATGGAGGAGAGAATGAGACTCCTAACATCATCTTCACTTATGACGAACAAGAGTTTGTGATTACTCCACAAACTGTTAGAGATACAATGCGGTTTGATACACATACATCTTATACTTATGTGGTTGAACATCACTTGAGATAGATGCTACAGGAGATAGGTTACATGGAATCTCTTGACAAGCTTGGCGGTATAAAGAGACCTAATCTCAGGAAGGAATGGAACTTTTTCTTCGATTGCATTACAAGGACATTCCAGAAGAAAGTCACCAACTGGGATGCCATTCCAATAGACAGTCTACAAATCGGGTATTCTCTACTCTATGGTAGTAATTTTGATTTTGGTAGATATGTTCTGATGAATTTAGGTGATAAACTGTCAGAGTCTACTACAGTTTATTATGCTCGATTTTGTCAAATGCTGTTCAATGCTTGTGTACCTGGTCTAGAGATTGCTGATACTGATGAAATTCAGCCTTTTAGAGTCAACAAGAGAATATTCTCTGATATGACTAATAAGGATGTTGGTAAAGAAAATCTACCTGCCTTTGTTCTGCCACTTGCTTTGCAGAATTTTCTCAATCAACCTCAGGACTAACCACAACCAGAACCACAACCAGAAGCACAACCTGAACCACTAAACATTGATCGTACTCAAACACCAAACATTGAAGCACCTACATCACCTACTCCCTCAGCACCTACAAAACAACCTTCACACACTCCACAAACAAACTCTGAATCATCAAAATCTCCACCACAATCACAGTCTAAAGCAAAAAGAGTAAGGAAGGCAATCACTGAATGACATGCAAGAGTTAAGAAGGCAATAGAGACACAAATGAAAGCAAAACAGACATCTCCTGGAGCTATTTATACTAGAAGAATGAAAAGAATAAAACAAACGGCAAACATACCTAAGTCACTCTCAGTGGTAGCAGAATCTAGTGAAGAGGATTCAGATGAAGTGCCTCTAGCGAAGAGAAGAAAACTGGTAATCTCTGATTCTGTTGATGAAAATGTTGAAGCTCCAGAGGTAGTTTCACAGCAACCACCTACTGTTGACGCTGAAAAAGATTCAATGCCTGTAGAAGTTCAAATGCCTGCAGAGGACAAAATGCCTGCAGAAGAGGATACTAGAGATGGCTTTTCTCCAATGAATGATATTCTTGATTCATTCATGCCATTCTCTGATCCTATCTCTGATACTGGTGCAGCTGATCAACCTACAGTTGTCCTTTCTGAAACTGTAGCATCACATACAGAGTTACTCTCAGATGCTCACCAAACTGTTGAAGGAGGAGATGAGATTGATCAAGCAACCAAGGCTATTTCTCAGTCTATGCCTGTTGGTGACAAAAATGTAAAATCTGTTGATGAGTCTGAGCAACATGAAGCAAATCTTGACAAGGCTGCAGAAGAAATTGCAGAAACTGTGGCTGACAATGCTCAGCACAGTGTTTTACTTGAAGATGAAAATGCTGAAGCTGCAAGTGTTGAACCTGAAGGTGAAAGCAGTGCAAACTCTGATTCTTCTCTGAGTGCACCAGTACAAACAAACAATAAACATACATCTTTCACTCAACCTTGTAAGTCTCATGAAATTGAGAAAGCAAAACTTTCACAATTTGCTGCTGACTGGTACAAAGAGGATTGCATTTTTCCAAGAGGGAGAGCAGCTAATTTTGTTAAGCAAACTGCTGATACTATCTCCAATCCAGAGATTCTTTCTTGCTTAAAAGCAACTGTAGTTCAAGTCAAAACTCTGGATAGAAGATTTGATGACACTACAAAGGCAATCACTGATTTGAGGACTGAGATCGTAACTAGAGAAATGAAAATGGAAAGAGAGTCTAAACTCATGAATACAAAATTTTCTAAAGCTCAAGACAATCTCTTTGCCAGGCTGGGTAAAGTTGAAAAAAATCAGTCTGCCTTGTCTGTTAAAATAGATTCCATTGCAAACTCCTTGGAGTTAATTACATCTATTCTTATGCCTGATGATGTCAAAAAGGGGGAGAGAGTTGCTAAAGACAAGTGCTAGCAATCTCAAACTCTGATCAGAAAGGATAGTGCTGGAGATGGAGGAGCAAGTAATAAAGGAAAGAACAAAACTGAAGAATTTCAAACTTTGAAAACTAGCAAGTCATCTAAATCACAGTTTGTTGGGATAAATACTGATACTCAAGGTACTTCAAAGACCAAGAGTTTGTTATTACCTTCTAATCCACAGACTGATGAAGAATTGGCTGCTAAGTTGTTTATTGAAGAGAATGAGGAAGGAGTTACAATTGAGGACATTGAAGCTGAAGAAAAGAGTTTACAAGAAGAACATCTCAAGGCTTTAAAGTCTGGTAAGTTAAAAAGAGGAAAAGCTCCTAGGCCTGTTGTTAAAGGTGTTGTGATCAAGGAAAGGGTTGATGATAGTCAAAGATCACAGTTTTCAAAGGAAACAATAGCAGCAGAAGCTCAACTCAAGCTGAAAGGCATTGAAGGAGAAAGTTCACAGAAGAAAGTTACAACTTCTGTTGCATCACAAGTTATGACCACACCTTTACAATCTTCTCAGTTGAAATCGGTTTTTGGGAAAGGAACAATTCAAGATCCAAATATATTATCTGGAGTTTCTATGAATATTTCTGATGGAAGAGCCTTGTCTGGTCAAGTTGGAAACGATAATGGTGGACTAGGTTCACACAAAGACAAAAGGCAATATACTGGTCCTAGAGATCCTTCTTCACTGGCTGTTCCAGGTCGTGGTGTCACTCAAGAAAGTTTGGACAGACTGGAATCAGTACAGTTAGTTTATCAGAAGAGTTTAAAGAAGGACTTTCTCTTGTACTTCATGGCTGATGGGACAGTATTTAAAATTGGTGAGAATGATATTGGCTTGAAATATTGGGAAGAACTAGAATATGTTTTATATCATTTCAAGGTAAATAGTCAAAGGACTCAATCAGTTGCTAATGTGCTCAGAAAGAGGATGCTTCAGAATTTGGCAATCAGAGGAGAGAAGTATAATAGCAGATAAGTTCCTAAGTACAGGGATTACAATGGAAATCTTATTGACATGAAGAAAGGTACTGCAAAATTAAAGACTGATTTGGGGATCACAATACTTGACTTCAATTCACAGTCAGAAGAAGTCAAATTTATCAGACTGGGAAATGAGATGAGAAGAAACAAAATCTATGATCTTAGGGCTGCTATCTATCAGACAGATGAAAGTGATCCTCAGCTCAGAGAGATTAAAGAAGCTATGGAGATTGAGCTTGAAAATGCAGAAAGAAGATTGCTCATAGATTATCTCAGAGCTATACCAGATCTTGAAGAGATTAGAGATTAAAGTTTGTAAGGATTTTCTTATTCTCTGTAGATTTTGTTAAGTAGAAGCTTAAACTCTGAATTTGTATAAACACTGTATTTGTCTATTTGTTTTGACATCATCAATTATTGTTATTAACTTGTGCATTTTTAATAATGAACAAGTTGGGGGAGATTGTTAAATATAATTGATGTGTTTTAATCAGTGTTTAAGTGTTACAGTGAATTATCAGAGTTTAGCTGGAAGCGGTCAGAGTTTAGTGTAAGCTCTAACAGATGGAAGCTCGACAGAGTTTGTCAAACTCTGTCTGGAGGCAGCGTCTACTGGTCAACAGTGATTGAAGATTTATTATGGAAGCGATATCTTTGAAGATTGGATAGCTATCAAAGAGATTGAGTTGACTTAGGAGACGTGTGACAATCTGTAATTGATATCATTCTATAGCTGATTATTAGGAATATCAATTAGAGATTGTATCGTAGCTGTATGTTTTATAAATACAGTTAGGTTAACCCTAGAAGGGTATCGTACAACGAATTATCTTTATTGTAACCTAGCAGCTCTTTGTGATAGTTTACATCACGAAGAGGGTTCTTAATACCAGAAGTTTTTAAGTGCATAAACATCTTACTTGTTAAACTCTCATACGAATTTGATTATTAATTGTGTATTCGGCCTAACACCTATAAATACCCCCTTACCCCCTTGTATTTATCAAAATAGATTTTAGGGTAGTTTTAGGGTAGATTTCATTTCTTGTTTTGTAGTTCTAAATTTTGTAAACACTCCTCTTTTCGTTAATGCAAATTTTCATTTCCTTTAATTTCTTGTCTTGCTCTTAACCACTTGTGGGTTGAAAGGAGCCTAGTTTTCTTTTAATTTTAGATCTACTTTTGTTTAACTTTTAGCATCTTTTTATTATTCCGGCAAGATCTACATTTTCCAACATCGTGTCCTTTTTCCGGGGAAATCATTTGGTCGACTCAAACTTGTTTTGGGTCCGGGGTTTTGTTTCCCTCCCAATCATTCATAATTTTCAATTCAGCATTTTAAATTTATACATTTTCTATAGTCTTTATTTGTTGCTTGTCTCGTTGCCATCTGTTTCTCATTTGTTGTCCAATCTTAGGTCTGGTTTATTTTCTATTTACTTTAATTGCAGCCGCATGTTACCGATCTGTTTTAGCATGTATGAATTGGCCATTTTGCTATCATCTACTTCTCGTTTTGTTTTATTTATGTTCGTTAATTATTTATGAATTTTAGCTTTCATTTTATTTGTTTGCATAATCAGCTACTTCATCTCAATTAATGGTTTTGGCCACCTTGTTAACGTAAATTGAAAATTGAAAAAAAAAATGTTGCTACCATGTTTTAGCCATTAAGTAGTTAATTTGATCGTACTCCATTTGTTCTCCTTCATCACATTAATGTTAAATGCCATGTTTAATCATTAATCTTACTTTGATAGTCATTATTTTTGTGAGTAGTTAATTCTTATGCCCCATTATGATTTTTAATAATCACCTTAATTAAAGTTAATTATTGTCATTAGCCTTTTACGTTTCTACTACTACTACTACTACTATTATCCTTTTTTAATTTGGTCTTGACTTTATTATTATTGTTGTTTTAAATTAGCATTACAAGTCCTGTCCATTTTTATGTTTCTGTCACATGTTTTCTGAACACCACTACTATGTTTTCTGTTGTGCTAAAATAAATGACATTTGAATCGTAAGCGCACAATTCGTTTCGTTGTAAAATTTAATTGATTCGTTCCACAGGGACTAATTTTATTCGCAACCTAGATTTTTAATTTAATCGAATTAGAACAAGTTTGGGTTTTTGGAAAATTTGATTTTAAACTAACTAATTTAATTAATTCGTAGAAGAAAATTTAAACTATTTTGAAAAAGGAAATTACTTGTAATCTACAAAAATAAACTAAATTATTTTCAAATCTATTTATTATCAAAAAGTCCTAAATTATTTTAAAACTAACTTATTCTAAATAAATTCTAAATTTGAATTAAAACTAAATTTATTTTAAGAAAGTAATTAATGAAAACTATCACTGTTTAAAAAAAAACGAAACAAATGATCAAAACTTGAAAACCAATGATAGGTCCATAATTAATCATATTTTTAATACCTATTTTATGTCCGTTTTCGTAATTTTATTAATTAATAAATTGTTTTATTTTGTTTTGTAGGAAAATAAATAAAAACAGATTTCTAGCAGGAAAAGGTGAAAAAAGGGAAAGGAGGTGGAAAATACTTGAAGAAAAGGAAATTGGAGGAAAAATCGATTACTTATTGGAGAAGAAAAGGAAATTGAAGAAATTATATTCAAGATTGGATTGTAATCAAAGGGGCCAAACCCAATATTTTCCCCTATATATATATGGCCTTCTCCCTTGTAATTTGAGACACCTAGAATTTGATAGCTCTTTATTTTCTTGCTTTTTACTTTCGTTGGTAGCTTTTATCCGACATACTCGTCTGAATTATTAATATTTTTTAGTTCTTCTTTTCCTTCTTTCGTGCGTTCACTTGTTTCAAATCTTCTGCTACGACCTTACTATTTGATTACATGCATGCTTCATTAGTTAACTAGATTTATTAATTTATTATATAAATACTTGCCATTCACGTTATTAATATTAGTCTTATTAAGTTTCTGACCATATATAGATTAAAGTTAGTTTTGTTAAAATCGTTGATTCATGTTTACTTGGTATTATTATAATTGTTTCGTTATTTTTATAATCATGAGTAGCTAATTCTCTTGCCCTAGGATGAAGATGAAGTTAATTTAATTGCTCTTGATTTCTTCTCGTTCCTATTATTTGATTCTCATAATTTTTCTTGGTGCTTAATTATTCAGTTGACAAAGTGATTTTGATATATTATTGTTACCGGATTTATTTTTCATAGCCTATGCTTGCTCCTTGAAGTTTTGATAGGTTATTGTTAGATAACAAGTTTCATAGTATATGCTTGTCTCGTTGATTGATATATCTTATTTTTGAAGAAAAGAGGATTGATTTAGGGCGAGTTGATATTATTTGTGATTGATTAACGGATTCGGATTCCTAGGTTTTCCATATTATTTGATAATCTTTGTTAATTAGTTTAATTAGGTTAATTAAAACTCATCTCAAACCTATTTGTCTAGTTCGCCTGATTTAATTATTAGGGATTTGAAAATTCATAGTCTCTGTGGATCGACCTGTATTTGCTACAATTAACCACTGTGCGCTTGCAGTTATTTTACACATCAAGTTTTTGGCGCCGCTGCCGGGGACTATTGGTAATTTTCTTTCCTTGATATTAATTCTTCGGATTAGTTTCTTGTTTTCTTTTGTTTGTTTTTTTTAGGGAATTGTGAAGCGGAGAAAAGCTTGGACAAGAAGATCGCTAGAAGGCCTTGCTGTCTCTTTTGAAATTTTTAGAAGCGCTTTTCGGTATTCCGTATCACCTCTCTCTATTTTTCTTTCTTTCTCATTATTAAAAAACACAAAAAAAAAAATTCAAAATTCAAAAAACCAAAAAAATATCAGTTAGTTAATTGTTTGTTAAACCAATTTGCTGCATCATTCATTCTCTCACATAGGATCACATCATCTAGATTTCTTTATTGTATTTATTGCTTTCCATCTTATATAACTGTGGTGATTGCTGGAGGAAAGAGGTACGTACAATTTAGAATAGAACACGTAGTGTAGTGCATCCATAAGTGTTTATTTTCTTGTTCTTTGTGTGTTGCATCATTCAATCAATCTTAAGGGTGCCACCCAATTACAAGATAAGGTGAGGGATTTCATCACCCTTTCCTTGGCCCACAAATCACTAATTCGTTCATCTTGCATTCCCTTTTCCTTAATAAAATTAAGTAGACGTTGGCCCCTAGGATCTCGCGCTCAATTAGGAAGAGAATCTAGGAGGAACAAATCACTAAGCATTCTTTCGTTTGGTGTCTAGGCAAGCGTCACGCTTACCTGGCTAATTTGGATTGGTGTCTAGAAAGGTGTTTAGCCTCTTGGCAATGCTTGCACCTGCCTGGCCAGTCAGGACGAGTGCTTTTTGAGTTGTGACTTTTAGTAGTATCTTATTGTTAGGAGCAAGGTCTAGATTTTTCTTAGGATAATATAGATTTTTTCTTTTTGATTTTTCAATTTTTTTAGGTGTTTACTTATAGCTCTTGTCTGCTGCGTGCTTAATTGTTTACTTCTCTTGTATGCAAAGTGCTTGGGTTCGAGACACTACATCTAGATTAGTAAAACAAACCAATCTGTCATCTCCTAAAGTAGTAAGGCAACTTGAGTTCTCTTCACCCACTAGAATTGAGTCAAAAGAATTAGAAGTTCAACCTATAGTCATGGCTGTTTCACTTAAAGACCGTTGTTACCCCGCTCGTACCGCTCAACCCTCATGCATAGTCTTACCCGCAGTAACCGCGAATAACTTTGAAATCAAACATCACAACATTAGCATGTTACCTAGGTTTGCTGGGGTAGAGGGAGAGGATCCATATCTTTTCATTCGAGAGTTTGAGGAAGTGTGTGCATTACAGAAACTTCAACAATTGAGTGAGGATTCCATTAGGCTCAGGCTTATTAACTTTGCTTTGAAAGAAGATGCTAAACAGTGGTTGTACAGTCTACCCGTTAATTCTATTTCCACATGGGAGGGATTTGTTGCTATCTTTCTTAAAAAATATTTTCCAAACCATAAGGCAAACAGACTTAGGAATGAAATCAACCAATTTCAACAAAATTGGAATGAGTCTTTTTGGAAATATTTTGATAGATTTAAAAAGCTATTGTCTAAGTGTCCTCAACATGGTATAGAAAAATGGAGACTTTGTAAAATTCTTTATGAAGCCTTAGATAGCCAAACCACTGCTTTGTTAGAGTCTATGTGTAATGGTAAGTTTATGGACAAAGATGAAGATGAAGCTTGGCAATTTTTTGAGGAGTTAGCTGAAAGAACAATGTTGTGGGAGTCAACTAGGGAACCTAATCAGGAAGCTGAAAAATCTAACTCATCTAAGGGCTTACACACAGTTGGTAATTCTATTGCAACCGAAGCTAAGTTAGCTACACTCACTAGACGTCTAGAAGCCTTAGAAACCAACAATGCGTCCTCTCAAATGTCTCTCTGTGCAAACTGTAGTTCTCCAAATCATGTGGTAGAGAATTGCCCTGAAATTGAACAAGTCAATGCCATGTTTCAACCTAGAGTTAGGAATGATCCTTATGCACCCACATACAATCCTGGTTGGAAGAGTCACCCAAATTTCTCATGGAACCAAGGTCAATACAATCAGTATAATCAAAACCCTCAACCTGCTTTTCAAAAGCCCAATCCTGGCCCATACCCAACTCAAAATCCTAATTCCTATCCTCCTCAAAATCTTGGTCATTATCCAAACTCAGTCCCCATGAATCCTCCTGGTTTTGCTGAATCTGATAAGAGATTCAATTCTTTAGAAAAGAGTATTGAGGCGTTATTGAAATCTCAAGCTAATCTAACTCAATCTCAACAATCTTTTATGCAAACCATGACCCAAGATAGGCAGTTAATAAATTCCAACACTCAAGCCATATCTAAGCTAGAGGTCCAAGTCAGTCAATTGGCAAACATAATCAATGAGAGAGAGAAAAATAGATTTCCTAGTCAACCCGAGACAAATCCTAAATTTCATCCAAATCAAAAGTCTCATGAAAATGTAAATTCTGTTATCTCTCTAAGGTCTGGTAATCAATTCAACAATCATGCTGGTGTCAATACTCAAGAAGAAGATAAGCTAACATCTGAACCAAATCCTTTACTCTTGAATCCTAGTCTTAAGCAATCTTCAAATTCCGAGAGTTCTGAAGTAGATAAAGCTGATGAGTCACCACCATCCGATGAACCACCTTCGAAACCCCACTCTGATGTGTCTAATGAAAAAGTCTTTAAGCCGAAAGCCCCATTTCCTCAAAGACTTACTTCAAACAAACAATCTGCTCAGTTAGATAAGATTTTGGAAGTCTTTAAGCAAGTCAAGATTAACATTCCTCTTTTAGATGCGATTCAACAAGTTCCCTCTTATGCTAAGTGTCTAAAAGATTTATGTACTCATAAAAGAACCACTCATGTTCCTAAGAAAGCTTTCCTAACATCTCATGTTAGTTCTATTTTGTCAAATCAAATCCCTGTGAAGTATAAGGATCCTGGTTGTCCTACCATCTCTTGTGTCATAGGTGATACTTTCATTGATAAAGCTTTACTCGATCTAGGAGCTAGTGTGAATCTTCTTCCATTATCTGTCTATCAAGCCTTGGGTTTAGGTGAACTTAAGAAGACTGGTGTCACTCTTCAATTAGCTGATCGTTCTGTTAAAACTCCTACAGGTATAGTGGAAGATGTGTTGATTAAGGTTGGTGATTTTGTCTTCCCCGTCGATTTTGTTGTTCTAGAAACCGAACCAGTCAAAAATCTCAAAAATCAAATTCCCATAATTTTAGGAAGACCTTTTCTTGCCACGTCTAATGCCTTAATTAACTGTAGGAATGGTTTAATGAAGCTAACTTTTGGAAACATGACAATTGATCTCAACATTTTCAATGTAGGAAAACAACCCAATGACTATTTTGACCAACCCATAGAAATTAACATGATTGATGAGTTAGTTGATAATGAAGTCATGAATGTTGATGATGTGCTTAGCTTTTGTCAAAACTACTTTGGTCAAGAATGGGATGATACTTGTCATAAAAATGAGGTCAATGAAATGTTAGAGTCCACCATTCCTAGTACCAGCCAAGAGTTAGAACCTTCTCATTTGCCACTTTATGAAGCTAATGAATCAGTTGAAACAAGTCCACCAGAATTAGAACTCAAACCTCTTCCCGAAACTCTTAAGTATATGTTTCTAGGCCCTTCTGAGTCTTTCCCAGTCATAATTGCATCTGATCTGTCACCTTCTCAAGAGGAAGAACTCTTACTTGTACTTAGAGAGAATAAGGAAGCCATAGGGTGGAGCATATCCGATATCAAGGGAATTAGCCCTGCCATTGTCCAACATAGGATTCACTTAGTTGATGATGCTAAACCAGTTAGGGAGCCACAAAGGAGGTTAAACCCGACTCTTAAGGAAGTTGTTAGGAAGGAAATCCTTAAATGTCTAGATAATGGAATCATCTATCCTATATCTGATAGTTCTTGGGTCAGTCCTGTTCAAGTAGTGCCTAAAAAGTCAAGGATCACTGTAGTTGTCAATGAGGATGATGAACTAGTTCCCACTCGTGTCCAATCTGGTTGGAGAATGTGTATTGATTATAGGAAACTAAATGCTGCCACTAGAAAAGATCATTTTCCTCTACCCTTCATTGATCAAATCTTAGAAAGGTTAGCAGGTCACTCATACTATTGCTTTCTAGATGGTTTTTCTGGTTATTTTCAAATTCCCATTGCTCCTGAGGATCAAGAAAAGACCACCTTCACTTGTCCATTTGGAACCTTTGCCTATCGTCGTTTAGCTTTTGGTCTAACCACTGCCCCTGCCACCTTTCAAAGATGTATGATGAGCATTTTCTCTGACATGGTAGGAGAATTCCTAGAAATCTTTATAGATGACTTTTCCATCTTTGGTTCTTCTTTTCATCAGTGTCTTCATCATCTTGACTTAGTTTTAAAACGATGTAAAGAAACAAACCTTGTTCTTAATTGGGAAAAGTGTCATTTCATGGTTAAAGAAGGAATTGTTCTTGGTCATAAAATTTCGTCAAAGGGAATTGAAGTTGATAAAGCTAAAATTGATCTCATTGCTAATCTACCTCCACCAAAATCTATCAAAGAAATTCGTTCCTTTTTAGGGCATGCTGGTTTTTATAGGCGTTTCATTAAAGATTTTAGCAAAAAGGCTAGACCATTGACCAATCTTCTTTCCAAGGACATAAAATTTGAATTCTCTAATGAATGTCTTCAATCATTTGATCATCTTAAGAAAGAATTGACCTCAGCCCCTATCATTCAGTCCCCTGATTGGAATCAACCTTTTGAGCTTATGTGTGACGCGTCTGATTATGCCGTAGGAGCAGTTTTAGGACAAAGAATTAATAAGATACCTCATGTCATATACTATGCTAGTAAGACTCTAAATGATGCTCAACTCAACTACTCCACCACTGAAAAAGAACTTCTAGCTGTTGTTTTTGCTCTTGAAAAATTCAGGTCGTATCTTATAGGTTCGAAAATCATTGTTTACACAGACCACTCTGCTCTTAGATATCTCTTCTCTAAGAAAGACTCAAAAGCCCGATTGATTAGGTGGGTCTTGTTGCTCCAAGAGTTTGACCTAGAAATTAGGGATAAGAAGGGTTCTGAAAATGTTGTTGCTGATCATCTTTCCCGTCTAGTAGTGGAGTCCACCATTGATATGCCTTTGAATGAGTCTTTTCCTGATGAGCACCTTCTTTCCATATCTACCACTCCTTGGTTTGCTGATATTGTTAACCACCTTGTCACTGGTGATATTCCTTCTCATTGGTCTAAGCAAGATAAATCCAAATTTCTCTCACAAGTCAAATACTTCTTTTGGGATGATCCCTATCTTTTTAAGTATTGCTCGGACCAAATCATTAGGAGGTGTGTTCCAAACCATGAGTTTAGAAGTATACTTTCCTTTTGTCATGATCAGGCTTGTGGAGGTCACTTTAGTGCTAAAAAGACTGCTGCTAAAATACTTCAATCTGGTTTCTACTGGCCCAATCTGTTTAAAGATTCTGCTGAATTTTGTGCCGCTTGTAGTAGGTGTCAACATTTAGGAAAGATCACTAGAAGAAACATGATGCCAATGAATCCAATCTTAGTTATTGAGATCTTTGATGTTTGGGGAATAGATTTTATGGGTCCCTTTCCTAACTCTTTTAGTAACCTCTACATTCTCTTAGCGGTTGATTATGTCTCTAAATGGGTCGAAGCCATACCAACTAAGTCTAATGATAACAAGGTAGTTCTTAAGTTCTTAAAGGAGAATATCTTTTCTAGATTTGGTACGCCTAGAGCTATAATTAGTGACCAAGGTAAGCATTTCAAAAACCATCAGTTTGAGTCTCTTTTGAGGAAGTATTCCATCACTCATAAGGTAGCCACACCTTACCATCCTCAAACTAGTGGTCAAGTTGAGGTCTCTAATAGGCAGATTAAACAAATTCTAGAGAAAGCTGTCAATTCAAATAGGAAAGATTGGTCTGTTAAGTTGATAGATGCACTTTGGGCTTATCGCACTGCTTTTAAGACTGTTTTGGGCATGTCTCCTTATAGGATTGTGTTTGGTAAAGCATGTCATCTTCCCGTTGAACTTGAACATAGAGCTTTTTGGGCCATTAAAGAGTTGAATTTTGATTTACCCATTGCTGGTAGTCATAGGAAGTTACAAATGTCTGAGTTAGAAGAAATCAGGAATGATGCCTATGAAAATGCTAAGATTTATAAGGAAAGAACTAAAATTTTGCATGATAAATCTATCTTGAGAAAATCTTTTTCTCCTGGTCAAAAAGTTCTTTTATACAACTCTAGGCTGCATTTATTTCCTGGAAAATTGAGATCTAGATGGGAGGGCCCATATGTTGTTAAAGTTGTTTTTCCTCATGGTGCTATTGAAATTGAAAATCCTAAAACTGGTGAAACATTTAAAGTTAATGGTCAACGCCTTAAACCATTTTTAGAACTGCCAGTTGATTATGAGGAGGAGGTGATCCACCTCCTTGATGCGTGACTCAAGTAAGTTACCTTATTGTACATAGTAGTTAGTTATATTCCTCCGTCTTGCCTTTATCAGGTATTCTCGTCCTTTTACTTTGTCATTTTTTTTTCTCTCATTTGCATACATTGAGGACAATGCATGATTTAGGTATGGGGGAGGGATTTAGTAGTATTATTTAAAAAAAAAACCCAAAAAAAAAAAATTGAAAAATTAAAAAAATACAAAAATAATTCTAGCCTTGTGAAATGATTACTTGTTATAAGTTGGCTTGATGCACCCTTACATGCTATAGTACTCTTGTGTTTCTGAAGCTTTTGATTGAGAAGTGATAAGCTAAGTTCTTGTGCACACACATACACTAGCAAGTTGAAACTAGTAGACTTAATGAACGCTGTAAGTAATTAAAAGGACATGAATATGTGCAAGAAGATTTGGTTTCCATGCTTTGAGTACAATTAGGTGCATTAAAGAGATTTTTGCTTGGGATTGATTATGTTTTGCCACCAAGTGAGATTTTGAGCCCATATGCATATCTTTTGCATTTTATATTCGTTTGCTTGAGTGTCCACATGTTGTTTGCATTGCTAGCACTTGTTTGAGACCTTTCTTGAAATGCATGACATTATTTGATGATAAGATGATAAAGGCATTTAGGAATAACCAATTATTATCCAAATTACCACACCCTTTATATATGATCAATTAGTTACCCCTTTGAGCTTAATCCTATTTTTTCGGTGACACACCACATTACTTGCCTAGACCTTTTTGTTGTGCAGCCTTACGTATATTTGATCCCATTTGTCAAAGGCTAGTAGGAAGTTGAGGGAGTAATAAGGTGTGTGAGATGGGGTTTACTTTTGTTCATTACTTTTTGGGAAATATTGGGTTTTGTTGCTTACTTGTCAGTCGTTATTCAATAAATTCTTGAAGAAGGATTGTGGTTTCTTATATATTTATATTATCTATCTTAGCTCTCCAGAAAAAAAAAGAAAAAAAGAAAAAAAAAAGAGAAAAAAAAATTGAAAAAAAATCATATGAGAGCATAATTATGTTTCTGTGTTTTTGAGATCCTTCTTCATTCGACTAGTCAAGCAGTTTGTTGGAAGAAAATTAGAAATCCATGTATGGGGAGGATGTATGGTGTTGTGTATGATTTATTATGGTTCCTACTAGCTTTTGACACTTCACCTTATTTGGCCTTACTTGACATACCTTGTCCTTAGCCCCGTTACAACCCAAATAAAAGACCTTTTGATTATCATCATTAATGTATGTTGTGTTAAAGTTAGATTGATACCAAATGTCAAGCATGCTTATGATTTTGTTGGAATTGAGTGATACACTTACCCTTGTTCTTGAGTGAATATTCTTTTGTGAGTGAAAGGTGAGTTATTGCTTGTTTTGTGCATATGAGATCCCAAGTTTTGACTTTAAGGTGTACTCTTGTGGGCTTAGCATGGTTACCAACTCATTTTTACACTTGACGTGGACTTCTAATGACCGCTGCATATTTCTTTGAGTAGACTATGTGAATACTTGCACCTTACACACCAAGACATTGCAAATTCACTTTGATTTCATAAGTTGATGTAGCATGAGATGACTTGTATGTGTGGTGTTGCATTGACCAATCTTTTACATGAGCTAGATGGATTTTGTGGGTACATTCACTATAGGCCCTCACGAGACCTCACTCGTCCACTAGGGCTGCCTAGGGGTTTAAAGGGCTTGTTGCATATGCCAAATGCAACCGTGATCACCTACGGAAGTGGTATTATATATTAGATAGTATTTTATTATATATTTTTCTCGAGGACGAGCAAAAGATAGGTATGGGGGCATTTGATAGGTCCATAATTAATCATATTTTTAATACCTATTTTATGTCCGTTTTCGTAATTTTATTAATTAATAAATTGTTTTATTTTGTTTTGTAGGAAAATAAATAAAAACAGATTTCTAGCAGGAAAAGGTGAAAAAAGGGAAAGGAGGTGGAAAATACTTGAAGAAAAGGAAATTGGAGGAAAAATCGATTACTTATTGGAGAAGAAAAGGAAATTGAAGAAATTATATTCAAGATTGGATTGTAATCAAAGGGGCCAAACCCAATATTTTCCCCTATATATATATGGCCTTCTCCCTTGTAATTTGAGACACCTAGAATTTGATAGCTCTTTATTTTCTTGCTTTTTACTTTCGTTGGTAGCTTTTATCCGACATACTCGTCTGAATTATTAATATTTTTTAGTTCTTCTTTTCCTTCTTTCGTGCGTTCACTTGTTTCAAATCTTCTGCTACGACCTTACTATTTGATTACATGCATGCTTCATTAGTTAACTAGATTTATTAATTTATTATATAAATACTTGCCATTCACGTTATTAATATTAGGCTTATTAAGTTTCTGACCATATATAGATTAAAGTTAGTTTTGTTAAAATCGTTGATTCATGTTTACTTGGTATTATTATAATTGTTTCGTTATTTTTATAATCATGAGTAGCTAATTCTCTTGCCCTAGGATGAAGATGAAGTTAATTTAATTGCTCTTGATTTCTTCTCATTCCTATTAATTGATTCTCATAATTTTTCTTGGTGCTTAATTATTCAGTTGACAAAGTGATTTTGATATATTATTGTTACCGGATTTATTTTTCATAGCCTATGCTTGCTCCTTGAAGTTTTGATAGGTTATTGTTAGATAACAAGTTTCATAGTATATGCTTGTCTCGTTGATTGATATATCTTATTTTTGAAGAAAAGAGGATTGATTTAGGGCGAGTTGATATTATTTGTGATTGATTAACGGATTCGGATTCCTAGGTTTTCCATATTATTTGATAATCTTTGTTAATTAGTTTAATTAGGTTAATTAAAACTCATCTCAAACCTATTTGTCTAGTTCGCCTGATTTAATTATTAGGGATTTGAAAATTCATAGTCTCTGTGGATCGACCTGTATTTGCTACAATTAACCACTGTGCGCTTGCAGTTATTTTACACATCAACCAACTCAGTCACTTGAACACAGAGCACAGCAGCAACTCAGTAAAATTAACATGGACTCAAGAACAGAGAAATTAATCAACAAAAAGACAAGGCGTGGGAAGGTGTTTGGTTGTGGGTTTCGAAGGGAAGATCGAAGAGATGTATGGAGAATCGAAGATGAACAGGGGAGTGGAGAGTTTGGTGTTGTTGTGAGAAAAGAAAAGAGAGAGAGAGAGAGAGAGAGAGAGGGGGAGAGAGAGAGGGGGGGCTGGATTAACAAGAACCAGGGGAGGAATTCAATTACTTGGAATAAAAAAACTATAAACACAGAGAATCGCTTAACTCAGGGGAAATGGGTAAGAAATTGAAGGAGAAGAACCGAGAGTCTGTTTGTTTATTTGACGAAAAAGAAATTAAAAGGGAGTGGATTATTTTGAGTAGAAAAAGAAAAGAGGATAGCTTCGAATAAAATAGTAAAATAGAGCTATTAAAACTGAAAATACGAATTGAAATTTTTTACAACTAATATTTTTGAGATTTTTTTATTTAAATTACACTAACAATTAAAGCATAAAAATTATAGATCTACACATAGCAATTATAAAGCCCACAATAAAATGGATATTTAAAGGGGCATAATTACGAATTAAAACTAATATTAAAACTACGAACAAGAAATTAAAAATCGTTACTTTCAACCCATAGTGGTTAGCTTTCGCTACTTTGTCCACTACTTGGATTTACGAAAATAACGAAACAAGGCAACAATAATGAAAGAGCAAGACAAGAAGTAAAGAAAATAAAAAATGCATTAATTATAATAGGAGTGTTTACAAGATTTGAAACTAAGAAAAGAAATACAAAAAATTAAAACTACCCTAAAATCTAAGTTACTAAATACAAGGGGGGTGGGGGGTATTTATAGGATAGGAATTAGGGTTAAGGGGGTGTTGGGTAAATCCCCACCATACATTTGGGTTGTGTGGTGGTGAAATCCTTGCCATCTATTTGTTTCCTTCCCCCTTAAGCTTTGAAGAGTTGATCTTGGCCATACACTTTTCTAATGTGTTGGGATGATCTCTACCTTCCACTTGTCTTGAAATATTCCTTTTGCTCCAAGCTCCTAATTCTTTTCCTTCTTTCATTTTTGGTCCTTTTTCTTCCTCTTTTTCCTTTCCTTGCACTTTATTTATTTATTTTGTCATTTCTTTATTTATTTACGATTTTCCTGAAATGCAACAAAATAAATTATTAAAACACGAGTTCAAGCAATAAATAGGTAATAAAAATATGCAAAAATATGCAATTATCATTTTCTAATTTTTGTTTAATAAAATAATCGCTGCTTTAGTGTTGGTTTTAGTTGTTAATATTTTTTTTTGAGTGCGTATTCAATTAAGTAGTTAGGACTTGCATTTTTCCAGCATAACTCAATTCTGCATGTGTAGTTATTTCCGTTTCTTCGCTTTTTTTGTATTGTTTTTTTTTCTTAAATTAGATTAAGCAAAACCTATCTCCAAATTAATTGTCTAATTCGCCTATATTAAAAGTTAAGGACTCGCGAAAAATATATATGAAAAACACACCTAGAGGGGGGGGGGTGAATAGGTGTATATGACAAATTATACCAGTTTTTAAATTTATGAAAAACTTCTGTTGAAATTAGTTTATTTTGCTGTCTAGTCAGCTAGCTAAGATGCAGTAAAATGTGACTGTGAGCAAGCTGAAATGATAAATGCAGTGCAGAAATATAAAGACAGAAATTAAACAACACACGAGTTTTAGCCAGGTTCGACCCCTATCCTCTACGATCTACTTCCTGGTCCGTTACCAACTGGTAAGAGAATATATTATTGATCAATGAAAAAGCTGATTACAAGATCAACTAATATATCTCCCTTTCTCAACCTTGCTGGCAGCTAGCTAACTGGAACCCCTGTTCTTGAACTAAATGCTCTCTAAGACCTATACTTCCCAAGTACACTCTTCTCTAGCAAACTAGTTCCCAACCCTTGTTACCACGTTAGCTCAGCTATCAACAACACTTTACACGTGAACAAATAAAGCAATGTGTATGTTTACAACTCAAATAAACGAACTCTCTCAATATACTCTCGGTAAAGAAAATGAGTTCTCTTTGAAATCTGGAAATGAATTGCAGGAGTTGTGCTTGTGTATTCTCTTGTAGTGTGTTATCTTTGTTTTGCAGATAACTCATGAATATATAGAGAAGCATGCAGCACATCAAAATCTTCAAGGATGCTCCCACGTTCATGCCATCATGAATTGATCAGATTTGTGGAGTGCTAAGATTCCTTTAATGCCGTTGCTAAGAACTTTGCAGAGCCTGTTTTGAACATCTTCTAGTGGCTGAGCATAAGTGAAAATGTTAAAAGGAATTGTAATAGTTTTATGAGAGTATAGCCGAAGCATGTGCTAGTACATTTACAATATTCCTAGACAATGTGTAGTGGTGTAATTATGAGACATGCTTTCTAATAATTTATTTGAAAGACAACGGTTATTAAGGAGTAAAACCTTTAGATTTAATCAAAGACCCTGAATAGAATATTCTCATGCTAGACAAGATATAATGGAGCACATGAGTGCTTAATTGTTTAATCAATATTTTGTCAAAAGCAATCCTTATATTAAGATAACATATCTTAAAATATTCTCTGTGTCTAGAACAAGTAATTGAGCAATAGCAATGATGTGAATATGCTCTAACACGTTTTAATCAATTTTATGCAATTAATAATCAAGATGAAAAACTTGACAAGCAGTTTTTCTGGATGCCCAGGCAGCTAGCTGATGGGCACATATTCTGTAAACTTAGCTTGCTTATATAACGCTTAAGCTGTATAACAACCATCTCAAGCTTGCTGATTAGAGATATTTATTTACCCTGCAATAGAGAATCATATACATATAGCTAGCTCATTTGATCAGAATACTCGAGTAAGCTTGCTAACAAGTGATCATCAAAATATATAGGGTTTCAATCTCCCCCTTTTTGATGATTACTCACAATTTTTAGGAGAATTTAAATACTCCCCCTAAATCCTTGCATCCCTGTGATTCTCAATAAATATCTTGAATTAGCAGATCACACATTAAATTATAAATACAAACTTATGCTAATATTGACTATGAAGTCCAGTCACAATGTATTTTTATGACTTAAGTATTTTCCCTGAAACAAGAATGTTAGATACAATGCAGTCATATAAATTTTGCTGCAATAATATAACCATACTATCAAACAGCAAGCATAGATAAGATCACATATTGTTAACCATTCAAAGCCATAACAGGCATACCAAAATAACCATTCACCAGTTTTTAAAACAACATACCAACAGAGTCATAAAATATTAAACAAACTTAGAAATAGTTTAGACCCAGCATAAGTTATAGCATAGTTAAACAGAGCATAATTGATTAGCAAACTCCTAAAACTTTCTCCCCCTTAATCATTAAAAAGAGATAAATTAAGTAGATTCATTATCATCATTCTCCTCCTTATTCTCGTCATCAGGAACAGCACCAACCTTTGTTGCAGCTTCAAGACTTTCCATTGCAGTGGGAAGAGAGGCAGATGGAGCATCTCCTGTGCCTGTAGTAGCAGATGGAACCAAATTCTGGGGAGTTGCAGCCAAAAGGTTTTTCGAACGAGACCCAAGCACCAAATCACGGAAGAAATGCAATTCATCTGTCAAAGCATCTATCTTTTTCTCAAAGGAATGCAGACTTGCTCGAGTTTCTTTAGCAAACACTTCCCAGTCAGAGTTTGGAGCAACCGTCATTGGTACAGAGAAAGGAGGCAGTGGTGAAGGCAGTGGTTCAAGTTGAATAAGTGTCCCATCTGTTTTCAACTCTAGACGGGATGCGGACAAGCATTTCTTATCTAAGAATTCCTTTACCACATACTTGTCTTGTTCATTAAATTCAACTCCATACCAATGAAAAATACGAGTTAAAAGGCATCCATAAGGAAGCCCTGCAGTGGCTAGGCCTTCGTATACTTCCATCATATTGTTCAGAATAAGTTCTGACAAATCAAACCCCTTACCAGTCATTAGCATAGCAACTACTGTTATGTCTTGACCTCCTAAATTAGAACGGCTACCCAAGCGAGGACAAATATTGGATAAACATACTTTAAACAAGAGATGAGCCAGTGGAGTGACAGAAGTAGTGGTGGGATTAGCAAATTGAGACAAATCATGGATATCACGAATAACACGAAGTTGATCAAGAGAGGTAAAGTTGTCTAAGTCCTTGGGACCCTTACTAGTGTAAATAGAGACAGTAGACAAGGGATTGATTCGAAGTATTACATTTAGAACAACAGGTGTAAGAGTTATTTTCTTGCCTCGAACATGCGATACATAGTTTTGAAGTTCATCAATGTGCAAATTTGCATAGAATTCGGTAACATAATCAGGGTAATAAAATTTGGGCAAGTCATTAATAAAGGATTCAAAACCTAAATCAGTGAATAATTTAACAACACCACAGTTGGAGAAGGTTTTACCAGCAATCGGTTTGCCCGGAATAACTTTGCGGTTGCCGATGTCCCATTGCACATACCTTGCTTCCAGTTCATCAAGCACCCTGAAACCCTTTTTCACCTTCTTCATTTCAAGTCCAATTGGCACACTATCCGATCGATTGACCCCAGATTGTTCATCACCGCTCTCGATATGCTCTAGTTTGGAAGGAGTAATATCATCACCATCGAGTGTCTTCCTCTTATTAGTAGGCCTTTTCGGAGTGGTTGAGACCGAGGTTGAAGCCCGTGTTTTTCTCTTCATAGTCGAAAACCCTAGGTCGAGGTGCGGCGTAGAGAGGAAAGGGGATGGAGAATAGAAGAGTCAGGAGATGAAACCCTTAGATATATATCTCTTATGTTTTAATTTTTAAGGGGCAAAACATTTTAGAAAAAAATCGACCTTCCCCAAAAAAATAAAAACTTAGTAAAATTACAAAATAAAGATTACATAGATGCTAAATTCCTCACTGACCAATTAAGCAAATAACAATAAAGATAGGACCCATAAAATATTCAAGACTATACGAAAGTGATAAATAATGAGCACATAATCAAGTAAGATGCAAACAAATGAACCAATTAATATAGTAGTAAGCTGATAATACCCGTTTTGTTGATGTCAGCTTGCTATCAGCACTCTTTTTGTTGATCTCAGCTTGCTAACTAGACGTTGCACATCCCAATTTCCCTTCTAATGACAGAAAATCGTTCTTCGGCTAAGGGCTTAGTAAAGATATCAGCTAACTGATATTCAGTTGGAACAAATATCAGTTCGATTTTGCCTTTGGTAACATTGTCCCTTAAAAAATGATGTCGAACATCAATGTGCTTCGTCCTTGTGTGATTCACCGGATTTTTCGAAATGTTGATAGCGCTAGTATTATCACAATAGATTGGAACTTTTTCACTTTTAATTCCAAAATCCCGAAGTGTTTGAATCATCCACAATATTTGAGAACAACAACTTCCCGCGGCTATGTATTCTCCTTCGGCCGTTGATAATGCAACCGATGATTGTTTCTTACTTTGCCATGAGACTAAGCTATGTCCCAAAAATGCACCAACACCACTAGTGCTTTTCCTATCAGTTTGGCTACCTGCATAATCTGCATCACTATACCCAACAAGATCAAATGTTTTTGTGATGGGATAAAATAAACCAAGTGTAATTGTGCCACTTAAATATTTAAAAATTCTTTTAACGGCTTGTAAGTGAGATTCTTTTGGATTCGCCTGAAACCTTGCACAAACACATACACTATACATAATATCTGGTCTTGAGGCTGTTAAATATAATAAACTACCAATCATACCTCTATATTTTCGAATATCAACATCTTTACCATTTTCATCTGCTGTTAGCTTGTTGACAGGACTCATAGGTGTTGATTTTGACTTGATGTTCTCATATCCAAATTTCTTCAGCAGATTTTTGACATATTTGGATTGATGTACATATATTCCTTCTCTTGTTTGCTTGATTTGGAGACCCAAGAAATAATTGAGTTCTCCCATCATGCTCATATCGAATTCACTATGCATACACTTAGAAAACCTTTTACACAAAGAATCATTAGTAGATCCAAAAATAATATCATCCACATATATTTGAACAACTAAAATATCTGAATTGTCATGCTTAGTAAATAATGTGGGATCGATTTTACCTCTAGTGAATCCATTCTTGATTAAAAATTTACTTAACCTCTCATACCATGATCTAGGAGCTTGTCGTAGTCCATATAGTGCCTTTTTAAGCTTGAAGACATGGTTGGGAAATTTTGCATCTTCAAATCCGGGAGGTTGCTTGACATAAACTTCTTCTTTTATGTAGCCATTAAGGAACGCGCTCTTCACATCCATTTGATGTAGTTTGAATTTCTTGTAGCATGCAAATGGGAGAAGCATTCTTATTGATTCAAGCCTTGCAACCGGTGCAAAAGTTTGATCAAAGTCAATACCCTCTTGTTGATTATAGCCTTGTGCCACAAGTCTCGCTTTGTTTCGAGTAATTGTCCCGGATTCATCAACTTTATTTTTGAAAACCCATTTTGTTCCAATAATTGAAGCATCCTTTGGAGGTTCTACAAGTTCCCAAACATCACATCGTTCGAATTGGTTAAGTTCCTCTTGCATAGCCATGATCCAATTTTCGTCTTGTAATGCTTCTTTGACATTCTTTGGTTCTTCTTGAGCTAGAAAAGCGGAGAACGCACAAAAATTGACTCGACCTCTTCTTGTCATCATTCCTTCTGACTTGTCTCCAATAATTAGCTCTTGAGGGTGATTTTTAGTTGTCCTTGTTGCCTTTGGTAGAGAATGTGGAGCTATGACCTCTTCGGTTATTCTAATTTTCTTGTTTGGTGGTGAAGCTTCTCCACCTTCATAGATAGGCATCTTTTCTGAAGATCTTTGATTTCTAGAACCTTCCAAGTTAAGTTTTGCCAACTTCTCAGATGATTCATCAACTGGTGTAGATGTATCAGTTTGCTGATTTGCTACCGGATTTTTCTCAACTTGACTGTCAGCTTGCTGAGACACTGTATTTTCCGTTGTCATCTTGCTTGCATCACCTGTACCTGCATCATCTTCCTCATCTCTTGACAGATCAACATTAGTTTCTTGAAATGAAACATCTATAGATTCTTCAATAGTATGTTTAACAAGATTATATACTCTATAAGTTCTACTAGTTGAAGAATAACCCAAGAAAATTGCTTCATATGACTTAGCATCGAATTTACCATCACGATCAATAGATTTGAGTACAAAGCACCTTGATCCGAAGACTTTGAAGTAAGAAATATTTGGCTTCCTTTTCTTCAATAGCTCATAAGGAGTTTTATTCAGGATAGGTCTGATTAGTACTCGATTAAGCACATAGCTTGCTGTGTTGACAGCTTCTGACCAGAAATTTCTTGGCAGCTTGCTCTCTTGCAGCAATGTCCTTGCAGTTTCTTGTAATGATCTGTTCTTTCTCTCTACTACTCCATTTTTCTGTGGAGTTCTTGGGGAAGAGAATTCATGGGATATTCCTCTTTCTTCACAGTAAGTAACAAAGTCCTTTTGAAATTCACCACCTCGATCACTTCTTATGCTTACAAGTCTTGTATCAAGCTTGTTCTCAAGTAATTTAATTAACTTTTCAAATTCACTGAAAGCACAATTTTTAGTACGCAAAAACAATACCCAAGTATATCTAGAATAGTCATCCACAATAACAAAACAATATTGTTTACCTCCAATGCTTTTATACGCTTCCGGACCAAATAAGTCTAAATGTAGAAGTTCCAAGGGATTAGAAGTTGATACCATATTCTTTGATTTATGTGGAGTCCTGATTTGCTTGCCTAATTGACATGATGCACAAGTTTCCATCTTGACATACTTCAATTTTGGTAATCCTCTAACTAGCTTCTTTGTAGACAGCTTGCTGAGTAAATCCATATGAGCATGTCCGAGTCTTCCATGCCAAAGTTCAGGAGATGTATCAATTGCAGCTAGACAGCAAGCTGTTTCCTGCATCTCAAAGTCTAAAATATATATATTTCCTTCCCTTCTAGCAACTAGGGGGACTTTGTTAGTGCAAAGATTGATAATACATTTATCTTTATCAAAAGCTACACTATGTCCATCATCATACAGCTGACTTATACTAAGTAAGTTGTACTTTAAACCTTGAACAAATTGAACTTTATCAATTGAGATAAAATCATTACCAATTTTACCTTTACCATAAATTTGGAGAGTTTTGCTATCACCAATTGTGACTCTTCCACACTTCTTCTTTTTGAGATTGAGAAATTGAGACTCATCTCCGCACATATGTCTAGTACATCCGCTATCCAAAATCCATTCCTTTGATTTCATTTTTGCTACTAGACATACCTACAAACACATAAAACACATCTCAACGTTTTGGTACCCAAAGTTGTTTGGGTCCAAACTGGTTAGTAGATAGAATATAAAGAACATTTAAATTGGACTTCTTGATCCATTTTTGGATCACTTTTGGGGAGTGATTTATGCTTCTCTTGGTTCTGTTAGCTTGCTTGTTATAGATCTTCTGTCTATTCCAGTAAGCTGGTTCAACTTGAACATTGCAATGCTTGGCTAAATGACCTTTCTTTTGACATTTCTGACAGATTTTCCAAGGCATGGCATAGTCATACGGAATTCCACTCTTTCCATTATATTTGAGAGTTGTTGAGGCTCCTCCAAGTCCTTCATTTTTCAATGGTACCTTAGCTTGCTTCATCATAGATTTAAGTACTTCCTCTCCTTGAACAAACTTTCCCATTCCTCTTTGAAGATTTACCACTTCCTGTTCTAGTTCCTTAATTCTTTCAATTTTCTGACTTTCTTCTTTTGAACTTGATTCCTCAAGTTTAAATTTCTCAATACATGCATCTTTGATTTCAACTTCTGCTATCAGCTTGCTGACTTCCTTTTGCAAAACATCATTTCTTTTGATTATGACTTTATTCAATCCTTCCAATTGAGTGACTTTGGCCTTGAGCTCAATGACCTCATCATGTGTATTTTCCAGAGCGTTTTCAGTCATAAAATCAGAAATAACCTTCTTAATATTAGCATTCTTCTCTTTCAGCTTGCTGTTTGCTACCTTTAGTGCTAAAACTTCTTCCACTGACATACTACTATGTTCCTGCATGGTTAGTTTTTCCAATATAAAATCATCAGTAGATAAGTCATAGTTGAATGAATTTACCTCACTACTATTATCTTCCGAATTCGAGGCATCACTTTCAATAAGATCTTCCTCCGTATTCTTTTCTGAGATATCTTCTTCATCCATTCCAACAAGTGCTAGATTAATCATTTCATCATTAGAATCATCATCAGAAGCCGATTCCTCATCATCACTCCATGATAAAAATGCTTTAGATTTCTTTTTATCTCTTGAGGTAGCTTGCTGATTAGGCTTATTTTTCAGCTTGTAGCAATTTCTTTTGAAGTGACCTGTCTTGCCACACTCAAAACACGTTTGATCATTGCTTTCTCTGGAGAACTTTTTGTTGTTAGAGAACTTCTTTTCCCTCTTCATTTTGTTCCTGAGTTCCATCATCCTTTTTATTTTCCTTGTTATGAGAGCAAGCTCTTCATCAGATTCATCATCTGATTCCAGCTTGCTGACAGAATCAGCATGAAGTGCCAAATTCCTCATTTGAGAATTTGATGCATGAGTAGAGCTTTTCTTACTTTCCAAAATTTTGTTTTCAAACTGCTGCAATTCAGCAAACACAGATAATTGATCCATAGTATCAATTATTGGTGATGATTCCAAGGCCGTCACCTTAGGTTCGAAGATAAATGGCACCGCACTTAAAATCTTCATATTGATCTCTTCTTGAGGAATGTTCTTTCCGAGTTGCTTTAGTGCATTCATGTTTGTCTGGAACCTAGCTTGACTCTCCCGAATAGTTTCGCCTTCCTTGAGTTTGAAGTTTCCAAACTCATTCATCAGCTTGCTTAGTTTCACCTTCTTTAATCCTTTGGAGCCTTCATGACATAATTCCAAGGTGTCCCAAATTTCTTTGGCGGTCTTGCATGATGAGATTTTGTCGCATTCAGTTGAACACAATCCATTCATGAGGGAGTTCCTGGCCTTTCAATTATAACTATACTTGATAAGCTCCGCATCAGTAAGCTCATCAACATCCTTCAGTTTCGCTTTTGCGTCAAAGAATTCAAATGGCCCCTTTTGAACGACTCTTAGCATAAGTGGTTCTCTGGATAGATATATCTCCATTCTATTCTTCCACCAGTTGTAGTTCTCAGTACCAAGCAATAGAGGTGCTCGGTGATCAGAAGTTCCTTCTGGATATTTGTCAGCCATTTGATCGATACTTTTCCTGTTACAGAAAGATTAGTATTCCAAGCTCTGATACCAACTGAAAAACACACCTAGAGGGGGGGTGAATAGGTGTATATGACAAATTATACCAGTTTTTAAATTTATGAAAAACTTCTGTTGAAATTAGTTTATTTTGCTGTCTAGTCAGCTAGCTAAGATGCAGTAAAACGTGACTGTGAGCAAGCTGAAATGATAAATGCAGTGCAGAAATATAAAGACAGAAATTAAACACACGAGTTTTAGCCAGGTTCGACCCCTATCCTCTACGGTCTACTTCCTGGTCCCTTACCAACTGGTAAGAGAATATATTATTGATCAATGAAAAAGCCAATTACAAGATCAACTAATATATCTCCCTTTCTCACCCTTGCTGGCAGCTAGCTAACTGGAACCCCTGTTCTTGAACTAAATGCTCTCTAAGACCTATACTTCCCAAGTACACTCTTCTCTAGCAAACTAGTTCCCAACCCTTGTTACCACGTTAGCTCAGCTATCAACAACACTTTACACTTGAACAAATAAAGCAATGTGTATGTTTACAACTCAAATAAACGAACTCTCTCAATATACTCTCGGTAAAGAAAATGAGTTCTCTTTGAAATCTGGAAATGAATTGCAGGAGTTGTGCTTGTGTATTCTCTTGTAGTGTGTTGTCTTTGTTTTGCAGATAACTCATGAATATATAGAGAAGCATGCAGCACATCAAAATCTTCAAGGATGCTCCCACGTTCATGCCATCATGAATTGATCAGATTTGTGGAGTGCTAAGATTCCTTTAATGCCGTTGCTAAGAACTTTGCAGAGCCTGTTTTGAACATCTTCTAGTGGCTGAGCATAAGTGAAAATGTTAAAAGGAATTGTAATAGTTTTATGAGAGTATAGCCGAAACATGTGCTTGTACATTTACATTATTCCTAGACAATGTGTAGTGGTGTAATTATGAGACATGCTTTCTAATAATTTATTTGAAAGACAACGGTTATTAAGGAGTAAAACCTTTAGATTTAATCAAAGACCCTGAATAGAATATTCTCATGCTAGACAAGATATAATGGAGCACATGAGTGCTTAATTGTTTAATCAATATTTTGTCAAAAGCAATCCTTATATTAAGATAACATATCTTAAAATATTCTCTGTGTCTAGAACAAGTAATTGAGCAATAGCAATGATGTGAATATGCTCTAACACGTTTTAATCAATTTTATGCAATTAATAATCAAGATGAAAAACTTGACAAGCAGTTTTTCTGGACGCCCAGGCAGCTAGCTGATGGGCACATATTCTGTAAACTTAGCTTGCTTATATAACACTTAAGCTGTATAACAACCATCTCAAGCTTGCTGATTAGAGATATTTATTTACCCTGCAATAGAGAATCATATACATATAGCTAGCTCATTTGATCAGAATACTCGAGTAAGCTTGCTCACAAGTGATCATCAAAATATATAGGGTTTCAATATAGTCTCTGTGGATCGATATGTCAAATATTAAAACGATAAAATTGGGCACTTGCAATTTAAATCCTTATTTTCTAGCACATCAATTAGTTTCAGAAATTAATTTCTTTATTTTGAGAGCTAAGACTCTCATCTCTTTTCACCAAAAGTTTGTGAATTTCCTTGACAGCCTTGACTCTATCCTTGGTAATCTTGGACTTGAGAATCTGTCTCAGTACTATTATGACTGAGTCGGTCTTCAACTTTGACTCTCCAGTCAAGATTAGAAAGCAATTCCTCTTTGCTTCTGCACTTGTGGTCATTCTGTATCAAACACCATATGGATAACCAATTACTTCTGGAAGTTTCCCTTCAACAAGTAACTTGATTTGTGCTACCAGAATTTCATTGAATGTTGATAATTTGACATTCACTGTTGATACTAAGAAGTTCAGTACTCTTGCTTGGAGACTTTGTAGTTGTTGCATGGTGATGAATATGGAGGTTCTTGTCTGCAAGTATATGTCAATTGCCCACCTTTTCTCCTTGTTAATCTTCATAGAGATGCTTATGATTTTGCTCTTCAGTATTGGTGATAGTTTGTTATATTCTCCCCCAGCCTCTCTTATGGCACTATCAATCATCATACCGAACTCTTCATCTTTGTTGTTTAAGGTGCTCTCCATGTGATCAACCATCATTGTTTCTGCATCTTCTGGATTGTACTCACTTCCATTTGTCCAAATGTTGCTTGTACCCAGATTTATTTTCTCAGGCATTTTTCCTTTGCCTTTTTCCAGCCTGTTTTGTTCCTCCTTTTCTCTCCATAGTTTTTGATATGCAGTTTCTGTAGGCTCAATAGTTGGTTCTTTGATTTTCAAGGGAGGTAGTGTTGTTCTCTGGGATGTAGAATCCTCAGCTCCTTGTAATGTCTCTTGTATTTCTTTAGTCATCAACACTGTCTCACCATCCAATTCTTGTTCAGTGTAATCACCAACTCCACCGCCCTTCAATTCTTCACCAAAGTTTCTTTCTTTCTTCTTCTTCTTCTGCAATTTTCTCAGCTTCTTTATCTTGCTCCCCCTTAGTTGCAGCATCACTTTGTTGTTCTTGCTCCCCCTTACTACTAGACTCCCCCTTGCTTGAAGCTCCACCTTGTTTCTCCTTGCCTGTTGGCTCTATGATATTCTGATATATCACTTTCTCCCCCTTAGTTAAGTTAACAGCACCAAGAAGGGTAGAAAATGACAACAAAGTTGCTTGAATCTCAGCAAAGCCAGTAGTGACCATAGTGGACAGATTGTCAATTTTGGATTCCATGGATGCACATCTGTCCTCAAGGGATTGCAACCTTGAATCAGCTTCTTTAGGAGGGCCACCAGATCTTAACCTTTTTGGACGCAAAGGAGAAGATTGGGGCAAGGAGGCTGTTGGGGTTCTCACACTCTCATTATTTTTCTGAGTGATCTCATCACTCCTCACAATTGAACTCTCAAGGCCTAGAGCCTGTATGTTGGGGTTTCTCTCAATTTCACTATGGACATGCTCAAGTCCCTCTCCTTTTGCCAGCTCATTTGGCTGCCTCTCATTTTTATGCTCACCTCTCTTTTCTTTTATCTCTCTTGTCTTTTTCTCTCCCTCACTCATCCTAGATGCATGGGTATGAGCAGTACTAACATGCATTGAAAGAGAAGGTTTAGATTTTACCTTTTTGAAAGTAGAAATTGGCACATGATCATCATCAGAAGCATCTTCAACAAGCACTGCATTCTGATCAAGCTGTGTAGAAGTGACAACATCTTTACCCAAAATGTTACTGTCAACAGGTGGGATGACAGCAACTTTGGTTGTGTCTTTGACAGCAGCTGAGGCTGTGACAGCAGCTTCCTGAGGGTAAGTTGCTTTTTGGAGGTCAATCATGATGCTGGCTGTTTCAATATCTGGCAGAATTGCATCATAATGTAACTCAGTGTTTGAGAGGGTGGTGTCTATTACACTTTGAGCAATGGGTTCTTGTGGACCACTTGATGGGGGCTCATCCAAGATAGGAGATGGATGATAAAAACCTGAAGGGTTGGGACTGTCACCCTCTCTAGGTTGTGGAGGAGAAACAATTGATGTAGTAGAGAATGTAGAAGGTGAAGGTATAGAAGAGAATATTGGCTGTTCCACAGGGGTAACTTGTGGAACATCAATAGTAGGAGTTTGGTCCTTACTGTGCCCTATCTCCATGTATGTATCTGTAAGTGGGGGCTCCTCATGAGTGAGTTCATGAGTTTGTGCAGACTCTTTACAGGATTCCTTGGGAGACAGGCCAGTTTCAATAGATGCCTCTTGTTGAGAAGGGACATCTAGGGATGTGTTTATTTCCCTTTTATCCTCCACAACCTTTTGTGAGACTGTGGGGTGGCTGACAGTGGCTTTGACCATCTTAGCTCTCTTCTTTTTAGGCTCAAGAGGAACCACTGTGGGTTCACTTTGACTATCATCCTTATTTACTGCATCAAGTGCAGTTTCTCCCTCCACACTCTTAGAACTACCTTCAACACCAGTTTCCAAGGGTCTTTTCTTGGATTCTTGCAGGGCTATTTTGGTGGCTTTTCGTAGTCTTGATGGTCTGACTTGTATGAATTGAGTAGAATGTGGGTTAACTGAATTTGGGTCTAACTCAGCTTCATTCTCAAGAGAAAAAGTGGCATACCCAGAGGGTAATGGAAAATCAATGTTAGGCACTTGATCAACCATGTTCTTTATGAAACAGAGTGGAATACGTGCATTTAAATTCTGTGAATTGAGTGCAGTGTGTGTGTTCCTTTTTAAAACATTGCACTCTACTGTGAGAGAGGCATTTTCATCAATTCCGCATAAAGAATTTATGCACATCATAAGAAAGTGAGGATAGATATGTACCTTTTTGCCTAGGGCAAATTTGAATTGTCCCATAAGCAGATTTCAAAGATTCACTTTGTATCCATGGACAAGGGAATGAGTAAGCTTCTTAATGTATGTAGGAATACCATTCCAACCAGAGGTTTTTGTTGAGAAAACCTTCACCATTGCATCAAGAATCATGCTCCATTTTTTTTAAATATTTTCTGTCCATTTCTCCAGTTGGGTACCAACTTGAAATTCCTTCTTCAACAATGGGACCGGAATACCCAATTTTCAAGAACTTCTTTAGGGTTTCATCATTCGCAAGCTCCTGGTATGATTCATTTGCTTGTAGTCCAGTTTCTAGAGCTTCATTGATGCCCTTGATAGTGAGAATGTATGTAATACTGTTGATTTTGAAGTGAATGGCTTCATTAACTGCATCTCCTTGAACATCAGCAGTTTTCCAAAATTGTTCAAGTCTATCTAGGTCCAAAGATGGGGTAGAGGTAATAGCATGACCTAGATAGGACTTGTTCATGAAGGATACAAGTCCTTTGAAACCTTCACCAGCATCTCCAGCAATGAGAATACCAGCAAAGTTTGTTTGAGAAGATGATTGTTTGGGAGCCATTTTTACTTTGGGTTTTGAGAAAGAGAGAGAGTGTTAAGCTTTTGAGATATTTTTGTAAAGATTTATGTGTTTATGTGTTTGACAGTTGCTTATATGAGAATGGCAAACGTTTTACTGAAAAAAGGGAAAGTAACATTATGTCCTAACCCATTAATCAGTCACGTGGTGTAGTAGGTAGTTACTTTTTAGTGGCTGTAAATCGTGGAGGTAAAATCCCAATTATAACGATCACTAACTTTGACAGTAACATGTGCGCTAGAATAAATTCGTCAGTAACTTTGAGGTGGTGACAGTATGTTTCGCTTGACAGTAAAATTGGCGCGAGAACGTGCTGTCACCATTAAGCAATTTATAGACAGTATCTTTTAAAATCGCATGACAGAAACTTTTTCCTTGTTGTCAAGAAACTTGTTGTCAAGACACATTGTGACAGCAACCTTTCTTATTGACAGCAACTTGCACGGAAATAAATTCTGTTGTGAGTTTTAAATTGATTTTGTCCATTGCTTAATTAAATTACTAATTAGCATTTAATCAATTTAGGCACATAGTCGTTAAAGGCACAGACAACATTAACACCAAATAACAAGAAACGAGGATAAATTAGAGACAAAGAAATTAAGCATGAACACTGTGAAAGATGAAACGATAATCCTTAAAAAAAACATTACATCATAAGTTCATAGAAAGACATTAAACATTATTAAGATCCAACAAAACATCTTCCAACAGCTCCTTGACCACCAGTTCCACATCCTCCTCCTTGGTGATCCCCTTCTTGTCCAAATAAGCATAAAGCTCATTCAGCCAGGGATCCCAAGGGTTCTCACCAACAGCTTTCTCCTTAGCAGCCTCTTGTTTCTCGATCTCCATGGTCTCCGTCGAGATAGCTTGCATTTCCTTGACTCGAGCAGAGTTGGGGCTTTTGGGAGGAGAGATCTCGTTAGCTTTCCTCTTACTCATGACTCTTGCATACCCAAGTGTGTTATAAAGAGATAGGGGTTTGGCCTCGAGCTTATTTATAGCACACTAAGTGACGCTACAGTTTCCCACATGCTTCCTTTTTTAATAAAGTATTTAACTTTACCGTAAAAAGAACTGACAATTAACCCAGTCATTTCAAATGACAAGATTAATTATTCTTAGCACCCGTGTAAATTAAGTTAACGTCACATGACTACTCATTGCATAAATTAAAACAGACATGTAATTTTAATTTTAGCATAGTCATAGCAGACATGCTGTCTAAACAAGTAGCACATAAGACAATAACTTCTCATGACAGCAACATTGAAGGCTACTGTCACGAGCTGCATTTTAGCACATTTGAAAATGTAAAAACTAGTAAGTTAACATACCAGATTTAGCATTCCCAATTCACTTACCAAAATGTTGAAGGTGGCTTCTTCTAGTGGCTTTGTGAAGATGTCTGCGAGTTGTTTTTCTGTAGGAATGTAGAATAGCTTCACAGTTCCTTTTCAACATGTTCCCTTATAAAATGGTGCCTTATATCAATGTGCTTTGTCCTGGAGTGTTGAACAGGGTTTTCTGAAATGGCTATAGCACTACTGTTATCACAGTAGATAGGAATATTGGATAACTTTAGACCATAATCCAATAACTGATTCTTCATCCATAGAATTTGTGCACAGCAACTTCCACCTGCAATGTATTCAGCTTCTGCAGTTGAGGTAGATACAGAATGCTGCTTTTTGCTAAACCATGACACTAATCTTCCACCAAGAAATTAACAGCTACCTGTGGCGCTTTTTCTGTCAATTTTGCAGCCGGCATAGTCTGAATCAGAATATCCAACTAGATCAAATCCAGTATCTTTAGGATACCAAAGGCCTAAATTTGGAGTGCCTTACAAGTATCTAAAGATCCTCTTAATAGCAATCAAGTGTGACTCTTTTGGATCAGCTTGAAACCTTGCACATAGACATGTAGCAAACATGATGTCTGGTCTGCTAGCAGTTAGATACAGTATAGATCCAACCATGCCTCTGTAAGTGCTAGAGTCCACTTTCTTTCCTTTCGAATCTAAATCCAGTTTGGTTGCAGTAGAGATAGGTGTCTTGGCAGGTGATGCATCTTCCAAGTTGGACTTTTTGAGCAGTTCTTTGACATACTTTGCTTGACAAATAAAGATACCATCCCTCTTTTGGTAAATCTGCAGGCCAAGAAAGAGTGACAGTTCTCCCATCATGCTCATCTCATATTTGTTCCTCATTAGACATGAAAACTTCTCACACAGCTTCTCATTTGTAGAACCAAAAATTATGTCATCAACATAGATTTGTACCAAAATGATGTCCTTACCATGGTGTTTATAGAATAAAGTTTTATCCACAACACCTCTTGTGAATTGATTCTCCAACAGAAAGGTAGAGAGAGTATCATACCAAGCTCTAGGGGCTTGCTTTAATCCATAAAGTACTTTGAATAGTTTGTAGACAAAGTCATACAACTCAGCATCTTCAAATCCAGGTGGCTGTTCAACATACACTTCTTCCTCTAGTTCTTCATTTAGAAAAGCACTTTTGACATCCATTTGGAACACCTTGAAGTTGCAGTGTGCAGCATAGGCTAGAAATATTATTATGGCTTCAAGTCTGGCAACAGGTGCAAATGTCTCATCATAATCTATTCCTTCCTGTTGACAGTACCCCTTGGCCACTAGCCTTGCTTTGTTCCTTGTCACATTTCCATTTTCATCCAATTTGTTTCTGAAGACCCATTTTGTGTCAACAACTGATTTCCCTTTTGGTCTTGGGACTAGTTTCCATACATTGTTTCTTTCAAATTAGTTAAGCAATTCTTGCGTAGCTATCACCCAATCAGAATCCAACAATGCTTCATCAATTGTCTTTGGCTCAATTTGAGATAGAAAATAAGAGAGCATGCTGTCAGGAGAGACATTTTTTCTGGTTCTTACTCTAGAGGTAGAATTACCAATTATTAGATCAGTGGTGTGATCCTTATTCCATTTTGTGGATCTGGGTAAGATTCTATCTTGATTTGATTGATCATTTCCTTCTTGAGGAATTGATTCTTCCACATTGTTGTCTTCTCCATGTTCTTCAAAGTCACCAGATTCACCATCGTGAATATGATTATTTCTAATTGTTTGTGACTGAGCTGGAGTTTGATTAACATCATTTGTGTTGATAGCATCTCCTCCAAACTCAAGAGTTTGAGTACAAGATGGTTCTTCAGTAAAAATTTCTTCTTCTTCCAAGTATCCTTGAGTCTCAAATCTAAGAGGCTACATCTGACCATCTTCTTGCAGTCCTGGAAACTTGGTTTCATCAAATATGACATTCACACTTTCTTCAATAGTTTTGTGTTATATGATATAGACTCTGTAGGCAGTCCTTTCTAATCCATATCCCATGAAAATGCCTTCTTGTGCTTTAGCATCAAATTTTCCTTTTCTTTCATGGTTGTCTATCATCATGAAACACTTACTTGCAAATAAATGAAAGTATTTGACAGTAGGTTTCTTTCTAGTCAATAGACAGTAAGGAGTGTTCCCATGAGTCTTGTTGATTAAGGTTCTGTTCTGTGTGTAGCAAGCTGTGTTGATAGCCTCTTCCCAGAAATATGTTGGTAACCTTGCATCATTCAACATAGTTCTAGCAGCTTCAATGAGAGTCCTATTCTTCCTTTCTACCACACCATTTTACTGTGGTGTTCTAGCAGCAGAGAATTGTTGAACAATTCCTTCATCTTTGCAGAATTTTCCAAGAGTTGCATTTCTGAACTCAGTGCCATTATCATCCTTAAAATTTGAACTTTTGTATTAGGGGTTCTATCAAGAACTCTGATGTGATCAATGATGTAAGAACCCCAAATTTTGGATATAATTAAAACTTTTTATTATGTACTGAGGTAATGGTGAATAGTGATTACGACTACGATGTAACGATTGAGATAATGAATGAAAGGAATAGATTTGGATTCAAATGTTTTTATGTCTTGAAGAATACTATTGGTTGACGCTTTAGATAAGAATTATCTATCTCCTAGGGAATTGAGATTTGATAATTCTAAAGGAGAAGATTATTCTTATGTCATCCAAATCGATATCTGTTATTGGTCCAGTGGGTCCGTAAAAAGGTTAAGGAACGATCGAAAAGAGATCAGGGACAATTGTACAACCCTAAGAGGATAAGTAAAGAAAAATGGATGAATAGTGATTTTGGTGGACATAGGAATATTATTAGACGACGCGATATATAAGTATCCGGAACGAAATTCTGAGTTCGTATTAGTGATCCAGGGGGAAAAAGAGTGTATGTAAAAGCTGTCGGATTCTGAAAAATAGCACTTTTATTTTCCCCAAGATTTCCCTGGACACTGAAAGACTTAAGGAATTATTGAAGGGATTTAAGGAAAATAAGTTCAAGAATTATTAAAGAGAATGGAGGATGATAGTATAAATATTAAGACGGTTTCCGGGAAAACCCTAACTAGAAACGAATGAGTTATTCCTCCGAACGATCAATCAAATTAAGTAATAACTGGACAAAGAAACAAGCAGAGAGCCAAGATACATGCATGTGCAAATAGATAAGATCAAGTAACTAAGTAGTTACAAAGTAACTAGCATCTTTAGAAACCAAATCACTTAGTTAGCTTGCATGACACCTTTCCACCACAAAATCACAACACTTGTCCCTTGGATTGCATCATATATGAGCAAAGCACTTTAATAAAGTAGCTTTATGCTAGATATTATCATCAATAATGCATTTTGGACAAGGATGAGATCAAAGCAAGCAAAACAAACTCCATTCCTCTCATTCTCTCAAACTGTCCAGCTGAAACACTCTCCAAAGACAAATTCATATCTCCATTTCTATCCATGATAAAATCACCAAATTTTACCCATAGCCTCTCCACTCCATGGGTAATATTCTCTCAAAATTTCATGTCCAACAAAGTAGTATAGCCTAGTCAAATCCATGCTCAAAGTTGAAGAAGCCAAAATGATCTGTGCTTGACAGTTTCTGTCCAGAGGAGAAAGGGGGCTCAAAACCCTAGCTAGGAAGCTTCAAATCTGATGATATAGGACTCAAAACAAATCTTATGAAGAACCCAAGATGTGGTAAAAATTTGAGAGCTAAACTCTTGTTTTTCCATTTTTTATGATTTTTACAAGTTGAGTGATGAATAGTGTTCTTCAAGAACTAATCTTGTTTTCTTTGATTCCTATGGTTGATTTAGCTAGCTTAAGGCCACTCAAGGATCATACAAAGCTTATTGAGGCTAGAACATACTCCAAGGAAGGTAGACCTCTTGAAACCCTAGCATTTGATTTGACATTTATATATGTTTTTGATGGTTTTAGCTTTGTATGATTATAGTGGTGATTATAAGCATGATTATGTAGTTAGTTATGTGATTTAAGAAGCATGATGATTTTGAGGTTAAGATCAGTGGTTCTAGGGTTTTTTGAGATGAGAATCATGTTTATGAATTGTGTTGATGCCCGGTGTGGCTTGGTTGTGTTGTTACGATTTTTAGAACGTCCGATTTATAGCCGTCGTAATGCCGAATTTTTGTTAACACTTAAAAACCAAACATGGCAGTTAATATAATTCCTGACCTTGGTAATATTGTGACTGGTACTTGTAGATCTCGAGTCATAGATCGTTTTGGCGTGAGAATCGAAACATTCTGACTTACGGTTTAGGAGTTATGGTCAAATTACTAAAATTGGTTCGGAACCGTAAGTAAAAGTTCGTAACTTCAATTGAACCCTCGTAAAGCATGTTACTCAGTGGCGAATCTTGGTAAATAAAGACTAGAGGTCATAAGGAAGGTATGAAAAAAAACCACATGTCAAACGGATCGTTTTCCGATTTTATAAAAATGTTGGAATCGAAGTTAAACGCGAACGAACCCCTAAAAACCCGCTTGATTATAACTTCGGTAAAACACTTAGAAAACGGGCGATAAAACTCGGAGTATAATATTGATTCGTAACGATCGACTTTAGAACTTGTATGACTTAAGTATGTCCCAAGTGTAAGTACAGTGACATGTCGTATTAACGAACGAATGTCGGGTCGGATCGATGATAAAAGGAATCCACTAAAAGGGGTATAACGAGATAACTCGAGAACGTGTTTCGATTTAAGTATAACTTAACTTTTGAGATGTTAAGTGATTAATCCCGAATGCCTTGGCTATTTATAGATCACCAAGCTAACCCGGGACCCGCTACCACTACCCCTTACCGTACTCGACTACCAGGCAAGTTTCAATTCCCTTCTTTTAGGCTGTTGTTGTGATTGAATATATATATATATATATATATATATATATATATATATATATATATATATATATATATATATATATGTTTTCTGTTATACATATGCCATATCATGCATGCCTACTTTCAAGTTATATCGTTATGCTTGTTCCCTGATTGTTTATTGGCTTATAAATTAGATAGCTAACGTATCAATTATAAGCCGGTTATTGTAAGACCCTCATAGAAGGGCGTATTCATCTTATTCATCGAATATAGACCGGGAGTCAATATTTCTTGACATATCGAGATTACCTCGAAAGAAAATATCTAAGTAAATATTTTCCATTATTCGGGCGACGAATATTATTTGAATATTCGTTCGAGATTATTTATTTAACGATCCCTACTTCAAATAATTATTTGAACGTAACTATTCGACGAATAATATTTTTTAATATTAATTCAGAGTCGAATTATTTATCGATTATTATTTCGAATATTCTTCTAAAGGTTGGACTACTAAATGAATATTATTTGGATATTCATTTAGAATATTATTCATTAAATGAATATTACTTTTCAATATTCATTTAAGATAGTAATTACCTGATGAATATTATTTTAATGTTCATCTGAAGCTTGATTTATTTATCGAGTCTTATCTCGAATATTCCTTTAAAGCTTGGATTACTAAATGAATATTACTTGATATTCATTTAGAATATTATTCATTAAATGAATATTACTTTTTCAATAAACATTTAAATTCTTAATTAATTATGAATATTATTTTGAATATTCATCCAGGGTTCTATTTAATCATCGAATATTATTTTAAATATTGTAAATATTCCTTTCAGGTCTTATTAATTAATGAATATTATTTTGAATATTCAGTTTAATATTTAATTATGCAATAAATATTCTCTCGATATTTCTTCAAGGATTATTTGAGAAATACTCTGATTAAAGATATTCTTTCATATTCCTAAATATTCTGTAAAATATTTTAATTCAATAAATATTCTCTGAATATTTATCCCATACTTAGAATAACCTCGATAAGGTTTATCTTCTTCGATTATTACGGAAAATATTTCGGAGTCATATTATTATTAATCTTATATCAAGAAAGGTTCTCAGACATCATTCTTCTTTGAGTCTATCTCCTTAATAATAAGGGAACTTTACTTGGAAAATGATATTTATCTTGTCGACTTCCCGGTCATAAAGTATTCTCTTCACTCGCAACTCGGGTGCTATTGACTTATTAAGTCGTTGTTTACCTTCTCATCTTTCGAGGGGTAAGATGGTTGGAACAAGTTGATATTCGTTACCAAGCAATAGCTTGGAAGTTATTGGTGCATTTTCCTTTCCAACTAGATACGACTACTTTGTGGAGCCTTATCAACAAGTATTATAATTGGGGAAAGGGGGACGAACGTTACATTCAGAATCATGAATTCTATTTGAACTAGGAGTCGTGTAAGAGGCCGAGTAGCGCCGGTCCATCCCCTTTGGCCCAACCGTTGGCCGGGGAGAGCTAGTAAGGCGGTAGACAAGTAAAGGCGTTAGTTCTTCCTTCTACCGGTAGTAAATCTAATTTGAGCTGTACGATCTCGACTGATCATCAAGATTGGAACAGCGGGCGCGGTGAATACTCCATCATTGGTTCATCATCCAAACTTATTTATTTCCTGCAACATGATTACTGTTGGCAGAGCTGAAAAAGTGTTCATAACTGGAATTGCAATCTTTTCATGCAAGTTCCTCTTTTAATTGCAATGAGAATATCTAGCTTACTTTTGATGTAGCAGATATTTCCACAAAACAAATACTTTGAGTTACCTTGTAACTTCATCCTTTATATTATACTGGAAATAACTTCATTAATGCATGGCATATGATTTCAAAGGATATTTTGAACTACTGTATATATGCATCACTGTTCAGTTATATTATTGTTGGTGGGCTTCTGCTCACCCTTGCTTCGTTCATATTATGTCACAACAACAGCTAGGACAGATGGCTCGCGTCAGGCGCACTCGGCGCAAGCGGGTTACCCGACCCACCGGACTCCCCGCTGAGATGCTAGCCGCCATTGTTGAGGTAGCTTAGTTAGACAGCTTTTGTTTCCTGTTTAACTATATGTATTATTAATGTAATCAACGGCAAAACTGTTAAACTTATGATGTTATCCTTTTGGGATTGTAATAACGTTTATTCGTAACCCTTTAATGTAAGACTTATTTCAATTTCATCTCTGGGACTATAACTGTTGTGTGTGTGAGTGGATATTATTGTGGGGTCACAGCATGTGATTTATTTATTGTGGACTCAAGTCAAGTATTATGAATGGATGTAAGACCGTAACCACCAGATCCCTGACCCCGGATCTTGGGGTGTTACAGAAATGGTATCAGAGCGTACGTTATAAACCCCAGAGATGAGGCAACGTTAAAACAATAAATTCACTAAGATAATAAGAACTCTTGCCAAGTTCATAGTCGGACTACTTAAGGTAGTGATGACGTATAAAACCCTTACGGGAACTCTTAAGTATCATGATAGTAACTTAGCTCGATATCGTATCGACGAATAAGGCGACAGACCTTGAGGCATAAGAGCAGCAGCGCGATGATGCTTTATGTGCTGAAGATCAGCGGGCAAATTCGATAGAGTACCCTACTGGATACCATGAAGAGGTTCCAGCAGATAAGGAAAATCCTGTTAGGATAAGGAGCTTACCCTCGAGGAATGAGGGCTACAGCCAGAAAGACTGAGATGATTAAGGTATAGTGCTCAGAAAAGTGAGCATAAAGCGCTGAGCTATTAGCAAGAGAACCAAAGATTCATGTTGGATTCGTAGCCGGACTACTGGATGTAGTACCAGCGAGTAAGACGGATTGGAAGAATTACTTGAGATCTTATACGGGAATAGACGAGAATCCTCAGAGACTTTCATATTAACGAAGAAAGAGCTAAAGGGATGTATGATTATCAAAGACATCAATTTAGGGCGAGGAGCAGAGTCCCTAGGAATAGTTGAGAAGGAGGCAGTAAGTGCCATATCATTTGATAAATGAATTAGTATGAATATGGTCAGTAATAATTCGCCATGAGAAGGCAGATGTCATAGGTTGTAATTTATAAAACCAAATTGAGGTTGATGAAGTTGTTTTACACAGGAAAATGTCCATTTTATGAATGAATCAGTTAGAAAGTAAAAACATTGGGAAGTGACAGCATGATTGGATAAAGTTATATAGGGAAGTAGTAAGCAAGACAATGATCTCCGAACCTACCGGAAGATAAGACCAGTGAGTCAAGATGAACTCGTAATGAGACTATTTTCAGAAACTGGGTATAGAGTTATCGCAACACAGTTAAATGATGAACCAGAAACGTTAGATGCATGTGATTCAGAGAAATATTAAATTCTTTCTTTTCGTTGAATGGATTATAGTAGTTACCTTAAGTTTACTCCGACGTGGAATTATAATGGATCAAGTAATACGATCAGTAGTTAAAGAGAAAAATGTGAGAAAATCTTCCTGGAGCTAAAAGATGAAATTGGTAATGACCAAGAGTTGGCATTGTTTAATGGAAAAAGGGAGACTTTGTGCTTCAACGACACTTCGCATAAAAGATTAGGATGTGTGCTTGCGCAGCACGACAAAGTACTTGCGGATGCATTCGGACAGCACGGTTCACCAGGTTCGGATGGCCTTAATAGTGCCAATTTTTGCAGAACAACCAACTCCGACGGTAATGTTCCTTCTGAGACTAGTGGTTAGGTACACTGACATTTGGTAATATTGAATGTCAGGACGTATAGGTATCAGGATATTGTGTCAGGTTTCAGTTTGAAACTGTTTTCCCTTCTAAGGGATGTATATAATTTGTTCCTCTCCAGTGGTTAAACTTCCAATCTAATGACGATTATTTCGTAAATTATGACTGCTTATGGTTCTACCTGCTTGGAGGTTCATAGAACCATTCTTCAGGTTTCGAAACTGGTCTACTTAATGTTACCAGTAGGTGGATAGATTGACCAAAATTTCCCTGATTCTGGAAAGAAATCCGGAGAATTTTGGCAAACCTTGTCTTTCTGATTATCAAAGAACGTCATGGAAGAAAGTAGAAACTGGGTCGAACCCCGTGAATTGGGTAAAGTAACCGCTATATGGGATGGTGGACAGACCCTGGTTATCACGATTGATTGTAGAAATACAATGATGAAGTGAGATTGGACGAAAACAGGACATGTAAGTAAGAAACCAGCCGGACTGAGAAACTTCGGGATTGACTTAAGTGAAAAGGCTGTTATGCCAGGAATGGTAAGCTTGCGTGGCACGTGGGAGTGATAAGAATAGTTGAAAAGATAAAAATAGAGGAAAGGTGACTGGAGACGGCGCTGAGTAGCCGATTAAGACTTATATGAAGTAAAGTTTTGGAAAGGTAGAAAGGTATCAAAGAAGAAGGCACTATGCCAGCAATTGCTAGAAAAGTAATGCTATTAGCCAACCCCTAAAATCATTTATTTTTATTTTAGTGTGGCCAGTTGAGGCCAAGTCACAAAGGACTATTAAGTGACTAGACCAGCAATGAAAGGATAAAGCAGGGTTGCTTCTAAGTAAGCACCGACTGCAAGGGCTTCTGATATGACGGAAATATTAATGAGATTGTAGGAATCTTCTACTGAACCCTTTGCAACCCATGTTTGGATTGGGAATTTACTAGACTTTTGGAATGAGGTCACCCGTACTAAAGTGATTCATGTGTATATGATCGTCCAAGATTACGAAAAAAAATGGAAGTACAATGACTTGAGATGTATGATGTTAGGGTATCATGAATACCATGAATATATTATGACTAAGGAAAGTAAACAACGAAGGTTTATGAAGAGAGGATAGAAATGGTCAGAGATGGATCAGTATGTTGTAGAAATTTCGTCTAAGGAAATTACCTTTGAGAAGAACGATAAGTACTAAGAGATTCACGTTGAACTCGACTCGACCAATATCTTCCAGAACATCCTTGCTACCAGTACCAAGTTCTGTAAGAGAGCAGATAGACATACGTTGTCTTTCAGAAGGTCAAATAGGCTGACAACTATCTGAAAGAAGAGGTTAGCATTAAGCCACCGATCGATTATCAAATGAGAATGATTGAGAAGAGACCCTTATTAAGGATACATGATTTGATTGCCAAGTACAGGACGCAAGAATTCCTTGGCAGTTGAATTAAGGATAGGATATCCATAAATTAAGACAAACCCTGGGGAATGCACAAGGGATGGCATTAACCCTAATAACGACATTATGAATTCAGATGATATGAGCTGGACTTGCTAAGGCAACAATGACCTGTAAGGATTATTAAAAAGAGTCCTGGAAATAACATAGATAGAATTATTAGAGTATTGATCATTGACGTTTTGATATACCCTGTACCCAGAAAATACAAGGGGAATGATGAGGATGACCTAAGAAACCTTACAAGGAAAAAGGTAATATTCTGAACTTCAAAATGGAAGTTTGGTAAGGAATGTATGACATAGTAACAATAATGCCAGATGAGGCATGTATGAAACCCTGAGGAAGTATGGATTGAACCTATAAAGGTTGAGATTATCCTAATATAAAGAAAGAAATAAGAAACGAAGTATCCTAAGTAGGATTGGGAATAAACGTGATAAAGTTCCCACGGGAAGGTGGAAGCTATGACTTATGGAAAAAGACTGTTAGATATGTTTTTCTCCTTCAGCAGAGCTTAAGGAAGGATGCTTTCACCCAACAGTGATGGGAGTGAGGTAGAAAGATTTGAGTTGGAATGTATCCAGAGAACATGGATAACAAGAAATCATTATTATCAGGAAAGGCCAATGAGGCGGCCGACAGTCTAAGTGTAGAGGAATAATTACAAATGTTCATACTGAAGAAACAGAATGATATTTGGAAGGACCTTGAAGGTCATATCGGAGTGGAGGAACTTACATTCCTTCTGATGACTGTGCAAGAATTGACGGTAATAATAGTTTAAGTAAAGATTCGATTCCCGATATTATCTTAAGAAAACTACACACCTTAAAAGGTCCCGTTTTGAGGCAAACCAGGACCATGATACAAAATTGATGAAGTAAAACGTTAAGTTTCCAGTCTTTTATGGAAGCTGCATGAGTGATAGTTTCATCAACCTGACATAGCTGCGATGCTTGAAACTCTTCTGCAATTTTATCTACTTCACGTAATATCTACATCAAGTTCAGGAAGTGTTCCTTATGGATAAGGAATAGTGATTACTTTGTCTCCCTAAAGGATTGAAACCCGTATGGTTAGCTATTAACGCACTACGTAAACAACAAGCGATGGTGATTCTTCTAAGAAAGTAGATAACAACGTAAAGATAAAGAAAGTGTTGCTATTGATAATCTAAATGGCATGTTGATGAATGACAAGCAAGTTTGTGTTAGTATACTTCTGCGCAAACAAGATAGAGAATATGAGGTTGATGATTCAGGATGCTAACTGTATTCCTGTAGAAAGAATTAATGAGACTTAGAGAGAAGGGCAGTTGAGCCCGAGACTTATTAAGCCACCTGAGAGTTTAAAAGTGTTCGGAAGGTGGCATTCGAGCCATTTTTACCCCCAAAGCTTATAGCACGGTAGTAACGTGTTTCATGTGGCAAGGCTACGCCAGTAAAATGCAGATACTCGATAGATGATAAGAGTACGAGCAAGTAGATATACGACCTGGTCTGACTTACGAAGAACAACCTGTGGAAAACCACGGGTAGAAAAGAACAAGTGATGAGAAACAAGGTTGACAGAAGTAGATTATATTTAAGGGATCGGGCTAGATTCATTTCGGAAAGTTTAAATGGGAATAACGTGATGATTATAGAGTAAATGTGACGGAATACCGATAAGGAGGTACCAAGTGCAAAAGGTGTCTCAATAAAGAGATGAAGGTGAAAGTAAATAACAGAAGTAAATAAGAATCAGATAATGAGAAGGATGTGATTGATAAAGAAAAGACGGGGAAAGCAACTACGAAATATGAAGCAAGGAATGTTAGGAATGGTTTAATAAATGGGTTTTTTCGATGAATTCTCGGGATGACAACCTGATTGTGTTAATATTATGGATATGAAAAAGCTAGTAGCGTGACATGGAATGTCAGTAACAATGGTGTCAAGCGAGAAACTAAGATTTAACCTGAGAGGTTCAAAGATTTTCCAAAAGTAAGTGTTGCTAAGGTTGAACCAGGGTACAGGTCCAGAGAATAGTGGACAAAGCAGCAAGAGATGTTGACACGTGAGTTTGCGATCAAATAGTATTGGATATAATTATGATGATTTTCTTCTTTGATGAACCTTTATAGTTCAGAGGTAAATTTTGAGTATGATATTTTACAATCATGAAAACTTTCTATAATCCTTTAGGATTCTTTTATTTTCTTCTCTCTTATTCATCTTCTTTATGAATTGGGAAGAACAACCCTTTAAGGAGGGGAGGTACTGCTACGTGACTATCTGTCTATGTGATAGAAGTCTAAGTGGAATACCATAACTTGTTTAATTGCTTGTCAAGTACTAAAGGCTGGCCCCCTTCTGTACTAACTATGCAATATAACAAATGTTCAATTGATCATAGTGATCTCTCATTAAATCCTTCCACTTCTCTATATTGATCGAGTTTGCGAAGATTAAAGCGATCGAGAAATGCACAGTGCGAGCGAGGTTATCTCCGAATTCGCAGCACGATAGTAATACCAAAGCCACTGCGGATATCAATAAGTATAAGAATGAGTAAGAGTATAACCCGGATAGTGTGTTCTACGAAAAGTAGCAACGTTGATGGAAAAAGGATAAAGTATGGATTGTAGCACTAGAAGATGTGCTTGGAAAGGGTAGAATGACTAAGAATTGACCGGGAAGCTAAAAAGTGAACGACAGGCAAATGACTCTTTGCTTCCTACCTGATTCCGGGACGGAATCCTTTTAAGGAGGGGAGACTGTAAGAACCCCAAATTTTGGATATAATTAAAACTTTTTATTATGTACTGAGGTAATGGTGAATAGTGATTACGACTACGATGTAACGATTGAGATAATGAATGAAAGGAATAGATTTGGATTCAAATGTTTTTATGTCTTGAAGAATACTATTGGTTGACGCTTTAGATAAGAATTATCTATCTCCTAGGGAATTGAGATTTGATAATTCTAAAGGAGAAGATTATTCTTATGTCATCCAAATCGATATCTGTTATTGGTCCAGTGGGTCCGTAAAAAGGTTAAGGAACGATCGAAAAGAGATCAGGGACAATTGTACAACCCTAAGAGGATAAGTAAAGAAAAATGGATGAATAGTGATTTTGGTGGACATAGGAATATTATTAGACGACGCGATATATAAGTATCCGAAACGAAATTCTGAGTTCGTATTAGTGATCCTGGGGGAAAAAGAGTGTATGTAAAAGCTGTCGGATTCTGAAAAATAGCACTTTTATTTTCCCCGAGATTTCCCTGGACACTGAAAGACTTAAGGAATTATTGAAGGGATTTAAGGAAAATAGGTTCAAGAATTATTAAAGAGAATGGAGGATGATAGTATAAATATTAAGACGGTTTCCGGGAAAACCCTAACTAGAAACGAATGAGTTATTCCTCCGAACGATCAATCAAATTAAGTAATAACCGGACAAAGAGACAAGCAGAGAGCCAAGATACATGCATGTGCAAATAGATAAGATCAAGTAACTAAGTAGTTACAAAGTAACTAGCATCTTTAGAAACCAAATCACTTAGTTAGCTTGCATGACACCTTTCCACCACAAAATCACAACACTTGTCCCTTGGATTGCATCATATATGAGCAAAGCACTTTAATAAAGTAGCTTTATGCTAGATATTATCATCAATAATGCATTTTGGACAAGGATGAGATCAAAGCAAGCAAAACAAACTCCATTCCTCTCATTCTCTCAAACTGTCCAGCTAAAACACTCTCCAAAGACAAATTCATATCTCCATTTCTATCCATGATAAAATCACCAAATTTTAACCATAGCCTCTCCACTCCATGGGTAATAGTCGCCCAAAATTTCATGTCCAACAAAGTAGTATAGCCTAGTCAAATCCATGCTCAAAGTTGAAGAAGCCAAACTGATCTGTGCTTGACAGTTTCTGTCCAGAGGAGAAAGGGGGCTTAAAACCCTAGCTAGGAAGCTTCAAATCTGATGATCTAGGACTCAAAACAAAGCTTATGAAGAACCCAAGATGTGGTAAAAATTTGAGAGCTAAACTCTTGTTTTTCGATTTTTTATGATTTTTACAAGTTGAGTGATGAATAGTGTTCTTCAAGAACTAATCTTGTTTTCTTTGATTCCTATGGTTGATTTAGCTAGCTTAAGGCCACTCAAGGATCATACAAAGCTTAGTGAGGCTAGAACATACTCCAAGGAAGGTAGACCTCTTGAAACCCTAGCATTTGATTTGAGATTTATATATGTTTTTGATGGTTTTAGCTTTGTATGATTATAGTGGTGATTATAAGCATGATTATGTAGTTAGTTATGTGATTTAAGAAGCATGATGATTTTGAGGTTAAGATCAGTGGTTCTAGGGTTTGTTGAGATGAGAATCATGTTTATGAATTGTGTTGATGCCCGGTGTGGCTTGGTTGTGTTGTTACGATTTTTAGAACGTCCGATTTATAGCGTCGTAATGCCGAATTTTTGTTAACACTTAAAAACCAAACATGGCAGTTAATATAATTCCTGACCTTGGTAATATTGTGACTGGTCCTTGTAGATCTCGAGTCATAGATCGTTTTGGCGTGAGAATCGAAACATTCTGACTTACGGTTTAGGAGTTATGTTCAAATTACTAAAATTTGTTCGGAACCGTAAGTAAAAGTTCGTAACTTCAATTGAACCCTCGTAAAACATGTTACTCAGTGGCGAATCTTGGTAAATAAAGACTAGAGGTCATAAGGAAGGTATGAAAGAAAACCACATGTCAAACGGATCGTTTTCCGATTTTATAAAAATGTTGGAATCGAAGTTAAACGCGAACGAACCCCTAAAAACCCGCTTGATTATAACTTCGGTAAAACACTTAGAAAACGGACGATAAAACTCGGAGTATAATATTGATTCGTAACGATCGACTTTAGAACTTGTATGACTTAAGTATGTCCCAAGTGTAAGTACAGTGACATGTCGTATTAACGAACGAATGTCGGGTCGGATCGATGATAAAAGGAATCCACTAAAAGGGGTATAACAAGATAACTCGAGAACGTGTTTCGATTTAAGTATAACTTAACTTTTGAGATGTTAAGTGATTAATCCCGAATGCCTTGGCTATTTATAGATCACCAAGCTGACCCGGGACCCGCTACCACTACCCCTTACCGTACTCGACTACCAGGCAAGTTTCAATTCCCTTCTTTTAGGCTGTTGTTGTGATTGAATATATATATATATATATATACATATATATATGTTTTCTGTTATACATATGCCATAGCATGCATGCCTACTTTCAAGTTATATCGTTATGCTTGTTCCCTGATTGTTTATTGGCTTATAAATTAGATAGCTAACGTATCAATTATAAGCCGGTTATTGTAAGACCCTCATAGAAGGGCGTATCCATCTTATTCATCGAATATAGACCGGGAGTCAATATTTCTTGACATATCGAGATTACCTCGAAAGAAAATATCTAAGTAAATATTTTCCATTATTCGGGCGACGAATATTATTTGAATATTCGTTCGAGATTATTTATTTAACGATCCCTACTTCAAATAATTATTTGAACGTAACTATTCGACGAATAATATTTTTTAATATTAATTCAGAGTCGAATTATTTATCGATTATTATTTCGAATATTCTTCTAAAGGTTGGACTACTAAATGAATATTATTTGGATATTCATTTAGAATATTATTCATTAAATGAATATTACTTTTCAATATTCATTTAAGATAGTAATTACCTGATGAATATTATTTTAATGTTCATCTGAAGCTTGATTTATTTATAGAGTCTTATCTCGAATATTCCTTTAAAGCTTGGATTACTAAATGAATATTACTTGATATTCATTTAGAATATTATTCATTAAATGAATATTACTTTTTCAATAAACATTTAAATTCTTAATTAATTATGAATATTATTTTGAATATTCATCCAGGGTTCTATTTAATCATCGAATATTATTTTAAATATTGTAAATATTCCTTTCAGGTCTTATTAATTAATGAATATTATTTTGAATATTCAGTTGAATATTTAATTATGCAATAAATATTCTCTCGATATTTCTTCAAGGATTATTTGAGAAATACTCTGATTAAAGATATTCTTTCATATTCCTAAATATTCTGTAAAATATTTTAATTCAATAAATATTCTCTGAATATTTATCCCATACTTAGAATAACCTCGATAAGGTTTATCTTCTTCGATTATTACGGAAAATATTTCGGAGTCATATTATTATTAATCTTATATCAAGAAAGGTTCTCAGACATCATTCTTCTTTGAGTCTATCTCCCTAATAATAAGGGAACCTTACTTGGAAAATGATATTTATCTTGTCGACTTCCCGGTCATAAAGTATTCTCTTCACTCGCAACTCGGGTGCTATTGACTTATTAAGTCGTTGTTTACCTTCTCATCTTTCGAGGGGTAAGATGGTTGGAACAAGTTGATATTCGTTACCAAGCAATAGCTTGGAAGTTATTGGTGCATTTTCCTTTCCAACTAGATACGACTACTTTGTGGAGTCTTATCAACAAGTATTATACTTGGGGAAAGGGGGACGAACGTTACATTCAGAATCATGAATTCTATTTGAACTAGGAGTCGTGTAAGAGGCCGAGTAGCGCCGGTCCATCCCCTTTGGCCCAACCGTTGGCCGGGGAGAGCTAGTAAGGCGGTAGACAAGTAAAGGCGTTAGTTCTTCCTTCTACCGGTAGTAAATCTAATTTGAGCTGTAAGATCTCGACTGATCATCAAGATTGGAACAGCGGGCGCGGTGAATACTCCATCATTGGTTCATCATCCAAACTTATTTATTTCCTGCAACATGATTACTGTTGGCAGAGCTGAAAAAGTGTTCATAACTGGAATTGCAATCTTTTCATGCAAGTTCCTCTTTTAATTGCAATGAGAATATCTAGCTTACTTTTGATGTAGCAGATATTTCCACAAAACAAATACTTTGAGTTACCTTGTAACTTCATCCTTTATATTATACTGGAAATAACTTCATTAATGCATGGCATATGATTTCAAAGGATATTTTGAACTACTGTATATATGCATCACTGTTCAGTTATATTATTGTTGGTGGGCTTCTGCTCACCCTTGCTTCGTTCATATTATGTCACAACAACAGCTAGGACAGATGGCTCGCGTCAGGCGCACTCGGCGCAAGCGGGTTACCCGACCCACCGGACTCCCCGCTGAGATGCTAGCCGCCATTGTTGAGGTAGCTTAGTTAGACAGCTTTTGTTTCCTGTTTAACTATATGTATTATTAATGTAATCAACGGCAAAACTGTTAAACTTATGATGTTATCCTTTTGGGATTGTAATAACGTTTATTCGTAACCCTTTAATGTAAGACTTATTTCAATTTCATCTCTGGGACTATAACTGTTGTGTGTGTGAGTGGATATTATTGTGGGGTCACAGCATGTGATTTATTTATTGTGGACTCAAGTCAAGTATTATGAATGGATGTAAGACCGTAACCACCAGATCCCTGACCCCGGATCTTGGGGTGTTACAAATGATCTCCTGAGCAGCTTCATCCTTTGATTCTAGGAACTTTACCCAGGTGTACCTAGAGTAGTCATCCACCATGACTAAAGCATATCTCTTACTTGCTAAAGATTGCACATTTACCGGTCCAAAGAGATCCATGTGAATCAATTTGAGTGATTCAGTGTAGGTGTTCAGTTGCTTTGACTTGTGCACAGATCTTCTCAGTTTTCCCATTTGACAGTCCTCACACAGTCCTTTTTGACAAAATTCCTGTTGAGGTAGTCCTCTTACCAATTCCCTCTTCATTAGCATATTCATTGTCTTGAAGTTGAGGTGGGAGAGCTTCTTGTGCCAGAGCATACTATCACCAACTGTTGCCTTACTGTAGAAACAGTAGACCTTGTCTTTCTTGGCAGAATTCAAGTCTGCAACAAACAAGCTTCCTTTTCTAACGGAAAGGCTTCCATCCTTCTTGTGATAGATGTTGCACACCATCATGACAAAATCAACCTTAAATCCCCTATCACTGAATTGGCTGACACTGAGAAGGTTGTGCTTCAATCCATCTACAAGACCAATATCTTCAATGACAACATTTCCAATTTCTAAACAGCCATATCCCACAGTGTAACCTTTGCTGTTGTCTCCAAAAGTTATGATTGGGCCAGCCTTCTCTACATAATGTGATAACAGGATTTTATCATCTGTCATGTGTCTGGAGCATCCACTGTCAATGATCCACATGACCTGTTTCTTTTTCTTGCCCTTTAAAACAGATGATATTTAATTTGCATCTGGTACCCAATCCTTGTTGGGTCCTGCAGTTTCAATGTCACATTTTATATCATCAATTTCCACATTTGAATCGACACTAGAATCTTCTTGTTTGACTTCTTTTGCTACCCACTCAGTTTAGAATAAGACTTGGTCTTTTTCTTATTGGGTACTGCCTTTTTACCAGCATTGGCAGGCTCAGAAATCTTAACAGTTTGCATATAGGAGCATTTTTCAGTAGACAGAATAGGAAAATTGAAACATGTACTCATGGCAGTTATCTTACATGGTATGCAATCAATTTTATTACAAACACTCATAGTTCTTTGCATAATGGGGTTTTTATGTAAGTTACCATTAACCTTAGTTACATTAACCTGGTTCACAGTTGGTTTCTTACAAACATGTGTTAGATGTTGAGAGGAGCCACAATTATTTCAAAGTTTCCTAGGAGCATTCTTAACATAAGCATAGTTATTTTTCTTATAAATTCCTAGCTTGCCATTCCTATTCTTAGACTTGTAGGATCCTGTGTTGACAGTATGTCCTGAAGCTACTGTCGAGCTACCCTTGACAGTATCTTTCACTCCTGCTGTTTTGACAGTAGGTTTGTAAGTTACTGTCTTGGGTGCTCTCTTGAAAGTATCTTTGGAAGTTTCTATCTTACCCTTGTTGACAACTCCTTTAGAACATTCTGTCTGACTGCTTGGTAAAGTATCTGTCACGGGAATCTTGACAGTGTCTTTCCCTTCAGTAGGTGTGCTGTCAATGCACTCATCTTCATCAAGAAGTGCTTGTTTGATGAACAAGGATTCCACATCAAACTCTACTTGAACAGTTTTAAAGATTGGTTTATTCACCTTCTTGAGAATGTGAGGTTTAACAGCACTACTATCTGAACAATCATCAACCACAGCTTCCTTTCCAGGTCTTCTACCATAGTTGAAACCTATTCCAACTTTCTGGTTCTTAGTGTGATTCTCATGATATTCCTGAACTAATTTAGAAGAGTTTATAAAGGCTTTAAGCTTGAATTCATTTTCAACAATTTCTTTTCTTAGAAATTCTTCTATCTCCTTAGCACAGACAATATCATTTTTCAATCTTTCATTTTCTTGAGCTAGAGAGTCTAATGGACTGGTCTTAAGAAAAAGCATTTCATTCTCAGATTCGACTGTTTCATTCTGTTTAGTTAGCTTAGCAATCTCTTCATTGGCAGCAGATAAACTAACATGAATATTAAACATCTCAGCACTCAATTCTTCTATAGTTTGCTTGTACTCAGTTTTAGATATATCAAGTAAAATGAGAGATGGTACCTGATTTGAGGAACTTGATGCTTCATCATCAGATCTAGCCATGAGAGCTATGTTCACAAATTCTTCTTCTTCCTCATCATCAGAATCATCCCACCATTTTCCTTCAGCCATATAGGCTCTTCCCTGATTTCTTTTAAGCTGACTTCCAGACCTTTTCTCCATTTTCTAATTCTGATTCTGTTTTGGTCTTCTGCACTCTGTTGCAAAATGACCAAGCTCATTGCAGTTGTAGCATCTAAATTTTGATCTGTCCACCATCCCTATCTTGTATCCTCCTCTAGTTGGACCTCCACTGGCCTTAGAAGAACTTCCCTTGTAGAACTTAGATGTCTGACCCTGTGGCTTATATGACTTATCTCTTCTGAACTTAATGTTCTTAAATCTTTTAGCCATATAGGCCATGGTTGGATTATCCATGCTTTCAATCTCTTCCAGGGAGTAGAAGTCTTCATCTTCAACATCCTTGAGTTGCAGAACCACTTTCTCTTCATCATCCAACACCTCTTCAATTTTCAAAGATGGTATTTGTGTTGGTTGTGAACTTTGTGAAGATTCACTTAGCAGAAAAACATGTGGTTCATGAGCTACAAGGGCACCAGACATGTTTGCCATCTTTCCTTTGGCTCCAGTTCGAATAGCTCTCTTTTGAAAGATTTCAAGTTCATATGACTTGAGTACACCATAGAGAGTTTCAAGAGAAATGTCATTCAGGTTTCTTCCTTCTCTAATGGCAGATATTAACCTCTTTCTTATCATAGAATTTTTTATGAATTTGTAGCTCAACTATTAGCTTATTGAATCTTTCAAACATGTGGGTGAGCTCTTCATCAGGCTTAGCCATGAAGGCTTCATATTGAGACACAAGAATCTGTCTTTGATTTTCTCTGACCTCCTCACTTCCTTCACACAACAACTCTATCTTTTTCCACATTTCTTTGGCAGATAAGCATCCCATAACGTTTCCATACATGGCTTTATCCAGTGTGAGAGAGTCAAGCAAGATAAGTTGAAGATAATCATCTAGGGCCACCTTTTCTTTCTCAGTGTCTGTGAATTCTGAGGGCTTCTTGGCAACCTAGTGTGCTGGAACAACAGTGCCTCCAACTATGGCTGCTGCTATTTCCTTTTGAGGAATGAAGGGTCCATTCTCGAGGATTCCCAAGTACAGAGGATGAACAGCTTTGATAAACAACAAAATTTTTCTTTTCCAAAAGTTGTAGTTCTCTTTATCAAAAGCTGGAATCTTGATACCACTTGATTTTTGTACACTCGTCATGATCTCAGATTAGTATGTCAATCTGTTTTCTCTGATACCAGTTGTTGGTCCTGGAGTATATTGCAAAAGGGGGGTTGAATGCAATATAGATAACTTCAAATCTTTACCTCCACAACAATGATAAAGATGGTAAATTATCTATACAATAATGCAAACACAAGTAGTAACTCAAGATATTCTCAGAAAATAAATATTTTATTTATTTTGCAAAGTGTTGCTACAACCTTGAGAAAAAGTATTCTCTCAAGTTTCGGTTTCTCGAGTTGATCTTCGATTTTTCGATTTATAGTTAGAATGAGAGATGTTTAACTATATTGACTATCCTACTCTAACATCTCCATCACCTGGGTTGTGGAGCTGCTGTCGTTTTCAAGTGGCAGCTCATTACAATTTGCTTACCCATGTGACTTTCCTAAATTGATATACAAACAGGTTTATCATTATACATAAAGCAATCTGGATACTTTCTAAAACAAGCTAATACAATTGTAGTAGATGTAGACTTGTCATACTCTTGAGTTGTCGAGCTTTGTCTTGTGATCTCTCAAGCTTTTGTCGTAGTCTTGCAGGTCTGCTACAATCTTTGAAGAGTTGCAGCAAATCTGTTTCTTGAATATCTAAACTGTCACGGGTTTGACTGGGATAAATACCCAATTCAAATATTCCATTGAGACAGTAACCTTCAACGCCAAGTCTGCTGTCATGAGAATGTTCTTTGAATGAAAGTATGAATCCCCACCAATGTTGCTGTCAGGAATTCCAGACTTGCTGTCGATGAGTGAGAATGTTGTTGTCTACATGTTTCCGCCAATGTTGCTGTCAGATTGGATATGCTGTCATGACTTGCAACATGCTGTCTTCTTGTAATCTTACTGTCAATGTTATGACAATAACATTTATTCTTGCTATCGTCCTGATGTATTCCTTGAGGCTTGAACAAATGCATGAACTTCTTCCAAGAGATGCAGTTATTCCATGACAGTGATTTATTTGATTACAAGAACACACTCTGTCTTTGACAATATGTTTTACTTAAAAAAACTAAGTAAAATAAAGTCTAGTTAAGTTATCTCTAAGCTATCACCCATAAATCCCAACACAACTACAATCATACTATAATATATAATAATATATTATAGATTAATTTTCATAAATACTTATTAACTAATTAATCACAATTTTTAATTTAAAATCAATCACAATTATATTATTATTTACTGTCATATCCATTCTTTGCGCCACTCTCCATGTATAGAGCCATTTTCCAAAATTGTGTATTTATCATTTGATTTAAATATGAATATATTATTTTAATACTTGAGTCTATTTTATCTATATTATATAATATTATATTTAAATATCACAAACTCTCTATCTACAATCATAAGGTGTAATCAAATTTGAATAAATCGACTATCATTGAATTAAAAATTTAAAAATAAAAAAATAATTACCACAATATTCTAAATACACGTTCAAAATTTAAGTTATATAAACTTTTAAATTAATTAATTAAAAAAAACTAGATTCAACCAATTAAAATAATATAAATGAATTTTAAACCAATTATCTTTAACATTTTACTTATACGTATTTTTTATTTATGCAAAATAAACTGGACAAACAAATTGACCTAACAATATATTTGAATTATTCAAATACTAAATATACTCTCAAATAATATTAGACATTATTTGATGTATAAATTACCAATCAAAAAATAAAATTCATTACAGAGTCAATGAAAATATTCTTAATTAATATTTTCATAGCAAATTGGTCAACTCAGCGAAAATATTCTTATAATTCACAATTTTTTTGATTATCAATAAAAGGGCATATGACATCTACAAAAATAATCAAAATTTTGAATTTTCTTATAAATCACAATTTTTTGTCGGTAATTAATTAATCAATAAAGAGTCATACAACATCTATAAATATAATCAAGATCAGACAAACACATATTAAAATAGATCATAAAATCTTAAATTGTGGTAAATCCCTTATTATAATACCTTTTATTATAATATCCTTTATTATAGATGCAGTTAACCAATTAAAAAAATTATGAATTATTTTAGGATCAATCAGAGGTTCTTCCTTAATTTTAAACCAGTCATGTTATATTAAAAGTTTTCCTTATTTACCATTCTTATCCTATTATACTAACCATGGTTAGTTAACAATTCCAATTTAAATATAGTAATGACTTGATTTAACATATTCATATATTACAAATTTTTTTAATGTCAAAAAAAATTTATAATAAATTAATTTTTTAAATTAAAATCAATCAAGATTATACAGATATATAATATTAAGGGATTTTTGCAATATAAATTTTTCACTCTTTTGATTTACAATTAATCATAATTGCATTATTATATATTACGAATTAATTTTCATAAATATATATAAGAGCGAATTAGAATTTACCACTAAAATTAAATTAATTAACTAATCAATCACAATTTTTAATTTAAAATCAATCAAAATTATATTATTATATACTAGCACATCTTTTCTTTGCGCCCCTCTCTATGTATAGAGCCATTTTCCAAAATTGCGTATATATTAATTGATATTAATAGAAATATATTATTTTTATGCATGAGTCTATTTTATCTATATTATAAAATATAATATTTTAATATCTCAAACACTCGATCTACTATCATAAGGTGCAAACAAATTTGAATAAATCTATTCATATTAAATTAAAAATTTTAAAAATTAAAAAATATTAATACACTATTCCAAATACACAATCAAAATTTAAGTTATATAAACTTTGAAATTAATCAATTATTTAAAAAAAAACTAAATTCAACCAATTAAAATAATAAAAATGACTTTTAAACCAATTTTCATTAACATTTACTTATCAGTATTTTTTAGTTATGCAAGAATTAATGGGACAAACAAATTGACTTGACAATATATTTGAATTATTCAAGATACTGAATAGACTCTCATATAGTATTAGACATTATTTGGTTTATAAATTATTAATTCAAAAAAGTAAATTCATTACAGAGTCAATAAAAGTATTTGTTAGTTGATATTTTCATAGCAAATTGGTCAATTCAAAGCAAAAATTCTAATAAATCACTATTTTTTGATTGATAATTAATTTATCAAAAAAAGGGCATACGCCATCTACACAAATAATCATTCAAATTTTCTTTTAAATCATTATTTTTTATAGGTAAATAATACATCTGCAAAAATAATCAAGATTGGACAAACACATATTCAAATAGATCATATCAAGCTAACAAGGCTTCTTTAGAGCATCTCCAATAGGGGTTGCCAAGAGGTTGCCTATGCTTAGTTGGCATGACACCCTTGGTTGTCAACCTATTGGAGTTCTATGATTGCCAAGAAGTTGCCAACCAAGGTTGCCAAAAGTTGGCAACTTCCCAATATAGTTAAAACTCATATAATTCTCAAAAAGTATAAATAGCTCTATCAACTTTAATATACTCTTATCTTATTACATTGTTTCTCAAATTTATGTAGGGGACCATATTGACAACTTTTGGAGTAGATTTTGAATAAAAGTTGCTAAAAGTGGCCTGGACGAAAGAGAAAATAAAAAATTATTATATGTGATGATTTGTCAATGCGTGGCAACTCTATAAGCAACATCTATTGGAGATGCTCTTAATCCAAACTAAAATCGTTGATCATATCTTAAATTGTGGTACATCCCTCGCTTATATCATTGAAATATATAGCCTTTCTAGCGAGATAATCCAACAATTTATTCTAATCGTGAGGGAAATACATATGTGATTTGTGAGAACGTATTCGAACAACTGAGCATAACTGCGATTCTATACTATCCAAATCAATAAACTAATATAACAAAATTCTGTAGATCTAAGATCCCGGATGCCAAAATAAATGAACCTACTCTCACAAAGAGAAAGAACAAAACCCAATATATGGATAGACAAAATCCACTAACGGGGTACTAGACCCTCAAGAAAAATATATATTTATTGAAAAACAAAGTAAAATCAAGGAAAAGAAACGGGAGTTATCATTCACAAGGAGAAAGTACAAAATCCAATATATCAGTAGATAAAACCCACTAACGTGGTACCAGACTCATAATAAAGAGAGATAAATATTAAAAAAACAAAGTAAAATCAAGAAAAAAAAATAAAAAGGGGCTTACCATCAACCAAAGTGCAGATTTCGACCCCTAAACTTTAGTTTAGTATTTTCGGGAGAGGAGGAGAGAAAGAAACGGCTATAGCAATCATTGAAAAATCACTATTATTGATAACTAGATAGGTCGATACATATAAATTGTATATAGTTTCCAATAAAAGGTGCCCATTTTAATTTTGTATTCTTCAATTCAAGTAGTAGTATTCAATTCTCATATCCTAATCTAAGAGCATACATATCGAATTTGCTTGGTTGGTTAATAATATTTATTTTTAATATCAACAAAATCTTAAATAAAGGTAAAAAAATTAATAAGTTGGTAGATAGATTCTAAACAAATAGATATATATATATATATATATATATATATATATATATATATTAACAATAAAAAAAAACAGGAGGGCTTCATTTTTATGTACTCTACTCTTTATTTTCTTTTGTAGCATCTCAATGTGTTTTCAATTATATAGTAAAATACTTAAATAACTTTGGCAAAGAGTGACATTACATGTAATTGTCATATTTTTTCTTTTCGCATATTATTTTCGTTTCGTGTACCAAAAAAAATTGTGTAATTTAGTAGCATTTTGTGTTCGAATTTTGGGTACACAAAATAATTTAATGTCATTTTCATGCAAGATCCCAGAGATAGATGGCATGAATATACACAACATAAACGATTTTCCAGATCTACGTAAGCACTTTCTTTTAATATCTGTCGAAAAAATATATTCACTGTTAAACGAAAATGAATTTCATGTTTTTTAACACGATAATTAAATTACAAGGACATATATATAATAATGTGATTACGTGTTTATATATTATACATTTGATTTTAGTTTCATGTACAGTTGTCTATTTTAACATGTTAGTCTAATATAAAAAAGATAGGTTATACTCATTTTCAAATATCCTATTTTATGCATAGGGATGACCATTGGTTGGGTTTGATTCGAATTTTGTAAAATCCAAACCCATTCCAAATATTTTCGGGTTTTAAAAATAAATCCAAAACTCATTATCCAAAACCAAATTCGTCGGATTTCGGATTAGATCTGGTTTTTTCTGGTATCCAAAATTAGTAATAATGTAGCCAAAATTAAAATAATTGCTACACGCAAACAATATTAATTTTATTTATACAATAATTAAAAAAATTAAATGATTAAATTAATTAGTCAAATATAACATATTATACGATTTAACATACTAAGTAAAATTTAATATATGTTAAAAAAAAATCTTTGTATACAACATAAATGAAAAATCTATGTAAAGTAAATAAAATCACATCTTAAATATATCAATAAAATTTGAGATTGAGAAATAGAAGTTCTAATTACTAAATTAGTATTGATTATTTCTAATGAAATATTTGAATAAAAATAAATAAATTATATGTCTTACATCTAAAATATTACATAAAATCATTTCAAATTGGAACCACATACTCTAACAATCATATCTTACTCAAAGAATGAGATATATTGGATTTGTTTGGTTAATTGATAATGTTTATTTTTCTGTAGTAAATCATTTCACTAATAAAAGAACATAAAATTTGTAAAAATGATATTGAACAAACACATAGGAAATTAGAGTAGATGAAAGTTTTTCTTTATCATAACTACGTTCGTTTAATGGATTTTGCACAGTAGTGATCCTTTCTCATATCGTAGAGAGACAATCTAATAATTTATAAAGGTCGTATAAATAAGTGTTCATGAATTTTTAATATATATTCGAAAAATTGTTCGGGACCCATGCAAATATTTTGAATGTATTAATATAATAAAAATTATAGAAACCCAATGTACTGCACATTTAAATATACCAAAATTTTCAAAGAACAAAAGTTCAAATATGGGTAAAAAACTTATGAACTTGGTTGAAAGATTCTCAAAAATGAGAGAAATCAAATGAAAAACAAAATTAAGAAAAAAATAATAAAGAGGGGTTTAGTATGTTTGAGCGGGGATGTGAATATTATAATAATTGTTTGATAATATTGATATTAATGCAATTGGTATAACACTACAAGAAAAACGGCATTTTCCTACCGTCAAATCGGTAGGAAAAGGCCCTAAATCGGAAGGAAATGCCGCATTTCCTACCGGCCCCCTCCGGTAGGAAATGATTAAGTGGGAAATGTCTTTGGTAGGAAATGATACTGACAGGGTCAATGAGGGTTCCACATGTTGACGTGGCATGCCACATGGCGAGGATCCACATGCCAACTTGGACGATGACGTGGTACCACGTCAGATGCCATGTCATATGACATGTGGGTGGGCCCACCATACGTCATCAGCTATGACAATTGTTGACGTGGAAATTATAGAAAGTGTCAGCCATTGATTCAAAAGCATACACATTGCATAACAAAATCAATATCTAATTCATAAGCATACAATCAAAACCAAATATCAAACATCTAACATAAATTGTAATCTACCTTCATCACCATAAAATTAACAAATTAAAGTTACATCTAAAAAATATTTGTACAAATGTACTAAAATACAACCGTTACAACAAATAAAAATAAAAATTTAAAAACCTAAACTAATCACTCTTGACGTGGTCATCATCATTGTCTTTTTCATTGCCTTTAACATCGCCTTCATCCGAAAAGTTCTCTTTGACCTTCTTCCGAAAAGTTCTTTTAATTTGTATCAAGTCCTAACAATTTACATAAAAAACGGAACAAAAAATTATACATACATACACAAATGAAAGTTAGTGGGCTCAAATAGCAAACAAAATGAAAGTTTGAACTAATCAAATTGAAGAATACTATATGTAAATCAAACAAACAAATAGTATTCAAATTGAACTAACACAAACACACACATATTATATGTAAATCAAATAGATATATAAAAGAGGATAAATATTTATAAATAAATAATGGTGATGAGGAAATCGAGATGACATCTTATATGTAAATCAATTATACATATAAAAGATGGTAAAGATTTGTACCTAAATAATGGTGATGAAGAAGAAATCGAGATGAAAGAAATGAAGAGAGTTGATAAGAGTGGTATAAGATGAAGAGGTGGAGAAGAGAGTTGAAGTTAAGGGAAATGAAGAAAGTTATTGTTTTATAAATCTGAATTACACATTTCCTACCGCACTTTTATATTTCCTACCAATTTGCGGTAGGAAATGATTTTAGGTGCTATTTTTGAATTTTGATTTGGGCGCTCATTTTGAATTTTTGGTTAAGGCGCTCATTTTGAATTTTTCGTGAACTATGATTTCCTACCGACTTGCGGTAGGTTATAAGTTTTGGCTCCAATTTTGAAAATTTGGGTTTAGGCGCAATTTTTAAATTTTTGTAAAATTATGATTTCCCACCAATATCTTTTATATTTCCTACCAACTTGCGTTAGGTAATGACTCTGGGCGCCATGTTTAAATTTTTTTTGTATGCGGCATTTTTGAATTTCTCGTGAAATTAACAACAATGTAAAAACAAATTAAATATTTTTTGTCAATTATTATTTAACTAATTTTCAATGTAAAGTAACTCCAAATGAGATTTCAAAATCACAATTTTTGGCACACATGAGTAATTCACAGTGCTAGTGAGATTCGTAAGGTTGGATCGTTTATGAAAAATTGAAAAAAATGAATAATACGAACTAACTATTCAAAATTATTTTTCATGACAAAGTCACTACAAATTAGCTTTAAAAATTACAATTTTGGCACAGAAGACTAATTCATATTGTTATTGAGATCCGCACGGCTCGATCTTTCAAGAAAAAAAAAAATTTTATGAGAGCAAAATTTAATTTTAAAAAAAATATTTCTCGACGACCCAACTATACGGAGGTCAAGATCCATCCTTTTTAATTTTATTGCCAAAATTTTAGAAAAAAATAAATTTATTTGATTTGGTAATTTAACGGTCAACTAGTACTTTGACCACTAGAACCCCTAAAAGGGGTTTCGTTAGGGTTTAGGATTTCGATTTTTTTAAAAATATTTCTCGACGACCCAACCATACGGAGGTCAAAATCCATCATTTTTAATGTCATTTCCAAAATTTCAGAAAGAAAAATAAATTTATTTGATTTGGTAATATAACGGTCAACTAGTACCTTGACTAAAACCACTAAATAGAGTTTCGTCATGGTTCAGGATTTTTGATTTTTTTTAAAAATAGGAAAAAGACTAAATTTTGAACATAAATTCATACACACCAAAGTAGTCATACTCACTATTTGTGTGATGAATTTTACCCTACTTTCACTCATTTTCAATTTTTTTTTTAATTTTTTCCCCATTTTTAACTAGTTTGTAAAATAAATTAAAACATTAAATAAAAATATGAAAAAGTCCAAATTTTGAACATAAATTCATACACACCAAAGTAATCATTATTTAACATCGTCTTTGTTTAAATTTAAATTTGAGTTATTGGACCTGTTTCTTCTTCTCTTGCCAAAATCAATTCTTCCATTGCTACTAATACTATTTTTAGTTGTTTTGTAGTGTTCATAGTGAGTATGAATACTTGGGTGTATGAATTTTTATCCAAATGTTGGCATTTTTTCTATTTTTATTTAAAATTTTAATTTATTTTACAAACTACTTAAAAATGGGGAAAAAATAAAAAAATGGTAAATTAGTGAAAGTAGGATATTCATCACACAAATAGTGAGTATGACTACTTTGACGTGTATGAATTTATGTTCAAAACATGGCTTTTTCCTATTTTTATTTAATTTTTTTAATTTATTTTACAAACTAGTTAAAAATAGGGGGGAATGGAAAATTAGTGAAAATAGGGTAACATTCATCACATAAATATTGAGTATGACTACTTTGGTATGTATAAATTTATTTTCAAAAATTGGCATTTTTCCTATTTTTATTGAATTTTTTAATTTATTTAATATTGAGTAGAAGTGACCACTTTTACTTTTTCCTCTTTTTATTTTATTTTTTTGGCACAGCTTATTTCTTATCGCTTATCGGTAGGAAATGAGCTGGTGGCACGTCAACCAATCAGAAATCGTCAAGCTGTCATTAGCTGCTGAATAGGCAAGCCATTTCCTACCGCCAAAAACGCGGTAGAAAATGCTAAACATAAAACGGCGCCGTTTTGCTGTTGTCAGACGCGCTGAAAACTGCCACATGGCACTTGGGACCGACCACATTCATTTCCTACCGATGTCGGTAGGAAATGAGCCACTAATTTCCTACCGCGTTTATGCGGTAGGAAATGGTGTGGTTGAAACGACATCGTTTCATTGTAGCCAGACATTGACGTGGCATTGAGGGTCCCGCTCGACTCATATCCTACCAACTTCGATAGGAAATGTGTTGGCATTTCCTACCGGCTAAGGGTCCGGTAGGAAATGGCCATTTGACTTGAAAATCGTAAGGAATTGGTAGGTAGGAAATGAGTCGTTAGGAATTAATCGGTAGGAAAAGCCCGTTTTTCTTGAAGTGTAAATTGAAGATTGTTGTATACTTAAATATTAATGAAATTATTTTTTTTTTCTAAATTATGATTAAAATAATATGTTTATATTAATTAATTAATTTTACCATTCGATGCGTAACACGGGTAGAACGCTAGTTTTTCTACCATTTTTAGGGTCTAAAAACCATATTTTAGTAAAAAAATTAAATTCTTTTTCATGTAAAAGTATTGTGATTAAATTTGTGCATGAATGAAAAACAAAAATAATTTATGTCAAAATAGATTTTTTTAACCCTTCAAAAATAGTGTGCTAGCAACTACAAAATTAGAGTTAAAAAGAAAAAAATGGGACGCGGTGATATAAAATTTGTAATTTTTAATATAGTAGAATACAATCATATTTTAATAACTTGAAATACATACTTTTATTTAAATTTAAAATATTAGGGAAAATGGAAAACGATACAATGTAAATAATGAATATATGAAACAAAGGAAATACAAATTGCAAAACAGTACGAAGGAAGCATACAAAAATTAAAAATGAACTTAAATTAAACTTAAAAATTATGAACTTAATTTAACTAAAAAATTGTAAAGTTACACCATTTTCATGGGCATAAAAATCATATTTATATAAATCAAAATTCAGATTTTTTTCTTTTATAGTTAAATAGTATGGTAGCATTTGTAAATAAAGAAAAAAAACGTAGAAATATGTTTATTCCGCGAAAGTGCCTTTTCGTTAAACTTATAAATATTTTTCAACCAATTTGGTGGTGTAAAAATCATATTTTCAAAATTTTTTTTGTGAAAATATTTCGGGCAAAACTTGTGCATTAATCAAACAAAACGAAAATTATTGATGTCAATTTTTTATTTTTTTTACCCTTTGTTAGCAATTACAAAACTGAAACATGAAAGAAATAAAAAAAAGAAAGATAAGGGAGGTGATCGCTGGCTAACGAGGGAAAGTCACCACTTCAAGTGGTTAACGAGGGAAGGACTCCACTTCAAGTGGCAAACCCTAGCTTCATAATGGCGCCTTATACCATTTTTAAAATTTTCAATACAACTGCACCAGAAATGAACAAAAAAGGAATGAAATAAAGAATTACAAATGTACTAGAAAAGCAAGGGAGCCAATTCAATTCTTATCAACTAATTTAGTTATAAAAATTTCAATTAATTTTGTGTTTCATAATCAAATTGTCAGATTTTACTTGTAATTAAAGTAAATTTACTTGTTTGCTAGATTGTGTACTCTTATACATCTAAATTGGGCAAAAGGTCACTTCGCCTACTGTGCTATATAAAAATTTCCACTTAGCCTACTGTACTATCGAAGTGGTCATTGCACTTTCCATTTTTTCTATTTTGGTCATCACCGTCTGTTGAAAAAAAAACCCGTCTATTTGACTAACAGAGTGATGAGTTGGCTCTCCCAGTCACACTCCACGTCAGCAATTAAACCCCAAATATAAATCCCTAAATAAACCCCCAATTAAACCCCTAAATAAACCCCAAATATAATCCCCTAAATAAAACCTAACCCAATTAAACCCATCTCCGCACATATGATGCCGGTCGATCACTCTACTCCATCTCCATCCCTTCCATCTCCCTCTCAGTCTTTCCCCTATTCTCCCTCTTGCAACCCCTGAACAACCTCCAACAGTCCACCACCCAACCTTTCTCTAGCACAAGATCGAAAAGGAAACAATCAAAAAGCAGTTACCCAACCTTTCTCTAGCACAAGATCAAAAAGGAAACAATCAAAAAGCAGTTACCAAATCTCCGAATATCGAATCACACTGATCAAATAAAAACCAACAGATTCAACCGCAAACATTCAATACTCACTAGATCAAGCACCACACATCAAATCACAATCAAATTAATCAAGCAAAAACACAAATCAATCAAACATCAATACAACAAATAAACAGCTTAACAGCGAATTTCACGGAGAACGACTTTATCGAGGCCATTGATGCCTTTACAGTGCTCAACATGAACCTTTTCGATCGACATCGAAATCTACTCCCATAACCTATAATTTACACCCCTCTGGAACAACAAGACAAGAAAAGAGTGATGTGATGTGATGATTTTCAATGATTATATAGATACAGATGGTTTGTATGTATAGGTGTGTATGTAACTGAATGTTAATGCTCCCACAGCAAGCAGTTATAACACACACACGAAGCATATATACACACACGCGAAGCATATACACACACATCACACACATGGTTTTGCTGAAGGAGAAAGGAGGGAGAGAGATTGAAGAGATTGAGAGAAAGATTCCCCGAGAGAGATTGAGAGAGAACAGTAGAGAGATAGATTAATAAGAAGAGAGACTACAAGAGTTTTCTTAAAGTTTTTTATGAATTTATGCTTTTATGCTTTTTATAATTTTTAATAAAATTTATGAATTTTATATAATTAAAACATTTTAATAAAGAGAAGAGAGACTACAAGAGTTTTCTTAAAGTTTTTCTTAAGTTTTTTTATGATTTTTTTTATGAATTTATTACGATTTTTTTTGAATTTGTATGATTTTTTAAAGTTTTTATAATTTTAAATTTTTTATGAATTTATTACGATTTTTTAATTTTTTTTTATTTTTTTAAAGTTTTTATGATTTTTTAAAGTTTTTAATAATTTTTTATAAAAAAAATAAAGATTGTGCTGATGTGGCGTCCACGTGGCAGGCTGACAGTGCATCACAGTCAACATTTTAACAGTCAAATTGACGGAGCCAATTCTTGACTGACGGCGATGACCAAAAGAGAAAAAATGGAAAGTGTAATGACCACTTCGATAGTACACTAGGCTAAGTGGAAATTTTTATATAGTACAGTAGGCAAAGTGACCTTTTACCCCATCTAAATTTTACGCAACAATTACGTCACAAAATTTCCTAAATGAACTTTTTATGTTATCATGATGTATATTTACGTATTTTATTTTTTATTGTAACACCTTCGGATATTCAAAAAATTCGTTTATTTTGTGATAATATTTTATGATAAATCGGATTTAAAAAACAAAACGGTCAAATATTTTTTAATGATAAATCGATAATTTATTGATGATTTTTGCAAAATTGAACGAGTTTTAGAACACGTATTAATGTACACAAATAAAATCCAAGGAAGAAAAAGAAACAGGATTTATAATTTAAATATAAAAAAGGAAAAAAACAGGACATGAAAAGAATCAAAAGCCCAGAAGGATTCGAAGTTGAATAACCCCCGCAAGCATCACTTATATAAAATCCCGGACAATCTCACGTCTTTAATCCGCAGGCATCTTCCCTACTGAAAACCAGGTGCGTTATTGTTAAGAGAATAATATATGATGTCCGTTTGGGTTGTGGAACCTTAATTCAATTAAATTGAACAAACCGAATAATCAAATCAATTGGATTCTTGTTGCGAATCTCTTAGGCTGAACCTTGTCTACATGGATCATAATTCTATATGTATTAAAGTTGAAAATTTTAACACCACCAATATGGATTCCTTTAATCGGTTGGTGAAATTGACAGCTAGGGCTTTTTATGATGACATTACTACTAGAGGTGATAATCAGCCCAAGTCTGGCAGGACTGATGATAGAGGCCTTGCTGTTGTTGTACTTGACGCCCTCACCAGGCGTCAATGGGTAAGAGAAGAAGATTTAGCAAAGGACTTAAAGCTGCACACAAACCAACTTCGACGAATATTAAGGTTTTTTGAAGAAGAGAAACTAGTGACGCGACATCACAGGAAAGAGACTGCAAAAGGTGCAAAAATATATAGTGCTGCTGTTGCTGCCACTGCAGACGGGCATCATCCTGGAAGAGAGGGAGAGGGAAAGATAAAGTTGCATACTCACTCTTACTGTTGTCTGGATTATGCACAGATATACGATGTCGTGAGGTACCGGATGCACCGCATGAAGAAGAAGATAAAAGATCAACTGGAGGATAGGAATACAATTCAGAAGTATATATGCTCAAACTGCAAGAGAAGATATACTGCTTTAGATGCACTCCAACTTGTTTCTTCTGTGGATGATGAATATTTTCACTGCGAACATTGCAACGGAGAATTAATGGTGGAGAGTGACAAGTTAGCAGCTGAAGAAATGGGAGACGGAGACGACAATGCAAGAAGAAGGCGTCGCCAAAAATTTAAAGACATGCTTCAAAAGTTTGAGGAGAAGCTTAAGCCTTTAATGGATCTACTCAACAGAGTCAAAGACTTACCTGTACCTGAATTTAAAACCCTCCAAGACTGGGAAGTTCAAGCATATGCTGCTGCACGTTCAAATGGTGATGCCAACGACAATGATCCATCTAAATCTTTACAATCTTATAATGGAACTCCTATGCCATCTCTTGGAGAGACAAAGTTTGAAGTTGCCTTTGATGTCGGAGAAAAAGGAGCAAATGCGAAATCTGAAAATACAAGTACACCAACGAAAGTTTTGCCTCCATGGATGATTAAGAAAGGGATGGTTCTTACTGATGAGCAGCGTGGTGAGGTTAAGCAAGAGTCAAATATGGAGGGTGCTTCAGCTACTGCTGGACTATCTGATGACAAGAAGTCTATAGATCAAAAAGATGAAAAGAATTTACAGGATGCATATTTGGAAGCATATTATGCAGCTCTATTTCAAAGGCAACAAGAACAAGAGGAGTCTAATAAGAGAAAACAGGAGCCTTTTAACACTACTGATGATACAACTTCGCGTCAAGTTGGCATGAAATCTAAGCGTGGATACAATGACGATAATGACGAAGATGAAAATGTTGAATGGGAAGAAGCTCCAACAGCTGGAAATACAGGTGTAACATCGGACTTAAATGTTGAAGCTGATGCTTTAGGAGATGAAGAAGATGACATTGGCTGGGAGGAGGGCTAAATCCAATCAGAAAATGGGCGCAATCGCCAAATTTCTAGTGTCTTTAGTCGTGGGTAGAACATCTAGTCACTTCTAGTCCTGTACAATTAAATTCTATAGCATTTTAAGGTACTTTACATATTACAGAAAGTTATCGGACCTTAAACTCCAAAAAAGGTATCTTATCTTGGTTTCCATAGAGATGCCTATGGTTCTATATTGATGTATCAACTGAAATTTATACTTGCATAGTCGCACAGCCCGGAGCTCGGGATTTTGGACCGAAGGGGAAGGTTGCCACCATGAAGCAAGTAATGGTTGGGTCTGTTTTGAATATCTATTACATAGATATGACAACATCCATGTACCGGTGAGCTAGACTTACTAGACCCCTGTTATTCAGTCATGTATGGTTCAGCCTGCTCAAAGGCTTCGAGATTGCAACACAACTATATATAAATTCCATGCCACAAGTGTTGTATACTTTGGAGTTTGTTTGGTTTAATACATACAAATATTTTTTAAGAAAATTATTTCTATCATATCAAGTTATTTGATTTAATATTTCGTTCTATGCATTATTCTTAAATATTTATTTTTTGTAATTTTATTTAATACATATTTAACTACATACATAATAAATATACAAAATTGCTAATATTAATAGTTTAGGTACACAAAATTGCTCAATATTAATAATTTAGGTACACAAAATGCACAATTAAAGTAAACAAAGGATGAAAGTACACAAGTTATTTGTTTTTGCATAATTCAGGTACACAAAGTGCATAATTGATAGTTTAGGTAGACAAAATGCAAAAATCCTATAGTTTGTTTACTAGCTTATAACTCATGCTATAGTTTATTTACTATCTTATAACTCATGCAATGCACAACTTCTTATAAGGGGTTGAGATCATAGACTCAACTGGGGTCTCAAAGCTCGTATATTCTTATAAAATCTAAAATCATACTCTATCAAAATAATTGCACTTGACCCAAATTTTCATATCAACAAAATAGCTAGAGCGAAATCACAATAAATATAATTTCAAAATTTTAAACATATGAATATAATTTCGAAAATAACTGGAAAGTTTTGGATAGAATACTTACCTCTAAAATTGCGACCAAATAATTATAAGAACACTGAAATCTTAAAAAAAAAATCATTTCCGCTCGAAAGATGCTTAACTTGTATACTCAAACTCATAAATTCAAAAGTGAAACTCGGCCATAAACTCAACATAAACTATTTTAGATCCTTGAACAAAAGTACATAGCAACAAATTCCCTCGAACACATCCAAGAAAAGCTAATGCAAAAATATATGGTTCACCAGGCTTAACCAATGAAAATCCATTCCAAAGAAAAGTAACTCACATGTCACACATATATTTGTTTTGAAGAGAGGGCAAAGGGTGTTTGATATATATTACTTATAAAGAGGACAAGGGTTGTACACTGTGAAAAGAGATTATGTCAAGCAAACCATACATGCAAACTTGGGGCCAGGAGATGATAATTTAAAGGAAATGGATGATGCTCACACTAGATACAAAAACAAATATATTGACATTTTTCTTTTGCAAATACTAAACTGCCATGTCTTTACAATACTTTATAATTAGGTTAATAAATATTATCATTAAATGTGTCCGTTACAAACTCTTAAAAAAACTCCAATCATTTTACATGAACACAAATTTTACACTAACATTAGTATATCAAAAAAAATGAAACAAAAACAAAAATGAAACATTTAACGTAAAAGACATTAAGAGAGGGATTTAACTAAGGCAATTATACATACTCTTCATCTCATAATAAAACCTAATAATGCAATGATCCTAAATAGTACATGTTTATACAACAAATTAAGCCAAATTCGTTTAACATAGTAATTTACTAGCTACACACCAAAAAAAAAATGTTAGTAGGCACAAAATAATCAACTTGCACACAATATTTGACTCACAATATTAAAGAATGACCAATATTAGCTTCACAATAAATATAATTTCAGAATTTAAAACATATGAATATAATTTCAAAAATAACTGGAAAGTTTTGGATAGAATATTTACCTCTAAAATTTCGACCAAATAATTATAAGAACACTGAAATCTGAAAAAAATCCTTTCCGCTCGAAAGATGCTTAAGTTGTATACTCGAACTCATAAATTCAAAAGTGAAACTCGGCCAGAAACTCAACATAAACTATTTTAAATCCTTGAACAAAAGTACTTAGCAACAAATTCCCCCGAACACGTCCAAGAAAAGCTAATGCAAAAATATATGGTTCACCAGGCTTAACTAATGAAAATCCATTCCAAAGAAAAGTAACTCACATGTCACACATATATTTATTTTGAAGAGAGGGCAAAGGGTGTTTGATATATATCTATATATATTATAATGCCAGGAGATCGGAAAATGCACCAGAAGCGTTTAAAATATTTTTCTTAAATTTTCACTTTTATGGTTTTTTTTATTTAATTTTTTCTTGCATTAAATAGCATCTTAAGGACATCTTAATGGCATCTTAATAATCATTAATTACGCTTATGAATATATATATATATATATATATATATATATATATATATATATATATATATATATATATATATATATATATATATATATATATATAGGCTAGCGTTCAAATAAAATCAACCTTAGAATAGAAACTAGAAACCTACACTAAATAAATTATATTTCATTTATTTTAATGGCCCCGCTAGGGGCACCTTCACAAAAAACGTTTAAAATTCTTGGCTCTATTCAACAAAAATATAAAAAAAATAAAAAATTTTTTAAAAAAAGTTACTGTTCACGTGCCACGTCATCACGTGAACAGTAACTTTTTTTTATTTTTTTTATATTTTTGTTGAATAGAGACAATAATTTTAAACGTTTTTTGTATTGGAGTACCCATAATTTGGTCATTAGATTAGCTTGAAATATTTAATTTAGGTTTAGTTTCTAGTTTCTATTCTAAGTTAGTTTCTATTAGAACAAGACCCTATATATATATATATATTAAAATTTACTTCATATTATTATTTATATAAAAGATTAACAAATTTTATTTGAGCATTATAACTTTTATTCAAATTTAAAATATGAAGTGTATGTATAAAACTAAGATTATTTTCATGTAAAATAATGACTTAAAATTGTTCCCATTGCATATTTTTATTACAAGTTGAAGATTTTTGCAAGCTTTTTTCGGACAAGTTTAGGACAAACGCTCTTAACTTCTCAAACAATTTTTTATCATTAATTGTGGAAATCATTATAAGTTATGGAAGTATAATCTTTTGGTTAAAATCTAGAATTTGTATAAAATAATATTGACAGCTTTTTTATTTTTTACATAATAAACCCAACCATTTTATTGATCGATTAAGTCGATAAAAATGTTATACATTGTTTCATTATATTGTGTGAAAATAAATTAATATTCTTATTACATGAATTTTTATGCTATTATTGAGTATGTATGTTATGAGAGGGGTGTCGGCTTTGAAAAAGTTATTTAGTAATATTTAATATTGTAATTGTTATTTTTCATATTTATGATATTTTTAAGATTATTAAAAATTTTGATATATAATGAGAGTATTATTCCAACTAATAATTCATACAAACTATTTTAAATCACTTTTTTAGGACATTTTTAAAATGCAAGTTAATTTTTATAAACAATAAAAATTAATTTATCTATTTTTAGTACATAATAATAAAAATTTATTAACCGCGGGAAGCACGGCTAAATTGCCTAGTTACTTATAAAGAGGACAAGAGTTGTACACTGTGAAAAGAGATTATGTCAAGCAAACCATACATGCAAACTTGGGGCCAGGAGATGATAATTTAAAGGAAATGGATAATGCTCGCACTAGATACAGAACAAATATATTGACATTTTTCTTTTGCAAATACTAAACTTCCATGTCTTTACAATACTATATAATTAGGTTAATAAATATTATCATTAAATGTGTCCGTTACAAACTCTTAAAAAAATCCCATCATTTTACATGAACACAAATTTTACACTAACATTAGTATATCGAAAAAAATGAAACAAAAACAAAAATGAAACATTTAACGTACAAGACATTAAGGGAGGGATTTAACTCAGGCAATTATACATACTCTTCATCTCATAATAAAACCTAATAATGCAATGATCCTGTTGTGGAATAAAAACTAGTTTACGATTTGTAATTAATGCTAGGGTGGTTGAGCTTCGAGCTTTAATGGCTGTTTCCGTGTTACGAGACTGATCGGTCCTCACAGAGTGCCTACGTATCTCGTTATTGAGAATCAAGCCAGGACGTAGTTCTAGGTGATGGTGCCCTCGAGGCTATGGCGGCGAGAGCTCACCTAGGACGCAGTGGCTTGTATGTCCTTATTCGAGGATTAAGACAAAACGTGGTGGGTAACGTATGGAGCTGTGTCCAAAAACGTAAGTGACGTATTGAGCTCCGCCCAAAAACGTGGTTCTGAGATGAGGGGTTAGACCCTTTATATAGGCCGAGAAGCCCTAGAATTATGGTAGGAGTCAGAGACTTGGTAGAAAAGTCTGTGAGGAAGGTTCTAGATCTATTCCTTGTAGGAATCAGTTTCCATATTGAATTGGATGCCTTGGTGGATAAGTCTGGTGGAAATAATATCCTTATCCAACTCTTATTGCTGAGCTGTTTATTTCCCCCAATATTAATTACGAAATTAATATTATAATTGGGGTTTTGGGCCCAGCTGGTGGGCCCCACGTTTGGACCATTCTTGGCCTAATTAATGCCACATTAAATGTGTCTTTAGGGCTTATTTTCAGCCCATATCATTTGCCTCCCAACTTCTAGGAAAATTGATCCGGTTTTCCTTGAAGTTCTACTTGTCTAATTCGAGACTCGGGTCAGGGTTTATCTTTGATATCGTTTTGACGTAAAGCGTGGAGCGACCGACGCGTTTACAATGACGTTAGATTGTGCCAGTAGCATTGAACGGTGCTAAACGACACTAAACGGTGCTAAACAGCCTTAAACGACGTTTAAACGATGTTAAACGACGCTAAACGGCGATAAACGGTGCTAAACGGCACTAAACGACACTAAACGTTGCTAAACAGCCTTAAACGACGTTTAAACGATGTTAAACGATGCTAAACGGCGATAAACGGTGCTAAACGGCACTAAACGACACTAAACGGTGCTAAACATCATTAAACGACGTTTAAACGATGTTAAACGACGCTAAACGGTGCTAAACGGCACTAAACGACACTAAACGGTGCTAAACAGCCTTAAACGACGTTTAAACGATGTTAAACGACGCTAAACAGCGATAAACGGTGCTAAACGGCACTAAACGGTGCACCTAAAACCATACGAAAAAATCGGGATTTAAGTCCAGAAACTACCCGGGAATTGCTGAAAAATCAAGATTCAGGACCACGAGCTAACCCGCGATCGGCCGGATCGAGGGCTAGCTCGTGGTCGGCTAGCTCCTGGTCGGCCGAAGAGCCTCGAACCAAGGTGGTCGGCTGACACCTGGTCGGCTGGGAGGCCTTGATCCCAGGTGGTCGGCCGGCACCTGGTCGGCTGCGAGCAGGTCGGCTGGGGCTCCTTGACGTGCCTTGGTCGGCCGGTTCGTGGTCGTTTAGCTCGTGGTCGGCCGGGGCATCCCAAAATGCCGTGGTCGGCTGCGAGGTGGTCGGCCATGGCTCGTTCAGGTGTCATGGTCGGCCATTTTCAAGGATCCGGAAGCTCGATCTCGATCCCTAATTAGTATTTTGGTCACCCGTGACTTTCAAGGATCCAGAAGCTGAATCTCGATCCTAGGGATTCAGAAGCTGGATCTCGATCTCTAATTTGGTATTTTTGGTCACCCGTGACTTTCAAGGATCCAGAAGCTGGATCTCGATCCTAGGGATTTAGAAGCTGGATCTCGATCTCAAATTTAGTATTTTGGTCACCCGTGACTTTCAAGGATCCAGAAGCTGAATCTCGATCCTAGGGATTCAGAAGCTGGATCTCGATCTCTAAATTTAGTATTTTGGTCACCCGTGACTTTCAAGGATCCAGAAGCTGGATCTCGATCCTAGGGATCTAGAAGCTCGATCTTGATCTCTAATTTAGTATTTTGGTCACCCGTGACTTTCAAGGATCCAGAAGCTGGATCTCGATCCTAGGGATCCAGAAGCTCGATCTTGATCTCTAATTTAGTATTTTGGTCACCCGTGACTTTCAAGGATCCAGAAGCTGGATCTCGATCCTAGGGATCCAGAAGCTCGATCTTGATCTCTAATTTAGTATTTTGGTCACCCGTGACTTTCAAGGATCTAGAAGCTGGATCTCGATCCTAGGGATCTAGAAGCTCGATCTTGATCTCTAACGGCCTGATTCCTTCGTGGTCGGCCGGGAGGTGGTCGGCCAAACGGCCCGAATCCTTCGTGGTCGGCCGGGAGGTGGTCGGCCAAGGATCCAGAAGCTGGATCTCGATCCTAGGGATCCAGAAGCTCGATCTTGATCTCTAACGGCCTGATTCCTTCATGGTCGGCCGGGAGGTTGTCGGCCAAACGGCCCGAATCCTTCGTGGTCGGCCGGGAGGTGGTCGGCCAAGGATCCAGAAGCTGGATCTCGATCCTAGGGATCCTGAAGCTCGATCTTGATCTTAGGTCGTCAGTTTGGTCATTCGTGACTTCTATCGCTATTACACCTTAATTCAGGATTAGCACTACTAACCTTGTGTTTAAGAGTAAACTCGTTGCTTGTCTTCTTAAGTGCAAACATCCATTCGAAGGTCGTCCGTTTCGTGACTTCAGCAAATATATCAGCTGTTTCTTCTCCGGCTTGTATGAATTATAACAATTCTTTCTGTATAACGTGGATAATTTCTGTTCTTTTTTTTCATCTATAAACGATGGATGGCCTCGTTCCCATCCAAGGTCTCCTACTTGTAGGATCTTCGTCCTAGCGTCTTCTTGACTCGATACGGCCCTTCCCAATTAGGGGCTAGCTTTCCCTTCTAACCAATTCCAGAAGCTTCTATCTTCCTTAGAACCAGTTCGCCTTGCCGAAAGAACCTCTCCTTAACCTTTCGGTTGTAGTGGAAGGATGCTCTCTTCTGATGCTCTGCATTCCGGGCATTTGCTTTGTCCCTAACATCATCAATTAGGTCTAGTGCAAGCCTCATCCCTTCTTCATTAGTCTCTTGCTCATATGCCTCAACTCGAGGTGATGCATGCATGATCTCTAGGGGCACAACTGCCTCAGCTCTATAAGCCAACAAAAAACGGGGTCGCTCCAGTTGTCACTTTGCAAGTGGTTCGATATGCCCAAAGTATAGGCAGTAACTCATCCACCCAAGTGTTTCTTGAGCGTTCGACCCTTTTCTCCAGTCCATCAAGGATTATCCGATTGGCTATCTCTGCTTGTCCATTAGCTTGCAGGTGTGCTACTGAAGTAAAATGAACATCAATAGCATTTTCCTCACAGTACTTCTTGAATTCTTCATTGTTGAATTGTGTCCCATTATCCGTCACAAGGATTCACGGGATTCCATATCTACAGATCACGTTCTCCCAAAAGAACTGGGCAACTTTCCTGGTGGTTATCTTGGCTAGGGGTTTAGCCCCAATTCACCTAGTGAAGTAGTCGATAGCTACTATCAAAAACTTTCTGTGTGCGGATGCTACGGGAAAGGGAACAAGTATATCCATTCCCCACATTGCAAACGGAATAGGGGAGCTGATCGAGGTCAACATCTTAGGCGGCTGCCTTACAATCGGAGCGTGCTTTTGGCACCTCTCACACCTCTTAACATAATCTTTTGCATCAGCCAACATCTCTGGCTAATAGAATCCTAGACGAGTGATCTTGTGAGCTAGGGCTCTGCCCCCTAAGTGTTGTCCACAGATCCCTCCATGAACTTCTTCCAGCGCTTCTCTTGCCTCATGGGGCCTTAAACACTTCAGGTGTGGGATGACAACTGATCTCTTGTAGAGAATGCCTTCGATCAGGGCGTATCTCAATGCTCTTACTGACAACTTTCATGCCTCCCAGGCATCGTCAGGAAGCCATCCAGTTTCAAGGTGAGCTTTGATGGGATCCATCCAACAGCTTCCTAGATAAATTGGTGCTATCAACTTAGAGTTGATGGACGGGGCCTTCAAGACCTGGAAGTAAACACTCCCTGCGTAATTCTCTATTTCAGAGGAAGCGAATTTGGACAAGGCATCAGCCTTAACGTTTTCCTCTCTTGGGATGTGCTCCACATAGCATTCCTCAAATTGGGTCATAACACCCTTCACGATCCTTAGATATTTTGCCATGGTTTCATCCTTGGCCTCAGACTCGCCATTCACTTGTGATACTACAAGCCTTGAGTCTCCCCAGACCTTGAGATTCTTGACCCTCATGATTCTTGCCTAGCCTAAGCCAGCTATCAATGCCTCATATTCAGCTTCATTGTTGGTAGTAGGAAAGTCCAACTTCAAAGCATATTCAACTATGAACCCATCGGAGCTTTGCAACACTAAAACTGCGCCACTAGATTTTGTTTTTGATGCTCAATCAAAATAGAGCACCCAATATTCCTTCTGATAAGGTTCAAGTTCTTCATCTTTATCTTGCTTCTCAGGGGTTGTTATTGTCTCCTGCCCCCCGACTTCTTGGTTGCTAATGGTGCATTCAACCACGAAGTCAGCCAATGCCTGAGCCTTAATGGCTGTTCGAGGCTTATACGTGATGTCAAATTCTCCAAGTTCGATCGCCCACTTGATTAGCCTTCCACTAGCCTTTGGGCTATGCAATATGTTTCTCAACTGTTGGTCCGTCAGGACTTCAATCTTATGTGCCTGGAAGTACGGGCGTAACTTCCTCGAGGCTGTTATCAAAGCCAAGGCGAACTTCTCAATGGGAGAGTAATTCAGCTCAGCCCCGTGCAACACCTTGCTCACATAATAGATCGGTTTCTGGACCTTCTTTTCTTCTCGAATGAGAACGGCACTCAACGCTTGCTCAGATACCGCCAGGTATAGATAAAGAGTCTACCCGGGACTAGGTTTGGCCAGCAACGGGGCTTCAACCATGTACTTCTTCAGTTGTTCAAAGGCCTCTTGGCTCTCAGGGGTCCACTCAAAATTTTTCACCTTCTTCAATGCTTGAAAGAAAGGCAAGCATTTGTCACCAGACTTGGAGATGAATCTTCCTAAAGCCGCTACCCGGCCTGTCAACTTCTGCATATCTCTTATAGAGCGTGGTGGCTCCATGTCTAAGATCGCCTTGATCTTGTCAGGGTTGGCCTCTATGCCTCTCTTTGAAACCATCAGACCCAAAAATTTGCCTGATCCAACGCCAAAGGCACACTTGGCTGGATTCAACATCATTTTGTGGTGCCTCAGCACTTCGAATGCCTCTCTGAGGTGCTTAATGTGGTCTGCCTTGAACAGGCTCTTGACTAGCATGTCATCAACATAGACCTCCATGGTTTTTCCAATCAGATGGGCGAATATCTTATTCACCAATCGTTGGTAAGTAGCTCATGCATTCTTTAGACCAAAAGCCATAACAATATAGCAGAAAACACCAAAGTCAGTTATAAAAGATACCTTAGGGATGTCATCCTTGTGCATCTTAATCTGATTGTAGCCGTTGGACCCATCCATGAAGCTCAACATCTCATGTCCAGCTGTGGCGTCTATCAACATGTCTATCATTGGCAGGGGAAAACAATCCTTTGGACATGCATCATTCAAATCAGTGAAGTCTATACACATCCTCCACTTCCCATTCGCTTTCTTGACCATCACAGGGTTTGCTAACCATTCGGGAAACTGAATTTCTTCAATAAACCCAGCCTCTAAGATCTTGTCAACTTATTGTTTAATGGCCTCCTGCCTTTCAGGAGGAAAATTTCTCCTCTTCTACTTTATTGTCTTCCGCCCAGGATCAACATTCAACTTGTGAGTTATGAGTTGGGGATCAATCCCTGGCATGTCAGCTATTGTCCAAGAAAACGCATCACTATTTTCTTACAAGAATGATATCAACTTGCCCTTCAGGGGTTCTTTCAAAGATGCTCCCATATAAGTAACTTCTCAGCTCGCTTGGCCGTCATGGCTTCAATGTTTGTCTTGGTCGCCAAAGTTTGAAATCAAGGGTTTTCAATCTCAATCACCGAAATATCTATCAGAGCTGCTGGTCCAAGGCCAGGGGTTTCTGGTTAGCCCCACGAGGTCTTGAACCTTCTCTAGGAGGTTTTCAAAGTTACATATTCGTTTTCAAGTCAACATGAAGTTTCAACCTTTGGATCTTAATTGGAGGTTCATGACCCCCCCTCAAGTTTGGCCTTCATAACTAACCTTGGCCTTCATGGCTAACAGCTTCTGTTCTTCAACCTAGGATTCGGGGTTGATTCCTCGATATAGATTTCGATAAATGCAATCCCGTTGGCTTCTTGCCTTTTAAACTTCTGAGACGAGAACTTGCTTGAACTTCTTAATCTTTGCTTAAGGTTATCTATTGGCCTTCATCCTTGGATCCTTAATCCAGGTCCTTAATAAGTATTGAAGAGTAGCTAGTCCTTAACATCCTCGGCCTTTCATGGCTTTGACCCTTCGGGATCTTCACCTATGCATTTGTTTGTTTTCCATTCGTTATTTTTTTATTTTCGGTACTCGTTCATCCTTGACTTGAATTCATCGGGTGATAGAGTACTATTGTCCTACTCGGAGCAACATGCTCTGCAATGGTTTCAATGAACCTTATTTCTACTTCTACTAGATGAAGCTAAGTCCTACTAGGATAACTTGAGCCCATCGGGGCATTGCAAGACTAGGCCTACATCACTTGATTTTGTTTTTGATGCTCCATCAAAATAGAGTGTCCACCATTCCTTCTGGTATCATCATTCTTATTCTGAAGTTCACTTCCTGCTTGGGGTACTACCTCCTACCCCCCGACTTCTTGGTTGCCAATGGTACATTCAACCACAAAGTCAGTTAACGCCTTAGCCTCAATGGTTGTCCAAGGCTTCTGTGTGATGTCCTCTGCTGGCTTTTTTGGTGTTCCTTTCTTCTGCGGACATCCATGTCTTCAATTGGAAGGACTTTCCCCCCGACTCTATTAGGCCTTAACGAGGCTACATAACAGCTTTGTGCCATCTTTTGATCACCTTTATGTTCTCTAACGCCATTCCTGGTTGGGAACTTGATCTTCATATGATACGTTGAGGCAACAGCCTTGAATGCATGAAGTTCAGTCCTTCCGAGAATAGCGTTGTACGTTGAAACCGCTTTGATTACCAAGAAGTTCAACATCTGAAAGGCCTCCTTGGGCTCCTGTCCAATAGTTATAGGCAACTGAATGGTCCCTTCAACTTTGGATTCTACTCCATTAAATCCATAAATTGGCATGTTGGTTGGGGTCAACTGAGAATCGGTGTACCCCATCTTTATAAATGCGACATGAAACAAAATATCAACAGAAGCTCCATTGTCTATCAAGACCCGCTTCACTTCCAAGTTCCCAATCACAGGGGTTATGACCAACGGGTCGTCATGGGGAAACTTCACCCCTTCGAGATTTGAGTCATCAAAACCAATAGTTATCTCAGTCCTGGCACGCTTCGGGGCTTTTCCCACGATGTGCATCACTTCTTTGGCATACGCCTTCCGAGAGTTTCGGGTTGTACCGGCCGCTGTCGGGCCTCCCCAAATCATGTTAATAACTGGCCCTCGGGGCTGTGGGTTACGATCTCGATCTCGATCATCATCCCTTCTATCATTGTCTCTTCTATCATGGTCCCTTTTTTGAGTTCCATGATCATCACTCTTAGTGAACTTGTTCAGCTTTCCTTTTCTCTTTGCGGGATAACCCCTAAGTGGCTTCGGCCATCGAAAATCTTTGTCTTTCTCGATATGTAACAAGATCTGACTCCTAGGAGCATTCAGTCTCTCATAGTCATGAATCTTGGTCCCAAATTCTTCTTCGGGGGTGAATCAGAATCCTTGCTAGTCCGGGGATACTTGTCCCTAGCATCATACTCTTGTTCTTGCTCCCGTTTCTTTGAGTCATTGGTGCCCTTGCCATTACCCACTACAACCTCCTTTTTCATGCTGTCCTCAGCTTTAATATACTTGTCAGCTCTTCGTTGAAGTTCGGCCATATTCTCAGGGGGGTGCTTTGCCAATGATCTTTTAAAGAATAGATCAGTGGTTCCGTGTTCCAGGGCCACTATGGCTACCTTGTTCTCCAGGTCGGTAATATTCAGCGTCTCCTTTGTGAATCGCTTGAAATAATTTCTCAAATTTTCGTTCTTCCCTTGTACCACGTACATAAGGGATGCGGAGCTCTTCTCATGAACTCTCTCACTAATGAATTGGCTGATGAAAGCAGCGCTTAACTCCTTAAAAGATCTAATCAAGTTTGCAGGTAAGCGACTATACCACCTTTGTGCCATGCCCGACAGGGTTTGAGGGAACGCCCTACACTTCAGGGCATCACTTGCAGGCTACAGCAGTGCGTTTGAAAACGTTCTTACATGATTTGCGGGATCACCCGTTCCATCATAAGTTTTGATTGTTGGCATCTTAAACTTCTTTGAGATACGGGCGTTCATCACCTCATCAGTAAACGGGGGTGTGGCATCATCAGGATCTCCAAGTGGCATCAAATCTTTGGGGGTTCCCTTGGGGATTTCCACCCTAGTTTTTTTTTCAGTTGAGGCATCAGCCTTTTTGTGCCTCCTTGAAGGCCTCTCCAAATCTATGATGGGGATCCTCCTTGTGGTTGGAGGAGGTAGGTTTCGATTCAACCTACCTTGTTCCCTTGCCATATCTTCCTTCAACCTTAGGATCTCAGCCTCATGAGCCTTGATCCTTTCAGTAGTTGTCAAAGGAGGTTCATCATGGATGGTTTGAGTCCTCCTTCGAGGTTCTTTACTAGCACGTCGCCTCCTCGGGGCTTCATCACGATCATCATTGTCATCCTCAGACGTTGAATCATCAGTATATGGACCAGAGTAATCATCGTACTCCCGATCTCGGATCTGTAAGGCATGACCGCTCGGTCCAGGTTCCCTGTGTTGAGGGGGATAATTAGGCAGTCCATACATCAGGTTGGTATTCAAAGGGAGATCCGTGGTGTGGATCTGTACCCCCGGAGGTAGCGTACGACCAGCGCTATCAAGAGGAGAAACCACCATATGAAGAGGGTTAGTTTCTTGGCTTTGAGGAATAGCCACAGGTAAAGTTCCCTCAACATGGGGAATCGTCCCTGAGGGTTGAGAGGTTAGAGGTTGAATGACCGTCCCTGTTGGTGGGGGCAATTGTCCTTCTTCAACGGTGATGAGCGGATCAGAGATAGCAGGTGGAGCAGAGCTAAGGGGAATGGCCTCAGTCGATGTTGTTCTTCGTGTTTGAACCATGGTTGATGTTTTCTTCCCACAGACGGCGCCAAATGTTGTGGAATAAAAACTAGTTTACGATTTGTAATTAATGCTAGGGTGGTTGAGCTTCGAGCTTTAATGGCTGTTTCCGTGTTACGAGACTGATTGGTCCTCACAGAGTGCCTACATATCTCGTTATTGAGAATGAAGCCAGGACGTAGTTCTAGGTGATGGTGCCCTCGAGGCTATGGCGGCGACAGCTCACCTAGGACGCAGTGGCTTGTATGTCCTTATTCGAGGATTAAGCCAAAACGTGGTGGGTAACGTATGGAGCTGTGTCCAAAAACGTAAGTGACGTATTGAGCTCTGCCCAAAAACGTGGTTCTGAGATGAGGGGTTAGACCCTTTATATAGGCTCAGAAGCCCTAGAATTATGGTAGGAGTCAGAGACTTGGTAGAAAAGTCTTTGAGGAAGGTTCTAGATCTATTCCTTGTAGGAATCAGTTTCCATATTGAATTGGATGCCTTGGTGGATAAGTCTGGTGGAAATAATATCCTTATCCAACTCTTATTGCTGAGCTGTTTATTTCCCCCAATATTAATTACGAAATTAATATTATAATTGGGGTTTTGGGCCCAGCTGGTGAGCCCCACGTTTGGACCATTCTTGGCCTAATTAATGCCACATTAAATGTGTCTTTAGGGCTTATTTTCAGCCCATATCAGATCCTAAATAATACATGTTTATACAACAAATTAAGCCAAATTCGTTTAACATACTAATTTACTAGCTACACACCAAAAAAAAAAAATGTTGGTAGGCACAAAATAATCAACTTGCACACAATATTTGACTCACAATATTAAAGAATGACCAATATTAGCTTCACATAAAATTCAGAAAAAGTGCATGACCTCAGAATTAAAATTGAGTGGTTTGAGAGAGTAAACGTAAATGATGTTATTAAAGATAACTTAGATAAAAAAATGTACAGAGGCACATTGTCACGGAAGTTTGGCATATATCGAAACTTAATAATACACAATTAATTATCCCAATTTCTATTAATCAAATAAAAATAAAATTATAAGATTTCCAAGTCACACCAAATCAATCATAAATATTATTTATGTGAAATATAAATAGTATTTTTTTTAACATATATTAAAAATTAAATGATTAAATTAATTAGTCAAATATAACATATTATACGATTTAACATACTAAGTAAAATTTAATATATGTTAAAAAAAATAATCTTTGTATACAACATAAATGAAAAATCTTTGTAAAGTAAAGAAAATCACATCTTAAATATATCAATAAAATTTGAGATTGAGAAATAGAAGTTCTAATTACTAAATTAGTATTGATTATTTCTAAAGAAATATTTGAATAAAAATAAATAAATTATATGTTTTACATCTAAAATATTACATAAAATCATTTCAAATTATAACCACAAACTCTAACAGTCATATCTTACTCAAAGAATGAGATATATTGGATTTCTTTGGTTAATTGATAATGTTTATTTTTCTGTAGTAAATCATTTCATTAATAAAAGAACATAAAATTTGTAAAAATGATATTGAACAAACACATAGAAAATTAGATTTGATGAAAGTTTTTCTTTATCATAACTAGGTTCGTTTAATGGATTTGCATAGTAGTGATCCTTTCCCATATCGCAAAGAGACAATCTATTAATTTATAAAGGTCGTATAAATAAGTGTTTATGAATTTTTAATATATATTCGAAAAATTGTTCGGGACCCATGCAAATATTTTGAATGTATTAATATAATAAAAATTATAGAAACCCACTGTACTGCACATTTAAATATACCAAAATTTTCAAAGAACAAAACTTAAAATATGGGTAAAAAACTTATGAACTTGGTTGAAAGATTCTCAAAAATGAGAGAAATCAAATGAAAAACAAAATTAAGAAAAAATAATAAAGGGGGGCTTAGTATGTTTGAGCGGGGATGTGAATATTATGATAATATTGATATTAATGCAATTGGTATAACACTACAAGCAAAACGGCCTTTTCATACCGTCAAATCGATAGGAAAAGGCCCTAAATCGGTAGGAAATGCTGCATTTCCTACCGGCCCCCTCCGGTAGGAAATGATTAAGTGGGAAATGTCTTTGGTAGGAAATGATACTGACCGGGTCAATGAGGGTTCCACTTGTTGACGTGGCATGTTACATGGCGAGGACCCACATGCCAACTTGGACGATGACATGGTACCACGTCAGATGCCATGTCATATGACATGTGGGTGGGCCCACCATACGTCATCAGCCATGTCAACTGCTGACGTGGAAATTATAGAAAGTGTTAGCCATTTCCTACCTACCACTTTTGCACACTTCGGTAGGAATTGTTTTAGGCACCTTGTAAAATTGCATTTTCTACCGCTATTCATTATTTCCTACCGTCCTTATGAATGCGGTAGGAAATGTTTTGAAGACGGTAGGAAATACTAGGTTTCGAATGGTAAGAACGGTGGGAAATGGCTTAAAGGCGGTAGGAAATAGTGGGTAACTTTTTTTAAAAAAAAATGTTCTTCATTGATTCAAAAGCATACACATTGCATAACAAAATAAATATCTAATTCATAAGCATACAATCAAAACCAAATATCAAACATCTAACATAAATCGTAATCCGCCTTCATCACCATAAAATTAACAAATTAAAGTTACATCTAAAAACAATTTGTACAAATGTACTAAAATACAACCTTTACAACAAATAAAAATAAAAATTTAAAAACCTAAACTAATCACTCTTGACGTGGTCATCATCATTGTCTTTTTTATTGCCTTTAATATCAACTTCATCCAAAAAGTTCTCTTTGACCTTCTTCCGAAAAGTTCTTTTAATTTGTACAAGTCCTAACAATTTACATAAAAAACGGAACAAAAAACTATACATACATACAAAAATGAAAGTTAATGGGCTCAAATAGTAAACAAAATGAAAGTTTGAACTAATCAAATTGAAGAATACTATATGTAAATCAAACATACAAATAGTATTCAAATTGAACTAACACAAACACACACATATTATATGTAAGTCAAATAGATATATAAAAGAGGATAAAGATTTATACATAAATAATGGTGATGAGGAAATCGAGATGATATCTTATATGTAAATCAATTATACATATAAAAGATGGTAAAGATTTGTACCTAAATAATGGTGATGAAGAAGAAAATCGAGATGTAAGAAATGAAGAGAGTTGATAAGAGTGGTATAAGATGAAGAGGTGGAGAAGAGAGTTGAAGTGAAGGGAAATGAAGAAAGTTATTGTTTTATAAATCTGAATTACACATTTCCTACCGCACTTTTATATTTCCTACCAATTTGCGGTAGGAAATGACTTTAGGTGCTATTTTTGAATTTTGATTTGGGCGCTCATTTTGAATTTTTGGTTAAGGCGCTCATTTTGAATTTTTCGTGAATTATCATTTCCTACCGATTAGCGGTAGGAAATGACTTTGGGCGCCATTTTTGAATTTTGATTTGGGTGCTCATTTCGAATTTTTGGTTCAGGCGCTCATTTTGAATTTTTCGTGAACTATGATTTCCTACCAACTTGCGGTAGGTTATAAGTTTTGGCTCCAATTTTGAAAATTTGGGTTTAGGCGCAATTTTTAAATTTTTGTAAAATTATGATTTCCCACCAATATCTTTTATATTTCCTACCAACTTGCGGTAGGTTATGACTCTGGGCGCCATTTTTAAAATTTTTGTTTTTATGCGGCATTTTTGAATTTTTTGTGAAATTAACAACAATGTAAAAACAAATTAAATATTTTTTTGTCAATTATTATTTAACTAATTTTCACTATAAAGTATCTCCAAATGAGATTTCAAAATCACAATTTTTGGCACACATGAGTAATTCACAGTGCTAGTGAGATTCGTAAGGTTTGATCGTTTATGAAATATTGAAAAAAATGAATAATACGAACTAACTATTCAAAAATGATTTTTCATGACAAAGTCACTACAAATTAACTTTAAAAATTACAATTTTTGGCACAGAAGACTAATTCATATTGGTATTGAGATCCGCACGGCTGGATCTTTCAAGAAAAAAAATATTTTATTGAGAGCCAAATTTAATTTTAAAAAAATATTTCTCGACGACCCAACTATACGGAGGTCAAGATCCATCCTTTTTAATTTTATTGCCAAAATTTCAGAAAAAAATAAATTTATTTGATTTGGTAATTTAACGGTCAACTAGTACTTTGACCACTAGAACCCTAAAAGGGGTTTCGTCAGGGTTTAGGATTTTGATTTTTTTTTAAATATTTCTCGACGACCCAAACATACGGAGGTCAAAATCCATCATTTTTAATGTCATTTCCAAAATTTCAGAAAAAAATAATTTATTTGATTTGGTAATATAACGGTCAACTAGTACTTTGACTAAAACCACTAAATAGAGTTTCGTCATGGTTCAGGATTTTTAATTTTTTTTTAAAAATAGGAAAAGAATAAATTTTGAACATAAATTCATACACACCAAAGTAGTCATACACACCAAAGTAGTCATACTCACTATTTGTGTGATGAATTTTACCCTACTTTCACTCATTTTCAATTTTTTTTGATTTTTTCCCCTTTTTTAACTAGTTTTTAAAATAAATTAAAAAATTAAATAAAAATATGAAAAAGTCCAAATTTTGAACATAAATTCATACACACCAAAGTAATCATTAATTAACATCGTCTTTGTTTAAATTTAAATTTGAGTTATTGGACCCGTTTCTTCTTCTCTTGCCAAAATCAATTCTTCCATTACTACTACTACTACTATTTTTAGTTGTTTTGTAGTGTTCATAGTGAGTTTGAATACTTGGGTGTATCAATTTTTATCCAAATGTTGGAATTTTTTCTATTTTTATTTAAAATTTTAATTTATTTTACAAACTACTTAAAAATGGGGAAAAAATCAAAAAAAAATGGTAAATTAGTGAAAGTAGTGTATTCATCACAAAAATAGTGAGTATGACTACTTTGGCGTGTATGAATTTATGTTCAACACATGACCTTTTCCTATTTTTATTTAATTTTTTAATTTATTTTACAAACTAGTTAAAAATAGGGGGAATGGAAAATTAGTGAAAATAGGGTAACATTCATCACATAAATATTGAGTATGACTACTTTGGTATGTATGAATTTATGTTCAAAAATTGGCATTTTTCCTATTTTTATTGAATTTTTTAATTTATTTAATATTGAGTAGAAGTGCCCACTTTTACTTTTTCCTCTTTTTATTTTATTTTTTATTTTTTTGGCACAGCTCATTTCCTACCCCTTATCGGTTGGAAATGAGCTGGTGGCACGTCAACCAATCAAAAATTGTAAAGCTGTCATTAGCTGCTGAATAGGCAAGCCATTTCCTACCACCCAAAATGCGGTAGAAAATGTTAAACATAAAACGGCGCCGTTTTGCTGTTGTCAGACGCGCTGACAACTGCCACATGGCTTGGGACCGACCACATTCATTTCCTACCGATGTCGGTAGGAAATGAGCCACTCATTTCCTACCGCGTTTATGCGGTAGGAAATGGTGTGGTTGAAACGACATCGCTTCATTGTAGCCAGACATTGACGTGGCATTCAGGGTCCCGCTCGACTCATATCCTACCAACTTAGGTAGGAAATGTGTTGGCATTTCCTACCGGCTAAGGGTCCGATAGGAAATGGCCGTTTGACTTGAAAATTGGTAGGAATTGGTCGGTAGGAAATGAGTCGTTAGGAATTAATCGGTAGGAAAAGCCTGTTTTTCTTGTAGTGTAAAATCAAGATTGTTGTATACTTAAATATTAATGAAATTATCTTTTTTTTTCTAAATTATGATTAAAATAATATGTTTGTATTAATTAATTAATTAATTTTACCATTCGGTGCGTAACACGGGTAGAACGCTAGTTTTTCTACCATTTTCAGGGTCTAAAAACCATATTTCAGTAAAAAAAAATAAATTCTTTTTTATGTAAAAGTATTGTGGTTAAATTTGTGCATGAATAAGAAAAAAAAATAATTTATGTCAAAATAGATTTTTTTTTTAACCCTTCAAAAATAGTGTGGTAGCAACTACAAAATTAGAGTAGAAAAGAAAAAAATGGGACGCGGTGATATAAAATTTATAATTTTTAATATAGTAGAATATAATCATATTTTAATAACTTGAAATACATACTTTTATTTAAATTTAAAATATTAGAGAAAATGGAAAACAATACAATGTAAATAATGAATATATGAAACAAAGGAAATACAAATTGCAAAACAATATGAAGGAAGCATACAAAAATTAAAAATGAACTTAAAAAAAATTAAAAATTATGAACTTAATTTAACTAAAAAATTGTAAATTTACACCATTTTCATGGGCATAAAAATCATATTTATATAAATTAAAATTCAGATTTTTTTCTTTTATAGTTAAATAGTATGGTAGCATTTGTAAATAAAGAAAAAAAAAACGTAGAAATATGTTTATTCCGCGAAAGTGCCTTTTCGTTAAACTTATAAATATTTTTCAGCCAATTTGGTGGTGTAAAAATCATATTTTCAAATTTTTTTTTGTGAAAATATTTCGGGCAAAACTTGTGCATTAATCAAACAAAACGAAAATTATTGATGTCAATTTTTTTTTTTTTTACCCTTTGTTAGCAATTACAAAACTTAAACATGAAAGAAATAAAAAAAAAGATAAGGGAGGTAATCGCTGGCTAACGAGGGAAAGTCGCCACTTCAAGTGGTTAACGAGGGAAGGACTCCACTTCAAGTGGCAAACCCTAGCTTCATAATGGCGCCTTATACCATTTTTAAAATTTTCAATACAACTGCACCAGAAATGAACAACAAAGGAATGAAATAAAGAATTACAAATGTACTAGAAAAGCAAGGGAGCCAATTCAATTCTTATCAACTAATTTAGTTATAAAAATTTCAATTAATTTTGTGTTTCATAATCAAATTGTCAGATTTTACTTGTAATTAAAGTAAATTTACTTGTTTGCGAGATTGTGTACTCTTATACATCTAAATTGGGCAAAAGGTCACTTCGTCTACTGTGCTATATAAAAATTTCCACTTAGCCTAATGTACTATCGAAGTGGTCATTGCACTTTCCATTTTTTCTCTTTTGGTCATCACCGTCTGTTGAAAAAAAAACTCGTCTATTTGACTAACAGAGTGATGAGTTGGCTCTCCCAATCACACTCCACGTCAGCAATTAAACCCCAAATATAAATCCCTAAATAAACCCCCAATTAAACCCCTAAATAAACCCCAAATATAATCCCCTAAATAAAACCTAACCTAATTAAACCCATCTCCGCACATATGATGCCGGTCGATCACTCTACTCCATCTCCATCCCTTCCATCTCCCTCTCAGTCTTTCCCCTATTCTCCCTCTTGCAACCCCTGAACAACCTCCAACAGTCCACCACCCAACCTTTCTCTAGCACAAGATCGAAAAGGAAACAATCAAAAAGCAGTTACCAAATCTCCGAATATCGAATCACACTGATCAAATAAAAACCAAGAGATTCAACCGCAAACATTCAATACTCACTAGATCAAGCACCACACATCAAATCACAATCAAATCAATCAAGCAAAAACACAAATCAATCAAACATCAATACAACAAATAAACAGCTTAACAACGAATTTCACGGAGAACGACTTTATCGAGGCCATTGATGCCTTTACAGTGCTCAACATGAACCTTTTCGATCGACATCGAAATCTACTCCCATAACCTATAATTTACACCCCTCTGGAACAACAAGACAAGAAAAGAGTGATGTGATGTGATGATTTTCAAGGATTATATAGATACAGATGGTTTGTATGTATAGGTGTGTATGTAACTGAATGTTAATGCTCCCACAGCAAGCAGTTATAGCACACACACGAAGCATATATACACACACGCGAAGCATATACACACACATCACACACATGGTTTTGCTGAAGGAGAAAGGAGGGAGAGAGATTGAAGAGATTGAGAGAAAGATTCCCCGAGAGAGATTGAGAGAGAACAGTAGAGAGATAGATTAATAAGAAGAGAGACTACAAGAGTTTTCTTAAAGTTTTTTATGAATTTATGCTTTTATGCTTTTTATAATTTTTAATAAAATTTATGAATTTTATATAATTAAAACATTTTAATAAAGAGAAGAGAGACTACAAGAGTTTTCTTAAAGTTTTTCTTAAGTTTTTTTATGATTTTTTTTATGAATTTATTACGATTTTTTTTGAATTTGTATGATTTTTTAAAGTTTTTATAATTTTAAATTTTTTATGAATTTATTACGATTTTTTAATTTTTTTTTGATTTTTTTAAAGTTTTTATGATTTTTTAAAGTTTTTAATAATTTTTTATAAAAAAAATTAAGATTGTGCTGATGTGGCATCCACGTGGCAGGCTGACAGTGCATCACAGTCAACATTTTAACAGTCAAATTGACGGAGCCAATTCTTGACTGACGGCGATGACCAAAAGAGAAAAAATGGAAAGTGTAATGACCACTTCGATAGTACACTAGGCTAAGTGGAAATTTTTATATAGTACAGTAGGCAAAGTGACCTTTTACCCCATCTAAATTTTACGCAACAATTACGTCACAAAATTTCCTAAATGAACTTTTTATGTTATCATGATGTATATTTACGTATTTTATTTTTTATTGTAACACCTTCGGATATTCAAAAAATTCGTTTATTTTGTGATAATATTTTATGATAAATCGGATTTAAAAAACAAAACGGTCAAATATTTTTTAATGATAAATCGATAATTTATTGATGATTTTTGCAAAATTGAACGAGTTTTAGAACACGTATTAATGTACACAAATAAAATCCAAGGAAGAAAAAGAAACAGGATTTATAATTTAAATATAAAAAAGGAAAAAAACAGGACATGAAAAGAATCAAAAGCCCAGAAGGATTCGAAGTTGAATAACCCCCGCAAGCATCACTTATATAAAATCCCGGACAATCTCACGTCTTTAATCCGCAGGCATCTTCCCTACTGAAAACCAGGTGCGTTATTGTTAAGAGAATAATATATGATGTCCGTTTGGGTTGTGGAACCTTAATTCAATTAAATTGAACAAACCGAATAATCAAATCAATTGGATTCTTGTTGCGAATCTCTTAGGCTGAACCTTGTCTACATGGATCATAATTCTATATGTATTAAAGTTGAAAATTTTAACACCACCAATATGGATTCCTTTAATCGGTTGGTGAAATTGACAGCTAGGGCTTTTTATGATGACATTACTACTAGAGGTGATAATCAGCCCAAGTCTGGCAGGACTGATGATAGAGGCCTTGCTGTTGTTGTACTTGACGCCCTCACCAGGCGTCAATGGGTAAGAGAAGAAGATTTAGCAAAGGACTTAAAGCTGCACACAAACCAACTTCGACGAATATTAAGGTTTTTTGAAGAAGAGAAACTAGTGACGCGACATCACAGGAAAGAGACTGCAAAAGGTGCAAAAATATATAGTGCTGCTGTTGCTGCCACTGCAGACGGGCATCATCCTGGAAGAGAGGGAGAGGGAAAGATAAAGTTGCATACTCACTCTTACTGTTGTCTGGATTATGCACAGATATACGATGTCGTGAGGTACCGGATGCACCGCATGAAGAAGAAGATAAAAGATCAACTGGAGGATAGGAATACAATTCAGAAGTATATATGCTCAAACTGCAAGAGAAGATATACTGCTTTAGATGCACTCCAACTTGTTTCTTCTGTGGATGATGAATATTTTCACTGCGAACATTGCAACGGAGAATTAATGGTGGAGAGTGACAAGTTAGCAGCTGAAGAAATGGGAGACGGAGACGACAATGCAAGAAGAAGGCGTCGCCAAAAATTTAAAGACATGCTTCAAAAGTTTGAGGAGAAGCTTAAGCCTTTAATGGATCTACTCAACAGAGTCAAAGACTTACCTGTACCTGAATTTAAAACCCTCCAAGACTGGGAAGTTCAAGCATATGCTGCTGCACGTTCAAATGGTGATGCCAACGACAATGATCCATCTAAATCTTTACAATCTTATAATGGAACTCCTATGCCATCTCTTGGAGAGACAAAGTTTGAAGTTGCCTTTGATGTCGGAGAAAAAGGAGCAAATGCGAAATCTGAAAATACAAGTACACCAACGAAAGTTTTGCCTCCATGGATGATTAAGAAAGGGATGGTTCTTACTGATGAGCAGCGTGGTGAGGTTAAGCAAGAGTCAAATATGGAGGGTGCTTCAGCTACTGCTGGACTATCTGATGACAAGAAGTCTATAGATCAAAAAGATGAAAAGAATTTACAGGATGCATATTTGGAAGCATATTATGCAGCTCTATTTCAAAGGCAACAAGAACAAGAGGAGTCTAATAAGAGAAAACAGGAGCCTTTTAACACTACTGATGATACAACTTCGCGTCAAGTTGGCATGAAATCTAAGCGTGGATACAATGACGATAATGACGAAGATGAAAATGTTGAATGGGAAGAAGCTCCAACAGCTGGAAATACAGGTGTAACATCGGACTTAAATGTTGAAGCTGATGCTTTAGGAGATGAAGAAGATGACATTGACTGGGAGGAGGGCTAAATCCAATCAGAAAATGGGCGCAATCGCCAAATTTCTAGTGTCTTTAGTCGTGGGTAGAACATCTAGTCACTTCTAGTCCTGTACAATTAAATTCTATAGCATTTTAAGGTACTTTACATATTACAGAAAGTTATCGGACCTTAAACTCCAAAAAAGGTATCTTATCTTGGTTTCCATAGAGATGCCTATGGTTCTATATTGATGTATCAACTGAAATTTATACTTGCATAGTCGCACAGCCCGGAGCTCTGGATTTTGGACCGAAGGGGAAGGTTGCCACCATGAAGCAAGTAATGGTTGGGTCTGTTTTGAATATCTATTACATAGATATGACAACATCCATGTACCGGTGAGCTAGACTTACTAGACCCCTGTTATTCAGTCATGTATGGTTCAGCCTGCTCAAAGGCTTCGAGATTGCAACACAACTATATATAAATTCCATGCCACAAGTGTTGTATACTTTGGAGTTTGTTTGGTTTAACACATACAAATATTTTTTAAGAAAATTATTTCTATCATATCAAGTTATTTGATTTAATATTTCGTTCTATGCATTATTCTTAAATATTTATTTTTTGTAATTTTATTTAATACATATTTAACTACATACATAATAAATATACAAAATTGCTAATATTAATAGTTTAGGTACACAAAATTGCTCAATATTAATAATTTAGGTACACAAAATGCACAATTAAAGTAAACAAAGGATGAAAGTACACAAGTTATTTGTTTTTGCATAATTCAGGTACACAAAGTGCATAATTGATAGTTTAGGTAGACAAAATGCAAAAATCCTATAGTTTGTTTACTAGCTTATAACTCATGCTATAGTTTATTTACTATCTTATAACTCATGCAATGCACAACTTCTTATAAGGGGTTGAGATCATAGACTCAACTGGGGTCTCAAAGCTCGTATATTTTTATAAAATCTAAAATCATACTCTATCAAAATAATTGCACTTGACCCAAATTTTCATATCAACAAAATAGCTAGAGCGAAATCACAATAAATATAATTTCAGAATTTTAAACATATAAATATAATTTCGAAAATAACTGGAAAGTTTTGGATAGAATACTTACCTCTAAAATTGCGACCAAATAATTATAAGAACACTGAAATCTTAAAAAAAAAATTATTTCCGCTCGAAAGATGCTTAACTTGTATACTCAAACTCATAAATTCAAAAGTGAAACTAGGCCATAAACTCAACATAAACTATTTTAGATCCTTGAACAAAAGTACTTAGCAACAAATTCCCTCGAACACATCCAAGAAAAGCTAATGCAAAAATATATGGTTCACCAGGCTTAACCAATGAAAATCCATTCCAAAGAAAAGTAACTCACATGTCACACATATATTTGTTTTGAAGAGAGGGCAAAGGGTGTTTGATATATATTACTTATAAAGAGGACAAGGGTTGTACACTGTGAAAAGGTGGTCGGCCATGGCTCCTTCAGGTGTCATGGTCGGCCATTTTCAAGGATCCGGAAGCTCGATCTCGATCCCTAATTAGTATTTTGGTCACCCGTGACTTTCAAGGATCCAGAAGCTGAATCTCGATCCTAGGGATTCAGAAGCTGGATCTCGATCTCTAATTTGGTATTTTTGGTCACCCGTGACTTTCAAGGATCCAGAAGCTGAATCTCGATCCTAGGGATTCAGAAGCTGGATCTCGATCTCTAAATTTAGTATTTTGGTCACCCGTGACTTTCAAGGATCCAGAAGCTGGATCTCGATCCTAGGGATCCAGAAGCTCGATCTTGATCTCTAATTTAGTATTTTGGTCACCCGTGACTTTCAAGGATCCAGAAGCTGGATCTCGATCCTAGGGATCCAGAAGCTCGATCTTGATCTCTAATTTAGTATTTTGGTCACCCGTGACTTTCAAGGATCCAGAAGCTGGATCTCGATCCTAGGGATCCAGAAGCTCGATCTTGATCTCTAATTTAGTATTTTGGTCACCCGTGACTTTCAAGGATCTAGAAGCTGGATCTCGATCCTAGGGATCTAGAAGCTCGATCTTGATCTCTAACGGCCTGATTCCTTCGTGGTCGGCCGGGAGGTGGTCGGCCAAACGGCCCGAATCCTTCGTGGTCGGCCGGGAGGTGGTCGGCCAAGGATCCAGAAGCTGGATCTCGATCCTATGGATCCAGAAGCTCGATCTTGATCTCTAACGGCCTGATTCCTTCATGGTCGGCCGGGAGGTGGTCGGCCAAACGGCCCGAATCCTTCGTGGTCGGCCGGGAGGTGGTCGGCCAAGGATCCAGAAGCTGGATCTCAATCCTAGGGATCCTGAAGCTCGATCTTGATCTTAGGTCGTCAGTTTGGTCATTCGTGACTTCTATCGCTATTACACCTTAATTCAGGATTAGCACTACTAACCTTGTGTTTAAGACTAAACTCGTTGCTTGTCTTCTTAAGTGCAAACATCCATTCGAAGGTCGTCCGTTTCGTGACTTCAGCAAATATATCAGCTCTTTCTTCTCCGACTTATATGAATTATAACAATTCTTTCTGTATAACGCGGATAATTTCTGTTCTTTTTTTTCATCTATAAACGATGGATGGCCTCGTTCCCATCCAAGGTCTCCAACTTGTAGGATCTTCGTCCTAGCGTCTTCTTGACTCGATACGGCCCTTCCCAATTAGGGGCTAGCTTTCCCTTCTGACCAATTCCAGAAGCTTCTATCTTCCTTAAAACCAGTTCGCCTTGCCGAAAGAACCTCTCCTTAACCCTTCGGTTGTAGTGGAAGGATGCTCTCTTCTGATGCTCTGCATTCCGGGCATTTGCTTCGTCCCTAACATCATCAATTAGGTCTAGTGCAAGCCTCATGCCTTCTTCATTAGTCTCTTGCTCATATGCCTCAACTCGAGGTGATGCATGCATGATCTCTAGGGGCACAACTGCCTCGGCTCTATAAGCCAACAAAAAACGGGGTCGCTCCAGTTGTCACTTTGCAAGTGGTTCGATATGCCCAAAGTATAGGCAGTAACTCATCCACCCAAGTGTTTCTTGAGCGTTCGACCCTTTTCTCCAGTCCATCAAGGATTATCCGATTGGCTATCTCTGCCTGTCCATTAGCTTGCAGGTGTGCTACTGAAGTAAAATGAACATCAATAGAATTTTCCTCACAGTACTTCTTGAATTCTTCATTGTTGAATTGCGTCCCATTATCCGTCACAAGGATTCACGGGATTCCATATCTACAGATCACGTTCTCCCAAAAGAACTGGGCAACTTTCCTGGTGGTTATCTTGGCTAGGGGTTTAGCCCCAATTCACCTAGTGAAGTAGTCGATAGCTACTATCAAAAACTTTCTTTGTGCGGATGCTACGGGAAAGGGAACAAGTATATCCATTCCCCACACTGCAAACGGAATAGGGGAGCTGATCGAGGTCAACATCTCAGGCGGCTGCCTTACAATCGGAGCGTGCTTTTGGCACCTCTCACACCTCTTAACATAATCTTTTGCATCAGCCAACATCTCTGGCTAATAGAATCCTAGACGAGTGATCTTGTGAGCTAGGGCTCTGCCCCCCAAGTGTTGTCCACAGATCCCTCCATGAACTTCTTCCAGCGCTTCTCTTGCCTCATGGGGCCTTAAACACTTCAGGTATGGGATGACAAATGATCTCTTGTAGAGAATGCCTTCGATCAGGGCGTATCTCAATGCTCTTACTGACAACTTTCGTGCCTCCCAGGAATCGTCAGGAAGCCATCCAGTTTCAAGGTGAGCTTTGATGGGATCCATCCAACAGCTTCCTAGATTAATTGGTGCTATCAACTTAGAGTTGATGGACGGGGCCTTCAAGACCTGGAAGTAAACACTCCCTGCGTAATTCTCTATTTCAGAGGAAGCGAATTTGGACAAGGCATCAGCCTTAACGTTTTCCTCTCTTGGGATGTGCTCCACATAGCATTCCTCAAATTGGGTCATAACACCCTTCACGATCCTTAGATATTTTGCCATGGTTTCATCCTTGGCCTCAAACTCGCCATTTACTTGTGATACTACAAGCCTTGAGTCTCCCCAGACCTTGAGATTCTTGACCCTCATGATTCTTGCCTAGCCTAAGCCAGCTATCAATGCCTCATATTCAGCTTCATTGTTGGTAGTAGGAAAGTCCAACTTCAAAGCATATTCAACTATGAACCCATCGGGGCTTTGCAACACTAAAACTGCGCCACTAGATTTTGTTTTTGATGCTCCATCAAAATAGAGCACCCAATATTCCTTCTGATAAGGTTCAAGTTCTTCATCTTTATCTTGCTTCTCAGGGGTTGTTATTGTCTCCTGCCCCCCGACTTCTTGGTTGCTAATGGTGCATTCAACCACGAAGTCAGCCAATGCCTGAGCCTTAATGGCTGTTCGAGGCTTATACGTGATGTCAAATTCTCCAAGTTCGATCGCCCACTTGATTAGCCTTCCACTAGCCTTTGGGCTATGCAATATGTTTCTCAACTGTTGGTCCGTCAGGACTTCAATCTTATGTGCCTGGAAGTACGGGCGTAACTTCCTCGAGGCTGTTATCAAAGCCAAGGCGAACTTCTCAATGGGAGAGTAACTCAGCTCAGCCCCGTGCAACACCTTGCTCACATAATAGATAGGTTTCTGGACCTTCTTTTCTTCTCGAATGAGAACGGCGCTCAACGCTTGCTCAGATACCGCCAGGTATAGATAAAGAGTCTACCCGGGACTAGGTTTGGCCAGCAACGGGGCTTCAACCATGTACTTCTTCAGTTGTTCAAAGGCCTCTTGGTTCTCAGGGGTCCACTCAAAATTTTTCACCTTCTTCAATGCTTGGAAGAAAGGCAAGCATTTGTCACCAGACTTGGAGATGAATCTTCCTAAAGCCGCTACCCGGCCTGTCAACTTCTGCATATCTCTTATAGAGCGTGGTGTCTCCATGTCTAAGATCGCCTTGATCTTGTCAGGGTTGGCCTCTATGCCTCTCTTCGAAACCATCAGACCCAAAAATTTGCCTGATCCAACGCCAAAGGCACACTTGGCTGGATTCAACATCATTTTGTGGTGCCTCAGCACTTCGAATGCCTCTCTGAGGTGCTTAATGTGGTCTGCCTTGAACAGGCTCTTGACTAGCATGTCATCAACATAGACCTCCATGGTTTTTCCAATCAGATGGGCGAATATCTTATTCACCAATCGTTGGTAAGTAGCTCCTGCATTCTTTAGACCAAAAGCCATAACAATATAGCAGAAAACACCAAAGTCAGTTATGAAAGATACCTTAGGGATGTCATCCTTGTGCATCTTAATCTGATTGTAGCCGTTGAACCCATCCATGAAGCTCAACATCTCATGTCCAGCTGTGGCGTCTATCAACATGTCTACCATTGGCAGGGGAAAAAAATCCTTTGGACATGCATCATTCAAATCAGTGAAGTCTATACACATCCTCCACTTCCCATTCGCTTTCTTGACCATCACAGGGTTTGCTAACCATTCGGGAAACTGAATTTCTTCAATAAACCCAGCCTCTAAGATCTTGTCAACTTATTGTTTAATGGCCTCCTGCCTTTTAGGAGCAAAATTTCTCCTCTTCTACTTTATTGTCTTCCGCCCAGGATCAACATTCAACTTGTGAGTTATGAGTTGGGGATCAATCCCTGGCATGTCAGCTATTGTCCAAGCAAACGCATCACTATTTTCTTACAAGAATGCTATCAACTTGCCCTTCAGGGGTTCTTTCAAAGATGCTCCCATATAAGTAACTTCTCAGCTCGCTTGGCCGTCATGGCTTCAATGTTTGTCTTGGTCGCCAAAGTTTGAAATCAAGGGTTTTCAATCTCAATCACCGAAATATCTATCAGAGCTGCTGGTCCAAGGCCAGGGGTTTCTGGTTAGCCCTACGAGGTCTTGAACCTTCTCTAGGAGGTTTTCAAAGTTACATATTCGTTTTCAAGTCAACATGAAGTTTCAACCTTTGGATCTTAATTGGAGGTTCATGACCCCCCCTAAAGTTTGGCCTTCATAACTAACCTTGGCCTTCATGGCTAACAGCTTCTGTTCTTCAACCTAGGATTCGGGGTTGATTCCTCGATATAGATTTCGATAAATGCAATCCCGTTGGCTTCTTGCCTTTTAAACTTCTGAGACGAGAGCTTGCTTGAACTTCTTAATCCTTGCTTAAGGTTATCTATTGGCCTTCATCCTTGGATCCTTAATCCAGGTCCTTAATAAGTATTGAAGAGTAGCTAGTCCTTAATATCCTCGGCCTTTCATGGCTTTGACCCTTCGGGATCTTCACCTATGCATTTGTTTGTTTTCCATTCGTTATTTTTTTATTTTCGGCACTCGTTCATCCTTGACTTGCATTCATCGGGTGATAGAGTACTATTGTCCTACTCGGAGCAACATGCTCTGCAATGGTTTCAATGAACCTTATTTCTGCTTCCACTAGATGAAGCTAAGTCCTACTAGGATAACTTGAGCCCATCGGGGCATTGCAAGACTAGGCCTGCATCACTTGATTTTGTTTTTGATGCTCCATCAAAATAGAGCATCCACCATTCCTTCTGGTATCATCATTCTTATTCTGAAGTTCACTTCCTGCTTGGGGTACTACCTCCTACCCCCCGACTTCTTGGTTGTCAATGGTACATTCAACCACAAAGTCAGTTAACGCCTTAGCCTCAATGGTTGTCCAAGGCTTCTGTGTGATGTCCTCTGCTGGCTTTTTTGGTGTTCCTTTCTTCTGCGGACATCCATGTCTTCAATTGGAAGGACTTGCCCCCCGACTCTATTAGGCCTTAACGAGGCTACATAACAGCTTTGTGCCATCTTTTGATCACCTTTATGTTCTCTAACGCCATTCCTGGTTGGGAACTTGATCTTCATATGATACGTTGAGGCAACAGCCTTGAATGCATGAAGTTCAGTCCTTCCGAGAATAGCGTTGTACGTTGAAACCGCTTTAATTACCAAGAAGTTCAACATCTGAATGGCCTCCTTGGGCTCCTGTCCAATAGTTATAGGCAACTGAATGGTCCCTTCAACTTTGGATTCTACTCCATTAAATCCATAAATTGGCATGTTGGTTGGGTTCAACTGAGAATCGGTGTACCCCATCTTTATAAATGCGACATGAAACAAAATATCAACAGAAGCTCCATTGTCTATCAAGACCCGCTTCACTTCCAAGTTCCCAATCACAGGGGTTATGACCAACGGGTCGTCATGGGGAAACTTCACCCCTTCGAGATCTGAGTCATCAAAACCAATAGCTATCTCAGTCCTGGCACGCTTCGGGGCTTCTCCCACGATGTGCATCACTTCTCTGGCATACGCCTTCCGAGATTTTGGGGTTGTACCGGCCGCTGTCGGGCCTCCCCAAATCATGTTAATAACTGGCCCTCGGGGCTGTGGGTTACGATCTCGATCTCGATCATCATCCCTTCTATCATTGTCTCTTCTATCATAGTCCCTTTTTTGAGTTCCACGATCATCACCCTTAGTGAACTTGTTCAGCTTTCCTTTTCGGATCAAGAATTCAATCTCATCCTTCAACTGCCCACAATCATCTATATCATGCCACACATCGCGGTTGAATCTACAGTACTGATCGTTGTTTCTCTTTGCGGGATCACCCCTAAGTGGCTTCGGCCATCGAAAATCTTTGTCTTTCTCGATATGTAATAAGATCTGACTCCTAGGAGCATTCAGTCTCGCATAGTCATTGAATCTTGGTCCCAAATTCATCTTCGGCGGTGAATCAGAATCCTTGCTAGTCCGGGGATACTTGTCCCTAGCATCATACTCTTGTTCTTGCTCCTCTTTCTTTGAGTCATTGGCGCCCTTGCCATTACCCACTACAACCTCCTTTTTCATGCTATCCTCAGCTTTAATATACTTGTCAGCTCTTCGTTGAAGTTCGGCCATATTCTCAGGGGGGTGCTTTGCCAATGATCTTTTAAAGAATGGATCAGTGGTTCCGTGTTCCAGGGCCACTATGGCTACCTTGTTCTCCAGGTCGGTAATATTCAGCGTCTCCTTTGTGAATCACTTGAAATAATTTCTCAAATTTTCGTTCTTCCCTTGTACCACGTACATAAGGGATGCGGAGCTCTTCTCATGAACTCTCTCACTAATGAATTGGCTGATGAAAGCAGCGCTTAACTCCTTAAAAGATCCAATCAAGTTTGTAGGCAAGCGACTATACCACCTTTGTGCCATGCCCGACAGGGTTTGAGGGAACGCCCTACACTTCAGGGCATCACTTGCAGGCTGCAGCAGCAGTGCGTTTGAAAACGTTCTTACATGATTTGCGGGATCACCCGTTCCATCATAAGTTTTGATTGTTGGCATCTTAAACTTCTTTGAGATATGGGCGTTCATCACCTCATCAGTAAACGGGGGTGTGGGATCATCAGGATCTCCAAGTGGCATCAAATCTTTGGGGGTTCCCTTGGGGATTTCCACCCTAGTTGTTTTTTCAGTTGAGGCATCAGCCTTTTTGTGCCTCCTTGAAGGCCTCTCCAAATCTATGATGGGGATCCTCCTTGTGGTTGGAGGAGGTAGGTTTCGATTCAACCTACCTTGTTCCCTTGCCATATCTTCCTTCAACCTTAAAATCTCAGCCTCATGAGCCTTGATCCTTTCAGTAGTTGTCAAAGGAGGTTCATCATGGATGGTTTGAGTCCTCCTTCGAGGTTCTTTACTAGCACGTCGCCTCCTCGGGGCTTCATCATGATCATCATTGTCATCCTCAGACGTTGAATCATCAGTATATGGACCAGAGTAATCATCGTACTCCCGATCTCGGATCTGTAAGGCATGACCGCTCGGTCCAGGTTCCCTGTGTTGAGGGGGATAATTAGGCAGTCCATACATCGGGTTGGTATTCAAAGGGAGATCCGTGGTGTGGATCTGTACCCCCGGAGGTAGCGTACGACCAGCGCTATCAAGAGGAGAAACCACCATCTGAAGAGGGTTAGTTTCTTGGCTTTGAGGAATAGCCACAGGTAAAGTTCCCTCAACATGGGGAATCGTCCCTGAGGGTTGAGAGGTTAGAGGTTGAATGACCGTCCCTATTGGTGGGGGCAATTGTCCTTCTTCAACGGTGATGAGCGGATCAGAGATAGCAGGTGGAGCAGAGCTAAGGGGAATGGCCTCAGTCGATGTTGTTCTTCGTGTTTGAGCCATGGTTGATGTTTTCTTCCCACAGACGGCGCCAAATGTTGTGGAATAAAAACTAGTTTACGATTTGTAATTAATGCTAGGGTGGTTGAGCTTCGAGCTTTAATGGCTGTTTCCGTGTTACGAGACTGATCGGTCCTCACAGAGTGCCTACGTATCTCGTTATTGACAATCAAGCCAGGACGTAGTTCTAGGTGATGGTGCCCTCGAGGCTATGGCGGCGAGAGCTCACCTAGGACGCAGTGGCTTGTATGTCCTTATTCGAGGATTAAGCCAAAACGTGGTGGGTAACGTATGGAGCTGTGTCCAAAAACGTAAGTGACGTATTGAGCTCTGCCCAAAAACGTGGTTCTGAGATGAGGGGTTAGACTATTTATATAGGCTGAGAAGCCCTAGAATTACGGTATGAGTCAGAGACTTGGTAGAAAAGTCTTTGAGGAAGGTTCTAGATCTATTCCTTGTAGGAATCAGTTTCCATATTGAATTGGATGCCTTGGTGGATAAGTATGGTGGAAATAATATCCTTATCCAACTCTTATTGCTGAGCTGTTTATTTCCCCCAATATTAATTACGAAAGTAATATTATAATTGGGGTTTTGGGCCTAGCTGGTGGGCCCCACGTTTGGACCATTCTTGGCCTAATTAATGCCACATTAAATGTGTCTTTAGGGCTTATTTTCAACCCATATCAGATCCTAAATAGTACATGTTTATACAACAAATTAAGCCAAATTCGTTTAACATACTAATTTACTAGCTACACACCAAAAAAAAATGTTGGTAGGCACAAAATAATCAACTTGCACACAATATTTGACTCACAATATTAAAGAATGACCAATATTAGCTTCACATAAAATTCAGAAAAAGTGCATTACCTCAGAATTAAAATTGAGTGGTTTGAGAGAGTAAACGTAAATGATGTTATAAAAGATAACTTAGATAAAAAATGTACAGAGGCACATTGTCATGGAAGTTTGGCATATATCGAAACTTAATAATACACAATTAATTATCCCAATTTCTATTAATTAAATAAAAATAAAATTATAAGATTTCCAAGTCACACCAAATCAATCATAAATATTATTTATGTGAAATATAAATAGTATTTTTTTAACATATATTAAAAATTAAATGATTAAATTAATTAGTCAAATATAACATATTATACGATTTAACATACTAAGTAAAATTTAATATATGTTAAAAAAAATAATCTTTGTATACAACATAAATGAAAAATCTTTGTAAAGTAAAGAAAATCACATCTTAAATATATCAATAAAATTTGAGATTGAGAAATAGAAGTTCTAATTACTAAATTAGTATTGATTATTTCTAAAGAAATATTTGAATAAAAATAAATAAATTATATGTTTTACATCTAAAATATTACATAAAATCATTTCAAATTATAACCACAAACTCTAACAGTCATATCTTACTCAAAGAATGAGATATATTGGATTTCTTTGGTTAATTGATAATGTTTATTTTTCTGTAGTAAATCATTTCATTAATAAAAGAACATAAAATTTGTAAAAATGATATTGAACAAACACATAGAAAATTAGATTAGATGAAAGTTTTTCTTTATCATAACTAGGTTCGTTTAATGGATTTTGCACAATAGTGATCCTTTCTCATATCGCAAAGAGACAATCTAATAATTTATAAAGGTCGTATTAATAAGTGTTTATGAATTTTTAATATATATTCGAAAAATTGTTCGGGACCCATGCAAATATTTTGAATGTATTATGTTGTGGAATAAAAACTAGTTTACGATTTTTAATTAATGCTAGGGTGGTTGAGCTTCGAGCTTTAATGGCTGCTTCTGCGTTCGAGACTGGTCGGTCCTCACAGAATGCCTACGTATCTCTGTATTAGAGAATCAAGCCAAGAAAACGTAGTTCTGAGAATGAGGGGTCAGGCCCTTTATATAGGCTGAGAAGCCTTATAATTATGGTAGGATTCAGAGACTTGGAGGACAAGTCTTTGAGGAAGGTTGTAGATCTATTCCATATAGGAATCAGTTTCCATATTGAATTGGATGCCTTGGTGGATAAGTCTGAAGGGGATATTATCCTTATCCAACTCTTATTTGCTGAGCTGTTTATTACCCTTAATATTAATTACGAAATTAATATTTAAAATAGGATTTTGGGCCCTGTTGGTGGGCCCCACGTTTGGACCATATCGGGTCTAATTAATGCAACACTAAATGTGTCTTTAGGGCTTATTTTTAGCCCATATCATTTGCCCCCCAACTTCTAGGAAAACTGATCAGGTTTTCCTTGAAGTTTTTTTTTTTTTTTTTTTTTTTAACCGGGAACTACCCCACACACTTGTATATGGGATTTCAAACCCAGGGAGATATATCGCTGAGCCCTACCACCCAGTACTCCCACGTAAATCCGAAGCTTTCGCTCCGAGGTAGGTTCGAACCCCTGACCTTGGCTGAACCAGGGAAAGGGGGTGTCCACTCAGCCAAAGCTTTGTAGACTCCTTGAAGTTTTAATCGGTCCTTTCCAAGACTCGGGTCAGGGTTCATCTTTATACACTAGTGTTTCACGAGTATTGTCTTTATGTAAAGCGTGGAGCGACCGACGCGTTTACGACAATGTTAATTCGATGCTAATCGGCACTAATCAGCCTTAACGACATTTAAACAATGTTTAAACGACGTTGAACGGCATAAAACGGCACTAAACGGTACTAACTAGCCTTAAACGACACTTAAACAACGTTTAAGTGACGCCAACCGGCATTAAACGACACTGAACGGTGCTTATCGGCACTAACGGTGCTAATTGGCACTTAATCGGTGCTTATCGGCACTTAATCGGTGCTTATCGGCACTAACAAGCCTTGAATGACACTTAAACAATGTTAAGCGATTCAAAACGGCGCTTAAACGGTGCTAAACGGCACTAGCGGGGGTCCGGGGGCAGCAGCCCCTGGCGGGGTCCAAGGGGCAGAGCCCCTGGCTGGGGTCGAGCTGGAAATTTTCTATTTCCAAGGGCTAGTACTATTCAGAAATTATCATTTCGACTCAAATTTCTGAATTTTAATCACAAATTTCGATCAGGAAACTTCACATTTTTCGACGGCACTAATGGCACTAATCAGCGCTAAACAGTGCTAATATGCACTAAATAATGCTTAAACAGCACTAAACAGCGCTTAATCGGCACTAATCGGTGCTTAGTTTTCACTTCCCTTAATTACCAAATCAGAAAAACAAATAACAAAAAATGAAATTTTGCGAACCCAACTCGAACATCGCTGTCGGTCGGCCGGGCAAAAACCCGTACCGACCATCACTCTCGGTCGGCTGGAGGGTGTTACAAGGGGCCGGTCGGCCGGAGCCCCGGTCGGCTGGTTTTTTTTTCATTTTTTTTTTTGAAACGAAGGCAGAAAACCCGTATCGATGACCGAAGTCGGTCGGCTGGAAGGTTCACCAGAGGGGCGGTCGGCTGAGGAGCCGGTCGGCTGGACCGAGCCCGTACCGAGAGCTGATTCCAGTCGGCTGGAGCATGTCCGGGGAGGCCGGTCGGCCGGTGTCCCAGCCGACTGGCCCTCCGGGAAGCTTTTTTTTAAAGAAGATGTCTTACTAATTTCTCTATTACAGGCCAATGCTTATCTTCAGTCTGCTACTCGTCAAGGCCGAGCCTATAGGGACAGCAATGAGGAACTGAAGAAGGAGCAAGCAACGTTCAAGGAGCAAATCCAAGATCTGAACTCTAGAGTTGTTCGATCTGAGGCCAACAGCTTATCTTATCAAAAGCAACTTCACTCGCTTGGCAGGACGAAACTTTCTAATGCTAACAAGATAATTGACTCGTATCGCAAGTCGGAGGATTTCATTAATTTTATGGACAAGCATGATGATGAGGTGCGGCCTTTTAACATGTCAGTTGGGTGGAACAAAGCTATTGACATTGTGAGCAACAAGTACCCTTCGGTAGTGAATCCAGCGGACTTCCCCTGCCCTACCTGGGCTGTTACTAGCGGAAATCAAGACGTAGATCCTGCGTCAGGCTCTGGGGGTAGCCGCCGTCCTTCTGGTATGAGGAGGGCACCCAATGTTGTTAGCTCCAGTTCGACCTCTTCCGGTTCTGTTGGGAAGAAAGCTATATCAGAGAGGGAAGCAGCTGCAAGGCGAGCTTTTCCCGGCAAGCAACTTCGTGCCAGAGTCGATTCATCAACCGAGACTTCAGAAGAGGAAGGGGACGCGGCAAAGAGAGGGAAGCAGCTGATGGAGATAGAGGCCGAAGAAGCTGAGGCAGATGAGGAGAGCTCCGGGGAAGAAAGCTCCGAGGAAGAAGAGGGCGAGGAGGTGGTGGAGGAATCCGCCGAAGAGTGAATGGCCTTGCACGGCCTTGTTGGCCGCTTGTGGCTTTATGTTTTTCTGCTTTCAATCAAGGTCCTTCGGGACTTAACTTTTATTTGGTGATGTAATTTTACTTTGACCTTAGCCCCATGGGGGTGTTTATTTATGCACTTGTTTCATTTCTACTTGTGTATCTTTATTTTCGTTACTTGGTCATCTTTGACTTGCACTCATCAGGTGCTTGGCACATAAATAAAATTACACAATCAAAAATGGAAAACAAACTTGCATTAATAACTTGAAGCGGGTTCAACCCTTACATAAATACTCTATCTCCTACTGGGAGCAACATGCTCTGCAATGGTTTCATGGAACCTTATTTCTACTTCTCCTAATAGATGGATAAAAGCCAAGTCCTTACTAGGAAGGCTTACACATAATAAATCTTGAGGTTCACTGCATGCCAAGTTCGGGGTACCTCAACCCCATCTAACGTTTCTAGCTTGTATGATCCTCGTCCCAGCACCTTCTTAACTCGATACGGTCCTTCCCAGTTTGGGGCTAGCTTGCCTTTCTGGCCAACTCCTGAGGCTTCTATCTTCCTTAGAACCAAGTCACTTTGTCGAAAGAACCTCTCCTTAACCCTTTGGTTGTAGTGGAAAGATGCCTTCTTTTGATGCTCAGCGTTCCTGGCATTTGCTTCATCCCTGACTTCATCAATTAGATCTAGGGCGAGCCTCATGCCTTCTTCATTGGTCTCTTGTTCATATGCCTCAACCCGAGGTGATGTATGCATGATCTCTAAGGGCACCACTGCCTCGGCTCCATAAACGAGTAAAAATGGGGTTGCTCCTGTTGTTACCTTACAAGTGGTGCGATATGCCCAGAGTATAGGCAATAGCTCATCCACCCAAGTGTTCCTTGAGCGTTCAACCCTTTTCTTTAGTCCATCAAGGATAATTCGATTGGCTACCTCGGCTTGTCCATTAGCTTGTGGATGTGCTACTGAAGTAAAGCGAAGCACAATAGCGTTTACTTCACAATATTTTTTGAACTCTTCATTGTTGAACTGGGTTCCATTATCCGTTACAAGGATTCGTGGAATTCCATATCTGCAGATGATGTTCTCCCAAAAGAACTGAGCAACTTGCTTGGTGGTTATCTTGGCTAGAGGTTTAGCCTCAATCCATTTAGAGAAATAGTCAATGGCCACTATCAAAAACTTTCTTTGGGCTGACGCCATTGGGAAAGGACCAAGTATGTCCATCCCCCACATGGCGAATGGTATGGGAGAGTTTACCGAGGTTAACATCTCAGGCGGCTGCCTTACAATGGGGGCGTGCTTTTGACATCGATCACACTTCTTGACATAACTTTGCGCATCTGCCAACATCTCAGGCCAATAGTATCCCAGACGAGTGATCTTGTGGGCTAGGGCTCTGCCCCCCAAGTGTTGCCCACAGATTCCTTCGTGAACTTCTTCCAGGGCTTCTTTAGCCTCTTGGGGCCTTAAACACTTCAAGTACGGGATAACAAACGATCTCTTGTACAGGAGGCCTTCGATCAGGGCATATCTTGTTGCTCTTACTGACAGTTTTCGTGCCTCCAAGGCATTGTCAGGGAGCCATCAAGTCTCGAGGTGAGCTTTGATAGGATCAATCCAGCAACTTCCTACATCAATAGGTGCCACCAACTTGGAGTCGATAGTCGGGGCCTTCAAGACCTGGAAGTAGACACTCCCTGCATAATTCTCAATTTCAGAAGAAGCAAATTTAGACAAGGCATCAGCTTTAACGTTCTCTTCTCTCGGGATGTGTTCAACATAGCATTCCTCAAACTGAGTCATAACAGCTTTCACGACTCTCAGGTATTTTGCCATAGTCTCATCCTTGGCCTCAAATTCGCCATTCACTTGCGAAACTACCAGTCTTGAATCTCCACATACTTTGAGGTTCTTGGCCCTCATGACTCTAGCCAAGCCCAATCCGGCTATCAATGCTTCATACTCAGCCTCATTGTTGGTAGTAGGAAAATCCAACTTCAAAGCATACTCAACTATGAACCCATCGGGGCTTTGCAGAACCAAACCTGCACCACTAGACTTTGTTTTTGATGCTCCATCAAAATAGAGCACCCAATATTCCTTCATATCAGATACAAGTTCTTCATTTTTATCTCCACTTTCAGAGGTGGTTACTATCTCCTGCCCCCCGACTTCTTGGTTGCCAATGGTGCATTCAACCACGAAGTCAGCCAATGCCTGAGCCTTAATGGCTGTCCGAGGCTTGTATGTGATATCAAATTCCCCTAACTCAACTGCCCACTTGATTAGCCTTCCACTGGCCTTAGCGCTATGCAATATGTTCCTCAATTGTTGGTCTGTCAGGACTTGAATTTTATGTGCCTGAAAATAAGGTTGCAATTTTCTCGAGGCTGTCAGCAATGCCAAAGCGAATTTCTCTATGGTTGAGTAATTTAATTCAGCCCCGTGAAAAACCTTGCTCACATAATAAATCGGTTTCTGAATCTTTTTCTCTTCTCGCACAAGAACAGCACTCAATGCTTGCTGAGATACCGCCAGGTATAGGTAGAGAGTCTCCCCGGGACTTGGTTTGGCCAACAACGGGGCTTCAGCCATGTACTTCTTCAGCTGCTCAAAGGCCTCTTGGCTTTCTGTAGTCCACTCAAAATCTTTCACTTTCTTCAAGGCCTGAAAGAAAGGCAAGCACTTATCACCAGACTTGGAGATGAATCTCCCTAGGGCTGCGACTCGGCCAGTTAGCTTCTGTACATCTCGTATAGAACGGGGTGGTTCCATGTCCAAAATTTCTTTGATCTTGTCAGGATTAGCCTCTATGCCTCTCTTCGAAACCATCAACCCCAAGAATTTTCCTGATCCAACACCAAAAGCACACTTGGCTGGATTCAACATCATCTTGTGGTGCCTCAGCACTTCGAATGCCTCTCTGAGGTGCTTAATGTGATCTGCTTGGCAAAGGCTCTTGACCAACATGTCATCAACATAGACCTCCATGGTTTTTCCAATTAGGTGGGCAAATATCTTATTCACCAGTCGTTGATAAGTAGCACCTGCATTCTTTAGACCAAAAGCCATAACAAGATAGCAGAAAACACCAAAGTCTGTTATGAAAGATACCTTTGGGATGTCATCCTTGTGCATCTTAATCTGATTGTATCCACTGAAACCATCCATAAAACTCAGCATCTCATGTCCAGCCGTGGCATCTATCAACATGTCAATCCTTGGTAGGGGAAAACAATCCTTTGGACAGGCATCATTCAGATCGGTAAAATCAATACACATCCTCCACTTCCCATTCGCCTTCTTGACCATCACAGGGTTAGCTAACCATTCAGGAAACTGAATTTCTTCAATGAAACCAGCTTCCAGCAACTTATCAACTTCTTGCTTAATGGCCTCTTGCCTTTCAGGAGCAAAATTCCTCTTTTTCTGTTTTATCTTCTTCCGTTCAGGATCAACATTCAACCTATGAGTTATAAGTTGAGGGTCAATCCCTGGCATGTCAACTGCTGTCCAAGCAAACACGTCGCTGTTCTCTTGCAAGAACGTCGTCAACTCGCCCTTCAGGGGTTCCTTCAGAGATGCTCCTACATAAGTAACTTTCTCAGGGTCGCCTGGCTTTAGAGGTATGGGAACCAAATCCTCTGCTGGCTTCCCTCGGTGTTCATCATCATCACGGACATCCATGTCTTCAATCGGAAGTACCTGCCCCCCGATTCCATCAGATCTCAGTGCGGACACATAACAGCTCCTTGCCATTTTCTGGTCACCTTTCTGTTCTCCCACTCCATTCCGGGTTGGGAACTTAATCTTCATGTGATAGGTAGAGGCAACAGCCTTGAACGCATGAAGTCCAGTCCTTCCCAGGATTGCATTGTAGGTAGAGGATGCCTTAATCACCAGAAAATTCAACATCTGAGTAGCCTCTCTGGGTTCTTGCCCAATAGTCATAGGTAACTGGATTGTTCCTTCAACTTTGGACTCAACTCCATTAAATCCATAAATCGGCATGTTGGACGGGGTCAGTTGAGAATCAGTATACCCCATCTTCATAAACGCATCATGAAACAAAATATCAACAGAAGCTCCATTGTCTATCAAAACTCGTTTCACTTCCGAGTTCCCAATCACAGGGGTTATGACCAACGGGTCGTCATGGGGGAACTTCACCCCTTCAAGGTCAGAATCATCAAAACCAATTGCTATTTCGGTTCTAGCACGTTTCGGGGCTTCTCCCACGATGTGCATCACTTCTCTGGCATACGCCTTTCGAGAGTTTCGAGTTGTACCGGCGGCTGTCGGGCCTCCCCAGATCATGTTGATAACTGGCCCTCGGGGCTGTGTGTTACGGTCATGATCATTATCCCTTCTTTCATTGTTTCTCCTATTGTAATCCCCTCTTTGGGTTCCATGATCTCCACCCTTTGTGAAATTATTCAGTTTTCCTTTACGGATCAAGAATTCAATCTCGTCCTTCAACTGTCTACAATCATCCGTGTCATGTCCCACGTCTCGGTGGAACCTACAGTATTGATCCTTGTTTCTCTTTGCGGGGTCACCCCTGAGTGGCTTCGGCCATCGGAAGTCCTTATCCTTCTCGATCTCTAACAAGATTTGACTCCTAGGAGCATTCCACCTTGCATAGTCAGAAAATCTTGGTCCCATACTCTTCTTTGATGTTGACTCAGAGTCTTTGCTAGTACGGGGATACTTGTCCCTAGCATCATACTCCTGGTCTTGCTTCCGTTTCTTGGAGTCGTTGTTACCCCTGCCATTGCCTCTCGCAGCTTCTTTCTTCATGCTATCCTCAGCTTTGATATACTTATCAGCCCTTCGTTGGAGCTCCGCCATGTTTTCGGGAGGATGCTTTGCCGATGACCTTTTAAAGAACTCGTCAGTGGTTCCGTGCTCCAGGGCTACCATGGCCACCTTATTTTCCAGATCAGTGATATTCAGCGTCTCCTTGGTGAACCGCTTGAGGTAATCCCTCAGATTCTCGTTCTTCCCCTGTACCACATACATAAGGGATGCAGAACTTTTTTCATGAACTCTCCCACTAATGAACTGGCTGACAAAGGCGGCACTCAGCTCTTTGAACGAGCCGACTGAGTTTGCAGGTAAGCGGCTATACCACCTTTGAGCCATGCCAGACAGGGTTTGAGGGAACGCCCTACACTTTAAGGCGTCGCTCGCAGGCTGCAACAGCAGTGCATTTGAGAATGTCCTAACATGGTTTGCGGGATCGCCCGTTCCATCATAGGCCTTAATTGTCGGCATCTTGAACTTCCTTGAGATGCGAGCATTCATTACCTCCTCAGTGAACGGAGGTGTAGGATCATCAGGATCCCCAAGGGGCATCAGATCCCTAGGGTTACTTTTGGGGGTCTCCACCCTTGTCGATTTTTCAATCGGGGCTTCGGCCCTTCGTTGTCTCCTTGAGGGCCTCTCCAGATTTATAATGGGAATCCTCCCTGTAACTGGAGGAGGTTGAATCAGACTTCGCCTTGCTTGCTCTCTAGCAATATCATCCTTCAGCCTTTGGATCTCTGCCTCATGAGCCTTAATCCTTTCCTCAGCCGTTTGTGGAGGTCCATCACGGATTCTTTGGGACCCCCTTCGAGGTTCTTTACTAGTACGTCGCCTCCTCGGGTCTTCATCACGATCATCATTGTCATCCTCAGACGTTGAATCATCAGAATAGGGACCAGAGTAATCATCGTACTCCCGATCTCGGATCTGTAAGGCATGACCGCTCGGTCCAGGTTCCCTGTGTTGAGGGGGATAATTAGGCAACCATACATCGGGTTGGTATTCAAAGGGAGATCCGTGGTGTGGATCTGTACCCCCGGAGGTAGCGTACGACCAGCGCTATCAAGAGGAGAAACCACCATCTGAAGAGGGTTAGTTTCTTGGCTTTGAGGAATAGCCACAGGTAAAGTTCCCTCAACATTGGGAATCGTCCCTGAGGGTTGAGAGGTTAGAGGTTGAATGACCGTCCCTGTTGGTGGGGGTAATTGTCCTTCTTCAGCGGTGATGAGCGGATCAGAGATGGCAGGTGGAGCAGAGCTAAGGGGTATGGCCTCAGTCGATGTTGTTCTTCGTGTTTGAACCATGGTTGATGTTTTCTTCCCACAGACGGCGCCAAATGTTGTGGAATAAAAACTAGTTTACGATTTTTAATTAATGCTAGGGTGGTTGAGCTTCGAGCTTTAATGGCTGCTTCCGTGCTACGAGACTGATCGGTCCTCACAGAATGCCTACGTATCTCTGTATTAGAGAATCAAGCCAAGAAAACGTAGTTCTGAGAATGAGGGGTCAGGCCCTTTATATAGGCTGAGAAGCCTTATAATTATGGTAGGATTCAGAGACTTGGAGGACAAGTCTTTGAGGAAGGTTCTAGATCTATTCCATATAGGAATCAGTTTCCATATTGAATTGGATGCCTTGGTGGATAAGTCTGAAGGGGATATTATCCTTATCCAACTCTTATTTGCTGAGCTGTTTATTACCATTAATATTAATTACAAAATTAATATTAAAAATAGGATTTTGGGCCCTGTTGGTGGGCCCCACGTTTGGACCATATCGGGTCTAATTAATGCAACACTAAATGTGTCTTTAGGGCTTATTTTTAGCCCATATCATATTAATATAATAAAAATTATAGAAACCCATTGTACTGCACATTTAAATATACCAAAATTTTCAAAGAACAAAACTTAAAATATGGGTAAACAACTTATGAACTTGGTTGAAAGATTCTCAAAAATGAGAGAAATCAAATGGAAAACAAAATTAAGAAAAAATAATAAAGAGGGGCTTAGTATGTTTGAGCGGGGATGTGAATATTATGATAATTGTTTGATAATATTGATATTAATGCAATTGGTATAACACTACAAGAAAAACGGCCTTTTCATACCGTCAAATCGGTAGGAAAAGGCCCTAAATCTGTAGGAAATGCTGCATTTCCTACCGGCCCCCTCCGGTAGGAAATGATTAAGTGGGAAATGTCTTTGGTAGGAAATGATACTGACCGGGTCAATGAGGGTTCCACATGTTGACGTGGCATGTTACATGGCGAGGACCCACATGCCAACTTGGACGATGACATGGTACCACGTCAGATGCCATGTCATATGACATGTGGGTGGGCCCACCATACGTCATCAACCATGTCAACTGCTGACGTGGAAATTATAGAAAGTGTGAGCCATTTCCTACCTACCACTTTTGCACACTTCGATAGGAATTGTTTTAGGCACCTTGTAAAATTGCATTTTCTACCGCTATTCATTATTTCCTACCGTCCTTATGAATGCGGTAGGAAATGTTTTGAAGACGGTAGGAAATACTAGGTTTCGAATGGTAAGAACGGTGGGAAATGGCTTAAAGGCGGTAGAAAATAGTGGGTAACTTTTTAAAAAAAAAAATGTTCTTCATTGATTCAAAAGCATACACATTGCATAACAAAATAAATATCTAATTCATAAGCATACAATCAAAACCAAATATCAAACATCTAACATAAATCGTAATCCGCCTTCATCACCATAAAATTAACAAATTAAAGTTACTTCTAAAAAAAATTTGTACAAATGTACTAAAATACAACCTTTACAACAAAAAAAAATAAAAAATTAAAAACCTAAACTAATCACTCTTGACGTGGTCATCATCATTGTCTTTTTCATTGCCTTTAACATCAACTTCATCCGAAAAGTTCTCTTTGACCTTCTTCCGAAAAGTTCTTTTAATTTGTATCAAGTCCTAACAATTTACATAAAAAACGGAACAAAAAACTATACATACATACAAAAATGAAAGTTAATGGGCTCAAATAGTAAACAAAATGAAAGTTTGAACTAATCAAATTGAAGAATACTATATGTAAATCAAACATACAAATAGTATTCAAATTGAACTAACACAAACACACACATATTATATGTAAATCAAATAGATATATAAAAGAGGATAAAGATTTATACATAAATAATGGTGATGAGGAAATCGAGATGATATCTTATATGTAAATCAATTATACATATAAAAGATGGTAAAGATTTGTACCTAAATAATGGTGATGAAGAAGAAAATCGAGATGTAAGAAATGAAGAGAGTTGATAAGAGTGGTATAAGATGAAGAGGTGGAGAAGAGAGTTGAAGTGAAGGGAAATGAAGAAAGTTATTGTTTTATAAATCTGAATTACACATTTCCTACCGCACTTTTATATTTCCTACCAATTTGCGGTAGGAAATGACTTTAGGTGCTACTTTTGAATTTTGATTTGGGCGCTCATTTTGAATTTTTGGTTTAGGCGCTCATTTTGAATTTTTCGTGAATTATCATTTCCTACCGATTAGCGGTAGGAAATGACTTTGGGCGCCATTTTTGAATTTTGATTTGGGTGCTCATTTCGAATTTTTGGTTCAGGCGCTCATTTTGAATTTTTCGTGAACTATGATTTCCTACCAACTTGCGGTAGGTTATAAGTTTTGGCTCCAATTTTGAAAATTTGGGTTTAGGCGCAATTTTTAAATTTTTGTAAAATTATGATTTCCCACCAATATCTTTTATATTTCCTACCAACTTGCGGTAGGTTATGACTCTGGGCGCCATTTTTAAAATTTTTGTTTTTATGCGGCATTTTTGAATTTTTTGTGAAATTAACAACAATGTAAAAACAAATTAAATATTTTTTTGTCAATTATTATTTAACTAATTTTCACTGTAAAGTATCTCCAAATGAGATTTCAAAATCACAATTTTTGGCACACATGAGTAATTCACAGTGCTAGTGAGATTCGTAAGGTTTGATCGTTTATGAAATATTGAAAAAAATGAATAATACGAACTAACTATTCAAAAATGATTTTTCATGACAAAGTCACTACAAATTACCTTTAAAAATTACAATTTTTGGCACAGAAGACTAATTCATATTGGTATTGAGATCCGCACGGCTGGATCTTTCAAGAAAAAAATATTTTATTGAGAGCCAAATTTAATTTTAAAAAAATATTTCTCGACGACCCAACTATACGGAGGTCAAGATCCATCCTTTTTAATTTTATTGCCAAAATTTCAGAAAAAAATAAATTTATTTGATTTGGTAATTTAACGGTCAACTAGTACTTTGACCACTAGAACCCTAAAAGGGGTTTCGTCAGGGTTTAGGATTTTGATTTTTTTTTAAATATTTCTCGACGACCCAACCATACGGAGGTCAAAATCCATCATTTTTAATGTCATTTCCAAAATTTCAGAAAAAAATAATTTATTTGATTTGGTAATATAACGGTCAACTAGTACTTTGACTAAAACCACTAAATAGAGTTTCGTCATGGTTCAGGATTTTTAATTTCTTTTAAAAATAGGAAAAGAATAAATTTTGAACATAAATTCATACCCACCAAAGTAGTCATACTCACTATTTGTGTGATGAATTTTACCCTACTTTCACTCATTTTCAATTTTTTTTTGATTTTTTCCCCTTTTTTAACTAGTTTTTAAAATAAATTAAAAAATTAAATAAAAATATGAAAAAGTCCAAATTTTGAACATAAATTCATACACACCAAAGTAATCATTAATTAACATCGTCTTTGTTTAAATTTAAATTTGAGTTATTGGACCCGTTTCTTCTTCTCTTGCAAAAATCAATTCTTTCATTACTACTACTACTACTACTATTTTTAGTTGTTTTGTAGTGTTCATAGTGAGTATGAATACTTGGGTGTATGAATTTTTATCCAAATGTTGGAATTTTTTCTATTTTTATTTAAAATTTTAATTTATTTTACAAACTACTTAAAAATGGGGAAAAAATCAAAAAAAAATGGTAAATTAGTGAAAGTAGTGTATTCATCACAAAAATAGTGAGTATGACTACTTTGGCGTGTATGAATTTATGTTCAACACATGACCTTTTCCTATTTTTATTTAATTTTTTAATTTATTTTACAAACTAGTTAAAAATATGGGGGAATGGAAAATTAGTGAAAATAGGGTAACATTCATCACATAAATATTGAGTATGACTACTTTGGTATGTATGAATTTATGTTCAAAAATTGGCATTTTTCCTATTTTTATTGAATTTTTTAATTTATTTAATATTGAGTAGAAGTGCCCACTTTTACTTTTTCCTCTTTTTATTTTATTTTTTATTTTTTTGGCACAGCTCATTTCCTACCCCTTATCGGTTGGAAATGAGCTGGTGGCACGTCAACCAATCAAAAATTGTCAAGCTGTCATTAGCTGCTGAATAGGCAAGCCATTTCCTACCACCCAAAATGCGGTAGAAAATGTTAAACATAAAACGGCGCCGTTTTGCTGTTGTCAGACGCGCTGACAACTGCCACATGGCACTTGGGACCGACCACATTCATTTCCTACCGATGTCGGTAGGAAATGAGCCACTCATTTCCTACCGCGTTTATGCGGTAGGAAATGGTGTGGTTGAAACGACATCGCTTCATTGTAGCCAGACATTGACGTGGCATTGAGGGTCCCGCTCGACTCATATCCTACCAACTTCGGTAGGAAATGTGTTGGCATTTCCTACCGGCTAAGGGTCCGATAGGAAATGGCCGTTTGACTTGAAAATTGGTAGGAATTGGTCGGTAGGAAATGAGTCGTTTGGAATTAATCGGTAGGAAAAGCCTGTTTTTCTTGTAGTGTAAAATCAAGATTGTTGTATACTTAAATATTAATGAAATTATCTTTTTTTTTTCTAAATTATGATTAAAATAATATGTTTGTATTAATTAATTAATTAATTTTACCATTCGGTGCGTAACACGGGTAGAACGCTAGTTTTTCTACCATTTTCAGAGTCTAAAAACCATATTTCAGTAAAAAAAATTAAATTCTTTTTTATGTAAAAGTATTGTGGTTAAATTTGTGCATGAATAAGAAACAAAAATAATTTATGTCAAAATAGATTTTTTTTAACCCTTCAAAAATAGTGTGCTAGCAACTACAAAATTAGAGTAGAAAAGAAAAAAATGGGACGCGGTGATATAAAATTTATAATTTTTAATATAGTAGAATATAATCATATTTTAATAACTTGAAATACATACTTTTATTTAAATTTAAAATATTAGAGAAAATGGAAAACAATACAATGTAAATAATGAATATATGAAACAAAGGAAATACAAATTGCAAAACAATACGAAGGAAGCATACAAAAATTAAAAATGAACTTAAATTAAACTTAAAAATTATGAACTAAATTTAACTAAAAAATTGTAAATTTACACCATTTTCATGGGCATAAAAATCATATTTATATAAATTAAAATTCAGATTTTTTTCTTTTATAGTTAAATTGTATGGTAGCATTTGTAAATAAAGAAAAAAAAACGTAGAAATATGTTTATTCCGCGAAAGTGCCTTTTCGTTAAACTTATAAATATTTTTCAGCCAATTTGGTGGTGTAAAAATCATATTTTCAAAAAAAAAATTTGTGAAAATATTTTGGTAAAACTTGTGCATTAATCAAACAAAACGAAAATTATTGATGTCAATTTTTTTTTTTTTTACCCTTTGTTAGCAATTACAAAACTGAAACATGAAAGAAATAAAAAAAAAAGATAAGGGAGGTGATCGCTGGCTAACGAGGGAAAGTCGCCACTTCAAGTGGTTAACGATGGAAGGACTCCACTTCAAGTGGCAAACCCTAGCTTCATAATGGCGCCTTATACCATTTTTAAAATTTTCAATACAACTGCACCAGAAATGAACAAAAAAGGAATGAAATAAAGAATTACAAATGTACTAGAAAAGCAAGGGAGCCAATTCAATTCTTATCAACTAATTTAGTTATAAAAATTTCAATTAATTTTGTGTTTCATAATCAAATTGTCAGATTTTACTTGTAATTAAAGTAAATTTACTTGTTTGCGAGATTGTGTACTCTTATACATCTAAATTGGGCAAAAGGTCACTTCGTCTATTGTGCTATATAAAAATTTCCACTTAGCCTAATGTACTATCGAAGTGGTCATTGCACTTTCCATTTTTTCTCTTTTGATCATCACCGTCTGTTGAAAAAAAAACTCGTCTATTTGACTAACAGAGTGATGAGTTGGCTCTCCCAGTCACACTCCACGTCATCAATTAAACCCCAAATATAAATCCCTAAATAAACCCCTAAATAAACCCCAAATATAATCCCCTAAATAAAACCTAACCCAATTAAACCCATCTCCGCACATATGATGCCGGTCGATCACTCTACTCCATCTCCATCCCTTCCATCTCCCTCTCTGTCTTTCCCCTATTCTCCCTCTTGCAACCCCTGAACAACCTCCAACAGTCCACCACCCAACCTTTCTCTAGCACAAGATCGAAAAGGAAACAATCAAAAAGCAGTTACCAAATCTCCGAATATCGAATCACACTGATCAAATAAAAACCAACAGATTCAACCGCAAACATTCAATACTCACTAGATCAAGCACCACACATCAAATCACAATCAAATCAATCAAGCAAAAACACAAATCAATCAAACATCAATACAACAAATAAACAGCTTAACAGCGAATTTCACGGAGAACGACTTTATCGAGGCCATTGATGCCTTTACAATGCTCAACATGAACCTTTTCGATCGACATCGAAATCTACTCCCATAACCTATAATTTACACCCCTCTGGAACAACAAGACAAGAAAAGAGTGATGTGATGTGATGATTTTCAAGGATTATATAGATACAGATGGTTTGTATGTATAGGTGTGTATGTAACTGAATGTTAATGCTCCCACAGCAAGCAGTTATAGCACACACACGAAGCATATATACACACACGCGAAGCATATACACACACATCACACACATGGTTTTGCTGAAGGAGAAAGGAGGGAGAGAGATTGAAGAGATTGAGAGAAAGATTCACCGAGAGAGATTGAGAGAGAACAGTAGAGAGATAGATTAATAAGAAGAGAGACTACAAGAGTTTTCTTAAAGTTTTTTATGAATTTATGCTTTTATGCTTTTTATAATTTTTAATAAAATTTATGAATTTTATATAATTAAAACATTTTAATAAAGAGAAGAGAGACTACAAGAGTTTTCTTAAAGTTTTTCTTAAGTTTTTTTATGATTTTTTTTATGAATTTATTACGATTTTTTTTGAATTTGTATGATTTTTTAAAGTTTTTATAATTTTAAATTTTTTTTGAATTTATTACGATTTTTTAATTTTTTTTGATTTTTTTAAAGTTTTTATGATTTTTTAAAGTTTTTAATAATTTTTTATAAAAAAAATAAAGATTGTGCTGATGTGGCGTCCACGTGGCAAGCTGACAGTGCATCACAGTCAACATTTTAACAGTCAAATTGACGGAGCCAATTCTTGACTGACGGCGATGACCAAAAGAGAAAAAATGGAAAGTGTAATGACCACTTCGATAGTACACTAGGCTAAGTGGAAATTTTTATATAGTACAGTAGGCAAAGTGACCTTTTACCCCATCTAAATTTTACGCAACAATTACGTCACAAAATTTCCTAAATGAACTTTTTATGTTATCATGATGTATATTTACGTATTTTATTTTTTATTGTAACACCTTCGGATATTCAAAAAATTCGTTTATTTTGTGATAATATTTTATGATAAATCGGATTTAAAAAACAAAACGGTCAAATATTTTTTAATGATAAATCGATAATTTATTGATGATTTTTGCAAAATTGAACGAGTTTTAGAACACGTATTAATGTACACAAATAAAATCCAAGGAAGAAAAAGAAACAGGATTTATAATTTAAATATAAAAAAGGAAAAAAACAGGACATGAAAAGAATCAAAAGCCCAGAAGGATTCGAAGTTGAATAACCCCCGCAAGCATCACTTATATAAAATCCCGGACAATCTCACGTCTTTAATCCGCAGGCATCTTCCCTACTGAAAACCAGGTGCGTTATTGTTAAGAGAATAATATATGATGTCCGTTTGGGTTGTGGAACCTTAATTCAATTAAATTGAACAAACCGAATAATCAAATCAATTGGATTCTTGTTGCGAATCTCTTAGGCTGAACCTTGTCTACATGGATCATAATTCTATATGTATTAAAGTTGAAAATTTTAACACCACCAATATGGATTCCTTTAATCGGTTGGTGAAATTGACAGCTAGGGCTTTTTATGATGACATTACTACTAGAGGTGATAATCAGCCCAAGTCTGGCAGGACTGATGATAGAGGCCTTGCTGTTGTTGTACTTGACGCCCTCACCAGGCGTCAATGGGTAAGAGAAGAAGATTTAGCAAAGGACTTAAAGCTGCACACAAACCAACTTCGACGAATATTAAGGTTTTTTGAAGAAGAGAAACTAGTGACGCGACATCACAGGAAAGAGACTGCAAAAGGTGCAAAAATATATAGTGCTGCTGTTGCTGCCACTGCAGACGGGCATCATCCTGGAAGAGAGGGAGAGGGAAAGATAAAGTTGCATACTCACTCTTACTGTTGTCTGGATTATGCACAGATATACGATGTCGTGAGGTACCGGATGCACCGCATGAAGAAGAAGATAAAAGATCAACTGGAGGATAGGAATACAATTCAGAAGTATATATGCTCAAACTGCAAGAGAAGATATACTGCTTTAGATGCACTCCAACTTGTTTCTTCTGTGGATGATGAATATTTTCACTGCGAACATTGCAACGGAGAATTAATGGTGGAGAGTGACAAGTTAGCAGCTGAAGAAATGGGAGACGGAGACGACAATGCAAGAAGAAGGCGTCGCCAAAAATTTAAAGACATGCTTCAAAAGTTTGAGGAGAAGCTTAAGCCTTTAATGGATCTACTCAACAGAGTCAAAGACTTACCTGTACCTGAATTTAAAACCCTCCAAGACTGGGAAGTTCAAGCATATGCTGCTGCACGTTCAAATGGTGATGCCAACGACAATGATCCATCTAAATCTTTACAATCTTATAATGGAACTCCTATGCCATCTCTTGGAGAGACAAAGTTTGAAGTTGCCTTTGATGTCGGAGAAAAAGGAGCAAATGCGAAATCTGAAAATACAAGTACACCAACGAAAGTTTTGCCTCCATGGATGATTAAGAAAGGGATGGTTCTTACTGATGAGCAGCGTGGTGAGGTTAAGCAAGAGTCAAATATGGAGGGTGCTTCAGCTACTGCTGGACTATCTGATGACAAGAAGTCTATAGATCAAAAAGATGAAAAGAATTTACAGGATGCATATTTGGAAGCATATTATGCAGCTCTATTTCAAAGGCAACAAGAACAAGAGGAGTCTAATAAGAGAAAACAGGAGCCTTTTAACACTACTGATGATACAACTTCGCGTCAAGTTGGCATGAAATCTAAGCGTGGATACAATGACGATAATGACGAAGATGAAAATGTTGAATGGGAAGAAGCTCCAACAGCTGGAAATACAGGTGTAACATCGGACTTAAATGTTGAAGCTGATGCTTTAGGAGATGAAGAAGATGACATTGACTGGGAGGAGGGCTAAATCCAATCAGAAAATGGGCGCAATCGCCAAATTTCTAGTGTCTTTAGTCGTGGGTAGAACATCTAGTCACTTCTAGTCCTGTACAATTAAATTCTATAGCATTTTAAGGTACTTTACATATTACAGAAAGTTATCGGACCTTAAACTCCAAAAAAGGTATCTTATCTTGGTTTCCATAGAGATGCCTATGGTTCTATATTGATGTATCAACTGAAATTTATACTTGCATAGTCGCACAGCCCGGAGCTCGGGATTTTGGACCGAAGGGGAAGGTTGCCACCATGAAGCAAGTAATGGTTGGGTCTGTTTTGAATATCTATTACATAGATATGACAACATCCATGTACCGGTGAGCTAGACTTACTAGACCCCTGTTATTCAGTCATGTATGGTTCAGCCTGCTCAAAGGCTTCGAGATTGCAACACAACTATATATAAATTCCATGCCACAAGTGTTGTATACTTTGGAGTTTGTTTGGTTTAATACATACAAATATTTTTTAAGAAAATTATTTCTATCATATCAAGTTATTTGATTTAATATTTCGTTCTATGCATTATTCTTAAATATTTATTTTTTGTAATTTTATTTAATACATATTTAACTACATACATAATAAATATACAAAATTGCTAATATTAATAGTTTAGGTACACAAAATTGCTCAATATTAATAATTTAGGTACACAAAATGCACAATTAAAGTAAACAAAGGATGAAAGTACACAAGTTATTTGTTTTTGCATAATTCAGGTACACAAAGTGCATAATTGATAGTTTAGGTAGACAAAATGCAAAAATCCTATAGTTTGTTTACTAGCTTATAACTCATGCTATAGTTTATTTACTATCTTATAACTCATGCAATGCACAACTTCTTATAAGGGGTTGAGATCATAGACTCAACTGGGGTCTCAAAGCTCGTATATTCTTATAAAATCTAAAATCATACTCTATCAAAATAATTGCACTTGACCCAAATTTTCATATCAACAAAATAGCTAGAGCGAAATCACAATAAATATAATTTCAGAATTTTAAACATATAAATATAATTTCGAAAATAACTGGAAAGTTTTGGATAGAATACTTACCTCTAAAATTGCGACCAAATAATTATAAGAACACTGAAATCTTAAAAAAAAAATTATTTCCGCTCGAAAGATGCTTAACTTGTATACTCAAACTCATAAATTCAAAAGTGAAACTCGGCCATAAACTCAACATAAACTATTTTAGATCCTTGAACAAAAGTACTTAGCAACAAATTCCCTCGAACACATCCAAGAAAAGCTAATGCAAAAATATATGATTCACCAGGCTTAACCAATGAAAATCCATTCCAAAGAAAAGTAACTCACATGTCACACATATATTTGTTTTGAAGAGAGGGCAAAGGGTGTTTGATATATATTACTTATAAAGAGGACAAGGGTTGTACACTGTGAAAAGAGATTATGTCAAGCAAACCATACATGCAAACTTGGGGCCAGAAGATGATAATTTAAAGGAAATGGATGATGCTCACACTAGATACAAAAACAAATATATTGACATTTTTCTTTTGCAAATACTAAACTGCCATGTCTTTACAATACTTTATAATAGGTTAATAAATATTATCATTAAATGTGTCCGTTACAAACTCTTAAAAATACTCCAATCATTTTACATGAACACAAATTTTACACTAACATTAGTATATCAAAAAAAATGAAACAAAAACAAAAATGAAACATTTAACGTACAAGACATTAAGAGAGGGATTTAACTAAGGCAATTATACATACTCTTCATCTCATAATAAAACCTAATAATGCAATGATCCTAAATAGTACATGTTTATACAACAAATTAATTCAAATTTGTTTAACATAGTAATTTACTAGCTACACACCAAAAAAAAATGTTAGTAGGCACAAAATAATCAACTTGTACACAATATTTGACTCACAATATTAAAGAATGACCAATATTAGCTTCACAATAAATATAATTTCAGAATTTAAAACATATGAATATAATTTCGAAAATAACTGGAAAGTTTTGGATAGAATATTTACCTCTAAAATTTCGATCAAATAATTATAAGAACACTGAAATCTGAAAAAAAATCCTTTCCGCTCGAAAGATGCTTAAGTTGTATACTCGAACTCATAAATTCAAAAGTGAAACTCGGCCAGAAACTCAACATAAACTATTTTAAATCCTTGAACAAAAGTACTTAGCAACAAATTCCCTCGAACACGTCCAAGAAAAGCTAATGCAAAAATATATGGTTCACCAGGCTTAACTAATGAAAATCCATTCCAAAGAAAAGTAACTCACATGTCACACATATATTTATTTTGAAGAGAGGGCAAAGGGTGTTTGATATATATCTATATATATTATAATGCGAGGAGATCGGAAAATGCACCAGAAGCGTTTAAAATATTTTTCTTAAATTTTCACTTTTCTGGTTTTTTTAATTTAATTTTTTCTTGCATTAAATAGCATCTTAAGGACATCTTAATGGCATCTTAATAATCATTAATTACGCTTATGAATATATATATATATATATATATATATATATATATATATATATATTAAAATTTACTTCATATTATTATTTATATAAAAGATTAACAAATTTTATTTGAGCATTATAACTCTTATTCAAATTTAAAATATTAAGTTTATGTATAAAACTAAGATTATTTTCATGTAAAATAATGACTTAAAATTGTTCCCATTGCATCATTTTTTATTACATGTTGAAGATTTTTGCAAGTTTTTTTCGGACAAGTTTAGGACAAACGCTCTTAACTTCTCAAACAATTTTTTATCATTAATTGTGGAAATCATTATAAGTTATGGAAGTATAATCTTTTGGTTAAAATCTAGAATTTGTATAAAATAATATTGACAGCTTTTTATTTTTTACATAATAAACTCAACCATTTTATTGATCGATTAAGTCGATAAAAATGTTATACATTGTTTCATTATATTGTGTGAAAATAAATTAATATTCTTATTACATGAATTTTTATGCTATTATTGAGTATGTATGTTATGAGAGGGGTGTCGGCTTTGAAAACGTTATTTAGTAATATTTAATATTGTAATTGTTATTTTTCATATTTATGATATTTTTAAGATTATTAAAAATTTTGATATATAATGAGAGTATTATTCCAACTAATAATTCATACAAACTATTTTAAATCACTTTTTTAGGACATTTTTAAAATGCCAGTTAATTTTTATAAACAATAAAAATTAATTTATCTATTTTTAGTACATAATAATAAAAATTTATTAACCGCGCGAAGCACGGCTAAATTGCCTAGTTACTTATAAAGAGGACAAGAGTTGTACACTGTGAAAAGAGATTATGTCAAGCAAACCATACATGCAAACTTGGGGCCAGAGATGATAATTTAAAGGAAATGGATGATGCTCACACTAGATACATACACAAATATATTGACATTTTTCTTTTGCAAATACTAAATTGCCATGTCTTTACAATACTTTATAATTAGGTTAATAAATATTATCATTAAATGTGTTCGATACAAACTCTTAAAAAACTCCAATCAATACATGAACACAAATTTTGCACTAACAATAGTATATAAAAAAAATGAAACAAAAACAAAAATGAAACATTTAACGTACAAGACATTAAGAGAGGGATTTAACTCAGGCAATTATACATACTCTTCATCTCATAATAAAACCTAATAATGCAATTATCCTAAATAGTACATGTTTATACAACAAATTAAGCCAAATTCGTTTAACATAGTAATTTACTAGCTACACACCAAAAAAAAATAATATCTGTATGCACAAAATAATCAACTTGCACACAATATTTGACTCGCAATATTAAAGGGTGACCAATATTAGCTTCACATAAAATTGAGAAAAAGTGCATGACCAGGCACATTGTCACGGGAGTTAGGCATATATCCAAACTTAATAATACACAATTAATTATTCCAATTTCTATTAAGAAAATAAAAATGAAATTATAAGTTTTCCAAGTTACACTAAATCAATCATAAATACTAGTGCATGCATGTGCAACCAGGAGAAACAATTTGATCAAGCAGGACATATAAAGTTCTTTTACTGCAAATAGAAAAATAAACAATAAAAGAAATTGACACTCAATTTTTCTTAAAGTCTAGAAAACAAATTTACACAATTAAGCATTAACTTTTTCCTTTTTTGGCATGTAAAAGAAAATTGCAGACACATATTCACATAAAAATATTCTTTAAATTAGTGAGGGATACAAGTGCAACTGGAGTCGATTTGTATAATCACTTCAAAGATGCTGGTGATCAGGTGATTTGGGCTCAAGTTTGTACTGATAAATCGACTTGTAGGCATCTTGGTCAGGGTTGTGTTTCCTTTGCCGAACCCGAATATGGTCTGTTATTTTTTACGATTTTTGTTGGGTGATTACATATGTCGTGTTTGAATTATTTCTTGTTTTATCCATTGCTGCTGCCTACAATATCCATCATCAGTTTTTATTTCTAATGTTAGGGATTGTCTCTTTTGTTTTTACTTAGAGGTCATCTAATAATGATCTTGGATTAATTTTATTATTATTGTTTGTTTATAGCGGACAAGGCCATTACCCAACTGGATCATTCTGTGCTCAAGGGAAAGGTCATCCATGTTGCTAAATCTAGTTTCTCGTTTAACAAAGTTACGGTAACAATTAGTGATGAAGAGGAAGATCTTAAAACTGATGAAGAATTCGCAAGTGTTCTTTCCAAGTTTGGACCCTTTGTCTGGATAAGACAATTTGTCCATCAAGCTGGCGAGCGTTATTTGATTGTCTACTTTCAGGACCATCAAGGTGCTGCTAGAGCTGCTGCTGCACTGCATAAAGGTCAATTCTTTGGTGATCTCATGCTCCTTCATTCCGTAGCCCTAGTTGATGTGCAGCAGGAGCAGGAGTGTCTCCGTCAAGGTTCTAAGAACAACATTTAGACATTTAGGATTAGTATCCATGAGATTGAAATTTTCTTTTCTGTTTTCTTTCTAATTTTTTTTCCCTTCAGGTTCATTATTTCGTTCCCTTTTGTAATTTCTAAGTTTAAATAAATTTTGTACTTGTGTACATCACGTTAATGTTTCAAAATTCGAGAATAGTTGATAAGCCATGCTAACTTTTTTGCTTAGATTTGCTTTGGATAGCAAGTGCTTAAATTTAAACGAATCACATAAACTTTGTACTCGGTTAGTATTTTATGCTGACATTCCAAAGTTTTTTGAAGATTTGAATATGCTTTGAACTAAATATCTTGGTTTTTAAGAGTGCAACCTTTCTAGCATTCTCAGTGTCCCCTGTTTAGAGTTACTTTCTCCTTTCCAAAGCTCCGCCATGCTTATCTCCATTGGACTTCACTGCTTCATCGTTGTCAGATAACTTAGATAGATCTCTCCTGTTTTTTTAGTATGTCTGAGTTTTTGTTAATCTGTTCTGGTTTCAGTTCTTGCTGTTCCTCTTAGCATTATGGTTGTGTTTGTAATCAATTTTTTTTGTATGCGCATAATTACTTGCGCATTCAGACGCTAGTTATAGGAACTAAGGGTGTTTCATGTTATTTCCATTATTCTCCCTCTCACTCTGCGCGATCATGATGAATTTTGTGACCTTGTAGTGATGGATTGTTTTGTAGCAGTAAGTTCTACATGTGTAAATCAATCCAGCTACCTGGTTTCACAGAAGAATAAGGCTACTTGGCTAGTACTTGCGATAGGGGATGTAAGTTTTTCATAAAGTTGAGATATATGTTGATGCCAAAAATTGTACAAAGTGATGAATAGGATTCTCAGAATTTTAATAGATCGATCAGCCTTGAGCATTGAGACCACCCAGTTCCAATGGTCTTAATGTTCTTTAAAGGCAAAATACGTTGATCAACCACTGAGTGTATATTATTGTAATATGGCCAGTGTGATATGGTCAAGTACCCTATCTATACTATACTATTATAAGTGAAACATGGTATAATTGTTTGGTTGGTTGGTTAACACTTTCCAAAAAGGTTTGTTAATACCTTCCAAAAATGAAAAAATAAATTAAAATGCATATAAATTTAATTTTACTTAATAACAAACTCTTTTAATTACACTCCAATTAATATTTAATTACATACTCTTACAGTTATCCAAATTTTTTTGACTCTTTCAATTACTTAGAAATCAAATATTTTCAAAATCAATTTAAATAATTTTAATATCATATATTTAAATCAACAAAAGTGAAAACAATCTAAAACTATATAATAAACAATAAAAATTTCACACAATTACAATTTAATATTAAATTTTATTTTAGACAAATAGTACATTAGGGATTATTATGGAATCATAATTTGAATATGATAATATCAACAAAAATTTGAATGTAAGTATATACGTCCATTTATATTTATATTATTATGACAAAATATAGTCATAATTCGAACAATATATCATATAATTATACAATTGTTATTTAATACTATATATTATGCAAATATTATATAAAGTGATATATATGAGATATATAATTATTAAAATATAAATAAAATATTATATAAGTTTAAGAAATCCGTGCGATGAACAGATATATTTGGTTAGTTGGTTGGTTAACGTATTCCAAAAAATTAATACCTTTATAAAAATAATAAGTTAAAAAAGTTATATTAAAAATATGATTGAAAGAGTATGTAATTGAATTTCAGTTAAAGTATGACTGATAGAGTATGTATTGTCTTCCAAAAAAATTGTTAAAACTTTTGTAAGAACCCAGATTTTTGATAGAATTAAAACTTTTTAGTATGTAATAATATGGGAATGAATAGTGGTTATGACTGCGATGTAACGAATGTCTATTAAATGAATGGAATGGATTTGAATTCAATTATTTACATGTCATGCAGAATACTTTTGGTTGACGGCATAGGTAAGAATGATCTATCTCCTAAGGATATAAGTATATTACTTCAAGTAAGATTATTCTTGTGTCATCCAAATCAATATCTATTATAAGTCCAGCGGTTCCGTAAAAAGGTTAAGAAGCACTCGAGAGTGAACCAGGTTCATTTTCCTAATTATAGGAATTAAATAAAAATAAGTGATGAATAGTGATTTTGGTGGAATTTGGAATATTATTATAATAATGATATACCCGGTATTCGGAACGGATTTCTGAGTTCGTATTAGTGATCCAGGAAGAAAATAAGTGTATGTAAAAGCCGTCGGATTCAGAAAAAGAGCACTTTTATTTTCTCCGAGATTTCCCTGGACACTACAAGACTTAAGGAGTTATAAAAGGGAATTAAGGAATTTAAATTCGAGAAGTATTAAGTAAGATGAAGAATAGTATTAGAAATATTAAGAAGGTTTTCGGTAAAACCCTAACTAGAAACGAATGAGTTATTCCCTCGAACGATCAACGAACAAGCAAGGAAATTGAGTAATACCCGGACAAAGGAACGAATAAATAACCAAGAGACAAACAAGTGCAATTGGTGGGAAAAGGAGAAACCCAAGTAACATCCTTATAAGTCAACTACAAGATGAGTGGTGTAATTGCATTCTTGCAAAAATGGAGTTGTTTGTTGTAGTGCCAACACTTGGCCCAATGAGGAAGCAACAAGTGGCACCATTGGATTGCCAACAACACATTAAAAGAGATGCATCCATTATATATGAAAGGGTTATACATGTATTAGCCATAAATCACCAAAACAAAACAAACCACCACCATTTTTCTCCATTTCTTCATAAAAATCTGCCCATTCTTAGCTAATTGGAAGTCCAACTTCCAACCATCACTTGTTCTTCAAATTTTTATGGTAAGTACTACATATCATGGTAATGATCTCCTAGAAATTTCAGCTTCAAATTCATCTTTTATCATTTTCAAATAAATCATCAAAGATGATGATGAATAGTGTTCTTCATAAACTAACTTTTATTTCTTGATTTCTTTTGATTATTCAAGCTATACTAAGGCTAGATAAGGGCTAAACAAGGCTTGATAAGTTCATACATACACCAAGGAAGGTATACCACTCTTGAAAACCAAGCTCTTAGTTTAAGTTTTGGTATTTTAGATGAGTTATATGGATTTAATGCATGTTTAGGACCTTAAGATTATGATTGGGATTTATTAAATGTGAAATTAGTTTAGATGAACGGAAAGACATTGCTTGGTCTTAGTTCATGGTTGAATAACATGTAAATGTTGTTTGGAGTGGAAACTATGATTATTGGATGGTTTGAAATTTGGAAATCATGTAAACATAGCCGTCGTAATGCCCGATTGTCGTTAGCCTTAAGAAACCGTGATTAGCAGTAGCATGAACACACTGTCCAGTCTCGGATTTTGCCATGAAAGGCTAGATTATGTTATAAGCTTCGTTTTGATATAAAGATCACGTGAAACGGACTTACGGTTTAGGATTTATGACTAAATTACTAAAAGTAGTTCGAATCCGTAAACAAAAGTTCGTAACTGAAATTGAACCCTCGTAAGCAATGTAACGTCATGGCGAATCTTGGTAAATAAATACTAGGGGTAAGAAGGAAGGTGTGAAAGAAAACCGTATGTCAAAAAGAGCATTTTTCGATTTATTAAAAATGTTCGAGTCAAGGTTAAACGAGAACGAACCCCTAAAAGACGACTCTTTTATAACTTTGGTAAAACGCTTAGAAAACGGGCGATAAAACTCGGAGTAAAATATTGGTTCGTAACGATCAACCTTAGAACTCATATGACTTAAGTATGTCCCAAGTATAAGTGCAGTGACATGTCGTATTAACGAACGAATGTCGGGTCGGATCAGTGATAATAAGTAATCCACTAAAAGGGGTATAACGAGATGACTCGAGAACGTGTTTCGATTTAAGTATAACTTAACGTTTAATATGTTAAGTGATTAATTCCGAATGCCTTGGCTATTTATAGATCACCAGGCTGAACCGGGACCCGCTACCACTACCCCTTACCGTACTCGACTACCAGGCAAGTTTCAATTCCCTTCTTTTAGGCTGTTGTTGTGATTGAATAAATATATATATATATGATTGCTGATATACATATGCCATTGCATGCATGCCTACTTTCAAGTTGAATTGATATACTTGTTCCCTAAATGTTATTGTTGGCTTATAAGCTAGATAGTTATATATCAGTTATAAGCCGGTTATTGTAAGACCCTCATAGAAGGGCGTATATATCTTATTAATCAAAAATAGACCGGGAGTCAATATTCCTTGATATATCGAGATTACCTCGGAAGAAAATAATTAAGTAAATATTTTCTATTATTTGGGCGACGAATATTATTTGAATATTCGTTCGAGACTAATTATTTTGACGATCCTTACTTCAAATAATTATTTGAACGTAACTATTCAACGAATAATATTTCTCAATATTCATTCAGAGTCGAATTGATTATCGACTATTATTTCGAATATTCTTCTAAAGATGAGACTATTAAATGAATATTATTTTGGATATTCTTTTAGATTATTATTTTATTAAATCAATATTACTTTTGAATATTCATTTAAGATATTAAATACTTGATGAATATTATTTTAATATTCATCTGAAGCTTGATTTAATTATCGAATATTATTTCGAATATTCCTTAAGGCTTGGATTACTAAATGAATATTACTTGATATTCATTTAGGATATTATTCATTAAATGAATATTACTTTTGAATATTCATTTAAATTCCTAATTAATCATGAATATTACCTTAAATATTCTTTTCAGGTCTTATTAATTAATGAATATTGTTTTGAATATTCATTTAAATATTTATTTATTCAATAAATATTCTCCTGATATTTCTTCAGGGATTATTTTGAGAAATACTCTGATTAAAAATATTCTTTCATATTCCCAAATATTCTTTCAATATTTTAACTCAATAAATATTCTCTGAATATTTATTCCATACTTAGAATAATCTCGATAAGGTTAATCTTCTTCGATTATTACAGAAGATATTTCGAAGTCATATTATTATTAATCTTATATCAAGAAAGGTTCCCAGACATCATTCATCTTTGAGTCTATCTTCTTAATAATAAGGGAACCTTACTTGGAAAAATGTTATTTATCTTGTCGACTTCCCGGTCATAAAGTATTCCCTTCACCCGCAACTCGGGTGCTGTTGACTTATTAAGTCGTTGTTTACCTTCTCATCTTTCGAGGGGTAAGATTACTGGAACAAGTTGATATCCGTTACCAAGTAATAGCTTGGGAGTTATTGGTAAATTTTCCTTTCCAACTAGATACGACTACTTTGTGGAGTCTTATCAACAAGTATTATACTTGGGGAAAGGGGGACGAACGTTATATTCAGAATCATGAACTCTATTTGAACTAGGAGTCGTGTAAGAGGCCGAGTAGCGCCGGTCCATCCCCTTGGCCCAACCGTTGGCCGGGGAGAGCTAGTAAGGCGGTAGACAAGTAAAGCCGTCAGTTCTTCCTTCTACCGGTAGTAAATCTAAATTGAGCTGTACGATCTCGACTGATCATCAAGATTGGAACAGCGGGCGCGGTGAATACTCCATCATTGGTTCATCATCCAAATTCATTTATTTCCTGCAACATGATTACTGTTGGCAGAGTTGGAAAAGAGTCATAACTGGAATTGCAACCCTTTCTTGCAAGTTCCTCTTCTTAATAACGATAATAATATCTCGCTTACTTTGATGTAGCAGATATTTATTCAAACAAATACTTTAAGTTACCTTGTAACTTCATCGTTCATATGATACTGGCATCATTTCCGTAAATGCATGGCATATGGTTTAAAAGATAGCTTTGAACTGTTTTAAATTATCGTTCAGTTATATATTTGTTGGTGGGCTTTCGCTCACCCTTGCCTTGTTTATATTATGTCACAACAACAGCTAGGACAGATGGCTCGCGTCAGGCGCACTCGGCGCAAGCAGGTTACCCGACCCACCGGACTACCCGCTGAGATGCTAGCCGCCATTGCTGAGGTAGCATAGTTAGACAGCTTTTGTTTCCTGTTTAACTATATGTATAATTAATGTAATCAACGGCAACACGTTTAAACCTATGATGTTATCCTTTTGGGATTGTAATAACTTTTATTCGTAACCCTTTAATGTAAGACTTATTTCAATTTCATCTCTGGGACTATAACTGTTGTGTGTGTGAGTGGTAATTATTGTGGGGTCACAGCATGTGATTTATTTATTGTGGACTCAAGTCAAGTATTATGAATGGATGTAAGACCGTAACCACCAGATCCCTGACCCCGGATCTGGGGGTGTTACAGAGATGGTATCAGAGCGAGAGTTATATATCCCAAGAGATGATACGACGTTATATAATAATAAATTCAATAATATAATAAGAACCCTTTCCAGGTTCACCTAAAACCCTTACGGGAACTTTTTAAGTATCATGATAGTAACATAGTTCGTCTTGTGTAGGCGAGCGACTTGTCGGCCCAGGAGGCAGCTGCGAGACAGCATGATGAGGACATGTTCCGGACTAGGGACCCATACTATGAGCACTTGCCTGAGGATGATACTGAGCCTGAGGAGGAGGACGCTGAGGAGGTCCAGGTTGAGGCTGATACTGATGTGATCGAGTCTGAGGAGGAGGACCCTGAGGAGGTCCAGGATGATGCTGACACAGATGTTGTTGAGACTGAGGCGGAGGAGGACCCGGAGGGGGTCCAGACAGGACAGGACGCTGAGTTAGTGGTTGAGGATGATGATTATTGGGTTATGACTGAGTTCAGGACTATGGGAGATGACACTGACATGACCACGGATCAGGTGGTGCCGGTGGATGAGGGTGTTGAGGGAGATATAGATGAGCCAGTAGTTGGTGCTGTAGGGAGTTCTGGACTTTTTGTGCCACTCCTCCCTGTTGAGAGAGCCCCTACCCCACCACCACTACCTGTGAGCCCCTACCCCGACGAGTTTGAGGAGCTTACCCCAGAGCCCCAGCAGACAGAGACTGCCGCTCCAGCTGAGCCATCCACCCCACCTCATGCCCCGATAGGAGGAGTCCCAGTATGTGTTCACAACTTGATTGTGAACGGGCTTTATAGAGAGTTGTCTGTGGCAGATGCCAGGTTGGCAGAGTCTAGGAGTGAGTTAGCAGCAGAGAGAGCCGCCCGGATGAGGGTGCAGGGCAGGAGGACTATCAGTGACAGAGTTGGGTATAGGGCTGTGACCCGCATCGAGCTGAGGGCTCGGGTGAGGGTGCGACAGTTGCCTACTGATGGGCATGGTAGGGTAGACAGAGCAGCGGCTGAGGAGGTTTTCCGCATCGCCATGGGGAGGGTTCGGAGGATGTTTCGTCGTGGCGGCTGATTTCAGATGTGGTGATGCAGTGGTCTAGTTGTCTAGTCATGTACGGACATAGTAGTGCCGGCTTTTGTAGGGATGGTTTTCTTGTACTTGTTTTCCCTTTTTGCAGACTAGACAGATAGACAGCATATTTCACTTTTGACTTGTTGTTGTTGTTAGGATGGCTGTACTTTAAACTATCGTTGTAACTCGGATGTTGTACCTTTTCGGTACCTGGTATATATTTGTTTCCATTTCAGTCATTACAATTTTGTTGGGAAGTGATCACGAGTTTATTAGCATATGTATTACTTTTCGATTAAGTTTCCATGAGATATAAAACTGTGGGATTTTAAAACCCAATCATGTAAAGAAATGTGCAAGGAAAAATCCTTTAAAACCGGTAAGTGAACCTAACGTATAATTTTCCAAATTTTCAGTAAAATGCCGCCAAGACGGATGGGCACTAGGGCTAACCCCCGCGAATCTACTGACCAAGAGAGTCACAACCAACACGAGGAAAACCGTGGAAGTAGTGAGGAACAAGATCAGGACTATAATGAGCAAGAAGATTCCCAGTATGGAGCAGAGGATGAACCCCTGTACTCTGAAGAATTTGAAAGGGAAATAGAGGGTGGAGAAACTGAAGTAGAACAGGAAGGGGAGAACCAGGGCGGAAACCCCATGGGCCAGTTTATGGATCTACTTAGGCAGAATTTGAACCAATACCCCCAACCACCACCAAGCAACAACACTTCAGTGGCAAATTCCTTTAGGGCCTTTAAGTCCCTTAAGCCCCCAGAGTTCCACGGATCGGCTGATCCCGTTGAGGCGAGGGCCTGGATCAAAGAAATGGAAAAGTCTTTTGAGATTCTGAGTATCAATGAGGCTCAGAAGACTGTTTTTGCTACTTACCTACTAAAGGGAGAGGCCAATTATTGGTGGGAAGCCAAGAAAAACATGGAGACTGATGCTGTCATAGCCTGGGAAAGGTTCAAACAATTATTCCTGGAGAAGTACTTCCCGAAGTTCATGAAAACCCGGATGGAACTTAAGTTCTTGGAACTGAAACAGAACAATATGTCAGTGGCTGACTATGAGGCTAAATTTACTGAGCTATCAAGATTTGTGCCAGAGTTTGTAGACACAGAAGAGAAGAAAGCTAACAGGTTTCAACAAGGGCTGAAACAGTGGATCCAGAATAGGGTGGCTGTTTTAGAGATTACAGATTATGCCACCTTGGTGCAGAAGGCAACCATTGTGGAGGCTGGTAGTGATCAGATGCAGAGAGAGAGAGAGAAAGGGGGGATAAAGAGAAAGCATGTTAGTATGGGCGGAAGATCCGCTGGAGGAAAACCCCCAACCAAGTTTAATCGAGGAGCGGTTTCCCTACCAGGGAGGAGTGTAGGGTTTAAACCATCTGCGAGTGTGAGTGTGAGCCAGGGCGGCCACCAATCAGGAATGTCCCGTTCCAACCCTTCTCGACCTCCATTGCCATTGTGTGCTACTTATGGGAAGAGGCACTCCGGGGTGTGCAACCTGAAGCAGATAAACTGTTATAAGTGTGGGCGAGCTGGGCATTATGCTACCGCTTGCACCACGGTCATCCCTAACAGCACAACCTGTTTCCAGTGTGGACAGCGAGGGCACATGAGGAAGGATTGCCCAAAGAGCAAACCAGCAGCATCAGGAGCAAGCAAGGTTGCCTCAAATAGGCCACCAACTGCTAGGACTTTCATCAATATGTCAGTACAAGATGCCGTGAGGGACACAGATGTGATAGCAGGTACTTTTTCTCTTAATTCAGTCAGTGCAAATGTCTTATTTGATTCAGGAGCAACTAAGTCTTTTATATCTAGAGATTTTGCGCATAACTTGAAACTTAAAACCCAGCGACTAAGAGATTCCTTACAAGTAGAAATAGCTAATCAGGAAATCGTACCGGTTAATCAAATTCACCCCGATTGTAAGCTAGAAATAGGAGGACGATCCTTCTATGTCGATTTAATTCCTTTTAAGCTAGGGGAATTCGATGTCATTTTGGGTATGGATTGGTTGTCTCGCAATGATGCGCAGATAGATTGTAAAGGGAAAAAGGTTAAGTTGAAAACCCCAGGGAAGAAAGAAATATTGTTTAAAGGGATGCGACAGACCCAGAAAATTCTGACCATGGCGCAAACCAAGAGATTGTTACGAAAAGGGAACGAGGCTTATTTAGCCTACGTTATAGATACTCAGAAGGAAGTGCCAAGATTGCAGGACATTCTGGTAGTTAATGAGTTCGAGGACGTGTTCCCACAAGATCTTCCTGGACTACCACCTGATAGGGTAATTGAGTTTGCCATCGAATTAGCCCCGGGGACGGCGCCAGTTTCGAAGGCCCCGTACCGACTAGCCCCAGTAGAAATGAAGGAGCTAGCTAAACAATTACAGGAATTGTTGGATAAGGGCATGATAAGGCCCAGTGTGTCGCCTTGGGGCGCACCAGTGTTGTTTGTTAAGAAAAAGGATGGAAGTATGAGGTTATGCATCGACTACAGAGAATTGAACAAGCTAACCATAAAGAATAAGTATCCATTGCCCAGGATAGACGATTTGTTTGACCAGCTAAGAGGAGCTGAATACTTCTCTAAGATTGATTTGAGAACGGGATATCACCAACTGAAGATCAAACCTGAAGATATCCCGAAGACTGCATTCCGCACCAGATATGGACATTATGAGTTCTTAGTTATGTCGTTTGGATTGACCAACGCCCCAGCAGCCTTCATGGACCTAATGAATAGGGTGTTCAAGGAATATTTGGACAAATTCGTGATAGTTTTCATTGATGATATTCTCATCTACTCAAAGACAGAGGCAGAACACGCTGAACATTTAAGGATAACCTTAGAAATACTCAGGAAGGAGCAGTTATATGCCAAGTTCTCCAAGTGTGAGTTTTGGAAAAATGAGGTACAATTCTTAGGGCATGTGATCAATAGAGAAGGAGTGTTGGTTGACCCCTCCAAGATAGAAGCAGTTTCAAACTGGGAACGGCCAACTACTCCAACCGAGGTGAGGAGTTTCATTGGACTGGCCGGATATTACAGGAGATTTGTCCAAGACTTTGCGAAACTCGCAGCTCCATTAACTCGACTTACCCGTAAAACCGAGAAATTTGAATGGACTGAGAAATGCGAGAAGAGTTTCCAGGAGTTAAAGAAGAGGCTGGTGACAGCCCCAGTGCTGGCATTACCTGATGGAAAAGGAGATTTCGTGATTTACAGTGACGCTTCGCATAAAGGACTGGGATGCGTGCTTATGCAGCACGGCAAGGTAATAGCGTATGCGTCTAGGCAATTGAAGGATTATGAAGTCAGATATCCCACGCATGATCTAGAACTAGCAGCCATAGTCTTCGCTTTAAAGATTTGGAGACACTACCTGTATGGGGAAAAATGCGAGATTTACACAGACCATAAGAGCCTCAAATACATTTTCACTCAGAAAGAGCTTAACATGCGCCAGAGGAGGTGGTTAGAGTTAATCAAGGATTACGACTGTGAAATTCGATATCACCCGGGTAAAGCCAATGTGGTGGCTGACGCCCTTAGTCGGAAAGAGAAGCTCAAGATGATAACTTCAGAGAAAGAGCTAGTGAAGGATTTTGAGAAGTTGGAAATCGAGGTTAAGTTACCTGAAGAGGGCCAAGAAAAGTTGATGGAAATTAGAATCCAACCTCCATTGCTAGAAAAGATTAGACTGTGCCAGGAACGGATGATGGAGGAAGAAAAGAACTCCACAGAAGAGCTAATGACCGGGGAGGAAATTAAGTGCGAAAGAGACAAGGAAGGGATCATGAGGTACACGTACAGGATATGGATCCCAAATGTTCAGGAGCTCAAGGATGAGATTTTAGATGAGGCACACAACTCAAGATACTCAGTGCACCCCGGTAGCACTAAAATGTATAGGGATTTGAAGGAGTATTACTGGTGGCCCAATATGAAAAAGGACGTAGCAGAGTGGGTAAGCAGATGCTTGACCTGCCAACGAGTGAAGGCAGAGCACCAGAGACCCAGCGGACTTCTACATCCCTTAGAGATTCCAGAATGGAAATGGGAACATATAGCCATGGATTTCGTAGTAGGTTTACCCAGGACCAAGGCTAATCATGACACCATATGGGTAATTGTAGATCGACTGACGAAATCGGCTCACTTTCTCCCGATCAACGAAAGGTACACGGTCGATAGACTAGTGGACATCTACTTAAAAGAGATAGTGGCGCGACATGGAGTCCCAGTCGCAATAGTATCCGATCGAGATCCTAGATTTAACTCCAGGTTTTGGAGAAGTTTTCAAGAATGTGTAGGGACCCGGCTGAACATGAGCACAGCCTACCACCCCCAGACAGATGGGCAAAGTGAAAGGACCATCCAAACACTAGAGGATATGTTGAGAGTCTGCGCGATAGACTTCAAGGGGAGTTGGGATGATCACTTGCCATTGGTTGAGTTCTCCTATAATAACAGTTATCATTCAAGCATTGGGATGCCACCTTATGAGGCCCTTTATGGAAGAAAATGTCGATCTCCCTTGTATTGGGATGAAGTTGGAGAGCGAAAGATGCTCGGGCCCGAAGTGGTCCAACGAACTAAAGATGCAGTAGATCTAATCAGAGGACGGTTGGTAGCAGCCCAGGATCGACAAAAGAAATATGCCGACTTAGCTCGGAAAGGCAAGGAATACGAGGTAGGGGACCTAGTGTTCTTGAAAGTGTCACCTTGGAAAGGTTTAATGAGATTTGGGAAGAAAGGAAAGCTGAGTCCCAGATACATTGGACCATTTGAGATCTTGAGACGAATTGGGGAACTAGCTTATGAACTCGCATTGCCCCCGAATCTACAGCAGGTGCACAATGTGTTCCATGTTTCGATGCTGAGGAAGTATAATCCGGATGCTAAGCATATTGTAGAGTATGAGCAAGTGGACATGCAACCAGACCTGACCTATGTGGAGCAACCTATGGAAATCATAGACCGGAAAGAACAAGTGCTCCGAAACAAGGTCATTCAGCTAGTCAGAGTTTTGTGGCAGAACCACAATGTAGAAGAATCCACCTGGGAACTTGAAGGCGCAATGCAAGAAAAGTACCCCCACTTGTTTTCAAACTGATTCCGGGACGGAATCCTTTTAAGGAGGGGAGACTGTAAGAACCCAGATTTTTGATAGAATTAAAACTTTTTAGTATGTAATAATATGGGAATGAATAGTGGTTATGACTGCGATGTAACGAATGTCTATTAAATGAATGGAATGGATTTGAATTCAATTATTTACATGTCATGCAGAATACTTTTGGTTGACGGCATAGGTAAGAATGATCTATCTCCTAAGGATATAAGTATATTACTTCAAGTAAGATTATTCTTGTGTCATCCAAATCAATATCTATTATAAGTCCAGCGGTTCCGTAAAAAGGTTAAGAAGCACTCGAGAGTGAACCAGGTTCATTTTCCTAATTATAGGAATTAAATAAAAATAAGTGATGAATAGTGATTTTGGTGGAATTTGGAATATTATTATAATAATGATATACCCGGTATTCGGAACGGATTTCTGAGTTCGTATTAGTGATCCAGGAAGAAAATAAGTGTATGTAAAAGCCGTCGGATTCAGAAAAAGAGCACTTTTATTTTCTCCGAGATTTCCCTGGACACTACAAGACTTAAGGAGTTATAAAAGGGAATTAAGGAATTTAAATTCGAGAAGTATTAAGTAAGATGAAGAATAGTATTAGAAATATTAAGAAGGTTTTCGGTAAAACCCTAACTAGAAACGAATGAGTTATTCCCTCGAACGATCAACGAACAAGCAAGGAAATTGAGTAATACCCGGACAAAGGAACGAATAAATAACCAAGAGACAAACAAGTGCAATTGGTGGGAAAAGGAGAAACCCAAGTAACATCCTTATAAGTCAACTACAAGATGAGTGGTGTAATTGCATTCTTGCAAAAATGGAGTTGTTTGTTGTAGTGCCAACACTTGGCCCAATGAGGAAGCAACAAGTGGCACCATTGGATTGCCAACAACACATTAAAAGAGATGCATCCATTATATATGCAAGGGTTATACATGTATTAGCCATAAATCACCAAAACAAAACAAACCACCACCATTTTTCTCCATTTCTTCATAAAAATCTGCCCATCCTTAGCTAATTGGAAGTCCAACTTCCAACCATCACTTGTTCTTCAAATTTTTATGGTAAGTACTACATATCATGGTAATGATCTCCTAGAAATTTCAGCTTCAAATTCATCTTTTATCATTTTCAAATAAATCATCAAAGATGATGATGAATAGTGTTCTTCATAAACTAACTTTTATTTCTTGATTTCTTTTGATTATTCAAGCTATACTAAGGCTAGATAAGGGCTAAACAAGGCTTGATAAGTTCATACATACACCAAGGAAGGTATACCACTCTTGAAAACCAAGCTCTTAGTTTAAGTTTTGGTATTTTAGATGAGTTATATGGATTTAATGCATGTTTAGGACCTTAAGATTATGATTGGGATTTATTAAATGTGAAATTAGTTTAGATGAACGGAAAGACATTGCTTGGTCTTAGTTCATGGTTGAATAACATGTAAATGTTGTTTGGAGTGGAAACTATGATTATTGGATGGTTTGAAATTTGGAAATCATGTAAACATAGCCGTCGTAATGCCCGATTGTCGTTAGCCTTAAGAAACCGTGATTAGCAGTAGCATGAACACACTGTCCAGTCTCGGATTTTGCCATGAAAGGCTAGATTATGTTATAAGCTTCGTTTTGATATAAAGATCACGTGAAACGGACTTACGGTTTAGGATTTATGACTAAATTACTAAAAGTAGTTCGAATCCGTAAACAAAAGTTCGTAACTGAAATTGAACCCTCGTAAGCAATGTAACGTCATGGCGAATCTTGGTAAATAAATACTAGGGGTAAGAAGGAAGGTGTGAAAGAAAACCGTATGTCAAAAAGAGCATTTTTCGATTTATTAAAAATGTTCGAGTCAAGGTTAAACGAGAACGAACCCCTAAAAGACGACTCTTTTATAACTTTGGTAAAACGCTTAGAAAACGGGCGATAAAACTCGGAGTAAAATATTGGTTCGTAACGATCAACCTTAGAACTCATATGACTTAAGTATGTCCCAAGTATAAGTGCAGTGACATGTCGTATTAACGAACGAATGTCGGGTCGGATCAGTGATAATAAGTAATCCACTAAAAGGGGTATAACGAGATGACTCGAGAACGTGTTTCGATTTAAGTATAACTTAACGTTTAATATGTTAAGTGATTAATTCCGAATGCCTTGGCTATTTATAGATCACCAGGCTGAACCGGGACCCGCTACCACTACCCCTTACCGTACTCGACTACCAGGCAAGTTTCAATTCCCTTCTTTTAGGCTGTTGTTGTGATTGAATAAATATATATATATGATTGCTGATATACATATGCCATTGCATGCATGCCTACTTTCAAGTTGAATTGATATACTTGTTCCCTAAATGTTATTGTTGGCTTATAAGCTAGATAGTTATATATCAGTTATAAGCCGGTTATTGTAAGACCCTCATAGAAGGGCGTATATATCTTATTAATCAAAAATAGACCGGGAGTCAATATTCCTTGATATATCGAGATTACCTCGGAAGAAAATAATTAAGTAAATATTTTCTATTATTTGGGCGACGAATATTATTTGAATATTCGTTCGAGACTAATTATTTTGACGATCCTTACTTCAAATAATTATTTGAACGTAACTATTCAACGAATAATATTTCTCAATATTCATTCAGAGTCGAATTGATTATCGACTATTATTTCGAATATTCTTCTAAAGATGAGACTATTAAATGAATATTATTTTGGATATTCTTTTAGATTATTATTTTATTAAATCAATATTACTTTTGAATATTCATTTAAGATATTAAATACTTGATGAATATTATTTTAATATTCATCTGAAGCTTGATTTAATTATCGAATATTATTTCGAATATTCCTTAAGGCTTGGATTACTAAATGAATATTACTTGATATTCATTTAGGATATTATTCATTAAATGAATATTACTTTTGAATATTCATTTAAATTCCTAATTAATCATGAATATTACCTTAAATATTCTTTTCAGGTCTTATTAATTAATGAATATTGTTTTGAATATTCATTTAAATATTTATTTATTCAATAAATATTCTCCTGATATTTCTTCAGGGATTATTTTGAGAAATACTCTGATTAAAAATATTCTTTCATATTCCCAAATATTCTTTCAATATTTTAACTCAATAAATATTCTCTGAATATTTATTCCATACTTAGAATAATCTCGATAAGGTTAATCTTCTTCGATTATTACAGAAGATATTTCGAAGTCATATTATTATTAATCTTATATCAAGAAAGGTTCCCAGACATCATTCATCTTTGAGTCTATCTTCTTAATAATAAGGGAACCTTACTTGGAAAAATGTTATTTATCTTGTCGACTTCCCGGTCATAAAGTATTCCCTTCACCCGCAACTCGGGTGCTGTTGACTTATTAAGTCGTTGTTTACCTTCTCATCTTTCGAGGGGTAAGATTACTGGAACAAGTTGATATCCGTTACCAAGTAATAGCTTGGGAGTTATTGGTAAATTTTCCTTTCCAACTAGATACGACTACTTTGTGGAGTCTTATCAACAAGTATTATACTTGGGGAAAGGGGGACGAACGTTATATTCAGAATCATGAACTCTATTTGAACTAGGAGTCGTGTAAGAGGCCGAGTAGCGCCGGTCCATCCCCTTGGCCCAACCGTTGGCCGGGGAGAGCTAGTAAGGCGGTAGACAAGTAAAGCCGTCAGTTCTTCCTTCTACCGGTAGTAAATCTAAATTGAGCTGTACGATCTCGACTGATCATCAAGATTGGAACAGCGGGCGCGGTGAATACTCCATCATTGGTTCATCATCCAAATTCATTTATTTCCTGCAACATGATTACTGTTGGCAGAGTTGGAAAAGAGTCATAACTGGAATTGCAACCCTTTCTTGCAAGTTCCTCTTCTTAATAACGATAATAATATCTCGCTTACTTTGATGTAGCAGATATTTCTTCAAACAAATACTTTAAGTTACCTTGTAACTTCATCGTTCATATGATACTGGCATCATTTCCGTAAATGCATGGCATATGGTTTAAAAGATAGCTTTGAACTGTTTTAAATTATCGTTCAGTTATATATTTGTTGGTGGGCTTTCGCTCACCCTTGCCTTTTTATATTATGTCACAACAACAGCTAGGACAGATGGCTCGCGTCAGGCGCACTCGGCGCAAGCAGGTTACCCGACCCACCGGACTACCCGCTGAGATGCTAGCCGCCATTGCTGAGGTAGCATAGTTAGACAGCTTTTGTTTCCTGTTTAACTATATGTATAATTAATGTAATCAACGGCAAAACGTTTAAACCTATGATGTTATCCTTTTGGGATTGTAATAACTTTTATTCGTAACCCTTTAATGTAAGACTTATTTCAATTTCATCTCTGGGACTATAACTGTTGTGTGTGTGAGTGGTAATTATTGTGGGGTCACAGCATGTGATTTATTTATTGTGGACTCAAGTCAAGTATTATGAATGGATGTAAGACCGTAACCACCAGATCCCTGACCCCGGATCTGGGGGTGTTACAACTTTCCTAAAAATAACAAATTAAAAATATAATTGAAAGAGTATGTTGTTGAATTTCAATTGAAGTATAACTGATGAAGTATGTATCTATTTAAATATTGATGTAAATGGAAATATAATCGAATAGTATGTAAAATATGTGGTTTATTTCTTAATTAAAATTAAATACATTTTGATTTGTTTTATGTATTTTGGAAGGTGTTAACAAATTTTTTGGGAAGTTGTTAACCAACTAACCAAAGAACCAAGGCACAAAAAAATATTTAAAAAAAATAAAAAAAACCTGTTAAATTTTCAATTTTCAGTTAAATTATATATAATTTATTAAAAATAAAAAACCAATATATTATAGAATTATAAATGTTTTCAATTATATCCCGATTAGAATCATCGTCTACACCCATTTCTTGCTACAATTCTTTCTTCAACGATATTAGGTCACACTATATAAATTTTTCAAATAATTTTAATAAATTAATAATAATAATATATGATAGCACACGGGTTATAGGCTAGTTATGTTTTATTATGTTTTCTATGCCAAAACAAGATATGAAGCATCAAGCCGGTGAGCGTTATTTGGTTCTCACATTTGAGGACCATCAAGGGTGTTGCTAGAGCTGCTAACAGAAGGAGGAAAAAAAAAAAGTCAAGCTGCTAAGAAATTTGTATAATATCTGTCCACACTTTTTTTGCAGCATGACTCCCTAAATCTTAATAGTAAGCTGATTCTAATCAATCTCTTTCCGCATGCTGCAGCTTGCTTGGACTACCATGGTCAACTCTATTATTCAGGTTGCTCCTGAAGAAAAAGGAGAATCAGCAAGCTCACTGCAGGTACAATATGTACAAGCCTCTTAACACCTTAAATTCCAGGGAGAGTTAGTTTAAAACAAATGGTAAAATACTACAATATGTATATATATGTCAAATGTGTATATATGAGTTGTCTCCCTGTCGAGTTTGGAATACTGTTGGCTCTCCTTAGATAAATCATTAACTTATATTAATCATTAACTTATATTAATGATTATGGGAAAGATGGGGTGGTGATTTTTTCATCAAAAAAGAAAGCTAATGTTTAATCCCATTTGTCAAAGTTTAAGTGAGCGTTTGCTTTGAAACATTTTGCTTTCGTTGCATGTTTGAGATTGTTAGATTTAGGGTTGATATTCAAGTTTGAGACAACATAATTTGGTGGGTGAATAGATCTTTGATATTTCAAGCTACCTTTTGACCTCTTTATTGCCATTCGGCATTACATCTAGGACATTTATCATCAGCGGACATAAATCTGTATTTAAGCGTCTGAAGAACATGGAGAGTTTCAGAACAAGCTCTCCAAAGGAATTGACGTACTTTTGGCGACACGTCAAGACCCCAAATATCAACCCACACTTGATGAACAAGATCAAAATTACAGGACTTAACAAACATATAAGCAGTTTCAACGTTATATATTCCATTCTTTGAATAAGCCCACATCAAAGCATCTTTTGGCTCTCTCTCACTAATAGGAATGCTCATAATACACCTCTTGTCACGTTCATTTAAGTTCAACTCCATAATGTCATGATTCCATTCTCCCTGTCAAATTAAGTCACTAACCCAAATCACCTGATCATTAGGACGGCTAGTGAGATAGTGACACTCTGCATCAGTTACCCAAGGATCAGTCCACGCCCTCACTTTCGAGCCATTACCAATTCTCCACGCTGCACCTTCTTTCACCAACAATTTTGATCCCCATAAGCTCCTCCAAGAATAGCTACCCGCTGGTTACAGTGCAGATTCCAGAAAGGGAGAATTAGGATAGTATTTTGCTTTCATTACCCTAACTAATAAACAATCCTCATATACTATTAACCTCCAAGCTTGTCTACCAAGAAGTGCTTCATTGAAAACCCCCAAGTCTCGGAATCCTAAACCCCCTAGGCATTTAGGAGTACACATGAATTCCCAGCTACGCCAATGAATCTTCTTTTTGTCCCCATTATCCCAGAAACATCTTGCCATCGCAGCATGAATATCGTGAATCACTGCTGACTGCTGTCGAAAAACGATAAACCCCCATCAGATATGTCATATCAGATATGTCATATGTGGGTATTGCTTGAATAACAATTTCTCTTTCGAACCTTGTAATTTCTTCCAAATCGTGTCGATAACAGCCGAAAAATTGCTTTTTTTGGTATGCCAATAATAGTTCCCATGCCACTCTACTTGCTTCATATTTAATAGAGCCAATAATTCTTCTCTTTTGCTAACAGTTACTCCTTTACTGAACGACACCTCCTACTTTTCGAAATTTATTTTTTGTTCAGATGCTTCATATTTGTTGAGAATATCAACTATTTTTTAGCACTCTTATCGATTTGCTCCGGTAAACAGGAGACCATCATCTGCAAATAAAAGATGAGTTATTTTAGGCCCAATCTGGCTAGCTTTTGCCCCATGGATCAGTTTGTTATTGGCTGCTTTGTTTAACATATTAGAGAGAGCATCCCTATTCTCTTATATAAATGTCAGACATTTTAACACTTTACCTATGAACCTAAATTTTTGTTGCATATTGTCCGTAAATTTTTAATAAACTATTCTCTTTTTAAAATGACATTTACTCCCACATTATTATGGTTTAAGTGTTTGGCTAAATCTTCATTTAGCATTTTATCTGTAAATTTTTAGTAAACTATTCCCTCTTTTGAAATTGGATGATGGCCCAAAATATTCATCTGGGAAACTGGCTGGCCCTTTTTACTGACGGAACGCGGTACATCGTGATATGAGGGGTGTTGCGGAACACGATCTTCCGTAACAGGGCATGATACGGAACTGAGTCTTCCGTGTTATGCATGATACGGAAGATCATGCTCCGTGACTGTGCTGCGCACCCACCTAACACGGAACACCGTCCACCGCATCATGCATAACACAGAAGACGCAGCTCCGTATCTACGTAATACGGAGGACGATTCTCCGCATCATGCTAACAAGGAGGACGATTCTCCGTATCTCGTCGGTATTTCGGGCCACTTTTTTAAAAATCAGTATTTTGGACAAAAACTTGTGAACAATAGACATTTTGGTAATTCTCTCTTTGAAACATTTACTCCCACATTATTATGGTTTAAGTGTTATTGACTTCGCTAAATCTTCATTACAAGTAGCATTCTGTCTGTAAATTTTTAGTAAACTATTCCCTCTTTTGAAATTACATTTACTCCTACATTATTATGGTTTAAGTGTTTGGTTGCTATTGACTTCGCTAAATTTTCAGTAGGATGTACTCTACAACAAAACAAGAAAAGTTGGCTAGTTGGTTGATCCACAGCCTAGATAAAATTAACTGTAATTTATTAATTTATTTAGAAACAGCATCATTTCATTAATTTTCTTTTTGTTCTTCCGGCCAATTCAGCAACATAACGGGTGCGCAATCAATATCATGATGGATTCAAACTAATCGTCCCTTTTGCTTAAAATCATATGCATCAAATTTCAACAATATTCCATTATCTCGGTGTTCATAAGAATTATAGATTTTTAATTGTGCTACAACATAAATAGTCTGTCAAAGAGTTGTTGGGGGTATGACATCATGCATGACATCTTAGGGGTTATTGTAATGGTAGATGGTTGTTGGGGGTTGTTGAAATAGTGTTAAAGTATAGTTCTATATAAGAGGCAATTATCTCATTTGTAATACTTGGAGAAGTATGAATACAATTCTCTTCTACCCCAACTGATTTCTCTCTTCTCTCTTTATAATCTCACCATATATCCTATATTTTAACATGGTATCAGAGCAAGTCGATCTATAGAGAGATTGAGAGCATTTCAGTTGAAGCTTTGTTGTTTTTCAAGGGAAACACAGGCTGCCTATTTTCTTCAGTTTCATCAACACATTCCAGAGAACCACCAGGCGACCCCTACCAGTACAAGAACAGCCAGAAAACTACCAGTACAAGAACAACCAGAAAACAACCAGTACAAGAACAGCCAGAAAACACGCTGCCAGGCACTGGTTGGCGTGTGGTTCAGCTCTGGTCAGATTCTGTTGAAACTTCTAATCAGTTCAAGGGCTGATTGGTGGCCATGACGACAAAGCAGCAGAAGTAGTTGCATTTCAAACAACACAGTTCACTGCCTAAAATATGCATGTGCGGCACTTTCAATATTTTTTGACATTGCCTAAAATGTACTACGTGGTCGTAAGTCGAGTCCCGGTATTCCCAAAAATCTCAATTACAATCCTAGAGATGGGTCTAGTTGGAAGCTTAGGTTATGCACAAGTGCTTCTAAGTGTTCCACTCTTCAATTCCAAGATAGGTTTTTTTATCCCAAGATGGGATTTCGAGTGAGGGGGCGTGTCAAAGAGTTGTTGGGGGTATGACATCATGCATGACATCTTAGGGGTTGTTGTAATAGTAGATGGTTGTTGGGGGTTGTTGAAATAGTGTTAAAGTATAGTTCTATATAAGAGGCAATTACCGCATTTGTAATACTTGGAGAAGTATGAATACAATTCTCTTCTACCCCAACTGATTTCTCTCTTCTCTCTTTATAATCTCACCATATATCCTATATTCTAACATAGTCCTATTAAGTTATATAGCCAAATGTACTCTACATAATATTATGCATTTGAAAAACCAAACCAAACCAAACATACCCAGTATATCCCGCACATAGCAGGGTCTGGGGAGGGTGAGATGTATGCAGACCATGCCCCTACCTTTTACGGTAGAGAGATTGTTTCCGTGAAGACCTCCAGCTTAGTGCACAACAGAAAAATAGTGTGTGATATTTACAAAGGCTTCATAAATTTTTGGAAAAGATCGCAGCCATACCTGAGCCCATGGCTTTGTACACATGGGGCTTACCTACCAGGGGATTGACTACTCCGCTCTGCAAAATACTCAGATCTTAGATGACACCTTTCCAAGATCCCTGCAACTGCAAAACCAGAAAACAAAAGACAATACAAAATGCAAAATGAGAATGAAAAGCCGAACTACTAAGATAAAGCTAACCGAGACAACCCAACTCTGAGGCTCTCAACAACAGAGCCACTCCCTAAAAGAGAATCCACCACTCTGATCTGGCGCCTCCAAGAACACCTATCAGCGATCATGGTCTCATTTAAGTTTAAGACCTTCAAGTCCAACCTAAGCTGCTCCTCCCACGACCTACTCGGTCTGCCTCTCCTCCTCGCCCCAACAACCATAAGACTCTCGACCCTCCTCACTGGGGCTACGGCCATCCTCCTACGGACGTGGCCGAACCATCTCAACCTCCCTTCCCTAGCTTTCTCAGAACAAGGCGCCACTTCAAGCTCGCTCCTAAACACCACATTCGGGATTCTATCCAACATCGTGCGCCCACATGACCACCGCAACATCCTCATTTCAGCCGCTTCCAACTTGCTGTCGAGGGCCTTCTTCGCCGCCCAACACTATGAACCATATAACATCGCAGGACGGATTGCTGCTCTATAGAATTTCCCTTTCAGCTTTAAAGGGACTTTCTTGTCGCACATCACCCCTGACGCTGCCCTCCACCTTATCCATCCAGCCTTGATACTATACATGGCCAAACCGGAACCGGAAAACCGGACCGGACCGGACCGGGTCAAAACCGGTCAAAATCGGTCCGAACCGGAACCGGCCCTAAACCGCCGGTTCATTTATTTTAAAGGTTCAGGTTCAGGTTTGTGTGTATTGAAACCGGTGAACCGGCGGTTCAAACCGGCGGTTCAAACCGGTGGTTAACCGTTAGTAATGACTGGCTATGTATTAATGTAGTATAGATTATAAAAATTATTGTAATAAATTTTATGTTTGTTGTATTATTGTAAAACATTTAAAATTTATTGTAATATATTTACTAATGTTTTAATAAAAAAAAAGTACCAATGAATTTAACATTAAATTAATTTACGTGAAAGTACCACTTAATAAAAGTGAAACTATTATATCCTTGAACTTTTAAAACGGTTTGCATCTTACAAATTTTAAAAAATTACTTAGCATTACAATACTTCTAAATTATAATTCATTCCATCCAAATTCAGAAAAACTTATCGTATTTCGAAAAAAACGTATCAAGTATAATGTATATATAAGGTTCAAACCGGAACCGGAACCGGGTCTTGAACCGGGTCAAAACCGGGTCAAACCCTGAACCTGAACCGTCTGAACCGGAATCGGCGGTTTATATCCTGTTAAGGTTTAGGTTCCGGTTCAAGATTTTTACAAACCGGAACCGGCGGTTCACGAACCGGAACCGGCGGTTCACAAACCGTGGCCATGTATACTTGATACGATGCGTGACATCGTCTTCAATCTCACCTTCCTTCTAGATGATCGAACCTAAATACTTGAACTTATCTGTACGAGGTACGATCTGATCTTCAATCCTAACCTCCACCCCTTCCTCGTTGTCCTCATCACTGAAGTTACACCAGAGATACTCGGTTTTAGACCGGCTCACACGCAACCCTTGGGACTCCAAAGTAGATCTCCATAACTCCAACTTCGCGTTCACCTCCCCCCTCGACTCCGCTACTAACACGATATCATCAGCGAAGAGCATGCACCAAGGGACGACATCTTGAATCCCTCGCGACATGACATCAAGAATAAGGGCGAAAAGAAGAGGACTTAGGGCCGACCCCTGGTGTAGCCCAATCTCAACAGGGAAAAAACGAGAGTCACCAACTGGGGTCCGGATGCAAGAACTAGCTTGGGAGTACATGTCTTGAATCGCCCTAACGAGCGGCGACGACACTCTCCTCTCCTCAAGGCTCTTCCAAATAGCCTCACGGGGGATGCTATCATACGTCTTCTCAAGATCAATGAACACCATATGGAGGTCTTTGCGACGTTCCCTAAACTTCTCCATAAGGCGTCTGACGAGATGAATGGCCTCGGTCGTCGATCTCCCAGGCATAAAACCAAATTGATTCTCTAAGATTTTAACTTCTCTTCTAATTCGACATTCAACCACTCTCTCCCAAAGTTTCATAGTATGATTGAGTAATTTAATACCCCGATAGTTACTATAACTCTGAGCATCGCCTTTGTTCTTGAAAAAAGGGACCACAAAACTACGCCTCCATTCAGCTGGCATCTTATCACCCAAGAGGAGAACATTGAACATGTCTGCTAGCCATTGGATGCCAACCTCTCCAAGACAAAGCCACACCTCGATAGGGATCTGATCCGGACCAACCGCCTTTCCTCTAGCCATCTTTTGCAGGGCACCCTTGACTTCATCTTTGCTGATACGCTCACAGGGACCGAAAGAAAGCACAGACAAAAGAGAGACCTCTTGCTCCACACCGGTACCACTCCGCCTGGCCTCATTGAAAAGATTATGAAAATACGAACTCCACCTCTCCGTAATAGCACCTTCATTCACTAACACTTGGCCTGAATCATCCTAAACAAACTTAACAGAACCAAGGTCGCGCCGCCCTCTCTCCCTAGCTTTAGCTAGTTTAAAGATAGCATTCGCTCCTTCCTTGGTATCTAGGCGCTTGTACAGCCCCTCATAGGCTTCACCTTTGGCTTTCGCCACAGCCTTTTTTGCCTCTCGTCTCGCCACCTTGTACGCTTTCATCTTCAGAATCCTTTCCGCCCCTGCACTAATCGACAAAAGCTCTTTAAAGAGCGCAAGTTTAGCCTTTACTTTCTTCTGAACCTCCTCGTTCCACCACCACGACTCCTTATGACCACTGAACCTTCCAGAGGAAACCCCCACCACCTTCTCGCCCACACTCCGAATAGCCTTCGCCATGCTGGTCCACCTAAAGTTAGCATCTCCACCACGCGCAAAACAACCTTCGTTGAACAAAGACTCCCTGAATTCGGCCCCTTTCTCGCCCTTCAAATCTTTCCAAAGGATTCTAGGTCTAGGCTCTCTAGTCCTGCGAACAACTCGACCCCCCATAGATAGATCCATGGCCAACAGACGGTGCTGGGAGGCACATGCCTCACTCCGAAACACCTTGCAATCCACGCACGCCCTAACATCACGTCTGCGCATAAGAAGGTAATCGATTTGAGTGTTGTGCCGCCCACTACTAAAGGTGATGAGGTGCTCGGCCCTCTTCTCAAAAACAGAATTCACAATTACCAACTCATGGGCAGTAGCAAACTCCAACAACGCGGACCCACCGACATTCCTGACCCCGAAGCCGAAACCCCCATGAGCGCTGAGATAGCCATCTGCCCTCGCACCAATGTGACCATTGAAATCGCCACCCAACACTAAAAATTGGTCGTCAGGAATACTTCCGACCAACTCATCTAAACAAACCCAGAAAGCCTCCTTTTCAGAATCGTCCAAACCGACTTGAGGGGCATACGCATATACATGGCCAAACCGGAACCGGAACCGGAAAACCGGACCGGACCGGACCGGGTCAAAACCGGTCAAAACCGGCCCGAACCGGAACCGGCCCTAAACCGCCGGTTTATTTATTTTAAAGGTTCAGGTTCAGGTTTGTGTGTATTGAAACCGGTGAACCGGCGGTTCAAACCAGCGGTTCAAACCAGCGGTTCAAACCGGGTCAAACCCCGAACCTGAACCGTCTGAACTGGAATCGGCGGTTTATATCCTGTTAAGGTTTAGGTTCCGGTTCAAGATTTTTACAAATCGGAACCGGCGGTTCACGAACCGGAACCGGCGGTTCACGAACCGTGGCCATGTATACATACGCACACACCACGTTCACCACCTTCTCTCCAACCACAACTCTGACGGACATGATCCAGTCGTTGCACCTCTTCACTTCTACGACGTTGTCTTTAAAATCCTTCGCCAAAAAAATACCAACTCCGTTCCTCGAGTTGGCAAGGCCTGAGTACCACAGTTTATACTCGTTCGCTTCTCTAGACTTCGCCCCCTTCCACCTAGTCTCTTGAATACACGCCACATCCACTCTTCGCTTCTTCAACACGTCTACTAACTCCAAAAAATTTCCCGTTAAGGTACCAAAATTCAAACTCCCAACACGCAAATTACACGACATCGTCGATACACACGAGCAGAAACACACACAACAATAACAATAACAATAACAATAACAATAACAATAACAATAACAATAACAATAATAATAATAATAATAATAATAATAATAATAATAATAATAATAATAATAATAATAATAACAATAATAATAATAATAAAAAAAAATATAATAAAACTAATAAAGGACGGCTGGAAGCTAAGAGCTTAAACAGAAAGTTCAGACTGAAAGAATAATTACAAATTCAAGAGCTTTAATTACTCTAATACAATTGTTAATAAAATGACAAACAATAAAGGCTAAAAGGTCGGCAAAAGGAGATTAATACGAAAACAAAAAAAAAATGATACCAGCCTTCACGAGCTGGTGGGTGGAATTCTCCGGCGATGAGAACTTTTCCGGCGACGTGAACTTCTCCCGTAGATGACAAAACGCTGAACCCTTGCAAAACACTGACACAACAAGCCTCTAAAAATAGGTACAACACTACTCTATTAGAAGCAGGGAAGAAAAAAAAAAACTATGATGCAGGAGAGACAGAGAGGGAGAGAGAAAGAGAGAGATGAGGAAAGTGGGAGAGAAATGGATTAGAGATAAAGATGAGGAAAAACTGTTAAAAAAGAAGTGTAAGTGTGTATATCTGATGTTTCCGGCGATCCGCCGGCCAAAAGTACCAGGCAGAAATAAGACCGTTGGGAGAGTTCCGTACAGAGAGAGGAAGTTTTTTTCTTTGGTATTTCCCTCAAGAAAGTAGTCCTCAATATATATTATGCATTTGAACGATACTTAATATATATTATATATGTTGACAAGGTTTCAAAAGAATGTAAACTAAATATTGGGAACTCATCTAATCTCATCATCAGAGGGGCTATGGTCAGCAATTTCGTTGCCGACAAACTGTAATCACCATGTCAGTACGTAACTATGGGCAGCCTATGATACCTGCTGTTCCACAAAATGATTGCAATATTCGTTAGTGTGATTGCCAGTAGAAATGAACATGGACGACGAGAAAAAAAATGGAAGTACGATGTGCGATCATCACCAAACCTAAATATTGTTTTCAAATTAGTGTACGTTGTTTCCAAATTATTAGTTTGACAATGTACCAACTGAATGGAGATTTATTTCACTTCCTGATAAGTGTTGTATTATAATCAAATCGTAGCAAACAATCTCTAATTAAACCAAATCAACCAATATATATCTTCTACTAAGTTCTTCCAACGCAGCATAAGATGAATAACTTTTTGTAACTGAAAGAGTACAAGATAGTTAACCATACTTTTTAATTTTGTATGATATGACACCATTTATAGCTTTCATTCTCCAAGCAAACACCGCCACTAAGATCATGAATTAATTAACAAACCAGGTGGCTATAATTCTCCAAAGAAGTCTCTTCACACAGGCCAACAATTCACTTTTTGTTGTTCCCCGCGACAAACCAGGGAGTCAACTTATCTTCCCCTCTAATCACAAACAATACATAATAATTAATGTTAAACTTGCTATCTGTTCAGCAAAAACAAAACTATTATCTACTGTTTATTTCTTTTTCATATATTCCAAGTTAAAAGTTTGATATGCTCTTACAGGATTTGATGATTAAGAAGCTTCTACACTTTGTTGTTCTATGATGTATTCTCATATCATCACCACTATATAACATACAATGTGCTGCCATAACATCATTGTAAAAGTCTGCAGTAAATTAGATGTTCTAGTCACATGGGTGTTCTGGTAAAGAACCATATGCAACTCAATAAAAATAAGTAAGAACTAATAATCAACCATCTACATATCGTCAAGATTCATCAAAATCATAACAAGTTTGGGTACACAATGGTGTTAAATTAATATTAGGTTTTAAAAATTACCTTTCCATCCAGATTCCCAATTGCATTCATCAAATCTTCGCTTAATTAGGTACCCCTCCTGTATTTGAGGAACCTCACCCTTGGCTTCGGCTACAATGTCATTAATAATGTTGGTAGGCACGAAGCTGTTATGAATCCTTTTGTATGACAACAAAGATTTCAAAATTGAACACCATGGAAAAGTCCCCTTCTGTATGCGGCAACTAAGATAACTTCGCGTACTCCACAACTTAGGCTCAGATGTAATTAATTAAAAAGATCATTTCATTCATTCACCTTTCCTACCTCTGCTGATTTAGTAATATAAAGGGTGCTAAATGCATTTCATAAATGCGTCAAACTTAGATGTCCCTTCTGTTTGAAAGTGTATTCATCAAATCTCAATTTCCCTTCGTATGCCTCAAGCACCTCGAGAACTTCATCCTTGTGTGCAATTACAAAGTCTTTGAAGAATTTTCTCTCGGCCATCACCAATATACTCAATAACGTATAACTCTCATTAGTGATGTTTTTTGAGACCAAAACTTGCAAAACCGAACATCTTGGAATGATCCTCTTCTCTAAGCTATAGGAAAGAATAGTTGGGTAACTTGATAACTTAAACGATGTCCACTGTAATGTATTCAAAAAGAACTCTATCTTTGCTTTGATATTCTTCTGATTGTAACACATGACAAGTGGAAGCTTCTTGAACATGGAAAGGATCTCAGAATTGGCGAAACCAAAGCTTCTAAGCAACACACATCTAGATTCCCAAGTCGAGTCAGTGACAAAACACAGCACATGTATAGCATGGCAAAAATATGAAGACTTAAGATTAAAACCCATGTCCGTAAGCTTCGACACAAAATTACGGAATTTGTCATGTGGTGTACCTAAGACTACACCATAACTTCTTAAAAGTTTTAAAATCTGGGAATGGGGCACACCGAGGGTAGAGAGAAACTGAGTATTTAACAACAAATTTTGGGAAAGGTCATGATGTAGAATATAGGGATTGTTTTTAAGGATGGAAACTGTATTTTGGTAAGACCCCGTGACAGAGTTGAGCAGATTGAGAGAGGGTATCAGGTGGTTGGTCAGACTTCTAATGAGAACCCTCGGGTTTTTTGTGACAATAGCTAATACATCAGCTTGAGATTGGGAGATAGAAAGCAAAAAATCAAGCTTTGGCTTTATGATATTTCCGGGATGATTATTATAAAGAATACGGGGATAAGAAGAAATGATTTTGGAAATATTAGTCTGGGAGAATCCAGAGGTTCGGAGGAGGTCGAGAACAGAGTCGGGTCTTTGATCAGAGGAATCAAAATCAAGACATTTACAAGCACGGACTAGGGCTTTTCCTGATAACCCACATTTCTTGTGCAGAAATGAAATCTTGAATTTTAAAGCATCCACACTGGTGGGTATGATTCTTTTTGTACTATAACTTCGAATAATGGGTTTAGCTAAACACAAATTGCGGAATGTTGGATGCTTGGTAACTAGGGTTAAAGACTGACAATTATACAGATAAGCAAGCATCATCATTATAAGCGAATTACAGATATACAAAGAGAAAAAAGAACTTACACAAATTAGAACAAGTGCAGATTAGGGTTTTGGGTAATCTCAATTATATTCGACTACATGAACTGGCGCTGACACCACCTTGATGTAAAAGTCTTATTTTCAATTAGGGCTTGCAAAATTCCCAAATATCGATCCGACCCATTAAACCTGTCTATCTTCAATTGGATTTTGATAGATAACAACTTAACAAGAGAGTAAAGTATACTCCTATTTTATTCAAGATATCATTTATAATATTTTAATTTAAAATTGAGCACTTAAAATACCACTATTTATATTTGAGATTAGGGAGCCCAAGATATATCTTAGGTAAGTTCCCTAAGATACATAGCTTTTATATGTAAATATAGGATGGACAATTTTGTAAAATCAGAATTCGTTTAAAATTTTGCAAAATTACTTAGGGGGTGTTTGGGGGAACTTTTTTTCAGAATAAGTCAACTTATTTTAAGACAAAGTTAGAGATTCCTAACTTTCCAACTTATTTTCCAACTTATTTTTGCAACTTATTGAATCTCAAGCATACATTATACTTGTATAAAAAAATAAATTCAAAATATAAATTTTTTACCCGAAAATAAGTCCATAAGTCCGTAAAATAAGGCGAGGCAAACAGGCTCTTAATTAGCCCTACGGGCCCAATGAATTTTAAAGCTTATATTTTAAGTATCTTAGGGAATTTTCCTGAGATGAATCTCACGCTCCTTTTTCTCTTTATATTTTATTACATTTTGTTGCATTCCGTTAATTTGGATCAATTTTGTTAGTAATTTAGGGAGCAAAGTGAAATTTATGTACTTGCACTTTGTCTAACTGCATTTTTTGTACTCGCACTTTATTAAAAATTTTGAACTAATGTATTGTAAGTGGTGTCTTGAATAAAGTGCGATTGCGAGTACACAAAATACACTTTACTTCCTAAATTATTAGCGAAGTTAATCCAAATTAACGGAATGTAACAAAGTCTAATGTTGTTGGAGGAATTTCCTAACAACACGAAATCGGAGATTTGTTAGAATAATAGAGCGATTTGTATGAATATGTGGCTGTTTTTAGGGATTTTGGATTTATGAAAAAGAGAGGGGCTGGACTTGGTAGGCGTCTCGTATATTAGATCCATTTTTCCAAGCTGTCTGCGTACCAATTTATATCGGATAAAGTCTACGCAGTTATGTGAAATTGTGTCTATCCCTGATAGACTTTAGGGACAATTACTAATTTTATCTGATTTAAAAGATATCATTTAGAAATATTTTCCGTTATTGATTGATTGAAATTGATTCTTCCCTCGTTTCAGAGAGAGAATAAAACTTAGTAATTAAGTAATAATTATTAATATGAATTAATAATTAATAATATTAGAAATTTGGTAGATTATTAGACATGCCAAAAATATGGCATAACATATAATAAAATATAATTATTAATATTTTAAATGTTCAATTTTAAATTATAACTAGCATGAAAGCCCGTGTAAAGCACGGGCACCATTTAAATTCATAAAATGTTGTTGTTTTGATTTTTTTAAATAGACAATTTCTAATTTTTTAAACACTATACATCATTAGTGTGTTATTTTTTATGGACACTAGTAATAACTCAAATTTCTTACCTGAATTTCATATATGATCATAATAATACAATCACATCTAACAATTTTAAAAACATAACTTGGAATGATTAAACACTACGTAATTTAAAAATCTAATTATGAGTCAGTATACTTTAAATAAGATCATTTACAGATATGAGAATCGAAAACAAATCATGATCACACATTCAAATCTAATTTACATCTCAACCTTCACCAACATCCACTCCTATGTCCCTTCCATTTTCGACGATCTTCGACACCATTACTCCGAAAATAACCGATGCACATGCTTGTCACAAATTCTAGTCACATTCCTGACCAGCCCTCCACTAATTCATTTATCCCTCTGTTAATAGATCTAAGTTTGTAACGTCGATTAATGGCATTTTTACTCACTTTACTACCGTCAACACCATTACCAACAGTTTCGAACATTTACACAATTCCAAATCTGGAATAATCTTGTAATTTGCGTTCAAATTTTTTAGTATTTACGTCAAATTTTGGTAACTTTAGTTGAATTCCTAGTAATTTTGTTTTGATATTGGTGATTTTGGTGGTGTAAGTGGTGGTGTTCATGTTATTACATATAAAATTCTGGTAATTTTGGTAGTGGTGCATGTCGTGGTCCTGGTGGTAGTGGCGTGGCAGTGGTCATGTGACAATGTTTTAATATTTTTATAATTTTATTAAAATTAGCTAAAATATTGGTTTGTATCCATGTACATTGTGATATACTGTTGTGGAATAAGAACTAGGCTACTAGTATTGCGGCTAGGGTTTGTGTTATTTAATGCAATGGGGTGTGAGCTTCGTGCTTTAATGGCTGCTCCTGTGCTCGTGGCTAATTCTGCCTTCACAAGATGCCTACGTACTTTGATGAATATCAAAGATCAAGCCAAAAAACGTAGTTCTGAGAATGAGGGGTCAGACCCTTTATATAGGCTGAGAAGCCTTATAATTATGGTAGGATTCTGAGACTTGGTGGACAAGTCTTTGAGGAAGGTTCTAGATCTATTCCTTATAGGAATCAGTTTCCATATTGAATTGGATGCCTTATTGGATAAGTCTGAAGGGGATATTATCCTTATCCAACTCTTATTTGCTGAGCTGTTTATTACCCTTAATATTAATTACGAAATTAATATTATAAATAGGGTTTGGGCCCATCTGGTGGGTCCCACGTTTGGACCATTTCGGGTATAATTAATACCACATTAAAGGTGTCTTTAAGGCTTACTTTTAGCCCATATCATATACTAAGTATCATAATTCAATAATACAGTTAGACATTTTAAATCTATTATTTTTAAAAGACATGTTTTATCTAAATATTTATTTAATAATTAATATGAAGTTCAAATATCATTTGCAATAATTTTTTCTTTTTTCCTTAAATTATTTTTTCTAGTCTATCAAAATATTTTACCCAATAGCAATGAGAGTGGGGTATGATCGAGTCGAGTCGAACATTGCCACACTCGAGCTCAGACTCGGCTAAAATGTTCCGTCAAGCTTGAACTCGAGCTCAAGTTCCATTGGTCCTCTAATTTTAACCTCAAAACTTGACTCATAAAGCTTGAAATCTCGAATCGATTTAATATATTTCGAAAAAGGTTTGAATATAAACGGTTCGACTCGTGTTCGACCTAGATTTTGTATAAAATATATGAATTGTATAAAATATTGAATATTTACATTGAAATATATTTATAATATTTAAAAAATTTAAATATTAAAAGTTCGATTAGTCTCGCGAAGCTCAAGAATCGAGTAATTTAAAACTTGAATTTTGCTCGGTAAAATACTTAAATAGATAAATCTCGAGTTTAACTCGAATATTATCAAACTGAATTCGAAATTTTTGGCCGAGATCGAGTAACTCGAAAGTTCAAATCGAACCTATTTCAAAAAAAGTTTGAATATGAACAATTCAGCTCGAGTTTGACTATAAAATATATGAATTAAAAGAAATATTGAACATTATAACAAATGAGTTCTTGGAGTATGTAGTTAATGAGTTATAACAAGGTTTTAAAATTTTCTTTGGTGTAGTGGTTGGAGATGTGAAAATAATTTATTCTTTACATAAAGGTCATGGGTTCAATTCTCATGGCAAACATTTTTTTAATATTAATATGATTGAAGGGTAAATTAGAAAATTACTAAATAGGTGTCAAAAGCCTTGTTAGCCTATAATATATATAATAACTAGCATGATAGCCCGTGCAAAGCATGGGTCACATTTTAATTCGTATAATTTTTTTCCAAATGTTGCTATTGAGTCTTTCATTTCATATCTGTTTCACGTGTCTCGGTCTATCTATAATCAGTGGTTGATCGCCGTTCTAATTTCAAAATATTAGTAAATTCTAAATCCTAAATGTCATATTTATAGCGTTGTTTGTTCAATGTGTGAACGATGACCGGAAAATGCGGTAAATAAAAGTTAATCATTAGTTGTCGCGTATTACAACAATAATAATGTGCCCTGTAGTCTGTTTTTGTGACAACCCGGGTCAAACCCGAGCCTTTTTCCGAAATCGGGTCAAATTCCGTTTTCGAATTCGAAATAAATTGAAGTACACTGGTCCAAATGTAACATCTTGGATAATCTACAAGTCCATCACAGGCCCCAAAAAAATCATGATTTGTGGGTGCAATTGGTAGTAGTACTTTGCCTTATATAGTCAACTAAAGTCTCCACCCTCCTCGATGTGGGAATGTTACAAAACTTATAAACAAGATTTACAATGTAACAATATTATTACCTAATTGAGCACAAAATTTCAAACTAAGTACAATTTAATTTTAAATTTAACAATGAAACATTTTCCATGATAATCCTGTATACTCGTTTAGTAGGATAAAAATACAATATTTTTTTTATGTGTTAAGCATGTTTAATTCCTTAAGTACAAGAAAGATTTTAAAATTGTTACATAATTAACTCATATTTAACAAAATTTAGAGACTAAACAAGTGCTCTCTTTGTAATTGAGGTTGCTTTGAAAAGAATTATCCTTTAATTTATAAAGTATATAATGATAGTTTGCATTATATTACACTCATAGAGTTTGTCATTTAAAAAGTTTATATTTGAACACAGTATCATATATCTATATTATTTATACTATTATATTAAAGAAGAATTTAGGATAACCCGTTGAACAGTACAATAAATTAAACTATTTTGAATCGTAGGCACAATAATTTTAATAGATCTATTATCACTTTTACCCATCTTCCCACCTCATATATACTACAACTTATTCCCTTCTCCTCTCTCTAACCACGTCATATATGCGCATTCATCTTCCTCCGACCATCTCTCTTTTATTTTTGACGACCTTAAATTTGTTCATTTTTCCTTCATTCGACCATCTCTAATTCATATTTAATAACCTCTCTTCGAATTGTATTTCCAAAATTCCTCAAATTTGATTGATTCCGGAGAGTGATGATTATCACAATGATGGTAAATACATCAAAGACAGAAGTGGAAGAGGTGTGGTTGTAAATTTTATTATAATGATGATTTATGACTTCCACACTCAAATTCACGACATCACCACATATTCAGATCTAATTATTTTTTTGAAACTTGAGCTTAGAAAATTTGATATTTCTGACAAAATTTTCATTAAAAAATTGTGATTATAGATGCAATTCTATAATTCCATGTTTAGTGATACGATGATGATGGTGGCGGTCTAATTTTTATTATTTATTATTTAATTTTCGTGATTCGTGGTGGTGGTGATATACACTATTATAAAAAATATGTGCATGAATATTTAAATTATTGTGATTTGGATTGAAATTTGAATTAATAGTTACATACAGTAAAAGGCATTTTTTTAAAAACAATTTTCTTTATAAATACAATTATTTTAATAGTGCCAACATTTGATTAATTGAATATTATCTCTTTTATAATTATGTACAAGCTAGTATGATATTTTTTAAATATATTCTCTATAAATTTTTGTGTAATCTTTATAATCTTATTTATAATATTGTAATTTAATTCAATGTATTTATCTCATTATTTGATCTGATAATTGATGTAGAGTTGAAATCTCAAATATGAATTATTATTTTATTTTCTTTTAAAATTTTAGTTTTTCCGGTGTCGTTACATATTGCACTCTAATCTAATTACATATTTTATCTAATTATTTTAAAATTTTATATTTTCAGCCTACTCTTATAATTTAATGGATGTCAATCAAAATATCTTGTTTAATGTATATGTAGTTATTCACTTTATTTTATTTTTTTAAAAATCGAATCATAATCATTACATATTCTAATCATTTGTATGATATACATCTTTAATTATTAAAATGCAAAAATATTCTCATAATTTTATTCTGAATAAATTTTAAAATAGATATAGTGAGGAGGTTATTCATGTATGTATATGTATCAAAAGTTGAGCTGGTTTAATGGTTGTGGGTGTGAATAAATTCTAAAATAGATATAGTGAGAAGGTTATTCATGAATGTGATTAATGATTTAAAAATATGTACCAAAAGTTGAATTGGTTTAATGGTTGTGGGTGTGAATATAAACTCTTGTGCACAATGCGTCATGGGTTCAATTCCCATCAAAAGCAATTTTTTTAACATTAATATAATTTTAAGGACATAAAGATAAATTACTAAATAAGATGAAAAGCCATGTTCCCCTATAATATATATAATGGATGGATGGATATTGCAAGTGTTGTTTTGAATAAAGAGCAAGTACATAAAATGCATTTTACCCATAATAAAATTGGGATACATATAATAATGTTTTTGTAATTAAAATATTAGTGATCAGTCTCGTCAAAAAAAAAAACAAAATGTTAGTTATCATAGGAGTTTGGTACTTAGTACATTATAAAAAAAACATAAAACAAATGAATTAAAATAGCGAAATAAACAAGGAGTCGTTGATTTGAGTTCTAGTAGTACATTCTTTTTTATCCAAGCAATAACGATGGTACGAATTATAAAAAAAAAGGTGGAGAATCTAATGTGTGAATAGAGTTGTAAATGAATCGAATCGAAGTCTTAATAATTCGTGTATCAATTCATTATAAATATGTTAAACTCCAATTCAAGCTCAAAAATTTATCGAGCCAATATTTTTGTTTGTGTATCTACTCGTTAATAAAAATATTATTTGTGAATATGTTCACGTGCAGTTCACGAACATGTCTCACGAGCCACTATTCACAAACGTCCCATGAATACTAGCTCATGAGCATCTCATTAATACAGTTCATGTTCACGAACACCTTATTTTTTCATGAATACTCCCCTCAAGCTAATGAGTGAGAACGAAGTGAAACTCTTAGCTTGAAGATAGAAATTGATGCTAGTGAGAACCAATGTCCTGACAGTTTGGAATGTGCCACTATCATTCGAGGACTAATGCTCACAAAGCTCAATATCATGGAAATTTACTTCCGTATTTTATAACTCCGTTGATTTCCCTTCTTCTTTGTCCCCATTAATTTCTGTCTCCAAACGGTTCTTCAAGGGCTCATGGCCAACCTCAACAGAATTTGGCAGAATTTAAAAGAAGGTTTCGAGGCACAACTTCAAGTCCTGACAGTTGGAGTGTGCTACTGTCATTAGTGGACTACTGCTCACAGATCTCAATATCATGGGACATGTTACTTCCATGATTTTAAAATCTCCATCGATTTCTCTTTACTCCTTTAACCATAACTTGATCTGTTAACTCAAGTGGGAGTTCATGTTCATGAAATCTTAATTAAATATGTTCACGAGCATATATATCGAGTTCATGAACCATATTTATAAGTTTGTTCATAAATTATATTAAATCGAACTTGTTCGCAAACTTTCGAATCGAATTATATTGTGCTCAACTTTTGCTTATTTTCGAGACGAATCTCAAAATCGTGTTCATGTTCGACACAATCGAACCGAATTCGAATAGATTTTTTTTTTCAAATCGGACCTTGAACTGTTCGTGAACATATCAACTCATTTATAACCCTATTTATCGTCAACAGTACCTCAGCCTTCGTCATTAGGTTAGGACCAATAATAGTACATTGCATATATCAGATGTACTTGTATATAAGTTTTGTTGATTTCAAAAATAATAATAATACATTTTACATAATATTTATTTGGTATTAGAAACAGAAATATATAAAAATTGTTAAACATATATAATATGATATTAAAACTATTATAAAAAAAATCTAGGCAATTATAACCTTGTAATATGTTGATTATCCTTCAACATAATTTTTACTAATTAAATTTTAGATAGGGAAAAAAGACTAAATGTCATTTTAGAAATTTTTTTACTAATACATTTTAAATTCACAAAATTTAAAATATATAATTAAATAAATAAATATTCAAATTTTTAATTGATTTAGTGATTTGGATAATCATTTTTTAACAAAAAATAATTGATCAATCTCCGTCGTTAACATTATATAAGATATTAAAAATAATAGTTCAATTTAAAAATAATAAATATTCAAATTTTCGATTGATTTAGTGATTTGGATAATCACTTTTTAACAAAAAAATAATCAATCAATATACAGTTAAACCTCGATAAATGAATACGCTCGGGACCGGAAAATTTTATTCATTAATCCAGAATTATTTATTTATCGAGGTCAAAAATGTCGGGACCGGAAAAAATTATTCATTTAATGAGATTATTCGTTTATCGGTTGTCTCGGATGACCTTATCTTAGGAGTTTGCCTTTTTCTGCTATCTTTTTCCATTAGCATTTAGTATTTTTATTTTCATATGTTTCCCGGTTGTGCAGGTGCAGGGAGCTTAGCTTGGTGGTAGCTAGGGGCATGGTAGGTAAGTCCCGTGTGGAGAAAGCCATGGGCTCAGGTATTGCTGTGAACTTTGTCACGTATCCTCTAGATTCCTCTGTATATATCACACACCGTATATGTCGTGCACACAGCCGAGGGTCTTCACGGAAACAGCCTCCCTACCCTAAAAAGTGGGGGCATGGTCTGCGTACAACCTACCCTCCCCAGACCCTGCTCTGAGCGGGATATACTGGGTATGTTTGGTTTGGTTTTTATTCGTTTATCGAATATTCATTTATCGAGATTCTACTTTATATCATTAACATTATATAAGATATTAGGGTTAGGTTTAAATTAGAATAGAACTTAGAACAAATATCGGTGACAGATTTTGTTTAACCAATGATATTATGGTTCCAGTACATGTTGGGGTGTTTGGGGCAACTTTTTTCCAGAATAAGTCAATTTATTTTAAGACAAAATTAGAGATTCCTAACTTTTTTTCTGAAAAAAGTTAACTTTTTTTTTTTGCAACTTATAGAATCTCAAATATACACTAAATACTTGTATAATTTTTTTTTTATCAAAATATGAAATTTTTACCCGAAAATAAGTCCATAAGGACTTAAAAAAAAGCTCAACCAAACAGGCTCATTATTTTGCTAGCAACACACCAATTGTTTTTTATAAATATGATGTACTTTGGCCGTACATATCATTTTCTCTAAATTTTATTAGTTTTTTATAGATGAAATTATTTTTTACATTACACAACTTATATTTCATTCTTATAATATGTTACAAAAATGATCATGTTAAAATTTTTAATGAATATTCAATAAAATATTATTTTTAAAAAAGGAATTATGTTCCGCATGTGTAATGGATTTAAGGTTCTAAATAAAGTGACTACCTGTTAAATTTGTTACATTTGAAATTACACATGGAATGTATATTTTATAGGAGAATGAATAAATACAAACTTTTATAAGTTACAAAAAAGGAATTTTTTAAAGTACTTTTGTTTTTAATTCTTAGTGATATATATATAATTTTAATAAATGTTCTTTTTTTAATTATATAAAGATTTTGGTATATAAAATCCGATTCGATAGATACCCGATTTATTTCGAACATATTGGATTGTTCCGAAACCGAAATTTTAGATTTGGATATGGTTTAAATTCATATTTTAAATCCGAAATAGTTTGGATTTGGATTAAGATATTAGGCATTTCGATCCAAACTCGACCCGAAAATCAAAACCCGATCCAAACCCGAAATCCAAAAAAAAATCCAGTATCATATATATTATACATAAATATATTTTAATAATCCTTTTTATTACGATTTACTCTTTCATTTTTAAAATAATTATAATTATAGGACTTAAGTATATTATTTATTACTAATGACCGACCAATCCATAACCACATACCTTGTATTTAGTTAAACTATCACCAACTCTATCTTTCCTAATTCTTATTCTAATACTTTGTATTTTCAATTTGAAAACTAAGATTTTAAAGTACGAACTTTATTTGTTTTCAGGACAATTGGTAATGTTTTTGGTTTGTATAATTAAACTTTTTGTCTAAAACAAATGTTCCATGAATTTTAGGTTCAAAGTGAAAAAATGGTATAAAAATATTATTTTTAATTTTTAAAAATTTCAAAATTCAGGCTTAGATAAACCCAAACCCGATCCGAAATCCGGTGGATCGAGTTTGGATTTCAATTTTAAATCCGATTGGATTTGTATTTGAATTTGGATACCTTACAAATCCAATCCAGTTGCCATTACTACCCATCTCTTTCTCACTTATGTTACGTTTGGTTGGGTTGAATGGAATGGAATGAGATTTCAATATTCACTCATTTTATACTTCAAATCTCATTCAATTGCATTCCATTCACCCCAACCAAACACAACATTATAGTTTCATGTTACCTCTGGGCTCTAGAATGACATCCACACACATCAGTTTAAGCTAATATCCGACCTCTTGTTCAAGATGTAGCTACCAGCAGCAACATTGTTGTTTCACTGTCTTCAACAATGCATTATCTTCATCTTCCGAGATCCACAGCTCAGCACGATCCTCCTCTTCTAGCATCAGCACCTCAGCACCGGCTTAATTATCAACAAGCTCGGCATTTGGAGCATGTACGACAACGACTTAGGCAATTTTGGGCTAATCAAATGCAAGAAATGAAACCAGCAGACTTCAAGAACCATAGCCTCCCACTGAATTCGATAAAAAGGATAATTGTTACAGATAGTACAAGTTCACCACGTTCACCATCTAGTTCACCAATTTCACTAGCTAAGCAACAAATAGAACGAGAGGCTGAGACTAATGCTGACTCATGAGTGTCCAGCTGGCATAGTTAGTTACAGGATTATGTTAGTATAAATACTCTACTCGCGTAAACAGTTTTAGTAAGATTCATTTTCATCTTGTAACAAACTCATTTCTTTTTCAATAAGATAGCTTCTTCATTAATCTTTAATGGAGATTACACATACAAATTGACATGATATCAGAGCTTATATTCGATCTATAGATACAAATACTTACATCAGATACTTAGATGCGTTTGTACGCTACTGCTGCTTCCGCACCTTTAACTACCATGACTTCTTCAACTTCATCATCTACAATCGACATTAATCATCCTTACTTCTTAAGCTCTACTGATCATCCAGGTCTCTCACTTGTTGCAGAACCGCTTAATGATCAGAATTATCATCGGTGGAGTCGATATGTTACAATCGCTCTATCTGCAAAGCTAAAATTAGGATTCATTGACGGATCTGTATCAAAACCTGCTTCAACTTCACCTCAACTCTCTCTTTGGATGAGAAGTAACGATCTGGTAATCTCATGGCTTTTAAACTCTATTTCTACTGAAATTCGCAAGAGTATTGTGTATATGCATACTGCAAAATAAATATGGGATGATCTTGCTCTTCGTTAATCTCAAAGTAATGTTCCTCGCTTATTTCATCTTCGTAAAGAACTTTCATCACTTACTCAAGTCACAAAATCAATTATTGCATATTTTACTGAATTTCGTGGCTTAATTGATGAACTTGATAATTTATCACCAATTCCTAAGTGTTCCTGCGCTAATTCTACTTATTCCTGTGGAAATGTTCAAAAGTTGGAAAAATATGAGAATGTGCTTAAACTTAGTCAGTTCCTTATGGGATTAAATGATCAATTTACACCTGTGAGAGGTCAGATTCTTCTAATGAATCCTTTGCCTGATGTTGCAAGTGCGTATGCTATGTTGCTTCAAGAGGAAAATCAGAGAGATTTTACTTCTGCCACGAAACGTTCTTCAGAACATTGTGCTATGAATGTTAAAACCACTCAGATGTCTGCTGGTTCTAAACCTCTCTCTGTGATTATTGTAATCTCTCTGGACACACTAAGGATAAGTGCTTTACACTTCATGGATATCCAGACTGGCATAGATTGTTTGGTCAGCTAAAGCCAAAACCTAAAAATGTTAAGAAAGTGACAAATAACTTTGTTGCTGCTAGTGTTAGAGAGGATTCTTTTGGTTCTACTGATCTTCAGTCTAAATCAGATACTGATCTTTCTGAAAAGCAGTGTCAACAAATTATCAGCATGCTACAAGATAAGATGCAATATCATCCTCTTCAAGCTCCTTGGCTCAGTTCCAATTCTGCTTCAGTTACTCCATTTGCAGGTATTCACAGTGTCAAAAATGTTTTGTGGCCTCTCATGTTAACTGCAAAGATAGCTCTACTGTTTGGATTGTTGACTCTGGGGCAACAAATCATATTACCTTTCAATTTGATCTTCTTCATGATCCTGTTGAGTTTAATTCTACTTTGTACTTACCTAATGGTCAACAATCTAAAATCACTCATACTGGTCATATTTCTCTAACCTCATCTATTATACTGAAAGATGTCTTATATGTTCCCCACTTTCAGTGTAATTTGCTATCTGTTGCTAAACTCACAGCTGACAATGATTGTCAACTCTTGTTTTCTACCATTTCTCGTATCTTGCAGGACCCAGTCAAGAAGATGTAGATGCAGATTGGTGATCTATCAGATGGCCTTTATAAATTCCACATTCCTAAATCTGTTTCATGTACTTCTACTCTGCCTCAGCCTCAACTGCAACTTTGGCATAGTAGATTAGGCCATCCTTCTTTGTCTATTATCAAACATGTTTCCTGTTCCTGTATTGATTCAAAACATTTAGTTGTTGATACTCATTGTGAGATATGTCATCTGTCTAAACAAACTAGAGTACCTTTTCCTGTCAAAGAGTCTCAATCTACTCATGTTTTTTAGCTAGTTCATTGTGATGTATGGGGACCATACAAGCATACTACTCATGGTACTTGTAAATATTTCTTGAGTACTATAGTGGATGATTTTTCTAGAACAACTTAGTTGTTTCTCTTTACTGATAAATCTCAAGTCTTTGCCTTACTCAAACATTTTATTACATATGTTCATAATCAGTTTAAAACTCATGTTAAAGTTTTGAGGTCAGACAATGGATTGGAGTTTGTTAACAAAGATTTAGATACTTTTCTACAATCTTTAGGCATAATTCATCAAACCAGTTGTCCATATTCTCCTCAACAAAATGGCATTGCAGAAAGAAAACACTAACATCTGTTAAATGTAGCTAGGTCTTTAAAATTTCAGTCAAAAGTTCCAATTCACCTGTGGGGAGATTGTGAGCACATCACATCAATCTGTTACCTACTACTACTTTAGGATTTAAAAGTCCTTATGAGATTTTATTTTACAAAAAGTGAAATTACACTCAACTTAGAGGTTTTGGTTGTTTATGTTACATAAGTGATTTGTATCAATCATCTGATAAATTTGCTCCCAAAACACTCAAGTGTGTGTTCTTGGGATATCCATTCAGTCAAAAAGGTTACAGAGTTCTTGATTTACAATCTAAGAAGATTCATGTCACAAGAGACATTCAATTTGTTAAAAATATTTTCCTTTTCTCTTTACCTCTCTTGTCACATTCTGATTCTTCTACTTCCTCCAATTTGTTTCCCACACCACCTTTACACACATTCACAGATGATAACTCTACTGCTATTTCTAGCTCAGGTCCTTTCTTCAAACACTCAGAATTTACCTTCTGTTACTCCTCCTTCAATTCCTACTCCTTCTGTTCCTTCTGCTTCTACTAGACCAACAAGATCTAAAGCTGTTCCATCCAAATTTAAAGATTTTACTGGTCTTCCATCCATATCGATCACCAATATTGCTAACATCTCTTCTGCACTGGTTCTAGGTACTACTTCTCTTTATCCACTACATCAATACATGTCTTTTGATGCCTTTAAACCTGCATATAATCAGTATTTAGTGAACACTGTCAAAATATCAATTCCTTACACCTATAAACAAGCTGCAACAGATGCAAACTGACTAGCTGCCATGAAAACTGAGTTAATTGCTTTGGAAAATAATCACACTTGGACAATTGTTCCCAAACCTCCAGACAAACATGTAGTTGACTGTAAATGGATCTTTAAGGTCAAATACAAACCTGATGGTAGTATTGAGAGATACAAAGCCAGATTAGTGGCTAAAGGAAGTACTCAAACATATGGTCTTGATTATTTTGAGACCTTTGCTCCAGTATCCAAAATGACTACTGTTAGATTATTCATTGCTATTGCAGCCTATCAGAATTGGAGTATTAAACAACTAGATGTCACAAATGCCTTTCTGCATGGTGATCTTGCAGAAGAGGTTTATATGAAACTTCCCCCTGGTTATCTGCAGTTGTCTTCTTTTTCAGATTTATCTGCTATCAAAGATCCTGCTGATTTTGTCTGTAAGCTGATAAAATCAATCTATGGCCTTAAACAGGCTCCTAGATGCTGGTTTACAAAGTTTAGCATTGCTCTTAAAGAGTATCATTTTGTTCAATCTCATGCTGATATTAGTCTATTCACCTTGAATGTTGGTAATTCTTTTGTTGCTGTTATGGTCTATGTTGATGATATTCTTATCTCTGGGAATGATTCCTCTCTGATCCAGAAGGTTATTGATTATCTGGGTTCTTACTTTCAACTCAAAGATTTAGGGCCTCTGAAATATTTCTTGGGTATTGAGGTTGCAAGGTCTTCTCAGGGTATTTACTTGCATCAGACAAAATATACTTTAGTCATTTTGCAAGATACAGGACTTCTGGGAGCTAAACCTGCTAAAACTCCCATTGAACAAAACCATACTTTATCATATACAACCAGTTCTTTACTATCATTATCAGAGGCATCTGTTTATCGTAGATTGGTTGGTAGGCTGATTTATCTCACAGTAACTCGACCAGATTTGTCTTATGTTGTTCAATTGTTGTCTCAGTTTCTTGCCACACCCAGAGTTGATCACTTACAAGCTGCCTATCGAGTTGTTCGATATTTAAATACTGCTCCTGGTCAAGGCATTTGAAAGGATATCTTCGATATATTATTTATTTTGGTATTTGTACAATTTAACATAAAATTTAATTACACTTAGTTATCCTCTCCACTAGGTCATTTTATTTAATTGATTCCGTCAAAAGTAAAAAGTCAATTCTAGCAAATATCTATTTTTACTTATAAGAGATATTCCATTATTGCGAAAAATTAAATTGTATTTTTATGGAATATATCTCTACCAAAGCAATAAAGATCGAAAAAGAAATATTGAGGTTTGATATTTTTTTGATCTTCGTTGCAACATTGATAAGGCGACAGGCTCGAACAAAGAATATTCGAGGATTAATATTCTTTATATAGCTCGTGCTATATTTAAATACGATCAGTTTTTATTCAAAAATATTCCGCCTTCGTACTCAAAATGTTTTTATCCAAGAATATTAATATTCAGTGGTAGAATATTAATACTCGTTTTTATCTCGTGCCAGAAATATTTAAAGTAATTTTTCTCCCACTTCGTAAATTTATTCCATTCTCGGAGAAAATTATTTTAAATACTCAAAAATATTTCCTACACTCTCAATATATTTTATATATTAGGAAATATACTCTAAGTATTTATTCAAATCAAAACATTAGTCAAAAGATGTATCTATTTCAAAGAAAGACCAATCGTATTTTATTCGGAAACGAAACCTGATTTAATCATATTAAATCCAAATAAAATACTTCCACTTGATAGAATGACTTGCAACTTGAGATGGGTCACTTAAATGCTATTTTCTTTCCATGGTAAAAGTTTCGTAATTTTCTGAGAATTTTGGTCCGGGCACGAAAATCGAGACAGTGGGTCCACGTTTGACCACGTTTGACCAAGTCAACATTGACCATTTTTGACCAAAACTTCCAGAATTCCATTTTATAATATTCCTAAGTGCTCCATAATTTTAGGATTATTTATTGGGTATTTTCATATTTTTCGGGTATTTAATTAACGATATATGTTACGTATTTATTCGTTAATTAATACGAGTACGATACATTAAATAAGAGCCCAAACACAGCTGGTATTACTTTACCAAATCCACTTGGAAGAAACACAAAACCACCCCCAACAAACACAATACCATTTTCCACCTCATCAATCCAAGTGCTTTCAATCTCAACCACTCAATTTACTTTAAATCCTCACCCTTCCTTCCACCCAACTCCTCCTATAAATAAACCCCTTCCCCCAACCATTTCTAACAAGCTAAAGAGCCAAATAATTGCTGGGATTTTTGAAGTGTGAGCTCTCTCAATATATCCAAACACTCTCCACACCCACTTCATCTCAAAAACCTTCTCTTTCTTATATATACTTAAATATATACAAGGTTTTTGTTCCATAAAGCTTAGTTCCTTCAACCAAGCTCTCTCCCACCTAGCAAGCTCCTCTACCACTACTATCCGGCCTCCCAAAGGGCTGCCCAGGTTCGACCATAAACCAAAATCCGGCCGAACCTCCAGCGAATTTTTCCAGCGAACTTTTCTGGCGATATCCAAAAGTGGTAATATTTTAGCTTCATATCCGAGTCTTAACCGATTATATTTTTATACATATAAGAGCTCTCTATGTAAGAACCCCAAATTTTGGATATAATTAAAACTTTTTATTAAGTAATGATAAAATGAGGAACAATGATTCCGATAACAAGGTCACCAGCTCTAATGAATGGTGGTTTCAAAGAACAATGATTGTAATGAATGGATATTGCTTTGAACAATGATCCTGATGCATTGGTATATTGTCAGAATAGAGTAAGTCGATGGTTGAGGACCTAGATAAAAATAATCTACCATCCAGGAAGGAGCTAATGGATCCTTGAAGGGAAATGAGTACGTGCATAGTGTTTCCCGTACGTGCATAGTGTTTCCCGTACGTGCATAGTGTTTCCTGTACGTGCATAGTAATTTGGTGGATGGATAGTGATTTTGTAAGTTGGAAAACTTTTCACTCCACCCTATGTACGGGACGTGATATGGATGTTTCGAAGTCATATTAGTAATACGCGGAGGAAATAAGTGAATGCAGAGACGATCGGAATTCAGAAATTCCAAATTCTTTTCGGTATAATATTTGACCGGGCAGTGGATTAAATATAATTATAATCCAAGAATTGAGATATTAACTTTGAGGATTTGATATTTTGGGATGTTATTATATTGATTTAAGGATGAAGGTAGGAAACCACTGAGGAGTGGTTATGGCTACAATGTAATAATTGATATTTGGAAAGAATGAATGGAATTCGACTTTATTATTTCTATGTCTTGAAGAATGCTAAAGGGTAACAACATAGGTAAGAATAATCTATCTTCTAAGGGAATAAGATATGGCAATTTCAAGCAGGAGAATATTCTCATGTCATCCAGATCGGTAACGATTAATCCAGTAGTTCCGTAAAAAAGGATAAGGAACGATCGAAAGAGAATACGGACAATTGTACAACCCTAGATGAATAAGTAAAGAATAAGGATGAATAGTGATTTGGTGTAATTGAGAATATTATTAGACGACGTTATATAGAAGTACCCGGAACGAAATTCTGAGTTCGTATTATTGATCCGGAGGGAAAAAGAGTGTATGTAAAAGCTGTCGGATTCTGAAAAACCGCACTTTTATTTTCTCCGAGAGTTCCCTGGACACTGATAGTCTTAAGTATTTAACGAATGGATTTAAGGAATATAAATTGGAAAGTTAGAATGAAAGATGGAGAATGATTATAGAAATATTAAGGGGATTCCCGGTAAAACCCTAACTAGAAACGATTGAGTTATTCCCTCGAACGATTAGTGAATTAAGCAATAAACGAACAAAGAAGCAAGCAGAGGAAGCAAGAGTCATGTACAAGCTACTAGAATAAATATCTAGTAACCAAGTGGGCAAGAGTAACTAGCATGGTCATGGAATGAACTAGTACTTAGCAAAACAAACCAACTAGTTAGCTTACAATCATCCAATTCTTGACACTTGTCCTCACAAAAACACATCATTGCTTGCATCACCACTTTAATAAAGTGGAACATAAGATGAGATATTGTTCAAGACTCCACTTTATGCATTATTGATCAAAGTAACAAAGCAAAAACACCAACACTCTCATGAAGCATTCCATTCGGCCTTTCCAAAATTCCAATTCCAAAATTCCACTTTCAACCATCATTTGATCTTGTAATTTTTAAGGTGAGTCCTATAATTCAAGAAACTAATCTCCTAGGAATTTCAAGCCCAAATTCATTGGTTTCCATTTTCAAATAAATCATTCAAGAGGAGCATGAATAGTGTTCTTCTTGAACTAACTTGTTTTTTTCTTGTTTTCATGGATGATATAGCAAGCTCAAGCACACCTAAGGACCATACAAGGCTTATTAAGGCTATATCACACTCTAAGGAAGGTATAAGACTTGAAAACCCTTGGTGTTATTTTAAGATCTTATGAGATTTATGGATGATTTAATGATTAGTGTGTTATTATAAGTTTAGATCCATGTTAGTAGTTGTTATGATTATGATTTGGTTTATGAACCATGTAATGGTTAAGATGAGTTGTTGATAGACTAGTCATGATGATTATCATGTGTTTGTGTGGTTGGATTGATCTTTGTTAGATCGAGATAAAGTGTAAAAACTTTGGAAAACGCGTAAACATAGCCGTTATAATGCCCAATTTTACAATATCATGTCTTGTGTGCCATTTTTCATATCAGGACCCTACTGTCCAGAAACCTTTTCTGCCATGATAGGATAGGTTATGTTATAAGCTTCGTTTTGATATAAGGAACGTGTGAAACGGACTTACGGTTTAGGAGTTACGGCCGGTTTACTAAAAGTAGTTCGAATCCGTAAACGAAAGTTCGTAACTGTAATTGAACCCTCGTAATCTATGTAACGTCATGGCGAATCTTGGTAAATAAATACTAGGGGTAAGAAGGAAGGTGTGAAAGAAAACCCTATGTCAAAAAGAGCATTTTTCGATTTATTAAAAATGTTCGAGTCAAGGTTAAACGCGAACGAACCCCTAAAAGACGACTCTTTTATAACTTCGGTAAAACACTTAGAAAACGGGCGATAAAACTCGGAGTATAGTATTGGTTCGTAACGATCGACTTTAGAACTAATATGACTTAAGTATGTCCCAAGTATAAGTGCAGTGACATGTCGTATTAAACGAACGAATGTCGGGTCGGATCAGTGATAATAAGTAATCCACAAAAAGGGGTATAGCGAGATAACTCGAGAACGTGTTTCGATTTAAGTATAACTTAACTTTTAATATGTTAAGTGATTAATCCCGAATGCCTTGGCTATTTATAGATCACCAAGCTGAACCGGGACCCGCTACCACTACCCCTTACCGTACTCGACTACCAGGCAAGTTTCAATTCCCTTCTTTTAGGCTGTTGTTGTGATTGAATAAATATATATATATATGATTGCTGATATACATATGCCATTGCATGCATGCCTACTTTCAAGTTGAATTGATATACTTGTTCCCTGAATGTTATTGTTGGCTTATAAGCTAGATAGTTATATATCAGTTATAAGCCGGTTATTGTAAGACCCTAATAGAAGGGCGTATACATCTTAATAATCAAATATAGACCGGGAGTCAATATTCCTTGATATATCGAGATTACCTCGGAGGAAAATATTTAAGTAAATATTTTCTATTATTCAGGCGACGAATATTATTTGAATATTCGTTCGAGATTATTTATTTTAATGATCCTTACTTCAAATAATTATTTGAATGTAATCATTCGACGAATAATATTTGTCAATATTCATTCAGAGTCGAATTGATTATCGATTATTATTTCGAATACTCTTCTAAAGATGAGACTACTAAATGAATATTATGTGGACATTCATTTAGAATATTATTTTATTAAATAAATATTACTTTTGAAAATTCATTTAAGGTATTAAGTACTTGATGAATATTATCTTCAATATTCATCTGAAGCTTGATTTACTTACCGAATATTATATCGAGTATTCCTTTAAAGCTTGGATTACTAAATGAATATTACTTGATATTCATTTAGGATATTATTTATTAAATGAATATTACTTTATTGATATTCATTTAAATTCCTAATTAATTATGAATATTATTTTGAATATTCATCCAGGGTTCTATTTAATCATCGAATATTATTTTAAATATTTTAAATATTCCTTTCAGGTCTTATTAATTAATGAATATTATTTGGAATATTCATTGAATATTTAATTATGCAATAAATATTCTCTCGATATTTCTTCAAGAATTATTTGAAAAATACTCTGATTAAAGATATTCTTTCATATTCCTGAATATTCTTTAAATATATTTAATTCAATAAATATTCTCTGAATATTTATTCCATACTTAGAATAACCTCAATAAGGTTTATCTTCTTCGATTATTACGAAAAATATTTCGGAGTCATATTATTATTATCCTATATCAAGGAAGGTTCTCAGGCATCATTCTTCTTTGAGTCTACCTCCTTAATAATAAGGGAACCTTACTTGGAAAATGTTATTTATCTTGTCGACTTCCCGGTCATAAAGTATTCCCTTCACTCGCAACTCGGGTGCTGTTGACTTATTAAGTCGTTGCTTACCTTCTCATCTTTCGAGGGGTAAGATTACTGGAACAAGTTGATATCCGTTACCAAGTAATAGCTTGGGAGTTATTGGTAAATTTTCCTTTCCAACTAGATACGACTACTTTGTGGAGTCTTATCAACAAGTATTATACTTGGGGAAAGGGGGACGAACGTTACATTCAGAATCATGAATTCTATTTGAACTAGGAGTCGTGTAAGAGGCCGAGTAGCGCCGGTCCATCCCCTTTGGCCCAACCGTTGGCCGGGGAGAGCTAGTAAGGCGGTATACAAGTAAAGCCGTCAGTTCTTCCTTCTACCGGTAGTAAATCTAAATTGAGCTGTACGATCTCGACTGATCATCAAGATTGGAACAGCGGGCGCGGTGAATACTCCATCATTGGTTCATCATCCAAATTTATTTATTTCCTGCAACATGATTACTGTTGGCAGAGTTGGAAAAGGGTCATAACTGGAATTACAACCTTTTCTTGCAAACTCCTCTTCTTAATAACAATATGAATATCTCGCTTACTTTGATGTAGCAGATATTTCTACAAACAAATACTTTAAGTTACCTTGTAACTTCATCGTTCATATTATACTGGAATCATTTCCGTAAATGCATGGCATATGGTTTGAAAGATACTTTTGAACTGTTATACATTATCGTTCAGTTATATATTATTGTTGGTGGGCTATTGCTCACCCTTGCTTTATTATTATATCACAACAACAGCTAGATCAGATGACTCGCACAAGGCGCACTCGACGCGGGCGAGGACGATGAGACTACCAGAGCTGAAGAAGAAGCTATTGGTAGAGTATATTTATTCTTTCAGTACCAAGAATATGGTCTAGTATGACTTATGTAAATGGATGGCAAAGAGTATGTATTTATATTGAAATCCTTTTGGATTGTAAGAACTCATAATGTGATTAATAAAAATTTGATTGTTACTCTGATTTCATCTCTGGGACTATAACGGGTGTGTTTTATATTGTTGTGTTGGGTTATAGAGACGTAATTTATTTTATGTTAAGGAAAGTTCAATTGTTGTGGACAGAATTGGAAACCGTAACCACCGGATCCCGGACCCCGGATCTGGGGGTGTTACAGAAGTGGTATCAGAGCGTACATTATAAACCCCAGAGATGAGGTGACGTTAAAACAATAAATTCAATAAGATAATAAGAACTCTTGCCAAGTTCATAGTCGGACTACTTAATGTAGTGATGACATATAAAACCCTTATGGGAACTCGTAAGTATAATGATAGTAACTTAGCTCGATATTGTATCGACGAGTAAGGCGACTGACCTTGAGGCATACGAGCAACAGCGCGATGATGCTTTATATGCTGAAGATCAGCGGGTAAATTCAATAGAGTACCCTATTGGAGACCCGGAAGCGGTTCCAACAGATAAGGAAAATCCTGTTAGGATAAGGAGCTTACCCATGGGTAATGAGGGTCGCAGCCAGAATGACTGTGATGATTAAGATATGGTGCTCAGAAAAGTGAGTATAAAGAACCGAGATATTATTAAGAGATCTGAAGATGCATGTTGAATTCATAGCCGGACTACCAGATGTAGTACCAGCAAGAAAGAAGGATTGGAAGAATTACTTGAGATCTTATACGGAAATAGATTAGAATCCTTAGAGATTTTCATCTTAACAAAGAAAGAGCTAGAGGGATGTATGATTATCAAAGACATCGATTTAGGGCGAGGAGCAGAGCCCCTAGGAATAGTTGAGAATGAGGCAGTAAGTGCCATATCATTTGATAAGTGAATTAGTATGAATATGGTCAGTAATAATTCGCCATGAGAAGGCAGGTGTCGTAGGTTGTAAATTATGGAACCAAATTGAGGTTAATAAAGTGGTTTTATTAAGGAAAATGTTCATTTTATGAATGAATCATTTAGAAAGTAAAGACATTGGGAAGTGATAGCATGATTGGGTAAAGTTATATAAGGAAGTAGTAAGCAAGACGATGATCTCAGAATCTATCGGAAGATAAGACCAGTGAGTCAAGATGAACTCGTAATGAGACTACTGCCAGAGACTGAGTATAGAGTTAATTCAGCTCGGTTAAATGATGAACCAGAAACGTTAGATGCATGTGATTCAGAGGAATATTAAATTCCTTCTTCTCTTTGAATGGATTATAGTAGTACCTTAAGTTTATTCCGATGCGGAATTATAATAGATCAAGTAATACGATCAGTAGTTAAAGAGAAAAATGTGAGAAAATCTTCCTGGAGCTAAAAGGTGAAATTGGTAATGACGAAGAGCTGGCATTGCTTAATGGAAAAAAAAAAAAAAAAAAAGGGGAGACTTTGTGCTTCCAACGACGCTTCGCATAAAGGGTTAGGTAGACCGACATTTGGTAGTATTGAATATCAGGACGTATAGGTATCAGGACGTTGTGACTGGTTTCAGTTTGAAACTATTGATTCCCTTCTAAGGGATGGATATAATTGATTCCTTTCCAGTGGGTAAACTTCCAATCTGATGATGATTATTTTGTTAACTATGGCTGCTTATGATTCCACCTGCTTGGAGGTTCAAAGAACTATTCTTCAGGTTTTGAAACTGGTCTCCTTAATGTTACCAGTAGGTGGGTAGATTGATCAAAATTTCCCTGAGTCTGGAAAGGAATTCGGTGAATTTTGGCAAACCTTGTCTTTCTGACTATCAGAGAATGTCATGGAAGAGAGTAGAAACTGGAGCAAACCCTGTGATTTGGGTAAGGATGCTGTAAAATGGGTTAGTAAACGGACCCTGAGCATTACAATCGACGGTAGTGATAAAATGATGAAGTGAGATTGGACGAAAATAGGAAATGTAAGTAAGAAACTAGCCGGACGGAGAAACTCCGGGATTGACTTAAGTGAAAAGGTTGTTATGCCAGGAATGGTAAGCTTGCGTGGCACGCGGGATTGATAAGAATAGTTGAAAAGATAAAAGTGGAGGAAAGGTGACCGGAGACGGTGCCGAGTAGTCGATTAAGACTTATATGGAGTAAAGTTTTGGAAAGGTAGAAAGGTATCAAAGAAGAAGGCACTATGCCGGCAATTGCTAGAAAAGTAATGCTATTAGCCAACCCCTAAAATCATATATTTTATGTGTGGCCAGTTGAGGCCAAGTCACAACGGACTATAAAGTGACTAGACCAGCAATGAAAAGACAAAGCAGGGTTGCTTCTAAGAAAGCACCGACTGCAAGGGCTTCTAATATAAAGGAAACATTAATGAGATCGTTTGAATCTTCTGCCGAACAACCCATGTTTTGATTGGGAATTCACTAGACCTTTTTGGGATGGGGTCACCCGTACTAAAGTGACTCATGTGTATATGGTTGTCCTAGATTTCGAGTAAAATGGGAGTATAGTGACTTGAGATGTATGATGTTAGGGTATCATGAATACCATGAATATATTATGACGGAGGAAAGTAAACAATGAAGGTATATGAAGAGGGTATAGAAAAGGTCAGAAATTGAACAGTATGCTGTAGGAATTTTGTCTAAGGCAAGTACCTTTGCGAAGAACGATAAGCACTAAGAGATTCACGTTGAACTCGACCAATCTCTTCCAGAACATCCTTGCTACCATTAACAAGTTCGGTAAGAGAAGAGATAGGCATACGTTGCCTTTTTGGAAGGCCAAATAGGCTGACAACTATCTGAAAGAAGAGGGTGGCATTAAACCACCGATCGATTATCAAATGAGAATGATTGAAAAGAGACCTTTATTAAGGATACATGATCTGATTGCCAATTATAAGATGCAAGAATTCCTTGGCAGTTGAATTAAGGATAGGATATCCATAAATTAAGACAAACCCTGGGAAATGCACAAGGGGTGGCATTAACCCTAATAACGACATTATGACTTCAGATGATATGAGCTGGACTTGCTAAGGCAACAATGACCGGTAAGGATTATTAAAAAGAGTTCTGGAAAGAACATAGATAGAATTATTAGAGTAGTGATCAATGACATTTTGATATACCCGGTACCCAGAAAATACCGGAGGAATGATAAGGATGGCCTACGAAACCTTACAAGGAAAAAGGGTAATATTCCGAACTTCAAAAATGGAAGTTTGGTAAGGAATGTATGACATCGTAACAATAATGCCAGATGAGGCATGTATGAAACCCTGAGGAAGTATGGGTTGACCTATAAAGGTTGAGATTATCCTAAGATAAAGAAAGAACTAAGAAAAGAAGTATCCTAAGTAGGATTGGGAATAAACGTGATAAAGTTCCCACGGGTAGGTGGAAGCAATGACTTATGAAAATGACTGATAATTATATTTTCTCCTTCAGCATAGCTTAAGGGAGAATGCTTTAACCCAACAGTGATGGGAATGAGGTAGAAAAACTTGAGCTGGAATGTACCCAGAAAACATGGGTTACCAGAAATCATTATCATCAAGAAAGGCCAATGAGGTGGCCGACAATCTAAGTATAAAGGAATAATTACAAATGTTCATACCGAAGAAACAGGATGATATTTGGAAGGACCTTGAAGGTCATATCGGAAGGAAGGAATTTACATTCCTTCTGATGACTGTGCAAGAATTAACAGTAATAATAGTTTAAGTAAAGATTCGATTCCCGATGGAGTCTTAAGCATGTTACGTACCTTAGAAGGTCCCGTTTTGAGGCAAACCAGGACCATGGTATAAAATTGATGAAGTAAACCGTTAAGTTTCCAGTCTTTTATGGAAGATGCATAAGTGATAGTTTCATCAACCGGACTTAGCTGCGATGCTTGAAACTCTTCTGCAATTCTATCTGCTTCACGTTATATCTACATCAAGTTCAGGAAGTGTTCCTTATGGATAAGGAATAATGATTACTTTGCCTCCCTAAGGGATTTGAAACCCGTAGGGTTAGCTATTAACGCACTACGTAAACAACAAGCGATGGTGATTCTTCTAAGAAAGGAGATGACAACGTAAAGATAAAGAAAGTGCTGCTATTGATAAGCTAAATGGCATGTTGATGAATGACAAGCAAGTTTGTGTTAGTGTACTTCTGCACAAACAAGATAGAGAATATGAGGTTGATAATTCGTGATGCTGAACGTATTCCCGTAGAAAGAATTAATGAGACTTGGAGGGAAGGGCGGTTGAGCCCAAGACTTATTGGGCCACCTGAGAGTTTAAAGTGTTCGGGCGGCGGTATTCGAGCCAGCCTTACCCCCAAAATTATAGCACGGTCATAACGGGTTTTCATGTGGCCAGGCTACGCCAGTATTGCAGATGTTCAACAGATGATAGGAGTACGAGCATGTAGATATACGACCTGGTCTGACTTACGAAAGACAACCTGTGGAAAACCACGGATAGAAAAGAACAAGTAATGAGAAACAAGGTTGGCAGAAGTAGATTATATGAATCTAAGTTAAAGGAATCGGGCCAGATTCATTTCAGAAAGTTTAAATTGAAATAACGTGATGATTATAGAATAAATGAGACGGAATACCGAGAAGGAGGTACCAAGTGCAAAAAGGTGTCTCAATAAAGAGGTGAAGGTGAAAGTAAATAATAGAAATGAGTAAGAATCAGCTAATAAGAAGGATGTGATTGATAAAGAAAAGGCTGGGAAAGCAACTATGGAATGAGAAGCAAGGAATGTTATGAATGGGTTTCTAATGAATTCTCAGGATGACAACCTGATAGTGTCAATATTATAGTTATGAAAAAGCTAGTAACATGATATGGGATGTCAGTAATAATGATGTCAAGTGAGAAATCTAAGATTTAACCTGAAAGGTTAAAGGATTTCCCGAATGTGAGTATCGCTAAGATCGAACAAGAGTATTTGTCCATAGAATAATGGACAAAGCAGCAAGATATGTTGGCACGTGAGATTGCGATCAAATAGTATTGGAGATAATTATGACTAATTTCTTCTTTGATAAACCTCTATAGTTCAGAGGTAAATTCTGAGTATGATATTCTATAACCATGAAAGCTTTCTATAATCCTTTAGAATTCTTTTCTCTTCTTCTCTCTTATTCATCTTCTTTATGAATTGAGAAGAACAACCCTTTTAGGAGGGGAGGTACTGCTACGTGACTATCTGTCTATGTGATAGAAGTCTAAGTGGAATGCCATGACTTGTTTAATTGCTTGTCAAGTACTAAAGGCTGGCCCCCTTCTGTACTAACTATGCAATATAACAAATGTTCAATTGATCATAGTGATCTCTCAATAAATCTTTCCACTTCTCTATATTGATCGAGATTGCGAAGATTAAAGCAATCAGGAAATGCACAGTATGAGCGAGGTTACCTCCGAATTCATAGGGTGATAGTGATACCAATGTTACTGCAGGTATCAATAAGGATAAGACTGAGTAAGAATATAACCCGGATAGTGAGTTGTACGAAAAGTAGCAACGTTGATGGAAAAAGGATACAATATGGATTGTAGCACTAGAAGATGTGCTGAGGAAGGGTAGAACGACTAAGAATTGACCGGGAAGCTAAAAAGTGAACGACAGGCAAACGACTCTTTGCTTCCTACCTGATTCCGGGACGGAATCCTTTTAAGGAGGGGAGACTGTAAGAACCCCAAATTTTGGATATAATTAAAACTTTTTATTAAGTAATGATAAAATGAGGAACAATGATTCCGATAACAAGGTCACCAGCTCTAATGAATGGTGGTTTCAAAGAACAATGATTGTAATGAATGGATATTGCTTTGAACAATGATCCTGATGCATTGGTATATTGTCAGAATAGAGTAAGTCGATGGTTGAGGACCTAGATAAAAATAATCTACCATCCAGGAAGGAGCTAATGGATCCTTGAAGGGAAATGAGTACGTGCATAGTGTTTCCCGTACGTGCATAGTGTTTCCCGTACGTGCATAGTGTTTCCTGTACGTGCATAGTAATTTGGTGGATGGATAGTGATTTTGTAAGTTGGAAAACTTTTCACTCCACCCTATGTACGGGACGTGATATGGATGTTTCGAAGTCATATTAGTAATACGCGGAGGAAATAAGTGAATGCAGAGACGATCGGAATTCAGAAATTCCAAATTCTTTTCGGTATAATATTTGACCGGGCAGTGGATTAAATATAATTATAATCCAAGAATTGAGATATTAACTTTGAGGATTTGATATTTTGGGATGTTATTATATTGATTTAAGGATGAAGGTAGGAAACCACTGAGGAGTGGTTATGGCTACAATGTAATAATTGATATTTGGAAAGAATGAATGGAATTCGACTTTATTATTTCTATGTCTTGAAGAATGCTAAAGGGTAACAACATAGGTAAGAATAATCTATCTTCTAAGGGAATAAGATATGGCAATTTCAAGCAGGAGAATATTCTCATGTCATCCAGATCGGTAACGATTAATCCAGTAGTTCCGTAAAAAAGGATAAGGAACGATCGAAAGAGAATACGGACAATTGTACAACCCTAGATGAATAAGTAAAGAATAAGGATGAATAGTGATTTGGTGTAATTGAGAATATTATTAGACGACGTTATATAGAAGTACCCGGAACGAAATTCTGAGTTCGTATTATTGATCCGGAGGGAAAAAGAGTGTATGTAAAAGCTGTCGGATTCTGAAAAACCGCACTTTTATTTTCTCCGAGAGTTCCCTGGACACTGATAGTCTTAAGTATTTAACGAATGGATTTAAGGAATATAAATTGGAAAGTTAGAATGAAAGATGGAGAATGATTATAGAAATATTAAGGGGATTCCCGGTAAAACCCTAACTAGAAACGATTGAGTTATTCCCTCGAACGATTAGTGAATTAAGCAATAAACGAACAAAGAAGCAAGCAGAGGAAGCAAGAGTCATGTACAAGCTACTAGAATAAATATCTAGTAACCAAGTGGGCAAGAGTAACTAGCATGGTCATGGAATGAACTAGTACTTAGCAAAACAAACCAACTAGTTAGCTTACAATCATCCAATTCTTGACACTTGTCCTCACAAAAACACATCATTGCTTGCATCACCACTTTAATAAAGTGGAACATAAGATGAGATATTGTTCAAGACTCCACTTTATGCATTATTGATCAAAGTAACAAAGCAAAAACACCAACACTCTCATGAAGCATTCCATTCGGCCTTTCCAAAATTCCAATTCCAAAATTCCACTTTCAACCATCATTTGATCTTGTAATTTTTAAGGTGAGTCCTATAATTCAAGAAACTAATCTCCTAGGAATTTCAAGCCCAAATTCATTGGTTTCCATTTTCAAATAAATCATTCAAGAGGAGCATGAATAGTGTTCTTCTTGAACTAACTTGTTTTTTTCTTGTTTTCATGGATGATATAGCAAGCTCAAGCACACCTAAGGACCATACAAGGCTTATTAAGGCTATATCACACTCTAAGGAAGGTATAAGACTTGAAAACCCTTGGTGTTATTTTAAGATCTTATGAGATTTATGGATGATTTAATGATTAGTGTGTTATTATAAGTTTAGATCCATGTTAGTAGTTGTTATGATTATGATTTGGTTTATGAACCATGTAATGGTTAAGATGAGTTGTTGATAGACTAGTCATGATGATTATCATGTGTTTGTGTGGTTGGATTGATCTTTGTTAGATCGAGATAAAGTGTAAAAACTTTGGAAAACGCGTAAACATAGCCGTTATAATGCCCAATTTTACAATATCATGTCTTGTGTGCCATTTTTCATATCAGGACCCTACTGTCCAGAAACCTTTTCTGCCATGATAGGATAGGTTATGTTATAAGCTTCGTTTTGATATAAGGAACGTGTGAAACGGACTTACGGTTTAGGAGTTACGGCCGGTTTACTAAAAGTAGTTCGAATCCGTAAACGAAAGTTCGTAACTGTAATTGAACCCTCGTAATCTATGTAACGTCATGGCGAATCTTGGTAAATAAATACTAGGGGTAAGAAGGAAGGTGTGAAAGAAAACCCTATGTCAAAAAGAGCATTTTTCGATTTATTAAAAATGTTCGAGTCAAGGTTAAACGCGAACGAACCCCTAAAAGACGACTCTTTTATAACTTCGGTAAAACACTTAGAAAACGGGCGATAAAACTCGGAGTATAGTATTGGTTCGTAACGATCGACTTTAGAACTAATATGACTTAAGTATGTCCCAAGTATAAGTGCAGTGACATGTCGTATTAAACGAACGAATGTCGGGTCGGATCAGTGATAATAAGTAATCCACAAAAAGGGGTATAGCGAGATAACTCGAGAACGTGTTTCGATTTAAGTATAACTTAACTTTTAATATGTTAAGTGATTAATCCCGAATGCCTTGGCTATTTATAGATCACCAAGCTGAACCGGGACCCGCTACCACTACCCCTTACCGTACTCGACTACCAGGCAAGTTTCAATTCCCTTCTTTTAGGCTGTTGTTGTGATTGAATAAATATATATATATGATTGCTGATATACATATGCCATTGCATGCATGCCTACTTTCAAGTTGAATTGATATACTTGTTCCCTGAATGTTATTGTTGGCTTATAAGCTAGATAGTTATATATCAGTTATAAGCCGGTTATTGTAAGACCCTAATAGAAGGGCGTATACATCTTATTAATCAAATATAGACCGGGAGTCAATATTCCTTGATATATCGAGATTACCTCGGAGGAAAATATTTAAGTAAATATTTTCTATTATTCAGGCGACGAATATTATTTGAATATTCGTTCGAGATTATTTATTTTAATGATCCTTACTTCAAATAATTATTTGAATGTAATCATTCGACGAATAATATTTGTCAATATTCATTCAGAGTCGAATTGATTATCGATTATTATTTCGAATACTCTTCTAAAGATGAGACTACTAAATGAATATTATGTGGACATTCATTTAGAATATTATTTTATTAAATAAATATTACTTTTGAAAATTCATTTAAGGTATTAAGTACTTGATGAATATTATCTTCAATATTCATCTGAAGCTTGATTTACTTACCGAATATTATATCGAGTATTCCTTTAAAGCTTGGATTACTAAATGAATATTACTTGATATTCATTTAGGATATTATTTATTAAATGAATATTACTTTATTGATATTCATTTAAATTCCTAATTAATTATGAATATTATTTTGAATATTCATCCAGGGTTCTATTTAATCATCGAATATTATTTTAAATATTTTAAATATTCCTTTCAGGTCTTATTAATTAATGAATATTATTTGGAATATTCATTGAATATTTAATTATGCAATAAATATTCTCTCGATATTTCTTCAAGAATTATTTGAAAAATACTCTGATTAAAGATATTCTTTCATATTCCTGAATATTCTTTAAATATTTTTAATTCAATAAATATTCTCTGAATATTTATTCCATACTTAGAATAACCTCAATAAGGTTTATCTTCTTCGATTATTACGAAAAATATTTCGGAGTCATATTATTATTATCCTATATCAAGGAAGGTTCTCAGGCATCATTCTTCTTTGAGTCTACCTCCTTAATAATAAGGGAACCTTACTTGGAAAATGTTATTTATCTTGTCGACTTCCCGGTCATAAAGTATTCCCTTCACTCGCAACTCGGGTGCTGTTGACTTATTAAGTCGTTGCTTACCTTCTCATCTTTCGAGGGGTAAGATTACTGGAACAAGTTGATATCCGTTACCAAGTAATAGCTTGGGAGTTATTGGTAAATTTTCCTTTCCAACTAGATACGACTACTTTGTGGAGTCTTATCAACAAGTATTATACTTGGGGAAAGGGGGACGAACGTTACATTCAGAATCATGAATTCTATTTGAACTAGGAGTCGTGTAAGAGGCCGAGTAGCGCCGGTCCATCCCCTTTGGCCCAACCGTTGGCCGGGGAGAGCTAGTAAGGCGGTATACAAGTAAAGCCGTCAGTTCTTCCTTCTACCGGTAGTAAATCTAAATTGAGCTGTACGATCTCGACTGATCATCAAGATTGGAACAGCGGGCGCGGTGAATACTCCATCATTGGTTCATCATCCAAATTTATTTATTTCCTGCAACATGATTACTATTGGCAGAGTTGGAAAAGGGTCATAACTGGAATTGCAACCTTTTCTTGCAAACTCCTCTTCTTAATAACAATATGAATATCTCGCTTACTTTGATGTAGCAGATATTTCTACAAACAAATACTTTAAGTTACCTTGTAACTTCATCGTTCATATTATACTGGAATCATTTCCGTAAATGCATGGCATATGGTTTGAAAGATACTTTTGAACTGTTATACATTATCGTTCAGTTATATATTATTGTTGGTGGGCTATTGCTCACCCTTGCTTTATTATTATATCACAACAACAGCTAGATCAGATGACTCGCACAAGGCGCACTCGACGCGGGCGAGGACGATGAGACTACCAGAGCTGAAGAAGAAGCTATTGGTAGAGTATATTTATTCTTTCAGTACCAAGAATATGGTCTAGTATGACTTATGTAAATGGATGGCAAAGAGTATGTATTTATATTGAAATCCTTTTGGATTGTAAGAACTCATAATGTGATTAATAAAAATTTGATTGTTACTCTGATTTCATCTCTGGGACTATAACGGGTGTGTTTTATATTGTTGTGTTGGGTTATAGAGACGTAATTTATTTTATGTTAAGGAAAGTTCAATTGTTGTGGACAGAATTGGAAACCGTAACCACCGGATCCCGGACCCCGGATCTGGGGGTGTTACACTCTATCTTCTTCTCTTCATCTTTAAGCTCTTATATCGGATCTCAAACCGAGACCATAAAAATCCGGACATGGATTAAATTTCGAACAACGATTCGAAATATTACAAAACCTCAAAAAGAGGTTATATTTGACGACGGTCAAATAATAAATTGAGCTTGATTTGATTCCCTTCTATCACCTTAGTGTTCCGGGGGAAAAGAATCTAAAAGCCTTAATTAATTAAAACTTTAACGCACTTACTTTGGCCATTAATATTGTGATATATATATATATATATATATATATATATATATATATATATAACTGTGCTAAAGTGTAATTTGTTTCCCTTCTATCACCTCTAGTGTTCCGGGGGAAATAAGTTGTTAAACTTCTTTTTATATATTTTCCGCACTTTTTCTTCTCGTCCTCACACTTGTGAGTGATACTACTTTAAACGCATAATAGCGTGGCGAAAGCCCTTTATATATTTTCCACACTTTTTCTTCTCGTCCTCACACTTGTGAGTGATTTTACTTTCCGCACTTTTTCTTCTCGTCCTCACACTTGTGAGTGATTTTACTTTTTCGCACTAATTTAACGCATAATAGCGCCCCTCGTTTTATCCTATAGATAAGCGAGTTACTTTTCTGACGTGTGTGTTATATTTGTGTGTGGTGTTTAAATGGCCAAATTATCTTAAAGTGCAAATTGTTAAAGTAATATTGTAACACTCTCGTTTAAATATATACGAATAGTCTAAAACAAGACAATATCAAACGAGAAGTTGTTTATCAAAGATCCTTAAGCTATAAAGCTTTTACAAGGACTTGATTTATACATTACTTCGAAAATAGACGTATTTTCGATAAAGAAGTAATTTAAATACACTTCGACATTTACAAAAAGTCGAACAAAAGTATACGATTATAAACCTTATAAGCCTACGAGCTTAAAGGACATAATCAATATTTACAAACTCCGTGATATGTTTAAATCTCACTTAAACGGAGTATTGAATTAAAAGTATTCTTCGATCTAAAAGTCATATCGAATAAAAGAATACACATAAAGTCGTAAGCAAATAAAAGCTTATTGAACTTATCGTAATTAATATTTGTGTAATAATATTATAGTCACCCTAGGACATATTAGTCCAAAACCTCTCTTTATATTACGGTTTGTTTCGTAGATATTGTTTTCTAAGTTTTGCAGTGAGGTGAAGTTGAAGTGAGGTGATTCTCGTTCTAAGACCCAAGTCCTAGGCACTAGCGGGGAGTTAGTGGCCTTTGCACCGTAAAGAAGAGAAAGACCCAAGACCTTTCATCTAAGATCCAAGTTCGGCAAAAGCGAGGAATTCAAAGACTACACCAAGGGTTCTACATCAACTTTGAAGAAGTAGCAGGGAGTTGCTGTCTAAGATAAGTTGTGTAGGTTTTTCACAACGACTTTGAGGGTGTAACGGGGAGTTACAACCCAAGACGAGTCTTGTGGGTTTTTATATTTATTGTGAGGTAGTATCTTGGAGATACATACCAAGACCAACATTTATAGGGTTGTAAAGGCTTCTCCGCCTACTAAAGTAGCGAGATATTTTTAAGGGAAAATCTCGAGTCCGGAGAGGAGCTCAGGGACTAAAGTAGGGGTGAGCGAATCCATTAGGGGTTGCGCCATCGCGAACCAGGATAAAATCTCTTGTGTGGTATTTTCTTCCCTTGTCTTTTATTTCCGCACTTATAAACTGCATAACAACTCGATAAAAGATTTAAAAAGGGATAAATATTTTTAAAACGCCATAATAATTTTTAAATTTGATATTAAGCTATTCAACCCCCCCTTCTAGCTTAAAATAGCCCTCTTACGGGACCTAACAATTGGTATCAAAGCGGTGCTTTTTAACGTGTTTGTTGAGTGATTTGCAGATTTATAGGCACAACAAAAAGTGATCCTACATGGCGTATCTAAATACCATCGGTTGCGGTGAAGGCCTATCTAGCTCTCGCCCTCCTCTATTTGATGGCACCAACTTTGCAACATGGAAAACGAGGTTTCGCATCTATGCTAGATCTCAAGGAGTCAAAGTTTGGATGGTCATAGAAGACGGAGTTGTTATTCCTACCAAAACAATTGACAGTGTCATTGTTGAAAAGAAGGTTAGTGAATACACTCTCACCGAAGAAAATATGATGAATATTGCCGCTAATGTAAGAACCCCAAATTTTGGATATAATTAAAACTTTTTATTAAGTAATGATAAAATGAGGAACAATGATTCCGACAACAAGGTCACCAGCTCTAATGAATGGTGGTTTTAAAGAACAAGGATTGTAATGAATGGATATTGCTCTGGACAATGATCCTGATGCATTGGTATATTGTCAGAATAGAGTAATTCGATGGTTGAGGACCTAGATAAGAATAATCTACCATCCAGGAAGGAGCTAATGGATCCTTGTAGGGAAATGAGTACGTGCATAGTGTTTCCCGTACGTGCATAGTATTTCCCGTACGTGCATAGTGTTTCCTGTACGTGCATAGTAATTTGGTGGATGAATAGTGATTTTGTAAGTTGGAAAACTTTTCACTCCACCCTATGTACGGGACGTGATATGGATGTTTCGAAGTCATATTAGTAATACGCGGAGGAAATAAGTGAATGCAGAGACGATCGGAATTCAGAAATTCCAAAATTCTTTTCGGTATAATATTTGACCGGACAGTGGATTAAATATTATTATAATCCAAGAATTGAGATATTAACTTTGAGGATTTGATATTTTGGGATGTTATTATATTTGATTTAAGAATGAAGGTAGGAAACCACTGAGGAGTGGTTATGGCTACAATGTAATAATTGATATTTGGAAAGAATGAATGGAATTCGACTTTATTATTTCTATGTCTTGAAGAATTCTAAAGGGTAACAACATAGGTAAGAATAATCTATCTTCTAAGGGAATAAGATATGGCAATTTCAAGCAGGAGAATATTCTCATGTCATCCAGATCGGTAACGATTAATCCAGTAGTTCCGTAAAAAGGTTAAGGAACGATCGAAAGAGAATACGGACAATTATACAACCCTAAGAGAACAAGTAAAGAATACAGAATGAATAGTGTTGTGGTGGGAGTATATAATAATATGAGACGACACTATATGGAAGCATTCGGAACGGATTTCCGAGTTCGTATTAGTGATCCAGGGGGAAAATAAGTGTATGTAAAAGCTGTCGGATTCTGAAAAACCGCACTTTTATTTTCTCCGAGAGTTCCCTGGACACTGATAGCCTTAAGTATTTAACGAATGGATTTAAGGAATATAAATTGGAAAGTTAGAATGAAAGATGGAGAATGAAAGTATTAATATTAAAAAGGATTCCCGGTAAACCCTAATTAGAAATCCGTGAAATATTCCTACGAACGATCAATCGAAACGGGCAATAACCGGACACAGAAACAAGCAGAGGAAGCAAGAGTCTTGTGCAAGCTACTAGTATAAAATATCTAGTAACCAAACTAGAATCAAGGAACTAGCACCCTAGAGAATGCAACTAAGTACTTAGCAAGGCAACCATGTAGTTAGGCTAAAACCACCACATTTTCAACACTTGTCATGGTAATTCCTCATCCAACACCTCATCACTTTAATAAATTGAATTTATACAAGATATTATTTTGATAATAGATGAGAATGGATGAGATTAAAACAAAACAAACCAAGCAACTCCCCCCCCTTGAAAATTCCATTCGACCTCCCTCCTAAATTCCAAAATCAAAACCCCTCTTCCCACCATCTCTTGATCTTGTAAAAATTATGGTGAGTCTTACATTTCCTAAAAGTGATCCCCTAAAAATTTCAAAGCCAAACTCTCTTGTTTCCATTTTCAGAGAAATCACCAAAGACTAGGGTGAATAGTGATTTTCAAGAACAACTCTTGATTTTCTTGATTTCTAGGATGATCTAAGCTTGGTTATGGGTATACAAGGACTATGAAAAGCTTAGCAAGGTCTTTACACACTCCAAGGAAGGTATAAAGCTCTTGAAACCCTAACCCTTGTTTGAGATTTAAGCATGTTTATGCTAGTTATAACTTAGTTATGGTTATGTTAAGATTATAAGCATGATTATGTATGGATTTTGGATTAATGATGTAAATAGCTAGATGAACGGAAAGGCATTGCTTGGCCTCAGTTCATGTATATAAGTCATGTATATGTTGTTTGGGTTGGATACTATGTTTATGGGAAGATTCGAAATTAGTAGATATTCGATTTACAGCCGTTATAATGCCCAATTTTGCAATACCATGTTTTGTATGCCATTTTTCCATGTCGAACCCCTACTGTCCAGAGACCTTATCTGCCATGATAGGATAGGTAATGTTCTAAGCTTCGTTTTGATATAAAGATCACGTGAAACGGACTTACGGTTTAGGATTTATGACCAAATTACTAAAAGTAGTTCGAATCCGTAAACGAAAGTTCGTAACTGTAATTGAACCCTTGTAAACAATGTAACGTCATGGCGAATCTTGGTAAATAAATACTAGAGGTAAAAAGGAAGGCGTGAAAGAAAACCGTATGTCAAAAGGATCATTTTTCGATTTATTAAAAATGTTCGAGTCGAGGTTAAACGCGAACGAACCCCTAAAAGACGACTCTTTTATAACTTCGGTAAAACACTTAGAAAACGGGCGATAAAACTCGGAGTATAATATTGGTTCGTAACGATCAACCTTAGAACTCATATGACTTAAGTATGTCCCAAGTATAAGTGCAGTGACATGTCGTATTAACGAACGAATGTCGGGTCGGATCAGTGAGAATAAGTAATCCACTAAAAGGGGTATAACGAGATAACTTGAGAACGTGTTTCGATTTAAGAATAACTTAACTTTTAATATGTTAAGTGATTAATCCCGAATGCCTTGGCTATTTATAGATCACCAAGCTGAACCGGGACCCGCTACCACTACCCCTTACCGTACTCGACTACCAGGCAAGTTTCAATTCCCTTCTTTTAGGCTGTTGTTGTGATTGAATAAATATATATATATGATTGCTGATATACATATGCCATTGCATGCATGCCTACTTTCAAGTTGAATTGATATACTTGTTCCCTGAATGTTATTGTTGGCTTATAAGCTAGATAGTTATATATCAGTTATAAGCCGGTTATTGTAAGACCCTCATAGAAGGGCGTATACATCTTATTAATCAAATATAGACCGGGAGTCAATATTCCTTGATATATCGAGATTACCTCGGAGGAAAATATTTAAGTAAATATTTTCTATTATTTGGGCGACGAATATTATTTGAATATTCGTTCGAGCTTATTTATTTAATGATCCTTACTTCAAATAATTATTTGAACGTAATCATTCGACGAATAATATTTGTCAATATTCATTCAGAGTCGAATTGATTATCGATTATTATTTCGAATATTCTTCTAAAGATGAGACTACTAAATGAATATTATTTGGATATTCTTTTAGAATATTATTATATTAAATAAATATTACTTTTGAATATTCATTTAAGATATTAAATACTTGATGAATATTATTTTAATATTCATCTGAAGCTTGATTTAATTACCGAATATTATCTCGAATATTCCTTAAGGCTTGGATTACTAAATGAATATTACTTGATATTCATTTAGGATATTATTCATTAAATGAATATTACTTTTGAATATTCATTTAAATTCCTAATTAATTATGAATATTACCTTAAATATTCTTTTCAGGTCTTATTAATTAATGAATATTGTTTTGAATATTCATTTAAATATTTATTTATTCAATAAATATTCTCCTGATATTTCTTCAGGGATTATTTTAAGAAATACTCTGATATAAGATATTCTTTCTTATTCCTAAATGATCTGTAAAATATTTTAATTCAATAAATATTCTCTGAATATTTATTCCATACTTAGAATAACCTCGATAAGGTTTATCTTCTTCGATTATTACAGAAAATATTTCGGAGTCATATTTTTATTAATCTTATATCAAGAAAGGTTCTCAGACATCATTCTTCTTTGAGTCTATCTCCTTATTAATAAGGGAACCTTACTTGGAAAAATGTTATTTATCTTGTCGACTTCCCGGTCATAAAGTATTCCCTTCACTCGCAACTCGGGTGCTGTTGACTTATTAAGTCGTTGCTTACCTTCTCATCTTTCGAGGGGTAAGATCACTGGAACAAGTTGATATCCGTTACCAAGTAATAGCTTGGGAGTTATTGGTAAATTTTCCTTTCCAACTAGATACGACTACTTTGTGGAGTCTTATCAACAAGTATTATACTTGGGGAAAGGGAGACGAACGTTACATTCAGAATCATGAATTCTATTTGAACTAGGAGTCGTGTAAGAGGCCGAGTAGCGCCGGTCCATCCCCTTTGGCCCAACCGTTGGCCGGGGAGAGCTAGTAAGGCGGTATACAAGTAAAGCCGTCAGTTCTTCCTTCTACCGGTAGTAAATCTAAATTGAGCTGTACGATCTCGACTGATCATCAAGATTGGAACAGCGGGCGCGGTGAATACTCCATCATTGGTTCATCATCCAAATTTATTTATTTCCTGCAACATGATTACTGTTGGCAGAGTTGGAAAAGGGTCATAACTGGAATTGCAACCTTTTCTTGCAAGTTCCTCTTCTTAATAACAATAAGAATATCTCGCTGACTTTGATGTAGCAGATATTTTTACAAACAAATACTATAAGTTACCTTGTAACTTCATCGTTCATATTATATTGGCATCATTTCCGTAAATGCATGGCATATGGTTTGAAAGATACTTTTGAACTGTTATACATTATCGTTCAGTTATATATTATTGTTGGTGGGCTATTGCTCACCCTTGCTTTATTATTATATCACAACAACAGCTAGACCAGATGACTCGCACAAGGCGCACTCGACGCGGGCGAGGACGATGAGACTACCAGAGCTGAAGAAGAAGCTATTGGTAGGGTATATTTATTCTTTCAGTACCAGGAATATGGTCTAGTATGACTTATGTAAATGGATGGCAAAGAGTATGTATTATATTGAAATTCTTTTGGATTGTAAGAACTCATAATGTGATTAATAAAAATTTGATTGTTACTCTGATTTCATCTCTGGGACTATAACGGGTGTGTTTTATATTGTTGTGTGGGTTATAGAGACGTAATTTGTTTTATGTTAAGGAAAGTTCAATTGTTGTGGACAGAATTGGAAACCGTAACCACCGGATCCCGGACCCCGGATCTGGGGGTGTTACAGAAGTGGTATCAGAGCGTACGTTATAAACCCCAGAGATGAGGTGACGTTAAAACAATAAATTCAATAAGATAATAAGAACTCTTGCCAAGTTCATAGTCGGACTACTTAATGTAGTGATGACATATAAAACCCTTATGGGAACTCGTAAGTATAATGATAGTAACTTAGCTCGATATCGTATCGACGAGTAAGGCGACTGACCTTGAGGCATACGAGTAACAGCGCGATGATGCTTTATATGCTGAAGATCAGCGGGTAATTCGATGGAGTACCCTACTGGAGACCCGGAAGAGGTTCCAGCAGATAAGGAAAATCCTGTGAGGATAAGGAGCTTACCCATGGGTAATGAGGGTCGCAGCCAAAATGACTGTGATGATTAAGAAATGGTGCTCAGAAAAGTGAGTATAAAGAACCGAGATATTATTAAGAGATCTGAAGATGCATGTTGAATTCATAGCCGGACTACCAGGTGTAGTACCAGCAAGAAAGAAGGATTGGAAGAATTACTTGAGATCTTATACGGAAATAGATGAGAATCCTTAGAGATTTTCATCTTAACAAAGAAAGAGCTAGAGGGATGTATGATTATCAAAGACATCGATTTAGGGCGAGGAGCAGAGTCCCTAGGAATAGTTGAGAAGGAGGCAGTAAGTGCCATATCATTTGATAAATGAATTAGTATGAATATGGTCAGTAATAATTCGCCATGAGAAGGCAGGTGTCGTAGGTTGTAAATTATGGAACCAAATTGAGGTTGATAAGGTGGTTTTATTAAGGAAAATGTTCATTTTATGAATGAATCATTTAGAAAGTAAAGACATTGGGAAGTGATAGCATGATTGGGTAAAGTTATATAAGGAAGTAGTAAGCAAGACAATGATCTCAGAACCTACCGGAAGATAAGACCAGTGAGTCAAGATGAACTCGTAATGAGACTACTGCCAGAGACTGAGTATAGAGTTAATTCAACTCAGTTAAATGATGAACCAGAAACGTCAGATGCATGTGATTCAGAGGAATATTAAATTCCTTCTTCTCTTTGAATGGATTATAGTAGTTACCTTAAGTTTACTCCGACACGGAATTATAATAGATCAAGTAATACGATCAGCAGTTAAAGAGAAAAATGTGAGAAAATCTTTCTGGAGCTAAAAGGTGAAATTGGTAATGACCAAGAGCTGGCATTGCTTAATGGAAAAAGGAGACTTTGTGCTTCCAATGACGCTTCGCATAAAGGGTTAGGTAGAACGACATTTGGTAGTATTGAATATCAGGACGTTGTGACAGGTTTCAGTTTGAAACTATTGATTCCCTTCTAAGGGATGGATATAATTGATTCCTCTCCAGTGGGTAAACTTCCAATCCGATGATGATTATTTCGTTAACTATGACTGCTTATGATTCCACCTGCTTGGAGGTTCATAGAACTATTCTTCAGGTTTCGAAACTGGTCTCCTTAATGTTACCAGTAGGTGGGTAGATTGATCAAAATTTCCCTGAGTCTGGAAAGGAATTCGGTGAATTTTGGCAAACCTTGTCTTTCTGATTATCAGAGAATGTCATGGAAGAGAGTAAAAATTGGAGCAAACCCTGTGATTTGGGTAAGGATGCTGTAAGATGGGTTAGTAAACGGACCCTGAGCATTACAATCGACGGTAGTGATAAAATGATGAAGTGAGATTGGACGAAAATAGGAAATGTAAGTAAGAAACCAGCCGGACTTAGAAATTCCAGGATTGACTTAAATGAAAAGGCTGTTATGCCAGGAATGGTAAGCTTATGTGGCACGCAGGATTGATAAGAATAGTTGAAAAGATAAAAGTGGAGGAAAGGTGACCGGAGACGGTGCCGAGTAGCCGATTAAGACTTATATGGAGTAAAGTTATGGAAAGGTAGAAAGGTATCAAAGAAGAAGGCACTATGCCGGCAATTGCTAGAAAAGTAATGCTATTAGCCAACCCCTAAAATCATATATTTTTATGTGTGGCCAGTTGAGGCCAAGTCACAACGGATTATAAAGTGACTAGACCAGCAATGAAAAGACAAAGCAGGGTTGCTTCTAAGAAAGCACCGACTGCAAGGGCTTCTGATATAAAGGAAACATTAATGAGATCGTTTGAATCTTCTGCCGAACAACCCATGTTTTGATTGGGAATTCACTAGACCTTTTTGGGATGGGGTCACCCGTACTAAAGTGACTCATGTGTATATGGTTGTCCAAGATTTCGAGTAAAATGGAAGTATAGTGACTTGAGATGTATGATGTTAGGGTATCATGAATACCATGAATATATTATGACGGAGGAAAGTAAACAATGAAGGTATATGAAGAGGGTATAGAAAAGGTCAGAAATTGAACAGTATGCTGTAGGAATTTTGTCTGAGGCCAAATAGGCTGACAACTATCTGAAAGAAGAGGGTGGCATTAAACCACCGATCGATTATCAAATGAGAATGATTGAAAAGAGACCTTTATTAAGGATACATGATCTGATTGCCAATTATAAGATGCAAGAATTCCTTGGCAGTTGAATTAAGGATAGGATATCCATAAATTAAGACAAACCCTGGGGAATGCACAAGGGGTGGCATTAACCCTAATAACGACATTATGACTTCAGATGTTATGAGCTGGACTTGCTAAGGCAACAATGACCGGTAAGGATTATTAAAAAGAGTTCTGGAAAGAACATAGATAGAATTATTAGAGTATTGATCAATGACATTTTGATATACCCGGTACCCAGAAAATACCGGAGGAATGATAAGGATGGCCTACGAAACCTTACAAGGAAAAAGGTAATATTCCGAACTTCAAAAATGGAAGTTTGGTAAGGAATGTATGACATCGTAACAATAATGCCAGATGAGGCATGTATGAAACCCTGAGGAAGTATGGGTTGAACTTATAAAGGTTGAGATTATCCTAAGATAAAGAAAGAACTAAGAAAAGAAGTATCCTAAGTAGGATTGGGAATAAACGTGATAAAGTTCCCATGGGTAGGTGGAAGCAATGACTTATGGAAATGACTGATAGTTATATTTTCTCCTTCAGCAGAGCTTAAGGGAGAATGCTTTAACCCAACAGTGATGGGAATGAGGTAGAAAAACTTGAGCTGGAATGTACCCAGAAAACATGGGTTACAAGAAATCATTATCATCAAGAAAGGCCAATGAGGTGGCCGACAATCTAAGTATAAAGGAATAATTACAAATGTTCATACCGAAGAAACAGGATGATATTTGGAAGGACCATGAAGGTCATATCGGAATGGAGGAATTTACATTCCTTCTGATGACTGTGCAAGAATTAACAGTAATAATAGTTTAAGTAAAGATTCGATTCCTGATGGAGTCTTAAGCATGTTACGTACCTTAGAAGGTCCCGTTTTGAGGCAAACCAGGACCATGGTACAAAATTGATGAAGTAAACCGTTAAGTTTCCAGTCTTTTATGGAAGATGCATAAGTGATAGTTTCATCAACCGGACCTAGTTGCGATGCTTGAACTCTTCTGCAATTCTATCTGCTTCACGTTATATCTACATCAAGTTCAGGAAGTGTTCCTTATGGATAAGGAATAATGATTACTTTGCCTCCCTAAGGGATTTGAAACCCGTAGGGTTAGCTATTAACGCACTACGTAAACAACAAGCGATGGTGATTCTTCTAAGAAAGGAGATGACAACGTAAAGATAAAGAAAGTGCTGCTATTGATAAGCTAAATGACATGTTGATGAATGACAAGCAAGTTTGTGTTAGTGTACTTCTGCACAAACAAGATAGAGAATATGAGGTTGATAATTCGTGATGCTAAACGTATTCCCGTAGAAAGAATTAATGAGACTTGGAGGGAAGGGCGGTTGAGCCCAAGACTTATTGGGCCACTTGAGAGTTTAAAGTGTTCGGACGGTGGTATTCGAGCCAGCCTTACCCCCAAAATTATAGCACGGTCATAACGGGTTTTCATATGGCCAGGCTACGCCAGTAAAATGCAGATGTTCAACAGATGATAGGAGTACGAGCATGTAGATATACGACCTGGTCTGACTTACGAAAGACAACCTGTGGAAAACCACGGATAGAAAAGAACAAGTAATGAGAAACAAGGTTGGCAGAAGTAGATTATATGAATCTAAGTTAAAGGAATCGGGCCAGATTCATTTCGGAAAGTTTAATTTGGAAATAACGTGATGATTATAGAATAAATGAGACGGAATACCGATAAGGAGGTACCAAGTGCAAAAAGGTGTCTCAATAAAGAGGTGAAGGTGAAAGTAAATAATAGAAATGAGTAAGAATTAGCTAATAAGAAGGATGTGATTGATAAAGAAAAGGCTGGGGAAGCAACTACGGAATGAGAAGCAAGGAATGTTATGAATGGGTTTTCTAATGAATTCTCAGGATGACAACCTGATAGTGTTAATATTATAGTTATGAAAAGCTAGTAACATGATATGGGATGTCAGTAATAATGATGTCAAGTGAGAAATCTAAGATTTAACCTGAAAGGTTGAAGGATTTCCCGAATGTGAGTATCGCTAAGATTGAACAAGAGTATTTGTCCATAGAAGAATGGACAAAGCAGCAAAATATGTTGACACGTGAGATTGCGATCAAATAGTATTGGATATAATTATGATTAATTTCTTCTTTGATAAACCTCTATAGTTCAGAGGTAAATTCTGAGTATGATATTCTACAATCATGAAAGCTTTCTATAATCCTTTAGAACTGTTTTCTCTTCTTCTCTCTTATTCATCTTCTTTATGAATTGAGAAGAACAACCCTTTTGGGAGGGGAGGTACTGCTTCGTGACTATCTGTCTATGTGATAGAAGTCTAAGTGGAATGCCATGACTTGTTTAATTGCTTGTCAAGTACTAAAGGCTGGCCCCCTTCTGTACTAACTATGCAATATAACAAATGTTCAATTGATCATAGTGATCTCTCAATAAATCTTTCCACTTCTCTATATTGATCGAGATTGCGAAGATTAAAGCAATCAGGAAATGCACAGTACGAGCGAGGTTACCTCCGAATCGTAGGGTGATAGTGATACCAATGTTACTGCAGGTATCAATAAGGATAAGACTGAGTAAGAGTATAACCCGGATAGTGAGTTGTACGAAAAATAGCAACGTTGATGGAAAAAGGATAAAGTATGAATTGTAGCACTAGAAGATGTGCTGAGGAAGGGTAGAACGACTAAGAATTGACCGGGAAGCTAAAGAGTGAACGGCAGGCAAACGACTCTTTGCTTCCTACCTGATTCCGGGACGGAATCCTTTTAAGGAGGGGAGACTGTAAGAACCCCAAATTTTGGATATAATTAAAACTTTTTATTAAGTAATGATAAAATGAGGAACAATGATTCCGACAACAAGGTCACCAGCTCTAATGAATGGTGGTTTTAAAGAACAAGGATTGTAATGAATGGATATTGCTCTGGACAATGATCCTGATGCATTGGTATATTGTCAGAATAGAGTAATTCGATGGTTGAGGACCTAGATAAGAATAATCTACCATCCAGGAAGGAGCTAATGGATCCTTGTAGGGAAATGAGTACGTGCATAGTGTTTCCCGTACGTGCATAGTATTTCCCGTACGTGCATAGTGTTTCCTGTACGTGCATAGTAATTTGGTGGATGAATAGTGATTTTGTAAGTTGGAAAACTTTTCACTCCACCCTATGTACGGGACGTGATATGGATGTTTCGAAGTCATATTAGTAATACGCGGAGGAAATAAGTGAATGCAGAGACGATCGGAATTCAGAAATTCCAAAATTCTTTTCGGTATAATATTTGACCGGACAGTGGATTAAATATTATTATAATCCAAGAATTGAGATATTAACTTTGAGGATTTGATATTTTGGGATGTTATTATATTTGATTTAAGAATGAAGGTAGGAAACCACTGAGGAGTGGTTATGGCTACAATGTAATAATTGATATTTGGAAAGAATGAATGGAATTCGACTTTATTATTTCTATGTCTTGAAGAATTCTAAAGGGTAACAACATAGGTAAGAATAATCTATCTTCTAAGGGAATAAGATATGGCAATTTCAAGCAGGAGAATATTCTCATGTCATCCAGATCGGTAACGATTAATCCAGTAGTTCCGTAAAAAGGTTAAGGAACGATCGAAAGAGAATACGGACAATTATACAACCCTAAGAGAACAAGTAAAGAATACAGAATGAATAGTGTTGTGGTGGGAGTATATAATAATATGAGACGACACTATATGGAAGCATTCGGAACGGATTTCCGAGTTCGTATTAGTGATCCAGGGGGAAAATAAGTGTATGTAAAAGCTGTCGGATTCTGAAAAACCGCACTTTTATTTTCTCCGAGAGTTCCCTGGACACTGATAGCCTTAAGTATTTAACGAATGGATTTAAGGAATATAAATTGGAAAGTTAGAATGAAAGATGGAGAATGAAAGTATTAATATTAAAAAGGATTCCCGGTAAACCCTAATTAGAAATCCGTGAAATATTCCTACGAACGATCAATCGAAACGGGCAATAACCGGACACAGAAACAAGCAGAGGAAGCAAGAGTCTTGTGCAAGCTACTAGTATAAAATATCTAGTAACCAAACTAGAATCAAGGAACTAGCACCCTAGAGAATGCAACTAAGTACTTAGCAAGGCAACCATGTAGTTAGGCTAAAACCACCACATTTTCAACACTTGTCATGGTAATTCCTCATCCAACACCTCATCACTTTAATAAAGTGAATTTATACAAGATATTATTTTGATAATAGATGAGAATGGATGAGATTAAAACAAAACAAACCAAGCAACTCCCCCCCCCCTTGAAAATTCCATTCGACCTCCCTCCTAAATTCCAAAATGAAAACCCCTCTTCCCACCATCTCTTGATCTTGTAAAAATTATGGTGAGTCTTACATTTCCTAAAAGTGATCCCCTAAAAATTTCAAAGCCAAACTCTCTTGTTTCCATTTTCAAAGAAATCACCAAAGACTAGGGTGAATAGTGATTTTCAAGAACAACTCTTGATTTTCTTGATTTCTAGGATGATCTAAGCTTGGTTATGGGTATACAAGGACTATGAAAAGCTTAGCAAGGTCTTTACACACTCCAAGGAAGGTATAAAGCTCTTGAAACCCTAACCCTTGTTTGAGATTTAAGCATGTTTATGCTAGTTATAACTTAGTTATGGTTATGTTAAGATTATAAGCATGATTATGTATGGATTTTGGATTAATGATGTAAATAGCTAGATGAACGGAAAGGCATTGCTTGGCCTCAGTTCATGTATATAAGTCATGTATATGTTGTTTGGGTTGGATACTATGTTTATGGGAAGATTCGAAATTAGTAGATATTCGATTTACAGCCGTTATAATGCCCAATTTTGCAATACCATGTTTTGTATGCCATTTTTCCATGTCGAACCCCTACTGTCCAGAGACCTTATCTGCCATGATAGGATAGGTAATGTTCTAAGCTTCGTTTTGATATAAAGATCACGTGAAACGGACTTACGGTTTAGGATTTATGACCAAATTACTAAAAGTAGTTCGAATCCGTAAACGAAAGTTCGTAACTGTAATTGAACCCTCGTAAACAATGTAACGTCATGGCGAATCTTGGTAAATAAATACTAGAGGTAAAAAGGAAGGCGTGAAAGAAAACCTTATGTCAAAAGGATCATTTTTCGATTTATTAAAAATGTTCGAGTCGAGGTTAAACGCGAACAAACCCCTAAAAGACGACTCTTTTATAACTTCGGTAAAACACTTAGAAAACGGGCGATAAAACTCAGAGTATAATATTGGTTCGTAACGATCAACCTTAGAACTCATATGACTTAAGTATGTCCCAAGTATAAGTGCAGTGACATGTCGTATTAACGAACGAATGTCGGGTCGGATCAGTGAGAATAAGTAATCCACTAAAAGGGGTATAACGAGATAACTTGAGAACGTGTTTCGATTTAAGAATAACTTAACTTTTAATATGTTAAGTGATTAATCCCGAATGCCTTGGCTATTTATAGATCACCAAGCTGAACCGGGACCCGCTACCACTACCCCTTACCGTACTCGACTACCAGGCAAGTTTCAATTCCCTTCTTTTAGGCTGTTGTTGTGATTGAATAAATATATATATATGATTGCTGATATACATATGCCATTGCATGCATGCCTACTTTCAAGTTGAATTGATATACTTGTTCCCTGAATGTTATTGTTGGCTTATAAGCTAGATAGTTATATATCAGTTATAAGCCGGTTATTGTAAGACCCTCATAGAAGGGCGTATACATCTTATTAATCAAATATAGACCGGGAGTCAATATTCCTTGATATATCGAGATTACCTCGGAGGAAAATATTTAAGTAAATATTTTCTATTATTTGGGCGACGAATATTATTTGAATATTCGTTCGAGCTTATTTATTTAATGATCCTTACTTCAAATAATTATTTGAACGTAATCATTCGACGAATAATATTTGTCAATATTCATTCAGAGTCGAATTGATTATCGATTATTATTTCGAATATTCTTCTAAAGATGAGACTACTAAATGAATATTATTTGGATATTCTTTTAGAATATTATTATATTAAATAAATATTACTTTTGAATATTCATTTAAGATATTAAATACTTGATGAATATTATTTTAATATTCATCTAAAGCTTGATTTAATTATCGAATATTATCTCGAATATTCCTTAAGGCTTGGATTACTAAATGAATATTACTTTTGAATATTCATTTAAATTCCCAATTAATTATGAATATTACCTTAAATATTCTTTTCAGGTCTTATTAATTAATGAATATTGTTTTGAATATTCATTTAAATATTTATTTATTCAATAAATATTCTCCTGATATTTCTTCAGGGATTATTTTGAGAAATACTCTGATATAAGATATTCTTTCTTATTCCTAAATGATCTGTAAAATATTTTAATTCAATAAATATTCTCTGAATATTTATTCCATACTTAGAATAACCTCGATAAGGTTTATCTTCTTCGATTATTACAGAAAATATTTCGGAGTCATATTTTTATTAATCTTATATCAAGAAAGGTTCTCAGACATCATTCTTCTTTGAGTCTATCTCCTTAATAATAAGGGAACCTTACTTGGAAAAATGTTATTTATCTTGTCGACTTCCCGGTCATAAAGTATTCCCTTCACTCACAACTCGGGTGCTGTTGACTTATTAAGTCGTTGCTTACCTTCTCATCTTTCGAGGGGTAAGATCACTGGAACAAGTTGATATCCGTTACCAAGTAATAGCTTGGGAGTTATTGGTAAATTTTCCTTTCCAACTAGATACGACTACTTTGTGGAGTCTTATCAACAAGTATTATACTTGGGGAAAGGGAGACGAACGTTACATTCAGAATCATGAATTCTATTTGAACTAGGAGTCGTGTAAGAGGCCGAGTAGCGCCGGTCCATCCCCTTTGGCCCAACCGTTGGCCGGGGAGAGCTAGTAAGGCGGTATACAAGTAAAGCCGTCAGTTCTTCCTTCTACCGGTAGTAAATCTAAATTGAGCTGTACGATCTCGACTGATCATCAAGATTGGAACAGCGGGCGCGGTGAATACTCCATCATTGGTTCATCATCCAAATTTATTTATTTCCTGCAACATGATTACTGTTGGCAGAGTTGGAAAAGGGTCATAACTGGAATTGCAACCTTTTCTTGCAAGTTCCTCTTCTTAATAACAATAAGAATATCTCGCTGACTTTGATGTAGCAAATATTTCTACAAACAAATACTTTAAGTTACCTTGTAACTTCATCGTTCATATTATACTGGCATCATTTCCGTAAATGCATGGCATATGGTTTGAAAGATACTTTTGAACTGTTATACATTATCGTTCAGTTATATATTATTGTTGGTGGGCTATTGCTCACCCTTGCTTTATTATTATATCACAACAACAGCTAGACCAGATGACTCGCACAAGGCGCACTCGACGCGGGCGAGGATGATGAGACTACCAGAGCTGAAGAAGAAGCTATTGGTAGGGTATATTTATTCTTTCAGTACCAAGAATATGGTCTAGTATGACTTATGTAAATGGATGGCAAAGAGTATGTATTATATTGAAATTCTTTTGGATTGTAAGAACTCATAATGTGATTAATAAAAATTTGATTGTTACTCTGATTTCATCTCTGGGACTATAACGGGTGTGTTTTATATTGTTGTGTGGGTTATAGAGACGTAATTTATTTTATGTTAAGGAAAGTTCAATTGTTGTGGACAGAATTGGAAACCGTAACCACCGGATCCCGGACCCCGGATCTGGGGGTGTTACAGCTAAAGCGGAAATGGTTCTCACAAGTGCACTTCCTGAAAAAGAATATAAAAGAGTAAACAATTGCAAGTCCGCACAAGAAATATGGAACAAATTAGTGGGTACCTACGAAGGAACCATTGATATAAAAGATTCTCGAATGGATACTTTAATCCAAGAATACTAGAACTTTAAACTCTAAGAGGGAGAAAATAACATCGATATGGAAACAAGATTTACTCGTATAATCGATGAATTATCTCAACTCGGAAAGAGTTATACTCGAAATGAAAATAACCGAAGAGTTCTAAAATCTTTACCTCCTAGTTGGAAGGTTAAAGTTACTAATATAAAAGAAATGCATAATCTAAATGATTATGACATTGATAGTTTATTCGGGAATCTTCGTGCATACGAAGAAGTCAATATTCCGGATAAAGTCATTCCTAAAGTGGAAGACAAAAAGAAAAATATGGCTTTAAAAGCTATATTAATCAATGAAAATGGAAACGACGAGGAGTTAAACGAAGAACTCCAAGATCTTGATGAAAGCGAAATTGCTTTCCTAACGAGACAACTTCATCGTGTACTACAAAGCAAAGCTCAAAGATACAGAAAAGGCTTCCTAAAATCAAATAATCAACAAAGAGTTTTTAACTCTAAAGGAAGGCCTAATTACTCTCAAAATTATAGTCCTAACCATAAGAGTAATTTTCCAACAACGAGCTAGAACAAAGGCAAAGGCACTCAAAATACAAATGCCTATAATAATGCCAACAACAATAGCAATCCTCCTTACACTCCTCAAAATATGAGGAACAAAATCCGGAGTAAACACATGAAGTGTGTTTTGAGTGTAAGCAACCGGTTCACTTCAAAAGAGAATGTCCAAAGCTTGCTAAAGGAAGAATTCTCGTGGCGGAAAATGGTTGGGATTTGAGTGAAGATGAAGAAGCTCCGGAAGCTAGTGAAGAAGTTGTCAACTTGTGCTTAATGACTATCGGGGATGAAGATACTTCAACGGGCGCCTCCACTTCTCATCAAGAGGTAAGTTCTAATCTCAACTACATCTCAAATAAATTACCATTAGATGAATCTAACTTAAATCTAGTTGATATGAGTAAGTATGATTTAATTGAGCTTGTAGTAGGTATCAACAATAAGTATAAAGATGGTGATAAAAGACTTCATTCATTATGGTCCGAGAAAATGAAGCTTGAAGAAATGTATCATACTCAAAGTAAAGAATTTACTCGGATGATGGAGATACAAACTCAAAACGAGAATGAAATGACATTTTTAAATGATCAAAATCATCTCTTGAAAGTTGAAGTCAACAACTTCAAAGACAACGCTCTCAATCTTGAAGTAGAAAATGTGGCTTTAGTACTTCAAGTTGAAGAGATGGAAAATGAGAAGTTACAACTCAATGACAACATTAGTAAACTCAATGTTGATCTTTTAAACTTAAAGATTCAAAATGAATCTATTGTTCGAAACAGTCCAAAATCTCAATCTCATGAAAGCAATCTTGAAAAAGAGAATGAGCTATCACAAATCTTTGAGATAAAAGAAAAAGAATTACAAAAAGAAACTCAAAGATTGAAAGAAGAAAATTTCAAACTCCTATCTCAAGTTATGGATCAAGCAAGATCTTGAAACTGTTGTTCAAAGATTTACTAAAGGCAATGAGATGTTAGATAAAATGGTACACTCAAAAGTTTCCTATAACCGTGAAGGTCTAGGATATGATAAGAACGCTCCTCCTAAAAGAGATGTTCAACCAAGAGTGCAACCTATAATAGCTCCTCCTAAACCACAATCCTCAAAATGTACTTATTGCAACAAAGATGGACATTCTGTCCTATATTGCAAATTCAAGAGTGGTGAATTTACGGGGAAGCATGTATGGATTCGTAAAGGATTAAAACTATACAAGAAGGTTGAAAAATAAGTACCATCCAACAAAGTTGCTTATAATGGTCAAAAGCAACAAAGGTTTCAACAACATAGTATGTCTCAAAATAGAAACACAATGTATTATAACAATGCTCGTAGAAATGCATCTAGAACTCAACATGTTCCTATTCATAATGCTCCCTACTTTGCTAATGTTAGAAATGATATGCATCGTGTTAACTCTTATGATAATGCTATACATACACAATATCATGTTAGACATCATGCACCTAGAAATATCTACATGCCTAACCATGATTATTCTATGCCTAGATTCTATCATGCAAATTCAAATGTTATTTATGACAGACTAACCCCTGGACCCTCAAGACAAAAGGGTACCTATAAATTTAATTGATCTATTTTGTAGGTTTGTCTTGCCGCTAAGCAAGACATGTGGTACCTTGATAGTGGATGTTCAAGACATATGACCGGCAACAAGTCATTGTTGAACAACATTAAAAAGGTCACTGCGGGAAGTGTCACATTTGGAGATAGTAGTAAAGGCATCATTGTCAGCATCAGAGACATCGGGAATAGTCGCTTCAAGATTTCAAATGTACAGCTAGTCACGGGACTAAAGTACAATCTTCTCTCGATAAGTCAACTTTGTGATAATGAATACAAGGTAATTTTCTATACTACTCATTGTTGTATTTTAGACAAAGATTGGAAATTGATTCTCACTTGCCCTCGAAACAAAAATGTCTACACATGTGACATGAGCAGAATGAGAATGTATGCCTAATCACAACAAACGATGACCCTTGGCTATGGCATCGAAGATTAGGACATGCAAACATGAATTTGATTAAAAACATATCAACTAAAGATCATGTTCGAGGTATACCAAAATCGAATTATCAAAAAGATCATACTTGTGAAGCTTGCGAAATTGGAAAACAAATTCGAGCCTCTCACAAAGCTAAATTCATGGTATCAACCTCTAGACCTCTCGAGCTTTTACATATGGATCTCATTGGTCCGGTTCCAATACAAAGTCTCGGATGTTGTTCATACAAGTTAGTAATCGTTGATGATTATTCTCAATTCACGTGGACGGAATTTCTCAAATCAAAAAGTGATGCTTTTAAATCTTTCTCTTCTCTATGTAAAAAGATTCAAAATCAACAAAATAGTACCATAGTCTATATATGGACTGATCATGGTAAAGAATTTGAGAATTCTAGTTTTACGAACTTTTGTGATGAAAATGGTATCACACATAATTTTTCCGCTCCATACACCCCACAATCAAATGGAGTTGTAGAAAGGAAAAATAGAACTTTACAAGAAATGGCAAGCACAATGCTAAATGAATATCGTCGACCTAAATATTTTTGGGCCGAAGCGATGTCCACTTCTTGCCATATTATAAATCGGGTTTTGCTACGTCCAATAACACAAAAGACTCCTTACGAGCTTTATTTTGGCAAAACACCAAAACTAAGTTACTTTCGAGTATTTGGATGCAAATGCTTCATATTAAACTCGAAAGACTATCTTACCAAATTTGACCCTAAATCAAATGAAGGTATATTTCTTGGATACTCTACAAATAGCAAAGCCTATCGAGTATTCAATCTTAAAACACTTGTGGTGGAAGAATCTATGAATGTTGCATTTGATGAAAGCAAACCACCATCAAAGTACAAAGATCTTGTTGAAAACGATAAAGTTGAACAAACCGATGTGGAAAATATCATTCGACAATTCGAAAATATGGATCTTGGAACACCTATCCCAAGAAATCCATTAGAATTAGCCGAAACGGAAGTAGAACTTCCAAAAGAAATTCCTATTATTAGAAGTCATCCACTAGATAATGTTCTTGGAGACTTAAATAAAGGAGTTCAAGCGTGGTCACAAGTTCAAAATGTTGTGAATCATCTTAGTTTTCTATCTCAAATAGAACCTAAGACCGCTAAAGAAGCTTTGCTAAACGAAGATTGGATCTCGTCTATGCAAGAGGAATTACTACAATTCACTCGTAGCAAAGTTTGGGAACTTGTTCCGAAACCCAAAGATACTTCCTTAATTGGAACCAAGTAGGTATTTAGAAACAAGTTGGATGAAAACGGAACGGTTGTTAGAAATAAATCGAGATTAGTCGCTCAAGGCTATAGCCAAATGGAAGGGATAGACTTTGATGAAACTTATGCACCCGTAGCACGAATCGAATCAATTCGAATGCTATTAGCTTACGCGTGTCATAAAGATTTCAAAGTATACCAAATGGATGTCAAATCGGCTTTCTTAAACGGGATATTAGAAGAAGAAGTTTATGTAAAACAACCTCCCGGTTTTGAAGATGCCACACATCCGGAGTATGTATACAAATTATACAAAGCTCTATACGGCTTAAAACAAGCTCCAAGAGCTTGGTATGAAAGGTTGAGCAAGTTCCTATTAGAAAACAATTTTAAAATGGGAACATCCGATAAAACCTTATTTACAAGACAAGAAAAAGGTGATATCTTGCTTGTACAAATATACGTAGATGACATCATTTTTGGTTCAACCAATGATGCACTATGTAAAGAATTCTCTGACAATATGAGCAAAAATTCGAAATGAGTATGATGGGTGAATTAAATTTCTTTTTAGGATTGCAAATTAAGCAATCTGATGAAGGCATACATATTTCACAATCGAAATATTGTAAAGAAATGCTAAAGAAATTTGAAATGGAAAATTCAAAACCCATATCTACTCCTATGTCGACTTCTGATAAATTAACAGAAGATCCCAACGGAATACCCGTTGACACTAAGAAATATCGAGGCATGATTGGTAGCTTGCTATATATTATCGCAAGTCATCCCGATATTCAATATAGTGTTTGTAAGTGTGCTAGATTCCAAGTAGCACCAAAAGAATCTCACTTATTCGCGGTAAAACGGATATTGAGATATCTAAAAGGAACCACTGACGTAGGTCTTTTGTATCCTAAAGGTGCACCATTCGACTTAGTATGTTTTTCTGATTCGGACTATGCCGGGCATTTAGTTGACAGAAAAAGTACAAGTGGTACATGTCAGTTTCTGGGAGGATGCCCAGTGTCTTGGTTTTTCAAGAAACAAAATTTGGTATCTATTTCCACAACGGAAGCTGAGTATATAGCGGCCGCAAAATGTTGTGCTCAAATATTATGGATGAAGCAAACATTAACCGACTATAATACTAAATTTGATGTGATCTCAATCTTATGCGATAACACGAGTGCTATCGATCTTAGCAAAAATCCCGTGTTACATTCAAGATCTAAGCATATAGATTTGAGACATCACTTTTTACGTGATCATGTCAATAAAGGCGATATAAAAATGACTCATATCGAAACTGATTACAACATCGCAGACATATTCACGAAACCATTAAATTCCGAAAGATGCACTAAACTCCGGTTGGATTTAGAAATGTTGGAAATTCCAAAAAAAATGGTTTACATATTTTGTGAGAATATTTATCATTATTTATAGTCATCTCACGAAAAAGATATCTTTCCGGATGATTAGATCTCTAAAACTCAGATTCATCAATAATGATAACATATGAAACTTTATCGATCGTGTTTTATCGAGAACTTAATTTTCCTACGGATAAAGATAAAACTATTCGAGCAAATATTTATCAGAATTATTTTCAGAAATATTTTTGAGATACTAGATAAATGATATTTTTTCTCAAATACAAAGAATCAAAATATTAGTATCTTTTCTATTATTTGTAATAAATTATTATATATCAATACATATATATATATATATATATATATATATATAATAATTATTTGTTTTCAAGACTAATTTTGAAAATAAAAACAATTATTTTCAGATTATTTTTACTATTTTGATCCAGTCCAATTGGACAAACCCAGCCCAACTCAGCTTGATCCGGCCCAATTCTCTAAAACCCTACAATCCTGGCCGTTCATTTTAAAGATGATTTAATCCTGGCCATTGTTTAACAAAATATATATACTAAAAGATACACAAAATTCATTTTATGTGTGTACACTGTTCAGCCGCTTGAGTCTCTCGTTCTCTCTCGAACCCTAGTCTCTCTCTCTCTCTCTCGTCACTTTCTCAAAGCTCTCGATCTAAACCAGAGTCTATACACACTAAATCGAGTCGTGTTCTTATTTGTGTCGATTATACCCGTAATCTTCATAAACTAAAGCTGAGTTAGGAAAAATCGAAATGATTTTGAAAATTAAGTCGTTATCATTTCAATTGATATCAATTTATGGTTCAAAACCAACAATTAAATACATATATACACTATATACACACACACACGAATACTCTATTTCAGTTTATTTGTGATTTTATTCAAAACCCTAACTAGGTTTTCAAGATTTTGTGCAGGAATGATGAAGTTAACACGAGATAATGGCTTCGATGTGATAATTAGCTTCAGATCGAGCTTCGCAAGTTAATAAATCGGTGGAATCGCCTTGACTCGGTGAGTTGACTCAGTGAGTCAACTCTGAAAGTACCCAAGAAGACAACAAATCCTTGGGCTAAGGTATAAATTCTGTTAAAATCAGTCACTCGTATGTTCTCTGTGAAAATCGATGTGATCTCGTATGCTCCTTCTATGAAATCATAAACTTTATTAAATTTCTCTATGATATCTTGAATCCTATCATAGTTGTATGTGGTTATTTGAACAATCGGATGGTTAATATGTTACTTGTTGAGAGGGTATGCTAAATCCTTATAATTCGAGTGTGAGAAACAATTATAGTTAAGTTATTAGATATGTATTTCTGAAATGGAAATTTTATTGATGTGCTTGACTAATTTTTGGAATATATTGATTCGGTTGTATGAACTAATTTAGTAAAGATGAATATGTATTGATTTGGATTTAACCGTGACAATCGAATGATGAAATCTGCCATAATTAGTTGTCAACTCTGTATACATGTGGGGTGCACCAATTCCTATTTGACTTAGTCAATTATATGCTTCTATATTGCTTACTAGTCTGGCAAATTGTGATTTGAGCCTGTAAGATAATTCGAATTATGAATGAAATTGATAATTGAGTTCACTTCGAACACTTTGTATTGTTTAAAAAAAATTGATGAGGTATAATATGTATCTATTAGAACTTAGCTGTGGTTATGACCTGTATAATATGAAAATGTGGATTGTTGACTATGCTCTGTTTGGCTATTAGTATAAAAAGAAAAGAGTAAATTACATTCTTATGTGTTGACTGGAGTAATACAAATATGTGTGCTATATGTGAGATAACATAAAAGATAATTAACAATGTACAAATAAGGATTGTGATCATACTACTTGGACTGGTTTGAAGAATGCTTTAAGTGTTTAAAATTTAAGATGGACATGATATTATCCTTTGCTGTATATGATCTCCAATATTTGATAAATAATCTTAACTATCTTTGTGTGCTATATGATTGTGACTTGGCTGTTTAGTTCGAATAAGTGTGAATTGGATATATCTTGTTGAGAATACTATTATGATTTGTAACTAAATACAGTCATGCATACACTCACACACTTGCCCTCACTCAAAGACTTGGTTGGGACTCCCTTTGAGAGGCCCAGTATCTGGACACTGGGGTGAAACGGCCACTTAGATGAATAAGACTCATTTCTCACATGAATATAACTAATTGATGATATGTTGCGAACTAGAAATAATGACTGTACCTTGTATGAAGTGCATACTTGCAATAAATGTTCTAAATTGCTAAGTCAAAGTGTGTTCTGTGCTTCTAAATTTTAGACAGTCTGTGATATAGTGTCCAATATCTCAATCAATCAATCATTAGTCATATATTGCCTTGAGTGATTAATATATTCTCATAAGCATAAAAGTAGTATCTTAGCATTAAATGAGAAGTGACCTCAGTTGGACTATAAGGGATGCAGATTTGTCTTTAGGAGATACCTTTTGTAGAAACATCCACTTGTCCCCTCATGTGCATACTTTGAAAAGTCAAACTTGTCATGCTCACTTCATACACTTCATATAATATACACTACATGTAATATTCTATGAATATTTCTTAGTTGCATTGATACACATACCTGAAAAACTCTTACATATACTTTTATCCATTTTTTTCAAAGCATCTCATTTAATTGAAACACTATTCTATGTACTATATTATCTCACAATTTGTACACCAGTACACTTAGTCTGTCTCTCTCCTGCATATACACCCGAATTTGATCATACAATATCTTTCAATAAGAGACAAAAGCAGAAATTTTTTACAACAATTTTCTTTCATCTGCATGCTATTTGACATATAGATATATATACATCTTATACATGCATATTCTGTAACTTTACTATAGACTGCATCATTATTTGTCAAATCATGCTTAGTACTTAGTTTTACTTGAGCTATTTGCCTATATCTGTCCATGCATGCCCTGCATTATAGAGTCATCAAAACTACATCAGTCCTTGACAGCTGCATACAATTTTACTTGCATGAAACCTGTCTAAGCATGCCCTGGAATTCATTAAATGAATATACTGTGTGTATTACATCATCTCCTCTATGTCAAAATTTTATGGAAACATGTGCATTTTGATGATCCTTATCTGTACAGGTATTTACCTATATATATATATGTGTATTTGAGTATTCATGCATGATACACACACACACACACACACACACACAAGCATTTGCATATCTTCCTCTTATGGAATTTACACCATTTAACCCAAATCCAAAAGCCAAAAATCTCCAACTCCTTTCTTTGTTCCCTACCATGAATAGGAAAGACTTTAATCACTCTATCTCTGCTCCCTTCACACCTTACTGTCACCCAGATAGCTCCAAAGAGCATTACCACAAGAAAATCAAACATGAACCCTCAAACCTCAATGAATATGCTTATTTTTCTCATGCAAATAAGCTGCCTGTGTTTAGAAACCCTAACCCTAACATGGCCTTTCAAGCAATACCTACCTCTGAAAAATCTGTTAACTCACATAAATCTAAAACAAACATCAAACCTTCAAGCCCTACCCTAGTGAGGCTTGCCAATACTGGTAAACTGAATAGGATGCTTAAAAATAATCAACCAGGGATGATGGTCTTTGTTCCACAAAATGGTGAGGTCCACAACATGTTCACTAGTGTCAAATGGGAAAACTATGTGTTTTATAGGGGTCAAAACTACTATACTCATCTCATTGTTGAATTCTATGCAAACATGGAGGTACAACAAAGGGTTGATGGGATCCTTTATTTTAGTTCATTTGTGAATGGTAATAATGTTTATGTGGATCATAATGTTCTAAATAAGTCTCTGAGGTTAGGAAACAAACCATCTGAATTGCCTTGTGTCAACATATTTGAAAAGTTTGTCTTTAACCAAAGTGAATTTGAACTGTTTCTTGGTCTATTTTGGGAGGAAGATGTGCATCAAGGGCTGTGTGTTAGAGAATTTGCTGTCAATTTTGGCATCTCCTTCCTAGGTATCAACAGTTAGGTATTATCCTTAGGTCAAACATTTTGCCCAAGCCAAATCATGACAAATTCTTTGACTTTGTTGACCTAAAAGTGATGTTTAAAATTGTGTCAAATTCCATAGATTTCAATATCAACTATGTGATTGTGCTTAACATGATAAATGCATTCAATGTTGATTATATGCCCTATGGTTTACTCTTGCTTCTATCTTTGAAACTCACTACATTCATATGTCTAGGATGCACCTAAACAAGATTGACTATTGTGCCATTGATAGTTTGACTCAACCTAGAATCTCTTTGAAAAACTGTCAAACAAGCCACCCTAATAAGATTGTCATTCCTTCTCTTTCTCCTAAAACTGATATCTATGCTATTCTTAGGGAAGTGGTTAAAAAGCTTAGTTTAGAAGTTGATGTTCTTAAAGAATCAAACATAGAACTTCACAATGGGGTTGAGAATCTAGAGGGAAAAGTCAATAAGGGTAAAGAGAAAATGGTTGAGAATGATGTTGTTGTTGAATCTGCTAAAGAAACTGAGACTAAGTTGGTTGGTGAACTGTGTGATGTTGGTAATGATGATGAAATGGAGAAAGTATATGCTTCTTTGCCTGATCTAGGTGAAGATCTTGGTGTTGTTGCTTCTGATTCTGTTGTGGTTAAATCTGCAACTTGACTACTTGTTCTTGGTTACCATAATGCTTGCAAATCTGTTTTTGAACTCTCTGCATGTTTCTGGGTTGTTGTTTAAGAATGCTTTTGGTGATGCTTCTGGTATGTTGCTTTCTGTTGTAATAATACCAATGTAGTTGATTCTCTATAATTAGTGAGCCACACTGATTAGTTGAGATCTCTTTTGTGTATATAAGACTACATTGACTGAATCTTCTCCTTGCACTTATTATATTTATCTATCTTTAATCTTGACTATCATGGCTATACCTACAAATCTTATATGATAGATATGAATTAGAAGATGAGATAAACAAAAGAGTTTTGAATTATAGTTGCTGGTCTAATTGAATGCCTTAGATGCCTGGTCTACAATTTATAATCCTCTCTATCTAAGTGAGTTATATAAATTATGATATAGCATTCTTGATGATTCAGTAAAGCTCGAAATATAATGTGTAAGTCTGATAGATAATTAACAGTTGTTTTGATTTCCTTATCAGACTTCTAGTTTATCTATACCGAAAATTCTGTTACTATGAGAAGATTGATATGAACGAGCATATGTTGAATAAAGTATCCAGTTTACGTAAAAAAAAATCGAGTACTTGTAAAACTGGATAACGTTAGCAAATGATTATAATCATAAGAAAACTGTGCACTTACCTTTGATTATCTTATCAGATCTATTAGTATTGTACATTTTCAGTTCTTGTATGGAGAGCTAACTTTCAATGTTCAGCCTTCAACAGCTTTTTATGACCATTCCGATTGCATACGAAAATATTCATGTATTTATAAGACTGATTGATTTGTGATTGTGTGAAATAGTACTTAAATATTCAGACAGTTTTATTTAGATTATCCAGATTACATTTTGAGATTATCCTTGTAAATTTAAATCTGGGTAACTTATGATGATTGTATCGATTACATACTGACCAAGGATTCTGTACTAAACATTTTTTAATGCGATAGACAGAATGCTATGTGATCAGATTGAATGTTTTATATCATCGTTTTTTTAAAGCAAAGTGATTGTTGTACGAATCTAGATCGCAAATTACAAGCAACACAGATCAACATCAAAAAAAACAAACTCGAAATTACCGATTATACATCAAAAATTACTATGATAAAAGAAACACACCAATTACTATGATAAAAGAAAAATTTGTTCAAATATTTTCTTTTACTAAAAAGGTTTTCCAAACGAATTATGATTCAAAGGGAAGCCACAAGGGGAAGAGAAAATTAATTGGTAAAAACACCAATTAAAATCTTGTTCAAAAAGAAAAAATTCGGTACTACACCAATTCAATTGGCCTTAATGAATTTTTCAAAAAGGGAAGAAGAAATTAACAATTTGGTAATACACCAAGTCATACTGTCCCAAAAAGGGGAAGAGATAAGGAAAGTAAAAATGATTTTGATTCAAAAGCGAATCATATTTTAAGAGGAAGCGCCAATTTTTGATAAATACATCAAAAAGGGAGATATAAGGAAAGAAGAAATTAGAACTTTTTGGTATTATACCAAACAAAAAGGGGAAGAGAAAATTAGACCCCTAATTTAAAATTTTCAAAATTTCTTATATATTGCCTAACAATGTTTATTCATCTCATAAGTTATTTTGCAGGAATCAATTAGTGAAGAATTAGAATTGTCGTGTGCCTCGAATCGAGTCTAAATTTTTAAAATTCATGCATACACTAAGGGGAAGCACACACGGGTAAATTTTTAAATTTTATGTTTTATTTGGCAAATACCAAAAAGGGAAAGATTGAAAGGATATCTTCGATATATTATTTATTTTGGTATTTGTACAATTTAACATAAAATTTAATTACACTTAGTTATCCTCTCCACTAGGTCATTTTATTTAATTGATTCCGTCAAAAGTCAAAAGTCAATACTAGCAAATATCTATTTTTACTTATAAGAGATATTCCATTATTGCGAAAAATTAAATTATATTTTTATGTAATATATCTCTACCAAAGCAATAAAGATCGAAAAAGAAATGTTGAGGTTTGATATTTTTTAGATCTCCGTTGCAACATTGATAAGGCGACAGGCTCGAACAAAGAATATTCGAGGATTAATATTCTTTAGATAACTCGTGCTATATTTAAATACGATCAGTTTTTATTCAAAAATATTCCGCCTTCGTACTCAAAATGTTTTTATCCTCAAGAATATTAATATTCAGTGGTAGAATATTAATACTCATTTTTATTTCGTGCGAGAAATATTTAAAGTAATTTTTCTCCCACTTCGTAAATTTATTCCATTCTCGGAGAAAATAATTTTAAATACTCAAAAATATTTCCTACACTCTCAATATATTTTATATATTAGGAAATATACTCTAAGTATTTATTCAAGTCAAAACATTAGTCTAAAGATGTATCTATTTCAAAGAAAGACCAATCGTATTTTCTTCGGAAGCGAAACCTGATTTAATCATATTAAATCCAAATAAAATACTTCCACTTGCTAGAATGACTTGAAACTTGAGATGGGTCACTTAAATGCTATTTTCTATACATGGTAAAAGTTTCGTAATTTTCTGAGAATTTTGGTCCGGGCACGAAAATCGAGACAGTGGGTCCACGTTTGACCATGTTTGACCAAGTCAATGTTGACCATTTTTGACCAAAACTTCCAGAATTCCATTTTATAATATTCTTAAGTGCTTCATAATTTTAGGATTATTTATTGGGTATTTTCATATTTTTTAGGTATTTAATTAACGATATATGTTACGTATTTATTCGTTAATTAATACGAGTACGATACATTAAATAAGAGCCCAAACACAGCTGGTATTACTTTACCAAACCCACTTGGAAGAAACACAAAACCACCCCCAACAAACACAATACCATTTTCCATCTCATCAATCCAAGTGCTTTCAATCTCAACCACTCCTTTTACTTTAAATCCTCATCCTTCCTTCCACCCAACTCCTCCTATAAATAAACCTCTTCCCCTCAACCATTTCTAACAAGCTAAAGAGCCAAATAATCGCTGGGATTTTTGAAGTGTGAGCTCTCTCAATATATCCAAACACTCTCTACACCCACTTCATCTCAAAAACCTTCTCTTTCTTATATATACTTAAATATATACAAGGTTTTTGTTCCATAAAGCTTAGTTCCTTCAACCAAGCTCTCTCCCACCTAGCAAGCTCCTCTACCACTACTATTCGGCCTCCCGAAGGGCTGCCCAAGTTCGACCATAAACCAAAATCCGGCCGAACCTCCGGCGAATTTTTCCGGCGAACTTTTCCGGCGATATCCAAAAGTGGTAATATTTTAGCTTCATATCCGAGTCTTAACCGATTATATTTTTTATGCATATAAGAGCTCTCTATCTTCATCTTCTCTTCATCTTTAAGCTCTTATATCGGATCTCAAACCGAGACCATAAAAATCCGGACAAGGATTAAATTTCGAACAACGATTCGAAATATTACAAAACCTCAAAAAGAGGTTATATTTGACGACGGTCAAATAATACATCGAGCTTGATTTGATTTCCTTCTATCACCTTAGTGTTCCGGGGGAAAAGAATCTAAAAGCCTTAATTAATTAAAACTTTAACGCACTTACTTTGGCCATTAATATTGTGATATATATATATAACTATGCTAAAGCGTAATTTGTTTCCCTTCTATCACCTCTAGTGTTCCGGGAGAAATAAGTTGTTAAGCTTCTATTTATATATTTATCACACTTTTCCTTCTCGTCCTCACACTTATGAATGATACTACTTTAAACGCATAATAGCATGGCGAAAGCCCTTTATATATTTTCCGCACTTTTTCTTCTCGTCCTCACACTTGTGAGTGATTTTACTTTCCGCACTTTTTCTTCTCGTCCTCACACTTGTGAGTGATTTTACTTTTTCGCACTAATTTAACGCATAATAGCGGCCCTCGTTTTATCCTATAGATAATCGAGTTACTTTTCTGACGTGTGTGTTATATTTGTGTGTGGTGTTTAAATGGCCAAATTATCTTAAAGTGCAAATTGTTAAAGTAATATTGTAACACTCTCGTTTAAATATATACGAATAGTCTAAAACACGACTATATCAAGTGAGAAGTTGTTTATCAAAGATCCTTAAGCTATAAAGCTTTTACAAGGACTTGATTTATACATTACTTCGAAAATAGACGTATTTTCGATAAAGAAGTAATTTAAATACACTTCGACATTTAAACTTCAAGAACAAGTGTATTTAAGTGACAAAATGCAAGTTAGCTTAAATATGTTGTATAAGCAAGTAGATCTAGCAAGTATAAGCACAAATATACAATATTTAAGCAAGAAAACCAACTTGTAAATCTTGACCGTACAAAGGCTCAAGCTCCTCTTAATATTAAAAAGAAAGCTACAAGAAAAACAAGCTAGGAAGCCAAGAAACACACAAAAAGGGTCGCCGGAAAGTGGCCGAAAAAAATGGCCGAATATGGGGGCTTTAAGGTTTGACTTTTGGGGCTCTAAAGGTCACTTGTACGCTGCCTAAATGAGGCTTAGAAGATGTAAGAACAAGGGTGACCAAGGGTGTGTGTTTGGGAGCAAGTTTGGTGAAGAAATATAAGTTAAAATGAAGTTTAGCTAAGGTTTAAAATGGCCACAAACACAAGCTACGTTTTTTTTCAAGTTAGGGGCTATATTGAGAGTGCTTGGGAGAGTATTTCTTCAGCATATACTTGGTTTAAAATGGCTTGGAGGAAATGTGAGGGATAGGGGCCTTTTTATAGGCAAATAAAGTGAATGACATGTGTTTTACATGTGTTGGCATGTGCTAGCATGTGTTGGCATGTGTTTGACACACTCCCTAGCTGCTACACAATTCAAAAATGTATGGGAAAGAGTGCCTACCCGTTTTTACAATTAATTGCTAGCACGAAAATCGAGAAAAACGCATACCGACAAGAAAACAACACGAATAAGCCATAAATCGAAAATCATTGAAAAATTATGAAATTTTGGGAATCTCCTAGAAATGTGCCCAGAGGATTATGGTCAAAATTTCACCTTGAAATGAGTTGACCATCTATGACTTTTGAGCGACCGAAAAATCAATTACGTTTCGAATATTTGGGTCCCGGACAAAAGTCATGCAAATATTACCAAAATTTTACTGAAGCTTCCTAATGATAAACTAATGAAAAATCCAAAGTTCCAAGTCAAAATGATGAGTGGAGAATATTTGAGAATTTTTCGAATGTTAAAACAGCCTTCTAGAGCGACCGAAAAATTCATTTACCTTTACCGACGACTTAGGCAAAAGTTTTGACTTGAAAAATATTCAAACATAATATTCCATGAATAATAATGACCATGAAGCCCAAGGAATAATTTAGTTTGAATTTAAAATGATTTTATCCGGAAAAATTAGGATTTACGAGTAATTCAGAATAAAATCGGTTTTTGCTCTTTTGACATGGCTTTTGGCACGATAAATCATTTAGAAATATTTGGGAATTATATCAAAAATATTTGAGAGTAAAACATTTGAGAACAACACTCTTTTAAATAATTTTGACAATTTTGGTTCGTAAAAGCAGTGTTTAAAAAATTCTTGATATCCGTGCTTTTAGCCGATGTTTAAATCTTTCGACACAAATGACCTAGAATATAAAATACCATTATCTTGATATTCTTATTCTAAGTTGATGTCAAGAGGATGTCGGAAAGTATTTTTGGGTTCGGTTTGACCAGTTTGACTTGAATCCCGAAAATGCCATAAAATGAACTTAAGGGAGGATTCTAAGTGCAATCCTATTTAATTTAATTTCACTTTTATTTGACAAATTCCAAAACCTAAATCTATCAATCTTCCGAAAAAGATTTTGAGTCTATCAATCTTCCCCTTTTTGGTAATTGTCAAAACTACAAATGAAAATTAAATTTGGTGTGTACCTTAAAGTGTATGCATGATACTACGCACAAAACCACATAAAAGTTTGAGTTAGAATTTTACCCCAAGTGATGAGTGTCGGTACTTATCACAAGATTCCAACGCCGCTTTCGCTTTTCTGCAAAAACGTCGTTAGTACAAGCACACAAATAATTTTCATTTTATTAGTCCCGTAGAATACCATTTTCCCCTTTTTGACATAATGCCAAAAAGTGAAATTAGAAGTGAGGGAGGGAACAAGGGAGAGGGAATTAAGGTGATAGAGTCCTAAATTATTACAGTTTAGCACTACCAATTCCTTATCACTCCGAACCAGTCTAACTTCCCAAATCTTCACATATGGGACTGGTTTTAATTAATTACAATTTTGAGAAAACCTAGTCTATAAATTACATAGTGTTGCCCAGTAATTAACAATTGTGGAAGGGGGGTTGAATACAATTGTATAAGATTTTCGACTTAAACAGAAATAATAACACAAGTATGAATATATAACAGCTTTATTAACTCTGATATAAAACTGTTACAAACTCTCTCAAGAAATTCTTATGTTCTTGAGAGCTGCTAGGTTACATGATAATTCGTGTAAGCGATTACTCTTGAGTAAAACCTAAACTGTGTTTATATACAGTACACAGATACACTATCAATTACAAGATATATCAAATCAATTACATACGTTTCTTAACACATATCTTGAATGATAGCTGCATTCCTATAAATAAGGAACCGACATGTCAATCGTCCTAGATTCCTGGACTGATGTATATCCTCATGAAATCCTGATCAGCTTCCAATCCTGATGACAACACAATCCTGACGGTGCAATACTGATGACGTCAGCATCAGTATCTGATCAGTAGTCCAGATCCTGATCATCACTTGAATCAACATCTAACAATCTCCCCCAATTTGTACTTTGTGAAATAAAGCACAAATTCCTTGATTCAGTGATGTCAAAAACTCAAAACAAAATATTACAAGAAATCCTCAGGCTTAGTCTCAGAAATTCTCACAAAGAAATTACTCATCTGCAAGAAATTTGATAATGACTCCTCTTCTTTATCACAAAGAATTTGAATTAACCTTTTCTTCAGATTTCTGAGTTCTTCATCACCTTTACCAATCTGATAGATTCCAGCTCTAAGATTCTGAATTGAGCTTCTTGGTAAATCTAACTCTCCCAATAGTAAGTATGCAAGGTCTCTTCCACCAGGATTCAGAGATAATTGTTCTTGATAAAATATCACTTCTTTAGCAACTGAACCCTTTTGCATTTCAACTTATTGTCCTTCTGTATTCAAGTACATGGGAGTGTAATTACCATCATACCTTGATCCTCCTTCTAAATATCTGGACTTGATTGTTCTGAAGATCATGGTACACCAGTTATTGTAAACACTGGCTTCTTTATCAGGGATCTGTCTATTTTCAAGGAAATAGAGAACATATTTTAACTCTTTTGTTGATTTGCACAACACCTCATGAATAGACAGCTTCTTGACACTATTGTCTTTCATGAAATACAGCAATTTCTCTATCTTCTTTGAGTCCACATTGCAAGCAACAATAGAAATAGATTCCAGTTCCCAAAGATCATCAACAGTTAGTTCATCACCAATCCTCTTAACAAGAAAATGTTGATCTGTTTGAGATATAAAAACAACTTCTGCATTACAAAATCCAATACCTCCTCTTGTTCTAGGTTCTAAACCCCTCAAACTAGATTGCATACTTGTCCACAATGGCAGAGATTCAGCAGATTCAACTTTAGCAACCAATGAAGATTCATCAGACAGTGAAGGTCCAGTAATTACTCCAACAGATTTGAAAACAACTGGTTTTCTATAGTTGCTTACTCTGTTCTTCCAATTCTTTCTTTTCTTCCCTATTACTGGTGTATTATCCTGTTGATGTTCTGGAACAAGTCTATTTCTGTCATACCATAATTGTTTATCAGACTCAAAAATTCTTCTCACGTACTCATCTGTTGCATCCTTAATAGATTCAGAGTCAAAAGCAATAATTTGAGTTATTCCAGCAATGTTATCCTTAGCTTCTTCAACAACTTTCTTCCTTCTAACCAAAGGAGTTTCTTCTTAAACTATAACAGATTCAGCAAATACATTAGATGATGGAGTGTTCTCAAGAAATAGTGGAGCTTTCTTCTTTGTGTTCTCAGTAACTTCTTCTATTTTGATTCCACTAGATCTTGTCTGTCTTGTACTTGTCTGAACTGGTTTCCTTCCTCTTCCTCTGTTTCTCTTTCCTCTGCCTCTTCCTCTTCTTGCAGTAGAAGCTTCTTTTTGTCTAGCAATCTCTTGAAGAATCCTGTTTTGTTCTTCAAAGATCTCATCAGTAGTCATATTTGGATTTTCTTCAGAAGTTAAAGCAAGTGCCTTCTCAGCATGATACTGATGAACCTTAGCAGTAGTGTGATATACAACTTCACTATCACCTGTCCCAGTAGTATTCTTCTCAAAAAGATGAGGAGCATCTTCTACATCAGTAATTAGCAAATCTTCATCACCTTCAAGAATTGTAGGAAGTGTTTGCCTTTGACTTTGACCATGTGACAAAAATTGTTCTTGTTCTTCTGTCAGGATTTTAGATTGCTCCATTGTTCTTACTATTTTCTTCCCAGATTCAGAAACATGAGTTGACCGCTTGGTTTGAGTTTGTGACTGACTTCTCCTTGTTACCAAAGCAGCATCAGAGGTTCCTGGTACATGTGACTGAGCACCACCATCATTTCCAGAAGTATCATCATCCTTTCTTACAACTAGATCAGGTGTGCATTTTGGTTTGACTACCTTCTCCCCCTTTTTGACATCAGTAGCCTCATCAGGATCAGTCAATAAAGATAAGATAAGTTGTAGAGAATCTTCAATATTTGCCATTCTGGAGGACATAGTGACAACCTTATCTTCCAAGGTATCCATCCTTGTGGTGAAGGCAGTGCTTAAACGTTGAAGCTGTTTAGCAGTGGCAATTTCAGAATAATCCTTAATAAACCGAGAATGAAATTTTTCATTATCACTCTTGATAGAATTAATTTCATCCTTCAGCCCTTTTGCCAGAATAGTTGTTGTCTTCAGATGAGCTTTGAGATTAGGATCAGAAATCTTAGTAGCGATATGCCCTGAGTGAAAAAGTGCATTATTGAAATTTATATCAGCAGAAGACTGATTCCACTCAGTATACCATTCAGATCTTCTAGCAGCTTGAATATGTTCAGGAATAAGATTGTTGTAATCTCCTATGATCTCAACTGGAGCAGCTGTAGATTTACCCATAGACTCCATAAAGTGACTGGATGATCCATAAGTAGAGCCTAGACTTGCTTTCATGGCGGCTTTAAGCTGAGCTGCTTCAGTATCATGATCAACATCATCATCATCATCATCAACATCATCATCATCATCATCATCAGAGCTATTTTAGCCTCAGGAATTTTATCATCCACATTGTCTTCAGGATTCATAACTCCTTTCATTTCTAAATCAACAACAGATGGGATTGTTGTATCCTGAAAACCTGCATTCAGAGTAGAAACAATTCCTAAATCTCTCTGTTTTTGTAAAGTGATCTCATCACTTCTCACAACATTACCTAAGTTACTTTCAATTGTAACTACTACCTCACCAGAAGTTTGAAACTTCTCACTCTTTTCTACCTCTCCTTTTGCCAGTTCAGGAGACTGCCTCTCTTCACTCTTCTTTTTCTCTAAATGTTCACTCTCTTTCTCACAAGAAAGGTTCTGGCTCAACAAATGCAAAGAAATAAGAGGTGGCGGAGAGGAGTGGACTGAAGTCATACAGATAAAGGTATCCCTTGTCTCAGGTCTATCTTTAATCATACTATCAGTAAGAGAAGCAGAAATAGAAGTATTACCTGATGAAGTTGAGATTCCATTGGTCTTGAAGAAAGTGGTTCAATGAGCAATGGAATATCTGGATCAGAAATACTTTCATCAGGATGAACATCTGCAACTGGAGAATGACTTGCATCAGTATTTACTACCAATGGTTCTTGTGTAGTCTGAGGTTGTGAAGCTGCTTTAACACTTTGAGTCAAAGGTTCTTGTGTGCTTCCCTCAAATGCAGTGTTAGAAATCTCCTGTGCTGACGTGAGCTTGCCTGCATCTTCACTTTGAGAAGATGGTTCTTGTGGGGCAGGAATGTATCAGGAGTAGAGAGATCAGGAATGACAGATGTGTTAGGAACTGATAACTCATCAAAATCAATATCATCATTAAGCTTTTGCATATCTTCAGGAATAGAATACTGACTCTTGTTGACTATTCTTCTTCTCTTCTTTTGCTCTATTGGCTTAACCAATTCAGCAACAACAGGAGCAACAATTTCCTTTTTCTTAATGATTATAGAGATGGTCTTGTCATCATCACTATCAGAATCAGAGACCTGTTTCAAAAACTTCCTCTTTTCACCTGTTTCTTTAGATGCTCTAGCATTCATCAAAGATTCATCAACCTGAACTTCTTGTTTACCTCCTTGTGACTTCTTTTTAGTGAGGGTTGAAGTGGAGAAATCCTTTGATCCTGATTGTCTGCCAGACACATCAGATCTAGCTGATTTCTTTTCTTTTACAACTGATGTCTTTTGAAAGACACCAGAGGTGGTTGACTGTTTAGGTAACTGTTTCTGATGTGTGCTTGTGTCAGGAGAAGAATGTGTTTGGTCCTGTCCCATAGCACCTGTAGCTGGGCCGTAAAGTTCAGGCAATCTCTTTTTTAAGAGAAGCCAGACCCCCTTAGGAATATAAGGATTTCCCTCAAAACCATTAGCCTTATCTGATTTAATCAAAGACTTGATATTGTTTTCTGAAATCTTATAGATAGGCAATACTGTATCATCTTCAAAATCAACATTGGGACATAAGTGAGAGAATATTAGTTGAAAAAATCTAATAAAACAGACATAACCACATTTATCTGTTTTCCTAGCATTTAATGCTCTCAATATGAAAGACCCATAATCAAAGACAGTATCATGGATTAGAGAGTACCCAATGTGAACTGAAGCCGTCGGTAGTGCATCAAAGTTAGAGACTTTGTTCAAGAAGCACCTACTGATGGTATCAAAGAAGAAATTCCATTCCTTCTTTAGCTTAGTTCTGTATAGCTCTCCAAGCTTTCTTGGATTTCCATTGTAACCAAGACTCGTAGCAAATTCCAACAATGAAGCATCAGAAATTGTTGCTGGAGTCTTACCATTTAGAGAAGGTAAGTGATAAGTGGATTTTATATCCACTTGGAGCATTCCATATCGACTTAAATTGATTCACTTGGCCTCAAGTTTGTTGTAGTTTTGATGTGTTTTGTTAAGTGTGCAGGGTTGCAAGAATGTTGAATAAGGTTGCAATTTCCGTCAATTCTGGAGATGAATTCGAGCTTAATAATGAACAATGGAGTCTTTTTGTGAGCCACCATGAAGGTTCCAAGGCAAGGAATTGAAGTATGGAAGCTTTGAGAAAAAGAACGAAAGGAAACGGAGGCAAAACGAAGAAAAAACGAAGAAAATAGCATGCTGAAAAACTGCGGGCAGATTTGGCTTGGGGCCGCGGCCTCAGATCCCAGGATGCGGCCTCGGGAGTATTCTGTCCATTCCGAATTTTCTCCTAAAAACTCTACAATTCTTTCCTGTTTCGAATTTGTTATGTAATTTAGGTATTTCCTTGTTGGATAAAACTTCTAGGGCCTATAAAAACACATTATATCATTGTAAAACCATATCATCACATAGAAATACATATCATATCATTGTAACACGATCGAGAGGTCAAGAACAAGAGGGTAAACAACGTCCAAGGTGACGGCAAGGAAGAATCACACTCAAGTTCAAGAACTAGGGTTTTCAATATTGTTTATTTTCTGAATCTTCAACTTAATACTTTGTTATCTATTGGATTTTTATTAAGTATTATATTATCCATCATTAATTTTTTTCAGTTCTTTGTTTTAATTATGTTATCAATTGAACCCATGATGGTGCTAAGTTCAATCATGAACTAAACACTTTCATGGGGTTCTAATGGAGTGTTTTGTGGATTCTAGTAGTTGATAGTTTTGACAACATATGCTTGTGATTGAAAATAAGGTTGCCTGACGTGGTTATGTGAATTTATATAGATGCGTAGCTAACATCTATTTTGTCAATCTCTAAAGAATGCGAAAGTGGATTTAGAGATTAGGGCTTGCCATGTTAGCATAGGCTTATGACGGCTTCTCCGCATATCGGTAGTATAGATTCGAAAGAACATTACTCCCCTATGTAGTTGATAGTGGAACTTATGATTAAATTGATTATGTCCCCCAATCTCATAGACATATAGTGATTTGGATGTAATTGATGCCTGTAAAACTTCTATCTTAATTGTAGATGATTTTATGAATTGGTGTGAGTTTATTGAAAGATAGCTTGTACTTCCTTCGTATTCCCACTAGCTACCTTAATAATCACAGTGCATTGAGTCTTGACAGTTAATCTAGATGAAACAACTCATGAAGTTGGAACCCTGTGTTTCTCTCATATAAGTAAAATCTCCTTAGTAAGTTTTTAGTAGTATAATCTAGTTAAAACAACATAAAAATTGTTACTACTCCAAGCAATTGTAATTTAGCCATACATTGTTGAATAGGCACATTTACATAATTCACCGAGTCTTCGTGGGAACGATCCCTATTTATCCGTATTACTTCTGACTGCGTATACTTGCGTAGTTTTTAGTGAACAAGTTTTTGGCGCCGCTGCCGGGGACTGCGGTGTTATTTTAGTTTATGTGTTTGACATCAGTGGTAGTTAAGTTTTATTGACTTGGATAATCTTCTCATCTATTCGAGTGACTTGATTGTGTGTTTCAGGTACTTGATCAGTTTATGCTAACACGTTCTAAAGCTAAACAAGCAAAAGAGCAAGCAGAAGCTTTAAGTATGGGAGACGCACCAGCACCACCAACAGTACCAAAGGCTTTAATGGACTACTCTCAGCCAAAAATTGATGATATTCAGTCGAGCATCATCAGGCCAGCCATTGCAGCCAATACTTTCGAGATCAAACCGGGTACTATTCAAACGATACAGAACTCAGTGCAGTTTGGGGGAGTTCCAACTGAAGATCCCAACATGCACATCAGGAATTTCATTAAGATTTGCGACACCTTCAGATTTAACAATGTGTCGGAGGATGATATTAAGTTGAGGCTCTTCCCAATTTCTCTCAGGGACAAAGCCAAGGGTTTGCTGCACTCTCTACCAGCAGGCTCTATTACTACTTGGGCTGATCTTGCTCAAAAGTTTCTCACCAAGTTCTTTCCTATGGCTAAAACTGCAGCAATCAGGAATGCTTTAACTCAATTCTCTCAGCATTCCGGTGAATCTTTGTGTGAAGCTTGGGAGAGGTACAAGGAGATGCTGAGGAAATGTCCTCATCATGGTATGCCTGACTGGATGGTAATTAATTGTTTCTACAATGGGCTTGGATGGCAATCTAGATCGAATGTGGACGCAGCTTCTAGCGGAGCTCTGTGGGCTAAGAGCTATGAGGCCGCTTATGAACTGATCGAGATGATGGCAGCGAATGAGTATCAGAATCCTACTCAGAGAATGCCACAGCAAAAGCTGGCAGGAATTCTGGATGTCGATAAGGCCACTTCTTTGGCTGCTCAGCTAGCAGCACTGAACTTGAAGGTTGACTCTTTGGCGAACCAAGGGGTGCATCAAATTGCAAGTGTCTGTGAACTTTGTGCGGGCGCACATGAGACCAACCAATGTGCAATTTCTAATGAGTCGGTTCAATTTGTGAGCAATTTCCAAAGACAGCAACAGCCAGCTCCTAACACTTATCATCCCAGCAATCGGAACCATCCAAATTTCAGCTGGAACAACCACCAAGGTGGTTTACAGCAGTCAAATCATCCGTATCAACAGTCTCAAAATCAGCAGTTGGGTGTTAGGCCATTTAATCCTTTTGGTTTTCAACAGCAGCAAGGGCAACAGTTTCAACAGTAGTATGCTCCGAGGGCAATTTCAACCACCGGGATTTCAGCAGCAACCTTATGGGAGTTCTTGGTAATCTGCTAATGAAAAATCAGAACTAGAAGAATTGAGATTGATGTGCAAGAGCCAGGCCGTTTCTATCAAGACTTTAGAAAATCAGATGGGGCAACTTGCAAATGCTTTGTTGAGCAGACCACAGGGAACTCTTCCCAGTGATACGGAAGCAAACCCAGGGTGGAAAGACAGCAAGGAGCAGATTAAAGCCATAACTCTACGGTCCGGTAAAGTCACGGAAAGCACTACACTTGAGAAAGAAGAAAAAAATCTGCCAGAAAAGGAAGAAGAGAAAGAGGATTTGGGAGGTTCAGTTGACAAGGGTAAAAATTCAGATTCAAGCAATGGAGAAGAGGAAAGCATATTGACTCCTAAAAAATCAGCCCCTGAGACAAAGGATGTGAAGAATCAGGTCTTCCCACCTCCACCATATCCTCAAAGATTGCAGAAACAGAGGTTGGACAAGCAATTCGGTAAATTTCTTGAGGTATTTAAAAAGCTGCATATTAACATACCTTTTGCAGAAGCTCTGGAGCAGATGCCGAGTTATGCTAAGTTCATTAAGGGTATTCTATCGAGAAAGATGAAATTGGAGGAGTATGAAACCATCGCTTTGACGGAGGAATGCAGTGCTGTTCTGCAACAGAAATTGCCTCCGAAACTGAAGGACCCTGGAAGCTTCACTGTACCATGTACTATTGGTAATCTGTCATTCGACAAATGCTTATGTGACTTGGGAGCAAGCATAAATTTGATGCCTCTATCTGTTTTTGTTCAACTTGGTCTTCCGGAGCCGAGACCGACCAACATCTCTTTACAGCTAGCAGATCGTTCGATCACTTACCCGAGAGGCATAGTCGAAGATGTCTTGGTAAAGGTGGATAAACTTATCTTTCCGGCTGATTTTGTCATCTTGGACTTCGAGGAAGATAAGAAAATTCCAATAATCTTGGGAAGACCCTTTCTAGCCACAGGCCGAACACTGATCGATGTTCAGAAAGGAGAGCTTACTATGCGAGTGAATGAGGACAATGTTACTTTTAACGTGTTCAAGGCAATGAACTTTCCAATAGAAGAAGAGGAGTGCTTTCGAGTTAACATGGTTGAATCGTCTATAAAAAGAGAAACAGGGCATCTGCTAATTTCCGACCCCTTGCAACGGGTTTTGAATGGGGATTTTGACGAGGAAAATGGGGAAGAAGTAGAGCAAATTCTGACGTTGAATTCAGCTCCTTGGAAGAGGAGGACAGAGGTACCAATTGAGTCTCTGGGTTTAGAAGCTCTTAAAAAGTCACAAGTGAGGCTTAAGTCATCCATTGAGGAAGCTTCTTCTCTTAAGCTAAAGCCACTGCCAGACCATTTGAGGTATGCATTTTTAGGTGCTTTATCTACTTTGCTTGTTATTATTGCGACTAACCTGACAGGTAGTGAAGAAGAGAAATTGTTGCGGATTTTAAGGGAGTTCAAATCACCTATTGGATGGACTATTGCAGATATTAAGGGAATCAGCCCTTCCTTCTGCATGCACAAGATTCTTCTTGAGGAAGGCAGCAAACCATCTGTTGAGCAACAAAGAAGACTCAATCCCATCATGAAAGAAGTGGTCAAGAAGGAGATTCTTAAATGGTTAGATGCAGGGATTATCTACCCTATTTCAGATAGCTCTTGGGTGAGTCCTGTGCAATGTGTGCCTAAGAAAGGAGGCATGACAGTGGTAGCAAATGAAAGGAATGAACTCATTCCTACTCGAACAGTCACGGGGTGGCGAGTGTGCATGGATTATCGGAAGCTCAATAAGGCCACTAGGAAATATCACTTCCCTCTTCCCTTCATTGATCAGATGTTGGATAGATTGGCCGGTCATGAGTATTATTGTCTTCTTGACGGGTATTCGGGCTATAATCAGATTTGCATTGCCCCGAAAGATCAGGAAAAGACCAGTTTCAGATTTTGGTCTGTGTGGCGCACCAGCCACTTTTCAGAGATGCATGATGGCCATATTCTCGGACATGATCGGGACTGATGTGGAGGTATTCATGGACGACTTCTCAGTGTTTTGTACTTCTTATGATGAGGCTCTATCTAATTTGAGTCTAGTGCTGAAAAGATGCGTTGAGACCAATCTGGTTCTCAACTGGGAAAAGTGCCATTTCATGGTACAAGAAGGGATCATTCTCGGGCACAAAGTGTCTAAGTGAGGTCTTGAAGTGGATAGGGCTAAATTGGAGACAATTGAGAATCTTCCTCCCCCGATCTCAGTTAGAGGAGTTCGCAGTTTTCTGGGACATGCTGGCTTCTATAGGCGGTTCATAAAAGATTTCTCAAAAATCTCCAAACCATTGTGCAATTTACTGGAAAAAGACATCCCCTTCAAATTTGACGAAGAGTGCTTGGTCGCCTTTGAGCTTTTGAAAAAGAAGTTGACAACAGCTCCGGTTATTACGGCTCCTAATTGGGAAGAGCCAATCGAGCTTATGTGTGATGCAAGTGATTTTGCAGTAGGAGCTGTGTTAGGGCAAAGAAAGATGAACATATTTCATGTGGTTTACTATGCTAGTAAAACCTTGAATGAGGCGCAACTGAATTACACCACTATTGAGAAGGAATTTTTGGCAGTGGTCTATGGTTTTGAGAAGTTCCGATCTTACTTGCTTGGCACCAAGGTGATGGTCTATACTGATCATGCAGCCATCAGATATCTACTTGCAAAGAAAGATGCAAAGCCTAGGTTGATTCGTTGGGTGTTATTGTTGCAAGAGTTCGATGTGGAAATCAAGGATAGAAAGGGCACGGAAAATCAAGTGGCCGATCATCTATCTCGGCTAGAGGATCATGCTAAGGATGCAAAGGATAAGTCTCTCATCAATGAGTCCTTCCCAGATGAGCAATTGTTTGCGATACAAGGTGAAGTGCCATGGTTTGCCGATTATGTGAATTATCTGGTGAGCAACATCATTCCATCAGAATTCACCTATGCACAAAAGAAGAAATTTCTCCATGATGTGAAGTGGTATCACTGGGATGAGCCATTCTTATTTAGACAAGGAGCAGATCGAATGATCAGGAGATGCATTCCGTACAGTAAAACGGATGGAGTGTTGAGAGATTGTCATTCCACTACTTATGGTGGTCATTATGGAGGTGAGAAAACCGCAGCTCGAGTACTTCAGGCAGGGTTCTTTTGGCCTACGCTATTTAAAGATGCTTATCAGTTTGTGTTAAGATGTGATCGATGTCAACGTGTGGGTAATATCTCTAAGAGGAATGAAATGCCTCTTAATATGCTACTTGAAGTGGAGATCTTTGACGTGTGGGGAATAGACTTCATGGGACCTTTCATCTCGTCGTGCAATAATCAATACATCTTGCTAGCCGTGGATTATGTTTCTAAATGGGTCGAGGTGAAGGCATTACCGACCAACGATGCTAAAGTGGTACTCAATTTTTTGCATAAGCACATATTCACGCGCTTTGGAACTCCGAGAGCTATAATCAGTGATGAGGGGACACACTTTTGCAATCATCAATTTACAGCGCTAATGGCGAAATATAATGTGACACATCATGTCGCTACCGCTTACCACCCCCAAACTAATTGGCAGGCAGAGGTCTCGAACAGAGAAATCAAGCGAATTTTAGAGAAAGTGGTGAATCCATCGAGGAAGGATTGGTCAATGAAGATGGATGAGGCCGTGTGGGCCTATAGAACCGCGTACAAGACACCCTTGGGAATGTCTCCCTTTCAGTTGGTGTATGGTAAGGCGTGCCATTTGCCTGCCGAGCTAGAGCACAAGGCATTTTGGGCCTTACAGAAATTGAACTTCGATATGAAAGCTGCGGGTGAAAAACGTCTACTTCAACTTAATGAACTTGAGGAGTTCCGTTCACAAGCTTACGAGAATAACAAAATGTACAAGGAGAAGGTCAAGAGGTGGCATGACAGAAGGTTGGTGCACAAGACCTTTGTACCAGGTGAACCAGTTCTATTGTTCAATTCTAATCTTAAACTCTTTCCAGGGAAGCTCACGTCAAGATGGTCGGGACCATTTGTAGTGAAGACAGTGTTCCCGCATGGCACGGTTGAGGTTTATGAAAAGTCACCTGATCAATCTTTTAAGGTTAACGGACTGTTATTCCCAGATTACACACTTGTATAATTGTAGAAGGGGGGGTTGAATACAATTCTTGATATTTATAAATTTCTGATAAGAACTCTAGAAATCTATACTTAGATAATTGCTGTAAAAAGATTAATGCACAAACACATAAAAAATCAGGTGGTTAAATGCACCACCTGAAGCTTTTATTCGAAGAAAACTCTGTGATACAAAAGCACACAGCTTCTGTTTTACAACTATTTGCTTTCTAAGGATATTCAATAAAAACCCTAAGCAAATGTATCTGTTTTCTTAGCTTCTAAAGAGTTGCTACACTTGGTTATAAATCCCAAGTTTACAAGTGCTACAGGAATAAGATAATATTAATCTAATTCAAGTTGACTTGCTACTCCACTCCAAATACACATGTAGCCGAAAGGTTGTCCTTGTGAACAGACATGTCTCCTGCACCTTTCTTGTATTCATAGTGTAAACGGAATGCTTCTTTCTTCTGTGTTTCCAAAGTATGGATGCCATACTGCTTTTTGTATCTACTATCAACCCATGTGATCTGTCAGTCAAACCTGTCCTTATCAACTGCTAATCCTCAGCTTAGCATAGAAGTAAGTGTCAATGATTATCCGTTGATATTGTACACTGACATCCGTTGATGATATATTGAGCTGTATCCGTTGATATTGAGATTTGAGCTGTATCCGTTGATAGAGTGGATTTGAGTTGTATCCGTTGATAGAGTTTTGTCTTCATCCGTTGATACACTTTCACTTAGACAGAATTACATAGCATAGCTTATTTACAATTGGCTACCCTATTCTGCCTATCCATTGATGGTCAACATGACTGTGGATAAAAAACACTATCAACTGATAACATAGAGATACTACAGTATGCTACAAAACCTCATCCGTTGATGAGCTACCTGTCAACGGATAGAGTTATAAATCCTCATCCGTTGACAGCTACAAAACCTTAAACAATTTGATTGATTGTGAAGTTATCATCAAATACAACAATTCCTAACAATCTCCCCCAATTTATACTTGATGGCAATAAAGCATAAATTCAGGACCTTGATGATAATAAAACATTCCTAAAGATATATATAGAACAATGCAAAAATTGTATTAAGCTACAAAAATTAAAAACTGAAAGTTTGAGAAATTTACAGAGAAGTGCTCCTCTAGACTGAGCAGATTAAAACTATTTCTTCTCTCTTGTTGGCATCACCCTTGATTTTCCTTCTTTGGCAGAGTTGGACTCAATCTGCATTTGGAGTTGCCTATAGAAGGCATCTTCTTCATCAACTTTTGGATTTAGCTTTTGTTATAACCATCTCAGGTATTGATTACTAGCCTTTGATAGTTGGTCTTCTAACCTGAAGAATCTCCTGTTGCCATCTTCATCTTTGAACTCCATCATCCAGAAGGGTTGAAGGTGGATTTTCTGTCCATTGTATGGGATCTTCATCTTCCTTGGTAGACTTGATGGTGAGTTCCATTCTCTCCTTATCTGTTCTATTCTGTCCAATATCTCCCCTTTTGCTATCTTGGAGAACCCTGTGTATCTCTTGATTGCAGAGAACACTTTGGTTAAGGTCAGATAATTTTCTCCAAGAACCCTCTGTAGTGGCCATGTCCTTTCCTTTCCTCCCTTGTGTACAAAGACGAATCTCTCAGGCAAATGTTTATATTTGTCAATTCCTCTTACTTTTGACAATTCATCCAGATACAGATTCATGCCAGAATATTCTTCAATATCTACCTGATAGATAAAATCATCCTTGTTTTCCAAGATTGGCTGCTTGACAATAGCAGGTACCCTAGCAACTTGAATTGGTTCCTTTGAAGGTTGCTTCCTTGGTATCCTTTTCTTCTGTATAGGCTTCTGTTGAGGCTTCAGCAAGAATGAAGGAACCTCAATGGAGTCAAGATTCATTGGTTCCTCTTTAGGTACTATAGGGTCACCATGGAAATTCACAGCTGGGTTGAATACTCTTGCAGAAATAGGTTGTGATGAGCCAACTGTTTCCTTGCTTTCAATTTCTGGAGAGACAGGCCTCCTTGCCTTTGATTTCACTCTCCTTTTAGGTTTGGATTTGGGGACTGATTTCACTTTCCTTTTAGGTTTGGATTTGGGGACTTCTGCAAGTTCCCTCATTTCATCCTCTACCTCATCCATTAACTCCTGAGCCAGCCTGGCTTGCTTCTCATCTGAGTTTTCATATTGATTTTCTTTACTTGGATGAGCTTCCCTTAGAAGTTTGGAGGTCTCCTCTCTTTTTGCTTCAACAAATCTAGGATGGCTGTTGGATATATTTAACACTTTTCCATTCCTTATTATTACAGCCATCCAATCTCTTACACTCTTATTTGTCTTTTCCTTGAACTCTTTGATTGTCTTTCCCATTAGCTTCTCATCATCATCCTTGGGAAATGGAAAGTCCAATTATAACTTGTTCTTCCCATTTGCCTTTGGTGGAGAGTAGGCTCTGGTTTTTATGTATGGTTCAAATTCTTTGACATAAGATGGTTCAGCATCATAGAATGTAGGAGCCACAATCTCTGGAGTGAGCATCTTCAGAATTGTAGTTGATATTGTTGGAGCTGAGGACTGAGTAGAGAACAGAGTTGATACAATTAATGCATTGATCATTCTCTCTGTCCTCAAAATTCTTTCATTTGCCTCCTTGTTGATCTTTTCTAAGGCCTCTATTCTGGCTTGCCTTTCACCATCTGAGATTTCTGATAAGTCAGGAATCACAGGCAAAGCCTTTTGTTTCTTCACAGGGGAAGCCTCTATAGTAAACTCTGTTGGATTGACCACTATAATTGGTTGTTGCTCCCCCTCAATTTGTGCTATCTTGCTACTGGAAGCTGGAATTTGACTAGAAGTAGCTGCAACCTCTTCTACCCTTTTCTCCCCCTTTTTGTTAGCATCAAGGGCTGGAGGTGAGGCTGCAAGTAGCCTTTCCAGTAGCTCAGTCTGTTTGGCTTGATTGACAATGATTGTCTGCATTTGAGATTCCATACTATCCACTCTGGAGGAGAGATGCTGAACAGATTTGGCCATGCTATCTTCCTTCAATAGTTTGCTAGTCAGCACATTCTGAGTGGTAGTAGGGGCTAGTGCCTCAATCCTGGCATCTAGTTCCACTTTCATTTCTCTAATTGCAGTTTGGACCTCCTCCTGTTGTGTTCTTTGAATGACCATGTGCATCTTGTGAAGTTTCAGGGAGTCCATTATTTGCTGAAGGACAGCCTTTCTCTGTGGATCTGCATTTTGGTGCTCAGCCCTAGCAGATTGATATTGCTTCATAATCTCCACATTGAAGTCACCAGCCATAGTGGCAGTAGAAAATAACCATTCTGGAGTATCTGCCACATTGACTTCTTCATCATTTGCTGTGCTGTCACTGTCATCACTGCCAAACTCTTCACTGTCAGCATCTGAAGGCAGAGTTGTCAAACCTTCCTTTGCTCTTTGTAGAGATTGTGAGGTGTGCACTAGGTGCATTGCCTCCTCTGCCTCCACATTGCCCTGTTGTGCCATGACTTGATATGCAGATACAGGATGAGTAAAGGTTTCAGGATCCAAAGAGATGGAGTCAATGATTGACTGATATTCTTGTCGAAATTTCATCTCTTTAGGAGCTTCATTAACCTCCATTAACTCACTTGGAATGGCTGGATCTTCCTGCCTTATTTCTCCTGTAGTCCTTTCTCTCCTCTCATCTCTCTTTTCTTGCATCAGGGGCTCCCCCTGGCTCACACCTCTCACACCCTCACCTTCACTTACTAAGGTGGAACTCTCTTGCTCTCCTTTTACCTGACCTGAAGAAATGGTCAGCCTCTCATTATTTGCCTCTCCTTTTGCCTGCTCACAAGGCAGCCTCTCACTCCCTTCCCTCAATCCTAAAAGTGTTTCAACTACTGAGAACTCCTCCACACTTGACACAGGAATGTCAGATATAGCAGTAGTAGAGTGAGTTATCAACGGATAAGGGATATCCGTTGATGGAGTAGTTACAGCTATCAACGGATGTCTAGACATTGGTGCATCCGTTGATGGAGAAACACTTGTCAACGGATGAAGGATATCCGTTGATGAAGGAATCATAGTATCCGTTGAAGTGAAAACCAACACTGAATCTGTGGAGATTGATTTTAAAGATGAGGCCACAGATGTTGTTGTGAATTCAGGAATGGAATATTGATGGCCCAACAAATCATCTAAAAGATGATGACCACCAATTGCAGAGTGGGGGCTTCTCCAAGAATCTTAAAGATGGAGAATCAGGAATTGATGTAGATATCATATCCACATCCAGAGATGGAGTTGGTGATGGTGGATTGTAATGTGTATCGATTTGAAGGTTAAGATCAAGGGGCTGTGACTCCACATTTATTGAAGTCACATCAAACTGAATTTGAGAAGGTACAATTTGCTGTACTGTGTGTGCACCTAAGATCAAGGGGCTGTGACTCCACATTTATTGAAGTCACATCAAACTGAATTTGAGAAGGTACAATTTGCTGTACTGTGTGTGCACCCTGTGCTTCCCCTATGGTTTTAGATTTTACTCTTCTTTCATAGGTTTTTGAGAGAGGGCTAGTGTCCCTTACGCTTTTGTGCAGAGTTGCTGTAGAACTAGTAGTCACACCCTGTTGAGAGGATGTAACTTGGGCTTGGCTATTTGGTGCACTTTCCTCACCTGCCTTATTCTTAGGGCTTGCACCCTGTCCCTCACCACTTACTACCTCCTTCACACTCCCCTCAAGAGTTGTGGTAATTTTTGCAACAGGTGCCTTTTGAGAAGCACCTGAGGTTTGTCTCTTAGATTTTGGTTTGGAAACTTTTGTTTTAGTCACTTTGGTAGGAGCCTGTTTGGTCACTACTACAGACTCCATTGTGGTTGTGGAAGGCAAAGAAATTTGGGGGTTAGAGATAGGAGTTTCAATGTTAGAAAGAGTTACCTGAACAATTGGTAGATATACCAATTGTACTTCTGCATTGGAGTTCATTCGAATTAAATCACTTAAGACTCTCTTCTCCTGAACAAAACATGTGAACTTGCTATCCGGGTTAGCAATGGATAGCTCATTCTCAGATACATGCAGTGCTAAGAGCATCAAAAATCTAGAAAAATAGATATTCTTGCTCCTAGTTTCCTTTTTACCTAATTTTGCTGCTATCTCATACATGACTAGTATGCCAAAGTTATAGAATTTATCAGTCAGAAGCATACACAACATAACTAGCATGGAATGGGTAACAACATCAAAATTACTAATTTTGCCTAAAAAAGTTTTAATGAAGGCATCACAAAAATAACTCCATTCTTTAACCATCCCTTTCCTAACAATTTTCCATAAATTATCAGTACTAAGGGCATAATTTATGGAATTAAGCATGGCAACTATTTCAGCATCACTGGGTACTTTCAGACAGTTATTCTCAGGTAATTTTAAACAAGCAGTTATCACACCAGAGTTAACTACATAGTTTTTACCCTTTAAGGAAAAAGCAATTGTACCGTCCGTTCACCTCTTCGATTACCTCGTGGATTAGAGGAGTGGTGGCAGTCATAGCATACGAAAGTTTACAGTTCTTCACAAAATCCATCATGGTGTGATAAGCTTCTGGGGCATTCACTGTATCGACATAGGCCGCAAAATTGTTCTTCTCATAGGTGAACCCAGTGGAAGACATCATCTTAACAATAGGCGCCATTGAAGTGTTTGAACTTTTGTTGTAGAGAGTTTTTGTGAAGAAGATGCAGTTTACTTAAGAGAATCTTGAAAGTCGATAAAAGTGAGATGTGGTAGCACAAGACAGCCTTTTATATTTTTCAAGAATTGAAAATGAAATAATTAAAAGTAATTACCCATTGGTCAAAAGTAACTGTCAAATAATAAAAGAAAATAAATATAACCAGTCCTATATAGATACACGTTTACCAACGGTTATATTTTAAAGAAAATATGTATATCAACGGATATGAAATGAACGGTTAAGAAACAGTTTATCCGTTGATGACGTGGATAACCTGTTATCCGTTTATATACGAAAATCTAGGAATGTGTTTATGCTATCAACGGATAAAAGGATATCCGTTGATAAGATAATTTTGCCTTGGATAAAATTTCTGAAGAAAATTTTTCTGAGAGTTTTTAATTATCAAGTAAATCAAAACACATTTCTAGCTCCAATGCAGTAAAATCAAATATCATTAGGAATTATGACAGGTTAAGCATACCTAGTTCACCTACCTATCTTGTGAATGTGGATTCATCAAGAGGCTTGGTGAAGATATCTGCAAGCTGCATTTCACTTGGCACAAAGTGCATTTCTACTGTACCATTCATCACATGTTCTCTAATGAAGTGGTATTTGATGTCAATATGCTTGGTTCTCGAGTATTGCACTGGATTCCCTGTGATGGCAATAGCACTTGTGTTGTCACAGAAAATTGGAATCTTCTCAACTTTTAGACCATAGTCAATAAGTTGATTCCTCATCCATAGAATCTGTGCACAACAACTTCCAGCAGCAATGTACTCAGCTTCAGCTGTAGAAGTGGAGATTGAGTTCTGTTTCTTACTGAACCATGAAACGAACTTGTTTCCTAGAAATTGACAGGAACCTGTAGTACTTCTCCTATCAACTCTGCAACCTGCATAATCTGCATCTGAATAGCCAGTTAGATCAAAACCAGATACTCTTGGGTACCAAATGCCAAGGTTTGGTGTTCCCTTGAGATACCTGAAAATTCTCTTAATAGCTATCAAGTGAGACTCTCTAGGGTCAGCTTGAAATCTAGCACAAAGACAAGTAGAAAACATTAAATCAGGTCTACTAGCTGTTAGGTATAGAAGTGAACCTACCATGCCTCTATAGCTTGAGATGTCCACGGACTTTTCCTTAGTATTCAACTTAAGCTTAGTTGTAGTGGCCATAGGTGTTTTTGCAGAGGTACAATCCATTAAGTCAAATTTCTTTAAGAGATCGTAAATATATTTTGTTTGACTTATGAAAATGCCCTCATTAACTTGCTTTACTTGTAGGCCAAGAAAGTAAGTTAATTCACCCATCATGCTCATTTCATACCTACTTTGCATAAGTTTGGCAAACCTTTTGCAAAGCTTCTCATCTGTAGACCCAAAAATAATATCATCTACATAGATTTGAACAAGTATTGAAGAGCCATTGATATTCCTATGAAACAAGGTTTTATCTACTGTACCTCTATTGAAGTGATTCTCCAAAAGAAATTGAGATAAAGTGTCATACCAGGCTCTTGGTGCTTGCTTCAAACCATAAAGTGCTTTCATGAGAAGATATACATATTCTGGAAATTCTGGATCTTCAAAGCCAGGAGGTTGATGGACATAGACCTCTTCTTCCAGTTCCCCATTTAGAAAGGCACTTTTGTCATCCATCTGATAGACCTTGAAATTGGCATGTGCTACATAGGCTAGGAAGATTCTTATTGCCTCAAGTCTTGCCACTGGAGCAAAAGTTTCATCAAAATCTATCCCTTCTTCTTGAGAATAGCCCTTTGCCACTAATCTAGCTTTATTCCTCACAATTATGCCATTTTCATCTGTCTTATTCTTGAGAACCCATTTAGTACCTATGACACTTCTATCATCAGGTTTGGGCACAAGATTCCATACTTTATTTCTTTCAAATTGGTTTAGCTCTTCTTGCATTGCTAAGACCCAATCTGGATCTAGAAGGGCATCTTCCACTTTCTTCGGTTCCTCTTGAGACATGAAGCTACTGTATAGGCATTCTGCTTGAGTCGCCCTTCTAGTTTTGACTCTTGAATTTGATTCACCAATGATTAACTCAAATGGGTGATCTCTAGTCCATTTTCTTGCAGGTGGAAGGTTTGATCTTGATGAGGTTGCTTCATTTTCATGAGCATGATCATGTTGATTTAGCGTTGAATTTTGACCCTGAGAAATTGCCCCTGAGTTTGTTGTCCTTGCTGAATTATGAAGTTGACTGCCAATGGATGCATCATTTTGCCTGTCGACGGATGCTTGAGAATCTCTATCAACGGATGCATCTCTAATATTGTCAACGGATGCTCCAGAATGACTGTCAACGGATGCTTCATTTCCAGTGTAAGCATCACTTCTAGTTGGTACAATAACTCTTGGTGGATCTCTGTGGTCATGATCTTCATCTTCCTCATCATCATCATAGTACATTCTTCCTTCTCCTTCATTCTCAAATTCCAACTTTTCACGGGAGCCTCCATCATTTAGACCTAGAATCTTTTGATCATCAAACACAACATGTACAGATTCCATAACAATGTTGGTTCTTAGATTGTAGACTTTGTAGGCTTTCCCTGCTGCATATCCAACAAAAATAGCTTCATCTGCCTTTGCTTCAAATTTGCCCAAGTTATCTCCATGATTCCTTAGCACAAAACACTTACATCCAAAGACATGAAGGAAAGCTAAAGTTGGTTTCTTGTTGGTTAACAACTGATAAGGAGTCATTCCTCTAGCTTGATTGACCAAGGAAATATTCTGAGTAAAGCATGCAGTGTTGATAGCTTCAGCCCAGAAATATGTTGGTAACCTTGATTCACTTAACATTGTTCTAGCTGCTTCAATGAGAGTTCTGTTTTTCCTTTCAACAACCCCATTTTGTTGAGGTGTTCTGGCAGCAGAAAACTCATGGACAATTCCATTTTCTTCAAAGAAAATCTTCATTGTGGAATTCTTGAATTCAGTACCATTGTCACTCCTGATTCTTTGTACTCTGTCTTCAGAACCATTGTTTAGTATTCTGAGGTGATTGATGATGATTTCACTTGCACAATCCTTGGAGTGCAGGAAGAAGGTCCATGTGAATTTAGAAAAATCATCTACAATCACCAGACAGTATTTCTTCTTTGAAATAGACATGACATTTACTGGACCAAATAAGTCCATATGCAGCAATTGAAGAGGCTTAACAATGTATGGCTCTGTCTTGCTTTTGAAGGATGATTTCTTTTGTTTCCCTAATTGGCAGGCATCACACAGTCCATCTCTGAAAAATTCCAATTGAGGGATTCCTCTAGCAAGATCCTTTCTTACCAAATCATTCATAACTTTAAAATTCAAATGCGACAGCTTCTTATGCCATAGCCAACTCTCATCCTTACTTGCTTTGTTAAAGAGACAAGTAATGGTTTCTGAGCATGCTGAATTGAAGTCAGCTATGTAAACATTTCCTTTTCTAAAGCCTGTCAATACCACATTGTTGTCTTCCTTGGCAGAAACAACACAGGCTTCTTTTGTGAACTTTACTTCATAGTCTTTATCAAAAATCTGACTGACACTCAGCAAATTGTGCTTCAAACCTTCAACTAAAGCCACTTCTTCAATGATGACATTGTCTTTTGAAATCAGGCCATATAGTATACCCTTTGCTGTCATCTCCAAAGGTAATTCTAGGGCCAGCTCCTTCCTTGAACTCTGTGAGCAAGGTTGAATCTCCTGTCATGTGCCTAGAGCATCCACTGTCTAGGTACCATAGATTCCTTCTGTTTCCCTGCACACATTCCAAAAACAAATCAAGTTGATTTTGGTACCCAAGCTTCCTTGGGTCCTTTCTTGTTAGCCTTTGACTTTGCACTCTTAGCATTCTTCAACTTAGGTGTAGATGCTTGAGTGATGGGGTTTGACAAATGCTCATTTGCATGAATATTTGATGCATGCATTTGTGGAAAATTGGCATACATATTATTCATGCTAGGAATGCTCCATGACATTTGTGGCACATTCACAGATTGAAAATAAGGATTAGACACATATGGCATGTTCACATATGGATTTGAAAAACTAGCATTTTGATACAAACCAGGCATTGCAGGCATACATGGTATTGTTTGAGGTACATGAACAGGAGCCTTGTTGACAATCTGGCAATTAGAAGATAGATGATTGACACTATTACAATTAATACAAGTTTTCCTAGGGGCAAACTTGTCAGGAGAATAATTGTTTTTCTTGTTGATGCCTATCTTACTATTTCTGTAACACCCCCAGATCCGGGGTCCGGGATCCGGTGGTTACGGTTTCCAATTCTGTCCACAATAATTGAACTTTCCTTAACATAAAATAAATTACGTCTCTATAACCCAACACAACAATATAAAACACACCCGTTATAGTCCCAGAGATGAAATCAGAGTAACAATCAAATTTTTATTAATCACATTATGAGTTCTTACAATCCAAAAGAATTTCAATATAAATACATACTCTTTGCCATCCATTTACATAAGTCATACTAGACCATATTCTTGGTACTGAAAGAATAAATATACCCTACCAATAGCTTCTTCTTCAGCTCTGGTAGTCTCATCGTCCTCGCCCGCGTCGAGTGCGCCTTGTGCGAGTCATCTGGTCTAGCTGTTGTTGTGATATAATAATAAAGCAAGGGTGAGCAATAGCCCACCAACAATAATATATAACTGAACGATAATGTATAACAGTTCAAAAGTATCTTTCAAACCATATGTATATATTTATTCAATCACAACAACAGCCTAAAAGAAGGGAATTGAAACTTGCCTGGTAGTCGAGTACGGTAAGGGGTAGTGGTAGCGGGTCCCGGTTCAGCTTGGTGATCTATAAATAACCAAGGCATTCGGGATTAATCACTTAACATATTAAAAGTTAAGTTATACTTAACTCGAAACACGTTCTCGAGTTATCTCGTTATACCCCTTTTTGTGGATTACTTTTATCACTGATCCGACCCGACATTCGTTCGTTAATACGACATGTCATTGTACTTATACTTGGGACATACTTAAGTCATATGAGTTCTAAGGTCGATCGTTACGAACCAATACTATACTCCGAGTTTTATCGCCCGTTTTCTAAGTGTTTTACCGAAGTTATAAAAGAGTCGTCTTTTAGGGGTTCGTTCGCGTTTAACCTCGACTCAAACATTTTTAATAAATCGAAAAATGATCCTTTTGACATACGGTTTTCTTTCACACCTTCCTTTTTACCTCTAGTATTTATTTACCAAGATTTTCCATGATGTTACATAGTTTACGAGGGTTCAATTACAGTTACGAACTTTCGTTTACGGATTCGAACTACTTTTAGTAATTTGGTTGTAAATCCTAAACCGTAAGTCCGTTTCACGTGATCTTTATATCAAAACGAAGCTTAGAACATTACCTATCCTATCATGGCAGATTGCAAAGCTAGGCAGTGAGTTACATCTACTGTCCAAGTTGTTTTTCTTAAGGTTAACGAAATTTCGGCATTACGACGGCTATATATCGAACGTTCCAAAAATTATAACAATCCAACCAAGCCACACCGGGCATCCACACAACTTATCACATGATCATGAACATCATCAAGTCCAGATCATACCAGTTTACCACAATAATTAACATGCTTTCTTGCTCAACTAAATCACTTACTAATTATGCTTATAATCATGCTAACATCATAACCAAGCTTAGCTCATAAAAAACATCCATAAACTTAAAGTTGATCTAGGGTTTCAAGAGTGTTATACCTTCTTGAGAGTATGTACTAGCCTTACAAAGCTTGTTATAGTCCTTGGATAGCCTTAGGGTAGCTAAGATCAACCATGAAAACAAGAAAAATCAAAGATTAGTTCATGAAACACTATTCATCCTCCTCTTTCATGATTTTTTTGAAAATGGAAACAAAGGAGTTTGGACTTGAAATTTTTAGGAGATTGCTTTTATGAAATATAGGACTCACCATAAAAATTTGATGATCAAACAAGGAGTGGAAGCTTGGTTTGGAAATCTAAAAATTCCAAAAATTCGAAGTCTTGTTTCTTGAGGGGAAAAACAGGGTGATTTTCTTGAATTTATTTACCTATCCAAACGATCTTCAAAAATTATGAAATTTTGAACGAATACTCTACATATATTGAGGAAGCTATGGTTAAAATTTGGTGATCTATGAATGGGTAGAAGTGGAGATATGAATTTTTCTTTGAGGAGTGTTCTTGCTTGGCAGTTTTGAAGAATGGAGAGAATGGAGTTGTTTTGCTTGGTTGAATTTCAATAATGCATAAAGTGATGTAAGTTGGATAATATCTCATCCTAAAGCTACTTTAATAAAGGTGTGATGCAATGCATGATGTCATTTGGGGCATGTGTCAAGAGGTGTGTTAAAGAAGTTAACACTTGGTTGATCTTTGGATGGAATTCATGCTAAGTATTAGTTCCAATCTCTAAGTGTGCTAGTTACTTGAGTCACCACTTGGTTGCTAGATATTTTCTACTAGCACATGCATGCATCTTGATTCCCGGCTTGTTTCTGTGTCCGGTTATTGCCCGTTTCGATTGATCGTTCGTGAGAATATTTCACGGATTTCTAATTAGGGTTTACCGGGAATCCTTTTTAATATTAATACTTTCATTCTCCATCTTTCATTCTAACTTTCCAATTTATATTCCTTAAATCCATTCGTTAAATACTTAAGGCTATCAGTGTCCAGGGAACTCTCGGAGAAAATAAAAGTGCGGTTTTTCAGAATCCGACAGCTTTTACATACACTTATTTTCCCCCTGGATCACTAATACGAACTCGGAAATCCGTTCCGAATACTTCTATATAGTGTCGTCTCATATTATTATATACTCCCACCACAACACTATTCATTCTGTATTCTTTACTTGTTCCCTTAGGGTTGTATAATTGTCCGTATTCTCTTTCGATCGTTCCTTAACCTTTTTACGGAACTACTGGATTAATCGTTACCGATCTGGATGACATGAGAATATTCTCCTGCTTGAGATTGCCATATCTTATTCCCTTAGAAGATAGATTATTCTTACCTATGTTGTTACCCTTTAGCATTCTTCAAGACATAGAAATAATAAAGTCGAATTCCATTCATTCTTTCCAAATATCAATTATTACATTGTAGCCATAACCACTCCTCAGTGGTTTCCTACCTTCATTCTTAAATCAATATAATAACATCCCAAAATATCAAATCCTCAAAGTTAATATCTCAATTCTTGGATTATAATAATATTTAATCCACTGTCCGGTCAAATATTATACCGAAAAGAATTTGGAATTTCTGAATTCCGATCGTCTCTGCATTCACTTATTTCCTCCGCGTATTACTAATATGACTTCGAAACATCCATATCACGTCCCGTACATAGGGTGGAGTGAAAAGTTTTCCAACTTACAAAATCACTATTCGTCCACCAAATTACTATGCACATACAGGAAACACTATGCACGTACGGGAAATACTATGCACGTACGGGAAATACTATGCACGTACTCATTTCCCTTCAAGGATCAATTAGCTCCTTTCTGGATGGTAGATTATTCTTATCTAGGTCCTCAACCATCGAATTACTCTATTCTGACAATATACCAATGCATCAGGATCATTGTCCAAAGCAATGTCCATTCATTACAATCATTGTTCTTTGAAACCACCATTCATTAGAGTTGGTGACCTTGCTGTCGGAATCATTGTTTCTCATTTTATCATTACTTAATAAAAAGTTTTAATTATATCCAAAATTTGGGGTTCTTACAGTCTCCCCTCCTTAAAAGGATTCCGTCCCGGAATCAGGTAGGAAGCAAAGAGTCGTTTGCCTGTCGTTCACTCTTTAGCTTCCCGGTCAATTCTTAGTCGTTCTACCCTTCCTCAGCACATCTTCTAGTGCTACAATTCATACTTTATCCTTTTTCCATCAACGTTGCTACTTTTCGTACAACTCACTATCCGGGTTATACTCTTACTCAGTCTTATCCTTATTGATACCTGCAGTAACATTGGTATCAGTATCACCCTACGATTCGGAGGTAACCTCGCTCGTACTGTGCATTTCCTGATCGCTTTAATCTTCGTAATCTCGATCAATATAGAGAAGTGGAAAGATTTATTGAGAGATCACTATGATCAATTGAACATTTGTCATATTGCATAGTTAGTACAGAAGGGGGCCAGCCTTTAGTACTTGACAAGCAATTAAACAAGTCATTGCATTCCACTTAGACTTCTATCACATAGACAGATAGTCACGTAGCAGTACCTCCCCTCCTAAAAGGGTTGTTCTTCTCAATTCATAATAGAAGATGAATAAGAGAAAAGAAGAGAAAAGAGTTCTAATGGATTATAGAAAGCTTTCATGATTGTAGAATATCATACTCAGAATTTACCTCTGAACTATAGAGGTTTATCAAAGAAGAAATTAATCATAATTATATCCAATACTATTTGATCGCAATCTCACATGTCAACATATCTTGCTGCTTTGTACATTATTCTATGGACAAATACTCTTGTTCAATCTTAGCGATACTCACATTCGGGAAATCCTTCAACCTTTCAGGTTAAATCTTAGATTTCTCACTTGACATCATTATTACTGACATCCCATATCATGTTACTAGCTTTTTCATAACTATAATATTGACACTATCAGGTTGTCATCCTGAGAATTCATTAGAAAACCCATTCATAACATTCCTTGCTTCTCATTCCATAGTTGCTTCCCCAGCCTTTTCTTTATCAATCACATCCTTCTTATTAGCTGATTCATATAATCTACTTCTGCCAACCTTGTTTCTCATTACTTGTTCTTTTCTATCCGTGGTTTTCCACAGGTTGTCTTTCGTAAGTCAGACCAGGTCGCATATCTACATGCTCGTACTCCTATCATCTGTTGAACATCTGCATTTTACTGGCGTAGCCTGGCCACATGAAAACCCGTTATGACCGTGCCATAATTTTGGGGGTAAGGCTGGCTCGAATACCGCCGTCCGAACACTTTAAACTCTCAAGTGGCCCAATAAGTCTTGGGCTCAACCGCCCTTCCCTCCAAGTCTCATTAATTCTTTCTACGGGAATACGTTTAGCATCACGAATTATCAACCTCATATTCTTTATCTTGTTTGTGCAGAAGTACACTAACACAAACTTGCTTGTCATTCATCAACATGCCATTTAGCTTATCAATAGCAGCACTTTCTTTATCTTTACGTTGTCATCTCCTTTCTTAGAAGAATCACCATCGCTTGTTGTTTACGTAGTGCGTTAATAGCTAACCCTACGGGTTTCAAATCCCTTAGGGAGACAAAGTAATCATTATTCCTTATCCATAAGGAACACTTCCTGAACTTGATGTAGATATAACGTGAAGCAGATAGAATTGCAGAAGAGTTTCAAGCATCGCAGCTAGGTCCGGTTGATGAAACTATCACTTATGCATCTTCCATAAAAGACTGGAAACTTAACGGTTTACTTCATCAATTTTGTACCATGGTCCTGGTTTGCCTCAAAACGGGGCCTTCTAAGGTACGTAATATGCTTAAGACTCCATCAGGAATCGAATCTTTACTTAAACTATTATTACTGTTAATTCTTGCACAGTCATCAGAAGGAATGTAAATTCCTCCATTCCGATATGACCTTCAAGGTCCTACCAAATATCATCCTGTTTCTTAGGTATGAACATTTGTAATTATTCCTTTATACTTAGATTGTCGGCCACCTCATTGGCCTTTCTTGATGATAATGTTTTCTTGTAACCCATGTTTTCTGGGTACATTCCAGCTCAAGTTTTTCTACCTCATTCCCATCACTGTTGGGTTAAAGCATTCTCCCTTAAGCTCTGCTGAAGAAGAAAATATAACTATCAGTCATTTCCATAAGTCATTGCTACCACCTACCCGTGGGAACTTTATCACGTTTATTCCCAATCCTACTTAGGATACTTCTTTTCTTAGTTCTTTCTTTATCTTAGGATAATCTCAACCTGTTAGGTCGAATACACAATATATAATCAAGTACCGTATGAATAAGTAACAAGAACACACGTTTTAACTCTTAAAACTGTTTGGAATTGATAATTCCTCTCTCGATGATGTAAAGTATCACAGAGAGCTGCTTAGGTTACAAGAATGATATTCGTTCACGATGGATACCCTTCTAGGGTTAACCTAATTGTATTTATAAGATATACAGCTACGTACAATCGTAAATTGATTCTCCTAAAATTAAGCTATACAATTGATATCAATTACGATTGCTACACGTCTTCTAAGTCAACTCAATCTCTTTGATAGCTATCCAATCTTCAAAGATATTGCTTCCATATTAATATTAAATTAATCTTCAAACTCTGTTGACTTGTAGACGCTCCCAGTAGACAGACTTTGGCAAACTCTGTTCTCTCCATGCTAACAGTGTTTGCGCTTCCATGTATTCAGCTATCAGTGTTTACGCTTTCCTCTGTCAGCGTTTGCGCTTCCAGTAATCAGCGTATACTCAAACTCTGTTACAACTGCTTTCAATAACAAGTTAAACTCTCTTTACCTGTAACACTTAAACACTGACATTAAATCACATCAATTATATCTAACAATCTCCCCCAACTTGTTCATTAGAAAAATGTACAAGTTCATAATAATTGATGATGTCAAAACTAACAAATAAAAACACAGTGTTTAACATATAATCAGAGTTTAAACTTGACTTAGCAAAATTTACAGAAAATTCGAATTACTTACAAATTCTGTCTACCTAACCTCCTCAAGATCTGGAGTTGTTCTGAGATAATCAATCAACAACCTCCTCTCAGCATTTTCAAGTTCAATCTCCATAGCTACCTTGATCTCTCTTAAATCTGGATCATTCTCATCAGTTTGAAAAATAGCAGCTCTGAGATCATAGATCTTGTTTCTTCTCATTTCATTTCCCAATCTGATAAACTTCACTTCTTCAGACTTTACATTAAACTCTAGAACAGTAATCCCAAGATCAGTCTTCAGCTTTGTAGTTCCCTTCTGCATTTCAATCAAATTCCCATTCCAGTCTCTGTACTTTGGAACATACTTGCTGTATTTCATATGTCTATTTGCAAGACTCTGTATCATCTTTTGTCTGAGCACATTTGCAACTGATTGAGCTCTTTGATTTCTTACTCTGAAAATGTACAGAACATACTCTAGTTCTTCCTAGAATTTCAAATCAATATCATTCTCAGCAATCTTGAACACCGTTCCATCAGCCATGAAGTATAACAAGAAATCCTTCCCTAAACTTTTCTGATGAACAAGCTGTACTGACTCCAGTCTGTCTAAACTCTCTTGAGTGACACCACGACCTGGAACAGACAATGAAGAAGGATCTCTGGGAGCAACATTCTGTCTTTTATCTCTATGTGAGCCAATGCCTCCTTTGTTATATGCAATTTTACCAGATAAAGCTCTACCATCAGTAAAATCCATTGAAGCTGTAGCTGGAGCTGTAGCTGCAAGACTCGAATCATAAAGAACACCTTTTCCAAATTTTGATTTCAGCTGAGAAGACAGTATTGGTGTAGTCACAACTTGTGTAGCAACAGAGGTTGTGTCTTCATTCTTCTGTACAACATGTGTATCAACAGAGGTTGTAATTATCATTTTATTCTTGCTCTCTTCACCCATCACTCCTTTTAACTTCAGCTTGGCATCAATAGAAGACTTTCTAATCAGCTTTCCTTTATCTTCTTCTTCTTCTTCTTCTTCTTGAATACCAGATAATCTCTCTTTGATCTCAATTCCTTTCATTGCAGGCCTTGAAGACTTTGAAGCTTTAACAACTTTCTTCACTTTCTTGGACTTTTGAGCTTTTAAATGCTCTTTCTGCAACAGCTTTTCTTCAGCTTGAATATCCTGAAGTGTAGCTTCAGCATTCTCTTCACGAAATAGTTTCGCAGCCAATTCTTCATCTGTTTGTGGATTGTCAGAGAATGACAAATCCTTTGGCTTTGAACCAGAAGTACTCTGAGCATTTGTATCTATCACCAAGTTAGGCTTTGACCTTGTAGACCTCCCATGTCCTTGTCTAGAATTTGCATTTCTTAAGCCCTTCTCAGCATTGGTACCTTCATCATCAAGATGATCTTTCTTTGACAGAGTTTGAGTTTGCTTACACTTGGTTTTAGCAATTCTCTCCCCCTTTTTGACATCATCATCATCATCTTGAATCAGAATTGAGGTGATTAATTCAAGAGAGTTTGCAATGGAATCAACCTTCTCATTTAGTAAAATCTGATTCTTTTCAACTGTGCTCAGTCTGTCATTTATATTTGCTTGAGTTTTAGCAAATTGTTGAAAGAGCTTAGCATTAGCTAATTGAGCTTTCTCTTCATGAGTAGCAACTTCTGTTCGAAGATCAACAATAGATTTCTGAGTAGCATCAAATCTATTATTCAAAGTTTTGATTTGAATCACTGTGCCTTGTAAACAAGTGAAAATTTCTGGATTTTTAATCTTCTTAGAATTGACTTCAAGAAACTTTTCTGCCCTTCCAGGAGGAAAAATACACTCTGACTTGTACCAATCAGCAGTTTGCTTGGCCAAATAACCAGCATCAATTTCATTATTAGAAGGCCCAGCAAAATCTGTTTTGTTTTCTGTTTTCTGACCATCAGTCTGATTTTGTGGTTGTTCAACTCCTGTACTCTTAGCTTCAACTGAATCACTCATCGACTCACTAGTAGAGGCAACAGAAGCAATAGGTTCTTGAGCAGAAATAGGTTCTTGAGCAACCTGTTTTCCTTTATCAACTGGAGTTTGCTCTGAAGAAAGAACCTTTTCTGGTTTATCAACCTCCTCACCATGAGCAGAAACATGATTAGCATCAGAGTTCAACTCAGTGTGTGATGCAACCACAGTGTCTTCAAGAACAACAGTAGGCCCATCAGCAACACCAGTATCGATAGAAAGTGTAGCCTCCATGAGTGGTGGAGTAGATGCTTCATGATTAAAAGAAATTGGAGTTTCAGCAAACTCTTCCATTGGAGACAAAACATCTCTAACAGCTTCATGTTCTTGAACCTTAACAACTTCTGGTTCAGAAAGCTTGACTTCGGATTCTGGTATTATAGGTTCTATGATAACCTTTGGCTCACCAGTAGGAATATCAAAAGAGATTTTCTCTTGAGCCTCTTCAACATACTCATCATCAGAATCAGTTAAAATAAGCCTTCTCCTCTTAGCTTGAGGTACTGCAACCAATTCTTCTTCTGCACTAGAACTTTCACTAGAACTTTCCTTAACCAATGGTGTTGAAGGTCTATTTGCCCTTTGTTTAGCCCTAGAATGTTTGGTGTTGATTGCAGTATGTTTCTTCCTTTTTGACTTTGGTGGTGGTTGTGGATGAGTGGTAGTGACAGGGTTTGTTGGTGCAGTAGTCATTTGGTCAGATTGTTTTTGAGGTTCTGTTTGTGTTTGAGGTGATATAGGTTGATCAGTGGTTGTTGGTATCGGCTCAGGTGATTGAGTAGGTTGAGATGGGATGTTTTCTGTACGATCAGTGGCTAAAGGTTCAGGCATAGATTGTGGTTCTGGTTGATGTGATTCATGTGGTTCATGGTTTGGTGATGGAGAATCTTGTGGTTGATTGACAAAGTTCTGTAAAGCAAGTGGCAATACTAAAGGAGGTATGTCTTTTCCAACATCTTTGTTAGTCATATCAGAGAATATTCTCTTAGTGACTCGAAAAGGTTGAATTTCATCAGCTTCATCAATAGTTAACCCAGAAACACATGCATTGAACAGAAGTTGACAAAATCTAGCAAAATAAACTGTAGTAGACTCTGACAACTTATCACCCAAATTCATTAAAACATATCTACCAAAATCAAAATTACTGCCATAGAGTAGAGAATACCCAATTTGAAGACTGTCCATTGGAATAGCATCCCAGTTGGTGACCTTCTTTTGGAATGTCCTGGTGATACAATCAAAGAAAAAATTCCACTCTTTTCTCAAGTTTGGCCTCCTCACACTGCCCAGCTTGGCAAGTGATTCCATGTACCCAATCTCTGTTAGCATTTCCCTCAGATTTTGCTCAGAGACAACAGCATATGAAGTATGTGTGTCGAAATTCATGACATCACGAACAGTTTGTGGAGTAATCACAAACTCTTGGCCTTCATGAGAGAAGATGATAGACGGAGTTCCATTCTCTCCTCATTCTATATATCTTGAGTTTTGCCAGAAATTAACAACTTGGGAAGCAGATAGAGTAGCCGGTTCAACCAGCGCTTGCCCAATCTCAGAATCTCGAAGAAAATTTTGCATTAGATGAAACGCCTCTGGAGCCCGGTCGTTCTCAAGTAAGGCTGCATAATTGTTAGGCACAAAACGTAGACCAAAGACAGTGAAAGGTTTAGTTGCCATTGAATCAAGAAATAAGCAAGAATCAACTGTGAAAATGTTTTGCAAGAAAGGTGTTTGTGAAAATGCCAAAGTGAAAAACAAAGATGTTTTCTGTTTTGGTAAAGTGAATACGAGTGGGTAAAAGTGATTTTACTTGAAAACACGCAACTGTTCCCTTGAAAAGTGTAAAAGTGAGACATATTGATGAGTGAGTGGGACACGTGTCACACATGCAACGGTTCACTTAATACATGCGCAGTAAAAGCCATTATTACCGCTGTCGTTCCGTTTATCAAGACATGTTACCACTAATTACACCAATTAACAGTTGTCAACTACTCCATTTACTCCAAAATTTTCAAATTATCTTAATGATAATTTACCTTAGAGTACATAACACAATCAATCAGTGTTTGTCCAATTTTCAATCTTTATCACAAAAACCCTTTCAAAAATGCACAGTCGTGATTTTCGTGTGTGAGTAGCAGAGTTTACCAAATCAATTTTTATAGCATCTAATATTTCATAAAATCCATAAATCAAAACAATAAACACTGAATGCACAAACTCTCATATTAAACACAGAGTATATGATGAATGCTAAACTCTGTAGTTCCTTAATTACAGAAATCTGAATATCCCTGTTCCAGTTTATGTTCATGATTATCCAAGTAAGCACACAGTCATTATAGACAAAAATATCAAGAGATAAACATCAAAGCATCATTCAGTGAGTTACATGTCAAGGATTGTCTCACAAACTCTCACATCACACAAGTGTTTAGGTGAAGTGTTTATTCTCAGATTCAATCAGTAAAAGCAGATACTACCATAAGCTTGAATGTCCACCAAATCTACACCACTTCGATTATATTTATGCACAAATCAAAAGGACTTTGTTCAGGGTTATAATTGAGTGAAATCAAACAGATGAGAAGAGATGAGAATTTCTAACTGAACAATTTATTTGATCAAAATGTTCAGTCAAATGATTAGTACATATTTGTACAAGATGATCAGTATATATACCCTTTTTTTTTATTATTATTTTTTTTATATATATATATACTGAGTAAGATATCTTTTCTTAAGAAATACTCACCTGCTTGAATTTGATTTAACAAACGAATATAACTGCTCTTAATACTTCAGTATTCAAGAGAAATGAGCAGTTAATTTGGCTCAAAGGGGTTTACTAAGGGTAGTGTTTTATGAACAGTGTTTATGATCAGTGTTCAAAGATGTTTTGAACAGTATTTGAAGAAAGATGGTTAATCCTAATGCCTTTATCATCTTCATGCACACATATATCATGTAGTCCCAAAATGGTTTAATGCAAGTTCTAGAGCAACATACTTACTGATGAACATCACACAACAATAAAATCTGATTGATATAAAATGTATCAATCACTTATTCAGCTCAAAATCTCACAGGGTTCAGACATGAACTGTTTCTCACCAAAATAAACAATGACACATCTCAAGTTTTAAAATTTTCACAAGTGCAAACAAAGAATCATCAAGAATCAAGTATGAATTGAAAACAGAGTGTCACTAATCAGAGTTTAGAGTTCATCAATATCAGAGTTAGTCATGAGAGGCAATGCATGCAGTATTCATAGATTCAGAGTTTAGGATCAAATAAACTAAGAGATGCTCTAAATATGAAACAGTATCATGCTGTGTTAACTTACTGTGCAATTTCTGATTAGATTACAGTGACTCAAAAAGAATCTTGATTTTTTTCACTGAAAATCATGCTCTGTACATTTTTCTTCATCGGTATTTTCATTCAGACAAAAATCAACTCAGAATTCACAGAGTTTAACAAACGTATTAACAGTGTATGACCAACAATCATGCTGACAGAGTTTAATTAATAAGGTTCACATAGCACTTTAGCAATTTACAGAGATATGAGCAACACATTTTGTTTGAAAGAGTTTGAGTCTAACCAACATGTTTAGTCAAAACCAGATACCATCCCTAGTTCATTGACCAATCTTGTAAATGTTGCTTCACTTAGAGGCTTTGTGAAAACATCTGCAAGTTGTTGATCTGTAGGCACAAAGTGAAGCTCAATATTGCCTTCCTCTACATGCTCTCTGATAAAGTGATACCTTATGCTGATGTGCTTGGTCATTGAGTGTTGTACTGGATTACCTGTCATTGCAATAGCACTTTGATTATCACAGAAAATAGGTATTTTACTATACCTCAACCCATAATCCAGTAGTTGATTCTTCATCCATAAAATCTGTGCACAACAGCTACCAGCAGCAATATACTCTGCTTCAGCTGTAGATGTAGATATTGACTTCTGTTTCTTGCTGTACCAAGACACTAGTCTGTCACCAAGAAATTGACAACTTCCACTTGTGCTTTTTCTGTCAATCTTACAGCCAGCAAAATCTGCATCAGAGTAACCGAGTAGCTTAAAATCTGATTCTCTTGGGTACCACAGTCCTAAGGTTACAGTTCCCTTGAGATATTTGAAAATCCTCTTCACAGCTGTTAAATGTGGTTCCCTTGGATCTGCCTGAAATCTTGCACACAGACAGGTGGCATACATGATATCAGGTCTACTAGCTGTTAAATAAAGTAGAGAACCAATCATCCCTCTGTAACTTGTCATATCCACTGATGAACCTGTATCTTTGTCCAGTTTTGTTGCAGTTGCCATGGGAGTTGTTGCAGATGAACAGTCAAGCATACCAAATTTCTTGAGAAGATTTCTGGTATATTTTGCTTGATTAATGAAAATTCCATCATCTGTTTGCTTCACCTGTAAGCCTAGAAAATAGCTTAACTCTCCCATCATGCTCATTTGATATCTAGACTGCATGAGCTTGGCGAATTTCTTACAGAGTTTATCATTAGTAGATCCAAAAATGATATCATCTACATATATCTGAACTAAGAGCAGGTCATTACCAGATTGAAAGTAAAACAGAGTTTTGTCAATAGTACCTCTGTGAAACCCACTTTCTAGTAGAAATTTAGCAAGTGTTTCGTACCATGCCCTAGGTGCCTGTTTGAGTCCATAGAGTGCTTTGTCTAACCTGTAGACATGATCTGGATATTTTGGATCTACAAAACCAGGTGGTTGTTCAACAAATACTTCTTCTTCAAGTTTTCCATTCAGAAAAGCACTTTTCACATCCATTTGAAAAACCTTGAATTTCTTGTGAGAAGCATAGGCAAGAAACATCCTTATTGCCTCCAACCTGGCAACTGGTGCAAAAGTCTCATCATAATCTATTCCTTCCTGTTGTGAATAGCCTTTAGCTACCAGTCTTGCTTTGTTCCTTGTGATCACACCATCACTGTCAGTTTTATTTCTGAAAACCCATTTAGTACCAACAATAGATCTGTTCTTTGGCCTTGGTACAAGGGTCCACACCTCATTTCTCTCAAATTCATTTAGCTCTTCTTGCATTGCTGTTATCCAGTCAGCATCTTTCAGAGCTTCTTCTACTTTCTTTGGCTCAGTTTGTGACAAGAATGCATGAAACAGACATTCATTTGTTGTTGCACTTCTTGTCCTTACTCTTGCATCTGGATCACCAATAATTAAATCAGGTGTATGTGACTTAGTCCATTTTCTTGCAGAAGGCAGATTGCTTCTGTCATCATGTGATCCTCCCCCTTGATCCATGCTCTCCTGATTTTCTTGGTGCCTTTCTTCACTTTCTGATGCTCCCCCTGAATGTGACTGCTCAGAATTTGAATGTTCAGAGTTTGAATCAACAGTGTTTGATTCAGAGTTATCAATTGAGTCACTATCAGTGTTTGAATTATCACTTTGATGTGATTCTTCATGCTCCCCCTCAACTGGTTCTTTCCTTGTTTCTGATTGAAAAGTTTCTTCAGTGTTTACCAGTAGAGGTTCAGAATTAACCTCAACAGTGTTTGTCAGATCTGTATCATCCGAGTTTAATAAATCTTCATTTTCAAAGTGCAGTTGATCATGCTCATTAACATCTTCAAGTCCAGTTATTTTCTTGTCATCAAATGACACATGAATAGACTCCATGATCACTCTGGTTCTCAGATTATAAACTCTGAATGCCTTTGTTGACAGTGGATAGCCAACAAAAATTCCTTCATCTGCCTTTAGGTCAAATTTGGTCAACTGTTCAGGATGAGTCTTCAACACAAAGCACTTGCATCCAAAAATATGAAAATATTTTAGATTTGGCTTCTTCTTCTTCACCATTTCATATGGTGTTTTACCATGCTTGTTGATCAGTGTTGCATTTTGAGTAAAACAAGCAGTTTGAACTGCTTCTGCCCAGAAATAAGTTGGCAACTTTGCTTCATCTAGCATGGTTCTGGCAGCTTCTATCAAAGTTCTGTTCTTCCTCTCCACTACACCATTTTGTTGTGGAGTGCCAGGTGCAGAAAACTCTTGTTTGATCCCTTTACTCTTGCAAAATTCTTCCATAGATGAATTTCTGAACTCAGTTCCATTGTCACTTCTGATTTTCTTCACTTGATGCTCTGACCCTTTGTCCAGTTGGATTATATGTTCTGTCAGTGTTAATGATGTTTCATCCTTCTTTGCAAGAAAATATACCCATGTGAATCTGGTATATTCATCAACAATGACTAATGCATATTTCTTCTTTCCAAGAGACATCACATTCACTGGACCAAAAAGATCAACATGTAGTAGATGATAAGGATCAACAATTGAAGACTCAGATTTGCTTTTGAAGGAGACTCTTCTCTGTTTAGCCTTTTGACAAGAATCACACAGTCCTTCTACATTCAACAAGGACTTTGGTAGACCTCTTACAAGATCATTCTTGATTAGCTCATTGATGTTGTTCAGGTTCAAATGAGAGAGTTTCTTGTGCCATTTCCAACTCTCTTCACTGGACATTCTTGTAGACAGACACACTGCTTTGCCATCAGTGTTGGTTGACAATTTTATTTCATAGATGTTGTTGTGTCTGTTTCCAACTAGAGCAACTTTCCCTGTAGATTTACTGATCACTTGGCAATATTCAGGCTGAAAATCTACATGATATCCTCTGTCACAGATTTGACTCACAGATAGCAAATCATGCTTGAGTCCTGGAACCAGAGCTACATTTGTGATGATGACATTTCCAAGATTAATATTGCCATATCCCAGTGTATGTCCTATGTTGCCATCTCCATAGGAAACTTCTGGGCCAGCCTTCTCCAAATACTCTGATAGCAGGGCTTTATTTCCAGTCATGTGTCCTGAACATCCACTGTCCACGACTAGAGTACTGACCCTGGTGCCCTGCAATCACAAACAATCACTGATTATTAGTTTTAAGGATCCAGACTTGCTTGGATCCTTTTGCTTTCTTAATTCTGTTAGCTTTTGCAGCGGAATTCACATTAACAGAGTTTAAGCTAACTTTTTCAGAGTTTACATTTGCAGAGTTTACTTTAACCCATTTCAAATTTGGTTTGGGTTCATAGTAATTATAGTAAATAGCATGATAATCTCTGCATGTGTAAATAGAATGCCAAGTACTTCCACAGTGTTTGCATAAAGTCTGTGGTCTTGTTCTCACATAATCACTCTTTACTGCAGTTTTAGAGGGCAAAGAATTAATGTTTTTATTCTTACTGCAGAAATTAGCAAGATGATTAGTGCTACCACAGTTAAAGCATGTTTTCCTAGGAGCTAATGAAGCAAGCATTGGCTTTATTCCTGATGTTATGCCTACCTTACCATTTCTGTTTTTCTTAGGCATTCTCTGTTTGTTGACAGATTTTATCTCCTTAAGCTTATGCTTGAGTTGTTTATCAGTCATTAAACCAATGTTAGCCTCTTTAACAAAAGTTTTAGCATATGACTCTTTAACAGCCTTTTTCTGTGCTTCAGTCTTAGGTCCACCTGTTCCCATGACATTACCCTCAGATGAACAATGTGGTCTAACCTTTACCTGATTTTCAAATCTAAGTTCATCTCCTACAGAGTAACCTAGACCTACTGTATCTGACTGAAACACTTCTTGAGTGTCTTTACCAGAGTGTGTCCAAGTTTTAATGATGTGTTTAGTATCCTCCAATTCAGATTCTAGTTGCTTATACTTACCTAGCAACTCCTGTTCAATAAACACTGCATCATCTCTCTCTTTTTGAATTTTATTCATGTTCTCTAGCTGTTCCTCAACAAGTTTATTTCTTTCTTTGAGTTGAGAACACTCAGACTTTATCCTCTCATTTTCTAAAGTCTAATCCCTATAACTGATATGCAATGCTTTAAGATAAATTCTCAATTCAGTTATATTATCAGTGTTATAAGCATATGTAGTTGGAGGTACCTTGAGATCATCATTTTCAGTCTTAGTAGTAGCCATGAGAGCATAGTTGACTTCCTCATCTGAATCTGAAGTGTCTGCCCAATCTCTGCCTTTGGTGTAGAGTGCCTTTTCAGTTTTACCCTTCTTGCACTCAGGAGCATAGTGACCCATCTCCTTACACTTGTAGCATTGAATCTCAGACTTATCTTTCTTACCAGATTTGAAGTCCTTTCCCTCAGATTTCTTGAAATTCTTCTTGTCAAACTTTGAGTAGTCCTTGGAGAATCTCTTTCCCTTCTTGAAGTTCTTGTATCCCATCTTCTTGAAGGTCTTTACCATCAATGCAGCCATTTGCATCATCTCCTCATCATCTTCAGAATCAGATGATTCATCTGTGTTTGAGTCAACATCAGTGTTTGATGACTCATTCTCTGAATGAATGACTAAAGCTTTTCCTTTTGCCTTTCTCCTTGATGCTTCCTTCTTTGATGGTTTCTCCTCAGCCTTAAGAGCAACAGACTTTGACTTTCTACTAGATCTTTTGTTTCTCTGCTCCAATTCCAATTCATGGGTTTTGAGTAGTCCATAAATTTCATCAATCTCTGTTTCACCAAGTTCATAATTATCTCTTATAGTGGTTGTTTTCACATCCCACTTTTCAGGTAGAGAGAGAAGAAACTTGAGATTTGAATCTTCTAAATCATACTCTTTGTTCACCAATGACAAATCATTGAGCAGTTTACAGAATCTGTCAAATGTTTCTGTCATGGTTTCATCAGATTTTGCCTCAAAATGCTCATACTCCTGAGTGAGTATGTTCCTTCTGTTCTTCTTAATTGCAGGAGTTCCTTGACATCTAACCTCAAGTGCATCCCATATCTCCTTTGCAGTTGTGCAGTTTATCACTTTATTAGACATAACATTGTCTAACGCACTGTGAAGTAAATGCCTTACCTTCGCATCCTTTGCAATAGATGAAAGATCCTCAGCAGTTAGATCTTTCTTCTCTTTTGGAATAACTTTTGATTCCTCACCGGCAGCAGCAGCAGATAACTTTGTAGGTTTGTGAGGACCTTCATAAATTCTGTCCAGATATTCTGGATCTGTAGCCTCCAGAAACATGGTCATCTTCACCTTCCAAATTGCATACTCTAATGGCCTCAGTATAGGAACCCTAATTGTTTCATACCTACTAACAGTAGTAGGAGCTTTCTCAGATGGTGGAGGTATCTCTGCCATTGATTACTATTGTGTTTGGATCTTTAACTGTAATAAAGTAACAGATTTGGCTCTGATACCACTTGTTAGGTCGAATACACAATATATAATCAAGTACCGTATGAATAAGTAACAAGAACACACATTTTAACTCTTAAAACTGTTTGGAATTGATAATTCCTCTCTCGATGATGTAAAGTATCACAGAGAGCTGCTTAGGTTACAAGAATGATATTCGTTCACGATGGATACCCTTCTAGGGTTAACCTAATTGTATTTATAAGATATACAGCTACGTACAATCGTAAATTGATTCTCCTAAAATTAAGCTATACAATTGATATCAATTACGATTGCTACACGTCTTCTAAGTCAACTCAATCTCTTTGATAGCTATCCAATCTTCAAAGATATTGCTTCCATATTAATATTAAATTAATCTTCAAACTCTGTTGACTTGTAGACGCTCCCAGTAGACAGACTTTGGCAAACTCTGTTCTCTCCATGCTAACAGTGTTTGCGCTTCCATGTATTCAGCTATCAGTGTTTACGTTTTCCTCTGTCAGCGTTTGCGCTTCCAGTAATCAGCGTATACTCAAACTCTGTTACAACTGCTTTCAATAACAAGTTAAACTCTCTTTACCTGTAACACTTAAACACTGACATTAAATCACATCAATTATATCTAACACAACCTTTATAGGTTCAACCCATACTTCCTCAGGGTTTCATACATGCCTCATCTGGCCTTATTGTTACGATGTCATACATTCCTTACCAAACTTCCATTTTTGAAGTTCGGAATATTACCCTTTTTCCTTGTAAGGTTTCGTAGGCCATCCTTATCATTCCTACGGTATTTTCTGGGTACCGGGTATATCAAAATGTCATTGATCAATACTCTAATAATTCTATTTATGTTCTTTCCAGAACTCTTTTTAATAATCCTTACCGGTCATTGTTGCATTAGCAAGTCCAGCTCATATCATCTGAAGTCATAATGTCGTTATTAGGGTTAATGCCACCCCTTGTGCATTCCCCAGGGTTTGTCTTAATTTATGGATATCCTATCCTTAATTCAACTGCCAAGGAATTCTTGCATCTTATAATTGGCAATCAGATCATGTATCCTTAATAAAGGTCTTTTTTTTTTTTCTATCATTCTCATTTGATAATCGATCGGTGGTTTAATGCCACCCTCTTCTTTCAGACAGTTGTCAGCCTATTTGGCCTTCCAAAAAGGCAACGTATGCCAATCTCTTCTCTTACCGAACTTGTTAATGGTAGCAAGGATGTTCTGGAAGATATTGGTCGAGTTCAACGTGAATCTCTTAGTGCTTATCGTTCTTCGCAAAGGTACTTGCCTCAGACAAAATTCCTACAGCATAATGTTCAATTTCTGACCTTTTCTATACCCTCTTCATATACCTTCATTGTTTACTTTCCTCCGTCAAAATATATTCATGGTATTCATGATACCCTAACATCATACATCTCAAGTCACTATACTGCCATTTTACTCGAAATCTTGGACAACCATATACACATGAGTCACTTTAGTACGGGTGACCCCATCCCAAAAAGGTCTAGTGAATTCCCAATCAAAACATGGGTTGTTCGGCAGAAGATTCACACGATCTCATTAATGTTTCCTTTATATCAGAAGCCCTTGCAGTCGGTGCTTTCTTAGAAGCAACCCTGCTTTGTCTTTTCATTGCTGGTCTAGTCACTTTATAGTCCATTGTGACTTGGCCTCAACTGGCCACACATAAAAATATATGATTTTAGGGGTTGGCTAATAGCATTACTTTTCTAGCAATTGCCGGCATAGTGCCTTCTTCTTTGATACCTTTCTACCTTTCCAAAACTTTACTCCATATAAGTCTTAATCGACTACTCGGCACCGTCTCCGGTCACCTTTCCTCCACTTTTATCTTTTCAACTATTCTTATCAATCCTGCGTGCCACACAAGCTTACCATTCCTGGCATAACAGCCTTTTCATTTAAGTCAATCCTGGAATTTCTCAGTCCGGCTGGTTTCTTACTTACATTTCCTATTTTCGTCCAATCTCACTTCATCATTTTATCACTACCGTCGATTGTAATGCTCAGGGTCCGTTTACTAACCCATTTTACAGCATCCTTACCCAAATCACAGGGTTTGCTCCAATTTTTACTCTCTTCCATGACATTCTCTGATAATCAGAAAGACAAGGTTTGCCAAAATTCACCGAATTCCTTTCCAGACTCAGGGAAATTTTGATCAATCTACCCACCTACTGGTAACATTAAGGAGACCAGTTTCGAAACCTGAAGAATAGTTCTATGAACCTCCAAGCAGGTGGAATCATAAGCAGTCATAGTTAACGAAATAATCATCATCGGATTGGAAGTTTACCCACTGGAGAGGAATCAATTATATCCATCCCTTAGAAGGGAATCAATAGTTTCAAACTGAAACCTATCACAACGTCCTGATATTCAATACTACCAAATGTCGGTCTACCTAACCCTTTATGCGAAGCGTCATTGGAAGCACAAAGTCTCCTTTTTCCATTAAGCAATGCCAGCTCTTGGTCATTACCAATTTCACCTTTTAGCTCCAGGAAGATTTTCTCACATTTTTCTCTTTAACTGCTGATCGTATTACTTGATCTATTATAATTCCGTGTCGGAGTAAACTTAAGGTAACTACTATAATCCATTCAAAGAGAAGAAGAAATTTAATATTCCTCTGAATCACATGCATCTAACGTTTTTGGTTCATCATTTAACTGAGTTGAATTAACTCTATACTCAGTCTCTGGCAGTAGTCTCATTACGAGTTCATCTTGACTCACTGGTCTTATCTTCCGATAGGTTCTGAGATCATTGTCTTGCTTACTACTTCCTTATATAACTTTACCCAACCATGCTATCACTTCCCAATGTCTTTACTTTCTAAATGATTCATTCATAAAATGAACATTTTCCTTAATAAAACCACCTTATTAACCTCAATTTGGTTCCATAATTTACAACCTACGACACCTGCCTTCTCATGGCGAATTATTACTGACCATATTCATACTAATTCATTTATCAAATGATATGGCACTTACTGCCTCCTTCTCAACTATTCCTAGGGACTCTGTTCCTCGCCCTAAATCGATGTCTTTGATAATCATACATCCCTCTAGCTCTTTCTTTGTTAAGATGAAAATCTCTAAGGATTCTCATCTTTTTTTCCGTATAAGATCTCAAGTAATTCTTCCAATCCTTCTTTCTTGCTGGTACTACATCTGGTAGTCCGGCTATGAATTCAACATGCATCTTCAGATCTCTTAATAATATCTCGGTTCTTTATACTCACTTTTCGGAGAACCATATCTTAATCATCACAGTCATTCTGGCTGCGACCCTCATTACCCATGGGTAAGCTCCTTATCCTAACAGGATTTTCCTTATCTGCTGGAACCTCTTCCGGGTCTCCAGTAGGGTACTCCATCGAATTACCCGCTGATCTTCAGCATATAAAGCATCATCGCGCTATTGCTCGTATGCCTCAAGGTCAGTCGCCTTACTCGTCGATACGATATCGAGCTAAGTTACTATCATTATACTTACGAGTTCCCATAAGGGTTTTATATGTCATCACTACATTAAGTAGTCCGACTATGAACTTGGCAAGAGTTCTTATTATCTTATTGAATTTATTGTTTTAACGTCACCTCATCTCTGGGGTTTATAACGTACGCTCTGATACCACTTCTGTAACACCCCCAGATCCGGGGTCCAGGATCCGGTGGTTACGGTTTCCAATTCTGTCCACAATAATTGAACTTTCCTTAACATAAAATAAATTACGTCTCTATAACCCAACACAACAATATAAAACACACCCGTTATAGTCCCAGAGATGAAATCAGAGTAACAATCAAATTTTTATTAATCACATTATGAGTTCTTACAATCCAAAAGAATTTCAATATAAATACATACTCTTTGCCATCCATTTACATAAGTCATACTAGACCATATTCTTGGTACTGAAAGAATAAATATACCCTACCAATAGCTTCTTCTTCAGCTCTGGTAGTCTCATCGTCCTCGCCCGCGTCGAGTGCGCCTTGTGCGAGTCATCTGGTCTAGCTGTTGTTGTGATATAATAATAAAGCAAGGGTGAGCAATAGCCCACCAACAATAATATATAACTGAACGATAATGTATAACAGTTCAAAAGTATCTTTCAAACCATATGTATATATTTATTCAATCACAACAACAGCCTAAAAGAAGGGAATTGAAACTTGCCTGGTAGTCGAGTACGGTAAGGGGTAGTGGTAGCGGGTCCCGGTTCAGCTTGGTGATCTATAAATAACCAAGGCATTCGGGATTAATCACTTAACATATTAAAAGTTAAGTTATACTTAACTCGAAACACGTTCTCGAGTTATCTCGTTATACCCCTTTTTGTGGATTACTTTTATCACTGATCCGACCCGACATTCGTTCGTTAATATGACATGTCATTGTACTTATACTTGGGACATACTTAAGTCATATGAGTTCTAAGGTCGATCGTTACGAACCAATACTATACTCCGAGTTTTATCGCCCGTTTTCTAAGTGTTTTACCGAAGTTATAAAAGAATCGTCTTTTAGGGGTTCGTTCGCGTTTAACCTCGACTCGAACATTTTTAATAAATCGAAAAATGATCCTTTTGACATACGGTTTTCTTTCACACCTTCCTTTTTACCTCTAGTATTTATTTACCAAGATTTACCATGACGTTACATAGTTTACAAGGGTTCAATTACAGTTACGAACTTTCGTTTATGGATTCGAACTACTTTTAGTAATTTGGTTGTAAATCCTAAACCGTAAGTCCGTTTCACGTGATCTTTATATCAAAACGAAGCTTAGAACATTACCTATCCTATCATGGCAGATTGCAAAGCTAGGCAGTGAGTTACATCTACTGTCCAAGTTGTTTTTCTTAAGGTTAACGAAATTTCGGCATTACGACGGCTATATATCGAACGTTCCAAAAATTATAACAATCCAACCAAGCCACACCGGGCATCCACACAACTTATCACATGATCATGAACATCATCAAGTCCAGATCATACCAGTTTACCACAATAATTAACATGCTTTCTTGCTCAACTAAATCACTTACTAATTATGCTTATAATCATGCTAACATCATAACCAAGCTTAGCTCATCAAAAACATCCATAAACTTAAAGTTGATCTAGGGTTTCAAGAGTGTTATACCTTCTTGAGAGTATGTACTAGCCTTACAAAGCTTGTTATAGTCCTTGGATAGCCTCAGGGTAGCTAAGATCAACCATGAAAACAAGAAAAATCAAAGATTAGTTCATGAAACACTATTCATCCTCCTCTTTCATGATTTTTTTGAAAATGGAAACAAAGGAGTTTGGACTTGAAATTTTTAGGAGATTGCTTTTATGAAATATAGGACTCACCATAAAAATTTGATGATCAAACAAGGAGTGGAAGCTTGGTTTGGAAATCTAAAAATTCCAAAAATTCGAAGTCTTGTTTCTTGAGGGGAAAAACAGGGTGATTTTCTTGAATTTATTTACCTATCCAAACGATCTTCAAAAATTATGAAATTTTGAACGAATACTCTACATATATTGAGGAAGCTATGGTTAAAATTTGGTGATCTATGAATGGGTAGAAGTGGAGATATGAATTTTTCTTTGAGGAGTGTTCTTGCTTGGCAGTTTTGAAGAATGGAGAGAATGGAGTTGTTTTGCTTGGTTGAATTTCAATAATGCATAAAGTGATGTAAGTTGGATAATATCTCATCCTAAAGCTACTTTAATAAAGGTGTGATGCAATGCATGATGTCATTTGGGGCATGTGTCAAGAGGTGTGTTAAAGAAGTTAACACTTGGTTGATCTTTGGATGGAATTCATGCTAAGTATTAGTTCCAATCTCTAAGTGTGCTAGTTACTTGAGTCACCACTTGGTTGCTAGATATTTTCTACTAGCACATGCATGCATCTTGATTCCCGGCTTGTTTCTGTGTCCGGTTATTGCCCGTTTCGATTGATCGTTCGTGAGAATATTTCACGGATTTCTAATTAGGGTTTACCGGGAATCCTTTTTAATATTAATACTTTCATTCTCCATCTTTCATTCTAACTTTCCAATTTATATTCCTTAAATCCATTCGTTAAATACTTAAGGCTATCAGTGTCCAGGGAACTCTCGGAGAAAATAAAAGTGCGGTTTTTCAGAATCCGACAGCTTTTACATACACTTATTTTCCCCCTGGATCACTAATACGAACTCGGAAATCCGTTCCGAATACTTCTATATAGTGTCGTCTCATATTATTATGTACTCCCACCACAACACTATTCATTCTGTATTCTTTACTTGTTCCCTTAGGGTTGTATAATTGTCCGTATTCTCTTTCGATCGTTCCTTAACCTTTTTACGGAACTACTGGATTAATCGTTACCGATCTGGATGACATGAGAATATTCTCCTGCTTGAGATTGCCATATCTTATTCCCTTAGAAGATAGATTATTCTTACCTATGTTGTTACCCTTTAGCATTCTTCAAGACATAGAAATAATAAAGTCGAATTCCATTCATTCTTTCCAAATATCAATTATTACATTGTAGCCATAACCACTCCTCAGTGGTTTCCTACCTTCATTCTTAAATCAATATAATAACATCCCAAAATATCAAATCCTCAAAGTTAATATCTCAATTCTTGGATTATAATAATATTTAATCCACTGTCCGGTCAAATATTATACCGAAAAGAATTTGGAATTTCTGAATTCCGATCGTCTCTGCATTCACTTATTTCCTCCGCGTATTACTAATATGACTTCGAAACATCCATATCACGTCCCGTACATAGGGTGGAGTGAAAAGTTTTCCAACTTACAAAATCACTATTCGTCCACCAAATTACTATGCACATACAGGAAACACTATGCACGTACGGGAAATACTATGCACGTACGGGAAATACTATGCACGTACTCATTTCCCTTCAAGGATCAATTAGCTCCTTTCTGGATGGTAGATTATTCTTATCTAGGTCCTCAACCATCGAATTACCTTATTCTGACAATATACCAATGCATCAGGATCATTGTCCAAAGCAATGTCCATTCATTACAATCATTGTTCTTTGAAATCACCATTCATTAGAGTTGGTGACCTTGCTGTCGGAATCATTGTTTCTCATTTTATCATTACTTAATAAAAAGTTTTAATTATATCCAAAATTTGGGGTTCTTACAATTTCTGTTCTTTTTCTTTTTGCCCTCAATTTCTACCTTTTCATTATCTGATTTACCAACAGCCTTTTTGTTATGTAAATCACCTGCCTTAGCCTTCCCACTAGATTTGGTTTTGCTACTCTCACCACTAACAAAGTTCTTGTTGACTGGACCATACTTGATATCCAGTTTCTTGAGTTCCTTCTTACTAACAAACTTTTTGTTAGTCGACGGATACCTCTCATCCGTTGATGGTTCATCTATCAACGGATGATCACTATCCGTTGATTCACAAATAGTCTCTAGATCCTCAAGGCCAGGTTCTAGCTCCTTTTTCTTTTGAGTCCAAGTATCCTTCACAAACGATTCTATTCCCTGGTCTTCTATTACGTTTTGAGAAATATTCCTACAACTTTGAAATTTAGCAATTATCCTTTGTTCTTTTTCAAGCTGGTCTTTTAAAATCAGTTCTCTTTTTAACACAACTTCAAGTTCACTTTTAGCATTATTGCAATCAACTCTCATTTTCTCAAATTCCAGAAATTGAGCTTCTAGAGCAGCATTTCTATCACTTAAAAACACATTAGACTCTTTAATCCTATTGTTCTCTTTTGTAAGTGATTTAAGAGTAACACTCAAGTGATATAGTTCAGTAGACATTTCATCTATAACACTATTGCATTCCTCTTTGGTGAGCTCAGAGAGATTAGTAGAAAATACCTGATTGCTAGCTGAACTTGCTTCCTGCTCTCCAGAATCAGCCATCAATGCAAGGTTGACAAACTCAACATCATCATCAGAATGATTGTCATCAGCAGCCCAGTCATACTCTTGGGTCGAGAATGCCTTTCCTTTCTGCCTGAGAAGATCAAAATATTTCTTCTTGTAGTCAACAGTCTCAGTTGACTTTCCCTTGTTCTCAGCTCTAGGTTTCCTGAATTCACTTATCATGTGACCAGCAATTCCACAACTATATCATTTAATTTTGGATTTATCCACATAGTTGCTTGTGGAAGAATCCTTGTTAAATGGCTTGGCCACCCCAGAGTTTCTCTTGAATTTCAGCTTAGAGAATCTCATAGACAGAAAAGCTAAGTGCTCATCTATCTCATCCAATTCATCCTGCTGAAGGACATTCAATTCCTCAGACACCTTTTCCTTGCTCCTGCTTGATTCTACTCTACATTTACAAACCTCCCTGTTTGGTGTAGAACTAGCAGCTTCTGTCCTTTCCTCCTTCTGCTCCAAGTTGGCAACAAGTGCAACTGACCCACTTTTTTTGGGACTTCTCAATCTCTTCATCCTGCTCCATTTCCAGCTCATATGTCTTTAAAGTTCCATAGAGCCTTTCAAGAGTAAATGTCTTGTACTCTTGAGTGTTTCTTAGAGAAACAGTCATTGGCTTCCATTCCTTGGGTAGTGATCTCAGAAATTTGAGATTAGAATCTTTAACTTGATAGATTCTTCCATACAGTTTCAAACCATTTAGTAGCTTTTGAAATCTACTAAATGTATCATTCAATGTTTCTCCACTCTTAAAATGGAAATGTTCATACTGTTGGATTAGTAGTTGCATCTTGTTTTCCCTCACCTGTTCTGTTCCTTCACAAAGGGTTTGAACAGTGTCCCATACTTCCTTGGAGGTAGTACAGTTAATAACATTGTCAACCATGTCTGTTTCTAGACCATTGAACAGTATATTCACGGTCTTTTTGTCTTTGTGGACTTCTGCAATATCTTCAAGACTTCATTCAGAAACAGGTTTGGGAATGAGAGTGTCAGGCACATCTTCAGCCAGGCCAACCCTTGTTGCAGTCTTCATTGGAACGTGAGGACCCTTGTCAATGCAATCCACAAAACCCTCATCAATAGACAAGAGATGTAGACGCATTTTTACTTTCCAGTGAAAGTAATTCTCTCTATCAAGAACTGGTATCTTTACTCCATAATCCTTCTTAGACATGTTGGAAGTGTGTTGATCTTTAAACTTCAAATATGTTAGAAGCTTGCTCTGATACCAATTGTTATTCCCAGATTACACACTTGTATAATTGTAGAAGGGGGGGTTGAATACAATTCTTGATATTTATAAATTTCTGATAAGAACTCCAGAAATCTATACTTAGATAATTGTTGTAAAAAGATTAATGCACAAACACATAAAAAAATCAGGTGGTTAAATGCACCACCTGAAGCTTTTATTCAGAGAAAACTCTGTGATACAAAAGTACACAGCTTCTGTTTTACAACTCTTTGCTTTCTAAGGATATTCAATAAAAGCCCTAAGCAAATGTATCTATTTTCTTAGCTTCTAAAGAGTTGCTACACTTGGTTATAAATCTCAAGTTTACAAGTGCTACAGGAATAAGATAATATTAATCTAATTCAAGTTGACTTGCTACTCCACTCCAAATACACATGTAGCCGAAAGGTTGTCCTTGTGAACAGACATGTCTCCTGCACCTTTCTTGTATTCATAGTGTAAACGGAATGCTTCTTTCTTCTGTGTTACCAAAGTAAGGCTGCCATACTGCTTTTTGTATCTACTATCAACCCATGTGATCTGTCAGTCAAACCTGTCCTTATCAACTGCTAATCCTCAGCTTAGCATAGAAGTAAGTGTCAATGATTATCCGTTGATATTGTACACTGACATCCGTTGATGATATGTTGAGCTGTATCCATTGATATTGAGATTTGAGCTGTATCCGTTGATAGAGTGGATTTGAGTTGTATCCGTTGATAGAGTTTTGTCTTCATCCGTTGATACACTTTCACTTAGACAGAATTACATAGCATAGCTTATTTACAATTGGCTACATTGATGGTCAACATGACTGTGGATAAAAAACACTATCAACTGATAACATAAGGATACTGCAGTATGCTACAAAACCTCATCCGTTGATGAGCTACCTGTCAACGGATAGAGTTATAAATCCTCATCCGTTGACAGCTACAAAACCTTATACAATTTGATTGATTGTGAAGTTATCATCAAATACAACATATTCCTAACACGGACATAGGTTAAAACAGTACTTTGGTGGAATGGTGAACCGTGAAGCGGTCGTCACCGCCCTCGCCACTACGTGATTCAGCGAGGAAATGTCAAGCTAAAGACATTAAGCAAGCGCTTCGTGGGAGGGAACCCACGCGTGTTGCATGTTGTGTATTCTCAAAAAAAAAAAGAAAAAAAAAAGAAAAGAAAAAGAAAAGAAAAAGAAAAGAAAAAAAAGAGGAAAAAAAAGAAAAAAAAAAGAAAAAAAAGAAAAAAAAAGAAAAAAAAAATACAAAAGTCAAACTGTAATCAGAAACTACTCCAGGCCGCAACGCCATTTCACAGGATGTGGCGCTACTCACCTCCTGTCCAGGCAAGTTTTGGCGACAATAGAAAAAAAAATTTAGAAATCAACAGAATTGGTTCGAGGCCGCGGCACGAGGAGTGAGGCCGCAGCGCCGAATGCATGCTGTCCAGGAGTATTTACTTGTTTATTTTGTTGTTAAAACACAAGTATCACACCTCTCCTTATTAAATTATAACCCCAATCCCTAATTCTAACCCAATATCAATTCCAAACCCCTCCTAATCCATCTCCTTTTCTAAAATCTCTACCACAAATCCAAACATATTAACCTATATATACACTTATACACACAAATTCATAAACCCAATCCCTAATTTAAAATCTTTAACCTCCATTCCAATTTCAAGATTCAAGAAGGATTTAAGTTTGGGGGATTTTTCTTTGCAAGTTTCACCTCTTTGATTCGTATCGGGTATATTTCTTCCTTAATCTTGTCTTATTACGAATTTGTGTTCTTGCAAAATTAGGGGATTTTGTGGAGTTCTTGTTAATTAGGAGATTTGGTGTAAGATTGTTTGGTGATTATTGGTAGCTTTGTTGATTGGGTTGGTTTTGTTGTTATGGCTCCAAAACGTCACAGAGGTAGTTCTAGCACTCGTCCATCTTCGGATGAGAATGCTAGTGTAGAGAGGTTTTTGAATGAGGAGGCACAAAGTGAGTATACGAAATTGTTGGAGAGGTCGGTTGCTCGAGAAAGAGGGTTTGTGCCAGAGACTTATGTAGAGTTAGTTGCTATGATTGAAGAAGGTTAATTTTCCTGCTAATGCTTTGAACAAGTTTGCACGGGCATGGAACTTGTTTATATGTGCTAAGATTATGCCTTGGACACATCCAAATGATGTGCCTGTGGAGAGAGCCATTATTTTGTATGGCATTTTAACGGGAAAGTATGTTGATGTGGGTTATATAGTGCATCAGAACATTCTTCGGTTCTTCCGTGGATGTACTCAAGCACCGATTCCGCATGCTTCTTCTGTTGCTGGTGCGTGTATGGTTGTGACGCCCCCAAATCTGAGGTCAAAGATCCAGGTCATCACATCATCATCCAACCATATCATACCTGTATTAACTTTACAACTCAACAATACATCAATCCAGACCTCAATCTTACACACAAACAAGTTAGAGCCTCAGAAACGATAATCAAAAGTGCCACTAAATATTACAATTCATTTGTACGATCAGAGTCTTACGCAATTCCACTATACAACTACTCTTGAAGACAAGTCTTACTATTACAGTTGAAAACCTATCAGACTACTCTGTAGTATTTATCAGGAACTAAATCATCTCCGGGGTAAATCTTCTACTCCTCTTCTGCTGGTGCGGAGTTAATCGGCCAAATTCTTCTCTTTCTGAAAAGTTTTTATAAAGCAAGAATGAGCTACATAATGCTCAGCAAGTTCACCATTTTGTAAAATAATAATGTGGTTTATTTCGAAAACATTCCCAACTATATGGGTATATATCTCAGATTTCAAAACATAATTGGACAATGTATATGCCCGAGTTTGAATAAAACATCTATACTCACTAAGGAGCTTTAGAATAACATATGAACCCTTTATAAGGTTCCCATTTCAATATATCTCAAGTTTGAAAATATATACATATGAGTATATCATTTTCGGCAAAACACTCTACGATTAACATACTGTACAGGGAATACATCATTGCAAACCCCTTTCCTTCCATTAACTTAGAAGGTTTCTCATACAAAAACATTTCGTTCTTTGAAACAATTGCAAGAGTGCACTAACACGTGCCAATCTTTATAGAAAATCTTGCAGTTCTAGATACTGCACGATGTTAATACTTTCTCATCAAAAACCACACTATCGGTAACTTGGCACTTAGGCCCAAGAAGCAGTGTTTGAGTATTTTTCCAAAGTGGAGGATGGGACTGGAAGAAAACATAAAAACCTGACAAGGATTGACGATGATCAGTCGCCACATCCAAGTCCAATAATCCGCGGGTCTTCTCTACCGGTAGAAGGATAGAAACTACATCCGTAACTATCCCTCGGGTGAAAACTACATCCGTAATCACCCTCGATGAAAACTACATCCGTAATCATCCTTCGGCAACACCTGGGCCGGAATAATAAGTGATGGACCGCCTGGCTCACGGCCGCTTACACATCCCGGGAATTGTTCGTCAACGGTTCCCACACCTGCCAGAGTCCCTTTTTCTTTTCTTTTAAAACTTGATTTTGATTGAAAACAGGGTAATTGAGGTCCGACATCAGTCGATCGATGATTCTTGAAATCATACAAGAAGCAGAATCTGACCGGGGGTTTTCGAAAATGTTTTGAGTTCGAAAGAGTTCGAGTTTGAAAGTATTAAAAAGTATCTTGGATTAACTTTGTCTTTAAATAATGAACAATGATTAATAAATAGTATTTTAAGATTTAATATTAATAATTAATAAAATAATTATTCGATAAAATAAACTTTTAATCCAAGATAGGGTTTCAAGTATTTACGAAGATATAACAATAGTTATTTGAGTATACGATACCACCCGAATGACCCTTCGGGTTTTCGCAATCTAGATACGATATAATAATATACCGCTCCCCGGTCAATAGTATATACGGACCGCTACGACCTCTATTGCTAGAGTCGTTGTCCGAAGAAAACATTTCAATCTAAGTTCAAGGGGTAAAAGCATACATGTACTTGTTCAATCTCAATTGCATCAATACTTCAATAAACATAGCATTTGATATAATTGGAAAACTACAAACACAACCGTAAAAGTCCTTGTATATGGATAAGTTTTGAAAAGTAAACTTGCCTTGGTTTGGTTGGGGTGGTCGAGCGTGCGGATTCGAACGATCTATACATAAGCAATAACCGCTCGTTAGTACCTTAACAATATCTCTTTAATTACGGGGTTTTAGGGGGGTACGAAATTAACTTAACGACTTCGTCTTATGACTCTCTAGCCCCACTATAGGTTCATGTCATCACTCGATTACGCTCGTCACTTAATAGACTTAATTTAGTTACCACTTTCGAATCATAACCACTAACCCTAGAATTTTGCTCCACTAATCGACTTTTTCCCTTGCGCGAATTTTACTCTAGCATTTTTATAAAATCCAAAAATTCATATTTTAATCCAATTCTTTTTGGGTGGTCTTCACCACTGCATTCCCTACAGTCTCAAATTTTGCCATGATCCCACATATATTTTTAGGGGTTTAAACAAGGTTCACAAGGGGGTCACTTAGTGCAGTCCGGAATCCAGAAACACAATTCACTCCTCCGGCCATAACTTAAAATCTATACATCACCTAGCCATGAACCTTACATTTCCAGAAACTACATTCAATTATCTTTCCAACAATATATGGTAGGACATTAGGGGACAACATTTGGGGGTTCAAAATCGTGTTACAATACAGGTCAATGCTCCTGGACAAAACTCAGCAAGCACAAACTACTTAGATCAACCATTTTTCACACTTCCACAACACAACCAACACTTAATACACTTAATTCATGGTTCATAACACTCATGGAGATATATATATTATCCATAATCATAAAAGTCACAATCTCAACATCAAACTCAAGATCCATGTCATCCAATACATATACAACCAAGATTAGCTCATATATACATGGATCTACTACCAAACATTATAAATACTACATAACCAAGAGGGTTTGTGATTTTTATACCTTCTTGAGCCTCTAAGACCTTGGGTAAGCTTTACAAGCCTCAAGAACACCTTGGATGGTCTTTACAAGTCTTATACTTCAAGATCTAAAACAAGATTTAAGTTAGTCACTATACATCTCCAACTTTCACCATTTTTCTGACCAAGCTACACCTTGAAATAAATTATGAAACTTAGTACATACCTTGACAACACTTTGGAGAGGCTTGGGTTTTAATCTTGAGATTTTTGAAGTAGTGGAAGAGGAGAAAATAATTTTTCTTCTTCCTTTTCTCTTGCTTGGCCGAGAGCAGTTTGCTCCAAGTGGGGGGGGGGAGTTTTCTTGGTTTGTGTTGGGTGTTTGAATGATGATATGTATTATTGTGATATGTATTGATGTGTGTATGTATTGTGTCACATGTTGACACCCTAGGGTTAGTAGACTAGGCATACACCATGCCTCTTTGTCTCCTAGAATAATGCACCAACTAGTCACTTATTCATGGTTACTTTATGCTTTATGCTTTTTGCTTTCTAGTTCATTTCCTAACTAGCTTGTTACATGACACTTGCATGCAATATCCTTCCTTGTATTATTATTTCTCCACCAATGGTTGTCACTTAATCCTTATTTCCTATCGTATCATAATTAATTCCTCGTAATAATATTTTGTCGCGTAGAGATTTCCCCTATAATTCCTTAAGTACTTAATTGTGTAAATTCCTCGAATGTCCATAATTCCTCGTCATAATTCTTAATAAATCCTTTAATACTCTAACCATTCTCAAATCCCAAGTTTTATAAATCTTACTAACAATAAGACTCCTGCCTTCACAATCTTCCTTTTTATCTAACATAATAAATGCAACAACGCAGTTTCTCAGACAATCAATTCTATTAATCAACAGGGATGATTAGAAAGGTTCCATAATGACAATGTCACAAGATATTAAATAAAAGGAAATATTACCAAAAATTAGGGTTCTTACAATGGTTGCTAATGTTCGTTGGGATGATAATGAGAAACTACAATCGCAAACTAAGCCTATTACTGATACTACTATTAACCGGATGGCGGAGTGGCCGGATGGCATTCCGCATCCTAGGGGGCTAGGTTACATTATAGATGAAGCAGGTGCTGGTGGTCAGGGAGCGGGTGATCTGCCACATGTTCCTCGGGCACCGAGAGGAGAGGGTGATGCAGGCTCGAGAGCTTTTCATGATAGGAGGATGATTAGGCGTATGGATGCTTTGTATGAGATCCATAGCCATTTTTCCCAGAGGTTAACACAGACTTTGGATAGTGCTTTCAGAGCCAGTGGTGTTCATGTGGATTGGCCAGTTTTTGGTTCAGACACTGTGTATCCTCCTCCTGATTCTCCACCCGAGGAGGGTGATGACGCTGATGCGTAGGTATGTTCTACTATTCCTCGTATTTCCTCCCATTCAATGCGGGCATTAAATATTTTAAATTTGGGGGTGGTTTGGGGGATTAGTAGTTGTATTTGTTGTTATATTATGTGTTCATATAGGATATCATGCTTTGCATAATAGTAGTAATTCATGCATATATGTTCGTAATATTTATGTTTGTTTCATATAGGACATTCTGTTTTTATTTTTTTTATTACCATGTGAGTTCATATTAGTTGCATTTCATGGCATGCATATTTCATGATCCCTTAGAACAAGCTGATTCTGATTGGTAGGTAGGTGTCTAATTGAGTGTGGTAATGATGAATAGAGGGTTGACTTATAGTTTCTATGAAATTGACTTATGTGTGTCAGAAACAAAACTAATTACACAGTCTCATTGGGTGCTTTTGGGCTAGGTTGGGGTCATGCTTTTTTGGATGTTTTGAGATTTAATCACTTGTTTATATTTAGAATATTCGTTATTCCCTTTATAGCGTAGGAGCACTTAAGTCTAAGTTTGAGGGAAAACAGGGATTTCATGCTTAATTGTAAATAATTGTCAATAATTGCTAGATGTCAAATGGCTAGTAGCCGGCTCATATTTATATGAGTAGTCTAGGGTTGGAATTTAGAATTCTCATTCCAGATGGCACATATGAAAAAAAAACAGAAAAAAATAGAGAAAAAAAGGGTCATGTAAATAGTTTTATGCAAAAAATTAACCAGGGTGAGCTCTTTAATACTCGAGCTATTAAGTCTGAGGGGACTTAGTCCTAGTAACCTAAAGCCCTTGTGGTTTTGGATTGCTGACCTAACGCTCGCTACATGGGTATTATTATATAAGCCTTTCGGGGTCTCATCCATTGCACGGTTAAATAAGCATGCTTGTATATATTATTATGTTTCGTAGTTGTTAGTAAGTAAGCATGAATTTCTGTCTACCTTGGATAAGGATGGAGGTGTTTCTAGGTTATGAAGTGTCTACAGTCTATTCTATTTATAAACTTGTGATTGTCTTGACGAAGAGCATGTATGATTTTGATCTAGTGTTGGGAGTATTTCTGATGAGCATTGCACACACGCATGTTTCTGTTCATGTATTGTTAGTATACGGGAACTTAGTCGAGCTCTATTTGGATTTAGTTGCATTCTCTAAGATATTTGCTTGCTAGTTATTTTTGGTTAGTTTGAAGGGGATTATTGCATTTTCATATTAGTTGCATTCATGTATTGCATTGTTATTGCATTAGGTTAGATGGGTTTTATGGGTACATTCGTTATAGGCCCTCACGAGACCTTACTCGTCCACTAGGGCTGCCTAGCGGTTTAAAGGGCTTGTTGCATATGCCAAATGCAACCGTGATCACCTATGGAAGTGGTACTAGTTAGTTAGTGTAGTTGTTTATGCTTGAGGACAAGCATTAGTTTAAGTTTGGGGTGTGATAAGTGGATTTTATATCCACTTGGAGCATTCCATATCGGCTTAAATTGATTCACTTGGCCTCAAGTTTGTTGTAGTTTTGATGTGTTTTTTTAAGTGTGCAGGGTTGCCAGAATGTTGAATAAGGTTGCAATTTCCGTCAATTCTGGAGATGAATTCGAGCTTAAGAATGAACAATGGAGTCTTGTTGTGAGCCACCATGAAGGTTCCAAGGCAAGGAATTGAAGTATGGAAGCTTTGAGAAAAAGAACGAAAGGAAACGGAGGCAAAACGAAGAAAAAACGAAGGAAATAGCATGCTGAAAAACTGCGGGCAGATTTGGCTTGGGGCCGCGGCCTCAGATCCCAGGATGCGGCCTCGGGAGTATTCTGTCCATTCCGAATTTTCTCTTAAAAACTCTACAATTCTTTCCTGTTTCGAATTTGTTATGTAATTTAGGTATTTCCTTTTTGGATAAAACATCTAGGGCCTAGAAAAACACATTATATCATTTTAAAATCATATCATCATATAGAAATACATATCATATCATTGTAACACGGTAGAGAGGTCAAGAACAAGAGGGTAAACAACTTCCAAGGTGACGGCAAGGAAGAATCACACTCAAGTTCAAGAACTAGGGTTTTCTATATTGTTTATTTTCTGAATCTTCAACTTAATACTTTGTTATCTATTGGATTTTTATCAAGTATTCTATTATCCATCATTAATTGTTTTCAGTTCTTTGTTTTAATTATGTTATCAATTGAACCCATGATGGTGCTAAGTTCAATCATGAACTAAACACTTTCATGGGGTTCTAATGGAGTGTTTTGTGGATTCTAGTAGTTGATAGTTTTGACAACATATGCTTGTGATTGAAAATAAGGTTGCCTGACGTGGTTGTGTGAATTTATATAGATGCGTAGCTAACATCTATTTTGTCAATCTATAATGAATGCGAAAGTGGATTTAGAGATTAGGGCTTGCCATGTTAGCATAGGCTTATGATGGCTTCTCCGCATATCGGTAGTATAGATTCGAAAGAACATTACTCCTTATGTAGTTGATAGTGGAACTTATGATTAAATTGATTATGTCCCTCAATCTCATAGACATATAGTGATTTGGATGTAATTGATGCCTGTAAAACTTCTATCTTAATTGTAGATGATTTTATGGATTGGTGTGAGTTTATTGAAAGATAGTTTGTACTTCCTTCGTGTTCCCACTAGCTACCTTAATAATCACAGTGCATTGAGTCTTGACAGTTAATCTAGATTGTGACGCCCCCAGATCCGGGGTCGGAGATCTAGGCGCTTACGGTCCATTTTCCATTAATAACATACATGTTCTTGCACATAATATATAAAACAGCCATCGACCCCACAATAAAACTCACACTGCACACACACATACAGGTTAGAGTCTCATAAACGTCATACACTTGATTGAGCAAAAGTAAAAGTTTCAGAGTTATTACAGACCGAATTAAATAGCATTTATGCTACCAACAACACTTCGATATGAAGCGGTGTTAGCGGCTTAAATGTTTGTTACGGTACACTGCCTTGCAAAGGTCATACTTATAAATAAAACGTACTAACAGAAGTTGCCAACCAATCCGGCTAATGGGGCCTACCGGTGGAATCTCAACTGCTGCCTCGGGCCTAGTCACCTGCTTTCGGGCAGTCTGTCTGGGTCTTGCCATTTCTCTTAACTGTTGTGTTTGTAAATTTGAAAACAAGCAAGAGTGAGCAACTATAGCTTAGCAAGAAATATATGTATAAGGTAAGCAATATAACATTACATGTGTTTAGCAGTTATTAAACTCGTTTATATCCATCAGTTATAAAATCATTTGTCATCGTTGATAAATTTCAAAGGTGCACCAATACGTGTCCTTGTTTTCAAAGTAAACTTGCAGTTCTAGATACTGCATGAAGTCAACATCTTTCTCATCAAAATAGAGCACTATCGGCAAGTTGGCACTTAGGCCTAAGAAGCAGTGTCAGAGCATTTTTTTCCAAAGTGGAGGAATGGGACTTAAAGAAAACATAAAACCTGACAGGGATTGACGATGATCAGTCGCCACATCCAAGTCCAATAATCCGCGGGTCTTCTCTACCGGTAGAAGGATAGAAACTACATCCGTAACTATCCCCGGGTGAAAACTACATCCGTAATCACCCTTGATGAAAACTACATCCGTAATCATCCTTCGGCAACACCTGGGCCGGAATAATAATTGATGGACCGCCTGGCTCACGGCCGCTTACACATCCCGTGAATCGTTCGTCAACGATTCCCACACCTGCCAGAGTCCCTTTTTCTTTTTCTTTTAAAAATTTTATTTTGAATGAAAACCGAGTAGTTGAGGTCCGACATCAGTCGACCGATAATTCTTGGAATCGTACAAGAAGCGAAACCTGACCGTGGGTTTTCGAAAATGTTTTGGGTTTCGAGTTTGAAAACGCTACAGTTATCTTGGATTAGCTTTGCCTTTAAAATAATGAACAATAATTAATAAATGATATTTTAAGATTTAATATTAATAATTACTAAAATAATTATTTAATTAAATAAGCTTTTAATCCAAGATAGGTATTTTTGAGTATTTATGATAATATAAAAATAAATACTTAAGTATACGATACTTCCCGAATGACCCTTCGGGTTTTCGCAATTTAATCACGATATAATAACATACCGCTCCCCGGTCAATGGTATATTTGGACCGCTACGACCTCTATTGCTAGAGTCGTTGTCCGAAGAAAACATTTCATTCTAAGTTCAAGAGTGTACAAACACATATGTGCATATATCTCAAACTTCATCATAACCTCAATAAGCATAAGCATATGATACGATTGAAAGCTACAAACACAACAGTGAAAGTCCTTATATATGTAGGTTTTGAAAAGTAAACTTGCCTTGGTGAGGTTGGGGTGGTCGAGCTTGCGGAGTGGAATGATGATCTATACATAACCAATAGTCGTTCGTTAGTACCTTAACAATACCCTTTTTAATTACAAGGTTTTAGGGGACACAAAATTAACTTAATGACTTCGTCTTATGACTCTCTAGCCCCACTATAGGTTCATGTCATCACTCGATTACGCTCGTCACTTATTCAACTTAATTTTGGTTACCATATTCGAAGCGTATTAATTCCCCCTTAAATTCATACTCCACTAACTCCTCGTACGACTTTTTCACTTGCGCGAATTTTACTCTAACATTTTTATAAAATTGAAAAATACATATTTTAATCCAATTCTTTTTGGGTAGAATTCACCACTGCAATTACTAGCTCTCCTAATTTTTCCATGATCCTACATAAATTTTTAGGGGTTTAAAGAGGGCTCACAAGTGGACCATTTAGTGCAGTTCGGATTCCAGAACCACTCTTAACTTCTCAGGCCATAACTCAAAATCTACACATCACCTAGTCATGAACCTTATATTTCTGTAAACTACATTCAAATACCTTTCTAACTATATGCATTAGGACCTCAGGGGACAAGATTTAGGGGTTCAAAACCCTCCTACAAGACAGTACAAGTTCACAGAAAATTCCTCGAATATCCATAACTCCTTGTCATCATCCCCTAAGAATCTTTTAATACTCTAATAACTCTCAAATCCCAAGTTTTATAAATCTTACTAACAATAAGACTCTTGCCTTCAGCAATCTTCCCGTTTTCTTACATAGTGAATGTAACAACATAATTTCTCAGATAATCAATTCCATTAAACAACATGGGTGACTCAAAAGGTTCCAAATTCACAATGTCATAAGATATTTTTAAAAAAAATATTACAAAAATTAGGGTTCTTACATAGATGAAACAACTCATGAAGTTGGAACCCTGTGTTTCTCTCATATAAGTAAAATCTCCTTAGTAAGTTTTTAGTAGTATAATCTAGTTAAAACAACATAAAAATTGTTACTACTCCAAGCAATTATAATTTAGCCATACATTGTTGAATAGGCACATTTACATAATTCACCGAGTCTTCGTGGGAACGATCCCTATTTATCCGTATTACTTCTGACTGCATATACTTGCGTAGTTTTTAGTGAACAGTAAGTGCAGAGCTTCACTGGAGTAACTTGATGTGTAACTCCATTGTGCGTAAAGGTCAGATTAGGTCTTCCTGAAGGTTCAAGAACACCAAACACAGCAGTCTTCCAAATCTGCATCACACACTTGAAAGAGACTTTGGCGGGTGCCATTAAAGCATAATGAATCGGACTAGACGCCAAGAAATCCTTAATGATATGAAAATCATTCGATAGTTCCTGATGGTCAAGAATAGCAACATAATTGTTGGGAGCAAAAGTAACATCATTGATAACAATCTTATTGTTTACAAATGATGAATTCTCCATTTTTGGTGTGACAAAGAGAGATGGAAATTTCGTGCAATTAGGGTTTATGTTCGCGCAGAGAAGAGAACAATACTGATAATTTTGAGAACAATGAATCAATTTAGTGAACTAAATTGATTTTAGACAACTAATAATTTCTCAAAATAGGTGTCAGTAATCGATTTGTGTGACATGAGAGAGTGGTGTTAACCGTATATGACACGTTGTGTATCTATATGTATCAGTGAGTGAAATACACGCGCTCGTAATTTTAAGAAGTGCATTTGTGAATATAACAATAAAATATTTGATATTTTTTTTAAAAAAACAAATAACACTTTCTTAAAATACCTGGAACCATTAAAAACCAGAATACGAAGCGTTTTAGTACTTCGTTACTCACCCATCTCTATTTAACGCCTAGAGACTTGTTCACTATCCCTTTAATCCTTCATTCTCTCCTGAAAATCAAAAACCCTTCACACAACACACCGTTAAACAATGTCAAACCTTACCATCAAGGAAAAGAATCTCCATCTCGTAGAAAACAGAGATATCTTCAGTTATACTCGTGAAGAGTTTGATGCCTTTGACTGGGAAAGGCAGCTTGAAACTCTGTGGCTGCAGATGGATGCCAGTCTTGAAGAAATCGAGAGAGAAAAGCCTGCAAGAGTGATCGACATCGATGCTGCTCTTCAAGCAACATTAACATGGCTTTCCTCTAAGGCATCCTCATCCAACACCACCAACCATTGTTAATGAATATATCAGCAAAAATAACCTTATCCCTTCAACTTCCACCCAAACAAAGTGGCAAAGATTGGATCTAGGATGGCTGCTAACAATGGAGTGGTTTGGACTTCACTTTTTATTTTCCTGTTGAATAGATTAGTAGATAGAGAGAACAAAAAGATGTAATACTTGCATGTAATCTCTTTCTTATTATCAATGAAAAATCCTGTTTCTCTAATCTTATTCAATGTGTTCTGCAAATTTTATGTTTATGAATTGTTCTTCAAAGAATTAAATCAAAGAAAATGAAAACTAATTAAAGTAATCATGTAAGTAACAAATTCATCAACAATAACCACAGTTAAATCAGGAACAGAACAATTAGGGATTACTTGTAGTATACATATTGTATAATAACCAAACCATTGCATCAGGATCTGATGTTTGACTGACGTCAGGATTGACTTTTCGTCAGTATTCGGCATGCATCAGGATCTGACACTCATCAGTATTTGGTCTCCTCTTGTTCTCAGAAACTTTCATAGTTTACCATTCCTAATTCATTCACCAATTTTGTAAAAGTAGCTTCAGGTAGTGGCTTGGTGAATATATCAGCTAGCTGTTGATCAGTAGGAACAAAGTGGAGTTCCATTGTCCCTTCCAGTACTTGTTCTCTTATGAAATTATATCTGATACTGATATGCTTAGTAAGAGAATGCTGAACTGGATTTCCTGTTATAGCAATAGCACTCTGGTTATCACAATAAATAGGTATTTTTGAATATGACAAACCATAGTCCATTAGTTGATTCCTCATCCACATGATCTGAGCACAACAGCTTCCTGCAGCTATGTACTCAGCTTCTGCAGTTGACGTGGATATAGACTTTTGCTTTTTACTAAACCAAGAAACTAGTCTTCCTCCAAGAAACTGACAATTGCCTGAAGTACTTTTCCTGTCTATTTTGTATCCTGCAAAATCAGCATCTGAGTAACCACATAGATTAAAGTCAGACTTTCTAGCATACCAAAGGCCAAATGATGGAGTGCATTTCAAGTATCTGAAAATCCTTTTAACAGCAATGAGATGTGGTTCTCTGGGGTTCGCATGAAATCTTGCACATAGACAGGTTGCATACATGATATCTGGCCTGCTAGCTATTAGATACAAAAGTGAGCATATCATACCTCTGTAGTTAGTTACATCTACCTCAATACCTTGATCAGGATCAAGCTTTGTAGCTGTAGCTATGTGAGTTGTAGCAGTAGAACTGTCTTGCATATTAAACTTCTTCAATAGATTCTTTGTGTACTTTGACTGATTGATAAAAATTCCATCATCAGTCTGTTTAACTTGTAGACCTAAGAAATAGCTCATTTCCCCCATCATGCTCATTTGATATCTAGACTGCATCAGTTTTGAAAATTTCTCACACAATTTGGGGTTAGTTGACCCAAAAATGATATCATCAACATAAATCTGAACTAACATCAAGTCCTTCCCATGATTCAAATAAAACAAGGTTTTATCAATTGTACCTCTTTTGAAACCACTTTCCAGTAAGAATTGAGCTAGTGTTTCACACCAGGCTCTTGGAGCTTGCTTTAGTCCATAAAGTGCTTTATCCAATCTATAGACATGATCTGGATATTTAGGATCAATGAAACCAGGAGGTTGTTCAACATATACCTCCTCTTCCAATTCTCCATTCAGAAAAGCACTTTTAACATCCATCTGGAAAACTTTGAATTGCTTATGGGCTGCATATGCCAGAAAAATTCTGATGGCTTCTAGCCTTGCAACAGGAGCAAAAGTTTCATCATAGTCTATTCCTTCCTGTTGAGAGTACCCCTTTGCAACTAGTCTTGCTTTATTTCTCACAATAGTGCCATCTGAATCTATCTTGTTTCTGAACACCCACTTTGTACCAACAATTGATCTACCTTTTGGTCTTGGTACTAGTTTCCAGACTTCATTTCTTTCAAATTCATTCAGTTCTTCTTTCATTGCTGTAACCCAATCAGCATCCTTGAGTGCATCCTCAACCTTTTTAGGCTCCTCCTTTGACAGAAAATTATTATCTTGTTTCTGAACACCCACTTTATACCAACAATTGATCTACCTTTTGGTCTTGGTACTAGTTTCCAGACTTCATTTCTTTCAAATTCATTCAGTTCTTCTTTCATTGCTGTAACCCAATCAGCATCCTTGAGTGCATCCTCAACCTTTTTAGGCTCCTCCTTTGACAGAAAATTATTATAGAGACATTCATTTTGTGTTGCACTTCTGGTTTTATCACCTGCATCAGGATTCCCAATAATTAAATCAGGAGTATGGCTTTTGGTCCATTTCCTTGCTGATGGTAAATCATTTCTTGAGTTGGATGCTCCCCCTTGATTGGTGTTATCTTCAAAAGAACTAGATTTATTAGAAGCTCCCCCTAAGATAGTGCTATCTCCTCCTGAAGTGTTGACAGGATTATCACTTGAATCTGTTTCTGATGATTCTCCTCCTGATGTTTGAGTTGTTTCAGTACTGATGGTATTTTGCTGTTGCTCCCCCTCAACATTTGCATTATTTGAATCATCATCAGTAACTGTTGTTTCATCAGGCATTGGTCGATCATCAGGATCTGATGGAGTATCAGTATCTGACATTACTTCATCAGAATTCTTGGTAGCTTCATTCATAAAGATCAAACTGTCATGCGAGTCTTCAGCAATTCCTGTTATCTTCTTATCATCAAAAGAAACATTGATAGACTCCATGACTGTCCTTGTTCTTAGATTATATACTTTAAAGGCTCTTGAAGTTGGATAACCAACAAAAATGCCCTCGTTAGCTTTGGTTTCAAATTTTTCTAGCTGTTCAGGATGAGGTCTAAGAACAAAGCATTTGCAACCAAACACATGCAAATGTTTCAGACTCGGCTTCTTCTCTTTAATCATTTGATAAGGAGTGACACCATGTCTGTTGATTAGAGTAATGTTCTGAGTGTAGCATGCTGTGTTGACTGCTTCTGCCCAGAAATATGTAGGTAGTTTCGCTTCCTCCAACATTGTTCTGCCAGCTTCAATAAGAGTTATGTTCTTTCTTTCAACTACTCCATTTTGCTGGGGTGTGCCAGGAGCAGAGAATTGTTGAACTATTCCTTTGTATTTGCAGAACTCTTCCATTACTGAATTCTTGAATTCAGTTCCATTATCACTTCTTAGAATCTTGACTTTGTACTTTGTGCCAGTTTCGATGAGTCTTACATGGTCCAAAAGTATCTCTGCAGTTTCATCTTTTCTGTGTAGAAAATACACCCATGTAAATCTAGTATATTCATCAACAATGACTAGAGTATACCTTTTCTTACTGATGGACATAACGTTGACTGGTCCAAACAAGTCAAGATGTAACATGTGATATGGTTCATCAATTGAGGATTCAGATTTACTCTTGAATGATGTCCTTCTCTGTTTAGCCTTCTGACAAGCATCACAGAGTCCATCAGGAGTATATAACGCCTTTGGTAATCCTCTTACCAAATCTTTCTTAACCAACTCATTGATATTGTTGAAGTTGAGATGAGAAAGCTTCTTGTGCCAATTCCAACTTTCATTTACTGTTGCTTTACTGATGAGACATGTTGAGGGACCATCAGTATTGGTGTAGACATTTGCCTCATAAATGTTACCACGTCTTTGACCAGTCAAGACAATCCTTCCAGATGTTTTACTGATCACTTCAAAGTGAGTATCATTGAAGTTAACATGATAACCTCTGTCTGTGATTTGACTCACATTAAGCAGATTATGTTTGAGTCCGTTCACCAGAGCTACTTTTTCAATGATGACATTTCCAATGATTATATTGCCATATCCCAAAGTTTGTCCAATGTTGCCATCTCCATAAGACACTGTTGGGCCAGCTTTTTCCTCAAATTCTGATAGCAAGGTTTTGTTTCCCGTCATGTGCACAGAGCATCCACTATCCATGACTAACACATTTTTCTTTTTACCCTGCAATCAGAAACACAAAGAGCTCAGTTAGAATTTTTAAGAACCCACACTAGTTGGGTTCTTTTTGCATGTAATTTAACACTATTAGCAGCAGAAGTCTTTTTAACAAAAGCAGTTCTGTCAGATTTAAATCCATCAGAATTTGCTTTGTCATTATCAGAATTAATAGATGCATGCTTAGTATTCAGACTCTTTGTTCTACCAGAATTTGCACTTTTATTAAATTTTGGCAAGGGATCATAATAGTTGTAGTACAAACTATGGTATTCTTCACATGTATAGATAGAATGCCATTTACTACCACAGTGAAAACAAGGATTCTGTGGTTTATAAAACACTGATCTATTCCTAATGTCAGACTTAGGAACTACAGTAGCCTTCTTTTTACTCCTCCTGCAATCAATAGCAAGATGATTAGAGCTACCACAATTAAAGCATGTTTTCCTTGGTGCATTTGGAATATACTTATAATTATTCTCTTTGTTTATTCCAATTTTACCATTTCTATTCCTCTTAGCAGTAGTGGTTTTCTCTCTATCTGTCGCTTCACAGATTCTGTCTCTGAGTTGTTTCTTAGACAAAAGACCTATATTTTTGACAGATTTAGACTTAGAATTATGTGTAGAAGTAGATCCCTTTTCTAAAGTAGAGTTAGGATTTTCTGGATACACATACTTGACGGGTTTTAATTTGGTCTTTGTTCTGTCCATTACATGTCTATAGGTTTTTGGATTTGTTGACTCATTCACAACAACTCTTCCTGATTTAGTTGTTTCAGTAGTAACAACTTTAACTTTATTTTTCTTTTTGTCCTCTGGTTTATAACCTAGACCTTCTTTCCAGTTCTTATCTGTGATAAGATCGTGTGTTTTCTTTCCAGAGTGTGTCTAGGTTCTGAGTTTCTCATTAGCTTCATTAAGTTCCTTTTCAAGTGCAGTACATTTAAACTCTATTTCTAGCTTCATGTGCTTAGCCTTATCACATTCATTTTGTACTTCTTCCATGAAGAGTAACTCAGCTTCTAGATGATCATTTCTTTTAGTCAATTCTGACATCTCAGATATTATTCTAGCATTTTCAAGAGATTGACTTTTAAAGCTAATATGCAGAGACTTTAAGAAAGATCTTAACTCAGAGACATTATCAGTGTCAAAATCAAAAACAACTTCAGGTACCTTATTTTCAGGAGCAGCAATCTCATCCACATTTTCCATTAGTGCATAGTTCACTTTTTCTTCTTCAGAGTCTGAGGAAGAGTCCATCCAATCCTTGCTAGATGAGATTAGAGCTTTGGTTTTGGCCTTTTTGCATTCAGTTGCAAAGTGACCCATTCCATCACAATTGTAGCATTTGACTTTTGACTTGTCAAACTTGCTGCCTTTGCTTTCATTCTTCTTGTACCTGTTCTTGTCAGTATTGACAGGTTTCTTCTGAAAGTTGCCTTGTCTCCTAGCCTTTACGAACTTCATCTTCTTGAAACCCTTGACTATCATAGCAACCATTTCCATCATATCAGAATCAGTAGAATCATCATCAGTATCGGGATTTGCATCAGGATCTGATGATGAGTCATCAGTATTGGACTCAACGACTCTACTTCTCCTTCTTGAAACCTCCACGCTTTTTCCTTTTGATTTTGATTCAGCATTCAAAGCAACAGCCTTTGCTTTGTTGGTCTTCTTATTCTTCCGTTGTTGAACCTCAAGATCATGGGTTCTTAGCATCCCATAGACTTCATCAAGAGATACAGTATTAAGATCATACTACTGCCTAATGATAGAGGTTTTAGTATCCCACTCCTCAGGCAAAGCTCTAAGAAACTTGGTATTTGAGTCTTCTGGATCATACTCTTTACCCACCAGAGATAGATTATTCAATAGTGTCAGAAATCTATCATACAGATCAGTGAGACTCTCATCAAATTTTACATCAAACTGCTCGTACTCTTGAATCAACAGAGCCCTTCTGCTTCTTTTGATAGATTCAGTACCCTGGCATTGAGTCTCCAAAGTTTCCCAGATTTCCTTAGCAGTTTTACATGCTATCACTCTATTTGACATAACAGCATCAAGACTATTATGAAGAATGTTCATCACCTTTGCATCTCTGAGTACTTCAGCCTTTTCCTCAAGAGTCCATTCAGCCTTTGTCTTCTGAACATAGTGCTCAGGTATAGTATCTGTTCTAGCAACCAGACTCTTAGGGATATATGGTCCATCATATATTCGATCGAGATAGTTAGGATCAGTTGCCTCCAGATACATCAACATCTTTACCCTCCATATTGGGTATTCAGCCTTTTTGAGAACAGGGATTTTAATACTTTCATACTTGCTTGTCGACATGTTAAGATCGTTTCTGATTGTAGTAAATCAGTTTGCTCTGATACCAATTGTTGCCCAGTAATTAACAATTGTAGAAGGGGGGTTGAATACAATTGTATAAGATTTTCGACTTAAACAGAAATAATAACACAAGTATGAATATATAACAGCTTTATTAACTCTGATATAAAACTGTTACAAACTCTCTCAAGAAATTCTTATGTTCTTGAGAGCTGCTAGGTTACAAGATAATTCGTGTAAGCGATTACTCTTGAGTAAAACCTAAACTGTGTTTATATACAGTACACAGATACACTATCAATTACAAGATAAATCAAATCAATTACATACGTTTCTTAATACATATCTTGAATGATAGCTGCATTCCTATAAATAAGGAACCGACATGTCAATCTTCCTAGACTCCTGGACTGATGTATATCCTCATGAAATCCTGATCAGCTTCCAATCCTGATGACAACAAAATCCTGACGGTGCAATACTGATGACGTCAGCATCAGTATCTGATCAGTAGTCCAGATCATGATCATCACTTGAATCAACATCTAACACATAAATATCCCAAAGTAATTCTTCCCCTTAAACTTATCTTCTTCCCCTCAAAACATTTCTTCTTCTTTTTTTAAATTACTTCCCCTTAATAACACATTCTCTTCCCCTTCGAAAATATGAAACCGACCATGAATTCCATGAATTGATTTTTAGCAAGTATGGCCTTTAACATATGCTTCCCCTTAAGTGTATGTCGATTGAGACAAATTCCAATTAATCGTTAATGATGAATTTTAATTCTGCAATTTGTAAATTGTTAGAATGGATTTTGAAATCTTAACTTGTAACAACTTATTTACAGAAAATATGATAAAGATAATTAAGAGATTGGAAATTTGAAGTTCGAATTTTAAAAATTCGAGTAGTCCGTTTTTGTTCCGTTCCAAACCCCTTTTTTTGAGAGATTTCTGCAAGATTCATATCAAGTTAGTGACTTATGCACTGTTTTACTTCGAGAAACAAACTATCTTGCCAAGTCACATAAGAAAGCTGAACACTATAGAATATCTATGCTATTCTAACCACAAATATTACAAGAGTATTACCAAGTACTCTTATGAGCTTTAAAGGAATATACGAATAATAACAAAATCAAATTATACAGTCTTTGACTATACAACGTTTAACCAATGTCAACCCATCCTATGTTGCAAAAATACTAGAAGCAGTATAAGTATAGCAAGAGTAAATTACAACTATGTGAACTTAATTAAACAAGTAAACTATCTAATTAAGAGAGAATATGGAGGCAGGTGGAGTAACTGAATTCTTTGAGGCTGCACAAAATTAAGTCAAGTTAGTACAAGAGAATTTTCAGAAAAGATCAACAAACTTTTAAGCACATAAAATTCTCAAATGGACTGGGGGAAGGGGAATTTAGCTCAGAAAAGAGGTTCATCCCCACTCAACTTGACACAAAACATGTTAGATCACTTTTCTAAAAAATAAAGAAACAAATACTGAGTTGAGTTAGAAATGATCAAACAGTGCTAAATTGTGAGTTCAAGACAGCCAAAGTCCAATTCCAAGTCCAAGAAGCATTTCTGCACCTATACTCATGACCACTAAGAAACTAAGGTCAAGTGCATAACATGTATCAAGTAAATAAAAAAAAAGAACTCTTTTAACACAAGACTTAGAAAGTCACACTAATCAACAATCTTCACAAGGAAGAGTCAATTTAGAGATTGGCTATCAGCTGAGTGATATAAATTCATCATGACTAGATCATAAACAATAGTGACTGACTTTAGCATCACTTAGCCATCTCTTTGTTAAAGAGAGGGCCTGCAAAACAGAAAAACCAAAAGCCACAGTTAGTAAATTTCATGAGAGTAATACAGTGGCTATCAGTCTAATGATTTAATCAGAGCTAATTCATGTCGATTGTGGAATATTTTGACATCACTTAGCCATCTCTAGGGAGTGGAGTACCTGCAAAATAAAGAAATAAAGATGTGTTAGTAAGTATTCGATTGCAGGTAAGGAAGCCATCAGCAGTCTCTTCTTGCTCATATAAATGAGTCAAGAGACTAGCATCATCTGGCAATGGATATCCAGATAAGCACAGAGATAATATCCAGATCCATGGCAAGATTGAAAGCTGCAAGGTTAATGAGGCCAAAACAAACACAAAGTGCACATGCTTTTTAGTGCCAGTTCACCCTGGGAACAGATCAAGAAGTTCTCTCAGGGAACTTCAGGCAGTCCATAGGATCAGTGGAGTGTGTGTTGTGTCCTAAAGATGCATATGAGGTAAACTACTAAAGACTTATATTAAAGACATCATTCATTCATAACAGAAGCCTCCAAAGGGCAATAAAAGTCTTGGTACTGAAGCCTGAAAGGGCTACAACAATCCTGCAACATCACACACACAATCTAGCTATATGGAAACTGGATCCAAAAGCAGACACACACATCAAGCCATCAGGGGCTTACAGTTCAGTCATACATAATATCAAATAGCACTTAAAAAGATAGTGCTTTAGGATTACAAGACAAAAACTAAACACATAGCATGAAGCACATCAGTCAACAGTTTCATAGGCTGCATTGTTAATCATAGAGTTATCATCATTCTTGGTAACATCATCCTTTCCAGCAGGTTCAGAAGTATTCATAGGAGCAGGAGCAATTATCACAGAAGAAGGCACAAGAGGAGAAGGAGAAGTATTAAAACCATTACTCATAGCAAATTGCATACTCATAACATGAGACAAACCATCTTCAATAGCATTAGCCCTACCAACAGCAGTAGTAATAGTAGCAACAAGCATGTCCACCTTAGCACATAGTTGATCATATTTCAGAGACAGAGTTTGATACATAATCTTCAAATTGTTGAACTCCGAGCACAAAGATTCATGTTTAGCAGATAAAGACTTAACAGTGGACTCAAGCCTAAGCATATCAACCACAGCATTGTTACTAGCATTATGAGGTTCTAAGGGAATTGGTGCCCTAGTGTTTTGGTCAGAGATGGTGGCCTTCACATGAAAGTGAGGGAGCTGAGAGGTCTAGCTTAATGTACTCAAACACTTGAGTCAATAGCATGCCATAGGGCATGTATCCACTCTTAGTGGCAGAAATCATCTTAAGGACTATCATGTAGGCTAAGTTGAAGTCAATCCTATTAGAAGCAAGCTTATACATGAGTTTGAGTTCTACAAAAGACATGACCTTGTTACCATGTTGAGTGGGAAAGACATTAGCCCTTATGATAAGAGCAAGAGTTTGGTATAGAGGTGTGAAGTGGTGAATGTTGACTCCCCTATCTGTTGAGTAAAGGTGAAGTGGAATATCCTCAACTCCACAGAAAATAGTGAGGTAAAGTTTCATCTCTTGAGAATCAAAAACAAAGTCCTTAGTGATGTCTCTTGGAGACATCCCCATAGCCTTAGGGTTTAACTTAAGTGCCCTACCCAGTTCCATGTGATCCAACAGGATTGGAACCCCATTGACCACAGTGGTCAAGAAGACTACCCCATTTAGACCTGTTCCTACAACCATGTTACAATAAAACTCAGCTACCATATTAGGTAAGACCTTCCTAGTAGGATAAGTAAGAATAGGTTCCCACTTAGGACTCTTAAACATGTTGAAAAGCTCAGACAGAGGGTCTAACTGAATGAGACAACCAGTTTGGTGTTTGGCCTTAGTAAGTTTGGTGGGTGCAACACTAGAAACAAATTGAGGGTCAATGTGTTTAAGTCTCTTTTTCTTGTTTGAGTTTTCATTTGTGAGTTGGCTAGAGGCATTGGGGTCAAACAAATGAAGAGAAGTATCAATGTCATCAGCCATTGATACACAGCAAACAAAGGCAATAAAGACAATACAAACAAGGAAATAAATGAAGGAATGTGTATTTAGTGCAGGTAATATGAGATAAATGCACACATAACATATCTTTAAATACACAAAGAATGTAAAAAATTAAGTACAGTGAACAGTGCAAGCAGTACGTGAACAGTGCAAAATAGTGTTAGGACAGGACAAGCACAGTACCAAGTACAATAGATTCAGAGGTTATTAACTGAAATATATGCACCATTTATAGTTAAACAAACACAAAATTTGCAGGTCTGACAAAAAGTAGGCATGAAAAGGTATGCACATATCAGACACAGGACATATCATTAAATGCAAAGAGAGCTGGTGAACAAAACGGGCAAAGAAACATGTACAAATATCACAAACTCTCATTTCAAAATGCTAGCAATAAATGAAAGTAAGAGAGAGTTTCATGCATATCATTATCACCATACTCACACAGACATGCATATATTTTTCAATTATCAAAGCAATGTGAGTAGTAGATATATCAATTAACAATATAATTTCTTTTAACACAGCAATGTGAGTAACTAATACATCAGACCAGTCACAGTAGACCAAAAGAAGTTCTCATCAAGCAGTGACACCATGTATAAGCATGTATGAATTATCACATCACAAGGTAACCAGATCACAACTAGTTGACTCTCTTTCTACTTACTCTAGTTGCCACAGATTAAGCACAAAACAAGTTGGCTAATTACATACATAGTGACCATATCTCAATGCACAGAGCACACATTACAAGAAATGTGACTGACATCTTATAAACAAACGGAGTACAGATGTGAGTTCTAGAAACTCAGCTTTCGGACATGCATCCCACAAAGAATGTTACACTTAATTTAGCATATATGAGAAATTTTGAAGTGTGACAAACCTTAAGCATGTGAATTCTAATGAAGTGTACCAATGCAAGTCATATATCACATTAGCATTCACAGGGCATGGAACACAGAGAGATATAAGCATTCAAACAAGAAAATTACATGCACAAATATTCAAGTCTTCTTATAAGACACCATTACTGAGCAACATTCTCACATATAATGAGACTGAATTAAGTGTTACAAATATCACACATATGAAATAAACTGTATATCATATACAAGTGTTTAATCATAAATTCAATGATCAAACTACAAGGAGGCAAGGTCCAGATCATAACACATGATAACAGATTGACAATAATCATTCAAGACACGTATAAAGTCACAGAGTCTGAATATTTCTTACACATCGTCTCAACAAAAACATATTACTAAGCAATTAAGTCGAGACAACAGTAAGATAAATAAGGTTCAAGAGAGACACCTTGGCTATGGTGGTAATACACATAGCATATTACTCCAAATATGCGTAATAATATGTAAACAACTATACCACAACAGGAATCGCTTTACCGAGTCACTTGACTCATTGAGTCAACAACGAATCACTCCAAGTTACCTTGAGAACTGCATGAAATCATCACAATACCGTAAGAGAGACATGTAACACTCAACAAAGTCATCAGAACCCTTATATAAATGAAAGAATTGAAAGATCATAAACTAAGGTTTGAAAAACTTGAAGTCAAATCAAAGGGCTTTTGAGATATGATGTAACACCCCCAGATCCGGGGTCCAGGATCCGGTCGTTACGGTCTCCAATTCTATCCACAATACTTGAACTTACTTCAACATAAAATAAGTTACATCTTTATGACCCAACACAACAATATAAAACACACCCGTTATAGTCCCACAGATGAAATCAGAGTAACAACCAAATTTTTTTAAACACATTACGAGTTCTTACAACCCAAAAGAGTTACAATATGAATACATACTCTTGGCCATCCATTTACATAAGTCATACTAGTCCATATATTTGGTACTGAAAGAATGAATCTATCCTACCAATAGCTTTTTCTTCGGCTCTGGTAGTCTCATCGTCCTCGCCAGCGTCGAGTGCGCCTTGTGCGAGTCATCTGGTCTAGCTGTTGTTGTGATGTAAAAATAAAGCAAGGGTGAGCAATAGCCCACCAACAATAATATTTAACTGAACGATAATCTATAACAGTTCAAAAGTATCTTTCAAACCATATGCCATGCATTTACGGAAATGATGCCAGTATAATATGAACGATGAAGTTACAAGGTAACTTAAAGTATTTGTTTGTAGAAATATCTGCTACATCAAAAGTAAGCGTGATATTCTCATTGTCATTAAAAAGAGGAACTTGCATGAAAAGATTGCAATTCCAGTTATGAACACTTTTCCAGCTCTGCCAACAGTAATCATGTTGCAGGAAATAAATAAGTTTGGATGATGAACCAATGATGGAGTATTCACCGCGCCCGCTATTCCAATCTTGATGATCAGTCGAGATCGTATAGCTCAAATTAGATTTACTACCGGTAGAAGGAAGAACTGACGGCTTTACTTGTCTACCGCTTTACTAGCTCTCCCAGGCCAACGGTTGGGCCAAAGGGGATGGACCGGCGCTACTCGGCCTCTTACACGACTCCTAGTTCCAATAGAATTCATGATTCTGAATGTAACGTTCGTCCCCCTTTCCCCAAGTATAATACTTGTTGATAAGACTCCACAAAGTAGTCGTATCTAGTTGGAAAGGAAAATTCACCAATAACTTCCAAGCTATTGCTTGGTAACGAATATCAACTTGTTCCAACAATCTTACCCCTCGAAAGATGAGAAGGTAAACAACGACTTAATAAGTCAATACCACCCGTGTAAGAACCCCAAATTTTGGATATAATTAAAACTTTTTATTAAGTAATGATAAAAGGAGGAACAATGATTCCGACAACAAGGTCACCAGCTCTAATGAATGGTGGTTTCAAAGAACAATGATTGTAATGAATGGATATTGCTTTGGACAATGATCCTGATGCATTGGTATATTGTCAGAATAGAGTAATTCGATGGTTGAGGACCTAGATAAGAATAATCTACCATCCAGGAAGGAGCTAATGGATCCTCGAAGGGAAATGAGTACGTGCATAGTGTTTCCCATACGTGCATAGTATTTCCCGTGCATGCATAGTGTTTCCCGTACGTGCATAGTGTTTCCTATACGTGCATAGTAATTTGGTGGATGAATAGTGATTTGGTAAGTTGGAAAACTTTTCACGCCACCCTATGTACGGGACGTGATATGGATGTTTCGAAGTCATATTAGTAATACGCGGAGGAAATAAGTGAATGTAGAGACGATCGGAATTCAGAAATTCCAAATTCTTTTTCGGTATAATATTTGACCGGACAGTGGATTAAATATTATTATAATCCAAGAATTGAGATATTAACTTTGAGGATTTGATATTTTGGGATGTTATTATATTTGATTTAAGAATGAAGGTAGGAAACCACTGAGGCAGTGAAACAAGCGTTCTAGAAACCGCTAAAACGTTATAACGAGATTAATCAATAAAGCGAACGAATCCTAGATTACGGATTAAGTTCGTATCGAGATTAAATATCATACATGGTCATCACGAGGTGTAAGAACCCAGATTTTGGGTGGAATTAAAACTTTTATGTATTTAATGATGTAAGAACGAATAGTGGTTATGGCTACAATGTAATAATCGATATTTGGAAAGAATGAATGGAATTCGACTTTATTATTTCTATGTCTTGAAGAATGCTAAAGGGTGACAACATAGGTAAGAATAATCTATCTTCTAAGGGAATAAGATATGGCAATTTCAAGCAGGAGAATATTCTCATGTCATCCAGAACGGTAACGATTAATCCAGTAGTTCCGTAAAAAGGTTAAGGAACGATCGAAAGAGAATACGGACAATTGTACCCCCCTAAGAGAACAAGTAAAGAATACAGTATGAATAGTGTTTTGGTGGGAGTATATAATAATATGAGACGACACTATACAGAAGCATTCGGAACGGATTTTCGAGTTCGTATTAGTGATCCAGGGGGAAAATAAGTGTATGTAAAAGCTGTCGGATTCTGAAAAACCGCACTTTTATTTTCTCCGAGAGTTTCCTGGACACTGATAGCCTTAAATATTTAACGAATGGATTTAAGGAATATAAATTTGAAAGTTAGAATAAAAGATGGAGAATGAAAGTATTAATATTAAAAAGGATTCCCGGTAAACCCTAATTAGAAATCCGTGAAATATTCCTACGAACGATCAATCGAAACGGGCAATAACCGGACACAGAAACAAGCAGAGGAAGCAAGAGTCTTGTGCAAGCTACTAGTATAAAATATCTAGTAACTAAACTAGAATCAAGGAACTAGCACCTTAGAGGAAGAACTAAGTACTTAGCAAAGTAACTACCTAGTTAAGCTCTAAACCACCATAAAACCAACACTTGTCTTGCCATTTCATCATCCAACACCTCATCACTTTAATAAAATGACTTTATACAAGATATTATCTTGATAATAGATGAGAGTGGATGAGATTAAAACAAAAGAAACCAAGCAACTCTCCCCCCCTTGAAAATTCCATTCGGCCAACACCTTAATTCCAAAATCAAAACCCCTCTTCCCACCATCTCTTGATCTTGTAAATATTATGGTGAGTCTTACATTTCCTAAAAGTGATCCCCTAAAAATTTCAAAGCCAAACTCTCTTGTTTCCATTTTCAAATAATTCATCAAAGAGGAGGATGAATAGTGGTTTTATGAACTAATCTTGTTTTTTTCTTGTTTTTCATGGTGGATTTAGCTAGCTTAGGATCATCCAAGGATAGATCAAGGCTTAGGAAGGTTATACTACTCTCTAAGGAAGGTATAAATCATTTCAAACCTTAAGCTTTACTTTGAGTTTATGCATGATTCATGGTGATTTTGGATTAAGTGATATTAGTAGTATTTTACCACCATGTTAGCATGATTTTGTGGTTAGATTAGCTTTATGATGATATATTGATGAAGCATGATATTCTTGAGCTTTTAAGAGATGATTATTAACTGTAGTAATTGATTAGATTCCTGGTGTGGCTTGGTTGTTGCGTAATGAATTTTAGAACGCTCGATTCGTAGCCGTCGTAATGCCCGATTTTCATTAACACTAAGAAACCGAACTGTTCAGTAGCCATAACTCTCTGTTATTGGCAAGTTAATGAACCCTACTGATAGATTTTTGAACATAGATCACTTTGGCGAAAGAATCGAAGCATTTCGATTTACGGTTTAGGAATTATGACCAAATTACTAAAAGTAGTTCGAATCCGTAAACGAAAGTTCGTAACTGAAATTGAACCCTCGTAAACTATGTAACGTCATGGCGAATCTTGGTAAATAAATACTAGAGGTAAAAAGGAAGGTGTGAAAGAAAACCGTATGTCAAAAGGATCATTTTTCGATTTATTAAAAATGTTCGAATCGAGGTTAAACGCGAACGAACCCCTAAAAGACGACTCTTTTATAACTTCGGTAAAACACTTAGAAAACGGGCGATAAAACTCGGAGTATAATATTGGTTCGTAACGATCGACCTTAGAACTCATATGACTTAAGTATGTCCCAAGTATAAGTACAGTGACATGTCGTATTAACGAACGAATGTCGGGTCGGATCAGTGATAAAAAGGAATCCACTAAAAGGGGTATAACGAGATAACTCGAGAACGTGTTTCGAATTAAGTATAACTTAACTTTTAATATGTTAAGTGATTAATCCCGAATGCCTTGGCTATTTATAGATCACCAAGCTGAACCGGGACCCGCTACCACTACCCCTTATCGTACTCGACTACCAGGCAAGTTTCAATTCCCTTCTTTTAGGCTGTTGTTGTGATTGAATAAATATATATATGTTTTCTGTTATACATATGCCATAGCATGCATGCCTACTTTCAAGTTATATCATTATGCTTGTTCCCTGATTGTTATTGGCTTATAAATTAGATAGCTATCGTATCAATTATAAGCCGGTTATTGTAAGACCCTCAGAGAAGGGTGTATACATCTTATTCATCAAATATAGACCGGGAGTCAATATTTCTTGACATATCAAGATTACCTCGAAAGAAAATATTTAAGTAAATATTTTCCATTATTCGGGCGACATATAGTATTTGAATATTCGTTCGAGATTATTTATTTTAACGATCCTTACTTCAAATAATTATTTGAACGTAACTATTCGACGAATAATATTTATTTTAATATTCATTCAGAGTCGAATTAATTATCGATTATTATTTCGAATATTCTTCTAAAGATGAGACTATTAAATGAATATTATTTGGATATTCATTTAGAATATTATTTTATTGAATAAATATTACTTGATATTCATTTAGAATATTATTCATTAAATGAATATTACTTTTTGAATATTCATTTAAATTCCTAATTAATTATGAATATTGTCTTAAATATTCCTTTCAGGTCCTATTAATTAATGAATATTATTTTGAATATTCATTTAAATATTTATTTATTCAATAAATATTCTCCTGATATTTCTTCAGGGATTATTTTGGAAAATACTCGGATTAAAGATATTCTTTCATATTCCTAAATATTCTTTAAATATTTTTAACTCAATAAATATTCTCTGAATATTTATTCCATACTTAGAATAACCTCAATAATTTTTATCTTCTTCGATTATTACGAAAAATATTTCGGAGACATATTATTATTAATCTTATATCAAGAAAGGTTCTTAGACATCATTCTTCTTGAGTCTATCTCCCTAAAAATAAGGGAACCTTACTTGGAAAATGTTATTTATCTTGTCGACTTCCCGGTCATAAAGTATTCTCTCGACTCGCAACTCGGGTGCTATTGACTTATTAAGTCATTGTTTACCTTCTCATCTTTCGAGGGGTAAGATGGTTGGAACAAGTTGATATTCGTTACCAAGCAATAGCTTGGAAGTTATTGGTGAATTTTCCTTTCCAACTAGATACGACAACTTTGTGGAGTCTTATCAACAAGTATTATACTTGGGGAAAGGGGGACGAACGTTACATTCAGAATCATGAATTCTATTTGAACTAGGAGTCGTGTAAGAGGCCGAGTAGCGCCGGTCCATCCCCTTTGGCCCAACCGTTGGCCGGGGAGAGCTAGAAAGGCGGTATACAAGTAAAGTCGTCATTTCTTCCTTCTACCGGTAGTAAATCTAAATTGAGTTGTACGATCTCGACTGATCATCAAGATTGGAACAGCGGGCGCGGTGAATACTCCATCATTGGTTCATCATCCAAACTTATTTATTTCCTACAACATGATTACTGTTGGCAGAGCTGGAAAAGTGTTCATAACTGGAATTGCAACCTTTTCATGCAAGTTCCTCTTCTTAATAACAATGAGAATATCTCGCTTACTTTTGATGTAGCAGATATTTCTACAAACAAATACTTTAAGTTACCTTGTAACTTCATCGTTCATATTATACTGGCATCATTTCCGTAAATGCATGGCATATGGTTTGAAAGATACTTTTGAACTGTTATACATTATCGTTCAGTTTATATTATTGTTGGTGGGCTATTGCTCACCCTTGCTTTATTATTATATCACAACAACAGCTAGACCAGATGACTCGCACAAGGCGCACTCGACGCGGGCAAGGACGATGAGACTACCAGAGCTGAAGAAGAAGCTATTGGTAGGATATAGTTATTCTTTCAGTACCAAGAATATGGTCTAGTATGACTTATGTAAAGGGATGGAAAGAGTATGTATTTATATTGAAATTCTTTTGGATTGTAAGAACTCATAATGTGATTAATAAAAATTTGATTGTTACTCTGATTTCATCTCTAGGACTATAACGGGTGTGTTTTATATTGTTGTGTTGGGTCATAGAGACGTAATTTATTTCATGTTAAGGAAAGTTCAATTGTTGTGGACAGAATTGGAAACCGTAACCACTGGATCCCGGACCCCGGATCTGGGGGATGTTACAACCCGAGTTGCGAGTGAAGAGAATACTCTATGACCGGGAAGTCGACAAGATAATTAACATTTTCCAAGTAAGGTTCCCTTATTATTAGGGAGATAGACTCAAAGAAGAATGATGTCTGAGAACCTTTCTTGATATATGATTAATAATAATATGACTCCGAAATATTTTCTGTAATAATCGAAGAAGATAAACCTTATCGAGGTTATTCTAAGTATGGAATAAATATTCAGAGAATATTTATTGAATTAAAATATTTTACAGGATATTTAGGAATATGAAAGAATATCTGTAATCAGAGTATTTCTCAAATAATCCTTGAAGAAATATCGAGAGAATATTTATTGCATAATTAAATATTCAAATAATATTCGTCGCCCGAATAATGAAAAATATTTACTTAGATATTTTCTTTCGAGGTAATCTCGATATGTCAAGAAATATTGACTCCCGATCTATATTTGATGAATAAGATGGATACGCCCTTCTTTGAGGGTCTTACAATAACCGGCTTATAATTGATACGTTAGCTATCTAATTTATAAGCCAATAAACAATCAAGGAACAAGCATAACGATATAACTTGAAAGTAGGCATGCATGCTATGACATATGTATAAAAGAAAACATATATATATATATATATATATATTCAATCACAACAACAGCCTAAAAGAAGAGAATTGAAACTTGCCTGGTAGTCGAGTACGATAAGGGGTAGTGGTAGCGGGTCCCGGGTCAGCTTGGGGATCTATAAATAGCCAAGTCATTCGGGATTAATCACTTAACATCTTAAAAGTTAAGTTATACTTAAATCGAAACACATTCTCGAGTTATCTCGTTATACCCCTTTTAGCGGATTCCTTTTTATCATTGATCCGACCCGACATTCGTTCGTTAATACGACATGTCACTGTACTTATACTTGGGACATACTTAAGTCATACGAGTTCTAAGGTTGATCATTACGAACCCATATTATACTCCGAGTTTTATCGCCCGTTTTCTAAGTGTTTTACCGAAGTTATAATTGAGTCGTCTTTTAAAGGTTCGTTCGCGTTTAACCTCGACTCGCATATTTTTAATAAATCGAAAAACGATCCTTTTGACATACGGTTTTCTTTCACACCTTCCTTTTTACCTCTAGTATTTATTTACCAAGATTCGTCATGACTTTACATATTTTACGAGGGTTCAATTTCAGTTACGAATTCTCGGTTACGGTTTCGAAATACTTTTAGTAAACCGGCCGTAACTCCTAAACCGTAAGTCCGTTTCACGTGATCTTTATATCAAAACGAAGCTTATAACATAAGCTATCCTAACATGGCAGAAAAGTTTCTGTACAGTAGGGTCTTGATGTGAAAAATGGCATACAAAACATGATATTGTAAAATCGGGAATTATAACGGCTATTTTTACGCGTTTTCCAAAGTTTTTACACTTTATCTCGATCTAACAAAGATCAATCCAACAACACAAACGCATGATAATCATCATGACTAGTCTATCAACACTCTTCTCAACCATCTCATGAATCACAATCCAAACAACAACCATAATCAACTAATAACATAGATCTAAGCATAACATAGCATACTAACACTAAATCATCCATAAAACTCATAAAATCTCAAAATGATACCAAGGGTTTTTGAGCTTTTTACCTTCCTTAGAGTGTGATATAGACTTAGTAAGCCTTGATCTATCCTTAGATGACCTTAAGCTAGCTAGATCAATCAAAAGAAACATAAAAATCAAAGGTTAGTTCATAAGAACACTATTCACCCTCCTCTTTGTTGATTTTTTTGAAAATGGAAACAAAGGAATTTGGGCTTGAAATTACTAGGAGATTAGTTTCTTGAATTATAGGACTCACCTTAAAAATTACAAGATCAAATGATGGTGGGAGCTTGGACTTTGGATTTGGAATTTAAGGAATGGCCGAATGGAATGAACTAAAGGGGGGAAAGAGTTTTTGCTTGGTTGCTCTTGACAATAATGCAAAAAGTGATATGTTTAACATAATATCTCATCCTTGGTTGCTTTAATAAAGTGATGATGCATGGGGTGATGTATTTGGCAAGAAAAGTGTTGAGTTTTGGATGGTGCTAAGGCTAACCAAGTGGTTGCTTGCTAAGTACTAGTTTAAATCTCTAAGCATGCTAGTTACTTGAGTCCACTTGGTTGCTAGATATTTTCTAGTAGCTTATGCATGACTCTTGCTTCCTCTGCTTGTTTCTTTGTTCGTTTATTGCTTAATTTCGCTGATCGTTCGAAGAATAACCAAGTAGTTTCACCTCTAGGGTTTATCGGGAAATTTCTCGATATTCATAATACCTTCCCCAATCCTTAATATAATCCTCGTGATGACCATGTAGGATATTTAATCTCGATACGAACTTAACCCGTAATCTAGGATTCGTTCGCTTTATTGATTAATCTTGTTATAACGTTTTAGCGGTTTTCAGAACGCCTGTTTCACTGCCTCAGTGGTTTCCTACCTTCATTCTTAAATCAAATATAATAACATCCCAAAATATCAAACCCTCAAAGTTAATATCTCAATTCTTGGATTATAATAATATTTAATCCACTGTTCGGTCAAATATTATACCGAAAAAGAATTTGGAATTTCTGAATTCCGATCGTCTCTGCATCCACTTATTTCCTCCGCGTATTACTAATATGACTTCGAAACATCCATATCACGCCCCGTACATAGGGTGGCGTGAAAAGTTTTCCAACTTACAAAATCACTATTCATCCACCAAATTACTATGCACGTACAGGAAACACTATGCATGTACGGGAAACACTATGCACGTACGGGAAATACTATGCACGTACGGGAAACACTATGCACGTATGGGAAACACTATGCACGTACTCATTTCCCTTCAAGGATCCATTAGCTCCTTCCTGGATGGTAGATTATTCTTATCTAGGTCCTCAACCATCGAATTACTCTATTCTGACAATATACCAATGCATCAGGATCATTGTCCAAAGCAATATCCATTCATTACAATCATTGTTCTTTGAAACCACCATTCATTTGTGCTCTTTAACCACAATAAGAAAAGTTTTAATTCTACCCAAAATTCGGGTTATTACAGTCTCCCCTTCTTAAAAGGATTCTGTCCTCGGAATCAGTTTAGGAATAACTGGGGTTACTTCTATCCCATTGCACTTTCTATTTCTCAGGTGGATTCTTCCACTTCTTGATTTTCTTCAAATCTCTCACTAGCTTGACAACCTTATCTCTTAGCGCTTGCTCTTTTCTATTCATAATTTCCACAGGTTGTCCTTCGTAGTTCGGATTCGGTTATGTATATCTATCTACTCGTACTCTGTCATATGCCGGGCATCTATAGTATACTGATGAGGCACATACACATGAACCATGTTATGACCATTTTACCGGTTTGGGTGAGGCTGGCTCATAGGCCACCTTCCTGACGCGTTTAAACTCTCAGATGGCCCAATGAATCTTGGGCTAAACTTCCTTTCATTCTAATCTTGTTAATTCCTTCCACGAGGATACCTTTTCTTATTACAAATCTCGACCCTTATATTCTCTATCTTGTTTGCACAGAAATACATCAACAAAAACTTGCTTGTCAGAATCCTCTATTAATTCTAGATATTTCCCAATTCCATTGTATAAATGTCAACTCTATTGTCGACGGGGTACTCTGTATTGAAACTAGTTCGAGTATTCTAACAATCGATTCGAGTAATTCTTGATGTCTAGCAACGAGCTCGTCGGCCATCACTGTTTTGGCCTCGCTATCTCATTGTTAACTACTATCACCCCCGGTATTCCAACCTCTTCTTTAATCATCTCACAGAATGCCAATCTACCTCCTGTGTTCATTCAGTCATTCTCTATTATCTCATCTCTTCTCCTTTCTGAAAGAAAGGCGAATCTCTTGGGGAATTTGTTTGCGGGGAATGTTGTCTGGTTCGAGGACTCTTAATCCTTTTATCACAAATCATAATCTTCATATACACACAAGCACACATATTTTCAGATCTGATAGGTCTGAAAGTCGATCATGTTTGATCCTTTTTGATTTCGCACCTTTCCTTCATATATACGATGTTTCGATATACTTAGGGCGAAAACTATCTCAGATAACTCACAGCCAATTCATTAAATTCCAAAAAGTTGTGGGTGCAATAGTTAACCCAAAATGACATCATTTACAATTTCATAGTGTCTATACCTAGTGCGATTCACAATCTTGGGTATATCCTCGATTTTTAACTTCCAACCGGTGATGTCCCATTTCCTAATAAGTTTGGAAAATACACAGTGTCCCTGTGCTGCTCAGCCAATCTTCTACAACAGTACCTATACTCAATGTTGACTCATTCAACTCTCGAGGTTCGATGCACAATCTTGTGCTAACATATTTCTTTCTTACAACACACCGGTTCCTCACGGTGGCACACTGAGTCTCATCACACTCTTATTCAACAATCCTCGCATCTGAGTTGATAATTCTTTTATTCTTACTGGGCTAACGGGATGCAGCACTAGGATCTGAACACTCGATATTCATTATTATGTCATCCAAATCGATATATGGTAGCTTATTAAAACCTTGTCCAACCTCCCAAAATCATTATAATTATACTTGGTGTCTCTTTCCTCGGGGTCAACCATATGAGCTAATCAAGCCTCATATCTCTGGCGTCATAATCTCTTAGTCTGAACTAGATTCCAAAATCTCTGACTCCGTCTTTATCCTTGAATTATTTCCCTCATAATCAATTTGGCTCCATTGGATATCAACTAATCCATCATTGTTATAATATCAATTTCTCCCTAATTCGAAAAGAATCAAATCTCTCGATCGAGTGGTACTCTGGGTAGGTTCTCTGGAAATCACTATTCCTTATCCATAAGGAACACTTCCTGAACTTGATGTAGATATTACATGAAGTAGATAAAATTGCAGAAGAGTTTCAAGCATCGCAGCTATGTCAGGTTGATGAAACTATCATTCATGCAGCTTCCATAAAAGACTGGAAACTTAACGGTTTACTTCGTCAATTTTGTATCATGGTCCTGGTTTGCCTCAAAACGGGACCTTCTAAGGTACGTAATATGCTTAAGACTCCATCACGAATCGAATCTTTACTTAAACTATTATTACCTTCGATTCTTGCACAATCATCAAAAGGAATGTAACTTCCTTTACTCCGATATGACCTTCAAGGTCTTTCCAAATATCATTTTGTTTCTTTGGTATGAACATTTGTAATTATTCCTTTATACTTAGACTGTCGGCCACCTCATTGGCATTTCCTGATAATAATAATTTCTGGTAATCCTTGTTCTCTGGATATATTCCAATTCAAACTTTTCTACCTCATTCCCATCACTGTTGGGTGAAAGCATTCTCCCTTTAGCTCTGCTGTTGGAGAAAAATATATTTATCAGTCTTTTTCCATAAGTCATTGCTTCCACCTACCCGTGGGAACTTTATCACGTTTATTCCCAATCCTACTTAGGATACTTCTTTTCTTAGTTCTTTCCTTATCTTAGGATAATCTCAACCTTTATAGGTTCAATTCATACTTCCTCAGGGTTTCATACCTGCCTCATCTGGCATTATTGTTACCATGTCATACATTCCTTACCAAACTTCCATTTTGAAGTTCGGAATATTACTTTTTTTCCTTGTAAGGTTTCATAGGTCATCCTCATCATTCCTCCTGTATTTTTTGGGTACAGGGTATATCAAAATGTCATTGATCAATACTCTAATAATTCTATCTATGTTCTTTCCAGAACACTTTTTAATAATCCTTACCGGCCATTGTTGCCTTAGCAAGTCCAACTCATATCATCTGAATTCATAATGTCGTTATTAGGGTTAATGCCATCCTTTGTGCATTCCCCAGGGTTTGTCTTAATTTATGGATATCCTATCCTTAATTCAACTGCCAAGGAATTCTTGCATCCTATACTTGGCAATCAAATCATGTATCCTTAATAAGGGTCTCTTTTCAATCATTCTCATTTGATAATCGATCGGTGGCTTAATGCTAACCTCTTCTTTCAGATAGTTGTCAGCCTATTTGACCTTCCAAAAGACAACGTATGTCTATCTGCTCTCTTACAGAACTTGGTAATGGTAGCAAGGATGTTCTGGAAGATATTGATCGAGTTCAACATGAATCTCTTAGTACTTATCATTTTTATCAAAGGTACTTTCCTTAGACAAAATTTCTACAGCATACTGATCCATCTATGACCATTTCTATACTCTCTTCATAAACCTTCATTGTTTACTTCCCTTGGTCATAATATATTCATGGTATTTATAATACCCTAACATCATACATCTCAAGTCATTATACTTCCATTTTTACTCGTAATCTTGGGCAATCATATACACATGAATCACTTTAGTACGGGTGACCCCATTCCAAAAAGTCTAGTAAATTCCCAATCCAAACATAGGTTGAAAAGGGTTCAGTAGAAGATTCCTACGATCTCATTAATATTTCCTTTATATCAAAAGCCCTTGCAGTCGGTGCTTACTTAGAAGTAACCCTGCTTTGTCCTTTTATTGCTGGTCTAGTCACTTGATAATCCTTTGTGACTTGGCCTCAACTGACCACACTAAAATAAAAATATATGGTTTTAGGGGTTGGCTAATTAGCATTACTTTTCTAGCAATTCCTGGCATAGTGCCTTCTACTTTGATACCTTTCTACCTTTCCAAAACTTTACTCCATATAAGTCTTAATCGACTTCTCGGCACCGTCTCCGATCACCTTTCCTCCACTTTTATCTTTTCAACTATTCTTATCAATCCCACGTGCCACGCAAGCTTACCATTCATGGTATAACAGCCTTTTCACTTAAGTCAATCCCGGAGTTTCTCAGTCCGGCTGGTTTCTTACTTACATTTCCTGTTTTCGTCCAATCTCACTTCATCATTGTATTCCTACAATCAATCGCGATAACCAGGGTCTATCCACCAACCCATATAGCGGCTACTTTACCCAATTCTCGGGGTTCGCCCCAGTTTCTACTCTCTTCCATTATGTTCTCTGATAATCAGAAAGACAAGGTTTGCCAAAATTCGTTGAATTTCTTTCCAGAATCAAGGAAATTTTGGTCAATCTATCCAACCACCGGTAACACTATGAAGATCAATTTCGAAACCTAGAGAATAGTTCTATGAGCATCCAAGCAGGTAGAATCATAAGCAGTTGTAATAACGGAATTATTGACACAAAGTTGGAAGTTTAACCACTAGAAAGGAACCAAATATATATATCCCATAGAAGGGAAATCAAACGTTTCAAACTGAAACATGCCACCTCTTCCTGATACATATACATCTTAGTTGTCGATAATATCAAATGTCAGTCTTCCTAACCACAGGTTTCAGAAGGAACACTACCGTCGGAGTTAGTCGTTTCATAAAAATTGGCACTACTAGGGCCATCCTAGTCTGGTGTACCGTGCTGTTCGAATGCATCCGCAATTACTCTACCGTGCTGCATAAGCACACCACCTAAACCTGTATGAGATGCATCATAGTGTATCATAAAGTCTTCCTTCTCCCGTTAGGCAACACCAACGCCGGGTCGTTACCAATTTCATCTTAAAACATTCTCTATTACCTCTTAACCACTAATCGCATTACTTGATCCATTTGCAATTCAGTGTCAGAATAAACTTAAGGTAACTACTATAATCTATTCGGGGAAAAGAAAGAATTTAATATTCTTCTGAATCACATGCATCTAACGTTCCTGATTCACCATTTTACTGAGTTAAAATAAACTTATATTTAGTACCTGATAGTAGTCATATTACGAGTTTATCATAGACCCACTGGTCTTTTCCTCTGGTAGTTTCTGAAATCATCGTCTCGCTCACTACTTTATATAACTTTATCCAATCAGGCCATCACTTTCCACTATCTTTACTTTCGAAGCTGGTTCATTCATAATATGGACATTTCGCTGAATAAAACCACCTCAACAATCTCAATTTGGTTTCATAAAATATAACCCATGAAATCCGCCTTCTCATGGCGAATTACCATTGACAATATTCACGCTAATCCATTTATCCGATAATATGGCACTTGTTGCCTCTATCTCAACTGCTCCTGGGTGCTCCCCGTCCTACATCGACATCTTTGATAATCATACATCCCACTAGCTCTTTCTCCGTTAATATGAAAGTCTCTAAGGATTCTTATCCATTCTCGTATAAGACCTCAAGTAATTCTTCCAATCCGTCTTACTTGCTGGTACTACATCCAGTAGTCCGGTTACGAATCCAACACGAATCTTTAGTCCTCTTACTAGTAGCTTAGTTCTTTATGCTCACTTTTCTGAGCACCATATCTTAATCATCACAGTCTTTCTGACTGCAGCCCTCATCCCTCGAGGGTAAGCTCCTTATCCTAACAGGATTTTCCTTATCTGCTGGAACCTCTTCCGAGTCTCTAGTAGGGTACTCTATTGAATTTACCCGCTGATCTTCAGCATATAATAAAGCATCGTCGTGTTGCTGCTCGTATGCCTCAAGGTCTGTTGCCTTACTCGTCAATACGATATCGAACTAATTTACTATCATGATACTTAAGAGTTCCCATACGGGTTTTATATGTCGTCACTACATTAAGTAGTCCGACTATGAACTTGGCAAGAATTCTTATTATCTTATTGAATTTATTGTTTTAACGCCGCCTCATCTATGGGGTTTATAACGTACGCTCTGATACCACTTCTGTAACACCCCCAGATCCGGGGTCCGGGATCCGGTCGTTACGGTCTCCAATTCTATCCACAATACTTGAACTTACTTCAACATAAAATAAGTTACATCTTTATGACCCAACACAACAATATAAAACACACCCGTTATAGTCCCACAGATGAAATCAGAGTAACAACCAAATTTTTTTAAACACATTACGAGTTCTTACAACCCAAAAGAGTTACAATATGAATACATACTCTTTGCCATCCATTTACATAAGTAATACTAGTCCATATATTTGGTACTGAAAGAATGAATCTATCCTACCAATAGCTTTTTCTTCGGCTCTTGTAGTCTCATCGTCCTCGCCAGCGTCGAGTGCGCCTTGTGCGAGTCTTCTGGTCTAGCTGTTGTTGTGATGTAAAAATAAAGCAAGGGTGAGCAATAGCCCACCAACAATAATATTTAACTGAACGATAATATATAACAGTTCAAAAGTATCTTTCAAACCATATGCCATGCATTTACGGAAATGATGCCAGTATAATATGAACGATGAAGTTACAAGGTAACTTAAAGTATTTGTTTGTAGAAATATCTGCTACATCAAAAGTAAGCGTGATATTCTCATTGTCATTAAAAAGAGGAACTTGCATGAAAAGATTGCAATTCCAGTTATGAACACTTTTCCAGCTCTGCCAACAGTAATCATGTTGCAGGAAATAAATAAGTTTGGATGATGAACCAATGATGGAGTATTCACCGCGCCCGCTGTTCCAATCTTGATGATCAGTCGAGATCGTACAGCTCAAATTAGATTTACTACCGGTAGAAGGAAGAACTGACGGCTTTACTTATCTACCGCCTTACTAGCTCTCCCAGGCCAACGGTTGGGCCAAAGGGGATGGACCGGCGCTACTCGGCCTCTTACACGACTCCTAGTTCCAATAGAATTCATGATTCTGAATGTAACGTTCGTCCCCCTTTCCCCAAGTATAATACTTGTTGATAAGACTCCACAAAGTAGTCGTATCTAGTTGGAAAGGAAAATTCACCAATAACTTCCAAGCTATTGCTTGGTAACGAATATCAACTTGTTCCAACAATCTTACCCCTCGAAAGATGAGAAGGTAAACAACGACTTAATAAGTCAATAGCACCCGAGTTGCGAGTGAAGAGAATACTCTATGACCGGGAAGTCGACAAGATAATTAATATTTTCCAAGTAAGGTTCCCTTATTATTAGGGAGATAGACTCAAAGAAGAATGATGTCTGAGAACCTTTCTTGATATATGATTAATAATAATAATATGACTCCGAAATATTTTCTGTAATAATCGAAGAAGATAAACCTTATCGAGGTTATTCTAAGTATGGAATAAATATTCAGAGAATATTTATTGAATTAAAATATTTTATAGGATATTTAGGAATATGAAAGAATATCTGTAATGAGAGTATTTCTCAAATAATCCTTGAAGAAATATCGAGAGAATATTTATTGCATAATTAAATATTCAAATGAATATTCAAAATAATATTCATTAATTAATAAGACCTGAAAGGAATATTTAAAATATTTAAAATAATATTCGATGATTAAATAGAACCCTGGATGAATATTTAAAATAATATTCATAATTAATTAGGAATTTAAATGTTTATTGAAAAGTAATATTCATTTAATGAATAATATTCTAAATGAATATCAAGTAATATTCATTTAGTAATCCAAGCTTTAAAGGAATATTCGAGATAAGACTCGATAAATAAATCAAGCTTCAGATGAACATTAAAATAATATTCATCAGGTAATTACTATCTTAAATGAATATTCAAAAGTAATATTCATTTAATGAATAATATTCTAAATGAATATCCAAATAATATTCATTTAGTAGTCCAACCTTTAGAAGAATATTCGAAATAATAATCGATAAATAATTCGACTCTGAATGAATATTAAAAAAATATTATTCGTCGAATAGTTACGTTCAAATAATTATTTGAAGTAGGGATCGTTAAATAAATAATCTCGAACGAATATTCAAATAATATTCGTCGCCCGAATAATGAAAAATATTTACTTAGATATTTTCTTTCGAGGTAATCTCGATATGTCAAGAAATATTGACTCCCGATCTATATTTGATGAATAAGATGGATACGCCCTTCTTTGAGGGTCTTACAATAACCGGATTATAATTGATACGTTAGCTATCTAATTTATAAGCCAATAAACAATCAAGGAACAAGCATACCGATATAACTTGAAAGTAGGCATGCATGCTATGGCATATGTATAAAAGAAAACATATATATATATATATATATATATATATATATATATATATATATATATATATATATATATATATATATATTCAATCACAACAACAGCCTAAAAGAAGGGAATTGAAACTTGCCTGGTAGTCGAGTACGATAAGGGGTAGTGGTAGCGGGTCCCGGGTCAGCTTGGGGATCTATAAATAGCCAAGTCATTCGGGATTAATCACTTAACATCTTAAAAGTTAAGTTATACTTAAATCGAAACACGTTCTCGAGTTATCTCGTTATACCCCTTTTAGTGGATTCCTTTTTATCATTGATCCGACCCGACATTCGTTCGTTAATACGACATGTCACTGTACTTATACTTGGGACATACTTAAGTCATACAAGTTCTAAGGTTGATCATTACGAACCAATATTATACTCCGAGTTTTATCGCCCGTTTTCTAAGTGTTTTACCGAAGTTATAATAGAGTCGTCTTTTAAAGGTTCGTTCGCGTTTAACCTCGACTCGCATATTTTTAATAAATCGAAAAACGATCCTTTTGACATACGGTTTTCTTTCACACCTTCCTTTTTACCTCTAGTATTTATTTAAAAAGATTCGTCATGACTTTACATATTTTACGAGGGTTCAATTTCAGTTACGAATTCTCGGTCACGGTTTCGAAATACTTTTAGTAAACCGGCCGTAACTCCTAAACCGTAAGTCCGTTTCACGTGATCTTTATATCAAAACGAAGCTTATAACATAAGCTATCCTAACATGGCAGAAAAGTTTCTAGACAGTAGGGTCTTGATGTGAAAAATGGCATACAAAATATGATATTGTAAAATCGGGAATTATAACGGCTATGTTTACGCGTTTTCCAAAGTTTTTACACTTTATCTCGATCTAACAAAGATCAATCCAACCACACAAACGCATGATAATCATCATGACTAGTCTATCAACAACTCATCTCAACCATCTCATCAATCACAATCCAAACAACAACCATAATCAACTAATAACATAGATCTAAGCATAACATAGCATACTAACACTAAATCATCCATAAAACTCATAAAATCTCAAAATGATACCAAGGGTTTTTAAGCTTTTTACCTTCCTTAGAGTGTGATATAGACTTAGTAAGCCTTGATCTATCCTTAGATGACCTTAAGCTAGCTAGATCAATCAAAAGAAACATAAAAATCAAAGGTTAGTTCATAAGAACACTATTCACCCTCCTCTTTGTTGATTTTTTTGAAAATGGAAACAAAGGAATTTGGGCTTGAAATTACTAGGAGATTAGTTTCTTGAATTATAGGACTCACCTTAAAAATTACAAGATCAAATGATGGTGGGAGCTTGGACTTTGGATTTGGAATTTAAGGAATGGCCGAATGGAATGAACTAAAGGGGGGAAAGAGTTTTTGCTTGGTTGCTCTTGACAATAATGCAAAAAGTGATATGTTTAACATAATATCTCATCCTTGGTTTCTTTAATAAAGTGATGATGCATGGGGTGATGTATTTGGCAAGAAAAGTGTTGAGTTTTGGATGGTGCTAAGGCTAACCAAGTGGTTGCTTGCTAAGTACTAGTTTAAATCTCTAAGCATGCTAGTTACTTGAGTCCACTTGGTTGCTAGATATTTTCTAGTAGCTTATGCATGACTCTTGCTTCCTCTGCTTGTTTCTTTGTTCGTTTATTGCTTAATTTCGCTGATCGTTCGAAGAATAACCAAGTAGTTTCACCTCTAGGGTTTACCGGGAAATTTCTCGATATTCATAATACCTTCCCCAATCCTTAATATAATCCTCGTGATGACCATGTAGGATATTTAATCTCGATACGAACTTAACCCGTAATCTAGGATTCGTTCGCTTTATTGATTAATCTTGTTATAACGTTTTAGCGGTTTCTAGAACGCCTGTTTCACTGCCTCAGTGGTTTCCTACCTTCATTCTTAAATCAAATATAATAACATCCCAAAATATCAAACCCTCAAAGTTAATATCTCAATTCTTGGATTATAATAATATTTAATCCACTGTTCGGTCAAATATTATACCGAAAAAGAATTTGGAATTTCTGAATTCCGATCGTCTCTACATTCACTTATTTCCTCCGCGTATTACTAATATGACTTCGAAACATCCATATCACGCCCCGTACATAGGGTGGCGTGAAAAGTTTTCCAACTTACAAAATCACTATTCATCCACCAAATTACTATGCACGTACAGGAAACACTATGCACGTACGGGAAACACTATGCACGTACGGGAAACACTATGCACGTATGGGAAACACTATGCACGTACTCATTTCCCTTCAAGGATCCATTAGCTCCTTCCTGGATGGTAGATTATTCTTATCTAGGTCCTCAACCATCGAATTACTCTATTCTGACAATATACCAATGCATCAGGATCATTGTCCAAAGCAATATCCATTCATTACAATCATTGTTCTTTGAAACCACCATTCATTAGTGCTCTTTAACCACAATAAGAAAAGTTTTAATTCTACCCAAAATTCGGGTTATTACATATGATATCAAGAATATCATACCAGGCCTGAATATGGCAAGAATTAATCGAAACTTCATTGAATTGAAGTTCAATTAACTCAACCTTCATCTAGGGTTTTGACTAAGAATGATTTACGGATGAGATAAGAGTACTGAGACACAGAGATGATGTAGACTGATGTGAGGAACACGAAAATGATGTTCATTTTTACAGACAAGGTCGGAGATGATCGGAAAAAGCAAATCGCCAAGTAGGGTTTCAGTGAGAGATAAGAGGCGAGAGAGAATAATGCAAAATGTCCGTACATTGCATAGTATATATGTGATACATTTTAGATGGCTGAGATTGTAGGATTTAGAAACTAAGGGCTAGGATTAGAGGATATGAACCATTTTTACTGAAAAATAATTCTGATTTACTAGAAAATCATTTTAGTGATTTTAAATTAAATCTTTAAATACAAAAAGCTGTAAATAAAGATATAATATTGTAAAAATCACTGAAAAATAATTTCTAGCCAAATTAAAAATTGATCCAAATTTCAAAATTAAATTCTAAAATTTAAGATCTCGAATTTAATTAGTTTTCATATTTTTGCTCCGAGTTTTGAACAATAAAATTCAAGGCCATGCAAAAATTGAAAACCAATTAAATTTTGTCTTTATTGAAACATTTTACCATGGTTTTTGTCAAAACATAGACAATAATAATAAAGTCTATTTTAAAAAAATTTATCGTAGAGAAATCTGAATTTTTGAAACCAAAAATCCGCTTACACGATACGCTTGAGTGCGTTGACTAGAGAACCACTAATGCTTTATTTGCAACAAAGACTTTAATTAAATATAGAAAACTATATTTAATTAGTGTGGGCATTCCAACATTCCTAAAAGTAAACGTAATTTAGCAAAACGTTCGGAATGCATAGGTTTCGTGAAAATGTCGGCAATATTATTTTCGGTATCAACATGGTCCATAATAATATCACCCTTATTAACATGATCACGAAGAAAATGATGTTGAATATCTATATGCTTCGTACGAGGGTGAGATACGGGATTTTTACTTAAATCGATCGCACTCTTATTATCACATTAGATAGATACGGCATCAAATTTAATCATACAGTCGGCTAATGTTTGCTTCATCCATAATATTTGAGCACAACATTTTGCCGCTGCTATATATTCGGCTTCTGCGGTGGACATAGATACGGAGTTTTGTTTCTCTGAAAACCAAGAAACTAAACATCCACCGAGAAATTGACAAGTGCCACTAGTGCTTTTTCTATCGATTAAATGACCTGCATAATCCGAATCAGAAAAACACACTAAATTGAAAGGTAATCCTTTAGGATACCAAAGACCAAGTTCCGTGGTGCCTTTTAGATATCTAAAAATCCGTTTAACCGCGGATAAATGAGATTCTTTAGGCGACGCTTGAAATCGGGCACATTTACAAACACTATATTGAATGTCCGGTCTACTTGCGGTAATATAAAGCAAAATACCAATCATACCATGGTATTTCTTTATATCTACCGATTTTCCGGAATCATCCGCCACTAATTTCTCCGAAGGAGGCATAGGAGTACTAAGTGGTTTGACATTTTCCATCTCAAATTTCTTAAGCATTTCTTTGCAATATTTTGTTTGAGATATATGAATGCCTTTATTAGATTGCTTAATTTGCAATCCTAAGAAGAAATTTAGTTCTCTCGTCATGCTCATTTCGAATTCTTTACTCATGCTTTCCGAGAATTCGTTACATAGTGATTCTTTAGTCAAACAAAAGATAATATCATCTACGTAAATTTGAACGAGCAAGATATCATCGCCTTCATACTTCGTAAAGAGGGTAGTATCGGCAATTCCTCTTTTGAAACCACTATCGATTAGGAATTTCCTTAACCGCTTATACCAAGCTCTAGGAGCTTGCTTTAGTCTATATAAAGCTTTATATAGTTTATACACATATTCCGAATGTGTTAAGTCCTCAAATCATGGTGGTTGTCTTACATAAACTTCTTCTTCTAAGACACCATTTAGGAAAACCGACTTAACATCCATTTGATAGACTTTGAATCCCTTATGACACGCGAAAGCTAAGAACATCCGAATTGCTTCGAGTCTAGCTACGGGAGCATAAGTTTCATCGTAGTCTATACCTTCCATTTGTGTATAACCTTGAGCAACTAGTCGTGCTTTAGTTCTTACCACCGTTCCACTTTCGTCTAACTTGTTTCGAAAGACCCATCTAGTTCCAATAATGGAACCGTCGGTTGGTGGTGGAACTAGTTTTCAAACTTTACTACGAGTGAATTGGTTTAATTCTTCTTGCATGGCAAGAATCCAATCCTCATCAAGTAAAGCTTCTTTAGCCGATTTGGGTTCTACTTGTGATAGAAATGCCAAGTGACTAGCCATATTTCGTGCTTGAGATTGAGTTTGTGTACCTTTAGTTATATCACTTACAACATTCTCGATAGGATGATTCCTAATCCAAGGTACATCCGAAAGTAACTTATTATCGATCTCAACCACTTCAAGAGGGTTATTCGGAACTATAGTTCCATGATCACAATTTTCGACTTGTCTTATACTATTTTCAACATTTTCTTGAAAATCTTCTTTTGGATCATTTTCCTCTTCAACCAAATCTTTAAACTTTGAAAGTGGTTTTGATTCATCGAATACTACATTCAATGATTCTTCCACCGTTAAAGTTCTAAGATTAAATAACCGATAAGCTTTGTTTGTATTTGAATATCCAAGAAATACGCCCTCACTTGATTTTGGGTCGAATTACGTCAAATAGTCTTTTGTATTCAAAATAAAGCATTTACTTCCAAAGACTTTAAAATAGCTTATCTTAGGAGTTTTCTTAAAATAAAGCTCGTAGGGAGACTTCATTTTAATTGGTCGTAGTAATACTCGATTAAGAACATAACAAGTCGTTGACATAGCTTCGGCCCAAAAGTACTTAGGTTGACGATATTCATTTAGCATGGTATTCGCCATTTCTTGCAATGTCCTATTCTTTCTTTCCACTACACCGTTTGATTGAGGTGTATAAGGAGGAGAAAAGTTGTGAGTAATACCATTTGCTTCACAAAAGTTAACAAACTCGGAATTTTGAAATTCTTTACCATGATCCGTCCTTATGTAAATAATAGACGTTTCTTGTTGAGTTTGTATTCTTTTGCAATGAGCAACAAACGATTCAAATGCATCACTTTTTGCTTTTAGGAATTCCGTCCACGTATATCGTGAGAAGTCGTCTACTACTATAAGAGTATATAAACTACCTCCCAAAATTTGAACGGGAACGGGTCCAATTAGATCCATATGTAGAAGCTTTAATGGTCTAGTAGTAGACACCATGAATTTGGCTTTATGAGATGCTCGAACTTGTTTGCCAATTTCACTCGCTTCACATATATGATCTTTTATGAAATTGAGTTTTGGTAAACCACGTACATGTTCATTTGAACATATAATTTTGATGAGTTTCATGTTAACATGACCTAAACGTCGATTCCATAACCATGGATCCTCATTCATGGATACCAAACACACATTTTCATAATCATTTAAGTCACACGAGTACACATTCTTACTTCGTGGACATTTAAGAATTAGCTTCCACTCTTTGTCATAAATAGCACAATGAGATGGAAAGAAAATTACTTTACAACCATTATCACATAATTGGCTTATCGAGAGCAAATTATACTTTAATTCCGTGACTAATTGCACGTTATGGATTTTAAAGCTTTTATTGCCGATATCACCAATTCCGATAATTTCACCTTTGCTACTATCTCCAAACGTTACAATTCCGTTGGATACCTTTTAATGTTGTTCAACAATGACTTATTTCCGGTCATATGCAGTGAATATCCACTATCAAGGTACCAAACATCTTTCTTAGCAGCAAGGCACACCTACACAAAAGATTAATTAAAACCTTTGGTACCCTTTTTACTTGAGGGTCCGGGTGTTAGCACATCATAAGGCAATCGAGTACTTTCATAGATGAATCGAGGCATAGGATAGTCATTCACATAAACAATGTCATTTCTAGATGCATGATTCCTATTTGAGATATGATAAGGATTTCTCCTAGGAGCATATTTAGAATTACCACGAAAAGCATTAACATTATTACTACGAGGAAATAACGGAATCTCTAGCACGAATATTAGCATGGTAATTCACACGATTATTTCTAACATGAGCATTATTATTTCTAGGATAAGCATGATGACTCACATTAGCATGATGACTCGATCTAGCATTATAATGACTCGTATTTCTAGGCATAGCATAAGCATTTATATTACGAGCATGACCCTGACCATTTGGGTTTCTAGCTTTATGACCTTGATTCGGAACTTTAGAAGAACTAGCATTGTTAGCACTAGTACTTGCTTGATGTTGCATGTTCCTTTGTTGAAAATTAATTGGTCTTACTTGATAACGAAACTTTGGTTGTTTCTTGTCATTAACGACTACTTTTTCTTTCTTCTTAGCAACTTTCGTTTTATTACCATTTTTCGAACATTTACCTTTAGGAATCCATCTATACTTCCCCTTTTTCTCACCTTCTTTGGCTTTGCAAAATAGACTTATATGTCCTCTTACATTGCAATATGAACACTTAGGTGGTGATGATTTAGGAGGAGTATTCCTTGAAGTATTAGGGGGTGGAACTTCTCGTTTAGGAGGAGAGTTCACATAATATCCCAAACCTTCTCGGTTAAATGGTACCTTTGAGTTAAATACCATACTATCCAATATAGTATTACTCTTGGTGAATTGCTTAACGGTTTTCTCAAGATTTTCTTTTTCGGCTAACAAAGAATTAATCTTGTTATCAAAGAAATTTTCTTGGTCCAAGACTTGAGATAAGAGCTTGTTATTATCATTTTGAAGCCTTTGATTTTTCACAAGAACCGATTTAAGTTCCGAGACTGCATGTTCTCGTTCCTTTGAATTAGTCTCGAGTAAATCATTTAGTTTTCCAAGTTTGAAATCTATATCGGATAACATAACTTGAAAATCTAATTCTTTTTCTTTTAGGGCTTCATGTAGCTCTTCCTCAATATCTCCCGTTAAAGCTTGTTCGAGTTCCTTTATCTTTTTACTTAGTGTCTCATTTTCACGAATCAAAGATTCATTTCGAATCTTTAAATTCAACATCTCAACATGGAGATCACTAGTGTTAGTAGATAATTGAACTTTTTCATTTTCCATCTCTTCGGCTTGAATAACCAAGGATATATTCTCAATCTCAAGGTTTCGAATAATTTCATCCTTCTTAGTATTTTCAAGATTCAAGCGCTCTTTTTGAGATGACATAAATTCGTAATATTCCACACCTTTGACATGGATATCGGTCAAACGAGTGACCTCTTTTTGTAGCTCAATATTCACATCTCGTATTTTATTCCTTTCGGAACTAACCGTGATGTATCTTTGGCTAATTTCATCATGACTCGTTTTCAACATTTTTACAAGATTAATAAGCTCTGAGACACCCAAATTTGCACAGTCTAATAACTTTATACTTACATTATCACTACTACAAGACGCCACATTATTATTAGAGTTTTGGGTTACCTCTTGATTAGTAGTGGAGGTTTCCGTTGGTGTGGTCTCATCACCGATCGCCATCAAGCACAAGTTAACAACTTCTTCACTTTGTTCGGGAGCTTCTTCATCCTCGATTAAGTCCCATCCATTTTCGGCTACAAGACTTCATCCTTTAGCCAACTTTGGACATTCCCGTTTAAAGTGACCGGGTTGTTTACATTCGAAACACAAGTCATGTGTTTCTTCACTTGGCGATTCCTTCGGTTTAGGTGGAGAATAATTATTCGAATAATTCGAATGATTAGTATTATTCCCTTGTTGAGAACCTTTGCCTTTGTTAAAACGCGTGGTCGGAAAATTGTTGTTACTCTTATAATTAGGCCTTCCTTTCGAGTTAAATACACGTTGTTGATTACTCGACTTAAGGAATCCTTTTTCGTACCATTGAGCTTTACTTTGCAAAACCCGACGTAGTTGTCTCGAAAGTAGTGCAATCTCTTGTTCATCGAGATTTTGCAACTCTTCGTTCAACTCATCATCATTTTCATCTTCATCGATAAGAATTGCTTTTAAGGCCATATTCTTTCTTTTATCTTCCACTTTAAGAAGGGCCTTTTCCGGAATGTTATCTTCCTCGTAAGCACGAAGATTTCCGAATAAGCTATCGATGGAGTATGAATTCAAGTTATGCATTTCTTTTATTGTGGTAACTTTGACTTTTCAACTTGGAGGTAATGCTTTCAAAATCCTACGATTTTTCTCATTACTAGTATATACCTTTCCAAGTTGTGCAAGTTCATCGACTATACGAGTAAACCTCGTTTCCTTATCGATGATGGTTTCACTTTCGAGGAGTTTAAAATTTTCGTACTCTTGTATTAAAGTATCCATCTGGGATTCTTTAATATCTTTTGTACCCTCGTAAGTAATAACCAATTTGTTCCACATTTCTTGTGCGGACTTGCAATTATTAACTCTTTTGTATTCTTTTTCTGCAAGTGCACTAGTTAGAACCATTTCCGCTTTAGTGGCTATGTTCATTTGAATTTCTTCTTCCGGAGTATATTCACTCACTTTCTTTTCGACCATTACGTCGCCTACTTTCTTAGTAGGAGTGGTGACTCCATCTTCTATGGCCATCCAAACTTTGACTCCTTGGGATCTAACATAAATTCTAAATCATGTTTTCCAAGTAGCAAAGTTGGTACCATCGAACAAAGGTGGTCTAGAACTTGAAAGTCCTTCGCCACACCCTATAGTACTCAAATACGCAATTATGATCCCCTTTTGTTGTATTTATCAATTAATACAAGTAATCAACTAAATACGGTAAGGATCTACTTTTTACGGTATTTTACGATTATCACAACAATCGAAAAAATAACTTAAAAAACATTGCTCTGATACCAATTGTGGGTCCCTAAATGGGGAATAATAAGCTAGAAGGGGGGATTGAAGAGCTTATTACCTTTTTAAAAATTTAGCTTGGCGTTTTTGTCTTCCATTTTTGTCTTTAAATTCGTTACTTAAAGCAAACGATTTAAAAGTACGGAAAGTAAACCAAGAAATAAATGAAGCAATCACACGGTCGATTTTTCCTGGTTCGCGATGGCGCAACCCTTAATGGATCCGCTCACCCCTACTCCAGTCCCCGAGCTCCTCCCCGGACTCGAGATTTCTTCCACTATAAAGTAACTCCTTTATAGTAGGCGGAGAAGCCTTTACAACACTAAGTATCTATCTTGGACCTTAATTACAAATTAACTCCTCAAAATACAAAGCAACCCACTACTAGACTCGTCTTGGAGCGTAACTCCCCGTTACCTCCTCAAAGTCGAAGTAGCAACCCCTTGTAGACTTCGAACTTCTACCACTTACCGGTCTTGGATCTTAGGTCTTAGGTCTTGGGTCTTTCCTTTTTCTTCACGGTGCAAAGGTTACTAACTCCCCGTTACTACACCTATAACTTGGGTCTTAGAAACAAGGATCACCTCACTTCACTTCACCTCACTGCAAGTCTAGAAAACAAGTCTAAAACAGATAAGAAATATATAATATGAATATATATAATAAATCCGTGCAAACTAGTATGTTACGGTACTAGCCACAGGGACGCTATTACGCGTTAAACTATTACACAAACACAACTCACATGTACGGAAATGTAGCTCGCTTATCTATAGGATAAAACAAGGGCCGCTATTATGCGTTAAATTATTACACACACACACACAAGCAAGAATATTAAACTAAAAAACACGTATGTACAAGTTAGCACACTAATAATAATTCGGCCAAGTGTATGCTAGTATATATATTTGTTTCGAAGTAAGGCTAAGTCACAGAGTAACGGACTCGGCACTTTAAATCAAACAAGTATATATATATATATATATATATATATATATATATATATATTTAAAATAATGGCTGAATATATTAAAGGCCAAGGATGAACTTGTATGAAGCTTGACTTGTCTTGGTCTATATGGCCGAATAAATTAGGCCAAGAAAAGAGATGACAAATTTAAGATTCAAGTTCAAAGTAGTCTTGTCATTTTAACAAAATCCAAATAATATAAAACCTTTACAAGGTTATGGATTTATGTTTCTTTAAGACAAAATGACCAAGTTTAGTTTATAGTTCAAGCGTTTGTTTCACCTTTTAAGTGGTTACTACAAATCAATTAGATTTGAACGAAACTAAACAAATCGGAGCTAGCTTTCACGATTCAAGAAAGACCTTTTGCTCGAGAGCAATGTTCCCTTTAATTCAAGATCGTTAATAACTAAATAAAACACTTACAAATGGTCCAAAAATACACTACACGAATAAACTTCAAGAACAAGTGTATTTAAGTGACAAAATGCAAGTTAGCTTAAATATGTTGTATAAGCAAGTAGATCTAGCAAGTATAAGCACAAATATACAATATTTAAGCAAGAAAACCAACTTGTAAATCTTGACCTTACAAAGGCTCAAGCTCCTCTTAATATTAAAGAGAAAGCTACAAGAAAAAAAAGCTAGGAAGCCAAGAAACACACAAAAAGGGTCGCCGGAAAAGTGGCCGGAAAAAATGGCCGATTATGGGGGCTTTAAGGTTCGACTTTTAGGGCTCTAAAGGTCACTTGTAGGCTGCCTAAATGAGGCTTGGAAGATGCAAGAACAAGGGTGACCAAGGGTGTGTGTTTGGGAGCAAGTTTGGTGAAGAAATATAAGCTAAAATGAAGTTTAGCTAAGGTTTAAAATGGCCACAAACACAAGCTACGTTTTTTTTTCAAGTTAGGGGCTGTATTGAGAGTGTTTGGGAGAGTATTTCTTCAGCATATACTTGGCTCAAAATGGCTTGGAGGAAATGTGTGGGATAGGGGCCTTTTTATAGGCAAATAAAGTGAATGACATGTGTTTTACATGTGTTGGCATGTGTTTGACACACTCCCTAACTGCTACACAGTTCAAAAATGTGTGGGAAAGTGTGCCTACACGTTTACAATTAATTGCTAGCACGAAAATCGAGAAAAATGCATACCGACAAGAAAACAACACGAATTAGCCATAAATCGAAAAATCATTGACAAATTACGAAATTTTGGGAATCCCCTAGAAATGTGCCCAGAGGATTATGGTCAAAATTTCACCTTGAAATGATTTGACCATCTATGACTTTCGAGCGACCGAAAAATCAATTGCGTATCGAATATTTGGGTCCTGGACAAAAGTCATGCAAATATTACGAAAATTTTACTGAAGATTCCTAATGATATAATAATGACAAATCCAAAGTTTCAAGTCAAAATGATGAGCGGAGAATATTTGAGAATTTTTCGAATGTTAAAACAGCCTTCCGGAGCGACCGAAAAATTCATTTGTCTTTACCGACGGCTTAGGCAAAAGTTTTGACTTGAAAAATATTCAAACATAATATTCCATGAATAATAGTGACCATGAAGCCCAAGGAATAATTTAGTTCGAATTTAAAATGATTTTATCCGAAAAAATAAGGATTTACGAGTAATTCGGAATAAAATCGGTTTTTGCTCTTTTGACGTGGCTTTTGGCACGATAAATTATTTAGAAATATTTGGGAATTATATCAAAAATATTTGAGAGTAAAACATTTGAGAACAACACTCTTTTAAATAATTTTGACAATTTTGGTTCGTAAAAGCAGTGTTTAAAAAATTCTTGATATACGTGCTTTTAGCCGATGCTTAAATCTTTCGACAGAAATGACCTAGAATATAAAATACCATTATCTTGATATTCTTATTCTAAGTTGATGTCAAGAGGATGTCGGAAAGTATTTTTGGGTTCGGTTTGACCAGTATGACTTGAATCCCGAAAATGCCATAAAATGAACCTAAGGGAGGATTCTAATCGCAACCCTATTTAATTTAATTTCACTTTTATTTGACAAATTCCAAAACCTAAATCTATCAATCTTCCTAAAAAGACTTTGAGTCTATCAAGAAACAACCTACAGTGTCAAGATCCTCTGCAGAGGCTGGGAGGATTCTAATCGCAATAAACAACTTTTCGAATATGAGAAGCAATAAATACGATGCAATAAATGAACACACAGATTCAAGGAATATATTTCTTATATATAACTTGAAATGGTTGCTACAACATTCATTACAAAGTATGACAGAAGTTCAGAGAGAAGTGAATGATACTAAGCTCTGTGAATGCACTCTCTCTCTTTTTCTTGTGTTTCTCTCAACTATTGCTCTCTAACTAAAAACATTACACAAGTACTTCTATTTATACTACATGTAATCTATGTCCTGTAGACTTCAAAGACTAAGATATACGTGGCCCAATGATGTCCACATAAATCTTGCCTTATCTTGAAAGCTTGGAAATCTGCCAATCAGAAGATGCCATGTGTCATGTTGAAGCTGCACTCTAAGTAGAACTTCTACTTGAGAATTTCTACTTAGCCATCTCGAATTTCTAAGTAGAACTTCTACTTAGAAACTTCTACTTGGTCATCTAGAATATTTAGTACTTAGAAAATATTCTGGTCTTCAACTTGAAACTTCAATGCACATCTTGAACTTGTGATATCTTCATGTCTTCTTTGTTCTTCAATAAGCTCTTGAATATGGATCTTTATTACTGACATAAACTTGCTATCAATGTCCTGACACTTGATGCAACGGTCTGGTTCATAAGTGACTAGTCTTGATAGTGTTTTTGCTTCTTGAATAAATTACCATACCCAATTAGTATTGTGGCTTTCCAATATTTGCTTTCCTTCTTGTTCAGTTGAAATCAATTGGTCTTATTGATACTGATAGTTATGATCTTGATTCTTGGCTTTTCAAATCACTGAGGCATGAACAACTTTGACTTGAACTTCTCTCAATGATTTCTTCTTGGCTTGATCATAGTTAACATGTTGAATTGTATCAATTACCTTGTCTTCATTTAGTGTTGATTTCTTGTGACTTCTTGTTCTTGATTGTCTTCTGGTTAAGTATCTTTTCCTTTAGTTTGAGTTACATTAGTTATAGTGTTACAAGTTTACACACTCTGCCTTTCAATCTCCCCCAATTTGATTGTCTAACAATGACATTCAAATTAATGAAGGATAACTCAACTAAACAATGAGACGAGAAAAGATAATTAACATTACAGTCTTGAATAATATACAATTGAAAAGTACTTGAAAACAATACAAAGAACTTAAACTAGAAACAGAATTCGAACTTTGAATTAAAGATCATTTGAGTGATTCCTATCACCTGGATTATTTCATACCTTTTAGTCAAACTTATATCACCTTATTGGATTCACTCTAAGGTGAATTTTCCTCAAGTGAGTTAAAGCAACCGAAAGACATGAAGTTTTTCCAACTTCAAGTTCACACCACTCTGACCTTTAACCCTAATTCCGTTTCCTCTTTCTAGCTTCAGCAGCTTGGTCTTTCTCTTCTTTCTGCCTTTTGCGCTTCTCCTTCTGCTGCTGTTCTTTCTTGTACACTGGATCTCTAAGCTGCTTCCACCTAGCATTCAACAGACTTACAGCTTCCATTTCTAGAGGATTCTTGGGCTCTGGATAAGGATGTTTGAAAAGCCTTCTGAGTTTGTCCACCTCCTGAGTAGTCCTGATCTTTGGAATATCCTCAAAGTTCTTCATTATGAGCTGAGGTTTCCAGTGAGATTTATCAGATTTAAACTGACAATAGATCATCTTGGGGTAGCCCTTGACACGGTCAGTATTGTGGACACTGGCCGCATCTCGCTCCATCCGCTTCTTTTCCACCACTATCTCAGACAGGTAACTCATGAGTCTCTGCTTTTCTTCCACATGTATATCTTCCACTTCACCCCATTTGAATACATACAATACTTTCTCCAGAAATGCAGCATCGTGAGTCTGTAGCAGCCATTGTCTACTCATATACAAGAATGTTTGATTCTGGTCTGCATCTATGAATACTAAGGCATCAGCTGTATCTTCAGCATAAGCGTGTATCCAGTATACACTATCACTTCCTGGAACACCAATAGCCTCCCTTATCTCTCCTTGTTCCAGTGCTCCAGAAGGAAGAGTCAGAGCTTCATCTACATTCTTCATTGCTTGAAGAATATTCCATTTCTTCTCCATCAGCTCCGGCTCAATCTTCACGTTATCAAGAGAGTTTGGAGCAATGATATCACACTTCCACACCTCATTGCTCTTCTTGAATATGACTCTTTCAATGATCTTCACGGATTTATCTTGAAGCTCGGAAGCGAATCCCTTACTCATCATTTGTCTACAGACAGCTTTGAGAGATTCCACTGAAAGCTCCATTAGATCATTTTCCTCCATGCTAACCCTCTTCATCTTTCCGTCAACTACCATCCGGACAAAATTTGGATATGCTGAGAATTCTGGACCCTTGTCCTCTGCTAGCTGCATTAACTGATCCCTATACAGAATGCTTAGCTCCTCAGAATGAGAGTATTGAATTTTTGTCGCTAGCAAGAACAACTCTGAGGCAGATCTTCTCGTTATGAATTGGTCATCCACATATAGGAAAGATGTTGGGACTCCTTCTACCAAAGACAAAATAACCTGCCACTCCTTAAGTGTTGCATTATATCCAACCCTGACTTTAGAAATTAATCTCTTCAAAGCACTTATATAGTCTCCAGTCATTGGATTCTGCAAATTCAAGTTGTAGAACAGATCATCTGCATCCTTGTTATGAACTCCTTTCGCACAGGGTCCCATCATTATCTTCCTTGCTTCATCCCACTTCTGCCCTATCCTTCGTTTGTCCAGATCAACTTGAGGATCAGCTAGCCTTGCAAGCTCATGATCATACTGCTTCCCTTGGAGCTCCAGCTTCTTTTCTAGGAACGCAGCATGTTCTTGCATCATCTTCATTTTATGGAACTGAGCTTGTTCCAAGGCTAACTGTTGAGCTTTAAGGGTTTCCTCATCAACAGGAATTTCTTCAGGCATTCCGGAAGACATCCCAGCACCACCACCTTGTTCCTTCAAAGATCTTTTTATAGCATGTGCCAACGGTACGTCTTCCATATCAGAATCTGAGTCAAGTACCTCCTGTACTGTTTCCTGATGACTCAGGTCAACGAATGGTTCATCAACCATTATTGCCTTACCCTTTCTCCTCCTTAGAGCCTCTTCATCAACAGATGGCTCAACTTCTAGTTCCTTGACAAGATCAGCGGGTTCTTCAATTTCTTCGATGTGAACTGCCTGCTGTCTCGTCTCCTTTCCACTCTCCCCCTTAGGTGAGTTATCCTGAGCTCCACCTTGGTATTCAGATCCACCAGCTGCATAAGAACCTCCAAAACCAGAACCAGAGGCTCCCGCTCCACTAGCACCACCTGCACCACCTGCACCAGCATCGGGGGGAGGTTGTTGCGACTCGAAACACTCCGGGGGCACAAAACTCCTGACTGCGAACATCATTCTACTGATTTCCACAGCCATTGTATGCATTGTAGACTCCAATGCCCCCATCCTCTCATTGAGAGTGCTTCCCAAGACACCACCAGCATGGCCCAAGTCATTTACCTTATTTGTCAAAGCATCAAAAGCTGTAGCTTGACTTTCCATTCTTGCTGCGTAGTCGTCTAGAGCCCTTTGGTTGTTTCCAATGTTCATCCCGAACTGCCCCATCGTCTGTCCGAACTGCCTCATCTGATTTTCCATAGAAGTCATACGCGTATCAAGATTTTCAATGTTAGGGGTCGGTGTTTGGTTTAGGTGACCTCGCTCTAATACTCGTTCTGTTGGTATTTGGCGCTCGGTTTCGGGCCTTAAAAATGAAGGTCCCTCTCTCCCTAACCTCTCACACACACTCCCTGTCTCACGCTCGTGTATGTCTTCAATTATTGATCCGAAATATGAAGCAGTACCTGCAGAAATTGGATAAGCAAAATAATTGGCAGTTATGGGATCTATGTCTGTTCTGTCCTGAGTTGGAATCTCAGGCTGAGCGGCTGCAAAGTGTTCTTGTACGACATCAGAACCGATCCTCTTTGCAGCATCAGTACGTACCGGTGAAGGTACGGTTGAAGTTGTTAAAACTTCATGTCCTTGTGAAGAAACAGGATCTTCAAAAGGTACATAATCCTGATCAAAATCCCTATGTGCAGATTGTTTAAGGGGAGAACCACTCTCGTGAGGTGGAGTGGTTGTGTGTGACACATTAGGGTTTGACTGGATTTTTGAAGTAGCAGCATGAAAAAGTTTGGCTTTCTTTCGAATAAGTTGCAGCTCTTCGGGTTCACTCTCCTCATCATGTTCTACATATACATGTGCTGGCTTTCTGACTTCCGTTAACAGGGGTGAAAGAGAATAAGAATGTGTATCAGGCTCAGAAATATAGCTCTCACCCTGGGATAGATCCTGCGGGTTAGCAGTCTCTTGGGTCTCGGAATCAGATACATAGGAGGAGGAATGAATAGTATGCAGGGAGAGATTACCTGATTGATTACCTTGTGCATCATCGCTTTGCTCATCAGGAATCTCATCAAATGCCTCAGCATGAACAGATGGATTCTGAGCATGTGATGAAACTTGTGATGATGCCTCCAAATTGGTAACTCATGCATCCTATGTAAGCCACATTTGTATATTTTCAGGAATTGACATCGGTTTACCTTGATGTTTATCCTGATTAGCAATGGTTGAAAGTGACTTAGTGCCCATCCCTAGCGATGCAGATGTTGGGCTTCTGGCAAATCCCTGTCTAACAGCAAGAGCATCCTTCGGTATTAAGTCATTAATCAGCATTTGTAGGAACCGAGGAAACCAGCAGACAACATCAGTTGTAGTGAGGTCTCTGCTTGAAGGAGATCCCATTGAGGCCACTATCTCAGAGAGAACTATGCGTCCATAATTTATATCCAGTTCTCTTGCTAGGGCAACTGCAAAGGTTTGCATTGGAATTGGAATTTGATGAAAATCTTTTTCGCGTGCCCGAAAACATCTTGTGATGGCCTCGAAAAAGTAATTCCATTCCACATGGAAGAATTGTTTTTGGATATTTCCTGTGATCGGGCCTTTCGGAGGATAACATCCAATTTCTTCAAAGAATCTGAGGCGTTCTGCAGCTGTAGGTTCTGCATCATAAGCATCTTTGATTGGGAATCCCAAAACCCTGTTGACAATCTCTTCAGTCACCTCATATTCCTGACCCGCTAAGGTAAACCTGAAACCGAAGGGGGTTGTTTTGCTCCCAAAAGTAACCGCACTAGTCCATAATTGCTGTAAAGCATCATGTACCAGTGTAGGTTTAGCAGTAAAAGCATGGCTAGCTTTGGAGTACAAATTAAGAAATCGTATCCAAAACTTAAACCGCGGGAGTTGATCACCAATTTCCGTAGAAATATTATAAAAATTGTTTTTAGCAAGTGAAAATTGGTGAGCCATTTTAATTAAATGTTTTTCTTTAAAAGATGTGAATTTTTTTTTAAAATTTTGAAAAACAAATAATTTACGAATTAACAGTTTTATCCCTTTTAATTTTTCGAGAATATCAAAAGACAATCTGAAAAGTTAAACTACGGGATATGAACAGTTGCCAATTACTAAATCTGAATATTCAAAGAAGATGAATATTCGTGTGTATACCAGTAAACTCGTGTGTGTATATGGATGAAGAATGTGGAAATCGTGTTTTGTGAACAGTTACACAAACGATATATGTTCGTGTGTATGTATATGCGCGTGTATGAATGGTCACTAAACACAGTATCACAACGATTAATGATAACATAGTGAATAGCAGTCAACAAATTGGCAGTAATTCGTGATTAGTATGAGTTTAATCACAAAAACACGGATTAATGGTATGAAGTTTGTGAAATCGCCTTGTTTTTGTGAAACGGCTGCTGTGAAAATGAAATTAGGTAAAGTGAATGATGCATCGAGTTAGAGATGTATATATAGATGATTGTGAAATGACAAAAGTATCCCCGTTAAAAAGAGTGTTAAAGTCTAAGTACATACAGGGAGGACTTAAGTCGAACTCTATCTCAAGCATTTCTATCTCGAACATCAAGTCGAACTTCGAGATGAAGTTCGAGATAGAGGTTAACTCGAACAATTAAGCACAAATAAGCACTTTAACCAATTTTACAGCAAAAACTATAGGGAAATCCTATCTTGAACATTATTGATTTGTAGTAAACTTGGAAAATTCCCCTCTAGAAGAAAAACAGGGAAATTCGAGATACTTTTCGAGGTAGAAGTTTAACTCTATCTCGAACATCAAGTCGAAATTCGAGTTGAGTTTCGAGATAGACTAAGAACTCTATCTCGAACATCAAGTCGAAATTCGAGTTGAGTTTCGAGATAGACTAACTCGAAGTTAATCTCAAATTCTTTCCAAAATACCCCCTTGAAGCAAAAAGTACAGGGTAATTCAAGATATGTTTCGAGTTAGGAGTGTAACTCGAAAAATTCCCTTTAGCTTAACTGAGAACTCTATCTCGAACATCAACTCGAAATTCGAGTTGAGTTTCGAGATAGACTAACTCGAAGTTAATTCTCAGTTCTTTTCAAAATATTCCCTTAATGGAAACCTCATCTCAACCTTTGAGATAAAATTCGAGATAGACTTTATCTCGAATATTTTGAAGATAGAACTAGGCACACTGGTAACTCGAACTCGAAGTCGAATTTCGAGATGAATTTCGAGATAGCCAACTCGAAATTCTTCCCAGACTTAGAATTTTCAAAACTTCACTCTGACAGCTTAAGTCGAAATTCAAGTCGAATTTCTAGATGAGTTTCGAGATAGAACCTAACTCGAAATTTTGAAGTTTTTTAATTCTAAGGCCTCTAATTACATGAAACTCATAGGTAAATTCATCTAAAAATCATGCAATATTTAGAATATTACGAATTTAACTCCCCCTATGATCATGCAATCTAACAAGCATAAATTCACAGATTTGTGCTATAAAAGACACTTAAAACACAAGGAATTTATGCAAAAACACACTATATGCAACCTATAACAATCATTAATTAGGCATTTTAAAGTCTAAGCACATAATGATTGAGTAGCTTGCACATACAAACATAAACATGGATTTTACAGATAGAAGGCTTTACTAACTTGTGTTAAGCATTCCCAATTCACCAACCAATCTATTGAATGTTACTTCATCAAGAGGTTTGGTGAATATATCTGCAATTTGTTGCATTGTGGGCACAAAATGTAGCTCCACAGTCCCCTCCTCGACATGTTCTCTTATGAAGTGATACCTGATGTCGATGTGCTTGGTTCTTGAGTGATCTACAGGATTGTTGGTTATGGCAATGGCACTTGTGTTGTCACACATGATTGGAATTTTCTTGTGCTCCATGCCATAATCCTTCAATTGGTTCCTCATCCACAGTATTTGAGCTACACAGCAATGTACTCAGCTTCAGCAGTAGAAGTAGATACTGTATGTTTCTTTTTACTTTGCCAGGACACCAATCTTCTGCCAAGAAATTGGCAAGCACCAGATGTGCTTTTCCTATCAATCCTGCAACCTGCATAGTCTGAATCCGAATAGCCAATAAGATTAAAACCTGTATCTCTTGGGTACCAAATCCCTAGATTTGGTGTGCCCTTGAGATACCTAAAAATTCTTTTGACGGCTACGAGATGTGATTCTCTAGGATCCGCTTGGAACCATGCACATAAACAAGTTGCGAACATTATATCGGGTCTACTTGCAGTTAAATAGAGGAGTGAGCCAATCATACCTCGATAGCTTGTGATGTCAACTGATTTACCTGATTTGTCTTCATCAAGCTTCGTGGCTGTTGCCATGGGAGTCTTCGCTGCTGATACATCTTCTAGATTGTACTTTTTGAGTAAATCTCTGACGTACTTGGATTGACAGATAAAGATACCATCTTTTCTCTGACTGATCTGTAATCCAAGAAAGAAGGACAGCTCTCCCATCATGCTCATCTCATATTTTTCCTGCATTAGCTTGGCAAATTTCTCGCACAAGCGCTCATTTGATGACCCAAAAATAATATCGTCCACATAAACTTGAACAAGTATTAAGTCATTTCTTACAATTTTATAGAACAATGTTTTATCAATTACTCCCCTAACAAAACCATTTTCAATTAAGAATAGGGATAGGGTTTCATACCATCGCCTTGGGGATTGCTTGAGGCCATAGACAGATTTGAAGAGAAGATACACAAAATCTGCATGTTCTGGATCAACGAAGCCAGGCGGCTGTTCCAGATACACTTCTTCTTCTAACTCTCCGTTCAGGAAGGCACTTTTCACATCCATCTGGAAAACCTTGAAGTTCTTATGTGCTGCAAATGCCAAGAACATCATGACTGCCTCAAGTCTTGCAACTGGTGCATAGGTTTCATCATAATCAATTCCTTCTCGCTGAGAATAACCTTTTGCAACCAAACGAGCCTTGTTTCGTGTTACAAGTCCGTTTTCATCCAGTTTATTTCTGAATACCCACCTAGCTCCAATTACTGATATGTTCTTTGGTCGGGGTACCAGTTTCCAAACTTTCTGCCTTTCAAACTGATTGAGTTCCTCTTGCATTGCAATCAGCCAATCAGCATCACCAAGAGCTTCTTCTATTTCTTTGGGTTCAAGCTTGGGTAAGAACCCAGAATATAAGGAAATATTAGCCAGGTCAGCTCTTGCAGTTCTTCTAGTAGTCACACCAGCATCTGGATCACAATAATTAACTCAAACGGATGGTCTCTATTCCATACCCGTTCACCTGGAAATTGTCTTGATGATTCAGCTTGACTTTCTGAGTTGGGGTGCTAACTACTTTGATTATTTTCACTAACTCCCCCTGAGTTAGTGCCAGCTCCTACAGAACTAGAGTCAACTCGACTCGAGCCTTGAACAGTAGTCCTTGAGCTGCTATTTACTCCCCCTGAGTTGTTGCCGGTTGGTACTGAAGAAGTCTCTCCTGATCTTATAGAATTAGCTTGTTCACTAGACTCAGGTTCTTCATGTACGCTTGGAACATTTAATGGAACAACCAACTCAGGTTCATCTTCAAGATCTTCTAAGTCCAGATTCTGAAATTTTAGGGACTCAGGTTCACTAGAATCTCTTGAAATTGATGAGAGTTTGGTATCGTCGAATCTGACGTTGTAGCTTTCAGTCACTTTTCGATCATTCAATTAGAACACTCTATAAGCTGCCACCACATCTGTAGAGTAACCAACAAAGATTCCTTCACGAGCTTTTGCTGCAAACTTGCCTAGATTTTCATCATCTATAAGCACATAGCATTTTGCTCCGAAGACATGAAAGTATTTGATTGTTGGTCTTCTGTTGTTCATTAGCTCACATGGTGTCTTTTCTTTATCTTTTATGATCAAGGTTCTATTTTGAGTGTAACAAGCGGTACCCACTGCTTCGGCCCAGAAGTACAAAGGAAGTTTTGAATCATACAACAAAGTTCTTGCTGCTTCAACCAAAGTTCTATTCTTCCTTTCAACTACTCCATTTTGCTGTGGAGTTCTCGGGGGTGAATACTGACGACGTATTCCTTTAGATACACAGAAGTCATTCAGCACTGCGTTTTTGAATTCAGTGCCATTGTCTGATCTAATCGTCTTCACAGTAAGTGTCGAAACATTCTCAATTTGAGTGATATGATCAATGATTAAGAAAGGTACTTCGTCTTTCGTCATTGCGAACAATACCCATGTATACTTGGAGAAGTCATCCACGATTACCAAAGCATATCTTTTCCTAGACAAAGATAGGACATTCACTGGGCCAAACAAATCCATATGAAGAAGTTGCAGAGGCTCAGTAATACTAGAAATTTCTTTGCTTTTATGCGATGCTCGCTTCGACTTTCCTATTTCACAAGCTTCACAGAGTCCTTTCGGAGCGAACTCCATTTGAGGTAGATCTCTCACCAATTCTCGCCTCGCGAGAGCATTCATCGTTTTGAAGTTTAAGTGAGATAGCTTTTTGTGCCATAACCAGCTTTCATCATCCGAGGCTTTGCTGTAGAAACAGGTGACCTCATTCTGATTTGCTGAATCCATATCTGTAACAAAAAGATCTGCCTTTCGAACTCCTCTCAAAGCTAGTGAGCCTTCCTTGATGTGAGTGATTGATACACCTTTCTTGTTGAAGACAATTTCGTAACCTGTCACAGAATTGACTGATACTCAACAGATTGTGCTTCAGTCCCTCAACATAAGAAATATCTTCAATGATGACATTACCAGTCTTCAGTTTGCCATATCCCTTAGTCACACCTATGCTGTCATCTCCAAAGGTAACATAAGGGCCAGCCTTCATAACCAACTCTGTAAGCAGGGACTTGTTTCCAGTCATATGCCTAGATGCTCCACTGTCTAGCACCCATATAACTTTATTTCTATTCTGCTTAACGCCCTGCAATGATAGATTGGTTAGACATTCTTCGGAACCCAACTTTGATTGGGCCCGGCTTTTCGATAAGATCGAGAATCAACAGTTTTAACAACAGGAGATGCACTTTTCTTAACATTACTAGAACTTTCGACTATCTCCTTTCCTTTCTCAGACTTGACAGATTTGTCAGTCTTAGGAGAAGGTTTGTCACTCCTAACTTTAGGAGGACTGACAGTCTTGGCTCTCACATGCTTTTTCTTGATGTTTGAACTAGCAACAGTATTTGAGCATGACTGGCTAGATGCATTCATTAAATGCACAAAAGTTTGCATGATGTTAAAAGTGCATGGCATACAATTAGGTTGACCACACTGTGCATGATTCTGATGCAGATTATTCATTGTATGTGTGGTAGGCATGGCATGTGCAGCAGGAACATTTATGTTAGCTTTACATGCATAAGAAAGATGTTCAGTAGATTTACAGTGATAACATGCTTTCTTTATTCGTTCAGCCTTAACCTCTTTTATGCCTTTTTCTTTCTTTCCTTGTTGTTTAACAGCCTTAGCTCCTAATCCTAGTCTAGATTCATCTCTAGGAAAATTGATTTTAACATGTTTGATAGGAGTTATAGGTTGTGCTTTCTGGCGATCTTCCATCTCAATCTCATATCTAGCTATCAATTCAGTCTCTTCTTCTTCTATTCTAGGAACAAGGTGTTTGTACATAGGTTTGACAGCTGATTTAAGAATGCTAGGTGTTTCCTTTTTAAGGTCACTGGAACTAGGGTCAATAGGTCTCTTTCCTTCTTTCTTAGGAAGGTCAGAATAATCAAGTCCTACACCTACTCCAGTTATCCTCTTAAATGTGTCATTATCTACATACACTTTACTAGCATCTAATTTGTAAGTTTCGCATTTAGTTTCTAACTCAGCTAGATTGTTCCTAAGACATGCTTCTACTTCTTCCTTAAGGACGAGCTTGTGTTCTAGAGATTTAATAAAGTCTCTTAGGGAAGTATCTACAGTGCAAGCAGCCTCTAGCTCTTCCACTTTTGCCTCAAGCATTCTGCATTTGGCAACAAGTGTTTTCTGTTCCTTTTGAGAAGAGTCTAGGCTTTTGCACAACATATAGATCTCTTCACTAAGAGCCCCGTTCTGTTCCTTATAATCATCAATAGACATTTCTACTTTAAGAGTCAGAACTGGTACCTCTGGTTCCTCTGATGTCTCAGCCATGAGGGCAAAGTTTGCTACATGAGTAACATCTTCATCATCTAAATCATCCCAAGCTCTTCCTTCTGTCACCAGTAAAGCTCGTTTTCCATGTCTTTCCTTCACCAGCGCTTCATACTTGCTTTTGAGGGCTTCATATGTCTCTTTTGGATAAGTCTGTTTAGGCTTTTTGCAGTCCGAGGCAAAATGTCCAGCTTCACCACAATTATAGCATTTGAACTTCATTTTGAAATCCAAAGGAGATTTGTAGCTGGTATTCTTGCCTTTACCTTGGTAGCCTGACGAACTACCACCACCCTTAGCAGCCCGATAGAAAGATGAAGAATTTCTCTGTGGTCGGTTGCTCTTTCTGAATCTCATGTTGCTGAACTTCCTTTCCATGTATGCCACGACACTATCGTCCATGTTGTCCAGCTCTTCTTGGGTGTAGTAGTCATCATCACTGTTTGATGTGCACTCGTCATCATTATCAACTTGATGTGGTGCAAGTGATGATTTAGGCTTTACTGCAACCATTGCCTTCTTAGACTCTTCCTCATCAGCAACTAATCCTGATGCAGTTTCTTTTCCTTTTGAATCATTGTCCCATGCTTGATCTTGAAGTGTTTCCAGCTCATAGGTCTTTAATATTCCATAATATTCTTCCAGAGAAGTTGTATGCAAGTCTCTGGTTTCTCTTATTGCGTAGACCCTATGTTCAATGCTTTTTGGCTGGTTCCTCAGATATCTCGTATTAGTCTCAACCATGGGGAGAGTTACACCTCTCAGATTCAAATCCAATACCAACTGACTGAATCGTAGATAGACATCTGTTATGCCTTCTCCTTTCCTTATTCTAAAGGTGTCATACTCCATCTTGAGTATGAGTGTCTTGTTGCTTCTGACCTCTGCAGATCCTTCCATGACAACTTCTATCTTGTCCCAAATCTTCTTCGCTGTAGTCAGGCCTTTGACTATGTTGAACATTTCATGATCAAGAGATTCCATCAAGGTTTGTCGAACGGCAGTATCACAAGCTATTTGTTCCTTGTCAGCATCCGAAAAGTCCGCTGCCTTTTTGGGCTCAGACCGAGGTGCTATAACCACCCCTCCTTCCGTATGTGCAGGAATAACCACCATTGGAACAAATTTACCCTTGTCAAGGACTTCCAGATATTCAGAGTTAACAGTCTCTAAATATAGTCTCATTCTGAAAACCCATTCTTCATAGTGATCTCGGTTGAACATTGGGATCTTGAATGCATTTTTAGGAGCCATTTCAATTCTGGTCACTAAAAGTTTCTAAGTACCCAAGACTAGGCTATGTAGAATATATATGTAGAACTTTTGCCTAAGTCGAAATTTCACTAAGTAGAAATTTTGCTCAAGTCGAAATTCACCAAGTAGAAATTGTCCAAGTCGAAATTCTATGTAGAAAATCTCAAGTAGAAATTCTATGTAGAACTTTTGTCCTTAGAATAAATTTTCTGCAGATTACTTTAATATTGAATAAACAATATTATCTCTTCAACACCTTTTGACTTTGAATGCTTTACTCACCTAACCCACCTAACCCACGTGCTAGGTACTGAGTATGTCTTGTTTCACTTTCGGCCGTGAATAATGCAAATCACAAAGTCCAAAAACACCTTTTTATTCTTTTACTATTTATCTGTTTGAAAAGGAGATCAAAAAGTTGTTGGGTTGTCTTCTTTGATAAGAACAGATGATGAACACTCAAGAACACCAAATATGAAAGTACCCAGATTAATTCACAAAAATTAATTAAAATACATCCAAGCTAAATAATCACACCTGGAGTATTTAAATAATTTTTCAGATGAGTTTTCAATACAAACGATTTAAATCACACTTTTCAAGAAAATGAAAAGTAGATCTAGAAAATGAAAACTCACGATTCTTCTACTCAACACAAGGATCTATGTTTTGTATGTTAAACATATAGCTCTGATACCAATTGTTAGGTCCAAATGTGTTGTAGAGGGGGGTGAATACAACTTTTCGAATATGAGAAGCAATAAATACGATGCAATAAATGAACACACAGATTCAAGGAATATATTTCTTATATATAACTTGAAATGGTTGCTACAACATTCATTACAAAGTATGACAGAAGTTCAGAGAGAAGTGAATGATACTAAGCTCTGTGAATGCACTATCTCTCTTTTTCTTGTGTTTCTCTCAACTATTGCTCTCTAACTAAAAACATTACACAAATACTTCTATTTATACTACATGTAATCTATGTCCTGTAGACTTCAAAGACTAAGATATACGTGGCCCAATGATGTCCACATAAATCTTACCTTATCTTGAAAGCTTGGAAATCTGCCAATCAGAAGATGCCATGTGTCATGTTGAAGCTGCACTCTAAGTAGAACTTCTACTTGAGAATTTCTACTTAGCCATCTCGAATTTCTAAGTAGAACTTCTACTTAGAAACTTCTACTTGGTCATCTAGAATATTTAGTACTTAGAAAATATTCTGGTCTTCAACTTGAAACTTCAATGCACATCTTGAACTTGTGATATCTTCATGTCTTCTTTGTTCTTCAATAAGCTCTTGAATATGGATCTTTATTACTGACATAAACTTGCTATCAATGTCCTGACACTTGATGCAACGGTCTGGTTCATAAGTGACTAGTCTTGATAGTGTTTTTGCTTCTTGAATAAATTACCATACCCAATTAGTATTGTGGCTTTCCAATATTTGCTTTCCTTCTTGTTCACTTGAAATCAATTGGTCTTATTGATACTGATAGTTATGATCTTGATTCTTGGCTTTTCAAATCACTGAGGCATGAACAACTTTGACTTGAACTTCTCTCAATGATTTCTTCTTGGCTTGATCATAGTTAACATGTTGAATTGTATCAATTACCTTGTCTTCATTTAGTGCTGATTTCTTGTGACTTCTTGTTCTTGATTGTCTTCTGGTTAAGTATCTTTTCCTTTAGTTTGAGTTACATTAGTTATAGTGTTACAAGTTTACACACTTTGCCTTTCAGTACAAGTTCACCACGTTCACCAGCTAGTTCACCAAGTTCACCAGCTAAGCAACAAATAGAACGAGAGGCTGAGACTAATGCTGACTCATGAGTGTCCAGCTGGCATAGTTAGTTACAGGATTATGTTAATATAAATACTCTACTCGTGTAAACAGTTTTAGTAAGATTCATTTTCATTTTGTAACAAACTCATTTCTTCTTCAATAAGATAGCTTCTTCATTAAGCTTTAATGGAGATTACACACACAAATTGACAATAATGAAAGCAGATATAGATGTCAGAATGATTGCAAAGGAGAATGCACCTGTACTTGCTAAAGCTTGCGAGCTGTTTATACTTGATATGACTTCACGGACACAGAAGGGGATGCAAGAAGAATTGTTCAAAACAAAGATATTGCTGCAGCGTGCATTGCAATATATGAAACAGATATCTTTGATTTTCTTGAAGGCGCGATTCCAAGAGATAATTCGAGGGAACAAATTCCCAACTCTACAAACATTAGGCAACAGGGATCTCATCTATTGAACCTAGCATTCATCGCTTCAATGTTACTCTGCAGCATTTTCATGGAGTAAGAGCATGGAGTGTGAGTGTGTGACAAGTGCTGGTGGTCAAGAACCTCCACCATTAATGCCTTTGTATCAGCCAGGGCCACAGAACCAACAATCCCTTATGCCTGGACCTCAGGCACAGTCCCAGAAGAACCCACAGCAGGCATCTATACCTTGGCCTCGGGCTCAGCAGCAGCTGAGCAGCAGACCCCGGAGCAGGCTCCTTTGTTTTGGCCTCAGGTCGTGCAGAACTCAGACCAGCAGAACCCAGAGCAGCAGTCCCCGATTTTCCAACTTGGCCTGAAGCTGAGCAAGCCCTGGGCCAACAGCAAGATAATAACTATTAAATCTACCTGTCTGGGAAAATAGAGAGCTTGATGGAGCTTGATGGAAACTTTGTTTGTATTATCATTGATGTTGTTTAAGTTTGTATGTTATTTATTGTAATGTTTGTGTGTCGAGTCCTACAATAATAAGGCAATGGCAGATAGCTGTTGATCATGTTTGTACTGGAGTGCTTGTGCACCATGTTACATAAATAAAACTTTAATCTATGTCCCATGCAATGTGACACATTCAAGTACTCCCTCCGTCCCATAAAGTTTGAGCTGGTTTGACTTTCACGGAGATTAAGAAATTTACAATTGACTTGTTAAAAAATGTGTAAAGTTAGATAAAAAGTAGATAAGTGGTGGGACCTATGAATATTTAAAAATAGATTGGAGATAGTGGAACTAAAGTAGTGGGTGTAATAGTGTTTATAGTATTTGTTTAATAAAAAAGGGATAAAGTTAGTGGGTGTAATAGTGTAAAGTAGTGTTCAAAAATAGTAAGTATAGTAGGTTCATTAGTTTTGGGACGTCCCAAAAAGGAAAGTATGTCAATCTTTTTGGGACGGAGGGAGTAGTTAATAACGCAATGTCAGTTGTTACTGTAATTTTATCTGTATTGCGTAAATAAATAACAAGGCAATGTCAGCAGTTACTGTTGCACATGCAATGTGCTCATTCAAGCAGGAAAAAATTCTTGGTATATTATGTTTTTTTGGATTGATTTACGTATGTGTGAGGGATTGATTATAGTACTATTGGGACTAAGGAGGGTACCCAATTAAGATTCCAGTTGGTCTCAGATTATTCAAATTCTAATTGCTTTCTCCATTACATTTTCTGAAGACATTACATGTATTAAAAAATTATAGTTCTTAGTACAATTCTTGATTTCTGTTCTACGAAATAAGGCATGGTTATGTGATATCTTGATATTCTTTATTAGGTCACTGTGTTTATCCAGGAACGAATTATAAGTTTGAACAATTGTTGTGTTTGATCTTGTATGCTTTGGATTTGATACGGCAAAAACTCTGCATTTGCGTTGTCCATACTGGTGCTTAGCATACATAACTTTAAAGGCATCATGCAAGAATGATATAGAAGGTCACACCACCTGTTGTGTGCAATTACCTACTAGCTTCAAAGAATCAGAGGTCTCAGTAGTTGGCCGCAAGTGTACAAAATCCTACTCTACAACAATTTTGCCTGGATAATAACAAAAAGTTAGTTCTTGAAGGGTTGTGATAAAGTTTGCTTTAGAGAGTTTCAGACTTTCTCTAATGTTTGGGTTGTTGGAGAATGGTTTATATACCTATCGCTTCTCTTACTTTGGACACATGGACCATCTAGTATATACTAGTAGTATATGTTTTCTTTTTTCATGTTGTCTTGATTGGTTTAATAATATCTTTAAATTAATTATAATCTAAACATTTTGTTCTTTCCCATCACTTAACCTTTTAGTAATAGAAATTTTAGCATACCAAAAGATTATCTCAAGGGTTTTAATAATCTCGACCACACCTGCTGCTGAGGAAATTTTGTTAGAATGAATTCTTTGATTTCGCTCTTTCCAAATATGATATATAGCAGACGAAATAAACAGCTTTGTTAACTGGTTCCCCACTGAGTTAGACCTTAGAAAATTCCAAAAAGTTAAATTGTAGTTCTAATCAATGGGAACAAATGTGCAATCCTTCAGTATCAGCTCAGAAGATTCACATCGAAAAAACAGATGTTCAATTGTTTCATTTTCTAAGCCACAGAGCACACAGGCGGGAGGAGTCTGCATAAGAAACCGAAGCATCCTATCCTTTGTGAGAAATCTCCATATGAACAGCAGCAAGCAATGAATGGTGAATTTGGAAACTAGAAACAGAAACCAAACCATGGAGTGCCAGGGAACAATGGGCTCTTCCTGCCTAATAGACCTCTAGATGTTAGAAATCCCATTCTCCTTTAACCTTCCCAAACTATGTTTCCAAATGCAAGTACAATGTGCGATCATCAGAAAAAAGAAGGAAAAGAAAATCGAATTATCCTTTCCATATTAATGCCAACGTTACTGGTGAATGTGCTGGTCGAAGAAAGAAAGATAAACCAACTAAACTGAGTGCGTTGATTAATGAAAACATTTGAACAGAGGACATTCCAAATTCTAACAAGTCATCTAGATTGCAGAACTTGGAGCTAATTTTTCATTTTTCCTATTTTTAAATTTTAGGTGGAGTATGTTATAGTTATTGGGCATAGCTAACGTGGTGGTATCAAGGGTCTTGCTATCTCTATATTTTTATATTTGAGTTCGAAAAAATTTCTATATTTTCAGGGAAGTCTAACTTTAATCAAGCCAAAGCTCAAGTCTGTTCAAACGGGTGGCATAAGATTGTGTTCATGAAAAAATTGGTTCTTTTACGGGCAGAACTCTGGCTTACTGGTTCATTAATGTGCTCAATGAAGAATTATTTCACTTTCTGATAAGTGTTGTATTGATCAAAATTTAGATATAAATTTTATAAATATAGGTAAACGTAAAAATATAGGTAGATATAAAAATAAATTTAGATATAAATTTCATTAATGTACTCGATGAAGTCTAACATATAAATATAGGTAGATAAAAAAAACCAATATATATATATAGCTAAACGTATAATCCCTCTAATGATCGCTTAGGCGACCGCCTAGGCAGTTAGGTGGTGCACTGGCGTCTAACATCGCCTATAGTCCTTGACAATTATGGATCAAATTGGAGCAAATAATCTATAACTAAATCAACTCAGCTTATATATCATCTACAAAGTTCTTCCAATGCGGCATAAACTGACACTTACTTTTTATAACTGAAAGAGTTCAAGATAGCTAACAATACTTTATAGCTTACATTCTCCAAGCAAACCAGGTGGCTATAACTCCCCAAAGAAATCTCTTCACACAGGCCAACAACTAACTTTTTGTTGTTCCCCTAACAAACCAAGTGGCTTTTTGTTGCAACTTTTCTATTTAAGCATCTTCTCTTCCCCTCTAATCACACACACAACACATAATAATTAATTTCAAACTTCCTATATTAAGCAAAGAAGAAAAGAAGAAACCAGCAATATACCATTTATTTCTTTTTGATATATTCCAAGTAAAAAATTTGATATTCCCCAACAGGATGTGATGTTTAGTTAAGAAGCTTCAAAACTTTGTTCTTCTATGATGTATCCTCATATTACTAATATTCCGCTTACAATGTACTTCCATAACATTATTTAAAAGTCAGCAGTCACTTAGATGTTCTAGCTACTTGGATGATCTGGTAAAGAACCATATGCAACTCTACAAAAATCAGTAAGAACTAATACTAAACCATCTATATACGGACAATATTTAGCAAAATAAATAACAAAGTTTAGGTACAGAGTGGTGTAAAATTAATATTAGGCTTTAAAATTACCTTTCCTTCCTGATTTCCCACTGTATTCATCAAATCTTTGCTTAATTAGGTACTCCTTTTGTATTTGGGGAACTTCACCCTTGTGTTCGGCTAAAATGTCATTGAATAATTTTTCAGTCATCTGCGATGATGTTGGTAGGCACAAAGCTGTACGAATCCAACACCTTGGGAAAGTCCTCTACTTGACGCTAATAACTAAAATAACTTCGCATACTCCACAGTTTAGACTCATATGTAACTGATGAAAATATCAGATCATTAGTTCACCTCTCCGTTCCCTGCTGTTTTAGTAATACAATTTGTGCTAAATGAATATCATAATGGTGTCAAACTTAGCTGTCCCGTCTGCTTGAAGGTGTATTCATCAAATCTCAATTTACCTTGGTATGCCTCAATCACCTCAGGGACTTCATCCTTATATGCGGTTACGAAGTCTTCAAAGAATTTTCTGTCGGTTTTCACCAATATGCTCAATAAATTATAGCTCTCACTAGTGACGTTTTTCAAAACCAAAACTTGCAGAACCGAACACCTTGGAATGATCCTCTTCTTTAAGCTATAGGCAAGAACAGCTGGGTAACTTGACAACCTAAACAATGTCCACTGTAACTTATTCAAAAAGAACTCCATCTTTTCTTTAATATTCTTGTCAGTGTAACACATGACAAGTGGAAGCTTCTTGAACATGGAAAGGATCTCAGAATTGGCGAAACCAAAGCTTCTAAGCAACACACATCTAGATTCCCAAGTCGAGTCAGTGACAAAACACAGCACATGTATAGCATGGCAAAAATATGAAGACTTAAGATTAAAACCCATGTCCGTAAGCTTCGACACAAAATTACGGAATTTGTCATGTGGTGTACCTAAGACTACACCATAACTTCTTAAAAGTTTTAAAATCTGGGAATGGGGCACACCGAGGGTAGAGAGAAACTGAGTATTTAACAACAAATTTTGGGAAAGGTCATAAGTTAGAATATAGGGATTGTATTTAAGGACGGAAACTGAATTTGGGTAAGAACCCGTGACAGAGTTGAGCAAATTGAAAGTGGGCATTAGATAGTTGGTCAGACTTCTCGTAAGAATATTCGGGTTTTTGGTGATAATAGCTACTACATCAGCTTGAGATTGGGAGATAGAAAGCAAAAAATCGAGCTTTGGCTTTAAGATTTTTTCGGGATGATAATTAAAAAGAATGTGCGGATAAGTAGAAATGATTTTGGCAAGTTTAGGCTTGGGGAATCCAAAGGATAGGAAGAGCTCGAGAACAGAATCGGGTCTTTGATCAGAAGAATTAAAATTAAGACATTTAGAAGCACGAATAAGGGATTTTCCAGATAAGCCACATTTATCCCTTAGAAATGAAATCTTGAAATCTGAAGAATCCACATTGGTGGGTATGAATCTTTTGGTACTGTAACCACGAATTATGGGTGTTGTTGAACACAGATTGCGAAAAGTTGGATGTTTGGTAAATGGGGTTAAAGATTGACATTTATACAGATAAGCAAGCATCATGATTATATAAGCATACAATATAAGTTTACGATTCAGATTAGGGTATAGAAAGAGAAGAAAGAACTTACATATATTAAAGAGGTGCGGTCCCCCAATTGTTACCAATTAATTTGAATAGTAGGGTTTTGGGTATATGAATTGGGGTGTGGATAGTGGAGTTTCTCAGTCTTCATCTTCGATTAGGACTCGCAAAGTTCTAAAAAACGATCCGACCCACTAAACCCGAGAAAAGGTCCTATATCACAATTTTAAGATTAAATATCTCAAATATTATAATGGAAAAAAAATTATCCAAAATATTACTTTTTCTTTTCTCCTTCAAAATGCTAATTCATCTAACGTTTGAATTTTGTAATATAAAATCAGAAAAAAAAAAACGAATAACACAACTTAAAATAACGTTTTAAATCGAAAACATAATTTGTAAAAGCATTTTGAACTAACAATACAAATTAAAATATCATTTTAATTATAAAGACAATATTTCAACTTGCGTTTTATTATTATTTTTTTTAAAATATGGGTAACTTAAAGTAACGTTTTGAACAGAAAGAATAACTTGAAATAACGTTTTTATCTGAAAATACAAGTTAAAATAGCATTTTGATTACAAAGACACCACTTTAATCTGCGTTTCAGTTTTTGTTTAAAAAAAATCCACGGATACACAACTTAAAGTATTGTTTTGAATAGACAACACAACTTGAAATAACATTTTGATCTGAAAACACAAGTTAAAGTAGCATTTTGATTACAAAGACAACACTTTAACTTGCGTTTTTAGTTTTTTTTCTAATTAAAAAAACTTGTAAAAACGTTAACCGATTTCACGTTTTGGATAACACAAATAAATTAGCGTTTTAGTGTGATATTTACAGTCATTTTTTTAAATTGTGATATCGGAGGCCCTTTTATTTAAAATTATGACATAAAAGACCAATACACAACCCAATCTGTTTTACGAGGTAATTTCAATTTGCATCATACAATTTTCGTTCAAAATTAATTTGGTATAAATAAGTTGAAAAAAATGATTTATTACTTATAACTTTCATATATGATAATTTTCGTTCAAAATCAATTTTATATGAGTATATTAAGAAAAACAATTTAATATTCTTAATTTTCATATATGAATGTAATGTGCACCTATTTGATGTTTTCTGTTTAAAATTGATCGTTATCATTAAATTAATGAATGGTAAAACAAAAATTTTAGAATAAAATTTAAGTAATGAAAATTTTAATATTTTTTTAGAATATATTAAAAATCGGATAAAATTTTAAAATATTGTTTTAAATTTCCAAATTATACTTATAATTGGAATTGTGTTATTAAAATACTGATAATTTTAAAACTTTATAATTTCACTAATATTATATTTTAAATAAATTCTAATATTTTTTGATATTTTTAATTCAAAAATATAAGTCATTTTTTATTTTTTTTTAAATTGTTATTTTAAGATATAAGTATTTATTGTAAAAGAAATTCATTGATATGAAAATTTAACTTATTTAAAATTTTAACTTAAGTTTTATTTTAAAATTCATGTTTTACCCTTTGTATTTAGAGGATACCCAACTGTTGTGGAATAAAAATTAGGTTACTAGTATTGCGGCTAGGGTTTGTGTATTTAATGCAAAGGTGTGTGAGCTTCGTGCTTTAATGGCTGCTCTCGTGCTCGTGGCTGAATCTGCCTTCACAAGATGCCTACGTACTTTGATAAATATCAAAGATCAAGCCAAAAAACGTAGTTCTGAGAATGAGGGGTCAGACCCTTTATATAGGCTGAGAAGCCTTAGAATTATGGTAGGATTTGGAGACTTGGTGGACAAGTCTTTGAGGAGGGTTCTAGATATATTCCTTATAGGAATCAGTTTCCATATCGAATTAGATGCCTTGGTGGCTAAGTCTGAAGGGGATATTATCCTTATCCAACTCTTATTGCTGAGTTGTTTATTTCCCCCAATATTAATTACGAAATTAATATTAAAATAGGGATTCTGACCTCATTAATGGGCCCCACGTTTGGACCACACTGGGTCTAATTAATACCATATTAAATGTGTCTTTAGGGCTTATTTTCAGCCCATATCATTTGCCCCCCAACTTCTAGGAAAACTGATTAGGTTTTCCTCGAAGTTTTAACGGTCTTTCTGAGACTTGGGTCTGGGTTTATCGCTTGTCGTACACTAGTGTTTCACGAATACCGTCTTAATGTAAAGTGTGGAGCGACCTACACATTTACGACGTTTGGCTTTATTCGAAGCTAATGGTATTTACGTCTTACAGGGAATTATAGATAATTTCCTTGCGTTCTTTATGTACCCACAGGTATTTTTCGTAATTTTTCCTAATAATTTAGGAATTTTTATGTACCAACGGGTATTTTCCTTAATTATTCCTAATAATTTAGGAATTTTTAGGTACCCACAGGAATTTTATTTATTTTTGGATATTTTACCAAAAATAATCAATAGTACTTTCAAGCATAAAATAATTTTTCTGTTATTCAGGATTTTTCGGGAATCATTTTTCAATTTCCCAATCATCATTTTTCAGAATTTTTAAAGGATTAACTTTAGAAAGACATCCTGCCAAAAAATGCACCCTAGGCGTGGGTACCCCCCGCCAAAGAGACACTTTCCTTAGGCACGCCTAGGAAGTTTGGTCTCCTGGGCGTGGGTGTACCTTCGTCCCTTGAAAATCATCCTGGGCGTGGGTACCCCCGCCAAGGAGACACCTTCCTTAGGCACGCCTAGGAGGTTTGGTCTCCTGGGCGTGGGGTACCTTCGTCCCTTAAAAATCATCCTGGGCGTGGGTACCCCCGCCAAGGAGACACCTTCCTTAGGCACGCCTAGGAGGTTTGGTCTCCTGGGCGTGGGTATACCCTCATTTAGGAAAAACCAACTTGAGCGTGGGTACCCCCGCCAAGGAGACACCTTCCTTAGGCACGCCTAGGAGGATTGGTCTCCTGGGCGTGGGCATACCCTTGTTTAAGAAAAATCAAGTTGGGCGTGGGTACCCCGCCAAGGAGACACCTTCCTTAGGCACGCCTAGGAGGTTTGGTCTTCTGGGCGTGGGTATACCCTTGTTTAAGAAAAATCAAGTTGGGCGTGGGTACCCCCGCCAAGGAGACACCTTCCTTAGGCACGCCTAGGAGGTTTGGTCTCCTAGGCGTGGGTATACCCTTGTTTAAGAAAAATCAAGTTGGGCGTAGGTACCCCCGCCAAGGAGACACCTTCCTTAGGCACGCCTAGGAGGTTTGGTCTCCTGGGCGTGGTCCTTTTAATTGGGCTTCCTGCCTCTAAACTCTGATAGGCTTTTATCCTATTTTCTAAAAATGTCACAGAACATTCTAGAATTTAGTAAAATTAATTCAAAATTTGAATTTCATGGGCTTCCCGCCTATTCAAAGGCCCAGTCACCTGTTGACAGCCCATTTACTTGCTATAACCGGTTGAGTGACCAACCATGAACTCTATAAAAGAGTGGTGTGCGTCCCTCATTTCACATCTCACTATTCTGCAAAAATTTTCTCTTACTATCCCACAAATACTTTCCAAAAAGCTCTGCTAGGGTTCTGTCGCGAGGCGATTTCCGGCGTCTTTCCACCGCCCTTATTCTCCAGTTTCCGTTTGAAGATCGTTGAATCTTCATCTTCCCCAACTTCTTCTTTCAACATTTCTGGGTTCAAGCCTTCAAGGTAAGCATTTCAATGGAGGATTCCAGCTCTTCAGGCCCGTCTCAACTCGCTAATACCTCTACCACTGCTCCAAGGCTTTCAAGGGGTAAGAACCCTAAAACATCTCTTGTCCATGCCAGTGTTTTTTCCCTTAGAGATCTTTTAAACGAGTTTGGTCAAGCTTTTCCCAATATGCTTCATTTAGATGCTTATGAGTATAAATCAAAATACAAACAGCATAGGGTAGATATTTTAGCCCAACTTTTTCGTATTAATGGGCCTTATAGGGCCGTTGTTCCGGCCTCAAATGAAAGGGCTTGTCACCCAAAGCCTGGGGCAATTAGGGTTTACAAAGAAACTTTTTATGCTGGTTTCCGCCTTCCACCTCCTCCTTTTGTTTGCCGTCTTTTGGCTGAAGCCAGGGTTTGTCCAACCCAACTTATGCCAAATGCATGGCGTTTTATCTATTGTTTCATGGTCCAATTTAAGAAACATGGGCTTGAGCCCAGTATTTCTGTTTTTCGATATTTATTCAAATTTGTCAATTCTTCTAACAATTCGGGCTGGGTCAAAATCCAACATCGTTCTTTAGCCCGTTCTTGTTTTGTTTCGGATTCCGCTCCTGATTCCCTTCCTGATTGGAAGAGGGAGTGGTTTTATGTCTTTTTGGATGGGGATGATTGGGACAACTATTTTCGGCCCAATTTCTGCAGAGCCGTTGATGGGCCTATCAGGAGTATAAAATTGGGTGTGGAAGAAGAGGCTGCCATAGCTTTGTTAACATCTGATAATTTGCATCAATGTGCAAATTTGATTTCTGAAGATTCGCTGCAGGCCCATGGGCTAAGCGATTTGGGCCCTGAAGGTAATTAACTTGAAATCCTCACCTCTTGCCTTATTAACATTTTATGCTAGATATAATTTTCTAATATTTTGTAATCATTTTGCAGCCAAAGCTGCTCTGGGAGCAATTTTTAAGCAGAGGGAGGCTGCTGCTGCTGCTAGGGTAGTAACAGAAAACCCTAGGGCCAAAAGGGCCAGGACTGATGATGCTTCTCCTGCGGTGGAGCATGTTCCTGCTTTTCTTCAAGAAAAGCCAGTTCCCATTGAGGAAGACCTCACTCCCTTCACAGTGGGATGGGGCTTATGCAATAGGGACACAGCTGTAGGCGACTCTAGGGCTGCAGCTGAGTGGTCTAGGAGCGTGGTTACTCCGTGAGATAGGGTCCACATTGTGGAGTCTTCTGATGATTTGCAGATTGAGCTTCTTGGGGCCCAAGCTGTTGCTTCGGTAATTTCTCGTTCAACTTCTTAATTTAATTGTATTTCTGTTTCCCTTATTCACTTGTCTTCTTTGCAGATGAACGCCTACCTTCAGGCCGCCGTCCATAACCTGAAGGAGGTGCGTGCTGACAAGACTATAGCTGAGAGGGACAGAGACAGATATTTTGACTGCTCTGAGGCAAACTTTGCTCGTTTTAGGGAGGTGGAGAAGGAGCTGGCTGCTGAGAAGGAGAAGAACAGGAAGCTGCAGTTGGAGGTGCAGCAGAACAGGGACCACATCATAGCTGATTACAAGGCTTCTAAGGACTTTCAAGATGTCCTGAATGCCGAGTATGATGCAAACTTTCCTGGTACCTTCAAGGAGTGCTGGGAGGAGATCATCGAGGAGCTGAGTGGGAAGATTGAGGGGGTGTCCCTGGAGAGGTTCCCGGTTCCTGCTATCCCTGGAGTAACAGCTGCTATGGAGGTTGCTACAGAGACAGCTGTGGATGGGGACTCTCAGCCCACTCAGGATCCACCTTCTTCTCCTGGGATAGAGGCAGCAGATCCTCCTTCTACCCAAGGAGATGTTGTAGTTGATGACCTAGATGTGTAGATGGCCCTGCGTGGCTTATTTCTGCTTTTTATCCTTATTTATTCTAAACTTTTGCCCTTCGGGGTTTGTGACTTAACTTATCTATGCAGTTAGTTTCTTTTGTTTCCATATTCTCGTTTTTGCTTATAATTCGTTAAACTTTAGAATTTTTCGAGTACTTGGCCCCCTGGCTGGTACTAAACTCGCAAGCTAGTTCAACATTTGCCTTTCGTATTTATTTTAACAAGGAGGAATAACTCATAGAGAAAACAAAATAAATTCCAATATGCTGTCAAAGGACATCAATAAGATGGGTTCAACCCTTACATAAATACTCTATCTCCTAGTGGGAGCAACATGCTCTATAATGGTTTCATTCGAACCTTATTCCTAATAAATAGATAAAAGTCCAAGCCTTTGTCAAAAGAACTTAAACATAATAAACTTTGAGGTTCACAGCATGCCAAGTTCGGGGCACCTCAACCCCGTCCAAGGTTTCTAACTTGTAGGATCCTCGTCCTAACACCTTTCTGACTAGATATGGTCCTTCCCAGTTAGATGCTAACTTTCCTTTCTGGCCAACTCCTGAGGCTTCAATCTTCCTTAGAACCATGTCGCCTTGTCGAAAGAATCTTTCCTTAACTCTCTGGTTGTAGTGAAAAGAGGCTCTCTTCTGATATTCAGCATTCCTAGCATTAGCTTCATCTCTGACCTCGTCAATTAAGTCAAGGGCAAGTCTCATTCCTTCGTCATTAGTTTCTGGCTCATATGCCTCAACTCGAGGTGATGCTTGCATGATCTCTAAAGGCACAACTGCCTCAGCTCCATAAGCCAACAAAAATGGGGTTGCTCCAGTTGTTACCTTACAAGTGGTACGATATGCCCAAAGTATGGGCAGCAATTCATCTACCCAAGTGTTCCTAGAGCGTTCGACCCTCTTTTTCAGTCCATCAAGGATAATTCGATTAGCTACCTCAGCTTGCCCATTGGCTTGTGGGTGTGCCACTGAGGTAAAACGGAGCTCAATCGCATTCTCCTCACAATATTTCTTGAACTCTTCATTATTGAACTGTGTCCCATTGTCTGTTACAAGGATTCGTGGGATTCCGTACCTGCAGATTATGTTCTCCCAAAAGAACTGGGAAACTTGTTTGGTGGTTATCTTGGCCAGTGGTTTAGCCTCAATCCACTTAGTGAAGTAATCAATGGCCACTATCAGGAATTTCCTTTGTGCTGAAGCCATGGGAAAAGGTCCAAGTATATCCATCCCCCACATCGAAAATGGAATGGGAGAGTTAATTGAAGTTAACATCTCAGGCGGTTGCCTCACAATTGGAGCATGCTTCTGGCATCTCTCACATCTCTTGACATAGTTTTGTGCATCAGCCAACATCTCCGGCCAATAGAACCCTAAACGAATTATCTTGTGAGCTAGGGCTCTGCCCCCCAAGTGTTGCCCACAGATCCCTTCATGAACTTCCTCCAATGCTTCTCTTGCCTCTTGAGGCCTTAAACACTTCAAGTACGGGATGACAAACGACCTTTTGTACAGAATGCCTTCAATCAAAGTGTATCTCAATGCCCTTACTGAAAGTTTTCGTGCCTCCAAGGCATTGTCTGGGAGCCATCCGGTCTCAAGATGTGCCTTGATAGGATCTATCCAAGAGCCCCCAATATTAATCGGTGCCACTAACTTTGAGTTAACGGTCGGGGCCTTCAAGACCTGAAAGTAGACACTCCCAGAATAATATTCTATCTCGGAAGAAGCGAACTTAGACAAGGCATCGGCCTTAATGTTTTCTTCTCTCGGAATGTGCTCAACATAGCACTCCTCAAACTGAGACATAACAGCCTTTACTACTCTCAGGTATTTCGCCATAGTCTCGTCCTTAGCCTCGAATTCACCATTTACTTGTGATACTACAAGCCTTGAATCTCCACAAACTTTGAGATTTTTGACCCTCATGATTCTAACCAAACCCAAACCAGCTATTAATGCCTCATACTCCGCCTCATTGTTGGTAGTAGGAAAATCCAACTTTAAAGCATACTCAACTGTGAATCCATCGGGGCTTTGCAAAACCAAACCTGCACCACTAGATTTTGTTTTTGATGCTCCATCAAAATAGAGCACCCAATATTCCTTCAGATCAGGTGTAAGTTCCTCTTCTTTTTTCTCTTGCCCAGGGGTAGTCACTATCTCTTGCCCCCCGACTTCTTGGTTGTTAATAGTGCATTCAACCACGAAGTCAGCCAATGCCTGAGCCTTGATGGCTGTCCGAGGCTTGTACGTGATATCAAACTCTCCTAACTCAATCGCCCATTTGATTAGCCTTCCACTGGCCTTAGGGCTATGCAATATGTTTCTCAACTGCTGGTTTGTCAGGACTTGAATCTTATGTGCCTGGAGGTAAGGCCGCAACTTCCTCGAGGCAGTTACCAATGCCAAAGCAAACTTTTCTATGGGTGAGTAATTCAACTCAGCCCCATGCAACACTTTACTCACATAGTAAATAGGTTTCTGGACTTTCTCCTCTTCTCGAACGAGGACAGCACTTAAGGCTTGTTCAGATACCGCCAGGTATAGACAAAGAGTCTCCCCAGGGCTTGGTTTGGTCAACAACGGGGCTTCAACCATGTACTTCTTCAGTTGCTCAAAGGCCTCTTGGCTCTCAGGTGTCCACTCAAAATTTTTCACCTTTTTCAATGCTTGAAAGAAAGGCAAGCATTTGTCACCAGACTTGGAGATGAATCTTCCTAAAGCCACTACCCGGCCTGTCAACTTCTGCACATCTCTTATAGAGCGTGGGGGTTCCATATCTAAGATCACCTTGATCTTGTCAGGGTTGGCCTCTATGCCTCTCTTGGAAACCATCAGACCCAAAAATTTGCCTGATCCCACGCCAAAGGCACACTTGGCTGGATTCAACATCATTTTGTGGTGCCTCAGCACTTCAAATGCCTCTCTGAGGTGTTTAATATGGTCCGCCTTGACCAAGCTTTTAACCAGCATATCATCAACATAGACCTCCATGGTTTTTCCAATCAGATAGGCGAATATCTTATTCACCAATCGTTGGTAAGTAGCTCCTGCATTCTTTATACCAAACGCCATAACAAGATAGCAGAAAACACCAAAGTCAGTTATGAAAGATACCTTTGGGATGTCATCCTTGTGCATCTTAATTTGATTGTAGCCGCTGAAACCATCCATAAAGCTCAACATCTCATGTCCCGCTGTGGCATCTATTAACATGTCTATCCTTGGTAAAGGGAAGCAATCCTTAGGGCATGCATCATTCAAGTCGGTGAAGTCTATACACATCCTCCACTTACCGTTGGCTTTCTTGACCATCACAGGGTTAGCCAACCATTCTGGAAATTGAATCTCTTCAATAAACCCAGCCTCCAAGAGTTTGTCCACCTCTTGCCTAATGGCCTCTTGCCTTTCCGGAGCAAAATTCCTCTTCTTCTGCTGTATTATCTTCCGATTAGGGTCGACATTCAATCTATGAGTTATGAGTTGGGGTTCAATCCCTGGCATATCAGCTGCTGTCCAAGCAAACACAGTTGCTGTCCAGGCAAACACATCACTATTTTCTTGTAAGAATGTTATCAACTTGCCCTTTAGGGGTTCTTTCAAAGAGGCTCCTATATAAGTCACCTTCTCAGGGTCGCCTAGCTCTAGAGGTATGGGAACCAAGTCCTCTGCTGGCCTTCCTCGGTGTTCATCATCACCACGAACATCCATGTCTTCGATCGGGAGTACCTGCCCCCCGGTTCCATCAGCTCTTAAAGCAGCCACATAGCAACTCCTGGCCATTTTCTGATCTCCCTTCTGTTCCCCAACACCATTCCTGGTTGGAAATTTGACCTTCATATGATAGGTAGAGGCAACATCCTTGAATGCATGAAGTCCGGTCCTCCCCAAGATTGCATTGTACGTCGAGGCAGCCTTAATCACTAGGAAATTCAACATCTGGGTGGCTTCCTTAGGTTCTTGCCCTATTGTCATGGGCAGCTGAATGGTCCCTTCAACCTTGGACTCGACTCCATTAAACCCGTAGATAGGCATGTTAGTCGGGGTTAGTTGAGAGTCAATGTACCCCATCTTCACAAAAGCGTCATGAAACAAGATATCGACAGAAGCTCCATTGTCTATCAGGACCCGCTTCACTTCTGAGTTTCCAATTACAGGAGTTATGACCAACGGGTCGTCATGGGGGAATTTCACCCCTTCAAGGTCTGAATCATCAAAACCAATCACTGTCTCAGTCTTAGCACGCTTCGGGGCTTCTCCTATGATGTGCATCACTTCTCTGGCATAGGCCTTTCGAGAGTTTCGGGTAGTGCCAGCCGCTGTTGGTCCTCCCCAAATCATATTGATTACTGGCCCTCGAGGCTGTGGTTTACGATCACGATCGTTATCCCTCCTATCATTGTCTCTTCTATCATAATCCCTTTTCGGGGCTCCACGATCTTCACCCTTAGTGAACTTGTTTAACTTTCCCTTCCGGATTAAAAATTCAATTTCATCCTTTAACTGTCTGCAGTCATCTGTGTCATGTCCCACATCCCTATGGAATCTACAATACAGATCTTTGTTTCTCTTTTCGGGGTCACCCCTGAGTGGTTTAGGCCATCGAAAGTCCTTATCCTTCTCAATTTCTAACAAAATTTGACTCCTAGGAGCGTTCAGCCTTGCGTAATCGGAAAACCTCGGCCCAAAACCCTTCTTGGGTGATGACTCGGAATCCTTGCCAGCCCGGGGATACTTGTCCCTAGCGTCGTACTCTTGCTCTGGCTTTCGTTTCTTTAAAATCATTAGAACCCTTGCAATTGCCTCCTGTGGTTTCCTTCTTCATGCTGTCCTCAGCCTTGATATATTTATCGGCTCTTCTCTGGAGCTCGACCATGTTTTCAGGAGGGTGTTTTGCCAAGGACCTTTTAAAGAAGAGGTCAGTGGTTCCGTGTTCCAGGGCTACCATGGCCACCTTATTTTCCAGATCGGTGATATTCAATGTCTCTTTGGTGAATCGCTTGAGATAATCCCTTAAGTTCTCATTCTTTCCCTACACCACATACATGAGGGATGCGGAACTTTTCTCATTAATTCTCCCACTGATGAATTGGCTGATAAAGGCAGCGCTCAACTCCTTAAAAGAGCCAATCGAGTTTGCAAGTAGACGGCTATACCATCTTTGAGCCATGCCGGATAGAGTTTGAGGGAACGCCCTACACTTTAAGGCGTCACTAGCAGGCTGCAGCAGCAGTGCGTTTGAGAATGTCCTGACATGGTTTGCGGGATCGCCCGTTCCATCATAGGCCTTAATAGTCGGCATCTTAAATTTCCTTGAGATGTGGGCATTCATCACCTCCTCAGTAAGCGGAGGTGTGGGGTCGTCAGGGTCCCCAAGTGGCATCAGATCTTTGGGGTTGCTTCTGGGGGTCTCTACCCTTGTTGATTTTTCGGTTCGGGTATCAGCCCTCCTTTGCCTTCTTGAAGGCCTCTCCAAATTTATAATGGGAGTCCTCTCTGCAGTTGGAGGAGACTGAGTTTGATTCAATCTATCTTGTTCTCTTGCAATATCGTCCTTCAATTTCAAGATCTCTGCCTCATAAGCCTTGATTTTCTCAGCAGTTGTCAAGGGGAGTCCATCATGGATTCTTCGTGTCCTTCTTAGAGGTTCTTTGCTAGCACGTCGCCTCCTCGGGGCTTCATCTCGATCATCATCCTCAGATGATGTTGAATCATCAGTATAGGGACCAGAGTAGTCATCATATTCTCGATCCCGGATCTGTAAGGCGTGACCACTTGGTCCAGGTTCCCTTCGTCGAGGGGGGTAATTAGGCAGCCCATACATAGGGTTGGTGTTCAAAGGGAGATCCGTTGTAACACCCCCAGATCCGGGGTCCGGGATCCGGTGGTTACGGTTTCCAATTCTATCCACAACACTTGAACTTTCCTTAACATAAAATAAATTACGTCTCTATAACCCAACACAACAATATAAAACTCACCCGTTATAGTCCCAGAGATGAAATCAGAGTAACAATCAAATTTTTATTAATCACATTATGAGTTCTTACAATCCAAAAGAATTTCAATATAAATACATACTCTTTGCCATCCATTTACATAAGTCATACTAGACCATATTCTTGGTACTGAAAAAAAATAAATATACCCTACCAATAGCTTCTTCTTCAGCTCTGGTAGTCTCATCGTCCTCGCCCGCGTCGAGTGCGCCTTGTGCGAGTCATCTGGTCTAGCTGTTGTTGTGATATAATAATAAAGCAAGGGTGAGCAATAGCCCACCAACAATAATATATAACTGAACGATAATGTAACAGTTCAAAAGTATCTTTCAAACCATATGCCATGCATTTACGGAAATGATGCCAGTATAATATGAACGATGAAGTTATAAGGTAACTTAAAGTATTTGTTTGTAGAAATATCTGCTACATCAAAGTAAGCGAGATATTCTTATTGTTATTAAGAAGAGGAATTTGCAAGAAAAGGTTGCAATTCCAGTTATGACCCTTTTTCCAACTCTGCCAACAGTAATCATGTTGCAGGAAATAAATAAATTTGGATGATGAACCAATGATGGAGTATTCACCGCGCCCGCTGTTCCAATCTTGATGATCAGTCGAGATCGTACAGCTCAATTTAGATTTACTACCGGTAGAAGGAAGAACTGACGGCTTTACTTGTATACCGCCTTGATAGCTCTCCCCGGCCAACGGTTGGGCCAAAGGGGATGGACCGGCGCTACTCGGCCTCTTACACGACTCCTAGTTCAAATAGAATTCATGATTCTGAATGTAACGTTCGTCCCCCTTTCCCCAAGTATAATACTTGTTGATAAGACTCCACAAAGTAGTCGTATCTAGTTGGAAAGGAAAATTTACCAATAACTCCCAAGTTATTACTTGGTAACGGATATCAACTTGTTCCAGTAATCTTACCCCTCGAAAGATGAGAAGGTATGCAACGACTTAATAAGTCAACAGCACCCGAGTTGCGGGTGAAGGGAATACTTTATGACCGGGAAGTCGACAAGATAAATAACATTTTTCCAAGTAAGGTTCCCTTATTATTAAGGAGATAGACTCAAAGAAGAATGATGTCTGAGAACCTTTCTTGGTATAAGATTAATAATAATATGACTCCGAGATATTTTCCGTAATAATCGAAGAAGATAAACCTTATTTAGGTTATTCTAAGTATGGAATAAATATTCAGAGAATATTTATTGAATTAAAATATTTTACAGATTATTTAGGAATATGAAAGAATATTTTTAATCAGAGTATTTCCCAAATAATTCTTGAAGAAATATCGAGAGAATATTTATTGCATAATTAAATAATCAAATGAATATTCAAAATAATATTCATTACTTAATAAGTCCTGAAAGAAATATTTAAAATATTTAAAATAATATTCGATGATTAAATAGAACCCTGGATGAATATTCAAAATAATATTCATAATTAATTAGGAATTTAAATGAATATTGATAAAGTAATATTCATTTCATGAATAATATTCTAAATGAATATCAAGTAATATTCATTTAGTAATCCAAGCTTTAAAAGAATATTCGATATAATATTCGATAAGTAACTCAAGCTTCAGATGAATATTGAAGATAATATTCATCAAGTACTTAATACCTTAAATGAATTTTCAAAAGTAATATTTATTTAATAAAATAATATTCTAAACGAATGTCCACATAATATTCATTTAGTAGTCTCATCTTTAGAAGAGTATTCGAAATAATAATCGATAATCAATTCGACTCTGAATGAATATTGACAGATATTATTCGTCGAATGATCACGTTCAAATAATTATTTGAAGTAAGGATCATTAAAATAAATAATCTCGAACGAATATTCAAATAATATTCGTCGCCTGAATAATAGAAAATATTTACTTAAATATTTTCCTCCGAGGTAATCTCGATATATCAAGGAATATTGACTCCCGGTCTATATTTGATTAATAAGATGTATACGCCCTTCTATGAGGGTCTTACAATAACCGGCTTATAACTGATATATAACTATCTAGCTTATAAGCCAACAATAACATTCAGGGAACAAGTATATCAATTCAACTTGAAAGTAGGCATGCATGCAATGGCATATGTATATCAGCAATCATATATATATATATATATATATATATATATATATATATATATATATATATTTATTCAATCACAACAACAGCCTAAAAGAAGGGAATTGAAACTTGCCTGGTAGTCGAGTACGGTAAGGGGTAGTAGTAGCGGGTCCCGGTTCAGCTTGGTGATCTATAAATAGCCAAGGCATTCGGGATTAATCACTTAACATATTAAAAGTTAAGTTATACTTAATTCGAAACACGTTCTCGAGTTATCTCGTTATACCCCCTTTAGTGGATTACTTATTATCACTGATCTGACCCGACATTCGTTCGTTAATACGACATGTCACTGCATTTATACTTGGGACATACTTAAGTCATATGAGTTCTAAGGTTGATCGTTACGAACCAATATTATACTCCGAGTTTTATCGCCCGTTTTCTAAGTGTTTTACCGAAGTTATAAAAGAGTCGTCTTTTAGGGGTTCGTTCGCGTTTAACCTCGACTCGAACATTTTTAATAAATCGAAAAATGATCCTTTTGACATACGGTTTTCTTTCACGCCTTCCTTTTTACCTCTAGTATTTATTTACCAAGATTCGCCATGACGTTACATAGTTTACGAGGGTTCAATTACAGTTACGAACTTTCGTTTACGGATTCGAACTACTTTTAGTAATTTGGTCATAAATCCTAAACCGTAAGTCCGTTTCACGTGATCTTTATATCAAAACGAAGCTTAGAACATTACCTATCCTATCATGGCAGATAAGGTCTCTGGACAGTAGGGGTTCGACATGGAAAAATGGCATACAAAACATGGTATTGTAAAATCGGGCATTATAACGGCTGTAAATCGAATATCTACCAATTTCGAATCTTCCCATAAACATAGTATCCAACCCAAACATCATATACATGACTTATACACATGAACTGAGGCCAAGCAATGCCTTTCCGTTCATCTAGCTATTTACATCATTAATCCAAAATCCATACATAATCATGCTTATAATCTTAACATAACCATAACTAAGTTATAACTATCATAAACATGCTTAAATCTCAAACAAGGGTTAGGGTTTCAAGAGCTTTATACCTTCCTTAGATAGTGATATAGCCTTACTAAGCCTTGTATGGTCCTTAGGAGTGCTTAAGCTTGCTAGAACAATCAAAAGATTCAAAGAAAACAAGGTTAATACATGAAGAACACTATTCATCATCATCTTTAGTGATTTTTTTGAAAATGGAAACAAAGGAATTTGGGCTTGAAATTTCTAGGAGATTAGTTTCTTGAATTATAGGACTCACCTTAAAAATTACAAGATCAAATGATGGTTGGAAGTTGGATTTTGGTCTTGAATTTAGAGCATAGGTCGAATGGATGTAATGGAGAGAGAGGTTTGATATTTTTTTTGTTCTTTGCTTGGTTAATGTGATAATAATGCATCAAGTGGATGAGGTTTAGATAATATCTCATCTAAAGCCACTTTAATAAAGTGATGATGTATAGGATGATGAAAATGGATGGACAAGTGTTGAGATTTTGATGGTTCTCATGTAACTAGTGGTTTGATTTTTGCTAAGTGCTATTTAATCTCCAAACATGCTAGTTACTTATGTAACTAAGTAGTTACTAGATATTGCTTCTAGTAGCTTGCACAAGACTCTTGCTTCCTCTGCTTGTTTCTGTGTCCGGTTATTGCCCGTTTCGATTGATCGTTCGTAGGAATATTTCACGGATTTCTAATTAGGGTTTACCGGGAATCTTTCTAATATTAATACTATCATTCTCCATCTTTCTTTCTAACTTTCCAATTTATATTCCTTAAATCCATTCGTTAAATACTTAGGGCTATCAGTGTCCAGGGAACTCTCGGAGAAAATAAAAGTGCGGTTTTTCAGAATCCGACAACTTTTACATACACTCTTTTTCCCTCCAGTTCACTAATACGAACTCGGAAATCCGTTCCGAATACTTCTATATAGTGTCGTCTCGTATTATTATATACTCCCACCAAAACACTATTCATTCTGCATTCTTTACTTGTTCTCTTAGGGTTGTACAATTGTCCGTATTCTCTTTCGAGCGTTCCTTATCCTTTTTACGGAACTACTGGATTAATCGTTACCGATCTGGATGACATGAGAATATTTTCCTACTTGCAATTGCCATATCTTATTCCCTTAGAAGATAGATTATTCTTACCTATGTTGTCACCCTTTAGCGTTCTTCAAGACATAGAAATAATAAAGTCGAATTCCATTCATTCTTTCCAAATATCAATTATTACATTGTAGCCATAACCACTCCTCAGTGGTTTCCTACTTTCATTCTTAAATCAAATATAATAACATCCCAAAATATCAAATCCTCAAAGTTAATATCTCAATTCTTGGATTATAATAATATTTAATCCACTGTCCGGTCAAATATTTTTCCGAAAAAGAATTTGGAATTTCTGAATTCCGATCGTCTCTGCATTCACTTATTTCCTCCGCGTATTAATAATATGACTTCGAAACATCCATATCACGTCCCGTACATAGGGTGGCGTGAAAAGTTTTCCAACTTACAAAATCACTAATCATCCACCAAATTACTATGCACGTACAGGAAACACTATGCACGTACGGGAAACACTATGCACGTACGGGAAATACTATGCATGTACGGGAAATACTATGCACGTACGGGAAATACTATGCACGTACTCATTTCCCTTCAAGGATCCATTAGCTCCTTCCTGGATGGTAGATTATTCTTATCTAGGTCCTCAACCATCGAATTACTCTATTCTGACAATATACCAATGCATCAAGATCATTGTCCAAAGTAATATCCATTCATTACAATCATTGTTCCTCATTTTATCATTACTTAATAAAAAGTTTTAATTATATCCAAAATTTGGGGTTCTTACAGTCTCCCCTCCTTAAAAGGATTCCGTCCCGGAATCAGGTAGGAAGCAAAGATTCGTTCTACCCTTCCTCAGCACATCTTCTAGTGCTACAATCCATACTGTATCCTTTTTCCATCAACGTTGCTACTTTTCGTACAACTCACTATCCGGGTTATACTCTTACTCAGTCTTATCCTTATTGATACCTGCAGTAACATTGGTATCACTATCACCCTACGATTCGGAGGTAACCTCGCTCGTACTGTGCATTTCCTGATCGCTTTAATCTTCGCAATCTCGATCAATATAGAGAAGTGGAAAGATTTATTGAGAGATCACTATGATCAATTGAACATTTGTTATATTGCATAGTTAGTACAGAAGGGGGCCAGCCTTTAGTACTTGACAAGCAATTAAACAAGTCATGGCATTCCACTTAGACTTCTATCACATAGACAGATAGTCACGTAGCAGTACCTCCCCTCCTAAAAGGGTTGTTCTTCTCAATTCATAAAGAAGATGAATAAGAGAGAAGAAGAGAAAAGAGTTCTAAAGGATTATAGAAAGCTTTCATGACTGTAGAATATCATACTCAGACTTTACCTCTGAACTATAGAGGTTTATCAAAGAAGAAATTAATCATAATCATATCCAATACTTATTTGATCGCAATCTCACGTGTCAACATATCTTGCTGCTTTGTCCATTATTCTATGGACAAATACTCTTGTTCAATCTTAGCGATACTCACATTCGGGAAATCCTTCAACCTTCCAGGTTAAATCTTAGATTTCTCACTTGACATCCTTATTACTGACATCCCATATCATGTTACTAGCTTTTTCATACTATAATATTGACACTTTCAGGTTGTCATCCTGAGAATTCATTAGAAAACCCATTCATAACATTCCTTGCTTCTCATTCCATAGTTGCTTCCCCAGCCCTTTTCTTTATCAATCACATCCTTCTTATTAGCTGATTCTTACTCATTTCTATTATTTACTTTCACCTTCACCTCTTTACTGAGACACCTTTTTGCACTTGGTACCTCCTTATCGGTATTCCATCACATTTTTTCTATAATCATCACGTTATTCCAATTTAAACTTTCCGAAATGAATCTGGCCCGATCCCTTTAACTTAGATTCATATAATCTACTTCTGCCAACCTTGTTTCTCATCACTTGTTCTTTTCTATCCGTGGTTTTCCATAGGTTGTCTTTCGTAAGTCAGACCAGGTCGTATATCTACATGCTCGTACTCCTATCATCTGTCGAACATCTGCATTTTACTGGCGTAGCCTGGCCACATGAAAACCCGTTATGACCGTGCTATAATTTTGGGGGTAAGGCTGGCTCGAATACCGCCGCCCGAACACTTTAAACTCTCAGGTGGCCCAATAAGTCTTGGGCTCAACCGCCCTTCCCTCCAAGTCTCATTAATTCTTTCTACGGGAATACGTTTAGCATCACGAATTATCAACCTCATATTCTCTATCTTGTTTGTGCAGAAGTACAATAACACAAACTTGCTTGTCATTCATCAACATGCCATTTAGCTTATCAATAGCAGCACTTTCTTTATCTTTACGTTGTCATCTCCTTTCTTAGAAGAATCACCATCGCTTGTTGTTTACATTGTGCGTTAATAGCTAACCCTACGGGTTTCAAATCCCTTAGGGAGACAAAGTAATCATTATTCCTTATCCATAAGGAACACTTCCTGAACTTGATGTAGATATAACGTGAAGCAGATAGAATTGCAGAAGAGTTTCAAGCATCGCAGCTAGGCCCGGTTGATGAAACTATCACTTATGCATCTTCCATAAAAGACTGGAAACTTAACGGTTTACTTCATCAATTTTGTACCATGGTCCTGGTTTGCCTCAAAACGGGACCTTCTAAGGTACGTAATATGCTTAAGACTCCATCAGGAATCGAATCTTTACTTAAACTATTATTACTGTCAATTCTTGCACAGTCATCAGAAGGAATGTAAATTCCTCCATTCCGATATGACCTTCAAGGTCCTTCCAAATATCATCCTGTTCTTCGGTATGAACATTTATAATTATTCCTTTATACTTAGACTGTCAGCCACCTCATTGGCCTTTCCTGATAATAATTTCTGGTAATCCTTGTTCTCTGGATATATTCCAATTCAAACATTTCTATCTCATTCCCATCATTATTGGGCGAAAGCATTCTCCCTTAAGCTCTGCTGATGGAGAAAAATATATTTATCAGTCTTTCTCCATAAGTCATTGCTTCCACCTACCCGTGGGAACTTTATCACGTTTATTCCCAATCCTACTTAGGATGCTTCTTTTCTTAGTTCTTTCTTTATCTTAGGATAATCTCAACCTTTATAGGTTCAACCCATACTTCCTCAGGGTTTCATACATGCCTCATCTGGCATTATTGTTACGATGTCATACATTCCTTACCAAACTTCCATTTTGAAGTTCGGAATAGTGCCCTTTTTCCTTGTAAGGTTTCGTAGGCCATCCTTATCATTCCTCCGGTATTTTCTGGGTACCGGGTATATCAAAATGTCATTGATCAATACTCTAATAATTCTATCTATGTTCTTTCCAGAACTCTTTTTAATAGTACTTACCGGTCATTGTTGCCTTAGCAAGTCCAGCTCATATCATCTGAAGTCATAATGTCGTTATTAGGGTTAATGCCACCCCTTGTGCATTCCCCAGGGTTTGTCTTAATTTATGGATATCCTATCCTTAATTCAACTGCCAAGGAATTCTTGCATCTTATAATTGGCAATCAGATCATGTATCCTTAATAAAGGTCTCTTTTCAATCATTCTCATTTGATAATCGATCGGTGGTTTAATGCCACCCTCTTCATATACCTTCATTGTTTACTTTCCTCCGTCATAATATATTGATGGTATTCATGATACCCTAGCATCATACATCTCAAGTCACTCTACTTCCATTTTACCCGGAATCTTGGACAACCATATACACATGAGTCACTTTAGTACGGGTGACCCCATCCCAAAAAGGTCTAGTGAATTCCCAATCAAAACATGGGTTGTTCGGCAGAAGATTCAAACGATCTCATTAATGTTTCCTTTATACCAGAAGCCCTTGCAATCGGTGCTTTCTTAGAAGCAACCCTGCTTTGTCTTTTCATTGATGTTCTAGTCACTTTATAGTCCGTTGTGACTTGGCCTCAACTGGCCACACATAAAAATATATGATTTTAGGGGTTGGCTAATAGCATTACTTTTCTAGCAATTGCCGGCATAGTGCCTTCTTCTTTGATACCTTTCTACCTTTCCAAAACTTTACTCCATATAAGTCTTAATCGACTACTCGGCACCGTCTCCGGTCACCTTTCCTCCACTTTTATCTTTTCAACTATTCTTATCAATCCCGCGTGCCACACAAGCTTACCATTCCTGGCATAATAGCCTTTTCATTTAAGTCAATCCTGGAATTTCTCAGTCCGGCTGGTTTCTTACTTACATTTCCTGTTTTCGTCCAATCTCACTTCATCATTTTATCACTACCGTCGATTGTAATGCTCAGGGTCCGTTTACTAACCCATTTTACAGCATCCTTACCCAAATCACAGGGTTTGCTCCAGTTTCTACTCTCTTCCATGACATTCTCTGATAATCAGGAAGACAAGGTTTGCCAAAATTCACCGAATTCTTTTCCAGAATCAGGGAAATTTTGGTCAATCTATCCACCTACTGGTAACATTAAGGAGACCAGTTTCGAAACCTGAAGAATGGTTCTATGAACCTCCAAGCAGGTAGAACCATAAGCAGTCATAATTAACGAAATAATCGTCATCAGATTAGAAGTTTAACCATTGGAGAGGAACCAATTTTATACATCCCTTAGAAGGGAATCAACAGTTTCAAACTGAAACCTGTCACAACATCCTGATACCTATATGTCCTGATATTCGATATTTCCAAATGTCAATCTATCTGACCACTAGTCTCAGAAGGAACATTGCCGTCGGAGTTGGTTGTTCCACAGAATTTGCACTACTAAGGCCATCCGATCTGGTGGACCGTGCTGTCCGAATGCATCTGCAAGTACTTTGACGTGTTTCGCAAGCACCCATCCTAATCCTTTATGCGAAGCATCGTTGGAAGCACAAGGTCTCCCTTTTTTTTTTTTTCCATTAAGTAATACCAACTCTTGGTCATTACCAATTCCACCTTTTAGCTCCAGGAAGATTTTCTCACATTTTTCTCTTTAACTGCTGATCGTATTACTTGATCTATTATAATTCCACATCGGAATAAACTTAAGGTACTACTATAATCCATTCAAAGAGAAGAAGGAATTTAATATTCCTCTGAATCACATGCATCTAACGTTTCTGGTTCATCATTTAACTGAGTTGAATTAACTCTATACTCAGTCTCTGGCAGTAGTCTCATTACGAGTTCATCTTGACTCACTGGTCTTATCTTCCTGTAGGTTCTGAGATCATTGTCTCGCTTACTACTTCCTTATATAACTTTATCCAATCATGCTGTCACTTCCCAATGTTTTCACTTTCTAACTGATTCATTCATAAAATCGACATTTTCCTGAATAAAACAATTTCATCAACCTCAATTTGGTTCCATAAATTACAACCTATGACATCTGCCTTCTCATGGCGAATTATTACTGACCATATTCATACTAATTCATTTATCAAATGATATGGCACTTACTGCCTCCTTCTCCACTATTCCTAGGGACTCTGTTCCTCGCCCTAAATCGATGTCTTTGATAATCATACATCCCTCTAGCTCTTTCTTTGTTAAGATGAAAATCTCTAAGGATTCTCATCTATTCCGTATAAGATCTCAAGTAATTCTTCCAATCCTTCTTTCTTGCTGGTACTACATCTGGTAGTCCGGCTATGACTTCAACATGCATCTTCAGATCTCTTAATAAGATCTCAGTTCTTTATACTCACTTTTCTGAGCACCATATCTTAATCATCACAGTCATTCTGGCTGCGACCCTCATTACCCATGGGTAAGCTCCTTATCCTCACAGGATTTTCCTTATCTGCTGGAACCTCTTCCGGGTCTCCAGTAGGGTACTCCATCGAATTACCCGCTGATCTTCAGCATATAAAGCATCATCGCGCTGTTGCTCGGATGCCTCAAGGTCAGTCGCCTTACTCATCGATACGATATCGAGCTAAGTTACTATCATTATACTTACGAGTTCCCATAAGGGTTTTATATGTCATCACTACATTAAGTAGTCCGACTATGAACTTGGCAAGAGTTCTTATTATCTTATTGAATTTATTGTTTTATTGTCACCTCATCTCTGGGGTTTATAACGTACGCTCTGATACCACTTCTGTAACACCCCCAGATCCGGGGTCCGGGATCCGGTGGTTACGGTTTCCAATTCTATCCACAACACTTGAACTTTCCTTAACATAAAATAAATTACGTCTCTATAACCCAACACAACAATATAAAACTCACCCGTTATAGTCCCAGAGATGAAATCAGAGTAACAATCAAATTTTTATTAATCACATTATGAGTTCTTACAATCCAAAAGAATTTCAATATAAATACATACTCTTTGCCATCCATTTACATAAGTCATACTAGACCATATTCTTGGTACTGAAAAAAAATAAATATACCCTACCAATAGCTTCTTCTTCAGCTCTGGTAGTCTCATCGTCCTCGCCCGCGTCGAGTGCGCCTTGTGCGAGTCATCTGGTCTAGCTGTTGTTGTGATATAATAATAAAGCAAGGGTGAGCAATAGCCCACCAACAATAATATATAACTGAACAATAATGTAACAGTTCAAAAGTATCTTTCAAACCATATGCCATGCATTTACGGAAATGATGCCAGTATAATATGAACGATGAAGTTATAAGGTAACTTAAAGTATTTGTTTGTAGAAATATCTGCTACATCAAAGTAAGCGAGATATTCTTATTGTTATTAAGAAGAGGAATTTGCAAGAAAAGGTTGCAATTCCAGTTATGACCCTTTTTCCAACTCTGCCAACAGTAATCATGTTGCAGGAAATAAATAAATTTGGATGATGAACCAATGATGGAGTATTCACCGCGCCCGCTGTTCCAATCTTGATGATCAGTCGAGATCGTACAGCTCAATTTAGATTTACTACCGGTAGAAGGAAGAACTGACGGCTTTACTTGTATACCGCCTTGCTAGCTCTCCCCGGCCAACGGTTGGGCCAAAGGGGATGGACCGGCGCTACTCGGCCTCTTACACGACTCCTAGTTCAAATAGAATTCATGATTCTGAATGTAACGTTCGTCCCCCTTTCCCCAAGTATAATACTTGTTGATAAGACTCCACAAAGTAGTCGTATCTAGTTGGAAAGGAAAATTTACCAATAACTCCCAAGTTATTACTTGGTAACGGATATCAACTTGTTCCAGTAATCTTACCCCTCGAAAGATGAGAAGGTATGCAACGACTTAATAAGTCAACAGCACCCGAGTTGCGGGTGAAGGGAATACTTTATGACCGGGAAGTCGACAAGATAAATAACATTTTTCCAAGTAAGGTTCCCTTATTATTAAGGAGATAGACTCAAAGAAGAATGATGTCTGAGAACCTTTCTTGGTATAAGATTAATAATAATATGACTCCGAGATATTTTCCGTAATAATCGAAGAAGATAAACCTTATTTAGGTTATTCTAAGTATGGAATAAATATTCAGAGAATATTTATTGAATTAAAATATTTTACAGATTATTTAGGAATATGAAAGAATATTTTTAATCAGAGTATTTCCCAAATAATTCTTGAAGAAATATCGAGAGAATATTTATTGCATAATTAAATAATCAAATGAATATTCAAAATAATATTCATTACTTAATAAGTCCTGAAAGAAATATTTAAAATATTTAAAATAATATTCGATGATTAAATAGAACCCTGGATGAATATTCAAAATAATATTCATAATTAATTAGGAATTTAAATGAATATTGATAAAGTAATATTCATTTCATGAATAATATTCTAAATGAATATCAAGTAATATTCATTTAGTAATCCAAGCTTTAAAAGAATATTCGATATAATATTCGATAAGTAACTCAAGCTTCAGATGAATATTGAAGATAATATTCATCAAGTACTTAATACCTTAAATGAATTTTCAAAAGTAATATTTATTTAATAAAATAATATTCTAAACGAATGTCCACATAATATTCATTTAGTAGTCTCATCTTTAGAAGAGTATTCGAAATAATAATCGATAATCAATTCGACTCTGAATGAATATTGACAGATATTATTCGTCGAATGATCACGTTCAAATAATTATTTGAAGTAAGGATCATTAAAATAAATAATCTCGAACGAATATTCAAATAATATTCGTCGCCTGAATAATAGAAAATATTTACTTAAATATTTTCCTCCGAGGTAATCTCGATATATCAAGGAATATTGACTCCCGGTCTATATTTGATTAATAAGATGTATACGCCCTTCTATGAGGGTCTTACAATAACCGGCTTATAACTGATATATAACTATCTAGCTTATAAGCCAACAATAACATTCAGGGAACAAGTATATCAATTCAACTTGAAAGTAGGCATGCATGCAATGGCATATGTATATCAGCAATCATATATATATATATATATATATATATATATATATATATATATATATATATATATATATATATATATTTATTCAATCACAACAACAGCCTAAAAGAAGGGAATTGAAACTTGCCTGGTAGTCGAGTACGGTAAGGGGTAGTAGTAGCGGGTCCCGGTTCAGCTTGGTGATCTATAAATAGCCAAGGCATTCGGGATTAATCACTTAACATATTAAAAGTTAAGTTATACTTAATTCGAAACACGTTCTCGAGTTATCTCGTTATACCCCCTTTAGTGGATTACTTATTATCACTGATCTGACCCGACATTCGTTCGTTAATACGACATGTCACTGCATTTATACTTGGGACATACTTAAGTCATATGAGTTCTAAGGTTGATCGTTACGAACCAATATTATACTCCGAGTTTTATCGCCCGTTTTCTAAGTGTTTTACCGAAGTTATAAAAGAGTCGTCTTTTAGGGGTTCGTTCGCGTTTAACCTCGACTCGAACATTTTTAATAAATCGAAAAATGATCCTTTTGACATACGGTTTTCTTTCACGCCTTCCTTTTTACCTCTAGTATTTATTTACCAAGATTCGCCATGACGTTACATAGTTTACGAGGGTTCAATTACAGTTACGAACTTTCGTTTACGGATTCGAACTACTTTTAGTAATTTGGTCATAAATCCTAAACCGTAAGTCCGTTTCACGTGATCTTTATATCAAAACGAAGCTTAGAACATTACCTATCCTATCATGGCAGATAAGGTCTCTGGACAGTAGGGGTTCGACATGGAAAAATGGCATACAAAACATGGTATTGTAAAATCGGGCATTATAACGGCTGTAAATCGAATATCTACCAATTTCGAATCTTCCCATAAACATAGTATCCAACCCAAACATCATATACATGACTTATACACATGAACTGAGGCCAAGCAATGCCTTTCCGTTCATCTAGCTATTTACATCATTAATCCAAAATCCATACATAATCATGCTTATAATCTTAACATAACCATAACTAAGTTATAACTATCATAAACATGCTTAAATCTCAAACAAGGGTTAGGGTTTCAAGAGCTTTATACCTTCCTTAGATAGTGATATAGCCTTACTAAGCCTTGTATGGTCCTTAGGAGTGCTTAAGCTTGCTAGAACAATCAAAAGATTCAAAGAAAACAAGGTTAATACATGAAGAACACTATTCATCATCATCTTTAGTGATTTTTTTGAAAATGGAAACAAAGGAATTTGGGCTTGAAATTTCTAGGAGATTAGTTTCTTGAATTATAGGACTCACCTTAAAAATTACAAGATCAAATGATGGTTGGAAGTTGGATTTTGGTCTTGAATTTAGAGCATAGGTCGAATGGATGTAATGGAGAGAGAGGTTTGATATTTTTTTTGTTCTTTGCTTGGTTAATGTGATAATAATGCATCAAGTGGATGAGGTTTAGATAATATCTCATCTAAAGCCACTTTAATAAAGTGATGATGTATAGGATGATGAAAATGGATGGACAAGTGTTGAGATTTTGATGGTTCTCATGTAACTAGTGGTTTGATTTTTGCTAAGTGCTATTTAATCTCCAAACATGCTAGTTACTTATGTAACTAAGTAGTTACTAGATATTGCTTCTAGTAGCTTGCACAAGACTCTTGCTTCCTCTGCTTGTTTCTGTGTCCGGTTATTGCCCGTTTCGATTGATCGTTCGTAGGAATATTTCACGGATTTCTAATTAGGGTTTACCGGGAATCTTTCTAATATTAATACTATCATTCTCCATCTTTCTTTCTAACTTTCCAATTTATATTCCTTAAATCCATTCGTTAAATACTTAGGGCTATCAGTGTCCAGGGAACTCTCGGAGAAAATAAAAGTGCGGTTTTTCAGAATCCGACAGCTTTTACATACACTCTTTTTCCCTCCAGTTCACTAATACGAACTCGGAAATCCGTTCCGAATACTTCTATATAGTGTCGTCTCGTATTATTATATACTCCCACCAAAACACTATTCATTCTGCATTCTTTACTTGTTCTCTTAGGGTTGTACAATTGTCCGTATTCTCTTTCGAGCGTTCCTTATCCTTTTTACGGAACTACTGGATTAATCGTTACCGATCTGGATGACATGAGAATATTTTCCTACTTGCAATTGCCATATCTTATTCCCTTAGAAGATAGATTATTCTTACCTATGTTGTCACCCTTTAGCGTTCTTCAAGACATAGAAATAATAAAGTCGAATTCCATTCATTCTTTCCAAATATCAATTATTACATTGTAGCCATAACCACTCCTCAGTGGTTTCCTACTTTCATTCTTAAATCAAATATAATAACATCCCAAAATATCAAATCCTCAAAGTTAATATCTCAATTCTTGGATTATAATAATATTTAATCCACTGTCCGGTCAAATATTATTCCGAAAAAGAATTTGGAATTTCTGAATTCCGATCGTCTCTGCATTCACTTATTTCCTCCGCGTATTAATAATATGACTTCGAAACATCCATATCACGTCCCGTACATAGGGTGGCGTGAAAAGTTTTCCAACTTACAAAATCACTAATCATCCACCAAATTACTATGCACGTACAGGAAACACTATGCACGTACGGGAAACACTATGCACGTACGGGAAATACTCTGCATGTACGGGAAATACTATGCACGTACGGGAAACACTATGCACGTACTCATTTCCCTTCAAGGATCCATTAGCTCCTTCCTGGATGGTAGATTATTCTTATCTAGGTCCTCAACCATCGAATTACTCTATTCTGACAATATACCAATGCATCAAGATCATTGTCCAAAGTAATATCCATTCATTACAATCATTGTTCCTCATTTTATCATTACTTAATAAAAAGTTTTAATTATATCCAAAATTTGGGGTTCTTACAGTCTCCCCTCCTTAAAAGGATTCCGTCCCGGAATCAGGTAGGAAGCAAAGATTCGTTCTACCCTTCCTCAGCACATCTTCTAGTGCTACAATCCATACTGTATCCTTTTTCCATCAACGTTGCTACTTTTCGTACAACTCACTATCCGGGTTATACTCTTACTCAGTCTTATCCTTATTGATACCTGCAGTAACATTGGTATCACTATCACCCTACGATTCGGAGGTAACCTCGCTCGTACTGTGCATTTCCTGATCGCTTTAATCTTCGCAATCTCGATCAATATAGAGAAGTGGAAAGATTTATTGAGAGATCACTATGATCAATTGAACATTTGTTATATTGCATAGTTAGTACAGAAGGGGGCCAGCCTTTAGTACTTGACAAGCAATTAAACAAGTCATGGCATTCCACTTAGACTTCTATCACATAGACAGATAGTCACGTAGCAGTACCTCCCCTCCTAAAAGGGTTGTTCTTCTCAATTCATAAAGAAGATGAATAAGAGAGAAGAAGAGAAAAGAGTTCTAAAGGATTATAGAAAGCTTTCATGACTGTAGAATATCATACTCAGACTTTACCTCTGAACTATAGAGGTTTATCAAAGAAGAAATTAATCATAATCATATCCAATACTTATTTGATCGCAATCTCACGTGTCAACATATCTTGCTGCTTTGTCCATTATTCTATGGACAAATACTCTTGTTCAATCTTAGCGATACTCACATTCGGGAAATCCTTCAACCTTCCAGGTTAAATCTTAGATTTCTCACTTGACATCCTTATTACTGACATCCCATATCATGTTACTAGCTTTTTCATACTATAATATTGACACTTTCAGGTTGTCATCCTGAGAATTCATTAGAAAACCCATTCATAACATTCCTTGCTTCTCATTCCATAGTTGCTTCCCCAGCCCTTTTCTTTATCAATCACATCCTTCTTATTAGCTGATTCTTACTCATTTCTATTATTTACTTTCACCTTCACCTCTTTACTGAGACACCTTTTTGCACTTGGTACCTCCTTATCGGTATTCCATCACATTTATTCTATAATCATCACGTTATTCCAATTTAAACTTTCCGAAATGAATCTGGCCCGATCCCTTTGATGTTAAATGTATATTTGATGTAATATTATTTTAATTTAGCCTATTTTATAATTTTCGTTGTGCCCCCGTATTTGTTAACAAAAACAAATTTAATCCTATTTATATCATATTACCTCCCAAGAAAATACTTAAACCAACTCTAACATTCTCCTAACATGTTCCTTAAATATATTATAAATCATATAATTTTTAGTAACTTAGGATATTATATTGTTTGCCAACTCCAACAATACTTCTTATAGTTGCCTCTTATAGATATAATAATATTAAATTCAGACTCCACTAAGAAAAAGGTGTGAAAAAGACATATAGAATAGGAGGCAAATGAATATTTTATTGGTAAAAATAAAATAAAGAATGATTATAGCTCCTTATTAATAAGGAATGAAAGATATGTCCTAACTTTTAAGGGAGCAAGAGATTATTGGAATACAATTTTATTTCAAATTACTTAAATTTCAACTTGGGTTTTTAAGGGAGCAAGAGATTATTGGAGTGCAATTTTATTTCAAATTACTTAAATTTCAACTTAGGTTATGAGGTATGGGAGCAAGTCCAACAGAATTTTAGTAAAGTCCTTAACAATATTATAAACAATAAATCTCTTAGTGATTTAGAACAAGTTTAGTAATGTTTATTCGTTCATGAAATCTTTTTAGATACCCCTTATTATCCAATATTTTAAAATAAACTAGTGGGAACACTATGTGCTTCTCTCTTATGATACTTTTATTAATGAAATGTATTTTTAATAATAAAATATTAAATAAGGAATAAACATAAGTAGTATTGTTGAAGACCATCATGTTTATCCATGTCTTAACTTACTAAAAACCAAATTCTTATTATTAATATTAGAGAGAGAAGAAAAGTAAGAGAGAGAAAGAAAAAGATATTAAAATTAAAATAAATGAATATTTTATTGATGAAAGTAAAATAAGGAAAGATAAAGAATACTTTAAACATAAAAAATGGAAGACATGTCCTAATTTTTAAAAAAATCATTTAAAACAGTGTTCAAATGTTAGGTTCTAACAAAAAAAAAAGTGCATCAAATCCTTTTAGAAACTCATTTATTAGTCTATTCATGGTCCCTGTTGCTCTTACCTTAAAAAAAGTAAAAATATCATATTTTTTTAACATAAAACATTATGTAAAGAGATTAGGTAGCATGAGATATATCTCATTCTGTGATATACCTATATTTTATATGTAAAAATGAGATAGTCATTTTAATTAATTCAGAATTTTTTAATTAGCCCGGCAGGTTGAGTAAAATTTAAGGTTATTTTGTATTGTATGAAAAGTTGCTTAAATATATCTCAGTGTCCTTTTTCTCGAAAATCATTGATTTTTCTACAGAATTTCATCAATAAATTATAAATAAATTTTTTAAAAATATTAAATTTGATTATATTGTAGAGTACTTAAGAAAATAATTTTTAGTGATTTTTCAAAAAAATATTGTGCAATTTTATTTTTAATTTTTTAATTAAAATTTATAATTATATTTCATTCGTAAAAAGATAAATATACGTAGAGTGCTAGATTGATTGGAGTTGATTTTGTTGATGTTTACCGGAGTCCTGGACCTTGAAATTAGGGCGGTGCTCTGAATATTTTTAAGTTGCGGTAACAATGGGAACATTGTACTTGTTCCAATCTGTGTAAGTTCCTTCATTTTCTATGCCCTAATCTCTTTTCCTTCACTTTCCCCCAATTTATTTATTTATACATTTTGTCAATTACATGATGATGATGATGATGATGATGATGATGATACTTTCTTATATGTATAAACGTCAGTTCCATACCCTAATTACCAAACATCTAGTTTTGCACACCAATAGCAACCCATGTTTAACAACCCCCATTATTCGTAATTATGCTGCCAAAACAAATGTGGAGGATTCTTCAGATTTCAAGATTTCATTTCTCCGAAACAAATGTGGGTTGTCAGGATGATCCCTTGTTCGTGCTTGTAAATATGTTGATTTTGATTCCTCTAGGTTTTAGAAGAGTCTAAACGACTGCCTAAAACCTTCTATTACTCTGCTCAACTCTGTCACGGGTTCTTACCCAAATACACTTTCCGTCCTTAAACACAATCCGTTTATTTTACATCAAAACCTTCCAAAATATCTTTTGTTAAATGCTGAGTTTCTCCTTGCACATGGCGTTCCTCATTTCCAGATTTTGAAACTTCTAACAAGTTATGGGCCAGTATTAGGTACACCACATGACAAATTGCGTAATGTTTTCTTAAAGCTTAAGAATTTGGATTTTGATCTTGAGTCTTCATATTTTTGCCATGCTGTCCGTACATTGTGTTATGCCTCCGACTCTACTTGGGAATCTAGATGTGTGTTGTTTAGAAGCTTTGGTTTCTCTGATCATGAGATCCTTTCCATGTTCAGGAAGCTGCCAGATGTCTTGTCTTACAGTGAGAAGAATATTAATGAAAAGATGGAGTTCTTTCTGAACAAATTGCAGTGGACACCACTTAGGTTGTCAAGTAACCCAGTTGTACTTTATTATAGCTTAAAGACGAGAACTACCCCAAGGTGTTCGGTTCTGCAAGTCTTGGCCTCAAAAATCAACGCTAGTGAGAGCTACATGTTATCGTCGATATTGGTGATGACGGATAAAAAATTTATCAAAAATTTTGTAGCTCCACACGAAGATGAAGTTCCTGGGGTAATGGAGGCATACCAGGGGAAGTTGAGGTTTGATGAATACACTTTTAAACAGAAGGGACAGTTAAGGTTGAAGCCAGCGTGATATTGATTTTGCACCACTTTTGTTACTGTATTAGCAGTTATACTGTGAAGGGAATGAATGCAATTATGAAGCTTATCGTGATAAAATGCAAGTCTTTAGTCTATATAGGTTGTCGAGTACACCAAGTTATCTTGCTTATAGCTTAGAGAAGACGGCCATTCTAAGGTTTTAGTTGAGCAAACTCTGGTGTCTAATACGATAGCATTCACAACAGCTTCATGCCACCAACAATAGTGCAAATGACTGAAGTTAAATTCTTTAAAAATCTTGCAGCCAAACTCATGGGTGAATTTCATCAAGTACTGGATGCTTACAAAGGTAAGTTGGGATATGATGAATGACAGTTTAAATATTAACCCTGAAGTAGATATTTTAACCATTTTGATAGTTAATGAATGAATCGCCACTTTGTAAAGATGGTTAATTGTTTGTTACTGTCATGTCTGTAGAGTTGCTTATGGTTCTAACTTCTGACCTACTTTCTATATGTTTAATTACTTTATATCATGGTCTTCATTAATGCAATATTTTCTTGCATTCACCAATACATAGTTGAATTCACTATTTGTCGTTGGACAATATCTATGGAGGTGGCACATTGCAATTTTTCACAGTTGGCTACTCTAATGCGACATGGTAAGCAACAGCCGGTTTTAATTAGACTTTTTCAGATGAAGTTATGAGTGGAGGCATCTATCTATCAATATGTTCACAAGCTAACCCTTTAAGATTCCTTTTATTTTAAGATGCAAAGCTACTTTAATCTTATTATAGCATATTTTTCCACTTTCAATTCATTTTTATTATTTTCTGTTCGAATCCGATTGTATTCCTCATCCCATATCAAGGCCAGTTCTTTATTATTCTTCTTGCAATCTGTGGTATTATTACCCATAATTACATACAATTTCTTCTTCCTGCAATCATGGCTAGGCTTCAATTTCTTGTCACAATAGAAAGATAATCCCTTCTGGCTTCTGCTTTATATCTATGATTTCAATAGTCAATTTTCCAAACTCCGCAGTCAATAATTTTCCTATTATAAAGCCAAAACTTGATTCTTTGCTTTCAATGGACCTATCTCAAGCAGAGGTAGTCACCATGGTCACTAATACCCCGCGAATTCTCCATAGAAGCTTGAACGACCACCTAATGCCCTTTTTCAATCAGCTCAACTCGGTGATTGGCAGCTACCAAGATTCAGTTGCTGTTCTCAAACTCGTTCCATGTGTTCTTACTGATCACAGTTTCAGATACTTTTTGTTAAATTTTGAGTTTCTCCTTGCACTTGGTGTGTCCCGATCCCGGATTTTGAAACTTTTAACAGGGTACGGTCATTTATTAGGTAAACCACATAACAAATTCCGTAATGTTGTGTTGAAGCTTAAGGACATGGGTTTTGATCTTGAGTCTTCATATTTTATCCAAGCTGTTACTGTGTTGTGTTTGGTCACTGACTCAACTTGGGAAGCCAGATGTGTGTTGTTCAGAAGCTTGGGTTTCTCTAATGATGTGATCCTATTAATGTTCAAGAAACTACCAGTGGTCATGTGTTTTAGTGAGAAGAATTTTATTGAAAGCATAGTATTCTTTGTGAATAAGTTACAGTGGACAACTCTAGGTTGTGAAATAACCCAGTTATTCTTGGCTATAGCTTACAAAAGAGAACTATTCCATGGTGTTCGGTTTCTGCAAGTTTTGGTCTCAAAAAAAAATCACTAGTTAGTGTTACATACTATCAACGATAGTGGCTATGCCGCAGAGACAGTTTTTAGAAGAATTTGTAAATGTGCAAAAGGATGAAGTTCCCGAGGTAATGGAGGCATACCGAGGGAAGTTGAAATTTGATGAATACACTTTCAAGCAGAAGCAGCGGTAAAATTCAAAGTCGTCGTGATAGTTATTTAGTACCAGTTATGTTACAGAAGAGATAGAGAAAATTTAAGGAAATTTTTTGACTTAGGGCATTTGGTTCTAAATAGTTTGGTGATCAAATAATAGCAGTCACAACAGCTTCATGAACGAATGATATTGCAAATGATTGAGACATAATTTTTCTTCAAGTACTTTTTATCTGAACACAAGGGTGAAGTTCTTTGATTACTAGATGTATACCATGGTGATTAGAGATTTAATGAATGCACTTTTAAATTAGGTTGTTTTTAAAAATTTTGGTGCCAAGTATAACGGTCTGATCACTAGATGTGTACCATGGTGAGTTGAGATTTGTTAAATACAGTTTCAAGTGAGAAGAGAAATTTACTTTTAAAGCTTGATATTGATCTTACACCACTTTATTGATAATATTCTTTGTCACCATCTTCATTAATCTGTACAGTATATGGATGCTGAATCACTAATTCTTCCTGATTTTGTTAGAGTTGCATATGTTTCTTACTGGAACATTTAATTGAGCGACTTTTTTTTTTTTGGAACTTGGCAGTGATGTAGAGCTTAAATCTTGGTGCTTCCACAGTTGTGATTATAAGAAATTCAAGGAAAGGAAGCGAGGAACCAAGTACAAATGCTATCGGTCTATTTGAATGCTATCCTAGGTTAGAGAGGGAGTTTTAGGGACTCTGGTAAAATGTTCATCTGTTACCCATCAAATAAAGAACATATATGGTCTGTTACTGGGTTTAGAGATTGACGATTTACCGATTCAGTGACTTTGGCAATGGACGTTCCCTAAATATACACTAGCCTGGTCGTGCATAATGATAAGTGGTATTTGTCCTGCAAACAAATCCTCTTCCTTCACTAGCAGCAGATTCCTAGATTTTTTGTCAGATTCCAAGTTGAATGGTGAGATGAGTCTTTTACTAACCTGAATGCTAGAAAATGTATAATGGGAATTTCCCCGTTCGCTCGCAAACAATCAGTTTTTACGTAAAGAAAGTTTGTTAAGAGCCATAACTAACCATATTTAGCATCATAACAGCAACTCCAGCTTTACTAGCAAAATGACTAGCTAAATTAGCTGATCAAATATCTGTTTTAGTCCAAATAGCATTGCTAACTATTTTATTGCTATGTTACAACATATTAAAACTTAGGTTTTTGTAAGAGCTAACTTCAACGTAGTTGCTCAGCTTCAATTCTATCAAATTTTAACTTTTATTTAAGAGAAAAAGGACCCTGAGATATATCTCAGGAACTTTTCCTAAGATATATGCAAAATATCCTTTAAATTTTGCTGGACCCGCAGGGCTAATTAAAAATCTCTAAATTCACTAAAATACCCATCCTATTTTTACATACAAATCCCATATATCTCAGGTAATTTACCTGAGATACATCTCAGGTTCCCTATCCTCTTTATTTAATTGTTTAAATATCAAATAAAATCTGATCCATCACTAAATTTTTTGCATCCAACTTAATTTACATAATTAAGTTATGTAACTTAATTATGACTGTAGTAAAATTATGACTGTAGTACCTATATCTCAAATGAATAAATAAGTTATGCTAGCTTGTAACCCGTGCGATGCACGGAAGATTTTAAATATTTTTTATCTTAATATTTAATATTTTATCTTATTATTCATAATTTTAATTTTTGCTTTTTAATTAGTAAGAAAATAACTTATATAAGATAATAAAATATAATAATACGTATTTGATTGTATTCTAAATGATAGTGTTTTGCTTGTATATTGAAAATAGATAAATAACTGTTAAATATTGTGATGTAATTGATTACATATGCAAGTTAGGTAGGTAGACTATTCAACTTTGGTAGGTTGGTAGGTTGCCTAATTTATGATGTAATCCATGATGTAAATGGCTAGAGATGCAGCCTATAAATGGGGGTGTTCTCCTCTATTGTAAAACACAACACTATAACAGAAAATGCAGCAGAAGTAGTATAATAAAATACACAGTTCACTGCACCATCTCTCTCTTGTCTATCTATCTCTTTTCTCTCTATATTCAGTCATATATATGTACAAATCTGACATGGTATCAGAGCATGTTCAGTTCCTAAGGGAATAACACTGCCCACACACACAGATTCTGCAAAAAAAACTGCTATAAACATCACTCATTCTGCCCAGAAATTCTGCCCAGAAAACACACCAGATTCAGCCTAGATTCTGTCAAATTCTGCCCAGAAAACACACAACAATATACAAGTTTTTCAAGGGAAACTTGCTGATTTTGTTTTTCAGCAGAGGGGAGTAATTTTCTGCCATTTTCTGCCCAGCTTTTTTATGCAGATTCTGTTTCCAGCAAAATTTTCTGCCCAGTTTTTTTTATTTCTGCAAATTTTGTTTTTCAGCAAATCTTCTTGTAGTGTTGTTGTCTTGAATAATGGCGGAGGTTGTAAATGAGTCGGCTGCAAGGAACAATACTGGTCAAGGGAGTGTTAAATTTGGTTTCCACGGTACTCCATATGTTAACCCCAAATTTGACGGAAAGAATTTCTTGGAATTGTCGGAATCTTGCACACTCGCAATTAAATCTCATCGTTTGATGAAATACATCAATGGGAAGGCCAAGAAGCCCTTGGCAACTGATACAAGCTTCGATGATTGGGATAGCGAGAATGCCATGGTCAAGTCATGGTTGTTTAACTCTATGGAGTTACGTATTCGCAAAAGTTATCTGTTTCTTGATACTGCGGAAGCTGTTTGGAATTCCATCAACCGAACATACTCATTTTCGGGTAATATGGCCAAACATTTCGAGGTAAAGCAGAAAATATGGTCTCTAACTCAAGGGGGCAGAACAATGACCGAATATTATTCGGAACTCACATCTCTATGGCAGGAGTCAGACCACTACACTGTGTACGAGTGTAAACAGGCTGAAGACCAAGAGAAGTACCAAAAATTGGTACAAGAAGAAAGAGTGATGAAGTTTCTTGCTGGACTGACAATGGAGTATGATTTAATCAAGAATCAACTCATTGGTCAGATTCCATTTCCTACAGTTGAAGAAGCACATGGCCGTGTGCAGCTCGAAGAAAGTCGGAGAGAAAGCATGGCTCCGATTGATACTGTGCCTGATCGATCTGCACTTTTTACGGGAAGTGTTCAAAATCAAGGCAAAGCAGAACAGGTGATTGAGGCTTCAAAGGGTGAAAAAGATGTTCTCCGGTGTGACTATTGTAATAAGTTATACCATTCTCGTGAAGAATGCTATATCTTATACCCACACTTACGAGATCGTGGTCGAGGAGGACGAAGCCGAGGTAGTTCATCCGGTAGGAGCTCAGGAAGAGGCACCCAATATAGTGCTCATCATACGACGTCTGAAAACCATGCTGACTCTGCTACTTCAGCAACGGGAGCAATAAGTGCAACAGAACTCAACGCTCTCCGTCAGCTATTGTCTCGAATGGAGACTGATTTACCAGTGACTTCATCTGCCAATTCTGCCCTTGCAGAATCAGGCGATAAACAAAATGCTTGGCAATGGTAAAAGGGTTGAAACCCTTTAATAAGGTGGCTATCCACTATAGCACTTGCATCAGCACCTTCTGTATTTTTGACGGCCTAAAATATACTGTGTGGTCGAAAATTCGATAACCGGTATCCCAAAAGACTCAATAAACTCAAGATCGGTCGATCCTAAAAATGGGTATAGTTGGACGCTCAGATTAAGCTCAAGGGGCTACTAGTGTCCACTCTTCAATCCCAAGATAGGTCTTTCATCCGAAGATGGGATTTCGAGTGAGGGGGCGTGTTAAATATTGTGATGTAATTGATTACATATGCAAGTTAGGTAGGTAGACTATTCAACTTTGGTAGGTTGGTAGGTTGCCTAATTTATGATGTAATCCATGATGTAAATGGCTAGAGATGCAGCCTATAAATGGGGGTGTTCTCCTCTATTGTAAAACACAACACTATAACAGAAAATGCAGCAGAAGTAGTATAATAAAATACACAGTTCACTGCACCATCTCTCTCTTGTCTATCTATCTCTTTTCTCTCTATATTCAGTCATATATATGTACAAATCTGACAATAACTTTTTAAATTTAATATGTTGTTGACGGGATTTGAATCTTGAAATTCTTGGAATAGTTTATAATATACTTCCTCTTCCCCTATTTTGACTTTTCAAAGTCAAACAGATCGTGTTTTGACTAATAATCAATAAATATATTTTTTTGTCAGAAATAATCAATAAATATTGATTAACATATAAATTACAAAAAAAATGATCATAAGAAAATTTATGTAAAATATTATTAAAATATATTTTTAAATTTGTAAAAATATAAAACAATAAATTATAATTTACAGTTAAATTCTGATGAATTTGATTTTAAAAAGTCAAAATGGTACACAATAAGTGGAACGGAGGGATTAATATAAATGTTTAATAATAACATGGTGAAAATAGATAATATAAATTTTTAACTAAAATAAGTTGTTGAGGGGAATCGAACCATGAACTTCTTATAAGATGATATAAATATTTCATAATAATATGTTGTTGACGGGATTCGAACCTTGAACCTATAAGAGTATTTTATATATTATAAAAAGAATATTCTTTTAGCATTACATTCAACGGTTCTCATTAATCTATCTCAAAATCAAACGGTTGCTATTGAGTGTATCAAAAAGGGTGTACCTAACTACCAACCATATATATATATATATATATATATATATATATATATATATATATATATATATATATATATATATATATATTTGGCTTATAATAGTATAGTATAGAAGAGTGGGGAGGGGGGAAGGGTTGCCCTAATTTGTAATATTTTTACAATTTTGAAATTTAGTTTAGTAAAATTGCAATTAAGAAAGTATAAGATAGTAAATATGCAATTAATTAAAGAAGATGGTATTTTTGCAAATAGAAATTTTAAATCTAGTATTTTTGGTAAATTCTCAATTATTTATTACTTATTCTTTGTAAAAATAAAATTAAACGCGTCAATATTAAAAAATAAGATGGAATCTGAATATTCAATATCTTAAAATTCATGATTCAAAAAGTAACTCCATGTGTGTGTGTTCTCTGTATGTGCTGCTGTCCATGTGTGTGTGTTCTCTGTTTTTCATTGAATTTTAGAGGAATTCATATTCAACTAATATTTAGTTGATAAGTAACTGTTTCAGTGTCTATAATCTCCAGTTGATGTATTACAGTATTATTATTACTATATATTGCTGTCCCTATATATTTCTTTCTCTGAGGATGGCTTAGGAGGTAATTGTGGAGTATAATTCTTGGGTGTCACTGATTTCATCTTCTCTTTTATAATGTTGAGTATATCAATTGTGTATAATGCTGATCCTTTGTAATGACAAGCAATTAAGTTGTAAACTATGATAAATTTGTTTTAAATATATATTTGTATCCTAAATATTTTGTCGATTCACTACATTACACAAGTTTTACCTAAGCTGACGTCTCTGACTTATCATTTCAACTAAGGTTTTTAAACCTGCTATAAATAAAAGTGAGAACTACTACTGTCAGTTCAATCGTATATTCTAATTTCTGCTGCTCACTCTTTTGCTCTTACTTGTCTTGGGAAAATATGTTTCTTTACATTCCGTCACAAGCATCTAAATTTGTGGTCAATTTCCCATGATATATCGTTATTCGTTAAATGTATATAGTGATTAATTAAATGTATATAGTGAGAGGCAGATAGATAGATGTATCTCTTCTCTTCTTGTCTATTTTTTCTCTTCTTGTCTATTATTGTTATGTAATTAAAATTCAGGTATTGTATATTGAATCAGGAATGTTCACATAGTCATACACTGGTATTAAAATGTATGAATTAGAATCCTCAGCCAATTGACAAGGTTTTTGGTTACTGCAGGTGGTCATGGAAACAACCATCAGTCAGAACTTTACAGCAGAAGTTGATTGGGAAAAGAACATCAAGGTTTTCTTTCCTCCATAATATTTCTTTTTGTTTTTTTTTATCTTATATATTCCTCATTTGCGAGTACAACAATCAAATGTTCTACTTTCTCTAGTACATGTGTTTTAACTGCTAAACTGTGTACAAAGAAATTCCCTTCTTTGTAGTAATAGTTAGCCTGTTTGCTTTGATATGCAATAACATTATAACAATTTGGCAAAATTCAGATCTATTGTATGATGAAAGACTTTGGATTTTTTTTTTGCAATAATTGAAAGTAAATTCTAATGAAGTTGATTTACAATTTCCCTCAATTTTTATAGTTTATTGTAAAAGTTTGTGTAATGAAGTCTGTCTTTGAACTGTAGATGCTTTTCTCTTGGAAAGACTTATGTATACACATCACCTAATTTTACATTTCCAAATCTGTATAAATGTGCTGTAGTTGCTTAAAATCTTCATGCCTTCTTGTGATATATCATGCATGTTCTTCTCTGAAAATAGGTATCCACTGGATGGCGTCCTGCTGAGTCTTGCAGGCCAAGTATTAAAGATGCCCCTGTATTTAATCCTTCTGATATGGTGAGTCAATAGCAGGATAACTCTTAATTTTTTATTCTTATTTCTCTCATGACTCGGATGTTCATTTTATTCTATTTGTTTACTCATCAGGAATTTCAAGATCCCATTGGTTACATAGCAAAAATACGTCCATTTGCTGAAGAATTTGGTATATGTAGGATAGTACCCCCTCCTTCCTGGAAACCACCATGCCCTCTTAAAGAAAAGAGCATATGGGAAAATGCTAAATTTTCAACGCGAATCCAGAAAGTGAACTTGCTTCAAAATAGGGAGCCCGTGAGGAAGAAAAGAGGGCAGAAGCGTAGAAGGGGAAGACATCCAAACATGGGCAACAATAGGAAGTGTCTGGGAATTGATCATTCTGAATTTAACGTTATGTCTGATGCAGAGGAGAAATTTGGTTTTCAGACTGGATCAGATTATACTTTTCAGGACTTTCAGAAAGTTGCATCTAACTTTAAAGAGTCTTATTTTAGGATCAGGGATGCAATATTGGAAGAAATTTCTGGTCAGAGTTCCGAGCAAAAGAAGAGATGGGAACCCTCAATTGAAGATATTGAAGGTGAATACTGGCGAATTATTGAGCAACCAACTGATGAAGTTGAAGTATGTGCAACTAATATTTTAGTCGGTTTTCTTGTATTCATTTAATACCTTTACACATTACATTGATGGTGGTCCTTTGATATCTAAGGCGTACTATGGAGCTGACTTGGAAACTGCAGTATTTGGGAGTGGTTTCCCAAAGATGTCATCATCAGTAATTGAAAAAAACCAGATCCCTATGTGTCTTCAGGTTGGAATTTGAATAACTTTCCCCGTCTCCCAGGTTCTGTTCTTTGTTTTGAAGAATGTGACATCTCCGGGATTCTGGTGCCATGGCTTTATGTTGGAATGTGTTTTTCATCATTTTGCTGGGTAAATTTCTTAACTCTAAATCAATTTATTTTCTCATTATGAAACAAAAATGGACTATGGCTGTTAGAAATTGATATCCGGAAGTTTCTTTAAAGTAGCAAATGTACTTATATGGCGTAAAGAACTGAAAAATAATATCATCTGGAGAATGTGTCAATATATAGTTCCAAGAGTGAGCTAGTATACAAATGATAAAATATTTATGTTCTTGTTGTACCCTACGTTACCTGGACTCGGCTGCCAAGCCGGATGCAGATATGGTTCTAAGTGTCAGATTCTTAATTTCAAAGTTTGAGGATTTATGGATATGGAAGTCAAATTGGGCCACTGGTGGTGAAACTGGTGACTAGCATGCAGGTGTGCAGCATTTATTTTATTGTTTTTTTTTTCAATTTCCGAATTACTGTCCTTACAAATAGATATAATCATTCACAACACAAAATTATGAGGATGATTTAGATTTTATGTATTATTTTATAGCTAGAGATAGATATTATGTAGTGTTAGATTCCACAAGCATGTCGTGTTTTATCCAACATGGGGTATGACGACAAAACTGAGGAGTCTGGACAGAGATTGTAATGTCTTCATCTACTTACTACGTGGAACTGTATATAATCTGGAGCATTAATAGATAATTGTAGTCCTTTGAAGTTTATGTTCAACATCTTTCTCTCTTTTTACCCCTGACCCATTTCTTGTTGTTAGCATGTGGAGGACCACCATCTCTACTCACTAAATTATCTACATTGGGGCGATCCAAAAATTTGGTATGGCATACCTGGAACACATGCTTCTGCTCTGGAGGCTGCAATGAGAAAGCATCTTCCAGATTTATTTGATGAACAACCTAGTTTGCTTCATGAACTGGTGGGTTTTTGCTATGATTGTAACTACTTAAGCCACTTTATAAACGCATTGCTTAATTGTGCTTCTCGAGTCTATTATTATTATTGTCCACTCAATGACACTTCTACAAATGTATTATTGCAATATGTACAATTTAATTTCATAATAAAATGAAACACTTAATTTAGCCTTCATGCATCAGGAAAAAAAAAAAAGAGTACTTGAGTTACGGGGTTCTACTTTGAATGTGTATTATTTTGGCAGTTATGCTTCTTAGCTTTTCTGCTAGAAGAAATAGTCTGTTATACTTAAAACACAGTTCTGTTATCACTGGGCTATGGAAATTCTGTGTATCTTCATGATGCCTCTGTCTCTTTATGCTGCCAACCCTTTTAGGTATCCATATTTACTTCTTTGTTTTTTCTTATTTTTCATGCATTATCTGTTTTTTATTTACTTTCATGTAAAAAGGTTGGTGATAACTTATATTTCAAATGATTAAAGCAGATTTTTGTGCTCTGATTTTGTATTGGATGCATTCACATATTATTATGAGATCGTCTTTTGACAGGTAACTCAGCTGTCTCCTTCAGTTCTAAAGTCGGAGGGTGTGCCAGTGTATCGAGTGGTTCAGCATTCAGGGGAGTTCGTAATAACATTCCCAAGGGTGTATCACTCGGGGTTCATTGTGGCTTCAATTGCGCTGAGGCAGTGAATGTTGCTCCAGTTGATTGGCTACAGCATGGGCAAAGCGCGGTAGAGCTGTACAGCGAGCAACACCGTAAAACATCTATATCTCATGATAAATTGCTATTAGAATCAGCCAGGGAAGCTGCTCGGGCACTGTGGGAGCTTTTAATTATGAACAATAAGAATCCAAAGAATATGAGGTGGAAAAGTGTATGTGGGACGGATGGAATTCTTACCAAGGCAGTCAAGGTAACTGATATATATGTCTGTGTATGTGTATAAATGTGTATATGAATGTGTGTGCGTGTGTGTATGAATGCATAAATTCTCCTCATAGACCTGCATGCATATTAGCATAAAATATACTTGTACAAAATGGGTTTTAATGTGCCCATACAGACTGAAATGTACGTGAAACCTAAAGCCCCTGTCTCTTTCTCTCTCTATATATATCCAAGTTTACCATGAAAAATGCATCTTTGATTTGTAGTCTTTTGTCCAGCTCAAATCACTAAATTTCAGTTTCATTCACAGAAAAGGGTTGAGCTAGAAAAGAAAAGGATTGAGCATCTTCCACTTCATTTAAAGCCTCGAAAGATGGAGGAGGAATTTGATTTGACAAAGGAGAGAGAATGTTTTTCATGCTTCTGTGACTTACATATGTCTGTTGCTTGCTGCAAGTGCTCGTCGGACCAGTTTGCTTGTCTTAAACATAGAACTCTCTTATGCTCTTGTGGGAAGGATGATAGATTTGTCCTTGTCCGATACACCATGGATGAATTATACACATTGATTGAAGCATGAGAAGGGAAATTAGTTCCCTTGGAAGCATGGGCATTGGCAGATGAAGGATTGGTTGGCATAAATTGTGAAGATAATATATCTGGAATCTTCCATTCCAAGAAAAATGATGGTCCAGCTTGTTCTCCTAAAATAAAAGAAATTTTTGAGAAAGATACTGCTAATCTGTGTATGTCTGAGATGATGACAGACGAGCACAAAAAGGATATTGATGGCAAGACTACTAAAAAAACTGGTAGGTGCTTCATTGACTTGAATCTCGAAAACATGTTTTATGCACATGACAGCATGCTGCATGTCTATAATGACAGCACTACGGTAAATGAAGATAGTTTAGAGGAGGCTTTTCAAGAAGAAGATTCAGAAAGAAAAACGGATTCCATGCAGTTTGGTAGTGCCTCCGCTTCTTCCGCTTCACATGTTTTCCCAGACAATGTTAATTCTTCCTCTCCAATTGATGTTGCAGATTGTTGTGCTTTTAGTGGTAAAACAAGTTCTAGGTTTGAAATGTTAGGTCCATCTCCAAACTTGGGTATTCCTCGAAACAGCTCGTCAAGCACTGAAGTTGTAGACCGATTTGATATCAAAGACAATCAGTCTGTTAAAGTGGTACAAGGAGTGAATGACAATGTTACAAAGGATTGTTGAAGAAAGGAAATATTGAAGAACTGAATATACTGCAGTGAGTATCCTGCCTGGAGTTGAATGAACGAGATGAATAAAACTTCCAACAAAATAATGCTCTTGGGGGCTCATCATTCTTTTATGAAGTTATAGCATTGTATTGTTTCTCCCATTATAGGCCTCATTCTTTCATTTATCTACTCATGCTGTTGATGGAGAAGTAGATACTGTTAATTTAGCAATTTTGTTGATGGATTGCAGATTTGTCATTTTAATTTTTTGATTTCTTAAATACAATAAAGTTCATGGCATCTTAGGCAGAATAACCTTTTGACACCCCCCCCCCCCCCCCTAAAACTTGTGTTTAAGTTTCATATATGTCGTATGCACTACCAGTTTCTTACTTTAAACTAGGTCAGTTCGGTAAATATATGTTATCTTGTTTATTGTGAATAGGGTGCTATATTATAGATATAACATCATTTTCAACATCACTGGACATGCTCTAAGTTGTATATCACGATGATATTTGTTTGCATAGGCTTACCCAAAAGAGAGCACAAGACATTGGTATTTACAAAGTAAAATAAGATTATATAGTACCATACCCACAACTTTTGTTTTCTTTATATTTATAAATTATTAAAGCATTATAATTTTGTTTATAGATGGAGGGGAGGAAGGAGCTAAAGTACCAAATCGCCGTAGGTTGTTTAAGCAGTCTGGTGACTAGGCTACAACGAATTCTCGAACTCCAGTTTCTTATTGTTGATTTCGCCATTGCTGACGTTCGTCAGCGATTATTCTTCGGCTAAAGGGACATCAACCCAGGAGATAATAATTTGGATTAGCCTAGATTGATTCGGAAAAAATTTATAGGCGGGTAAACATAATACAAATTTACTCATCTTGAACTTGCATAAACAATTCTGAAACCTTGAAGTACACCAGGGAGAGGGAGGGAGGTAGGGAACTTGAAGTCTAATTTAAACAGTTTGGCAAGAAAAATGGAAAGAGAAGAAGAAACTTGAATTCTAATCAAACAATTTGGCTCAGAATCGAAGTAAAATATGAAAGGAACTCAGAGTTTTGGTCAAGTTTTTCCATGTCTTCCTCTTCTAATGTAACCCATGCTTCCATTCCCTTACCATCGCTAGTATCCATTAAAATCGCAGAATTTTTATAATTTAAACTATTTCCATACCAAGTTGGCTTTCCGAATCCAAAGTCAGTCTCATAAAATGGAAATCTGCACCAACTGCTAACTGCAAAAGTTCCCATCTCTTCACTTTTATTTGACACCATTTTCAATCTTTCCTTTAATCCTTTGAAGAAATCACCATTCTCAAACATGTTCCTTATATATCCATCATTCATCTTTCTTACCTCATCGACTACTTTTTTTGTTAAGACTTTAAAGTCTGCGTCCATATTTTCCTCACCTGCTTCCCATTGTGCTCTTGAAGGTTGAAAAACATTGCCTAAGCAGTGAGGAGGAATTGATGGAACCATTCTTTTCCTCAAGTTCACGGTTACTAAAATTTCGTGTCTTTTGAACCTTTTTCTACTCGATTGGATGATCATGGCCCACAAGAAGGCCACGACAGCCTCAACACGAGTTGGGTGATTGACATCATCATCTTCCATGCTGCATTTCTTTCTGAGATCCGCGATTACTGAACCACTCAATATGAACCTCTTAGTTACAGTTTTGTGAATTATCTGGTTGTGTTTGGAGGCTCTTGCGCTAAAGGCAAGAGCCACATCTTGTGGAGGAAACAGAGAAGTGCAATCAAACACATAATTTTTGGGGACATCTTCAGTATCATTTTTGTAAGACGAGGCATTAATTGTGGCCCATGTATTAAAGAATGTTGCAGTTGCTGCAGCGTCTGCTATGATATGACGAATGCATACCCCTAGCGCGATTCCACCACACAAAAATCTGTTAACCTGAACAGATAAGAGGACTACCTGATCTATGCTCAGCTGATTTTGTGATGCAAGTTGATGAGGATTGTACGGAAGTAACATGCGGAGATGATCTAGTTTTGGATGTTTTGTCACAGAAGCCATATCACATAAAACACGGGCTTCCATATATTCAGCACCTTCGTCATTGCATTCGATGAGGAACTGATTCTTTTGCCTGCCAGCAAGTGGATACATTTCTGTTAAGGTTAGTGACAGAGATTTCTTGAGGTGCTCACATGAAGACTTTATTTGATATAAATGATCAGTACTGCTAGGGTAAAACAGTACGACTGGAACAGGAAGAGTAGCCACTAATTGATCAAGAAAAGAGAGCTTAAATTTTTTAAGGCCATCTGGGGTTGGAGAAGAGGGTTTGATTTTTTCTCTTGACACCATTTCAACTCTGAGAGCCATGCCAGTTACTAACTATGCTCTTGTGGAAGCTAAATGCAACATATACCTATATATAATGCATATGAGTAGATTGCACATAATATGTATACGGATCATCTATGCAAAGGCGGCTTGATATTCTTCAAGGTGGAAAAACTAGGAAGATAGAAACATAAAAAGAGACCAAATTAATTAGTAAAAAAGAGCAACTCCATCTGGCCTAGGAAGGTAATAATCCTAGTATGGTAGCATTGTTATCCGACATTTGATATGTCAAGTCCTAGCAAATATATTATTTCATATAGCACCTTTGTCTTTTGTAAATAAAAAGGGATCCTGTAAGACAGTCCAAAGAAAGATATTACCAGTTAGATGAAGAAAGATCATTGGTTTGCTATCCTGATTACAAGGTGTAAAAATTTTCGAGTTCAAAAAGTTCCTTTCCCTTGCTGAAAGTTGCTTAGGAAACATGCTTTTAATGTCATAAAATTTTGGTCGATTTTAGTGTTACATTTACCTCATTTAAATTGTTCTGTGAGATGAAGAAAGTTCTCGGGCAAATTGCACATTTCCTGTGAGATGATATTCGAATGTCATTGTATAAAACTTTATGTTTGTCTTCACCCGAAATGAAATTGGGTGGAGCCAAAATGTAATGAAATCCTATGAGGAAGATCAGAGGGCTGCAGCAGGATGCAGGGGGTGGATTTGAAAATTAAACGAGGGATGCAAAAGCTTTATGATACGATTTGTAAGAAAGTGGCGGAAGAAAAGGATGACCATCGTTTTAAAATCGTGTTATAACGGAAGCAAGAAAGATTATATGCAGAAGAGAAATAAGTTTATAGATATGAGAGGATAAACTGATTATTTTTTCAGATGTTCTACAATATTTACATGCATCTCTATTTATAGACACAAACTAAGGGGTAGGTGTGGTAGGTGGGTTAGGTGTGGTCAAATCCGGCGGCTACAGTGGCGCCGCCGCCGGCCACCGCCCACCGCCCACATATTCAAGTCAAACTAACAAATCTCCACCTTGACTTGAATCCTCTCACAAAAACAGATAACAGATGTACCAGATGCATCATAATAATGCCAGATGTACCAGATAACAGACTCCACATTTACTTGAATCCTCTCACAAAAAACAGATAACAGATGTACCAGACGCATCATAATAATGCCAGATGTACCAGATAAAACTCTTCTGCCTCAGATTTTTCCCTCAAAAGGACAGTCAACAACTCCGAACATTTAGCAAGTTCAAACAATGTTGAAACTTGATATGTGGAACCGGCTTGGTGAGAATATCAGCTGGGTTATCAGCAGTACCCACTTTTCTCACCTTAATTCTCGTCTCACTTCTTAGAAAATGATATCTCACATCTATGTGCTTAGTCCGCTCATGATGGACTTGATCCTTGGCTAAACAGATTGCACTGAGACTATCACAAAATACTGTAGCCTGATCATGATGTAGACCTAGATCACTGATCAATCCTTTCAACCAGATTCCTTCTTTTGCGGCTTCTGTCAATGCCATGTACTCTGCTTCTGTAGTAGACAAAGTCACTGTAGGTTGCAGAGTAGCTTTCCAACTGACAATCGAACCACCCAGAGTGAAAGTATAACCAGTCATAGATCTTCTACTGTCAACATCTCCAGCATAATCAGAGTCTGAAAACCCTGTCACCAAACACTCAGTATCACCTCCATAAATGAGACCAACATCAGACGTACCTTTTAAGTACCGAAATACCCTCTTCACAGCTTGCCAGTGCTCCTTGCCTGGATCACCCATGAACCTACTAACATAACTGACAGACTGTGCAAGATCGGGTCTAGTGCAGACCATTGCATACATCAAGCTTCCTACTGCACTAGCATAGGGAACTCGAGACATGTACTCTTTTTCCTCAGCAGACTTAGGTGCAAAAGCAACAGACAGATGTGCATTTGCAGCACTAGGAGTATCTATGGGCTTTGCTGTAGACATGCCAAACCTTGACAAAATCTTTTGAATGTATCCCTTCTGTGACAAGAAGAGCTTTCTTTTGTTTCTATCCCTATAAATATCCATTCCCAGAATTTTCCGGGCCCCACCCAAATCTTTCATTTCAAACTCAGCACTGAGGAGACCTTTCAACTTCTGAATATCAGACTTGTTCTCTGCAGCTATCAACATATCATCTACATATAGGACCAGATAAATGAAAGAATCATTTGCTGTCTTACTGTGATAAACACAGCAATCATACGGACTCCTGGTGTAGCCAATACCTATCATATAGCTATCAAATTTCTTATACCATTGCCTCAGAGACTGCTTTAGCCCATACAAGGACTTCAATAACTTGCACACATAGTCTTCTTTGCCAGGAACCTAAAAACCATCTGGCTGAGTCATGTATATCTCCTCCTCCAGCTCTCCATGCAGAAAAGCTGTCTTCACATCGAGTTGTTCAAGCTCCAGATTCTGATGTGCAACTATTGCTAGTAGCACCCTGATGGAAGTGTGTCTGACCACTGGTGAAAAAATCTCATTGTAATCTACTCCCTCTTTCTGAGTGAACCCTCGAGCTACTAACCGAGCTTTATACTTGATACCCTCAATCGATGTTTCTCCTTCCTTCTTCTTGTAGACCCATTTACAAGTAACAATCTTTCTGTCTCGAGGCCGCTTGACTAATTCCCAAGTCTTATTCTTCTGAAGTGACTCCATTTCATCTCCCATTGCAGCAAACCATTTTGTAGATTCAGTACATGTCACCGCTTCTTTGTAAGTGGATGGCTCATCAGAGCTAGGATCCACTTCTTCAGCTACCTATAATGCATATGCCACCATATCTTCAAAAACATATTTCTTTGGAGGCACTCCATACTTAGCTCTCCTCGATCGATCAAAAGCCAAACTGTGCTGATTTACTACTGGTACTGATGATTCTGATTCTGACTGTGGTTGTTGAACTTCTTGTTGTGGTTCACTCTCATCTTCAGTGACTTCCTGCTCCACCTGTTTCTCAACACCACCACTTTCTGAAATAATCGTAGACTTCACCATAGGGTTAAACATAGAATTTTCATCAAAGACTACATTTCTACTCAGTATAACCCTATTTTCAGATGGAGACCAGATTCTATAACCTTTAACCCCATCCCCATAGCCAACAAACACTCCCTTTTTAGCTCGTGGCTCCAATTTACCCTCATTTACATGATAATAAACGGTACAACCAAAAACTCTTAAATTGGAGTAATCAGCAGGCTTACCAGACCATTTCTCAACAGGAGTTTTGAGATGGATACCTGTGTGAGGTCCACGATTAATCAAATAACACGCTGTACTAACCGCCTCTGCCCAGAATCTTCTAGTTAGTCCAGCGTTAGAAAGCATGCACCTAGCTCTCTCCAGAAGTGTCTGATTCATACGCTCTGCTACACCATTCTGCTGTGGTGTATTTCTGACTGTATGATGCCTAGCAATCCCCTCATTCTTGCAGAAATCTGCAAACTCGGACGAGCAAAATTCCAGGCCATTATCTGTTCGCAACCTCTTAATCTTCTTCCCTGTTTGATTCTCCACTAGCACCTTCCACTGCTTGAAAACCTTGAAGGCTTCACTTTTGTGCTTTATAATGAACAGCCAAGTCATTCTTGAGAAATCATCGATCATTGACACAAAATATCTGTGACCCCCTAAAGACTCCTGTTATCACAATATCACGCAAGCGTACGTGGTCACAAGTAATATATAAGGTTAAGTCCAAATTCGTTCCCACAGGGATCAGGTTATGGTTCTTTTCAGTAAATGCACCTATTCAACAATGTATGATTTTAATTCACTGCTAAGACAATAAATCAATTGAGATTTTAATTAACTAAATTTAACTAATATGCAATTTAAGAATTTAACTAGCTAATGAGATCTAAAATCAAATTACTTATATGAGAATAAACATGGAATCCTAACTTCATTATCTACTTCACTTCTCGCAGCCTTTAATCAATACATGTGATGGTTTTGATATCTGATCGGATAACACGAAACAAGTAAAAGCTACCTATCGGTATACTAATAACAAACTACGCATGCATCCACAAAAGAGATAGAAGATGGGTAGACACCAAATATGTTTAGACACTATATCTCTATAGAATTTGAAAACATAAAGGTTTAAGCACAAGTTATCCACTTAGATCACATAGGGTAGCATAATATCTCTATTTACGCCACAAATCATGATGTTGAAACATCAACCTATCCTATGCTAGCATGACAAGTTCTAAATCTCAAGATCCACTCTCGTTTAGCAACAGATTAACAAATTAGATGTTCGCGACGCATCTAAATACATGAAACACAACCATACGAGGATATCAAGAATTCACCACACATAAATCTTTAAAGCAATCAAACTACTAAGCTACATAGATAAATCTGTTAGAATCCCATGACAACGATTAGCTCATAATTGAACCGTTCATCGTCATGGGTTTTGATGAAAACATGATATAAAACAAGATATGAATAAAATAAGTAATTATATTAATAAATAAAGAGTTAAGAAAACAAATCTATAATCCAGATTAACACAAAGGATGAAGTAGATCTAGATCCGTTGCTTGTCACGAGCGTTGAATCATTCTCTCCTTTTCTCCCTTGCAGATCTAAGCTATATTCTGTACAAGATATATAATTGTCTAATTCCTAATTCTAATTGTCTAATTTACAAAGGGTTGGATGTGTTTATATAGGCACTCCAAGTCTTGCCCAGCAAGAAATTGCCTTCTATTACAATTAGAATTCGATTGAAGTACCAAAAACTGCCCAAAATATAATTAGAACTTGAAAAGGGCAAAATAGTAAATTCCTGCTCCCATCAGTCTGCTTGTCACGCAGATTGCGCCCACCACACGCAGCTTGCGCGCGCAGATCCTGTCCTAAGTTGTAGAAAATCTTCCAGGTTTCGCGTGGACAGCTTACGGGCCTCAAACGGACTTATAGAACTCCAGATATGGCCAAAACAGTGTAGACTGCGCAACCTTCCCGGAAAATCCGAATTTAAATCAATTAATCCTCCAAACACGATAGAAGCATCACCCATAATCGACATTCTTATAAGTCTGCACAACTAAGCAAAACACATCAAATATACAATAAACTTGAGTCCAAGACAATCAATGTAAGCCGAATTAAAGCGATCCAAGTGGATATAAAATCCACTTATCACACCCCCAAACTTAAACCGATGCTTGTCCTCAAGCATAAACAATTACAACTAACTAATTAGTACCACTTCCGTAGGTGATCACGGTTGCATTTGGCATATGCAACAAGCCCTTTAAACCCCTAGGCAGCCCCAGTGGACGAGTAAGGTCTCGTGAGGGCCTATAGCGAATGTACCCACAAAATCCATCTAACTAATGCAATGCAATGCATGAATGCAACTAGAATGAAAATGCAAAGATCCCCTTCAAACTAACCAAAACCAACTAACAAGCAAATATCTTAGAGAATGTAACTAAATCCAAATAGAGCTCAACCAAGCCTCATGTGCCACAACCTGGTCATGTTTTCTTTTTCAATTTCCGAACACGCAACAGCAACAGAACCTGTTAACGTAGAACCTTGAAGAATATACAAGGTACCATGTTTAACACCTTTCAGAATCACATCAGAACCTTTGCAGACATGTAAAACTCCACCTTCACCTTGAAAACTGAAACCCTTGCAGTCTAACATACTCAAAGATATCAGATTCTTTGTCATAAGTGGAACATGCCTAACATCATTCAATGTGCAGAATTTACCATCATGTGTCCGAATTTTAATCGAGCCTATTCCAACAGTCTCACAAACAAAACTGTTAGCCATAGAAATTTTTCCACCGTCTACTTTTTCGTAGGTTGTGAACCACTCCCCGCGCGGACATATATGGTAAACGCTCCAGAATCAATAATCCACACATCAGAGTGATGCATGTGATCAGCAGCAACAAGAGCAATATCTGTCAATTTATCCTGTTGCTTCTTTTTCTTGGGATAGCCGGATTTCCAGTGTCCCTTCTCTTTACAATAATTACAGTACTTAGAAGCTGGTTTCTTGGATTTATACTTCCCCGACTTTCCATGTCCAGTACTCCCGCTAGCTACTAACCCAGTAGCATGATTATCTGTACCTGTACCAGCCGCCTTATGGTACAGCTCTCTAGAATGAAGAGCAGATCTAACCTCCTCTAGAGAAATAGTATCTTCCTGCATTCGCAGACTGAACAGACGTTGCTACAGAAGCAACTTATTTGTTAAAGACTTTGTCATGTAGAGACTTTCAAGCTTTAACCATAAACCAGACGCGGTATCCTCCTCCGCAACTTCAGTAATAATATCATCTGCAAGACACAACAGAATTGTTGAATGTGCCTTTTCTTCCAGAATGGCCATCTCAGCGCTTGTAGAAGCAGCCGTTTTTTTGTTCAACGGCGCCCAGAGCCCCTGTTGTTTTAACAGAGCACGCATCTTGATTTGCCATAGACTGAAACTATTTCTCCTAGTAAATTTTTCGACCTTAATGTTAATACCACCAGACATCTTTCTCCTAGAAACGTATACATGAACAGTACCGTATTTGTGAACAGTGCCGGATGAACAGTGCCTGATGAACAGTACCGTATGAACAGTGTCGGATGAACAGTACCACATGAACAGTACCGTATGAACAGTGTCGTATGAACAGTACCGTCTTCTCCGATGATGAACAGTGTCGTCTTCTCCGGCGATGAACAGTAACTCCGCCTGAACAGTGTCGTCTTCTCCGACGATGAAAAGTAACTCCGTCGAGCTTAAAAAAATTCCGGCGAAAAATTTTACAGCAGTTTCAACCAAAGCTTTGATACCAATTTGTTATAACGGAAGCAAGAAAGATTATATGCAGAAGAGAAATAAGTTTATAGATCTGAGAGGATAAACTGATTACAGAGGTTTTTTCAGATGTTCTACAATATTTACATGCATCTCTATTTATAGACACAAACTAAGGGGTAGGTGTGGTAGGTGGGTTAGGTGTGGTCAAATCCGGCGGCTACAGTGGCGCCGCCGGCGGCGGCCACCGCCCACCGCCCACATATTCAAGTCAAACTAACAAATCGTATGGAATAAACCTTGGTGTATTGGAGAATGGAAGTAAGAGATGAATGACTATTAGCTTCTCCACAGTTGTGCAACACGGGTGATTCAAGGTTTAAGGGCTTAACCACTGCATCACTGAATTCCTTGATCACCGATATATTTCAAAATTTCAGAGATTATGTATAAGCGCCCCAACAGTCACAAAATGGCAAACTCCTACTACATACCAGATTTGATGTAGTAACTTCAACCTCCATGATCAACAAAAAATCTTCCATCTATAGGTATAAGTTGAGTATAAATAGAAAGAAACTTCTTACTTACAACTAATATCTTAAAGATTACTTAGCAAAAAAAAATATCTTAAAGATTAGTAGACGCCTTTAGGTAGGCATACAATACCAATAATACGCAAAGAGCAATTCTAGGTATCCTAAAAATATATCTAAAACTTTTCCCAAATGACGTGGCATTGACAAGTGGCTGGTTTTAATTTGGGGGCGCATATTTATGCACGCAGGGTCCCATATTATTTTAAGAAAGTTACCAATTATGTAAGGATTTGGGAACAATTTTGGGACATATTTTGGGGGCTCTAGCATTTTTCATACGGAAAATAAATGCAAGTACAGTGCAAAACTATAAGAGCATCATAAATGCAAGTACAGTGCAAAACTATAAGAGCACCCCCACCCCCAACCCCAACCCCAAAACCAAAAACTTACTAAAAATATAGTAAATCCCCAAATAAAAATATTAAATTCCAAAAATTATCAAAAAATTTCTACATCCCATTTCTCATTTTCCATTCCTATATCCCTATATTCTTTTTATACTACTTCTTTCTCTCTCTTTCACTTACAATTTTAACTCTTAAATTTAATATAATATAAGTAGGAGAGAGAGATATATAATTGGGTAATATGTTCCTACAGTTAACTTTTGTGACACATATGCACAATCAATAATGCCCTGGGAGACCCTTTTAATTAAAAAAAGAAATCCATCAAAACTATGTAGTTTTGATGAGTTAACTTTAGGAAATTCCATACAGTTAACTATAGGACCATTTTTCTATATAATTAGAGAAAAATGGTCCTACAGGTAACTGTAGGGAATTTTCTAAATTTAACTCATCAAAACTACGTAGTTTTGATGGATTTCTGTTTTTGATTTAAAAGGGTCCCGCAGGGACATTATTGATTGTGCATATGTGTCACAATCTTAATGGTTAACTTTAGGAGAATTTCCTAAAGTTTATTGTAGGAACATATTACCCATATAATTATATCCTTTATATAATTAGCGTGCGTAAGAAGGTTTACGTGGTGGTTGTTTGGTCGTAAAGGTTAAAATGTAAATATTATTGTATCCTATATAATATCCTACACAAAACTTACACACAATTAACAAATAAAGATAAAATAAAATAAGTCACAAATTCATTTTTTATATATAACAAACAAATAAACAAAGCATACCATCAGAATTTCAATTCAAATTTTTTTATATAAAAAAACAAGAATTTACATTTAATTACAAAACAATTTTTTTAAAAGAATATGTATGGTAAAAGAAGATGATAAAAAATAATTAAAAAACATGTCATAATTAGAAATGACATCAAAATTCAAAAAATATAATCTACAAAACAAACGCTAATTCAAAAAAAATATCTAAATTTGGAAAACTAAAATCAACAATAAACTTTAATATAAAAAATGTACAAATGTATGTGTGTTGATGTGGATCGCTCCACGAATAAAGAAAACAAGAAGAAAATGATATTTCAAAAGAACACGATCAATCCAGAAACGTGAACTTTGAATCTCAAATTCCTTAGATCAATCCGGAAACTAAGTAATTTGAATATAACCTTCAAAACAATCTAGTAATTGAAGTTTAGAGGAAAGAAAAACCAGTCATAGTTTATCTCAAAACAAAAGTTTATATCATTCAATATCTGGATTAAAACATTACATGATATGGGTATTTATAGGCTTAGATAATAACCTATACCCAACAGGAATCCATGAGAAATCCAATACCAGCTTGAAGATTAGCCAATATCTGAATCCTTCCAGGAAACACATTTTAAAACCCAATCCAAATAGAAAACAGATAAAACAGAATCTAAATAGGAAAATAAAACCCTAAGTGCTTAAAACAAGAAAAACCCTTTCAAGTGAAAGGTAAAAACTTGCAAGAAAAATATCTACTTAATAATTATATAATAATCAGCCCATGTTGGTTATTGAGCTGAGCGCCAAAGCTTCATTTGTCCCTCCACCCTTCCTTGTTGTCCAAGTAAGCTTTGTGACCCATGCTTGTCTCTTGCCCATGTCAAAGCCCATTGTATTGAGTAGTAGATTGATAGGTTGATCAACAAAAGTTCCTTTCGAATTCATATCATTCTCCCCTCGTCAAAAGAATTTGTCTTCAAATTCACGTTATCCAAGTATGGAGAAAGGTCACCCACATTAAAAGTTGCACTAACACCTCCATAGTCACTTGGCAGATCTATCTTGTAAGCGTTATCTCCGTAAGCATCAAGTACTTCAAATGGACCATCTGCCCTTGGCATAAGTTTGTTCTTCCTTTAGCTTGGAAACCTCTCTTTCCTCAAATGAACCCAAACAAGATCACCAGGCTTGAAAATAGGTTGTTTACTCCTCCTATTAGCTCATTCCCTATAAATTGTGTTCATCTTCTCAATCCTTTCTTTTACTTGCTCACAAGTCTTTTGAAACACCTCCAAACGTTTCTTTGCGTCAACGTGAATATCATCTTTGTGTAATGGAAGTAAATCAATCGGAAGAAATGGATTTATACCATAAACCACCTCAAAAGGAGAACGAGAAGTAGTAGAAGAATGAGAGCGATTGTAAGCGAACTCTGCATGACAAAACTTTACATCCCAATCTTTTTGAGTCTTACTTACTAAACCACGGAGTAAGGTACCCAAAGTCCTATTAGTGACCTCAGTTTGTCCATCTATTTGAGGGTGATGAGATGTGCTAAACATCAACTTAGTTCCAAGCCATCGCCACAAACACTTCCAAAAGTGACTCAAAAACTTTGAATCTCGATCTGACACGATGCTTCTTGGAATACCGTGCAAGCGAACAATCTCCTTAAAATAGAGATCAGCAACATGTTGTGCATCATCTATCTTATTCATAGAAATAAAGTGAGCCATCTTCGAAAAACGATCAACTACAACCATGATAGAATCTTTCCCTCGTTGTGTTCTTGGCAAACCAATGATAAAATCCATACTCACACTATCCCAAGGAATTTCAGCAACTGGAACTGGAGTATATAATCCCTTAGAAAATGTACTTTTGGCCTTTTGACAAGTTGTACATCTTGAAACCACAGATTGGATATCTCTAATCATTCTTGGCCAGAAAAAATTTTCATTCAACAGATCCATTGTCTTATGCACCCCAAAGTGACCAGCAATAGCACCACTATGCACTTCACGAACTAGTAACTCGCGCATACCACATTTAGGAATACAAAGCTTATTCCCCTTAAACAGAAACCCATCTTGAATGGTGTAATTGCGAGTTGGAGACTTGAATTCCTGTGCAAAATCATCATCAGATTCATATAAACCTTTGATATGCTCAAAACCAATAACTCGAGCATCGACCATAGCCAACAAATATGCCCTCTTTGAAAGAGCATCTACAATGACATTAGACTATCCCTCCTTATACTTCGAGGAAAACGTGAAAGATTGAAGAAATTCCACCCATTTAGCATGACGATAACTCAACTTTTGTTGCCCATTAATGAATTTTAGTGCATCATGATCAGAATGTAGCACAAACGGTTTGGGACGCAAATAATGCGATCAATGATCCAACGATCTAACAATGGCATAAAACTCACGATCATAATTTGAATAATTATGTTTGGCACCAATTAGCTTTTCACTAAAAAATGAAATAGGCTTCGTTCCTTGAATCAAAATAGCACCTATACCAACCCCACTTGCATCACACTCCACCTCGAACAATTGATTGAAATCTGGTAGGGCTAAAACTGGAGCATTACAAAGCCTTTCTTTAATCTCTTCAAATGCCGTTTGAGCTGTACTAGACCATTCAAACACATCCTTCTTGAGTAGTTCCGTAAGAGGAGCCATAATAGAAGAAAAGTGCTTGATAAATCTCCTATAAAATGAAGCCAACCCATGAAAACTCCGCACCTCATGTGCATTTTTAGGAACAACCCATGAAGAAATAGCTAGAACTTTCTCGGGGTCAACTTGTACTCCACAATCGGAAATAACATAGCCAAGAAACGAAATACTAGATACTAGAAAAGAACACTTCTCGAGTTTACCATAAAGTTTTTGCTCACGCAGCCTTTCAAACAAACTTCTAAGGTGACTCACATGTTCAAATTTATCTTTACTATAAACCAGAATATCATCAAGATAGACAACGATAAATTTGTTTAGGAAAGGACGAAGTACCTCATTCATGAGCCTCATAAAGGAGCTAGGGGCATTGCAAAGTCCAAAAGGCATCACCATCCATTCATACAAGCCTTGTTTTGTTTTGAAAGCTGTTTTCCATTCATCACCTTCACGAATCCGCATTTGATGATATCCACTTCGAAGATCGATTTTAGTAAAAATTGTCGCACCATGTAACTCATCAAGCATATCTTCTAATCTTGGCATAGGAAAACGATATTTGACGGTAATGTTGTTCACAGCCCTAGAATCAACACACATTCTCCACGTTCCATCCTTTTTTGGAACGAACAAAGCGGGAACCGCATAAGGAATAATACTCTCTCGTACATGGCCCTTTTCAATCAAACCTTCAATTTGCCTTTGAAGCTCTTTAGAAGCCTCTGGATCACATCTATAAGCAGGCTTATTTGGTAATGAAGCACCAGGAAGAAGATCACTTGCATACTAAATTCCCCTCAACGGAGGCAAACCTATTGGTAATTCATCCGAAAAACATCACTAAATTCAGCGAGCAAATCATGAAGAAGTGGATCTGATTCACCTTGATTTGTAGTTGTTTTCTTCACAACAATGCATATGCCATACCCCCATTTTCTGCCACCTCCTTCTCAAATTCTTTACCCAACAAAAATAAACTAGGTTTCTTCCTTGATTCATGCATATGGGCATAATACTCATTAGGAGACAAGGGTTGAAGTTTAATACGTTTACTCCCCACTTGTACCGAATAAACATTAGTGTCTCCTTCATGCACCACCTTTCTTTCAAACTGCCATGGCCTCCCAAGTAAAAGATGACATGCACTCATAGGAATTACATCACACCATAACTCATCCTTGTAGCTTCCAATCGAAAAATTCACCAAGGCTTGCTTTTTCACATTCATACCCTTTGAGTCATCAAGCCAATTTAACTTATATTGTTTCCCATGATCACGAGTCGGAAGATTCAGTTTGTTTACCATGTCAATGGATGCAACGTTCGTGCATGATCCACTATCAATAATCATATTGCATGTCCTATCCCCAACTTTGCACCTTGTGTGAAATAAGTTTTCCCTTTAATCAGAATTTGGGGTAGTCTCTGTGTGTAAAACCCTCCTAACAATAAGTAATTTAGCACCATTCTCTGCATAAGCAATCTCTTCTTCATCATCCTTGACTATAATCTCTTGAGTATCTTTCGGGAGAAATTGCATGTATTGTTCCTCTTCATCCCATTCCAAGTATTGCTTCATAGTAAGAGTTCTTCGAGAAGGACATTCACTTGCAATATGTCGTTTGCCCTGGCACTTAAAACACTTTCGTTGACTATCAAACTCATCTTTTGAGACAAACACTTTTTGTTTCTCTACCTTTTTATCATCCATTGAAGAAGCCTCTTGTCTTGACGTGAAACTAGTAGATGGAGTTTTAAGAGAAGCTTGTGAAGATCCTTCTGAAAAGTTAGATTAAAACTGTTTAAACCCCTTTGAAGCACCTAATCCAAACCCTTTAAAAGTAGACTTTGGTTTCTCCTCTTCTTGATGAGATTCATTTTTCATAGCTAGCTTGAAAACATCATTAAACGAGCTATATGTACTTAATTCCACCTTTTTAGCAATGGGTCGATTTAATCTACGAATAAACCTTGCAATTTTCATTATTTCTTTCTCCGCCAAGTCACAAATTAAGCATAATTTATCAAATTCAGCAACGTACTCGGAAACACTCATTGTATCCTGAGAAAGTGTGGTGAGCTTCAAGTATTGTACCTGCTCATAATCATCCGGAACATACTTTGCACGAAGTTTCTTCTTTAAAGCTGTCCAAGATACGATCTTCTCTTTTCCTGATCTAGCTCTTCTTGCTTTTAGATTCTCAAACCATAAACCTGCGTTTTTTGTAAGCCTAATCGTAGCAATTTTGAACATTTCGTATCATCAAACCCCTTGTAATCAGAAATCTTCTCAACTTGTCTAACCCATTCAAGAAAATCTTCGGGGTTTCCCAATCCTGTTAAATCATCAAGCTTAATCCCACGATCATCAGTTTTAGAGCTTTTCTCCTTAGATGAATCAAAATCATCCAAGCCATAAATATCATCATCAACATGTTTTATACCATCCGTCTTGTTGTTTTTCACATCAATCAAAATTTTACCAAACGCTTCGAATCTAGACTCCGTTGAATCAGCTAGCTTTTCCGTTCGTATATCCATCTCGTTAATTTTTTCAAGTAGTTTTTTAAGCAATTCGTCCGTAGCCATGAAAGAGATCTTAAGAAGGGGAAAAAAATTCTGGATGAACAGTACCCGTGAACAGTGTCGATGAACAGTATCGGTGAACAATACTGTAAACAATGCCGGTGAACAGTAACTCGTGAACAGTTTTTTTTTGCGAAAATCCTAGATCTCCCAACAATTAAGAAATTGATGGAGAAACCTTGGCTCTGATACCAAATTGATGTGGATCGCTCCACGAATAAAGAAAACAAGAAGAAAAGGATATTTCAAAAGAACACGATCAATCCAGAAACGTGAACTTTGAATCTCAAATTCCTTAGATCAATCCAGAAACTAAGTAATTTGAATCTAACCTTCAAAACAATCCAGTAACTGAAGTTTAGAGGAAAGAAAAACTAGTCATAGTTTATCTCAAAACAAAAGTTTATGTCATTCAATATCTGGATTAAAACATTACATGAGATGGGTATTTATAGGCTTAGATAATAACCTATACCCAACAGGAATCCATGAGAAATCCAATACCAGCTTGAAGATTAGCCAATATCTGAATCCTTCTATGAAACACATTTAAAAACCCAATCTAAATAGAAAACAGATAAAATAGAATCCAAATAGGAAAATAAAACCCTAAGTGCTTAAAACAAGAAAAACCCTTTCAAGTGAAAGGTAAAAACGTGCAAGCAAAATATCTACTTAATAATTATATAATAATCAGCCCATGTTGGTTATTGAGCTGAGCGCCAAAGCTTCATTTGTCCCTCCATCCTTCCTTGTTGTCCAAGTAAGCTTTGTGACCCATGCTTGTCTCTTGCCCATGTCAAAGCCCATTGTAATAAGTAGTAGATTGATAGGTTGATCAACAAAAGTTCCTTTCGAATTCACATCATGTGTTTATATATATATGTTAAATTACAATAATTTCCCATATGTCAAAAATATATTATATATATTCTAATAAATAGAAGAAAACACGCAAAATATGAAACATTAAACTATATGTTAGGCTAAAGCTTAAAATATAATTTACAAAGAAAATCGTTTACCAAATAAAGTTCTTCAAGAAAAACATTTTATTTTAATAAAAATCATTAAAGATTCTATTTTTAGGTTTGACAACATATGTTTCTAAAATTAACAAACAAGGACAAAAGAGCAAAATACCATAATTAAAAATAAGTCGCAAATTTTTTCTTTATATATAATAAATAAGTAAATAAAGCACACCATCAGAATTTCAATTCAAAAAATAAATTTTTTTAAAATATGAATTTACATTTAATTACAAAATAAAAAAATCTTTAAGAAAATATAAGGTAAACGAAGATATTAAAAAAGCAATCAAAAAATATGTCATAACTGGAAATGACACCAAAATTCAACAAAATATAATCTACAAAAGGAATGTCAATTCAAAAATAATATCTAAATTTAGAAAACTAAAATCAACAATAAACTTTAATATAATGCACTTAAAACAAATATAAACTAACACAAAAACATAAAAATAATACAAACTTTCTTTAAAAAAAAGTACAAATGTGTTCACAATTACATAATCATATATATATATAGAATAGTTAAACCAATAAGTTCTCATATGTCTAAAGTATATTATACATATTTTAATAAAATAGAAGAATTCCAAAAAATATGAAATATTAAAATACATGTTAGGCTAAACCTTAAAATATAATTTACAAACAAAAATCGTTTACCAAATAAAAGTGCTTCAAGAAAAAATTATTTTAATAAAAATCATTAAAGATTCTATTTTTAGGTTTGCCAACAAATATGTTTCTATAATTTAAATTAAAAAAATATGAGCACAAACCAACAAATAAACAAATTCTTACTTTGCAAAGAAACAATTTAAATTAGCAAAAGTGAACACAAAATCAATAAATGAACATATTTTAAATTAAAAAACAATCCAAACACCCACAAAATAAATTTATATTAATATCTAAATATAATACAACATAAAAACCTCTAAAATTACTCTAAACAAAAACACATAATAAACACGTAAAAATATAAATTAACATGAAAAAAATAATTAATAATCAAAAAACTAAAAAAGTTTAAAACCACACATATTTCCAAAAAAGTTGAAAAATATCTTTAAAAACTAGAAAAACACTATAACAAAAGATCTAAAAATTTTAAGAAAACCATTAAATTACATAATCAAAAAGATTAAAAAAAATAATAAATTGTTATACGAATATAGTACCTATATGGGTGATGGCCCTAAATAATCATTTTTGAGTTTGAAATGCCAAAAATTGAAATTCAGAAAGTTGGCCCTTTTTACCGATGGGATGCGGAGTTGTGTCCTCCGTATTAGTTTGATACATTGCACGAAGCTCCGTATTAGCTGGATACGCTATACGCTCTTCCGTAACACAACATGATACGGAAGAGCGTGCACCATGATTATGCTGCGCACCCGGCTATACGGAACACAGTACACCGTATTGCACAAACACGCTACCCGCTCTACCGTATCATGTCGTATTACGGAAGACGAAATAGCATGTTACCCCCTATATCACGATACACGGTTTGGTTTAACGTGTCGCGTCGATAAATCGGGCCAAACAAGCTCAAATATGATTATTTTGGTAATTTTCTCTATGTTTCAAGTATATATCATATGTAATATAATAAAATCAAAAAATCAAAAATAATTATGAAATACTAAAAAGTATGTTAGCCTAAACTTTAAAATATAAATTATAGAAAAACCATTTACAAGAAAAAAAACAAATGTATACTACAAACCATATATCATATGTATTATTATCATTAAAAGTAAAAATAAACTATTCAAAATACTATAAAACTAATTTTACAAAAAGAAAAATTATAATCAAAAGCGTACTATAAAATATTAATAAAGTTACCCGTCATAAAGCTAGTACATGAAAAATAGGGACAGGGTACGAACAGTTGATCCCCATATTTGGGGACTGAAATCTTGTTCCGAAAACCAAACCGGGGGAATGGGTTGGAGCTTGAATTTTGTCAAAAAGCTAATAATCCCCTATAATTATACAGATAAGGCTTCCAATGCGGATGCTCTAACCACGACTATATTTGTGGTAGTAGTGAAAATTGTATCATGGGCCGTGTGGGAACATGGATCCTAAAGCATTTGGTTTTTACTAGTTCCTGGAGTGTTACATATGTTACACACACTACCTTAGACTTGCACCAGAAATTGTCTTGGTCTGGGAAGTACTGTCTCACGAAAGTTGCCAAAAAAAATTAATTTTTTTTGTTCATGATCTTTTAAAAATATTTGCAAAAATACATTCTACAATCAAATACAACCTGTTTTTACATTTTTCTAAAAATTAATTTGAAATTCATTTTAGTTGCATCTAAGATTGATTTTGGTTGATGTTGATTGCGTTGTAAAACTTGCAGAACGTATTTTTACAAATACTTTATAAAAATTGGTATATTTGCAAAATAATTTTTTAAAAAAAATTATTTTTTCAAAAAAGTTTCTGGATTTGGGCATTTATGAAAACACCAAGATTATTTAATTACATTGAAGTCATAGTTAAAAATCAGTAAGACATAGAGCATCTCGATCACAATCTCTCTCTTGAATTTTCTCCGTTCGATGAGTACGAGGATGACGTTAAGTAGAAATATTTATTCAACAACGCTTCTGGGATGGGGATATAATAACTCCAAGATCCGATGCGGGGATCCGAATCCTAGTCCGCGTTTTGTGAACCTTTTAAAGATGAGCTTTTCTTTCTTTCTCTCTCTCTCTCTCTCTCTCTCTCTCTCTCTCCCTCTCTCTCTCTTATCATACTCCGTTTATATGACTGATTTTCGGAAAGTTTTTTGTTTTTCATCATGTTTAACAATGGTTTTCTGGCCGTGTTGTTTTGCTTATTAAACTGCTCTTGGAGTTTAAGTTTGTGGTGCTGCTTGAACGTTCCGGGTCGTGCTTGTTGTTTGATTATAGTGCGATAATAGTGCTTGTAGACCTGATTTTTGTTATTCAATCAGTTGTCAAATCCATGTTCTATGATTTCTATGTTCGTTTTTTATGTATGTTAGTGATTATGGGTGTTTTTGTTCTTTGTATGATTATTTGAAGAAAGATGTAGGTGTTCTTGAGTGTCTTCTGTATATGTGTATGTATGTATGTTAGATTTTGACTTATTTTGGGTTATGAGTCGACTATGCAAGTGTTTCTAGGGTTTTTGGAATATAAATCAGATTGGTAAGATTAGGTTGTTTAAATGTGACGCTGGTTATTGTGCTAAGAGGATACCTTTTACAATAGTGATAGATGTTTTTAACTTAAATTTGTACGATGATTATATTGAATTTGCTATGGATAATTTGATTGTTATAGTTAATTTCCAATTATAATTATTTCATTGATAATTGTTTATGATTAATTAATGGTTTTATTTAATTTTATTTGTTTAGTTTGAATTGCATTAATGAGGTAATTAAAATAAGTTATCATCATTGATTGCTAATTGATTCCTTTTATTCAAGGTTTGAATAATTAGTGGGCTAACTGATTGCGCTTTTAATTTTTGATTTGATTTTTACCTTGATAAATCTTATATAGTATTAATGTACCATTTTATATGGTTATTGTACCGCTGAGGGTATGCCATTTATTGTGGCTTTTGGACCAATTTGGGGATTTTCTGGTGTCGTCTATTTGACGAATTGGATCGTTATTGATGATTATTGTTTTATCATATTTGTTATTGACAATTTTATTTTATAAATATATAGTATTAAATTACAATTTTATTTTATTATTTTTTGTGATCATGATTTATATGTTTAACCAAAGATACCCCTTTTGGTTAGGAGTGAATCAACTTTTTCAATATTCATATAAGTTTTAATATATATAATACCATGTTTTTTGGTTTTAAAAATTTTCCTTTATTTCTCATTATTAAGAGGAAATTGTAAATTAATTTTTTCTAAAAGATATTGTAAACTAGTTGTCTGTCTAACCAAAGGAATTCCCTTTGGTTGGGACTTTAGTATACTCTATGATTTTTAGATAAACACATATACAATTAGTTATTGTTATATCATATTTGTAATTGATAATTATTTATTTTATATAAATAGAGTTTTAAAATACAATTTTTATTTTATTATAATTTTTAGATCTTATTTACTTGTCTAACCAAAGGCATCCCTTTGGTTAGGAGTGAGCCACCTTTTTCAAATTCATTTAAGTTTTAATAGATTTAATATATTAAGTGCATTTTGTTGGCACTTGTTTCTTTTATTTAGTAATTTACATATAATTAATTTTTAAGTGATTTCAATTAATGATTTATTTTTTATGGTTGCTTTGATAATCTTTCAGTTTTTTGGGCGGGAAGAACTATAAGGAAAAGATGGAGTTTCTTCTCCTTGGGTGAGAATAAGTGTAAAGAGGAGAATGAGGGAAGCAGAATCTTGGGTGTGTAGTGGAAACAATAAGAAGATCCTAGCATTCTGTTTAGAAAATTATGTGTTTCGATGTTTGGTTTTATTGAGTGGGGCGCTCTTTTTTCCCCCTTGAGTTTTTTCCCATAGGTTTTGCTCTTGCGGGGTTTTTAATGAGGCCTATCCATGTATGGAGTCTTCTTCTCTGATATAGAGGTTTTATCGTCTAACTTCTGGAGGAATCTCTTTCTCATGTCAGTCGTAATTCAGGTTACGAACCATGGATTGGTTAAGCATACTTTTCGGATAGATGATAAGCTTTTGTGGAAGAAAGAATGTCTCATTTTCCTTTCCTTCTCGGATTATGTAAATTTTATCTTTTAAATGAAATTGTTTCATTTATGCAAAAAAAAGACTTAGAGCATCTCTAATGAAGGGTGCAAACGTCACGAGGCATAATATATTTGTTAGCATTTTATTGGAGTTGTTGGTTTGCCATTGAAGTGTTAACTAAAGTGCCATGGGGTGCCAATTTGGGATGTCAAAATAGGGGGTCAAACTTCATTTGTGGATTCAATGATTAATAAAATAAATATTTTTTATTATATTAATATTATACATTTTTTTATGAAATTGGCATTTAGGATGTACTAATCATTGGAGTGTTTGTAGGAAAAGGGGTAAAAAAATGATATGGAATATAAAATATTTTTGATTATGCAATAAAATTGGCATCCTTAGATGATGCCAACCATGAAAATGCTCCAACATTCTGTTAATTTCTGTTGTTCATGCAACTCTTTGTCTACGGGTGGCACAGGATGGTTCGGCTCGGTTTTCATCGAAAACCGTTACCAAATCGCACATATCAATTTGGTTCGATTTCCATCTCTTTATCTTAACTAAATTGTATGGAACGATTTTTTTTCAATTCAATTATTCATTTATTGGTTTTGATGATATTTTTCAATTTTAAATTTTCAAAATTAACCATTAGAGCTGCCATTTTACCACTATTATAACATTAAAAATAAAATAAGAGTTTTTTTTATAAGCTACTTCCATTCATTCATAAAACAAAAGTAACATAACCTTTACATTACATTGCATTTTTGGACACAAACATTGAACTAGACTCTGAGTGTAGAGTGGGTGTCAATCCAAGTCTCATATCGTTAAGATAAAGAAGAATTATCTTGAGTACAAGCAACCAAATATCTCTATTAGTATGAGGCTTAAGGCCTTTTGGGATGTGCCCAAAAACAAATCCGTGCGGGTTTGGCCACGGTCCAGAGCAGCCAATATCATACTAATGTGGAGTTAATAGGTGTTGCGTGGCCCAATAAGTGGTATCAGAGCCGATGATTAAGAAGTTGATCCTGAGATTGTGGGTTGCAAGTTGTGTGGTGTGGGAGGCTCTCCAGAACTACGATTGGAGATCATGGACGATTGTGGCGAAAGTCTTCTTGACACTGAGGTTGTAGAGCAGCGTATCCCGCAAGATAAGGAGCCACAGATGAATAGCAGTAGTATAAGGGTCACAAGATTGGTAATTCTTAGATTGAGGGGAGATTATAGAGTTGGTGTTAATCCGGGTCCCACATCGTTAAGATAAAGAAGAATTATCTTGAATATAAGCAGCCAAACAATTTTATTAGTATGAGGCCTTTTGGGATGGTCCAAAAATAAAATTCGTGTGGGCTTGGCTATGGTACAGAACATCCAATATCATACTAATGTGGAATTACTGAATGTTAGCACGGAATGTTCAATTAACAGTAATTTGACATTGATATTCTCAGAAGTGAGATAAACTGATGATATAAGTATACAGAACTACGCTTGACCTAAGAACAAAATTGTGAAACAACTTCTAAATGTATATAAATCACACTATGTTGCTATTTAAAAATACAACTCTTTGCAACCTCAAATAATTTTAAAAAAAGGCTCATGCAATTCATCATCTTCTGAGTGACACATTTTATTTTTAATAAAAAGTCATACTTACTTGCAAAAAAGAGGATAAAGATCATACTTTCATTGCTATTCTAAACAAAAAGATAAATAAAAAACGAATATATTTTTTATAATTAATATAAATTGTGTAAGATTGTTTTTATAATTATAAGATTGTGTATTTTATATAAGTATATAATTTAATATTAAAATGTGTTTGAATTAAATATTTTTGGTTCGGTTTTTAAGTTAATATCGAAATCAAAACTTAACCGATATTTGGTTCGATTATGAGTTTTTTTATTTTCCCGATTACAATTTTTTTCAATACAATTTTTTGATTGTTTTGGCTCGATTTCAATTTTATTTTGTCTCACCTCTATCTCTCGCAGTCCATACTTCTTCTACTAATTCTTAATGCAATCTATTATAATAAATTTGTGCTAGTGAAGCGTATCCTGATATTACTCCAATACCCTTGTCTTTATTCCATATTGTATTATAGTTAAGGGCTTTCCTGAAATTTCAACATTAAATATTGGTAAATGAGTTGGAACTTGGATTATCCAGCATATACGGATATCCAATAAAATACACTACGGATCTTTTATAACACTAGCTTCCCATTCATTTACCAACAACCCGTGAAGTATCCGTTTTATGACCCATTTACCCGTTTAATGATCCAACTTCCAACTCATTTTCAAATTTAAATCAGTTTTATAAGGAAACTATGACTCATAATTCCTAAGTAACCAATTTCACTTTAATCAATATATCCAGTTTACACATGAAATCAGTTCATCCCATATCTTATCATCATTCACAATCAATTTTCAAAATTCAAATTTGTAACCGCTGATTGTGTGTATCTGCTTGATCTCAAAATTCTCATCTACACAAGTATTTTTTTTTGCTAATTCTTTTTTCACCTTCTCTCTTTCTTAGTCTCCTATTTCTCTATTTTTCCATGTTTTTTTAATCGATGTTTGTATTGTTTGCAAATGTATGTTCATTAATTATTTGTGTATAGATGAAGCTTTATTTGTGTAGCGATGATGGATCCCAAACAAGAGAGAAGCTTCATAATTGATATATTTGTGAATCTGACCTTTTTATATATACATGTATATATATCTCCGTCTTTGTGTTTATATTCACATCAATTTGTTTGCTGTGTAATCTTATATTATTTAGATAGTTGGATTAATACTTGAAGTTTGGTTCTTACCAGATGCAGTGATGATAAATACCACAACTTTTACATGAATAATCAAATCAAGTAAAAATTTTAGGTACTTCATTCTTTCTTCCTCTTTGTCTTTTTTTCTCATTATGATTTATGAATACATGTTCATATGTGCATCTAATGTGTTTATTATGCGGATTTTTATTGATAAATGTTTGATATTCTTTCTTACAGGATGTATATCAATAAAGCTTCTTCATCAAAAGTCTCTCTCTCTCTCTCTCTCTCTCTCTCTCTCTCTCTGTATATATACATATGTGTTTGTGATTTTTTTCATTTTCGTTTTATTTTATTCACTTTTTATTAGTCTCCTTAAAAATTTCTTCTAAATTATGTTTTGTTTGTTAATTTCAATTGTTTTGTTACCCATGCATTCTTCTTTGCTGAGGATCAGTGTAGACTTCAAGAAAATCCTCTCCAAGAGTGAACCATGTGGCTATTACGAAGGTTGTAAGTGATTAATTTGATTTTCATTCTTTTATTTTTTGTCCTAATTAGAATCTCTAAGGAAGACTATGTCACAGCTCTTCAATACCAGTATGTGTTGTTTTAAATCTATAAATCTTATGAAACCTATTTCAACTATCTAAAATTCATTTAGTGTAACAGCCCGACTTTTCGGACTATTAATTCTAATTCGAAAACTAAAACAAATTACAATTTATTAAACCAAAAGTCAATTACAAAGGTACTTATTACAAAAGCGCAGCTAACATCTATCGAAAATTCAATCTAGCCCAATTCTAAGGTCCTCGAACTCCGACGCTACCAATCTCGATAGTATACCGAACCTGAAATATTAAAAGAATGAGTTACAATGCCCAGCAAGCAACTGCCGTCCAATGGCTTAAAATAATATTTTTATATTTTTCAAAAATACGATTTCCACATATAGCACATAATATCTATCACATAGTTTCATACAACATACTCGATAACAGTTACGACAAAAATTCACACAATATACTCTATAACAAATATCAAATCGATGTACACAATATTTTCAATAACTCACATAATCTAAATTCTTAATCGAACAAATAATTCTTAATCTTATATCTTTTACTTTTAATTCCCACAGTCCTAAATCACACCTTACGTCACACTTTGCCAGTGACCAACATCTTATACTTTATGCCACATTTTTTCAGTGACCGGCATCTTATTCTTATTCAATGGGGGGCTAGTTTATGTCCCCCGTCAAGTGAAACCGAATCTTGACAAGGTATCGATGTGTTCCGAAACGTGCGCAAACTAGTTCTATGTATCACACTATCCAGTGATCGGGATCTTATTATTATTCGATACGTGACTAAGATTGGGGATTTCTGAAAAATTAATATCATATTAATCACATGTCAAAATCATACTTACGATAACTTAAACACATATTCGAGAACATGTAATCAAACAATACAAAGCATGTTTCGCATTAATATGGAGCAAAGGTACGAAAAGTTACTTACATAAATATTTGATAACAAATAATCAATAAACATAGAGCAAGTTTCATATCAATACGGAGCAACGTATAAATACTTACAATAATACGGAGTAACGAATAATTACTTACCTCAATCACGCAAATCAAGAATTCACATAATCACATAAGAACACATGTAGCAACCCCTCAGAAGCAAAACATCTAAAATCTTGAAAGACTCCATGATTACAACTCTGACCAGATCTGTATTTATCCTTTTTGACCCTCTAAATAATGTTTTCTTGAAAACCTAAAGAACGAAAGTTGTAGAGCATGAAAAGATCTTTCTGAAAAGTCGAGAATCAATGAATTCTGATTTACGATGAATTTTCTACGTATTTTACAAGACTACTGATTTGTGTGAAGAATAGACCTACGAATTTTGATAATAAAGATGAAGAAGAAGAATATGATGTATTTATAATGTTACAAAACCCTAATCCCAAACGTACTAATATCCTTTATAAAATCTGATCCATATTTTAAGCCCATCATTCTATTTCAATTTTAAATCCTACTTATTATCTAATTTTAATCCTTTATTCTATTATTCTTTTATTATTATTATTATTATTCCAAAATTATGGGTACTACCATCCTTAAAAAGAATTTGGTCCCCAAATTCTCCAACAATCAAATACTCCAAAAGTTCGTGACATATCTATTCCAAAAGTCTAATCCTAAACGATAGTCTAAAGGATCGGTTCCTAGAGAATGTACTAGTCCCATACCTAATACACTCTGAAGGACAGCCCGCTCTGATACCAACTGTAACAGCCTGACTCTTTGGACTATTAATTCTAAATCGAAAACTAAAACAAATTACAATTTATTAAACCAAAAGTCAATTACAAAGGTACTTATTACCAAAGCACAGCTAACATCAATAAAAAATTCAATCTAGCCCAATTCTAAGGTCCTCGAACTCCGACGCTACCAATCTCGATAGTATACCTAACCTGAAATATTAAAAAAATGAGCTACAATGCCCAGCAAGCAACTACCGTCCAATGGCTCAAAATAATATTTTTATATTTTTCAAAAATACGATTTCCACATATATCACATAATATCTATCACATAGTTTCATACAACATATTCGATAACAGTTACGACAAAAATTCACACAATATATTCTATAACAAATATCAAATCGATGTACACAATATTTTCAATAACTCACATAATCTAAATTCTTAATCGAACAAATAAGTTTTAATCTTATATCTTTTACTTTTAATTCCCACAGTCCTAAATCACACCTTACGTCACACTTTGCCAGTGACCGACATCTTGTACTTTATGCCACACTTTGCCAGTGACCGGCATCTTATTCTTATTCAATGGGGGGCTAGTTTACGTCCCTCGTCAAGTGAAACCGAATCTTGACAAGGTATCGATGTGTTCCGGAACGTACGCAAACTAGTTCTATGTATCACACTATCCAGTGATCGGGATCTTATTATTATTCGATACGTGACTAAGACTGGGGATTTCTGAAAAATTCATATCTTATTAATCACATGTCAAAATCATACTTACGATAACTTAAACACATATTCGAGAACATGTAATCAAACAATACAAAGCATGTTTCGCATTAATATGGAGCAAAGGTATGAAAAGTTACTTACATAAATATTTCATAACAAATAATCAATAAACATAGAGCACGTTTCACATCAATACGGAGCAACGTATAAATACTTACAATATACGGAGTAACGAATAGTTACTTACCTCAATTACCCAAATCAAGAATTCACATAATCACATAAGAACACATGTAGCAACCCCTCAGAAGCAAAACATATAAAATCTTGAAAGTCTCCATGATTACAACTCTGACCAGATCTGTATTTAGTCTTTTTGACCCTCTAAATGATGTTTTCCTGAAAATCTCAAAGAACGAAAGTTGTAGAGCACGAAAAGATCTTTCCGAAAATTTCAGAATCAATGAATTCTGACTTACGATGAATTTTCTATGAATTTTGCAAAACTGCTGATTTGTGTGAAGAATAGACCTACGAATTTTGATAATAATGATGAAGAAGAAGAATATGATGTATTTATAATGTTACAAAACCCTAATCCCCCACTTAAACTCCTGACGTCCTCATCAGGCCTGAACAGATATGCCATAGGTCCAAGATCGTTTCTCTCTAGCCATTGTGGGATAATACCGGTTGGCTTCGTGTCCCCACCTCCGGATCTCTGTCCATTGTGGGATAATATCACCGGCCTTCGTGTCCCCACCTCCGGCAACTTGATGAATCAAGCTTTCGAGAGTCGGATTTGATACCATATGTGACAGCCCGACTTTTCGGACTATTAATTCTAAATCGAAAACTAAAATAAAATGGATTTCTCAAAGGTTTTGCGAAATTATATTTGATTTTTAAAATTGTTTTATTAAAACACCCACTAATTCTGAGGATATTTGTAAGTCAATCTTTTACTTTCTGAGCTGTGTAGCTCACTCTTTTCTAATATTTTAGGTTCGTGTATTGTGGAAGCTTATTGAGATCAATGTGGATATGAACTTATGAATTTCGTGCTACGTGATTGATGTAATTTATTGGATAAGATTTATTATTCTGTTAGACAAATTTTGTTAATTGCAAGATGTTGATTATTGAATTTGTAGAGCTGCGCCTCGAAATTTATTGTTTACGTTCATTAAGTTGGCTTTAGATTTGATTTTTGTGGAATTTGGATTTATTGAGTAAAGAAATTCATTTTATTTTAGTTTTCGATTTAGAATTAATAGTCTGAAAAGTTGGGCTGTTATAGTTTTGTAACACCCCAGTCCCACATCGAGTAGATTTGGGACTTTAGTTCAGTTTATAAGGTAAAGTACTACTACTAAGTGCACCAAAAAATCATGATCTTTTGGGGGCCTGTGGTAGGCTTATGGATTTCCCATGTTGGTTGCATTTGGGCCAGTTTACTTTGGCTTATTTCAGATTCGAAATTGGGATTCGACCCGATTTTCGAAAAAGGCTCAGGATTTGACCCGGGTTGTCACATATGGTATTAGAGCCGACTCTCGAAAGCTTGATTCGTCAAGTTTCCGAAGGTGGGGACACGAAGGCTGGTGGTATTATCCCACAATCACTACAAGAAAAACAACTTCAGAGACCGCTTTTCAACCGTTGTCTATCAGAGAAGTTTCACGTTGACTATAGAGCCGCCGTCTTTGGTGCTGTCACGCACCAGTATTCCACTGGTGTATAGATGTTATCCCATAACGGGGAATAAAACCTTTGTATGAGATACTTCACACAACGGAATTCTCCCATTAAAAAAATTTGACACACCCGTTTATAAACCGTTGTACTGGTAGTATCTATACAACGGTGAGATACTGGTGTTTGATATTATCAAAGAAAGCGGCTCAATAGACAACGCTTGAAAAGTGATGTCTGACTTGCTTCTGCTGTAGTGGGTTTGAACAACGGTTTGTTATTTTACTGGTGTTGTGCCAAAGCAAATTAACAACGGTTTGTGACTGAAAAAGATGTTATATGAAGCTCTACTAGCATTGTTTTATTACATTTGGTACAAGGGTTTAGTTTTTAAATCACGTTGTTGTTAAGGACTTAACACAACGGTTTGTGCTGTTTGCATTCTTGTTTTAATAGTTTTGGCACAATGGTTAGTTTTTGAGGCAAAACATTTGTGTAGTAAAAGGTGGAATTATAATATAATTGCTTAGCATTACACACAGCCTTTCAAACACAATCAAACATTCCGAAACCTAAAAAATCAACCACAACATTTATACCAGATACAAATACCATCCAAAAACCAACAAGCATAATATATATATACACCAAGTACCATTCGATAACTACTACATCATTCCCAATTCCATCAAAGGAACAAAAGATTCACAATTTCCACTAGTTAACCTTAACAAAACCAAGGTAAGTAGAAAACGTTCACAAAATAAACCTAAGTCGAATGACGCTTCATAAAAAATTTGGCAAAGTCCGTCTTTATCTCATTGGTGTAATCCTCACCATAAGCCATGTTGCCTCTACGGATCCACTGAAAATAAATAGATTTTTATAAGGCAAATGTGGTAGCAGTAAACACAAAGTTGTTTAAAAGAAACCATTGCCGATGAAAATCTCACCTTGGCTGCGAAGACAAGGTCCTTGTAAAAATAGATTTCCTTCATGTATATCTTGACAAAGAGGCCACAGTCCCTGACCCCAGTCTGCAAGGGAACTCCCTGAAAATACAATATGTGAAATTAAATACACATTTTACTTTTTTTAACCGGAAATTACGAAATCAATTATTACCGCCATATTCTCCCATATAATTTTCTTCCTTTCAACCTTCTTCAGGCTCTCCTTGTACATCTTTATGGAACTATAACAAAACAGTATAAATCATAAAAATACATTTTCCCTAAATTTTACTAAGTAAAGATTAAATATAAGAAGTTTAGAAAATTGGCTCACTTGTCAACAACCTCTACCCATTCCCCACTAGTAATGCGACGTTTAAGAGGGTCCATGTGGTAGACTATCTCTGTCGTCGGAACAGCAACGGTCAATGACCAGTGATTCCTATGAAAGCATGAACGGATACGATATTATACAGTCAAATATTAGATTAAAAATCACATTATTCAATTTACTCATAAAAAGTGAGAAGAGCTTACACATCATTATAAGGAATAAGGAAGTATTGCCCTTCCTTAGCATTCATAAATCGGATAGCAAGCGCACGCGACCTCTCCCTTGCATTGCCACATCCAATGGCACCAACCATGCTGGGATCTACGAAAGCTACCATATCACACATTTTATTCTTCTTCACATTTTCATACAAGAAGCTGCATACAAATTCAAGCAATAGTTGGCAAATAGGAGACAAATAACAAAAAAAAAATTGTACTTAGAAACTTACTGAATAAAAATGGTGATGATAGATCCAGACATTTCACCTCCAGCGCACAAGGAATGTATATCTTGCAAATAAATCACCTGTTTCTTTGTGACAGAAAAGGCTTCTTCACTTAACTGAAAACAAACTGTCCTGTTATCGACTAAGGCAGACTTTGCCCATGTCCACAAACGTTTCAGAGCCGTTGGAAAATTCACACCCATCTCAACATGAAGCTCCGCCTCCTCGACCTCTTCTACTACATACTTCTTCCTCTTATTCCTGTTGGCACGTTCTTTCGTTCTCCAAAAAGAGAAAACAAAAGCACGTCAAAACAAGGTAAAAACATGACAAATAAATAAATTAAGGAAACTATCATTGCAAAAATCTTTTACCTTTGGACTACACAAGAACGGGGTACTGCTTGTGTTCCCCGCCACTATCAGATTTCTCGGCCAAGCTATAAAAGAGCCTATGGCTTCTTGCACAGTAACAATTTCATCTCCTACCGGGATTGGGATCTTGGCATCACCTTGAATCGAATGAGTGAGAGTCACTCTTGCATTTTCTTCCGCAAGCCGTACTCCATGAAGAGTTGGCACAAATCCTTCAACAACCGGTACTTCAGTAATCTTTCCATGTGCTACAATGTTGGTCAGTGTTCCACTTACCAGTTGACAATCCACATTGTCAAAACCCTGCTGTTTTTCAACGCCACCCTTCTCATCGTCAACCTTAATTGCAGCCTCCACATGGTCATCCTTGGGTTCCTCATCATCCTTGATAACAACATTGACCTTAAAATGCCACTCACCATCATTCTCATCATCAGCCACATTTAAAGTTCCTTTAACAGCTTCATCAACATTCAACCTCTTCTTCACATTTTCATTCGCATCAGTCTCATTCACCAAATGAGACGCAACCTTTGAATCTGAGCAGCTTCCTTGTTGGGAATCAATGTTTGGACTACCCTTTGGACGTAGTCCAGTACCATTTTCCAATTTAAATTCTGCTATGATCTTTTCAATTTCAGAGGCCTAATGGGCGTCTCTCTCTTTATTATTTTTGGAGTCTCCTCCGCAATATATCTTTTAATCCCCTCGCTTATTCTTTCATTAATGGCCCTTGTTCTTTTTTGTCTCGGGAGATCAAAGTACACAGACTGCTTCACGTGGCCCCCCTGCCCACGTACTCTTCCTCCATGCTCAGGTTTACCAAGCGCCATTGTCAACACATCCTTCACACCTTCTTCTGCCAATTCCCCTGCTCCAACTAGCTTCTTAATCTTCTCCTAAAAAATAAATACAAAGTAGGAGTAGTTATCAAATCAAATAACTTATGATGTATATTTTCAATTGAAATATAAATCAATAACTTACTATTTCCTCGGCTTTTTCTTTAACTTTGTCATTCAAATAATTCCCTTCTTTGTCCTTCCTTGCACAGATCCAGGAATCTGATCGATCTACATCATCTTCCGGATGATCTTCCAACTGCATGTACATGTATTGGATTTATATGACGATTCAAAGATAAAAAATCATATTGAAGATACAAAGTTATAAAAGATTAAGTAGGACGTTTCTTTATAACTAACCCATTCATCTTCCATGTTGGCATAACCTTTTCGAGACATGCGATGAGGATACTCATTCATCTTGCCTCTTTTCACCTGATCCTCATGAATTTTCTGATGAAAAAAGCACCAACGAGGTTAAAACATCATAATAAGTAATTATTCTACGAAATAATTTTATGAACTGATAAAGCTAATCCTAAATTTACCATAAAATCGCTTCCCAAACGACCAACCATAAAATCGTATTTGCCATCGATGGACTCACTGTGTTCAATGACCTCATTTGTCTTCTACACCTCACCACTCTCAGTGCATTTTGAACTGTGTTGAATGACCGAGTTTTTCTCTTTGAAGACAGAGTTCCAATTGCTGCCCTGGAAGACTGGATCTATTTCTTAGAAGCCGCCATAATCTGTAATAGATTAAAAATGTCAATAATTACACATATTCAAAAGAGGGTTTCATAAAAATAGATCCAAATCGAAAAGAGGGTTTCATAAAAACCCAAATCGAAACATATAATGAACCCCCAAAAAACCCCAATCTCTCCTAACACTCAAAAGAGGGTTTCATAAAAACCCAAATCGAAACAAATGATGAACCCTCAAAAAACCACCAAATGAACAACCCTAAATCAAAAACCCAAACAAAGAACAAAATGAGTTCAAAAATAAAAACCCAAGCAAAGAACAACCATAAATGAAAACCCCCCAAAAAACTCATGTGCATGATAAACCTAAAACATGTAGAAATTGCTATTGTTCAGAAATTTCTTACATGCAGAGTTTGATGAGCTTGGAATTTGTGAGTGAGAAAATCGATTTTGAAGTTTGGAGAGTTTAGAGTTTGGAGTTAATTTGGATAGAGTTTGGAGTTAGATAGGAGTTACATTGGAGTTTGAAATTTGGGGAAATAAAAACCGGGTAGTGTTTGTTTGGGAAGGGACGGGAATAAAACTTAAAATTTTGGGAAGGGGGGAATAAAGGGGGGGAATGAAATTTTAATTATTTCAAATCAATGGTTCAGATTCAACTAAAACTCTAATCTAACGATCAGATTTATTTGAAATAAACTTTTTTAATTAACAAGAATTTTATTTATAAATTAATTTGGTTCAATGAATTTATATATTTGTTTAAAATTCAACGATGTAGATTAAATTGTTGTCAATCTAATGATCTAAATTTTTTTGAAAAATTCTTGTATAATTTGTTATAATAAATTTAAAAAAAAAAGAATTACGAATGAAACCTTCGCATATGTTCTAAGACACCGGTTTCTGAGAAAAACACTTACTTTACGTTATTCATACAACGGTTATTTCTGGACACCCTTGTCTAACTTTTAATTTAAAATACATAGCCTTCTTAGTGGAGTAAATCGAATAAAAATTGTGGTTATAATGAATTATTCTTATCGATGACATTAATTAAATGGCGCATTTCGCTTTTGACTATGATAACACATCTTCATGATGTCATATTGTTAAGTATACAAGTACTTCCAACTCATTTATGTACGTTTGTCGTAAACATGGCTAACTTTGAAACTATATATGGATTGAATTGACGGTTTATACCGACACCAGCTAGCTAGATTTCATGTAAACGAACCGAACTCTTCGTGAATAAGGCGCCGAGATCGGCTCGTTAAGGACTTGATTCGATTTGGTTCGTTTACAACCCTAACACCAAGTAAATCCTAAACCATTAACCCTAAACCTAAACCCAAGCCCTGAACCCTAAAGCTTTAAATCAAATAAAGATATGATGAAAGCGAAAATATTGGAATCACTTGGCATTAAATGTCTATCATTACTGATTTTACATGTGTTAAAAATTTAATTATAGTATATGGTTACATTTTTTTGTTAGAAATTGTTATGTTAGAAGACAACGGTTTAGTAGGAAAATACATGTGTGACAACGTTCATACAACTATTAATTCTTTTAACCGTTGTCCAAATAGTGGAGTAAATAATTTATGTGATAATATAAAGAAAACTATATGGGGGAAAATGAAATAATATTTTTGGAAAAAACAATGTTCCAGATTTAATTGTTGTTAATCTAACGGTCGAGAATTTTTGGATATTTAAGTTTGACCAATAATAACTGAAATGTATCTTTGTCTGAATGATATAATTAATTGAATAAACACAGGTATTCTCCTTAGTCTGAATTTCTTCTCATGAATCTCTTTGTTAGCCGCCTCTCATCAATTCAATTAATCTCTTTTCAGCTCTTCTCATTGCAGCTTTTCTTTTCATCTCGTGGACACATAGAAATGCGCCTCTTTTTGATTTAATTTTCTGGAATCAGGTAATGGATAGATCTTGAGATGCGCCTCTTTTCTTCATCTTTTTTCTTTCATCAATTGTACTACTGGTATTGGGAGAATTCATCTCTTTTCTTCATCTCTATTCTATATCTCATTTCAGCTCTTCTTTTCATCTTGTTTCATCTCTTTTCTTTTATTTGAGGTTGTTTTTTCATACTGCTATAGCTTTATTTGAGTAGCAAATGGATAGATCTTGGTTGACTGCTGATAGACGATCAAGAAAATTTGAATTAGGAGTGGAAGAGTTGTTCATGTTTGCATTTGCGAATGGGTTTAATGAGAATAAAATTAGTTGTCCATGTTTAAGATGCGCTCATAGTAAATCGTGGAATGCTCGGACGGTTAGAGGTCAACTTTTTCAACATGGTATTGATCCAACATATACGTGCTGGATATGGTACGGAGAGTCAAATTCAGTAGAGAGTGTTGGGGTTGGTGAAGATGGCACCTCAGAATCGTCAGTTGATCAAACAAGAATGGGGCAGTCTAGTGTCGATGATGAGGATATTTCGTTAGATTCATCTGAATTTAATAACCATGTTCGAGGTGAAAATGAACCCCTTTATCCTGGATGCGAGAGTTACACTAGGCTGAGTGCTTTAGTCAAGTTGTATAATTTAAAAGCAAAGCATGGTGTTTCTGATAAATGCTTCTCTGATGTCCTTGTTTTGCTTGCGTCAATGCTTCCTGAAGGAAACAAAATGCCTTCTTCCTTCGGTGAAGCCAAGAAGAGTTTATGTGCTTTAGGCATGGATTACAAAAAAATACATGTGTGTCCGAATGATTGTTTCTTATATCGTGGCGAGAGGGATGAAGATGATACGATTTGCCGAATATGCGGGGTCTCTAGATGGAAGTTAAACAAGAAAGGAGAAGAACTAGAAGGGGTCCCTGCTAAGGTTCTATGGTATTTTCCTTTAATACCAAGGTTGAGAAATTTGTTCAATACACCTCAGATTTCAAAGGACATGACTTGGCATGACACTGAGCGACAAAAAGATGGTAAAATTAGACATCCTACTGACGCAAAGACATGGAAGGATGTCGATAAAAGGTGGCCTGGATGTGCTTCAGAGACTAGGAACCTTCGGTTAGCATTATCCTCCGATGGATTCAACCCTTTCCAAGGACCAGGGACTGACCACTCATGTTGGCATGTTCTGCTATCAATTTACAACCTACCACCTTGGCTATATATGAAGAGAAAGTAGATTATGTTACGTTCGTTGATATCGGGACCAAATCAGCCGGGAAATGATATTGATGTGTTCCTTCAGCCACTTATAGAAGATCTACAAAAGTTGTGGCATGGGAAACAAGTCTACAACGCATATAAGAAAGAGTCATTCATACTTAGGGTAATTTTGTTGTGGACAGTTAGTGACTATCCAGCCTTAGGCAACTTGTCCTGTAACATCGTTAAAGGGTATGATGTTTGTGTTGTTTGCGTTGATCAAACAAAAGCTACCAGGTTGCCTAATTACAAAAAGACGGTGGTTATGAGGCATTGTAGGTGGTTGGCCGGTGACCATCCATATCAAAGGCAAAAATCATCCTTTGATAACACCGTGGATAAGTTGTCAGCTCCTATTCCTTTAACTGGGGAAGAGGTGTTTGAAAGGTTACAACCACTGAGAGACCATGTTTATGGTAAGACACAACCCCAACCTAAATGGAAGAAAGGGGAACCTCGACCAATTTGGAAAAAGTTGTCTATATTTTTCCAGCTTGAGTATTGGAAGTTCTTGCCGGTTCGGCATGTCCTCGATATGATGCATATCGAGAAAAATATATTCGAAGCTTTAATCGGTACCTTGCTAAATATTCCAGGGAAGACAAAAGATAGAGAATCTGTCCGTCTTGATATGGCTGATATGGGAATAAAAATGGAGCTGGGGCCAAAAACTCCCGGGGAAAAAAAAAGAGAAGTTACCGATGGCATCTTGGAACTTATTGCATAAAGAAAAGAAGATTGTCTGATCATCCTTGCTTGGCATGAAGTTACCTGATGGTTTTTGTTCGAACATTAAGGGTATAGTATCCATGGAAAATCTACGACTTGTTAAAATGAAATCTCATGACTGCCATACAATGCTGCATCACTTGCTCCCCATCGCAATTTGGTCAGTAGTTAAAAAATAGGTCAAATACACTATTATTAGGTTTTGCCTCTTTTTCAAGGCAATTTGTAGTAAAGTAATTGAGGTCGATAAATTAGAAAATATGCAGTCTCAGTTGGTGGAGACCTTATGCCTTCTAGAAAAGCACTTCCCCCATTCCTTGTTTGATGTAATGATCCATCTCTCAGTTCATCTTGTGAGAGAGGTTGAGCCGTGTGGGCCTATCTTCCTACGTTAGATGTATCCTTTCGAGAGATATATGAAGACGTTGAAGGGATATGTACGAAACAGGGCTCGTCCGGAAGGCTGCATTACCGAGGCCCATGTTGCAGAAGAGGCCGTTGAGTGTTTAGTGAATTTTGAAGAAGCAACAGTTGGGTTACCTGGTAGGGATAAGAACAATGAAAAGTTCAGACCCTTATCTGGTGCAACAATGATAACACCGAGCAGCAAGGACTTGCACCAAGCACATTTGTTTGTTCTCCAAAATAGTAATGAAGTGAGCCCATATTTCAAGTAAGTTGTTTTACTTGGATTTCTTTTTATTATTAGTATATATGAAGACTAGTAGGTATTATGGAACATTTAATTGATGTCGTTACTGTTAATGAAATTGATTTTATGTGCAGTGAACATATGGCTTTTTTGATGACGAGATATCCACAACATGAAAATGATGAAGAATGGTAAAGAACAAACAAAATGAAACATTCCCTAAATGGTTCAAAGATAATATTTTCTATAATATAAAGATATCATGTTTGGTCCAACTGCTCGACTAATTTTAATATTTGGACAGATTTCATCAGATTTACTTGATATGGCGAATACGTTAACTAAGGAGATAATATGGCTTGCAGACGGGCCCAACAAGGATGTCCCTACGTTCAGTGGTTATAAAATCAATGGTGTTACCTATAGCACGAAGGATCGTGATGATACACGGCAAGTTCAGTACAGCGGTATTTGTGTTGATGCCGATACAATACTTGTGCAGGGTAAGGATAAGAAGATTGAGCATATTTCACATACATTTTATGGAGTTATTACTACTATTTGGGAGTTGGATTATAACTACTTTAGGGTCCCTATCTTTCGGTGTAATTGGGTAGATATGAACAAAGGGGTTAAGGTAGATGATTTAGGATATACAGTTGTTAATTTGCACATATTGGGTTTTATTAACAACCCCTTTGTGTTAGGAAAACATGTCAAGCAAGTTTTCTACATTGATGATCCTCTTGAAAAATTTTGGTCAGTTGTATTAAAATTACCTGACAAGTACTATGACGAAAGTGATGATGAATATGAGGGATCTGTAGAAATAGAACTTGAGAATGAGCTAGAAGACACAATGTTCCCAGCCATTGACGATCTCGAGGAAGAAGACAATAGTTACATGCGGGAGGAAGAAGAGATGATTCAGCTTCCATGATGCTTTAAATTTGTTGAATTGTTTCTTTGTATCTTCAAGTTTAATTCCATCCAAGGATGACCATAGTTTTTAATCAAGCAGTTTGAAATATATGTACAATGAATGGTCTGTTTTTCCCTAATTATTGTTGTTACATTTTAGGATTATTTAATTGTTGTTACATTTCTTTGTATTGTTGTTACATTTTTATTTAGAGTTACTACCATTGGCTGTTTCATTATATCAAAGCAGAATGTACATGAATTGGTGCTTCTATTCAATGGTCAATTTCTATCTTCTTGTAAATACAAACTTTTACTAGAGACCATTGACTGCATTAACAAGTTACAACCACTTCTTATGCCTATTTAAATATATGTGTTAACAACAATCACCTTCACAACAAAATGACATACAGGTTTAATGTAAAAGGTGTGTTCAATAGGGCAACAATGTCAGCTGGTGCTGGTTGCATAATCACAAAGCAAGGGAGGTGGGTGAGAGGGTTAGGAGGCTTCATTGGCTTGGCTACACCGGAGACAGCAGAGCTTTGGGCAATCTACTATGGCTTAAAGATGGCTTGGGAGAGGAACAAGACCAATGTGGTTATGTTCTCCGAGTGTAGGGGCAATCACTACTATAAACATTCAGGATCCGGCATATCCAATGGCCATGCTTGTTGATATGATCAACATGCTTCTTGGGGAGAACTGGGTTGTGGACATCCAACACACACATGCAGATGCTAATGGAGGTGCCAATGCCATGGAAGCCTTCTACCTTGGTGAGGATGGGGGATCCAGGAGATGGATGAGCCACCACAAGCCATCATCCACTGCATTTAAGGAGTGAAGAAGCCATCATCCACTGAATTGAAAGAGTGAAGAAGCCACCAGCCACCACATGTAACTAGATGTTCATCATCTAGTAAATAATTTAATAATTATTTATCAATGAAGCAGTTTGTATTTTCAATTGATATCTAACTCTTGTTTTATTGTTGTTTACATGTTCATATTGTCTAAATCTAAAAACGAAATTAACAAAAATAGAGCATAGGATAAAATTAGATGTTAGCTCAGACATAATCCAAAACATAGAACAAAAGTGAAGATAATATATAGACATACAAGGATTCAAATACAACAACAAAACAATGACTCATCTCTATCCAAACAACAACCACAGGGCAAATAGGACCAAAATCATGCCAAACCACTTCTTCAAGGACTTCTTCTCTGCCTCCATCATCATCAATTTGTCTTCATTTTCTCTAACCCTGCGCAATAGCCCCAGAATTATGTTACAACACCGAGGACAGCTTAGTGGATCAACCCAACGGAAGAAATTACAACCACTGCTACCATACACACAACCCATGAACCTACGCCCAGCATTATTGTTAGTCCACGAGGTCCATTCGACAGCAACCAACCCATAGGAACATAGCATACTGATCAGTCATCAAGGGGAAACAAGAGAGAGATGTGAAAAAAATTAAGCTAGAAAGAGGATCGAGGGCAAGAGAGAGCTGTGAATAAATAAAGAAAGAGGGAGAGAAGTAGTGGAGGGAAATCGATCAGTAGAAGGAGGGAAAGAAAGGGAGGGAAACAAAGTAACAAACAATAAAACTAATGGGAGTTAATTGTGTACAAGCTGGGCTGCTTCTATTAGGCAAATTTTCCAAAAAAAACTCTCAGAAAATACGACAATGGCTTTCCCTAAAATATGTTATGTATATGCTTGCTTTCCAACACTAGTTTTTTAACACCATTGTGTCGAAATATTAACACAACGTGTGCGTAAAACTTTTGTCTCACTTGCACAACATATATGAAAATCCATTGTCTTCGCCATGCCTTCTCCAAATAATGTACAACAGTTTATTATGAATTGAAACACACTTGTGTTAATACACGTTACATAATACCATGTTAAACTGCCATTGTCTCATCTGACCAAAGGGTCACCAGTTAGACAATGTTTTAAAAACCTTGAGTAACCATTGTCGGCAGCTAAAAGACACAACACTTTTTCGTTAGCTAACAGTTCACCGTCGTTAAATTTTTTGGGACAACGGTGATTTTCGCGACCATTGTGTGACATGTGTTGTCTGATTCGATTTCTGTTGTAGTGAATGGACAGAGATCCGGAGGTGAGGACACAAAGTCAGCCGGTATTATCCCACAATGGCTAGAGAGGAACGATCTTAGACCTATAGGCTATCCGTTCAGGCCTGACGAGGACGTCAGGAGTTTAAGTGGGGGAGTTTGTAACACCCCAGTCCCACATCGAGTAGATTTGGGACTTTAGTTCAGTTTATAAGGTAAAGTTCTACTATTGAGTGCACCAACAAATCATGATCTTTTGGGGGCCTGTGATGGGCTTGTGGATTAACCAAATTGGTTGCATTTGGGTCAGTTTACTTTGGATTATTTCGGATTCGGAATTGGGATTCGACCCGATTTTCGAAAAAAGTTCGGGATTTGACCCGGGTTGTCACATTTAGTCTGTACAATTCATTGTAGTACTCTACATTTAGTTGGAATGATGACAACATGATAATGTGATTTCGATGTAATACATGACTTATTCGTCTCTCATATCCGGTAGCAGTTACTCATCTTTAATTTAACTCTATTTATTTGTTTATTGTTTAGATCCAGAGATTTGAACAAAAGATTCTTTTTTGCATTTTTTTATTTATCTATATTATACAGTTCAAATTTATGTTACATTATCACATGTATTATGTACTCTAAATTAATTTTAGACTTGCTTTTAGGAATGACAGATGACTTCTTCACGGCTGACTTAAGTCGGGTCACATTCTTCTTCAGATTCTGGCATTTTCTTCCAAGACTGTAACACTGTACGAAACAATTATATTAGTACATCTTTTAGAAACTCATCAAAGTCCTAAAGTTGATCAGTGTGAGAAGCTCCGGGTCCAGTAGTGGATACAACGTTGGAGTACTACTATTAAGATTCATAACAGGTTAGGACCTAACTGTTACGTTAATGATGATAACCTTTTAAATGTGGAGCAAATAAATTCATCAGGTAATTGTTGAGACTTCGATTTTATTAAGATGCGGTCATCCAAATATCTGATCCTGTAGCCCAAATTTTGATATTTTAAGATAGTGACCGACTCACTATAGATGACTATAAGTCCATGATATGTGTTGTATATGACTTTCATTTTTCATTTTTTTATATTATTGCATTAATTCTATTACTAAAGTCTTGGTGCCTATTTTATTAACACGTTAACAAGTCACATGATGTTAATGTTTCGCATTAGAATTGTGGCCCTTATTGACAGGCTTCTTGACAATAATGATCCAGATTAGAATTATTCCTAAAATATAGCAAAAAAAATAAGAATCTCAATGTCGAGGCATCTCTCCAAGTCATGTATAAGCCTAAAGACCTCAAGCTCTTACCACAACTCAAGGACTACATGACAAGGTATGCTCCATTATATTGTAATTAAGACGTCATAATTAGCTTCCTTGATTGATAAAACCAATCTGATTATAGACCTAAATAGTTTTTAAAGATGTGTAAAGATGGACTAACAGAATCAATTATGAAATAAAAGCGATGCGACTAACCCCAGATAAGATTAAATGAAGGGTATTAAGTGGACGCTTGCAAAGAAAAGAGAGTACGTGTCTACGTTACTAAAAAGGAGTACTATTCTTACCAATTCCAAATAAGACCAGAAGAAAATTACTATCTTTTACGTTTACTATATGTATTAAATATATCATATCAGTGAGTTTTAGATATCAGTTAGTCGGTTGTAATCCTTTTAATTAGCATATTCAAGTTAATTGTAAGTTAATTAATACAATTTATTGAATTAAAAATTTGCAAATTTCATGGAGGGATGACCTTACATGACGGTAGGCAGACACGGTCTTTTCATTCATAAGAGAGCGTAGAAGAAGATTGCTGGAAATGGAAGGTGTTGGCTGTCATAATCATGCTGGTCTTGAATCTTCATTTGACATAAATCTAACCAATGTTAATATTGATCATTCGTTGCTTGATTAACCTTTTTCTTACCTATTTAGACCTCAGAGGAAGTACTATATGCAATATAATTACCAAATGAGTTGTTTCTCTCTTAAAGTTACCTCACCTTGATCTTTTCTCCACATATATAGAGGGATTCCCAACCAGATCATGAACCACTCCAACTTGCAGTATCTGAGTCTACGCTCCGCCTCTTGCGATGATAATGGTACTATCCCAAAGTTTATTGGCTCTCTCAATAACTTAAGATACCTTGATTTTTCCTACAATTGGTTGACATGTGTTATTCACCATGAGCTTGGAAACCTCTCTAAGTTTCATCATCTTGACCTCAATTATATATTTTGTCTAATAGGTGGTGGGAACCTTCAATAATTATCGGATCTATGTTTTTTTAAGATACCTTGACTTTAGTGGCATAAGAATTGATGCTCCTGATAAGAAAAGCTTTATCGAGAGGATCCCTTCTATAATTTTTATGCATCTAGCGAGCTGTAATCTCTCTGCTCCTACTTTTGGCAATTTAATTTTCTTCCTCTATTTCTACCCTTCATCTCAAAGAAAATTACATCAATTCATCCATTTGTAATTGTCCTTCCCACTTGAGTGCTAGATGGTGGAATCCCAGAGCCTTTTCGTTTCTTGAGATTTTATTACTTGCTGCAGATTGTTTTTATGTTTCTATGTTTTAAATGTTTCATGTTGCACATCATATGTACTTATGCTTCCTAACTGCAGATATTTTCTCATTTTTGCTATATCAGTTTGCATTTTTTGTTTCCATTTTTGCAGATTTAGTTAGGAGTTTTATTCAAAAATGGAGTTTGATTTTTAAGATTTTTTGGTTTTGGATATCTCTAAGGATTTTGCTTCAGACATTTTGTATAGTTTTAAGTCGGCAAGCTTTAGCAAGTCCATTGAGAATATTTCTTCTAGCCAGCTCTTCATAAAATGAGATTCTAAATAAATAATTACCATGAGACTATGGTTCGATTATGTATTTCTCAAGAAAGTTGTATACTTTAAAGTTAAATATACAATCATGATTTAAATATATTTAAATAATGTTACATGAAACTATGCTTTTAATATATTTATTTGAAAAAAATTGAGCCGGGGAACATCAAATAAAATTTTTATGGTTAAGAATGTGCAATTTACATATATACTGATACACGCTATATATATACAAGTTTTATATCAAATAAAACCTCTATAGTGATTCGTAACCACACGAAACGCAAAAGCAATAAATAATTAACATATTGCAAATTTCAAATTACGGCCATTAAAATATAAATGCGGGTAAAGTTCAATCACCACTTTGCAATTTACTCTATCATCTTTAATAGCCTTTTTGTGTTGTTTTTTTTTTTTTTTTACTATAATTCAAACTGCAATAGAATGAGCATGCAAGTGTCTACTTGCATAATGTCTACTTGCATAGTGTTGCTTTTTTTTTTTTTTTTTACTATAATTCAAACTGCAATAGAATGAGCATGCAAGTGTCTACTTGCATAGTGTCTACTTGCATATTTCTAATAACAGGAGTAACTTTTTACACTTTATTGAAAGAAAGATCTCTATCCAAATTAAAGTGATTGTCAATCAAGATGAGAGGTAAACAGATAATCAAGATGTTGATAACAAAATTATAAATAGTAAAAATGTGTTGTATATAATATATTTTTCTGACATATGCCCTTATATATTTAGATTGTAATTTTTTTTCCTTTATGCTATTCGAAATAATATAAATTTGCTTTAATGATTAAGAAAAAAAAAATTCATGTGACAAAATGCAAAGTGGCATTGTGTGGTGATATGAGCAACATTTTGTTTAACTAGGGCCATTAAAATATTAGTGGCAAAATCATATTTTATTATAATATTTTTGAATCTCAATAAGTTAATTATACAAAAAATATTTATATTTAAATTTTTTTAAGAAGATTAATGGAAAAAGAATGAGGAATGCATTTTATTGTCTTATACTTAATAAAAAAATATTTGATTCTTTTTTTACATAACATTATTTCTTAATAATTTAAGTTCTTGATAATTAATTTTTTTTCCCGATAATAATAACAACAATATGTATAAAAACAATTTACGTATGAAATGTTTTGTAATCTTAAATGAAATTGTGTATATTCTTTCCCGATAATTAATTTGTAATGTATCTGTAAATTATAAAATATTTAAATTTGAAACTTTATTTTTAGAACTTTATTCTTTTTTTGGTTAATTTTTATATAATTTTATTGTGTTTAAATTTCGAGGCGTCGCCGTTAAGCGATGCCGAGAAACCTTTTATTCAAATTTTTTATTTGTTATATCTTTAAACTGGAAGAGATCAATATTATCATTAATAAAAATAATATAATCTTTTAAATATGATAATCAAAAAATTTAATAAATTTTTTTATAATTTTTAGAGTGCGGGTAGTACGGACAAAATTTGCAAATTTTACATACAATTTCTTTTTAAGTGGTTACATTTTAACAACTTGCAATAATTAACGAATTATTGGAAGTCCTCCCGTCCCCCGCAAACAAGCCAAAAAATAGCATCATTTTCAATTATAAGATCATTCGAATAGCAAGCTCCATATGATAATTCAAATAACTCAAAAAACTCCTGTCAAGTCACGCATATAAAAAACTAACAAACCTGATAAAGTTTTGTTTGATTTCACTTAGTACATTTTAATATATAATAATATTGGGTCACGTCATATACTTCATACCCGCTACTAATGAATGTTATTAATACCCTGTAAACTCAATTGATTAAGTTCATTTAATTATATAAAAAAAAAAATCGAGCCACCAAAGTGCGTTATTTTAAAAAACGACTGACAAACAGTAAAAAGTTTAATCTACAGATAATTTATATGCCATTTACTTTCAAATAAGTTGAATAAATAAATTTAAAAAAATATGAAAAATTGAATAACTCTGAATGCGTAGCACGGGCATATTGGTAATTTAAATGAATCTTTGGTTGAATTTAAGGTCTCGTTTGTTTGGCAAGCTTTATACCCAGTAATATAGAAATCCTTGGAACGTGGTTACACAATGTATAGTTCCCGGGATTTTTTTTTTTTTTTTGAAACTAGTTCCCGGGAAATTAAAAAGCATGTGCTTGATCGATGAATATGTAACTAAACTTTTTATATTGATGTAACTAGAAATTATATAATTGACCCTGATAAAAGTAAATAAATATATAATTGATTCATAAAGAAATTTCTATTTAGTTAAATAAATAAATAAAATTATAAAAAAAAATACAACACTAAGCCATATATGTTTTGTTTATAAGTATATATAGTTAGAAATTATATAATTGCTACGTAACATCAAACCAAATAAGATATTAAGATCTAAAAAGTATAAAATGACTATTAAGACGAGTTAATATATTAATATAATTTTACTCAACTTCAAATAAAAATAATACAAATAAAATTAAATAATCCATTTTAAAAAAATTTAATCAATAAAAAAGAAATTTTAACATATATAAATCATACATAGAAAATAATATGTGTAAAATATATAATATAAGGGAGCCTAAAGTTAATTTTAAGAAAATTCCTTAAATTAACCAATAAAATGAATACAAATTATCACAAGCATTAATATTCTTGCGGAACCTTTATAAATAAAAAGTTAGTAAATAATTAAAATCTCATAATTTTAAAGGTTAATTTAGAAAATTTTCCTAAAATTAATTTTAGAAACATTTTTCTCTAATATAATGATATGATATTAAAAAAAAAAAAATAGGCCTTAAGAAAATGAAAAAAAATAAGGGACTACAAATACGGTCTATGTAAGTGGGTTCAAGCAGAAACACCTAGAAAGTGTAAGTTACATACGTTAATTTAAAATGTATACTCTCTGTCTCAACTAATTGTTTACGTTTTTTTAGAGAGTATCTGGAATGCATTTTAAGATGCATATAAAATATAGTTCTATAACGTATTTTTAAATTTTACCTTTTTTGAATAAAAATATAAACATTCTACTTTTATTCAAAATCATAAAATTATAAAAATAAGTTACGAAATTATATTTTATATGCATTTTAAAATGCGTGTCAGACACTTATTCAGAAATATAAATAAATGGGTGGGACGAAAAGAGTACAACCAAACACTATAACTTGTACAAGTTCCAAATATTACACATCAAATCAAACAAGGCCTAGATGAGACTGATGCACTTTATTACTTATAACTCTGACTTGTACACACATTGCGTTACATGTTTGCTGTATATTTAACAATGAGAATGTTGGGACTACGTTTGATCTCGGATTCATCCAAGGTTAGTGAATTTCTAAATACAGAATTCAACAATTATTGAAGGTGACTAGGTGAATAAGTTTATAAATACCTCCAACAGTGTATTTACAAATTAATATGCCTTCGTATTTGTAGAGTAAAAATTCTTGTAATTAGCTAATGGCTATATCGATACTAATAAATTTATATTCTTTATAAATTTTTTATATTACAAGCTTGTGAGGCACTATCCTTTTATGAAGTCTATCTTCATTTTCGTTCTTTAAGATGTACAGTTAATTAAAACCATAAATTTAAGATTGGCATGAACAAGAAACCCAACTTTTCTCTCTTCTCTCTCTTCCCTAAAACCAAAGCCGCCTCCAGTTTTCTTCCTCCGACGGTGGCTCCTCCACCGGCCGGAGGCTTTCGTTCTTCTTTTCCGTTTTTGTTCTTCTTTCCTTCAATAATCATCCCATTTATCGGGTAGTTAGTCCCATTTATTGGGTTTGGTGTGAGAGTTTTTGTTTGTTTTAATGTCCAAATATTTGGAGTATCATTTAAAAAACCAAATATACAAGGGTACCATTGAGAATTTTCATGTGTTTTTATGTTGTTTATAAGGCCATATAACGTTTGACTAACGGAAGTTGACGGAAGAGGTATAACATGAAATAACATAATAATAAAGTGGTACCAAATAAAAGTCAAAACTATTTTTTGTACCATTTGAAAAAGCTAATTATAAGAGGGTAACATTGAGAATTTCACTTTTGGTTATCACTATATAATTTAATTAACATAATTGGTTTCACTTCGAACACAAATTCAGTTTATGCAACTACACGATTATACAAAATTTATTTATTTGATTTCATTTCTTTAATTTTTCCAGAGTTTGACTCATATAGTTCTCAATGACTACATATTATTATATATACTATCCTATAACCCGTGCAATGCACGGTTACTCGTAAACTGTTTAATTATATTTCATTGTTAAAATTTTACGTTGTATATATGTTTTTATTATCAAAATAACTTTTTAACTTAATTTATAACTCTCAAGAATATAAATATTATTCTAATTATGTATTTTTATTATTACTTTAAAATACATATGTATATATAAAAATATTACATAAAAGTAATTTTTTTTAACTTTTATTTAGTAGAAAGAGTAAAATTTATCTAATCATTTAGACATTTTTTCGATTTTTATATAAAATTTTCTACATTGTGAGTGTTTTCCAGATTTTATGTAGTCTCTCCGTCCCTCTCATTTCTTTACCATTACTATTTTGGGATGTCCCTCTTATTTCTTTATGTTACCATAAATAGTAAGTTTACTCTACTATTACACTCACTACTTTCCCCCACTATCTCATATTCAATAATAAAAAACACTATTACATCCACTACTTTTCTCCACTATCTCAAATCTATTATTAAATATTGATAGGTCCCACCACTTTACCCACTTTTCATCTAACTTTACTCATTGTCTTGGTCTTCGTATCCCCCTCCAATGTAAACAAATGAGGGGGACGGAGGGAGTATTATAACTCGTGTGATGCACGAATATTTTTTTTTTAATATTTTGTTATCTTATTACCCATATTTTCATATATATATATATATATATATATATATATATATATATATATATATATTAGTAGGAAAAAAATTATTTATGATATTAAAATATCATAATACATTTTTGATAGTATTTTAAACGATAGAGTTTTAATTTTTAACTATAATATGTGATTGACGGAAATTTTTGGGAGTAGTTTATAAGATAATATTAAGGTATAATAATAATTTATTAAAAAAAGATAATAAATTTTTTGATTATAATATGATATTGACAGGAATAGAACCTTAAACTCTTAAGAATAGTTTATAAAATAATATATATGTTTAGTAAAGATATGTTGTTGGTAGAATTCGAACTTAATTAACCAATGAGAATATTTTAAATATTAGAAAAAGAATTTTCTTTTAGTATTAGATCCAACGGTTCTCACTAATCTGTCTTAAAATCTAACGGTTGCTATTGAATGTACCAAACCGACAACAATATATCCTGTTTCGCTTATAATAGTATAGTATAGATGATTTATGAGTTTATTTTAATTGATTATTTTAGTTGTTAATAAAAGAATTTCCTTGAACTTTCATGTTTTTTTAATTTTAAAATAAATACATTTATATTTTTTAAATTATTTTTCAGTGGATAACTTTTTATACAATATATAACTAATTTTTATTTCCTTTTTGAAAAATTTCAAAATATTATTACAAACTACATTCACGATTTTCTAATATGGTGTATAATTTAACAATATTTTCTATTTTTAATTTCTACTCAAAATTGTTTGGAACATATATTTACTAATAATATTTTTTAAATGGCAAATTTACCCTGATGACCAAACCAACCACATGATCTCCTTTACACCAATTATATATATTATATATCATAATTCTAAGTAATTTAATAAGTTTATTATTTAATATCAATATTTCAATTTCGACAACACAGGTTATAAGTTAGTAATCTATATCTATATTAAATTATAAGAAGTAACATGTTTGGTTTAGTGGTTCAATCATTTCATTAAAACAATATTGTAATGTAATGAAAGAAATCTATTGACATCATTATATAATATTTAAATCAAAAATCAAAAATAATAAATATTTAATAAACTTACAAATATAAATTTATAAAAGAATTACGTTATTCGTATAAAAAATTTATACGATCAACAAATATAACCTTAAATTGTCCAGAAAAGTGCATGAATTTTCACTGTTCTCATTGATAATTTTTTTGGATAATTGGTCGTAATATTTTATAAGGGCTGAAACTATACTTTTTTTTTTATTTTAGTTGTAATTGAAAAATTACAAATAAAAGAATTATAACTTTAAAAGGATTTATGTTTTATTCTTTTAAAAAACATCATAGAATTAGAAGAGAGATAGGATTTTAGTAGTTGTATTTAATAAAAGAAATATTGTATTTAATAAAAGTTGTATTTTTTAATATTTGAATATCAAACCACATGCGGTGAAGAAGGTACTTGTAAATATATCATCTTCAACAAATCACGTGATTATATCTCGAAGAATGGATTAATCAGCTATTATTTCTGTTTATGTTAAATTCGACTCGACTATGTTTGTAGATGTCGTATGATTTATCAAATTAAATTTTATTAAAAAAAAAACATGTTTTTGGCAATAATTTAAATAGGTGTTTTCTAACATTGGATTAAAAACTGTGTGATCTTTTAGTTTTTTGGGCCGCCCAGTCCACTCCGGGCAAAACACACACTGGGTTTTAAATTCGGCTGGCTATACATGGACACATAGTACAACTACAACACACACATACAGAAAGAGAGAGAGTCGAATCGAAAAGAAAAAAATAAAATGGCGTCAAGTGGAGCTGCCGTACCATTCTGGAGAGCTGCAGGGATGACATACATAAGCTACTCAAACATATGTGCTAGCATGGTCAGGAACTGTCTCAAAGACCCTCATAAAACTGAATCCATTGCTCGCGAGAAGGTTCATTTCTCCGTTTCCAAATGGGTCGATGGCAAGCCTCAAAAGCCCAGTAAGCCCAATTTATCATCCTATTTTTTGAAATTGTTTAAATTGTGTGTCTATTTGGAAATTTATCGAATTCTTATATAATCACTATGTAGGCTTAGAGAAATACTCATGTACAGTAATTTGGTTAGTTTAGTGCTTTTCTAGCACATCATTTTAGTTTTTTTTTTTCTTTTCCTTTGTTTAGAATTTTGATGGTAGACTTGGGTTTGACTTTCGTAAAACATACTTGATATTTATTTACAGATTATAATCCTCCCAACTGAAGGGAGCGTAAGTTTCTCATGTAAACAACAGTTATGATTTTGAGGGTTAGCTGAGTTTTTATTTTTAAAGTAACTTCAACTTGTCGAAAATTGGTGTTACTGTTTTTGTTGAATATATGATGCGATCCTCTTAAGCTCGCTTCCCTAACACCTTCATATTTTAGGCGAACTGGTAGCTTAACAACTTTAAATACTGCAATCTTTACCTACTTTATCACTTGTAGTACTAAAGATCTCCTGTCGGCTGTATGTTGTATGAACTTTGAGGGAAAATTAAGAAGCATGCACTTTTCTTGCCTTCTTTGTTTCATTATGTGACTTAACCATATGTGTACAATATGGTTTTTCCTTAAGGCCTGACGCCTGACGGGCCGGTCAGTGATCGTATCCTTGATAATTTTACTCATTATGCTACTTGATGCATATCATTAGCTTTTTCAACAAAGTGATAGAATGGGAGACCTTATATGTCTGCACTACATTTTCTTTAGAGATATTGAGGATCATCTGAATTAGGGATCCCTTTTCCAACTCATCCTTCACTCTTCTTTACAATTTGTAGTATGGTCATTGGTTTGCGGAATATTCAAACACTTACTCTAGAATTATAGAAGTACAATACTCTAAAATCTTATTAATTGAGAGGAAAGAAAGTCCATATAATTATATTTTAGCTGTTACCTTTACTCCGTGCGAGGAAAAAGTGGACCTGATCAGTTTACGTATTCATAATTGCCGAGTTCATTTTTCTAGGGAAAAAAAAAGAATCGCTGATGATAGTGATCAATTATCAAAAGATGAGCTACCCTAAAACAAAACAAAAAAAATCTGTTTTTTTTGGGGGGGGGGGGGGGGGCTATGTTGACAAAATAGTGGAAGGGTAAGTGATACACTTAAAAATAGTAAGATTCTATTTCTAACTAACCCGTCTGATAAGATAAATCGTCACAAACAGGAAAAAGTTACAATTCTAATAATACTTGATTCAATAAGATAAAATTGCCACAAACAAAAACTATTAGGGATTATTCGCCACTAAACAGTAGTCCAACTATTTAGATAAGAATAAAAAGTATATAGCACAAAAGTACTTCTTTTTCTTTGATTTCTGGATGACCTCAATATCAGTACATATGTGAGTTTATGCAGAACTCAAAGTATGGTATATATTCAATACATGAACTACTAAGTAAATTAAACTCTTATTCTGCATCTCTCAGGTTCATCATGAATTAATAGACTCAATGTACAGCCCCCATGCATGCTATAAGGTTAGAATAAACACATTCATGAATCAAAGGGTTCATGGCTCCTGGATGGTCCAAACAATGTATATCCAAGTTGTGCATTTGACCTTTGGAACTTGTCAAAACAATCAACTTATTATCTTCCATCTGTTTCTTCTTGGACTGAGCTCGAGTTACAGGACCTTCTTTCGGAACATTTAGATCAGATATTAGATTCGACGTTTCTTGAAGCACATCATCATCTCCCGGTTGATTAGGGTTTGACCTCAAATCTGATTCTTGTATGTCCTTTATGTAAGGTGTCAAGTCCTTTACATTAAAGGTTCTCGATACGTTGTATTCATCAGGAAGTTTAATCTCGTAAGCATTATTACTCACCTTTGATATAATTTGAGGTTTAATTTATATGTTGCTAAGTAGTACTTTTTATTTGTTTGTATTGGTTGGTGAATAGTGAGCTTAGCTAATACATATTTTTGAGACAGTATCTGTGTAGCTTGTGTGCGTGTGTGCATTTGCTTTATCTCAAAATTTCTTTGATTTTCTAATCAAGTAGACTAGGGTTTTATTTTCTCATTCTCAAAACCTTTCAGCACCTCTTCATTTCTCTCTCACAATGTCTTTCTCAAACAACAACAGCAACATTGAGAAACTCTCAGCCATTTTTGATTTTAACTTTAAGGGAGAGTTTGGTATTGGCATCAACTCCCCCATCACCTCCAAAGTTGTTAATGGAAAGACTGAATGTGTATTCGATCAACTCAAAATGCTCAAATCTCTACTTGAAACCCTTGAAGATCCTTCCTAACAAGTACAGTGCTCTCTCTATTGACGAGAAGAGTACTCTGCTCTTGAAGATCATGCATCTTTTCGAAGACAAGGACAACGATGAAAAGTTCAAGGCAAAGCTTGCAGATGTCAAGGAGAGAGTTGAACGAGTCAAGGCGATGGAGACTGGTTAACCCGAAGCAAAAAGGCCCAAGATATAGAGGGTGAGGTTGTTCGTAAGGGGGAGGTCTAGGTGTTGATGTTGGGGGTTAAGTTTTTGTTGTGTTTATGTTTTTTTTAAAATGTTTATGTTGTTATGTTCTCGGGGCTTGCCCCAAAACTCTATTCATGCTCTGGTTTATCCAGTGTATGTCTCATGATTATGGTTACATAACAACATAAACATTTAAAAAAAAACATAAACACAACAAAAACTTAACAACCCCCGACATCAACACCTAGACCTCCCCCTTACGAATAACATCACCCTGTATATCTTGGGCCTTTTTTCTTCGGGTTCACTAGTCTCCATCGCCTTGACTCGTTCAACTCTCTCCTTGACATCTGCAAGCTTTGCCTTGAACTTTTCATCGTTGTCCTTGTCTTCGAAAAGATGCACGATCTTCAAGAGCAGAGTACTCTTCTCGTCAATAGAGAGAGCACTGTACTTGTTAGGAAGGATCTTCAAGGGTTTCAAGTAGAGATTTGAGCATTTTGAGTTGATCGAATACACATTCAGTCTTTCCATTAACAACTTTGGAGGTGATAGTCTTTCCATTAACAACTTTGGAGGTGATGGGGGAGTTGATGTCAATACCAAACTCTCCCTTAAAGTTAAAATCAAAAATGGATGAGAGTTTCTCAATGTTGTTGTTTGAGAAAGACATTGTGAGAGAGAAATGAAGAGGTGCTGAAAGGTTTTGAGAATGAGAAAATAAAACCCTTGTCTGCTTGATTAGAAAATCAAAGAAATTTTGAGATAAAGCAAATGCACACAAGCTACACAGATACTGTCTCAAAAAGATGTATTAGCTAAGCTCACTATTCACCAACCAATACACACAAATAAAAAGTACTCCCTCCGTCTCATAATGCTTCTCTCGTTTCATATGTCGGGACTGTTCATAACATGAGACAAATTACTAATTTACGTCTAATCTATAAGATCAAATATGTCATGAGTGATCTTATTGGATTCGTATTTATGAGTACTTTAATACAGTGAAATTTTTATATTTAAAACTAATACGAAATTGAAGATATTAACAATTAAAAGTGTGCGTTGGCAAACGTGTCCAAGGGAAATGGGAAGAGTTTTTTGGGACAGAGGGAGTACTACTTAGCAACATATAAATTAAACCTCAAATTAAAGGTTTTGATTCTTCTGTGGTAGCTCCTTTTTTTTTTGTCTTTTTGCATTTTTTTTAGACAAATGTCTAAATGTCTGTTCATATGAACATTCTTCTACACCATCTCATTACATTTTTACACTTTAGGGTGTTCTTCTCGGAGATAGGAGTGCCTCATGTCAGATAAATATTTCCTCTTTCATGATACTTTGTCTGATTTTCTTGGCAGCTGTACGCTCAGATGACCCTGATGCATGAGGCTCGGTCACTCCCTGGGAGAATTAAATTTTCCCTCCCGTAGCTCTTTTATATGCTCCTCATTTTACTAGATTTGATATCATTGTGCTGCATTTAAACCATTAGACAATGCTTGTCTGTCTGGTTACTGGTTAGCGTTAGAGCTTTTACCTCAATAAATGGTATTGGTGCTTTGAATTTTTTGCTGCTATACCAAGGGCATATTTTGGGATATGTATTCAACCTGTTTTATTATAAATTATTTTGATCTCTTATAGATTTAATAAATTATTTTATTATGCTTGTGAAATTCAAATATCCGGACTTTGTATAAGTTGCCAGCATTTGGATATAGGAAAGCTTCCTATAGATGAATGTAACTGCTAAATCACCGAAAATAAATGATTAATTATAATACACTATTATATAGAGAAGAGGGTTTGATTGTTTCTCTTGACACTATTTCAACTCTGAGAGCCATTCCAGTTACTAGCTATGTTCTTGTGGAAGTGACGCATGAGTAGATTGCATATAATATATATCGGGATCATCTATGCGAAGGCGGCTTTATATTCTTCAATGTAGAAAAACTAATGAGATAGAAACATAAAAAGAGACCAGATCAATTCGTAACAAAGAGCAACTCCATCTGGCCTAGGAAGGTAGTAAGCCTAGTATGTCAGCATTGTTATCCTACATTTGATTTGTCATGTCCTAGCAAATATAATAGTGACTTCTGTAAATAAAAGAGGTTCCTGTTAGACAGTCCAAAGAAAGATATTGCCAGTTAGATGAAGAAGGATCATTGATCTGCTGAAAATTCAGTCCTTCCTGGTTATAAGGTGTAAAAATTTTCAAGTTTCTGAAAGTTTTTTTCCCTTGCTGAAAGTTGCTTACGAAACATGCTTTTAATGTCATTAAAATTTAGACTTCAGTGTCACATTTACTTAATTTAAATTGTTCCATGAGCTGAGGAAAGTTCTCGGGCAATCGCACATTCCCTGTGAGATTATATTTAGAGCATCTTCAACAGAAACATGTCTAACACATCATATATAATAATTTTATATTTTCTGCTTGATTCATGTTATATTTAGCATCTTTGAAGTTCAACACATCACATGTAAGGTGCCAAAATGATCCCCAAACCAATGACATAAAAACTGGATATAATATAACAGATGTGAGTTATATATATACTTTCAATACTAGTGTTTGAGTTTTTCTTTCATTAAAGAGGATGTCAAGAAGGTGTCAAAAGTTGACAACTTCTTTTCACACCTTTTGGGCACCCTTCTTATTCCAATAAGGAGGCATCTAAGAGTGTCATGTCACATGAGATTTGACACCCATATTGTACAAAACTTTATGTTTGTCTTCACCTGTAATGGAATGGGATGGAACGAAAATGCAATGAAATCCGAAAAAGAAGATCAGAGGGCTACACCAGGATGCAGGGCGTGGATTTGAGAAATACGAAAGGGATGCAGGTGCTTTATTATACGATTTGTATAGAAAGTGGCCGAATAAAAGGATGACCATCGTTTTGAAATATGAACCTTGGTGTATTGGAAAATGGAAGTAAGAAATGAATGAATTATAACTTCTCCACAATTGTGCAATCAGGCAATTCAAGCTTTAGGGACTTAACACCACTGCATCACTGAATTTCATGATCATCGATATGTTTCAAAATTTTAGAGATAATGTACGCGCGTTCCAACAGTCCGAATGTTGTCAATCTTGTACGATATAGACAAATCATATATGAGAAAAAGGATCTCAAGAAACTTTTCCTAAGATATGTACAAAATATACTCTAGATATGAATGGGCCCGCAGAACTAATTAAAAATATTTGATTTTACAAAATTACCCATCTTATTTTTACATATAAATCTCATTTATCTCAGGTAATTTACCTGAGATACATCTCAGGTTCCCTATCCTCATCAAATATATAATACAAATTGCAAGAAACTAATTAATTCATGTAATGATACATATGAATATACAATTACAGAATTAATTATATTTAAAGGAGAAGGGTTTGAGAAAACAAACAAAGATTGGATTTAATCTCGAATCCAAACACCTATCCTCATAAAATATATAATACTTGCAAGAAACTAATTAATTCATGTAATGATATATATGAATATACAATTACAGAATTAATTATAATTAAAGGAGAAGGGTTTGAGAAAACAAACAAAGATTGGATTTAATCTCGAATCCAGAAAACCTGTCTCCTTAAAGCAGTTTCGCCCCTCACCGTCTGTGCTTAGCAACCTTCCTCCCAGTATAAAACGAGATACTAGTATAACCGATAAATCGAAAATACTTTCCGCGAACTTGAATCGAGCCCGAAACTATCACCGGAATATTTTGAAAGTTTAAAATTGAAGAGAGTGAAATTATAGAGGTGGCTATAATTTTTCACGACTTAATAAAATTGATGCCCTAAGACTCTATTTATAAAGGGAGACTAGAAAGGACTTATTAACTCTTTTCGATGTGGGACAAAGTATTTATAATAAAATACAAGGAATAGGTTTGTACTACTCTCGATGTGGTACACTTCCAAAATACCACTTTAAAGGGTCGTACTTTGGAACATCAGTTCTCATTCACCCTTTATCCATTTTGAGCGTGTAAATATGCGCTGGAATCCTCTCGCAGAGAAGAACACAATCCAACCAATACACAACACTAACACTTAGTGTTTATCACTCAAATTGAGTCTCAAAATGATCCACAACTTAGTCTAAAATACTAAGTTTTTCTAACAATCCCCCACAAGTGAGATTGATGGTCCAATAACACACACCATACAGACAGACACGGAGCTTGAGTTGGTGATAGTTTTTACGGTCAAATATAGCATACGATAGGTAGAGAATGCTCCTTGAACCTTCGCTCGAGTAAGTATACCGACTTTACTAGTAGACAGTAGACGTGCTTGTCTTTGAACTGTTCGACCGTTTATGTAAACGATGATATACTTATCACTATACCCTTCCTGACTCATTCAGTTCTCATGATTATGTCCATTTTGGCCATGGAACATCGTCCTGGTTCTACAGGAGTTTCTAAAGAATTGTGTCTCAAAATTCTCCTTTAAAGCGGCCCCACTTCTCTCCCACATAGGTGATCTTTATCTTATAGAGTAACCCGTGTTTACTCAACCGAATTTCATGCATTCAAACTTGAATTCTATGTATTCGTCAAAGATCATTAAAAGCGTTGAGCTTAACCTCGTACCTTACGGGTCTCACTGTTTCCTCATCATAGGAATATGCCAGGGGTTACCCCCACAGTGATTTGGTCATCATGATTTAGTTGGCCCATTGAACCAAGTTCTTGGGATCTCCAGTCAGCAATGGTTGGGTGTCCACCATGATGCCATTAAGCAATAGGCTTATGGCCCATCCCTCTCGATGATTTTACAACTGTCTCTCGATATAACCAGATTCTCTTAGTTTAACTAGATTATTTTAGTTTAACCATATGGTTAGTAGATCCACAACATTATCATTTGACTTTACTTTATAGAGTCAATCTTGATAATTCTCGTTGAGAGTAGTTGTTTAATGGTAATATGTCCTCATAATAGAGGTGAGACATACCATTGCACATACAACTATGTGATCTCCCAATTCGCAAATTATTTACACAATAAATGCATATCGAAGACACATTTTCTTGTCATTTGGATTATCCTTTACAATGTGACTATTAATTCAACCACTTACATATATATACAGTATGCAATAGACTCGTATTCCATCATGAATCGAGCTACGTATAATCGTCTTATTAGGATTTCCATGACATAGCTGCTTTCGTTAATGTGAACTATATATTCACTAATGACTTTTATGTTTTTAAATTCAAACACCTTAGTCTCATTGCAATCACTTTCAAGAGACCAATTTCGATTTGACTCGTGCATCTACTCAGTTTATCTACTGTGTAGCTTATGTCTAATTTTGTACAATTTAAAAATGTACAACAGAATTTCAATCATTTTTGAGAGATCCTTGTTCATCTATACTTGGATAGATACATCATACATATTCATTCTAGCTATACTAGATTAAGTTACGTTGATCTCTTCAAGATTCACATCACCAACGTGTGACATGCATCATCTAAGACTTTCAAAGTTATTAAGATTTTAATCTCCAAAATCAAAACTTTAAACCTCATCCAAATTGCTAGAGATGATCATCTTGTTATTACTTCTCGTAATGATCAGATCATTCACGTGCAATTACAATAATTTTATCATTTCATGTGTAAAGAACAAATACACACTTGTCAATCCACTGATTTTCTATCAATTGGAAATCATTTTTGAGAGATCCTTGTTCATCTATACTTGGATAGATACATCATACATATTCATTCTAGCTATACTAGATTAAGTTACGTTGATCTCTTCAAGATTCACATCACCAACGTGTGACATGCATCATCTAAGACTTTCAAAGTTAGTAAGATTTTAATCTCCAAAATCAAAACTTTAAACCTCATCCAAATTGCTAGAGATGATCATCTTGTTATTACTTCTCGTAATGATCAGATCACTCACGTGCAATTACAATAATTTTATCATTTCATGTGTAAAGAACAAATACACACTTGTCAATCCACTGATTTTCTATCAATTGACATATGTCACATTTTGGTAATTACTTTACCATTCATCAGCTAAGGCTTCAATTCATCATTGACATTACCAATTTTTAGCGTCCCAAAAATTAGTAATTTCAATTTACCTCATTACCAAGTTTAAGCGTCCCTAAACCGGCAATACTCATTCACTCAGTTACCAAATTTGAGCGTCCTCAAACTGGCAACCATATCCTTTTTCATGAAGCCATAGCATATCACGACAATATCAAATTTTATATGCGAATTTTTGTGCTATGTTGTTTCAATCAACATAATCTCTAAAATACATATTTTCGACTCTTGCCTTAGCTAGAGAAACTGTTAGAAATAATTGATGTGAATATTAATCAGTGTTTAAGTGTTACAGTGAATTATCAGAGTTTAGCTGGAAGCAGTCAGAGTTTAGTTAAACGCTGATAGATGGAAGCTCGACAGAGTTTGTTCAACTCTGTCTGGAGGAAGCGTCTACTGGTCAACAGTGTTTGAAGAATTATTGAAGATAATTATGGAAGCAATATCTTTGAAGATTGGATAGCTGTCAAAGAGATTGAGTTGACTAAGAAGACGTGTAGCAATCGTAATTGATACCAATTGTATAGCTAATTTATAGGAGTATCAATTATCGATTGTATAGCAGCTGTATATCTTATAAATATAGTTAGGTTAACCGTAGAAGGGTATCGTATTATCGTGCAACGAATTATTATTCATTGTAACCTAAGCATCTCTCTGTGATATTTTACATCACTGAGAGAGGAGTTATTAATTCCAAACAGTTTTTAATTGTTTAAACGTGTGTTTTATTGTTAATCTTTTATACAATCTTGATTATAATTGTGTATTCGGCCTAACAATTGGTATCAGAGCCAATCTGTTACTCTATACAGTTTTAGATCCACACACACAGCTATAATCAATGGCAGAGATACCTCCTCCAACAGGTTCAAGTTCTGAGAAGGCTCAACCTACTACTTTGAGTCGTTATGAGACAATCAGGGTTCCTATTCTCAGGCCGACAGAGTATTCAATCTGGAAGGTGAAGATGACCATGTTTCTGGAGGCTACAGATCCAGAATATCTTGACAGAATTTATGACGGTCCTCATAAACCTACAAAGCTATCTGTTGCTACTGCTGGTCAAGAAGCTAAAACAGTTCCAAAGGAGAAGAAAGATCTGACTCCTGAAGATCTTTCATCTATATCTAAGGATGCAAAAGTTAGGCATCTACTTCATAGTGCCTTAGACAATGTTATGTCTAATAAAGTGATTAACTGAACTGCTTCCAAAGAAATCTAGGATGCCCTTGAAGTTAGATGTCAAGGAACTGCTGATATCAAGAAGAACAGAAGGAACATACTCACACAAGAGTATGAACATTTTGAGGCTAAATCTGAAGAAACCATGACAAAAACATTTGACAGATTCTGTAAGCTACTCAATGATTTGTCACTGGTCAATAAAGAGTGTGATATAGATGATTCAAATCTCAAATTTCTTCTTGCTCTACCTGAAAAGTGGGATGTAAAGACAACCACTATAAGAGATAATTATGATCTTGCTGAAACTGAGATTGATGAAATTTATGGGTTGCTCAAAACTCATGAACTGGAACTGGAACAGAGATACAGAAGATCAAGCAAGAAGACAAAGTCTGTTGCTCTTAAGGTTGAAGAAAAACCCTTGAAGAAGGAAGCATCAAGGAAGAAAGCTAAGGGAAAAGCTTTGTGTTTACACTAAAACACGCAAGCGTACGTGGTCACAAGTAATATAGATAGAAGTCAAGTTCGTTCCCACAGAGATCTGGTTAGGTTTCAATTCAGTTCATGCACCTATGCAACAATGTATGATTATTATTCACTGCTAAGACAAATAACAAGATTAAGTTTTTACTAACTATAATTAACTAAGATACAAATTAAAAACCTAAATTTACTAACTAGTGAGAATTAAAATTGAATTACTTATATGCGAGAAAACGTGGAATCCTAACTTCATCATCTACTTCACTTAGAGTTGATGCCTTTAATCAATGCATGTGATGGTTTTGATATCTGATCAGACAACACGGAACAAGTATACGCTACTTCTCAGTATACGAATACCAAACTAAACATACATCTACAAAAGAGATAAAAGATGAATAGACACCAATCATGCTTAGACCCTATATCTCTATAGAATTTGAAAACATAACGGTTGAAGAACAAATTATCCATATTGATCACATAGGGCAGCATAATATCTCTATTTACGCTACAAATCATGATGTTAAAACATCAACCTATGAATTTATCCAAATCATCCACCATCCTAGCATGATCAAATTCCTCACATGGCTTGTGAATGCTCACCTCACCTTGGAATTTATCTTCTTCAATTATGCATGCAGTACCTTGCTCCAAGTCACCGTTATTTTCTGGAATTGCATCTAGTATGAATTATTGTTTCTCTTGTTCCACAGCACTCACAGCTCGAGCAACTAGAATCTCCAAAGATTTGATAGACTCCTCACTACTCTTTACAAGCATCCTAAGCTCCTCCATAGTAACAACCTCATCTGACTGAAAAGTAGGAGTAGGTTGCTGATGTTGAAACTCTTCACTTCCAAAGAAATATGACATATCTGGAACATCTTTCTGGTACTGTTGAGGATGGTATTGAAAATATGGTTGTTCCTCATAAGTGACATATGGATCAACTCATTCGTAGTAACAATATTGTGAGGGATCATGAACGCCCAAACACTGCTCACATTGCTGAGGCATGGATGTCCTCGAATATGCCCACCATGGCAACTCCTCGCATGCCATCTTCAAACACTCAAGTACCTGAAACACACCGAACTAAACAAGATAGGTAAGAAAAATCCGAGTTAGTGAACTCTAACGACCACTATTGACAAGCACATAAACCAAAAATAAAACAGCGATGATCCCCGGCAGCGGCGCCAAAAACTTGTTTACACTAAAAAATGCAAGCGTACGTGGTCACAAGTAATATAGATTGAAGTCAAGTTCGTTCCCACAGAGATCTGGTTAGGTTTCAATTCAGTTCATGCACCTATGCAACAATGTATGATTATTATTCACTGCTAAGACAAATAACAAGATTAAGTTTTTACTAACTATAATTAACTAAGATACAAATTAACAAACTAAAAATTACTAACTAATGAGAATTAAAATTGAATTACTTATATGCGAGAAAATGTGGAATCCTAACTTTATCATCTACTTCACTTAGAGTTGATGCCTTTAATCAATGCATGCGATGGTTTTGATATATGATCAGACAACACGGAACAAGTATACGCTACTTCTCAGTATACGAATACCAAAATAAACATACATCTACAAAAGAGATAGAAGATGAATAGACACCAATCATGCTTAGACCCTATATCTCTATAGAATTTGAAAACATAACGGTTGAAGAACAAGTTATCCATATTGATCACATAGGGCAGCATAATATCTCTATTTACGCTACAAATCATGATGTTAAAACATCAACCTATCCTATGCTAGCATGGCAAGTTCTAAATCTCAAGATCCACTCTCGTTTCGCAAGAGATTAACAAATTAGATGTTCATGACGCATCTAAACACATGAAACACAACCATACGAGGATATCAAGAATTCACCACACATAAATCTTTAAAGCAATCAAACTACTTGTAAGAACCCTAATTTTTGTAATATTTTTTTTTAAATATCATATGACATTGTGAATTTGGAACCTTTTGAGTCACCCATGTTGTTTAATGGAATTGATTATCTGAGAAATTATGTTGTTACATTCACTATGTAAGAAAAAGGGAAGATTGCTGAAGGCAAGAGTCTTATTGCTAACAAGATTTATAAAACTTGGGATTTGAGAGTTATTAGAATATTAAAAGATTTTTAAGGGATTATGACAAGGAGTTATAGATATTCGAGGAATTTACACAATTAAGTACTTAAGGAATTACAAGGGAAATCTCTACGCGACAAAATATTATTACGAGGAGTTAATTAAGATATGATATGAATTAAAGATTAAGTGACAAGCATTGGTGAAGGAATAATGATACAAGGAAAGATATTACATGCAAAGTCCCATGCAACTAGGTTGTTAGAAAAGCAAACAAGAAATGCAAGAGCAACTAGAGGAATAGTAACTAGTTAGTGCATTATTCTAGGAGACAAAGAGGTATGGTGTGTCTAGTCTACTACTAGGCTTGTCAACATGTGATACAATAATACATATAACAAATACACATCACAATTACATATCACTTTATTCAAAATCACCCAAGCAAACCACTCTCTCTCTCCCCCCATTACAAAGCTCTCGGCCCAAGCTCAAGAGGAGGAGGAAGAAGATTTTTTCTTCAACTTCCCATCACTCACAATTCAAGATAAAATTCCTAGATCCTCTACACTCTATAAAGAAGGTATGCTATGAATTTCAACCCCTTTCATCCACTAGATTTTGAGTTATAAATTATTGAAGTTTGGATGAATGGTAACCATGCTTAGTTTTCTTTTAGATCTTGAGTTATAAGGATTGTAGGGACTCATCCAAGGTGTTCTTGAGGCTTGTAAAGCTTACCCAAGGTTCCTAGATACTCAAGAAGGTATAAAACTCTAACCCCTCTTAGCCATGAATTATTTATGGTGTATAATGTTAGATCCATGGATTTTAGTATGAATCTTGGTCATATGAGTTATGGATGATGAAGATCTTGAGTTTAAATGTTGTTGTTGTGATTTTTAAGCTTGTAGTTAGTGTATATAACTCCATGTGTGCTATAGAGTATGATCTTGGTGGTTTAGATGATGGTTGTGATGTATACATAGGATTCTTGAATGGTTAAGTAAGAAAGCAAGCTGTGAAAATTTTCTGGGAACATGTACTGTCTTGTAGGAGGGTTTTGAACCCCTAAATCTTGTCCCCTGAGGTCCTAATGCATATGGTTGGAAAGGTATTTGAATGTAGTTTCCAGAAATATAAGGTTCATGACTAGGTGATGTATAGATTTTGAGTTATGGCCTGAGAAGTGAAGAGTGGTTCTGGAATCCGAACTGCACTAAATGGTCCATTTGTGAGCCCTCTTTAAACCCCTAAAAATTTATGTAGGATCATGGAAAAATTGGGGGAGCTATTAATTGCAGTGGTGAAGGCTACCCGAAAAGAATTGGATTAAAATATGTATTTTTCAATTTTATAAAAATGTTAGAGTAAAATTCGCGCAAGTGAAAAAGTCGTAACTGGAGTATGATTTAAGGGGGAATGAATACGCTTCGAATACGGTAACCAAATTAAGTCGAATAAGTGATGAACATAATCGAGTGATGACATGAACCTATAGTGGGGCTAGAGAGTCATAAGACGAAGTCATTAAGTTAATTTTGGTGTCCCCTAAAACCTTGTAATTAAAATGGTATTGTTAAGGTACTAACGAACGACTATTGGTTATGTATAGATCATCATTCCACTCCGCAAGCTCGACCACCCCAACCTCACCAAGGCAAGTTTACTTTTCAAAACTTACATATATAAGGACTTTCACTGTTGTGTTTGTAGTTTTCAATCGTATCATATGTTTATACTTATTGAAGTAATGATGAAATTTGAGGTATATGCATATGTATGCTTGCACCCCCTTGAACTTAGAATGAAATGTTTTCTTCGGACAACGACTCTAGCAATAGAGGTCGTAGCGGTCCAAATATACCATTGACCGGGGAGCGGTATATTATTATATCGTGATTAAATTGCGAAAACCCGAAGGGTCATTCGGGAAGTATCGTATACTTAAGTATTTATTTTTATATCATCATAAATACTCAAAAATACCTATCTTGGATTAAAAGCTATTTAATTAAATAAGAATTTTATTAATTATTAATATTAAATCTTAAATATCATTTATTAATTATTGTTCATTATTTTGAAGACAAAGCTAATCCAAGATACCTTTAGCACTTTCAAACTCGAACTCTTTCGAACTCAAAACATTTTCGAAAACCCTCGGTCAGGTTTTGCTTCTTGTACAATTTCAAGAATTATCGGTCGACTGATGTCGGACCTCAACTACTCAGTTTTCAATCAAAATAAAGTTTTTAAAAAGAAAAAAAAAAGGGGGGGGACTCTGGCAGGTGTGGGAATCGTTGACGAACGATTCCCGGGATGTGTAAGCGGCCGTGAGCCAGGCGGTCCATCAATTATTATTCCGGCCCAGGTGTTGCCGAAGGATGATTACGGATGTAGTTTTCATCGAGGGTGATTACGGATGTAGTTTTCACCCGGGGATAGTTACGGATGTAGTTTCTATCCTTCTACCGGTAGAGAAGACCCGCGGATTATTGGACTTGGATGTGGCGACTGATCATTGATAAACGTGCATTTAATCTTAATTTTATCCCTATATTTAAGTTATTTTGCATTGATTTGGATTTTTATTTAATAAATTATAATGTTTTATTATAGGTATCAAGGAGTTATAATAAAAGAAGGCTTGGAGTTTAAATAGCAAGAGTTGGAGAAAAATTTGATTAAAATTCGGATTTTCCGGGTAGCTTGCGCAGTCTGCACTGTTTGGGCCATATCTGGAGTTCTACAAGTCCGATTCTGACGATTCAACAGCCCACGGAAAGCTTAGGAGAAGAGCTTTATTTCTAGAGTGGTCTTGAATTTAATATCCAGCCGAACCAGCCCAGAATCAGAGCCCAAGATGCAGTTACGAATTTCTATTTTTGGAATTCTATTTTGATTGGGAAATCTCCTTGTAATTATATTAAATAATTAAAAATACTGGTATTAGGGGTTTTTTATGAGATATAGATCAGACCTAATACATAGATACATACACACAACGTACGAGAGATAGAGGCACAGGCAAGAGAGAAAGAAGAAGCTTGGAAGATAGAGATTCAACCATTGAAGACATTCAATTGGATTTGTTTCCTTCATCTTTTTGTTCAGAATTCTCTCCTTAACTCTTTTAATCATGTTTATGTGCTATCAATTCTTGTATGATTTTGAGATCTTTATTATGAACTAATTTCATATAGTTGGGATTTTTATGGAACCATAGCATGGGATTTTTGGTGTTTTGTTAAAGAGTATTGTATGCAGTTCTACGGTTTACTCATTCAAGTGTTTTTCATGCTAAAACTTGCTATTGTCTGATCAACCTTAGTGGGTTAATGAGTTAATTATAATATCGAGAGGGTTATAGTTAATTGACACAAGACTTGAGTGGTGCATGCTTATATCTTTTGATTATAATACTGTTACGGTATAGACATATATTGTGACCATGCATAGCTATGTGAATTATTGCTTAATTAAATTCTGAAGAGTAAATTGGCATAGACATATGTTAGTTTATTTGATAGGAATTATACCATAGTGATTTTGAGAGAAACCTATGACCATTGAATTCTAGCTAGTAAATTGTGGATTTGCTACAGTGCTATGCAACTCTATTACCGATTTTCAAGTGTTAGGGGGAAATAATTATCCTGACTTATCTTCTCATATTTGGAACTCGTTAAAGTCTCTTCTCTAGTTTAAATTAGTTGGTTATTTAGTTCTTATAAATAGTTTAGTTATAAAAATCAACAATCAATATTTTTGTTCGATAACTGAATTGTTAGATATAACTTGCGATTGATACGAATTTACAGTCCTTGAGGAACGAAATCTGGTATTTACTACTGTATTACTTGCTTGCGATTGTGTACACTTGCACATATATATATTTTTACGCAACAAGTTTTTGGCGCCGCTACCGGGGACTACGGATGTAGTTTTCACCCGGGGATAGTTACGGATGTAGTTTCTATCCTTCTACCGGTAGAAAAGACCCGCGGATTATTGGACTTGGATGTGGCGACTGATCATCGTCAATCCCTGTCAGGTTTTATGTTTTCTTTCAGTCCCATTCCTCCACTTTGGAAAAATGCTCTGACACTGCTTCTTAGGCCTATGTGCCAAGTTGCCGATAGTGTTCTATTTTGATGAGAAAGATGTTGACTTCATGCAGTATCTAGAACTGCAAGTTTACTTTGAAAACAAGGGCACGTATTGGTGCACCTTTGAAATTTATCAACGATGACAATTGATTTTATAACCGATTGATATAAACGAGTTTAATAACTGCTAAACACATGTAATGTTATATTGCTTACCTTATACATATATTTCTTGCTGAGCTATAGTTGCTCACTCTTGCTTGTTTTCAAATTTACAAACACAACAGTTAAGAGAAATGGCAAGACCCAGACAGACTGCCCGAAAGCAGGTGACTAAGCCCGAGGCAGCAGTTGAGATTCCACCGGTAGACCCCATTAGCCGGATTGGTTGGCAACTTTTGTTAGTACGTTTTATTTATAAGTATGACCTGTGCAAAGCAGTGTACCGTAACAAACATTCAAGCCACTAACACCGCTTCATATCGAAGTGTTGTTGGTAGCATAAATGCTATTTAATTCGGTCTGTAATAACTCTGAAACTTTTACTTTTGCTCAATCAAGTGTATGACGTTTCTGAGACTCTAACCTGTGTGTGTGTGTGCGGTGTGAGTTTTATTGCGGGGTCGATGGCTGTTATATATATTATGTGCAAGAACAGGTATGTTATTAATGGAAAATGGATCGTGAGCGCCTAGATCTCCGACCCCGGATCTGGGGGCGTCACACTACTAAGCTACATAGATAAATCCGTTAGAATCCCATGACAACTATTAGCTCATAATCGAACCGCTCGTCATCATGGGATCTGATGAAACCATGATAATAAACAAAGTATGAAAGAAAGAAGCAATAATATTATTAAAACTAAGAGTTGAGAAAACAAATCTATGATACAAAAGATGAAGTAGATCTAGATCCGTTGCTTGTCACGAGCGTTGAATCTTTCTCCCCTTTTCTCCCTTGCAAATCTAAACTATGATATGTACCAAATATATATATATCCCTAATTACAATGCTAAGATGTGTTTATATAGGCTCTAGCTTTCTTGCCCAACAAGAAATTTCCTTCTATTACAATTTGAATTCGATTTAGGTACTAACAACTGCCCAAAATACAATTAGAATTAGAAAAAGGGCAAAACAGTAATCTTTCAGCCTTGCTTCACAAAGAACACGTGCGTGAATTTTAACTACACGCTCCCTACACCTGCTATCTGTCCCAGGTTGTATAAAATCTCTCAAGCTTTGCGTGAGCTGTAAGATCGCTAAAAACGGACTTCTAGAACTCCAGATATGGCCAAAACAGTGAAGACTGCGCAACCTTCCCGGAAAATCCGAATTTTAATCAACTAATCCTCCAAACACGATAGAAGCATCACCCATAATCGACATTCTTGTAAACCTGCACAACTAAGAAAAACACATCAAAACTACAACAAACTTGAGTCCAAGTGAATCAATTTAAGCCGATATGGAATGCTCCAAGTGGATATAAATCCACTTATCACACCCCCAAACTTAAACCGATGCTTGTCCTCAAGCATAAACAATTACAACTAACTAACTAACTGGTACCACTTCCGTAGGTGATCACGGTTGCATTTGGCATATGCAACAAGCCCTTTAAACCCCTAGGCAGCCCTAGTGGACGAGTAAGGTCTCGTGAGGGCCTATAGCGAATGTACCCACAAAATCCAATGCAATGCATGAATGCAACTAATATGAATATGCAATTAATCTAGTACTAATATCCTACCATACCTTCAAATCCTCTCATGCCATATCAACTTAAGAATCAAAGTAAATATGCAATGTCTTGGTGTCGAAAGTGGAAGTATTCACATAGTCTACTCAATGAACATGCATAAGTTCTCACAAGTCCATGTCAAGTGTAAGAATAAGTTAGTAAACATGCTAAGCCTACAAGAGTACATCTTTGAGACAAATCTCGGGATCTCATACGCAAAAACAAGCAAACACTCACAATCCACTCACAAAAGAATATTCACTCAAGAACAAGGGTAAGTGTATCACTCAATTCCAACAAAATCATAAGCATGCTTGACATTTGGTATCAATCTAACTCTTAACACAACATACATCAATGACGATAATCAAAAGGTCTTTATTTGGGTTGTAACGGGGCTAGGGACAAGGTATGTTAGATAAGCCAAAACAGGTGAAGTGTCAAAAGCTAGTAGGAACTTATAATAAATCATACACAACCACCTATTTTTCCCCCCACATACTTTTACTATTTTTCTTCCAACAAAGACACTCGACTAGTCGACTAAAGTAGGATCACAATAACACAAATATGCTCTCATAATATAACTTTTTTTTTCTTTTTTTTTCTATTTTTTTTTTCTTTTTTTTTTTCGAGAGCTAAAGCAACAATAATATAGACAATAACAATGATCCCACGATTTTATTACACTTGCCGACTATCAAGGAACAACCAAACCCAAATTTCAATATTTCCCCCAAAATTATGACCAACAATAAACCTCTCCTTGCACACCTTATTACTCCCTTAAGCACCCTACTAGCCTTTGACAATGAGGGTTCAAATTAATGTAAGGCCAATACAAGAAAAAGGTCTAGGCAAGTAATGTGGTATATCACCGAAAAAATAGGATTAAGCTCAACGGGTTAACTAATTGATCATGTAAACATGGTGTGATAATGTGGGAAAATATGTGGTTATTCCTAAATGCCTTTATCATTTTAATCGTCAAATAATGTCATGCGTTTCAAGAAGGACCTCAAACAACTGCTAGCAATGCAAACAATCCGTGGAGACTCAAGCAAACGAATAAAATTGCAACAAATGCAATATGGATCTAAAGCTCACTTGGCGGGAAAAACATACTCAATCCCAAGCAAAAATCTCTCTAATGCACCTACTTGTATTCAAAGAATGCAAACTAAATCAACTTGCACATATTCATGTCCTTCTAATTACTCACAACATTCAATAAGTCTACTAGCTTCAACTTACTAGTGTATGTGTGTGTACAAGAACAAAGCATATCACTTCTCAATCAAAAGCGTCAACAACACAAAATTCCTGTCAAGCATGGGTGCAAATGCAAACTATTATGAACTCACATGATATACGAATATAAAAACAGAATGTCCTATATGAAACAAACGTAGATAACACGAACATAAATGCATAATTTACTACTACTAATATGCAAAGCGTGAAATCCTACATGAACAAATAATACAACAACTACTAATCCCTCAAACCATCACCCCCAAACTTAAAATATTCAATGTCCGCATTGAATGGAAGTAAATACGAGGGAAAGTAGAAAACATACTTAACCAGCTGAGTCATCACCCTCCTCGGATGAATCTGGTGGAGGATAATGCGTACGAGCTCCATAGACTGGCCACTTCCCAAATAACAAGAATACTACAAAACCCCCAATTACAAGAACACAAATTCGTAATAAAAATAAGATTAGAGAAAAAGATTTACCCAATACGAATCGAAGAGGTGAACTTGCAATTAAACTTCCCCCAAACTTGAATCCTTCTTGAACTCGAATTTTTTAGAGATGTAGAGGTTTAGAGAATGAATTGGGTTTGTATGAATAGGTGTATATATATAACGGAGGGATTGGATGAATAAAAATTGAACGTGTAAGGGAGAAATTTTGAGTGGGTATGAATTTGAGGTAAGATAGAAAAAGGATTTAATAATTTAGAGAAAAAGAATTTGAATTGATATAGGTTTAGAGATTTGAATAGGAGATGGGGGGTTTCGGAATTGTTATGAAATTAGGAATAGGTTTAGGGATGAAAGAATAAGAGTAAAAATAAAATAGGGGTTGAAATTTATTTATTTTTTTTATGTACAACAGCTGAAAAACATAAAAAAAATCGGAACACACACTGCTCCATGCAACCTGCCCGCGGCAGGTGCAAATTGCGGCTCCAGCAGTCACGCAGGCGCAGCCTGCGCGACAGCCAGGCAACCTGCGCCCAGGCCAGTCACGCAGGCGCAGCCTGCGTTACCAAGCTGCAACCTGCGCTGTTGACAGAAACGCAGGCGCGGCCTGCGTTACACCTATAAATATTTTTTTTTTTTAAAGAAACACTCAAATTTTTTTTTTCTACACTAATTCATGGGTTGCCTCCCACGAAGCGCTTCTTTAACGTCAATAGCTTGACGTTACTTCCAAGCCTCCATTAAGGATGATAATAGTTTGCCTGGTCCTCTCTTCGCGAGACTTCATCGTCATCACGGCGGCACACTTTCTGCCCCTTCTCCTCGCTTGGCCTATTCGTATAACAAATATGTCCTATTCCAATGCCTTCATCTGTTGACCCAAAATCTGTCAATTTGTAGAACAATACACATTCGCGGGCTTCGTTTGAATATAATGGAGGAGGGTAAATGTAAGTTGCTGAAACCTTTGGTTCCTCAAAAAGAACTTCCTCCATTGGCTCTAATGCGCTACCTCCATCTTTAAACTCTGAGACAAGTAGAAGACCTGCATCTTTCCCATGTTCATCAGCCTCTTGGTACGCACATACCAATTCTTGAAATTTGTGCAGCTTATCAGTGTCTGTCTCAAATGGTGCCTTTTCCAAATCATCCACCATCCTAGCATGATCAAATTCCTCACATTGCTTGTGAATGCTCACCTCACCTTGGAATTTATCTTCTTCAATTATGCATGCAGTACCTTGCTCCAAGTCACCGTTATTTTCTGGAATTGCATCTAGTACGAATTATTGTTTCTCTTGTTCCACAGCACTCACAGCTCGAGCAACTAGAATCTCCAAAGATTTGATAGACTCCTCACTACTCTTTACAAGCATCCTAAGCTCCTCCATAGTAACAACCTCATCTGACTGAAAAGTAGGAGTAGGTTGCTGATGTTGAAACTCTTCACTTCCAAAGAAATATGACATATCTGGAACATCTTTCTGGTACTGTTGAGGATGGTATTGAAAATATGGTTGTTCCTCATAAGTGACATATGGATCAACTCCTTCGTAGTAACAATATTGTGAGGGATCATGAACGCCCAAACACTGCTCACATTGCTGAGGCATGGATGTCCTCGAATATGCCCACCATGGCAACTCCTCGCATGCCATCTTCAAACACTCAAGTACCTGAAACACACCGAACTAAACAAGATAGGTAAGAAAAATCCGAGTTAGTGAACTCTAACGACCACTATTGACAAGCACATAAACCAAAAATAAAACAGCGATGATCCCCGGCAGCGGCGCCAAAAACTTGTTTACACTAAAAAACGCAAGCGTACGTGGTCACAAGTAATATAGATTGAAGTCAAGTTTGTTCCCACAGAGATCTGGTTAGGTTTCAATTTAGTTCATGCACCTATGCAACAATGTATGATTATTATTCACTGCTAAGACAAATAACAAGATTAAGTTTTTACTAACTATAATTAAATAATATACAAATTAACAAACTAAAAATTACTAACTAATGAGAATTAAAATTGAATTACTTATATGCGAGAAAATGTGGAATCCTAACTTTATCATCTACTTCACTTAGAGTTGATGCCTTTAATCAATGCATGTGATGGTTTTGATATATGATCAGACAACACGGAACAAGTATACGCTACTTCTCAGTATACAAATACCAAACTAAACATACATCTACAAAAGAGATAGAAGATGAATAGACACCAATCATGCTTAGACCCTATATCTCTATAGAATTTGAAAACATAACGGTTGAAGAACAAGTTATCCATATTGATCACATAGGGCAGCATAATATCTCTATTTACGCTACAAATCATGATGTTAAAACATCAACCTATCCTATGCTAGCATGGCAAGTTCTAAATCTCAAGATCCACTCTCGTTTCGCAAGAGATTAACAAATTAGATGTTCATGACGCATCTAAACACATGAAACACAACCATACGAGGATATCAAGAATTCACCACACATAAATCTTTAAAGCAATCAAACTACTAAGCTACATAGATAAATCCGTTAGTGTAATAACCCTAACTTTAGCAATGCTACAGTGATCACATGAATAGTAAAATTTGAGGATTTAAGGAAAGGGTATGTAGGTACTCTATATTGGAGATGGAAAATGAATAAACAGAAACCATATTAGTGTTGTACATTGAAAATAAGTGACTCGAAATGACGATAGATTCCAGAAATTCCTGAATATGGATTTTTAGGTTTTTGATTTCGAATAAGCTTCTTTTTGATATTAGGGAGCATAGAAACAATATAAGAATTATATATTGAGGGATTAGTGAATTTAGATTAAACCAAGGGATTATTAAGTTAAGAGAATACCAATGGAAATTGGATTTGTAAATGATTTCGAAAACCACTGAGATAATGAGGTATACTCGAAACAAACCACAATTAGACGAGTATGGAGACCAAGCAACCAAGATTAGTAATCTAACAAGGATGCATACCACATTATTATTATCCAAGATTAACAACATAATACTTAGAAAAACAAGAAAAGAGATTATTAGGTCATCAAGATGACATCACTTTCCACTAATTGTTTTTAAGGGTAAATTAGTACTTTAGCATGGCTTTTAATCACAAAATATCTACAACGCTTCCAAGGTAATCTAGAATACACAAGATTAAGCTAGGCAATTAGCAAAGAAACACAAAAATCTCTCCCCATCTCCTTCATCACTACATTCGGCCACTTTGAAAAAAAAAAAGAAAAAAAAACCAAAACCCTAGCTCTCTTCAATAACAAATCAAGAGGAAATTCATGGGGCTTCTTGGAGGTTAGGAAGGATCATTTACAAAGTTTCAAGGCCAACCATCATCATTTAGCAAGGTAATAATATCATAGAAGTGAAGGTGAATAGTAATAAATAGTAGTTTTCAAGAAACTAACTTGATTTTCATGGTTCTTTTAGTTAATCCAAGCTAGTGTAAGGTTGTTTAAGGGTTACCAAGGCTTGTTAAGTGTTGTCAAAGCTTCAAGAAGGTATAACTACTCTTGCCCTCTTTGTATTTATGGTGAAAATTGAGTTGGTTAGTGGTTAAGTGATGTTATTGCCTAGTTTATGATGATTATGTATTATAAATGGGTTGTTTTGATATGGAAATTGTGTGTTGTGGACTTGTAACCATGGTTGGTATGTAAACCACATGGTGTAGGTGATGGTGTATAAGCTGGATGTTTGATTTGGAGGAGTTTGATTTTGGAAAGTACGAAATTATAGCCGTTATAATGCCCGATTTTCGTTAGGATGTGATTTGCCCTGTTTTGGACCCCCTGCATCCGTACGGTACCCTACTGTCTAGGTTACCAATTGACCATGAAATGATAGAGCTTAGTTCATAGATCGTATTGATATAAGGTACGTTAAAATCTGATGAACGGTTTAGGAGAAAAATCAGTTTTAGTGAAAGCGGTTCAGAAACCGAGAAAACGTAGTTGTGTCAACTTTGAGGCAATGACTACCATACTTAAACATTTTTAAAAATTATGAAACTTTGGGATATTGTAGTAAGGTAGTCAAAGAGTTGTTACCAGTTGACCTTGTGGTAAAATTCGAAATCCATATTTTCTGAGAATTTTTACAGTTAAGTGGGATCGTTAGGGGAAATGGTGAAAACCCCTGAAACTTCGATTAAGATTTTAAATGGTTAAGTTCTTGAACCTTTGGGGTAATAGTGATACGTTAAACACATATTAAAGTTTCAAAGGTAATGTTATACAAGAGTGTAGTGAGTAAGAGATGTGGTATTCTAACGACGGTCCTTTTGTGTTTATAGAAACTCCGGAAGAGGGACGAGCCATACTGTCAGGATACCGAAACCGAGGCAAGATTTCTTCTATCCTTACTTGTAAAACTACTTATCTTCACAAAGAAACTTGATTTCATGGAATATATATATGTGATGCTATTATTACTATATTGTGAAGAAATTGTCTTCCTTGAGTATTAATATTGAAAAGAAAGATATACGAAGATGTATATGAATATGGATATGAGTATGAGATGAATATGAATATGAATATGAGTATGAGATGGATATGTATAGAGATGATTATGCTTGAAGTGAACATGCCTTATGATTAAGAGAATAAGAGAGAATGGTATCAGTTGTTATCTAGGGTTATATGGTTATAATACTATATTAAAAATGTTCTTTTTGAGTATCAGTGGTTTAATAAATATTATTTGATTATCATTCATTACTCTTAAAATAGACGGAATATTTTATGAATATAAAAGTATGTTTGATTCCTGAGTATGGAAGAGATGTTTGGATCATAATCAAAGCATTATGTTATATATATATATATTTTATAGAAGAAATGTGCGAGAATGGAAATGATATGAGTGAATGATATGTGGAAATGAAAGCGAGAAAATGGAAATGTGGAATGATATTTTAAAAAGGGAATAATGATGTGATAAAAAAGGGGATTGCAACAGACTTGCGTAAGTGGCTGTGTCAGGGTTGTGTGCGACAGAGTCCAGCATTTATTATTTTTATTTTTATTACGGCACGAAGATGCCAAGGGAGGATGTTAGCAGGTGGCCTTCCTCCAAGGATGATCTTCATTCCTTCTACCGGTAGTAAAAAGAGAGCAGGTACGATTAGGCGACTGATCACCGTCCTAACGTATCAGGCGACAGCAGATATCCCCAACGTTTTTGAAAAGAAAGCGTAGACAATGGTTTCAGATTTCTATACTGAAAACAGAATAATGATATGAGATGATGAAATTATGGTTACAGATGAAGAAAAACTGATATTATATTATTTTAGATTTCTTTCTTATAATAGTAAGTGGATGATGTATTATTAAATAAGAGCTTTATTCTTTCTTAAGGCTTTTAATTGTTTTATGCTATTATATATGCATATACATATATGTATACCTGTTCACATTCTAAATTCTAGGTTACAATATTATCTTGCTGAGCTATTATAGCTCACTCTTGCTACTTATGTATATAGCAGCTAGGTCCCATGCCGATACTACGCACTACACCCCGCAAGAGGGTAAGGGAAAGGCGACCTTTTGAGCGAGTGCTGGCGACCATCCCCGAGGTAGTGACAAGCGAAAGGGGCTTAGTAGACTTATGTAAATTAAGGGTGTAAGTTTGTAATAAACTTTTGGTTGTTGAAATGCTTCCTGTAGAAGTATTATTCAACAATGTACTTAGTAGAATTCTGGGTTTGTAATAACTGTTAACTTTAAACTTTTAATATTGTTAATGTTGTTCTATGAGCATATGACTGGTGTGTGTGTGTGTATTAGTATGGGGTCAATTGCTTAATTATTAAATATAAAAAAAAGCCTCAAGAGATATTGATATTGAATGGAAATTGGACCGTGATGACCTGGATCCTTGACCCCGGATCTAGGGGCGTCACAGATGGTATCAGAATTTAAGCATATATTATAATTTTATAGACTGTTACTAATAGAATTTTATGTTTTATTATAGGGAGCGGAGATGGGTGAGCCGAGTCAGGACCCCCAGTGGCTAGGGATGTCAGAGCAGGAGCTCCTAGATCTTCAGCTGGCCGGGGTAGAGGTCCCTGAGTATGCAGTCGAGGACCTCAGGGAGAGACGCCGGGCAGCGGCCAGAGAGAGATTTGAGAGAGAGGAGGCAGAGGAGTAGACGGAGAGATGCTGTGGCCATAGTGCCATATATGGGTAGACCTTCTACTGGATTTGATGAGGCAGGTCCTTCCAGAGTGAGATGGGAGATTCCGGAGGAGGAGAGGCCGTTACGTAAGAGGCCTAGATTTTCAGTTATAGTTGAGGAGGAGGAGGAGGAGATTGAGTGGACCGATATCCATATGATACCTACCCCTGCCTTGCCTATTCCAGTACCATCACCAGTCCCATCTTCCTCACCGAGTCCTGGCCCTCTAGAGGATCCAGTTGAGCCATTCACTCCGCCCGGACATTTTATCTTCTCAGAGGATGAGATAGAGGGAGATCCGTCTGAGGATGCAGATACCGAGTCTATTCCTCCATCCCCACCATTTGCACCTCCACCTGTACAGGCACCTGCCCCAGCTGCTGTGCCCCCTCAGGAAGCACCCTTACCGATAGGTGACTCTCTACCAGCCATTCTGTTGACGGAGTACTTTGCCCTACAGGGTCAGTTGGAGGAGACCCGCCGAGTGATGGACACACTGATGCAGAGGTCAGAGAGAGGGAGAGGAGGTATCATTCCTGATGGTATATCTTTAGGATTAGTGAGTGTTGAGCTGCGGGCCCTAGGTGACATTAGGAGGCTGTTAGCTGATAGAGGAGACCCAGAGTGGAGGGCTGCGATAGTGGATACAGTCACGTCTATGGTAGTCCAGATCCGAGACATTATTAGGGCAGGACTGTGAGTCGGGATAGTAGTCTACGTCTCTAATCAGACTAGTCATCTTACTGATGTCTTTTTGGGGGATTAGTTTAGTTGGTTGCTGATTTAATCCCAGTCTGATTGGAAGACAGTTCGTAGCACTTTTGTTGTAGCAGATTAGTATGTACAGTTATGTTTGTAGGTTTCGAACCATGTACCCTATGATGTAAAATATTAGTAGTAAAAGACGATGTACCCAAGTTGTAAAATATTTATGTAAATTAATGAAGTTTGTGCATTTCTATTTAAATTTTGCTGCATTTTTTAATAATAAATGTTGAGACTCAAAAATATGGATGTATAAAAGGTGATTGACTTAATGAAAAGGCTATCGTGTTAAGGGCGATACGCTTACCTACTAAAGTTATAATATAACTAGATGCAAATCGTGTGATAAGAATATAGTGATGTGCAAATAAGTTAATTAATGATATAATTGTGTATATAGAAATGATGTATATTGTAACCCAAATTCGGGTAATTAATAAGGACTATTGTTATGTACAGAACTATGCCGCCTAGACGTGATAGTAGAGCGAATGCAAGGGAAAATGAGAGAGACGAAAGAAGTCGAAATATAGAAGGTAATAGACTGAACGAAAATGCTCATAATGAAGGAAATCATGAAGAAGAAGAAGAAGAGGAATCAACTGGCCAACAAAGGAATCCGGGAGGTGATCCCTTTGCCCAATTCATGGACTTATTAAGGCAGAATTTAGCGAATCCACAGAATCCTCAACCACCACCTGTTCTCCCCAATCAGGCAGCTAATTCCTTTCGTGCCTTTAAGTCATTAAAACCCCCAGAATTTGAGGGAACCACTAACCCAGTAGTAGCCAGGGCATGGCTAAAAGAAATGGAGAAAGCTTTCGAGATACTGAGGATAGAGGAAGATCAGAAAACAGTCTTTGCAGCTTATCTTTTAAAGGGAGAGGCAAATTACTGGTGGGAAGCTAAGAAGAACCTAGAAGAAGCGGGAGTGATAACCTGGGAGCGTTTCACTAGGGTGTTCCTAGAAAAGTATTCTCCTAGGTATTTAGAAAACCAAATGGAAATAAAGTTTCTGGAGTTAAAACAGGATAACCTAACAGTGGCAGAGTATGAAACTAAATTTACAGAACTGTCGAGGTTTGTTCCCGAGTTTGTGCGTACTGAAGAACAACGAGCGAAAAGGTTTCAACAAGGATTGAAACCCTGGTTACGAACGAGAGTGGCCCCATTTGAGTTGACTGATTATGCTGCAGTGGTTCAAAAGGCATCAATTATAGAGGCCGAGAGTGAACAGGCTCAAATAGGTCGGGAGAATAAGAAAAGAAGATTTGAGGGTCCGAAGGGAGGTTCAAGTGAGGGAAACTACTTTAACAAAGGAGGTAGAGGACAAAAATCTCAATTTGTGGGAAAGTCGGGGGGTAACAAGACTACTAGTGAGACGGTGAATCAGGGTGGTAAATCTTCAGGAACATTTCAGTCCAATCAATCACGACCACCATTACCAGATTGTGACACATGTGGTAAGAAGCATATAGGAGTCTGTAGAGTGCTGGGAGTAACTTGTTTTAAGTGTGGACAAAAAGGACACTACCTTAACCAGTGCCCATCAACTGATACAAACCCTAAAAGAGATGTTAAGTGTTACCAGTGTGGGAAATTAGGACACATTGCTAGAGATTGCCGTTCCGGTGGGTCATACGCGCCAGGTCAGAGTGTGACTGCTTCAAATAGGCCTACTGCTAGAGTGTACAACATGACCTTAGGGGAAGCGTTGACGAAACCAGATGCGGATACAGGTACTTGTTTTTTCGATTTAAATTTTGTGTGTAAGTCTTTGGTTAAGGATCGACTTAATCAATTAATGGAATAAATAAGTTAATAATATAGATAAGGAAAATCAGTATCTGTTAAGGGCTAGGAAACGTTATGAAAAGAAAAGTAGGAGTGTTTTGGGAAAAACAAGCTCGTTGAGACGAACAGGAAATATATATTATAGGTAGTATTTTCTACAATTGTTTTAAAGAATATTATTAGAGCTTATTTTCTGGAAAATTTTACAGAGATGAGATATAGGAATATTGAGGTGTTAATATTTATGTCATGATAGAGATCAGAAGATGGTCAAACCATAAGTGAGATAAACTACCATTCAGAAAAGGCCAATGTGGTGGCGGATATCTTCGTCGAAAGTGGAAGGAGAGACGAAATAACATGGAATGACTGGAACCATGATGGAATTTGTAAAAGGACAGTAAAAGTACTGCTATTGATAAACTAAATGGCATGTTGATGAATGACAAGGAAGTGATATTGGTGTATTTCTGCGCAAACAAGATAGAGATATTATGAAAGGAAAAGGATAGAGGAAATAGTGTGGAAGTTAGAAGGTGTAAATGAAAAAGATATCTATGGACATTTCCAACATGATTCCGGGACGGAATCCTTTTAAGGGGGGAAAACTGTAATAACCGTAACTTTAGCAATGCTACAGTGATCACATGAATAGTAAAATTTGAGGATTTAAGGAAAGGGTATGTAGGTACTCTATATTGGAGATGGAAAATGAATAAACAGAAACCATATTAGTGTTGTACATTGAAATAAGTGAGTCGAAATGACGATAGATTCCAGAAATTCCTGAAAATGGATTTTTAGGATTTTGATTTCGAATAAGCTTCTTTTTGATATTAGGGAGCATAGAAACACTATAAGAATTATATATTGAGGGATTAGTGAATTTAGATTAAACCAAGGGATTATTAAGTTAAGAGAATACCAAAGGAAATTGGATTTGTAAATGATTTCGAAAACCACTGAGATAATGAGGTATACTCGAAACGAACCACAATTAGACGAGTATGGAGACCAAGCAACCAAGATTAGTAATCTAACAAGGATGCATACCACATTATTATTATCCAAGATTAATAACATAATACTTAGAAAAACAAGAAAAGAGATTATTAGGTCATCAAGATGACATCACTTTCCACTAATTGTTTTTAAGTGTAAATTAGTACTTTAGCATGGCTTTTAATCACAAAATATCTACAAGGCTTCCAAGGTAATCTAGAATACACAAGATTAAGCTAGGCAATTAGCAAAGAAACACAAAAATCTCTCCCCATCTCCTTCATCACTACATTCAGCCACTTTGAAAAAAAAAAAAGAAAATAAAAACCAAAACCCTAGCTCTCTTCAATAACAAATCAAGAGGAAATTCATGGGGCTTTTTGGAGGTTAGGAAGGATCATTTACAAAGTTTCAAGGCCAACCATCATCATTTAGCAAGGTAATAAAATCATAGAAGTGAAGGTGAATAGTAATGAATAGTAGTTTTCAAGAAACTAACTTGATTTTCATGGTTCTTTTAGTTAATCCAAGCTAGTGTAAGGTTGTTTAAGGGTTACCAAGGCTTGTTAAGTGTTGTCAAAGCTTCAAGAAGGTATAACTACTCTTGCCCTCTTTGTATTTATGGTGAAAATTGAGTTGGTTAGTGGTTAAGTGATGTTATTGCCTAGTTTATGATGATTATGTATTATAAATGGGTTGTTTTGATATGGAAATTGTGTGTTGTGGACTTGTAACCATGGTTGGGATGTAAACCACATGGTGTAGGTGATGGTGTATAAGCTGGATGTTTGATTTGGAGGAGTTTGATTTTGGAAAGTACGAAATTATAGCCGTTATAATGCCCGATTTTCGTTAGGATGTGATTTGCCCTGTTTTGGACCCCCTTCATCCGCACGGTACCCTACTGTCTAGGTTACCAATTGACCATGAAATGATAGAGTTTAGTTCATAGATCGTTTTGATATAAGGTACGTTAAAATCTGATGAACGGTTTAGGAGAAAAATCAGTTTTAGTGAAAGCGGTTCAGAAACCGAGAAAACGTAGTTGTGTCAACTTTGAGGCAATGACTACCATACTTAAACATTTTTAAAAATTATGAAACTTTGGGATATTGTAGTAAGGTAGTCAAAGAGTTGTTACCAGTTGACCTTGTGGTAAAATTCGAAATCCATATTTTCTGAGAATTTTTACAGTTAAGTGGGATCGTTAGGGGAAATGGTGAAAACCCCTGAAACTTCGATTAAGGTTTTAAATGTTTAAGTTCTTGAACCTTTGGGGTAATAGTGATACGTTAAACACATATTAAAGTTTCAAAGGTAATGTTATACAAGAGTGTAGTGAGTAAGAGATGTGGTATTCTAACGACGGTCCTTTTGTGTTTATAGAAACTCCGGAAGAGGGACGAGCCATACTGTCAGGATACCGAAACCGAGGCAAGATTTCTTCTATCCTTACTTGTAAAACTACTTATCTTCACAAAGAAACTTGATTTCATGGAATATATATATGTGATGCTATTATTACTATATTGTGAAGAAATTGTCTTCCTTGAGTATTAATATTGAAAAGAAAGATATACGAAGATGTATATGAATATGGATATGAGTATGAGATGAATATGAATATGAATATGAGTATGAGATGGATATGTATAGAGATGATTATGCTTGAAGTGAACATGCCTTATGATTAAGAGAATAAGAGAGAATGGTATCAGTTGTTATCTAGGGTTATATGGTTATAATACTATATTAAAAATGTTCTTTTTGAGTATCAGTGGTTTAATAAATATTATTTGATTATCATTCATTACTCTTAAAATAGACGGAATATTTTATGAATATAAAAGTATGTTTGATTCCTGAGTATGGAAGAGATGTTTGGATCATAATCAAAGCATTATGTTATATATATATATATATATTTTATAGAAGAAATGTGCGAGAATGGAAATGATATGAGTGAATGATATGTGGAAATGAAAGCGAGAAAATGGAAATGTGGAATGATATTTTAAAAAGGGAATAATGATGTGATAAAAAGGGGGATTGCAACAGACTTGCGTAAGTGGCTGTGTCAGGGTTGTGTGCGACAGAGTCCAGCATTTATTATTTTTATTTTTATTACGGCACGAAGATGCCAAGGGAGGATGTTAGCAGGTGGCCTTCCTCCAAGGATGATCTTCATTCCTTCTACCGGTAGTAAAAAGAGAGCAGGTACGATTAGGCGACTGATCATCGTCCTAACGTATCAGGCGACAGCAGATATCCCCAATGTTTTTGAAAAGAAAGCGTAGACAATGGTTTCAGATTTCTATACTGAAAACAGAATAATGATATGAGATGATGAAATTATGGTTACAGATGAAGAAAAACTGATATTATATTATTTTAGATTTCTTTCTTATAATAGTAAGTGGATGATGTATTATTAAATAAGAGCTTTATTCTTCCTTAAGGCTTTTAATTGTTTTCTACTATTATATATGCATATACATATATGTATACCTGTTCACATTCTAAATTCTAGGTTACAATATTATCTTGATGAGCTATTATAGCTCACTCTTGCTACTTATGTATATAGCAGCTAGGTCCCATGCCGATACTACGCACTACACCCCGCAAGAGGGTAAGGGAAAGGCGACCTTTTGAGCGAGTGCTGGCGACCATCCCCGAGGTAGTGACAAGCGAAAGGGGCTTAGTAGACTTATGTAAATTAAGGGTGTAAGTTTGTAATAAACTTTTGGTTGTTGAAATGCTTCCTGTAGAAGTATTATTCAACCATGTACTTAGCAGAATTCTGGGTTTGTAATAACTGTTAACTTTAAACTTTTAATATTGTGAATGTTGTTCTATGAGCATATGACTGGTGTGTGTGTGTATTAGTATGGGGTCAATTGCTTAATTATTAAATATAAAAAAAAACTCAAGAGATATTGATATTGAATGGAAATTGGACCGTGATAACCTGGATCCTTGACCCCGGATCTAGGGGCGTCACAGTTAGAATCCCATGACAACGATTAGCTCATAATCGAACCGCTCGTCATCATGGGATCTGATGAAACCATGATAATAAACAAAGTATGAAAGAAAGAAGCAATAATATTATTAAAACTAAGAGTTGAGAAAACAAATCTATGATACAAAAGATGAAGTAGATCTAGATCCATTGCTTGTCACGAGTGTTGAATCTTTCTCCCCTTTTCTCCCTTGCAAATCTAAACTATGATATGTACCAGATATATATATCCCTAATTACAATGCTAAGATGTGTTTATATAGGCTCTAGATTTCTTGCCCAACAAGAAATTTCCTTCTATTACAATTAGAATTCGATAGGTACTAACAACTGCCCAAAATACAATTAGAATTAGAAAAAGGGCAAAGCAGTAATCTTTCAGCTTTGCTTCACAAAGAACACGTGCGCGAATTTTAACTACACGCTCCCTGCACCTGCTATCTGTCCCAAGTTGTATAAAATCTCTCAAGCTTCGCGTGAGCTGTAAGATCGCTGAAAACGGACTTCTAGAACTCCAGATATGGCCAAAACAGTGAAGACTGCGCAACCTTCCCGGAAAATCCGAATTTTAATCAATTAATCCTCCAAACACGATAGAAGCATCACCCATAATCGACATTCTTGTAAACCTGCACAACTAAGCAAAACACATCAAAACTACAACAAACTTGAGTCCAAGTGAATCAATTTAAGACGATATGGAATGCTCCAAGTGGATATAAATCCACTTATCACTTTGGTCATACATTCTGAAAGTGAGTCATCAAATTCTGATGTTGACTCAAACACTGATGAATCATCTGACTCTGAGGATGATGAAGAAGAAATGGTGCAAATGGCTGCTTTGATGGTGAAGACTTTCAGGAAAATGGGTTTCAAGAACTTCAAGAAGGAAAAAAGGTTCTCTAAGAAAGATTCAAATTCTGACAGAGAGTTTCAGAAAGTCTGAGAGAAAGGATACCAAATCTGGGAAGAAAGACAAGTCTGAGATTCAATGCTACAAGTGTAAGGAGATGGGTCACTATGCTCCTGAGTGCAAGAAGGGTAAAACTGAAAAAGCACTCTTCACAAAAGGCAGAGACTGGGTAGACACTTCAGACTCATATGAGGATGTTAACTATGCTCTCATGGCTACTAATGAGAATGAATCTGAAGATTCTGAAAACAAGGTACCTCTAACTACCTATGCTTATAATACTGATGATATAACTGAATTGAGAATCTATCTTAAGGCTTTGCATATCAGTTATAGGGATCAGACTTTAGAGAATGAGAGAATCAAATCTGAGAATTCTGAACTTAAAGTGAGAAATAAAATTGTTGAAGAGAAACTTGAAAACATGCAACAAGTTCAGAAAGAAAGAGATGATGCTGTTTGTCTAGAACAGGATTTGCTAGGAAGATATAAGCAACTAGAATCTGAATTGGAGAAGGCAAATCACATAATTAAAACTTGGACTCATTCTGGAAAAGACACTCAAGAGGTTTTTCAGTCAGACACAGTTGGTTTAGGTTACTGTGTGGAAGATGAACTTAGGTTTCAAAATAAGGTCAAAGTTAGAACACATCTTTCATCTACAAAATTTGTTCATGGAATAAATGAACCTAAGTCTGAAGCTGAAAAAGGAGCTGTTAAGAAAGAACCAATAAAAACTAGTGTTAAACAGGTTAATATTGGTTTAATGACAGATAAACAACTCAAGCATAAGCTTAAGGAGTTAAAATCTGTTAAGAAACAGAAATTGTCTAAGAAGAATAGAAATGGTAAAGTAGGCATTACTCAAGGTAATTATCCAGTGCTTGCTACTTTCGCTCCAAGAAAGACATGTCATAACTGTGGTAGCACTAACCATCTTGCTAGTTTCTGTAGGAAGAATAAAAACATTAATTCTTTACCTTCCAAGTCTGAAGTAAAGAAAGATTATGTTAGAACTAGACCACAGACTTTATGCAAACATTGTGGAAGTACTTGGCATTCTATCTATACTTACAGGGATTATCATGCTATCTATCATAATTCTGCAAGTGTAAACTCTGAAAATGTTAGCTTAAACTCTGATAATAAGAATTCCGCTGCTAAAGCTAACAAAGTTAAGAAAGCCAAAGGATCCAAGCAAGTCTGGATCCTTTAATCTGACCTTCAGTGAATGTTTGTGATTGCAGGGCATTAGGGAGAGTACCCTAATCGTGGATAGTGGATGTTCAGGACACATGACTGGAAATAAAGCCCTGCTATCAGAGTATGTGGAAAAGGCTGGCCCAAAAGTTTCCTATGGAGATGGCAACGTAGGACGTACTCTGGGATATGGCAATATTAATCTTGGAAGTGTCATAATCACAAATGTAGCTCTGGTTCCAGGACTCAAGCATGATCTGCTATCTGTGAGTCAAATCTGTGACAGAGGATATCATGTAGATTTTTAGCCTGAATACTGTGAAATCATCAGTAAATCTACAGGGAAAGTTGTTCTAGTTGGACACAGGCGCAATAATATCTATGAAGCAAAGTTGTTGACAAACTCTGATGGAAAAGCTGTGTGCCTGTCCACAAGAATTTCTAGTGAAGAGAGTTGGAAGTGGCATAAGAAACTCTCTCATCTGAATCTGAACAACATTAATGAGTTGATAAGAAAGGATCTTGTAAGAGGACTTCCAAAGTCTTTATTAAATGTTGATGGCCTGTGTGATTCCTGTCAAAAGGCCAAACAAAGGAAGTCATCTTTCAAGAGCAAGTCTGAATCTTCAATTGTTGATCCTTATCATCTTCTACATGTTGATCTCTTTGGACCAGTGAATGTCTTATCAATTGGAAGAAAGAAATATGCTCTAGTCATTGTTGATGAACACATCAGATACACTTGGGTGTATTTTCTAGCAAAGAAGGATGAAACTGCATTAACTCTGATGGATCATGTAAAGCTGCTGGACAAAGGATCAAAACATAAAGTCAAAATAATCAGGAGTGATAATGGAACAGAATTTAGGAATGCAACAATGGAAGAATTCTGCAAGAACAGAGGAGTGAAGCAAGAGTTTTCTGCACCTGGTACACCACAGCAAAGTGGTGTAGTTGAGAGGAAGAACAGAACCTTAATAGAAGCTGCCAGAACTATGCTTGATGAAGCAAAATTGCCAACCTATTTCTGGGCAGAAGCAGTTCAAACTGCTCGTTTTACTCAAAATGCTACCTTGATCAATAAGCATGGAAAAACACCATATGAGATGGTGAGGGAAAAGAAGCCAAACTTGAAATATTTTCATATTTTTGGGTGCAAATGCTTTGTGTTGAAAACTCATCCTGAACAGTTGACCAAATTTGAATTAAAAGCTGATGAAGGAATTTTTGTTGGTTATCTGCTGTCAACTAAGGCATTCAGATTTTATAATCTGAGAACCAAGGTGATCATGGAGTCAATTCATGTGTCATTTGATGACAAGAAAATAACTGGACTTGAAGATGTAGATGAACATGATCAACGGCACTTTGAAAATGAAGACTTAATCTCTGATGAAGTAAACTCTGATGAAACTGATCTGACAAACTCTGTTGAAGCATACTCTGAACCTCTACTGGTGAACACTGAAGAAACTTCTCAGCCAGAACAAAGGGGAGAACCAGTTGAGGGGGAGCATGATCAAAATGATGACTCAAATTCTGATAGTGAGTCAACTGAAAAATCTGGATCAAACTCTGATGACTCAAACTCTGAAAGTGCAAAATCTGACAGTTCAAACTCTGAGCAGTCAAATTCAGGGGGAGTCTCATAAAATGAAGATAGACAACAAGAAAATCAGGAGAACATTGATCAAGGGGGAGGATCAAATACTGATAGAAGCCATTTACCTTCTGCTAGGAAATGGACAAAATCTCATACACCTGATTTAATTATTGGAGATCCAGATGCAAAAGTAAAGACAAGAAGTGCTACAGCAAGTGAATGTCTGTTTCATGCATTCTTGTCTAAGAATGAACCAAAGAAGGTAGAAGAAGCTCTTCAAGATGCTGACTGGATAACAGTAATGCAGGAGGAGTTAAATGAATTCGAAAGAAATGAAGTACGGACCCTTGTACCTAGACCAAAGAATAGATATGTTGTTGGTACTAGATGGGTTTTCAGAAATAAAACTGACAGTGAGGGAGTTGTTATAAGGAACAAGGCTAGACTTGTGGCAAAAGGCTATTCACAGTAGGAAGGAATAGACTATGATGAAACTTTTGCTCCTGTTGCAAGATTGGAGGCAATAAGAATTTTTCTAGCATATGCCTCTCACAAGAAATTCAAGGTTTTTCAGATGGATGTGAAAAATGCTTTTCTGAATGGGAAGCTTGAAGAAGAAGTGTTTGTTGAGCAACCACCAGGTTTTGTGGACCCAAAATATCCAGACTATGTCTACAGGCTGGATAAGGCACTCTATGGACTTAAGCAGGCACCAAGAGTATAGTATGAAACTCTGGCTCAATTTCTTTTAGAAAGTAGGTTTAACAGAGGTACAATTGATAAAACACTGTTCTACTTTAACTATGGTGATGACTTGCTTTTAGTTCAGATATATGTTGATGACATAATTTTTGGGTCTACTAATGATAAACTCTGTAAGAATTTTTCCAAGCTCATGCAATCCAGGTATCAAATGAGCATGATGGGAGAGCTTAGCTATTTTCTAGGCCTACAGGTGAAGCAAACAGATGATGGGATTTTCATAAATCAAGCAAAATATACCAAAAATCTTCTCAAGAAATTTGGTATGCTTGACTGCTCATCTGCATCAACTCCCATGGCAACAGCAACAAAATTGGACAAAGACACAGGAGCTCCAGTGATATGACAAGCTACAGAGGCATGATAGGGTCTCTTCTTTATCTAACAGCAAGCAGACCTGATATCATGTATGCAACTTGTCTCTGTGCAAGGTTTCAGGCAGACCCCAGAGAACCACATCTAACAGCTGTGAAGAGGATTTTTAAATATCTCAAGGGGACCATAACCTTAGGTCTGTGGTATCCTAGAGAATCAGATTTCAAGCTACTTGGTTACTTTGATGCAGACTTTGCAGGCTGTAAGATAGACAGAAAAAGCACCAGTGGAAGTTGTCAATTTCTGGGTGATAGACATGTTTCTTGGTACAGCAAGAAACAGAAATCAATTTCTACATCTACAGCTGAAGCAGAGTATATTGCGGCTGGTAGCTGTTGTGCACAGATTCTGTGGATGAAGAATCAATTGCTGGATTATGGATTGAGGTATAGTAAAATACCTATTTACTGTGATAATCAATGTGCTATTGCTATGACAGGTAATCCAGTACAGCAGTCAATGACCAAGCACATCAGCATAAGGTACCACTTTATCAGAGAACATGTAGAGGAAGGGAATATTGAGCTTCATTTTTTGTCTAGAGAACAACAGCTTTCAGATATCTTCACCAAGCCATTGAGTGAAGCTATATTTACAAGGCTGGTAAATGAACTAGGAATGGTCTCTGGTTTTGACTAGAGATATTCGTTAGACTCAAAATTTTACTTATGTAATCTGTTGCTCATATTTTTATGATATGTTAACTGCTATGTGAACTCTATTGTTAAACTCTGCTATGCAAACTCTGTTCGTTAATTGTTAAACTCTGTTAGCATGCTCTATAGGTCATACACTGTTGACATGTTGGATAAACTCTGAGAAACTCTGATATTTTTGTCTGAATGTAAACACCGATGAAGAAATATGTATGAAGCATGATTCTCAGTAAATAATCATGAATCCTTCTAAGTTATTTGTGATCTAATCTTAGACTGTACAGAAAATTAACACAGCATGATACTGTTTCATATTTATAGCATATCTTAGTTTATTTATCCTAAACTCTGAGTCTGTAAATACTGTGTGCATTGCCTCTCATGAATAACTTCTGATGTTGATGAGCTCTAAACTCTGTTAGATATACACTGTTAATTTAAATGCTATTATTAGACTTCCCCCAAAGAAAATGTATATAGGTTGCTAAAACTCCTTTGAGATTATGTTGGTGTCTAGGACGACCCAGGAACTTGCTGATATATAGTAAGGGCTAAAATTCTCTAATTTTTGGTGACTAGTCAAAGACTAGGAAGACCCAGGAACTTATCAAAATGATAAGGGCTAAAATTATAGGATTTTTGGTGACTAGTTCCAACCTCTGATTACTGGAGAAACAAAAAAAAATAGAAGGGGGGTATAAGTTAGTTTAGAGTTACTGTATAAATTGTTTACCACAAAGTTTAGCATTCATCATACATTCAGTGTTTACTATGAGAGTTTGTGCATCTAGTGTTTACTGATTTACTTTATGAATTTTATGAAAAATTAGATGCTCTAAAAATTGAATTGGTAAACTCTGCTATACACACACATATATTCACACCTGTGCAGTTTTTGAAAGGATTATGGTAATGAAGTTGGAGAATTAACAAATGCTGACGAATTTTGTCTGATACTCTAAGGTATATTTTCTTTCAGATAATTTACATACTTGGGGTAAAAAGAGTTTTGCCAACTGTTAATGAGTGTTGGAGTGTTAAAGTGTGTTGGTAATGGGAGAGAGAAAGTAGCAGTAATTATTGCCACAATTATTGAACGTGCAAAGTCTTTTCATTGCATGTGTGCCACGTGTCCCACTTACACATTAAACAAGGAATGGGTTGAGTGTATTAATGTTTAAAACGATTGGGTTTTACTTTTTCATTACAACTCTAATCATTTTTACATACACGGTTATTTTCTCTGCACACAACCCACTCACAGTCACTTGTTATTTCACTTGCACATTTTCACAAACACCTTTCCTACATATATTTTTCACTGATATTTTCTTCTCACATCGATTCTAATGGCCGCCAAAGCTTTTACTGCTCAAGGGTTATTGTTTGTTCCTAATAATTATGTAGCCCCATTGAACAATGCAAACGTTCCAGAGGCATTTCATTTGATTCAAAACTTTTTGCGGGATTCAGAGATTGCTACAACTTTAGTCGAACCACCAACGCTTTCTGCCACGCAGATTGCTACATTCTGGAAGAACTCTACTTATGCCGATGGAGGAGAGAATAGGACTCTTTCAATCATCTTCACATATGAGGAGACAGAGTATGTGATTACTCCTACAACAGTCAGAGACACTATGGTTTTCGACAGACACACTTCATACGGTGTTGCTGGTGAGAATCAACTGAAAGAGATGTTGCAGCAACTTGGTTGTTCAGGTCCTTTAGAGAGACTTGGTAATGTGAAAAGGCCAATGCTAAGGAAGGAGTGGAGTTTCTTCTTCGATTGTATAACAAGGGCCTTTGGAAAGAAAGTCACAAACTGGGATGCTATTCCTACTGACAGTCTTCAAATCGGGTATTCTCTTCTTTATGGAAGTTATTTCGATTTTGGTAGACTTGTTTTAATGAATATAGGTGACAGATTTTCAGAGTCTAGTACTGTCTACTTTGCTAGATTTTGTCAATTGTTATTCACTGCTTGTGTTCCTGGTGTTGAGATTACTGAGGAGGACACCATACTGGCTTTTAAGGTTAATAAGAGAATATTCTTTGATTTGACTAACAAGGATGCCACCAAGGAGCAATTACCTGCCTTGGTTTTGCCTCTTGCTCTACAAAATTTCCTACATCAACCCCGAGAACCACAACAGCCTGAACCACAACAGCATGAACCTGTAAACAATAAACCCATACAACCACCTGCAAACACTCAACCTCAAACTCTAAACACTAAGACTCAAACTCAAACTCAACCAAAAACCCAACCTCAACTGAACAACAACCACTACCTACCCAGGCCAAATCAAAACATGGAGGTAGAATAAAGCACACAGCAGAAAATACACAGCATAGATCTGCTAGAGCTAAAAGGGAATCTGTTAAAGCTAAAAAGCAGTCTATCGGGACTAGAAAGGAAAGAGCAAACAGACCTCCATCAACATCTGTTGTTGAAGATGATTCTACTGAAGAAGAGGAGGCAGTTGAGGTGCCTCAAGCTAAGAGGATGAAGTTGATACTTGATGAGTCTGATGAGGAGTTGAATGGTGAAGCTCCAGAGGTGATTTCTAAGGAAATACCTACTGTTGAGGTACATACCGCAGAAGAAGCTATTCATACAACTGAAAATGTACAAATGGATGAGTCAAACAGAGATGGTTTTGCTGCTATAGATGATTTTGTTGAAACATTTATACCATTATCTGATCACATTGATATTCCTCTCTCACCTGTCATTGCAAATTCTAGAGAAACTAGTGCAGCTGATCAGCCTACTGTAGTACTTGATGAAACAGTAGCATCACACACTGAGCTATTCTCTGATGCTCACCAGGTTTCTGAAAAAGGTGAAGAAGTTGAGAAATCAACCAAGACTGTACTTTCTGAGCCTATGGATGCAGTTCTTGAAGTTTCAAAATCTGTTGCAAAGTCTGTTGAAACTAGAGAGCAACCTGCAGAGAATGTTGCTGATGAAACTGCAGGGAATGTTGTAGAGACTGTTGCTCAAACTGTTGAAGCTGTAGTGCATATTGGTGAGATTGACCCAGTTGCAGATGCAGATGCTGATGTTGAAGATGAAGGAAGTGCAGAGTCTAACTCTTCTCAGAGTATACCATTACAAACTGATGCAAAGCACACACCTTTTTCTCAACCTTCACATCAACATGACATTGAAGCAGAACATTTTGCCAAGTATTCGAAGGATTGGTATAAATCTGATTGCATTTTTAATACTGAAAAAGCAGCTAAATTTGTGCATCAATCTGCCCAAAAGATTTTGAATCCTGATATTCTCTCGAGTCTGCAAACAACTATTGTTCAAGTCAAGACACTGAATGAAAGGTTTGATGAGTCTCAAAAGGCAATTACTGATCTGAGAGCTGATGTTGTTGCTCGAGATATGACCATGCAGAGGGATAATCAAACAAAGTTTAAGAGCATTTCTAAAGGTCAAGAAACTCTGTTTCAAAGGCTAGGTCAAGTTGAACAGAATCAGACTGTCTTGTCTGGTAAGATTGATTCCATTGCTACCTCTTTGGAGCTGATTACATCAATTTTGATTCCTGATGATGTCAAAAAGGGGGAGAGAGTTGCTAAGTCTAAATGCAGGCAATCTCAAACTCTGACTAAGAAGGATGATACTGAAGATGGAGGAGCAAATAACAAAGGCAAGAGATTAAGAGTTAATCAAAATCTAAGTCTGAAATCTGGCAATTCTTCTAAATCAAAGTCTGATGGAATATACACTGATACTCAGGGTACTTCAAAAACCAGGAGTTTTTTATTCACTGAAAATCCACAGACTGATGAAGAATTGGCTGCTAGATTGTTTCTTGAAGAAAGTGAAGAAGGAGTTACCATTGAAGACATTCAAGCTGAAGAAAAGAATCTACAAGAAGAACATCAAAAAGCTTTGAAGTCTGGAAAATTCAAGAAACAAGAAAAGCTCCTAGGCCTGTTCTTAAAGGCATTGTTATTAAGGAAAATGTTGGTGCTGATCAAAGGTTACAAGTGTCTAAGAAACCAACAGAAGCAGAAGCTAAATTGAAGCTGAAAGGCATTGTTGAAGAAGGGAAGGTTTCAAAGAAAGTGAATACAACCTCTGTTGCTACACAAGTTGTACAGAAGCCTTTATCTACCCAGATGTAAATGGTTTTTGGAAAACCAACATTTCATGATCCAACTCTGATGACTGGAGGTACTACTGATATTCTACATGGCAGAGCCTTAATGGGTAAGCTAGGGAGAGATAAAGCTGGCTTGGGCTCACATAGAGAAGTTAGAATGAATACTGGTCCTCGAGATCCTTCATCACTGGCTGTTCCAGGTCTTGGTGTTACTCAGGAGAGTTTAGACAGACTAGAATCAATACAGTTGATTCATCAAAGAAGTTTGAACAAAGATTTTCTACTGTATTTCATGGAAGATGGAACTGTGTATAAAATTGGCGAGTTTGATCTTGATTTGAAGCTATGGGAGGAATTAGAATATGTTCTATATATCTTCAAAGTGAAAAATTAAAGGACTCAACAAGCTGCAAATGTGCTAAGAAAGAAGATGCTGCATAATTTGGTAGTTAGAGGTATGAAATACAACAGTCAGTATGTCCCAAAAGTACAGAGATTATCATGGGAATATTGTTGAGATGAAGAAGAATAGTGCTAAACTGAAGACAGATCTGGGTATAACAGTTCTTGATTTTAACTCAGAATTAGAGAAAGCGCAATTCATCAGACTGGGTAATGAAATGAGAAAAAACAAAATCTATTCTCTGAGATCTGCTATCTACCAAACTGGTGAAGATGATCCTAAGCTGAAAGAGATCAAGGAAGTTATGCAGACAGAACTTGAAAATGCAGAAAGAAGATTACTTATAGACTATCTCAGATCAACACCAGATGTTGAGGAAATTAAGGAATAAAGCTCTGTACGAATTTTCTTGTTTTCTGTAGATTTTGTTAAGTAGAAGTTTAAACTCTGTTTGTATATTAAACACTGTATTTATTTATTTGTTTTGACATCATCAATTATTGTAAACTTGTGCATTTTTGCTAATGAACAAGTTGGGGGAGATTGTTAGAAATAATTGATATGAATATTAATCAGTGTTTAAGTGTTACAGTGAATTATCAGAGTTTAGCTGGAAGCAGTCAGAGTTTAGTTAAACGTTGATAGATGGAAGCTCGATAGAGTTTGTTAAACTCTGTCTGGAGGAAGCGTCTAATGGTCAACAGTGTTTGAAGAATTATTGAAGATAATTATGGAAGCAATATCTTTGAAGATTGGATAGCTGTCAAAGAGATTGAGTTGACTAAGAAGACGTGTAGCAATCGTAATTGATATCAATTGTATAGCTAATTTATAGGAGTATCAATTATCGATTGTATAGCAGCTATATATCTTATAAATACAATTAGGTTAACCCTAGAAGGGTATCGTATTATCGTGCAACGAATTATTATTCATTGTAACCTAAGCAGCTCTCTGTGATATTTTACATCACTGAGAGAGGAGTTATTAATTCCAAACAGTTTTTAATTGTTTAAACGTGTATTTTATTGTTAATCTCTTATACAATCTTGATTATAATTGTGTATTCGGCCTAATAGAAACCAAGAAAGACTGTTCCAAATTTCATTGATGTACTAATAAATTTCACAATGCCGACAATTTAAGTATCATTTTGATGAACCATATTCTTGTAACTCAAGAATATATCATAAAGTAAGTTAGGTCTTCATTTTTGACTGTAATCTTTAAATTTCCAGTCTGACCTTTTACTTTTCTTTGACCCATATGTTTAGCGACCTGCCTCCCAATACAATTACAGAATTAATTATAATTAAAGAAGAAGGGTTTGAGAAAACAAACAGAGATTGGATTTAATCTCGAGCCCAGAAAACCTGTCTCCTTAAAGCAGTTTCGCCCCTCACCGTCTATGCTTAGCGACCTGCCTCCTAGGATAAAACGAGATACTAGTATAATCGATAAATCGAAAATACTTTCAGCGAACTTGAATCGAGCCCGAAACTATCACCAGAATATTTTGATAGTTTAAAACTGAAGAGAGTGAAATTATAGAGGTAATTTTTCACGACTTAATAAAACTGATGCCCTAAGACTCTATTTATAAAGAGAGACTAGAAAGGACTTATTAACTCTTTTCGATGTGGGACAAAGTATTTATAATAAAATACAAGGAATAGGTTTGTACTACTATCGATGTGGTACACTTCTAAAATACCACTTTAAAGGGTCATACTTTGGAACATCAGTTTTCATTCACCCTTTATCCATTTTGAGCGTGTAAATATGCGTTGGAATCCTCTTGCAGAGAAGAGCACAATCCAACCAATACACAACACTAACACATAGTGTTTATCACTCAAATTGAATCTCAAAATGATCCACAACTTAGTCTAAAATACTAAGTTTTTCCAACACCCAAAAATGGCAAAACTCCTGCTACATACCAGATTTGACGCAGTAAATTCAACCTCCATGATCAACAAAGCATCTTCCTGTATAGGTATAAGTTGAGAATAAAGAGAAAGAATGCTTATATGAAACTAATATCTTAACTATTAGTCGAGGCCTTTATGTTGTACAGTCCCAAAAACATGCAAAATATATGTAAATAGGTAAGTCTTCAAAAATTTAAAGTCCCAAGCTAATAAAAATTTAGTGTCCACCAATAATATAGAGAAGCAAGAGAAAACTTTAATGCTTTGTTTGTACACTGAGATGTTATGGATAATCAATAGGAAGAAAAACGTAATGTATATTATGACCAAAATAAACTACACATAACTCTGAACATAAGGTGTTTTCACACTGGAAGCTCCTTGGTTCTGACTGGAAAGAAATCTTTAAAGTTTTGATACTCTGTGGCAGGAAAGTTTTTAATTTTTTGTGCCAATTATGTATTTTTGTTTGTTATTGTTGAAATTAGTATAAAAAATATAAATATGTAAAATAAATATAAAATATAAAATAAATCGGTGAAACAATTATAAACGATAATAATGAAGTTTGAAACATTAATACTATTGATTATAGTAACATTAAATTTATTATTACACTGATTAAGTTATATAAAAATTTTAATATGATCGCTAATGGCATGATATTTAAATTCTTATATAAACTGAAAACATTTAAATGAAATAATTTTTGATAATATGAATCATAAAAAATGAATTTAATAATTTAGTGTATAGTATTAATTTATATTGATATTCATCTCAACAATAAAGAAATGTGTTCAAGGTTTAGCTTCTCCCAGTTGTGCAAAATGAATGAAAAAATGGAAAATTATACCAAAAATGTAGTAATTGATTAATAAGTTAGACCTTACATTCCAACGAGTTATCGGAACTTGGCACTAGTTGGTTAAATTATTTCAAAGTAAACAAACTAGATTCCGACAGCGGTGAAAGTGAGTTCCAAAAACGACATGCTACGAAGATTCCATCACAACATTAACAAATTTCATCCACGTGGACCCTCTGTCCTCTCTTTGCGTGTAAGTCAATCTTCGTAGCACCTATGTATATTTATGCCCCCTCTGCCTCATTCCTTGTGATCATCCTACGTACGTACTACCACAAGCTAGCGTCAAATACATTAGGGATTCTCTACATCTCTTTCCTGTATTGGTAGACATGTCTGAAAAATCAGTCTCCAATAACCATAGCGTGGAGATTTCCATGCCAGCAGAACAAGGCGGCTCCAAGTTTTTCGACGATGATGGGCGTCTTAAAAGAACAGGTATGATTTCTAGCTCATACAAATACCAACTTAATGCTTGCGATATTGCTTCTTGCTGTCGTTATTATACTAACTATTTGATTGTAAATATGGATTTATAGGCACGGTCTGGACAGCAAGCGCTCACATAATTACAGCAGTAATTGGTTCAGGGGTTCTCTCTTTGGCTTGGGCCACTGCACAACTTGGATGGATTGCTGGTCCCACTGTTTTATTCCTCTTCTCTTTTGTCACCTACTACACTTCTTGTCTGTTGGCTTCGTGTTATCGTTCTGGTGATCCTGAAACCGGGAAGAGAAATTATACCTACATGGAGGCTGTGGAAGCCAATCTAGGTATTTTATCTTCTACTTTTTCTTTTTCTTCTGAGGGCTTTTTAGTTTTTTTTTTACCTCCTGTTTTTAGCCTAATTGTTCTTGTTCTTCCTTTCCTTTCAGGTGGTTTCAAGGTTAAACTTTGTGGGGCAATCCAATACTTGAATCTTTTTGGGGTTGCTATCGGGTACACAATTGCAGCATCTATAAGCATGACGTGAGTAAATTTTCGTCAACAGAAAAGAGATTTCTAATTAATAATCTGCTTTCTTCATGAACTTGTAATTCATGCTTCAAACACTAATGAGTTCATGTTTTGGTTATTGAACACAGGGCAATAAAAAGGTCAAACTGTTTCCATGATAGTCATGCCAGGAATCCTTGCCACGTCTCCAGCACTCCTTACATGCTTGCGTTTGGTGCCATGGAAATTCTCTTCTCGCAAATCCCAGATTTCGATCAGATTTCTTGGCTTTCGATTGTTGCTGCTGTTATGTCCTTCACCTACTCTTCCATAGGACTTGCACTCGGGATTTCCAAGGTTGCAGGTATGAAACTGAATAAACGATTAACTTTCTTTCTTGTACACAATTTCGAGAATAAAACGATGGCTAATATAGTTCTAACCAATTATCTTTTTGAACTGTCAGAAACTGGGCAAATCAGGGGGAGCCTTACTGGGATTAGCATTGGTGATATTACTCAAACTCAAAAGATATGGAGGAGCTTTCAAGCACTTGGAGCAATCGCTTTTGCCTACTCGTACTCTTTTATTCTTATTGAAATTCAGGATACAGTCCAATCGCCACCTTCCGAATCCAAAACAATGAAGAAAGCTACACTATTAAGTGTGGCAGTGACAACTGTTTTCTACATGCTCTGTGGCTGTTTTGGCTATGCAGCCTTTGGAGACTTAGCTCCGGGAAACCTCCTAACCGGATTCGGATTTTACAACCCCTATTGGCTTCTTGACATTGCCAACATAGCCATAGTAGTCCACCTTGTTGGTGCATACCAAGTCTACTGCCAACCCTTATTCGCATTTGTCGAAAAACATGCTGCAAGAACTTTCCCCGAGAGCGACTTCATCAACAAAGAATACAACATTCCATTGCCCGGGGGATTCAGACCTTACAAGCTAAATCTTTTCCGCCTGGTTTGGAGGACGATATTCGTGATCATTACCACAATCATATCAATGCTTATGCCATTCTTTAACGACGTAGTTGGCATTCTTGGAGCATTCGGATTCTGGCCACTCACTGTTTACTTCCCGCTGGAGATGTACATTGTTCAAAAGAAGATACCCAAGTGGAGCTGTAGATGGATTTCTCTTCAGATCTTGAGTGGTGCTTGCCTGATTATTTCGATAGCAGCAGCAGCTGGTTCATTTGCTGGAGTTGTTACTGATCTCCAGGTTTATAGGCCATTCCAAAGCACTTACTAGTCATTTTGTTTCAAGAACGGTGAAATTAGTAGGAACTCATGAACTTTAGGTTGAATACGATTCTTGTTCATGTTCATAGAAACAGTAATGAGACAATTTGTTCACTCTGTGGTCTCTTCATTTAAGTCTTTAGGATCTTCAGAAGAGCCCGTACTTGTATAAATTCCAACGTTGTAATTTTCAATTTATTGTAATGAAATACTCAAATTTTAAGTTAAATCCGCAAGTATCTTCAGTCCCATTTTTGTTTCTTTCTTAACTTTGTAACCACTTTTGAAAATGAATACATGAGAAGAAAACAAAATTCAAAACATTCACACAAATGAGATCAGTAATATTCAAAAACATATAGTAGTGTGAAGTGTGCTCAGTCCTGATATGAAGTTGAATACATGAGAAGAAAACAAAATTCAAAACATTCATACAAACGAGATAAGTAATAGTATTCAAAAACATATAGTTGTGTGCAGTGTGCTCAGTCCTTATCAGGCGAGCAAGTATATACTGAATGCTGTCATCCATGCATGATGGCAGCACCTCCAGTAGCAGACTAGCAGTATTAAGTACACGGAGCTGCATGAAGAAATAGAAAATTTTAACTTTAGCTATAATGAAGATTTACATTTGTGTACAAAAGTGCATTGCATACAAATTTTAATTTGTTTAATATTCGTGTTGAGACTCGAAAGCTTGTATATATAACTTGGGTTTCAGAACATATACGAAAGTTTAATATATATATATATATATATATATATATATATATATATATATATATATATAAAAGCCATTGGTCCATACAGAACACCCTTATATAACAAACAATAAAGAATACTATGAAATCATTTATTTCAATAGATCCAATGGCCCCGTCAGGTGCACCCTCTTAGATTCGATTAAATATGAATGTTATAATGGTGTTCTTTATTGTTTTTTATATAAGATGTTCTCATGCAGTGCGACTCTATATATATATATATATATATATATATGTATATATATATATATATATATATATATATATATATATATATATATATTTATTTACTTGTATATTGCGAACCTTTTTCGCATTTGTTAAATCACCAGAAGCAAACCTATAAATTTTATTTTCCCAGTTACAAGTATGCCTTCATGTTTGTATAGTGAAAATCCGTAAGTGCTTGTGCAATTAGCTGCCTGGATCAACGGTAGGGCTTAACAAACACCTGCGAAAGCTACTTATCTTACTAGGATAAGTAAAACTTAGACAAACTCTACATAAACATTAAGCATTTTCAAGAGACTAACATCAGGACTAGATATTTTGGAACTATGTTATTTAGGATTTCTTGAAAATCTCAGCTATATGTTCACGAGAATAACAAGAATATACAAGTGCATCTAGTTAGACATCATTCCAGAAGATCAGAAAGATAGAAATTTTGCCGATCATTTTTTTAGAAATGTATACGGAGGGGGTTTCTTAAACGCAACAAGAAGATGATAATCAAGAATGTCTGAAAAAGGGATCACCGCTAGTGAAGTAGCTGTTGAACGGATCATGGAGAATACGAGGCAAGATGCTGAAAGAAATCAACCAGCAGCTTCCAAAACTGACCTCACTAATCGAGTAATCAAACCACTGAGCAGAGATGATAATAGAAGAATTATTCCACATACTACATATATAGAAGTGGTGATGATGAAGGGGTTAATTGGTAAATTCATAACTGAACTCATACTCAACTTGCAGTTGGCTAATCGAATTCAAAAAGCTTGCAATCAACTCATCAAAGTAATTAAAACTTGCAATTGGGTAACTGCCGTTAAGTTTACGTAACGTTCGTGACGGAAAAATGACCTGATGTGCTGATATGTAAAAATTATACACGTGGGTGCTGATGTGTTAAAATAATTTTTTCTTTCTTATTTTTTAAACCCCCACCTATCTTCCCCAAATAATTCATCTATTTCATTTTACCTATTTCATTTCATTTCATTTTATTATTATTATCACTACTACATCACCCTCCTCCCTAGTTTCCCCGGCCGGTGGCAGAACTTTCCGGCAACCACGAACTCGATTTCCGGCACTACGTACGTAACACACACACACACACACATGTTTTTGCAGTTTAATACCTCTGATATCATTACCACATAATAACAATGCTGTTAAACCACGAAAAATGATCGAAACTCGACCGAAAACTACCAACCATGGTCATCTCCGGCGAGCTCGACATTAAAACCGGCAAAAATCCGTTCTTATAAAATCGTAACATTTTATACAATCACAAACTCATCTCCAACATATATGAATCAAATGATTAAATCTGAACAAAACCCAACAGATCTTATAAAATCCCACAAAATTTTCTTGCAGAAAATTCCAAGAAAAGTTACTCAAAACTTGATGAAATTAAAATTAAAGAAGTGGGTATTTTGTAGAGGAATAAAAAGATAAGATTAAAAGCTAAAGGAAGAAGTGGGCTGGCTGGGAGAGGATGGCGGAGACGGAAGGGACGGCGGCTGGAGGATTGAAGAACGGTGGTGAACGGTGCTGGCGCGGTGAGAGAGGCGGCGCGAATTGAGGGGAAAAGAGAGGGGATGGAGTGAACTGTTGGTGCAGGGGAGGAGAAAAGGTGTGTTGTGGTGAAGAACAAAACAGTTGGTGGGAGGATGAAGGAGAAGGCGGTTGTGGGGGGTAATGGAGGCGTGAGGTGGCGGTGATTAATAGCGCCGGAATTGAGGGACGGTGGTGTGGGGGGGACGGTGTTGAAAGAGATGTTGAGGTGGTGATTTGCAGGTGAGGAGGTGAAGATGGGGCGAGGGCATGGCGTGGGGAGAAACAGAAGAAATAGGAGAAATAGGAGAAAAAAAGAAACAAAAAATAAGTAAATTAACTTTAAGTAAAAATAATGACATGTCATCATACGTGGCAACGGTTAACGGGATACCGTTAAAAGTCAATGAGAGTTAACGATGCTGCAAGTTATTTTGTGTTTAGTGATTGAATCGCAATAAAATATTAATGTACTGACCCAATTGCAAGTTTTTTGAATTCGATTACCCAACTGCAAGTTAAGCACGAGTTCAGTTATGAAATAGCCAATTAATCCGATGATGAAGTGTCGAATTGCTGGGCTTGTTGTGCATGTTGCGTACTATGTGTGCTCTGTGTAGAGCCCCAACTGGTAATAGAAAATTAAAAAAAAAAAAAAAAAAAAATTAGCCACGGAAAGTCTTGAAATATTAGCAGTTTCAAATCTAGGCTGATCCGAAAAAACTAGTGAATTATTTTTATCAAGTATCCCATCAGATCGATTAACGCTTATCGTCCCGTCATGTCCTTACGTGATAAAATGCAACTACTTCTCGTGTTTGATTGATGATATGTTTGGTTTAGTTTGATCTGATTTATGTACTTCTGTAGTTCTGTATGGCTTATAATATTTGATTTAATGAGTGATCAGGGGATCAGTATTGAAATGTAACTACGTAATAGCTTTGTTCATACTCTGCTCGCTGGCATGGTCCTGATAATGTTTCATATCAAAATAATAATTAAACATACACTGAAACTTGGTTAATAAAAGAACTTGACATTTGGCATAGCAAACAACTGGAACAAATAAACCAATATCTAAAAATTATTAATTCAAACCAATCCTTTCATGTCAAGCTTCTTGCAACTGCATTTTATATAAACTAACATCAAACAATATTGCCATTAATTCATTGAGTGTCCAATCCTGTCAACAAGCATTTTTGTACAGAAACCAACAAATTTTGTATTTCATAAAAATAAACAGATTTCTCCAGAAAAAGGTTGGTTATCAATAGTGCCAACATAAGAAGCTAAGTGAGATCATTTTCATCTAGTAGCTCTTCTTGCTCCTTTCCAGTCTCGCTTTTCAATCCGCTCACATCTCCTGTAGGTAGCTTTCTTGCGAGCTTAATGATCTACAGCCATAAATAAAAGTTAGGGATGCCAAAAAAACCAGGTTTGCTAATGAATTCACATTAAGGAATAGTCTAACAAAGATTTTCATCCAAAGGATCTTCCGGATCTTTAGCTACCATGTTTTTCATGTTACAAATTTGTCACGTGATTTTGCTATTCACACTCTATCTTACAAACAAATACACGGGTGATGGTTAATGATGAAGGAGTCTCTATTGATTTAATATGCTATTCCTGTAAAAGACTTGGAGGTGACACACGCGGACCATTGATCATGTTTGATTGTGCAGGTATTGCAGTAAATCTTCTATAATTTGCTATTTAGACGATATGACAGAGTGACAGAGTGAAGTGATCAGTCTCAGCTCAATGTGATCAAGTGAAGGGATAAAGTCAGCTTACGTTAACAACTTCTCTATGCCAGCTTTTGACAATTCAGCTTTACAGTTAGAGTTCGATATATAGTATTATGTAGATACATTTCTGTACATGTAATGTTTTCAAGGTGGTAATAAGACTACTCTCTTTTTATTGTAAACACAGAATAATACTATTCATTTTTTCTAACTGCAATGTACAAACTTTAAAGATCATCTTCTTCCCCCAGATATCTTTAAATTCATTCTTTGCAAGTCAGTGTGCCAAGTCCACAAGAAAAATGGGCATTGTTACTTATATATCACTCGGACGACGCCACTTTTATATCAACTACTCTAGAAACATCACTATCAGCTATATGCAAATGCTTCTAAATATTCGATTCACGTACTGACCATTACATAGTACTGACCATTATATGGTACATAAAAAACATGTTAAAGAAGTCCATGTTAGTGCCAACCAAATTAAAAGACAAAAATCAACATTATGACACATCTATTTCATAGAAAGTAGATGCATAATGTAGTTCACAACAAATGGCAAGTAAAATAATACGACTCACCGCATGATCAAGATTGGAGATAGTGCTCGACTGAGCTACGCGCTTGATTTCTTCAACATTGCCTTCAGTATATGCTGAAAGAAGTTTAGCTGCACATCGACTTTGATCACTACTCAAGAAAGCATCGACCCTGCACAAGAAAAGCATAATCAGTAACTGAAATAGCAAATACTGTATGAAAATAGAAGCATCAACATTAAACTAAAACTGCTGTACGATATTTCCTATTCAATGACCACCTTGATCATACACTGCCTGTTCTGCAAAGACTTTTGGCAAGTATGAAAGACGAGTTCGGCTTTTGGGAAGATAAATTTTTAAAATAGTTATGCATACATACTGTACTTTAAAGAAATGGAAAACAGCCTGAATTGCCCTGTGCTACTAAAACAGATTCATTCATTACCTACTAAGGAATTCAATTTTATTAGGCTTTTAGAAATGCAACACACAATATTCTAAGAATTCCCCAATTAGTCCAATTAATCCCTAAATAGTCCCCTATCCATTCGAAAATGTTTAAAACCTGCCTTAACCCCATTTTTTCCTAAAATGTTAAAACATAAAAAATGTATTTATCAAAATAATATTATACACTATTTATATTCTATCAAAAGACGATATCATATTTACATAGTACCCCCTCCGTTCCATTTCAATGATGTTCACGTATTTTGAGGTGTAAAAAAGTCGAGCTTATACATAACTTTTATTTATAAGAATTTATATCAAAATAAAAATTTAGGATCTAATTATCTAAACTTTAATTTATTATAAAAAAAATATCAAGTAAAATTATTATTATTTTATACCTCAAAGTACGTGTTAACAAGTCACACATCATTTAAAATGCGAGAGGGAGTAATATCTAACAATGAATGTTCAAAATATATAATATAGTAATTATATAAGAAATCATTGTTTAAGCACGTATTTAAATATTATACTAAAATTTTAGCAATTTTCAGAACCTTAGGATATAAATATGCTATATTATTTTAAAAAGCATCAATGCCATTGTAGATTTGTAGTCACAGTCCAGTAGTCCACCTTTACAACCTAATTTGCATAATAACTCTTTCCATACAAACTTCTTCGTCAACCACTAGGACTGGCCACAAAACATATAGTGTGAAGGGGTAAAAAAAAACTATTAAAATGTTACATATATGAAAAAGATAACTAACTATGAAGGACTGCGAGACCAAACCTTCTGCACTTGAACGCAAAGTGCAAAACAGTACATAGCAACTTAGAAAAAAGAGCAGAACATTTTGTTAACATTTTAAGTATAGTTCGAATTTTAGTCAGACCCTATAATATATCTAAAGCATGAGATTACACTGAGAAAAATGTTTTGAAGCTGTCACAAATTAGGAATATGTCATACTCATATATCCTTATGTTCCTTGACTACCGCAAACTTGTATATTACATTTTCTGCAAGTCCAACTGAAATCGAAATAGTATCAACTTGAGTATTATGATCTCTTTTACAAAGCACAGCATCAATGATCTATACCCACTTCTCTCTAACATGCCACTAATTTTTGTGAACTTCTCATACATACCAAGACCTCTTTTAAAGATGACTGGGAAAACTAGATGAGATTTTGTTGAAAAATGAGTGTCAAGCACAAATAAAGACTCGGCATACAAGCCCTCTAAAACGTTGTACTTTCAAGAGTTTGCAGTATATCTGATCTACGAGTGACAATCACTATAGTTCTGACAGTCCACATCAAATCTTAGTAACAACTCAATCAATCACTATTAACATATAAAACAGACTAGTAACTCGGGGACCATCAGGATTTCAGACCATCTGTTTAGTCATCAGCAATCGAATGTTGTCAATTTCACCAATTTTTACAGATTATTAGTCATTAAATATTTCAATAAATTTGAAATTTATTTGTCTAGTCTATCTCTGCACCCTTTATTTATTACTTTTTGAAATGTTAAGACTCACACACCCATACACGTGATTTGAACCCTTGAACTCCTTTGCCACCTGGGGCGTCCTTCACTTGTCATCTTTGCACTTATGAATGGTCTCTTTGTTTAGAACAAGACTGTAAACTAGTTCTACAAACAAAAGAACTTAAGCTTACACATAATTCAAGTGAACATGGCTCATAGTATGTGAGAAAGAAAGTCACAATACATTTGAAAACAGAAGAAAGCTAAAACGAGATAATATTTAGATGATTTTAGATTCAAATGAGCATATCCCTTAAACACTTTAAATTGATTCATGCAAATAGGAATATCTAAATAGGAATATCTAATCACAGAAAAGAAAAATCTCTTTGGGTTTGAATAAAACTATTTCAGCATAACTACTTAACAAGATCAAGCCAATAACTAAAAATAAATAAATCACTTTATGAGTTAGTAAGCGAGGAAAAACCTCCGCAGATTAACAGCACACTGTTAGCGACTTGGAAGGGACCAGATGAGATGTGAAAGGCATCTCATCATTAAGTACATAATGCAGTAAAGAACTTCAACTTACTGACTACAGTCATTGTAACACTTCTGCGCTTGATTGAAGTCGTTAGCATACAGGTATACAATGATTGCACTGAGATATGCCTATATCCAAATAAAACACTTTTAGTTTTTCCTGCCGAAGAGAAGTTATTGGACTTAATATAATAATAAAATAAAAAAAGATAAACTTGCAAGCACTAAGGATTTGTTTTGAAGAAAGCTTTTTTACCAGTAATCGCAGAAGAAGATAACTATATATCAGTAAGTATTCAAAAGGGAGAATGTTGGTCTGATGATAAAATATACGAGCCTGACAAACAGTAAAGTACAATATGGATGGCTTAACACATTCAATTCTAAGGTCGTTTTCTTTGGTTGGTTGTAATATTCTTCACAAAAAGAAGAAGATTATTATGGTAAAACGGGGCCCCAGATGGAGGCCCGGAAGTCTGACTTGTCTCATCAACCAAATATCTTCTCGCTGAAAGTTCCATTTTAAAAAAGAGGTTTTCAAGCAAAACGCCATCGTCATGCTCAAATAGTTCAAAGGTTTCTAGAATAATAAGGCTTTCAGAAACAAATAAGCACCACTGCTTGTCTTTTTTTAATTATAGACCCGGTGAAAAAGGCTTTAATGAGATAAATAATTAGATTTTAAACTAGATTTCATTGCCTAACAAAGTAGAATAATTTTTCTAAAACCCAGATATAGATATAAAAGATATGTGAATACTTTAATTTAAACAATAAAATAAAGATAGTTGGTTATAGCTTACTTAAGGTTTAATCCTTTTTTTAAAAATGTCTTTCATGATTGTAATTCTATCATCAGATAAAGAAGGAAATGCAGACCTCAAATAATGGCAACATAACAGCATGCCAAAATAGAGGTGAAGCATAATGAACAGATAGCTTTCATACCTTGCACTGGCTATGTGTGGCATTGCACTTGTCAGCTGATAAACCCCACCTTATAAGAAAAGTCGCAGCATCCGTATACCTTATAGAATGTAAAAGATCATATTAACTAGATCAAACTAGTTCTATGTAATATAACAAAAAATAACAAATGATTAATTTATTAAAGATTGTTAACTTGGAAGGAAAGATCAGTCAACAGAGATCTCAATGTCAGAAGTTAGTATTAGCTATAAATTCAGCTAGCCTCTACATGCTATTAACCATAAGGAACAACCGACTGATGAAACCCTGCTCGAATCAAACTATTTTAAATTACTTCAACAGCAGACCAATTTTTGGTTATTTAATACATTAAAGATTTTTGTATTTTGCTTAAACTGTCTGATCACATTACTGGAGAGACTAAGAATAATCACAAGTATTTATGTTTCATGTCAACTCTGAACCTAGAAAGTTGTAAAATCTTGATGACAATAAGGCCAGCGTACTCAGCAAGGTGTCAATATTTTAAGTTGCAACTATTTACTTTTCAAGCTTTATGTAAACACTGGTGGCAGCACGATATAGATCAAAGGCCATTTGTTCTTTGCCATCCTCTTCAAGGGTATTACAGGCCTCCGCATACAAACTAACTGCTTCATCAGGTACAGCTTCTTCGAGTGCACTGCAATTATTGAAGCTTAATATAATAAGAAACAGCAATTCAAAAAGGAAAAAATACATGAAAGAGATTGGTTTCATCTAAATAACTGGCACATATAATACCATAGAGCCTTGAACAAAGAAGTAAAAAGATAAATCTTACAAGCACATCCAATCCCAAGTAAAAGTTATGCATGCAGCTTTAAAAAAATGGCTGTACCCCAGGGACAAGGCCAGAGGTGGCCATGCCCCCCCCCCCAAAGGGTTAGCCTAATATATACTTATTTTTATAATAAAAATTATTTATTAATTATATTTTGATATTAATTATATGTTTTGGCCCCCATTCGATGCAAATTTCGTGTACTAAACTTTGGGAAAAAAAAAATTATCTCGTAATATTTAAGTATAAAACATATATGCATATATGTTTTTTAATTTGATTTTTAATTTAACTTTTAAATATATTATAATAGTGTATCTGTATTTTTCAGCCCTCATTTCATATTTATATCATGTAAATTAGTGATTATGGACTCAAAATCAACTACAAAACATTTACACTTCGATTTTAATATAGTATAGTATATATGTACGCACCTCTTATTTCATATTTAATATGTGGATTGTCGTTTTAGTTTAAAATTGCCCCCCCCCCTCCCAACAGATCTTGGCTTCGTCTCTTCCGTACCCACTGCAGCCTAACTCTAAGATACAGTTCTTCAGCAGCCTTACCCTTATATTTAATAAAAGGCTGCTCCTAATGACCTAAACTGGAACTGATACCTAGACATAACTTCAATTACTATTTACTACTATAATATTTCAAAATAGATCATATTGTCAGATGCACTATTATCTAGTAGCACTAACATGTCAAACTCAATAAAGTGGTGAAAGAAAACTACGGGGCGTACACCATCTACCAGAAGATAAGATTATATATAGATAACCAAAACTAATAGATTCAAGTCAGATTTGGACGTAAATAGTAGAAAGCTGTCAAGAACAGCCTATATTAGTAGTATTACTTGTATTAGTAGTGTGACTACTAAGTAATACCAGCAGTAGCTGAGTATTGTAGGCAGGGGCATATGTATCTTTTCTCAGAAGTTGTTACTAGTTAGATAGCCGAGTTTATAAATAGCTCATATCATTCTATCTGGAGATTATGCATTATGAAATAACAGAAAAGGGAACTTTGTTCCATCTCTCTCTTCTCCCTATCTGACTTTCTCTCTCTAGGGTTTCCACCCATTCTATCTCTCTAAAACTCTGCCTTTCTCTACAAGTTTGTACTTGATTTCTACCTGAATTCTGTCCTAATCTCTACATTTCTGGTCTCTATCCTTCTGATTCTATCTCTATTCTGCTGTATCTCTCTGTGTCTCACCTGTTTCTATGCTAATTCTCTCTCAAAACTATACATAAAACACAAAAACATACAAAATATCATGAAAACAATACAAAAACAGGAAATCACAAAGTCAGGAACTCCCAGTTCCTGATAAAAGCAAAAGGCCAGGCTAGAAAAGGTAAAAGAGATGCCTACCGAGCACCTTTTGCAAGTGAATCTGAGGCAGGTTGTGCCCTCCCACACTCATTGTACAATATAGATGCCTGTCTATAAAAATCAGCAACTTCTTTCCAGTTGCCTAGTTCCTTTGCCAGAGCAGCAGCGGACTCCATATGCTTAGCAGCATCCCAAGGTCTGTTCTTTTTGTCAAGGTTATGCATTTACGTCAAATGGACAGTACTCAAATTTAAAAAAGCTGGAAGAATGATGAGGATACGATGATAGCATTTCTTGTCCTTTTGAAGCTTTCTCAAATGCTACTTTTGCTTTCTCATACTTTTTGGCAAGTCTAAACCCAATAGCTGCCATAAAAAATGAAGGATTACTTGTATAAATCCATACACTAGGAATTTAAATTCTTTTTTTTTCGTTACACTCTCATGTCAGCACAAAATAACTACAGATTTGCTATTGAATAATTAGTAAAAGAAACATAATCACCCAACCAACCTGCCTGTTCATATAAACTAGTGGCACCCTGCCAATCAGCACTCCATCTTGTCATACTGAGCTTTGTCCTTTTGCAAAATTACAAATACACAATCAAACACAAAGTAACAACAGCATTTGATTTGATTTGTGGGTTCAAACAGAAACATAATTCTCGTTAAGAACAAAAATTCCAAAATATGGCATGTTGAGCTAATAGATGAGTCAATGACCAAGAAACTAAATCCCAAAGTAGTGACATCTTCAATTCCTTTTCATGGATGACTCTTGCTATATGCTATCTTCCGACAGATAAAGCAAGTGCAAAATTTTCCTAGTTAATGCACCACATTTAGGTCAAGTGTAATTTTCCATATTACCAGTATCTCACACCAGTCCTTCAAGCATTAAACAACCACATTTCTTCATGTACGGGATATATATAGGCAAAAGTTCAATGAGAGCTCCTATAACTTAAAAAACCACAGAACCAATATCCTTTGCAATCTTGACCGTTTTCTATGTTGTGTTCTGCAATATTATCTTCATTAACATTTATCACAGCTAGCTACTATTATTTTTCCCTAGAACAATAATACCCTTAAGGAAAGTTTCATTCTCGCTGAACAAGATGACCACTTTAACATAACAAAACCAAGATCAAATGAATATTAAGATATAAAATATGAAATTATTTAGTCAATATGGTTTGTTTGATTGTGATACCATTAGAATATTTATATACCACAAGTATAAGCACAAATTTGTGTTGGACCTTGGTCATTAAACATGTTGAACCTCGGTCACGAAAGTGTTCCGGTTTATTTACAAACTAATCACTGTTTTTAGTAGTTGTTTTGAACCTTAGTCATATATATTTGGCTTTATAACCTTTTGGCCCCTTAACTATGGTCGTTCGTACCCATCAACCCTTAAACAAAAAACACGTTCCTATCATCCCTCAATGTATGTTAACCCTACATGATGACCCTATTAACCCTTTTTCCTATTGGAAGAAAAATAGGAAAAAGGGTTAATAGGTACACGATGACCTACATGAAGGGCTGGATGGGACGAGTTTTTTTTTTCAAGGGTTGATGGGTACAAACTGCTATACTTAAGGGATCAAAAGGTCATTAAGCCTATATATTTGTTGAAAAGTTCCGCTTATTTTTTTAAAATGCCACTGTTAAATTCTTGGCTTAATGACCTTTTGGCCCTTCAAGTTTGCACATTTATACCCATAAAGCCCTACAGTGAATTCCTTTTCGCCCCTCCAACTTCATAAATGTACCTTTTTGCCACAAGCCGTCGTCTATTCGTTCTAAAAGACGATGATTTTGTGTCAAAAAGGCGACGGTTTTGTGGCTAAAAGGTACATTTCTGAAGTTGGAGGGGCGAAAAGGAACGCTTTGAAATTGTAGGGCTTTACGGGTATAACTGTGCAAACTTGAAGGGCCAAAAGGTCATTAAGCCTAAATTCTTTAACAAAAGGGTCACAACTTTGCAAGAAAGAATGACAATAATACACCAAAATCAAAGAATCTGTACGAAAATAACACTTTTTGGAACTGGTGGCCAAAAGTACCCCGGAGTTACGCATTTCACAAAAGGGTAATACAAAAAAATCATGTTACGCATTTCTGATGTGGGTAATTAATAGAAAATTTTCTCCTATTACCCCTTTTTAACTTTTTAAAATGCGTAATAGCATTTACCCATTTTCAAAATGCGTAATAGGGAAGTACTGTTTCACCTATTACCCCTTTTTAAAATGCGTAATTAGTATAAAACCTATTACCCCTATTTCAAATGCGTAATAGCGGGGTATTTATGGCCACCATCATCATTTTGGGGTATTCTTGTAACGGTGGGGTGCATTTTGGGGTATTTATGGCCAAAGCCCACTTTGCAAACACATACAAATACAAAACTAAGGTCTACAATGCTTAAAAAAAAAATTCAAAGTTTTACTTCAACAAAATTTCTCTGGGAACCGACCCCCAAAAATGTATATTTTTATCTTATATTCAAATGACATCATGCTGTTATATCACGAAAATAATTAAAAATCTGATTACAATAATACAGTTAGTATCGAATTGATCATCGACGTAAAAGTTCACCCGTAAACACTGATCAGATCTTCTGTATAAACAATTCAAAATCAGTATAACAGCATAAAAAGAGTAAGCTATGTACAACTAATCTTTGTGTGAATCATTTAATCACGTGATAATAAAACAACAAAACAAATGATTATCAGTTTAAATTAGTTCAAGTCAAAACATCTTAAACGAGAGAGAGAGAGAGAGAGAGAGAGAGAGAGAGAGAGAGAGAGAGAGAGAGAGAGAGAGAGAGAGAGAGAGAGAGAGAGAGAGAGATGAGAGAGAGATGGGGGAGAGAGAGAGAGAATACAGTTTATCGGCTTTAGCGATGAGCTTCTCGGGATCGGAACCGGCCATAGCTGATCACTTCGTCTGCGATAGTTGCAACAATTAACAAATCATCTCGCCGACTAAAATTGAGCTGGATGCTTTTATTTAAGGCAGCGATTGGTAGAACTTATATGCATATTGGATAATTATAGTTGTGAATTTTTTAATTTCACTTCTTTCATTTACCTGGCAACTTATTTTTATTATACTAGCCAAATACAGTAAAATTCTTGTAAAATATTTTTTTTTTTTTTTTGCACAATTTAATATTCAAATAAACAAAAGAATAGACATGAAACTAAAAACTGTATTAGAATCAAAAAACGTAACTCATTTATATCAAATATTTTTTCTCTAAGGAGAGCTGCCTCACCCAAAGTTTTTTCTCTCTCTCTCTCTCTCCTTGTCTTTCCCGAGGGAGTTCCTCCCCTCCGGTAGTGGTTTACGTTTATCCACAAGCCGGAGGTCATCTTTCTTGCTTTTCATCTCAATAAAATCCAATTTAATTGGGCGCTTGTGTGTCTCTCCTTTTGGAATGGTCGTTTGTCTCTCTTTTTGGAATGTTTTTTATGTCTTTGATTAATTATGTCTGTTTCTATTTGGTGTTGGATCTGCTGAGAATGATTTTGCTGATGTCTTGGGGGATCTGGATAGTCCGCATCGAAGCTGGGACGGTGACATTTATTGCAAGAGCTCACCACTCACAACCAAAGATTGTTCATCATATTTTGGGGGTTTTAACTTTCGGCATGTCTATAGTTGGTATCCGGCATGTAGATAGCTGGGGTGTTGCTCATCATTTGGGGGATCCCATGTTCGGCATGTCTATAGCTGGTATCCGGCATGTAGATAGCTGGAGTGTCTGGTATCCGGCATGTAGATAGCTGGAGTGTCGTTCCTCTATTGAGCCTTCTGAACACTGGGGTATCAATGATTCTTATGTGATGTGGTCAATTGTGATACCACTGCTTTCAGGGATGTTGGCGCAGTTTGGATCGCCTAGGAGGTCTTTGAATTCGTTTTTAGTTTGAAGAACTTTTAAGTTCAATGTGTTAAACGATCAGGAAACAATTTATTTGTTTTTAAACCTGGTTGTATCGACAGTCGGGGGTTTGTCTCGCTGTTTTATTTTGAGTTGGTTTGATCCAGTAATATAATTCTATGCATTTCGTCAAAAAAAAAAAAAGAATCAAAAAATAATATAATTAACAATGTTTTTATAAATATAAATTAATAGAAAATGCGATAATACAATTATAAATTAAGAGTTCAACGTTCACGATTATCTTTTTTTTCTTTATTGCTTCTAAACATGCGTTTTTTAAATCAGTTTTCTGATGCATTTGTTTTGACATTCATTTTTTATACGTTTTAAAAAAATAAATAATCGTTCGGATATCTCCTATTTCTCGAAAGTTTATTCAAGAGAAGTCATTAATTAGCTCATAATATATCTTTACTTCTTTAGTGTTAAACTAGCGTAAAAGCCCGTGCGAGGCACGGGCACTGAAATAATTTTTCGTTTAAAAATGTATATATATTAAGATAATTTATTAAGTAAAAATACGATAAATGATAAGATTTCGATTTTATCTCATATTCTTATAGTTATTTACTTATTTTGTAATATTGTATACAAAATTCATGTACCAAATATTTTATAATTTGATTAGATTTCATAAAATTTGGATAAATATTAATACGATGATAATCACATATTTACTTTTATTGCTAAAATGTTAATTTAAAGTTTAAAATGGCTTGAAATCAGCTTTATCAAAGTAAATATTTGAGTATAATATAAATAGTTATATTAGTAAAATTGTACATAAATAACATGAAAGTATGTAATTCACGTGATTTTAACGTAGACAGAAATATATTACAAAATCTTTTAACATTATGTAAAAGTCATCTTTGTGGTTCATATATATACATACATATTTATAAACATTAAAATTTGAATATTTTATTTTTATTCTAATGCATATTACACAATATCAAAATTCTGTTTTAAAAATTAGGTAGTTTGAAAAAAATTATATTATAATTTTGAATTATTTTTTTAATTGAACTTTGATTTTTTTCAAATATTTAAATTGAAGTAAAATATGATTAAACGACCTTAATAACTTCTACATTTTATGATATCTGAGATCGACTTTTTGGTTATATAAGTATATGTTGCAACTCTACTATTATATATTATATTGATCAATTTATTATATTTTATAAAAATTCATATAACCATACTATGAGGCCGTTTGGCTAAGCTTAAAATTATTACTTATGACTTAAAGTTGCTTAAAGTGATAAGTGAAAAGTAAAAATTTTAATTCAATATCTGTTTGGGTAATTTTGTATTATGAGTGACTTATGAATTATTAAAATTGTAAACATAAAAATAAATTTGATAAATTATCGGGAAAAATCTCAAATTGGTCACTGAAGTGAGCCCCATATATCAATACCTTGATTATACTTATCGGGGTCTCTATTGCACCACTTTAGTAACGGATAATGACACATCCGTTACTTTGACCCGTTAACCTGACGGAAATCGTAACGACAGTTAAGTGACAAATACGTGGCTACCATGTGGCAGTTGACTCACCAATTACATGTTTTATGTTTGTGTTAGAAAATAAAAACACAAAAAACATTCGTATTTACACAAAAACATTCATTACAACCTAGTTAAGAAATACGAACGGGCAGAGCTGAAATTGGGGGAAAAAACCATAATTCATCAATCGTTATCAATTGGTACCCAGATCCAAGGTGGTTTGTTCGAGTTTGCTCGTAATCGTCGCCAGTGAAACGAGGTATGCATAATCTTCTTCACGTTCTTGGTATTTTATAATCCATTTGCATACAATATATGTTCGTATTTGGTAGATATGTGTGTGTATATTCTTTTGAATTCGTTTATGTGTTCAATGTTGAAACGTTTTTCGTATCTGGTGTGTTTTTGTGTTCTTAATTAGCTATGGATTCATCAGTAACTATATACTTACATCATCATGGTGATTTTGGACCTGTTGCTAACACAAATTACATGGGTGGTAAGAGGGAAGTGATAACTGATTGCGACACTAATACTTTCTCCTTTAGAGATTTGGATGACTTTGCTGTGAAATATGGTTATAACCCCACTGATTTAGTATATTTTAAGAACGATAGGAAATCATTTGAGAGTGGTATGAGGTTGTTATACGATGATAGCACAGTTAGGGAGATGATTGATATTCACAAGCCTTTTCGTGAAATTGAACTGTATGTAGATCATTATGAATTGGATGAGGTAATTGATGTACCTAAAAGACAGGGAATTGAAAAAAATGTAAATGTGGGAGGTCAAGATAATGTTAATGATGGAGGAGAAGATGAATATAGTGATGGTAGTGAAGATTCTTATGATCCAGCTGATGATGTAGAAACAGAGAGTGATGAGTCAGACTGTGATACAACTTCTCTTTAGAAGCACTGAAAGGGGAGGAGTTCTGGGAGATACACAGCAGTGATGAACTCTTGCCACCAGATGTTCCCAAGAAATTAAGGGGTAGGCCAAAAAGAATGAGGAGGAAGGAAACTTGGGAAGGGGGTAATAGAACTCAAACCAATTCTCAAGTTACAGGGCCAGTGTTACAAAGGTATAGTAACAAGAGGGTAATGCACTGCAGCTTATGTGGACAAGCAACACACAGGAAATCCAATTGTCCAAAGAAGAATGCAGTTCCTGATGAAGAGACTGAGATGAGAAATGTTGAGCAAGGCACCTCTTCACAAAATGCTCAGAAAGTTGCAGTTAAGAAGAAGAGTTGTAAAGAGATGAAAAGACAAAAACTTCAAGTCAAAAGGGGACCAAAAAAAGGGGAGGAAGTCTTGACACAAGAAGCACCACAACCAACTCAAGCAACACAGAATGAAGAACCTGTTGTGACACAAGCAACTCAACCAACTCAGAATGAAGAACATGTTGTGAAGAAACCACTCACAAAAGGTCCAGTTAAGAATAAAAAACAAGTTGAAAGAGTTGATATTCTGAACAACAAGATCCCTAGAAAGAAATTGCCTTTTGTTAAAGATGCTGACCCAAGAGGGAAGGACTTTTGTCTGGATGGATCAAATTCAAATCATTTAGAGGAAAGTTTGAGAGGGGAGATTGGGTACCAGGCCATCTTCATGCCAACTCCAGGTCTACTTCCTTACAGACCTCCTAGAGCCACAACTCCAGCAGTAGACAAAGGACTAGAGGGGCCAGGAAAGTAGGAGGTTTCGAAACATGCTTTTGGTATTAAGTTATAACTATTTAAGTATTTGGTGATGTCAACTTTTGAAACTATTTGGATGCATCAAGTGTATGGTTCTTTTGGTAGACTTTTCAAGTATTTGGCAATGATCTTTATGGTGGTCTTATGTAGTGGTAGTAACCTTTTATATTATGTAAAGGCGGGGACCTTTTTATCTTAAGTTATGGAAGCATTTTATGCCTCATTTGCAATGATTTTTGTTTACAAGTATTCATTTAAACACAAATATATACAAGTTCTAATAAAAAGGAACAAATATTATATTAAAGAAACAAGGTACACCATTCATCATCTCTAACTACCAGTTACAAGTCGAATGAATGCAATGCATTCATTGGTGCCATTATACATACTACAACCAATACACTGCAATCAACTACTACTACTACTACTACTACTTATTACATCCCCATTAATATTACATCTACTTCATCCACATAACTGCAAACACAACCACCACAACAAACAGACATAACTTTAGCTGCTTTGCAAGCCTTTTCCTCTCAGCTTCAATTGCGTTCCTATCATCAATTAACTTCATTTTTTTCAGCTTTTAAAAGACTTCTTTTCTCAAGACTTTCCTCAAGATTCTCTTCAACCAGCTTCAATTTCTCTTCCAAATAGATTCTCCTGTGATTCAAATGGGTAATTACGTCAAATGCTCTGCCACTGAAACCTTCATCACACCACTGAAAAAAGTGGCAGCCTTGAACATCCTATAGATTTTATATACAAAAAAAATCAAACATTATTATGAAAAATGAATAAATAAGTAAGAACCTTAAGATATTTACCTTAGGGGCTGGACATGTGTAAAATCTTCTTCCCGGATTTTTAAGAGTCCAAGAAATATTAATCCTTGCAATTCTACCACAAAAACAAGCCTTGTGCTCCCAATTCTTGACAAAATCCATTGACGTACTCCCAGCGGATTTAGCTTGGGGGCTTTCATTCCTCATCATACCCAGCTGCTGTGTGTTAAAGAAATTGACCTACTATTACTGTTTTCTCTAATTCAATGACTCCTTTTTTTTAGAAACTAAGAACCCTAAAAGAAAGAAATGGTTATCAGTGTTTATTTTGGTGTTTATATAGACATGTAGCCGTTGGAATCCACGTCAACAAAGAAATAAACGTTACAATCCACGCTGTCCAACTGTTCTCTGCCACATATACATTTCCGTCAGGTCAACGGGTCAAAGTAACAGATGTGTCATTATCCGTTACTAAAGTGGTGCAATAGAAACCCCGATAAGTATAATCAAGGTAATGATATATGGGGCTCACTTCAGTGACCAATTTGAGATTTTTCCCTATATTAAAGGAACACAAGGGCAAAGTTTGCCATTTTAATGGCTGTGAAGTTACAATTTTACCCTTTTATATTAAAAAATTTAAAAAATGCCACTGTTTTATTAAATCTCCACCGACCGGATTTTTTCTTCCTTGATTTGTGGTGATCTTCAATTTTCTTCCCCGATTCCTGGTGGATCTTCGCTCTCAAGAGGGATCCGGTTTCTCTTGTTTTTGAGGTTCCATTTTCTAGATCTAAGACTTGTTTTAGTTTGGTATTTTTTGTGTGTAATTTCAATTTTACTTTGTAAGTTCAGTTTGATTTCTCTCCTTGGTGAGAGGTGTGGATTTCTCTCCTTCTTTTGTGAGAGTTGGTTCGGATTCAACGATAAGAGCTTGTTCGGAACTGCATTTGTGGTCGTTAGCTCAAACGGATTTTGGCGAAGATATTGAGCGTAGAGCGAGTATCTATAGATATATCGTTTTTTTCAGACATATGCTTATTTGTCTCATTTTGATTATGAAGACGAGCGTGTCATCCTGTTCTATGTTTGATTGATTCGATAATTCTTGTAGATGCCGTATGGTTTTTATGTATTGAATTATCACCATTCATCAAAAAAAAAAGATTCAATCTTCAAATTTGGAAAACATGAAAAGTCAAAATATTATTTGAGGTCAAATTTTATTTAGTTTGACCAATTAAAGTGAAATTAGCATAAAATAAGTGGGACAGAGAAGTATTAAGTTATTAAGAGAAAGAATAATAATTTCACATTAAAAGTTATTAGTATTACACTGGAGCAACTATTAATGAAAAAGAAAATTCAAATTCCAAAATATGAGGTCTCAAAAAAAGTACTGAAAATCACACAAATTTACACAAGAACGACTTGGAAGTTCAATTTATTAATAACCACAATCACAACAAATTGCACACTTTAAAATAATACAAATACAAATATAAAGCTAGCAAGAGCTAGCCACAAATCATAAAATCACTCTGTCAAATGAAGACGTAGAAACCATAAATTTCACAAGAACCATACATCATTTTCTCCTTTTGTGTAAGGCCTGTTTTACTTACTAGGAGGTGGAGTAGAACCACCAAAGAGAGGGAAGGTGCACTACAAGAAATCTGGCTATAGACGACACCCCTCAGACAACACCCATGGAAAAAAGTGTTGCCCGAAATGATCAGACAACTAGTATTTTCGTGCTCGAAAAAGTATTATCTAATACTACCTTCACACAATGGGCCAAAACCGTTGTGTGATAAATCTTACCAGACAAGCATTTCTTGACCAGGGGTGTTGTGTAAATGCATAAGTATTTTTAAGATTAGACAAGCGTTAGCAATTAAGTGTTATGTGAATGCCTGCAACACAATAACCCGGAAAACCGTTGTTGTATTCAGACAAGTGTTTTTAGGTCTGTTGTCTAAGTGTCAATCGTACAATATGTTATCCATAGTGTTGTGTGACAATGAACCAACACACAACATCTTTTAGAAATATTATGTGAATGAAGCATAGACAATATTTCGTAAAAAGTATTGTTATAATAAGACAAGGGTTTCCAATTTGGTATTGTGTAATGATATATAACATAAGTGTTTTAAATAGTGTTGTATGATAAAAAAAGGTGGGAAAATCAAAATGGGGGGAATCAAATTTTAGAAAAAGTTGAAATGAGGGAAATTTGAAATTTTGGGTAGAGTTGAAAAGGGGGGAATTTAAATGGAGAGAAATTAAATTACAACAGTTTTTTCGGACTAAAACAGTTATAATATTCTCTTTCACACAACTGTTTTTGTCAGAAAACTAATTTGTGATAATTTATTATTATCCGGAAATTAAAGAAATTAATTCGAATTTAATAAAAAAATCTGAATTTCGAAGTTATTTATGCACCAAATATGATTATGGGTTTGGAAAGGTGATGATGAGAGCTTCGATTTGGTTATAAGAGCGTTTCAAACGGAGCCCGATAACGTCTCCAAATTCCAGTTTGATTTTGAAGAACGCGAAGAACATTCAAGAACTCAATTCAAAAATCAAACAGATTTTTGATCGTGTTATTGAACTCCAAATTCAACACACAATATACCAAATCGATCAGGAGAATATTAACTATAACATGGTACCATCAAAACACACAAATTATGAAGTTTTGGACTTTTACGGAAATCAAAGAACTAATTCGAATTTAATAAAAAAATCAGAAATTCGAAGTTATTTCTTCACCAAATCTGTTTATGGGGTTGGAAAGGGGGTGATGAGAGCTTCAATTTGGTTATAAGAGCGTTTTAAACGGAGCCCAATAACGTCTCCAAATTCCAGTTTGATTTTGAAGAACGCGAAGAACATTCAAGAACTCAATTCAAAAATCAAACAGCTTTTTGATCGTGTTATTGAACTCCAAATTCAACACACAATATACCAAATCGATCACGAGAATATTAACTATAACATGGTACCATCAAAACACACAAATTATGAAGTTTTGGACTTTTACGGAAATTAAAGAACTAATTCGAATTTAATAAAAAAATCAGAAATTCGAAGTTATTTCTGCACCAAATCTGTTTATGGGGTTGGAAAGGGGGTGATGAGAGCTTCAATTTGGTTATAAGAGCGTTTTAAACGGAGCCCGATAACGTCTCCAAATTCCAGTTTGATTTTGAAGAACGCGAAGAACATTCAAGAACTCAATTCAAAAATCAAACAGCTTTTTGATCATGTTATTTAACTCCAAATTCATCATATGATATATGAAATTGATCAGGAGAAAATAATCTACAACATGGAGGCATCAAATCACTCAAACAACTTCAATCGCAAAAATTCATGTTTTAACCATAATTAAATTCGAATTAATAACAAATAATCGATGATATCTACACTTGATTTGATTGTACAGGAATGAAGTATTGGTCGAGAGCTTCGATTAAACTATTTATACGTCTCAATCGGATTTCGGTAACACATTCAAATTTTCGTTTAATACGAAGAACACAAAGAACACAACTCATTAATCAAAAACCCTAAATCCTAAACCAAAAACCGTAACCCCTAAATAATATTTAGTATATTTTTTGATGATCCAACCATACGGATGATAATCAATACTTATTTTAGTGTGAGGAAAAAATAATCAAAAAATAAAAAGACGCGATTATATCACATCTTTTGAAAAATGAAGAATCGGGAACGAGAACTAGTTTAGGGATTAAAGTCAAATTACTAGTTGACCGCTAATTTACCTAATCAAAATAATTTATTGTTTTTTGAAAATTTTGGAATAACATTTAATAAGATTGATATTGACTCCCGTACAGTTCGATCTTTGAAATTCTATTTCAAAAAAATCGAATCAAGAATCGGGAACGAGAACTAGTTTAGGGGTTAAAGTCAAATTACTAGTTGACCGCTAATTTACCTAATCAAAATAATTTATTATTTTTTGAAATTTTTGGAATAACATTTAATAAGATTGATCTTGACTCCCGTATAGTTCGATCTTTGAAATTCTATTTCAAAAAAATCGAATCAAGAATCGGGAACGAGAACTAGTTTAGGGGTTAAAGTCAAATTACTAGTTGACCGCTAATTTACCTAATCAAAATAATTTATTATTTTTTGAAATTTTTGGAATAACATTTAATAAGATTGATCTTGACTCCCGTACAGTTCGATCTTTGAAATTCTATTTCAAAAAAATCGAATCAAGAATCGGGAACGAGAACTAGTTTAGGGGTTAAAGTCAAATTACTAGTTGACCGCTAGTTTACCTAATCAAAATAATTTATTTTTTTTTGAAAATTTTGGAATAACATTTAATAAGATTGATCTTGAAGAAATCATTCAAAAAAAATATTCAGTTAATCTGGATCGTACGTCGTTATAGGAACCAACACTTTTACTACCTTTTTTGTTAAAATCTCGTACGACCCGACCTTTTTATTTTTCGATTATTTTTTCCAAGCACTAAAATGATTGTTTATTAACTTTTGTACGGTTCGATCGTCGAAGAAATCATTCAAAAAAATCATTCAGTGAATCTGGCACGCGCCCTTTTACTTGAATCGGTATTATTATAACATTTTTTTTAAGATGCGGCACGACCGAGGCTTTTTAATTTTTGATTATTTTTTTTCCAACACTAGAATAAGTATCTATTAACATCCGTGTGGTTCGATCGTTGAAGAAATCATTTAAAAAAACCATTCAGTGAATCTGGATCGTGCCCGTTACAGGAAGCATCACTTTTACTACGTTTTTGTTCAAATCTCGTACAACCCTACCTTTTATTTTTTGATTATTTTTTCCCAACATTGAAATGAGTGTATATTAACATTCGTACGGTTCGATCGTCGAAGAAATCATTTAAAAAAAATCATTCAGTGAATCTGGATCGTGCCCGTTACAGGAAGCATCACTTCTACTACGTTTTTGTTCAAATCTCGTACAATCCGACCTTTTTAATTTTTGATTATTTTTTCCCAACATTGAAAATGAGTGTATATTAACATTCGTATGGTTCGATCGTCGAAGAAATCATTTAAAAAAAATCAGTCAGTGAATCTGGATCGTGCCCGTTACAGGAAACATCACTTTTACTACGTTTTTGTTCAAATCTCGTACAACCCGACCTTTTTATTTTTTGATTATTTTTTCCAACATTGAAATGAATGTCTATTAACATCCATACGGTTCGATCGTCGAAAAATAATTCAAAAAAAAGTATTGAGTGAATCTGGATCGTGCCTCGTTATAGGATGTAACACTTTTACTACTTTTTTGTTAAAATCTCATACAACCCGACCTTTTTATTTTTTGATTATTTTTTCCCAACACTAAAACAAGTGTTTATTAACATCCGTACGGTTTGATCGTCGAAAAAATCATTCAAAAAAAGTAATCAGTGAACCTGGATCGTGCCTCGTTATAGGAAGTAATACTTTCACTATGTTTTTGTTAAAATCTCATACAACCCGACCTTTTTATTTTTTGATTATTTTTTACCAACACTAAAATAAGTGTTTATTAAAATTTGTACGGTTCGATCATCGAAAAATCATTCAAAAAAAGTATTGAGTGAATCTGGATTGTGCCTCGTTATAGGATGTAACACTTTTACTACTTTTTTGTTAAAATCTCGTATAATCTCGTTTATTTTTTTCCAACACTAAAATTAGTACATAAATAAATGTAAAATATTAAATTTTTAAAATTGAAATAAAATAAATTCTTGATAAAATTGAAATAAAATTAGAATTTTATGAAAATATTTTAAAAATCAAAAAATGAAATGAAATAACACATTGAAAATGTTAATGGCGCACAAATTCCCCCCTTAGCCAAATTTTCCTCATCTTTTTTCCCTCCTTGTTTCTTGAAATTTCACTAAACCTAAATTCCCCCTTAGCCAATTTCACTTCCCCCTCTTTTTTTCTATACGCCTCTCCTGACTCTTATGTCTCTATCTCTCACACACACCAACACAAACGCCTACCTCACTCCCATTCTCTCAAGTACTCACCTCTCTCACAGACATGAACCCTATTTATTCAAAAATCAAACACACAACTTAGATCAAAATCAATGTTTCTCTCTATCTTCATCTCTATTCATCGATTTGGGGGTTCTCCGATTTGGGTATTCTGATAATTTGGAAGTTCTTGGATTTAGGTATTTTAATCTCTCTCTCACTTTGACCCCCCCCTCTCTCTCTGAATTATATTCTTTTAGATGGGTATTCATAGTAGCTTGAGTAATTGTATCTTTTAGATGGATTTTTCATTAGGGGTATGTTAGATACTAACAAACTATGATTCATTTTATTTATTCAGGGAAAGTAATTGCATTTTTGCCTAGATGTTTTACTTTTCTGCAAGTTTTCGTAGTTGGAACTATGAATCCAACTCTCCCTGTGATGGTTTGAACGGACTTGGACTAATGTTTGTCTAAAATGCAGCGTGTAAAGTACTATCGCCTGAATGAAGACGGGAAATGGGATGACCAAGGAAATGAGATCCAGAGCATTTGACCGAGGTAGCCCTTAGCTTTCAAGAAACTACTGGATGCTCATATATATGGTAACTATTGTAGCTGTATTATTGACCCTTCTTATGTCTGCACACACTTGCATATATACCCACTAGCCACAAATATAAAGCCTCAATTCTCTTTCTTAAATACCCTGTGCTTTTTGCATAATTTGCGGTGTGCAACTGTTTGACAGGGCAGCCATCACTTGATGAACAACATCACTACTACACAAGGCCAAATTATTGCTCTAGGACCAAGTCGCAGCGAGAAAATCAACTTCAAAAATCATTTGCCAGCCTAGACTCAGCAGGAGCAGAGGATGACGACTTTGGAGAAGAACCATCTGCTTTTTCTGAACTCTTCCACGGTTTTCTTGCAATCGGAACATTTAATAACAATGCTTTTCCATGCAGGTGAAATGTTTACCTTTGGCTATTCACAAACACCTCCCTATATAACATACAGAGTTATTTCCAGGAACGGTTTCATGAATGATCCAGTGCCAATAACATTAGCAGACCCTATAATGATGCATGACTTTGCCATTACTGAAAATTACGCAATTATAATCGACCTACCATTATACATCAAACCTATGGTAAGGAAATTTTCCATATTCATATTTGCATTTGTTGTGTGATAATTACGAATATCAGTCTGAAGATCATCATGTATATGATGTCATATCGTTCACCGAACAACTTGCTATAATTAGTAATAAGGCTGACTCAGCTTCAATTCTCTTTGAGGCTTTCTCGCTGATGATTTTAATATTCAGGAAATGGTGAAGGAAAAGAAGTTGATTGTCACATTTGATGCAACTAAAAAAGGCCCGCTTTGGTGTCCTTCCACGGTATGCAAAAAATGAGATGCTGATTAAATGGTTTGAGCTCCCAAATTGCTTTATATTTCACAATGGTGAGGCACCAATTTCTTGATTCATCCCAAAGTAAATAAGTAGATTTCTTGTAGAGGTCATAGTCCACCACACACCTCAATTCCTTTCTAATTTACATTCCAGAATCTTTTTTAGCATGTTACCTTTTCACATATAGCATACTTCCGCTCTGAAATGGCCGGTAAATGTTTACCAAGTACTTCAATGCACATCAAATAAGATCACATTCTGTTAAACATACTGTATAAGAACTTGAGCTGGAGATCACATTCTGTTAAACATACTGTATAAGAATTTGAGCTGGAGCAAATATTTCTTGTTCATGCTAGTTTCGGTAACAATTCTTTGATAGTTGAATAAGCAAAGTAATCAGTGTACTTCATGGTTTTTTACTCTGAAATATGCATGAAATCATCTCATACGTCAATATGCCATGCCCAGACAATGTTCTGGAGAATATAACTGTTAGTATTCGTTGCTTTATCTTGGATTGTTACCTGGAATTTCTGTGACACTTTCTTATCAGCCAATGCTTGGGAGGAGGGAGATGAAGTTGTTTTGATCACTTGCCGTCTTGAGAATCCAGATCTAGATATGATTAATGGAAGTATGAAAGAAAAGCTCGAGAATTTCAACAATGAACTGTAGGGCTCTCATCTACTAATGTATATTTATAGTACCACATTGGGTTACTAGGCTATCGGCTCCTGACCACAAAATAAATCTCAGGTTTGAGATGAGATTTAACATGAAGAGTGGTCAAGCTTCACAGAAGAAACTCTCAGCATCTGCTGTTGATTTTCCTCGGATAAATGAAAGCTATACTGGCAGGTCTGAAGCTACATTGTTTGTGTTCTATTTCATAAACGAACATAATTAGAGATGTTTATTTGGGATATGATTCTGGTTCGGAAAAAAAAGTTAGGTCATGTATGCGTCCCATTAACGTAGTTATGTTTGGTTGTTTTAACATGTGGGGGATGCTAATCTGTTTCAAGCTCTATCTAAAATCTGAAAATAGTGAAAATCTTATGTCTTCATTATTTTCATATCTTTATCAATTCTAAAAGGTAAACAATAGCCAAAGGTAAACATTTCACTATACGCAGGATAGGAAACTCAGACCATGAGATTGTGAATCAAAAGAAGTTCAATTATTTTTTGTATGTGAACTTGTGAAGAAAGAAATAATCTTAGCTTAAATGTGCCTAACTCGCGGTTACGTTTTGTTTGCAGGATCGAGTTTACCCAGTGGGACAACTTTGGATTCGAAAAGCAAGTTTGATGATACATGGGATGCCAGAGTAGGGTAATACCAACTTTAAGAGCATGTGATATGTAGTACAACTACAAATGACTACAACCAAGTTGCCAGGATAGGGTAGTTTTTGTTATGAATATTGGTTAGTTGCTAGTACTGTATAAACTCTAATTTTTGTTGTAAATAAAAGTGTTGTTTCATTTATCATTAGCCAATGTTATCATCTTTTAAAAACACTTGTGGAAAATATCATTAGACAATTGACATGTTTCAAGAAACCATTGTTTATTCTATGCACATACAACACATAAAAAGAAAAAATCATTGTCTGACGACAAGAAACACAAATAAAAACTGTTGTTTAAAAAGAACACATACAATACATAAAAAGGAAAATCATTGTATGACTACAATAAACACAAGCGTTTGGAAGGAATAAACCGTTGTGTGTTGGAATTCTAACAAATGGTTTTTGCTAAGAAACCATTGTCTGTTGTGACATACATCAACAGCCCTGATCAAGTAAAAGATTGTATCTTTTGCACTTAAACAATAGGTTTTCTTTTAAAAACCATTGTCTTTACTGCTTAATAACAACAACAAATTCGTTAAAAAGTGTTGCGTTATTGGAACTTTGACAAGAGGTTTCCAAAGAAGTGTTGTTGTTTCTGGGTATCAGACAACACTTTTCAGATGGCTTTTACTTGTCTTTCAACTTTCACACAACAGCTTGCTGTGTATTGTCTGAGGTGTGTATCAGACGACTTCTCAATAGTCAACAGTTTTTGGTATATTCAGACAACACGTTTTGCCTGTTGTCTAAAGCAAAAATCCTTGTAGTGGTGGGAAGTGGACATGGAGGAAGTCCTGGAATTTGAAACCTGGGAAATGGGGGAAATGGGGGCAAATTGAATGGCAAAGAAGGTGGAGGAGAGTCTTCAGAAGTTTGAGTTACATGAGCAACATTTTCATTTGCTTTAGGCTCTTGAACCTTTGCTGCATGTCCATTTTCTTCTGGTTTTTCGATAAGCTGTCTTTCAGCATTGTAGATGAAACTTAGCAGAAATATGGGAGTTGTGGCCACCAGAAAACTTAGCAGAAATATGGCTTTCAGCATTGTAGATGAACACTGAGAAGCCATTTGTATGTGTGTGTGTGTGTGGAAGAGAGAGAATAGAGAAAGTTGAGGATGCTATATTTGCAATATGCATGAGGTTTTTATACGGAGGTTTTGTGTTGTGCCACCCTGTGGATTGAATAATATTTTGAAAAGTTTATTTCACCCTCATTTCTACAACTGTGTTCACTGTCATGAACAGATGATATTTGTTCAATAAGTATTGATATGCCATATAAAAGCATTTATAATGGGAGTGTTAATCAAGATGCCAACTTTGTCATTAAAAAATATCTTATATTTTCTTTCTTCAATAGTATTTTTGGTATCATTATCACAAAAATTTACTTCATGATTGGTACTCAAAATTGTCAATATACTCGTACATTATAATCAAATAAGTTTAATCAAAAATTGAATAGATACATTTTATCTATTTTAGGGGGGCGCCAAAAATAAGGGTTAAATATCAAAATGGTCACTGAAGTGTAGGCCATATATCAGTTTACTCACTTAATTAGTTATCGGGGACTCATATGCACCACTAAAGTCCTGAGTAATGATAGCGCTGTTAGTTTGACTTGTTGACTGACGAAAAATGTTAGGGTTAAGTATCAAAGTGATCACTGAAGTGAAGGTCATATATCAAAATCTTCAATCTAGTTATCGGGGTCTCTATTTCATCATTCGTCGTTTTATTTTTTCATATATGGAAAAATTATTTAAATTTCAGAGACATGTTCGTAATTTACAGGCATGCAATAATAATTTAAAATATTTTTAAAATATTAAATATATTAATAATATATTTTTACTCTTGCTGTCAAAGGTATGTTCATTTTTAAATTTAGTTAAATTCTTATCACTCAAGTTAAAAGGTAGGTTCCAATTCATAAAAGGTAGATTCGAATTCATTAGTTATGTACTTTATTTTATACAACACATATAATGTGCACAAATTAGTTTAAATTAAATTAAAATATAATAAATAAATCTTTATAATATTTTTTCTTTTAATTTTTAATCTTTAAATTATATTTCATTTTATTCTAGAAATATATTTATGTTAGAATAATATGTGTAACCCGTTAATTAGAATAAAGTAGGTCCATTAAAATGATTTTAAAATAAAAAGAATAGACTAGATTTAAAATGCACGTGTTGTGAACAGTAGCTAAGTCGTCCATTTCAGTGACCACTTTGATTCATAAGGCCACTTCTATAGTTAACCCTAACATTTTCCGTCAGTCAACAAGTCAAACTAACAGCATTGTCATTACTCGCGACTTTAGTGGTGCATATGAGTCCCCGATAACTTGAGTGAGTAAAATGATATATGGCCTTCACTTCAGTTACCACTTTGAGATTCAACCCCCAAAAATAATAGGAAAGTTTCCAAAAGTTGGTGATCATGTTACTAATAAGATATAACCATTCCCAAATGATGAGTTGTCATTATACTATTGGTTGTTTCTTACATTAATGAGATGGGACCATCGTGTATACATATAAATCCACAAATAAAAATAAGCCATGTGTCATCCGGGATTCGTTTTGGAGTACGTAGTATTGCTCTTGTGTATATGATGTGTTTCTAACAATAAAATATGTGATATTAATAAAATGCAATTTATTACTCTCTCTATCCCAAATCTTTTGTCTTGATTGACTTTTTATGGTCAAATTGACCAAACTTTGACTAATATTTACGTATCATTCTTTTATAGTTTACAAAATCTGAAAATTACATATTAAAGTAAATTAAACGTACTTTCTAATGATAAATTTTTATCATAATTTCACGGCCAAGACACCACTTGAAATACCATAGTTTCAAATCTATCACGGGCAATACTGAAAAAACCAATTACTTAAACTTAGTGTACTACCGTCTATTTCTCACTAACAGAGTTAAATGGTCAGGGGTAAAATAGTCTTTTTCAGATCATAAACACTCCATTTCAGCCTCTCCTTCACCACCCATCCCCTTTAATTAAAACTCTCAGCCACCGTCTCCACCCCACCACTTCGCCGCCCGCCTCCCCAATTCTGTTCTTCTCCGACACCCAATAGTACACAACTTCCACCTCCTCGACCCTCCACCATAAAACACCACCTTTCCCGTTCACCATCTCCATCCTCTTCTCCACTTCCGTCCTCTTCACACCTGCTCACATTGCCTCCACCCATTTCCAGCAGCAGCTCTCCCCGTTCGTTCACCGCGCCTGTAACACCACTACCGCCAATCTTCTTCTCCATTCTCACCGCTCCTTCACCCTTTCCACCTCCTCGACCCGTTCACCACAGCACCCTTTCCCCTGTTTATTTTCGTTTAATTCACAGCAAAACCTATCTTTATCCCCTGTATAACTCTTCTTCTTCTTCCTTTTTTTTCTTTTATCCGAATAACTTCAGTCTCTCCTTCTACCATTGTTTCCTCGGCTGGTGTCTCAAGCTTGACAGCAACATCCTCCGAGTAGTCACCATGAACCTATACAAGTAATATCGCATATCATTACACCAATATCTTAGCAAATTAATGAAAAAATTTACTGACTAGCACACAGTAGTATGTAGCATCTGGGTATCTTGCTTGTAAGTCTAAAACATGTGATAGTCTTGAAGGTCGATACCACTTCAGCCCTCCAAATCAACTCATACTTAAGTAGCTTAATTTCCGCAACAATAACTCAGGGGGGAGTATGAGCTCTTTATTTCTGTATGCTGGGTGAAGGCAACAGTTGTGGGGGGTTAAGGCTGGGGAAAGAGAGAAAATGGCGGTTGCGATGAGATGAAGTGGTGTTATCGTTGAGGAGTAGTATGTAGCATAGCATATTTACTTGTTATTAATAGACCCCTTTTGCTTAAAGACCAACCATACTTGGGAGTGAAGAGTTGCTATTTCACTAGCTTAATTTGAGCTTATTGTGTGAAGTCAGCCATACTGCACACTCACGATTTGATTAATTAGTACTACTGTGTCTACGCAGACTGCGTGCATTCCATCCTTTTCCTCATAGTCATATATTTCTGAGATCAAACCATTCGGTCGATCACAGTCGATCATCTGGATATTAATTTTGTACAGGAGTTCGTATTTAATTAGATGTGGAGAAGGATCTAACTCTCAAGCAAATTAAGTCAAATCACTTTGAGATTCTGGTTTAAGAATGAAGCAAGTCTTGTGTCTTTGGTAAGGATGTTGAGATAATTGAATAGATATTTAGCAATACTAGAGTGTAAGTTTAATTAGTCGACAAGACGGAGGATGTTGAATTTGAACGGAGATGGGTTGGGTATGAATTGCAGGCGGAGGAGAAGGAGATGGGGCACAGAGGTGAAATGGTGGAGAACGGAAGTGGGAGGAGAAGATTAGTGGAATGGTGGCGATTGCAGGCGTGGGGTGAAGTTGCTATTGGTGCAAGAGCTGGATGTAGGACAAAGGTGAAGTGCGGTGGTTTTGGTGAACGGGATTGGGAAGGTGGTGATTGAGAGAAGGAGATAAAGGGAAGGGGAGAACGGAGTGGTGGTGTTGTGGATTGTTCATGTATGTAATGCATTTTTTTTTAACGAGCTGAGGGTTGTAAAAGACTATTTTGCCCCTGGTAATTTAACGGCATTGGGAACAAATAGACGGCAGTACACGAAGTTTAAGTAAAGTATTTGTTCAATATTGCCCGTGGCAGATTTGAAACTATGGTATTTCAAGTGGTGTCTCGGCCAAAGTTCAGGTACACAAAGTGTACTTTACTCTATTGTATATATAATATTTGGTCAAAATTGGGTCCATTTGACCATCAAAAGTCCAAAGTCAAATAGGAGAAAAGATTTGGGACGGGAAAGTACTAAGGGCAAAGATTGTCATTTTAATGGGTGTGAAGTTACGGTTTTACCCTTTATGGTCAAATTGACCAAACTTTGACTAATATTTACGTATCACTCTTTTGTAGTTTATAAAATCTGAAAAATACATATTAAAGTAAATTAGATATACTTTCCAATGATAAAATTTTATCATAATTTTCATATATATTGTACATATAATATTTGGTCAAAATTTGGTCAATTTGACCATCAAAAGTCAAAAGTCATATAGGACAAAAGATTTGAGGCGGAAGGAGTACTAAGGGCAAAGATTGTCATTTTAAAGGCTGTGAATTTACGATTTTACCCCTATTTTTTAAAAAATTACAAAAATGACATCCTTTAATAATTATGTAAAAATAGTGAAATTATCCTTGTATAGGGATTCAAACCAATAACCTTCTACTCTCAAACTCATACCTTAAACAATTGTGCTACACTTGATTTTAAGTTTTGTTTCAAAATCCTATAAGATAAACCACCTCACTTATCTTTTTGTCTCATCCTTTTTTTTTTTGAGTAAATAAAATGCTGGTTCATATAATTTTTAGAATATTGGATAGATAAAATTATAAAAAAAATAATTTTAATCGATTGAGCAAACTCTAAAATTTTCTTTTGTAATTTTAAATACTTGATATAGAAAAAAAAAATTAGATCATACATAATGTTACCGAGTCCCAAAAAAAATTTATTTACACGTGTTTCTATGTAAATATTAAATTATTTAAATAAAAATAGTGTTTGATTTTATCCCTTCCACGACATCCATCTATTTAACAGGCGTTTGATTCATGGTTGAGGAGACGGCGCAAAGCACAGGTTACTTTTATTTTTTTTAATTTACTTATAGTGTAGTGTATATATAATATTATAAATATTATTTTTAATATATTGTTGGTAGGATTCGGATCTTAAAATTTTTTATATAACAACTTTTAGTATTAAATTTAAATTAATATTGGCGGGAGTCGAACCTTCAAGCTTTGTATATCACATTTCTTAGTATTAATTTTAAATTAAAATGTTGCTCGGAGATATTCGAACCTTAGACCTCTATATATATCAACTTTTATAATTGTATTCAACGATCATCATCTATTTGAGTTAAATATTTAACGGTTGTGAATGAAAGGGATAACCAAAAATAAGGGGTTAACCAAACTACAAAATATACCTCATTTTGCTTATTATGGTATAGTATAGATAGCATAAATTTAGATATAGATGAGTTTTTGATTAATAAATATAAATTAAAATTACAATAACTAATAAATTAGAAAAGTATAAGGAATAAGTTTAATATAATAAATATTATATTAAATTAATAGAAACTTGTGCATTGCATGTATTATCAATTAGTATTAATAAAACTAGGAAACAAAGCCGCGCTATGCGCAACACGAAAACATTTTTTAAAAATTTTATACATAACATCACTGTTCGTTGAATTTTATTATTTGAAAGTTAATATGATGAATTGAAACTTGTTTGAAATGTAATTAAATTTTAATATTTAAGAAATATAAAGAAAAGAATTAGCCGAAAGAAAACATATTATAGTTCAACTCTTAAGTAAAAATAATAATATTTTTGAAAAATAATATTTTCGAAGATATCGACACCTATTTTGTATACAACTTAATGGAACAACGAATGTATAACTTTTTTTATTAATTTAATCACCGAAGATTGTTTATTTAATTTAATCGAGTTAGTTACATCCCGTGTGTAATTTGTTCATGTGTAAAAGTAAATTCTACAATTTTACTTGTATTTAAATTTTATGGATGTTAATTGAAAAATTTATATAGTTCCGTATCTTACTATGATTCTCATGGTCATTGATTACGAATTTATCGAAAATTTGAAATCGTCTATTTATTGGTGCCGAAAAAAATTGCAGTGATTTTTAATAAGGATTAGAAATGGACGACATAAATAATTTTATTTATTGGTGTCCCCTTGCGTTCTAATTTGTGCTCATACTGTCTAACTTTTAATATTAAAAACTAGCATGATAGCCCGTGCAACATTTTTTAAATTTTGCGATAAAATCCATTTTATCCTCTTGTCAGTCTATTTTATCTTTCACGTGCAACGATCTATCGATTCAGTAGTTACAATCATTCTAAATTCAAATTATTAGCACACTCTAAATTTCGATAATTATATTTATAGTGGTACTTGTTTAATGCGAGAAGAATAACTGACAAAAGTGGTATATTGGAGTTAATCGTCAACTATCAAATATTTCCAGTTTTCCACGATAGGAGTGTTTTTCAGTAGAAATCCTAAAAGAATCAACATGACAACAATTTTTTAACTACTTTCAATCTTAGCCACAACATATTTTAAATATCTATTTTCTCTTCTACCCATATGTCTACCTCATATCTCCTCCAATATATTACTGATCAGGTAGCCTACCTCACATCCTTTCCAATTTATTACTGATCAGGTACGTTCTCACTTCGACCTCTTTCCGACCACTATCTTTCCACCTCGCTATACCTCTCATATTCGTTCCTTCCTTCAACTACATCATATATGCACATTCATTTTGCCACACCACCTCTCTTTCGTCTTTAACAATCTCAAATTTGTTTATCCTTCCTATCTTCATTCATCTCTCATTCTTCTTTACAGCCTCTCATCGACCTCCATTTTCATATTTATATAAAATTAGTATTGTTGTGGTTACGAGCTGGATAGGTATTATGATAATAAAATAGTTAATATAAAATATTTAATTGTCATACTTCTCACACATTAAACATGTATACATTTTTCGAATGTTATTGTGATAACATTATATCTTTTGAATTTCAATAAAACTCATCTAACATTTGTCAACAAATTGGATTAATATATTATTGTCAACTATTTAGTTGTATTACCTTTTGTTCTTAAGTTGATAAAGATATTGATGTACCTATTCTTTCGTTGGTATTTAGTTGATTGTATTTCGTATCTAGATGTTCAAATTTAACACTAATTGAATTCATGTTGTTTTGAAATGGGTATCAGGTCAATTCAAGGTCAAGGAGTGCTATATCCATCCCGATCCCCGAATTCGAACAAAATCGTTGAGCCTATTCCGATTCTTGAACGAGAATTATTTAGCTCCTGATTCCTGCCCCGAAAGGAAAATAGGTATCCCCGCGAGAAATCGTGAATTTTAATTTTTTTTAATTAAAATTTTAAACTTATTTTTAATTAAAATTTTGAACCTAATCGTTGAACCCGTATCAATCCTAAAATTGGGATTATTTTCCTCCCTGATTACTACCCCGAACGGGGAACGAGGATCCCCACGAAAAATTGGGGATTCTTACTTTTTTAAATTAAAATTTATGTATTCCCTAATATATTGGATAATAAAATTATTTTGATAAATCATGATAAAATTATTATTATATTATAAATAACTGTTGTGGAATAAAAAGTAGGGTGTAATTAATTCGTGTATTGATTGCTAGGGATTGAGAGCTTCGATCTTTAATGGTGGCTGCTCTTGTTGTCGGGGACTAACTCGGTCCTAACAAGATGCCTACGTACCTTGATGAATATCAAGAATCAAGCCAAAACGTAGTTCTAGAGTTGCCTACGTGGCTTGATGCACCCTCGCGGCGTAGTGACGTAGTGGCTTGTATGTCCTTATTCGAGAATTAAGCCTAAAACGTGGTGGGTGACGTATGGAGCTGTGCCCAAAAAACCTTCTCCTTTAGAATGAGGGGTTAGTCCCTTTATATAGGCTTGAGAAGCCTTGGAATTAGGGTTTAGTAACTTGGTGGGCAAGTTATACAATTTGGGCCCAATTCTAGATCCTTCCATGAGGGAGGTGGATAACTATAGGAGTTGTATGCCTTGGAGGCTACTCCATAGATGATTTGATTTCCTTTTGGACTCGACAACAGAGTCTTTTATTTGGCTGATTTATTAGCCACGGATTTATTATTTAATTAGGGTTTTGGGCCTCATTAATGGGCTTTAACCTTGGACCAATCTAGGTTTAATTAACGCAACATTAAGTGTGTCTTTAGGGCTTACTTTCAGCCCATATCATTTGCCCCCCAACTTCTAGGAAAACTGATCAGGTTTTCGTAGAAGTTATATTTGCCTTAATCGAGACTTGGGGTCATTATTATCCCTTACCTGGGACTTCTTAATTTTCCTACCCTTATATAGGAATTTTGGTTTACACTAGTGTTTCACATATATCATCTATTGTAAAGTGTGGAGCGACCTACACATTTACGACGATTTGCCTTATTCGCGGCTTTAACTTGTGCTTGCTTTTAGCAATTTCGGCATTTTCATAGAGCTTTTATGCACTATTAGCACAAATTATTGCTCAATTTGTCAAGAAAATATTTCTATAATTTTCCTCATATTTTTCTGTACCTTTCCTAATGTTTGAGGAATTTTTGTAGAATCACAGGTATTTTTCTTAATTATTCCTAATAATTTAGGAATTTTTATGTTCCCACGGGTATTTTTCTTAATTATTCCTAATATTTTAGGAATTTTTATGTACCAACGGGTATTTTTCGTAATTATTCCTAATATTTTAGGAATTTTCTTGTACCCACAGGTATTTTTCTTAATTATTCCTAATATTTTAGGAATTTTTATGTACCCACGGGTATTTTTCGTAATTATTCCTAATATTTTAGGAATTTTCTTGTACCCACAGATATTTTTCTTAATTATTCCTAATATTTTAGGAATTTTTATGTACCCACGGGTATTTTTCGTAATTATTCCTAATATTTTAGGAATTTTCTTGTACTCACAGGTATTTTTCGTAATTATTCCTAATATTTTAGGAATTTTCATGTACCAACGGGTACTTTTCTTAATTATTCCTAATAATTTAGGAATGTTTATGTACCCACGGGTATTTTTCGTAATATTGTTGACAATTTAAATATGTCATTTTATAAACTTGAGGGATCAATATATCAACTTACAAAATTTTGGGGAACTAAACTGCAACTTTTTGTAAGACCTCATTTGAGGTCGTGTAACCCTTCATTTGAGGGCAGGTCGTACCTTTTTTGGTGGACAAATTCGAGCTCATGTGAGATCGTCAAAGGATTCAATATGGCAGGGCTCGTGTATTTTTTTCGAGGTCAATTCCGACCTCAAATGAGGTCGTGAAGTTTTTTTTTTTTTTGTAAATAATATTATTGAATAATATTATTTATTTTATTCAAATTTTGAATAACTTTATACCCAAATCAGGAGTGTCCTACTCGGATAAAATTTTACTCGAAAAAAATTTGATCGGATTTTATTATTAAATGATAATAATTTTTTACAAATTATTATCAAATAATAATATTTTCTTGTCCCCACAGGTATATTTTTTTTAAAATTATTCCTAATGATTTAGGAATTTTCTTATACCCACAAGTATTTTTCGGATCATTTTTGACAATTTAAATATGTCATTCACGAATTATCTAGTCTTGTACGAGACTTAAAATAATTTATGGGATCTCAATCCAACGAAATTTGTAATTTTTTGGTGTCATCGGACAATTTCTTGAAAATAATTCGAATATTTTAATCGAAAATATCGATACACGTGCATTTTAGAGGGACTATTTCGTAATTTTTCAGGGATTCTTTTTGTGAACATAGCAAAAGTAGGGGTACTAAATTGCACTTTTTCACAAGACCTCAATTGAGGTCGTCCAAGCCCTCAATTTGTCCCTGGTCGTGTCTTTTTCGAGGTCACATACGACCTCATCTCAGGTCGTCCAAGGCCTTGATTGGGTGGTGGTCGTAGATTTCACGAGATGAATTTTGGGACCTCATTTGAGGTCGTGAATAATATTTCCCTTTCTTTCTTTTTTTCCCTAAATAATATTAGTGAATAATGTTATTTATGTTATTCAAATTTTGAATAACTTTTATACCCGAATCCAGGGCTGTCCTACCCGGATAAAATTTTGCTTGAATAAGGTCCGATCAGATTTTATTATTAAATAATAATAATTTTTTATAAATTATTATTAAATAATAATGTTTTCTTGTAATTTTTGTGGGGGTCCTAACCTTGATAGACCTGAATTGAGGTCTAACTAAACCCTCAAATTGTCCAAGGCTGGGGTCTTCAGGACCTCAGCTCTAAGGCTGGGTCGTGAGGCTTAGGAGCTCAATCCACGACCTGGATTGAGGTCGTGTAAGGCCTTCAATTTAGGCTGATCGTGAGGCTTACGAGCTCAACCCACGACCTGGATTGAGGTCGTGTAAGGCCTTCAATTTAGGGTGATCGTGAGGCTTACGAGCTCAACCCATGACCTGGATTGAGGTCGTGTAAGGCCTTCAATTTACATTGGTCGCGGGGTGTGTGACCTCCTTCTATGACCTCGATTGAAGTCTTTTTAAAGCCTCGTTCGTCCTAGGTCTTGGGTCATCACAACCTTACCTCTGAGACCTAGAGGAGGTCAATCGTGAATTGAAATTCCAGCCCCTGAAGACATGGATTGAGGTCACACTTTTGTCTTCTAACTCGATTATTAGGCCAGCTCATTCCACGAGTATTAAAAAATCCATATCTTTTTGCTCTTTGCTCAGATTTTGAGCTTACAATATATCGAATCGAAGCTTGTTTCGAGCTCTAACTCCTTACAAATATTGTTTCAACTTATTTCTCGCATTTTTGGAGCCTTCAAATAGATGGTACGTGGCCTTTTCGAGCATTTGGTTGGACGACGTGGGGCCTTCACGAGCCTTCAGTCGGGTGGAACGTGGCTTCTTCGAGCCTTCTGTTCCTTACAGCTAGTTTCCCTGCCTCCGTGGCATCGTTTAGAAACCAACCATTCTAAAGGTGTGCTTTGATACGATCTATCATCCTCCTATCCCGATAGGAGCAATAAGCTTAGAATCAATTGTAGGGGTTCTCAGAACTTGGAAGTAGATGCTCCCATAATGGGTCTCGACCTTTGAAGAAGTATACGGAGATAAGGCATCGACCTTTGTATTCTCCTCCCTTGGGATATACTCAACGTAGCACTCGTCGAACTGGGCTATCGTAGCTTTCACAATCCTCAAGTATTTGGCTATATTCTTTTCTCTAGCCTCAAACTCTCCATCGACTTATGAGATTACCAGCTTTGAGTCTCCACAGACTTTTAGGTTCTTCACCCTCAGGGCTCTTGTCAGTCCAAAGTCGGCTATCAGAGCTTCATACTCTACCTCGTTGTAGGTTGTTTGGAAGTTCAACTTCAAGGCATACTTGACTGCGAACCCATCGGGGCTTTGCAGAACTAAACCTGTACCACTGGTTCTTGTTTTTGATGCCCCATCAAAATAGAGCATCCAATACTCCTTCTCCTCTTCTAGGAGCTTCTCACCTTGCTGACCTTCCTGGTCTATTACCTCCTGCCCCCCGACTTCTTGGTTGTTAATGGTATATTCAACCACGAAGTTAGCTAGAGCCTGGGCTTGTACTTAACATCAAATTCTCCTAGTTTGATTGCTCACTTGATGAGCCTTCAATTTCATGGAACATTGGCTTATTAGAGCCTTCAATTCCTTAGAGCTAGATGTTTGTGGTTTCATCGAACCTTATTTCCATTTAGTCTGATCAGGTGGAGTGTCCTAACCGGATGCTCAGATACAATAACCCTTGAGGTTTGGGGTGTGCCAAGTCTAGGCACCACATTTCTTTCAAACAATTACAGCTTGTAAGAGCCTCATTTTTGAATTTTCATCCATTTTTTGCTACAGGGATTGGTGGAAGTCCATATCTACCTATCACACTTTCCCACATGAATTGTGTCATTTACTTGGTGGTTATCTAGGCTTGGGGTTTAGCCTCAGTCTACTTCATGAAGGTATCAATTGCAACTATCAGGAACTTCCTCTGGGCATTTGCCACTGGGAATGGTGGAACTGATGGTTTTCAACATTTCAGGGGATTGATCAATAGTTGCATGATTATGTATATCGATCGTATATAACTTCTGGCATCAGCCATCATGCATGGCTAGTAGAATCCAAATCGGGTCATCTTATGGGCAAGGGTCCTGCCCCCCGAGTACTACCCCCATATTTCCATATGAGTTTCTTTCAAGGCTAAATTTGCGTTTTGAGGCCTCGGTGTTCTTATTGACAACTTTCGTGCCTTCAAGGCATTGTCGGATAACCAACCGGTTTCCTGGTGAGCCTTTGTAGGATCTATCCAATTGCTTTCCACACCTGCAGGTGTTGTTAGTTTTTCAATCATTGCTTCGGGCCTTCAAGACCTGGAAGTGAAAACTTTTATAAAATTCTCTAATTCCGAGGAGGCAAACTTGGGTAGGACATCAGCCTTTACATATTCCTTCCTCAGGATGTACTTCATGTAACACTCATTGAATTGAGTCAAGCTTCAAGTATTTGTCGTGGTTCCAGCCCTGGCGTCGAACTCACCATTCACTTTTGGTGCTACTGATCTTGAGTCTCCACAGACTTTAAGGTTTTGTATTGGCCATCCTTGGTGAACTTATTCAACTTTTCTCATAGGATCAGAAACTTGATCTCGTGTTTCAACTGTCTACAATCGTGTGTGTTATTTATCACATCCTTATGGAACCGACAATATTGGCTCTTGTTTCTCTACTCGGGATCAGCCCTTAGTGGTTTCGACCATCGGAGATCCTTATCTTTCGCAATATCCATCAGGATTTGGGTGTTGAAAGTATTCAAACGTGCATAGTTGGTGAACCTTGGTCCTTGATTGCTCTTCTTCTTGGGAGAGTTAGAATTTTTACTTATTCGAGGATACTTATCCTTAACGTCCTACTCGTGACTAATTTCATTTCTCGTTTACCTCCATTACCTCCAGCAGGGGTTGAGGCTTCCTTTACACTTTCCTCTATCTTGATGACCACTCTATCATTCAGGTTCGGGGCCTTCAAGGCTTCCTTGGTGATTCGGTTCATGTAATCCCCCAAGGATTCATTCATTTTCCACATTCACGGGGATGTAAAACGTTTCTCATGAACTTTCCATCGATAAACGGGGGGATGAATGCCTTTCTTAGTCCTTTAAAGGAGCTGATTGAGCTCGGGGGCAACCGACTTTATCATCGTTGTGTCATGCCCCCCAGGGTTTGAGGGAACGCCCTATACTTGATTACGTCAATCACGGGTTAAAATTTGTAGTGCATTGGAGGATGTCATCACTTGATTAGTGGGGTCTCTTGCCCTAACACACACCTCGATGGTGGGCGTCTTGTATTTTCTTGAGATATGAGCATTCATTATCTTGTTGGCGAATGATAGGATATGATCATCATGATCTCCTAGAGGCATAGAATCATCGGGATCATCCCTTTGTGTATCTTCTCCTCATAGAAGGAACCACTCAAATTAATAACATGGGGATCCTAGCCCTTAGGGGCTGCCTAGCCTATTGTATTTCCAGATCTTTCTTTAATTTTCAGATAACTGCTTCTTCATGAGCGATTATATATCCTCCCTCCTGAAGTCTTGGGAGCCAGTCCTTTGGATCCTCGGGGCTGAGAAGGCCCTAACCCTCATTCGAGCTCCTTTCTTGGTTCTCCTTCTAAGATATTTATCTTCTTCAGTGGATGATAATTTGTCAACAATATAGGGTCAGGGAAAATCAAGACTCCTTCATTGGTGTTCTAGGCATTGAATTCATTGAGGTACGTATGCCTCGTGTTGCTGGCTACTCCTACCATCGATGAACGACATCTCATTGGTGGGAACCTAATTTCATCGTTTAACGATAGTGATGGACATCTATAGTCCCAACGGTGCACTGGAGGGGCGACACCACTGTCTGGAGCGAAATTCGTCCCTGAATTCATTAAACCCACAATCGGCTGCTGCGGATGAGTAATTTGAGCCCACAAATCCTTTCGTTTATGGCCTAAAGAGCCGTTCCTTGAGTCCCTCGGGGTTAAGAACGTCCCGATCCTATGACGGGCTCCTTGCCTTGACGTCTCTTGCTATAATGGACGTCCTCTTCTTCATATTCTTCGAACGAGAAGTCATCTTTTGTGTATGATCCAAATAGACTTTGATTTCCTCCAACAAGGGGACCAATCCTTCAATGTATTGAGGCACATACTTCTCATGAGTAAATCGATGGTTCCATCAGCAGTTGGGAACAGTGACAACCCATAAACGGGGTTTTGAGTTATTGGGATCAATCATGACGGTGGTGGCGATCCGTGCTCATGGTGCTCCATTAGTCAGAGGTAAAACCACCATCTGAAATTAGGGATTCGCTCCTTGAGTTAGTGAATTTTGGATCATCCCTTGGGGATCACCCCTTGGAGACGTGTCTCTGGGGAGTTATTCCCTGATTGGAAGTCGAGGGGAGTGGATCATCAGTCTGATTGTTCTTTCATCATCGTTAGTGAACGATCGAGACTCTCCTTCATGCTATATGCGAAGGTTCCAAGTCTCAAACATGGGGCGAATCATCCCATCATTAGGGTGGGAGCCCATAACTTAGGTTCTAAGTTGTAAGCGGTGTAAGCACCATGGTAGAGATTTGTAATCATGCTACCCTATTATGGGCATAGCCATGCCTGGGATTCGGGATCCGCCTTTGGAGAGTTTAGAATCGTTCTTTGGACTCCCTCTCCTTGGAGACTCGTTTAAATTCCTGTTCCTCGATTATCCAACCCTTAAACATTAGTAGATGTGGATTGCATACCAAGAGTGGTGATCAAAACGCGTATTGAGGCTGTGGATCATCACATCCAACTTTTATCTCCGTGTATTTTCCATGGTTGACATCTTTTTCCCACAGACGACGCCAAATGTTGTGGAATAAAAAGTAGGGTGTAATTAATTCGTGTATTGATTGCTAGGGATTGAGAGCTTCGATCTTTAATGGTGGCTGCTCTTGTTGTCGGGGACTAACTCGGTCCTAACAAGATGCCTACGTACCTTGATGAATATCAAGAATCAAGCCAAAACGTAGTTCTAAAGTTGCCTACGTGGCTTGATGCACCCTCGCGGCGTAGTGACGTAGTGGCTTGTATGTCCTTATTTGAGAATTAAGCCTAAAACGTGGTGGGTGACGTATGGAGCTATGCCAAAAAAACCTTCTCCTTTAGAATGAGGGGTTAGTCCCTTTATATAGGCTTGAGAAGCCTTGGAATTAGGGTTTAGTAACTTGGTGGGCAAGTTATACAATTTGGGCCCAATTCTAGATCCTTCCACGGGGGAGGTGGATAACTATAGGAGTTGTATGCCTTGGAGGCTACTCCATAGATGATTTGATTTCCTTTTGGACTCGACAACAGAGTCTTTTATTTGGCTGATTTATTAGCCACGAATTTATTATTTAATTAGGGTTTTGGGCCTCATTAATGGGCTTTAACCTTGGACCAATCTAGGTTTAATTAACGCAACATTAAGTGTGTCTTTAGGGCTTACTTTCAGCCCATATCAATAACGATTTAAATTAATTTTTTATAATAAAAGATGAAATTAAATTTATATAAAAAAATGAATCTTCGAATTACATTTATTTTTAATAATCTAGAATATATATTTAAAAATTTATTTTTCTTAAATATGATAATCGATTGGGGAACGAGAACTGGGGATTGAGCCGAGATGCTTTAATCCATGAGCTCGTTCCCATCCCCCAAATTTTTATTTTATAACATTCCATGTTCCTTGTCCCAAACCCGAAAATTTCCCGAATCTCCAAATGGAAAAGGGATTAGATCGGGGTCGGGCAGATCGGGTGAAATGCTCATCTATAAATATTGTCATTCGTGTACCATTTGAATTTGTATAGTATATATTTAAAGTTCTATATTAAATACACATACATTTAGTTGGTTATTCATTCAGTTAAAAATATCTTACATGTTCTTATCATTTTAATTAATTTTATCCGGAATAAATTTGAAAATAGATATTAAAGCGAATGTAGCAAGTGGATTGCTTGCGTATGCAATTATTGATTTTAAAAAGTGTATCATTAAGTATTCTAATGTAGTGGTAATATATGCGAACATAAGAATTTTATTACTATTAAGAGAAAAAGGATCCTGAGATATATCTCAGAAAACTTTTCCTAAGATACATATAAAATAATCTTTAAATCTTGCTGGGCCCGCAGGGCTAATTAAAAATCTCTGAAATTACTAAAATACCCACCCCATTTTTATATATAAAAAGTATTTATCTCAGGGAACTTACTTGAGATATATCTCAGGCTCCCTATTCTCTATTATTAAAGGGAATGTAGCAAGTGTATTGTTTGTGTATGCAATTAATGTTTTTAAAAATTGTATCCTAAAGTGTTCTAGTGTAGTGGTAATAATGTGGACAAAAAAAAATTGGTACATGAAGGTCAAGGGTTCAAATCCATTGAAATCATTTTCTTTTAATATTAACATGATTGCAGGGGTATTCAAGTAAATTACTAAATAGATGAAAAGGTCATGTTAACCTATAATATATATAATGGTTGTGTATGCAATTAATGTTTTTAAAAATTGTATCCTAAAGTGTTCTAGTGTAGTGGTAATAATGTGGACAAAAAAAAAAATTGGTACATGGAGGTCAAGGGTTCAAATCCATTGAAATCATTTTCTTTTAATATTAACATGATTGCAGGGGTATTCAAATAAATTACTAAATAGATGAAAAGGTCATGTTAACCTATAATATATATAACTAGCTTCATTCCCCGTGCAAGGCACGGGGATATTCAAGTTTTATTGGAGATTTTGTTTTTTAATAGTTGTGATCATGAATATTCTTCAATTTGTTGCAATGTTGCCTAAATACAGATTAACTTACTCTCTTTTCAAGTGCTCTTACTTTGTAACATGTTGTATCCAAAAAATTCTAATATCCAATCAATTAATCATCTAGATCAATGATTTTAGTTATAAATTTAAATTCATTAAATTTAGAACTGAGATGTCACAGTTTCGATTCTAGACAATGTGAAGATTAACTAACGATTTCATAACATCTGACTTTAGGGGGTTTTAGAGTAAAATCATAGGAAATTGGAAGGCATAAATGTGAAATGATATTAAATAAAATCTGGAATATTGCGATATTTTGGCTTTTAATAATTCAACTTTGTGGTCGTGAACACCTTTCAATTTGTAGCGGTGTTGTCTAAATATAGCTTAGCAAACTCTCTTCTCGAGGGCTTCATTTTTAACGGCTTCATTTTCAACATGATATGTCTAAGATTTATAATATCTATTAAGATAGTCATCTATACTGAGTACGTTGAGTTTGAGTTTTTATAGTCATCTATGTTTTCAACTGTGAATTTAAATTCACTTTATTCAGAACTGAGAATTTAAATCTGATTACTGGCGAATATAAATATATGCATGAAAAGAAATTATTAATTCCGAATATAAATATATGCACGAATATAAATTATTAATTGCGAAAAATAATGGCTATTATTAGTTTGTTGTAATTAATTACGTAGTATTTAAGTAGCTATTAAATAGACATATTGAATATAAAATTATTAAATGATGTATATTAATTATACGATCAAGGATTAAAATAGTAATTTTCCAAGGAATAAAATCAAATTAATGAAAAAAACATTGATGGATATAAATAATGAATTCTACTATTTAACCAAACACATGTGTAGCTCAATGGTTATAATAAACAACTTAATGGCATTTGAATTTATATGTCATGTCATGGGTTCGTCCTCAACAATGCCTAATATTCTAAGTTTTTTCATAACATATCATTATAAGGGGCATAAACGTAAATTACATTGAATAAAATGTGACATGTTATGGTATTATATATATAGTAGATGGATTATAAATTCGATGTGAAGATCACTTTCTTATTATAATTACGTTGTGATTAACCATAATTTGATTATCAAAAATTTATGCAATTTAATTCCTATTTAATTGATTAGATATCATTTCATTAACCATTATATTTTCCTTAAAGAAAACCGTTATTAATTATTGAGTTAAACAAAATTAATTATATAAGGACTTATTCAAGTGAGAACTTCCAAATATAAAGAGAACTGAGATTCAATCTCAATCCTTCATTCAATCTCCTAAATATTATAGTATTTTTTTTTTAATATTATAGTGTATTTTTGTTCAAAAGAGTGTCAACTTTTAACATTGCCCATTAAAAAAATGAGCAATTAATATCATACAAATTACAATGGGGATGTTTTGGAAAACTTATTTTTCAGAATAAGTCAACTTATTTTAAGACAAAGTTAAGCTTGTTTGGCTTAACTTTATTTAAGTCCTTATGGACTTATTTTCGGGTAAAAATTTCATATTTTGATAAAAAAAAATTATACAAATATTTAATATATGTTTGAGATTCTATAAATTGCAAAAATAAGTTGGAAAGTTAGGAATCTCTAACTTTGTCTTAAAATAAGTTGACTTATTCTGGAAAAAAGTTCCCCCAAACACCCCCAAAGATTTCTAACTTTTTTTTTTTTGCAATTTATGGAATCTCAAACATACATTAAATACTTATATAAAAAAATTACCAAAATATTAAATTTTTACCTGAAAATAAGTCCATAAAAACTTATTTTAAATCATAGTCAAACATGTCAAATGAGTGATGGACATCATCTAGGTCTGTCAACGGATCGGGTTTGGACCGGATCAGCCTGAATCCATATCCAAATCCGTTTAATTTTTCGGATCGGATCTGATCGGATTTTTTTAAGACCAATCCATATCCGCTCCATTAGGATTACGGGTAATCGGATCGGATATCCAATCCAATTAAAAAAAATTCAAAAAAAATTATATTAATATTTAAACCTATTAAAATTTAAAATGATAAAATAAACAATTTTAAGATGTAAAAGTACACATTAACATCCAAATACAAGAAGAATAGAACATTAAAAATCAAAAATAAATATATATTAATCCTGAAATGTACAATACAAAATTAGAATGATCAAGAAATGAACTCTAATCATAAAAATAATTCAAATTAAAACATGAATTCAATTTTAGATGCAATATAACGATAACGTATTCATTTTAAACGTAATACTTTTTTCAAATTATAGTATAAAATACTACTTAAGGATTTTTAATCTCATATGATTTGAAAATTATACATTATTTGTATAATTATAATTATATGAATATTAATATATAATAAAATATATAATTATATAATTATTATTCGGATCGGATCATGTGAAATCCATATCCGTATTATATGGATCGGACTCTTATCGGATCGGATTTTTATTGGATCGAATTTATTTTATATAAATCCATATCCAGTTATAAGGCCTCGGATCGGATCGAATCGGAGATCCGATCCATTGACAGGCCTACGTCATCATGCAATGGTAGGCACACTAATTTAGACTAATTTAGATGACATACATAGTTAATTAACGCAAATCACATAATAAACATTATTAATTTCTCGAAATAAAATTCAACCTTACTTGTTGACTTCAATTAAACACATGACCCTATCCCTCTAGCTAGCGGTAGACTACTAGACTGTAACATGTGGCTGGTGGATTTCAGTTTACTCTCAAGGTTAACCGTAGAAATATGCAAGTATGATCTTATCATATTAGGAAAAGTAAATTCATTGAATCAAATTAAGATTCATAATTTTAAAGATTTTTTTGGAGATTTTTTTTTAACACTCTAGTCGAGGAGATATGAGGTTTTAGTTAAGTTTATAAAGGCAAATTATTACTACTACTAAATACACTAACAAATCATGATCTTTCGGGGTCTATGATGGACTTACGAATTACTCAAGTTAGTTGCATTTTGGTAAGTTTACTTTGACTTATTTCGGATTCGGAATCGGGACTTGACCCGACGATTTTCGAAAAAGGCTCGGGATTTAACCCTGATTATCATAAATGGAGTGCAGAGGCACTGATCGGGTTCCGTAAGTATGTGTGGGCTCGACGATGACTTCGACCCAATAAGAGGGGGTGTTTGTAACATCTCACATCGATTAGAATAAGAGCATTCAGGTCCTTTATATAGACAAGTCAATGACTAATGTGTACCAACTTGCTAGCACTTTTAGACTGACTTGTGGTGGGTTGTTGGGTTGGGTCCGGTATGCATTCGGTTGTTGGTTACTACTACTAAATGCACCAACAAATCATGATCTTTTGGGGGCCTGTGGTGGGCTTGTGGATTACCCAAGTTGGTTGCATTTGGGTCAGTTTACTTTGGCTTATTTCGGATTCGGAATCAGGACTTGATCCAATTTTTGAAAAAAGACTCGGGATTTGACCTGGGTTATCACATATGGTATCAGAGCTCTGCCCGACCAGAAGTGTAGAGGTACTCCCAGGTTCCGTAAGTGTGTGTGGGCTCGACGAAGACGTCGACCCAATAAGAAGGAGTGTTTGTAACATTCCACATCAATTAGAATATAAGAATATTTTAGTCTTTTATATAGACAAGTCAATGACCAATGTGTACCAACTTGCTAGCACTTTTGGATTGAAATGTGGTGGGTTGTTGGGTCCGGTATGCATTCGGTTATGGGTTTGGATGTCACATATGTTATCAGAACCTATTCTCGAAAGTTTGATTCGTCAAGTTGCTGGATGTGGGGACACGAAGGCTGGTGGTATTATCCCACAATGGATAGAGGTCCGGAGGTGGCGATACGAAGCCAGCCGGTATTATTCCACAATGACCAGAGAGGAACGATCTTGGACCTATAGGCTATCCGTTCAGGCTTGACGAGAATGTCAGGAGTTTAAATGGGAGAATTTGTAACACCTCAGTCCCAAATCGAGACCACATCGGGAAGATATGGGACTTTAGTTCAATTTATAAAGGCAAATTACTACTACTAAATGCACCAACAAATCATGATATTTTTGGGATCTATGGTGGGCTTATGGATTACCTAAATTGGTTGCATTTGGATCAATTTACCTTGCCTTATTTTTAGAGCCGGTAATTTCGTACACGACACGAAAACGTGATACAAAAACGACACGAAAATTACGGATTTGGGTTGACCTTTTGCGATACACGAACACGAAATTACAAGGATGAATTTAGTGTCGGTTTTGGGTTTATCCTGGGTACACGACACGAAACGAAGATACATCAAATAAATAAATATTTAAATAATTTTATTAAAATTATATGAATACATATTTTATAGATAATTTTTACATAAGATAAATACAAAATAGTTTCATATTTTAGTTTCACAAGAATTAAGTACACTTGATTCTTTATGACATATTGACTTAAGACTCGACTAGTAAAAATTTAATATTTAAATATTTTTATTTTTATTCAAAAATTACACGAAACACGACACGAAATGTATACAAAATGATGGTACACGAAATGAATCATTACGGGTCGGTTTTGGATTTGACATTACGTACACGAAATACGAAAATACACAACACGAAAGTATACAAAACGAATAAATTGCCAACTCTACTTATTTTGGATTCGAAATTAAGACTTGACCCAATTTTTGTAAAAAGGCTCCGGATTTAAGTCGGCTTATCAAATTTTTGTTTCTCTAGCTGTGCTCAACAAACATTGTCCAGTTGAATCATGCTTGTGCAGTCGTCTTGTATAATTGTCTTGACATAAAGTTTCGTATGCTACATTAATGAATATTTTCCATTATGGTGTGCAGCTTACAATTGAAATTTACATCTGTTTATTGTTTCACATTGCATCTTTCCAGATAATCTCAGCAATCACACAGCAAAAAGTTTATTTGATATGCTTTACATATTTCATGTGAAAATTGTAGAATTTGCATGTTACAACATGTTTTACATAAATTTTGCATATTAGTCAACTTAATTGCTTAATGTTTGAACAATGCATCCTGTCAAATTAGGATGTCAAATCATAACTGATATTCTTTCAATCTTGTCTGAGACTATTCTATTCAGTTCAGTTGAAAAGGACAAAATTCAGTGAAAATGTAGTTGTGTTCATATTTTGTCCGTGTCAAAAAACTTTTCCCACTTTGATTGAATACGTTTACTAATACACACTTTTGATCGTTAATATCTTCAATTTCGTATTAGTATTAAATATAAAAACTTCATTATATTAAAGTACTCACAAATATGAATCAAACAAAATCACTCATAATTATATTTTATCTTATAAAATATGCGTAAATTAGTAATTAACCGCTTATAATGAATAGTATCAAAAGTCAAAAGGGAAAAAGTTTTGTGAGATGGAGGGAATAACATTTTTAAATTAATAGTACTTTTTTTTCCTGACACCTCAGAATCCTCTTCAGTCATCTGTACAGTTCATATTAAATTAAATTATTGGTTTCTTTTATAAATAAATACACTAATATACTTTACAGAGATTTTTAGTATACAATAACTGAAGATAATAAATGTGGTGCAGATAGGACATGAGCAAAATATATTTTGTAGAATAACATATTTTGTATTCTATTGCAAATAAAACATATCTAATCTTTAATATCTCCTTCTTCTCTACGTTAATAGTGATCTCCATAAAATTTATGGATATTTATAAAAATATTTAAATTTTTGAAAATATTTTCAAAAATAATACCTTAAATTGCAAATGAGGTTGCAACGCTGACACCGCAGGTGAAAATCGATTGCAAATGAGATTGCAAATATTGCAAATAAGATTGCAAACCAAGTTATAAATGTACAACCGTATTTTTGCAAAAAAAAAATTGCAACTTGAGTATTTTAGAAAAAAATCCTAAATTTATCCTCTTACAAATAAACTTTCAAGAATGATGTGAAATTGTGGCGTAAATGGGAATTGTCGTTATCTACTCAAAGAATTTTGTAATTATGGTTCTGCCTCTCCTTTTCTAACCAAGAAAAGGAGAGGATAAATGATGTAGGATCATACTACGAATATGTTACTTTTATGAATACAGTACTGGAAATCATGTTATGTAAGCTCCATAACAATGGAGAGATGAAGAAGATAGGATAAAACTGTACATTTATATTACTCAGTAAAAGAGTTTGTTACAGGATAGTGGAAATGTAAAAGACTACATAGTGAAAATCAAGTTACCATATGGAATGACTTAACAAGGATATTTATAGAACACTTTGTGTTAACAGCCATGGTGATGAGCTGGACATGACAGCTAGATAGCAAGCTGTCACCTTGATATATCTAACATCCCCCTCAAGTTGGATGTGGGAAAGAAATGCAAACATCCAACTTGAAGGTTAACATCATAGAGGAAGGTAGACAACTGGACAGGTGAAGGCAATCCGAGCTAGACACCACCATCGGAAATTGTAACTAGTAGACCCCAATATGAAGCCAACGAACAAGCAAAGCACGAAGCAACAGCAGTCCAGAGATCACATAAGGATCAGCAAAGAGCCATCCGAGTCTATAGACGCTGATAGTGTAACGTACAACAGCATCAACAACTGATAGAAGCAACAACATTCCAAATTGAATTTAGGAGTGTAGTATTTGCAAGCAGGTAGCAATAGTGGCCCTACATGAAGATCACATCATGTATGAAGCACCAGAAAACGTCAATAATTCAGCCAATACAGCAAGAGGGTAAACGGTGGCACAAGCCACAACAAGGCAACAACACAAGACAATACGCCATGATAACTGAGCAAGACAGCAGGAATCACATCAAGGAGGTGGCAAAGAGACTGATCACAAGAGTAACCTCAGAATTCACAAGGCATGACAGCAACTGGAGTTTGTTGATGAACCAGGTAAGTAATAATAGCAAGGTGAGATAGAAAATCTTGGAAGAAACAGCCAATACATGATAGCAACTTCTCATCAATATACTCAAACTATGAGCAACAAGGAAGAAGCAAGCATCAACATCAGCACCACATGAGCAATAACACCAAAAAGCACAACTGGTAGCTGTGGGCAACATCAGAACATAATAGGCAAGTGGTAGCAGTAGAGGCATTGTAGCGGATGAATAGACAAATCGAAATCACACTCTTAAGTGCATAAAGCCAATACGACAAATAGCAAATAGAAACCCACTAAGGGCAACAAGCTCACTAAAGAGCAATAAACCCACTAAGGGCAAATCCAAACCCATAAGGGTAACAAACTCACTAAAGGAGTAACAATGACCACCAAGGGGTTTAGAAGACCTCCAAGGGATTTAGAACACACAAAGGGTATCAAATCCATAAAGGGATATAATAAACTCATGTAGAAAATTGCAAACTCACAAAGGAGACAAGCCAAATAAACCCACAATGGGAGAAATTGTCACTAAAGGGCACAAATTCAGAATTGGTGAAGACCTCACAGAGCCACAAAGTGACTCGAATGACCAGAAATATAAAAAACAGTCGAAACAAAAAAAACACACTGCTCCTATTTGTGGAATACAGACAACTGCCTTCCAAACAAACCAAACTTTTCTGTAGATTGATTATAACTCTTTAACAGCAACAACTGAGCACACATCCTTGATAGTGCACCGCACAAATTCACCAACAGCCTTCCTTATTGCTTCTAACAAACAATCTAACGAACGTCTTATCTCCACAATCTCCTGGTTTTGTTTTGAGCAAAGGATGAAATGTGTATTCGAATGATGTTGTAGTGTTAAAACACTCAACAAACTGATAAGAAAAGAAGTTTCGATTTGAAGCTTTAGTGGCAGAAAAATTGTGACAAACTCTTGTGTGTCTTCAGAGATCATGAAAATCGCAAGATAGAATCAAGAAACTCATTGAGGAATTTTGTCGAACAGATAAAGTGCATCAAGAGAAATGATCAGGTTTTGATAGAATCAACACTAAAACGTGCTCAAATTTCAGAGATTATACGCAATATATGATCAACAATGATCGAAACAAGATCAACAACAAAAAAATCAGCAAAATTTGCAGAATTCAGGAAAAGTCAGAGAAAATTGACAGTAATAAACCAGAAAATAGCGGAAATTCAGAGAAATTTCATGATGAATGACATGATTTCAGTAAAAATTATTCGTCGAATAACGAGTGAATCAATCGAACAAATAGAGATCAACAAAGAAGTAAGAACAAAAACAAACAAGTAAGAATTGATATGAAATGAACAAGAAGTTGATATGATGATGATTTTAACAAACACAGAACAAATATAAGTGTTTTATGAGTATATTTGATGACAAAAATAACAAATCTTGATTGATGTGATGTACAAATCAATCAAACAGAGTGATTACAGATTTATTGAGAGAAATAAATAGAAATTAGCTTACGAACGAAGCAAATGAAGCTCTCGAACGAAGCTTTAATGGCGGAAACGATCGGAGACTGAAAACGAACAGCAGCGCCTATACAACACACCAGAAATTGCGGAATGAACAAGCAAACGATGGAGAATCGTCACCGGAAGCTTTGATACCATGTTACTTTTATGAATACAGTACTGAAAATTATGTTATGTAAGCTCCATAACAATGGAGAGATGAAGAAGATAGGATAAAACTGTACATTTATATTACTCAATAAAAGAGTTTGTTACAGGATAGTGGAAATGTAAAAACTACATAGTGAAAATCAAGTTACTAGATGAAATGACTTAACAAGGATATTTATAGAACACCTTGTGTTAACTAACAACCATGGTGATGAGCTGGACATGACAGCTAGATAGCAAGCTGTCACCTTGATATATCTAACAGAATACCCACTTTAGTCCTCGTTGATCCCTCAAATGAACTGATGGGTTGTGGGAGATGGGAGGGACATAAGTGTTGGTAAAGACCCTTGGATAAGAGGTAAAATTGGATTCAAACTTGACAACGGTTATGACTTTGCAAACGAGATGACTGTGGCGCATCTATTCCAGTCACGTTCTCGTACTTGGGACCAAGTAAAAGTGAGGACCTTATTTAGTGAGGAGGATGCTCACACATCTTAAACATCAAGATCCCTCAGTACCAATGCAGGGATAGATTGTCTTGGATTCATAGTAGAGATGGCCATTACACGGTTAAATCGGGATATTAAACTGGCAGGAGAATGCGATTCATCAGGGTCACCATGGAAACTCGAGAGGATGGAGGCGTCTATGGAAATTACAAGTACCTCCGAAGGTAAAATTCTTCATTTGGCGGTTCTGCAGAAATAACGTTCCTGTGCGAGCTGTGTTACAAGGGAGATGCATTGCCATTCCTATAAATTGCCCAATGTGTAATATTGATGAGGAAAATATGCTTCATGCTTTCTTTGAATGTAACTTTGTGTCAAGTTGTTGGGAAAGGGTGGGAATGACATGGGATATGCAAGATATTGAAGATATCTCTGCGTGGTTACTGAACAAGCTCTCACTGGAAAACTATGCTCACCTAAAGAAAATGGTGATGCTTCTTTGGGGTATCTGGTTTTTCCGTAATAAGAAGGTATGGGAAAATAAATCTGTTTCTCCTCAACTCGTTGTTGATTGGAGTATGCAACTGCATGATTGGAAGGTGGCAACCGCTTCATCTAAAGCTTCTGCAGAGATTAGTGTAAACAGAGCCAACAGAAGTGATAGCAGGTGGATGAAACCAGAAAAAGGCAAACTGAAGATAAACGTGGATGCAACAATTATTCAAGGAAGCTCAGTCTTCTCCATAGGCATGGTTCTCAGAGAGCATTCGGGAGAGTTTCTGGGGGGTAGAGTCATGAGGCATGGCAGAGCTGTCTCAGTTTTAGAGGCGGAAGCAATAGGCATTGAAGAAGCTCTTCGTTGGTATTTAGAAAGGGATGATCAGGAGGTGTGTATCGAGTCTGACTCGTTGCTAGCAGTCCAGGCGATCAATGGTGGTGGAGACTACCAACTAGAAGTTGGTCACTGTATTGAATCATGTAGGATGATTCTTGCTTCTAGGACTGACATTTCTGTCAAGTATGTTAGGAGATTAGCTAATAGGGTGGCCCATTTGTTGGCTCGAGTCCCTTGTGAGCTAAATCATTATGTTGATTTTATGAGTCCTCCACGTTCAGTGTTGGATTCGGTGTTGTATGATGCAAGTCTTTAATGAATCTTTGGTTTTCTTCAAAAAAAAAAATGATCGCAAAACATTTCCGACCATGAATGCACTTTTCTTTATCGTATTATGCATCTTCGTATAATCATATATCATGAAGCATTTTGGATCTCTGGACATTTCTATAAACACATTACTGTTAAATATGCAAGAGTGCATATTTTGCAGTAATGTGTTTGTAGACATTTGGAATAAATTTGGTTATGGAGGTTAAACAAAAGCAAAGATAAGTGAGTTTACTTCTGCTGGGGAAAAAAATAAAGTGCTCGGTAATTCGTAATTGACAAACTGTCTCCACATAAACTTCTGATCAACATTTACACAACAGTGAATTAAAAAATTAGAAGTTTGTTCTAGTATTATATATACAAGATTGAATCATTACAAAACAGACGCACGAGGGAATCAAAGAACTAGCAGTTAGAAATTTCTCAGGTTTTGGTTGTGTTATAACAATTTTTTGAAATAATTGATACAGGTATGTGAATAGTGTGACCTTTATCCCCGAAGAGTCCGATTTTTCCAAAGCTTGCAACGGGGCTGTTCGCTGTGGCATTAATAGAAATGGTCAAGACCTGCTTTTCTCCACTAGCAATGAAAAAGTGCATTGGTTCTGCCATCAAAGAAGCTCCCAAGGGACCAGTCCAGCCCACTCTGTATGTCTCATTGCTGGCAATGTTCATCACCGTTCTTTGGACTGTTCTTGACTGGTTAAGTTTTGCAATTGTGATTGAAGGCAAGTTTAAGTCTGCGCCATTAATGGTAGATGTTTTGCAGCTCAGACCGGTGTAATTTAGAACTACTGGTGATGACCCATTTATGCTGCAGAGGAATGACATGTAGTCTTCATAAGCTGCAATATACAAACAATGTCTAGATTGGTTAACATACCAGCAGATACAAGTAATGGAGTGACAAAAAATATATATACACTTGATCAAAAATGTCTTTAGTTTTTAAAGTCCCCTTATCCTATGCTTGGATTGCATAAAACACATTCCAGTGTAAGCCTATGCGTCTACAAGACATTCAATTCATGTCTATGGTGCCCTATCCTCTGCTACCTTTTACTTGTAGAGCAAGGCCTTAAAGACTAAGTAACTATTATCATGGACTATCTCCATTTCTGGCCAAGCGTCAAGGTATTTCAGAATATTTTGCATGATGTACATGTAAATGCTTATTCAAATTCATGACCATAATAGTACAATGGCACTGATGCTTATAAGACTAGAATAACTTACCCACGTCAAAAATAAGTCCGGGATTTAGTGCTGCAGTTGCATTTACGAAACCACTCCCCATGTCGAAGGGTGTTGCTGGAGACTGATTCAAATCTGGGTTAGAATAAGCACGCTGGGCCATCATGAGCTTACCATTTTTGTCATTTAAGGAAGCTGTAGTTGATAATGCAGATCCAATAGCTGAAGGACTGAAACTAGGAAATTTCATTTTAATCAAAGCTGCAAGCCCCGCAATATGTGGAGCAGCCATGCTTGTCCCAGACATCATTGCAAATTCTTCTCCTAAGATGTGATTGTAACAGATTGTTTCATCTTTCAAAAGTGGATTATAGATACTTCACTCTTATATTTATGATATTTACAGTAAAAGGTTTTAAATAATTTTTATTAACATACCCAGGAATTCAGTAGAGTCAGTGCCATAAGAACTCCAAGCGGACCAAATCAAGTTCCCTGGTGCAATCAGGTTAGGTTTTAGTATATCAGCATCATCAAGAAATTTGTCTTCAGGATCTGGTCCTCTAGCAGAATAATACATAACCTTTGGAACAGAATTGCTAAAAGTTGCCTTTACTCCGCCTGAAATGGATGCAACAGCCCCAAATTTGATAATCTTCTGTGTAACGGCATCTCTGTTTAAGGAAGTGTTGTAGTATTGAAGTAAGATCTGCCAGATTGGTTACGAAAATTAGTATGTAAATTATAAAAAAGAATGATTACCCAAGGTCATATAGATTCAAATTGAACTCTAGAAGTTTTTTTAAAAAAAACCCCAAGTCATTCAGCAAGCAAACAAAACAATTATGTTAAACAAATGCACGCACACCTTAGAATCATCAGGAGATGAAAGTATAATCCCGGGTATCGCCATTGGAACTGGATTAAGCTGATAACCTATGACAAAAGGATCCAGGTAGAATACAACACCAACTGCAGAGAGATTTTTAGCTGTAGCTAAGGCCTGTTTGATGCTAGACATCCCTAGAACAAACCTTATTGAGTAGCTACAAATTAAGAGATTTCCTTGAATAATGTCTCGGTTCAGGCTATTGGGGTCCTGACATTCCCCCACATACATGTTATCGACAGCTGCTGTGTCATTCAAAGCATGAATTGCAGAAACCATTGTGTACATTGAAGCATTTTTTGTTCCCGCTGAACAGATAAAGAGTATGTTAGAAATATTTACATACTTGATACTTGTATCTCTACAATAAACAAATAAAAATATATAAGAAATCAAAAGCACCAACAAATAAAGACAATGACAAATGAACAAGTATACAAGTACAAAATACGTAAGCATAAGAACACAGATGTTGTTAGAAGAGATATATAAAAGATATACTTTTATTAGCTTTTATGACTGTTATAATAAGATTTTGAGCTTGTCGAGTAGGTTGATGGAATTGATCAAAAAGGGAAAAAAATCGTAGAAGATAGTATCTTAAAATTTAGGCAATACAGGAGAGAGTCAGTAAGGTGTAGGCACGTTTTATCAAATTGGGGAAAGTCAGAAGAGGTTGTTCAGTATTTAATCTGGATCATCCTTGTAAGTAAGTAAGAATTTCTAAAGTAAGGAAGCTGACATAACAGTTGGATCTAAGTAGTCCACATAGTTATGATTCTTATTTGTGTGGATAATTGACCGGAAGAGCAATGAAATATTCCTATAATAGGACCAAATTGTCTAGAGAAAGGGAGACCCTGCAGACTCACAGTTTCTTTTCTTCTTCAGTTTTATTATTTTATTTGCATTTCTTAAATGCTACATATTATTATTGTCTTGCTTACTTAATTCAACTGGCCATGATTTACCAATTTCTCTAATCAATACTATATAGGAATATTGCTACTAAGAACTTGGCATAATTCTTTAAATTTTTTAATAGTGAGAAAAAAAAATGTTTGAATATATGCTATCAAAAGTAGATAACATAATTTTTCAGATTTGTTATGAAGATATTTGACCTAGTCTAAAGAAATTAAGCTTTGTGTTTGATCCTTTCAAAAAAAAAAGCTTTGTTTTTTATGGCTAGAATTTGCGGTCCATACAAGTTCTAAATTATCAATGCATGAGTGAATTAAATCCTGGGAGCTCTTTTATGACTGTTTCTTAATAAGAGATATAATAAATAGCTTGTTTTAGTTACCAGAGAACTAAATGAAGATGGATTTTTAGAACTTGTTGATAACCGTAAACTAAATACCAATTTAGTAAAAAACTATAAAATAAATGAATTGATCTTTGAATCAATGATCAATCTTTCTGAGAAGGTATTCGAAGGCAGAGAAGTTTGCCTTTGCTCTTCTAGTGGCTGTAAGCTAGTACATTCCGTCCTTTTCATCAAGGGACATTAGATAGATGTTCAGACGAAGCAACCATTAAGAAAATCAGAAACAAGTCAGAGACATCTATCAGAATTCAGAAACAAGTCGGAAACATCAGAAAGACTTTTTGCTAGTCAGTTTTGATATACAATACAAGGCTTAGGCATCTAAAGATTTCGTCGTGAAATGCGGTCCATGGTTGGGGCCTGGGGGAAGGGCTAAATCAGGGTATTGTACAAGGACTAGCAGTTTTGACAGCTCAGGGGCAAGGGGGTTTCGCCGCCTTGAAACAACTACTTTAAAAAAATCATTTTGCAGGTTTTGCGGAACTCGTGACATGTGGAATTAAAGAAACAATGGTATTAACAAGAACTAGCATATTGAAGTTTCTTTTTACCCTTCTGCGTCCAGCACTACAGCTGCAAGTTATTGCAAGAAAAAAAATAGTTGGCCACTTACCCAAAATAAGAAACTAAAACGAGAAAGAGAAAGATAAATAGCCAGTTGGTGCCTATATTGATGCAACCTAAAAATCACCAAACAAAGTCTATCCCTAAGCCCTTGTAGAGAGACTCTCTTGCAAATAAACATTTTTTCCGTACACATAAAACATTCAAGTTCACCCTCTTCAGTGATTTGGGTTTCTTTCTTATTATGAGATATATGTGGGTTGTTAAAACTGTTGCCGGAAAATGCAGGTAAATAAAAGATTCAAGGGTCTAAAATTCATTCTAGATCTGACAAAGAAAAGCATTGAATTGAAAAAGGTTTCAAACAAAACAAAAGTATAATTATTAGACTTTTAGATAGAAGCTCAGTAGTTTCTGTATGCCATATAAAAAGTAAAGATTATAAAATTACTCAGCAGACCAACTTACGTGCAAGCCCAACTCCAGGAATGGTGATGTTATTCCCAAGAAGAATAGAGTTACTATAGACCCTACCATGGGCTGCAGCACCGACAGTAAAGATCCATGGACTGAAAGAAGAAATACTCTTAGGTGATGGTCCGGTATTTCCAGCTGCTTGTACAACAAAAATACCTACTTTTACAGCTGCCAGCAAAGCCATGTCTATTGGGTTAAAGTAAGTTGCAATGCCTGGAGGGCGCCTGTTGGGGGTGATTGACAAGCTTATAATGTCTACTCCGTCTTGTGCTGCCTGTATACAGAAATTAGATTAGCAACTTAGAAATTTGTCATATAGGTAAATTATTACCAACAATGTGACAGATACAGGGGTGTGATTCACTAGACAAGGTTCACAGATTTGGATTATTACTATGTACTGTCCTATGCAGGACTATTTGATGCTTGAGAGTTGAGTAGCCCTTGAAATATTTTTAGTAGAGTTTAAGATATGGCTTGCTACTAGTTTTTCAGACTCCTGCACATCAATTGTTATAATGTACCTAAAATCTTGGACTGGTAATGAAAGACATGACACACTTGCTCAGTGTCTAGCATTTCATATTTATTGTCTTGGTAGCAAAACTTTTTGACTTCTATTTAGCAAAAAAAAAAAAACCATAATGTGATATGTTTCCAATGCCAATAAAAAACCCTTCTAGAATTACGTTCAACGCCCCTTAATGACTCGGCGCCTCGGGTCGGTAGCCAGGCTCCGGGACATTACTACCACGGCTACTATTGACCGAAGCCCAAAGAAAACCATAACCTTATCTTCTGTCTTGGGGGGATCTAAAAAGTAGGCCACCTTTGACTGAGCTTTGGTCGGCTAAGCTTACTAATAGGTTCCTACCGGTGCGAGGTAGGGCTTTCAAGGTTGGGTGTCCTTTCAACTAAAGGAATTACGTTTGTGAACACGACTTTTTGACTTCTAAAAGTTACATATTGTTTGCATTTGTAATCTTATTACCAGTATGGTTGAATTAGCATGAGCAGCAGATCAATTAACATGATGCTATTAAGCTAGCCGAATAGCACGAAACTAGAAAGGGTAGTCCCATAAAGTATGACAGCTAAAACAATTACCTGGTCTATGGCAGCAACCACATCTGCAGCAAACCCTCCAAAACTCTTATATAGTGCTTTGTAAACCGCAATGCTAAAGAAAAGTGAAACTTAGTTTAACAGCTGAGAATACAGATAAGGTAAAAAGTGGGATGATATTACAAACAATACTCATTTTTGCATTACTGATCACAGCATTCATCAAGAAATTAATGAAAAACTTTGTTTCAATTTCCTACCCATGATTACCTGAACATAATATTAATTTTAACTCTCTTTCGCATTAGAAGTTCAATTTCAGAATAAAGGTGGTAGCAAGACATTTAATATCCTACATCTCTAAATCTCATATTAAATACTCTATGAAATTTATGCTAGTTTGGGCCGATAATATCTTGGAAAAACGATTTTAAATGTCGATAGGAAAAGCGCCGATGAAGTGACGTAAGGAGTATTGGTGACTTACTGTGAACGCGGTGCCATTCCACTGGCATCTCCATAGTGATGCCCAGCAACTATAACTGGTATCCCGTGGTTCCCTGCTGCAGTTGCAGCAGTGTGCCTGCATTATTACGTGTCCATTTCAGAAATAATATATGACCCACCCTTTACTACATAAAAAGAGTTATTTGTCAAATTAGTACAAACAGAACCACAGTAACGTTTTGATACTGAACTCGAGGACAGAGTGTGTCAAGTTTTGGTACCATCAATTGAAACTGTACTCTCTGTGGAGAATAAAACGACTAAATAGGACATTTTGTCGGAAAACATGTAAGATTTCCAATAACAAGAGATAAATAGCCGAGGGTGTTTAGTAACAGTTTTTCCGTTGAAAAGCAAATCTGACGTTCTCTACATCATTCGAAACATGAAGCTTGTTGTTGGTTCTCTGGCTACTTAGGAAAAACAAACAAATTTATGAGTAACAATAGGACGGTTTGCCTTGTGACAAGGAGAGCCACTTCTACTTATATGTCTGGGAGCAGAACGGAGGCACCAAAAGAAGTACTAGGTAATTTTACCAAAGTTTCATGTTTCGTACCAAAAAGTAATGGATTGCTTGGTGCCACGAATAAAACAAAATCACAGCAATGTATTGTTGTCCAAAAAACGGTCATTTGCAGGAAATTACATAAACTTACACACTACCTAGTCTTGAACCCTCAACCTCTAGCATGCCAGAGAAACTATATACAATTAACACGTTTTACGTGAAACCGAGAAAATTTGCTACGTAACACTGCATGGGAGTAAACAAGAGGATAAGTTGTTCCGACCAATCAGTTAGCAGTAGTACAGAACTACAGATTGTTACTTCTTCCATGAAGTGTTGTTCACATAGCTAGTAGGTGAAAAATCATTTTAATTGAGCATAAATTTAGGAAACTAGTGTTCCATATAAATATACAAGTTCCAAGTGTATTATATTTTTTTTTTTTTTTTTTTAAATGCATCCAAAATCTCAGACCTGCCAGATCCTCTTATCTTTTACTTATCATTATTGACTTATTGTTTTTCTATCTATTCTATTATTTTCCTACATGTTAAATTCTACTAAACATTTTTCCTTGTTGATATTTTAGAGAACTTTATACAAATTTAGCTCTTCCTAATTACGGACAGTAATAATATTACTGCAGTACCTAATATAAACAAGATTGACAAGTATCACTTAATTAATAAGAATACTCACGTGCCGTGGCCATCACCGTCAGAAGGTGATGCGTAGTCCTTAGATGCATTAAATATACCACGTGTTATAGCAGATGCGGCAAAATGACGAGCACCAACGAGCTTTCTGTTGCATGAACCAGACGGAAAATCTCGAGTGATTTCACAAATCCCTGAGAAGTGCTTTGGGATCGGATATGGATTTCCGGAAGTAATATCAGAAAAGCAGGGGTGTTTTGGATCAATTCCAGTATCAACAAACCCAATCACAACTCCTTCTCCAGCAGTCTCAAATCCGCCATTTTCAGGCCAAGCCCCTTGTGGTAGGCCCAAGAATTGTGGAGTATAAGTGGTTGCAGTCCTGACTGAGAAATCCAATACCACATTCGCGATTTCTCTCCTCTGTGAAAGTTTCACTGCCTTCATATTGAATTCATTGCAAATTAGTAACTTACAGTAAAATAACTAATCTTCAGTAGAAAATGACAAATCTACATGAAGTAAACATACTGCTCTCATCTTTTGACATAAATTAGCAATGTAATAGAGTTAGTTATTGATGAAAGCAATGTAAGGTATATCACAAAAAACTAGCCAAACTTAAGTATGTACCTGTTGAGGTGTAACGAGAACTGCAAATCCATCGATCAAGTAATGATAGCTATACAATTTCAGGTAATTTTCCCCTTTCAAAACCTTTCTCAAAATAGAGTCGTGGTACCGAGAAATGTTATGGCCATTATTCCAACCCTTTCTTGAGATATTGCTGAATCAAATTTATAATTATGTTAAGATCATGATAAACTTAGAAAACTAAATTAAAATATAGCACATATGGTATGCAAACTGATCGTTGGGAGATTGAGAAAAATGTGGTGAAATTAGATTTTAAAAAAATATCACCGATTGACTGGAAAAATCAAATTAAAAACGGAGGGAATTAGGTGGGATTGTGTGTGTGAGGGTGTATTTAATTAGTGTGTGGGTGCCCCTGGCGGGGCCATTGATTATAATACATCCAATGGTTGGGATTAGTACCTTAGTTTCCTTCAAAAAAAGAGTTCTCTTTTGAGCCACACCCTATATATATATATATGGAAACTAAGGTACTCATCCCAACCATTGGATGTATTATAATCAATGGCCCCGCCAGGGGCACCCACACACTAATCAAATACACCGTCACACACACAATCCCACCTAATCCCCTCCGTTTTTAATTTGATTTTTCCCGTCAATCGATGATATTTTTTAAAAATCTAATTTCACCACATTTTTCTCCATCTCCCAACGATCAGTTTGCATTAGGGGTGTAAATGAGTCAAACTGTTCGTGAGCTACTCGAGCTCGGCTCGTAAAATATTCGAATTCGGTTCGATAATAATCGAGCCGAGCTCGAGCTCGAGCTATTCGAATAGTTGACCGAGCCGAGCTCCTCGAGCTTCATATTACTCGATTCGTATGGCTCGTGAGCCTAATCGAGCTTATATATATTTTATTATATATATATATATATATTTTATTATTTATATATTATTTTTATGTTATTTATATATTGTTATATAAATATTTAATATTTTTATATATTAATCGAGTCGAGCTCGAGCCGAACTTAAGGTATTCGAGCTTTTGTTGATAATTAGTGAAATTGATTCGAGCTTTCGAGCCGAGCCCGAACATATCACATATGTGTCGAGCCAAGATTCGAGCTTGAATTTTATGGCTCGGTCGAGCTCGAGCCCGGACTATTTAATCGAGCTCGAGCCGAGCCTGGTCAGTGTTCGGCTCGGCTCGACTCGTTTACAGTCCTAGTTTGCATACCATATGTTCTATATTTTAATTTAGTTTTCTAATTTTTCTTTTTAAAGGGGTTTTCTCTAGATCCCTACTCTATATATATATATATATATATATATATATATATATATATATATATATATATATATATATATATATATATATATATATATATAGGGTCTTGTTCTAATATAAACTAACTTAGAATAAAAACTAGAAACTAAACCTAAATTAAATATTTCATGCTAATCTAATGACCAAATTAGGGGTACTCCAATACAAAAAACGTTTAAAATTATTGTCACTATTCAACAAAAATATAAAAAAATTTTAAAAAAAAATTTTAAAAGGTACTGTTCACGTGATGACGTGGCACGTGAACAGTAACTTTTTTTAATTTTTTTTTATTTTTTTTTATATTTTTGTTGAATAGAGCTAAGAATTTTAAACGTTTTTTGTGAAGGTGCCCCTAGCGGGGCCATTAAAATAAATGAAATATAATTTATTTAGTGTAGGTTTCTAGTTTCTATTCTAAGGTTGGTTTCTATTTGAACGCTAGCCTATATATATATATATATATGGGCTACTCCAATACAAACCTTCTTAAAATACAAACCTACAAACCAAGCATAATCTAATATTTCAAGCTAATCTAATGACCAAACTAGGGGTACCCCAATACAAAAAAAGTTAAAAATACTTGGCTCTATCCAACAAAAAAAAAATCATTGTTCACGTGATGACGTGGCAGTGAATTTCACTAGTTAACGGTGCTTCGCACCTTGTACGGTGCTTCGCGCCTTTATCATTCTAAAGTTGTAAGGAATGGCAATCAATGGTAAAGGCAATAGACGATTGACGGGTGTGTCGAGAGCCTTCGGCCCTCATGACTACCTAACTCATCCGTTTACTGTCTTAAATGCTTCGCATTTCCACGGCAAGATTTTTTTTTGTTGGATAGAGCCAATTATTTTAAGCATTTTTTGTGAAGGTACCCTTGGCGGGAACCTTAGAATAGATGAAATATAATTAATTTAGTGTTGGTTTGTAGGTTTGTATTTTAAAAGTGGTTTGTATTTGAGCACTTGCCTATATATATATAGGGTCCTACTCTACTACAAACTAAAATTAACTACAAACTACAAACTAAACACTAATTCAATATTTCATGCTAATCTAATGATCAAACTAGGGGTACCCCAATACAAAAAGTGTTTAAAATAATTGGCTCCATTCAGCAAAAAAAAAAATCGTTGTTCACGTGATGACGTGGCAGTGGATTTCACTGGTTAACGGTGCTTCGCACCTTCTTGTACGGCGCTTCGCGCCTTTATCATTCTAAAGTTGTAAGGAATGGCAATCAATGGTAAAGGCAATAGACGATTGACGGGTGTGTCGAGGGCCTGCGGCCCTCATGACTACCTAACTCATCCGTTTACTGTCTTAAATGCTTCGCATTTCCACGGCAAGTTTTTTTTTTTTTTTTTTTTTTTTGTGGATAGAGCCAATTATTTTAAGCATTTTTTGTGAAGGTACCCTTGGCGGGAACGTTAGAATAAATTAAATATAATTAGTCTAGTGTTAGTTTGTAGTTTGTATTTAAGGATTGGTTTGTATTTGAGCAAAAGCATATATATATATATATATATATATATATATATATATAAATAGTCAGGGCGAGGTAGGCAAACATTGTTTAACTACTTCGTGACCATATCACATAGTTGTAGCATTTAAATGAATTACATAATATAGATACATGCTGCAACTCCACCCAGAAAGAACATGCCAAAGGAACCAAGCTACAAATCCACTACAAAAAAGGGAAAAAGAAGAATTTTTCCCATAGAACTATTCAGTAGATATTACAATGGACAACTAATTATCACAAACAAACCTTCAATACAAAAAAATTCTTTCAGAAACTAAGTAGCAGAAAATCTAATGCAAAATACCAAGATTCAACACTCAAGCACATACCACTTCTGCTAGTAAGTACATGTCACATGTTAATAACTAATTACAAGGCCTAACAAAAACAGCACTACACTAACCACATAGGGCATTGAAAAATAACTTCGATTATTAAAGTGATGATTATCCAAGAAAAATTGGTAGAAATATTAATGGAACAAAATCAATAAATAAAATAAAATTGTACCTGGGCAATGGCTTGTCCAGTCTATTTACTTTCCCATCATGCTCTAAAGGTTTAGTCTTTACTACAAACTCAGCATTGTAAACAGCACCAGGAGCTTGCTTCAGAGTCACAATATACACAGCACTAGCATTATCTTGACAGCAAACCCATCCCACTGACATCCCCAAACAAAGCACCACTAGTAAATGCATAACATCAATCCTTCCCATATTTCCAATATAAATATAACTAAAAACCCAAGTTAGAATTTCACAAGAAAAAAGCACCTAATCACCCAGACAATAAAGATGACACAAGAACTAGAAATAAACAATGCAATGTGGTTTTATTCTTGTTCTTCAAGTAGTTTGACAAGTACCCAACAGCTGTACAAGCCAAATAAACCTACCCAAATCTTGTAATGAAACAAAAGTGCAGAAAGACCATTAAATATACAAGTGAAGATGGGTTTTTGTTAAGTGAATAAAAGAAGACTACTTTTGTCACTTTGCAGAAAGAGAAGTAAATAGAAGATGCATTCTGTATTGTGTGTGTATATAAAATTAATTGTAAAGAAAAAGTGTGCCAGTTTCTTGAATGTTGTGTACATTAATGCATTGTTTACGAGTATTGTTACCTTAGAGAAGAAGACTGAAACAAGTAGACTATTTTTTTTTTTTTCAATTAATGGCTGTCTTGTTCTGATTCTTACTACAGTTAAGTACATTCTTGGTCTGTGACAGTTGGGTATTAAATGTAGGTCTATTCATAATTCATTACACTTCTGTCTCTTCCATGATCATATGAAAGTTTAAAATTTGTAAAATAAAAAAAAACGTCGTCTTGCAAGAATATACTCCTATCAAAGAAAGATGTATTTTTTTTAATATTAGAACTCTCAGCATTTCGTAAAAAAAAAAAAAAAAATTGCAGCTGGGTGTGATCTTGTGAGTTGTGTAGATGATTGATTTGCTTTTTGACCCGTGATTTTGTTTGTTGTGGTGCTGATATGTAAAAATGTGTGCAGTGCAGGGCCAGGTGAGGGCTCAATATTGGTGGGCACTGAATTCTCACGTGGCAAATGTACCTTTGTTTCCCTCCTTTATTTTGTCATTCTTTATTGATGCTCACTTTTTGTGAAGCCATCGATTTCAATTAGGTTAAGCACCGAAATGGTGGTTCGATGTAATTGTGCTTACGACAAGCCCAAGGTGTTTTTAGTTTGGGAGTGGTTGAGAAACTTATTTAACTTATTTTAAGATAAAGTTAGAAATTTTTAATTTTTTACTGAAAAAAGATTATGGAATCTTAAACATACATTAAATAATTGTATAAAAAAAATTATCAAAATATGAAATTTTTATCCGAAAATAAATTTATAAATACTAAAATAGTGATCCAAGATCACCAAATCAGTTTTGGGTCACCAAATTTGGTGACAAAAGTACATTTGATGATCCTTTGGTCACTAAATTTGGTAACTTTCAAAATTCCAACAATGCCCCTATAGTTGTTAATAAAACAATTTTTTTCATCTATGTCCTACTAAACTTATTTGTTCTTATAATTTTTAACTTTAAATTTTTACAATTGAAACTTCTTTTCTTCTTCGCTCTTGTTAATTCTAATTTTTTTTTTTTACTTTAAACTTTCACACAAAACCTTGAAAAGAAAATTTAATCATTAATTAAAAGCAACACATCAAATAATTTTTTATATTAATAAATTTAATATTGTGCGATCATAACATTACAATTTATAATATAATAGCTATTAATAATTTAAAAACTGAACAAAGTTAGAACATTCTATTTTATTGGTAAAAGATTCTTTTTAGTGTTAAGTATAATAATCATGAATTGAAATGCATTTTGTGAATGGTATAATTTTGTCACCAAAATAGCATCTTTAAGACACTATTTTGATATCTTGGATTGGAGATGGTCTTATATAACTAACCCTTTTCATAAAGCCTATGCTGTCCTTTATAACTAACCTTTTTCATATAACAACGCTGTTGAGCCAAGCCTATGCTGTTTTACACAAATTGATATATTCATGTTTATCATGTCTCAAGTAGTCATACTTTCTAACTTAATTCTAAACTAGTGATAAAGCCGTATTGGAATAATAATTTTTTAAAAAAATTAATTACACATTTACGTTATATTATTTAATTAATATTAAATTTAATAGTAACATAATCTTCTCTAATGAACAGAATATTTGTTAAACATGATTTTTTCGAATGACCTACTCTCTCGTTAAAATCGAAATCCCAATTTTAACATATATTATAAAGATTTATATAATAATTTTTTTTCATAAAAATCGAATCCTAAAAAAAATTATGACATCAATATCAAATTCTAATAGCTAATACAATCTATTCTAGTGAGCAGTCTTCTTTTATTTGGAACCAAAATTTTAACTTTATTACATATTATTTTTTTTACTAATTCTTTATTACATATTATTGATGACACTTATCTCATAAAATAATTTTTTCTTAAAAATTAAAAACCTAAAAGAGAGTAAATTTCAATTTTTATATTCTTTAAACTTTCTAATGTTTATGGAGTTTTAAAAGATGAAAATACATCTTATATTTTCTGTATATTATAGATATTCCTGTATTTATTTACTGCTTCCGCATGAGACTGTCTTTCTGTTATGTTAACACATCAATTTTTTTAAATAAAAAGATTTTTCGTTACGGGAATAATATTGAATTTATGAATAGATTTTTTTAATGCAAGTATAATTAATTTGTATTAAAAAATTAAAATAAAGGATTTCTAGGCAGAAAGATATATAGTTTTAAAAAATCGTATAAGACGTCACCGCCGTCCTCGTATTCTACTTCCAATAAAACATTTTATTCTATGTATTCTTTATATATTTAAACATCTTTTCTACTTCCAATAAATTTTTTAATTATATAAAATTTTTATAAATTCAAACTCTTCTCCTCTATAAATTAGAGCTCCTATTTTGCTTACAATAAAACTCTTAATTATATGTCTTAAAAACACCTATTCTACTTCCAATAAAACTTTTAATTATATGTCTTCCTTCAATCACAATCATATTATCAAACATTATAAATTGATTTTCATAATATATATTGTACAATTAAAATTGAATTAAAATAATTATAATCTAACTCAAATAAAAATCTAAAAAATCGGATTTGAAATCAGATTTTAAATAACTTAGATAAAATTCATACTTTCAAACACTCGGTTTTTTTTTAAAAGCTCAAAAATATATTTATTCATAATTTGTTAATAAAATTAATTAATTAATGCATATAAGTCGACGTTACAAAATCAAATTTGAATCAAATTCCAAATAACTTGAATAAGATCTATACCTTCAAAGACTAGATTTTTTTTAAAGCCTCAAAAATATATTTATTCATAATTTGTTGATAACATTAATTAATAAATGCATATAAGTCACCACTACATATATTTTAATTACTTTAATTGTTAAATATATGCAAGAAGAGTATTATTATTGGTTGGTGAATAAATTACCAATCAAAATATTAAAATTATTTTAGAGGCAATCATAATTCACTTCTAAATTTTAAATCAATCAGTCATATACAAAATTTTTATTTTTTACCATGCTTATTCTAATTTACCAATCGCGATCAAATTTAATTTATATATAATAATATATTGATTTAATAAATTCGTATATCACATGGCTTTTAATTTTAAAAAATTGCTACTAACCGTAAATAATATTTTCTATAAATCCACAAAACAATATATTACATGTGTTTATATATCTTTTAGTTATGAATTATTTTTGAACATCTTTTATTATAATACCCGAATCTACCACGTATTAGTTAACCAATCAGAAGATTGTGAATTGTTTTAACATCAATCAGAGTTTAGTAAATTTTAGACCAATCAAACTTAATGTAACATGTTTCTCTATTGGATCTAGATTCTAAGCCAAAATTAAACTCAACTCAAGTTAAACTCAATAACAATTGATTTTTATTTTTTTTTATATCAATAAACTAAAAATAATGCTACTAATTTTTATTTTAACGATTAACTAATAAATAATTTATATAAAATAAAATTACCTCAAATATAAAATTCTTACAAACTAAAAAATATAATTATTATACCAATTTATACATTACAGGAAATCTAAGTCGTTTATTCCCCTATCAGACCTACCCAACTTTGTTGAACTAAGTTCCACATCAATTCTTCGCATGCCTAAATCACATCAATTTCGGTTAAGGTACTACTTTGTATCATTTTATTATATGACATACTATACTTGGATAGATTATATTTTTATTTCAATTATAAATATGTATCAGATGTTTCATGTTTTATTTGTCCAATAAAATCAACAGAAAAACGATTCTGACATAAATATAATAGAAAACGATTTAGGTTTTCATTATCCCCAGTTCAAATTCTCTCAAAGTTACTTCCCATTAGAATATTTATAGGCCAGCTCTAATAATTATATGATTTACTGAATTATAGGCATTAATCCTTATCACAATACATCGATTTGTTTACATTATTAGGCGTGCATATTGATAAATGTTTTTTAATAAAAAATCTCTTTCCTTTATCAACTTAATTACTAATGAATTTAACGTTGTATATATTACCATTTCACCAACTTAACATTCAAAGATGCATCAATAATGACCATAACCATTCAGAAGGCATCTTGAATTCACAACACGAATTAGTGACCAAAGGTACGGAAACAATCTTAAAACCATTAACTGTCATTTATTTTGAACCATTTTTTAATATAATTATAATTTAAAATTAAACCCATTCATTTTTCTATAAGTATCATTTTGATTATTTATCCTTAATTTGTTTTGTGGTTCCAATTAATTAAAAAAATCAAGAATATGAATTCAGTTAATTAGTAAGTCAATATTAAAATTAATATTAAATTAGATTTACTAATAGTTAAATAAAAGCTTTATAATTATCTTTCAAAATCAGAACCATCCATTGTTATTCATTATTAACATTTTAAATATCTATCCTCAAATTTAATTTATGATTTACCATTAATTAAATGAAATCCAGGAATGTAAAGACAATTATTTAGTAAGTTTAAAAATTTTATATTTTAGTTAGAAAAAATAAAAAATGTAACATGTTTTAGCTGAAAAAGATAATTGATTAGTTAAAAATTATAAAATAAGTAATTTATTTTATTAAATGGAATTGTTCGTAGTGTTTTAAAAGAAAATTAGTTAGATAAAATATAAAAGATGTTATGTTTTACCTAAGAAGAAAAACTGATTAGTTATTAAAAAATAAAAAATAATATATCTAACCTGAAAAAGCAAATTGATTAGTTATTGGAAAGGATTTTATCTTTAATAATTAAGTAAGGTTAATTAGTAAACACACGAAGTATCATACCGACCGACCAAACTTTTAATATTTCGACTATTATAATATAGTACAAATATATATATTAAATATTTAAATACATCATAATTTGACTATCTAAATTAGTAGATAATAAATTGATGAAATAATGGAGATCAAAATTACAATCATAATAATTAAATGTCATGCTTTAGACGATAAATAATTGGCATTCATGTATTTAGAAATTACGATATTTAACAAAAAATAAGATATGTATTTCATTTTAAACATATATTAACCTGCAAAATAATTTATTTATTTTATGTATTTAAACTTTAAAAAAATATATTATATTATAAAAATTAAATTTTTTTATGTAGAAATTAAGTAACCATGCATACCGGTCCGGTCCCAAAATCGAATATAATGGGTCTGGTCTTTAATCCAAAAAATTGGAAAAATCGGCCTTCGATTGGTCCGAGTCGATCCGGTCCGGTCCGATTTTGGACATTTGTGTAACCCTATGTGCATTATAACATGATCATTTGACAGCCTCCAACGATCTAATTAGCAGTATAACATGTTTATTCAACAATCTCCAACGAGTTGGCACTTCCTTTTTTGTTTGCATTTATTGAAGAAAAAATGTGTACATGCTTACATTGATGTTAATAATTATGTTTTTATTGTTTTTTATGCTCGATTCTCAATACAAGGCTATACTCAACTGAACATTCCGTAAAAGAAGCATAAAATGTCGTAAAACTATTTAGAAAAAAAACACGATAAAATGATTTATTTTTTGATACTTATATATGTTTTTTGTAATTATTAAATATTTTTTAGAATTGTACTCATCAGTGCGTAGCACGGGTAAAATGCTAGTTTTTTATAGTGTGTCATTTCCCATTAAACACGTTTTAAGTCACTCTTGTTTTGGATCGAAATTCCAACTTTATTACAGATTATTGATGATACTTATCTTATACAACAACTTTTTCCTTAAAATCAAAACCATTTTCCTTAAAATCAAAACCTAAAAATAGAGTGAATTTCAATTTCTACTTTCTCTAAATTTTCTAAAATTTATGGAGTTTTAAAAAATGAAAATATATCTTATTTTCTCTTTATATTTTAGATACTCCTGCATTTATTTAGGATTCCCGATTGAGAATGTTCTTTTATTATGTTAACACAACAATTCTTTTCATTTTAAATACGAATACTTTTTTATGAGAATAATATTGGATTTATGAATAATTTTTCCTTATATTAGTATAATTAACTTATATAACAAATGTATAATTTTAGAAGATCGTAAAATATGTCACCATCGCCCTTGTATTCTACTTCCAATAATATATTTAGTTATATGTCTCCTCTATATATTCAAACATCAATTCTACTTTCAATAGAACTTTAATTATATGTTTCTTTCTATATATTCGAACTCTAATTCTCCTTTTCTAGAACTTTTAATCATATGCCTTATAAATACATATTATACTTCCAATAGAACTTTTAATTATATGTTTTTCCTATAAATTCGAATTATTCTCCTCTATAAATTCGAACACCTATTCTACATCTAATATGTTAAAAGATATTTTTTTTATTTATTAGTGTTTAAAATCTTAAAATTCTAAAAAATTAGAAAAATAGATTGAGACGATCTTAGAGCGCCACCTAAGCGTCCACGTATCCTCCTTTATATATATATTGAAAGTTGGGGATTTAATTGTTAGATAATGATTAATCAATTTTAATTATATTAAAATTGAATCAAAAATTATTTTAGGCCAAAAAAAAAAATTTGATAGAAATTTTATACTAAAATTGTTAACCAATGATTAAATTGAATCAATAAAAATCGGTCTAATCGGTTGAAAATCATATTAATCGACCAAAAATCAGTGTAATTTGTAAAATTAGAAAAGAAATGTAAAATAAAAAAAAATAAGGTAGAAACTTACATAAAAAATAAGAAAAATATTATCCGCATACGTAGAATTCCTATTTTAGACGTTTAAATTATGAATTCTCTTAATTTTTACCCTCGAATTGATCCCTAATTCAAAATTTAGATCTTACGAGAATTTATTTATTTCAATTATACGATATTTATAGATATATTTATATAAATATGTGATAATTATATATGTAGAACTAAATTAATAATATAATTTTATACAAAGTATAATTATATATTGAAATTTAAATTACTTTTATTTTGATTAATCATCTCAATTATTTCTGATTATTCAACTAATCCTTGTATGCAGTTAACTATGATTCTTGTTTCTAGCAACACTATTTTTCGAGTAAAAAAATCAGGAAAAAAACAATTGAATATAATACACTACAAACATAAGCGAGAGCACTCTGGTGCTCAGGAACCTATATGTCAGGAACCTGGTGCTCAGGAACCTATGTCTCGGAACCTGTTTCTCGGAAACCTCTCAATAGGAATCTGTACCTACACAAATAGCAAACTTACTAGTCTGGAAAGCTTCTCTGGTGTCCCATTATGTTTCTGGCTATCTATATTACTGCTACTAGGCTATCTCGAACTCTTCTATGTGGAGGAACCTGGTCCATTGATGATCTACCCAGCTTCGAGTTCGTCAGGAACCTCTTGATACTTGTAGCTTCTTGACTATCTTCTCAGTTAGTGCTCATTTCTTCATGTCTAGTCTTCATATCTTGTACTGTATCTATCTTCTAGGTTGTATGGATTGGACCCTATGACTTAATGGACCTAAATTCAGCCCATGGTAATTGTGGGCACAACAATAACTATTTGTAAAAAACATTCAAACAAAAGTACCATAATATACTGTTTCTTTTTTAGCGAGTAGTAGTACATATAGCTTGCACTCAAGAATTTTTTTTTCACTTTCTTCCTCATTTTCTTTTTATTTGTGTTTGAACAAGACCAAAAGAATTATGCGTAATTATAGAATGACTAAAAGGATTGAATCATTAGAAGAATTACCAAAATGATGATTTGAAGACTGACCAAAAGGATTGAATGCATTAGAATAATCACCAAATTGCAAAAACTTATAAATATTGGAAGATTCACCAAACATATTGAATGCATCAGAAGAATCACCAAATATGTTTTTTGGTTAAGTAATTTATACATTAAAACCAGAACCTTACAAGATAAGAAAGACAGAAGCAATAGTCCCAAGAGAAACCAAGTACTAAACTAGATTACAAACCTAATGCTTTTATTCTAAACCTAGAGGGAAACAACTACTAGAGAAGCAACCAACTACAACCTAGAGCTAAGGACACTATTGCTTCTGGAAAAACCAACCAAACTCAGTCAACATCATCCAACGGAGGCTCAGCAGCAAAGAGATTGAAATTAGGGTTGTTATTTGCCTGGAACATATCCTCTTGCTCTTCCCCCACCCCCATTGCCGGCTCACCTTCCTCCGTATCTATCTACACAGCTTGGGGGCGTTATCTTGACCTAGACCCGGCTCATCAATTTGATCGACAAGACCTATACCAACCTCAAAGTTCGCTGGATCTGGGGCGTTATTGGGAATCATAACATCGACGAAGTCAGGGTGGTCAATGCCCATTCCCAGGTCCAATCCATGAGTTCCACCACTCCTCCAACTAATTGATTATTGAAATTTTCTATAAAAGAATTATAAGCGTGTTGTGTTGAATGAATGATAAAATAATTAGTTGTGTTGAAAGGATCCATTTCAATGAATGACTTGCAATTGAGTTTTTGCTCATATATTTAAGTGAAAGTTATGATTTTTATTTAAAGTTATGATTTAGAATAAAAGTGAACTTTATAAATATACACAAACATTACAAATAATACTAACAATATTGTTGTCATGTGATGCACACATTGTTTGCATATGAGATAATTAGAACTACTAATTCATTTCAAGTTAAAATTTATACATTGTATGTATGTGAATTTGAAATAAAAATTAATCATTCATTACAAATTCAAATAGAAAATAGTTTAAAGCTTATATGTTTGGACATTTGTGGACTACATTTAATGAAGTAGAAAAGAAAATCTAATCATGTCGAAACTTATAGATACACACAAGAATCACACAACAGTCAATACAATTATCCTGCATCCACTGTCTATCAAATAAGAGAATTCAGGTAGCATTCACCAAAGTTTTGACAATCATTAAATTAATGAACATCGCCTTTTTAGGGAGTAGTTTTACAACAAACCTCTTCTTTATTGAGAAGACATGATCAACATCCAGGTTAACAAAGACCTATCTAACATACTCGGGCAAAATGGTTAGTTCATAACTGTTGATGAGTGGATTTCGTAACAACTTTTGAAAGGTTTACGGTGAGTTATAAAGGCTAATGATCAACTGTTCTATGGAAGATTTGGGTTGTGTTTGTGGGGGTGAGCTGAGCTTGAGAGTGCCTCCAATAATCTCAGGTTCCTTTATAGAGAATTAGAGAGGAAAAATATCCGTCCCCTCTCGAGGTGCCTACGTATCCTTTATATAGGAATCAAGCTCACGTAGTTCTAAATCTAAGCTGATTCTACTTGACCAGCTGTATGAGGAAATCTAGTACGTATTGGACTCAAGTTCCTTTAGAGCTTGCTACGAACTGGTTGGCTAAGTAGAGTAGAACTCGAGTTCGTACTCTATTATGAATCTGTCATCTATTAGAGGTAATCTAGGATCAACCTCGTCCTAGAAGTACACTCCAGTAATAAATCTGTATCTTTCTAGATAGCTTCGAGATCATTCTATTGTCTAATCTTAGGAACCTGGTGCTCAGGAACCTATGTCTCGGAACCTGTTTCTCGGGAACCTCTCAATAGGAATCTGTACCTACACAAATAGCAAACTTACTAGTCTGGAAAGCTTCTCTGGTGTCCCCATATGTTTCTGGCTATCTTTATTACTGTTGCTAGGATGTCTCGAACTCTTCTACGTGGAGGAACCTGGTCCACTGATGATCTACCCAGCTTCCAGTTCTTCAAGAACCTCTTGATACTTGTAGCTTCTTGACTATCTTCTCAGTTAGTGCTCATTTCTTCATATCTGGTCTTCATATCTTGTACTGGATCTATCTTTTAGCTTGTATGGATTGGACCCTATGACTTAATGGACCTAAATTCAGCCCATGGTAATTTTGGGCACAACAATAACTACTTGTAAAAAACATTCAAACAAAAGTACCATAATATACTGTTTCTTTTTTAGCGAGTCGATTATGTTTTGTTTTTACTACTTTGAGTTGGGGTCTATACCTTGATAGGTCTTCACCGTAATAAAAAAGAAAACAATAACATATGGGCCATAATCATGTACGTAAAGTGTAGTTTCAAATAGTTCATCTAGCTTTCCCTACAAAGTAACCGTGTTGGTGATGGAGTTAATGTAGCAGCAATTTCGAACAATATTTTAGCATGCATAATCTTTAAATACGTTGGGAAAAATTAAGGTGGAGCAAGGAATCAATTGTTAGGAAAAAGATTTAAGGTGTGGCAAGGCATCAAGTGAGCCAAAAATTTTATCGGATAATTTCCACACTTACTTATTAGTGAAAATTCTGATATCATTTTTCGATACCAAGCCCCAGTAACCTTAACCTCATCAAAACCACCATAGTAACTCATAATGTTTATAGACTTAAAATATCAGAATTATTTTTGTTAAGTAACAAACTTATCTAAAACCTTAAGGTGGTTTTGTTTCAACCTTGTACAATCTTACCACATATGTGCGAAATAAGCTTTGAAAAAGATATATTAGGCAGTAGTCACATCATTGACGCGGCTTCAGAGTGTAGCATGATTCAATAATTAGAAGTTGTACCTTGAAATACACGCATCACCCTAAACTATTTCCTCAACATAAGTTGTTGCTAGAAAAATTAGCATCAAATTTCTTAAAAGAGGTCTGTATAGGTGAATATTTATCGTAACCTTAACATTCCTAAGATTGTAGACATGGTCCTTGGTCACACAACACTTGAACTGAGGCACCAAATGCTTACGTATAGCAGCTTCGGAATGTGGCATGATTCACTAATTAGAAGTTGGACCTTGAAATGCACGCATCACCCTCAACTATTTCCTCAACATCAGTTGTTGCTAGAAACATTGGCCTCAAATTTCTTAAAAGAGGTTTGTATAGGTGAATATTTATCATAATCTTAACATTCCTAAGATTGTAGACATGGTCCTTGGTCACACAACACTTGAACTGAGGCACCAAATGCTTACGTATAGCAGCATGAAGAGCTGAAGTAGATGAGCAAAAAAGTGTGTACTTTTTCATTAATAAGTATCATATCCATACCAAACAAGTTGTTGTCTTTCATACTGACTAACAATGGAGTGGTTTGGACTTTACTCTTTATTTTCTAGTTGAATGGATTAGTAGATAGAGAGAACAAAAAAGATGTAATACTTGCATGTAATCTCTTTCTTATTATTAATGAAGAATCCTATTTCTCTAATTTATTCAATGTGTTCTGCAAATTTTATGTTTATGAATTGTTCTTCAAAGAATTAAATCAAAGAAAATGAAAACTAATTAAAGTAATCATATAAGTAACAAATTCATCAACAATAACCACAATTAAATCAGGAACAGAACAATTAGGGATTACTTGTAGTATACATATAGTGGATCAATTAATCATGCGCAGTAAAAATAGCAATTATCACCGCTGTATTCTCTTTCCTATTTCCACGACACTTTAACACAATACACTTATTAACAGTTGTCAAAAGCAGTATTTACTCCAAAATTTTCAAATTGTCCAAATGAAAATTTACCTTAGAGTACTAACCACAAATCAACAGCGTTTATCAATTCTCCAACTTTATCACCGAAACCCTTTCAAAAATTGCACAGTTGTGAAAATATGTGTGTGTGAAGCAGAATTTACCAAATCAATTTTTAGAGCATCTAATTTTTCATAAAATCCATAAAGTAAATCAATAAACACTGGATGCACAAACTCTCATAGTAAACACTGACTGTATGATGAAAGCTAAACTCTGTAGTAATCAATCTATATACAGTAACATTTAATTTATTTTATACCCCCTCTATTGCTAATTTTTTTATTATTATTCTATTCATTCCAATAATTAGAGGTTGGAGCTAGTCACCAAAAATTCAAAAATTTTAGCCCTTATCATTTTGATAAGTTCCTGGGTCATCCTAGTCTTTGACTAGTCACCAAAAATCAGAGAATTTTATCACATATTATATACCAATAAGTTCCTGGGTCATCCTAGTCTTTGACAGTCACCAAAAATCAGAGAATTTTAGCCCATATTATATACCAATAAGTTCCTGGGTCATCCTAGTCTCCAACATAATCTCAAAGGAGTACAGCAACCTATATACATTTTCTTTGGGGTATTGCAGTAAGCATTTTAATCTACCAGAGTATAACTAACAGAGTTTAGAGTTCATCAACATCAGTAGTTATTCATGAAAGGCAATGCACACAGTATTTATAGACTCAGAGTTTACGACAAAATAAACTAAGAGATGCTATAAAAATGAACCAGTATCATGCTGTGTTAACTTTCTGCACAATCTAAGATTAGATCACAATAACTCAGAAAGATTCATGATTAATTGCTGAGAATCATGCTTCATACATATTTCTTCATTGGTGTTTTCATTCAGACAAAAATCAACTCAGAGTTCACAGAGTTTATCAAACTTATTAACAGTGTATGACATACAGGCATGCTAACAGAGTTTAACAGAGTTTGTCAGTGTTTAAAGAAACACATGTTAACAGAGTATGCATAACAGAGTTTAATCAACAGAGATCACTTAGCACTTAACAAATCAAGGAAATATGAGCAACACATTACATAAGTAAAATTTGAATCTAACCAACATTCCTAGTCAGAACCAGAGACCATTCCTAGTTCATTGACCAGTCTTGTAAATGTAGCTTCACTCAATGGTTTGGTGAAAATATCTGCAAGCTGTTGTTCTGTAGACACAAAATGTAGTTCAATATTCCCTTCTTCCACATGTTCTCTGATGAAATGGTACCTTATGCTGATGTGCTTGGTCATTGAATGCTGCACTGGATTACCTGTCATAGCAATAGCACTTTGATTATCACAGTAAATAGGAATCTTACTGTACCTCAATCCATAATCCTGCAATTGATTCTTTATCCACAAGATCTGTGCACAACATCTACCAGCTTTAATATACTCTACTTCAGCTATAGATGTAGAAATTGATTTCTGTTTCTTGCTGTACCAAGAGACAAGTCTGTCACCAAGAAATTGACAACTTCCACTAGTGCTCTTTCTGTCTATCTTGCAGCCTGCAAAGTCTTCATCAGAATACTCAAGTAGCTTGAAATCTGATTCTCTGGGGTACCACAGACCTAATGATATGGTGGCCTTGAGATACTTGAAGATTCTTTTCACAGCTGTCAGATGTGGCTCTCTAGGATCTGCCTGAAACCTTGCATAAAGACAGGTTGCATACATGATGTCAGGCCTACTAGCTGTCAAGTAAAGAAGAGATCCTATCATGCCCCTGTAGTTTGTCATATCCACTGAAACTCCTGTGTCTTTGTCCAATTTAGTTGCTGTTGCCATGGGAGTTGATGCAGATGAACAGTCAAGCATACCAAATTTCTTGAGAAGATTTCTGGTATATTTTGCTTGATTAATGAAGATACCATCATCTATTTGTCTCACCTGTAGGCCTAGAAAATAACAAAGCTCTCCCATCATGCTCATTTGATATCTGGACTGCATGAGCTTGGCAAACTTCTTACAGAGTTTATCATTAGTAGACCCAAAGATAATGTCATCAACATATATCTGAACTAAAAGCAAGCCACTCCCAGATTTGAAATAAAACAGAGTTTTGTCAATAGTACCTCTGTTGAATCCACTTTCTAAGAGAAATTGAGCCAGAGTTTCATACCATGCCCTTGGTGCTTGCTTAAGTCCATAGAGTGCTTTATCCAGCCTGTAGACATGGCCTGGATATTTTGGGTCCACAAATCCTGGTGGTTGTTCAACAAACACTTCTTCTTCAAGCTTCCCATTCAGAAAAGCACTTTTCACATCCATCTGGAACACTTTGAATTTCTTGTGAGAGGCATATGCTAGAAAAATTCTGATTACCTCCAATCTTGCAACTGGAGCAAATGTTTCATCATAGTCTATTCCTTCCTGCTGTGAATAGCCTTTTGTTACCAGTCTAGCCTTGTTTCTTGTGATTACACCTTCACTGTCAGTCTTGTTTCTGAAAACCCATTTAGTACCAACAATAGATCTGTTCTTTGGCCTTGGTACAAGGGTCCAAACTTCATTCCTTTCAAATTCATTCAACTCTTCCTGCATTGCTGTTATCCAGTCAGCATCTTGTAGAGCTTCTTCCACTTTCTTTGGTTCATTTTTAGACAAGAATGCATAAAACAGACATTCACTTGCAGTGGCACTTCTTGTTTTCACTTTTGCATCTGGATCACCAATTATCAAATCAGGTGTATGTGATTTGGTCCATTTCCTAGCAGAAGGCAAATGACTTCTGTCAGCATGTGATCCTCCCCATTGATCCATGCTCTCCTGATTTTGTTGTGGGCTTTCTTCATTTTCTGAGACTCCCCCTGAACTTGACTGCCCAGAGTCAGAATTTGAATTTTCAGAGTTTGAATCATCAGAGTTTGATCCAGATTTTTCAGTTGACTCAGTATCAATGTTTGAGTCTTCATCTTGATCATGCTCCCCCTCAACTGGTTCTTCCCTTTGTTGTGGCTGAGAAGTTTCTCCAGTGTTTACCAGTAGAGGTTCAGAGTTTGTTTCAACAGAGTCTGTCAGAATAGTTTGATCAGAGTTTACTTTAGCAGAGCTTAAGTCTTCATTTTCAAAGTTCAGCTGATCATATTCATCTATGTCTTCAAGTCCAGTTATCTTCTTGTCATCAAAAGACACATGTATAGATTCCATGATCACTTTAGTTCTCAGATTGTAAACTCTGAATGCCTTTGTTGACAGTGGATAGCCAACAAAAATTCCTTCATCTGCCTTTAGCTCAAACTTGGTCAACTGTTCAGGATGAGTCTTTAAAACAAAGCATTTGCACCCGAAAATATGAAAGTATTTCAGGTTAGGCTTCTTTTTCTTCACCATCTCATATGGTGTCTTTCCATGCTTATTGATCAGTGTAGCATTTTGAGTAAAATAAGCAGTTTGAACAGCTTCTGCCCATAAATAAGTTGGCAATTTTGCTTCATCAAGCATAGTTCTGGCAGCTTCAATCAAGGTTCTATTTTTCCTTTCAACTACACCATTTTGTTGTGGTGTACCAGGTGCTGAAAATTCTTGCTTCACTCCATTTTCCTTGCAGAATTCTTCCATTGTTGCATTTCTGAACTCAGTTCCATTATCACTTCTGATGATTCTGACTTTGTTACTTGATCCTTTGTCCAGAAGCTTCACATGCTCCATCAGAGTTAATGTAGTTTCATCCTTCTTTGCTAGAAAATACACCCAAGTGAATCTAGTGTATTCATCAACAATGACTAAAGCATATTTCTTCCTTGCTATAGACATAACATTTACTGGACCAAAGAGATCAACATGCAGAAGATGATAAGGATCAGTGATTGAAAATTCTGTCTTGCTCTTAAAAGATGACTTCCTTTGCTTGGCCTTTTGACATGAATCACATAGGCCATCAACATTTAACAGAGCCTTTGGGAGTCCTCTTACAAGATCCTTTCTGATCAATTCATTGATGTTGTTCAAGTTCAAATGTGAGAGTTTCTTGTGCCACTTCCAACTCTCTTCACTAGACATTCTTGTAGACAGGCAAACAGCTTTTCCAACAGAGTCTATTAAAAGCTTGATTTCATAAATGTTGTTTTGCCTATTACCAACTAGAACAACCTTTCCTGTAGATTTGCTGATAACTTCACAATATTCAGGTTGAAAATCTACACGATATCCCTTGTCACAGATTTGACTCACAGATAGCAAGTCATGCTTGAGTCCTGGGACATGAGCTACATTGTTGATGATGACATTTCCAAGATTAATATTGCCATATCCCAATGTTCTTCCTACATTGCCATCACTATAGGAAACTTTTGGGCCAGCCTTCTCCTCATAGTCTGATAGCAGGGCTTTATTTCCAGTCATGTGTCCTGAATATCCACTATCCACAACTAGGGTTGTCTCCCTGTTGCCCTGAAATCACAAGAAATTACTGAGGATTAGATTTAAGGATCCAGAATTGCTTGGATCCTTTGACATTCTTAACTTTGTTAGCTTTAGCAGCGGAATTAACATTATCAGAGTTTGAGCTAACAGTATCAGAGTTTACACTTGCAGTATTAACTTTAACCCATTTCAGATTGGGTTTAAGTTCATAGTAATTATGATAGATAGCATGATACTCTCTGCAAGTATAAATGGAATGCCAAGTGCTTCCACAGTGTGTGCATAAAGTCTGTGGCTTAGTTTTAGCAAAATCCTTCTTTACCTCAGACTTGGAAGGTAAAGAATTTATATTTTTGTTTTTCTTGCAGAAATTTGCAAGATGCTTAGTACTACCACAGTTATGACATGTCTTTCTTGGAGCATAACTAACAAGCATTGGTTTATTTCCTGAAGTGATGCCTACTTTTCCATTTATGTTCTTATTTGACACTCTCTGTTTCTTAACAGATTTTAACTCCTTCAGTTTATGTTTGAGTTGTTTATCTGTCATTGAACCAATATTAACCTGTTTAACACTAGTTTTTACTGGTTCACTTTTAACAGCTTCTTTTTCATTATCAGACAAAAATTTACTGGCTCCATGTACAAAATGAGGTCTGATTTTAACTTGATTTTGAAATCTAAGTTCATCTCCCTCATTATAACCTAGACCTACAGTGTCTGTTTGAAAAATCTGTTGAGTATCCTTTCCAGAATTAGTCCAAGTCCTAATTTTCTTATTTGCTTCCTCCAACTCAGATTCTAGTTGTTTATATTTCTAAAGCAATTCCTGTTCTATAGAAACAACATCATCTCTCTCTTTCTGAACTTGTTGCATATTTTCAAGTTTTTCTTCAACAAGTTTATTTCTAACCTTAAGTTCAGAATTTTCAGACTTTATCCTTTCATTCTCTAAAGTCTGATCCCTATAACTTATATGCAATGACTTAAGATAAATTCTTAATTGAGAAATGTCATCAATATTATAAGCATAGGTAGTTAGAGGTACCTGATTTTCAGAAGTTTCTGATTCAGTAGTAGCCATGAGAGCATAGTTAATTTCTTCATCAAAATCTGAAGTGTCTGCCCAATCTCTGCCTTTAGTGTAGAGTACCTTTCCAGTTTTACCCTTCTTGCACTCATGAGCATAGTGACCCATCTCCTTACACTTGTAGCATTGAATTTCAGACTTATCCTTCTTCCCAGATTTGGTCTCTTTTCTTTCAGACTTCCTGAAACTTTTTCTGTCTTCATTTGAATCTCTAGAAAACCTTTTCCCTTTCTTGAAATTCTTGAAACCCATTTTCTTGAAGGTCTTCACCATCAACACAGCCATTTTTCTCATTTCTTCTTCATCATCCTCAGAGTCAGATGATTCAGAAGAGTTTGAATCACAATCAGAGTTTGATGATTCACTTTCTGAGTGTATGACCAAAGCTTTTCCCTTCATTTTCCTTCTTGATGCCTCTTTCTTCTGAGGCTTCTCTTCAACCTTAAGAGCAACAGACTTTGCCTTCCTGCTATCTTTACAAACTCAGGAATCTGATCCACAACTAAGCACTGTCATGTTGCACAGGCTTCAGCCATTATGACAGAAAGTCAGAGCTAGAGCTAGGCAAGCTAGACTCCTCAGTTACAGATGCAACTTCTGTAACCGGATGGAAAGACTCTACTACTGTTGTCTCCACAGAAGTGGGATGAGTTACAATAGTAGGTGATACAGGCACAGAGTCTCTAGTTAAAACTAGTGAATCCTCTGTGTTTGTGATGGTGTCATTAGGAGATGCCCCAGCATGCATTCCCTGACCATCTAAATGTGGTACCTGGGTGGTGAACAAGGTGTCATGCACCAAGTCACTTGAATCCAATGGCTCATCAAGAGAAAAGAATTCTTGATGATCAATGCCTTGCTCCTCAATTGCTTGAGTTGCAGGCTCCAAAGAAATATGAGTGGTAGATTCTGGAAGAGAAGTGTGTTGTAGATTATTAGATATAATTGATGTGATTTAATGTCAGTGTTTAAGTGTTACAGGTAAAGAGAGTTTAACTTGTTATTGAAAGCAGTTGTAACAGAGTTTGAGTATACGCTGATTACTGGAAGCGCAAACGATGACAGAGGAAAGCGCAAACACTGTTAGCATGGAGAGAGAGTTTGCCAAAGTCTGTCTACTGGGAGCGTCTACAAGTCAACAGAGTTTGAAGATTAATTTAATATTAATATGGAAGCGATATCTTTGAAGATTGGATAGCTATCAAAGAGATTGAGTTGACTTAGAAGACGTGTAGCAATCGTAATTGATATCAATTGTATAGCTTAATTTTAGGAGAATCAATTTACGATTGTACGTAGCTGTATATCTTATAAATACAGTTAGGTTAACCCTAGAAGGGTATCCATCGTGAACGAATATCATTCTTGTAACCTAAGCAGCTCTCTGTGATACTTTACATCACCGAGAGAGGAATTATCAATTCCAAACAGTTTTAAGAGTTAAAACGTGTGTTCTTGTTACTTATTCATACGGTACTTGATTATATATTGTGTATTCGACCTAACAAGTGGTATCAGAGCCAAATCTGTTACTTTATTACAGTTAAAGATCCAAACACAATAGTAATCAATGGCAGAGATACCTCCACCATCTGAGAAAGCTCCTACTACTGTTAGTAGGTATGAAACAATTAGGGTTCCTATACTGAGGCCATTAGAGTATGCAATTTGGAAGGTGAAGATGACCATGTTTCTGGAGGCTACAGATCCAGAATATCTGGACAGAATTTATGAAGGTCCTCACAAACCTACAAAGTTATCTGCTGCTGCTGCCGGTGAGGAATCAAAAGTTATTCCAAAAGAGAAGAAAGATCTAACTGCTGAGGATCTTTCATCTATTGCAAAGGATGCGAAGGTAAGGCATTTACTTCACAGTGCGTTAGACAATGTTATGTCTAATAAAGTGATAAACTGCACAACTGCAAAGGAGATATGGGATGCACTTGAGGTTAGATGTCAAGGAACTCCTGCAATTAAGAAGAACAGAAGGAACATACTCACTCAGGAGTATGAGCATTTTGAGGCAAAATCTGATGAAACCATGACAGAAACATTTGACAGATTCTGTAAACTGCTCAATGATTTGTCATTGGTGAACAAAGAGTATGATTTAGAAGATTCAAATCTCAAGTTTCTTCTCTCTCTACCTGAAAAGTGGGATGTGAAAACAACCACTATAAGAGATAATTATGAACTTGGTGAAACAGAGATTGATGAAATTTATGGACTACTCAAAACCCATGAATTGGAATTGGAGCAGAGAAACAAAAGATCTAGTAGAAAGTCAAAGTCTGTTGCTCTTAAGGCTGAGGAGAAACCATCAAAGAAGGAAGCATCAAGGAGAAAGGCAAAAGGAAAAGCTTTAGTCATTCATTCAGAGAATGAGTCATCAAACACTGATGTTGACTCAAACACAGATGAATCATCTGATTCTGAAGATGATGAGGAGATGATGCAAATGGCTGCATTGATGGTAAAGACCTTCAAGAAGATGGGATACAAGAACTTCAAGAAGGGAAAGAGATTCTCCAAGGACTACTCAAAGTTTGACAAGAAGAATTTCAAGAAATCTGAGGGAAAGGACTTCAAATCTGGTAAGAAAGATAAGTTTGAGATTCAATGCTACAAGTGTAAGGAGATGGGTCACTATGCTCCTGAGTGCAAGAAGGGTAAAACTGAGAAGGCACTCTACACCAAAGGCAGAGATTGGGCAGACACTTCAGATTCAGATGAGGAAGTCAACTATGCTCTCATGGCTACTACTAAGACTGAAAATGATGATCTCAAGGTACCTCCAACTACATATGCTTATAACACTGATAATATAACTGAATTGAGAATTTATCTTAAAGCATTGCATATCAGTTATAGGGATCAGACTTTAGAAAATGAGAGGATAAAGTCTGAGTGTTCTCAACTCAAAGAAAGAAATAAACTTGTTGAGGAACAGCTAGAGAACATGAATAAAATTCAAAAAGAGAGAGATGATGCAGTGTTTATTGAACAGGAGTTGCTAGGTAAGTATAAGCAACTAGAATCTGAATTGGAGGATACTAAACACATCATTAAAACTTGGACACACTCTGGTAAAGACACTCAAGAAGTGTTTCAATCAGATACAGTAGGTCTAGGTTACTCTGTAGGAGATGAACTTAGATTTGAAAATCAGGTAAAGGTTAGACCACATTGTTCATCTGAGGGTAATGTCATGGGAACAGGTGGACCTAAGACTGAAGCACAGAAAAAGGCTGTTAAAGAGTCATATGCTAAAACTTTTGTTAAAGAGGCTAACATTGGTTTAATGACTGATAAACAACTCAAGCATAAGCTTAAGGAGATAAAATCTGTCAACAAACAGAAAATGCCTAAGAAAAACAGAAATGGTAAGGTAGGCATAACATCAGGAATAAAGCCAATGCTTGCTTCATTAGCTCCTAGGAAAACATGCTTTAACTGTGGTAGCACTAATCATCTTGCTAATTTCTGCAGTAAGAATAAAAACATTAATTCTTTGCCCTCTAAAACTGCAGTAAAGAGTGATTATGTGAGAACAAGACCACAGACTTTATGCAAACACTGTGGAAGTACTTGGCATTCTATTTACACTTGCAGAGATTATCATGCTATTTACTATAATTACTATGAACCCAAACCAAATTTGAAATGGGTTAAAGTAAACTCTGCAAATGTAAACTCTGAAAAAGTTAGCTTAAACTCTGTTAATGTGAATTCCGCTGCAAAAGCTAACAGAATTAAGAAAGCCAAAGGATCCAAGCAAGTCTGGATCCTTAAAACTAATAATCAGTGATTGTTTGTGATTGCAGGGCACCAGGGTCAGTACTCTAGTCGTGGACAGTGGATGTTCAGGACACATGACTGGAAATAAAGCCCTGCTATCAGAGTATGAGGAGAAGGCTGGCCCAGAAGTTTCCTATGGAGATGGCAACATAGGACATACACTGGGATATGGCAATATTAATCTTGGAAATGTCATCATCACAAATGTAGCTCTGGTTCCAGGACTCAAGCATGATTTGCTATCTGTGAGTCAAATCTGTGACAGAGGATATCATGTAGATTTTCAGCCTGAATATTGCCAAGTGATCAGTAAATCTACAGGGAAAGTTGCTCTAGTTGGAAACAGACACAACAACATCTATGAAATAAAATTGTCAACCAACACTGATGGCAAAGCAGTGTGTCTGTCTACAAGAATGTCCAGTGAAGAGAGTTGGAAATGGCACAAGAAACTCTCTCATTTGAACCTGAACAACATCAATGAGCTAATCAAGAATGATCTTGTAAGAGGTCTACCAAAGTCCTTGGTGAATGTAGAAGGACTGTGTGATTCTTGTCAAAAGGCTAAACAGAGAAGAGTCTCCTTCAAAAGCAAATCTGAGTCTTCAATTGTTGATCCTTATCATCTACTACATGTTGATCTTTTTGGTCCAGTGAATGTGATGTCTCTTGGAAAGAAGAAATATGCATTAGTCATTGTTGATGAATATACCAGATTCACATGGGTATATTTTCTTGCAAAGAAGGATGAAACATCATTAACACTGACAGAACATATAATCCAACTGGACAAAGGGTCAGAGCATCAAGTGAAGATAATCAGAAGTGACAATGGAACTGAGTTCAGAAATTCATCTATGGAAGAATTTTGCAAGAGTAAAGGGATCAAACAAGAGTTTTCTGCACCTGGCACTCCACAACAAAATGGTGTAGTGGAGAGGAAGAACAGAACTTTGATAGAAGCTGCCAGAACCATGCTAGATGAAGCAAAGTTGCCAACTTATTTCTGGGCAGAAGCAGTTCAAACTGCTTGTTTTACTCAAAATGCAACACTGATCAACAAGCATGGTAAAACACCATATGAAATGGTGAAGAAGAAGAAGCCAAATCTAAAATATTTTCATATTTTTGGATGCAAGTGCTTTGTGTTGAAGACTCATCCTGAACAGTTGACCAAATTTGACCTAAAGGCAGATGAAGGAATTTTTGTTGGCTATCCACTGTCAACAAAGGCATTCAGAGTTTATAATCTGAGAACCAGAGTGATCATGGAGTCTATTCATGTGTCATTTGATGACAAGAAAATAACTGGACTTGAAGATGTTAATGAGCATGATCAACTGCACTTTGAAAATGAAGATTTATTAAACTCGGATGATACAGATCTGACAAACACTGTTGAGGTTAATTCTGAACCTCTACTGGTAAACACTGAAGAAACTTTTCAATCAGAAACAAGGAAAGAACCAGTTGAGGGGGAGCATGAAGAATCACATCAAAGTGATAATTCAAACACTGATAGTGACTCAATTGATAACTCTGAATCAAACACTGTTGATTCAAACTCTGAACATTCAAATTCTGAGCAGTCACATTCAGGGGGAGCATCAGAAAGTGAAGAAAGGCACCAAGAAAATCAGGAGAGCATGGATCAAGGGGGAGGATCACATGATGACAGAAGCAATCTGCCTTCTGCAAGAAAATGGACTAAGTCACATACACCTGATTTAATTATTGGTGATCCAGATGCAAGAGTAAGGACAAGAAGTGCAACAACAAATGAATGTCTGTTTCATGCATTCTTGTCACAAACTGAGCCAAAGAAAGTAGAAGAAGCTCTGAAAGATGCTGACTGGATAACAGCAATGCAAGAAGAGCTAAATGAATTTGAGAGAAATGAGGTGTGGACCCTTGTACCAAGGCCAAAGAACAGATCTATTGTTGGTACTAAATGGGTTTTCAGAAATAAAACTGACAGTGATGGTGTGATCACAAGGAACAAAGCAAGACTGGTAGCTAAAGGCTATTCACAGCAGGAAGGAATAGATTATGATGAGACTTTTGCACCAGTTGCCAGGTTGGAGGCAATAAGGATGTTTCTTGCCTATGCTTCTCACAAGAAATTCAAGGTTTTTCAAATGGATGTGAAAAGTGCTTTTCTGAATGGAAAACTTGAAGAAGAAGTATTTGTTGAACAACCACCTGGTTTTGTAGATCCAAAATATCCAGATCATGTCTACAGGTTAGACAAAGCACTCTATGGACTCAAACAGGCACCTAGGGCATGGTACGAAACACTTGCTAAATTTCTACTAGAAAGTGGGTTTCACAGAGGTACTATTGACAAAACTCTGTTTTACTTTCAATCTGGTAATGACCTGCTCTTAGTTCAGATATATGTAGATGATATCATTTTTGGATCTACTAATGATAAACTCTGTAAGAAATTCGCCAAGCTCATTCAGTCTAGATATCAAATGAGCATGATGGGAGAGTTAAGCTATTTTCTAGGCTTACAGGTGAAGCAAACAGATGATGGAATTTTCATTAATCAAGCAAAATATACCAGAAATCTTCTCAAGAAATTTGGTATGCTTGACTGTTCATCTGCAACAACTCCCATGGCAACTGCAACAAAACTGGACAAAGATACAGGTTCATTAGTGGATATGACAAGTTACAGAGGGATGATTGGTTCTCTACTTTATTTAACAGCTAGTAGACCTGATATCATGTATGTCACCTGTCTGTGTGCAAGATTTCAGGCAGATCCAAGGGAACCACATTTAACAGCTGTGAAGAGGATTTTCAAATATCTCAAGGGAACTGTAACCTTAGGACTGTGGTACCCAAGAGAATCAGATTTTAAGCTACTCGGTTACTCTGATGCAGATTTTGCTGGCTGTAAGATTGACAGAAAAAGCACAAGTGGAAGTTGTCAATTTCTTGGTGACAGACTAGTGTCTTGGTACAGCAAGAAACAGAAGTCAATATCTACATCTACAGCTGAAGCAGAGTATATTGCTGCTGGTAGCTGTTGTGCACAGATTTTATGGATGAAGAATCAACTACTGGATTATGGGTTGAGGTATAGTAAAATACCTATTTTCTGTGATAATCAAAGTGCTATTGCAATGACAGGTAATCCAGTACAACACTCAATGACCAAGCACATCAGCATAAGGTATCACTTTATCAGAGAGCATGTAGAGGAAGGCAATATTGAGCTTCACTTTGTGCCTACAGATCAACAACTTGCAGATGTTTTCACAAAGCCTCTAAGTGAAGCAACATTTACAAGACTGGTCAATGAACTAGGGATGGTATCTGGTTTTGACTAAACATGTTGGTTAGACTCAAACTCTTTCAAACAAAATGTGTTGCTCATATCTCTGTAAATTGCTAAAGTGCTATGTGAACCTTATTAATTAAACTCTGTCAGCATGATTATTGGTCATACACTGTTAATACGTTTGTTAAACTCTGTGAATTCTGAGTTGATTTTTGTCTGAATGAAAATACCGATGAAGAAAAATGTATAGAGCATGATTTTCAGTGAAAAAAAAATCAAGATTCTTTTTGAGTCACTGTAATCTAATCAGAAATTGCACAGTAAGTTAACACAGCATGATACTGTTTCATATTTAGAGCATCTCTTAGTTTATTTGATCCTAAACTCTGAATCTATGAATACTGCATGCATTGCCTCTCATGACTAACTCTGATATTGATGAACTCTAAACTCTGATTAGTGACACTCTGTTTTCAATTCATACTTGATTCTTGATGATTCTTTGTTTGCACTTGTGAAAATTTTAAAACTTGAGATGTGTCATTGTTTATTTTGGTGAGAAACAGTTCATGTCTGAACCCTGTGAGATTTTGAGCTGAATAAGTGATTGATACATTTTATATCAATCAGATTTTATTGTTGTGTGATGTTCATCAGTAAGTATGTTGCTCTAGAACTTGCATTAAACCATTTTGGGACTACATGATATATGTGTGCATGAAGATGATAAAGGCATTAGGATTAACCATCTTTCTTCAAACACTGTTCAAAACATCTTTGAACACTGATCATAAACACTGTTCATAAAACACTACCCTTAGTAAACCCCTTTTAGCCAAATTAACTGCTCATTTTTCTTGAATACTGAAGTATTAAGAGCAGTTATATTCGTTTGTTAAATCAAATTCAAGCAGGTGAGTATTTCTTAAGAAAAGATATCTTACTCAGTATATATATATATAAAAAAAATAAAAAAAATAAAAAAAAAAGGGTATATATACTGATCATCTTGTACAAATATGTACTAATCATTTGACTGAACATTTTGATCAAATAAATTGTTCAGTTAGAAATTCTCATCTCTTCTCATCTGTTTGATTTCACTCAATTATAACCCTGAACAAAGTCCTTTTGATTTGTGCATAAATATAATCGAAGTGGTGTAGATTTGGTGGACATTCAAGCTTATGGTAGTATCTGCTTTTACTGATTGAATTTGAGAATAAACACTTCACCTAAACACTTGTGTGATGTGAGAGTTTGTGAGACAATCCTTGACATGTAACTCACTGAATGATGCTTTGATGTTTATCTCTTGATATTTTTGTCTATAATGACTGTGTGCTTACTTGGATAATCATGAACATAAACTGGAACAGGGATATTCAGATTTCTGTAATTAAGGAACTACAGAGTTTAGCATTCATCATATACTCTGTGTTTAATATGAGAGTTTGTGCATTCAGTGTTTATTGTTTTGATTTATGGATTTTATGAAATATTAGATGCTATAAAAATTGATTTGGTAAACTCTGCTACTCACACACGAAAATCACGACTGTGCATTTTTGAAAGGGTTTTTGTGATAAAGATTGAAAATTGGACAAACACTGATTGATTGTGTTATGTACTCTAAGGTAAATTTTCATTAAGATAATTTGAAAATTTTGGAGTAAATGGAGTAGTTGACAACTGTTAATTGGTGTAATTAGTGGTAACATGTCTTGATAAACGGAACGACAGCGGTAATAATGGCTTTTACTGCGCATGTATTAAGTGAACCGTTGCATGTGTGACACGTGTCCCACTCACTCATCAATATGTCTCACTTTTACACTTTTCAAGGGAACAGTTGCGTGTTTTCAAGTAAAATCGTTTGAGTTTAGTTTTTAATTAAAACTCAAATTATTTTTTGCCACAATCACTTTTACCCACTCGTATTCACTTTACCAAAACAGAAAACATCTTTGTTTTTCACTTTGGCATTTTCACAAACACCTTTCTTGCAAAACATTTTCACAGTTGATTCTTGCTTATTTCTTGATTCAATGGCAACTAAACCTTTCACTGTCTTTGGTCTACGTTTTGTGCCTAACAATTATGCAGCCTTACTTGAGAACGACCGGGCTCCAGAGGCGTTTCATCTAATGCAAAATTTTCTTCGAGATTCTGAGATTGGGCAAGCGCTGGTTGAACCGGCTACTCTATCTGCTTCCCAAGTTGTTAATTTCTGGCAAAACTCAAGATATATAGAAGGAGGAGAGAATGGAGCTCCGTCTATCATCTTCTCTCATGAAGGCCAAGAATTTGTGATTACTCCACAAACTGTTCGTGATGTCATGAATTTCGACACACATACTTCATATGCTGTTGTCTCTGAGCAAAATCTGAGGGAAATGCTAACAGAGATTGGGTACATGGAATCACTTGCCAAGCTGGGCAGTGTGAGGAGGCCAAACTTGAGAAAAGAGTGGAATTTTTTCTTTGATTGTATCACCAGGACATTCCAAAAGAAGGTCACTAACTGGGATGCTATTCCAATGGACAGTCTGCAAATTGGGTATTCTCTACTCTATGGCAGTAATTTTGATTTTGGTAGATATGTTTTAATGAATTTGGGTGATAAGTTGTCAGAGTCTACTACAGTTTACTTTGCTAGATTTTGTCAACTTCTGTTCAATGCATGTGTTTCTGGGTTAACTATTGATGAAGCTGATGAAATTCAACCTTTTCGAGTCACTAAGAGAATATTCTCTGATATGACTAACAAAGATGTTGGAAAAGACATACCTCCTTTAGTATTGCCACTTGCTTTACAGAACTTTGTCAATCAACCACAAGATTCTCCATCACCAAACCATGAACCACATGAATCACATCAACCAGAACCACAATCTATGCCTGAACCTTTAGCCACTGATCGTACAGAAAACATCCCATCTCAACCTACTCAATCACCTGAGCCGATACCAACAACCACTGATCAACCTATATCACCTCAAACACAAACAGAACCTCAAAAACAATCTGACCAAATGACTACTGAACCAACAAACCCTGTCACTACCACTCATCCACAACCACCACCAAAGTCAAAAAGGAAGAAACATACTGCAATCAACACCAAACATTCTAGGGCTAAACAAAGGGCAAATAGACCTTCAACACCATTGGTTGAGGAAAGTTCTAGTGAAAGTTCTAGTGCAGAAGAAGAATTGGTTGCAGTACCTCAAGCTAAGAGGAGAAGGCTTATTTTAACTGATTCTGATGATGAGTATGTTGAAGAGGCTCAAGAGAAAATCTCTTTTGATATTCCTACTGGTGAGCCAAAGGTTATCATAGAACCTATAATACCAGAATCCGAAGTCAAGCTTTCTGAACCAGAAGTTGTTAAGGTTCAAGAACATGAAGCTGTTAGAGATGTTTTGTCTCCAATGGAAGAGTTTGCTGAAACTCTAATTTCTTTTAATCATGAAGCATCTACTCCACCACTCATGGAGGCTACACTTTCTATCGATACTGGTGTTGCTGATGGGCCTACTGTTGTTCTTGAAGACACTGTGGTTGCATCACACACTGAGTTGAACTCTGATGCTAATCATGTTTCTGCTCATGGTGAGGAGGTTGATAAACCAGAAAAGGTTCTTTCTTCAGAGCAAACTCCAGTTGATAAAGGAAAACAGGTTGCTCAAGAACCTATTTCTGCTCAAGAACCTATTGCTTCTGTTGCCTCTACTAGTGAGTCGATGAGTGATTCAGTTGAAGCTAAGAGTACAGGAGTTGAACAACCACAAAATCAGACTGATGGTCAGAAAACAGAAAACAAAACAGATTTTGCTGGGCCTTCTAATAATGAAATTGATGCTGGTTATTTGGCCAAGCAAACTGCTGATTGGTACAAGTCAGAGTGTATTTTTCCTCCTGGAAGGGCAGAAAAGTTTCTTGAAGTCAATTCTAAGAAGATTAAAAATCCAGAAATTTTCACTTGTTTACAAGGCACAGTGATTCAAATCAAAACTTTGAATAATAGATTTGATGCTACTCAGAAATCTATTGTTGATCTTCGAACAGAAGTTGCTACTCATGAAGAGAAAGCTCAATTAGCTAATGCTAAGCTCTTTCAACAATTTGCTAAAACTCAAGCAAATATAAATGACAGACTGAGCACAGTTGAAAAGAATCAGATTTTACTAAATGAGAAGGTTGATTCCATTGCAAACTCTCTTGAATTAATCACCTCAATTCTGATTCAAGATGATGATGATGATGTCAAAAAGGGGGAGAGAATTGCTAAAACCAAGTGTAAGCAAACTCAAACTCTGTCAAAGAAAGATCATCTTGATGATGAAGGTACCAATGCTGAGAAGGGCTTAAGAAATGCAAATTCTAGACAAGGACATGGGAGGTCTACAAGGTCAAAGCCTAACTTGGTGATAGATACAAATGCTCAGAGTACTTCTGGTTCAAAGCCAAAGGATTTGTCATTCTCTGACAATCCACAAACAGATGAAGAATTGGCTGCGAAACTATTTCGTGAAGAGAATGCTGAAGCTACACTTGAGGATATTCAAGCTGAAGAAAAGCTGTTGCAGAAAGAGCATTTAAAAGCTCAAAAGTCCAAGAAAGTGAAGAAAGTTGTTAAAGCTTCAAAGTCTTCAAGGCCTGCAATGAAAGGAATTGAGATCAAAGAGAGATTATCTGGTATTCAAGAAGAAGAAGAAGATAAAGGAAAGCTGATTAGAAAGTCTTCTATTGATGCCAAGCTGAAGTTAAAAGGAGTGATGGGTGAAGAGAGCAAGAATAAAATGATAATTACAACCTCTGTTGATACACATGTTGTACAGAAGAATGAAGACACAACCTCTGTTGCTACACAAGTTGTGACTACACCAATACTGTCTTCTCAGCTGAAATCAAAATTTGGAAAAGGTGTTCTTTATGATTCGAGTCTTGCAGCTACAGCTCCAGCTACAGCTTCAATGGATTTTACTGATGGTAGAGCTTTATCTGGTAAAATTGCATATAACAAAGGAGGCATTGGCTCACATAGAGATAAAAGACAGAATGTTGCTCCCAGAGATCCTTCTTCATTGTCTGTTCCAGGTCGTGGTGTCACTCAAGAGAGTTTAGACAGACTGGAGTCAGTACAGCTTGTTCATCAGAAAAGTTTAGGGAAGGATTTCTTGTTATACTTCATGGCTGATGGAACGGTGTTCAAGATTGCTGAGAATGATATTGATTTGAAATTCTGGGAAGAACTAGAGTATGTTCTGTACATTTTCAGAGTAAGAAATCAAAGAGCTCAATCAGTTGCAAATGTGCTCAGACAAAAGATGATACAGAGTCTTGCAAATAGACATATGAAATACAGCAAGTATGTTCCAAAGTACAGAGACTGGAATGGGAATTTGATTGAAATGCAGAAGGGAACTACAAAGCTGAAGACTGATCTTGGGATTACTGTTCTAGATTTTAATGTAAAGTCTGAAGAAGTGAAGTTTATCAGATTGGGAAATGAAATGAGAAGAAACAAGATCTATGATCTCAGAGCTGCTATTTTTCAAACTGATGAGAATGATCCAGATTTAAGAGAGATCAAGGTAGCTATGGAGATTGAACTTGAAAATGCTGAGAGGAGGTTGTTGATTGATTATCTCAGAACAACTCCAGATCTTGAGGAGGTTAGGTAGACAGAATTTGTAAGTAATTCGAATTTTCTGTAAATTTTGCTAAGTCAAGTTTAAACTCTGATTATATGTTAAACACTGTGTTTTTATTTGTTAGTTTTGACATCATCAATTATTATGAACTTGTACATTTTTCTAATGAACAAGTTGGGGGAGATTGTTAGATATAATTGATGTGATTTAATGTCAGTGTTTAAGTGTTACAGGTAAAGAGAGTTTAACTTGTTATTGAAAGCAGTTGTAACAGAGTTTGAGTATACGCTGATTACTGGAAGCGCAAACGCTGACAGAGGAAAGCGCAAACACTGTTAGCATGGAGAGAACAGAGTTTGCCAAAGTCTGTCTACTGGGAGCGTCTACAAGTCAACAGAGTTTGAAGATTAATTTAATATTAATATGGAAGCGATATCTTTGAAGATTGGATAGCTATCAAAGAGATTGAGTTGACTTAGAAGACGTGTAGCAATCGTAATTGATATCAATTGTATAGCTTAATTTTAGGAGAATCAATTTACGATTATACGTAGCTGTATATCTTATAAATACAGTTAGGTTAACCCTAGAAGGGTATCCATCGTGAACGAATATCATTCTTGTAACCTAAGCAGCTCTCTGTGATACTTTACATCACCGAGCGAGGAATTATCAATTCCAAACAGTTTTAAGAGTTAAAACGTGTGTTCTTGTTACTTATTCATACGGTACTTGATTATATATTGTGTATTCGACCTAACAGATTAGATTTTGGCAACTCCCCCTGAGAGATAGAGGGAGTTTCAATTGTGATGTGCTCTCCACTCAGTGTTGTGCCAGCCTTATCACTCCCATGTGCTGACTCTGTACAAATAGGTGCATTGGGGAGGATGCTTGATTCTATAGATGCACCATGTTGAGAGGATACATCTAGTGAACTGTTTGCCCCTGATTTTACAACTTCAGCCATTTGGGTGACTGAATAGGTGGTTTTAGACTTCTTCTTCTTCTTCTTTGGCCTTAGTAAGGGTGACTCAGGTTCCTCACTTTCTATGCCTAATTCTACAGCCAAGGCTGCTTCAGTTAAGATTTTTAGAGGTTCAGAAGCAACCTGTTTTCTCTTTTTTTACTAACATCACCCTTTTGAGAGGATGATGCAGTTGGCTCTTTGTTTGGTAAAGTGTTTGGCTGAGAGGGTTGGTTAGCAGGCCCTGGGTTAGCATTTTGCTGTACTTGCTTGGGCCTAGCTAACTCAGATTTTGAGGCACATATTGGCATGTTGTGGGGGTAAGTCCTAAATAAACTCTCCATAAGGGGAGTTATTTTGAGTCTTACATCCACATCATTCCTAGTCTCCAAGCTACCAAAAATGAGTTTGGTCATGGATTTCGGATAGCCTATTATATTTTTGTCTAACCCTGGCAATTCAATCAATTTAGCATCTATGAAATTAAGTACAGATTGAATAAAGCGAGGGAAGAAAATTTCATTACCTCTCTTGGCTGAGTTCTTACCAAGTCTCCTATACAATTCTTGCATTATGATCAAACCAACATCAATCTTTCTCCCATATGCTAGAGCATATCCTATTTGTTGAACAGGTGTGCTGATTTAATCAAAGCTGGACTTCCTTACTGTGAAGACTTGAAGAAGAGTGGCAAAGACATAGCTCCATTCTTTCCTCAAGTACTTCCTATTCAAATTTCCAAGCTTGATTCTATCTGAGTAGTAGGGCTGTCAAACGGATATTTCGGATACGGATCTGCCTATATCCGAATCCGAATCCGAAATTCGTAATCCGTATCCGAATCCGTATCCGAATCCGACGGATATTAGAAAGTTATATCCGAATTCGAATCCGACGGATATTATCCGGATACGGATAATATCCGAATCCGAATATCCGATTTTTGAGATTTTTTTAAAAATTCGAATATATCCGAATATTCGAAAATCCGAATATCCGAATATCCGAATCATATAAAAAAATTTAAAAAAACAATTGTTTTCCATTCAAGCATAGTAATAGAGTTACAAACTCAAAACAAATGTCAACAAAATGCACACACATTATATACTACATACACGTTAAAAAATAAACCACATATATACTTCAAAATCCAATCAACTTTGTGAACTAGTTATCTGTCTCGTGCACAACATTCAACAAAATCATATGGTAACTGATAATAAGAGTAATCTACTATATTGGCGTGACTTGCTATGAATGACAATATTAGCTAGAAACTATTAATGAATTAAAAGAATGCAACTTTAGATCTGCAAAAACAATTGATACTTATTCAGAAGAGGGAATTAACTAAATAAAAGTGAAGATTACAATAACTGAATAAGGTAATTAACTAAATAACATACCATAATCATATCATATACTCTCTAACAGTTCATACTTCATATACTTACATACATACAATATCTAAGTTCTAACAAACAGTGCAGATTCAAATAATCAAATAAGGGAATTAAGTAATTAACTAAATAACAATGAAAATTTAAGGTTGAGATCGAACCTTCTTAGTATTGAATTAGCAGAGGCGGCGTGGGAGACTGGGAGAGGCGTGGGATGAATTAGGGTTTTTGTTTACAAAAGGAAAGGGGGCGAATGGATTAATTTTTGCAAACTGCGTGTGCGTGGTCTGGTCTAATACTCTAATAGATTAATTGCCTTTTTTTTTTGCTAAATTAATAGTCTAATATTCATTACATTAGACATGTATTTTATAATTTTTAGTTTTTTATGTAATTTAAATATAAAAAATTAAATTTAATAATTTAAATCAAATATAAGTAGGTCTAATTTAGTGATATTCCCAAATTTTCAAAAAATAAAAAATTAATTTGGTTGGAGATCTTAGTAGATCACCAATATTCTAACTAATACTAGTAACTAATGCTTTGTCACGAATTGTTGTTTCTATTTTTTGAAAAATATTTCTCGATGACCCAACCGTACGGATGTGAAGATATCTCTAATTTAGTGATATTCCCAAATTTTCAAAAATTAAAAATTTAATTTGGTTGGGGATCTTAGTAGATCATATCTATTCTAAGTTTCTAACTAGTACTATTAACTAATGCTTTATCACGAATTGTTGTTTCTATTTTTTGAAAAATATTTCTTGAAAAATAGTAAATTGATCGTTTGAAGTATAATAAATATGTACTTATGTTCAAATTTGGTTATTGTGTCTCTAAATCTTTCAAATTAAAGAGTTTTTTCTTTTCTTCAATAAAAGATTAAAATTTATCTGAGAAAAATCAAAATGTCAATCAATAAATCTTAATAAATATAAATTAAAAATTTGTTTGATAATATAACTTATGTAATTGTAAATATTAAAAAAGAATCGTGTATTAGATGAGGTTATATGCTAGTCTATTTAAAACTGAATAAAATGTATCACAGTATATTTATATATCTTATATACTTAATTTCGGATTCGGATATTTTCGGATACGAATACGGATAATATCCGTCGGATATTGAAAGCTTCGGATTCGGATACGGATAATATCCGCTTTACTTCGGATACGGATAATATCCGCTTTTTCTCGGATACGAATACAGATATTTCGGACGGATATCGGATTTGTCGGATTTTTTTGACAGCCCTACTGAGTAGTTGATAAAATCAAAGAAGTCTTCCAATTCCTGATCAGTAGCTTGACTATCATACACTCCTTGTTATAACCCCAGTGCTTGATTCATGTCTTCAGTAGTGATGGTGATTTCCTTGTCCTGAATCTTGCAATAGATTACGTATGAAGTTATTGCATTCTCTAGGGCTATGACCTCCACAGTAGCAGTTCTCCAAAACTATTCTAGTAAGTCTATATACAGAGTTGGGTTGGCTGAGAGTGCATCCTTGATGTATGATTCAGCCATCCATCGAACGAAGCACTTAAAGTTTGCATTGGGTGCTTCAACATCGTTGGTTATTGCTGTGAAATTGGTGTGGGTAGGAATTGTGAGTTGGGTATTTGCCATTGTTACACAGAGGGATGAGAAGAGAATGAAGGTTGAAGAAATTTAGCTTTTGACGTTAGGGTTTACAGAGGTTTTGAAACTTTAGCTGCCTGAGAAATTGAATGAAATGATTTGAACAGTTGTGGAATTGTATATATGTGAGTGACTTGAGTTGTCGATTAGATATAAGTTTTGTATCGACAAGTCAGTCATTCGAGAAGTATAAAACAACTATTCGATAAGTCAAGAAAGGCTTATTCGATATCTCAAGCAGTTTGTAACTCACAGCTGGCAGTTATTTAACTCAAAAAATAATTCTAAGCTAAATAAAATATGTTTTTATGAGCGAAATGAAATTTTGAATATAAATCCAAAAAGCGATTAAGTGTCAGCGAAAAATCAGCCTTTTCAAATGATTCGATAACTCAAATACAGTATTCGAGAACTTCATCACTAGAGAACTAAAATACTCTATTCGAGAACTCAGAGTGTGCTATTCGATTTCTCCAAAAGACACTATTCGAGAACTCAAGAGGGTTCTAGATAGGCCTATTCGAGAACTCGAGCCATGACAAAACAATGAACCATTCGAGAAGTCTGACTTATCGAACTATACTTTTCACTCATAAAATTCAATTTTCACTATCTTTTAAAATTTACCAGAAATATTCACTGAAGAATATTCTACCAAATTAAATAGTGATTCTCTCAAAATTTCATAGAAATTTCAAGCTAAAGATGTATGATTTTCAACATATGCAGCATTGTGGAATATTTATAAATCATACTCCAGCCAATACTTACTTCAAAAATATTGAGCATTTGATAAAGTAAGTATTTACTGCTGCAACAATCTAGTTGATATATTCACTTAGCCAGAATTTGAAGAATTCAGCATTCCAATCTCACTAACCAACCTTGTGAAGGTGGCTTCATCTAATGGCTTAGTGAATATGTCAGCTTGTTGTTTCTCTGTGGGAACATAATGTAACTCAATGGTTCCATTAGTTGCATGCTCCCTTATGAAGTGATATCTGATGTCAATGTGCTTTGTCCTAGAATGATTGACAGGATTGGAAACTATAGAGATTGCACTTGTGTTGTCACACATGATTGGAATTCTTTCCAACACAAGTCCATAATCTCTAAGTTTGTTTCTGATCCAAAGCACTTGAGCACAGCAACTTCCAGCAGCTATGTACTCAGCTTTAGCTGTGGAAGTTGACACAGATTGTTGTTTCTTGCTGTACCAAGAGACTAACCTTTGTCCAAGAAACTGGCAGCTACCTGAGGTGCTTTTCCTATCCACTCTGCATCCAGCATAATCAGCATCAGAATAACCAACCAGATTGAACCCTGTGTCCTTAAGATACCATAACCCCAAGTTTGGTGTGCCCTTCAGATATTTGAAAATCCTCTTTATTGCTATCATATGTGATTCCTTTGGATTTGATTGAAACCTTGCACACAAGCATGTTGCAAACATGATGTCTGGCCTACTAGCAGTGAGGTAGAGTAGAGAACCAACCATGCCTCTGTAGATTGAGATATCTACCTTCTTGCCCTTAACATCTTCATCTAACTTGGTGGTAGTGGCCATGGGTGTCTTTGCAGGTGAGCATTCTTCTAAGTCAAATTTCTTCAATAGATCCTTGATGTATTTGGTTTGACTTATAAAAATGCCATCCTTCCTTTGGCTCACTTGCAGCCCAAGAAAGAATGTTAATTCTCCCATCATACTCATCTCATATCTGCTCTGCATGAGCTTAGAGAATTTCTCACACAGCTTCTCATTTGTAGAGCCAAATATGATATCATCCACATAGATTTGAACTAAGATAATATCATCACCATGTTTCTTGTAAAACAGTGTCTTGTCCAGTGTGCCTCTAGTGAATTGATTCTCCAGTAGAAATTGTGATAATGTGTCATACCATGCCCTTGGAGCTTGCTTAAGTCCATACAAAGCTTTAACAATCTGTAGACAAAGTGAGGGAATTGTGGATCCTTAAAGCCAGGTGGCTGTTGCACATATACTTCTTCTTCCAACTCCCCATTCAGAAATGCACTCTTGACATCCATTTGATAAACCTTGAAATTAGAATGTGTAGCAAATGCCAAGAAAATTCTGATGGCCTCTAGTCTAGCAACAGGGGAAAAAGTCTCATCATAGTCAATGCCTTCCTGTTGAGAGTATCCTTTTGCAACCAACCTTGCTTTGTTTCTTATGACTACACCATTTTCATCCATCTTATTCCTTAGAACCCATTTTGTTCCAACAATGGTTCTATCCTTTGGTGCAGGCACAAGTTCCCATACTTTGCTTTTTTCAAATTGATTTAGCTCCTCTTGCATAGCAATTATCCAATCAGGATCCAACAATGCATCATCAAGTTTCTTAGGCTCAACTTGGGATAGAAAGCAACCATAGAGACATTCATTTAGAGTTGCTCTCCTTGTCCTCACTCCTGTATTTGGATCTCCAATTATCTGATCTACAGTATGTGATCTATCCTATTTCCTTGAATGTTCAGATTGATTTCTCAGCCTTGATGTTGCTTCATCATCCAGATCATGATCATTTACATTTCCTCCCCCTGTGAAGTTGCCACTAATCACAGGTGTGTCTTGGATGCTTGTTTCTTCATTGTTGGTTGACACAGGTTCTTCATTCACTTGAGTTTGTTGGATTGTGGGCTCAAATTCAGTTTCAATCTCCTCATCAGAATCATCTAGATTGTCAAACTTCAAAGGATCTTTATTTTCATCATTGGCTTCTTCTAATCCAGGTAGTTTGCTGTCATCAAATGTCACATCTGTGCTTTCCATAACTTTCTTTTGACTGATGACATAAACTTTGTATGCAATTCTTTCCATAGAGTAGCCAAGAAAAATTCCTTCAAATGCTTTTGCATCAAACTTTCCAACATATTCTGAATTGTATTTTAACACAAAGCATTTGTTTCCAAAAGTATGAACATACTTTAGAGTGGGCTTCTTTCCAGTCATCAAGTTGTAAGGTGTTTTTCCAGTGTTTTTGTTGATGAGGGTTCTGTTTTGGATATAGCATGCAGTGCTCACAGCCTCAGCCCAAAAACATGTAGGCATCTTTGCATCAAGTAACATTGTTCTAGCAGCCTCAATCAGAGTTCTATTCTTTCTCTCAACAACTTCATTTTGTTGTGGAGTCCTTGGAGCTGAGAATTGTTGAGAAATACCATTCTCTTTGCAGAATGCTTCAAGCATGGCATTTCTGAACTCTGTTCCATTATCACTTCTTAATGCAATCACACTTGCATTGTTGGCCTTTGCTTCCTTGTCAATTTTCTTTATATGCTCAATGATTACTTGTGGAGCCTCATCCTTTGATGCCAGAAATTCTACCCATGTATACCTTGTGAAATCATCAACCATCACCAGAGCATACTTTTTCCTTCCTAGTGACATAATATTGACAGGCCCAAACAAGTCCATATGAATTAGTTGTAGGGGCTTGGTTATTGATGTCACTGTCTTTGACTTGTGGCTTGATCTTTTCATTTTTCCCTTTTGACAAGCCTCACACACTCCTTCTTGACAGAATTCAATTGTGGGCATGCCTCTCACTAACTCCCTTTTGACTAGAGAATTAATGCCTTTGAAGTTCAAGTGTGATAGCTTCTTGTGCCACAGCCAACTATCTTCATTTGATGCTTTTGAGTAAAAGCAACAAATTTTGTCCTTGTTTGCAGAGTTCATATTGGCTACAAACAGGCTTCCTCTCCTTACTCCAGATAGAGCAAAGTCACCAGTCTTCTTGTGGGTGATCAAACATCCATCTTTGTCAAAATTCACTTTGAAGCCTCTGTCAGTAAATTGACCAACACTCAGTAGATTGTGCTTGAGCCCCTTGACCAGTGCTACATTTTCAATGATGACATTTCCAATTTCCAACTTGCCATATCCCAGTGTGTTGCCAATGCTGTCATCTCCAAAAGCAACCATTGGGCCAACCTTCTCCTCATATTGTGATAGCAGGGCCATATCAGTAGTCATATGGTTTGAGCATCCACTATCCAAAATTCACATGACCTTTCTTTCACTTTCTTTTCCCTGCAAACACAAAGGTATTACTTCTCCTTTGGTACCCAAACAAGTTTGGGTCCATGTGGCTTAGCAACAGTTTTATCATAAACAGCATGCTTATCAATTTTCTTGATGTTAGTCTTCTTGTCACTATTAGAAGTCTTAGAATCAGGGTTCTTAGACTTAGGTGACAGAGGTACCTTCCTAACTTTAGGAGGACTTGAAGACCTTGTTCTTGTGTAGTGTATGTGAACATTGTGACTGATGCAACCTTCCATGAATTGTCTTCTCAAATTAAAACAACTAGTCATTACATTCATGTTACATGGCATACAATCAAATTTATCACAGAAAGGAGAGTCTCTATGTCTTAAAGGCACAGAGCAATCATAGAATGGTTTAGCAACACTACCAGATGGTTTCTTGCATGCATGAGTTAAATGATTAGTGCTAAAAACAATTTTGACAAACTTTCCTAGGGGCATTTGGCATATAAGCATAATTGTTGTCCTTGTTAATCCCTAATTTGCTATTCCTGTTTTGTTTCTTTTTAGCCACTTTCTTCTCAAACTCATTATTCCCAGCTGAAACAAACTTCACAAATTTCTCAAGTCTAGGTCTTCCTCCTACTGGCTCCTTGGCTTTGGTTTTGACATTCTCACTCTTAGAGGATGCTTGTTGTTCATTTGATTGTGCCTTATCTTCATCATCCAACATTTGCTTAATGAGTAAGGCATCCTCATCAATCTCAAGTGTTGGTGTTTTAAATATTGGGGTCTCAGCCTTTTTCAAAACCTGAGGCACTTCCTCTTGGACAACAATGTTATCTTCAATGACTGCATAGCCTTTCCTCTGTTTAAGAGTGTCATAATCAAGTCCAATGGCAGCCTTAGGTCTAGCTAGATTTTTCTCATGGTAGGATTGCAATAGACTAGAGGAATTCTTAAATGTTTTCAATTTAAATTCATTTTCAGCTAGTTCATCCCTAAGAGCTTTCCCAACGTGACTAGCACATAGAACCTTATTCTTTAGATATTCGATTTCTTGTTTAAGGTTTTCTACTTGCATAGCAGTTAGTTCTAGTTCCTCATTTGTTTTGTTCAACAGTTCATTCTTAGTAGACAGTTTAGCAATTTCTTCATTAGCAGCAGTCATACTAGTATGAATATTAAACATCTCAACAGATAGTTGTTCAACCATAGATTTGTATTCAGAAACAGACATGTCTATAGTAGTGAGGGATGGTACCTGAGAGTCTGATTCAGATGGTTCTTCCTTGGAGTTGGCCATCAAGGCATAGTTGCAGAATTCTTGTTCTTCTCCATCACTATCAGAATCATCCCAACACTTCCCTTCAGCTATGTAGGCCTTACCTGGTGTATGCTTCTTTAGCAGAGCCTCATACTTTGCTTTAAGCTCAAGAAACTCCTTATCCTTCTTTTTAGGCTTCTTGCATTCACTGGCAAAATGCCCTAGGTCATTGCATCTATAACATCTCACAGATGACCTATCCACATAGCTGGTTTTGAATTTGTTTTTGTTTGCTTTCACAGGTGCCTTGCTCTTGTTGAATGAATGATTTTGAGATCTAGACTTGAAGGGCTGATTCCTCTTAAATCTGATGTTTGGGAATTTTCTAGCCATAAAATCATTTGAAGTGTTTTCCATGGCATCCAACTCTTCAAGAGTGTAGAACTCATCTTCATCCTTTTCATCAACAGGTTCAGTCACTTCTTCTTCAGTTTCTTCATCATCTACTATCTCTTCTATTCTCAGTTGACTTGTAGATGCTTCCAGGTCTTGAATGGATTTGTTGAAAATCAAGGCACAGGATGTGTTTATCATTCTGCCTTGGTTGGCTTGGATAGCCCTCTTCTGAAGCAACTCAAGCTCATGAGTCTTTAAAACCCCATAGAGCACATCATATGTGACTTTGTTCAAATCTCTTTCTCTTAGAGATATGACCCTTTGCTCTAGATGGTTTGGTGCAGATAGTAGAAACTTCATGTTTAATTCCTTAGTGCTGTAAACCTTTCCATTCATTTGAAGCTCAGTCACCAGCTTGTGAAATCTCTCAAACATATCAGTAATACTTTCTTTGGACTGTGCCATGAAAGCCTCATACTGTGTGACCAGTATCTGTTTCCTATTCTCTCTTACCTCCTCTGTCCCTTCACATAACACCTCGATGTGGTTCCACATGTCCTTGGCTGATGTGCATGATGCTATGTTGGCAAACATCGACATATCCATGGAGTCTATGATCAGCAACATGAGATGACTGTCTAGGGCAACCTTTTTCTTCTCTGAGTCCGTCCATTTGGATGGCTCTTTTGCAACATATGATCTAGGAATGACTATTGTGCCCACTATAGATTCAGCAATTTCTTGTTGTGGTACAAATGGACCATTCTTGAGGATGTCAGGGTAGAGAGGATTGGCAGCTTTGATGAACAACAGCATTTTTATTTTCCAGAGGCTGTAATTCTCTTTGTCGAACTTAGGGACCTTCACCGTACCTGTAGTCTTTGGTGTATTCGAACTCATGATCATTTTCTGTTTAGATTAAACAGCCTGCTCTGATACCACTTGTTGAGTATTGAATACAGTAAAATAATACAGAGGGGGGGTGAATGGATTCTGAACTTTTCTACGTTCTTGAATCTTTGCAGCAAGATATGTGTTGAGTGTGTGAGATATGTAAGTGCGGATAACAAAGACAAACACAACACAATATCACTTTAATATAATATTTTATTAGATAAAGATTTTGCTACAATCTGTGAATACAAATGGTAGTATTCTCAGCTTCGTTTTTCTTAGAGAGATATTTCTTGTGATGTATATGAAAATCTTATCTCTAAAAACTTATCTGCTAAGGAAGTGAGGTTCTATCCTTATAGACATGGATACACCTACTTACTACAAATAAGGTAGGTAAACAAACTACTTTCCAGTCTGTCTATCTCATTTGAGTAAGAGTCCAAACGGCTACAGATTTGACTTTGCAAAGCCTGTTCAGATCCACTTCTTTAGCTCCTTGTCCCTTTGTCTTATCTCTCCAAGCTTCTTTGTAGGCTTTCCAATGTGCTTTATAGTACATAGTCAAATAAAGCGTCTTGGCTTGTTGCAGGTTTCTGACTTGTACAATTCTTCAGTATTTTGTCTCCAAGAATGTATTCGAGAAGTGACTAAGTGATTGATTCGAGAACTCGAATTGACTTAATCGATAACTCTGAGTTCTCGAATAGTGTTATATTGATATATCGAATCACTTCTCGAATAGCTCTTTTCTCTGGGACTCCTTGAGATATTGAATAGAGCATTTTGACATATCGAATCCCTGAGATGTCGAATAGCTTCTTTAGTCATTGAGATATCGAATAGAGCATTGACTTGTTGACTCTTAGAGAACTCGAATGATGCTTTGACTTGTTGACTCCATGAGTTCTCGAATAGAGTAATAGACATATCGAATCTCTGAGATATCGAATGAGATATCGAACAGTGTATTCAGAGATATCGAATAGTGTCTTCTAAGATATCGAATCTCTGACTTCTCGAATGCTAGACTTCTCGAATAGACAAATGTACGTCTCGAATTGGTACTTAAGCAAATTCTTCATTTCTTCAAATCCCAACTGTGATTATTTGGCAGTCTTTATCTCCTTGCTTGAGGCATGAACCTTGGAACTTCTTTCAAGCATTATTCTTGACTTTATAAGTACAGTTACACAACTAGGATTTGATGCCTATTACAAGTACAGAACAAATAGAAACTCTATAACTAGAGGTTCCCTCAGTTAAGAGGTCATGTAGGTAATGCATAGCATTACACATACTTAGGCTTGTTATTAGATGTATCCAGGCATGCCTCTGTGACTAACATCAACGATATTTGATTTTATTTTTATGAGTGTTTCAAATATTGAATATTATTAACAATAATTTATTCAATAATTATTGATGCTGTAGATAAAATTATTCGAAATATGTTTTAAAAAAACAAGCTTAATGCAAGGAAGACAATGTATATGCACTAAAATACCGCATTTATCTTAGAAAACTTGACTTCGAAACATATAATAATGAACAAGTAAAAAAAAATACATTCCCCTTTACAAAATGTTCCCATAACCAGAAAATAATTTTTCCATTATTTCATGTGTTTACTTTTAATAATAATTTTACTCTTTATCAATATTATGAAAATTCAAGTACTTTGATTTAAAATCTCCAAAATTTTTTTACAAAACATTTAATTGTACGGTTTTATTAAAGAACATTTGATTACTATTTTTCTAAATTATATGAAACATATTATTATTTAAAAATAACTAAAGATTTTATTACTGCAAAAATATTGATACTGAAAACATTGATTTTTTACACTAAAATTATAATTAATAATATAAAAAAAAATTAAATTAAATTTATTTTTTCCTATTTCCCGTGTGCGTAGCATGGGCATAAGTAAAATTAGTCTGTTTCTATTGTAGAACAAAAAAAAGTCTTTTTTTATAGAACCAAAAATTTAAACTTTGATTATACTATAGAAACAGAAAATTAATGATTCTTTACGATTCTCTATATAAGATGGTTCTTTATAGAAAAATGGCCTATATTTATATATATTATGTTGCATTCTTTTATGATTGAGAAAAAGGACCTTGAGATTAATCTCAGGGATCCTTCCTGAGATGGTCATCAAAACGGTACCGTTTATTGGTGATAACATTTAGCAGTTGGTAACTTTTTACTGCCTTCTTCGGTACCCATGTAACGTTAGTTAAATTTCTAAATTATTTTTATTTAATCTAATTTTGTAAATTGAATTTTATATTACTTTAATTTTTATTTTTATTCATGTAAATTTATAAGTACAACTATACAATTTGCATGGATTTGTGTAGTAAGTATTGATTCCACACTATTCCCATTCTAACATTGTTCCACACTATTTTTCTTTTCTTTTTGGTATTGCTAGATGTAATTTTTAAAATTGTTAATTTGAAAAAGAAGATTTATTTAAAAAAACAAAACAAAACAAAAGCTAAGAAATAAAAAAGAAAAGAAAGAAGGGCAGAAACAGTGTAATGTGTACGTTTGACAACGACACATTCGATCTTAGGAAAGATTCCTGAGATCAAACTCAGGCTCCCCAATATGATTACTAGCGTAAACGTTCACTTGCACGGGCAACGCGGAATAGGTAGCATTTAATTTTTGGACTGAAAATTCGTAATTATGAAATTGTAATATGAGTAGTGATATGTGTTAATAGTGAATGTCAATAAGGACTATATATAGAGGCCAATAATATTGTTGAGTATGATGTACATGTTCGAGTTATGAACGGGGATCGTGTAAAAATAAATTTGAGAAAGTAAGATGATAATCTTTGTCTTTCCATATTGATAGGCATTGCTTTCCATATCAGTACGATTACAACCGTCCACAATTAGCCGCAAGGGGTAGCATACTCATTGGAGACAATATTAAACACAACATTTGGATGATATTACTAAGAAGAGAGAAAGTGAATGCATGGAAGTTGCAAGTAACAGAAGTAACAATTCGAGTTGCAACAACATATATCAACACAAAAATTCTTATGAAGTGAGGAATGCACCTTCCTTCTAGTTAGCATATACTTATTAGAAAGAACGAACGAATCGTAACAAAACTCCCACATCTTGCAAATGTGCACCTTTCTCATCCAGTTTTTCACATCGACCTTCAAGTCGAAAGTAACTGGATGCCATAGAGCAAGTCCAATGATGGTGGTAAAATGAGTATAACTATTGCTATATTTTGAAATCAAAAAGTGAATTTTGATGTTAAAATAGAAATTCTGCTCCAATGTATAGTTTCAAAATGACACTAAACATTTCCAAATAAAACTATATTTCAACTATATAACTATGTTTGTCACTATTATTTTACTAATTCAGTTACCACTTGTATGCTTTTGTGGTAATTATAACAACATTTATACTTTTTTTTTGCTAAATAACAACATTTATACTTGAATCTATATTTAGTACCAAATATAATATTTTACTATTAAACTCATGCCATAACCATTATCCTACACTTAATTTTGAGTATGTTTTAAAAATCTTATTTGATAAACCACATCATCTACTTTTGTCCCATTTTTTTTATTTCAACTATATATTACACCTCAATACAAGTGCAAAAAGTACCAATAAATTGGTTGTGTAATTACTATTTCAACCTCATTTTTTGAAAATAACAATAGTGTCATCCCTTTATAGTCTATGTAAAAAATGGAAGAATTTAAAGCAAAACAGACATCTCCTGGAGCTGTTTATGCTAGAAGAAAGATACAAAGAGCAAAAAGACCTAAGTCACCCTCTGTGGTAGCAGAATCTAGTAAAGAGGATTCAGATGAAGTGCCTCTAGCTAAGAGAAGAAACTGGTAATCTCTGATTCTGATGATGAAAATGTTGAAGCTCCAGAGGTGGTTTCACAGCAAACACCTACTGTTGAGGCTGAAAAAGATAAAATGCCTGCAGAGGTTGAAATGCCTGCAGAGGACAAAATGCCTGCATAAGAGGATACTAGAGATGGCTTTTCTCCAATGGATGATATTCTTGATTCATTCATGCCATTCTCTGATCCTATCTCATCAATTTTTGCTCAATCTGAAGCAACTGGTGCAGCTGATCAACCTACAGTTGTCCTTTCTGAAACTGTAGCATCACATACAGAATTACTCTCAGATGCTCACCAGACTGTTGAAGGAGGAGATGAGGTTGATCAAGCAACCAAGGTTACTTCTCAGCGTATGCTTATTGATGACAACAATGTAAACTCTGTTGCTGAGCCTGAGCAACATGAAGAAAATCTTGACAAGGCTGCAGAAGAAATTGCAGAAATTGTAGCTGACAATGCTCAGCACAGTGTTTTACTTGAAGATGAACATGCTAAAGCTGCAAGTGTTGAACTTGAAGGTAAAAGTAGTGCAAACTCTGATTCTTTTCTGAGTGCACCAGTGCAAACAGATAATAAACATACTGTAAGAACCCTAATTTTTGGTAATATTTCCTTTTATTTAATATCTTGTGACATTATCATTATGGAACCTTTCTAGTCATCCCTGTTGATTTATAGAATTGATTGTCTGAGAAACTGCGTTGTTGCATTTATGATGTAAGATATACAGAGAGATTGTGAAGGCAAGAGTCCTGTTGTTAGTAATATTTATAAAACTTGGAATTTGAGAATGGTTAGAGTATTAAAGGATTTATTAAGAATTATGACGAGGAATTATGGACATTCGAGGAATTTACACAATAAGTACTTAAGGAATTATAGGGGAAATCTCTACGTGACGAAATATTATTACGAGAGAATAATTAAGTTACGATACGAAGTAAGGATTGAATAACAAGCATTGGTGGGAGAATAATATTACAAGGAAAGGAATTACATGCAAGTGCCATGTAACTAGCTAGTTAGAAAAAGGAACTAGAAAACATAAAAGTAAAAGTGAATAGTGACTAGCATGATGGATGATGTACTTAGGAGACAATAGGGCATGGAGGCAACCTAGGCTATAGACTTGGCAACATGTGACTACTCTTTATTAACCACAATAATACATAGCATACTAGCATTTCTTTTTACCATTCCAACAAAACAAAAGCAAAAACACTTCCCCCCCCCCTTGAATATAGCTCTCGGCCGAACCATATAGGGAGAGAGGGAGAGATTTTCTCTCCACCATTTCTTCATCTACAACCTTGATCAAGATTCCTAGGGCTTCCTTGCATCATATTAGAGGTATGGTATCAATTTCAAAGCCTTCCATCCATTGGTTCTTGAGTTATGAATTGTTGAAAGTTAGAAAAGTGTTAACATAAGTTTATTATCTTTTAGATCTTGAAGGATTAAGGTGTGTGAGGGCTCATCCAAGTATTCTTAGTTGTTGTAAAGCTCATTCAAGGTCCCTAGCTACTCAAGAAGGTATAAAATCTCAAACCACCCTTGGTTATGTGTTGTTCATATAGTATGGTAGTAGATCCATGTATTTTAGGGCTTATCTTGAATGTATATGTATTGGATAACATGGATCTTGGGTTTTGATGTCCCCTGATGTCCTACCTTATATTGTTGGAAAGATAATTGAATGTAGTTTCTGGAAATGTAAGATTCATAGCTAGGTGATGTGTGGATTTTTAGTTATGGCCGGAGGAGTGAATTTTGTTTCTGGACTATGGACTGCATTAAGTGACCCCCTTGTGAACCTTGTTTAAACACCTTAAAATATATTTGGGATCATGGAAAAATTTGAGAGTGTAGGTAATGCAGTGGTGAAGACCACCCAAAAGGAATTGGATTAAAATATGAATTTTTGGATTTTATAAAAATGCTAGAGTAAAATTCGCGCAATGGAAAAAAGTCGATTAGTGGAACATTATTCTAGGGTTAGTGGTTATGGTTCGAACGTGGTAACTAAATTAAGTCGAGTAAGTGACGAGCGTAAACGAGTGATGTCATGGACCTATAGTGGGGCTAGGGAGTCATAAGACGAAGTCGTTAAGTTAATTTCGTACCCCCTTAAAACCCCGTAATTAGAGAGAAATTGTTAAGGTACTAACGAACGATTATTGTTTATGTATAGATCGTTCGAATTCGCACGCTCGACCACCCCAACCAAACCAAGGCAAGTTTACTTTTCAAAACTTATCCCTATACAAGGATTTTCACTGTTGTGTTTGTAGTTTTCAAATGATCAAATGCTATGTTTATCGAAGTATTGATGCAAGTAAGATTGAACAAGTACATGTATGCTTTTACCCCCTTGAACTTAGATTGATATGTTTTCTTCGGACAACGACTCTAGCAATAGAGGTCGTAGCGTTCCGTATATACTATTGACCGGGGAGCGGTATATTATTATATCGTATCGAGATTGTGAAAACCCGAAGGGTCATTCGGGTGGTATCGTATATTCAAATAACTATCGTTATATCTTCGTAAATACTCGAAACCCTATCTTGGATTAAGAGTTTATTTTATCGAATAATTATTTTATTAATTATTAATATTAAATCTTAAAATATTATTTATTAATTACTGTTCATTATTTAAAGACAAGTTAATCCAAGATACTTTTAATACTTTCAAACTCGAACTCTTTCGAACTCAAAACATTTTCGAAAACCCCCGGTCAGATTCTGTTTCTTGTATGATTTCAAGAATCATCGGTCGACTGATGTCGGACCTCAACTACTCTATTTTCAATCAAAATAAAGTTTTAAAAGAAAAGAAAAAGGGACTCTGGCAGGTGTGGGAACCGTTGACGAACGATTCCCGGGATGTGTAAGCGGCCGTGAGCCAGGCGGTCCATCACTTATTATTCCGGCCCAGGTGTTGCCGAAGGATGATTACGGATGTAGTTTTCATCGAGGGTGATTACGGATGTAGTTTTCACCCGAGGGATAGTTACGGATGTAGTTTCTATCCTTCTACCGGTAGAGAAGACACGCGGATTATTGGACTTGGATGTGGCGACTGATCATCGTCAATCCTTGTCAGGTTTTTATGTTTTCTTTAAGTCCCATTCCTCCATTTTGGAAAAATGCTTTGACACTGCTTCTTAGGCTTTTGTGCCAAGTTGCTGATAGTGTTCTACTTTGATGAGAAAGATGTTGATTCAATGCAGTATCTAGAACTGCAAGTTTATTTTGAAAACAAGGGCACATATTGTTGCACCTTCGAGATTTATCAACTATGACAAGTGATTTTATAACTGATTGATACAAACAAATATATCAACTGCCAATCATATGAGATGTATATTGCTGATCTTATATATATATTTCTTGCTGAGCCATAGTTGCTCACTCTTGCTTGTTTTCAAACTTTACAAACACAACAGCTAAGCGAAATGGCAAGACCCAGGCAGACTGCTCGAAAGCAGGTGACTAGGCCCGAGCCTCCACTTGAGATTCCACCGGTAGGCCCCATTAGCCGGATTGGTTGGTAGCTTTTGTTAGTACGTTTTATTTATCAGCATGACCTGTGCAAGGCAGTGTATCGTAACAAACTTTCAAGCCGCCAGCTTCGCTTCATATCGGAGTGTTGCTAGTAGCATAAATACTATTTAATTCGGTCTGTAATAACTCTGATAACTTTATTACTGTTTAATCAATGTGTGACGTTTCTGAGGCTCTAACCTGTGTGTGTGAGTGTGGTGTGAGTTTATTGTGGGGTCGATGGCTGTGTTATATATATTGTGTGCGAGAACAGGTATGTTACTAATGGAAAATGGACCGTGAGCGCCTAGATCTCCGACCTCGGATCTGGGGGCGTCACAGAAATGGTATCAGAGCGAGGTTACAGTTCTCAGAAACGGTAGTAATTTAAGAAAGCAACCCTAATAATAATAACAATAACGATAACCTTAATAACAACTTCAATAATACTTAGAACTCTCATCGAGTTGGTAGTCGGGTTATCGGATATAGCCCTGACTTTAAGGCCCGTGAGGGAACTACTCCTAAACCCTTCTTTTATGGTTAGTGACCCACTTTATTTCCCTTGTGTAGATGGATGAGATACCAGACCCTGAGGCTTTCGAGAGGGAGCATGATGAGGCCCTGATGCGAGAGACCGAGGACCCTGAGGAGGATATGGGTGCTGACTCCGAGCTTGGCCCCTGGATTACAGTGATAGATAGTACTGATGATGAGGATCCCGTTGAGGAGCCCTTTGAGCCCGAGCCAGAGCCTGTTACCCCATCTCCTGTAGCTACTGATAAGGAGAGTGTGAGATCCGGCGAGGGTCGTGTTGTGTCACCCCCACCTTCTCCACAGACATCTAGCCCTGTTTCATCGGACGGTGACTCTGAGGATGACACTTCTGGCGAGGAGGAGCTTGACCCTACCCCTACTCCTGCCCCTGCTGCTACTGCTGCACCTACACCTGTTCCGGTCATACCACCTCCACCGGCGGACCTACCCCCAGTGTCGGGTACCGAGCATGCTTACGTGGTACAGTTCCTGACCCGAGACTTACTATCTGCAGAGGCCCGACTTAACGAGGCGAGGCGGGCACTAGTGGAGGAGCGCGAGGCGCGCTTGAGGATCCAGGCTGAGATGAGGACCACTGTTGCTAGGAGGACTAGGGCTCGACTCCACAGGATCGAGATGAGGAGTCGCGATAGGATTCTTGGTTTAGGGATCCGCGGGGGCGGAGTGATCCAGGCTAGGGATATTAGACGTGTTGTGCGTCGTGCATTTACCCGAGTGAGGACCTTGCTCCGTCGCGGCACGGCCCCGTGATGTGTTACTTATAGCTCAGTCCCCTAGGTTCAGATGACATTAGTGTGTCGATTTTGCGGGATAGTTGACTTGTGCAGTGGTATCCTTTCTGACCAGTGGATGAGTAGACTGACCTATAGATATGTAGATGTGACTTCGGGTAGTATGTATGGATGTAGCCCTACTTCTGTGTAGCCTGACTATTCGGATGATGTATTTGTATTTGTTCCGCTTTTGCTAGACTTTGACATCGGAACTATGTATTTGGCTCTAACATCCAAACTTGTGATAACCCTTGTACCGTACTTATTTAGCTTCAGTTTCTTTAATATTGCCTCAACTGCTTTACTTTCCGATGCCATGCTTTACTGTTTTGATATACAACTGTGATTATACAATTGCTACAAGCCACAAATACAACCATACCGTTTCAAATTTACGATATGCGATTTCAAATTGTTTTCTACAATTTCCAAAAATGTTCCCACGATCTTTAAAAATAAATGTGTTTGAAATTTTGAAAAATATTTTTGAGGTTTCGAAATTTTGAAAACTCTTGTAAATGTTTTCGCATCCCAAAGGGATCTTTTCCCCCAAAAATGTTTGACATTTTATCTCCAACAACGGATTATTAAAACTTTTGCACTTCCACCCTTATAAGGAGGAACGATACGCTCCTGAACCGTGGAAACGCTGTCAGGTAATTGGAAAACCCTAACCCCCTTTCTTGTTTTATTATCAGAATCATGCCACCCAGAAGAATGAACACCCGAGCCCACCCGATCAGTTCTGAGGGCCAGGGTAGCCACCATGGAGCCGGAGGCCACCAGAACCGTGAAGGGGAGAATGTCAACCTGAGTGATAATGAGGGCAACGATCATAACCTGTTTGATGACTCTGAGTATGAAGAAGAAGAAGCTGGTGATGATACCCGAGAGGTAGAACATCCTAGGGGAGGCCCTATGGAACAGTTCATGGAGTTACTTAGGCAGAACTTGGACCGTCCCCCAGTTCAGCAACCACCCCAGAATGCTAATGCTAATGCTTTCTGGAACTTCAAATCCCTGAAACCCCCAGAATTTAAAGGAACTGCCGACCCTGTCGAGGCAAGGGCCTGGCTGAAGGAAATGGAAAAATCTTTCGAGATACTAGGTGTCGCTGAAGAGCAGAAGACTGTTTTCGCCACTTACCTTCTGAAGGGTGAGGCGAACTATTGGTGGGAAGCTAAGAAGAATTTGGAAGGAAGAGGTGTGGTAACCTGGGAGAGAGTTAGCGAGTTGTTCTTGGAGAAGTACTTTCCTAGGTTCATGGAGACACAAATGGAGCTAAAGTTTTTGGAGCTGAAACAAGGAAACATGACAGTGGCCGAGTATGAGGCCAAATTTACTGAGTTGTCAAGGTTTGTGCCGGAGTATATGAACTCTGAGGCAAAGAGGGCCCAAAGATTTCAATTAGGGCTAAAACAATGGATTCAGAATCGTGTGGCGGTTTTTGAGCTGACAGACTATGCCACCCTGGTACAGAAAGCGTCAATTGTCGAAGCTGGAAGTGAACAGATGCAGAAGGAGAGAGAAAGAAAGAAGAGGAAGTTGGATAGCCGAAAGGGAAACTCTGCTGGTGGGAGCTTTCCGAGCAAATTTAAGCGAGGAACGATGTCCCAACCAAGCGGGAACTTTGGAACCAAGAGAGCTGAAAGTTGGAGTGTGGGCCAGGGCGGCCGACCACAGGGATCGTCTTACTCTACCCCATCCCGAGCCCAACCCCCAGAATGCAACAAATGTGGAAGGAAACATGCGGGCGTGTGTAACCTGCAAGATGTGAAGTGCTTCAAGTGTGGGCTGACAGGGCATTATGCTAACGCCTGTCGCGGAACTAGTAACAACCCGAGTGTCGGAGGTAATTGCTTCAAGTGTGGGAAACCAGGGCACCGAATGAGGGAATGTATGTCCTTTGGGCCAGCTGCATCGAGAGTGAGTGGAACTGCTTCTAACAAGGCCCCTACTGCAAGAACTTTTAACATGAGGGTGCAGGATGCCGTGAGGAACACGGATGTGATTGCAGGTACCCTATTACTCAACTCAGTTAAAGCAAATGTTTTATTTGATTCGGGAGCTACCAAGTCTTTCATATCTCTAGATTTTGTATGTCGGTTAGGCCTTAAGACTGAACCCTTGAAAGATAGATTGCAAATAGAGATAGCTAATCGTGAAATTATTCCCGTTAGCCGAGTATGTCCAGGTTGTGACCTAGAAATAGAAGGGCGACACTTTCGGGTAGACTTAATACCTTTTAAACTAGGGGAGTTTGACGTAATAGTAGGTATAGATTGGTTAACAACCCATGGAGCCCAGATTGATTGTGTCAAGAAGAAAGTAAGTTTGAGACTGCCAGGGGACGAGGAAGTAGTATTTAGTGGGAAACGGCAAAGCCAAAAGTTCCTGACTATGATTCAAGCTAAGAAGCTGTTACGTAAAGGATGCGAAGCCTATTTAGCCTATGTGAAGGATACCAAGAAAGAGACACCGAACCTACAGGAAATCCCTGTCGTCAATGAGTTCGCGGATGTATTTCCGGACGATCTTCCCGGACTACCACCCGATAGGGACATCGAGTTTGCTATAGACTTAGTTCCGGGTACGGCCCCAATTTCGAAAGCCCCATATCGGCTAGCCCTAGTGGAAATGAAAGAACTGGCCACTCAATTACAAGAGTTGTTGGATAAAGGGATGATAAGACCTAGTGTGTCACCGTGGGGAGCCCCGGTGTTATTCGTGAAGAAGAAGGACGGCAGCATGAGATTATGTATAGACTACCGAGAGTTGAACAAGGTGACTATAAAGAATAAGTATCCCTTGCCCAGGATAGATGACCTGTTTGACCAATTGAAAGATGCAGTTTATTTCTCCAAGATTGATTTACGGACCGGGTACCACCAGTTAAAGATTAAACCAGAAGATATACCAAAGATGGCCTTTCGCACCCGGTATGGACACTATGAGTTCCTAGTGATGTCATTTGGGTTAACGAATGCCCCTGCAGCTTTCATGGACTTAATGAATCGAGTCTTCAAGAAATACTTGGACAAGTGTGTTATAGTCTTCATCGATGATATCTTGATTTATTCCAAGACAAGGGAAGAACATGCAGAGCACTTGAGGATTGTATTGGGAGCATTGAGAGAAGAAAAGTTATACGCTAAATTCTCAAAGTGCGAATTTTGGTTGAAGGAAGTTCAGTTTTTAGGGCATGTGATCAACGAACAAGGTATTCTAGTGGACCCAGCCAAAATAGAGGCTGTATCAAATTGGGAGAGACCAACCACTCCGACAGAGGTGAGAAGTTTCATAGGACTGGCTGGCTACTATAGGAGATTTGTCCAAGACTTTGCAAAGATAGCAGCCCCTTTGACCCGACTAACTCGCAAGACCGAGAAGTTTGTGTGGACTGAAAAATGCGAAGAGAGCTTTCAAGAGTTGAAAAAGAGATTGGTGACAGCACCAGTACTAGCCCTACCTGATGATAATGGAGATTGTGTGATTTATAGCGACGCATCCCATAAAGGTTTAGGGTGTGTGCTTATGCAGCACGGTAAGGTGATTGCATATGCGTCCAGACAACTTAAGGAGTATGAGATAAGATACCCCACCCATGATTTGGAATTAGCAGCGATAGTTTTTGCTTTAAAGATCTGGAGACATTATCTGTACGGAGAAAAGTGTGAAATCTACACGGATCACAAGAGCTTAAAGTACATATTCACTCAGAAAGAGTTAAACATGAGGCAGAGGAGATGGTTAGAGCTAATTAAAGATTATGATTGTGAGATTCATTATCACCCAGGGAAGGCCAACGTGGTGGCCGATGCACTTAGTCGAAAGGAGAAGCTTAAGATGATAACGTCAGTGGACGAATTGATCAAGGACCTTGAGAAACTGGAGATTGAAGTGAGGCTACCAGGAATTGGACAAGAGAGTCTAATGGAAATAAAAGTCCAACCACCGTTATTGGAAAAGATTAAGTTGTGCCAGGAAAAGAAGATGGAAGAAGAAAAGAATTCGATGGAGAAAATCTTGACTGGCGAAGAAATTAAGTGTGAGAAGGACGGGAATGGAATTATGAGGTACGCATCTAGGATATGGATTCCAAACGTTCAAGAGTTAAAAGATGAGATTTTGCAAGAGGCTCATAGTTCGAGGTACTCAATTCACCCTGGAGGCACTAAGATGTATAGAGATCTGAGAGAATACTATTGGTGGCCTAATATGAAGAAGGACGTGGCAGAGTGGGTAAGTAAATGCTTGACATGTCAAAGAGTGAAGGCCGAACACCAAAGGCCCAGTGGATTGTTGCAACCCTTAGAGATACCCGAGTGGAAGTGGGAGCAAATTGCGATGGACTTTGTGGTCGGATTACCAAGGACCAAGACGGATCATGATGCCATTTGGGTAATTATCGATAGGTTGACCAAGTCAGGACATTTTCTTCCAATCAACGAGAGATATACTATCGACAAGCTGGCAGATATTTACCTAAAGGAGATTGTGGTTAGACATGGGGTTCCTGTGAGCATTGTATCAGATAGAGACCCGAGATTCAACTCCAGGTTCTGGAGAAGTTTTCAGGATTGTGTGGGGACCAAGTTAAACATGAGTACTGCATACCATCCCCAAACAGACGGACAGAGTGAGAGAACCATCCAGACCATCGAGGACATGTTGAGGGTATGTGCCATTGATTTTAAGGGAAGTTGGGATGACCACTTGCCGTTGATCGAATTTTCCTACAACAACAGTTACCATGCGAGTATAGGCATGCCCCCATATGAAGCTTTATACGGACGAAGATGTCGGTCTCCCTTGTGTTGGGAAGAAGTTGGAGAGCGGAAGATTTTAGGGCCTGAACTGGTCCAACAGACAAGAGAAACTATCGAGCTCATAAGAGGACGGCTGGTAGCAGCCCAAGACAGACAGAAGAAGTATGCGGACCAGACCCGCAAGGACAAAGAATATGAAGTAGGAGAGTTTGTGATGTTGAAGGTATCACCGTGGAAGGGATTGATGAGATTTGGTAAGAAGGGAAAGCTAAGCCCGAGATTTATTGGACCTTTTGAGATCTTGAAACGAGTTGGGAAGTTAGCCTATGAATTGGCTTGACCCCCGAGCTTACAGCAAGTACATAACGTGTTCCATGTGTCCATGCTACGACCGTACCATACCGACTTCCGACATGTGATAGAACATGATCAAGTGGATCTGCAACCAGACTTGACATATGTAGAGCAACCCGTAGAGATCATGGATAGAAAAGAGCAGGTGCTAAGGAACAAGGTTGCCAAACTAGTGAGAGTCTTGTGGAGGAATCAGAATGTCGAAGAATCAACATGGGAACTAGAGAGCGCAATGCGTGAAAAGCACCCCCAACTGTTTTCAACCTGATTCCGGGACGGAATCCTTTTAAGGAGGGGAGGCTGTAAGAACCCTAATTTTTGGTAATATTTCCTTTTATTTAATATCTTGTGACATTATCATTATGGAACCTTTCTAGTCATCCCTGTTGATTTATAGAATTGATTGTCTGAGAAACTGCGTTGTTGCATTTATGATGTAAGATATACAGAGAGATTGTGAAGGCAAGAGTCCTGTTGTTAGTAATATTTATAAAACTTGGAATTTGAGAATGGTTAGAGTATTAAAGGATTTATTAAGAATTATGACGAGGAATTATGGACATTCGAGGAATTTACACAATAAGTACTTAAGGAATTATAGGGGAAATCTCTACGTGACGAAATATTATTACGAGAGAATAATTAAGTTACGATACGAAGTAAGGATTGAATAACAAGCATTGGTGGGAGAATAATATTACAAGGAAAGGAATTACATGCAAGTGCCATGTAACTAGCTAGTTAGAAAAAGGAACTAGAAAACATAAAAGTAAAAGTGAATAGTGACTAGCATGATGGATGATGTACTTAGGAGACAATAGGGCATGGAGGCAACCTAGGCTATAGACTTGGCAACATGTGACTACTTTTTATTAACCACAATAATACATAGCATACTAGCATTTCTTTTTACCATTCCAACAAAACAAAAGCAAAAACACTTCCCCCCCCCCCTTGAATATAGCTCTCGGCCGAACCATATAGGGAGAGAGGGAGAGATTTTCTCTCCACCATTTCTTCATCTACAACCTTGATCAAGATTCCTAGGGCTTCCTTGCATCATATTAGAGGTATGGTATCAATTTCAAAGCCTTCCATCCATTGATTCTTGAGTTATGAATTGTTGAAAGTTAGAAAAGTGTTAACATAAGTTTATTATCTTTTAGATCTTGAAGGATTAAGGTGTGTGAGGGCTCATCCAAGTATTCTTAGTTGTTGTAAAGCTCATTCAAGGTCCCTAGCTACTCAAGAAGGTATAAAATCTCAAACCACCCTTGGTTATGTGTTGTTCATATAGTATGGTAGTAGATCCATGTATTTTAGGGCTTATCTTGAATGTATATGTATTGGATAACATGGATCTTGGGTTTTGATGTTGAGATTGTGATTTTTATGACTATGGTTAAGATATATATCTCCATGAGTGTTATGAGTCATGATCTAAGTGTATTAAGTGGTGTTTATGTTATGGAAGTATGAAAAATGGTTGATCTAAGTGATTTGAGCTTGCTGAGTTTGTCCAGGAACTTTGGTCTGTGTTGTAGCACGATTTTGAACATCCTAATGATGTCCCCTGATGTCCTACCTTATATTGTTGGAAAGATAATTGAATGTAGTTTCTGGAAATGTAAGATTCATAGCTAGGTGATGTGTGGATTTTTAGTTATGGCCGGAGGAGTGAATTTTGATTCTGGACTATGGACTGCATTTAGTGACCCCCTTGTGAACCTTGTTTAAACACCTTAAAATATATTTGGGATCATGGAAAAATTTGAGAATGTAGGTAATGCAGTGGTGAAGACCACCCAAAAGGAATTGGATTAAAATATGAATTTTTGGATTTTATAAAAATGCTAGAGTAAAATTCGCGCAATGGAAAAAAGTCGATTAGTGGAACATTATTCTAGGGTTAGTGGTTATGGTTCGAACGTGGTAACTAAATTAAGTCGAGTAAGTGACGAGCGTAAACGAGTGATGTCATGGACCTATAGTGGGGCTAGGGAGTCATAAGACGAAGTCGTTAAGTTAATTTCTTACCCCCTTAAAACCCCGTAATTAGAGAGAAATTGTTAAGGTACTAACGAACGATTATTGTTTATGTATAGATCGTTCGAATTCGCACGCTCGACCACCCCAACCAAACCAAGGCAAGTTTACTTTTCAAAACTTATCCCTATACAAGGATTTTCACTGTTGTGTTTGTAGTTTTCAAATGATCAAATGCTATGTTTATCGAAGTATTGATGCAAGTAAGATTGAACAAGTACATGTATGCTTTTACCCCCTTGAACTTAGATTGATATGTTTTCTTCGGACAACGACTCTAGCAATAGAGGTCGTAGCGTTCCGTATATACTATTGACCGGGGAGCGGTATATTATTATATCGTATCGAGATTGTGAAAACCCGAAGGGTCATTCGGGTGGTATCGTATATTCAAATAACTATCGTTATATCTTCGTAAATACTCGAAACCCTATCTTGGATTAAGAGTTTATTTTATCGAATAATTATTTTATTAATTATTAATATTAAATCTTAAAATATTATTTATTAATTACTGTTCATTATTTAAAGACAAGTTAATCCAAGATACTTTTAATACTTTCAAACTCGAACTCTTTCGAACTCAAAACATTTTCGAAAACCCCCGGTCAGATTCTGTTTCTTGTATGATTTCAAGAATCATCGGTCGACTGATGTCGGACCTCAACTACTCTGTTTTCAATCAAAATAAAGTTTTAAAAGAAAAGAAAAAGGGACTCTGGCAGGTGTGGGAACCGTTGACGAACGATTCCCGGGATGTGTAAGCGGCCGTGAGCCAGGCGGTCCATCACTTATTATTCCGGCCCAGGTGTTGCCGAAGGATGATTACGGATGTAGTTTTCATCGAGGGTGATTACGGATGTAGTTTTCACCCGAGGGATAGTTACGGATGTAGTTTCTATCCTTCTACCGGTAGAGAAGACACGCGGATTATTGGACTTGGATGTGGCGACTGATCATCGTCAATCCTTGTCAGGTTTTTATGTTTTCTTTAAGTCCCATTCCTCCATTTTGGAAAAATGCTTTGACACTGCTTCTTAGGCTTTTGTGCCAAGTTGCTGATAGTGTTCTACTTTGATGAGAAAGATGTTGATTCAATGCAGTATCTAGAACTGCAAGTTTATTTTGAAAACAAGGGCACATATTGTTGCACCTTCGAGATTTATCAACTATGACAAGTGATTTTATAACTGATTGATACAAACAAATATATCAACTGCCAATCATATGAGATGTATATTGCTGATCTTATATATATATTTCTTGCTGAGCCATAGTTGCTCACTCTTGCTTGTTTTCAAACTTTACAAACACAACAGCTAAGCGAAATGGCAAGACCCAGGCAGACTGCTCGAAAGCAGGTGACTAGGCCCGAGCCTCCACTTGAGATTCCACCGGTAGGCCCCATTAGCCGGATTGGTTGGCAGCTTTTGTTAGTACGTTTTATTTATCAGCATGACCTGTGCAAGGCAGTGTATCGTAACAAACTTTCAAGCCGCCAGCTTCGCTTCATATCGGAGTGTTGCTGGTAGCATAAATACTATTTAATTCGGTCTGTAATAACTCTGATAACTTTATTACTGTTTAATCAATGTGTGACATTTCTGAGGCTCTAACCTGTGTGTGTGAGTGTGGTGTGAGTTTATTGTGGGGTCGATGGCTGTGTTATATATATTGTGTGCGAGAACAGGTATGTTACTAATGGAAAATGGACCGTGAGCGCCTAGATCTCCGACCTCGGATCTGGGGGCGTCACACATACCTCTTTCACTCAACCTTGTAAGTCTCATGAAATTGAGAAAGCACAGCTTGCAAAATATACTGTTGACTGGTACAAAGAAGATTGCATTTTTCCAAGAGGGAGAACAGCTAATTTTGTTAAGCAAACTGCTGATACTATCTCCAATCCAGAGATTCTTTCTTGCTTAAAAGCAACTGTAGTTCAAGTCAAAACTCTGGATAGTAGATTTGATGAAACTACAAAGGCAATCACTGACTTGAGGACTGAGATCGTAACTCGAGAAATGAAAATGGAAAGAGAGTCTAAACTCATGAATACAAAATTTTCTAAAGCTCAAGACAATCTCTTTGCCAGGCTGGGTAAAGTTGAAGAAAATCAGTCTGCCTTGTCTGTTAAAATAGATTCCATTGCAAACTCTTTGGAGTTGCTAACCTCCATTCTGATTCCTGATGATGTCAAAAAGGGGGAGAAAGTTGCAAAAACTGCTTGCAAACAACTTCAATCCTTTGAGAAGAAGGATGATGCTGCAGATGGAGGTGGATCTGACAAAAGAACAATTACAAGGTCTAAAGTAAACTCTGCTAAAGCAAACACTGTAAACTCTGCTAGAGCAAACACTGCTGAAGGTCCACAGAATGATACAGAGTTAGCTGCAAACATGTTTCTTGAAGAACATGGAAATGATGTCACTTTAGAAGATGTAAAGGCTGAAGAGTTAAGACTTAAAGCTGAACATGAGAAAAAGCTTAAATCTGGAAAATTCAAGAAGAAATATGAAAAGGCATCAAGGCCTGTTATTAAAGGCATTAAGATAAATGAAAATGTCAATGCTGATCAGAGATTGTCTCATTCAAGAAAGCCAACAGCAGATGAGGCTAGATTGAAGTTTAAAGAAAAAGTTGTTGAAGTTGATAAGAGTTCAAAGAAGTTAAAGCAAGTTACAACCTCTGTTTCTACACATGTTGTACAAACTACTCTTCCAATTCATGGTTTTGTGAGACCTAATATTTCTGAGAATACTGAGAAAGTTCAAGGAGGTGATATTTTTCAAAGCAGAGCAATGATAGCAACCGCATGATTTGGCTGGTTTAGGATCACACAGAGAAAGAACTTTCAATATTACTCCTAGAGATCATTCATCACTGGCTGCTCCAGGCAAGGGTGTCCTTCAAGTTAATTTGGACAAGCTGGAATCAGTACAGTTGATTCATCAAAGAAGTCTAAATAAAGACTTTCTGCTATATTTCATGGAGGATGGGACTGTTTACAAAGTTGGAGAGCATGATATTCATTTGAAAATGTATGAAGAACTGCAGTATGTCTTACATATTTTCAAGGTGAATAACAGTCGTACTTACCGAGCTGCAGAAGTGCTTAGATACCAGATGGAAAGATCAAAGATGATTTGTGGAATTAAAGACAAGTCTGAATATGTACCAAAGTACTTAGATTAAAAAGGAAGAATGGTTGAAATGAAGAGAAACAGTGCTAAGCTGAGAACTGATTTGGGTATCACTGTGCTTGAATTCAATTCAGAATCAGAAAAGTCATACTTTATCAGACTTGGAAATGAAATGAAGAAGAACAGCATCTATGATTTGAGATCAGTCATTTATCAGACAGATGGTACAGATCCTAAGCTTCGAGAGATCAAGTTACAGATGGAAAGAGCACTTGAAGTTGCAGAAGAGAGATTGCTAACAGAGTACTTGAGGACAGCATGGGATGTTGAAAGGATTAAGTAATTTATGCTCTGTAAGTTTTTCATATTTTCTGTAATTTTGTTAAGTATCAGTTTAAACTCTGTTTAGTTGTTAAACACTGTATATGATTATTTGTTTTTGACATCATCAATTATCTATTAACTTGTGCATTTTTGCTAATGAACAAGTTGGGGGAGATTGTTAGATATAATTGATGTAATATTTCAGTGTTTAATTGTAACAGTGATATATCAGAGTTTAACTGGAAGAAAGTCAGAGTTTAGTAAAGTCTGACTGACGGAAGCTGGACAGAGTTTAGTAAAGTCTATCTGGAAGCAGCGCGTACAGAGTCAACAGAAGATATTAGAGATCCATTGAAGATTGATATGGAAGCGAGATCTTTGGAGACTGGATAGCTATCAAAGAGATCGAGTTGACTTAGGAGACTTGTGACAATCTGTGATTGATATCATTGTATAGCTTATTATTAGGAATATCAATTAGCGATTGTATAGCAGCTGTATATTTATAAATACAGTTAGGTTAACCCTAGAAGGGTATCGTGCATCGAACTATCTTATTTGTAACCTAGCAGCTCTTTGTGATAGTTTACATCACGAAGAGGGTTTTTAATATCAGAAGATTTAAAGTGCATAATCATCTTACTTGTTAAACTCTCATACGAATTTGATTATTAATTGTGTATTCGGCCTAACAAATACAAAGGGGGAGAAACCACCAGTAAAGGGCATCAAAATCATTGAAGGTGGTCATCAAAGAACTTCAAAATCTTTAACTCATGTGCCTGGCAAAGGAAAAGATAAAGTTGATGAGCCTCCTACTTCTCTGCCAGTTGTCACTCTACCAACTGTGCACATCACTACTTCCAGTGGTCAAAAGCAATCTATCACAACCACAATGGTTGCAGGGAGTATGCCATCTGACAAACCTCCACTCTCCATATCTAAGAGTGCCAAGCCTGTAGAAGTTAAGGTGGTCACTGAGGCCAAGCTACAAGAAATTGCAAACTCAAATGTCTATCATGATGATGCATTCTTGGAGTTTCTGAAAGTCTCAAGAGAACAGGTTGGTGACACTCAATTGTATCTAAGGAGCTTGAAGGATTAGATCGATTACTTCACTGTGATACCTAGAAAAGTTGATAGCTCATGGCTCTCAAGGAAGTAATGATGGTAGCAAAATCTAGAATCTAGCATCTAACCTACAAAACTCTACAAGCCTTAAAACATTCAGAGATAGATGCGCTGATTGAGCTCATAGAGAAGAGGAATGTAAATGAAAACAATAAGAGTCTGTATGATGACTTGAGGAATGGCCAACCTTCAAGGTTGCCAGAAGTGATTAAGAAGCCATGGACAATCATCTATCAGTCTGGCACCAGAGTTGAAGAGATTAAACAATTGGTCATTCCCAATGATCTGACTTCTCAAAATCACAGACTCATTATTGCCATCATTGATCTACTACAAAAGAAGAAGGGGACAAGTACTGCTGAAGAGATAGAGGCACTGCACATTCTCAGATCATACATTGCAACTGGTGTAATTCCAGAAATGGCCAAGCCAAGGAGGAATAAGGATGATGAAGATGAAGACAAGAGTGATGGGAGGAGAAGTCATCACAGGAGTGATAAGGGGGATGAGGATAAGAAGAAGAAAGACAGCAAGGATAAGAAGGATGATGACCAAGGCAAAGTCTATGAGAGGAAGAATGGAAAACATCAAGCCTTAGGCATTGCTAGCAGTAATCTCACCACAACACAAGACTCTAAGTCTAGGGTGAATGCTGTTAGTAGTGACCTACCAAAATCTACATCTATAGCTTCTGCAACTATCTTGCCACCTCAAGAAGAGAAGAAGATTCAATGCAAGAAACCATTTGTACATTTCAAAAAGCAAACTGCTAATGGAATACTACAATGGTCTACAAACAAAGGTCACATGCTACTGCCAGGCAACCATGTAAAAAAGATCAAATTCAAACAAGCTGCAAGGAAACCAAAGCTATCCAAATCAAGGACTCTGACAATCTATCCAGGCTTAAAACTCCAACCACTAGATGAAGATTTTGATGAAGACCAACTGCAATTCTTACAAGCTCAAAGAATCTACCATGTTGCCATTGTTGATAACTGCCTTGAGATCAAATATACTTATGGAAGGGAGGAGAAATTCAAACAAGGAGGATGTCAACACTGGGGCAAGCTACATGACATAGAAAGAATCATTGCATTGTTGAGCTCAGAAGATAAAGTGGAAAGAGTATGGAAGTTGGAGCTAATTGATTTTGTGAAGATGAAGAGAGATCATGAGGAAAGAATCAGAAAAGAGTGTCTTGAGAAATGGCTAGCAAGGGAGAAAGAAATTGAGAGACTGGAGATTGAAGAAGAAAAGCTAAGGGCAAAGGGATTGTGTAGAGTTCAGTTTAACCCCTATGTGGTGAAGTATAGGAGGAGAAATGGGGATCAGGTCCACATCAGAATGAATCTACTCAACCATTATCCTGCAAACATTCTGAAACCAGTACTTGAAGATTTCAAAGACTCAATTTTTCTTGAAGAATTGGATGCTATGGCAGAAATAATAAAAGCTATGGATGAGAATACAAGGAAGGAGAAAGAAAGAGGACAGAAAGAATATGATGATTTGCAAGCCAAAGCTATGGAAAGGGAAACAAATGACAATGGCTAGTACTTCATCATAGGCTGTAAGATTACTCACCCTGTAGTTCTATCCACATTGCTAATCAAAATTCATACATGTAATGTCAAGTTTTATCTTTATGTATGTTAGGCTTGTTATCAGACATGAAATTGTGACTAAGGGTCTTACTCACAATTTGGGGGAGATTGTTAGTCACGGAGGCATGCCTGAATACATCTAATAACAAGCCTAAGTATGTGTAATGCTATGCATTACCTACATGACCTCTTAACTGAGGGAACCTCTAGTTGTAGAGTTTCTATTTGTTCTGTACTTGTAATAGGCATCAAATCCTAGTTGTGTAACTGTACTTATAAAGTCAAGAATAATGCTTGAAAGAAGTTCCAAGGTTCATGCCTCAAGCAAGGAGACAAAGACTGCCAAATAATCACAGTTGGGATTTGAAGAAATGAAGAATTTGCCTAAGTACCAATTCGAGAAGTACATTTGTCTATTCGAGAAGTCTAGCATTCGAGAAGTCAGAGATTCGATATCTCAGAAGACACTATTCGATATCTCTGAATACACTGTTCGATATCTCATTCGATATCTCAGAGATTCGATATGTCTATTACTCTATTCGAGAACTCATGGAGTCAACAAGTCAAAGCATCATTCGAGTTCTCTAAGAGTCAACAAGTCAATGCTCTATTCGATATCTCAAGGACTAAAGAAGCTATTCGACATCTCAGGGATTCGATATGTCAAAATGCTCTATTCGATATCTCAAGGAGTCCCAGAGAAAAGAGCTATTCGAGAAGTGATTCGATATGTCAATATAACACTATTCGAGAACTCAGAGTTATCGATTAAGTCAATTCGAGTTCTTGAATCAATCACTTAGTCACTTCTCGAATACATTCTTGGAGACAAAATACTGAAGAATTGTACAAGTCAGAAACCTGGAACAAGCCAAGACGCTTTATTTGACTATGTACTATAAAGCACATTGGAAAGCCTACAAAGAAACTTGGAGAGATAAGACAAAGGGACAAGGAGCTAAAGAAGTGGATCTGAACAGGCTTTGCAAAGTCAAATCTGTAGCCGTTTGGACTCTTACTCAAATGAGATAGACAGACTGGAAAGTAGTTTGTTTACCTACCTTATTTGTAGTAAGTAGGTGTATCCATGTCTATAAGGATACAGCCTCACTTCCTTAGCAGATAAGTTTTTAGAGATAAGATTTTCATATACATCACAAGAAATATCTCTCTAAGAAAAATGAAGCTGAGAATACTACCATTTGTATTCACAGATTGTAGCAAAATCTTTATCTAATAAAATATTAGATTAAAGTGATATTGTGTTGTGTTTGTCTTTGTTATCCGCACTTACATATCTCACACACTCAACACATATCTTGCTGCAAAGATTCAAGAACGTAGAAAAGTTCAAGAATCCATTCACCCCCCTGTATTCTTTTACTGTATTCAATACTCAACAGTTGACAATGACAAAATCCCGCCAGAATGTATAAATAAATACTTACATTTGGAAACATTGATATCCAAATACTTATTTGAATAAAAACCAACAATAGTTCTAAAAAAAAAAAATATCACAATAAAGGTCTTGTGATTTTATTTTTCAAAAGTTTCCCACTTTGTCCTGATGTTCATATTTGCCAAAGCTTACTTCTCCTGCATTTCACACAAATGTATACATTTTGTAATAGTGATGTACATCTAATTAATCAATACATGAAAAAATAAATATAATTAATCAAGACATTAAAAAATAAATTAAATATAAATGTATAAATTTTAAAAAGAATGTATTACCAATTTAATTTTCTTGTTACAAGGTGCTTTTGTGGTTCGATATCTCAAGTATTAAAACGATGAAATTGTGCACTTGCAATTTAAATGTTTATTTTTTTAGCACATCAAGTTTTTGGCGCTGCTGCCGGGGAGTAATTATTTTTCGCACCTTAATTTTTAGTTTTTCGGATTAGTTTTACTTGTCTCATTTTTTTTTTAGGAAAGTTGGAATTTTCGGGAATCTTCGCACGGAGCTTAGAAATAAATTGGAATTTTTGGAAGCGTGCTTCGGTAACCCGTATTTCTCTCTTTTCGCCTTTTTATTATTTTAGAAAATCACAAAAATATTGTAAATTTAAAATCCAAAAAAAAATTATTAGTTAGAAATTACATAATTGTTGCATCATGCATTTAATCACTTAGGATCACATCATCTAGATTTTTATTTTCTTATTTTTAAATTTTTCGTACCTTATAAATTGTGGTGATCGCAGGAGGACCCAAAGGTGCGTTAAATTCTTTCTTTTCTTTAGATTAGAGCACGTAGTTTAAGAAACAAGCAGAGGAAGCAAGAGTCTTGTGCAAGCTACTAGTATAAATATCTAGTAACTAAACTAGAAGCAAGGAACTAGCACCTTAGAGGAAGAACTAAGTACTTAGCAAGTAACTACCTAGTTAAGCTTTAACCACCACAAAACCAACACATGTCTTGCCATTTGATCATCCAACACCTCATCACTTTATTAAAGTGACTTTTACAAGATATTATGTGGTAAGTGGATGAGAGTGAAGGAGATTAAAACACAAAAAAATCAAAGAACCAAGCAACTCTCTCCCCCCCCCTTGCAAACAAAACCATTCGGCCATTTCCATTAATTCCAAATCCAAACTCAACCTTCCCACCGTTGTTTGTTCTTGAAATAATTAAGGTGAGTCTTACATTTCATAAAACTTATCTCCTCAAAATCTTAGCTTCAAACTCATCCATTTCCATTTTCAAATAAATCATTCAAGAGGAGCATGAATAGTGTTCTTCTTGAACTAACTTGGTTTTCTTGATTTTTCATGGTTGATATAGCAAGCATAATCACTCCTAAGGACCATAAAAGGCTTAGTAAGGCTATATCACTATCTAAGGAAGGTATAAAGCTCTTGAAACCCTAACCCTTGTTTGAGATTTAAGCATGTTTTTGATAGTTATAACTTAGTTATGGTTATGTTAAAGTTATAAGCATGATTATGTATGGATTTTGGATTAATGATGTAAATAGCTAGATGAACGGAAAGGCATTGCTTGGCCTCAGTTCATGTTTATAAGTCATGTATATGTTGTTTGGGTTGGATGCTATGTTTATGGGAAGATTCGAAATTGATAGATATTCGATTTACAGCCGTTATAATGCCCGATTTTACAATACCATGTTTTGTATGCCATTTTCCATGTCAAACCCCTACTGTCCAGAGACCTTATCTGCCATGATAGGATAGGTAATGTTCTAAGCTTCGTTTTGATATAAAGATCACGTGAAACGGACTTACGGTTTAGGATTTATGACCAAATTACTAAAAGTAGTTCGAATCCGTAAACGAAAGTTCGTAACTGAAATTGAACCCTCGTAAGCTATGTAACGTCATGGCGAATCTTGGTAAATAAATACTAGGGGTAAGAAGGAAGGTGTGAAAGAAAACCGTATGTCAAAAAGAGCATTTTTCGATTTATTAAAAATGTTCGAGTTAAGGTTAAACGCGAACGAACCCCTAAAAGACGACTCTTTTATAACTTTGGTAAAACACTTAGAAAACGGGCGATAAAACTCGGAGTAAAATATTGGTTCGTAACGATCAACCTTAGAACTCATATGACTTAAGTATGTCCCAAGTATAAGTGCAGTGACATGTCGTATTAACGAACGAATGTCGGGTCGGATCAGTGATAATAAGTAATCCACAAAAAGGGGTATAACGAGATAACTCGAGAACGTGTTTCGATTTAAGTATAACTTAACTTTTAAATATGTTAAGTGATTAATCCCGAATGCCATGGCTATTTATAGATCACCAAGCTGAACCGGGACCCGCTACCACTACCCCTTACCGTACTCGACCACCAGGCAAGTTTCAATTCCCTTCTTTTAGGCTGTTGTTGTGATTGAATAAATATATATATATGATTGCTGATATACATATGCCATTGCATGCATGCCTACTTTCAAGTTGAATTGATATACTTGTTCCCTGAATGTTATTGTTGGCTTATAAGCTAGATAGTTAGATATCAGTTATAAGCCGAGGATTGTAAGACCCTCATAGAAGGGCATATACATCTTATTAATCGAATATAGACCGGGAGTCAATATTCCTTGATATATCGAGATTACCTCGGAGGAAAATATTTAAGTAAATATTTTCTATTATTTGGGCGACGAATATTATTTGAATATTCGTTCGAGACTAATTATTTTAACGATCCTTACTTCAAATAATTATTTGAACGTAACTATTCAACGAATAATATTTCTCAATATTCATTCAGAGTCGAACTGATTATCGACTATTATTTCGAATATTCTTCTAAAGATGAGACTGTTAAATGAATATTATTTGGATATTCTTTTAGATTATTATTTTATTAAATAAATATTACTTTTGAATATTCATTTAAGATATTAAATACTTGATGAATATTATTTTAATATTCATCTGAAGCTTGATTTAATTATCGAATATTATCTTAAATATTCTTTTCAGGTCGTATTAATTAATGAATATTGTTTTGAATATTCATTTAAATATTTATTTATTCAATAAATATTCTCCTGATATTTCTTCAGGGATTATTTTGAGAAATACTCTGATTAAAGATATTCTTTCATATTCCCAAATATTCTTTAAATGTTTTAACTCAATAAATATTCTCTTAATATTTATTCCATACTTAGAATAATCTCGAGAAGGTTTATCTTCTTCGATTATTACAGAAAATATTTCGAAGTCATATTATTATTAATCTTATATCAAGAAAGGTTCCCAGACATCATTCTTCTTTGAGTCTATCTCCTTAATAATAAGGGAACCTTACTTGGAAAATGTTATTTATCTTGTCGACTTCCCGGTCATAAAGTATTCCCTTCACCCGCAACTCGGGTGCTGTTGACTTATTAAGTCGTTGCTTACCTTCTCATCTTTCGAGGGGTAAGATTACTGGAACAAGTTGATATCTGTTACCAAGTAATAGCTTGGGAGTTATTGGTAAATTTTCCTTTCCAACTAGATACGACTACTTTGTGGAGTCTTATCAACAAGTATTATACTTGGGGAAAGGGGGACGAACGTTACATTCAGAATCATGAATTCTATTTGAACTAGGAGTCGTGTAAGAGGCCGAGTAGCGCCGGTCCATCCCCTTGGCCCAACCGTTGGCCGGGGAGAGCTAGCAAGGCGGTATACAACTAAAGCCGTCAGTTCTTCCTTCTACCGGTAGTAAATCTAAATTGAGCTGTACGATCTCGACTGATCATCAAGATTGGAACAGCGGGCGCGGTGAATACTCCATCATTGGTTCATCATCCAAATTTATTTATTTCCTGCAACATGATTACTGTTGGCAGAGTTGGAAAAGTGTCATAACTGGAATTGCAACCTTTTCTTGCAAGTTCCTCTTCTTAATAACAATAAGAATATCTCGCTTACTTTGATGTAGCCGATATTTCTTCAAACAAATACTTTCAGTTACCTTGTAACTTCATCGTTCATAATATACTGGCATCATTTCCGTAAATGCATGGCATATGGTTTAAAAGATAGCTTTGAACTGTTTTAAATTATCGTTCAGTTATATATTTGTTGGTGGGCTTTCGCTCACCCTTGCTTTGTTTATATTATGTCACAACAACAGCTAGGACAGATGGCTCGCGTCAGGCGCACTCGGCGCAAGCAGGTTACCCGACCCACCGGACTACCCGTTGAGATGCTAGCCGCCATTGCTGAGGTAGCATAGTTAGACAGCTTTTGTTAAAGGCAGAGTGTATAAACTTGTAACACTATAACTAATGTAACTCAAACTAAAGGAAAAGATACTTAACCAGAAGACAATCAAGAACAGGAAGTCACAAGAAATCAACACTAAATGAAGACAAGGTAACTGATACAATTAAACATGCTAACTATGATCAAGCCAAGAAGAAATCATTGAGAGAAGTTCAAGTTAAAGTTGTTCATGCCTCGGTGATTTGATTAATCAAGATTCAAGATCATAACTATCAGTATCAACAAGACCAATTGATTTCAAGTGAAGAAGAAGGAAAGCAAATATTGGAAAGCCAAGTTATTCAGTGAATATGGTAATTTATTCAAGAAGCAGAAACACTATCAAGACTAGTCACTTATGAACCAGACCATTGCATCAAGTGTCAGGACATTGATAGCAAGTTTATGTCAGTAATAAAGAACCATGTTCAAGAGCTTGTTGAAGAATAAAGAAGACATGAAGATATCACAAGTTCAAGATGTGCATTGAAATTTCAAGTTGAAGACCAGAATATTTTCTAAGTACTAAATGTTCTGGATGGCTAAGTAGAAATTCTCAAGTAGAAGTTCTACTTAGGAATTTCGAGATAGCCAAGTAGAAGTTCCACTTAGGAATTTCGAGATAGCCAAGTAGAAATTCTCAAGTAGAAGTTCTACTTAGGTGCAGCTTCAACATGACACATGGCATCTTCTGATTGGCAGATTTCCAAGCTTTCAAGATAAGGCAAGAATTATGTGGACATCATTGGGCCACGTACATCTTAGTCTTTGAAGACTACAGGACATAGATTACATGTAGTATAAATAGAAGTACTTGTGTAATGTTTTAGTTAGTGAGCAATTCTAGAGAAAAACACAAGAGAAAAAGAGAGAGTGCATTCACAGAGCTTAGTATCATTCACTTCTCTCTCAACTTCTGTTATACTTTGTAATGAATGTTGTAGCAACACTTTCAAGTTATATATAAAGAAATATATTCCTTGAATCTGTGTGTTCATTTATTGCATCGTTTTTATTGCCTCTCATATTCGAAAAGTTGTATTCACCCCCCCTCTACAACACATTTGGACCTAACAATTGGTATCAGAGCTATATGTTTAACATACAAAACATAGATCCTTGTGTTGAGTAGAAGAATCGTGAGTTTTCATTTTTCAGATCTACTTTTCATTTTCTCGAAAAGTGTGTTTTAATTTGTTGGTAGTGAAAACTCATCTGAAAAATTATTTAAATACTCCAGGTGTGATTATTTAGCTTGGGTGTATTTTAATTAATTTTTGTGAATTTATCTGGGTTAGTTCATATTTGGTGTTCTTGAGTGTTCATCATCTGTTCTTATCAAAGAATACAACCCAACAACTTTTTGATCTCCTTTTCAATAGTAAAAGAATAAAAAGGTGGTTTTTGGACTTTTTGATTTACTTTATTCGGCCGAAAGTGAAAGACATACTCAGTACCTAGCATGTGGGTTAGGTGGGTTTGGTGAGTAAAGCATTCAAAGTCAAAAAGTGTTAAAGTGATAATATTGTTTATTCAATATTTAAGGAAGGATCTGCAGAGGTCAGAAGCAACAAAACACTCATACTCAAGATGGAGTATGACACCTTTAGAATAAGGAAAGGAGAAGGCATAACAGATGTCTACCTACGATTCAGTCAGTTGGTATTGGATTTGAATCTGAGAGGTGTAACTCTCCCCATGGTTGAGACTAATACGAGATATCTGAGGAACCAGCCAAAAAGCATTGAACATAGGGTCTACGCAATCAGAGAAACCAGAGATTTGCATACAACTTCTCTGGAAGAGTATTATGGAATATTAAAGACCTATGAGCTGGAAACGCTTCAAGATCAAGCATGGGACAATGATTCAAAGTCAAAAGAAAGTGCATCAGGATTAGTTGCTGATGAGGAAGAGTCTAAGAAGGCAATGGTTGCAGCAAAGCCTAAATCATCACTTGCACCACATCAAGTTGATAATGATGACGAGTGCGCATCTGACAGTGATGATGACTACTACACCCAAGAAGAGCTGGACAACATGGACGATAGTGTCGTGGCATACATGGCAAGGAAGTTCAGCAACATGAGATTTAGAAAAAGCAACCGACCACAGAGAAAATCTTCATCTTATTATCGGGCTGCTAAGGGTGGTGGTAGTTCGTCAGGCTACAAAGGAAAAGGCAAGAATACCAGCTACAAATCTCCTTTGGATTTCAAAATGAAATTCAAATGCTACAATTGTGGTGAAGCTGGACACTTTGCCTCGGACTGCAAAAAGCCTAAACAGACTTATCCAAAAGAAACATTTGAAGCTCTCAAAAGCAACTATGAAGCACTGTTGAAGGAAAGACATGGAAAACGAGCTTTATTGGTGACAGAAGGAAGAGCTTGGGATGATTCAGATGAGGAAGACGTTACTCATGTAGCAAACTTTGCGCTCATGGCTGAGACATCAGAGGAACCAGAGGTACCAGTTCTGACTCTTAAAGTAGAAATGTCTATTGATGATTATAAAGAACAGAACGGGGCTCTTAGTGAAGAGATCTATATGTTGTGCAAAAGCCTAGACTCTTCTCAAAAGGAACAGAAAACACTTGTTGCCAAATGCAGAATGCTTGAGGCAAAAGTGGAAGAGCTAGAGGCTGCTTGCACTGTAGATACTTCTCTAAGAGACTTTATTAAATCTCTGGAACACAAGCTCGTCCTTAAGGAAGAAGTAGAAGCATGTCTTAGGAACAATCTAGCTGAGTTAGAAACAAAATGCGAAGCTTACAAACTAGCTGCTAGTAAAGTGTATGTAGATAATGACACATTTAAGAAGATAACTGGAGTAGGTATAGGGCTTGATTATTCTGACCTTCCTAAGAAAGAAGGAAAGAGACCTATTGACCCTAGTTCCAGTGACCTTAAACAGGAAACACCTAGAATTCTTAAATCGGCTGTCAAACCTATCTACAAACATCTTGTTCCTAGAATAGAAGAAGAAGAGACTGAATTGATAGCTAGATATGAGATTGAGATGGAAGATCGCCAGAAAGAACAACCTGTAACTCCTATCAAACAAGTTAAAATCAATTTCCCTAGAGATGAATCTAGACTGGGATTAGGAGCTAAGGCTGTTAAACAACAAGGAAAGAAAGAAAAAGGCATAAAAGAGGTTAAGGCTGAACGAATAAAGAAAGCATGTTATCATTGTAAATCTACTGAACATCTTTCTTATGCATGCAAAGCTAACATGAATGTTCCTGCTGCACATGCCATGCCTACCACACATACAATGAATAATCTGCATCAGAATCATGCACAGTGTGGTCAACCTAACTGTATGCCATGCACTTTTAATATCATGCAAACTTTTGTGCATTTAATGAATGCATCTAGCCAGTCATGCTCAAATACTGTTGCTAGTTCAAATATCAAGAAAAAGTATGGTAGAGCCAAGACTGTCAGTCCTCCTAAAGTTAGGAGTGACAAACCTTCTCCTAAGACTGACAAATCTGTCAAGTCTGAGAAAGGAAAGGAGATAGTCGAAAGCTCTAGTAATATGAAGAAAAGTGCATCTCCTGTTGTTAAATATGTTGATTCTCGATCTTATCGAAAAGCCGGGCCCAATCAAAGTTGGGTTCCGAAGAATGTCTAACCAATCTGTCATTGCAGGGCATTAAGCAGAATAGAAATAAAGTTATATGGGTGCTAGACAGTGGAGCATCTAGGCATATGACTGGAAACAAGTCCCTGCTTACAGAGTTGGTTATGAAGGCTGGCCCTTATGTTACCTTTGGAGATGACAGCATAGGTGTGACTAAGGGATATGGCAAACTGAAAACTGGCAATGTCATCATTGAAGATATTTCCTATGTTGAGGGACTAAAGCACAATCTGTTGAGTATAAGTCAATTTTGTGACAAAGGTTACGAAATTGTCTTCAACAAGAAAGGTGTCTCAATCACTCACATCAAGGAAGGCTCACTAGCTTTAAGAGGAGTTCGAAAGGCAGATCTTTTTGTTGCAGATATGGATTCAGCAAATCAGGATGAGGTCACCTGTTTCTACAGCAAAGCCTCGGATGATGAAAGCTGGTTATGGCACAAAAAGCTATCTCACTTAAACTTCAAAACGATGAATGCTCTCGCGAGGCGAGAATTGGTGAGAGATCTACCTCAAATGGAGTTCGCTCCGAAAGGACTCTGTGAAGCTTGTGAAATGGGAAAGTCGAAGCGAGCATCGCATAAAAGCAAAGAAATTTCTAGTATTACTGAGCCTCTACAACTTCTTCATATGGATTTGTTTGGCCCAGTGAATGTCCTATCTTTGTCTAGGAAAAGATATGCTTTGGTAATCGTGGATGACTTCTCCAAGTATACATGGGTATTGTTCGCAATGACGAAAGACGAAGTACCTTTCTTAATCATTGATCACATCACTCAAATTGAGAATGTTTCAACACTTACTGTGAAGACGATTAGATCAGACAATGGCACTGAATTCAAAAACGCAGTGCTAAATGACTTCTGTGTATCTAAGGGAATACGTCGTCAGTATTCAGCCCCGAGAACTCCACAGCAAAATGGAGTAGTTGAAAGGAAGAATAGAACTTTGGTTGAAGCAGCAAGAACTTTGTTGTATGATTCAAAACTTCCTTTGTATTTCTGGGCCGAAGCAGTGAGTACCGCTTGTTACACTCAAAATAGAACCTTGATCATAAAAGATAAAGAAAAGACACCATGTGAGCTAATGAACAACAGAAGACCAACAATCAAATACTTTCATGTCTTCGGAGCAAAATGCTATGTGCTTATAGATGATGAAAATCTAGGCAAGTTTGCAGCAAAAGCTCGTGAAGGAATCTTTGTTGGTTACTCTACAGACGTGGTGGCAGCTTATAGAGTGTTCTTGGTGAATGATCGAAAAGTGACTGAAAGTTACAACGTCAGATTCGACGATACCAAACTCTCATCAATTTCAAGAGATTCTAGTGAACCTGAGTCCCTAAAATTTCAGAATCTGGACTTAGAAGATCTTGAAGATGAACCTGAGTTGGTTGTTCCATTAAATGTTCCAAGCGTACATGAAGAACCTGAGTCTAGTGAACAAGCTAATTCTACAAGATCAGGAGAGACTTCTTCAGTACCAACCGGCAACAACTCAGGGGGAGTAAATAGCAGCTCAAGGACTACTGTTCAAGGCTCGAGTCGAGTTGACTCTAGTTCTGTAGGAGCTGGCACTAACTCAGGGGGAGTTAGTGAAAATAATCAAAGTAGTCACCACCCCATCTCAGAAAGTCAAGCTGAATCATCTAGACAATTTCCAGGTGAACGGGTATGGAATAGAGACCATCCGTTTGAGTTAATTATTGGTGATCCAGATGCTGGTGTGACTACTAGAAGAACTGCAAGAGCTGACATGGCTAATATCTCCTTATATTCTGGGTTCTTATCCAAGCTTGAACCTAAAGAAATAGAAGAAGCTCTTGGCGATGCTGATTGGGTGATTGCAATGCAAGAGGAACTCAATCAGTTTGAAAGGCAGAAAGTTTGGAAACTGGTACCCCGACCAAAGAACAAATCCGTAATTGGAGCTAGGTGGGTATTCAGAAATAAACTGGATGAAAACGGACTTGTAACACGAAACAAGGCTCGTTTGGTTGCAAAAGGTTATTCTCAGCGAGAAGGAATTGATTATGATGAAACCTATGCACCAGTTGCAAGACTTGAGGCAGTCAGGATGTTTTTGGCATTTGCAGCACATAAGAACTTCAAAGTTTTCCAGATGGACGTGAAAAGTGCCTTCCTGAACGGAGAGTTAGAAGAAGAAGTGTATCTGGAACAGCCGCCTGGCTTCGTTGATCCAGAACATGCAGATTTTGTGTATCTACTCTTCAAATCTGTCTATGGCCTCAGACAATCCCCAAGGCGATGGTATGAAACCCTATCTCTATTCTTAATTGAAAATGGTTTTGTTAGGGGAGTAATTGATAAAACATTGTTCTATAAAGTTGTGAGAAATGACTTAATACTTGTTCAAGTATATGTGGACGATATTATTTTTGGGTCATCAAATGAGCGCTTGTGCGAGAAATTTGCCAAGCTAATGCAGGAAAAATATGAGATGAGCATGATGGGAGAGCTGTCCTTCTTCCTTGGATTACAGATCAGTCAGAGAAAAGATGGTATCTTTATCTGTCAATCCAAGTACGTCAGTGATTTACTCAAGAAGTATAATCTAGAAGATGCATCAGCAGCTAAGACTCCCATGGCAACAGCCACGAAGCTTGATGAAGACAAATCAGGTAAATCAGTTGACATCACAAGCTATCGAGGTATGATTGGCTCACTCCTCTATTTAACTGCAAGTAGACCAGATATAATGTTCGCAACTTGTTTATGTGCAAGGTTCCAAGCGGATCCTAGAGAATCACATCTCGTAGCCGTCAAAAGAATTTTTAGGTATCTCAAGGGCACACCAAATCTAGGGATTTGGTACCCAAGAGATACAGGTTTTAATCTTATTGGCTATTCGGATTCAGACTATGCAGGTTGCAGGATTGATAGGAAAAGCACATCTGGTGCTTGCCAATTTCTTGGCAGAAGATTGGTGTCCTGGCAAAGTAAAAAGCAACATACAGTATCTACTTCTACTGCTGAAGCTGAGTACATTGCTGCTGGAAGCTGTGTAGCTCAAATACTGTGGATGAGGAACCAATTGAAGGATTATGGCATGGAGCACAAGAAAATTCCAATCATGTGTGACAACACAAGTGCCATTGCCATAACCAACAATCCTGTAGATCACTCAAGAACCAAGCATATTGACATCAGGTATCATTTCATAAGAGAACATGTCGAGGAGGGGACTGTGGAGCTACATTTTGTGCCCACAATGCAACAAATTGCAGATATATTCACCAAACCTCTTGATGAAGTAACATTCAATAGGTTGGTTGGTGAATTGGGAATGCTTAACACAAGTTAGTAAAGCCTTCTATCTGTAAAATCCATGTTTATGTTTGTATGTGCAAGCTAATCAATCATTATGTGCTTAGACTTTAAAATGCCTAATTAATGATTGTTATAGGTTGCATATAGTATGATTTTGCATGAATTCATTGTGTTTTAAGTGTCTTTTATAGCACAAATCTGTGAATTTATGCTTGTTAAATTGCATGATCATAGGGGGAGTTAAATTCATAATAGTCTAAATATTGCATGATTTTTAGATGAATTTACCTGTGTTTTTCATGTAATTAGAGGCCTTAGAATTATCAAGGAATGTTTTAATTATGTCATATATTAAAATCCTTGAATTGATATTTATATTAATTTGGCAAAATTAATTGTTGAGTTTTTCAAAGAAAAATTGTCAAATTATTCTAAGTATCTTCAAAATTTCGAGTTAGTCTCTATCTCGAAACTCATGTAGAAATTCGACTTGAATTTCGACTTGAGCTTCCAGGGTGAAGTTTTGAAAATTCTAAGTCTGGGAAGAATTTCGAGTTAGTACCTATCTCGAAATTCATCTCGAAATTCGACTTAGAGTTCGAGTTCGAGTTACCAGTGTGCCTAGTTCTATCTTCAAAATATTCGAGATAAAGTCTATCTCGAATTTTATCTCTAAGGTTGAGATGAAGTTTCCATTAAGGGAATATTTTGAAAAGAACTGAGAATTAACTTCGAGTTAGTCTATCTCGAAATTTATCTCGAAGTTCGACTTGATGTTCGAGATAGAGTTCTTAGTCTATCTCGAAACTCAACTCGAATTTCGACTTGGTGTTCGAGATAGAATTCTCAGTTAAGCTAAAGGGAATTTTTCGAGTTACACTCCTAACTCGAAACATATCTTGAATTACCCTGGACTTTTTGATTCAAGAAAATATTTTGGAAAGAATTTGAGATTAACTTCGAGTTAGTCTATCTCGAACTTTATCTCGAAGTTCGACTTGATGTTCGAGATAGAGTTCTTAGTCTATCTCGAAACTCAACTCGAATTTCGACTTGATGTTCGAGATAGACACTAACTCGAAAAGTATCTTGAATTTTCTGTTTTTCCAAGTTTACTACAAATCAATAATGTTCAAGATAGTATTTCCCTATAGTTTCTGCTGTAATTTTGGTTAAAGTGCTTCTTTGTGCATAATTGTTCGAGTTAACTTCTATCTCGAACTTTATCTCGAAGTTCGACTTGATGTTCGAGATAGAAAAGTTCGAGATAGAAAAGTTCGAGATAGAGTTCGACTTAGATGTCCCCTGTATGGACTTAGTACTTTTTACACTTTTTTAACAGGGACATTTTTGTCATTCCACATTAATGCCTATATATACATCTCTAACTCGATGCCCAATTCACTTTACCTAATTTCTTTTTCACAGCAGCCGTTTCACAAGAACAGTGCGATTTTACTAATTACATACCTTTGATCCGTGTTTTTGTGCTTAAACTCGTACTAATCACGAATTACTGCCGATTTGTTGACTAATATTGTCTGTGTTAACCATAATCCTTGTGTTAGTGTGTTTTGTGAACATCCATACACGCGAATATACATACACACGAACACATATTGTTTGTGTACTGTTCATAAACGCGATTCCATTTTCTCCATCTATAAACACACACGATTCCACTGGTATACACACGATATAGTAATTGGTTGTTGAATTGAATCCCGTAGTTTGATTTCTCAGATTCCATTTGGTGTTCTTGAAAAATTAAAAGGGTTACAATTCTCTTTTGTAATTCGGAAAATTAATTGTTTTTCAAAATTAAAATAAAAATTCACATCTTTTAAAAGAAAAACATTTAATTGAAATGGCTCACCAATTTTCCCTTGCTAAAAACAATTTTTACAATATTTCTACGGAAATTGGTGATCAACTCCCGCGGTTTAAGTTTTGGATACGATTTCTCAATTTGTATTCCAAAGCTAGCCAAGCTTTTACTGCTAAACCTACACTAGTACATGATGCTTTACAGCAATTATGGACTAGTGCGGTTACTTTTGGGAGTAAATCAACCCCCTACGGTTTCAGGTTTACCTTAGCGGGTCAGGAATATGAGGTGACAGAACAAATTGTCAACAGAGTTCTAGGATTCCCCATTAAAGATGCCTATGATCCAGAACCTACTGCTGCAGAACGCCTCAGATTCTTTGAAGAAATTGGATGTTATCCTACAAAAGGCCCAATCACGGGAAATATCCAAAAGCAATTCTTCCATGCGGAATGGAATTACTTTTTCGAGGCCATCACAAGATGTTTTCGGGCACGCGAAAAAGACTTTCATCAAATTCCGATTCCCATGCAAACCTTTGCAGTAGCCCTAGCAAGAGAACTGGATATAAACTATGGACGCATAGTTCTCTCTGAGATAGTGGCCTCAATGGGATCCCTTGCAAGCAGAGACCTCTCTACCACTGATGTCGTCTGCTGGTTTCCTCGGTTTCTTCAAATGCTAATCAATGACTTAATACCGAAGGATGCTCTTGCTATTAGACAGGGATTTTCCAGAAGCCCCACATCTGAATCGCTAGGGATGGGCACTAAGTCACTTGCAACCATTGCAAATCAGGATAAACATCAAGGTAAGCCAATGTCTACTCCTGAAAATATTCAAATGTGGCTTAGATATGATGCAGGAGTTACCAATTTGGAGGCATCATCACAAGTCTCATCACATGCTCAAAATCCATCTGTTCATGCTGAGGCATTTGATGAGATTCCGGATGAGGAAAGCGATGATGCACAAGGTAAGCAATCAGGTAATCTCTCTCTGCATACTATTCATTCCTCCTCCTACGTTTCTGATTCCGCGACCCATGAGCCTGCTAACCCGCAGGATCTATCCCAGGGTAAGAGCCATATTTCTGACTCTGAGTCTGATACACATTCCTATTCTTTATCACCCCTGTTAACGGAAGTCAGAAAACCAGCACGTATATTTATACAAGATGATGAGGAGAATGAACCCGAAGAGCAGCAACTTATTCGCAAGAAAGCCAAACTTTTCCACGCTGCTACTTCACAACCACAGTCAAACCCTAGCGTGTCACACGCAACCACTCCACCTCACGCGAGTGGTTCACCCCTTGAACATTCTGCACATAGGGATTTTGATTTTGGTGAGGATGATGTGCCTCTTGATGATACTGTTGCTTCAAGAGGACATGAAGTCTTAAGAACTTCAGCCGTACCTTCACCGGTACGTACTGATGCTGCAAAGAGGATCGGTTCTGATGTCGTACAAGGACACTTTGCAGCCTCTCAGACTGAGATTCCAACTCAGGAACAAACAGAATTTGATCCTATAACTGTCAACAACATTTCTTATCAATTTTCTGCAGGTACTGCTTCACTATTTGGATCAATCATTGAAGACATACACGAGTGTGAGACAGGGAGTGTGTGTGAGAGGTTAGGGAGAGAGGGACCTTCATTTTTAAGGCCCGAAACCGAGCGCCAAATACCAACAGAACGCGTATTAGAGCGAGGTCACCTAAACCAAACACCGTCCCTTAATACTGAAAATTTTGATACTCGTATGACTTCAATGGAAAATCAAATGAGGCAGTTCGGGCAGACAATGGGGCAGTTCGGGATCAATATTGGAAACAACCAAAGGGCTCTAGACGACTACGCAGCAAGAATGGCAAGTCAAGCTACAGCTTTTGATGATTTGACAAATAAGGTCAATGACTTGGGCCATGCTGGTGGTGTCTTGGGAAGCACTCTCAATGAGAGGATGGGGGCATTGGAGTCTACAATGCATACAATGACTGTGGAGATCAGTAGAATGATGTTCGCAGTCAGGAGTTTTGTGCCCCCGGAGTGCTTCGAGTCGGAACAACCTCCCCCCGATGCTGGAGCAGGTGGTGCAGGTGGTGCTAGTGGAGCGGGAGCCTCTGGTTCTGGTTTTGGAGGTTCCTATGCAGCTGGTGGATCTGAAGACCATGGTGGAACTCAGGATAACTCACCTAAGGGGGAGAGTGGAAAGGAGACGAGACAGCAGGCAGTTCACATCGAAGAAATTGAAGAACCCGCTGATCTTGTCAAGGAACCAGAAATTGAGCCTGCTGTTGCTGAAGAGGCTCTGAGGAGGAGAAAGGGTAAGGCAATAATGGTTGAAGAAGATGAACCAGTTATTGACCCGAGTCATCAGGACACAGTACAGGAGGTACTAGACTCAGATTCTGATATGGAAGACGTACCTTTCGCACATGCTGTAAAGCGATCTTTGAAGGAACAAGGTGGAGGTGCTGGTATGTCTTTCGGAATGCCTGAAGAAGATCCTGTTGATGAAGAAACCCTGCAGTCTCAACAGTTAGCCTTGGAACAAGCTCAGTTCCATAAAATGAAGATGATGCAAGAACATGCTGCGTTCCTAGAACAGAAGGTGGAGCTACAAGGGAAGCAGTATGAGTATGAGCTTGCAAGGCTAGCCAATCCTCAAGTTGATCTGGACAAAAGAAGGATAGGGCAGAAATGGGATGAAGCAAGGAAGATAATGATGGGACCATGTGCAAAAGGAGTTCATAACAAGGATGCAGATGATCTGTTCTACAACTTGAATTTGCAGAATCCAATGACTGGAGACTATATAAATGCTTTGAAGAGATTAATTTCTAAAGTCAGGGTTGGATACAATGCAAATCTTAAGGAGTGGCAGGTTATCTTGTCTTTGGTAGAAGGAGTCCCAACATCTTTCCTATTTGTGGATGACCAATTCATAATGAGAAGATCTGCGTCAGAGTTGTTCTTGCTAGCGACTAAAATTCAGTACTCTCAATCTGAGGAGCTAAGCATTCTGTACAGGGATCAGTTAATGCAGCTAGCAGAGGACAAGGGTCCAGAATTCTCAGCTTATCCAAATTTTGTCCGGATGGTGGTTCAAGGAAAGATGAAGAGGGTGAGCATGGAGGAAAAGGACTTAATGGAACTTTCAGTGGAATCTCTTAAAGCTGTATGTAGACAAATGATGGGTAAGGGATTCGCCTCTGAGCTTAAAGATAAATCCGTGAGGATCATTGAAAGAGTCATATTCTTGAAGAGCAATGAGGTGTGGAAGTGTGATGTCATTGCTCCAAACCCTCTCGACAACGTGAAGATTGAGCCGGAGCTGATAGAAAAGAAATGGAATATTCTTCAAGCAATGAAGAATGTAGATGAAGCTTTGACTCTTCCTTCTGGAGAACTGGAACAAGGAGAAATAAGGGAGGCAGTTGGCGTTCCAGGGAAAGATAGTGTATACTGGATACACTCTTATGCTGATGATACAGCTGATGCCTTAGCATACATAGATGCAGACCAGAAACAAACACTCTTGCATATGAGTAGACAATGGCTGCTACAGACTCAAGATGCTGCATTTCTAGAGAAAGTGTTATATGTGTTCAAATGGGGCGAAGTGGAAGACAAGTTTGTTGAAGAAAAGCAGAGACTCGTGAGTTACCTGTCTGAAGTAATTGTGGAGAAGAAGCGAATGGAGCGAGATGCGGCTAGTGTCTATAATACTGACCGTGTCAAGGGCTACCCCAAGATGATATATCGTTATCTCAAAGCCACCAAATCTCATTGGAAACCTCAGCTCATAATGAAGAACTTTGAGGAAATTCCAAAGATCAGGACTACTCAGGAGGTTGATAAACTCAGAAGGCTTTTCAAACATCCTAACCCAGAGCCCAGGAACCCTCTAGAAATGGAAGCTGTAAGTCTGTTGAATGCTAGGTGGAAGCAGCTTCACGATCCAGTGTACAAGAAAGAACAGCAGCAGAAGGAGAAGCGCAAAAGGCAGAAAGAAGAGAGAGACCAAGCTGCTGAAGCTAGAAAGAGGAAACGGAATTAGGGTTAAAGGTCAGAGTGGTGTGAACTTGAAGTTGGAAAAACTTCATGTCTTTCGGTTGCTTTAACTCACTTGAGGAAATTCACCTTAGAGTGAATCCAATAAGGTGATATAAGTTTGACTAGAAGGTATGAAATAATCCAGGTGATAGGAATCATTCAAATGATCTTTAATTCGAGGTTCGAATTCTGTTTCTAGTTTTTATGTTCATTGTATTGTTTTCAAGTTCTTTTCAATTGTATATTATTCAAGAATGTAATGTTAATTATCTTTTCTCGTCTCATTGTTTAGTTGAGTTATCCCTCATTAATTTGAATGTCATTGTTAGACAATCAAATTGGGGGAGATTGAAAGGCAGAGTGTATAAACTTGTAACACTATAACTAATGTAACTCAAACTAAAGGAAAAGATACTTAACCAGAAGACAATCAAGAACAGGAAGTCACAAGAAATCAACACTAAATGAAGACAAGGTAACTGATACAATTAAACATGCTAACTATGATCAAGCCAAGAAGAAATCATTGAGAGAAGTTCAAGTTAAAGTTGTTCATGCCTCGGTGATTTGATTAATCAAGATTCAAGATCATAACTATCAGTATCAACAAGACCAATTGATTTCAAGTGAAGAAGAAGGAAAGCAAATATTGGAAAGCCAAGTTATTCAGTGAATATGGTAATTTATTCAAGAAGCAGAAACACTATCAAGACTAGTCACTTATGAACCAGACCATTGCATCAAGTGTCAGGACATTGATAGCAAGTTTATGTCAGTAATAAAGAACCATGTTCAAGAGCTTGTTGAAGAATAAAGAAGACATGAAGATATCACAAGTTCAAGATGTGCATTGAAATTTCAAGTTGAAGACCAGAATATTTTCTAAGTACTAAATGTTCTGGATGGCTAAGTAGAAATTCTCAAGTAGAAGTTCTACTTAGGAATTTCGAGATAGCCAAGTAGAAGTTCCACTTAGGAATTTCGAGATAGCCAAGTAGAAATTCTCAAGTAGAAGTTCTACTTAGGTGCAGCTTCAACATGACACATGGCATCTTCTGATTGGCAGATTTCCAAGCTTTCAAGATAAGGCAAGAATTATGTGGACATCATTGGGCCACGTACATCTTAGTCTTTGAAGACTACAGGACATAGATTACATGTAGTATAAATAGAAGTACTTGTGTAATGTTTTAGTTAGTGAGCAATTCTAGAGAAAAACACAAGAGAAAAAGAGAGAGTGCATTCACAGAGCTTAGTATCATTCACTTCTCTCTCAACTTCTGTTATACTTTGTAATGAATGTTGTAGCAACCCTTTCAAGTTATATATAAAGAAATATATTCCTTGAATCTGTGTGTTCATTTATTGCATCGTTTTTATTGCCTCTCATATTCGAAAAGTTGTATTCACCCCCCCTCTACAACACATTTGGACCTAACATTTTGTTTCCTGTTTAACTATATGTATAATTAATGTAATTAACGGCAAAACTTTTAAACCTATGATGTTATCCTTTTGGGATTGTAATAACTTTTATTCGTAACCCTTTAATGTAAGACTTATTTCAATTTCATCTCTGGGACTATAACTGTTGTGTGTGTGAGTGGTAATTATTGTGGGGTCACCGCATGTGATTTATTTATTGTGGACTCAAGTCAAGTATTATGAATGGATGTAAGACCGTAACCACCAGATCCCTGACCCCGGATCTGGGGGTGTTACAGCGACAACAGGCAATTGATGTCGAAATTGACAAACTCTTGGACGCATATTTAATTTGCGAAGTCACCTACCCAAAGTGGGTTGCAAATGTAGTACTGGTGAAAAAGGCCAACGGCAAATGGAGAATGTGTGTGGATTACACTGATCTAAACAAAGCATGCCCAAAGGATCCATACCCACTCCCCTCAATGGATCAACTCATCGACGCAACCGCGGGCCACCGAATGCTGAGTTTCATGGACGCATACTCCGGTTACAATCAGATCAAAATGTCACCGGAAGACAAAGAGAAAACAGCCTTCATTACACACAGGGGGGTCTACTGCTACAAAGTCATGCCTTTTGGATTGATCAACGCGGGCGCCACATTCCAGAAAACAATGAACAAAATTTTCGGCAATCAGATAGGCCGCAATATGGAGGTATATGTGGACGACCTCATAGTAAAGTCTCTCTTAACGGCTTATCACTTACAAGACTTGGAGGAATGTTTCTCAACCCTCAGAGAACACAACATGAAGCTCAACCAGGACAAATGTGCGTTCGCACTAGACGCGGGCAAATTCCTGGGATTTTTGGTATCTCACAGGGGCATTGAGGCCAATCCCGAAAAAATAAAAGCAATCATCGACATGCAACCACCAAAGACCTTAAAGGAGATACAAAAGTTAACAGGGAGACTAGCAGCCCTCAGAAGGTTCATAGCAAAGTTGGCCGACAGATGCCTCCCATTCTTTGATACCCTGAAGGGAGCAACAAAAACGAAGGCGATATCCTGGACAAAGGAGTGCCAGAAAGCCTTCGAGGATCTTAAAACTTATCTCTCCTCCGCTCCTTTGTTAGCGGTCGCGGCTCCTTCAGAACCATTATCACTATACTTATCTGCAACAGACAAGGTTGTGGGGGCAGTGTTGATCAAAGAGGAAAAAGGCGAGCAAAAGCCCGTCTATTATGTCAGCCAAGTGCTTAAAGACGCAGAAACTCGCTATCCAAATGTTCAAAAGTTTGCTCTAGCTCTGGTAGTAGCAAGTAAAAAATTAAGACATTACTTCCAAGGCAGACAAATCCGGGTTATCACAGACCAACCGCTGAGAAAAATACTGCACAAACCGGACCTATCTGGTAGACAAATCAATTGGGCCGTGGAGCTCGGTCAATTCAATTTAAAATACAAGCCAAGAACCGCAATCAAAGCACAAGCATTGGCGGACTTTGTCACCGAATGTACATTCACCACAAGGGAAGAAAAAATACCAACGGAAAACAGGATCACCACCGGTAACAATTGGCAGTTGTACGTGGACGGTTCCTCCACCAACACCCGTTATGGGGCAGGGTTAATCCTTACCAGCCCCGACGGTTTCCAAGTCAAGCAGGCCATACAGCTAAACTTCAAAGCGACAAATAACCAGGCAGAGTATGAAGCACTCCTGGCCGGTTTAGCATTGGCAAAAAGCTTACAAGTAAAAGAAATCACCATCTACAGCGACTCACAACTTGTAGTCCGCCAGACGATGGGTGACTATTCTACCAAAGACACAAGTCTCAGCAAGTACCAGGAAATGGTACAAACTATGCTATCCCAATTTAAGAAACATACCCTCGAGCAAATAGACAGAACGGATAATACAGTGGCGGACATGTTATCCAAACTAACAAAGGGGGAGAAAACGGGTAGCGACACAGTCTATTTCGAGGAATTACAAACTTCCAGCATAAACAGTTTACCTGTAATGGAGATAAGCCTGCCACAAGATACTTGGATGACTCCCTATATCCGGTACTTAAAACATGGTACCCTGCCTGATGACAGCATTAAGGCTAAGGTACTCAAATCTCAAGCGGTAAAGTACTTTATGCGAAAAGACACCCTGTACAAAAGGAGTTTTGATTTTCCTATACTCAAATGTGTTGATGAGGAAGAGGCTCTATACTGCATGAGAGAAGTCCACGAAGGCATCTGTGGCGACCACATGGCTGGAAAAGCACTGGCACATAAAATACTCAGACAAGGCTATTACTAGCCCAAGATGCACAAAGAATGCAAAGCTTTCACAAAGAAGTGCCACCAATGCCAACTATTCAGCAACATGTCCCGGAAAGCACCAGCCCTTCCAGCGGCAATCTTGTCGCCAATACCCTTCGCAGTTTGGGGCATTTACATAATAGGGCCCTTCCCCAAAGCCAAGGGTGACCTACAATACGTAATGGTCGCCATCGATTACATGACCAAGTGGGCCGAAGCAAAGGCACTCAAGAACATCACACAGGATGATGCAATCCGGTTTGTCACAGATCAAGTCATCACGAGATTCGGGATTCCGGTGGTACTCATATCCGACAACGGGACACAGTTTGTTGGGTCAAAATTTACAAAATTCCTATCCGACCACGGGATCAAACACAAGAAAGCTTCTATCTGCCATCCACAGAGCAACGGACAGGTTGAGGTGACTAACCGCACCATTGTTCGAGGCCTGGAAAAAAGGCTAACTACTTCCAAAAAGAAATGGCCGCATGAGTTGCCTAACGTCCTTTGGGCATACCGGACATCAGCTAGGACAAGTACAGGGGAAACCCCGTTCAAACTAGCTTTCGGTACGGAAGCTCTTGCTCCAATCGAGATTGGATCCCCATCCTACCGAGCTATCAACTTCGAAGAATAGGCCAATAACCAAGGACTCAAAACAAACCTAGACTTGCTAGATGAAGCAAGGGAAGCCGCTGTCGAAAAAATGACCGCTTACAAAGAAAAAACAAAGGAATTTTTCGGGAAAAGAGCCAGAGTCAAGGCTTTTTTAGAAGGTGATTTAGTCAACAGGGCAACTGAGGCATCCGACCCTAGACACACCGGCAAGCTTATGCCAAAATGGGAAGGCCCATACAAAATCATTCAGGTCTTAAGGCCGGGCTCTTACAAACTAGCACGCCTGGATGGCACGGAAGTCAACAACACTTGGCACGGCGATAAATTGAGAAAGTATTATCAGTAGAAAGTCAATCAATCTGTACTTTCTCTTTCTTGTACTCAACAGTCATGAATGGAATACTTTTTTTACCAGCAAATTGTCTACAATAGCATCCTACTATCAAGTCCCCTAAGTGGGCAAGCATCCTATTATACAGTCCTCTACGCGGACAAGCATCCTACTATCAAATCCCCTAAGCGGGCAAGTATCCTATTATACAGTCCTCTACGCGGACAAGCATCCTACTATCAAGTCCCCTAAGCGGGAAAGCATCCTATTATACAGTCCTCTACGCGGACAAGCATCCTACTACAAAGTCCCCTAAGCGGGCACGCAACCTACTACAAGCATTCTATTATCAAGTCCCCTAAACGGGCACGCGACCTACTACAAGCATTCTATTACAAAGTCTCCTAAGCGGACACGCGACCTACTCAAAGCGTTCTATCCCAAGGTCTTTTACGCGGACAACCATCCTATTACTCAAAACAATCTGTGCGGGCAATCAACCTATGGAATTCCACCAACAAAAACAAATAGTAAGTCCCTAAATGGGCAAAAGCAAAAGACAACCGGCAAAAAAGTTATCAAGCGTGACACCGTACCGAAGATGTGCAAAAACATGCAAAAAAGGAAAAGATTGCCAAACAAGTTCAAACAAAAAAAGACAAATTTATTCATTTTTATTTATTTATTACAAGGCTAGACAAAATACAAGATTTGGATCCCTAGTCTAAGCCTTGCAGCTTCCACCTTCTCCACCACCGTCGTCTTTCTTTGGTGGGGGCGGGTTCTTGGAGGCTTCGCTTTTCTCCCGGCGCTTCGCCAGAGCTTCCTCAATCTTTCGAAAAACTTCCGGAAAATCGGTCTCTGACTCCGGCCAGTCAAAAACCATCCCATCAACTATGACATTGTTGTTGTCGTAATCATACATCATTATGCGAGGATCCATGAAGAGATAGCAGTGACAGGAACGAAGAAAGCTAGGAAATGAGAAAGATGCTCAGGATCAAGCACGTTAACCCCCCTTTTATAGGGGGTAAAAGCAAGTTAAAAGGTGCGCAGTTAATACTGCCATTTCCAAGGCATGGAATAGTGCACGCACAGTCAAAAATGCCTCTCCCCACACAAGAAACAGTAAATATTGAGTCAAAAGTACACTGACGTCAACGCAGAATTAAATACTATACAGTCAAATGCATAAATCCCAGACGACATCTCTTATACAGAATATCGAGATACAAAACGACAGGTGCAAAAGGAATTTCAGTTCAATCTCTCGAAACAAATTACATTAAAATATTTCCAAGTCACACAGCGGACAGACCCGCGGAGTAACTTCAAAACAAGTCAAAAAGAGGGGCCAACTACACATAACTATTTTCGACAAAAAGTACCCTACGGATCCATGTCCCTCGGCGGGTCCTCATGCTCATCCTCACTTGCATAACCTGCAACAATGGCGCCAAGGGATGGATTGGCTACAACACGCGTTGACCAAAGAGAGTCATCTTCATCGTCGCTTTCCCCGTAAATGTCAGCTATCACCGACAACGGTGTAGAATTTCCTCTCAGTGGCCTCTCCTCGGCGGAAGGCATGTCGTTTTCACAAACTTGCACCCCGGCATCACATACAGCGGGTTCAACCTGGAAGCCAACACTTGTATTTTTGGTAGCACCAAGCCGGGCCTTCAAAGATTTGACTTTACGCTTGGCCCTTTTCGCCTTCGACTTAAGTTTTGAAACTCTATCCTTTAGGCGGTCAATTTCTGAAATGGGACCTGCGGGCACTTCCTTGGCCTCAACGACGGGCAAACCTTGAGCGGAAACAGAAGCAACTGCTTTAGAAACTTCAGCCTTCACAAGCTCAGTGAATTCAGAACTGCCACGAAACTTCCTGATGGCGTCCTCTTCAGTAGGACGAGAATCAAGGTGGGCTTCAGCCTCATCGGCACGTTCCTTTTTAAACCGCAGAGAAACTTTCAGGCGGTTTACCTCATCGGACAAGGAATCTTTCTCCGCCAACAGTGCAACCTTTTCTTCCTCCAGTAACCGGCAAAGAGATACATTGTACTTAACACTGGCTTTGGCATCAGTTTTCTCTGTTTCAATATGAAGCAGCGCCTTAGCAGCATTATCCTTCATATTTCGCTCTGCGGTCAGCTCCGCTTCAAGTTGCCCCAATTTCTCTTTCAAGGCAACATTACCATTACGGTAAAGATTGCCCCGGGCCATCAAACCCGTATACATGCACTGATTCTGCAGAACGTACAAACAAATTGTTATTAACGGTCAAAGCAGGAATATGGCATTTTAAACACAACTATTATAAGCATACATACCCGCGCAGCATATTTTTGAGACAAGCGGCACATCCGCTCCCAACTCAAGCTATTCATCCTAACCAGATCATCATCGGTCATTGAGTCAACAGTAAAGGTATTGGGTCCGGATTTAAACAAGAAACCGTATCCAGGCCTCGAGCCAACCACCGCATCGTCCACCTCGTCGTCACTACTTGTGTAATAGACGACCTCACCAGAAGTATCCCCACCCTCCTCCTCACCCGCAGCAACACCCTCACTTTCGGTGTCAAAATCAAAATCAACACTGGGGGGCTTTTCTTCAAAACGGTCACTAGGGAGCCGATCCCCCAGCTTCAAAACCCGCCTCCGCTTCGAAGGACCAACATCATCAGTAGTTTTACGTTTCAACCCTTCGAGCGGGACATCACCTACAACCCCTTCCACAAACGGCTCCATTACCGCCTCCGCCACTCTCTCAGGCGAGCACGGTACTTCAGTAGCATCCTCCCGTGACTTCCCACTGACAGTACCCGTTGCAGAAACGGGTACGGCGCCCCTTTCAACTCTGCGAATGGACGCTCTAAAATCGCTTGAAAGGATGTCGGGCTCATCTGCGTCTACAACCAAACTGGCGGCATAACGCCTCGCCACATCACCAGAAATAGTGTCAACAGGCTCAGCGGTAGCTTCCCCTTCGGGCGGAACTCCCATCTCAACAGCGACATTCCCTTCAGCGACAGCCTCCTCTGAGACGCTGTCCTCAGCAAAATCATCAAGTGGCTGACTTTCCCGACCCAGGAACTCACCACCAGCACCACCTATTTCCTCAGACAAAGACTCTGCTTCGGAATCTATGCCATCATCAGAAGTTCCCTCACCAGTAACAGGCACCTCAACAGCGACCTCAGGAACATTACCCGCCTCAGAATTCTCGACACCACCTCCGGTTCGGGAAAGATCAAAGGCATCAAGAATATTTTCCTTAGCAAACGGGCGGCCGCGGGTCCGCCCAGGCCTAGGAGGGAGACTGAGAATAAAATCAGCATGCATCTTCGCCTCCTCTAGGCCCAAAACCGGATTATCCAACTCCGGCTTACGCGGGTCCAACACTACAAAAAAAAACACAACAGCAAAACAATTAGCAGAGTAAACAAACAAAAGAAACAGCCTACACAAACAATGCAAATACTTACAACAATGTCTCCGCAGGTCGGCAGGATCGACCAAGTTCCTCTCTGTCCACACCTCTCCCAGACCCTTAACATGTTGGACAAGAACATCGATCTCATTTTGACTAAGGCGGTTGCGGTCCACCTTGTAATCGCACTCAACCTTCTTCACAAAACTCTTGTGCCAAGGAAACTCGCCACCACCAAGAACTATAAATTCCTCCTGCCAGCAGGCCATTCCTTTCGGAAACAAAAACGGCTTAAACCCTTCCAACGCCTTCCCAAGCCGACTCTGAGGCTTCACAAACTGAAGCTCGTAGAAAGGCTTGCACCATCCAGCTTTAATATCAAATAAACAGAAAAAAGCCTTAAAGGAAGGCTGTTTACCCCTACTCTCGCAGGTGGCAATAAACCAGTTAATTGCCCTAATTGAGTTGGGGGAAAACTGTGCTATTGGGCAACGAAAATACAGATGAAACAGATCCATCAAAAACTTGTGAGGAGGAACGCGGAAACCCGCCTTCAAATGACTTACGGGCATGCAGGCAGAACCATCGTCAAAACGGTGATATAGTCTTTCACCGGGCTTTGTAACCTGCCAAAAATACCCATCTTCAATGCGGAACATCCGCTCAATATGCGAACCCCAGACATCATCTCTGAAGGTACTATCATGCTGAAGGTGTGGAAAACCCGCGAACTCAGCGTCCATTTTAGCATTGGAATAAGGGGTAGGAGCGACATTGGTTGCCCGAAACAAGCTCTCGTTACTCTCAAAGTACTTATAACGGTTGCGCTCCAGAACAGCGGGATGGGTCAACTGATTAGGATCAGCCCAGCGGCCATAACCACTTATCAGCGGTCTTTTCTCACCAGTAGCTGCATCAACAAACTCATCTCCCATCTACACACACCAAGTCAAACATAACCGCTATCAGCAAAAATCCTAATTGCCACAAACAAAAGGTACACACATAAATACAAATCAATTTTGCTTTTTCGTTTTCGCTTAAAAAATCAAAAAAATGATTCATCTTCCACTTCCCCCCACAAACAACAAAACCCTAGAATCATAAAACCCCTTTCCCAGATACTCTTCAATACATACACACATATACATACACCATTCGATATTCATATTTACACCAAAAAACCCACTTTTCACAGAATCTAGGCAATACAACCGATACACAAAGCAGATACAACAACCACAAACAAAATCAAAATCACCGTACATATCACAAAACAAACATCCTACCTTACACTCACAAAATTTTTTAGCACAAAACCCTCTCGGAAGCGCTCAACCAAACACAAAGATTACAACACAATGAAAAACAAAACCATACCTTGGTCACAAAAGAAATAAGGACTCCAATGGCAGCACCACGCGAGAATCAGGAAGCTCTCAGTAAAAATGCGGAAAGAAGACAAAAGAAAGCTAAGAATAGTGGTATGAAAGCAGTAAAACAAAAAAGGAAACAAGAAACAACTGCCCTTTTTATTGTGTGAGGCGCGTACATGAAAGGTTGTAAACCTACAGCACTAACGTGTCAACCTCCAATAGGCCCACGTACACCTTGGTAAGAACAGCAACTACCCACTTGGTATTAACTTCCCACTACTTCTCTTACATACGTCGTCACAAAAGTACGTGCATTTTTCAACCCAAAAGTCACTTGTCATAAATACGAACAACCCCTTATCATTTTTGAATTATTGGCATTTAATATTATTCTTTCATTTATTACACATCTCATTTATTCCCATTAATAAGCATTTATTCGCATAGCAATTATGCATATCAAACAAAAACGTTTCAACTTCGCACATGTCAAACACCGCAAACCGCACAAGCTTGAACATTTTTACAAAGAAATTTCTAACTCCTAAGTGTTGTCCGCCAACACTTGGGGGCACATTTTTACAAAAAATTTTCTAACTCCTAAGTGTTGTCCGCCAACACTTGGGGGGCACATTTTTACAAAAAAAATTTCTAACTCCTAAGTGTTGTCCGCCAACACTTGGGGGGCACATTTTTACAAAAAAAATTTCTAACTCCTAAGTGTTGTCCGCCAACACTTGGGGGGCACATTTTTACAAAAAAAAAATTCTAACTCCTAAGTGTTGTCCGCCAACACTTGGGGGGCACATTTTTACAAAAAAAAATTTCTAACTCCTAAGTGTTGTCCGCCAACACTTGGGGGCACATTTTTACAAAAAAAAATTTTAACTCCTAAGTGTTGTCCGCCAACACTTGGGGGGCACATTTTTACAAAAAAAATTTCTAACTCCTAAGTGTTGTCCGCCAACACTTGGGGGCGCATTTTTACAAAAAAAAAAAAAAAAAAATTGCACTACGTGGTTTTGCATTTCTTCCGCTCACCGTTTCCTTTTACTCCCCCTACCCGCAAAAGCGCCTAGAGGGAGTGGGGGGCAATGATAAGTACCCGCTGATAGCTATCAGCGGGCACCCGCTACTAGCAAAACACTAATTCCCTAAAAACACAATTCTGGAATACTTGACAAAGTATATCTAATTTCAAAAGTATTATTTCAAATACAAAAGAATATCCACAAAAAGTATTTCAAATCATCATACTAATCCACTTGCACAAAAATATCTTGCTTTATCCATTTGCACACCCACTTGCCCACTTGCATAAAGGTACACCCACTTGCCCACTTGCATAAAGGTACACCCACTTGCCCACTTGCATAGAGGTATCTTACTCCATAAGACAAAGAGGCAATATAATATTCAAAGACACCCAGTTGCAACATACAAAATCTGACTGAAGTAGCTCAAGTGGCAGAATCAAGGTATGTTTGAGGGGACATCAATCACTGTTCCAATAGTGGCTCACTGTAGCTTTAACGGCACAACTAGTGGGCAACAGTGATTGGGCAACCCAACCTATAAATACCCCCATTCTACACAAAAACAAGATATACAATCTTTCATACACAAAAAAGCTCCTACAAAATAAAAGCTCTCTACATTACTCTTCACATACGATATATTTTCACCAGCCCGGTTATTATTATTTCCGATTACTGATTCTCACGCCGGAGGTGCTTGACGGCCACCACCCCCGGGCAAGCATTGTTTTGCAGGTACCCCAAACTCAGGTGAAGTGCTTCCGGTAAAGTGCCCAGAACGGTGATCGGAAGCCTCTAATCGGCCGTGGGAATTATCACAGCACATTTAAATATAACTATTGAGCACCAAATCAACTCCAACCGGTTTGATGCTAAAAGAGGAGCGACAATATGTTATATGCTAAATGAAAAAATGTGTAAGGGTTATTTTAATTTGCAACCAATAAATTGCCAAGACAGGCCACTGGGCCAGTTTACGACACCTGTGTTTTCTTTGAGAAACGCCTTATAGCATGCATCCGAGGTGACCTGGACAAATTACGTTTTCTGGAATCCCCAGCGCCAGGTGGAGGGTTTGGCATCCCTTGGTAACAATCACTCAGTCAGTCAACCATGCATAAGAGCATTAAGATTGCGCATTCAAATTTGTTTATAATGGTATCTTAATTTGTCTAAGAAAACTTCACATTGTCTGGAGCTGGACGTCGTCCAGTGGATGGAGATCGAAAGATTGAGCTCACTGTCTTATGTAGGTATCCCAAGATGACTGAAGATTTTGCCAGGCTTTGCCCCGTTTGTCAAGTTAACTGTAACTGCAAAAGTTAACTGTAACTGCAAAAGTTGCTTGCATAGTGTGATTAAGTTTGAATGTGATTATATATTATTTAAGTTGTTTGTTTCTTCAAACTGCATAGTGTGGCAATGCATGAGTTTGTAACACTTTCATATCGTAGGTGGTTCACCCCATCCATGACCAGACGTGTTACTAGACCACGGAGCATAAAAAAAGGATGAAGAAGGAATATGGTTAGTTCGACAAACATATCTGTGTGGGTGTCTATGTGCTTACAATCTATGTTTTGTGTTGTGTAGCAATAGAACCATGGATATTTGTCCAGAAACTAGGAGATGCAGTAATTTTACCAGCAGGATGTCCTTATCAAGTTAGAAATTTGAAGGTAAATCACGTACGTGATATTCATGTCTGTATATTGTTTAAAAAATGATAAGCATTACCCCCCTCTTGTGAGTTTCTTATAAAGGAATATTACTAGGCCTGTCAAAATCTAAGTTGATTTGGTGTTGGATTACAGAATATAGCTTATATGTTGCTTGCAAAAGTGTAACAGGTATCGTTTGATCTGTTGGCCTGAGAACCAAACATTACAATAATCATGTTTGCATGATTAAACCATTTGATCCCTGTTTGGTGTTTCCTATGAAGTAGGTTTAGCCATATCTTCTTTTTTTTTTTTTTTTGAATGCAAGAAATTTTCATTAACTCATCAAAGCATCATACATAAGACTCTCCAACACCAGTTGTGGAGGAGAACAGAAATCATTAAAGCAATTAACCTCACATGGAACCCTTGCTAACAAATGGGCTACTTTGTTGGCCTGCTTTCTAATAAACGAAACAGTAATATCCGGACGACTACTTAGCAACAAACGACACTCCTGAATTACGTTGCCCACCTCGAGAAGATTTTCAGTACCCTTACTGATAGCTAGCACCGTGAGCATCGAATCAGACTCGATCTCCACATTAGATACCTCTAATTCCCCCACCCACCTTATGGCCTCTAACACCCCTCGAGCCTCAGCCTCACCTGCTCGACATACCACACGAGCTTTACAGAATCCCCCTTTCTACAATCCGTCCTTTTTTTTTCTTTTTTTCAGTGCAGATCCTGTGGACCCCTTAGACGCTAATTACATGGTAGATTTCAAAATGTTAGCAATAATAAAATTGATATAAAAGGAAAAGGAAACCAAATCTTTTGTAGAGGCTTTATGTCTAATTAAAGCAGTCCTGCTTGAAATCTACCAAACTTTTATATATTTGATGGTGTCTATATGTTAGTAATATTAAAAGTAGGTGTGTTTTATGCGAAATGCCCCCCATTAGAGATCCACCTGCAGTATTCCACCTCCTTGTATGATTCCGTAATTAACTGTTCATAACACAATTAAGTTTAGTTTCTTGGAACATTATGATGTTCAAGTTCCATAGGCAACAGCAATAATTTACTTGTGAAATCGATCAGGGTGAATTCTATTACAGTCAGCAATATTCAGTTTTAAGCACATGTAGTGCTCAGTGCTCCATCCGCCATTCTCTTACAACGATATTTGAATTCTTACAGTCATGTATAAAGGTTTCTTTTTAAACGCACCATAACTTATTTTTAAAATTTTCTTTTTTTGTATAAAAATAGGACTGTTCTATTTTTATACAAAAAAGAAAATTGTAAAAATAAGTTATGTAACTATAGTAGTTAGGAACCTTAAAATGCGTGTCACGCCCCCGTCCCCCAATCCCCCAATGTATACAATTCACTACGATGAAGGGAGTAGGAATTTATACTGATAAATTAAACATATTTCTTCATGATTCTTTTGTTTTATTTACAAATACTACCATAATATTCAATTATAAAAGAAAAACAAATTTGAATTATGGTTTATAAAAATAGATTTTTTATGCCCATGAAAATGAATCAAATTTATAAATTAAGCTTAAAATTAATTTTTAAATTTAAGTTTACCTTAATTTATAATTTTGAAGTTTAATTTAAGCTCATTTTAAATTATTTTTTTTTGTGAATTTTTGTTTGCTTCATTCATGTTGTTTTCCAATTTGTATTTCCTTTGTTTCATATATACTTATCTTATACTGTATTATTTCCTGTAACTATTTTAAATTTGAATAAAAGTATGTATTTTAAGATGTTAAAATACAATTATATTATGCTATTATAAACATAGTTTAAATTTAAATTTAAATATAAACTTAAAATGAAATTAAATTGAACTTAAAAATTATAAATTTTATACCAATTTCAAGGGTATTAAAAACCTATAAATCAAAATCATAATTTTTTTTCTTTTATAGTTAAATGTTATGGTAGCACTTGTAAACAAAGTAAAAAAAATAAAAGAAAATCAAGTAAAAATATATTTATTTTATCCGTGATCAAGCTTGTGCATGAATAAATTTTAAAAACTGCAACTTTTTAAAAAACAAATCTTTAAAAACATGCTTTTTAAATCCATGAAAATTGTTGTCCGATTCGCTTATATACACTATTATTTTCATTTTCTTAAAAGCAAATCTTTTATATTAATCCATACTCAAAAATCAGAAAAAAAAATTGTCAAAATAGTTTTTTGATCCGATTAATATTTGTTTGTTTGCAAAAAAAAAAAAAAAAAATTGGTGGCAAAGCAGGAAGAGACGCCAAGTGACAAAATTTCCTGGATCGACACTTGAAATGGCACCTTATCCCATTTACAAATAAAGTAAAAGAGTCTTAAAAGACTTATTTTTAAAAATTCTAAATTTGAGATTTAATTCCTCATTGCTTTTAAAAATTCTAAAGGAATAATGAAAATAAAAATTTAAAATTTTAAAAAATAATTTTAAATGAATAACGAAAGGAAATTTAAGAAATTTCTTTAATTAAATATTAAAAAGAATCACAATAATAATATACAAACTGATTGAAAGCACATGATCGAAAAGTCACCGACTCACCGTTAATTTGCATCGGGTCGGCAGAATATTGGATTAGTTTGGATCGGATTGATCGGTTTTGCAAATCAGTATACACTTCTACTAACCACCTTGTATGGGAATAAAAGTGCATCATGTATAACATAAATTTCATTAACTAAAGTAAAAAATTCCTACACAGCCAAATCCATACTTGGCAATATGTTCGAAACTCCAAATTAAAAAATAACTTCAATGAAAAAGTAATTTACATATTTTTTCCAAAATTGATCAAATGGTCCATTAATTTACTTATGTTATTGATTAATAAAAAGGGATGCATTTATGTTATTGATTAATAAAAAGGGATGTAAGTGAATCGATATATTTACAAATTATTTATTGTTCGATTTGAAAAAGTTCATTTCGGATCATAAGCAAGTTGAGTTTAAATAGAATTTTTAGAGATCAAATATACATGTTCAATTTAAATTACATGTATGTTTGATTGTTAATATATACTAGTTTATAACCCGTGTGATACACGGAAGATTTTAAATATTTTTATTTTAATATTAATATTGTTATCTTATTATTCATAATTTTAATATTTGTGTTTTAATTAAAAGAAAATAAATTGTAAAAGATAATAAAATATAATAACGCGTATTTGATAGTATTCTAAATGATAGTTTTTTTCTTGTATATTGAAAATAGATAAATAACTTTTTAAATTTAAACGGTAATTGAACCTTGAAATTTTTGGAGTAGTTTATAATATGATATAAATATTTAATAATATTATGGTGAAAATAGATAATATAATTTTTTAACAAAAATATGTTGTTGAGGAAAATCAGCATTTGAACTTCTAGGAGTAGTTTATAAGATGATATAAATATTTAATAATAATATGTTATTGAAGGGATTCGAACCTTGAACCCGTAAGAGTATTTTATATATTATACGAAGAATATTTTTTTAGCATTACATCCAACAGTTCTCATTAATCTACCTCAAAATCCAATGTGGTTGCTCCTCAGTGTATCAAAAAAAGTGTACCAAACTGATAATCAAATATACCCTATTTCACTTATAATAGTATAATATAGATTCTTTACTCTTTTTTAAAATATATATTACATATTATGTTGTTATATTAGGTGAGATAATTATATATTATGTAGTTATAACTAATAATTTCAATTATTAACTAAAAGTAATATAATATATTGATAGGAAAGTTTGATGGTCCAAAGTTATTTTTAGATAATTATTTAAAGTTAAGTCACATTTCAATACAAAAGGAAGGTTATTTTTGTAAATATAGAGAGTGATTATATTATTACAAAATACCATATAACTTTTGTACACAAAATACAAATGATTTTAAATAATTTGTCTAAAATTAACTTAGAAACATTTTTCTCTAATAGATTAAGTAGGATAATTTTTTTTCCTTTTCTCTAAATACTTAATAATATGATAGTTTAACTAGGGTATTAAAGATTTGTTCATGAGCACAAATTTGTGAATAAAGTCGTGTTTAATGCTTATGAATTTTTTGGGGACACGAGCTCGTGAATTTATTTACGAGATATTTATGAAGTATTCGTGAACAAATTAATATTCTTAAAATATTAAGTTTAAATAATTTTTTAGCTTGATTCAAACTTAAGTTTGAGGATATGTTATATACTTCCTTCGTCTTACTTATATTTTCGACTATTTTCAAATTTATTTGTCGCAATATTGTTGTTTACGTTTGCTTAATATGATAAATAATGTATTAATTATATTATTTTTTTTAAAATTAATACAGTTATTTGGTAACTATCAATTTATTTAATATGATTGAATAAAAGGTGAATTTCTTATGGGTTAATTATCAAAGTGACCGTTACATAAGTAACAAATTCTCAAATTTACCACTGACAAATTCGAAATCACAACTTGACCACTATTAAATTGACGCGATCTCAAACCGACCACTTTTAAGTTGGTGGTAAGCTAACAAAATTTCAAATTTACCATTAAAAGTTAACAATTTTGTTTTGAAAAGTTATCAATCTAAGATCTTGTATTAATCGATGATAAATTTGATATCTTGCTAATTATATAGTAACTAATTTGATACTTAATCTAATTTTTATTGTATACAATAAAAACGGGGGATATTTAATTCTAAGGTCCCTGAATTATATGTCATATTTTATCTAGGTTTCTGAACAAAAAAAGTAAATAAATAGGTAATTAAACTTTTAAAAGTTTCCGATCTAAGTCATCCCGTCAAATTCCGATCAAATTCAAGAACATCGGTGAACTTCGATTCTTCCGGCAATCAAAAATAAACTAAGAACTCGACCAAACAAGTACCAAATTAAAGCTTACGACCTGACAAAACTATTTCAGTAAACAACATATACAATCAATCAACACTACGCCTGCAAATTGAGAAACGATGCTGGAGTAAAACTTTTCTGGCGAACATAAACTATGTTGAATAATACTTGTTGTAGCATAAGATCCTGTTGGGGCCTTCCTCTGACACCTTAAGGTTTTAGATGAGCTGGTTAATTAACATGGTATCAGAGCCCGGTTTAGGAGGGGTCTCAGGTTCGAGTCCCTACATCCCCCTTTTATTTAATTTAAACACTTGTTGTTGATATTGGTATTGGTATTGGTTATATATGTTGTCGTTGGTTGGTCAATCGGTACGAAACGTATCGTACGATTGAGGGGGAGTGTTGAATAATACTTGTTATAGCATAAGATCCTATTGGGGCCTTCCTCTGACACCTTAAGATTTTAGATGAGATGGTTACTTAATAAACTGAACTTTAAAAATCAAAATAAAAATACCCTCTATGCAAGCATATAAACAAAAACATGTAGAAATCAACGGTTCATAAACCCTAATTAATCGAAAATTAGAAAATATACATATCCTTGAAATTGATAGCAGAGGGTTGTAGAACAGCTCGAGAGATTCGATTTGTTGACTAGAATTCTGGATTTGGATTACAATAACACGATCAAAAGTACTTTGATCTCCAAGAACACCTCAATAACAAGTTTCCAGAAAATTTCTATTTTTAGTAACTTTTAACGGAAGGACTTAGATTAGAAAAATTCAAAAGTTTAATTACCTATCAATTGACATTTTTAGTTCAACGACTTAGATAAAAAACAGCCAATAGTTCAGGGACTTTAGAATTAATTTTCCCTAAAAATGGACGAAGATAGTATATGTTACTTGGAATAATTTAGAGTTCGATTCAAATCATTTACGCACACTTTTGCAAACCCAGAAAATAGACTACAAACAAGATTTAAGGGGTCGTTTGATTCGGCCGATTCTGGTATTAGGTATGAGTTTTGTTCTTTCCAAACCCATTCCCGGTGTTGGTTCATAATTTTTCTAATCTGAAACCTATACCTAAAACCCATGAGATTTGATACCTTACGGGCGAAGAAGGGTTTGTGAAAGGGGTATGCGTATCAAAATAACTTTTATTATATCATATTTCTTTATAAAATTAAATACAATCTCAATACAAATATGTTAAATATGATATTATTCAATTTTAAATATATTTTAGTTATTTGTATTTGATATCGGCTAAAAATAAGCCCTAAAGACCCATTTAGTGTTGCATTAATTAGACCCGGTATGGTCCGAACGTGGGGCCCACCAACAGGGTCCAAAGTCCTATTTTTAATATTAATTTCGTAATTAATATTAGGGGTAATAAACAGCTCAGCAATAAGTGTCAGATAAGGACATTATCTCTACAAGACTTAGCCTCCAAGGCATCCAATTCGATATGGCAACAGACTCCTACAAGGAAGGAGTCTAGAACTTTCCTCAAGGAGGTGACTTATCTATTAAGTCTCCAACTCCTACCTTAATTCTAAGGCTTCTCAGCCTATATAAAGGGTCTGACCCCTCAATCTCAGAACTACGTTGGCTTGATTCTCTAGCAATACAGAGATAAGTAGGCATCTTGTGAGGACCGATCAGTCTCGAACGCAAGAACAGCCATTAAAGCTCGAAGCTCACCATCCCTTGTATTTAATACATACAAACCCTAGCCGCAATATTCGTAACCCTCGTTTTTATTCCACAACATTTGGCGCCGTCTGTGGGACTACAACATCAACCATGGTTCAAACACGAAGAACAACACCAGTTGCAACTGAGGCCATACCTCTCAGATCTGCTCCACCCATCACCGAACAGGTTCCCCCAGCATCAGGGGCGATTGCCCAACAAGCTCCGCCAGCATCAGGGGCGATCACCCAATCTCAAGTTTCTCAACAATCAGGGGCGATCCCCCACGTTGAGAGTACATTATCTCCGATTACCCGTACAAGACTAGAAACCAATCCTCTTCAGATGGTGGTCTCTCCTGTGATTGATCCGAACAACCCATCGCATGGGGTCCAGATCCACACTACAGATCTCCCCGTGAGTACTAACCCGACATACGGGCTGCCTAATTATCCTCCTATCCAAGGGACAGGCCCAAGTGGTCACGCTTTGCAGATCCGAGATCGAGAGTATCACGATTATTCGGGTCCTTATACTGATGAAACCTCCTCTGACGATGAGGATGATGACCGTGATGAAGCCCCGAGAAGGCGACGTACTAGTAGAGAACCTTGAAGGAGGACTCAAGACATCCGTGATGGACAATCTTTGACAACTGCTGAAAGGATCAAGGCTTATGAGGCCGAGATCTTAAAATTGAAGGAAGATATGGCAAGAGAACAAGCTAGGCTAAATCAAACTCAGCCTCCTCCAACTGCAGGAAGGATTCCCATCATTGATTTGGAGAGGTCTTCTAGGAGACAAAGAAGGGCTGATGCCTCATTCGGAAGAACAACCACAAGGATGGAAATTCCCAAGGGAAACCCCAAAGATCTGATGCCTCTCGGAGATCCTGATGATCCAACACCCCCGTTCACCGAGGAAGTGATGAATGCTCACATCTCTAGGAAGTTTAAGATGCCTACAATAAAGGCTTATGATGGAACGGGTGATCCCGCAAACCATGTGAGAACATTCTCGAACGCACTGCTGCTGCAGCCTGCAAATGATGCCCTAAAGTGCAGAGCGTTCCCCCAAACCCTGTCGGGCATGGCTCAGAGATGGTATAGCCGATTGCCTGCGAACTCTATTGGCTCTTTTAAGGAGTTGAGTGCCGCCTTCGTTAGCCAATTCATTAGCGGAAGGGTGCATGAGAAGAGCTCCGTATCTCTTATGTATGTGGTGCAAGGAAAGAATGAAAATCTGAGGGATTACCTCCAGCGATTCACTAAGGAGACCCTGAATATCACTGATTTGGAAAATAAGGTGGCAATGGTAGCCCTGGAGCACGGAACCACTGACCTCTTCTTCAAGAGATCATTGGCGAAGCATCCCCCTGAGAACATGGCTGAGCTCCAACGAAGGGCTGATAAGTATATTAAAGCTGAGGATAGCTTGAAGAAAGAAACCACCGTAGGTGGAGGAGGAGGTAACAATGACTCCAAGAAGCGAAAGCAAGACCAGGACTATGATGATCAAGAGTATGATGCTAGGGACAAGTATCCCCGAACTAGCGAGGACTCCGACTCTGCCCCTAAGAAGAACCAAGGGTCAAGGTTCACTGAGTATGCAAGGTTGAATACTCCTAGGAGTCGAATCTTGTTGGACATTGAGAATGATAAGGATTTCAGATGGCCGAAGCCACTCAGGGGTGATCCCGCAAAGAGAAACCAGAATCAGTATTGCAGATTCCATAAAGACGTGGGGCATGACACTGACGATTGCAAGCAACTCAAAGATGAGATCGAGTTTTTGATCCGTAGAGGGAAGCTGAGGCACTTCACTAAGGGTGAAGACCGTGGTAACCAGAGAAGAGACTATAATAGAAGGGATGACGATCAAGATCGCAACCTACAGCCCCGAGGGCCAGTAATCAACATGATCTCAAGAGGCCCGACTGCGGCCGAGACAACTAGGAACTCTCGAAAGGCTTATGCTCGAGAGGTGTTGCACATCGTGGGAGAGGCCCCGAAGCGTGCAAAAACTGAGGTAGCGATTAGCTTTGATGACTCAGACTTGGAAGGGGTGAAGTTCCCCCATGATGACCCGTTGGTTATAACTCCTGTGATTGGAAACTCGGAGGTGAAGCGAGTCTTGATAGACAATGGAGCTTCCGTTGACATTCTGTTTCATGATGCGTTTGTGAAGATGGGATACACTGATTCTCAGTTGACCCCCAATAACATGCCTATATACGGATTTAATGGAGTAAAATCCAAAGTTGAAGGGACTATTCAGCTGCCTGTAACTATTGGGCAAGAGCCCAAGGAGGCCACTCGGATGTTGAACTTCCTGGTAATCAAGGCGGATTCAACGTACAACGCCATCCTTGGAAGGACGGGACTTCATGCATTCAAGGCTGTTGCCTCAACCTATCATGTGAAGATCAAGTTCCCTACCAGGAATGGTGTTGGAGAACATAAAGGTGATCAGAAGATGGCACGAAGCTGTTATGTAGTCTCGTTAAGGCCTGATGGAGTCGGGGGGCAGGTCCTTCCGATTGAAGACATGGAAGTCCACAGTGGTAAGGAACACAAAGAAAGGTCAGCAAGGGACATCACACAGAAGCCTCGGACAGCTATTGAGGCTAAGGCGTTAACTGACTTTGTGGTTGAGTGTACCATTGGCAACCAAGAAGTCGGGGGGCAGGAGGTAGTACCCCAAGCAGGAAGTGAACTTCAGAATAAGAATGAGGAGACCAGAAGGAGTGGTGGGTGCCCTATTTTGATGGAGCATCAAAAACAAAATTAAGTGGTGCATACCTAGTCTTGCAAAACCCCGATTGGGCTTAAGTTATCCTAGTAGGACTTAGCTTCATATTTACATAGTAGAAGTAGAAATAAGGTTCATTAAAACCATTGCAGAGCATGTTGCTCCGAGTAGGACAGTAGTACTCTATGTAAGGGTTGAACCCATTTCAAGTTATTAATGCATGTTTGTTTTCATTCATTGATTATGATTTTATTTATGTGCCAAGCACCTGATGTGTGAGTCAAAGATGACCAAGTACCGAAAATAAAAGAATACACGAATGAAAACAAACGAATGCATACCCTGAATGGTAGATTTAGGTTACAGCAGATAAGAGTTTAAGTCCTTGAAGGACCCTGGATAAAGACAAACGTTGAAGTCCTGATGGAACACCCGCTGAAGAAACATATCGCATAACACGAAAGCCAATGGAAGGCTCATCAGGTGGGCAATCTAACTTGGAGAATTCAATGTTAAGTACAAGCCTATAATGGCCATCAATGCCCAGGCTCTAGCTGACTTCGTGGTTGGATATATCATTGACAACCAAGAAGTCCGGGGGGCAGGAGGTAATAGACCAGGAAAATCAGCAAGGTGAGAAACCCCTGGAAGAGAAGACGGAATATTGGATGCTATATTTTGATGGGGCATCAAAAACAAAAAGCTCTTTTTTCATGGGGCATCAAAAACAAAAACCAGTGGTGCAGGTTTAGTTCTGCAAAGCCATGATGGGTTCACACTTGAGTATGCCTTAAAGTTGGACTTCCAAACAACCTACAATAAGGCGGAGTATGAAGCTCTGATGGCCATCCTTGGATTGACCAGAGCCCTGAGGGTGAGGAACCTGAAAGTTTGTGGAGACTCAAATCTGGTAGTCTCACAAGTCAATGGAGAGTTTGAGGCTAGAGAAAAGAATATGGCCAAATACTTGAGGATTGTGAAAGCCGTGATAGCCCCGCTCGATAAATGCCATGTTGAGTATATCCCAAGGGAGAAAAGAACATTAAGGCCGAAGCCCAGTCTAAGTATGGCTCTTCTGAGATAAAGAATTATGCAAAGAGCTTTTGCTTCTAGGTCCTGAAGACCCCACCATCGGATCAAAATTGGTAGCACCAGTTGATGTAAGCTGAAGGATAGACCCTCTTCGAGCTCATCTTGAGACTAGTTGGTTCCCTGATAATGCCTTGAAGGCACAGAAACAGTTAGTGAGAGTGATGGGATTCAAGGTACTATATAAAACCTTAAACAGAGCCCTGAATGGCCAATGCTGGTTTCATATCGATGATCGATATCGGTATGCGAAAATAATTAACTTTAGCCATGAATGGCCAATATTGATTCCATATCGATGATCGATATCGGTATGCGAAAATAATTAACTTTAGCCATGAATGGCCAATATTGATTCCATATCGATGATCGATATCGGTATGCGAAAATAATTAACTTTAGCCATGAATGGCCAATATTGATTCCATATCGATGATCGATATCGGTATGCGAAAGTAAGTAACTCTAGCCATGAATGGCCAATATTGATTCCATATCGATGATAGATATCGGTATGCGAAAGTAAGTCACTCTAGCCATGAATGGCCAATATTGATTCCATATCGATGATCGATATTGGTATGCGAAAGTAAGTAACTCTAGCCATGAATGGCCAATATTGATTCCATATCGATGATCGATATCGGTATGCGAAAGTAAGTAACTTTAGCCATAAATGGCCAATATTGATTCCATATCGATGATCGATATCGGTATGCGAAAGTAAGTAACTCTAGCCATGAATGGCCAATATTGATTCCATATCGATGATCGATATCGGTATGCGAAAGTAAGTAACTTTAGCCATGAATGGCCAATATTGATTCCATATCGATGATCGATATCGGTATGCGAAAGTAAGTAACTCTAGCCATGAATGGCCAATATTGATTCCATATCGATGATCGATATCGGTATGCGAAAGTAAGTAACTCTAGCCATGAATGGCCAATATTGATTCCATATCGATGATCGATATCGGTATGCGAAAGTAAGTAACTCCAGCCATGAATGGCAAAGTTGGTTCCAGGTCGATGGTTGATCAAAATCACTGATAGAGATCGAGCCAACCACTGTAACAAAGAAACAAAAATTTTTCGTAGCCGACCGAAGTCCCGGCCGACCGGCCTTCCGGGAAGCCCTCCAGCCGACCGGAATCGACCGCCGGCACGAATATGAAACCGGCCGACCGGTGTCCCAGCCGACTGGCCTTCCGGGCACACGTCGGCCGACCGACGTCGACGGTCGGTATGGGTTCGAAAAAAAAAAAAAAAACCGGCCAACAGAAGAAAACCGGCCGACCGGAAAAAAAACCAGCCGACCGGCCCCTTGTAACACCCTCCAGCCGACCGGGAGTGATGGTCGGTACGGGTTTTTACCCGGCCGACCGACAGCGATGCTCGAGTTGGGTATGCAAAATTTCGTTTTTTCTTGTTTTTGGTTTTTTTGATTTGGCAATCAAGAGAAGTGAAATATGAGTTTGAAATTAGTGTCTGTTAGCACCGATTAGTGCTGATTAGCACAGATTAGTGCCGTTTAAACACGGATTAAGTGCCGATTAGCACCGTTATTGCCGATAGCACCGTTAGTGCCGATAAGCACCGATTAGGTGCCGATAGCACCGTTAGTGCCGATAAGCACCGATTAAGTGCCGATTAGCACCGTAAGTGCCGATAGCACCGTTAGTGCCGATAAGCACCGATTAAGTGCCGATAGCACCGTCAGTGCCGATAAGCACCGATTAAGTGCCGATAGCACCGTCAGTGCCGATAAGCACCGATTAAGTACCGATTAGCACCATTAGTGCCGATAGCACCGTTAGTGCCGATAAGCACCGATTAAGTGCCGATTAGCACCGTTAGTGCCGATAAGCACCGTTCAGTGTCGTTTAATGCCGGTTGGCGTCACTTAAACGTTGTTTAAGTGTCGTTTAAGGCTAGTTAGTACCGTTTAGTGCCGTTTTATGCCATTCAACGTCGTTTAAACATTGTTTAAATGTCGTTAAGGCTGATTAGTGCCGATTAGCATCGAATTAACATTGTCGTAAACGCGTCGGTCGCTCCACGCTTTACATAAAGACAATACTCGTGAAACACTAGTGTATAAAGATGAACCCTGACCCGAGTCTTGGAAAGTACCGTTAAAACTTCAAGGAAAACCTGATCAGTTTTCCTAGAAGTTGAGGGGCAAATGATATGGGCTAAAAATAAGCCCTAAAGACCCATTTAGTGTTGCATTAATTAGACCCGGTATGGTCCGAACGTGGGGCCCACCAACAGGGTCCAAAGTCCTATTTTTAATATTAATTTCGTAATTAATATTAGGGGTAATAAACAGCTCAGCAATAAGTGTCAGATAAGGACATTATCTCTACAAGACTTAGCCTCCAAGGCATCCAATTCGATATGGCAACAGACTCCTACAAGGAAGGAGTCTAGAACTTTCCTCAAGGAGGTGACTTATCTATTAAGTCTCCAACTCCTACCTTAATTCTAAGGCTTCTCAGCCTATATAAAGGGTCTGACCCCTCATTCTCAGAACTACGTTGGCTTGATTCTCTAGCAATACAGAGATACGTAGGCATCTTGTGAGGACCGATCAGTCTCGAACGCAAGAACAGCCCTTAAAGCTTGAAGCTCACCATCCCTTGTATTTAATACATACAAACCCTAGCCGCAATATTCGTAACCCTCGTTTTTATTCCACAACAGTATTTAATAATAATTAGTATTGTTTTATTTTTAAAAAATTATTAAATTACTATTTAGTTGATCAAATTATAATTTACAAATAACATATTTTTAATAGTAATTTTTTTGTTTCTAAATTGTATAATATCCTAAATTCGATGTATAAGGTGTACTTATATACAAAAATATTAACAAAACATGAGTTATCAATTATATTTTAAATTAAATAGACTCATTTCTACACCGAACCAAATACATGATATCAAGAAAGATACCTCACCCCCTACCAACATAACCTGATTCCCGATTCCAAACTCTGAACCAAACAATCCCTAAGACTCATTAAGCATTTAAATTGGTAAATCATCCAAATATTTTTATAATTGAGAGATAATTGTTCAAAATTAATTGTGAAATGATATCGTGATTGCTTAATTTATTGATTAACAGATCGATTCGTCACATTTGTAGGATGCATATTACTCATTTCTTTAATTAAGTCATCACTTATCGGGATATACTAGAACAAAGGGCTAGATTTGTAAACTTATTTGTTGGGAAAAATTTCAAAGATGTTAATCAAGCATAATTGTAGATGAATTTTGAAAGTATTATAAAGAAAAATACTGACTACTTCAGGTTTCCAAAGAAAAATTTCAAAGATGTTAATCAAGCATGATTGTAGATGAATTTTGAAAGTATTATAAAGAAAAATACTGACTACTTCAGGTTTCCAAATATTTTTCAAAATATTGATATAACATTTATATATTAGGTAATTTTTAGATAATAATATAGGAACCCATATATATTTATATTATATATCCATAAATTAAAATAATCCATGTATTATGTTGGAAATTTTTTTAAAAAAATATTCAGGTTACGTAGCACTAGACTATTTTAAAATTCCTAATATTGTGCTTGTATAATATATGAACAAATAGAAGAGTAATGTATAGAAAATGAAAGCGGATAAAATAAGTAACAAGAGGAAGAAAATGCGTGGAATCGAAAATTTGAAGGAGGATGGTTTTGATTAGAAAACTTATCCTTAATGTACTCTACACTCCTAATTTGATTTTGAAAATATACAGTAACCGTTGATGATGGACATAGATGGGCACGAATCTCGGGGACAGGACGGGCGTACAGCTTAATGGCGTGATAGCCTAAGTATATAATTACTAGCCTACCCCTCTCTTGTCATCATCTATAACCATTTTTAATTTAATAGGAGTACTCACTAGTTTTACTTTTACTATACAGAGCTAGCTTTGGATAATAACACAAACACACCCACCTACAGAGCCTACAAGAAGAAAAAAAGGCGGGAATTTTGAACCCTTTTCATCCTCCTTTTTCTCACTACTAAAGGCCTTATCAATCTATCTAATAATCTATCCATCTAAATCTATATTACTAGTGATTATTGTATTGTGTATCCCTATTGCCTTTCGTATACACAACAGGTACTACAAACCCTAGAGTCTTTCTTTTTTTTTTTTCTTTAGATACATATAACGATTTTGTTGTGTTTGCTTGTTGTAGGAAAGAGAGAGAGAGACAGAGAGAGAGAGATGGTGATTAAAAAGGGCGATGATGCTCCAGGGCGGTACGATAAGGTTTACAAACGCCGTCGTAAGGATACGGTGAACAAAGAGAAAGAGGGGAGGGAGGATGGGAAACGATGTCGTTTGGAGGATCAGCAAGAGGAGAGGGTTTTGGAACCACCAGTTGTTTTCAAGGGAATAAAGGGGGGTACCAAAAGGAAAGTGAAGGAAATCAACCACAAAGGCGGAGATGATGATGCGGAACGGTGTCCTTTGCAGCATCAAGGCGGCGTCGTTCGTATTGAGGGTTTTGTTCGACAAGATCAAAAGGGGGATGTTGATTTTGCTAACGATGACGTGGATTTCGACAAGACTAAAAAACAGATTGAGAAGATTGGGGCTAGTGATGAGATTGAGAAGATTGGGGATGAGATTGATGGCGGAGATGATGAAGCGGAGGCTACGAAAGAGGAGGGGGTGACTGGAAAGAAAGGAAGAGGAGGGGTTCAGAAGAGAGTAGTGAATTATGATCAAACTGAGTTAAGGAGGAGTGTGAGGGAGAGGAAACCGGTTTTCAAGACTGGTTTCCTGGAAGAGCTTGATGAGTTTTTCCCCGAAGATGATCGTAAGAAACGCAAAAAGAGCGTATCGAACAAGGACGGTGAGGAAATAGGCAAGACGAGGACTAGTGCTAGGACTACCAAAGGGAAAGGTGTGTCTTATGCAGACAAGAAGAAGAAACGTCCGCTGACAGATGAGAATGTATTTTCCGATTCCCTCTCTTTGTGTAATTTATTGTATTATTAGAATGATGGTTGATGTTTTTATGTTAATACTAGTAATATTTACTAGGTTTTGCTTTTGCTTCGGACTTTAGATTTATGTTTGATGTCCGGTGTTTATGTTAACAGGGGGAACCATTGTCGGTAATGTGTCATCAGTGCCAGAGGAACGACAAAGGCCGGGTTGTTACTTGTGGAAACTGTAAATGGAAACGATATTGTATCCCCTGCATGACCACATGGTAGTAGTTTTCATTTTTTGATTTGCATTTGTTTTTTTATCAGAACATTGAGTCGGTGTATTGAATTCTTGCTCGTATTCTTTTGTTAAGAAAACTTCATACTGTTGTAGCTGAACATAGTTTGACAGGTTGAGCTTGCTCTTGTACTTGTGTCTCTATACGTAGGTACCCTAAGATGACGGAAGATGATTTTGCCAGAATGTGCCCTGTTTGTCAGGTTAATTGTAACTGCAAAAGTTGCTTGCGGTTAGAAGTACGGAAAGAGGTTGGTATCTTTGATTCTCAACCTTTAAAATAGTTGCTGATTACTGATGTTTTCATTTGTTGCAAAGCTCATGTAACTGGTTACTTATATTTTATTTGCAGGATAAGAAAAAGTTTGATTTAAAGTTCACTGATGAAGAAAAAATTCAATATTCTAAGTACACTATTCCGATGCTTCTCCCGTTCCTGAAACAATTTAATAAGGAACAGATGGCTGAGAAGCAAGTAGAAGCTGGCATTCAAGGTATATGGCATTGCTCTACTTATTCAGGGGTTTTAATCTTTTTATTTAATGACGGCGGAATCAAGTCCGTTTATCTAACAAAGAAATGTTAATATTTTATGTTTATTGTGTTGCATGAGTTCATGTGACTAACCTGTGCGTGCAAATTCTATGATTTTAACTACTGTTTTCATCTGGCAATGTTTAATGATACTATATCCTGTATTTATGTAGCTTATTAGATTACAGTTAAAAATTGCTAAATGGATATTGATTTACAAATGACGGAAAATATGATTTTAACTTTTGGTTTGCACAGGGATACCTTTGTCAAAGTTAGAAGTAAAAAAGGCCAAGTGTGGGATGGATGAGCGTATGTTTTGGTAGGTTTACAGAAGCCATCTACTGTTACTATGAAGCTCTATTCCCTGGCATTTATTAACAGTTAATATTGTGAATATTCATTGCAGTGACAATTGTAAAACGTCCATAGCTGATTTGCACAGAAGTTGTTCAAGGTGTGAATATGATCTATGCTTAATATGTTGTAAGGAGTTCCGTGATGGCTGCCTGCAAGGGTCTCAAGAGGAAGTGGATGTAGAATTTGTTGACCCCGGGTCCCCATACATGCATGGTACAGGTAATCCAAAGTCGAGATCGAGACCACTCAGTTCAAGATTAAGATCAGGGTCAGGTACATTGGATGAAACAAGTGGTACGTTGGACAAAACTAGCGGTGACTCCCAGTGGAAGCCCCGTAAAAGTGGTAAGATCCCTTGTCCACCAAAATCTTTGGGTGGATGCGGGGAAGGAATTTTAGAACTGAAATGTTTACATACAAATAATCATGTTTCTGAATTGCTGGCCCGAGCTGAGAACATATTAGACCATTACAAGCTCTTCTCCGATTCCCTTTCCCTTGAACAACGGTGCTCCTGTTTGGATTCAGTTTCTAAAAGTGGCACCAATGAAATGAAGTTACTGAAAGCCGCATCTCGGGAGGATTCTAGTGACAACTATCTGTACTGTCCGAATGCTGTGGAACTCCAAGCCAAGGACTTGGGTCATTTTCAGTACCATTGGCTCAAAGGCGAACCTGTTATTGTCAATAATGTGCTTGATCAAACACGTGGATTGAGTTGGGAACCACTGGTCATGTGGCGGGCATTCCGTCAGATTAAAAACCTGAATCATTCCACACTATTGGATGTGGTGGCTGTTAACTGTTTAAACTGGTGCGAGGTCAGTTGGTTTCTGCTTTTTTTGCACACTATTTTCTCTTGACATCTTGCTAAAAAGGTTTTTTTTTTTGCTATTTTTCTAGAATCATCTGCCAGATGCATCTGGTAGTACACTTTTGATGCTATTTTTGTACTTCTCTCACTGAAATATAGGTAGAGGCATCGTGACTGTAAAAACTACATATGATACTAATAGGCTATAGCATTATAGTTTGTTACTGATAGGTGTTTTCATCTCAATTTTTAACAAAAGTCTATTTGCCGTAACAGTTGAACAAGGAAAAAACAGCATATACAATAACGTGTTTATCTTCATGAAGGTTTTTGGATCCTTGATAAAGAGGAGAATTAGTTTATGCTGAAGAATTAAGATGCTCTAATCTTTCGGGAGATCAGTTTTTACCTTTTTTTTGTAAAGAACAGAAGTTTTATCTTAACTCCTGTAGCTTACATTACTTTTAGCGTGTGTTGTTTTTTTTAATGTAATTAATGTCTATCAAATTTATCATGTTTTACCATCTACACATGTTTGAGTATATAATTGGTCTTTTCTGCACTATGCGCTTCTGATGAGGCGTGCACTTTGCATTTGCATACAGGATGCCTTTACAACTGTGTAGAAATAAATATGTTTAGTAGTCTATTGGTAGAGGAAACCAAAAAGAATTTTGCCTTCAACTTAGCTCTTTACTGTTTTTCTAACCATCATTAATAGTCTTAAATCATCTGGAATCCCTAAAGGGGTAATATATGGTATGAATGATAAGTGTAATAGTTCTGTAAGCTCAGAAAAATTATTTTAGAAAAACATGGAAGTACTTGACACTCTTTAATCATACAATGCCATTGGCATAGCTATAGTTGTGATGTAAATACGGATGAGGTGTGGCAGCAGTTAAAGTTTAAACTATATGTTGTCAAACTTCTGCATCCTCTAGTTGTTTTTGCAGATATATTTCTGTAGCTCTTTTGCGTTTTTTGAGGGGGAGCGAGTCTGTGAGCTTCTAATTATCAAAGTTGTGAAATGAATTTGTTACTTGTTCTTTATAACCGCAGGTGGATATTACTGCACGCAGATTTTTTATTGGTTATAGGGAGGGTCAATTTGATAAATATGGATGGCCACAAATTTTGAAGTTGAAAGACTGGCCCCCATCCAGTTTATTTGAGGAACACTTGCCACGCCACGGCGTGGAGTTCCTCAGTTGTTTGCCTTTCAAGGAATATACAAATTCACGAAGTGGCTATTTAAATCTCGCGGTGAAGTTGCCAGCAAAGTCATTAAAGCCTGATATGGGGCCGAAGACATATATTGCTTATGGGATTGCGCAGGAGCTTGGCCGCGGTGATTCTGTGACCAAGCTACACTGCGATATGTCTGATGCGGTACGCTTGTATTAAGTATTTTATTTTTGGCTATTGTATATTGACATTGTTATCAGATTGCATAAATTATCTTTTATTTGAGCGGAAGCATTACAATAGAATATTCAAAACATATCCCCTTGGATGTCATTACTGGTTATAAATCATGTCTTCGTTTTTGTTTTTTAGTTTTTTGGTCTAACTGAACATTATACAGGTAAATGTGCTGACACATGTTCACGAAGTAGCTTTTACATCGGCTCAACAGGCAGAAATAGAGAAATTGAAGAAAAAACAAGTTGCCCAGGATGAAAAGGAACTTTTTGGAAAACAGGCGGTGAACCCTGAGGTTGAGAAACAGGAAGACAGAGTTGGTAAAATGACAGGGTTGCATGGACATTTTAATAAGAAAATGTCAAAGTCTGAGGAGGGCCTGGGATATAATAGTGAAAATTTGAACGAGGAGAATGAGAGAGATAGTAGCGGAGAATCGGATGAATGTGCGAGGAACAGCGGTTTTGGATGTTTGGATAACAGTGTAGAGGGGATGGAACACCCTGAGGGTGGCGCTCTATGGGATATCTTCAGGAGGCAAGATACTCCTAAACTGGAAGAATATATAAGGAAATACTACAAAGAATTCAGGCACATTTATTGCCGTCCTGTAGATCAGGTAAATCTAGTGCTGTGATTACCTTTTCAAGTACCGCAGTAAATTATATGAAGTTTACAACCATGATCAGTTGTCGATTTCCAAAATGCAGCAAATTTTCATGATATCTATGATGACAATAACTTGTGTAATTTGTTGTTATGTAGTGTAATATTGGTGTGTTAATAAAAGGAAAAAAACTAGATTACAGTGTTCACTTCATTATTTTAAAGTCAGTGTATGCCAATTGTTGGACCTTCTGCGAGAGCCTGAAATATTTTGTTGTTAGGGCATCTTTCTAGTCATTGCTCTTTATCTGGTCTAGGTGCATATAACAGTTCAAATGAGACACAAAGTGCTCTAGTTTTATGTAAGTATGTTATTCTGTATATTTTGATTGAAGTTTGTTGTAAAGTTTGATAAGTAGTGATGCTTGTGACATAGGTGGTTCACCCAATCCATGACCAGACATTTTACTTGACTATGGAGCATAAAAGAAGGCTGAAGGAGGAATACGGTTAGATTGACATTTATATAACGTGTAAACTTCTACATGTATGTGTATATGGTTACAATTCATGTTTTTTGTTGTTTAGGAGTAGAACCATGGACATTTGTGCAAAAACTAGGGGATGCAGTTTTCATACCAGTGGGATGTCCACATCAAGTCAGGAATATAAAGGTATGTCTTATTTTACAAATCTCAGGTGCCCTTTTGGTTGCATTGGGGAGTAGTGTAAGTACCACTTGCATGCCATAGATAGTCTAACTGGTTGGGTTGGGATCAAGGGAAAATTAGTCATGATAATCATCATGTTTAGGTAAGATCATCTGTTCTTTTATTTGTTTTCTGTGTGAGCTTGGTTAAACCATATCTCTTACTAAAGCCATTACAATCTTTGTAAATTGTAAAATATACTTTTAAAAATTTGTGATATAAGTATTAAGGGGCAATGTAATAACCAATACATGTATTAGATCCCTTTTTTTTATAAGTTTGTTACTGGGGTTCTTTTTTGTATATTCTATTGGAATATTTTTTTTTTCAAACAGGAAATTCAGTATCTTATTAGAAGTTTTGTGCATTCTGCTGGAATGATATTGTTAGCGAACAATAAAAATTATTGTGCATTATTTTGTTAGGATCTAGGTATGTGTTTCTTAAGTGTCTGGGGGGTTTCCTTACAAACAAAACATTAAGTCTCAACTAAGAAAAAACTATCGTTTCAAAAGTGCAAATTGTAGTGAAACATATGATATTATTTTATGATTGATGGGGAGAATAAGTAAGAAATTAGTCTCTGACAAAATTATGGCAAACACACGAGGAAGGGGAATTTTCAGAGAACATGCTCGTTGAAACTATATATATTTTTTTGTTTATAACTTCCATCTTCAACGACAATCGTCTATGTTGCCTTTCATCGGTTAGGCGTGGCGACTTTAATATGCTGATTGTCTTTCTTGCCTTTCCCCAATTATGCATATAATATGTATTCTTGTCTAATCATTATTGTGAAAAATATTGTAATATTGATTTGTTATTATTACTACTATATGCATATATATGATTATAACATAGGAACTATGTGCTTTGTATATTATTATTACTACTGCAAAAAAAATCACTAAGAAAATATGTATATAGGGTTGTATATATTTGTATAATGTATTTATAAACTATAGTATTTTACATAAATGTCTATCTTACATTTTCTTGATGCAATTTTATCTAGTAGTAAAACCATTAATTATATCAGAAAGACTGTGACCCAAACTTTTAAAGTTAAAATTGTAGCCCAAAATTCTCTTAAAATCATGTTGATCATTCTCTCCCACATAGTGTTTGCTGCCAGCCATTTTTGAGGTAAAGAATTATATGGATAAGAAGGTTTAGTTTCTTGTGGGTTTCAAACTTCTGTTACAAAACCATTTTAAAGTCAAGTTTTGGGATAAGAAGGTATTGTTGCTTGTGGGTTTTAAACTTCTGTTACTAAACTATTTTAAAGCTAAAGTTTTGGGATGCAAGTGCAAATGACTCTTACATAAATTATGTAGCTAATGTGAATTGTATACAATGTATTACTTATATATTACATATATTAAGTGTTCAAGCTTTTGGATTCAGATTCTCGTCACGGAAATCCTATGGTTCACTAATTATCATAAAAATATACACTTATAATTTTTCTTATATTAACTAGGAAATATTTTAGATAAATTCCTAGCTAGTTAGGGAAGATATCTGAGGTAAAAGTGCAATGTGGGTTTCTGGCATCGTTTGTGTAGTACACTGGCTTAATATTATTACTTAAGAATTACAAAATGTGGAGTATATAATTCATCAAGCCAATTTCCTTCCCTCCTGGTTATCTCGATATATGTCCATGTCCTAATCTTGGGAGAACAAGTAAAAGCTGTGTAAACGGAAACAATTCCCTTTGTTATTCTACTGCTATAGTCTAGAATAATTCTAATAATATGCTTATCCAATGCTTGTATAGAAAACACCTAAACAGTTTACAATATTTTATCCCGGAATAATGATGTATAATATATTCAAATTACTTTATTAATTTCTTTGCATCAGCTAGCTTCTTGTCCTTTTGTAGATAGCCATTGTTAAGCTCTATATTCTTCAAGCCTTCACATGGATTAGAGTGATCTTATATATATCTCCAAAGGGACATGCTGAGGAACCTCTGAACGCATATTCTTTTTACATTCTGATTTCAATAGGTGACTTAATTTTGTGTCATTGTCCTTTGTAGTCTTGTATAAAGGTTGCGCTGGACTTTGTTTCACCTGAAAACATTCATGAATGCGTCCGATTGGCAGAGGATTTCCGTACTCTTCCTCAAAATCACAGAGCCAAGGAAGACAAATTGGAAGTATGTTATATTCATTCAAGAATACCTTAAATGTTGTATTAACAATATCTTGATCCTGCACAAATCTTTTTTGTGTAAAATATGTGTAGTTGCACCACTGACACATAATATATATTATACATTTTTTTTTCCAAATAGATTTGAAATTACCATTTTGGTGAAACAGGTGAAGAAAATATCCCTTTATGCAATGGAAAATGCAGTGAAGGACTTGGAAAAGAAAGCAGGTGAGTCTTTTATTATATTCCAGTCACCTTTTATACACTGGTTTTAGGAGTCTCCTAGGTTATCTGCTGTCATCAAAGTGTTTGTTATTTGATTAGTATTACGTTGACAAATTGTGTTATTGAATTTGTTTTTTAACTGGTCTTTGTTAAAGTAGCTTGGTAATTGTATATCTTGAATCAGGGAAACGGAAACCAGAAGCTGTGAACGGCACAAGATGAAAAGGTGGAACAGTAAGATTTTGTTGAATTTTTACCTTGTACATTCTGTTTGTAATGTTGTACCGGGCCTTCTAAATTCTTATCTGCCTTTTAAAGTGCCTTTTGATTTTGATTTTTTTAATTGTTTACAAATTTTAGTGTTGGATGTATTCTCTTAGGTCATGTTTGTTTCATAGTATTAAGTAGGGGATATGACTATAATCCATTAAAAAATTTAATTCCATGATGGTTTTGTAAAAATTTGGGATTGGATTGAGGATTATAATCCTTTAAAATAGGAATCCCATGTTTGTTTGGTTGGGATAAGGGATAGGATTATAGTCCTCTCTAATACTTGGTTGGAGGAGATATTATTTAATTCCGTCCCACTTGTCATTTTTTTAAAGGATTATAATCCCTTCACTACGATCTCTTATAAAACAAACATAAGATTAGAAATTTTAAAGGATAATAGTCCAATCCATTGGTTATCCCTCAAAATAAACATGGGATAGGATAATTTAAAGGATTAAATTTTTTTAAAGGATTATAGTACAATCCTAAACTTAATACTTCAAAACAAACATGAAATAGGATAATTTAAAGGATTATAATCCAAAGGATTACAAATGATGGGACTATTATACCCGGATTATTATCCCGGGATTATAACCCTCGAAACAAACATGGCCTTATTGGATCTATGTTAAAAAAGTTTTGTAAATTATGTTGTTCTTAAATCAGAGGGTAAAATTGGAAGAATCTGAAAGCTGCACATTGTAAGGTAACTCTAATTTCTCATGCTTATTCTCTAGTTAGCTGTGATAAATAGTGCACCAAACTCCTAGGTTTGCTTTTGAGCAGAGTGTTTTTTCAGTGCCAATGGAGTAGCCGATTATAAAGGACTACTGGTCTTGTTTTTGCAATCTATAATATGTTACTACTAGATCATGTGTATATGCTGAGTTAATCACCTGGCATATGGCAAGCAGTTTATTCTGATTCTTCTATACTCGATTACTTTGATAATATAATTTGCTACAACTGACTAGATATGAAGTGTAACGTGACCAAATATATATATATTTTTTGGAATATACAGGATCAACATGTAGGGACGATAATATTATTTATACTATGAAGTACAGTATGTAGTATTCATTTGTTTCATTGATTCGCCTTTCAGGTATGAGGAAGTTCTGTGAGCTAATACGGGTATCCTTGAAGTATGATGGATACTCTGTAGGTTTGAAAAACGAACATTTTTGCTGCTGTTAATTTCCAACTTATGCTATACTTTAGGTTTGGTATATAAATATTAATGATATGTAAGATGTTGGACTGATTACAACTGCAACTTACTAAAATGTCCCTGGGATGTAATATATGATGCTGGTTTGTACTTTTTGCTAAATGTGCCTATGATATCCATTTATTTTTATTTGGTATTCTAGTACATACTCGTTAGACTTGGTGATCTCGTTTCTCATGTGAAGTAGCTGTCTGTTCAAGTAAAAGTTATTTTCTACCAACTTTGATATTTTAATGCATGACAATTAAAACTTCATTTTTAGGGGACCTGCTGTAGTTTTGTAATGCAATTTTTTTGAAGACTTTCACTGTTGAGCAAACGTTTAAAAAAAGTTCAAAAATTCTAATGTGATAAAGTTTGATTTCGAAGTGAAGGCTCTTGTTTTTTCTCATCTACTTATGTTAAAAAAAGTAGTCTGTTGTGCTATATTTTTACACTAGTCATATACCTAGCCCTTACCATTTACATTAATATATGTAAATATAAAGTCATACTCCATGTTTTTTTTTACTCTTAATAACAATAATCTATATATATAATAATAGCAACGATTGGAGCGTTGACGTGGCGAATTGATAAATTTTTTTGAGATTTTCTTAGCTTTTTAAAATGCCCTTTCCTAATTTGGTGCCGCATGCTGCCATGTATAATAGATTGTGAATCAACCAAAGTACAGAACCTGGGATCGAATCCCTTTTTAGTCTAATTAATTGTATTAAAAAGACACTAACTCCACTAACATAGTTTAAAAGTAATGCAACCCTTACTGTTTCCCTTCCTAATTAGAATTTCCTTTTCTACAAGTTGTAAATATGTTTGGTAATATGATTGGTAACAGAATTTTGTAATATTTATAAAATATGAAAGCTAGATATTATTTGTTTTTTAATTAATATTGTACTTTTAAGTTTGATACTGTAATTTATCAAATTTAAACCTTTTCTCCATTAGTTTGTTTTGTAGGGTTGCAAAATTTATTTTATGCCTTTCCTTTACTAATTAAGATGTTATTAAATTTAAGATAAAAAATTAAATAACAAAATTCAAAAAGGAAAAAGTTCAAGTATACTTAGAAAACTTTTCAAGCCTTTTCGATCTCTAACAAATTAACATTACGTTTTCCAAATGTGTAAATGATCTGTTTCATCACTGTAGAATAGCAAAACTTTCAGTTGGGTTAATAGCCAAAAAAGTTTTCGAAAACATCACTGTACAATAAAAATATTTCAAATAGGTCATTACCGTTAGTGCCGTTAAGTTGACTAACGAAAAGGTGACGTGGCGTAATAAAATTTTCAGTTACATAATTGTACAATAAAAATATTTTAAATATTTCAAACAAGTCACTCCCAACTGAAACTGAAACTTTTTTGAATTTTTCTTACTTTTTTTACTTAAATTCATATAAGTAAAAATTCAGAAAAATTAAGAGAAATTTCTTAAATTAATTTCAAAATTTTAAATTTTGTAAAAATTTAAGAAATTTTTCTTATATGAGAAAATCTAATTTTTTCTGAATAAAAAATCTTAAAAGAAATTTTTAAATTCATATTTTTTCTTATATGATTTTTTTTTCCTTAAATTTAACTTACTTATATGAAAAAATTTCTTGAAAATTCAGAAAAATTTCGTAATTTTTTTTTTAAATTTTTTTTTGAATTTTTCGAACAACTTTTTTGATACAAATTTTTTTAAATTTTTTCAAATGATTAGAATTTAATTAAATTTAAAAATGACCATACCCATTCAATTTATATGCGTATAAATAGATACATGCGAACAAATATTTTAAGATATCACGTTTATTCAATCAAAAGTGAATTTTTAATTTTTTTCAAATGATTAGAATTTAATTTTTACTTAAATTCATATAATTTAAATTTTTCTGAATTATTTTTCTTAAATTCATATAATTTTTCTGAAATTCTAATTTTTTTAACGCTCAGTGACCTAATTGAAAGTTGATTTTCAGTTTAACATTTTCCGTCAAACTTTAACGGTCGTGAAATTTTTTAAATGTACAGTGACCTGTTTGAAATGTCTTTATTGTACAATTATGTGTTTGAAAATTTTTTTGGGCTGGTAAACCAACTAAAACTTTCGCTATTGTACAGTGATGAACCAGATCATTTACCCTTTTCCAAATTGACTACATTTAAGGGGACGATACGAGACGAACTTTAGCTTCGTTGAAAATGACCCCTAGAGAAAGTCGTTACGAAACTAATAATTATCGAAAGTGGTTAAAGAATATCATGGACTTATAATAAACCAAATGTGTAGTAAGGATGTATCATTACGAAGTTGTGTCTTTATGTGAATAGTCGATTCGACGGGATCGTTTAACGAACTAACCAAACCTTATTGGTTGTTATAGATCATCACACCAGAACCAGAACCCAGACTATTCCGACACGATCAGGCAAGTTTTCGAAACGTGTACTTCAAGTATTTCTAAACTGTTGTTGTTGTGATATAACTGTTATGAACTGCTTCAAAGTATTTTTTGAATCAGCATGAGATGTATGGTTTATTTACGAAGATATATAAACTTGTTAAGTAAGTACGTATGCATAATACATATACATGCATACGATGATGTGTTAAGATCCTCAAGTAGGGTACAATAATACCCTTTTCTTAAGTAAGGGAGTCGGAGATATTTCGTCCGGTTAAGGACATAAAAACCCGGAAGTCACCGGAGTTGATATATGACGTACAAATCGATTTAAAAGTATTCCAATAAATATAAATTGGATATTTTCGGATTAGAAATCCCTTTGATGATATTAATGAATATTATTTAAATAATTATTAACTATCCCAAGCTGATTATTTATTTAATAAATATTATTTGAATATTTATTAAATACTCCAGGATGATTTAAAAATCATAATAATTATTTAAAATTTATTTAAGACTTTAAAAATTATTTTAAATATTTCTGATCGTTGGAAAATTATTTGAAAATAGTACGGGTTCCCATTTCTTCACTGACTATAGCTTCACTCATAAAAAAGTATCGCTATCTCATTATCAAAACTCGGGAACCCAAGGTTTTGGGAGCCAGTAGTAATGTTTTCTCCCTTCGCTATCTATAAGACAAATAAGAAATATACCCTACCTAGTGAGGAGGGGCTCAGGTTTGACAAAGTACTCAAAAACTCCGACCAACTCCCAAGTTATGTTTTGTAATGAGCTTCCTAAGTAAATGAATTCTGTTGACTAAGGTCAACCCACATGTCAAAATTACTTCCTCAATTATTCATGGAAGTAAAGCTAATTAAATGTTATCAGGCCTTTCAACAAGCTCTGTGCTTGATATAGAACTGTTACCAAACCTGTCAATAAGCTTTGTGCTTGGGGAACTGGATTAAATTCTGTTCCAATAATGGATAGGATTCCTTAGGGGATTGGAGGAAGAGGGGGCTACGCTCTCGGGCGTAGTCCAAATATTAAGGCCCATATGCGGTCAGGGTGCAACCCGATAAGGGAACGTCGTCCTTCTACTAGTAGAAAAGCAGAGGCACGATACATTGGCTGATCACCAGATATCGTGGAAGAGGCTCTAGCATAATCCCATTCTTCCAACTGGAATTGTACTGCAACAATGTAATGAAAGCCTAGGTGCTCAATTTCCGATAGTGTTGATAGAGTGATGAACTATTCGAAGTACCACATATATTACTCATTATATTTCTGGATAAGGAATGAAAGATGTTTAATGATGGTACACTACCAGTATAAGATATGTCATATGGTTTAAGATAACAAAAGTACTTTGAAAACTATTATATGGCTGAGCTGTATTGCTCACTCTTGCTTTTCTTTTATATATATACCACACAACAACAGATAAGCATGGCAAGAACAAGGCAGACCATCCGTAAAAGCGTGCTAATCGGTCTGCAGTTTAGGAGACTATTTACGAGGCAGGTGACGAGGCCGCACTCGGTAGCATTACCACAGGTGAGCAGACTAAGTTTGATAGGTTTACAGCTTAGGTTGGTAAGGTTTATTTACAAGTTTGATTGTGTAAATTTCTGAAAACCAAACCGATTTTTGGCCTTAGATGCCGCCTTAGATGGTAATCCCTTTTAAGTTTGAACTTTTAAGACTATGACAATTTGGGTTGTAATAACTATTTCAAGATGGTTTGTAAGAACCCTGATTTTTGTAATATTTTTAAGAATGTAATACCTTATGACATTGTGAATTGGGAACCTTTTTATACCACCTCTGTTGTTTAATGGAATTGATTATCTGAGAATTTAATGCTATTATATTCACTGTGTGAGGAGAAGGGAAGGTGGTTGAAAGCAATGAACCTACTTCCATTAAAATTCATAAAAACTTGGGACTTGAGAATGATTGGAGTATTAAAGATTTTAAGAGCTTATGACAAGAGGTTACGTACATTTAAGGGAATTGCACAATTAAGTACTTAAGGAATTATAAAGAAAATCTCTACGCGACAAAATGTTATTACGAGAAGTTATTTAAGATACGTTAAGAATTAAGGATTAAGTGACCAACATTGGTGGAGGAATAAAATAGGTAAGATATTACATGCAAGGCATCATGTAACTAGATTGTTAGAAAAGTAAACTAGAAAGCCAAAAAGCAACTAGAGGAATAGTAACTAGTTGGTGCACTACACTTTAGGGGACAAGGAAGCATGGTTGGCACCTAGGGGGCTAGCACTAGACTTGCAAACATGTGATTATGTACCTATAACAATACATATACCAATACATAACACAACACCACATCACTTTATTCAAAACACCCAACCAAAACCATCTCTCTCTCTCTCTCTCTCTCTATCTCTCTCTCTCTCTCTCTCTCTCTCTCTCTCTCTCTCTCTCTCTCTCTCTCTCTCTCTCTCTCTCTCTCTCCTTAAGGAGCTCTCGGCCCAAGCTCTTCCAAGGGAAGAAGAAGATTTTTTCTTCAACTTCCACTCATCCATAAGTCACAACATAATTCCTAGAGCTTCCTTGTATCATAGTGAAGGTATGTTATCAATTTCAAAGCATTTCATCCATCCAATCTTGAGTTATAAATTGTTAAAGTTTGGATGAAAAGTAACCAAATTTTAGTTTCCTTTAGATCTTGAATTTTAAGGCTTGTAGAGACTCATCCAAGGTGTTCTTAAGGTTCATAAAGCTCACCCAAGGTTGCTAGAGACTCGAGGAAGGTATAAACTCTCTCAACCCTTAGCCATGACTTGTTGATAGTTCATATTGCTAGATCTACAAGTATTAGTGCATATCTTGGTAGTATGAGTTATCGATGATGAAATCTTGAAGTTATATGCTTGATCATTGTGTGGTAAGCCTTGTTCTTGAATGGTATAGTCCTATGTATGTTAAGAAAAGAATATTGGTGGGTTTGATGTTGAAAAGAAAGTGTGGTGATAATTTGAAGTGTTGAAGCTGTAAAAAGGAGCTTGCTGAAAATTATGGGAGCATGAGTTGTCTTGTACGAGGGATCCGAACCCCTTAAACTTGTCTCCTTAAGACCTAATACAAATGGTTAGAAAGGTATTTGAATGTAGTTTCCAGAAATATAAAGTTCATGACTAGATGATGTCTAGGTTTTGAGTTATGGCCCGAGAAGTGCAGAGTGGTTTTGAGATCTGGGCTGCACCATTTGGTCAACTTGTGAACCACCTTTAGACCCTTAAAAATTATGTAAACTTTATGAAAAATTGAGGGGAGCTATATTTTACAGTGGTAAATATTACCCAAAAATCATTGGATTAAAATATGTATTTTTCAATTTTATAAAAATGTTAGAGTGAAGTGCGCGCAAGCGAGAAAGTCATACGAGGAGTTAGTTTGATATGATTTCAAGGATAAGTAATTATGTTTCGAGTGTGGTAACTAATTCGAGTCAAATAAGTGACGAGCGTATTCGAGTGATGACATGGACCTATGGGAGGGTTAGAGGGTCATATGACGGAGTCGTTAAGGTAGTCTTACATTCTTTAAAAACCTTGTGATTAAAAGGAATTGTTAAGGTACTAACGAGCGAATATTGATTATGTATAGATCCTCATTCCACTCCGAAAGCTCGACTACCCCAACCTCACCAAGGCAAGTTTACCTTTCAAAACTCTTACATAAAGATTTTCACTGTTGTGTTTGCAAGACTTTATGTTGAGATTGAGATATATGTAAATGTGCTTACACCCTTGAACTTAGAATGAAAAGTGTCTCTTCGGACAACGACTCTAGCAATAGAGGTCGTAGCGGTCCAAATATACTATTGACCGGGGAGCGGTATATTTGTTTTTTTGTCGCAATTAAGTTACGATGACCCGCGGGGTAAAGCGGGAAGTATCGTACGCTTATGTAATTAATTATTTATACGTTATCAAAAATATTTAAAAATACTTATCTTAGATTAAAAGATCATTTTAATTAAATAATAACCTTATTAATTTTTACTAGATCTCGAAACATTACTTATTAATTATTATTTTGAAAACGAAACTAAATCAAGATACCTCTAATGCTTTCAAACTTGAACTCTTTCGAACTCAAAACATTTTTGAAAACGCCCGATCAGGTTTTACTCACTTGCACGTTTCTCAAGAATTATTGGTCGATTGAGGTCGAAGCTCAATTACTCGATTTTCAATCAAAATAAAATTTTTCGTAAGAACATAAAAAGGGGACTCTGGTAGGTGTGGGAATCGTTGACGAACGATTCCCGGGATGTGTAAGCGGCCGTGAGCCAGGCGGTCCATCAATTATTTCGGCCCAGGTGTTGCCGAAGGATGATTACGAATGTAGTTTTCATCGAGGGTGATTACGGATGTAGTTTTCACGCAAGGGTAGTTACGGATGTAGTTTCTATCCTTCTACTAGTAGAAAAGACCCGCGGATTATTGGACTTGGGTGTGGCGACTGATCATCGTCAATCCTTGTCAAGTTTTACGTTTTCTTCAAGTCCCATCCTCCATTTTGGAAAAATACTCGAACACTGCTTCTTAGGCCTAAGTGTCAAGTTGTCGATAGTGTTATATTTTGATAAGAAAGGTATTGATTCCATACAGAATCTAGAACTGCAAGTTTATTTTGAAATTGAGGGCACGTGCGAGTGCACTTTTGCGATGGTTCAAAGATGATGGATGATTCAATAACTTATTGATATAATTAATTTTAATATTTGTTAAATTAAATAAAATGCATACACTACTTATCTCATATACATATATATCTTGCTGAGCTATAGTTGGTCACTCTTGCTTGTTTTAAAAATTGCAAACACAACAGTTAAGAGAAATGGCAAGACCCCGTGAGACTATCCGAAAGCAGGTGACTAGACCTCAGGCAGCAGCTGAGATTCCACCGGTAGGCCCCATTAGACGGATTGGTTTGCAACTTTTGTTAGTACGCTTTATTTATAAGTATGACCTGTGCAAGGCAGTGTACCGCAACTATTATTCCAGCCGCTAACACAGCTTCATGTAGAAGCATTGTTAGTAGCCTAAATACTATTTAATTTGGTCTGTAATAACTCTAAGACTTTTACTTTTGCTCAATCAAGTTGTAGGACGTTTCTGAGACTCTAACCTGTGTGTGTGTGAGTATGTGTGCGGTGTGAGTTTTATTGCGGGGTCGATTGCTGTTATATACATTATGTGCAAGAACAGGTATGTTATTAGTGGAAAATGGATCGTGAGCGCCTGGATCTTCGACCCTGGATCTGGGGGCGACACATGGTTGTAATAATTTAGTATTGATTTTATTTCGTCTCTGATCCTATAATCTGTGAATGTTATGTTTGATTGAGGGGTCACAACATGATAAGTTGAAGGTTAAGAATAATTTTTATTAAAAATGGGAATTAAGGATAGAGTGACAGCTTGGATCCTCGACCCCGGATCTAGGGATGTTACAACCTAGCTCATTGCAGATGTAACATCTGAACTTTGACCTATCCACCATTCCTGTCTTGTATCCTCCTCTTGTGGCACCACCAGCAGCTTTTGAAGAGTTTCCCTTGTTAAACTTAGATGTCTGACCCTATGGCTTATATGGCTTATCACTTCTGAACTTTATATTTTTAAATCTTTTAGCCATATATGCCATGGTTGGATTATCCATGCTTTCAATCTCTTCTAATGAATAGAAGTCTTCATCTTCAACATCTTTGAGCTGTAGAACCACTTTCTCCTCATCATCCAACACCTCCTCAATCTTTAGAGATGGCACTTGTGTTGGTTGTGAACTTTGTGAGGGTTCACTTGGCAGAGAAACGAGTGGCTCTTGAGCTATAAGCGCACTAGACATGTTTGCCATCTTTCTTTTGGCTCCAGTTTGAATAGCTCTCTTCTGAAAGAGTTCAAGTTCATATGACTTAAGTACACCATAAAGGGTCTCAAGAGAAACATCATTCAAGGGAACTACTCCTTAAACCTTTCTTTATGGTTAGTGACCCATCTTATTTCCTTGTGTAGACGGCAGAGACCCTGAGGCCTATGAGAGAGAGCATGATGAGGCACTACTGAGGGAGACTGATGACCCTGTTGTGGGTACTAATGCTGACTCTGATCTTGACCCTAGGACGGTGCTGATAGAGGACACCGAGGAGGAGGACCCAGATGAGGAGCCCCTTGAGCCTGAGCCCGTTATCCCCTCCCCTCTGCCCACTGAGGTGGAGAGTGAGGGATTTGGTGGGGACCGTGTTGCGTCACCCTCACCCTCCCCACAGCCCTTGAGCCCCATTTCATCTGAGGACGACTCCGAGGATACTACTTCTGATGAGAGTGAGCTTGACCCCGCCCCTGCTTCTGACTTTGCTGTACCGCCTCCGCCACCTGAGCTACCCCTGGTATCGGGCACTGAGCACGCTTATGTTGTGTAGTTCCTGACCCGAGACCTACTTTATGCCGAGGCTAGACTTAATAAGGTGAGGCGGGCACTGTGGAGGAGCGCGAGGCACGATTGGGGGTTCAGGTTAGGATGAGGACTACTGTTGTTAGGAGGACTAGAGCCCGACTTGATCGGATAGAGAGGCGGAGCCGTGCGAGGATTACCGGTCTAGGAGAGATCCGTACCAGGGATGCTAAGCGTGTCTTGCGTCGTGCATCCTCCCAGGTGAGGGCCTTGCTCCGTCACGGGGCGGCACCATGATGTGTTATGGATAGCTCAGTCCCCTAGGTTCAGATGACATTAGTGTGCTGATTTTGTGGGATAGTTGACTTATGCAGTGGTATCCTTTCTGACCAGTGGATGAGTAGACTGACCTACAGATATGTGGATGTGACTTCGGATAGTATGTACGGATGTAGCCCTTCTTTTGTGTAGCCTGGACTATTCAGATGACGTATTTGTTATTGTTCCACTTTTGCTAGATCTTGATATCTGGAACTATGCGTTAGGCTTTAACATCCGAACTATGTGATGACTCTTGTACCGTATTTATCTAGTTTCAGTTTCCGTGATATTGTCTCAACTGCCTTACTTTCCGATGACATGCTTTACTGATTCGATATACAACTGTGAATATACAACTTTTACAAATCACAACCATACGACCATGCTGTTTCAAATTTACAACTTACAATTTCAGATTATTTTCTGCAAAATTTTAAAAAACAAAAAAAAAAAAATTCCTACAAGTTTTGAAGTCTCGAAAATTCCTACAAATGTTTTCGAACCACGTAACGGTTTTCCCTAAAAAGGTTTTGAAGTTTTATCACCATCATTAGGACACTGCAAGTTTCAAAATTTTAACCCTGTATAAGGAGGAACGATACGCTGTCAAATAATTGGAAAACCCTAACCCATTTCTTGTCTCATTATCAGAATCATGCCACCTAGAAGAATGAACACTCGAGTTCACCCGGTCAGCTCTGAAGGCTAGGGTAGCAACCATGGGCCCGAAGGCCACCAAAACTTTGAGAGAGAGGATTTGAACCTGAGCGAGGATGAGGACAGTGACTATAACTTGTTTGATAACTCTGAGTATGATGAAGAAGAAGTTGATGATGATACCCGAGAGGTGGAAAATCCAAGGAGAGACCCTATGGAGCAATTAATGGACCTACTTTGGCAGAACTTGGACCGTCCCCCAGTTCAGCAACAACCCAATAATGCAAATGCAAATGCTTTCCGAAATTTCAAATCCCTGAAACCCCCAGAATTTAAAGGAACTGCAGACCCGGTAGAGGCAAGAGCCTGGTTGAAGGAAATGGAAAAATCTTTCGAGATACTGGGAGTCGCAGAAGGACAGAAGACTGTTTTTGCCACATATCTCCTGAAGGGTGAGGCAAATTACTGGTGGAAAGCTAAGAGGAATTTGGAGGGAAGAGGTGTGGTGACCTGGGAGAGGTTTAGCGAGCTGTTCTTGGAGAAGTATTTCCCTAGGTTCATGGAGACCCAGATGGAGCTGAAGTTCTTGGAACTGAAGCAAGGTAACATGACGGTGGCCGAGTATGAGGCCAATTTTACTGAGTTGTCCAGGTTTGTGCCGGAGTATGTGAACACTGAGGCAAAGAGAGCCCGAAGATTCCAGTTGGGGCTAAAGAAATGGATTCAGAATCGTGTGGCGGTCCTTGAGCTGACAGACTATGCCACCTTGGTACAGAAGGCACCGATTGTAGAGGTTGGAAGTGAGCAGATGCAGAAAGAGAGAGAAAGAAAGAAGAGGAAGTTTGATAACCGAAAGGGGAATTCTGCGGGCGGAAGTTTTCCGAGAAAGTTTAAGCGAGGGGCGATATCCCAGCCCAGTGGGAACTTTGGAACCAAGAGAGCTGAAAGTTGGAGTATGGGCCAGGGCGGCCGACCACAGGGATCATCTTACTCTACCCCATCTCGAGTCCTACCCCCGGATTGCAACAAGTACGGGAAGAAACATGCGGGCGTGTGTACCCTGCAGGATGTGAAGTGCTTTAAATGCGGGTTGACAGGACATTATGCTAACACCTGTCGAGGACCCAGTAACAACATCAATGCCGGAGGCACTTGCTTCAAGTGCGGAGAACTAGGGCATCGAATGAGGGAATGTTTGTCTTCTGGGCCGGCTGCGTCGAGAGTTAGTGGAACTGCTTCTAACAAGCCCCCTACTTCTAGAACTTTTAACATGACTGTGCAAGATGCCGTGAGGAACACGGATGTGATCGCAGGTACCCTACTACTCAATTTAGTTAATGCAAATGTTTTATTTGATTCGGGCGCTACCAAGTCTTTTATATCCCTAGATTTTGCATGTCGGTTAGACCTTAAGGCTGAGCCATTGAAAGACAGATTGCAAGTAGAGATAGCTAATCGTGAAATTATCCCTGTTAGCCAAGTGTATCCAGGTTCTGACCTAGAAATAGGAGGGCGGCACTTTCGGGTAGATTTAATTCCGTTTAAACTAGGAGAGTTTGATGTGATAGTAGGCATGGATTGGCTGACCACCAATGGAGCTCAGATTGATTGCATGAAGAAGAAAGTGATATTGAGTTTGCCAGGGAACGAGGAAGTAGTGTTTAGCGGGCAACGACAGAACTGAAAGTTTTTCACCGTAATTCAGACCCAGAAGCTGTTGTGTAAAGGATGCGAGGCTTATTTAGCCTATGTGAAGGACACCAAAAAGGAGGCACCAAGCCTACCGAAAATTCCCGTCGTTAATGAGTTCGCTGACGTATTCCTTGATGATCTTCCAGGACTACCACCTGATAGAGACATTGAGTTCGCTATAGATTTAGACCCTGGTACGACACCAATTTCGAAAGCCCCATATAGGCTAGCCCCAGTAGAGATGAAGGAGTTGGCCACTCGGTTGCAAGAGTTGTTAGATAAAGGAATGATAAGACCTAGTGTGTCACCGTGGGGAGCCCCGGTGTTGTTCATGAAAAAGAAGGATGGCAGTATGAGGTTATGCATAGACTACAGGGAGTTGAATAAGGTGACTATAAAGAATAAGTATCCTTTACCGAGGATAGATGACCTGTTTGACCAGCTAAAGGACGCAGTCTATTTTTCCAAAATTTATTTGAGAACCGGGTACCACCAGTTAAGGATTAAGCCGGAAGATATACCCAAGACACTATGAGTTTTTGGTAATGTCCTTTGGATTAACCAATGCACCCGCAGCTTTCATGGACTTAATGAACCGAGTTTTCAAAAAGTATTTGGATAAGTGTGTTATAGTCTTCATCGATGACATCTTGATTTATTCCAAGACGGAGGATGAGCATGCGGAGCACTTGAGGATTGTGTTGGGAGCATTGAGAGAAGAAAAGTTGAACGCAAAATTCTCGAAGTGTGAATTTTGGTTAAGAGAAGTCCAGTTCTTAGGGCATGTAATTAGCAATCAAGGTATCTTAGTGGACCTAGCTAAAATAGAAGCCGTTTCAAATTGGGAGAGACCAACCACTCCGACGGAGGTCAGAAGTTTTATAGGATTGGCTGGCTACTATAGGAGATTTGTTCAAGATTTTGCTAAGATAGCAGCCCCTTTGACCCGATTGACTCACAAGACAGAGGAAGTTTGTATGGACCGAAAAATGTGAAGAGAGCTTTCAAGAGTTGAAGAAAAGGTTGGTGTCAGCACCGGTACCAGCCCTACCCGATGATCAAGGAGATTTTGTGATTTATAGTGACGCATCCCATAAAGGTTTAGGGTGTGTGCTTATGCAGCATGGTAAGGTGATTGTGTACGCGTCTAGACAACTCAAGGATTATGAGATAAGATACCCCACCCATGATTTAGAATTAGCGGCGATAGTCTTCGCTTTGAAAATTTGGAGGCATTACCTTTACGGAGAAAAGTGTGACATCTACACGGACCATAAGAGCCTAAAATACATATTCACTCAGAAGGAGTTAAACATGAGACAGAGGAGATGACTAGAATTAATCAAGGACTATGACTGTGAGATTCACTATCACCCAGGAAGGGCCAATGTGGTGGCTCATGCACTTAGCCGAAAAGAGAAACTCAAGATGATAACGTCAGAGGACGGGTTGATCAAGGATTTTGAGAAACTAGAGATCGAAGTGAGGTTACCAGGAACCGAACAAGAGAGTCTAATGGAGATAAAAGTCCAACCACCGCTATTGGAAAAGATTAAGTTGTGCCAGGAAAAGAAGATAGAAGAAGAAAAGAATTCGATGGAGAAAGTTTTGACTGGTGAGGAAATTAAGTGTGAAATGGATGGGAATGGAGTTATGAGGTACGTATCTAGGATATGGATCCCGAACATCCAGGAGCTATGGGATGAGATTCTGCAAGAGGCTCATAGTTCAAGGTATTCGATTCACCCTGGAGGCACTAAGAAGTATAGAGATTTGAGAGAATATTATTGGTGGCCAAATATGAAGAAGGACGTAGCAGAGTGGGTAAGTAAATGCTTGACATGTCAAAGAGTGAAGGCCGAACACCAGAGGCCCAGTGGATTGTTGCAACCCTTAGAGATACCCGAGTGGAAGTGGGAGCATATTGCGATGGACTTTGTGGTCGGACTACCAAGGACCAAGACTAATCATGATGCCATTTGGGTAATTATCGATAGATTGACTAAATCATCACATTTTATTCCAATTAACGAAAGGTACACAGTTGATAGACTAGTGGATATTTACTTAAAGGAAATCATGGTTAGGCATGGGGTTCTTGTAAGCATTGTATCGGATAGAGACCCAAGGTTCAACTCCAGGTTCTGGAGGAGTTTTCAGGAATGTGTGGGAACCAAGTTAAACATGAGTACTGCTTATCACCCTCAATCAGACGGACAGAGCGAGAGGACCATCCAGACCATAGAGGACATGTTGAGAGTCTGTGCTATAGACTTTAAGGGAAGTTGGGATGACCACTTGCCGTTGATCGAGTTTTCCTACAACAACAGTTATCATGCGAGTATACGAATTCCCCCATATGAAGCCTTTACGGACGAAGATGTCGATCTCCCTTGTGTTGGGAAGAGGTTGGAGAGCGAAAGATTTTAGGGCCCGAATTGGTTCAACAGACAAGAGAAACTATCGAACTTATACGAGGACGGCTGGTAGCGGCCCAGGACAGACAGAAAAAATATGCGGACCAGACCCGCAAGGATGAAGAGTATGAGGTGGGAGAGTTTGTGATGTTAAAGGTATCACCGTGGAAGGGATTGATGAGATTTGGTAAGAAGGGGAAGCTAAGCTCGAGATTTATTGGACCTTTTGAGATTTTGAGGCGTGTTGGAAAGTTAGCCTATGAACTAGCCTTGCCCCCGAGCTTGCAGCAAGTGCATAATGTGTTTCATGTGTCTATGCTATGACCCTACCATACCGACTTTCGGCATGTGATATAATACGATCAGGTAGACCTGCAACCAGACTTGACCTATGTGGAACAACCCGTGGAAATCATGGATAGAAAGGAACAGGTGCTGAGGAACAAGATTGTCAAGCTAGTGAGAGTTTTGTGGAGGAACCAGAACGACGAGGAATCAACATGGGAACAAGAAAGCGCGATGCGTGAAAAGTACCCCCAACTGTTTTCAACCTGATTCCGGGACGGAATCCTTTTAAGGTGGGGAGGCTGTAAGAACCCTGATTTTTGTAATATTTTTAAGAATGTAATACCTTATGACATTGTGAATTGGGAACCTTTTTAAACCACCTATGTTGTTTAATGGAATTGATTATCTGAGAATTTAATGCTGTTATATTCACTGTGTGAGGAGAAGGGAAGGTGGTTGAAAGCAATGAACCTACTTCCATTAAAATTCATAAAAACTCGGGAATTGAGAATGATTGGAGTATTAAAGATTTTAAGAGCTTATGACAAGAGGTAATGCACATTTAAGGGAATTGCACAATTAAGTACTTAAGGAATTACAAAGGAAATCTCTACGCGAAAAAATGTTATTACGAGAAGTTATTTAAGATACGTTAAGAATTAATGATTAAGTGACCAACATTGGTGGAGGAATAAAATAGGGAAGATATTACATGCAAGGCATCATGTAACTAGATTGTTAGAAAAGTAAACTAGAAAGCCAAAAAGCAACTAGAGGAATAGTAACTAGTTGGTGCACTACACTTTAGGGGACAAGGAAGCGTGGTTGGCACCTAGGGGGCTAGCAATAGACTTGCAAACATGTGATTATGTACCTATAACAATACATATACCAATACATAACACAACACCACATCACTTTATTCAAAACACCCAACCAAAACCATATCTCTCTCTCACTCTCTCTCTCTCTCTCTCTCTCTCTCTCTCTCTCTCTCTCTCTCTCTCTCTCTCTCTCTCTCTCTCTCTCTCTCTCTCTCTCTCTCCCCCTCTCCCCCTTAAGGAGCTCTCGGCCCAAGCTCTTCCAAGGGAAGAAGATGAATTTTTCTTCAACTTCCACTCATCCATAAGTCACAACATAATTCCAAACCCCTTAAACTTGTCTTCTTAAGACCTAATACATATGGTTAGAAAGGTATTTGAATGTAGTTTCCAGAAATATAAAGTTCATGACTAGGTGATGTCTAGGTTTTGAGTTATGGCCCGAGAAGTGCAAAGTGGTTTTGAGATCCGGGCTGCACCATTTGGTCAACTTGTGAACCACCTTTAGACCCTTAAAAATTATGCAAACTTTATAAAAAATTGAGGGTAGCTATATTTTACAGTGGTAAAGATTACCCAAAAAGAATTGGATTAAAATATGTATTTTTCAATTTTATAAAAATGTTAGAGTGAAGTGCGCGCAAGCGAGAAAGTCATACGAGGAGTTAGTTTGATATGGTTTCAAGGATAAGTAATTATGTTTCGAGTGTGGTAACTAATTCGAGTCAAATAAGTGACGAGCGTAATCGAGTGATGACATGGACCTATGGGAGGGTTAGAGGGTCATATGACGGAGTCGTTAAGGTAGTCTTACATTCTTTAAAAACCTTGTGATTAAGAGGAATTGTTAAGGCACTAACGAGCGAATATTGATTATGTATAGATCCTCATTCCACTCCGCAAGCTCGACCACCCCAAACTCACCAAGGCAAGTTTACCTTTCAAAACTCTTACATAAAGATTTTCACTATTGTGTTTGTAGATTCCGTACGTATTATGTGCTATGTTTTGCAAGACTTTATGTTGAGATTGAGATATATGTAAATGTGCTTACACCATTGAACTTAGAATGAAAAGTGTCTCTTCGGACAACGACTCTAGCAATAGAGGTCGTAGCGGTCCAGATATACTATTGATCGGGGAGCGGTATATTTTTTTTTGTCGCAATTAAGTTACGATGACCCGCGGGGTAAAGCGGGAATTATCGTACGCTTATGTAATTAATTATTTATACGTTATCAAAAATATTCAAAAATACTTATCTTAGATTAAAAGATTATTTTAATTAATTAATTACCTTATTAATTTTTACTAGATCTCGAAACATTACTTATTAATTATTATTTTGAAAACGAAATTAAACCAAGATACCTCTAACGATTTCAAACTCGAACTCTTTCGAACTCAAAACATTTTTGAAAACCCCCGGTCAGGTTTTACTCACTTGCACGTTTTTCAAGAATTATTGGTCGACTGAGGTCGAAGCTCAATTACTCGATTTTCAATCAAAATAAAATTTTTCGTTAGAACAGAAAAAGGGGACTCTGGCAGGTGTGGGAATTGTTGACGAACGATTCCCGGGATGTGTAAGCGGCCGTGAGCCAGGCGGTCCATCAATTATTCCGGCCCAGGTGTTGCCGAAGGATGATTACGGATGTAGTTTTCATCGAGGGTGATTACGGATATAGTTTTCATCCGAGGGTAGTTACAGATGTAGTTTCTATCCTTCTACTAGTAGAAAAGACCCACGGATTATTGGACTTGGGTGTGGCGACTGATCATCGTCAATCCTTGTCAAGTTTTACGTTTTCTTCAAGTCCCATCCTCCACTTTGGAAAAATACTCGAACACTGCTTCTTAGGCTTAAGTGCCAAGTTGTCGATAGTGTTATATTTTGATAAGAAAGATATTGATTCCATGTAGAATCTAGAACTGCAAGTTTATTTTGAAATTGAGGGCACGTGCGAGTGCACTTTTGCGATGGTTCAAAGATGATGGATGATTCAATAACTTATTGATATAATTAAGTTTAATATTTGTTAAATCAAATAAAATGCATACACTACTTATCTCATATACATATATATCTTGCTGAGCTATAGTTGCTCACTTTTGCTTCTTTTAAAAATTGCAAACACAACAGTTAAGAGAAATGGCAAGACCCCGTCAGACTACCCGAAAGCAGGTGACTAGACCTCAGGCAGCAGCTGAGATTTCACCGGTAGGTCCCATTAGACGGATTGGTTTGCAACTTTTGTTAGTACGCTTTATTTATAAGTATGACCTGTGCAAGGCAGTGTACCGTAACTATTATTCAAGCCGCTAACACAGCTTCATGTAGAAGCATTGTTAGTAGCCTAAATACTATTTAATTTGGTCTGTAATAACTCTAAGACTTTTACTTTTGCTCAATCAAGTTGTAGGACGTTTCTGAGTCTCTAACCTCTGTGTGTGTGAGTATGTGTACGGTGTGAGTTTTATTGCGAGGTCGATTGCTGTTATATACATTATGTGCAAGAACAGGTATGTTATTAATGGAAAATGGACCGTGAGCGTCTGGATCTCCGACCCCGGATCTGGGGACGTCACATGGTTGTAATAACTTAGTAATGATTTAATTTTGTCTCTGAGCCTATAATCTGTGAATGTTATGTTTGATTGAGGGGTCACAACATGATAAGTTGAAGGTTAAGAATAATGTTTATTTAAAATGGGAATTAAGGATAGAGTGACAGCCTGGATCCTCGACCCCGGATCTAGGGATGTTACAATCAAGCTTATTGCAGATGTAACATCTGAACTTTGACCTATCCACCATTCCTGTCTTGTATCCTCCTCTTGTGGCACCACCAGCATCTTTTGAAGAGTTTCCCTTGTTGAACTTAGATGTCTGACCCTGTGGCTTATATGGCTTATCTGTTTTGAACTTTATATTTTTAAATCTTTTAGCCATATATGCCTTGGTTGGATTATCCATGCTTTCAATCTCTTCTAATGAATAGAAGTCTTCATCTTCAACATCTTTGAGCTGTAGAACCACTTTCTCCTCATCATCCAACACCTCCTCAATCTTCAGAGATGGCATTTGTGTTGGTTGTGAACTTTGTGAGGGTTCACTTGGCAGAGAAACGAGTGGCTCTTGAGCTATAAGGGCACCAGACATGTTTGATATCTTTCCTTTGGCTCCATTTTGAATAGCTCTCTTCTGAAAGAGTTCAAGTTCATATGACTTAAGTACACCATAAAGGGTCTCAAGAGAAACATCATTCAAGTTTCTCCCTTCTCTTATGGCAGTGATTTTGTGCTCAAGGTGCACAGGAAGAGTGAGCAGAAACTTGACATTAATCTCCTTTTTGTCATAGAACTTTCTATGAATTTGTAATTCAGCTATTAGCTTACTGAATCTTTTAAACATGTGAGTGAGCTCTTCACCAGGCTTAGCCATAAAAGCTTCGTATTGTGATACAAGAATTTGTCTTTGGTTTTCTCTGACCTCTTCACTTCCTTCACACAGCAACTCTATCTTGCTCCACATTTCTTTAGCAGATGAGCATCCCATAACATTTCCACAGATGGCTTTGTCCAGTGTGAGAGAGTCAAGCAAGATGAGTTGTAAGTAGTCATCCAAGGCTACCTTTTCTTTCTCAGATTCTGTGTATTCTGAAGGTCTCTTAGCAACCCAGTGAGCTGGAATTACTTCACCATTCATAGTGGCAGCATCTACTTCTTTCTTCGGAATGAAGGGGCCATTATCGAGAATTCCAAAATATAGTGGATGTGCAGCTTTGATAAATAACAAGATTTTTCTTTTCCAAAAATTGTAGTTCTCTTTATCAAATACTGGAATCTTGATACCACTTGACTTCTGTATACTCGTCATGATCTCAGATTAGTACCTCAATCTGTTGCTCTGATACCAGTTGTTGCTCCCGGAGTATATTGCAGAAGGGGGGTTGAATGCAATATTGATAATTTCAAATCTTTACCTCAATAACAATGATAAAGATTTTAAACTATCTATACAAGAAATGCAAACACAAGTAGTATCTCAAAATATTCTCACAAATAAATGTTTTATTTATTTTGCAAAGTGTTGCTACAACCTCGAGAAAAAGTATTTTCTCAAGTTTCGACTTCTTGGATCGATTACAGAAAGAATGAGAGATGTTTATCTATAAAGACTAATCTTCTCTAACATCTCTATCACATGGGTTGTGGAACCGCTGTCATTTTCAAGTTGTAACACCCCCAGATCCGGGGTCCGGGATCCGGTGGTTACGGTTTCCAATTCTATCCACAACACTTGAACTTTCCTTAACATAAAATAAATTACGTCTCTATAACCCAACACAACAATATAAAACACACCCGTTATAGTCCCAGAGATGAAATCAGAGTAACAATCAAATTTTTATTAATCACATTATGAGTTCTTACAATCCAAAAGAATTTCAATATAAATACATACTCTTTGCCATCCATTTACATAGGTCATACTAGACCATATTCTTGGTACTGAAAGAATAAATATACCCTACCAAAAGCTTCTTCTTCAGCTCTGGTAGTCTCATCGTCCTCGCCCGCGTCGAGTGCGCCTTGTGCGAGTCATCTGGTCTAGCTGTTGTTGTGATATAATAATAAAGCAAGGGTGAGCAATAGCCCACCAACAATGATATATAACTGAACGATAATGTATAACAGTTCAAAAGTATCTTTCAAACCATATGCCATGCATTTACGGAAATGATGCCAGTATAATATGAACGATGAAGTTACAAGGTAACTTAAAGTGTTTGTTTGTAGAAATATCTGCTACATCAAAGTAAGCGAGATATTCTTATTGTTATTAAGAAGAGGAACTTGCAAGAAAAGGTTGCAATTCCAGTTATGACCCTTTTCCAACTCTGCCAACAGTAATCATGTTGCAGGAAATAATAAATTTGGATGATGAACCAATGATGGAGTATTCACCGCGCCCGCTGTTCCAATCTTGATGATCAGTCGAGATCGTACAGCTCAATTTAGATTTACTACCGGTAGAAGGAAGAACTGACGGCTTTACTTGTATACCGCCTTGCTAGCTCTCCCCGGCCAACGGTTGGGCCAAAGGGGATGGACCGGCGCTACTCGGCCTCTTACACGACTCCTAGTTCAAATAGAATTCATGATTCTGAATGTAATGTTCGTCCCCCTTTCCCCAAGTATAATACTTGTTGATAAGACTCCACAAAGTAGTCGTATCTAGTTGGAAAGGAAAATTTACCAATAACTCCCAAGCTATTACTTGGTAACGAATATCAACTTGTTCCAGTAATCTTACCCCTCGAAAGATGAGAAGGTAAGCAACGACTTAATAAGTCAACAGCACCCGAGTTGCGAGTGAAGGGAATACTTTATGACCGGGAAGTCGACAAGATAAATAACATTTTCCAAGTAAGGTTCCCTTATTATTAAGGAGATAGACTCAAAGAAGAATGATGTCTGAGAACCTTTCTTGATATAAGATTAATAATAATATGACTCCGAAATATTTTCTGTAATAATCGAAGAAGATAAACCTTATTGAGGTTATTCTAAGTATGAAATAAATATTCAGAGAATATTTATTGAATTAAAAATATTTAAAGAATATTAAAGGATATCTTTAATCAGGGTATTTCCCAAATAATTCTTGAAGAAATATCGAGAGAATATTTATTGCATAATTAAATAATCAAATGAATATTCAAAATAATATTCATTACTTAATAAGTCCTGAAAGGAATATTTAAAATATTTAAAATAATATTCGATGATTAAATAGAACCCTGATAAATATTCAAAATAATATTCATAATTAATTAGGAATTTAAATGAATATTGATAAAGTAATATTCATTTCATGAATAATATTCTACATGAATATCAAGTAATATTCATTTAGTAATCCAAGCTTTAAAGGAATATTCGATATAATATTCGATAAGTAAATCAAGCTTCAGATGAATATTGAAGATAATATTCATCAAGTACTTAATACCTTAAATGAATTTTCAACAGTAATATTTATTTAATAAAATAATATTCTAAATGAATGTCCACATAATATTCATTTAGTAGTCTCATCTTTAGAAGAGTATTGGAAATAATAATCGATAAGCAATTCGACTCTGAATGAATATTGACAAATATTATTCGTCGAATGATTACGTTCAAATAATTATTTGAAGTAAGGATCATTAAAATAAATAATCTCGAACGAATATTCAAATAATATTCGTCGCCTGAATAATAGAAAATATTTACTTAAATATTTTCCTCCGAGGTAATCTCGATATATCAAGGAATATTGACTCCCGGTCTATATTTGATTAATAAGATGTATACGCCCTTCTATGAGGGTCTTACAATAACCGGCTTATAACTGATATATAACTATCTAGCTTATAAGCCAACAATAACATTCAGGGAACAAGTATATCAATTCAACTTGAAAGTAGGCATGCATGCAATGGCATATGTATATCAGCAATCATATATATATATATATATATTTATTCAATCACAACAACAGCCTAAAAGAAGGGAATTGAAACTTGCCTGGTAGTCGAGTACGGTAAGGGGTAGTGGTAGCGGGTCCCGGTTCAGCTTGGTGATCTATAAATAGCCAAGGCATTCGGGATTAACCACTTAACACATTAAAAGTTAAGTTATACTTAAATCGAAACACGTTCTCGAGTTATCTCGTTATACCCCTTTTAGTGGATTACTTTTATCACTGATCCGACCCGACATTCGTTCGTTAATACGACATGTCATTGTACTTATACTTGAGACATACTTAAGTCATATGAGTTCTAAAGTCGATCGTTACGAACCAATACTATACTCCGAGTTTTATCGCCCGTTTTCTAAGTGTTTTACCGAAGTTATAAAAGAGTCGTCTTTTAGGGGTTCGTTCGCGTTTAACCTTGACTCGAACATTTTTAATAAATCGAAAAATGCTCTTTTTGACATACGGTTTTCTTTCACACCTTCCTTCTTACCCCTAGTATTTATTTACCAAGATTCGCCATGACGTTACATAGTTTACGAGGGTTCAATTATAGTTACGAACTTTCGTTTACGGATTCGAACTACTTTTAGTAATTTGGTCATAAATCCTAAACCGTAAGTCCGTTTCATGTGATCTTTATATCAAAACGAAGCTTAGAACATTACCTATCCTATCATGGCAGATAAGGTCTCTGGACAGTAGGGGTTCGACATGGAAAATGGCATACAAAACATGGTATTGCAAATTCGGGCATTATAACGGCTGTAAATCGAATATCTACCAATTTCGAATCTTCCCATAAACATAGTATCCAACCCAAACAACATATACATGACTTATATACATGAACTGAGGCCAAGAAATGCCTTTCCGTTCATCTAGCTATTTTATCCTCTTATATCAACATATCACTACATAAGCATGCTTTAATCATTACCATAATCATACTAATCTAAATTCTCATCAAGAACATCATTAAACATAAACTAAGGCCTAGGGTTTCAAGAGTTTTATACCTTCCTTGAGGTGTGTATGCACTTAGTAAGCCTTGTATAGTCCTTGTATAGCCTCCATGAAGCTTGGATCATCAACCAAAATCAAGATTCAAGAATTTTGTTCTTGAGGTTACTATTCATCCTCCACTTTCTTGATTTTTTTGAAAATGGAAAAGGTGATGTTTGAGGCTAAGATTTTTAGGGTATCATTTTTATGAAATATAGGATCTATGATAAATTTTTGGAGATCAAACAATGGGTGGAAGTTGGATTTTTGTTTTGGAATTGTTGCAAAAGTCGAATGGAAGAGTAAAGGAGAGAGTTTGATGTTTCCTTGTGGTTTTGCTTGGAAGAATGCATAAAGTGGATGAGCCTTGGATAATATCTCATCTCTTTTTACTTTAGTAAAGTGATGATGCACTAGATGATGTCTTTGTGAGGACAAGTGTTGAAGATTGGATGGTTTAAGGCTTAACCAAGTGGTGGCTTGCTAAGTACTTGGTTGCATTCTAATTGATCTAGTTCCTTGCTAGTTACTAGATATTTATCACTTGCACATGCATGTATCTTGCTTCCTCTGCTTGTTTCTGTGTCCGGTTATTGCCCGTTTCGATTGATCGTTCGTGAGAATATTTCACGGATTTCTAATTAGGGTTTACCGGGAATCCTTTTTAATATTAATACTTTCATTCTCCATCTTTCATTCTAACTTTCCAATTTATATTCCTTAAATCCATTCGTTAAATACTTAAGGCTATCAGTGTCCAGGGAACTCTCGGAGAAAATAAAAGTGCGGTTTTTCAGAATCCGACAGCTTTTACATACACTTATTTTCCCCCTAGATCACTAATACGAACTCGGAAATCCGTTCCGAATGCTTCTATATAGTGTCGTCTCATATTATTATATACTCCCACCAAAACACTATTCATTCTGTATTCTTTACTTGTTCTCTTAGGGTGGTACAATTGTCCGTATTCTCTTTCGATCGTTCCTTATCCTTTTTACGGAACTACTGGATTAATCGTTACCGATCTGGATGACATGAGAATATTCTCCTGCTTGAAATTGCCATATCTTATTCCCTTAGAAGATAGATTATTCTTACCTATGTTGTTACCCTTTAGCATTCTTCAAGACATAGAAATAATAAAGTCGAATTCCATTCATTCTTTCCAAATATCAATTATTACATCGTAGCCATAACCACTCCTCAGTGGTTTCCTACCTTCATTCTTAAATCAAATATAATAACATCCCAAAATATCAAATCCTCAAAGTTAATATTTCAATTCTTGGATTATAATAATATTTAATCCACTGTCCGGTCAAATTTTATACCGAAAAGAATTTGGAATTTCTGAATTCTGATCGTCTCTGCATTCACTTATTTCCTCCGCGTATTACTAATATGACTTCGAAACATCCATATCACGTCCCGTACATAGGGTGGAGTGAAAAGTTTTCCAACTTACAAAATCACTATTCGTCCACCAAATTACTATACACGTACAGGAAATACTATGCACGTACGGGAAATACTATGCACGTATGGGAAACACTATGCACGTATGGGAAACACTATGCACGTACTCATTTCCCTTCAAGGATCCATTAGCTCCTTCCTGGATGGTAGATTATTCTTATCTAGGTCCTCAACCATCGAATTATTCTATTCTGACAATATACCAATGCATCAGGATCATTGTCCAAAGCAATATCCATTCATTACAATCATTGTTCTTTGAAACCACCATTCATTAGAGCTGGTGACCTTGTTGTCGGAATCATTGTTCCTCATTTTATCATTACTTAATAAAAAGTTTTAATTATATCCAAAATTTGGGGTTCTTACAGTCTCCCCTCCTTAAAAGGATTCCGTCCCGGAATCAGGTAGGAAGCAAAGAGTCGTTTGCCTGTCGTTCACTCTTTAGCTTCCCGGTCAATTCTTAGTCGTTCTACCCTTCCTCAGCACATCTTCTAGTGCTACAATTCATACTTTATCCTTTTTCCATCAACGTTGCTACTTTTCGTACAACTCACTATCCGGGTTATACTCTTACTCAGTCTTATCCTTATTGATACCTGCAGTAACATTGGTATCACGATCACCCTACGATTCGGAGGTAACCTCGCTCGTACTGTGCATTTCCTGATCGCTTTAATCTTCGCAATCTCGATCAATATAGAGAAGTGGAAAGATTTATTGAGAGATCACTATGATCAATTGAACATTTGTTATATTGCATAGTTAATACAGAAGGGGGCCAGCCTTTAGTACTTGACAAGCAATTAAACAAGTCATGGCATTCCACTTAGACTTCTATCACATAGACAGATAGTCACGTAGCAGTACCTCCCCTCCTAAAAGGGTTGTTCTTCTCAATTCATAAAGAAGATGAATAAGAGAGATGAAGAGAAAAGAGTTCTAAAGGATTATAGAAAGCTTTCATGATTGTAGAATATCTTACTCAGAATTTACCTCTGAACTATAGAGGTTTATCAAAGAAGAAATTAATCATAATTATATCCAATACTATTTGATCGCAATCTCACGTGTCAACATATCTTGCTGCTTTGTCCATTATTCTATGGACAAATACTCTTGCTCAATCTTAGCGATACTCACATTCGGGAAACCCTTCAACCTTTCAGGTTAAATCTTAGATTTCTCACTTGACATCATTATTACTGACATCCCATATCATGTTACTAGCTTTTTCATAACTATAATATTGACACTATCAGGTTGTCATCCTGAGAATTCATTAGAAAACCCATTCATAACCTTCCTTGCTTCTCATTCCATAGTTGCTTCCCCAGCCTTTTCTTTATCAATCACATCCTTCTTATTAGCTAATTCTTACTCATTTCTATTATTTACTTTCACCTTCCTCTCTTTATTGAGACACCTTTTTGCACTTGGTACCTCCTTATCGGCATTCCGTCTCATTTATTCTATAATCATCACGTTATTTCAATTTAAACTTTCCGAAATGAATCTGGCCCGATTCCTTTAACTTAGATTCATATAATCTACTTCTGCCAACCTTGTTTCTCATCACTGGTTCTTTTCTATCCGTGGTTTTCCACAGGTTGTCTTTCGTAAGTCAGACCAGGTCGCATATCTACATGCTCATACTCCTATCATTTGTTGAACATCTGCATTTTACTGGCGTAGCCTGGCCACATGAAAACCCGTTATGACCGTGCTATAATTTTGGGGGTAAGGCTGGCTCGAATACCGCCGTCCGAACACTTTAAACTCTCAGGTGGCCCAATAAGTCTTGGGCTCAACCGCTCTTCCCTCCAAGTCTCATTAATTCTTTCTACGGGAATACGTTTAGCATCACGAATTATCAACCTCATATTCTCTATCTTGTTTGTGCAGAAGTACACTAACACAAACTTGCTTGTCATTCATCAACATGCCATTTAGCTTATCAATAGCAGCACTTTCTTTATCTTTACGTTGTCATCTCCTTTCTTAGAAGAATCACCATCGCTTGTTGTTTACGTAGTGCGTTAATAGCTAACCCTACGGGTTTCAAATCCCTTAGGGAGACAAAGTAATCATTATTCCTTATCCATAAGGAACACTTCCTGAACTTGATGTAGATATAACGTGAAGCAGATAGAATTGCAGAAGAGTTTCAAGCATCGCAGCTAGGTCCGGTTGATGAAACTATCACTTATGCATCTTCCATAAAAGACTGGAAACTTAACGGTTTACTTCATCAATTTTGTACCATGGTCCTAGTTTGCCTCAAAACGGGACCTTCTAAGGTACGTAATATGCTTAAGACTCCATCAGGAATCGAATCTTTACTTAAACTATTATTACTGTTAATTCTTGCACAGTCATCAGAAGGAATATAAATTCCTCCATTCCGATATGACCTTCAAGGTCCTTCCAAATATCATCCTGTTTCTTCGGTATGAACATTTGTAATTATTCCTTTATACTTAGATTATCGGCCACCTCATTGGCCTTTCTTGATGATAATGATTTCTTGTAACCCATGTTTTCTGGGTACATTCCAGCTCAATTTTTTTTTTTTTTACCTCATTCCCATCACTGTTGGGTTAAAGCATTCTCCCTTAAGCTCTGCTGAAGGAGAAAATATAACTATCAGTCATTTCCATAAGTCATTGCTTCCACCTACCCGTGGGAACTTTATCACGTTTATTCCCAATCCTACTTAGGATACTTCTTTCTTAGTTCTTTCTTTATCTTAGGATAATCTCAACCTTTATAGGTTCAACCCATACTTCCTCAGGGTTTCATACATGCCTCATCTGGCATTATTGTTACGATGTCATACATTCCTTACCAAACTTCCATTTTGAAGTTCGGAATATTACCTTTTTCCTTGTAAGGTTTCTTAGGTCATCCTTATCATTCCTCCTGTATTTTCTGGGTACCGGGTATATCAAAATGTCATTGATCAATACTTTAATAATTCTATCTATGTTCTTTCCAGAACTCTTTTTAATAATCCTTACCGGTCATTGTTGCCTTAGCAAGTCCAACTCATATCATCTGAATTCATAATGTCGTTATTAGGGTTAATGCCATCCCTTGTGCATTCCCCAGGGTTTGTCTTAATTTATGGATATCCTATCCTTAATTCAACTGCCAAGGAATTCTTGCATCTTATAATTGGCAATCAGATCATGTATCCTTAATAAAGGTCTCCTTTCACTGTTCTCATTTGATAATCGATTGGTAACTTAATGCCGCCCTCTTCTTTCAGATAGTCCTCAACCTATTTGGCCTTTCAAAAGGTAACGTATGCCTATCTGCTTTCTTACAGAACTTGGTAATGGTAGCAAGGATGTTCTGGAAGATATTGGTCGAGTTCAACGTGAATCTCTTAGTGCTTATCGTTCTTCGCAAAGGTACTTGCCTCAGCCAAAATTCCTACAGCATACTGTTCAATTTCTGACCTTTTCTATACCCTCTTCATATACCTTCATTGTTTACTTTCCTCCGTCATAATATATTCATGGTATTCATGATACCCAAACATCATACATCTCAAGTCACTATACTTCCATTTTACTCGAAATCTTGGACAACCATATACACATGAGTCACTTTAGTACGGGTGACCCCATCCCAAAAAGGTCTAATGAATTCCCAATCAAAACATGGGTTGTTCGGCCGAAGATTCAAACGATCTCATTAATGTTTCCTTTATATCAGAAGCCCTTGCAGTCGGTGCTTTCTTAGAAGCAACCCTGCTTTGTCTTTTCATTGCTGGTCTAGTCACTTTATAGTCCGTTGTGACTTGGCCTCAACTGGCCACACATAAAAATATATGATTTTAGAGGTTGGCTAATAGCATTACTTTTCTAGCAATTGCCGGCATAGTGCCTTCTTTGATACCTTTCCACCTTTCCAAAACTTTACTTTATATAAGTCTTAATCGACTATTCGGCACCGTCTCTGGTCACCTTTCCTCTACTTTTATCTTTTATCTCTACCATCGATTGTAATACTCAGAGTCCGTCTACTAAACCATTTTACAGCATCCTTACCCAAATCACAGGGTTTGCTCCAATTTTTACTCTCTTCCATGACATTCTCTGATAATCAGAAAGACAAGGTTTGCCAAAATTCACCGAATTCCTTTCCAGACTCAGGGAAATTTTGATCAATCTACCCACCTACTGGTAACATTAAGGAGACCAGTTTCGAAACCTGAAGAATAGTTTTATGAACCTCCAAGCAGGTGGAATCATAAGCAGTCATAGTTAACGAAATAATCATCATCGGATTGGAAGTTTACCCACTGGAGAGGAATCAATTATATCCATCCCTTAGAAGGGAATCAATAGTTTCAAACTGAAACCTGTCACAACGTCCTGATATTCAATACTACCAAATGTCGGTCTACCTAACCCTTTATGCGAAGCGTCATTGGAAGCACAAAGTCTCCTTTTTCCATTAAGCAATGCCAGCTCTTGGTCATTACCAATTTCACCTTTTAGCTCCAGGAAGATTTTCTCACATTTTTCTCTTTAACTGCTGATCGTATTACTTGATCTATTATAATTCCATGTCGGAGTAAACTTAAGGTAACTACTATAATCCATTCAAAGAGAAGAAGGAATTTAATATTCCTCTGAATCACATGCATCTAACGTTTCTGGTTCATCATTTAACTGAGTTGAATTAACTCTATACTCAGTCTCTGGCAGTAGTCTCATTACGAGTTCATCTTGACTCACTGGTCTTATCTTCCGGTAGGTTCTGAGATCATTGTCTTGCTTACTACTTCCTTATATAACTTTACCGAATCATGCTATCACTTCTCAATGTCTTTACTTTCTAAATGATTCATTCATAAAATGAACATTTTCCTTAATAAAACCACCTTATTAACCTCAATTTGGTTCCATAATTTACAACCTACGACACCTGCCTTCTCATGGCGAAGTATTACTGACCATATTCATACTAATTCATTTATCAAATGATATGGCACTTACTACCTCCTTCTCAACTATTCCTAGGGACTCTGCTCCTCGCCCTAAATCGATGCCTTTGATAATCATACATCCCTCTAGCTCTTTCTTTGTTAAGATGAAAATCTCTAAGGATTCTCATCTATTTCCGTATAAGATCTCAAGTAATTCTTCCAATCCTTCTTTCTTGCTGGTACTACATCTGGTAGTCCGGCTATGAATTCAACATGCATCTTCAGATCTCTTAATAATATCTCAGTTCTTTATACTCACTTTTCTGAGCACCATATCTTAATCATCCCAGTCATTCTGGCTGCGACCCTCATTACCCATGGGTAAGCTCCTTATCCTCACAGGATTTTCCTTATCTGCTGGAACCTCTTCCGGGTCTCCAGTAGGGTACTCCATCGAATTACCCGCTGATCTTCAGCATATAAAGCATCATCGCGCTGTTGCTCGTATGCCTCAAGGTCAGTCGCCTTACTCGTCGATACGATATCGAGCTAAGTTACTATCATTATACTTACGAGTTCCCATAAGGGTTTTATATGTCATCACTACATTAAGTAGTCCGACTATGAACTTGGCAAGAGTTCTTATTATCTTATTGAATTTATTGTTTTAACGTCACCTCATCTCTGGGGTTTATAACGTACGCTCTGATACCACTTCTGTAACACCCCCAGATCCGGGGTCCGGGATCCGGTGGTTACGGTTTCCAATTCTATCCACAACACTTGAACTTTCCTTAACATAAAATAAATTACGTCTCTATAACCCAACACAACAATATAAAACACACCCGTTATAGTCCCAGAGATGAAATCAGAGTAACAATCAAATTTTTATTAATCACATTATGAGTTCTTACAATCCAAAAGAATTTCAATATAAATACATACTCTTTGCCATCCATTTACATAGGTCATACTAGACCATATTCTTGGTACTGAAAGAATAAATATACCCTACCAATAGCTTCTTCTTCAGCTCTGGTAGTCTCATCGTCCTCGCCCGCGTCGAGTGCGCCTTGTGCGAGTCATCTGGTCTAGCTGTTGTTGTGATATAATAATAAAGCAAGGGTGAGCAATAGCCCACCAACAATGATATATAACTGAACGATAATGTATAACAGTTCAAAAGTATCTTTCAAACCATATGCCATGCATTTACGGAAATGATGCCAGTATAATATGAACGATGAAGTTACAAGGTAACTTAAAGTGTTTGTTTGTAGAAATATCTGCTACATCAAAGTAAGCGAGATATTCTTATTGTTATTAAGAAGAGGAACTTGCAAGAAAAGGTTGCAATTCCAGTTATGACCCTTTTCCAACTCTGCCAACAGTAATCATGTTGCAGGAAATAATAAATTTGGATGATGAACCAATGATGGAGTATTCACCGCGCCCGCTGTTCCAATCTTGATGATCAGTCGAGATCGTACAGCTCAATTTAGATTTACTACCGGTAGAAGGAAGAACTGACGGCTTTACTTGTATACCGCCTTGCTAGCTCTCCCCGGCCAACGGTTGGGCCAAAGGGGATGGACCGGCGCTACTCGGCCTCTTACACGACTCCTAGTTCAAATAGAATTCATGATTCTGAATGTAATGTTCGTCCCCCTTTCCCCAAGTATAATACTTGTTGATAAGACTCCACAAAGTAGTCGTATCTAGTTGGAAAGGAAAATTTACCAATAACTCCCAAGCTATTACTTGGTAACGAATATCAACTTGTTCCAGTAATCTTACCCCTCGAAAGATGAGAAGGTAAGCAACGACTTAATAAGTCAACAGCACCCGAGTTGCGAGTGAAGGGAATACTTTATGACCGGGAAGTCGACAAGATAAATAACATTTTCCAAGTAAGGTTCCCTTATAATTAAGGAGATAGACTCAAAGAAGAATGGTGTCTGAGAACCTTTCTTGATATAAGATTAATAATAATATGACTCCGAAATATTTTCTGTAATAATCGAAGAAGATAAACCTTATTGAGGTTATTCTAAGTATGAAATAAATATTCAGAGAATATTTATTGAATTAAAAATATTTAAAGAATATTAAAGGATATCTTTAATCAGGGTATTTCCCAAATAATTCTTGAAGAAATATCGAGAGAATATTTATTGCATAATTAAATAATCAAATGAATATTCAAAATAATATTCATTACTTAATAAGTCCTGAAAGGAATATTTAAAATATTTAAAATAATATTCGATGATTAAATAGAACCCTGATAAATATTCAAAATAATATTCATAATTAATTAGGAATTTAAATGAATATTGATAAAGTAATATTCATTTCATGAATAATATTCTACATGAATATCAAGTAATATTCATTTAGTAATCCAAGCTTTAAAGGAATATTCGATATAATATTCGATAAGTAAATCAAGCTTCAGATGAATATTGAAGATAATATTCATCAAGTACTTAATACCTTAAATGAATTTTCAACAGTAATATTTATTTAATAAAATAATATTCTAAATGAATGTCCACATAATATTCATTTAGTAGTCTCATCTTTAGAAGAGTATTCGAAATAATAATCGATAAGCAATTCGACTCTGAATGAATATTGACAAATATTATTCGTCGAATGATTACGTTCAAATAATTATTTGAAGTAAGGATCATTAAAATAAATAATCTCGAACGAATATTCAAATAATATTCGTCGCCTGAATAATAGAAAATATTTACTTAAATATTTTCCTCCGAGGTAATCTCGATATATCAAGGAATATTGACTCCCGGTCTATATTTGATTAATAAGATGTATACGCCCTTCTATGAGGGTCTTACAATAACCGGCTTATAACTGATATATAACTATCTAGCTTATAAGCCAACAATAACATTCAGGGAACAAGTATATCAATTCAACTTGAAAGTAGGCATGCATGCAATGGCATATGTATATCAGCAATCATATATATATATATATATTTATTCAATCACAACAACAGCCTAAAAGAAGGGAATTGAAACTTGCCTGGTAGTCGAGTACGGTAAGGGGTAGTGGTAGCGGGTCCCGGTTCAGCTTGGTGATCTATAAATAGCCAAGGCATTCGGGATTAACCACTTAACACATTAAAAGTTAAGTTATACTTAAATCGAAACACGTTCTCGAGTTATCTCGTTATACCCCTTTTAGTGGATTACTTTTATCACTGATCCGACCCGACATTCGTTCGTTAATACGACATGTCATTGTACTTATACTTGAGACATACTTAAGTCATATGAGTTCTAAAGTCGATCGTTACGAACCAATACTATACTCCGAGTTTTATCGCCCGTTTTCTAAGTGTTTTACCGAAGTTATAAAAGAGTCGTCTTTTAGGGGTTCGTTCGCGTTTAACCTTGACTCGAACATTTTTAATAAATCGAAAAATGCTCTTTTTGACATACGGTTTTCTTTCACACCTTCCTTCTTACCCCTAGTATTTATTTACCAAGATTCGCCATGACGTTACATAGTTTACGAGGGTTCAATTATAGTTACGAACTTTCGTTTACGGATTCGAACTACTTTTAGTAATTTGGTCATAAATCCTAAACCGTAAGTCCGTTTCACGTGATCTTTATATCAAAACGAAGCTTAGAACATTACCTATCCTATCATGGCAGATAAGGTCTCTGGACAGTAGGGGTTCGACATGGAAAATGGCATACAAAACATGGTATTGCAAATTCGGGCATTATAACGGCTGTAAATCGAATATCTACCAATTTCGAATCTTCCCATAAACATAGTATCCAACCCAAACAACATATACATGACTTATATACATGAACTGAGGCCAAGAAATGCCTTTCCGTTCATCTAGCTATTTTATCCTCTTATATCAACATATCACTACATAAGCATGCTTTAATCATTACCATAATCATACTAATCTAAATTCTCATCAAGAACATCATTAAACATAAACTAAGGCCTAGGGTTTCAAGAGTTTTATACCTTCCTTGAGGTGTGTATGCACTTAGTAAGCCTTGTATAGTCCTTGTATAGCCTCCATGAAGCTTGGATCATCAACCAAAATCAAGATTCAAGAATTTTGTTCTTGAGGTTACTATTCATCCTCCACTTTCTTGATTTTTTTGAAAATGGAAAAGGTGATGTTTGAGGCTAAGATTTTTAGGGTATCATTTTTATGAAATATAGGATCTATGATAAATTTTTGGAGATCAAACAATGGGTGGAAGTTGGATTTTTGTTTTGGAATTGTTGCAAAAGTCGAATGGAAGAGTAAAGGAGAGAGTTTGATGTTTCCTTGTGGTTTTGCTTGGAAGAATGCATAAAGTGGATGAGCCTTGGATAATATCTCATCTCTTTTTACTTTAGTAAAGTGATGATGCACTAGATGATGTCTTTGTGAGGACAAGTGTTGAAGATTGGATGGTTTAAGGCTTAACCAAGTGGTGGCTTGCTAAGTACTTGGTTGCATTCTAATTGATCTAGTTCCTTGCTAGTTACTAGATATTTATCACTTGCACATGCATGTATCTTGCTTCCTCTGCTTGTTTCTGTGTCCGGTTATTGCCCGTTTCGATTGATCGTTCGTGAGAATATTTCACGGATTTCTAATTAGGGTTTACCGGGAATCCTTTTTAATATTAATACTTTCATTCTCCATCTTTCATTCTAACTTTCCAATTTATATTCCTTAAATCCATTCGTTAAATACTTAAGGCTATCAGTGTCCAGGGAACTCTCGGAGAAAATAAAAGTGCGGTTTTTCAGAATCCGACAGCTTTTACATACACTTATTTTCCCCCTAGATCACTAATACGAACTCGGAAATCCGTTCCGAATGCTTCTATATAGTGTCGTCTCATATTATTATATACTCCCACCAAAACACTATTCATTCTGTATTCTTTACTTGTTCTCTTAGGGTGGTACAATTGTCCGTATTCTCTTTCGATCGTTCCTTATCCTTTTTACGGAACTACTGGATTAATCGTTACCGATCTGGATGACATGAGAATATTCTCCTGCTTGAAATTGCCATATCTTATTCCCTTAGAAGATAGATTATTCTTACCTATGTTGTTACCCTTTAGCATTCTTCAAGACATAGAAATAATAAAGTCGAATTCCATTCATTCTTTCCAAATATCAATTATTACATCGTAGCCATAACCACTCCTCAGTGGTTTCCTACCTTCATTCTTAAATCAAATATAATAACATCCCAAAATATCAAATCCTCAAAGTTAATATTTCAATTCTTGGATTATAATAATATTTAATCCACTGTCCGGTCAAATTTTATACCGAAAAGAATTTGGAATTTCTGAATTCCGATCGTCTCTGCATTCACTTATTTCCTCCGCGTATTACTAATATGACTTCGAAACATCCATATCACGTCCCGTACATAGGGTGGAGTGAAAAGTTTTCCAACTTACAAAATCACTATTCGTCCACCAAATTACTATACACGTACAGGAAATACTATGCACGTACGGGAAATACTATGCACGTATGGGAAACACTATGCACGTATGGGAAACACTATGCACGTACTCATTTCCCTTCAAGGATCCATTAGCTCCTTCCTGGATGGTAGATTATTCTTATCTAGGTCCTCAACCATCGAATTATTCTATTCTGACAATATACCAATGCATCAGGATCATTGTCCAAAGCAATATCCATTCATTACAATCATTGTTCTTTGAAACCACCATTCATTAGAGCTGGTGACCTTGTTGTCGGAATCATTGTTCCTCATTTTATCATTACTTAATAAAAAGTTTTAATTATATCCAAAATTTGGGGTTCTTACAGTCTCCCCTCCTTAAAAGGATTCCGTCCCGGAATCAGGTAGGAAGCAAAGAGTCGTTTGCCTGTCGTTCACTCTTTAGCTTCCCGGTCAATTCTTAGTCGTTCTACCCTTCCTCAGCACATCTTCTAGTGCTACAATTCATACTTTATCCTTTTTCCATCAACGTTGCTACTTTTCGTACAACTCACTATCCGAGTTATACTCTTACTCAGTCTTATCCTTATTGATACCTGCAGTAACATTGGTATCACGATCACCCTACGATTCGGAGGTAACCTCGCTCGTACTGTGCATTTCCTGATCGCTTTAATCTTCGCAATCTCGATCAATATAGAGAAGTGGAAAGATTTATTGAGAGATCACTATGATCAATTGAACATTTGTTATATTGCATAGTTAATACAGAAGGGGGCCAGCCTTTAGTACTTGACAAGCAATTAAACAAGTCATGGCATTCCACTTAGACTTCTATCACATAGACAGATAGTCACGTAGCAGTACCTCCCCTCCTAAAAGGGTTGTTCTTCTCAATTCATAAAGAAGATGAATAAGAGAGATGAAGAGAAAAGAGTTCTAAAGGATTATAGAAAGCTTTCATGATTGTAGAATATCTTACTCAGAATTTACCTCTGAACTATAGAGGTTTATCAAAGAAGAAATTAATCATAATTATATCCAATACTATTTGATCGCAATCTCACGTGTCAACATATCTTGCTGCTTTGTCCATTATTCTATGGACAAATACTCTTGCTCAATCTTAGCGATACTCACATTCGGGAAACCCTTCAACCTTTCAGGTTAAATCTTAGATTTCTCACTTGACATCATTATTACTGACATCCCATATCATGTTACTAGCTTTTTCATAACTATAATATTGACACTATCAGGTTGTCATCCTGAGAATTCATTAGAAAACCCATTCATAACCTTCCTTGCTTCTCATTCCATAGTTGCTTCCCCAGCCTTTTCTTTATCAATCACATCCTTCTTATTAGCTGATTCTTACTCATTTCTATTATTTACTTTCACCTTCCTCTCTTTATTGAGACACCTTTTTGCACTTGGTACCTCCTTATCGGCATTCCGTCTCATTTATTCTATAATCATCACGTTATTTCAATTTAAACTTTCCGAAATGAATCTGGCCCGATTCCTTTAACTTAGATTCATATAATCTACTTCTGCCAACCTTGTTTCTCATCACTGGTTCTTTTCTATCCGTGGTTTTCCACAGGTTGTCTTTCGTAAGTCAGACCAGGTCGCATATCTACATGCTCATACTCCTATCATTTGTTGAACATCTGCATTTTACTGGCGTAGCCTGGCCACATGAAAACCCGTTATGACCGTGCTATAATTTTGGGGGTAAGGCTGGCTCGAATACCGCCGTCCGAACACTTTAAACTCTCAGGTGGCCCAATAAGTCTTGGGCTCAACCGCTCTTCCCTCCAAGTCTCATTAATTCTTTCTACGGGAATACGTTTAGCATCACGAATTATCAACCTCATATTCTCTATCTTGTTTGTGCAGAAGTACACTAACACAAACTTGCTTGTCATTCATCAACATGCCATTTAGCTTATCAATAGCAGCACTTTCTTTATCTTTACGTTGTCATCTCCTTTCTTAGAAGAATCACCATCGCTTGTTGTTTACGTAGTGCGTTAATAGCTAACCCTACGGGTTTCAAATCCCTTAGGGAGACAAAGTAATCATTATTCCTTATCCATAAGGAACACTTCCTGAACTTGATGTAGATATAACGTGAAGCAGATAGAATTGCAGAAGAGTTTCAAGCATCGCAGCTAGGTCCGGTTGATGAAACTATCACTTATGCATCTTCCATAAAAGACTGGAAACTTAACGGTTTACTTCATCAATTTTGTACCATGGTCCTAGTTTGCCTCAAAACGGGACCTTCTAAGGTACGTAATATGCTTAAGACTCCATCAGGAATCGAATCTTTACTTAAACTATTATTACTGTTAATTCTTGCACAGTCATCAGAAGGAATATAAATTCCTCCATTCCGATATGACCTTCAAGGTCCTTCCAAATATCATCCTGTTTCTTCGGTATGAACATTTGTAATTATTCCTTTATACTTAGATTGTCGGCCACCTCATTGGCCTTTCTTGATGATAATGATTTCTTGTAACCCATGTTTTCTGGGTACATTCCAGCTCAATTTTTTTTTTTTTTTTTTACCTCATTCCCATCACTGTTGGGTTAAAGCATTCTCCCTTAAGCTCTGCTGAAGGAGAAAATATAACTATCAGTCATTTCCATAAGTCATTGCTTCCACCTACCCGTGGGAACTTTATCACGTTTATTCCCAATCCTACTTAGGATACTTCTTTCTTAGTTCTTTCTTTATCTTAGGATAATCTCAACCTTTATAGGTTCAACCCATACTTCCTCAGGGTTTCATACATGCCTCATCTGGCATTATTGTTACGATGTCATACATTCCTTACCAAACTTCCATTTTGAAGTTCGGAATATTACCTTTTTCCTTGTAAGGTTTCTTAGGTCATCCTTATCATTCCTCCTGTATTTTCTGGGTACCGGGTATATCAAAATGTCATTGATCAATACTTTAATAATTCTATCTATGTTCTTTCCAGAACTCTTTTTAATAATCCTTACCGGTCATTGTTGCCTTAGCAAGTCCAACTCATATCATCTGAATTCATAATGTCGTTATTAGGGTTAATGCCATCCCTTGTGCATTCCCCAGGGTTTGTCTTAATTTATGGATATCCTATCCTTAATTCAACTGCCAAGGAATTCTTGCATCTTATAATTGGCAATCAGATCATGTATCCTTAATAAAGGTCTCCTTTCACTGTTCTCATTTGATAATCGATTGGTAACTTAATGCCGCCCTCTTCTTTCAGATAGTCCTCAACCTATTTGGCCTTTCAAAAGGTAACGTATGCCTATCTGCTTTCTTACAGAACTTGGTAATGGTAGCAAGGATGTTCTGGAAGATATTGGTCGAGTTCAACGTGAATCTCTTAGTGCTTATCGTTCTTCGCAAAGGTACTTGCCTCAGCCAAAATTCCTACAGCATACTGTTCAATTTCTGACCTTTTCTATACCCTCTTCATATACCTTCATTGTTTACTTTCCTCCGTCATAATATATTCATGGTATTCATGATACCCAAACATCATACATCTCAAGTCACTATACTTCCATTTTACTCGAAATCTTGGACAACCATATACACATGAGTCACTTTAGTACGGGTGACCCCATCCCAAAAAGGTCTAATGAATTCCCAATCAAAACATGGGTTGTTCGGCCGAAGATTCAAACGATCTCATTAATGTTTCCTTTATATCAGAAGCCCTTGCAGTCGGTGCTTTCTTAGAAGCAACCCTGCTTTGTCTTTTCATTGCTGGTCTAGTCACTTTATAGTCCGTTGTGACTTGGCCTCAACTGGCCACACATAAAAATATATGATTTTAGAGGTTGGCTAATAGCATTACTTTTCTAGCAATTGCCGGCATAGTGCCTTCTTTGATACCTTTCCACCTTTCTAAAACTTTACTTTATATAAGTCTTAATCGACTATTCGGCACCGTCTCTGGTCACCTTTCCTCTACTTTTATCTTTTATCTCTACCATCGATTGTAATACTCAGAGTCCGTCTACTAAACCATTTTACAGCATCCTTACCCAAATCACAGGGTTTGCTCCAATTTTTACTCTCTTCCATGACATTCTCTGATAATCAGAAAGACAAGGTTTGCCAAAATTCACCGAATTCCTTTCCAGACTCAGGGAAATTTTGATCAATCTACCCACCTACTGGTAACATTAAGGAGACCAGTTTCGAAACCTGAAGAATAGTTTTATGAACCTCCAAGCAGGTGGAATCATAAGCAGTCATAGTTAACGAAATAATCATCATCGGATTGGAAGTTTACCCACTGGAGAGGAATCAATTATATCCATCCCTTAGAAGGGAATCAATAGTTTCAAACTGAAACCTGTCACAACGTCCTGATATTCAATACTACCAAATGTCGGTCTACCTAACCCTTTATGCGAAGCGTCATTGGAAGCACAAAGTCTCCTTTTTCCATTAAGCAATGCCAGCTCTTGGTCATTACCAATTTCACCTTTTAGCTCCAGGAAGATTTTCTCACATTTTTCTCTTTAACTGCTGATCGTATTACTTGATCTATTATAATTCCATGTCGGAGTAAACTTAAGGTAACTACTATAATCCATTCAAAGAGAAGAAGGAATTTAATATTCCTCTGAATCACATGCATCTAACGTTTCTGGTTCATCATTTAACTGAGTTGAATTAACTCTATACTCAGTCTCTGGCAGTAGTCTCATTACGAGTTCATCTTGACTCACTGGTCTTATCTTCCGGTAGGTTCTGAGATCATTGTCTTGCTTACTACTTCCTTATATAACTTTACCGAATCATGCTATCACTTCTCAATGTCTTTACTTTCTAAATGATTCATTCATAAAATGAACATTTTCCTTAATAAAACCACCTTATTAACCTCAATTTGGTTCCATAATTTACAACCTACGACACCTGCCTTCTCATGGCGAAGTATTACTGACCATATTCATACTAATTCATTTATCAAATGATATGGCACTTACTACCTCCTTCTCAACTATTCGTAGGGACTCTGCTCCTCGCCCTAAATCGATGCCTTTGATAATCATACATCCCTCTAGCTCTTTCTTTGTTAAGATGAAAATCTCTAAGGATTCTCATCTATTTCCGTATAAGATCTCAAGTAATTCTTCCAATCCTTCTTTCTTGCTGGTACTACATCTGGTAGTCCGGCTATGAATTCAACATGCATCTTCAGATCTCTTAATAATATCTCAGTTCTTTATACTCACTTTTCTGAGCACCATATCTTAATCATCCCAGTCATTCTGGCTGCGACCCTCATTACCCATGGGTAAGCTCCTTATCCTCACAGGATTTTCCTTATCTGCTGGAACCTCTTCCGGGTCTCCAGTAGGGTACTCCATCGAATTACCCGCTGATCTTCAGCATATAAAGCATCATCGCGCTGTTGCTCGTATGCCTCAAGGTCAGTCGCCTTACTCGTCGATACGATATCGAGCTAAGTTACTATCATTATACTTACGAGTTCCCATAAGGGTTTTATATGTCATCACTACATTAAGTAGTCCGACTATGAACTTGGCAAGAGTTCTTATTATCTTATTGAATTTATTGTTTTAACGTCACCTCATCTCTGGGGTTTATAACGTACGCTCTGATACCACTTCTGTAACACCCCCAGATCCGGGGTCCGGGATCCGGTGGTTACGGTTTCCAATTCTATCCACAACACTTGAACTTTCCTTAACATAAAATAAATTACGTCTCTATAACCCAACACAACAATATAAAACACACCCGTTATAGTCCCAGAGATGAAATCAGAGTAACAATCAAATTTTTATTAATCACATTATGAGTTCTTACAATCCAAAAGAATTTCAATATAAATACATACTCTTTGCCATCCATTTACATAGGTCATACTAGACCATATTCTTGGTACTGAAAGAATAAATATACCCTACCAATAGCTTCTTCTTCAGCTCTGGTAGTCTCATCGTCCTCGCCCGCGTCGAGTGCGCCTTGTGCGAGTCATCTGGTCTAGCTGTTGTTGTGATATAATAATAAAGCAAGGGTGAGCAATAGCCCACCAACAATGATATATAACTGAACGATAATGTATAACAGTTCAAAAGTATCTTTCAAACCATATGCCATGCATTTACGGAAATGATGCCAGTATAATATGAACGATGAAGTTACAAGGTAACTTAAAGTGTTTGTTTGTAGAAATATCTGCTACATCAAAGTAAGCGAGATATTCTTATTGTTATTAAGAAGAGGAACTTGCAAGAAAAGGTTGCAATTCCAGTTATGACCCTTTTCCAACTCTGCCAACAGTAATCATGTTGCAGGAAATAATAAATTTGGATGATGAACCAATGATGGAGTATTCACCGCGCCCGCTGTTCCAATCTTGATGATCAGTCGAGATCGTACAGCTCAATTTAGATTTACTACCGGTAGAAGGAAGAACTGACGGCTTTACTTGTATACCGCCTTGCTAGCTCTCCCCGGCCAACGGTTGGGCCAAAGGGGATGGACCGGCGCTACTCGGCCTCTTACACGACTCCTAGTTCAAATAGAATTCATGATTCTGAATGTAATGTTCGTCCCCCTTTCCCCAAGTATAATACTTGTTGATAAGACTCCACAAAGTAGTCGTATCTAGTTGGAAAGGAAAATTTACCAATAACTCCCAAGCTATTACTTGGTAACGAATATCAACTTGTTCCAGTAATCTTACCCCTCGAAAGATGAGAAGGTAAGCAACGACTTAATAAGTCAACAGCACCCGAGTTGCGAGTGAAGGGAATACTTTATGACCGGGAAGTCGACAAGATAAATAACATTTTCCAAGTAAGGTTCCCTTATAATTAAGGAGATAGACTCAAAGAAGAATGGTGTCTGAGAACCTTTCTTGATATAAGATTAATAATAATATGACTCCGAAATATTTTCTGTAATAATCGAAGAAGATAAACCTTATTGAGGTTATTCTAAGTATGAAATAAATATTCAGAGAATATTTATTGAATTAAAAATATTTAAAGAATATTAAAGGATATCTTTAATCAGGGTATTTCCCAAATAATTCTTGAAGAAATATCGAGAGAATATTTATTGCATAATTAAATAATCAAATGAATATTCAAAATAATATTCATTACTTAATAAGTCCTGAAAGGAATATTTAAAATATTTAAAATAATATTCGATGATTAAATAGAACCCTGATAAATATTCAAAATAATATTCATAATTAATTAGGAATTTAAATGAATATTGATAAAGTAATATTCATTTCATGAATAATATTCTACATGAATATCAAGTAATATTCATTTAGTAATCCAAGCTTTAAAGGAATATTCGATATAATATTCGATAAGTAAATCAAGCTTCAGATGAATATTGAAGATAATATTCATCAAGTACTTAATACCTTAAATGAATTTTCAACAGTAATATTTATTTAATAAAATAATATTCTAAATGAATGTCCACATAATATTCATTTAGTAGTCTCATCTTTAGAAGAGTATTCGAAATAATAATCGATAAGCAATTCGACTCTGAATGAATATTGACAAATATTATTCGTCGAATGATTACGTTCAAATAATTATTTGAAGTAAGGATCATTAAAATAAATAATCTCGAACGAATATTCAAATAATATTCGTCGCCTGAATAATAGAAAATATTTACTTAAATATTTTCCTCCGAGGTAATCTCGATATATCAAGGAATATTGACTCCCGGTCTATATTTGATTAATAAGATGTATACGCCCTTCTATGAGGGTCTTACAATAACCGGCTTATAACTGATATATAACTATCTAGCTTATAAGCCAACAATAACATTCAGGGAACAAGTATATCAATTCAACTTGAAAGTAGGCATGCATGCAATGGCATATGTATATCAGCAATCATATATATATATATATATATTTATTCAATCACAACAACAGCCTAAAAGAAGGGAATTGAAACTTGCCTGGTAGTCGAGTACGGTAAGGGGTAGTGGTAGCGGGTCCCGGTTCAGCTTGGTGATCTATAAATAGCCAAGGCATTCGGGATTAACCACTTAACACATTAAAAGTTAAGTTATACTTAAATCGAAACACGTTCTCGAGTTATCTCGTTATACCCCTTTTAGTGGATTACTTTTATCACTGATCCGACCCGACATTCGTTCGTTAATACGACATGTCATTGTACTTATACTTGAGACATACTTAAGTCATATGAGTTCTAAAGTCGATCGTTACGAACCAATACTATACTCCGAGTTTTATCGCCCGTTTTCTAAGTGTTTTACCGAAGTTATAAAAGAGTCGTCTTTTAGGGGTTCGTTCGCGTTTAACCTTGACTCGAACATTTTTAATAAATCGAAAAATGCTCTTTTTGACATACGGTTTTCTTTCACACCTTCCTTCTTACCCCTAGTATTTATTTACCAAGATTCGCCATGACGTTACATAGTTTACGAGGGTTCAATTATAGTTACGAACTTTCGTTTACGGATTCGAACTACTTTTAGTAATTTGGTCATAAATCCTAAACCGTAAGTCCGTTTCACGTGATCTTTATATCAAAACGAAGCTTAGAACATTACCTATCCTATCATGGCAGATAAGGTCTCTGGACAGTAGGGGTTCGACATGGAAAATGGCATACAAAACATGGTATTGCAAATTCGGGCATTATAACGGCTGTAAATCGAATATCTACCAATTTCGAATCTTCCCATAAACATAGTATCCAACCCAAACAACATATACATGACTTATATACATGAACTGAGGCCAAGCAATGCCTTTCCGTTCATCTAGCTATTTTATCCTCTTATATCAACATATCACTACATAAGCATGCTTTAATCATTACCATAATCATACTAATCTAAATTCTCATCAAGAACATCATTAAACATAAACTATGGCCTAGGGTTTCAAGAGTTTTATACCTTCCTTGAGGTGTGTATGCACTTAGTAAGCCTTGTATAGTCCTTGTATAGCCTCCATGAAGCTTGGATCATCAACCAAAATCAAGATTCAAGAATTTTGTTCTTGAGGTTACTATTCATCCTCCACTTTCTTGATTTTTTTGAAAATGGAAAATGTGATGTTTGAGGCTAAGATTTTTAGGGTATCATTTTTATGAAATATAGGATCTATGATAAATTTTTGGAGATCAAACAATGGTTGGAAGTTGGATTTTTGTTTTGGAATTGTTGCAAAAGTCGAATGGAAGAGTAAAGGAGAGAGTTTGATGTTTTCTTGTGGTTTTGCTTGGAAGAATGCATAAAGTGGATGAGCCTTGGATAATATCTCATCTCTTTTTACTTTAGTAAAGTGATGATGCACTAGATGATGTCTTTGTGAGGACAAGTGTTGAAGATTGGATGGTTTAAGGCTTAACCAAGTGGTGGCTTGCTAAGTACTTGGTTGCATTCTAATTGATCTAGTTCCTTGCTAGTTACTAGATATTTATCACTTGCACATGCATGTATCTTGCTTCCTCTGCTTGTTTCTGTGTCCGGTTATTGCCCGTTTCGATTGATCGTTCGTGAGAATATTTCACGGATTTCTAATTAGGGTTTACCGGGAATCCTTTTTAATATTAATACTTTCATTCTCCATCTTTCATTCTAACTTTCCAATTTATATTCCTTAAATCCATTCGTTAAATACTTAAGGCTATCAGTGTCCAGGGAACTCTCGGAGAAAATAAAAGTGCGGTTTTTCAGAATCCGACAGCTTTTACATACACTTATTTTCCCCCTAGATCACTAATACGAACTCGGAAATCCGTTCCGAATGCTTCTATATAGTGTCGTCTCATATTATTATATACTCCCACCAAAACACTATTCATTCTGTATTCTTTACTTGTTCTCTTAGGGTGGTACAATTGTCCGTATTCTCTTTCGATCGTTCCTTATCCTTTTTACGGAACTACTGGATTAATCGTTACCGATCTGGATGACATGAGAATATTCTCCTGCTTGAAATTGCCATATCTTATTCCCTTAGAAGATAGATTATTCTTACCTATGTTGTTACCCTTTAGCATTCTTCAAGACATAGAAATAATAAAGTCGAATTCCATTCATTCTTTCCAAATATCAATTATTACATCGTAGCCATAACCACTCCTCAGTGGTTTCCTACCTTCATTCTTAAATCAAATATAATAACATCCCAAAATATCAAATCCTCAAAGTTAATATTTCAATTCTTGGATTATAATAATATTTAATCCACTGTCCGGTCAAATTTTATACCGAAAAGAATTTGGAATTTCTGAATTCCGATCGTCTCTGCATTCACTTATTTCCTCCGCGTATTACTAATATGACTTCGAAACATCCATATCACGTCCCGTACATAGGGTGGAGTGAAAAGTTTTCCAACTTACAAAATCACTATTCGTCCACCAAATTACTATACACGTACAGGAAATACTATGCACGTACGGGAAATACTATGCACGTATGGGAAACACTATGCACGTATGGGAAACACTATGCACGTACTCATTTCCCTTCAAGGATCCATTAGCTCCTTCCTGGATGGTAGATTATTCTTATCTAGGTCCTCAACCATCGAATTATTCTATTCTGACAATATACCAATGCATCAGGATCATTGTCCAAAGCAATATCCATTCATTACAATCATTGTTCTTTGAAACCACCATTCATTAGAGCTGGTGACCTTGTTGTCGGAATCATTGTTCCTCATTTTATCATTACTTAATAAAAAGTTTTAATTATATCCAAAATTTGGGGTTCTTACACAAGTGGCAGCTCTTTACAAATTGCACACCCATGTGACTTTCCCAAAATGCTATACAATAAGCATAAAATAATCTGGGTTTTTTCTAAAACTAGCTAAAACAATTCTAGTAGATGTAGACTTGTCATACTCTGGAATTATCGAGCTTCGTCTTGTGATCTCTCAAGCTTCGGTCGTAGTCTTGCAGGTCTACTATAATCTTTGACAAAATGCAGCAAATCTATTTCTTGAACATCTAAACTGTCACGTGTTTGACTGAGATAAATCCCCAATTCAAATATTCCATTGAGACAGTAACCTTTGACGCCAAGTTTGCTGTCATGAGAATGTTCCTTGGATGACAGTATGAGTCACCGCCAATGATGCTGTCAGGACTTTCAAACTTGCTGTCAAATTGTGAGAATGTTGCTATCTTCATGCTTCCGCCAATGTTGCTGTCAGATGAAACTTGCTGTCGTGACTTTGCAACATGTTGTCTTCTTGTAACCTTACTGTCAATGTTGTGACAGTAACATTTATTGTTTCTGTCTTCCTTATGTATGTCTTGAGGCTTGAACAAATGTATGAACTTCTTCCAAGAGATACAATTATTACATGACAGTGGTTTATTCGATTACAAGGACACACTATGGCTGTGACAGTATGTTCTACTTAGTCTATACAAATAAAACTAAGTACTAGTTAAGTTGTCTCTAAGCTATCACCCATAAATCCTAACAATCTCCCCCAATTTGTTTTTATGGACAATAATAACAAATTTACAATTAAAGCATGCTGACAACTTAACTAACATAGATCAGAATAGTTAAAACACCATGTCTGATGAATGTTAAAGAATCCAGAATACAACATTGATGATCTAACTGTAAATCAATTACTCCTTTATGTTGAGTAAATAAGAAATTTTACTTAGCTTGATTTGAGCAGTTCTCAGCTGTCTCTTCCCTCTCTTTTAGGAGCTTCTTGTTTTGCCTTCTTGAGGTCTTCTACTAAAGCCTTTTCTTCAGGAGTTTTAAAGAAAATATAAAAATATAAGTTATGCAACCATCCTTAAAAAAGAAAATTTTTATACAAAAAAAGAAAATTTTAAAAATTAATTATGCAACCATCCTTAAAATGCACCTTAAAATGCGTGCCGAACATCCTTCAAAAAGTGTAAATTGGATGGGCCTAATGAAGTATAAAATTAGAATATAAATAATCTCCAAAGCGTTGTCAATCTTCCGGTGTCATGATGCAAGAATCTATGACTTGATTAATATATGATCATTTTTGTTTTTAGGGATTATAATCCCGGGATATTAATTTGGTATAATAGTTCTCTTCTAAATTATAATTTTTTAAATTATCTTATTTTATGTTAATTTTGAAGTATTAAATTGAGGATTATATTATAATTTTTTTAAAAAATTTTATCCTTTAAATTATATTATCATATGTTTATTTTGATGGATTACCTATAAATTGAACTATTATTTTTTAAAAGTTTTTATATTTGTTTATAAGAGATTATAGTGAAGTGATTATAATCATTTTAAAAAATGATTAGGAGAAAATTAAATAATATCTCTTTCAACTAAGTATAAGTGAAGATTATATATGTCTTATTCAATCAAGGAATTATTCCAATCAAAGAGGAATTCCAATCTCAAATAAAATTTTCCAAAATAAACATGAAATTAAAGTTTTTTATAAATTATAATTTTATTTACTATTTAATACTGTGAAACAAACATGACTTATATGTGTGCTTTAAAAAACAAACATGACCTATATATGCTCAGTTATACACCCTGATGATTTTGAGCTGGGCCAACCAACCCAACATCTTCGCATACATCAGTGGAGTCTTTATCTTTTAAATAAAAAAGGTTGTAATTATAATTAAAAATTGTATTGTCAATATTTGTAAGTAATTAAATGAAAATAGTACACTATAATATTCTCAAAATTTGTTTGAAACTTATGATGATAAGTTTGATGTTATATACTAATAGTAAAGTAATATTATTTATTCGGATATCATATCTTTAAAGTATTATTATAAATGGGCCACCGAAAAACAGTACTACTAAAAACAAATATACAATAAAATAAATGTAAATAATATTTTCTTGAGTACTACCCTAGAGTTTTTTTGTCCAAGAAAAAAGAAATAAGAAGAAAGAAATGGTGAACATTTGAAAAACATATCTCAAGTGATGGAGTTTAATATTAAATTGAAATGTAAAGAAATATATTTGTGAGAGGAGAAAGTAGAAATGTGAAAAAATAAATGAGAACATTTTTGAAAAAAGATCTTTTCGGAAAGGAGAGACTAGAGAGATTCAAAATTTTGAAAAAAATAATTAGGGAGAATAAAAGTATGTGAGAGTTTTCACTATCACCCGTCCTTGGGAATAATTTTTTCAAAATTTTCTTTAACCTCTTTTCCTCCGTGCTTCAGTAAAACCAAAACCAAACCAAACATACCCAGTATATCCCGCTCAGAGCAGGGTCTGGGGAGGGTGGGATGTACGCAGACCATACCCCCACTTTTTAGGGTAGGGAGGCTGTTTCCGTGGAGACCCTCGGCTCTGTGAACGGAGTGTAAGTTATAAACAAAGGTATCGAAAATCTGTTCGGAGCTATACCTGAGCCCATGGCGTTCTCCACATGGGACTTACCTATCCGCGTGGACTCATTTACTCGGGACCTGATGTGCTCCACTCGACCCGCTCGGTAGGGTATCTCCGGTCGCAACCCCTGAAAAGAAGACACCGCAAACAAAAGCCCCACAAACATAAAACAACATTATAAGACCAGAGACAAAACCCTGCACGACACAAAACAACATTATAAGGCCAGAGAGAAAGGGGAACGCTGAAAAAAAAAGCGACTGCGAGCGAGACGGCCGATCTTCTAAGATAGTGTTAACCGGGACATCCCAACTCTGAGGCTCTCAACTACTGAGCCGCTCCCTAGAAGAGAATCCACCACTCTGATATGACGTCTCCAAGAGTGCCTATCGTCGGTCATGGTCGCATCTAGGTTAAGGGCCTTCAGATCCATCCTAAGTTGCTCGTCCCACGACCTCTTCGGTGTGCCTCTCCTCCTCACCCCTGTGACCGAGATGTTTTCAACCCTCCTCACCGGGGCTTCAGCCCGCCTCCTGCGGACGTGGCCAAACCATCTTAACCTCCCTTCCCTTGCTTTCGCTGACAGAGGCGCCACCTCGAGCTCGCTCCTAAACACAGCGTTCGGGATTCTATCCAACATCGTACGACCGCAAGACCACCGCAACATCCTCATTTCCGCCGCTTCCATCTTGTTTTCGAGGGCCTTCTTAGTCGCCCAACACTCCGACCCATAAAGCAACGCGGGCCGGATGGCCGCTCTGTAGAATTTCCCTTTCAACTTTAAAGGAACTTTCTTGTCACACATCACCCCTGACGCTGCCCTCCACCTAAGCCACCCAGCCTTGATACGATGTGAGACATCGTCGTCAATCTCGCCATCCTTCTGGATGATCGAACCCAAATACTTAAACTTATCCGTACGGGGGACAGTCTGGTCTTCAATCTTGACCTCCACCCCTCCCTCAATGGCCTCTCCACTGAAGTTACACCAGAGATATTCGGTTTTAGATCGGCTCAAACGCAACCCTTGGGACTCCAGAGTAGATCTCCACAGCTCCAACTTCCCGTTTACCTCTTCCCTCGACTCCGCCACTAACACGATGTCATCCGCGAAGAGCATGCACCAGGAAACTACGTCTTGAATCCCTCCGTGCTTCAGTGTTTTAAGATATTATTTGTTGAAGTGAATATCTGTTGAAGCTGGCATCCATTGATGAGTTGATTGCTATCCGTTGATGTGTTATGTCCGGTGATGTAGTTTCTTTATCCGTTGAAATACCATTTCACAAATGCAGAATTACAAAGCACAACCTATTTATAATTAGCTACCCTATTCTGCATATCTGTTGATAGTCAACATGAATTAGAAAACTATCAACTATTACAGTGCATGTTACAACACTTATCCGTTGATAAGCTACCTTATCAACGGATGCTGGTAAGCATCCCATCGGTTGATGAGTTATAAGAATACGTATACAAAATATATTTTAGGTGTTTTGCAATATAAATGACAACATAATTCCTAACAACCTCACATGTATAACATGTGGTGTTCAGGCCAATATGAATATACAGAACTATTCTGAAATACTCATTGTTCTCGTAACAACTTGGATTTTTGGAATTAGTTTTTAATTATTTTAAAAAAAAATTCTGAATTAGGAGGATTAAAATTTTTATATTTTATTCCAGTTGAGGTATTTATCGAAAAAGTATGTATTTAAATTATTTCTTGATTCGGTGGAATTAAGGTCAGTTTAAAAATTTTACTGATCGAGTTTATATCTTGAGTCGATATTTTATTTGAGAAAAATATTTTTCTTATTTTATTTGTTTAAAAGTCTGAAATTATTCAGTGGATTTATTTTTTTTGAAAATCCATTATTTAACTATTTATTTAAGGACTTATAAAAAGGGTCCTTAAATAAATTGTAGAGACTCAAATTTTGAGTTTTATTAAATCAAAATATTTAATTTTATAAAAAGCATGTAGTAGTTATTTTTTTAATATAAAAATAGAATATAATTGGGCCAAGCCCATTATATTAGTTCATATATACATACTTGGAGAAACATCTAGAGAAATATAGAAAAATGGAGAGAAAGAGATGGAGAAGCATCTAGAGAAATGAAGAGAAAGAGAGAAGAGAAAAGAGAAGGAGAAGGAGAAGAGAGAAAGAGGGAGAGGAGAGAAAGAGGAGGAAGAAAGCTCCATCAAACTTCTCATTTTCTTACTCATAAATCATGATTAATAGCTCAAACTCTTGGGTCAATGAAGGCAATCTAAGGTATGGTTCAATCCCTTGAAAATTATTGCAAATAAGTTGACTAGTGCTTGGTAATGTTGATGATGTCAGTTTGTCCAGAAAGTTTTAGTTTCTATCCTGTTTTTGTAAGAGAAATTCGAGCAGATTGTGCTCAGTTCTAGGCAGTGGTTTTGTAATGAAAGTTGTTCGTCTGGGAGTCTAGTTTGTGTAGGAGAAAACGATACGTCATTTGAGTTAACGAGCAAGGAGAAAATGATATTTTAGTGAAAAATCAGGGTGTCTTCTCGGGATTCGAACTTTGAAGCTATGTTTCCCCTAGTTAAATTATGTATATTGGATTGAACTTTTTTATTGAAGATAGAGAAAGGAATTATAAAGATTCCAGAAAAAGATTTGCACAGAAATATTGATTTTTCAATTTATTAAAAATGTTAGAGTGTGACTATTATGAAAGAGACTGTCCTATCCTTGAGCCAACTTTGGGAGAGTAATTGTCTTAGATAAACTGAGTTTTTCAACCAGAATTTTTATGGTGTAAAGATACCGTATTCAGTTTTGTAATGGAAGATATTTTGTGTATAATCATTAATTTTTTAATTTATGAAAATTGTTAGAAGGCAAGTTACGCAAAATAAACAAACCGTTTCTGCACCGATTTTGGATTAATGACCCACCTAGTTAGAAGATGGTATTGAACGGAAAATTTTTATGAGATCTTTATATGATATCCAAGAAGATACTGGTAAATTCGGTGATTTATAAATAATTTTTTGATTTATTAAAATGTTGGAGTAAGGTATGCGCCGTAGCGTTATCATTTTCAGTGGGATAAAAACCTTTCTTGATATTGATCAAAGATGAAAGTTGTGTGTTTTGGTCTTGTCTAATTGTTTACCAAGTATGGAATGCATTGTATCAATGCTTGATGTTTTGACATAAAGTTCCATTGAAGTTATAGTTGAAAATGATAAATGAATTATGGTCGGAGATGGTGTTGAGTATTGATTAATGTTGTGGATTGTTTGTGGATGTCTTGCATTGACTTGTGATTGTATTTGAGGTGTTTTTACACCGATCATGCCGAAATTTTGTTAGAAATAACCGTATAAATAAGAGATAATAATGAGAATAGATAAGAAGGAGTTAGAGATAAGGTGACCAAGTAAGTTAGCAACAGTGATAGTCCAGTTGAGAACTTTACTAGTGTCGTAATTGAATTGAAATGAAACATGTGACTAACGAGAGCTTATTCTGTGTTGTTTTTCTAGAACATAACTAATTGGAGTATTGTGACGTTGTATAAAGAGAAAGCAGACCTATACTTTGTTGCTTTCTTTTAGTTTAACAAGCTAAGGACTCCAGGCAAGTCTACTATCCTCTTTCTACTTAGAGAATGTTCTTCTTATTTATTATTGTTATAGTTAATTATGCGGTTGAACACTCTTGAGCTGATTAGCTATTTATCCAATTTTCTTCGAGATGATTGAACTCCTATACTCTTTTATATTCATAAACTTTCATAAAAATAATGATTTCAAGTAAATTACTCTTATGTGAGCATTTTCCAAGAAAGATGAATTATTCAAATATCGAAGACTCTAGATGTATTTTGCTGACCTTATTCATTCACGACAGCACCTCAGTCAACCATAACGAGCTAACATAATTTTTCGAGTTAGCTAAGGGTGATATTATTTGAGAGCTATTTTATATTACAACTTGTATGAGAAGCAACATACTAATCTATTGATTCAGATTAGTATAATTCCATTTATTTCTATTGAGCGGGTTCATTGAATCAAACCAAGTGGATGATGAATGTGATTTCAACATCTTATGATGAATCTTGAGAGTGTTAGTTATTACATTGTGGTCTCAATTGTTCAGGACTACAAACAAATGTTCGGAGACATCAACTAACCTCATTGGTTCGAGTTAGCTAACATGAGCATATTTTGAGAATTTTATCTTTTCCAATGAACTTGTGATTTTAACTTATCAAAGGTGTATTTTTCATCTGATACTGGTCAACGGGATTATTAGAGAAAAATAATCCTGTTAATTATTTTGTTCAAGAATTTTAAATACTTGAACAAAGGTGACATTTGGCTCGTGTATGACCTTGGGTGACTTGTTCATCCATCTGCTACCAGTAAACTAGGTGCCATAGATCGGCTGATCACCGACTATAGGGAAATGGAGAGCAAGACCAGTAAGTCTTAAAATGTGATTATTTAATTATCAAAGTTGAATTTTATTGTTGCTGAGATTATATCGAATTTTACAATTCTTGTGATATTTTGAGCATGTGGTAAATCTCTAAATTCAGGCCTCCTCATTTAATTAAATTCATGTTCTTATTATATTGTGTTACAATTGAGCATTGAGATTTTCTTATATATATATATATATATATATATTTTGCTACTCTGGTAGTAGCCTTGTTGAGCATTTCTTTCGCTCATACTTCACTACACCATATATGGTCTATCCCAACACTGAAAATCGATGTTGGCACGTTAAATGTTGCCTTAGATGCTAAAAATTGAATAAATTTAATATAAGACCAACATCATAACCGGATGTTGCCGTTCATGTTGGCTTAAATGCAATTTTAGTCCTCAATGCCAACACACGAATTGGTGTTGCCTTAGATGCCTGAAAAAGTGTTAAAAATGTTGCCGCTTTTACTCAAATAAACAGTCCGCTCAAATTTTGATTCTAAACTAAAAAACCCACTATCAGTGAAATAAAAACCCGCTCTCATCTCTCACTATTATTTTATGTGATAAAACAAAATAAGAAAACTCACTCTCGACTCTCGACTCTTATCTCTCACTCTCATCTCTCTCCGATGCTCATCTCTCTTCGCTGTCCATTCCGGTGCTCATCTCTCTCCGCTGTACATCGCCGCTATCACTCTCAGTTGATTCGTGTGGTATGTTTCTAATTAAAAGCCCTAATTTTTGGGGATTCTACAATTTTTAATTTTGGGGTTTCATAAACCCTAATTTTTGGGGTTTTTTTAATTAAGGTTTTTTTTATGTATGTGTATAGTATATGAATTACAAGTTTGGGGGTTTTTAATTTAGGGATTTTTTGGGGGTTTCTTATCCATGTGTAATTGACAGAATGAAAAATCGTCTCAAATTGTTATTTTGAGACTTCAGATTAATTCATAATGTGAAGCTATATACACATAGTAATGCGCAAAAATATGATATATCACCTTTAAAAGTCGCTGCGACTGCAGCACGAAGTGGGGAATTTCTTGGTGATAATGTGTACTATGATGGCCAGGATTCTGGCCTTGAGGCTGAATATATTCTTGTAGGATGTGGTGCAGATGAGCTCATAGATTTAATTATGAGGTCTGTAGTTTGATCTTTTGTTTCTTTGAAAAGTTCATCATGCTTGATCTAATTCTTGCAGGCTCTAAGTTTCGTTGAAATGTTCTATTTGATGATTTGTTTGATTAAAATTTTCCTAGATTGATTTGTAAAATTTCAGATGTGTACTGGAGCCAAGTGATAAAAGTGTTGACTGTCCTCCAACATTTACCATGTATGAATTTGACAATGGTGCACTTGTGATCAAGGGTAAAGACCTTTTTTGTTCCGACACTTGAACATAATAAAATGATCTTTCTATGCTCTGCAAAAGATTCCTGGATATATACTCAGTTTTAGTGTTTATATATTTGTCACTTATTTTTAACATTTTCTATGTAAACATTCTTTTAAGGCTAGTTTGCATCATTGATCATCTTCCTCGTTGAATGCATGAACTCATATGCTATCATCTAAGTTGCAATACCACGGAAGTCAGATTTTAACTTGGATGTAGAAATAATTGCTAAAGTTGTCGAGCAGGATAAGCCAAAGGGCATTTTCCTAACATCTCCTAATCATCCAGATGGAAGGTAATATGATGTTATATGATTCTCAATGTTCTGGTTTATTTTAGTTATTATGCTTTTTATTTATTCTTCTTATGGAGGTTTGGATTTTTGATTGGAGTTGTATGAACCGCTTCTTTGCCATCTGTTATCACATATCAGCATTATAGAGGTCGTCTAATTTATAATATTAAATGCATAGTATTGGCTGTAAAATATAAAAATAAAGGTTTAGAATAGTGGCAGATTTTGGGATAAAAAATCTAAAAAAATAAAAAGCTTTGGCAATTTCATTGTAGTATAATTCACGTAGGAGTATAAAAAAGCATGGTAAAGCACCATATGAGATGGTGAAAAATAAGAAGCTGAACCTTAAGTACTTTCATGTGTTTGGATGTAAGTGTTTTGTTCTTAAGACTCATCCAGAACAGCTTTCCAAATTTGATTTAAAAGCTGATGAAGGAATCTTTGTAGAACTCAAGATATGGAATAAACAGTAAATCAGAAATTTTCCCAGTGGTCGCGCGCACCTTAACGCCCGATCCCACGTCTTAGCACCCAACTGAGACTTCCACTGTGCCGTAACGCCCATCCACGCGCCGCAGCGCGCCCGGCTTCTGCCGGAAGCTGATTTTTTGCTATTTTTCTTCGTTTTAACTCCTTTTTCCTTTGTTTCTTTTGCAAGTTGTCATTCTTCACTTCTTGAACTCAAATCCACCATAAAATATGCAATTTATATCTTCCAACCTTAAGTTAGCAACCCTGCACAATCTCACTAAAACACGACATACTTGAGGTCAAATACGATACTACAAAAAAAAAATAATTCCGGGAATATATCTTTATTGATAATAAACTCGAAGGGGTGTTACAACTTCTAATCCAATGGATTATCTTCAAAACCAGAACACTCCTAAGGATAGTTTAGGCACGAGGACCTTCTACCCGACACTTCTTGAAAGCGGGCTAAGCCGCCTTCCCTACTAGATGGACTGTCTAGCAGCTTACACAGAGAAAATATAAGAGAGAGAAGAGAAAGTTGTGTGTTTAGGTGTGTTTTGAAATGAAATACAACAGGCCTATTTATAGGCTATAGAAAGTCACTATGCTTTACTATTCCAGTGGGCCCACCTGCATAGTAACCACTATTCCAACAACCCCAAAAACCGTGTCTACTGAATTAATTTTGGACGTGGGCCCCACTAGCCACTATTTGCACAATACCATTATTTGTACAGTACCACAATTTGCACAGTAATCACTATTTGCACAGTAACCACTATTTGCACAGTACCTGCATAGTAACCGTGCATAGTAACCGCGCATAGTAATCTTGCATAGTAACCTTGCATAGTAATCGTGCATAGTAACTTTGCATAGTATTACTATTTTTGGCTGCTTCTTTTGGGCTTCTCTCTTCTGTTTCAAATATTCTGCTGAATTAATTCATCTCAGAAAATATTGTTCAATATTGTTCAATCTATACAAGTAGATCAGACTGCAGCACATGTTGAGGGGGAGCAAGTGAACGATGAAAATGAACCCTAATCAAGTGAAGAAAGATCAAAGAATGCATCTACTTCTAATGATTCATTAAACTCTGATTCATCAAACTCTGAAAGCAACAGCTCAAGGGGAGCAAACAATGAGTTTGGATCTACTAGTCACCACACTCAACACAATTATGAACTTGGGGAATCATCAAGATCAAATCTACCGAGACAAAGGGTATGGAGTAGAGCGCATCCCTTTGAACAGATCATTGGTGAACCAGACACGGGTGTACAGACTAGAAGAGCAACATAGAATGAATGCAATTTTGCAGGATTTTTATCTCAAATTGAACCTAATAAGGTTGATGAAGCTCTTGATGATCCAGATTGGGTAACTGCAATGCAGGAAGAACTCAATAAGTTCGAAAGGTAGAAAGTATGGAAGCTGGTGCCAAGACCAAAAGATAAATCTGTAATTGGTACTAGATGGGTGTTTATGAATAAACTGGATGAAAATGGTATTGTTACGAGGAACAAGGCTCGATTGGTAGCAAAGGGTTACTCTCAAGAAGAGGGAATTGATTATGATGAAACCTATGCTCCAGTTGCAAGGCTTGAAGTAATCAGGATGTTCTTAGCATTTGCTGCACACTCCAACTTTAAGGTTTTTCAGATGGATGTGAAGAGTGCATTTTTGAACGGAGATCTAGAAGAAGAAGTCTATGTTGAACAACCCCCTGGGTTCGAAGACAAGGAATTTGAAGGTTTTGTGTACTTTCTCTTCAAAGCTCTCTATGGTCTCAAGCAAGCCCCTCGAACATGGTATGATACTCTTTCGAAGTTCTTACTTGAAAATGGTTTTACAAGATGTATCATCGACAAAACTCTCTTTCATAAAAAGCATAAAAATGATATAATTCTGGTGCAAGTATATGTGGATGATATAATATTTGGTTCTACTAATGATTTGCTATGCAAGAGATTTTCTAAGCTATTGCAGAGTAAGTACGAGATGAGCATGATGGGTGAGTTGTCCTTCTTCCTTGGACTTCAAGTTGTTCAGAAGCCTGATGGTATTTTCATCTGCCAATCAAAATACATAAAGGATCTTCTGAAGAATTATGGGATGGAAAAAGCAGCTACTGCCAAGACCCCGATGCCAACTGCTGTCGAGCTTGATCAAGACAAATCTGGTAAGTCAGTTGATATCACGAAGTATCGAGGTATGATCGGCTCTCTCTTATACTTAACTGCTAGTAGACTAGATATTATGTTCGCAACTTGTTTATGTGCTAGATTCCAGGCTGACCCTAAAGAGTCACATCTTATAGCTGTTAAACGTATTTTCAGATACCTTAAAGGAACCCCCAATCTTGGGATTTGGTACCCTAAAGGAACAAGTTTTGACCTAGTTGGCTATACAGATTCTAACTTCGCAGGTTGTAAGATTGATCGAAAAAGTACTTCTGGAAGCTGTCAGTTTCTAGGAAGAAGGTTGGTATCTTGGTACAGCAAGAAGCAACACTCAGTATCTACCTCGACAGTCAAAGCAGAATACATTGCGGCAGGTAGTTGTTGTGCTCAGATCCCGTGGATGAGGAATCAACTTCAGGATTATGGACTCATGTTGGACAAAATTCCAATTCTATGCGACAACACGAGTGCCATTGCCATTGCCAACAATCCAGTTCAACATACCAGGACTAAGCACATTGATATCAGGTATCATTTCTTACGAGAGCATGTCATGAATGGAACCGTGGTATTATATTTTGTTCCCACAGATCAACAAATTGCAGACATTTTTACTAAACCACTGGATGAATCCACTTTCTCCAGGTTAGTTGGTGAACTTGGGATGTTAAATCTGTCTAATTAATTTTGAATAATCAATAACTGCAATTTGTTATAAGTTCATATGTATTTTAAATGTCCATATGTTTAGGATTTGTGAATTTATTTGCATCCAGTCCTCATATTACAGTTATCTCTATATTAATTACCATGCTTATAAATGCTATATTTTATGGTAATTAGTTAGTAATAATTGTGTCAATTGTAGTATAATTAAATAAATATTTTATTGACACATATCAATTAATGATACTTTGTTAATTTTATATCTATTTAATTATGAGTTTGTCTGATTATTGTGGAATAATTCTTGAATTATTGATTGGTTATTTTAAATCCACAATAATTAGAAATAATAAGTGTGTATGTGTGTATGTACATAGGCTGATAGGTTTCGGTGATAAGATGTTTTTTCGGCTGATAGGTTTCGGTTATAAGATGTTTTTCGGCTAAGTAGGTTGTTACGTGAGAAATTATTGAGCGGTGTAATTTTTTCAAACATAACCTATCACGCTCTCACCTAACCCACTAGTCCTTGAAACCTTATAAATGATGAGTTCTTGTTTGTGTTTAACATCATCATTTTTCAGATATACAGAGCATATACACACAATTGCTGAAAATTTCAAGCTTTGATCGGAAAGATCTCACAATCTAGCTGGTGGTTTTTAGAGCGGATTTCATATTCATGTTATACGCATCATCCTTTATAAAAACTAACCCTTGTTGTTGAATTTCCTCAAAAGTTTTGAAAATGGCATTGCAGGGAAGGTTTTTAATTGCTAAAGTTAATCATATTTCCATTCAACAAATCGAAACCATTCTTGATGAGCAATTTCGGGCTTGGACACAATTTCTGAATGAACATTCATTATTCGCTATGCTTTAGTTACACCAGTGCAGCTTAACCATGATGCATTGCGTGAACTATATTGCAGTGCGGTTAACACTTCTGGATAGGACGGGTGTGCAATCACATATCAACTGTTTGGTAGGTCGATTAGGGTCACTGAACGAGATGTTAATCGAATTCTTCATTTTCCTATGGAAAATCTTTTTTCTGATCCTACACCTGAACAGATTGAAATGTTCTTTCGTTTTATAAGGTACCAAGATGGCAATTTCAATACTGGTAATCTTTCTAGAAAGTTTCTAACCCAGTACTGGAATTTCTTCTTTCACACTCTTAACCATGTTTTTTCCTCAGATAGAACAAATCAAGATCGAATTCCTGAATTTATTCAAAAAATAGGGTATGCGATCGCCAATAATTTGAGGATTAATTTTGGAAAAGTAGTGCTTGGTCAAATCATTTTAAAGATGAAACACTTGGGAAGAAGAGATGTTCGGACTCAAAATGTCAAATGTCTATATCCAAGGTTTCTACAGCTAATATTAAATGATTTTTTGAATGATGAAGATAGGGTACGCTTGGAAAATGGTCGAAAGGTGGAATGTTCTTACATGAAGACGAATGTAATTAATTACATAAGCAAAAAGAACTATACGGATGTGCCTACAGTCCTAACTGAATATCTAAAGACTGTCCCACTTCCGTTGTTACCAAGACCAGTGAGAGCAGGTATACGACAAGGTAATATTTCAATCCCTGCTATTCCAACCTCTATATTCCATGTTGTGTCACAGGAAATACAGTTTCTACAGCCCCTAGTGGCCATCTTACCCGACCAAGAGCAGGAAATCCCACCGACTCTAACACAGGTCAAAGAGCCCATTCTACAAATGCAAACACAAACACAACAAACTCCTACGCCTCAATTGTCACTTAAATGACCAGCCATCAACACTTTTGAGGGAGATAGTGCCTCAGCAGCACCACATAAGGAGTTAGTTACATCAGCAGCTCTACCTCATTCTAAAAGAAGTTAACCAAATGAACCTGAGGTAACTGCAACTGTTATTGAAACAATTCTTCCTTGTCAAATGAGTGAAAATGTAAATAAGGTTGAATTGACGGGAGCAACTATCTTGAGTTCCATTTCACGGAACTTAAGAGTGGTTGATGATCTTTCTAAAGATCAAATGCCTTCACAGGCATCCGAGGTGGAATTACCTACCTCAATAACTGCTGGTGAATCTTCCATTTTACGGAAAGATCCATCGATAGGTGGTTCTATTATGAACCAAGTGTCTTTACAAACAGTCGAGGGAAACTTGGGTTTTGTGCAATTTAATCGATTCAAGTTTAACCTCCCAGAGGGAAAATCTCTAAATCTCTTTCGAGATTTACCACTCTTTACCAGTGGAGGCAACTCGCTTCACGCGAGGACGGAAGCTCACGAACTTTCATTGCACCATTCGTGACCTCTGAAAAAGGGGCTAGGATGATTTCATTTGCAGGTACACATATCGGTGGAAGCTCTGGAGGAGAGTTGAGGGAAACACGAACAGAACATTTAAGTGTCACCCAAACCACTGAACCAAGTGAATATAGAGTGTTGAGTGAAACACCTGCAGAACGTACGAGTGAGCAACCTACTCAACCACATGCACCTGCAACCAGAAAGGAATACAGCAGACTCCTTACACGGGTCCAAACAATGGAGAAAGAGTTGCAAAATATCTATAAGTCCATTGCAGAAATAAAAAATTTGCAACTTATTCAACATGATGATTCCAGGTTCAATTGAATACCATGGCAACCCAGTTTAATGATGCAATCAACTCCTTGGTAAAGTCATCTTCGTCTAATTTACCAACTCCACATTCTACTACTCTGGAGGATAACCCAACTGAGGGGGAGAAGTTGGATGATCAAGAAAAATCTACTAGGCGCAAGGGCAAAGAAAAGTTTGTTGACACGGAATTAACTTTATCCTGGGAAAGGAAAAGCTAATGGGAGTATTAGTGCTATGTGGAAAGAAAGCAAGGCAAACTTGAAGATATGTTCAATCTAGAGGAACAATTTGTCTTGTACTTGTTCAAATTTTAGAAATCTGGAAAATGTATATATGATCCAGAATGCGCTTTAATATTATTTATCTTTGTATTTCATTTTTGTTTTTTGTATCAATTGAGTTATCCTCTAGGAATTTTCTTGTCAAACCCTAATAATCAAATAGGGGAGATTGTAAGGCATAATGTAATGTAATATGTAATAGAGGACATATATAACTCAACTAGGATAAAAGATAAATAATATTAACTTTATACAGGGTTCATGAAATTTGAAGAACATGCACCGACAAGGATCAAGTCGCTGAAAGAAGTTCATTAACATGATCAAGCCTCAGTGACAGAATAAGATGTACAGATGATTCAGTTGAAGGGCCAAAAGATTCCATGTATTTATATTATTTGAAGATACTGCTGCAGGGTAATCAATTGGAATGTAACGAAGGTGTGAAGATCAAGATCAGTGCTAGTCACTTGTGAACCAGACCAGTGCACTAAGTGTCAGCACATACGAGAAAGATCAACACATTAATTCACAAAAAGAATTGCCAAAGCCTATTGACGATCAAGGACAAACATAATATCTCAAGGTATTGTCAAAAATTAATTTACTCTGAAAATTAACTAAGTAACAGCTTAATTAATTATTTATAATAAATAATTAAATTAATCTGGTACTTGAACTATTTTCTGAGATGAATTAATTCAGTAGAATACTTGAAACAGAAGAGAGAAGCCTAAAAGATGCAGCCAAAAATAGTAATACTATGCAAAGTTACTATGCATGATTACTATGCAAGGTTACTATGCAAAATTACTATACGTGGTTACTATGCAGGTACTGTGCAAATAGTGGTTACTGTGCAAATAGTGGTTACTATGTGGGTGGGGCCAATGTCCAAAATATTTTCAATAGATGGTTGGTGGAATAGTACTATGTAGGTGGGGCCCATGTCCAAAAATTCTCAGCAGACGCGTTTTGGTTGTTAGAATAGTGGTTACTATGCAGGTGGGGTCCACGTGAATAGTACAGCATAGTACAGCATAGTGACTTTCTAAAACCTATAAATAGGCTTGTTGTATTTCATTTCAAAACACACCTCAACACAAAACTCTCTCTTCTCTCTCTTATATCTTCTCTGTATAAGCTGCTAGATAGTCCATCTAGTAGGGAAGCCGACTTAGCCCGCTTTCAGGAAGTGTCGGGTAGAAGGTCCTCCTGCCTAAACTATCCTAGGAGTGTTTGGTTTTGTAGCTGATCCATAGGATTAGATTGTGTAGCAAACCTTCGGGTTTTATCTATTCAAAGATATTTCCCAAACAGTTGTGTTAATTCGATTCAGTATTTTTGAACTCATATCCACATAAAAAATTGAAATATTTTTTAAATAACGTATTCAACCCCCCCTTCTACGTTATTTCGGACCTAACACCCTCCCACCATTTTATCTCCTCTCCAAACTAAACTTGTAAATCCTACATCTATTAGTTTATAGCTTTGATCTTGCATGCAATTGGGTAATTAAAGAGAGGATTTTAAGCTCTACAATTGGATATATATATCGCAAGGGTTTCAAGGAGTTTTTGTTTTAATCAAATATCAAAATTTGGGTTTTTCAAAGAGGGTGTGAAATTTTTGTGATTTAAACCCCTTTATTTGGTATTTAATAAGATTTGATTGTGTTATTTTTACATGCATGCTTGTAAAATTTAGGATTTATTGATTTACATTTGGGGAAAATCAAATAATTGTGTTGATTGTTCTTTTTTGTTGTTGGATCATATTAATTTGGGGATTTTAATTATGAGGGGCCCTAGTAATTATGTATTTGTGAGATGCATGTCGGGGGAGGGGGAGAGTTACGCCACCACCGACGGTGGCGGTGGTGTTAGTGGTTGAACCGGAGGCGGTGTTGAGAGAGAGAGATTGGGGAGCAGAGAGAGATTTAGAGAGAAAGAGAGACGGGGGTCGAAGAGAGAGGGAAAGAGATGGCGAGAGAGAGAGAGATACGAGAGGGGGATGGTGAGAGAGAGAGATTCGGGAGGAGAGGAAGGGAGAGACGGAGATGGGGTTGAGAGAAAAAAGAGAACGGAGAGAGAGGAGAGATCAGAGATAAAGAGAGAGAGAGAGATCGGAGAAAGGGAAGAGAGAGGAGGTCGGAGACAGAGGGAGGCGACGGAGAGAGAGATTGAGATCGAGGGAGATAGAGGTCGAGAGATGGAGGGAGACTGCGAGAAAGAGATAGAGATAGAGAGAGAGAGAGGACAGAGAGAGAGAGAGGAGAGCGAGAGAGATAGTAGTGGCGGGGTGGTGCCGCCGACGCCGTTCCGACGACCGGACGGTGGCCACCGTAAGTGGTGGTAATATATATATATATATATATATATATATATATATATATATATATATATATATATATATATATATTCATATTAATTTTGTTAAATAAATTGTGTTTTAATTATAAAAGAGGAGTAATAAAAAATGTTAAAAAGAGGGATATTTTATAAATTACGGGAATCATTTTAGTAAAAAGAAAATAAAGAAAAAGGGAGAAAATTTTAATGAGGATTTAAATTGAACAAATATGGTTTTTGTTATTGTTTTTGTGATAAAAAGAAATGTTGGTTTATTAATTGAGTATTAGCAATGGTAATAGAATATTGGATTAACTTAGTTATTAAAGGATAAAATAGGAAGGACTTTATTAGGAAAGACTTAATTAAAATAGAGGATTTATAGATAAATTGTCGAGAATTGATACGAGCCAACTTAACTTGGAAGTGTAAATTACGTAATTGATTTAAATTAGAGAATTTTTTTATAAAACGAGAATTTTAGAAAGATTAGTGTTGATTCTATGAAACCCTTTTTATTCATTTTAATCGAGTTACGTTGTTAAATAAATAAATTAGTGCCATATATTTAGGAATAATTAGAGACTTTTTAGTTGAGAAATTCCCTTACGAATAACTTTATTTTGGATCATACGATGTCATAAAACCCGATCTATTAAAAAATTAATAGGATAAACGAATAGAGCCTCCATTTTTAAATCTATTAATTCGAGAATGACACGTTAGTGAAATTTTAAGGTTTCAAGTATGTTTTAAATTATATTTCGAGAATTACTTTATTATCAAGAACATGATTACCGAGTTTTTTTTGACATTTCGTGATTTGAATTCTTACCCGAGTACTAAAATTATTTTGATAGATAATTATAGAGTTCCATTCTGAGACTTGAGACAATCGTTCGCGGGTAACGCTTTTTAATATTCGGTACTTTTAGCGTGGAGACAGAGGCAAGTTCATTCCTACCCCAACTCTCAGAAATTTTCGTATTCTTGTTAATTCATTCATATTTATTTTCGAGCTATCAATTATGAGATTTATTTGTTGCTCCTTATGATGCAATAATTTCTTTTAAGCAGTATTTTCTCGTTAAATATTATTTTACTGTTAAAATTAGTTTACTTGCAAATTATATTCCCTATAGGCTTAAAAGTAATTTCATTACTATCGGGTCGATCTCATTTACTCTAGACGACTGTTTATTTTGATTCAGTGGAACTAGTCTCATTTGTTCGAGATAGTTAAATTCATTCTCTTCAGTCGAATTTATTGTACAAATTCGACAATATTTATTAATTATCTTTAGTTGGTTCATCTTTCGAATCAACAAATAGGAGTTATAAAATTAGAATCGTTAGAGTTTTACTTGTTGATCAAGTGAAAAACATTCTAATTAAGCGTTCATCCATTATGAGTATTATAAATATTCGAGTGGTGCTATTTGCTCAGTACGACTCATTGTATTTCATTTTAAAACTATTCTCATTATTTCAAGATAGTTGCATTCCTTATCAGAGGTTGGCACTTTGATAGAGTCAACCAACAAAATATTATTGTTGAGAGTTTACACCATTCCATTGTTCGGATTGGTGGCACAATTGAGTCAGACTGGCAGTCCGCCAGATTAACAAGTATTTTCCTGTGAAGTTATCTCAAATTTATCTATTCATTCAATATTCGGGAATTCTGTATTCTACTGGTCAATTTTGGGAAAGAGGCCCATATTAGAAAAAGAGAGACTCGTGTACCGTTATATGGACACGCGAATATTTTAGGCACTATGATGTCAGGGCTAACTTAATAACCTATTATGATGCTAGCATACATACATATATATTATATTTCGTTGATATCGCATGGTAGCCGTGATCGGGCGAAGTGCGGTGTCATAGGAGGACGGTATTCCCGGTCGGATAGTTGATCGCCCCACCGAGATACCGAGAGGTTGGAAGACCAGTTTATTCATTTCTCATGAGTCATCAGAGTTACACCAAATGAGTCTTTCGAGTATTCTGTTATCAAGATGAGTCCTGAGTCAATGTCAGATGTTGAGATCAGACTGTTCATAAATTTCGAATATTTTCTTTCGGTAAATTTTATTATATTTATATACCGAGTAAGGAGAGAACTTGCTGAGCACCATAGTTGCTCATTCTTGCTTTACAATATTTACTCAGCTGTCAAGATGGAGAGTTGCGAGACGTCCATCCAGGGATCCAGATGAAATGGGAAGGCTCAAGGCTATGCTGACAAAGACTAAAATATCCAGCTGGAACCTTTATCTTTCTACGTTTATGAACTTACGTAAGATATTATTCAGAGATGTAATAAATCGTGTTGTAATAATGTGTGAGACCGATCTTGGATATGCGGAGTGGGACACTTAAGCTCTGTTGTAATAAATATTTTGCTTTATTTTTGAGCTAACGTGTGCTGCAGGATATCGAGACTGATGTGACGACCCGGGTCCCCCGACAGGGCAGATTTGGGGGCATCACAGTGTGATCGAATTTTGTGTTACTAATGCGCAAGGTTTTGCAAAATTAGAGAGTTTTACATATTTGTCGTAACTTGGGTTAACAACTATCAAGATAAATTTTACACCTTGGTTATATTTTTATTTGTTCTTCGTTAATACAAACAACCTTTCACATCTTGTATTTCAGTTTATATTATATCTATAAAGAGCAAAAACATGAATTTACATATATACTTGTATTCAACCCCCTCTTTTACAAGTTTAGATTGAAAAAGCTTATTTAATTAAAAATTTAGATTTGATAGCACGCACGTGCGCGCGCACACACATATATACTTAAATGATATGCTCCAACTTTTCCATCAACAAATAAATATTCTCTTTGTGTATAATAAATTTATAATACTATACATTATGTTTATATTTATCTTTGTATTCTTGCCATAACTGATCAACTGGCTTTCCTAACAAATCACTAAAATAGCTATCGCTATAAGAATCTTTCATTTTTTTGTTAAGTTGTGCCACAAAACTATCTAACAAGCTTTCACAATATTCAAGAAATCGAGCTGTAACATCGTACCCTTGATCCCAACTATTGCCATCACCCGGTTTGGCTAGCCCAGATGGGAAATAATTGGCTTTTAGCATCGTGTAATCAGCTATTCCTTCGATCAATCCAGTTGGTACACCACTGGGCAACCATTGAAAAACATGTGTCATTTCATGATAAAGAATTGAAGTAAAGCCCCACTTTACATCACCATCATACTTTTGAATGAAAATTGAGCTCATATTTATGATGTTCCCACTTGTGACCGCTATAGCATCGTCAGCATGTACATCGATATATAATTGTACAAAGTCTTGCGGTCTTCTATCATCTGGATTATTTTGTTGATCGAAAAGGTTGTAGATGAATTGGTTGATCACCCCCATTTCTTCTATACTATAACTAACTCCGATTTCTTTTTCGAATCTGATTCCTCCTGGAGTATCCGGTACAACATCGGTAACATTATAATCAATTGACAATGCCCCTCGCATTAATATTGTAATTAATATTAAAGTAAATTGGAGACGAGAGTTAGACATGACTTTATATTTTCAATATGTGTATAATGTTTATATTTGCACATATATTATAACATACGTATGAACACTTATATATATAATGTATATGGTCTAAACTTTTTAGATTTCGTGTCGTTATAAATACCATAATCTTGATTATGTATATAATGATTTTGATAAGGATTATGTATGAGATTGTTTCAATACCTAAATAAATAGATTTTCACATGATTGAGATCTTTGATTTCCGATTTTATCATTAATTATGGATTTACAAAATCACAATATTTAAAAAAATTATTTATGGATCAGGATTGATTTTTCACTTTTGATATTATTAATTATTATATATTTAATTTAGCAACAAAGAATATAAAAGATTTTTACTATAGAAATTATGTATTGTAAAATTAATGATGATTGTGTATGGATGTTGCTATTTGAATATTTTTATGTAATTGACGGTAAAAATATTTGTACAAAAATTTTATTGGTGCTTTAAGTTAGATTTATAACATTTTTAGTAATTAATAATAGTCAGTGAATTATAAAATATTGTAGTTTATTTTGATTCTATGCGGATTTTTGCTGAATCGCAATGAAATCATGTAGAGTCTCATATATTTATGGTTAAAAGAAGTCCCTCAAAAAATGTAAATCATGTAAATCTATCAAAGTTCCCGATTTTATAGCATTAAAAATTTGTAACGTTTTAAATGCCATTAAATTTTAATGAATATATTTTAAAATCTAATTTAAATACGAACAATTAAAATTTAATTGATTGATTAAAATTCAAAGAATATTTCAAGATTTTAAAATCTCAATTGGACATTACAAAAATTTAAAGATTTGTTTCCAGTTTCAAAATGAATATTTCTTGATTTTCAAAATCAGTAAAAATATCTCAAAAATTTGAATTGAATACACCATCCTTAGACTTTTGATGTCTGATGTTATCATTAATTCCAAATTTTCAAAATCAAAATTTCATCAAAAATAATTGTTGAGGATTGAGGTTGGATTTGATATAAAAATTGTTTTAATTATAATTTTTAAAATTATAGATTATTAAGAAAGTGAACTATGAAGGGTGAGTGTCCTAATTACCCACTTTTTATTTGTTCGTAACCAAAATACCCACCGCACGAAACACCCGTCCAAAATACCCATGGGACACGCTTTTACCAGCCGCGCATCTCTTGTTACGCCTTATCCAGCAACGTGTCGACTGTATACGCCTTCAGATTAGCAGTAAGTAGGGTTAGATACGCATTCTCGCTCGGCGTATCCTGTGTTATGCATCTGTGAAATGCGCGATGACGTCATCTGACGTCATCGTCACTTTTGCTGAAAAATTACGCAGCTCTAGCTATTTTGGCGATTTTCGCCGGAAAATAAAAAAGCTACCGTCCATACAATCCACACATCTTCCCATAGCGTGTGATATACCAATCTAATCATCTTTCGACGATCTACACATCCATACCAGTTTTATCCCATTTGTTTTGCCGGATTTTCAACCCCCAAAATTGAGCCTATTCGATTCTCCTCATTTTCCGACGAGTTCATAGAGCCCCTGCAGGGCCATATTCATCGAAATCAGTTGGGGCAAAAAGAAGAGGAAGGTTTGCTGTTTCTTTTGGTGTGTTCAAAAGGAGTGGAGGTGCTGTGATGAAAAAGATCGAAGGAGATGACCAAAATCGCCGGCACCGAGCTCTCAATTTTATGGCACATCTCTGCGTTTTCTGGCATGCTACAGTGGGAGGGGTTACGCCGTTTAGAATGGCGTGACAGGTGGGTATTTTGGGCGACATTCTAAGAAACGGGTATTTTGGGCAATGGGTAGGGAAAAATTGGGTATTTTGGGCATTCTTTCAACTATGAAACCATAAACATTATACTCACATAAAAAATGCAAATCATGAATTTTTAGTATTTCGAATTATAGTTTTCGAATAATATATTTAGAATTTAAAAAATTTATTTACTATTTATTTTTAATTAAAACAAAGAAAATAACTATAGAATTAAAAATAAATAGTAAATGAATTTTTAAAAATCTAAATATATTATCTAAAATACTAGAATTTAACAAATTTCTATTTGGTTGTGGTAGCATTCAACAAAAATGTGCAGAATCAATAAAAGATTACTTTTATTTTTTGAACACATATTTAGAGTTATATGTTTGATATTTATTATGACTTTATTGATTCAAATGATCCCCCTTGAGATCGATGAGTAAAGTGATATATGAGTTTCACTTCAGTGAACATTTTGAGATTTAACCCTAATGTATATACAAAAATACGAAAATACAGACATAAAAATCAATTACTAAATAAAAAAGTACTTGTATGATCATATATTAGTAGTGTAATAGTAATTTATATCTAGGATGTTTTTGGAATAAATAGAAATTGTAGTAACCAACCAATGTTGTAAAAAGCGGGAATCGAACTTAATCGGTAGAGTCACTGCACAGCGATTAATCGATGATTAATACCAATAATCCCAGTTTGGAGAGACACCGAACAACGATTAATCGACGATTAATACCGATTAATCCCCGTTTTTTAGAACACTGTAACCAACTAAGAAAGTTAGACAATTTTCTTCAATTTATAGTTATTAGAGCATCTCCAATGGGAGAGACCCCTTAGGTAAATTTTAAATTTAATTACCATAAATAAGAATTATAAAGAATGTGTAAAAAAATTTACACTCCAATGGGACAAAACTGTTATCTATAATTATAGATAATCTCTTGATGTTGGCTATATTTGTCGAACCTCTAGAGACCTGTAGTGAATTGCCACATAACTTATTTCTATATTAAAATTATATATTCCATTAATAACAACTTGAAATATTAATAACATACCATTTTTAAAATATAGCCAATCATTATAGCCAATACCCTCGGAACACAATATCTTACAGGTTCGACAAAATTTACATAATCAATATTTTATGTAATATAGCCAATCATTTTTAGCTAACGCCTTTGGAGATGCTCTTATATGGCTTTCATAAAGATTGGTAGAAATAGAAAGATGTTTTTAATTCATTCGTTTTAAAATTTTATGAGTATATAAACGAATTTAGATATTATATATATTTGAAAATGTGGTAGGCCTAAAGCTTGCATCCAAACATAATGAACAAAATATCACAAGACTAAAGTTTCGAAACGATAGCCGATTCACTTTATAATATAGTCAAAAAACATAAGAGAAATAAAAAATGGCTTGCATTAAAGTCGTTTCATAACTTGATCCGTGTATTGTGTTATAATGTCATTTATCTTAGAGTCGAATGAGACTATTTAATCTACACCATCATCAATTGTCTAAGCTAAGATCAAGAAAAATATTTCTAAACTACTCGAAGAGAGTGAAATCCATCTTTGGTAAATGTAACAACCCAGGTCAAATCCTGGGAATGTTTCAAAAATGGGTTCAAGTCTCAATCATGAATCCGAAATTAGTCGAAGTACACTGGTTCAAATACGGCTAACTTGAATAGCCCACAAGCCCACCACAAGCCCCCAAAAGATAATGATTTGTTGTGCACTTAGTAGCAGTACTTTATCCATAAACTGAACTAATGTCCTAAATCTCCTTAATGTGGGACTTGGGTGTTGTAGATAAATCTTTTAGCTTAAGTAATCTTCTTTTAAGGAAGGAGCACATAAAGACTGTTGAGTATGAAATGCACCTAAAAAAAACATGAGTGGTGAATGTATTATCAACTTTTTCTTTCGATTTTAAAACTGTTTGTGATTGTAAATTTGTAGCCAGAAATTGTAAGTTGTATGATTAACAGTGCAGAATGTAAAGAACACACAGTTTCACTCTAAATCTAATATTGCATTAGATTAAAGATTTGCTACAAATTGTGAATACAAATAGTACACTGACCTTCGATTTCTAGAATGAATGTTCTAAGTTCTAGCTAGGGCTTAGCATTCGGTCGGTTCCTCCCAGGGCTCTTAGTGTTGTTGCTTGCAGCTTGCTTCATGGTTCACGCTCCAAGTTGCAACCTGCAGCGCCATTAGGTGACTTGCATCATCTGGACAATGAGAACAACTTTCTTTAGCAAAACATATAGCTAACAACCTAACAATATATATATATATATATATATATATATATATATATATATATATATATATATATATATATATATATATATATATATATATATAATCTAATAACGACCCATCAATTTGAACATTGTAAATTATTATATTATTTAACAATTATGTAGTTAACTTAATTGTTGTCATGTGGTAATTAGATAGAGTGAAGCTCATACCCATGAACTTGGTCATTTACAAAGTCTTTGGAGAGGCAGAACGACCACATTATGTGTAATATCCTAAATTCTTTTAATTATATAAGATCTGATTTATGCTAAATATATAAAAAAAAGAGGTAATTTTTAGATTGGTAACTGATGAGCTTTGATTGATAAATATTATACACTGTAATTAAGAGGAAATTATAAGGTGTCATTAAAATATGTCATTTTAGTAAATTAAGAGTAAGCGGTTACTTTTGTTATAAATAGTATACATCCACAGTTTGTTCCAAAACCGAAAGGAAAAAAAAATGAGAAAGGGCTAGGCAGAGGATTAACTAGTACAAACTGGACCTATTGCGTCGCCTAAATAGGCCTATAGCATCGCCTTTTTGGCGTAGTATATGCAGGGGACGCTATAGGTTATGCCTATAGCGTCGGTTAAATTGGTGACGCTAAAAGTCTGCTATGGCGTCGGTCATTTAAAAGACCGACGCTAGAGGTATAGCTTATAGCGTCGCCTCTTCAAATGCCGATGCTATAGGTATATCTTATAGCGTCGCCCCTTTAAAATGCCGACGCTATAGGTATAGCTTAAAGCGTCGCCCTTGGAAATGCCGACGCTATAGGTATAACCTATAGCGTCGCCCTTTCAAACGACCGACGCTATAGGTTAAATTCTTTTTTAAAAAAAAGTCTATAGCGTCGCCTTTTCAAATGACCGACGCTATAGGTCATTTTTTTAAAAAAAATATTTTCAAAATTGGAATTTCGCCATTACAAAATATAATCCAAGAACACCAAACAAGTCTAAACACAATTTTTCCATACATTTATATTAGAAATACAATTGAATCACAAATTAGCAGTGTTCATAAATATCACGAATTTCACAAACTAAAAAACTGATTTAATTAATTAACAAATAAATACACAAATCAAAAGTGAGTTCCGTGATAAGAAGGCGATAATTAGTACTAAAGATTCTCATGGTTTTTGAAAGAAGTGAGTTCTCAAAACTGGTAACACAAACATCAAACTTCCTAGCATCTAGTAACTCTTCGCGTATGTATCTCTGGAGGATCATATTTAATCTGGACCAAGAATTGTGCATTTAAAGCTGCATCTAGTGCAGTGTTTCCCAGCAATTTGGCTCGGCGGGAAATACCTCAATCAAGCCCTGAAAAAACCTGTAAATAAATGGATAGCATATTTAAAAGCTTTCTATATCGCACTTTACATTACTTTTCTAGTAATCCATAGTAAGACCATTATTACTACATTACTGTATACTAATTATAAGCCTATTTGTCCATGCAAAATGTATATGTAAAGCGCAATAAAAATACATCAGTTTGTCAGATAAATGGTCTGTGTGGACATTCTGCAATGTACACGGATATTATTTTCATAATAAAATTTCTATGTCAAACCAAATAAGACCAGAACCAGAGCTGTACCTTTGGAGGTCCCTTTAGTTCGATGGTATTGGCTCTCATATCTGCTATTCCAGAGTCGAAATGACCTTCGAGTAAATATTGATAAATATGTTAGTCATATAATGTTAACATTTCGAGAAATAAAAAAATTAAAATAATGCATACATTTTACCCTCCCTAGAAAACAAGAAAACGAAGCCTAAAGAAGAATGATAAATATGCTATTCGTACTACAACATTTTGGCTAGGCTCCTGCCTCCTTGTAACAATCATAAAACTGTGGGGCAATGAAATTGAAGTTATCTTCTGTTCCAACACTACAATTTGTTTCTAATTAGCAGCTTCGACAGTCAGCAAGACATATGTAGTAAATATGCATCATCCACAATCAAAATTATTATGATAAACCAAGGAAGAAAGGAGAATCACAAGTAACCCATTGAAGTTCCACTCATACTCATACTTTGACAAAATCCCCCAAGTTGCAATTACTAAAAAAAAACACTACCTGCAAAAAGGCCAACATATAATATGTTAAAAAAAAATACATATTATACTCATCATTAAAAACAATTCAGTCTCCCAGAACATGATCACTGACATTAAAGATTCTGAGCAATAAAAAAACCCAATAAAATTCACATAATTCAACATTTTCAACAATGTAGAAAAAGGCCCATCTTTTGTAACTTAAGCTCAGTGATACACACACATGTATACACACAACAATTGATAGCAGGGAGATTACAGTTTAGAGGGTACAGATGGATGTACAATCTTGCGTGTCTCTGTATAATTATAAACATGTGTATGTATGTAACTAAACGGTAGTACATAGACGTACTTTTTTACTGGTTTAGGATTAGGATTTAGGACAGAACTTTGTGTATATAGATAAATCCTTATAAACAAACTGCAAATCAACTTAAACCAAACTCATTTAAATCATGTAAATTAGTGCTGCCATATCTCCAGGTGTGTCTAACATTACAGTTTTCCATTTCCACCACTACGTGAAAACAATTTCTGTCCGACATTACAATTATAGTACTTTTACAGATCAGAACTCACAAGCATTCAAAGAAGTGCCCATTACAAGGCATCCGCGTCTTGGTGAATATGCATTTGGCTTCATCACATCATCTATTCTTCTCCAGGTTGGAACTCACATCCATATCCTTGCATGAGAATGAATAATGGCTGTATGTTTTTTTTTGCCTGAATATACTGTAACTCACTTTACCTTTGTTAATTAGGACAGAAATAGAGGAGAGAAAAGTATAGAGTGGAGTAGTCGACTCAATAAAGTTTAGGAGAATTAATTATATTTGTATTCGTATGTCTCACCCTACAATAGGTTATTCAAAGAAAGTATATGTTTGGAAGTTGAATTCTGATAAAATTATTTACTGAAAGTTTAATGATAAACTAGTTGCTGAGAAATATTTGTAAAACTGCAGCCTATTTGGTTCTCTCTACATAAAAGTATGTGTAGTGATTAGTGCAATTACATTTTTAGGACCTTAGAACAATTAAGCTCACAATCAGCTAAATACAAACATATATTTTTTCTAGCAAACCTCGATTTTAATACTTGAGATAAGAACCACAAAAATACATATCCACACGTAGATACTAATAATGAAAAGGAAATAATGAGCCTGCTATACTAGTTCTTCATCAATAAAAGGAACTTTTGGAGAAGCACGTAACTATCAGAATCATAGAAACAATAATTTTGTAGCAATACGAAAAGAAAAACCTTCTTACCAGAAACTCATAAAACAGCCTTGCATTTCTTTTCTTCGATTTTCCTTCCATCGCCTGTGACAACTTCACAACTTTGTTTTCTCCTCTTTTCTTTCTGGCAAGAAATTCTGTGTGCAAGAATTGCGCGACAGCTCTGTAAAGTACATCATTATGAGTTTCAACTACTATATATATATATATATATATATATATATACTTGAAACGTAAGGGTGTTCTAAACCTGATCAACAACTTGTTTGTGCATGTACATCTGTAGCAAATTCTCTTGTGAAAAAACATGGTAAATGTAGAAAACTACATATTTATAGTGGCTGGATTATACAACAATCATATTCTGATCTAAAACTCCTGTACTCTTGTTATGCGGTAACTTGGCTTCATTTCTTACAAAAGGAAAACTGACTTATCGAAGTTAAAAATCTATACCTTTACTATGCCCAAGAACTGCAGTTACCGGACGATTCATTCCATTGAAGTGATGAACTACAGCTTGCAAATCTTCAGCTTCTCTCCAATAATTACCATACACAAATGACCCTTCACTTTCTTTGGGGTAACAATTCGTCATAAGAAATAAACTAACTATAGCCTGCAACTTTCAAGGCTGAGCTTGAGAGTGATAGTTAATGCCACCAATAAAGTTCGTGTTAGATATCATTCTGATTCACCTAATATCATTCTGATTCACCTAATTAGATATCATGTTTACATTTATTTATGTGATCATGTTTTGATGAAATTTATGTATTTGTATTTACTTAAGCAATTAAAGATTCCTAAACCAATAAACAGATTGAAGAACAAATAAAAGCTGTCACTGCAATTGCTATAAGAGCTGTAACAGCAATTATAGGAAAAGTAAGATGACCAACACTACTAATATCCACTGAAGCTACAGCTGACACATGATGACACAAGGCTGGAGCTTAATTATATTCAGAAATTCACTAAAATTATCGTAACTCATCCTTGTGAAATGTATATAACTCATCTGAAGCTACAGCTGACACATGATGACACAAAACCGGACCTAAGTATAAATGTATATAACTCATCCTTGTGAAAAATAGTCTGACTAAAAAATGAAAATTATTGGTGGGTGAACACGAATATTACCTGGATTTTCCATGCAAACTTAACCTCATTGCTGATATCTAAGTAGATACTGAAGTCCAAGAGGTCCCTCACCCTTTCGTCATACCTACACATTTTAGTAACATGATTAGTAAACCAATAGAGCCGCATGTTCTGGAACCAAATACCAATACTGAACTCGACAAAACCAAATCTTCTGGAACCAATAAATTAAACAAAAATTCTTACAAATCGAAACAAACCAGAACTCAGGACAGCAAAAACCAAAACACGAAACATTAAACTTGACTCAGCTACTCGCATAAAACTCACTAAACTCGGTGACATCAAATTTAAATCGGAAATCAGTGAACTCACAAACTAAAATCAGTGTAAACAAAAAGGGTTTGTGGATGTGTGTATGAATTGAAAAGAAATGGAGAGATAAAGGATGTTGAAGTACTAGTGTTGTGAGAAGAAGAGAGATAAACAGGGGAGGGGATTGGCGGCGAAAGGAGAGAGAAGAGGGAGAGAACAGGGGAGGGAGTTGGTGTGTGTTGAAGTACTAGTGGAAAAACTGGCATGGGGTGGTGATGCCGATGGTTGAGGGAGGCGGTGGTGAGGCGAGAGAGAGAGAAGAAGAGAGGTGAGGGAGAGGGAGGGGTTATTATGTGTGGTTAGGTTTTATGTTTCAGTCAATTATTGTCCCGCTCCTTGTTAATTTTAGTAGTCCCGCTTGTTTTGTCCAATATTGTGAAAGCTCGCTTTATTTTTGGGAGCCCGCCAATACTTTGGCCCAATAATTATGTAGATTCTTAATTTTAGTATTATTTGATTAACATTTAAATAAAAAATTGATAATATTATTTAATTTAAATTTATTTAATAGAATGGTATAATATAAAATAACGTATAATTTGTATATAATTTGGTTTTTTTCGAATCATTATTAGTCGATTATTCGATTATTGCGTAATTGAGTCGATTATTCACACTAATTTTCGGATAGAGTATAATTATATGATATAAAATTTATAAAGCTTTTGTAAATTTTAAAATAAATATATAAAGCTAAGGAAAAATCTCGATATTATTTTCAAAATGTAAAGATTTAAATTAGCTGTATGTTAAAATTAGTGAAAATAAGGTAACATTCATCATACAAATAGTGAGTATGACTACTTTGGTGTGTATGAATTTATTTTCAAAAATTGTCATTTTTCATATTTTTATTTATTTTTACAAACTAGTTAAAAATGGGGAAAAAATAAAAAAAATGGAAAATTAGTGAAAGTATGTTAAAATTCATCACAAAAATAGTGAGTATGACTACTTTGGTGTGTATGAATTTATTTTCAAAAATTGTCATTTTTCCTATTTTTATTTAATTTTTTGATTTCTTTTACAAACTAGTTAAAAATGGGGAAAAAATAAAAAAATGGAAAATTAGTGAAAATAAGGCAACTTTCATCACACAAATAGTGAGTATGACTACTTTGGTGTGTGTGAATTTATTTTCAAAAATTGTCATTTTTCCTATTTTTATTTAATTTGTTGGCCTTTATTCTTATATTTATTTATTTTTTAAAGTTTTACCTATAGCGTCGGCATTTTAAGAGGCGACGCTATAAGCTACACCTATAGCGACGGTTAATTCAAACAACCGACGCTATAAGTGCGACGCTATATTGTTATTTTTGAGTTACACTTATAGCGTCGACATTTCAAAGGGCGACGCTATAAGCTATACCCATAGCGTCGCTCTTTTAAGAGGCGACGCTATAGGCTATACCTATAGCGTCGGCATTTTAGGGGGCGACGCTATAAGTATAGCCTATAGCGTCGACATTTTAAGCGCGACGCTATAGGTATACCTATAGCGTCGCCCCTCAAAAGGGCGACGCTATAGGCTCTACCTATAGCGTCGGTTGATGCAAACAACCGACGCTAAATCTTCTGGCAATAGGCCTATAGCGTCGGTTAATGCAAACAACCGACGCAATAGGTAAAAGTGCGACGCAATAGGTCAATAACCGACGCTATAGGTGGCGACGAAATAGGTCCAGATTGTACTAGTGTATTGTTCTGAGAGAAACAAACAATTTAGGTTGGTTTCAATCTCTTCGTATGGTAACTTTGTTTTATTCACTTCCTAATATCGTCATGCTTACCTTGTAATTTGTCTTCATTTTTGAAGCAAAATTGTATATGTGGTAAACTGTATGTGATCTTGTGCCATATGATTTTTATCATATTTGCTCTATTCAAAGCAAAATATGTACACATGGAATCCATGTTTGTAATCTTATTTAAGCATCTCTTATCTATTAGATTAGTACTTTTGTATTCTATAAATATGTTTAAATGTGACAATTGTATTGTGTTTTAATATTTTATATTATTTGGATCTCATACAAATCATATTAAATAAATATTATTTTGCTCATATGTTACCTTTAAGATTGTCTAACTTGCTAGTTTTGGTGCAATCTTGATAATCATCAACAAAAGATCTACTAATTAGTGCAAGTCAATAATGTCAAATCTTTGTGACTATTTGAAAAAATTGTTGATTAGGTTACCAAGGTTATCTAGTTAATTTAAGTAAATAATCTTTGCATATCATTTGTTAATTTTATGCATACAAATTTTGTTATCCAAGATGTTACCCATGCTCATGCACGGTTGGTCTACTGCTTTGGTAATCTTGAAACCTTGATTTACTTGTGTATCTTGTTAATAATCCGAGTGGCAGCCTGGTGGGTATTACTAGTTATTAAAACTGTTAAAGGCAGGGTGCATGCTTCTCTAAGTGACTTAACTGGCAATGTTTGGATGTAAAGAATTGACTATCACTAGTATAACATATAACATAGAGCAACAGTGTGTCTAACCATGTTTATTATTTCATTGTTTTTAATTTGTTTTAATGTTAGGTTCCGATGTTAAGTGGTTAGTAGCATAATTGAGGTAAGTTTTCTATCCGAATTTTCGGGAAAATGTCAAATTATATTTATATGTTTTAAATTTTGAAATTTTGTTTAATTATATTTTCACTCTATTTTATCGATATGAAAATTTGGATCAAGTGCAATTATTTTGGAATAGCATGATTTTAGATTTTATAAGAATATACGAGCTTTGAGACCCCAGTTAAGTCTATGATCTTGACCCCTTAGTATTTGCGCTTAGTTCTGGAACTAAATTCTGATACCTCTCTAGGGGCACTGTTGTGCAATTTCTGATACCTTAGTGAGGGACGCAATACTAAATTCTGGACCGCGTCACCGGTTTATAGTGACTTCTGAACTTCTGGACCGCGTCACCGGTTTGTAGTGACCTTAGTTAGACTGGTGGTTTAAAAGTTAACTATTTCGTAAGTTATGAATTTTCTGAAGATTATCGTATTTATGCTATATTTTATTTATTGGATTTGATCTGCTGGTTTGTTTGGTTAGTTTGCTTGCGGGGCTTTTAGTTCACTCTTTTAATATTTCAGGTTTTGTTCCGTTCATTGGATTTTCAAGGAGAGCTTGTTAGTTGGATTTTTTTTATGTAGATCGTGTCAAATATTTTTGGATAGTTGCGCTTACGTATTATGTGACTTAATTTGTAATACAATTTTAATAATTTTCTGTTAGAATTTTCGAGATTACATTTTTGTTTTGTATTTTGGCCCGAACTAACATTCCGAAAAAGTGCGGGATGTTACAGATGGTATCAGAGCCCTAGGTTAATTTCCTGTAGACTGCATGCCTTTAGGCATGACCTGTGGGTAGCTCGCGTTATTAGGATATTGGTCTTTTTTTTAAATTGTGTAATAGGAAATTTTGGAAAATTTGGGGACCAAATTCTTTTAAGGAGGGTAGTTTGTAATATCCTAAATTCTTTTAATTATATAAGATTTTATTTATGCTAAATATATGAAAAAAAGGTAATTTTTAAATTGGTAACTGATGAGCTTTGATTGATAAATATTATAGAGTGTAATTAAGAGGCAATTATAAGGTGTCATTAAAATATGTCATTTTAGTAAATTAAGAATAAGCAGTTACTTTTGTTGTAAATAGTATACATCCACAGTTTGTTCCAAAACCGAAAGGAAAAAAAAATGAGAAAGGGCTAGGCAGAGGATTGTTCTGAGAGAAACAAATAATTTAGGTTGGTTTCAATCTCTTCGTATGGTAACTTTGATTTATTCACTTCCTAATATCGTCATGCTTACCTTGTAATTTGACTTCATTTTTGAAGCAAAATTGTATATGTGGTAAACTGTATGTGATCTTGTGCCATATGATTTTTATCATATTTTCTCTAAGTATAGATTTATGGTAATTTTCTATTGTCAAAGCCAAATATGTACAAATGGAATCCATGTTTGTAATCTTATTTAAGCATCTCTTATCCATTAGATTAGTACTTTTGTATTCTACAAATATGTTTAAATGTGACAATTGTATTGTGTTTTACTATTTTATATTATTTGGATCTCATACAAATCATATTAAATAAATATTATTTTGCTCATATGTTACCTTTAAGATTGTCTTACTTGCTAGTTTTGGTGCAATCTTGATTATCATCAACAAAAGATCTACTAATTAGTGCAAGTCAATAAAGTCAAATCTTTGTGACTATTTGAAAAAATTGTTGATTACGTTACCAAGGTTATCTAGTTAATTTAAGTAAACAATCTTTGCATATCATTTGTTAATTTTATGCATACAAATTTTGTTATCCAAGATATTACCCATGCTCATGCACGGTTGGTCTACTGCTTCGGTAATCTTGAAACCTTGATTTACTTGTGTATCTTGTTAATAATCCGAGTGGCAGCCTGGTGGGTATTACTAGTTATTAAAATTGTTAAAGGCAGGGTGCATGCTTCTCTAAGTGACTTAACTGGCAATGTTTGGATGTAAAGAATTGACTATCACTAGTATAACATATAACATAGAGCAACAGTGTGTCTAACCATGTTTATTATTTCATTGTTTTTAATTTGTTTTAATGTTAGGTTCCGATTTTAAGTGGTTAGTAGCATAATTGAGGTAAGTTTTCTATCCGAATTTTCTGGCAAATGTCAAATTATATTTATATGTTTTAAATTTTGAAATTTTGTTTAATTATATTTTTGCTCTATTTTATCGATATGAAAATTTGGATCAAGTGCAATTATTTTGGAATAGCATGATTTTAGATTTTATAAGAATATACGAGCTTTGAGACCCCAGTTAAGTCTATAATCTGAACCCCTTAGTATTTGCGCTTAGTTCTGGAACTAAATTCTGATACCTCTCTAGGGACACTGTTGTGCAATTTCTGATACCTTAGTGAGGGACGCAATACTAAATTCTGGACCGCGTTACCGATTTATAGTGACTTCTGAACTTCGGGACCGTGTCACCGGTTTGTAGTGACCTTAGTTAGACTGGTGGTTTAAAAGTTAACTATTTTGTAAGTTATGAATTTTCTGAAGATTATCGTATTTATGCTATATTTAATTTATTGGATATGACCTGCTGGTTTGTTTGGTTAGTTTGCTTGCGGGGCTTTTAGCTCACTCTTTTAATATTTCAGGTTTTGTTCCGTTCGTTGGATTTTCAAGGAGAGCTTGTTATTTGGATTTTTTTTTATGTAGATCGTGTCAAATACTTTTGGATAGCTGCGCTTACGTGTTATGTGACTTAATTTGTAATAGAATTGTAATAATTTTCTGTTAGAATTTTCGAGATTACATTTTTGTTTTGTACTTTGGCCCGAACTAACATTCGGAAAAAGTGCGGGATGTTACAGAAGGTATCAGAGCCCTAGGTTAATTTCCTGTAGACTGCATGCCTTTAGGCATGACCTGTGGGTAGCTCGCGTTATTAGGATATTGGTCTTTTTTTTGAATTGTGTAATATGAAATTTTGGAGAATTTGGGGACCAAATTCTTTTAAGGAGGGTAATTTGTAATATCCTAAATTCTTTTAATTATATAAGATTTTATTTATGCTAAATATATAAAAAAAGGTAATTTTTACATTGGTAACTGATGAGCTTTTGATTGATAAATATTATAAAGTGTAATTAAGAGGCAATTATAAGGACCCTAAAAAAAAAAAAGAGGCAATTATAAGGTGTCATTAAAATATGTCATTTTAGTAAATTAAGAGTAAGCGGTTACTTTTGTTGTAAATAGTATACATCCACAGTTTGTTCCAAAACCGAAAGGAAAAAAAAAATGAGAAAGGGCTAGGCAGAGGATTGTTCTGAGAGAAATAAACAATTTAGGTTGGATTCAATCTCTTCGTATGATAACTTTGTTTTATTCACTTCCTAATATCGTCATGCTTACCTTGTAATTTGACTTCATTTTTGAAGCAAAATTGTATATGTGGTAAACTGTATGTGATCTTGTGCCATATGATTTTTATCATATTTTCTCTAAGTATAGATTTATGGTAATTTTCTATTGTCAAAGCCAAATATGTAAATATGGAATCCATGTTTGTAATCTTATTTAAGCATCTCTTATCCATTAGATTAGTACTTTTGTATTCTACAAATATGTTTAAATGTGACAATTGTATTGTGTTTTACTATTTTATATTATTTGGATCTCATACAAATCATATTAAATAAATATTATTTTGCTCATATGTTACCTTTAAGATTGTCTTACTTGCTAGTTTTGGTGCAATCTTGATTATCATCAACAAAAGATCTACTAATTAGTGCAAGTCAATAAAGTCAAATCTTTGTGACTATTTGAAAAAATTGTTGATTACGTTACCAAGGTTATCTAGTTAATTTAAGTAAACAATCTTTACATATCATTTGTTAATTTTATGCATACAAATTTTGTTATCCAAGATATTACCCATGCTCATGCACGGTTGGTCTACTACTTCGGTAATCTTGAAACCTTGATTTACTTGTGTATCTTGTTAATAATCCGAGTGGCAGCCTGGTGGGTATTACTAGTTATTAAAATTGTTAAAGGCAGGGTGCATGCTTCTCTAAGTGACTTAACTGGCAATGTTTGGATGTAAAGAATTGACTATCACTAGTATAACATATAACATATAGCATCAGTGTGTCTAACCATGTTTATTATTTCATTGTTTTTAATTTGTTTTAATGTAAGGTTTGGATGTTAAGTGGTTAGTAGCATAATTGAGGTAAGTTTTCTATCCGAATTTTCTGGCAAATGTCAAATTATATTTATATGTTTTAAATTTTGAAATTTTGTTTAATTATATTTTTGCTCTATTTTATCGATATGAAAATTTGGATCAAGTGCAATTATTTTGGAATAGCATGATTTTAGATTTTATAAGAATATACGAGCTTTGAGACCCCAGTTAAGTCTATGATCTGAACCCCTTAGTATTTGCGCTTAGTTCTGGAACTAAATTCTGATACCTCTCTAGGGACACTGTTGTGCAATTTCTGATACCTTAGTGAGGGACGCAATACTAAATTCTGGACCGCGTTACCGATTTATAGTGACTTCTGAACTTCGGGACCGTGTCACCGGTTTGTAGTGACCTTAGTTAGACTGGTGGTTTAAAAGTTAACTATTTCGTAAGTTATGAATTTTCTGAAGATTATCGTATTTATGCTATATTTTATTTATTGGATATGACCTGCTGGTTTGTTTGGTTAGTTTGCTTGCGGGGCTTTTAGCTCACTCTTTTAATATTTCAGGTTTTGTTCCGTTCGTTGGATTTTCAAGGAGAGCTTGTTAGTTGGATTTTTTTTATGTAGATCGTGTCAAATACTTTTGGATAGCTGCGCTTACGTGTTATGTGACTTAATTTGTAATAGAATTGTAATAATTTTGTGTTAGAATTTTCGAGATTACATTTTTGTTTTGTACTTTGGCCCGAACTAACATTCGGAAAAAGTGCGGGATGTTACAGATGGTATCAGAGCCCTAGGTTAATTTCCTGTAGACTGCATGCCTTTAGGCATGACCTGTGGGTAGCTCGCGTTATTAGGATATTGGTCTTTTTTTTGAATTGTGTAATATGAAATTTTGGAGAATTTGGGGACCAAATTCTTTTAAGGAGGGTAATTTGTAATATCCTAAATTCTTTTAATTATATAAGATTTTATTTATGCTAAATATATAAAAAAAGGTAATTTTTAGATTGGTAACTGATGAGCTTTGATTGATAAATATTATAAAGTGTAATTAAGAGGAAATTATAAGGTGTCATTAAAATATGTCATTTTAGTAAATTAAGAGTAAGCGGTTACTTTTGTTGTAAATAGTATACATCCACAGTTTGTTCCAAAACCGAAAGGAAAAAAAAAATGAGAAAGGGCTAGGCAGAGGATTGTTCTGAGAGAAATAAACAATTTAGGTTGGATTCAATCTCTTCGTATGATAACTTTGTTTTATTCACTTCCTAATATCGTCATGCTTACCTTGTAATTTGACTTCATTTTTGAAGCAAAATTGTATATGTGGTAAACTGTATGTGATCTTGTGCCATATGATTTTTATCATATTTTCTCTAAGTATAGATTTATGGTAATTTTCTATTGTCAAAGCCAAATATGTAAATATGGAATCCATGTTTGTAATCTTATTTAAGCATCTCTTATCCATTAGATTAGTACTTTTGTATTCTACAAATATGTTTAAATGTGACAATTGTATTGTGTTTTACTATTTTATATTATTTGGATCTCATACAAATCATATTAAATAAATATTATTTTGCTCATATGTTACCTTTAAGATTGTCTTACTTGCTAGTTTTGGTGCAATCTTGATTATCATCAACAAAAGATCTACTAATTAGTGCAAGTCAATAAAGTCAAATCTTTGTGACTATTTGAAAAAATTGTTGATTACGTTACCAAGGTTATCTAGTTAATTTAAGTAAACAATCTTTGCATATCATTTGTTAATTTTATGCATACAAATTTTGTTATCCAAGATATTACCCATGCTCATGCACGGTTGGTCTACTGCTTCGGTAATCTTGAAACCTTGATTTACTTGTGTATCTTGTTAATAATCCGAGTGGCAGCCTGGTGGGTATTACTAGTTATTAAAATTGTTAAAGGCAGGGTGCATGCTTCTCTAAGTGACTTAACTAGCAATGTTTGGATGTAAAGAATTGACTATCACTAGTATAACATATAACATATAGCATCAGTGTGTCTAACCATGTTTATTATTTCATTGTTTTTAATTTGTTTTAATGTAAGGTTCCGATGTTAAGTGGTTAGTAGCATAATTGAGGTAAGTTTTCTATCCGAATTTTCAGGCAAATGTCAAATTATATTTATATGTTTTAAATTTTGAAATTTTGTTTAATTATATTTTCGCTCTATTTTATCGATATGAAAATTTGGATCAAGTGCAATTATTTTGGAATAGCATGATTTTAGATTTTATTAGAATATACGAGCTTTGAGACCCCAGTTAAGTCTATGATCTAAACCCCTTAGTATTTGCGCTTAGTTCTGGAACTAAATTCTGATACCTCTCTAGGGGCACTGTTGTGCAATTTCTGATACCTTAGTGAGGGACGCAATACTAAATTCTGGACTGCGTCAGCGGTTTATAGTGACTTCTAAACTTCTGGACCGTGTCACCGGTTTGTAGTGACCTTAGTTAGACTGGTGGTTTAAAAAGTTAATTGTTTCGTAAGTTTTGAATTTTCTGAAGATTATCGTATTTATGCTATATTTTATTTATTGGATTTGACCTGCTGGTTTGTTTGGTTAGTTTGCTTGCAGGGCTTTTAGCTCACTCTTTTAATATTTCAGGTTTTGTTCGGTTCGTTGGATTTTCAAGGAGAGCTTGTTAGTTGGATTTTTTTTATGTAGATCGTGTCAAATATTTTTGGATAGCTGCGCTTACGTGTTATATGACTTAATTTGTAATAGAAATGTAATAATTTTCTGTTAGAATTTTCGAGATTACATTTTTGTTTTTTATTTTGGCCCGAACTAACATTCCGAAAAAGTGCGGGGTGTTACATTATGCTCATTATGATTTGGTGGGGGGTCGGCAGGTAGTTATTTTTTTGCTGTTATTTGCTATTTTTTAAGCGATCATGATGGTTGAGCTTCACTCTTTGTTGGTTTGGCAAGAAACACAGAAAGCCTACTTTTCTCCTTAGTATATTACAAGCTATTTGTTTAGATAAGCTCAAATATAAAATATAAAAACGTCCCCCACCCCAACCCCAAGCAAGGGGTCTCATGTGTCTATGTTCTTAGCATTCGGAAGCAAGAAGTTCTGCTTCTATTTCATTTGTTTAATAGTTCTTACATTTTGTATGGGTCTGGACTTGGGGAATTGATTATGTTGTACTAGTCAAGATTGGAGTCGTGGAGTTGGCCGAACAGGCTGAACATAACTGAATAGAATAGACAATTAAAATATATATAATATATATAATGTAAATATATGTTTTGTATATATCAGTTTATTCGGTCAGGAACCGAAATATTTTGGAAAAAATCGGACCGGACCGAAATATATTTCGGTCTCGACCGAAAAACCAAAATGAACGGAATGTCAAAAAAATTGGAACCGAACCGGAATATGATATTTCGGTTCGGTTTTCTGGTTTCAGATTGGTTTTGCTCAGCCCTAGTTCTAGCACTTGAAATATTAAAAACTAAAGAAAATAGTCTGTGCACTTATAGAACTTGTGCACAACTTACTTTTTACAATAGTAGTGATAGACAAACTAGAGAGCTGTTCATGTTTGTACTATTTTGGTGAAAGCTGGTATCATGTTAGTTATTCTTGTTTTACATACTGACCAGATCCACTTCTTTAGCTCTTTCTCCTTGAATTTCTCTCGAAGCTTCTTTGTAGGCTTGCCGGGTACACTGCAACAATTGGACCACTGTAGGTGCCTTGGTTTGTGTTGATTTTCTGTCTTGAGAATCTTCTTGAAATCTATCTTAGAAACATTCGAGAAATGACTAAGTCCTTGATTCAAGAACTCCTTATACATGGTCAGATATATCTGAGTTCTGGATAATGTCTTTTTGAGATAGCGAATATACTTCTCGAATATGACTTTTTACTTCTCGAATCCTTGAGATATCGAATAGAGCCTTTTGACATATGGAATCCTTGAGATGTCGAATATAGTCTTTGGACGTGTGGAATCCTTGAGATATTGAATTAGTCTTTTGACTTGTGGAAACCTTGATATATCGAATAAAGTGTTTTTACTTCTAGAATCTTTGACATGTCGAATCAAACTAATCAAACTAATGGGGTTTCCTAGTTAAGGGGCCATGTAAGTAATGTAGAGCATCACTAAACAATATGCTTATTATGTAAATGTATACATGCATGCCTCTATGACTAACAAAGACCAGAACAAAATGAAGGGAACAAGCATGAGAATCCTCGAAAAATGTAACCTGGATTCGTGCACAAGTACTACAAAAGTCATCCACACTAGAAACCAGTGTCCTAATGTATTTAGGCCAGACATATGTTATAACTTCAATCCCGACATAAACCTTAGCATACATTGTATACTCTAAGTATCATACAATATAATGGGTAATCGCGGTGCAGGTGGTGCGGTTTTTCCCCAAAATCGCGGATCAACCCGCACATGCGGTTTGGTCAAATTTCCAAACCACAATCGCACCACAAAATTTTAAAACCGCATAAATCACACTGCGAAAATGCGGTATGGTTCATTGTAGTTTACACATTCGATAAAAATAATTATAAATTTGAAATATTAATTTTCATACATGTGAATTAATTTTTAAAATTCTTACTCAACCACATTTTTTAATTCTTATGCAGATAGTGACCTCTACAGACTTAATGAAATTTAAACATTGGGTTATGAAATATTGTGAGATTAAAATAAAGAACCCATCACAATTGATCAGTAAAGTCCCATCATAAGCCTCTAAAATAAACTACTAGGCACTACCGAAGAAAATAGCTTGCAAACTATCCCTTAAATTCTTAACAAAATATTAAAATAATATGTATATATATATATATAATTATATATAATTAATATATATATATAATTATATAATATATTAAACATTCTGGTGCGGTGCGATTTGAACCGCATTTCAGAAAATTAAAACTGCAACCCGCACCAAACCGCACCCCGCAGTTTGTCAAAATTTGAAACCGCAACCGTACCATAGAAAATTAAAACTGCGCGGTGTGATGCGGTGCGGGCGGTTTTATCAGTTTGTTGCAGTTTATGATCATCCCTACAGTATATACTTTAATGATTTAGCAGGGTCCAAACTATGCTTATTTAAACCTACTAACTTGTCGATAGCATTAGCTTAGAAGCAAGTACTATTATTCGACCAGTGAGTGACTGGGACCTCAGAAAACTTAATCCAATGTATAATGGAATTTTCTTGTCCAAACAATAGCTAGATTTCTATAATTTCTAGATTGAAGATGATATAGGTATCTTGCTAATTTTAAAAGATCATTAAAGAACACTTTATTCAAATTGTATATACAATCAAAATTTACAACATGGTAATTAACATGTTTGTATAAAATATATTTTAAACCCAAGCAAATGAGAATATTAAGATATTTTAATCTTTAATAAGATTAAATTTGAAGCATTAGTTTTAGCCAAGCTCAAAAAAAATAGTATGCACAAGCAAACTCTAATTTTAAATAGTCTTATCAGAGAATGACCGACAAGAATCCATAAAAGAGATAAACTTCTACCAGTGTGACTTGTTGATTTTACATGAGAAAGGTTTTTGTTTGACCTAGTTAATATAATGGTATTCATTATATAAGAGATACTTGAGTACATATATTTATTACATGAAACAAGAACATGAAGATAATGAGTAACATCAGTCCCATTGTTGACCTTTATTGTGAATCTTTGATTATCCTATTCACGTGAGCCTTGGTCTTGAAAGTTTCTAGTTGGCCTACGGATTGGGTTAAAGCTAGGACTGGAACAAATTTTCATGTACTCAGAGTTGTTTCTAGTAAACATAACCAATAAGAAACTTTGTTTCATTGGTATAGTTACCTCTCACAAAAATCCTGAGATTGGTTAAGATAAATGTAAAATTTACTTATATTTATATTAAACTCCAACATACCAAGCCAAATTCCTGAGCAAATTTTCCAAACCTAACTCCTAAGCCATTTTATTCATCACAAAATTACAAATTTGTTCCTACTTGTTATAGGGAGAATATTGTATAACAATATTTTGGAGGTTTGCTGGATTAACGGAGCAAAATACGGATATTTTGCTAACAAAAGAAGAACAAGGGATTAGGGTTTGTGTGTTTAGATGTGGCTGAGCTTGAAAGGTGTTTGTAGGTAAACTGTTTCTCATCCGTATCAAGGTGCCTACGTACCCTATTTATAGGGATCAAGCCTGACGTAGTTCTTGGGCAACAAGTTACCTAGGCGGGCCAGGGTTTTAAGAGATAAGCCAAAGTCCAAGCCCACTTGTTTAGGGCTGACGTGGCAGTGAGTCATCAACCCTATCCATGATCCATGATCCAGCTGTAGAAGCCCATGGTCTCGAACGGATAGATTTGGAATGAAAGATCCATCAGGGCCCTTGCATGCGACCTTGAGAGGCCTGGCCACGCGAAGCGATCCCTGTGCCTAGCTACTCATGTGACCTTGGGTCTGGCCATGAGCCTTCTAGAGAAGAGGAGATAATGATCTCGCTGTAAGTTATAAATGTGATGCAAAAGCGAAGCGATCCCCTGGCAGGCATCGCCAACGAGGCGCTATATAGCGAAGTGCAACCATGTAATAGAGGTATTATTGCCTTGATATGTTGGACTGATTCCCGTAGTGGGCTTTAGTGACCCAATCTTCATCTTCTAGGCCCATCATAGATTGCGAACCATCAATTTAGCTAATTAAATCAATTTAGCTATTATGCCAGATTTGGGCATAACAACTGCCCCCCGAGCCCATATTGCCATTGGAGATGCGATGTGGACTCAAAAAATACGAGTTGTCACCGCGAAGCGAGCCCAAGAATAGATATAACCGTTGGAGTAGTCGCGACCCCAGGAATTTGAAAGGTTTTGACAGCTGTTGTGTTTCGAGATGTGTGTCCAACGGATGAGATTTCAACACGTGTCCCATGTCTTTCTCTCTCCTGATGGCTATATGTACCCCTGTCACTATCATTACCTTTTTTCATTCTCACAAACACATTGTCGAAGTGTTGTCAGTTTGCTCTTAGATCAAACACAAGGAATTTTCAAGCGATCCCGAATTTCTTCCGATTTCCTCAACATTCTTCAAGAAAAAGTAAGTCTTTTCTCTCCTCTTGCATTTAAATTATTGTTCTTCATTGTAATTGCATGATTAGATAGCTTTAATTGTATGCGATGCGGTCCCTTTTGATAGCGATCCCGTAATGATAATTTGAACATGCGATCCCGTCTTCGCTGCGATAAAAAGGCGATTTCTCCCATAGGAACATAGATGCGATCCCTTCCCGAGACCTAAATGCGATACCCTAGGAACACATAGAGCCTTTCTGTTTATTTATTCCTTTCTCATCCTTCATTTGCTTTCTGTAAGAGCACACACTTAATCATTTCACCCTTTTCAGATGTCACAAGACGACAGTTCAAGGACACCTTCTCCAATGCCTCATATACAAATCAGCGACGCTGCAGCAGCCAACATTGCGAGAGCTGCGAGCACCAGCGAAAGTTCGTTCAAGTTATACTTCGACCCTCTATGGTCTAACGAAGAATATACCCGAGAAGTGCCTCTAACTTCGTGGAGAACAAAGCACCCCTCAAGCTCGCGGGATTAATCTTTAGATGTACTTCCAGCTGAGAACGAGCCTCACACCAACATGACCGACATCGAACATGACCTCGAAACGTTGACAAAGAAGGGAGATGAATTTAGTTCTAAGGCAGCAGAAATTCTCTCTAGAATACCTCCATCTCAAACCATGTCGCCCATTCACATAAGTGATTCTCCAACAGATTCATTAGGCGATGCCTATTATGACATTGAGGGGGGTGCTGACAACGAAGCCAACTCTGACGATGATGACTACGAAGAGCCTTCCTCAGATGATGGTGGCCTTGACGAAGTGGCCAGAGTCGTAAACTTCAGAGACTATGACTATGTTCCCGAAGCCTCACCCGATCCTTATGTCCCTACCCCTCAACCAGAGCTGAAGGGAGTTATTTATGTGGATGGGCCTAACCCCAGGGACATCGAGCCCGGTTCAAAGGTTAAACCAGGTAAAGCTCGCGTACTTGCATGTCGCGATATGTCTTCAACATTGATCGTGAAGACTATCACAGAGGGTGTCATGAGATTCCGTCCTGAAGGCAAAATCATTCTGCCCAAGAAGAAAATGCGATGCTATCGCTTTAACCACGACGAAAATGGAGGCAGAGTGCCCAGAATGGTCCTAACGGTCCCTCTTATGAAGATAGGTGTCTCTTCTCCTCTCCATCCATTCATTAGGGACGTCTGTGAGACATACTATCTAGCTCCCATCCAAATCAGCACCAATGGCTATCGATCCATGATTGCCTTGTACATACTTTACCACAAGCTTGGATATCCCCCCTTAGATGCGAAGACAATGGGCTACTTCCTTCAGCTGAAGCGATGTGGAGCCAAGGATTTTGGCTACGTCTACTTCTCGGTGTGGCCAGAATTCAACAAGAAAAGCCTCCTCCCAGGCGGGATAAGTAATGCGGGCTCGTGGAAGGAGCCTTTCTTCTATGTACACGAGGTCCCTCGAGTGAAAACAAGCTTCAACTACCTCCCCGGTAAGCTATCGAGGCAGTAATCCTTTATCGTACTTTTTGCCTTTTATTCTCAAACTGACAACTCCTTTGGCATCGCAGTCGCTCCAGTTCGCACCGTCTTAAGAGGTGTTGAAAAACAGCGAGCCGACGATGTATTAACGAAATCCACCGCGGAGGAAAGAAACATTAGGACTCTTCTTTCCATTGAGAACCTAATAGAATGCGGTCCCCCAATTAGATCTCACTTCCTTGCGAACTCAAAAGCATCTCTTTTCAAAGTAGGCCAGTAATACCCTTGGCGAAGAATCTTTTGGGCCAGAGAACTACCCCCCGAGTGATTGCCACATATCCCCTCATGAACCTCTCTGAGAATGTAATTGCATTCTTCTCCATCTACACACCTTAGGAGCGGGGTGTTGAACCCTCTTCGATACAGGACTTCGTCATAGATGACATAGCGAGCAGCCTGATATTTTATTTTTCTTGCTTCTTTTTTGTCTTGAGGCAGGGCTCCATTTTTCACATACTCCCATATATGGGTCATCCAGGTCGACCCTGGGGTCGCTATCTCCATAACAAACTCCTCTCGCACACTGGGCTTTGTCTGGATTTCCAGTGGGATAATTCCAAGTAGGGTGGCCTCGCGATGCGACCCCAGTTTTGCCAGTGCATCTGCTCCTTGATTCTTCTCTCTTCTAATATGAACCACTTTGACATTATTAAATTTTTTCATCAACCTCTGTGCACATCGCACATATAGCTCAATCTGCTCGCCTCTAGCTTGCCACCCACACCAGAGTTGATATGTTGCCAGCATGGAATCGCTGTAAGCTGTGAGGTTCTCTACCTTCATTTCCAGTGCCAGTTTGAGACCAATAATGAGGGCTTCGTACTCTGCTGCATTATTGGTGGCTTCGAAAGTGAAGTGTACTGCACTTTGTATCTTGTGACCCTCTGGAGTTACCAACTCGATGCCGACCCCGGATCCTTCCTTGTTAGATGCCCCATCTACGTATAGTTCCCACCACGAGGCTGAATTTTCTTTTTTGTCCTTGCTAACTATAATTTCTGGAGCTGCTATGATGGCCCAATCATCTCCCTCAGATTGGGGAGGAAACTCCAAGATAAAATCCGCAAGTGCCTGTCCTTTTATAGGGTCGCGAGGCTTAAATTCGATGTCAAACTGAATAAGCTCCACTGTCCATTTTAACAATCTCCCTGAGGACTCTGGCTTGTGCATCACCTGCCTCAGTGGGTAGGCAGTGCGAACCTCAATGCTGTGAGCCTGAAAATAGGGCCTTAACTTCCGCGAGGCTAAGACCAGGGCATAGGCTAGCTTCTCCATGTTTGTATATTGAGTCTCAGCATCTAACATTCTTTTACTGACATAGTAGACTGGATATTGAACTTTTCCCTCCTCGCGAACCAATACTGCACTGACCGCGTGTTCAGACACAGCGAGGTAGACAATGAGGACCTCGCCTTTAAGGGGCTTCGAGAGAAGTGGTGGCGAACCCAAATGTTCCTTTATCTTCTGAAAGGCCTCCTCGCATTCCAATGTCCATTCAAAGTTTTCTCCCACCTTTTTAATGGCCTTAAAGAACTCGTGGCACTTATCTGATGATTTGGAAACGAACCGATTGAGAGCTGCGATCCTTCCTGTCAGACTCTGTACTTCTTTCACACTTCTTGGGGATCGCATGTCCATTAGAGCCTTTATTTTTGCAGGGTTCGCTTCAATTCCTCGGTGGTTGACAATGAATCCCAAAAACTTTCCAGATTCGACCCCAAAGACACACTTCTGGGGGTTAAGCTTCATTCTGTACTTCCTTAGTATATCAAACATCTCTGCGAGGTGAGAGATGTGATCCACAGCTTCCTTAGACTTGACCAACATGTCGTCTACATAGACTTCCATTGTCTTGCCAATTTGTTTCTCGAACATCATATTAACGAGCCTCTGGTAGGTAGCCCCAACATTAAGGAGATCGAAGGGCATCCCTATGTAGCAATAGAGACCTCTATCTGTGATGAACGAGGTGTGCTCTTGATCAGGGCCATACATGGGTATCTGATTATACCCAGAGTAAGCATCCATGAAGGAAAGAAGTGCATGCCCTGCTGTTGCATCCACTAACTGGTCGATCCTTGGTAGCGGAAAACTATCTTTGGGACAATGTTTGTTGAGGTCGGTAAAGTCCACACATGTCCTCCACTTTCCATTTGGCTTCTTCACAAGGACTGGGTTCGCGAGCCAATCAGGGTAGAATGATTCCCTAACGAGCCCTACCTCGAGGAGTCTGTCCACTTCTGCCTTTAGAGCCTCAGCACGTTCTCCACTTATGGGTCGCCTCTTCTGTCTGACCCCCTTCTTGCTTGGATCCAAGTTTAGCTTATGGCACATTACATTAGGATCGATCCCAACCATATCTTCATGTGACCAGGTGAACACGTCAAGGTTTGCCTTTAGAAAAGTAACCAGCCTTTCTCTCAAATCGGGTTGAGTTGCGACCCTATTTTCAACACTTTTGAAGGGTCCTGCACATCAACAAGAACAGGAATTGTGTCCTCAGCTGCCTCGGCTCGCTCCACATGTTCTGGGATGCGAGGATCAAGATCTAGATTATACTCGCGAGCCTGACTTGATTCTGCCTCGCAGGGGTTGGCACCCGCGTGCCCATACTCCTTAACAACAGTTGTAGTCTGTGTAATTCCATTTGGCAGTTCTGTCAGTGTGGATGTTTCTTTGCAAACCCATTTTCCCTTTCGGGCTCGCACAGCGGCCTGCTCCGGGCTCTCCTCGCTGTCACTATCTGTAGCCTCTTCCACGATCCCTTCCTGGAGAACCATAACTGGCTGCGAGGTTCCCATCATCAAAGCCCCTGGTACTGGCTCTACTTGAATTCCCAAATTATCAAAATAATCGGCTGGGAGCTCCTCAATCGAGATCATGTTACAATCTGTTGGGGGTACAAAAGTTGTCTTGCGAGACCTACTTTCCTCCTCGCACTCCATCTTGTCTGTCATAGAATTACTCCCCTTTTCTGCTGACTTGAGGGCTCTATTGTAACATTCACGAGACTCATGTTGTGCCCCCTGATGCATCCGACTCCATTTGGGGTAGGGAACTTCATAGAGAGATGGTAAATAGAAGTAACCACCCTCATTTCTTTGAGTATCGGCCTCCCCACGATAGCATTATAGGCTGAAGGTTGATCAACCACCATAAAGTCTGCAATTTGGGTGGTAATACAGGGCTCGTCCCCTAAAGTGACAGGGAGCCTTACGAGGCCCTTGACATTGACTGAAGCTCCAGTAAAACCATAAAGATGCCCTACGGTAGGGATAAGGTCTTTATCCACGAACCCCATTTTCTGATAGACCTCGTAGGTTAGGACATTCACTGCGCTTCCATTGTCCACAAGGACCCTGTGAACATTCTGCGATCCAATGCGAACTCGGACAACGAGGGCGTCCGAATGAGGATGGTGGACCCACTTCGCATCTTCCTCAGTGAACATGATATTTGTATCTTCCCCCTTGAAGAGCTTTGGGGGTCGCTCCTGCAGGTGATGGATATTGGTGAGGGGTCGCTCCTTAGCTTCGCGGGCATATCTTTCTCTAGCACTATTGCTATCCCCCCTGATATGGGGTCCCCCAATTATTACGTGGATACTTCCGCCTCGCGTTTCCCTTTCCTTGATGACTGGATTCTGTTCAGGTGGGGGGGCTTGATTATAACCAAGGCCAGACTTGGGATTATGCTTCTTCACCTCACGAACTGCCCACTCAGTTAACTTTCATTCACGAATTAACTGGTCCACTTGCTGGTTGAGCTCTCGGCAGGTTGTTGTATCATGTCCTGTTTGTTCATGAAAGGCACAATACCTGCTAGTGTTTGCAGTCCCCTTCGGACCCATCGGTGTAGGCTTCCTGAATACCCCCTTGTTTTCATTGACTGCATAAATGTGATCAATTGGGGCGACCACAGGAATATACTTGTCTTCATCCCTCGCGGGGCGAGCTCTCGGTGGGGATTGCCTCAAAGGATTGCGGTCTCTCCTTTTTGGGCCGGGGCTTCGACTTCGATCCCGTCTTCGCCTTGGACTTCTGGAGTCCTTTCTTTTTACCCCCCTGTTCCTACTCCAACTGCTACTCTTTTCATTATTCTTCTTCAAATCTGCGAGTGACTTCTCAACACGCTTGAAAGGCTCAGCGACCTTATGCAATTCAGAAAGGGTGCTAGGGGTTTGTTCTTGTAACTTCTTCCAAAATTCGGTACCTTCCCTCACTCCAGCGATGAGGAAATTTTTTACAGCTTCGTCATTTGCACCTCGTACGCGAGGCACCTCAGCATTGAACCTCTTGAAGTAATCATGAAGGGTTTCACATTCCTTCTGTTTTATGTTTGCCAAGGTGGACACAGGGGGTGCGTAGAGCATCGAGGACTGGAACTGTTTGATGAAGATGTCCACGAATTGTTCCCAAGAATCGATGACAATCAATGCCCCTAGCTTCGAAAACCACTGCTGAGCACTTCCCCTCAGCGAGGCCGCAAATAGTCTACACCTCGCTAGTAATGAGACCTAATAAACATCCATCTCATTATTGAATCGAATCACAAACTCTGCTGGATCAGTATTGCCATTATAGGTCATATCATGATGATGGCCTCGAAACACTGCAGGAAGCGGAGCAGTTCGAATTTCATGAGTAAAGGGCGATGAAGAGCCCATAGTGCTAAAGATCCCTTTCTCATTGTTCATCGCGTCCAGGGCCTTTTTCAACTCCTCCAGCTTATAGTCTCCCTACCTTGACCTCCTTGTCACCCTCCTTTTTACCTCCAGTACTTCCATGATATGACTAGGTCTTTTTTGGGACACTGGACTCCTCCCGGTCATTCCTGCGATCCTTCTTTCTATGATCCTCTTCAAGATATTGAGATCGTTCTTGGTCTTGATGAGACGGGGGTCTGTCATCGCGACGATGGGACCGCTCACGCTCTCTACGGGGAGAGGGGGGTCTGTCATCACGACGATATGACCGCTCGCGATCTCGAGGAGACAATGGTCGATGTGTGCCCCTGCTTCTGTTCTTAGATTCTTCATGTCGAGGCGCATTAACCTTTTCCAATTTTAGACGAAGGTCATGTTCAGTTAGCTTCTTTCTGAGACGGTCAAAAACACTGACCGATCTCCCCTCAGATGAGGCGACCTTGTCATGCGATCCCCCTTTCTTTTCGAGCGAGTCCTCCTCCTCATTCCAGTCAGGGTTGGTTTGATCTGTTAGGACATCCTCGAAGTCATCAATGAGTTTCTTAGTGGGGAGTTTGCTTCCTTCCCCTGGTGTTCTACCGCATGTCCTTGCATTCCTCTTCGATCCTCTAGAACTATAGCGCTTCTCCAATTTTGCGACCATTTCATGTACAGCGGTCACTTGCTCGCCGAGGCCTTTTAGAAAAGACATGACCTCGCTGGTCAACGCCACCCTCTGTACTGGGGGGTGTGTTCCTCCTTGTAGCCAGTTTTAGAGTTGTCCTTGGACACCTCGTCCTCTGAGGGGTCCCTCGTCAGGGGATCGTCCTTGTTAACTTTATGCGATCCCGGGGTCTCTCCATTGTTCTTCTTCTTGTGTGATTTAGTCATCGCTTCTCCCAATTCAATGACTACCCCTCCTTCTAGCACCAAATGTTATAGGGAGAATATTGTATAACAATATTTTGGAGGTTTGCTGGATTAACGGAGCAAAATACGGATATTTTGCTAACAAAAGAAGAACAAGGGATTAGGGTTTGTGTGTTTAGATGTGGCTGGGCTTGATAGGTGTTTGCAGGCAAACTGTTTCTCATCCGTATCAAGGTGCCTACGTACCCTATTTATAGGGATCAAGCATGACGTAGTTCTTGGGCAACAAGTTACCTAGGCGGGCTAGGGTTTTAAGAGATAAACCAAAGTCCAAGCCCACTTGTTTAGGGCTGACGTGGCAGTGAGTCATCAACCCTATCCATGATCCATGATCCAGCTGTAGAAGCCCATGGTCTCGAACGGATAGATTTGGAATGAAAGATCCATCAGGGCCCTTGCATGCGACCTTGAGAGGCCTAGCCACGCGAAGCGATCCTTGTGCCTAGCTACTCATGCGACCTTGGGTCTGGCCATGAGCCTTCCAGAGAAGAGGAGATAATGATCTCGCTGTAAGTTATAAATGTGATGCAAAAGCGAAGCGATCCCCTGGCAGGCATCGCCAACGAGGCGCTATATAGCGAAGTGCAACCATGTAATAGAGGTATTATTGCCTTGATATGTTGGACTGATTCCCGTAGTGGGCTTTAGTGACCCATTCTTCATCTTCTAGGCCCATCATAGATTGCGAACCATCAATTTAGCTAATTAAATCAATTTAGCTATTATGCCAGATTTGGGCATAACACTACTTTTCTATTTAAATGAAATATAGTGTTGCTTATAGGAGTAAAACCCATGACCTTTAAATTTGGATCAAGTTAAACACGCCACTACAACCAACTGAGCTAGAAGACCTATTAAACATACACAAAATTCTCCATGCCCATATTTAGTCATATATCTTATTTTTATATTCATTCAAGATAAAATGATAATTTCACTCAATACTCTCATGTTATTTACATAATGACTTGTGTACATTAAAAATAATTACAATTCGAATCCTACAAGACATCCTACCTCGTCCACCCCTACCTTCATCGAAAAACTACCTTCACAAGCTAGTAAGCCACAAAACCACCAACTCTCCAACCCAAATTTAGACCTCATCTTCACACTCCTAAACAACAGCTAGCAATCAACCAATTATGTGGAGGAGGTTCAAGAAGGCCCCACTTGCTCTTGGATGCTGGCTCCATTGCTTTTCTGGTATAGTAACGTACGTTTGTTTCAAGAATGGTACAGCTGGGTTCAGAGTTGCAAAAATAGTATAGGGCGCCATTTCAAGTGGCGACCAAGGAAACAGACGCCACTTCAAGTGGCGACTAAGACATGGGCGCCACTTCAAATGGCGACCCTTCACTTTTTATAGTTATATACTTAGACAGATTTTAGCCGAATAAGGGAATAAGGTTGTGACTGAGGAGGCAATTTTACACCAAATATAAGCTAATTTCAACATGATATTTTTTAAATTTTATAGGTTTTAATTTAAATATAAAAGACCTATTTTTTTATAAGCCAAAAATCTAAAAAAAAGAATAAGTGTAAATATGGTATTATTTTGTCCGAATATGACAACTACAAATATGATTATTAACAATTAGTTTGGGGAGGCATGTTGATGGGCCTAAAAAACATAAATTTACAAGTTTTTTTGTCATTTGTTTTGTTTCACATTATAGTATTAACGTCCTACTTTGGTGTAAACCCAAAAAGATGAACAAATATAATGCACAATTATGTTTTGTTAAGGTTCGAAAATGATAAAAATTTCCAAATTTTGACATAATTTTTTTATTTAAATGAAGCATACAAAGTACATGAAATGAAGCACACAAACTATTAATTCATTACATAGTGAAAAGCAGATATGATCGGAACATTTCATCAATTGCGTCTTGTTGAGAAATTATAAGGTTATCCCAATCCCAATTGTAGCTATGATCGGAACTTGGAGCGAGTGGTACTTGAGGGATTGGATCGATTGTTTGTGGAATTTCTGGAGTGATTGGCCGAGGATTGGAAGTGTTTCCGATTTCTGTTTGAGAGAGGGGTTGGGAGAAGTCTAGGGGACTATCCGGGTGTGCTGCATAATAATCATCACCAGCTTGATATATTTCATCAATTGCTTGTTGCTGTGAGAATGTAAGGTTATTCCAATCCCAATTGCAACTATGATCGAAAATGTTATCTCCATCATCTTCACTACCCATTTCATGCAAGTGACTTTGGGGAAAATATGTCAGCTATATTATTGTTGATGACACTACAGAACTTTATACACACACAAAGTAGGACATGAATTATTTAGCTTTACCATAACATGCATTCATAAATAATTGAGATGCATACACATGTGAATTATGACTATGAGCATAGCTATAGGAAGATGTGACTACTCAATTTCAATAACTTGAAGTAAGTTTTTGCCACTGTTATCTGCATACTGTTGAAGATGAGACCAAACATTACTGAGATGCACAGCTGCAACAGGTTGAAGAGACCACACAACCTTGTGATCCCATATCTAAAGTTTATGTTTTGAACGAAATTAAAATTTCAATTGACCACTCTACTTTACAGGCATGTGATGTATTACCCCACCTGAGCACATAGTTTTGATGATGTGATCAGTAAAACTGAATAACTTGCATGAATACAGAAAGCCACAGCTTTAAACATTTGGAGTTTTATTTTACTGTTGACTACACTATACACAATCAGAAGGTGAAAATAATGAATACTAACACAACATGTATTATAGAGGAATCCCAATATTTTTGTCCTCTGCATTCTTGTGACTTATTTATTTGTCCCAATATTTGATTTCACTGAAGACGCTATAAAAAACGAGTATGTGTTGAGGTTTGTTCACCCAACCACTACAAAACATTTTAGCACTTCTCTCATACAATTGAAATATGAGTTATACTCCTGGTGAAATTTTCAAAGCAATGGGTAGGCACTGGTGGTGTGATGATGATTTCGACTACCCGCTCGATCCAAATTTACGTTACTCAACTACGTCAATAAGTACAATGCGTCGGGAGTGGGGGTGGCGAAAACATCAACTCTCTTGTTGTGTAGAACAATGTCGGTTGAATGGATTAAGAATACCAAAACAGTGTGCCATACTGATGCCGCGTGACACTCCTCAACAACTGGAATTAGCGTTATTTCGTGCACGAGAGGAAGAAAATCGGATGAGATTACGGTTACGACGACAGAGTCTACGTGATGAGCGTGATGCATATTTTGAAGAGGGCGACTTAAGAGAAGCAAGGATATTTTAGCTCTACAGTATGAGTCCTGATCTGAACTCTGATTGCTATATGTCCGATGATGAATAAAGTCTCTGTCAATGTAATATTTCATGTACTTTTGAAAGTAGTTTAGAAGTTGTTTACTTTCGATATCGTTTGTGGCAAGTGATTTTATGTATTACTTCCATCAATTTACAAAGACTATGGTATTGTCATTTTCCATGTAGTTTTGAAATTAGTTTTCAATTTGTGTGCTTTAAATAATTATGTAAACGTGAAGTTTTAGGAAAGAGAAATTGAAAACAACGAATTAATCTCATTCAAAGTTCAAACATCAAATAAATTACAAAGTGCAAACAAAGATGTTGAAAAACCATCATGCTCGTGCTCCCCCGGGTCCTGGGCATTTTTTACTCCTTTTTGTGTGACCCTCTTGTTTTCATACGCTGCATTTTATCCCAATACGGGATGCATCCATCTCAGTTCAAATTCTGACCGATTGACCCTTATCCCCGCGTTTCTTCTTTAACTTCTTCAAGGCCTCGTCGGGTACCAATTTCCCAAATCGTTGCCACTTTGTCGGTAATTCATAGTTCCACGGTGGAGTAGGTTGGAGTGGATATATCACCGGTCTCCACACCTTTTGCAGTTGCATGTTGTAATGGTAAGGCTCAATAAACTGGTGCCAGTCAAGTTTATTTTTCATACACCCTGCCACTACATGAGAACACGGTAAATGATGGGTCACCCATTTCCCGCATGTACAACTACGCGTGGATAGGTTCACGACTTGGGTGTTACCACCCTTCACGACACCTTTCACTGTATACTGCTGCGTAAGAACTGAAAACATTCCATCAGGACGACTGAAAGTCCTGACCGTATGTGCAGTGGCCTTGGTTTGAATTTTGGCTAATATAGCCATGGTACTCAAGCATAAATCTTCTCCCCTCTGGAGGCTTACTTCAACACTGTTCCGGTGTGTATTCATAATTTTGACAATCTTGTAAAACAAATACTCCATCATTGCTGTTACCGGAAGAAAACGAGCCCTCCGTATGTTGCCATTAAAACCTTTCATCATGTTTGTCGTAGCCTGACCATAACGAGCACCATGTGTGTCATGGGATAAGGTCCATTTGGTTTTTGGTATTCTGTCAAGATAGTCAAATGCAGCCGGGGAAATTTCAGCAATACGTTTCATGTAGGCTTCATGTTTTCCCACTTGTGTTGTAATTCCAGCCTTCCACATCAAGGCCTTTAGTTCACCTCCTGGATGATGTGTGCTGAAGTTGCTTCTGACATGGAATAAACAAAACCTATGAATTCCCAATGGCATAAGAAAACCATTATCGGGGTCTCTCACCGCAGCAAGAATACCTCCAGCACGATCCGAAATTAAGCACACAACCTTCCTCTACTTACACACATGTTCACGCAAAAGTTTAAGAAACCAAGACCAATTCTCATATGACTCCTCATCCACCAAACCATAACATAGAGGAAAAGGGTGATTGTTGGAATCAACACCCATAGCAATGAGGATCTTCCCTCTGTATGTTCCCTTCAAGAAGGTGCCGTCTATTGAAATTACTGGACGGGCATGTTGCCAACCGTCAGAAATTGCTTTCAAGCACCAAAAAATACGCTTGCAAACGGACGTACCACGTTGCTCCACATGAGGAACAACATCAATCTGAGAATAACTCCCTTTATTTACATGTAGAAGGGCTGTTAGAAACATCGGAAGTGTTTGGTAGGTTGTAGCCCAACTGCCATATACCTCCTCAATGGCGATTTGTTTTCCTCACCATGCTTTGAAGTATGTCGCTTGATGGTTATATTCCTTCACAACAAGCGGTATAATTGTTTTGATGGCTATTTCTGGTGTCTCTATTACCTGTTTCAAGGATTAAAAGTATATGTAAAATGATTGAAACAACATTGGCTGGAATTAGAAGTAAATTACAAAATTGACGAATAAATTTTATTAAATAAAGAACTTACAAGTGGCTTCACAAGCTTGGATATCATTCTTGCTGATATCTTCTTATGCTCTTGCAAGGGTCGTGTAAGCAAACAAGTGTGTTCTTCCTTGTTCACGGTTATCTCAAAGTATCCATGTACGTCCTTCTTCGCAGCTCTCAGCCTCCACTTGTACTCCGGTACAGTGCATGATGCAATGAATTGGGTTTTATTACTTCTGTTAACAATGTAGTCTCGATCCGTTGAAATATGAGCTTTCTTCACTGCAGCAAGAAGACTTTGTTTGTCTGCAAATAAAGATGCAATAGATAAACCATCATCATTTGGATCATAATCAAGGTACATGTCATTTCGGTGATCATATGGGATCGGTGGATATGCCTCCGTCTCGAACCAAGGAACCATAGGAACATGATGTTGATTTACAACTGCCAAAGTCATGGGCACTTCCTCCATCCTTCGTGAAATCCTACCATCATCATCATCATCATCACCATCATCGCTCTCTGAATAATCTTCATCGTCGTCCTCAAAGTCTTACGAGGCTTCGCTTTCAGAATGCCTAGCTTTATCCCCCAAATCCACTTCAAACTCGGCTAACTGCCTACCCGAGCTCCTAATTGCAACATTTCGTGGTGGAGAAAATTGCATACCCTCGTTGGCCCCAGAATATGCATGAAACTGGCCATGGAGTCCTCATACTCATTCTTATTCTCATCAGTTGATTCATCAAGACCAGCGAAGGGATTATCAGGCTCAATCCCATCCTCCTCCACGGAGTCCTCGCCGTCATTCTCATTTTCATCAGTTGATTCAAACTGATGACGAGTTAGTTCTCTGACTCGTTGCATTTCCAATATCTCGAAATCACGCGCAGCACGCTCCTCTAATGGTTCATGAAGCCAACGAATGTACCCACATTCGTTGCCTCCATTTGGACAATTGAGATACCTCCTTCCCACATTTCTTCCATAGGACCATGTGCGTTCAACGCACAACTTATCACAAAAGCAAAGATTCAAATCGGGAATGTTGGACATGTTGGATTTTGTGTGAAATGCTAAATTAGATTTCAGTGGTTGGGTGAAAAAGCCTCACCACAACCTTGTTTTATAGCTGAGAATCAAGGGATAAATTATTGATTGCTCTTCAACTAGCCCGTGACTCAACAGTACTATCAAAATACACTTAAATGAACTCCACAAAAATAAATTAGAGGAGTCAAATTTCTCATCAAAGAAAATCATGTGAATGCACAGCAACAAACACTTAAATTTACCCTGCATTATTGGAAAAAAGCACTCTGAGAAAGGACTGCAGGCTTAGCCTTTAGTCAAATATAGCTGATTTCTAAAAAATAAAGTTGATTTCATCAATATTATCAGAAAACACTGAAAAAAGCTGCAAAAATTTAAATGTGAGTAGTCACATTTCTTATCTGGAAGCATCCCGTGAATGCACAGCAGAAAATAATTAACATATTCTGCATAATTGAAAAAAAGCACTCTGAGAAAGTACTACAAAGATTTTTATCTTCAAAAAAATGACTAGTCACTTCATCTTTTATTTAATCAGTACATGAAATAATTGACTACAGTATTAAGCAAGTGGTAGGTTGGTTTCAGACATTTTCTACAGTGCATTTTAGACATAGTAAATTAAAGTTGATTTCTCTAAAAGTAAAGTAGAATGCATATATCTTCAACATTTTCCTGCAACCTATTAAATTTGAATTGTCACATCCACCTATCACCTGCTCCTAAACTAGTGTGGTCACTTGAAAATGACGTTTGTTTAAAATATTTTCATATTTTTGCATCAACAAAAAGGTGAAATAATAATCACACTTCCCCTCTATAAATAGGTCTTCCCTTCTGTTAGTAAATATTCATACAATAACATAGCATCATTTGGCTAAATACCCTCAAAGGCAGTGTGTATGAAAGGCATATGATGTAGCCTATATGTATTTCGAGGATATAACTCAACTCAAACAAGAATGTACTAGTAAATAGTATATGTACTGTCACAGGGATCTAAATTGCATAACTGTCAAAAGAAAGAAGACAAGTCAATCTACCGTTTTGAGTTATACTACACTTGAAGAAGTTCATTCAGTTGATCAAGCATCAGTGGAGTAATCAAGACAGTGGTTTCTATTTATAGTGACAAGAGGTTCCTACAGTGACAGAATACAGATTATAAAGGTTTCAAAAAGAGTGAAGAAAAGGAAGACGTGAACCACAACTTTAAAGTCAATATATGAAGAACAGTCATTGCGTTAGTCACTCATGAACCAGACCGTGCATCGAGTGTCAACATTAAACAGTGATTATTCGTCATTAACTTCAGTGGTTCAAGCTATCAAGACTGGTAAAAGAGAAAATCATTGTGCAAGCAACAGAAGTGTTAAATTCATTAACCACAATGATTTTACTATCAAGTGGACTGGCTACGAGGAAAAAGAATTATCATAAAGAAATTCTAAGTGATATATTCTTAATGCTGAAACCCCGGTTAGAATTTGCTAATAAAAAGGAGTCCGGTTTCAGATCCTCAAGAGACCGTGGCTTACACCTGGACGGGTTATGAGAAAATAGAATTATCACAAAAATATGGAAAGTGATATATTCTTAAAGCTGGAATCCCGGTTGGAATTGATATATTTTTTGTTAAGCAAAAGGAGTCCGGTTTTAGACCCTCAGGTAACCGCAGCTTAGAGCTTGAAGATTTATTTATATTAATAAATATTTTATTTAATTTGAAAATTATATTTATAAGTATCTAATAATATTAGATATTTATTTTCATAATTTTTGAATTAAATTTATTATTTATTAATTAAAGATTATAAGTTGTGCGGGTTAAAAGGCATGTCTACGGAGCTGCCCCTAATAAAGACGAAATAGGCCACTTGTTCTTGAAATATAAATGGCAGGTTGTTTATTCGGCAAACAAAGAAAAGTAAATCAAACAAGTGGTTCAGAAAAGGTACAGAAGTTGTCGACCAGTTCCTTTATATCGAATTGTTTTATTCATTAAGACAATCACAATTGTCTTACCGATTGTCTTGTTAGTTTATTTTTAAACTAACAAGACAATTAAAAGATTGTCTTGGTAATCATTATGCAGATAAAAAGAAAGATTAATATTCAAATTGATAGTCTTGATGACGATTAAAAAGGAAAAGTCTCCTACAGCTGTTAAAGCAAGACAAATATCTCATAATTGGATTGTCTTGCCGATTGTCTTGGTGGAAGTTGATTGTCTTGCCGATTGTATTGCCTATTGTCTTGGCAGTACAAATTTAGTGTCTTGGTGATTCTGATTGTCTTGGCAATACAAAATATTTTATAAAAGAGGCAAAAGCAATCAGAAAGAAGAGAGAAACAATACACAACTTCACATTCTTCACAAATTCTCTCCGAGCTGAACAAGAAAAAGACCAAGAGAAATAGTTTTGTTCTTCAAATAAATTCCTGTAAATTATTTCTGAGCAATATCATTAAATCTGAACCGATAGAAATTGTTTACTTGTAACGTTGGAACTATCTAGCGAGTTTTTACTCCTAGAACTTATCTCTCGAATTGCTTTTACCATTCGATCTTTTTATTAGAAATATAGAAAAGTTCATATCGAATTTTCTATAGAATTTGTAATAATTAGTTGGTCATCAAACCATTGTAATTTGTACCCGTGTATTTAGACACACCCCATCAAGTTAATATAAATTTTATATTTAACTTGAATATCGGTATTCGTTTTATTCCGCATCAATTTGTTCTTGATTTAATATTTTAAGAAAAGAGCAAATTCGATTAAACGATATAGTTTGTATTCAAGCCCCATTCTACAAACTATTTTGGACCTAACAATTGGTATCAGAGCCTTTTGATTGACGCACAAATCAAGATCCGTATTTTTGTGGTCCTCCAATTGGATTTCGAATTTGTTAACCCATACAGAAATTAAATCCGGTATTAGACCAAAAAGTCAACTCCTCTAATTTTCGAATTCTTTAACCTTCAAAAATATTCATTTTTGAGATTTTTGATCTTTAAATAATTTGAACTTATATTCGAATTTTTTAATTCTTGAAATGATTAATTCTTGGAAATTTTTTATTTTTAAACAACTTGAGTTTATTTTCAAATTGTTTAATTTTCAAAATTTTTAATTCTTGGTAATTTCAAATTTTAATTAACTTGAATTTATTTTCGGATTCTTTAACTCTCAAAAATTTCATTTCTTGAGATTTTTTTGATTCTTAATTAATTTGACTCTAATTTCGAATTTTAATTAATTTGAACTTACTTTCAGATTTTTTATTTCTCAAAAATTTTCGAGTCCTTGAAGTTTTTGAATTTTAAATATTTTGAATTTATTCTAAGCCAATAGTTCTAAGAAGGTTGTTAGTTGAAGATTACTCCGAATTATCAAAGATGATTAATCTTTTGAAGACTAGACAGTTAGACATCTCAGTCAGGAATTAATGATGGAACCTCAGAACATACATGAAGAGTTACTAATTTAGAAAGAGTACAAATGTTTAATCCAGGAATTAGGCCTATCTATTCCGAAGAAGAAACTCTTCAGGATACAGTTCAAGAGGTGGCTACAAGACTGAGTTGGTGGAAAGAACAAAACATGATAGTTGCAGTTATGAAAAGTTTTATGTGATAAATAACTATCAAGGTGTGCAACATGGTACAGAATTCTGACAGACAAGGATGAATAGGGATTCATTAAATGAGATGAAATAGAAGCATCAGTGCAGAACTTATCTTGCTGAAGAAAAGAGTTGGGATGGATCAAATGATGATGAGAAGAGCATAATTAATATTTTGCCTTCATAGCAACCTCTGAAGATGATTCACCTCACATGTCTCAGGTATCAATTCTTCGAACTAGTGTAATATGTAATTCTCAGAAATTCAAAGCATGTTAAGATCTTAGTTTTTAATTATTATATCTTTGGTTAGAAGATCTTATTATGTGTATGAATATTTGTTGAATTTAATTAATTGCAATAGTAAGTTAGAAGTGTTCCTTAGACAATATCTCTCAAATCTTAAATGATATATGTCAAGCATATATGACCTCTTCTTAAGCTAGTTTCAAGATCCCCAGTAGAACAAGAATTGCTTATATATTCTGAATTGTTTGTTAAGGTTTAAAAAGTTTAAAATATGGAATAATTACCTAGGGTGTCAGTAGAACATCAAGTCATTTGTAAAACTGACTTAGGTAATAGAGATTATATAATATAATATAACAATAGGAATGGATTGGATAGAATTAGTGATTAATTGTTAATTCTTCTATTCCATGCATGTTTAGAAAATTATTGAATATCTGTAAATCTACTTTCTACCTGTTACACTAGTGTGCATAGGTTAAAGTAGATAGTACTGAATTTTCTAAAATGCATAACATGCCTAATTTGCATAATTCTTATCTGCAATGTTTTAATGCTGAATGTATGCAATGTATTCTTATTATCATGCCTGCTTATTTCAAATGTCATAAATGCATTTCTAAGTATTTGCATTGATCATAGAAAAAGCATGTTTAAGAATAACAAAAAGGTACAGACTGCTAGTCCTCCTTATGTTAGGAAGGAACCATTATTCTCCTTGCTCAGTGAATATTTTGTCAATGACATTAAAAAAGAGAAATGGTCAGTCAAAGATAAGAATGAGCATGTTAAGGTTAAAACTGTTGTTAACTCTAATAAAAGAGAAATCTCTAATCCATCTGGACCCAATTAAACAATTTGGGTACCAAGAACTTTTTATCCATTTGTGAATGTAGGGCTTAACAGGTTAATCGATTGTGCATTATTATTGATTTATTCAAAGCATATCATCGAAGAAAGAACCCTGCTATCAAATGTGAATGTGAAGACAGGCCAAGTGTTTATCCCTTGGAGACAACAGCAAGGGTATGACCTAGGGTCAAGGCTATTCAATAGCTAAGGAATGTTGTCAGTAATAAAACATCTTTTATAAGATGAAGAGCCTACTGTTCGAGGATTAAGGAAAGAGAACTTATCTGTAGCTGACATGGAATCTCAATCAAAGGTGAAGTCAACAAGGTCAAATCTAAAGCTTCATCAGACAAGAGTTCAGCTATGACATAAGGAGCTCTCTTACCTGAATGTCAAATCAAAAGATTTTTTCCATGTGAAATTAAATCGAATCAGCAAAGGAGACTGCCTCATCTGAAATTAAAGTAAAATGAAATTACGAGGCATGTCATAAAGGGAAGTCAAAGAAGCATCACACAGAAGTTCTACATCAAAGTAAAATATATTTTAGTAGTGATGCCTGATGACTTCTCTCAACAAACAAGTTGTTGTTCAGACAATCTGAAGACAAGACACCACTGATGGTGATTGATCACATCTTAAACCCTGATCCGTAAGAATTTTAGGAAGACCCCATAAGTATGAAGGAAATTTTTTTGCAATATTAAATCGAAAGTGAGAATCCTAGCAATCAGCTAATGCTCAAGAGGATAATTTCCTTTGTTACTCCATGGATTCAACAGCCTACAGGGTGATTGTTATAATCAACAGAAGGTGATTAAAAGTCTTAGTGATGTTCAATAACCTCTAGCTCCCAGCTGTCAATGGTGATGGTGATTCAAATCCAAGCAATGTCAAACATGGAGAATCTTCATGTAAACCCAGCAGCAGCTTAGGGGGAGCAACAGAAGGATCAACTAGTCAACTCAACACCACACTGAAAGTCAAAGGATACTATGAGAACATGTCTGCCAAGACAAAGAATGTTGACTCAATTCATTCTTCGTCCTAGTTCTTAGTGTTTCTAATGGTGGAAGTAAAAGACTAGCAGAGCTTCAAGTACTAATGATTATTTCTTTAATTTTCTTTTAGAAGAAACTAAGAAAGCTACAAAAGCTCTGAAATATTCAGATTGAGTGATTGCAATGCAAGATGATCTCAATCACTATAAAAGGCAGATTGAAGGGAAGCTGGTATCCAGACCAAATAACAAGGCTGTATTTGGTATAAGGATAACGAGAAGTTTAACTGGATGTCAAGGCATTGTTATGAGGAACAAGGCCAAACTGGGTGCAAGGTTACAAGCTGATAAGACATTATATCTAACAAGAAGCACCAGTGACAAGACTTGAGGATATCAGGCACCTGCTGCACATTCATGATTATAATGGACATCTGGATCTACTGAATCTGGATGTTAGAGGAATGTGAACAAGTGCACTCCTAGTTGGTGAGATAATTGAAAATCTCTACAGGTTAGTATGAACTGGTATCATCACTCAAGCAAGCATGGAAGACATGGTATGACACCCTACCTATAATTTAATATTTGGTATCAATCTTTAACAGTTGGTATCTTTTAACAATTGGTCTCACATTTATAGAACTCTCTACATCTTTAGGCACAAACATAAATGATATATATGTGCAATGATATCTTGATTATATTATATGTTGGTCTACTAACTATAAATTGGGATCAAGATATTTGTTGTTTTGATGTTGGTAAAGTTGTAATTCTTTTGAATTACTTCATGCAAGCCAATAGAAGAATCCTTTTAGGAGCTCAGGCAAGCCAAAAGAATAATTCTATTTGGAGCACAAGTAAGCCAAAAGAATGATGACAATAAAAGTAAGTCCAGGATCTTTTGTTTCTGTTCAGAAGATTCTAGACCTGTCAAGATACATGCCAACACACCACTATAGCTGGCTTTTGACTTATTTGTTTGGACCTAACAAGTTGGTAATAAAAAATCTTAAGATGGACCCAAATCCAAGGAAATGGTACCCTAGAGATATTTGAACCAATAAGTTCAGGATCTACTAATTAGGACCTAATCGGGCTATAGAGTAATCATCAGCTTATTATCTTATTCAATTCCTATTAGATCACTTACACACATATTTTATTCTCAATTATGCAATTATGCATAGTTCCAAGTGGATTCTTGAGAATCTATTATTGTAGTTATTACAATTGATTTTCAGAAGTCTTAAGTTGGACCCAAATCTGCAGAGTTGGTACCCTAGAGACATCAGTTCTGACATGTTTTACTGCATAGAGACAGATCAAATGAGTTGTACGAAAGCAGGAGAACACAAGGAATCAGATTCATCTCCAACAACTCTGTGGAACACTCAAGGACTAAGCATCTTGCATAAGGTATCAATTATTTCGAGAGCATGTTTTTGATTAAGATTAACTTGCAGACATGTTTACTAAATCACTTGATGAAATTAATTTTTCAAGATTGGTTTGTAAACTTGGGATTTTATTAATGCTATATGATTTGTTAATCCCATCTGTTAAGTAATTCTTGAGTAAGCTCACAAGTATTCAATTATCTGTATTGAAAGGACTTGTGATCTTATTTACATCCAGACCTCACGTTGAGAATTATCTGTTGAATGATTGCCATGTGTATAATTGCAATATATTTCAGTGGTGATTATTTAAGGATAATTTAAATACTTTAATGCTAAAATCTAACTCATAGAGATTTAGTATTTATTTATTTTATTATTTACTTTGATTAATATGAGTTATAGAACCTGAAGCAATTCAATATAAGTATTTGCTCTGTACCTCATTTATCAAAATAAATATGAATCATAACTAAATTGGACCTATCTGTCTTGGTCTTCAATTAGTTGTGAGATGTTAATTCTAGGGAATTTTATCAATGCTCCATTTTCAGAAATTCATTATAATTAATATCATGGTTCTAACAATTGGTTGTATTGAAGTTTTGACTTATATCAGTTAATGATATTTAGTTAGAATTCTATTTACTAACTAATTGTGAGATATATTGGTATGCGTGAAATTACTTAGAACTCCTCTAAGTAATCATTGTTATATATTTTACAATTCACTCATATTACTATGCATGGTATGAAAATTCTCTAAGTAGAACTATGGATATTGAAATATCTAAAGTGACCATTGTTCAGTTACTTGGAATAATTTTTATGCTTATTTGAAAGCTTCTAATCACTTTGATAATAAATGTTATATACTATGGATCAAGGTGTATAGGAATTAGAATATCATTTCTAAGATTGCAGACAAGACAGCTTTGGTAATCGAGTCTTATTTATAGAACCAAGGTTGTCTACCAGTAAACAGTTGTTAGGAGTTAACAATTGTTATTATCGAGGAGTTGCCTTGAAGTTATAAGTTTGAAATGTTATATCTTAAGAGCTTGTGTATTTCTTGTCAACTAGTTCCTCGTACTTATGAATATCAGTGAATGATGTTCTTAAGTAGTTAGATACTAATATTCATTCTGTCAATTGGTACTCAATGTAACAATTCAATCTTCACTAAATTGAATTTATCTTACAATAGATTGAATTTATCAAACAATTGGCATCATTGAATATTTAGTATTTAGCAGTGATTATTTATATCCTAGTTAAATTATGACGTGAAGCAATTCAATGGTTTATTTGCTCATAATTTAATTTTGGTAAAGTAATCATAAACACAATTACTTGGATTTTAAAGTATTTGATAAATACTAGCAGTTGGTATCAAATAGTAAAATATTTGTTTACTGACAATTGCTAGTTGTTCTGATACTTTATTGCAAACTAATTGTGATGTATATATTATCTCTGATGATATTACTTAGGATTTATTCTGAGTAAATGTGTCTTATCTATAAATCATTAGTGTTAGTATAAGTTAAGGTGTTCAACTTTCTAAGTAAGTGAGACTTAAAGTTACATTCGGTCTCCTATCATATTTTGAAGTGGTGAAGATTTTTCAAAATTAAATTCTCTAATTCTGGTTATACACCACTTTATACATTGATAGTTCTTGGAATATTTTACATCCATCAGTCAATTACTTAGTTTATGTTGTGCTAAGTAATGAAGTGCCAAAGGAGAGACATTGGTTATCTGTACTTGTGTACTTGGTAATCTTTGTTACCTAAACGACATCAAGTGCTCGTATGAGTCTTTTCACTAACTTTTGTGTTAAAGTTCTCTATACATAATAAGCACTTAAAGAAAATCTTTCTTTCTAAATTACTGCGAAGTCAAGAGTTTGTGTCTTTTAAAATTAAAACGACCTAGTTTTCATTAAAAGACATTATAATACATTGTTTTATGCATAAATACAGACTCTTGCACATTAACAGTTTTTAAAAGAAAACTCAAATCATTCAACATTTGTGATTGTTTATAATTGTAAAAATTTTTGAAATCATAAATGTACATCAATTCTCTTACAAGATATAATGCATATGTTTTCACACAATGTTATGATATGATGTAAATGAATTCTATCTCTATATTGCTCTATTGCTATGTGATGCAGGTTCAGCTCCTAGTGGAAGTTTTCTCACATTGTAAGTCATGAGGTTGTAAACCCAACAAGTTCTATCCCGGACTATAAATCCAAATCTAAACACATCCTAACTTACCACTGAAGTGGATGTAACTTATTTGACTAGAGGTCATTAAGGGAGTAACTGCACTTGATGCAGCAAATAAGGATGTGAGGGATAGTAAACCCACAGCTCTACCTCTGAAGGAGAATAGATGTATATAACTTGAGGTATCTGTAAGCTCACCTGCATTCTTCCAAAAGGATGCAGAGCTGAAAATGGCACTAAAACAGTCTCTGAATTCATTATCTTAAAATGATGAGTTTATTGAAATTCGCCTGTCGGCCAGGGCATCTGTTGGTAAGTCACTACCTCATACACAATTCTAAAATACTTTCTATGCACAAAGTGAGATTGCACACACTAAGGATGAATTGACGGAAACAACTAATACTTCGACCATTTTACGGTTAGGATTATAAGTTGAAGGTTCCTCAAAGAACCAAGAGTCTTCACAGACCTCGAGAGAAGGTATTGATCTCAATGCAAAATTCAACAAGATCATTATCTAACTCCCCAGAGGGAACATCTCTGGATCATGCGGGTATCGGATCCGACATAGGTACGGATCAGCAACTTCTTAACTATGATTCAGATTTACCTGATGAGTTTAACAAGGTGATGTCTTCATAGACATTAGATGGAAACGTGATTTTAATTCTAAGTTTTGATTTCATTGTTTACCTTCTCAGAATTCAAATCTGAAACCCACAAAAAGGGAAAATTTTTATCAACTTGTAGATTATGACTCAGATTCGTCTGATGAGTCTAACGAGGATCGGGGATTTGTGAAACCCCATTGCACCACCAATGACCTTTCTAGAAGGGGCTATGGTGAATTTTCCTTGCAGGTACACATGGATGTTGGAGCTATGAGAGATAAGAGTGATACACTAGTGAGCATGAGTGTAAACACTTGAAAGTTGAGAGATGAGATCACTCATTTTAAGTGATATGAGTGGAGAGATGAGTTAAACACTTGTGAGGTACACGAAACAGAATCACACACTCACAGTGAGGAAGAAAGATAAACACCAAATCTCATTCCCTATTCCCAAACAAAGTTTACTTACAAGATTTAGGAGATACAAGGAAATTGTCAGAAGATTTGGTTGTCAGGATGATCAATAGTGAGGCCATTCTATAATATCTAAAGGGCAAAGTTGATCAGTCTACATACTTCTATTCTGGAAGTCTTCATGAAAATCCTTCAACACAAGCAAAGTTTCTTTTCTTTATTGCAGCAGTCAATGTTAGATGTATGAAGAATCTGTTGTACTAAAGGTAAGAAGTGAGTTATAATTGAAAAAATGGTATCATCTAATTTACATTTGGATGTTTGCTATAATTGAATGCTTGGAGGATTACTCAACTAAGGGGGAGAGATATGAGAGATATACTGAAGAAGATATACTCAAAGATTGCCTTAGTAAGAGATACTCAACTAAGGGGGAGAGTATAAGCTTACCTTAGTGAGGGGGAGATTTTCTATCTAAGGGGGAGAGATATGAAAAAGGACATACCTTAGAATGGGGGAGTATTCACCTTGTCAGGGGGAGATAGATTTATTCGCCTTGTCAGGGGAGATAAGGAGTATTCACCGTTATAAGGAAGAGACATATCACCTTAGGTGGGGAGACATAAGGAAGGAGAGAAGTATGAAACGATAAAGAAGAATTCTTCAGTATGTGGTTGACAAGTCATATTATTTACCACTGAAGAATTCCCAAGTATCTGCTGATAATGTTCAATATTAGATGTAAAGGGTTATCAGGCAGATATGTCAAGAAATGAAGATGAGTTACTTAATTCATTGTCAGAGGAACAATAATCTATCATTTCATCTACTGAGATTCTGGAAATGTTATATCTAAACCATAAATTTTTTTTAATGTATTATTTACTATAGTTCTTTAATGCTTTATCTTCTTCTTGTTTGTAGTTGAGTTATCCTCTAGGTATTTGACTGTTATTGTCTAACAAACAAATAGGGGGAGATTAAAAGGCATATGATGTAGCCTATTTGTATTTCGAGTATATAACTCAACTCAAACAAGAATGTACTAGTAAATAGTATATGTACTGTCACAGGGATCTAAATTGCATAACTGTCAAAAGAAAGAAGACAAGTCAATCTACCGTTTTGAGTTATACTACACTTGAAGAAGTTCATTCAGTTGATCAAGCATCAGTGGAGTAATCAAGACAGTGGTTTCTATTTATAGTGACAAGAGGTTCCTATAGTGACAGAATACAGATTATAAAGGTTTGAAAAAGAGTGAAGAAAAGGAAGACATGAACCACAACTTTAAAGTCAATATATGAAGAACAGTCATTGCGGTTAGTCACTCATGAACCAGACCGTGCATCGAGTGTCAACATTAAACAGTGATTATTCGTCATTAACTTCAGTGGTTCAAGCTATCAAGACTGGTAAAAGAGAAAATCATTGTGCAAGCAACAGAAGTGTTAAATTCACTAACCACAATGATTTTACTATCAAGTGGACAGGCTACGAGGAAAAAGAATTATCATAAAGAAATTCTAAGTGATATATTCTTAATGCTGAAACCCTGGTTAGAATTGTTGTATTTTTTGCTAATCAAAAGGAGTCCGGTTTCAGATCCTCAAGAGACCGTAGCTTACACCTGGACGGGTTATGAGAAAATAGAATTATCACAAAAATATGGGAAGTGATATATTCTTAAAGCTGGAATCCCGGTTGGAATTGATATATTTTTTGTTAAGTAAAAGGAGTCCGGTTTCAGACCCTCAGGTAACCGCAACTTAGAGCTTAAAGATTTATTTATATTAATAAATATTTTATTTAATTAGAAAATTATATTTATAAATATCTAATAATATTAGATATTTATTTTTATAATTTTTGAATTAAATTTATTATTTATTAATTAAAGATTATAAGTTGTGCGAGTTAAAAGGCATGTCTACAGAGCTGCCCCTAATAAGGACGAAATAGGCCACTTGTTCTTGAAATATAAATCGCAGGTTGTTTATTCGGCAAACAAAAAAAGTAAATCAAACAAGTGGTTCAGAAAAGGTACAGAAGTTGTCGGCCAGTTCCTTTCTACTGAATTGTTTTATTCATTAAGACAATCACAATTGTCTTACCGATTGTCTTGTTAGTTTATTTTTAAACTAACAAGACAATTAAAAGATTGTCTTGGTAATCATTATGCAGATAAAAAGAAAGATTAATATTCAAATTGATAGTCTTGATGATGATTAAAAAGGAAAAGTCTTCTACAGCTGTTAAAGCAAGACAAATATCTCAGAATTGGATTGTCTTGCCGATTGTCTTGGTGGAAGTTGATTGTCTTGCCGATTGTATTGCCAATTGTCTTGGCAGTAAAAATTTAGTGTCTTGGTGATTCTGATTGTCTTGCCGATTGTCTTGGCAATACAAAATATTTTATAAAAGAGGCAGAAGCAATTAGACAGAAGAGAGAAACAATACACAACTTCACATTCTTCAAAAATTCTCTCCGAGCTGAACAAGAGAAAGACCAAGAGAAATAGTTCTGTTCTTCAAATAAATTCCTGTAAATTATTTCTAAGCTGTATCATTAAATCTGAACCGATAGAAATTGTTTACTTGTAACGTTGGAACTATCTAACGAGTTTTTACTCCTAGAACTTATCTCTCGAATTGCTTTTAGCATTCGATCTTTTTATTACAAATATAGAAAAGTTCATGTCGAATTTTCTATAGAATTTGTAATAATTAGTTGGTCATCAAACCATTGTAATTTGTACCCGTGTATTTAGACACACCCCATCAAGTTAATATAAATTTTATATTTAACTTGAATATCGGTATTCGTTTTATTCCGCATCAATTTGTTCTTGATTTAATATTTTAAGAAAAGAGCAAATTCGATTAAACGACATAGTTTGTATTCAACCCCCTTCTACAAACTATTTTGGACCTAACAGTGTACCAAATGGATAAGGGAAAAAGGCCTATGCATTCCGGTCCAAGCAGGAACAAGAGGCGAGAATTCCCCCCTCTAGGGGAAGATGAAGCAAGCGCTCGAAAAAGAAATGAAGAAGAAGCCCTGAAAGCCGAGGATGAACGTGGCTGGAACATCTTTTACAATAAAATGCGCAAGTATACGAATAGAAATAACAGAAGGGGTAAAGACTGGGTGCCAACTTTTGATGAGGTTGAGGACGAGGCGGAAACATATTCAGAGGTGAACAAGCTTTGGAATGACAAACATGATGAATATTTTACATTATTTAGGAAAAAAAATATCACATTCGAAGAATACTTGGAGCTGAAAGATGCATTACGTGGGGAAATGCAAACTATTACATAAAGAAGGAACATACACACTTCATTAAATAAAGCACACTATTACATAAACTTTAATGAAGTGTGTATGTTCCTTCTTTCATTTGAATAAAAAGTGTTTGGTAGAAAATTGTGTTTTTTAGTGATCTTCGAGCCTAAAAATAATGTAGTAATAAGCTTTTGTATAAAGCTGTGTAGTCCCATCAATAGTAACAGTATTTTCACTATGCACATTTTTTCGTATTATTATTATTATTATTATTATTATTATTATTATTATTATTATTATTATTATTATTATTATTATTATTATTATTATTATTATTATTATTATTATTATTATTATTATTATTATGCATACTATGTACAAAGTTGTAAAGTCATGTCAACAGTAGCACAACTTTAAGTATTCACAGCTATCAATACAATTATTCATCTCCAAAAATGCCTATAAATTTCCTCTTTCCTGCTTATTGCAAATCACAACTTACTAGCTTCTTCTAAAAAAAATTTTCTCCAAGGCAATAGCATAAGATGGACAAGGGCAAAAAACCACAAACCAGCAAAACCGAAATCAAACAAACCAAGAAAACCAAAAGGTCATTCGATTTGCAGGCTGAGGATGCTAAACTTGCAAAACATTTTGAATTGCTGCACAACAAGTTAAATTTAAAATGGAAATGGAAGCTCGAGTTGCAAAGGAACGTGAAATTGCAATAGAAGCTGAAGCTGCAAAGGAACGTCAAATTGCAAGGGAAATTGAGGAAGCTGAGGACGAGAATTATGCTGTTGATCTCAGTGAATTTTAAGAACTTGCATGGCGGTTATCGTGTCATCATATGCTTATTTTCATAATTCCCAGTTGTTCTCCTCCTCTTTCATTTCAATAAAAGTGTGAAATTTGTGTTTTATTACCATTTTTAGGCCTCAAAGTAAACATAATTACACAAATAAATTTTTCAAGATTTTTAGCTTACGCAAAAGTAGAACGTGAGCACTTTCATACCAGACAAAAAAAATGAAAAAAAATACATGTAAAGACATGTTTTTTAGGCCCCTAAACATACCTACACAAAAACATTCTTACAAATGTGATGTGGACTTCCCATAATCAGACCACATTTTAACATATTTACATAAATTATTTTTTCCACATTTTTATATTAAGTAAAAGTAAAACATCAAAACTCGAATAGGGAACAAAATTTAATGAATTTTTTATTTTTAAAAGTTGAATTTTAATAACGTCAAAATCGCACATCAAAATGTGCTAATGTGAGTAAGATAAAAATCTGCAACTAACAAAGCCACAAAGGCAACAGGTGAGTAAAAAAAAATTTATAAGGCTAGTCGCCACTTGAAGTGGCGCCCATGTCTTAGTCGCCACTTGAAGTGGCGTCTGTTTCCTGGGTCGCCACTTGAAGTGGCGCCCTATACCATTTTTGCAACTCCGAACCCAGCTGTACTATTTTTGAAACAAACGTACGTTACTATACCAGAAAAGCAACGGAGCCCTTGGATGCTAGTATATCAACTACTCAAGCTCATATATTGAAGAAGAGAGAGAGCGAGACAAAATCATTCATTGATTTGATTGAAGAATCATTATTGTTTAATCACATAGAAGCATTCAAATCATTGTTGCTTTAGTGATTTAGTCTTACACACTTTTAGCTACTCCCTCCGTCCCACTCATTTCTATACGCTTTTTTTAAAGTGTCTGACATGCATTTTAAGGTGCATAACTAGTATAGTTTCATAATTTATTTTTGAAATTTTCTTTTTTGTATAAAAGTAGGATTGTTCTATTTTTATACAAAAAAAGAAAATTGTAAAAATAAGTTATGTAACTATAGTAGTTATGAGCCTTAAAATGCGTGCCACGCCCCCGTCCCCCAATGTATAGAAATCATTGGGACGGAGGGAGTGTATCTTTTGATATAATAAGATAGATTACTTACATTCTTGTATTCATATCTTTCATTGCGATACTCATTTGATTGTCGGTGTAAGCTACGAGTTATATATCTTTCTAATACAAAGTATTTAACTCATACACTTGTGTGTTGGTTTTTTACTATTTTCGTAGATCTCGATTAATTTGATATTCTGCACTTGAGCTTTGCGAAAATTTTTAGTATTGTATATGTTATGTTAGGGGAATATACACAATCCGAGATTCACAAACGATCAATGTAGAGCACAAACACAACCAATCAATTAGTTGACAAGATCTACCAAAGCGTGGTCACACGTTATTCAAATATTACTTCTACTTCTTTCAACAATAAGTAAAAGCAAAACAAGAACACACACAATATTTGACGTGGAAGCACCCACGTCCTAACTCGTGTTATTAATCAAAACAATTATCAATAATACATCAAAACAATAACACTTTAATGGTGTCCCAAACCCGATACTTGAGCCAACAATGCTCAAGCGTCTCCCAAACAATACCTAAGACTACATCTCTTAAGTATTTTCCTTTTTCAAACAAATACAATACGACTATGTATATATAGCCATCCAAAACTTAGCCACCAAGACTTACCATACTTGTTCTATAAGTCTTACCATACTTGTTATACAAGCCTTCCAATTCTTGGCACCTAATTACCCAACTTAGTGATCAAGACTTACCATATATAATAATTGTCTACACATATAATTATTATCTTACCCTTATATATCTTGGATCATCCAAGCCCATAAAATCATACTGGGTTGAAATCCAACAATCCTCCCCTTCAACCCAATACCCATATTGGATTGAACGGTAACCATCAAGCCATCGACGTCCATTCGCCAATGCCTCCCCTCGAACAAGAACCTCCTCGAACAAGAACCTCCTCTTGTTCTTCCAATCTTTAAGTGTCACTAATACCCGTATAATGACCCTCCAAACCACCATTCTTCACCATAACGATGTATCCATCTACAAAATCACGTGCATCAACCACCACGAGTGCTCTTCCATATGTTAAGTCACCCGATCCTTGCTTTCACAATCCTTCGACTTCTAGAAGAACATCCGTAGTTCACCCAAATAGTTCACCTGGTTGATCAAGCCATTGAAACAATTGTGATGACCTCTTCCATCTTCTTCCATCTCGAGTCCGATCACAGGATTGATCCACGGTGCAAGCCAACCACCAAACCACACGTGACTTTGTCTCTACCCGCTTTAGTAGTCTTCTTGTCAGCAAATTCTTTATCATGCTCTGCCATACCAATTGCAACTTGAACTTTCCCTAAACCTCATCCATCACGAACTTGAACCTTGGCTCTTGATACCACTTGTTAGGTTAGGGGACTATACACAATCCGAGATTCACAAACCATCAATGTAGAGCACGCACATAACCAATCAATTAGTTGACAAGATCCACCAAAGCGCGGTCACACGTTATTCAAATATTACTTCTACTTCTATCAACAATAAGTAAAAGCAAAACAAGAACACACACAATATTTGACGTGGAAGCACCCACGTCCCAACTCGTATTATTAATCCAAACATTATCAATAATACATCAAAACAATAACACTTTAATGGTGTCCCAAACCCGATACTTGAGCCAACAATGCTCAAGCGTCTCCCAAACAATACCTAAGACTACATCTCTTAAGTATTTTCCTTTTTCAAACAAATACAATATGACTATGTATATATAGCCATCCAAAACTTATCCACCAAGACTTACCATACTTGTTCTACAAGTCTTACCATACTTGTTATACAAGCCTTCCAATTCTTGGCACCTAATTACCCAACTTAGTGATCAAGACATACCATAATAATAATTGCCTACACATACAATTATTATCTTATCCTTATATATCTTGGATCACTCAAGCCCATAAAATCATACTGGGTTAAAACCCAACAGTATACACCCCCTTTCAATACTTTACAAGACCTAACATGATGGAAGTGGATTCATAACAAGATTGCTCAATCTTATGATTTCATATCCAGTAATAAGTTTCATGAGAAATTCAACAAGCCTCCTCTTGAGATTTAAGCAAATTTGTAGTGCATGTGCAATTAGTACATTCACCACTAGAATTGGATCAATTCCATCAAATTGATCCCAAATCATTTTCATTTTCGTTCAGATACACTATCTTTACCCTGCTTCATTTCATACAAAGATTTTTGAAGTGAAAACAACATTGTTCCTGGTGACTGACCACACCTTTTTTTCAAGATTCATCCAAATAACCCTAGCTGTATTAAAATATCACACACTCATAACAATATCCTAATCAAGAACTCCCAATATCCAAGAAATCATTATATTGTTACACCTATCCCAGAATTTGTATTTGACATCAGTCAGAATTGGTTTTGTAATAGTACCATCCACAAATCCAATCTTATTCTTAACATAGATCATTTCTGATTTGTATATCCTTTTCCATCAAATTTCGGTGATATTAACTTCATGCCAGGATTATCAAAGATGTATATAGTACAGTGACATTGGATTTTGTGATTGATAAACAACATTTTCTGCTATTTCTTGAAGGTAAAACAAAATTCATAGAACTCTTGATGAAAGAAAATCGTATTCTCAAAACAATATGTGATAAATTTTGAGAGAGATTACGAGAGAGATCAACGGAAATAGAAAAATCAACTTGATTATGAAAAAATTGACAAACAACTATGATTCTTGAAATATTAAAGAAATTATCAACAAATTTAAGGTTACGAATAAAATCAACACAGATTTACAATTAATATATATATTGGATTAATTATCAAGTTAGTCATTAAAGTGGACCTAAAAATATCAAGTTGGTCACCAAACTGAAAACGGTCTTAAACAAGTCATTAAAGTCAGCGACGGATACACTCTGTTCAGTCACTTACTTTTCAGGTTAAGTATCAAAGTGGTCACTGAAGTGGAAGCCATATATCAATTCCTTCACCGATTTTTCAAGGGTTTCATTTGAATCATTAAAGTCACAATAAATATCAAACAAATACCTCTATATATGTACTCGGGATGTAAAAGTAACTTTTCATCGAGTTCTACACATTTTAATTAAAACAAGGAAAATGACAATAAATTTTAAAATAAATAGTAAAATAATTTTTAAAAATCTAAATATATTATCACAAAATACTAGAATTATTAACATTTCCTTTGGTTATGGAAGCATTATAGAAAAATGTATAGAACTCATTGAAAAATTATTTTTACTTCTCGAGTACATTTTAAAGGTATACATTTTATATTTATTATGACTTTAATGATTCAAATGATACCCCTCAATGATCGGTGAACGAATTGATAAATGGCTTCCACTTCAGTGACCACTTTAATACTTAATCCCTTACTTTTCGTAGACGGAAAACATTAATATTAATGCTGATTTCTTGGATTTTATAGTCTGAAATGAATATGTTACCCTACCATATAGATTGCATTCTATAAAATCCAAGAAATTAACATTAATAATAATATTTCAGGTCCAGAAAAAGTTAGTTATTTAACAAAGTGCTTTAATGACCTATTTGAATTCATTTTTAATTTGGTGACCAACTTAATACTTTAGGCCCATTTTAGTGACCAATTTGATAATTAACCCGATATATATTATAGTGAAGCAATTTAGTGTATAAGAACTCTACATTGTTTACTGATAATTTGTACAAGATGAATCAATGATGTACAGTATAGCGTGTGTCTCTTTTATTCTGCAAGTTGCTAGAGAGAGGGTGAGACAATTCTGGTATAACAAACTCTTAGTTGGCAAGTAACACAACTGACTTATTACTAAGCCTATTCCTCCAACTCAGCTGCCCCCTCAGATAGCATCTTTATTTTCGATATTATTCTCAACAAAATCTAATCGACTGAAAAATTGTTATCCTCCACCAATAATAGCGAAAGTATGTTGTCAATTTATTTTGAGGTTTACCCTGACCACTTGTGAAGATACCGGTCAATTTTAAGAACTAGAACCACCATAATTCTGAGTGTCATATACTAACATGCGTAGCCATTATTAGACTGGTAGTGGAGCATATATAGGGGTGTTTGGCTAACCATATAAGTTAACTTATATGGTCAAAGTCCGTTTCAACTTATTTTGTAGTGTTTGGCAAAATAAGTGAACGAACTTATTAACAACTTATATGGGATAAGTTGAATGTTAAGAAATCCTAACATTCAACTTTCAACTTTCAACTTATTCTTATTTCTCGATACACGCAATATTCTTATCCTTTAAATCTTCAAAATCATATATATTTTGAGCCGTTCATTAAAAAATTGATATGTATATATCAAATTTCTCTACTCATCAAGATCTATCCATTGATATCCACTTATATATAATAAAAAACAAATATTTTGAAAATATTTAAAAAAGTTAACTTATAATTTCTGATTTACCAAACACTCTACTGACTTATAATTTCTGATTTACCAAACACTTTATTGACTTATAAGTTCTGATTTACTTATCACTTATATGACACTTATCACTTTAAGCTATAAGTTACTTATTTTAAGGTAAGCCAAACGGGCACATACTTTGACCACCATAATTTGTAAAACTTAAACTAAACACTAAAAATCAGAATTTTAAATGGGGTAATTCTTAAGTAACCAATTCATCTAAAATCTTATGGTGTTAGAGAAAGGCCTTATATAGATCTTATATTATATTCTAATATTCTCTCTCACTCGAAAGCCCATTTTTGGATCGAAAAGTAGATCATGGACGCTCATCTTTGGAGCATAACTTACCTTTGTGTCCGAAATAAATTGTGAGAATATTTGGGGTCGCAGAGAGTCGAACATGGGACTTCTGCATGCCTGAACTCTGATTCCGAACCAGTCAATTTAAAACCTTAAGGTGTTAGAGGAAGACCCCAAGTGAATCTTATGCTATATTTCAACACAATTAGAATATAATATAAGATCCATATATGACCTCACTCTAACACCTTAAAATTTTAGATGAGTTAGAGATTTTAAATGAATTGATTACTTAACAAGGTATTAGAGCTTTGAAAGACGCATTTGTCAACTTTTGCAACTATATTAGTGGAGTCAAATCAGCACTTGTATTAGCACGTATCTTCTATACGTGCAGCATTGGGATCATACTTCTGTAAATATTGTTAGAGTTTTTTCTTTAATTAAAGCGATTTTGAAAATGTAGCTGTTTGCAGTTGTTTTAACCTTTGGAAACTTGGTGTCGGAGAGCATACATGGTCATGAACAAAAATTGCCGGGTTCTTTGAAAATGTACACAAAGTATTGAATAAATATTTCGAATGATAAAATGTGTAACTCGAAGGTTATTGGCGTTTAAGAAAAATCAAAACATATCTCGAACGAAGAAACACGCCTAAGCACGATACTCAAATTTCATGGTAGTAATAGTTGAAAATACATGAATGCAAAAGCAATGCGGTTAGAAGAATTTTATGCATTTTCGTGCTTTTCTTGTTTTTCTCAAATTTCGGTTTTATTTTTTTGGCTTAAGACAAGAATGCGGATTAAATTTTATTTCTCAGAGAGTCAAAAGAATTTTTATTTAAAAAACGAGTTCATTTGTTTTTTTGCCGGATTATAATGGCATCCCTGGTCCTCAAAGTGAAAAGCGATCTTTTTCAAATTGACTAGAAAAGTAGGTACAAGACAAATACAAATGTGGGACAAACTAGTATTCGTCTTGTGTAGTTAACTATTGTATAAACAAAGATGATCTTGACAATAAATTCTGAGAGGTCAGGCAGATTCTTTATCTACATTACCACTAAGTGATCAAAAGAAAAATGAGAGTCAAAACACATTATAGTCCTATGCAATTCCTAGCACCACTGATACTTCTAGTTCATTCTTTCTGGGCTGCTGTGTCAGCACAGGAGACTGGAGGGCGTATTGGCTATGGTTATGTTATTAGAAAGGTATCTGTGGATGATTCCTCGTCGAAATCGTTGTTTGCTGATCTTCAACTCATCAAATCTACGTCGGTGTTCGGACGAGATATTCAGAATCTCAGGCTAACTGCAAGGTAATTTTCCTCCAAACAAGATTACTGTTGTACTTTAGTTGAATATTTTAAATGGTTATATCAAAAAAATTTTAAGCAATTGGCAGTCCTAAGTCTTTGTTCTCTTAGTTTTACACTATGCAACCAACTGGCGTGGACAGCTAATAAATGTGTTTGCATATATTTGATAGCTAGGGTCATGTCGCGGTACATTTTATTTTAAGCACAAGTGTTACCAATGAGTGAAAAATCATCCTGGCACAATGATAGAATGTAGTTGCTGAGCTAAATTGCTTTGTATTTGACCTAAAGATTCAGTTAACATGTTGCAGTTTTTAAGCTAAATTATATGTTCATGCGCAGCTTTGAGACAAGTGACAGACTAAGAATCCACATAACAGATGCTGATCACCGCCGATGGGAAATCCCACAAGACATCCTACCTCGTCCACCCCTGCCCTCACCGAAAAACTATCTCCGCAAACCATTAAGCAACATTCCCATGCCACAAAACCACCAACTCTCCAACCCAAACTCAGACCTCATCTTCACACTCCTAACCACCACCCCATTTAGTTTCACTATCACTCGTCGCTCCTCAGGCGATACTCTCTTCAATACACAACCTGACGCGAAAAATCCTAACTCCACATTCCTCATTTTCAAAGACCAGTTTCTCCAAGTCTCTTCTTCTCTCCCAATCAACAAATCTTCTCTTTATGGCCTAGGAGAACACACCAAAAAAACATTCAAACTCACACACAATCAAACACTTACTATGTGGAATGCTGATATTGGGAGTGCAAATCTTGATGTTAATTTATATGGTTCACACCCGTTTTATATGGATATCCGCTCACCAGACTCGGGTGGGGTGGCAGGGTCCACTCATGGAGTTTTGTTACTTAATAGTAATGGGATGGATGTTGTGTATGATGGAGATAGAATTACTTATAAGGTGATTGGAGGTGTTCTTGATTTGTATTTCTATGCCGGAAGTTCCCCCAAATTGGTGATGGATCAGTATACACAGCTTATTGGCAGGCCTGGACCAATGCCTTACTGGTCTTTTGGTTAGTAGCTATTCTTCTAATTTTTTTTTTAAGAGAATGTTTTTGCTAGATTTTCGATAAATCTTCCAAACATGTATAAATGATGAAACACCTGCATTATGATGTTGTGAACTGACCTACTCTCTGGAGACCCTAAGGTGAGAGGTTACTCGACCAAAAGAGCTGTGATACCATATTAAAGGCCATGTACGTATTAATAGATGTCGAATGAAAAGTAGTTATAAATGGATTATAATTCGGAGTTTTAAAACTAATCGTGCAGCTAAATGTGAACCAATTTTCTTGATGTATTCTATTACTATTTCATTCCTTTGTAAGCATTGAAGCACTAGTCCCTTTGCGTAGGTATCTGTGAGTTGTGACTTTGGTAGTTCACTTCAGAAGGTAGGTACTAGGCAAATGAAAAAACACAAACAGGGCAGAGTCACATTGTATGTATTTTCAAGCTAGCTTCTTCGTCTGAACTGTAATGAAATGTTTTAACTTGTGGCAAGTTGTAAACAGAAATGGTATAGAAGTAGAGAACCACGTAGGCTTGATATGCATCTTTGTTTTCCTTCAAGTAAATTAATTAATCATCAGGAATCGTTGAAACTTATAAATTTCTAAAGCAAATGTTTGTCTTCATTATTTCAGGCGATATAATATTAAGCATATGAAGTTATGAATACAACCGTAGTCAGTACACATAGGTGTTTCATATTAACATTAGAGTAGTATAGACAGTCTTCTTAGTGCTCAAACTGGTCCTTAAGAAACTAATATGCAGATCATTTATAATACGAAGTGAAAAACTAATTCTTCTTTGTGATATAAAGAACACTGACCTGCACTATGTGACTCCGTAAGTGGAGCTTTTTGTGCACGGCTCATCTTTATCTTCTCTCCTTTCTTACTCTCAACAAAGTAAAATACGTAAGTTTTGCCATTTTGATACTATCACATAAGTTTTGCCAATTTTATTCACATAAGTTTTGCCAATTTTATAAATCATCAAACCCAAATTTTCACCTAAGAAAGATTCTTACATGTATAATTTTAAAAAGGGCTCTTCGTCATATGGTCACTGAAGTTATATTAACAAGAGCTTTCAAGGCGATGTCATGTAATAGTGCTATTTATTCGTACTTTGCTTTCATGTGCAATGGAGATATCATAAAATAGGATCTTTGCTCTTTTAAGAAATTCTTTTTTGTCTATGGACACAGGTTTTCATCAATGTCGTTGGGGTTACAACACTGTTTCTGATGTTGAGGGAGTTGTTGACAATTATGCAAAAGCTAAAATTTTTTTAGAGGTTATGTGGACAGATATCGACTATATGGATGCTTACAAGGATTTTACACTAGACCCCATCAACTTCCCTGCAGAGAAAATGACGAAATTTGTTGATAGGCTTCACCAAAATGGCCAAAGATATGTACTTATCTTAGATCCTGGTAAGTCCCATCACGAACATTACATAATTTCTTTATGAAGCATTCTTGTATCTTACGAAAATGTTAGCTCTTACATACTTGGTCTCACTTTCGATTTGTTACTGTACTTATCACTGTCCCAATCCTCGTTGCTTCTTTAAAAATTTTGCCAACTTAAATACAGGTATCAGCGTGAACAAGACATATGAAACCTATATAAGAGGTATGCAAGCTGATATTTTCATAAAACGTGATGGTATCCCTTACCTGGGTAAGGTTTGGCCAGGTCCTGTTTACTATCCAGATTTTCTAAATCCGCATGGCCAGACCTTTTGGGGTGATGAGATGAATAGGTTTCGAGACCATGTCCTCTATGACGGTATCTGGCTTGACATGAATGAAGAATCTAATTTTAACACTTCACCACCAACTAAATCGTCCTCACTTGACGACCCACCATATAAGATCAACAACTTTGGAAGTCAATCTTCAATTAACACTAACACCGTTCCAGCATCTTCTATGCATTTTGGTAACATCACAGCATATGATGCTCATAACCTTTATGGTTTTTTAGAATCCCAGGCCACTAATAAGGCCTTAATACAAATTACTGGAAAAAGACCATTCATAGTTGCAAGATCAACTTTTGTTGGCTCGGGCAGAGTCACTGCACACTGGACTGGAGACAATGCTGCCACATGGGATGACTTGGCATATTCTATTCCCAGCATTTTGAGTTTTGGACTATTTGGAATTCCAATGGTGGGAGCAGATATATGTGGCTTTTCCGGAAACACCACAGAAGAACTATGCAGGCGCTGGATTCAGGTACATAATGTTTTTCCCTAGGAAATCTATAATGATAATGTCAGTTACCCTATCAAAGTGATTTGCAATAGAATGAGTTGTGTTTCTTTTTCTAGGACTACTACACAGGTTTCCTACGCGTAGGTACCTTTAAAATTTTCATATGGCAAAGCTGTTGGGTACTAGCGCTTTTGCAAAGTTAATTTAAGATGTAGTAGTGTTTTGTCAGTATTATCAAAACAAAAGTATTTCATTCCTGATCCACACTGGTACATTGCAGCTTGGGGCTTTTTATCCTTTTTCACGAGATCACTCTGCCATCGATACTACTCGTCAAGAGCTGTACCTTTGGAGTTCAGTGGCTGCAACAGCTAGGAAGGTTCTTGGGCTCCGCTACAGGCTACTCCCCTACTATTACATGCTCATGTACGAGGCACACTTGAAAGGGACCCCCATTGCCCGCCCTCTTTTCTTCTCGTTTCCTGAAGATACACATACTTACGAAATCAATACACAATTCCTCATCGGCAAAGGTGTAATGGTTTCACCTGTTTTGAGTCCAGGAGCAGTGTCAGTTGAGGCTTACTTTCCAGCAGGAAACTGGTTCAATTTATTCAACTACTCCCTGTCGGTGAGCATAGAACAAGGCAAATATGTGACACTTGATGCGCCATCGGATGACATAAATGTACATATACGAGAAGGTAACATATTGGCTATGCAAGGAGAAGCAATGACAACACAAGCAGCTAGAATGACACCGTTCCACCTACTGGTTGCTGTCAGCAGCACAGAGAATTCAACTGGTGAAGTGTTTTTAGACGATGGGGAGGATGTGGAGATGGGAAAAGGAGGAAACTGGACTCTAGTGAGATTTTACGGTCAAGAGGAAGGAAAGGAAATACAGCTGCTAACAGAAGTTGTAAATGCAAGATTTGCGCTGAGTCAAAAGCAGATTATAGATAAATTGACATTTATAGGATTGAAGAATGCCAATAAGCCTCTGAACTACAAGCTAACAAATTCTGCAGGAGCAACCCTGCAAAGAAATTCGACTATAACAGCTACCCTCGATAAAAACGGAGAGTTCACGTCAGTTGAATTATCAGGGTTGTCATTACTTATAGGTGAAGAGTTCAAGTTCACCTTGACTCTGTCTGATGAATGATGAATTGGTTTATAGGAATAGCTCTGTTCTCGAAAAAGCAACTTCAGAGGTTGCAAAGTTGTAATACTCTATGTTGATGTTCTGGACCTTACCATAAATAAAACAATACTCCTATCTGAATAATTTATGGGTTTAAGAGGATTTAATCTCCTGGTTAAATTTTTAGCATTCCTTGTATGATTAGACATGTCAACAGTTCATCTTATGGTACCATTCACTCCTAAGTCTAATGCATGCTGTTGTTAGGCACTCCGTTGTAATTTGTAAACATCAATTATGTGCTCACTTTAAAGAATCATTCCGTTGTAATTTGTCAACATCAATTATGTGCTCACTTTAAAGAATTACTTTATAATACGGAAAATAAATTCTTCCTTCCCTTCTGATTTTATTGTTTAATCCCTGAACTAAAGATTTCGTATTTGACGTAATTTAACTTTTGAATTTTTCTGATTTAAGTCCTTTCGTTAACGGACGTTAGAATCTTATTTAATGGAATCTTAGTTCTTCACTAAACGTAAAATCAAACCGACTTTTCGTGGTGATTTTGGTATCTAAATCGAGTGTGTGAATATTCATAACAACCCTCTCTCAACCCTCTATCCACCCCATGATAAAAATCAAGTTTTGATAATTTTAATTTTCAATATCACCGGAGTTCTTGATTTTGACCGAAATTTGTTTTTATGTAATCGTTTGAAGATTGTGCTTGTATATACGTATAGATCCATGTAGTTGGAGTGTTATTTATTTTTTTCAAAATTTTGGACTTGTTTTTGGTTCACCGGAAAATGGATGTGTCACCGAATTTTGTTATTGTGAATGTATTTTGATGTAATAATGGGTCGTAGTTGTTATAAGGGTGTATAGATTGTTAGATGATCAATTTATTGAGTTTTGAGACTGTTTTCCAGATTTCGGTTGCCGGTTCTGGATATTTTCCAGATTCTGGTCAATTTAACGCCCGTTAGTCATTTTTTAACGGAAGGACTTAAATCAGAAAAATTTAAAACTTAAATTACGTCAAATACGAAATTTTTAGTTTTGGGACTAAAACAATAAAATCGGAATAGTTCAGGAACGAAAAAATTTATTTTCCCATATGAATACAGTTATAATCTCGTGTTTTGCGATTTGTCACAATAATGTCTTTTACTCTATTCACATCCATATATAGTCTATAATTTTTTTATTTTTTTTCATTTCTTCATCTACCTTACTAGTTGTGTTAAGTTACCAATGAGCCGAGGATCATGATCATTGATTTATCTTAACATCCCCCTCACTCAGGATCATGATCATATATTTATCTTAACATTCCCCTCATTATATTTGGGTCGGTTTGATTTTCAATATCTTAACGTCCCTTTTTGTATCCACCATATACCAGAACTCTGATATCATGTTAAATTATCAGTTCTCCTAAAATCTCAAGGTCTTAGGAGCTGAGCTTACCAAGATCATATATTTATCTTAACAAGTTGAAATAAAAATAAAAAAGTTAAAAAAGTGGTATTGTTTTGAAAAAATATACCTAAAAATGATGAACTATTTTTTAAAAATAATTAATAGTGTTAGTGTTATTTTAATATATATATGCACATATGTATATATATATATATATATGTGTGTGTGTGTGTACGAGTAAGGACGTTAAGGTGATTTGGTTATCATGATGTTTCACATAGTTAAAAAAAATAAAAGTATCAAATAAAATTAGAAAATAAATTATTTCATCAATTATATGCAATAATAAGAATAGTTTATAAATAAAAATAGAAAAATAACAGTATATAGGTTATTTTCATTTAATACAATTAAAATAAAATTATAACTACAAAAGCAAACAAAAAAAGTATTAAAATATTACTATAACATGCATGCTTTTAAAATAAAAACATGAATAAATAATTAATAAAATATGAATTTCAATAATTAACTTAATCATGATAGTAAATTTATATAGGTAATAACATAAAAAGAATTTCAAAAATTGATAACATATAATTTGCCACAAGTATAAATCAAAAAATATATAAAAAATTGAGGAGATGCTTGCTTATATATGATTTTTAAATTTCAAAATCCTTTTTTAGTTTTTGACATTGATTTTGTTGGAGAGTAACCTAGGCCTTTTCCGAGAGAACCATTCTATAATCCACACCATTCCACATTTCCTTTCACACTTTTTTTTTTTTTTTCACAATTGGTTTTGTAATCATAGTCTTCTCAAGGGTGAAGATTTGCTTTCAATTTATGTTGCTACTGTTGATGTTTGTTCTCCGGTTTGGAGGTTTTCCAATTCAATTAATAATTTTGTTTCTTCACTTCTTGTTGTTTTATATAGATATTTTATGCTTTTTGTATCTATATCATGTACATTATTGTCATGAGTAGCTAATTTTCCTTGAGTCTTAGATGAAATCTATCTTGTAAATTGGATGAGAGTCATTATATGATACTTGTCAAACATAGGAGATGCATGCCTAGATTAATTCATGTTAGAATATAATATAAAGATCCAGTTGGACCTACATTTAACACCTTAAGATTTTAGATGGACTGGTTACTTAGCACGGTATCAGAGCTCTGGTTGGCGGAAAACTCAAGTTCGAATCACTGCAGCCACCCCCAGTATTCTCAATATCTAATATGAACACGAAAGGCAAATTATGCCCCAAAGATGAGCTCATTTGATCCGCTATTCGACCCGAAAATGGGCTTTCGAGTGAGAGGGAGTATTAGAATATAATATTAAGATCCAGTTGGACCTTCCTTTAATATCTTAAGGTTTTAGACAGAATAGTTAATTAAAAATTCATATTAATAGATATAAGACTGATCACCTTTTAACTTGTTATATCAGTGACCAAAGGACGAAAATTGAGTTGTGTAAAGAACTCATTAATCTAGCATGTGGCATAAGTGAGGGTTTAAACCTCGTAAATATGAGCTAGAGTGATTACTTTCTGCATGAAATCAAATCGAGACTTGTTTAATAAATCAGATTAAGGCCTTAAGCACATATGAGACTAGTATTACGACTTAATCAGATGACCATAACATCACTACCAAAAGAACGGGTGAATAGTTAGGATGGGCTAGGCATACGGAAACGTGGTTTAGACTAGTTTCGTGTCTCGGATTTGCATGTAGACCATAGGTAGCGACAAGTGGATTACAACGAGAGGACTCCGATGGAGAGGATAGGTTGATTTAAATGCCCCATATATTTTAAATATTGAATTAAAATCTTTAGCATTAATTAATCATAATCTCACACCCAAAAATATGATTCACACACACTATCGAGAACAACACACACTGTTGCACTGACGCTTTTCTCTCTTAGTGCACTCCATGTGGGATCGAAATTCTCTTACAAACTGTAACAACCTTATACCATCAGTTTTTTTTTTCCACAAATGAACTATAAAAGTCAGACTTAACTCATTACATAATTCATAATTTAGTACGATCCCAATGCCTATACATAGCAGCAACTATCAAATCACACAACTACCATAACTTTAGACATTATTTACCTAAAACTTTCATAAAAGAACACTTTAATTCTGAGGCAAACAAAGCTAATATCACCATGACACTAAAACTTCACCTTTCGAGATTCAGAACTGTAAGAACAAAAGTAAATAAAGCATGACTCCCTACCCAGCTTGCTCGTACCTCTGTCCAACTATTTCTAATGCTTAGACTCTTTTTCTGAAAATCATTAAACATCACAAACATGAGTATCACCATGTTCAGCAAGTCCATTAGTATAACGACCTAGAATATTGCGTAATTATTTAATTGTTTAATTGACTTTTAAAATATGAATTATGTGGTGTGAATATTTTTGTGAAGGTGAAATATGTTTGAAATCATGTTTAAGTGATTATGTGATGATTTGTAGGTATCATATGTGTCCATCTAATTTTATTTTCATTTTTGAGCGTTAAAAACTAATTTAAACATGCATTTTTAATTTCTAAAATTTTTATAAAATTATTGGAGCCGTTCAAAATTATGAAATCTTTTGCATTATCATCCTTGTGGCATTATTTAGTTTCTAAAATTGATAGGAGTAGGTATTTTGTTTGTGTGGGTAGGTATTTTTAAATGATTTTAAAAGCTTTATTTCATTTAAAGGTCTTTTATTTGAAAAATTCATAATAAATTCATTTTTGACTCAAAAATTATTTTATAAAAATTGGAGATGTTTGTAATTTTATGAATTACATTTTAAAAATTTAGGATATATTTTTCTCCCCATTTTCTATAATATTTCGATTTAAATGTGATTAAAATCAGATTTGTAAAAGTAATTAGCAATTATGAATTTACAGGTTTGCCATTAAGTTCTTACATCACCACCACCAGCCCTCCTTCTCCTTCACTTCATATCTTTGCTCTCGGCATACACTCTCTCAACTCTCTTTCTCCTTTCGGTCCTCTCCGTTTGTTCGATTTCCAGCTTGTTCGAACGATCCGAGGCTGGGGTTGTGTCCATTTTTTACTCCTCTATCTATATCTGCCATTTCATGCAGCTTTTATGATGAAAAATTGAAAACCCATTTCAGGTTTTGCCTCGGTTTAGCTTTGGTATGCTTAAAATCAATGCCCATGGTTACTAGTATATATTTTTATGCTTGAATCGTGTTGGTGTTGTGTTGAATTGTGTTCGTTTGTATATATATGTATATGCCGTGCTTATATGTTCGAATTTTATGAGAAAATCTCTGAATTCTTGCTTTTAGATGATGGTTGATTCGAAATTATGATAATTGGAGTAGAAATTTTGTGTTGGAAGCTCTAATAAGGGTACCACTGAAATTTTTACCCATCGGCAATGATCTTTATTGAGCCGGTGAACTTGACGATGATGAACATGAGTCGAATAATTAATTTTAATTTTTTGCGTGTTGAATATTGTGTTAAATTCTGAATTTTTGGATTATATATATGTGCTTGTATTTGTTTGAGTAAATTTTGAATATTACATGTTAAAATGATAATATGTGAATTGTTAGTGATAATCAAGTTATGTAGATGGTAATATTTGCTAACTATAATATTGTAAGAATGATCATGATTTTCGAATTATTTGAGTTAGTAGATAATATAAGAATTCGAATTTTGTAGGATAACATAAATGATATACATAGAACTAGTAAGATTTATGGATGTTTATATGTAATTAAGTGTGGGTGATCGATAAATATTAAGGTGGTGTAATCCTATTTACTAGTATTGTAAAATCTTGATTAGTAACTGTTACAGGTACTTAATTCATATTAATCTTGTGGACTGATGGTTAGTATGGTTTTGACTTATATGTGGATTCAAGGTTTATTGGATTGGTTCAAATGTTGGTTTGAGTCGGTTATGTTCTGACGGGCTAGTTTACTTTACAAAGGAGATGCTGCCCGTTTTTCGTTAGAATTGTAATTGTAAAGTGTATAGCACTATAATATAAACCACTTATAAATCAAGTTGATCTTATATGTTAATTGTTAAGTGACATATGTGATTTGTACGTTCTATGTGCTATATGCTTAAGTGCTTACTTGATTGTACTAGATCGTTTGGTAAATATAACCAGTATGTGTTATATGTGATGAGTTATAAAGCGATATAGAAATCATTTGGGTAGAATAGATGTAAGAACCCAGATTTTTGGTAGGAATTAAAACCTTTATTATGTAATGGAGTATAAGTGTAACAGTGATTCTAATTAATGAATATGGAATGGATATGGATTCCAATGTTTATATGTCATGAAGAATGTAATAGGTTGATAACTCAGATTAGAATAATCTATCTCCTAGGGAAGTAAGATATGGTAATTCCAAAGAGGAAGGTTGTTCTCATGTCATCCAAATCGATATCTGTTATAAGTCCAGTGGTTCCGTAAAAGGGTTAAGGAACGCTCAGGAAAGCGCGAGAACATTTTTCTAATTATAAGGAATAAAGAGAGAATAAGTGATGAATAGTGTTTTCGGTAGAAATAGGAATATTATTAGACGACACTATATAGAAGTACCCGGAACGGATTTTTGAGTTCGTATTAATGATCTAAGGAGAAAAAGAGTGTATGTAAAAGTTATCGGATTCTGAAAAATAGCACTTTTATTTTCTCCGAGATTTCCCTGGACACTGAAAGACTTAAGGATCTATTGAAAAGATTTAAGGAATTTGGATTCAAGAATTATTAAAGAGAATTGAGAATGGTAGTATAAATATTGAGAATTGATGGTATGCCCGGTGTGGCTTGGTTGTGATGTAATAAATTTGAAAACGTCCGATTTATAGCCGTCGTAATGCTCGAATTTCGTTAGGCCTTAAGAATTCGTACATGACAGTGGGTATAATTATCTGACCTTAATGAGTTTATGACATGTCTTTATAGATCTCGAGTCATAGATCGTTTTGGCGCAAGAATCGAAGCAAACGGACTTACGGTTTAGGAATTATGGCCGATTTACTAAAAGTGGTTCGAAACCGTGAATGCAAATTTGTAATTGAAATTGAACCCCCTTAACTCGAGTAATTCAGTGACAAATCTTGGAAATTAAATATTAGAGATCATAAGAAAGGTGTGAGATAAGACCTCATGTTAAAAAGATCGTTTTTCGATTTTATAAAAATTTTCGAATCAAGGTTAAGTGCGAACGAACCCCAAAAAAGGATACTTGGTTATAACTTTGGAAAATCACTTAGATAACGATCGATAAATCTCGAGGTATAATCTTTCGACCTTAGAACTTATATGGCTTAAGTACCTACCAAGTGTAAGTGTAATGACATGCCTTAATAGTGAACCAATGTCGGGTCATAACGGTGTTAATAAGAGTTACACTAGAGAGTGCATAACGAGATAACTTGGAAACGTGTTTTAACCTAAGTAAAGTATATACTTAACCCTTCAAAACATTAAGTGATTAATCTCGGATATTTTGATTATTTATAGATCACCGGACTACCCCGAGACACACCACCTCGATAGGAGTACCAGGCAAGTTTCCAATACTTTGGAACTATTGTTGTGATAATATATATAATTGAATGTTGTAGTACATATGCAATAGCATTCATGCCTACTTTCAAATTTACATTGTAATACTTGTTCCCTGATTGATGTTGGCTTATAAGTTAGATACAAGATATACTAATTATAAGCCGGATATTGCTAAGACCCTTAGTGAAGGGCATATGATCTCATTCTTTTAATAAAGACCGGGAGTCTGTATTTTGTAATATAGAGATAGTCATGGAAACCCGGAGGGATTCCAGTGACAGATTATTTGAGGGATGTTATTTATGATCATTATTTATATTTCCATAAGTATTAAGTACTTGGAAATTATTCGAGGAATGTTATTTGAATACTCATTTGAGTTTATTTATTTAATAAATATTATTTTGAATATTCATTTGAGCTTTATTTCTTTAATGAATATTATGTTGAATATTCATTTAAGTTGATTAAATTATCGGATATTATTTGAATATTTATTCGAGGAATTATTTATTTAATGAATATTCTCATATGTTATTCGAGGATTACTTTGAGCAATATTTCATATTAAAAATATTCTTTAAATATTTATGAGTTAATAATATTCTTTGAATATTTATATAATTCTTTTAACTAGTTTTAAAATATATTATTTTATACAAAAATTATCCTTGACCTTCAAATACTATGTAAATTATTTTTGAGTCTTATTATTATTATTTTTATCAAGGAAGGTTCCCGAAACTCCATTCTTCATTCGATTCTATCTTCCAAATTATAAGGGAACCTTACCTGAAGGCTGTTATTTATTTTGTTTGACTTCCCGGTCATAAATCTTTTAAAACTATTCCTTGTACTCGCAACTTGGTTGCTATTCATCGATTGAATCTTTTATTACTTCCTCATCATTCGAGGGGTAAGAGTGTTGGGACAAATTTATATCCATTAACAAGCACCAGCTTGGGAAATATTGGTGAATCTTCTTTTCCTATTAGATACGACTACTTTGTGGAGTCCTATCAACAAGTATCACACTTGGGGAAAGGAAGATGAACTTTACATTTCAGAGTCATGGATTTATTCGAACTAGGAGTCGTGTGTAAGCGGCCGAGTCGCGCGATCCATCACAAGGCCCAACCGTTGGCCTGGGAGTTAATTAAAAGGCCGGTAGACAAGTAAATCCGTCAGTTCTTCCTTCTACCGGTAGTAAACTATATTGGGCTGTACCATCTCCGACTGATCATCGGGGAGTGGGATAGTTGGCGCGTGATAACTCCATTATTAGTTCATCTCCCAAATTAGGAATTTCCTGCAACACGTATCGAAGAGACTTCTTTCAGGTTGACGGGCATCCCCCACAACACGTATCGAAGAGACTTCTTTTAGGTTGGCAGGAGTTTGAAAAATGTTCAAAACTGGGATTGCAATATTTTCCTGCTATTCCCTTCTTTTATGACATATGATGATGTCTTGCTTTTACCTTGCACAACAGATATTTCTACAGAATATATGTTTTGAGTTACCTTGTAACTTCATCCTTTACCTTATACTGGCACTATGTTCGTTAAAGTATGGCATATGGTTTCAAAGATATTCTTGATATCGTTATATATTACTGTTGTTCAGTTATATATTATTGTTGGTGGGCTATTGCTCACCCTTGCTTTATTTATTATATCACAACAACAACTAGGCTGAGTGGCCCGCGTAAGACGCACTCGGTGCAAGCAGGTGACCCCAGCCAGAGGACTACCCGCTGATATTATCGCTGCCATTGTTGAGGTAGATTGGCAGCTTTTGTTTAAGCCTTAATTATATGTATAATTAATGTAATCAACGGAAAAAACTTTAAACTTATGTTATTATCCTTTTGGGTTGTAATAACTTTTATTTGTGGATCCTATAAGTAGAAGACTTATTTGAATTTCATCTCTGGGACTATAACTGTTTGTGTGTGTGTGATGTGATATTGTTGCGGGGTCACAGCATGTGTTTATTTATTTGGACTCAAGTCAAGTATTATTGATGGAATTAATACCTTAACGACCAGGTCCCCGACCCCGGATCTGGGGCTGTTACAGAAATGGTATCAGAGCGAGAGTTATATATTCCAGAGATGAGGCGACGTTATAACAATAAATTCACTAAGATAATAAGGACTCTTGCCAAGTTCACCTAAAACCCTTATGGGAACTCTTAAGTATCATAACAGTAAATTAGCTCGATATCGTATCGACGAGCAAGGTGACAGACCTTGAGGCTTACGAGTAGCGGCACGGTGATGCTTTATTATATGCTGACGATCGGATTGTGGATTCGATAGAGTACCCTACTGAGGACCCGGAGGAGGTTCCAGCAGAGGAGGAAAATCCTGTTAAGGATAAGGAGATTACCCTTGAGGAAATGAGAGCTGCAGCCAGAACGACTTTCAGGGATAAGATTATAGTGCTCAGAGAAGTGAGCGTAAAAAACTGAGATATTGTGAAGAGAACTAAGGATGCATATTGGATTCATAGCCAGACTACCGGATGTAGTACCAGCAAGTAAGACGGATTGGAATGATTACTTGGGATCTTATATGGGGATATATAAGAATCCTTAGAGACTTTCAGATTAATGAGAAAAGAGTTAGAATGATGCATGATTATCAAAGACATCGATATAGGATGGGGAGCAGAGTCTCCAGGAGCAGTTGAGATAGAGACAGCAAATGCCATATCATTTGATAAATGGATTAGTGTGAATATTGTCAATAGTAATTCGCCATGAGAAGACAGATTTCACAGGTTGTAAATTATGAAGTCAAATTGAGATTGATGAGGTGGTTTTATTCAGGAAAATGTTCATTATATGAATGGATCAGCTTAGAAAGTAAAGACCTTGGGAAGTGATGGCATGATTGGATAAAGCTATATAAGGAAGTAATTAACGAAATGATGATCTCAGAACCTACAAGAGGAAAAGACCAGTGAGTCTATGATAAACTCGTAATAAGACTGTTGCCAGAGACTAAATATAGTGTTAATCCAACTCAGTTGAGTGATGAACCAGAAACATTAGATGCATGTGATTCAGAGGAATATTAAATTCTTTCTTTTCCTTGAATGGATTATAATAGTTACATTAAGTTTACTCCTATGCTGAATCATAAATGGATCAAGTAATACGATCAGTGGTTAAGAGGTAATGGAGAATGTTTTGAGATGAAACCTGAAAGAGCAAGTGCATGCCAAGTTCTCGAAGTATGAATTTTGATGAAATAAAGTTCAGCTATTAGGACATACGATCAATAGTGAGTAGTATTGGTTGACCCAGCCGAGTTAAAGGCAGTTTCAATTCAGAAATGCCAACCACACCGACTAAGGTGAGAAATTTCATAAGATTCACCAGGTATTACCAAAGATTTGTTCAGGACTTTAAAAAGATTGCAGTCCCGCAACCTGACTTATTTGTAAGACTAAGGAGTTTGAATGAACAGGAAAATATGATAAAATCTTCCTGGAGCTAAAGATGAAATTTGTGACGACCCAGCGTTGGCGTTGCCTAATGGAAGAAGGAAGACTTTATGATATATTATGATGCACCTCATATAGGTTTAGGTGGTGTGCTTATGCAGCACGACAGAGTAATTGCGGATGCATTCGGACAGCACGGTTCACCAGATTCGGATGGCCTTGATAGTGCCAATTTTGTGGAACGACTAACTCCGACGGTAGTGTTCCTTTTGAAACTAGTGGTTAGGTAGACTGACATTTGATAGTATCGACTATTAGGACGTATATGTATTAGGAGGTGTGGCATGTTTCAGTTTGAAACTTTTGATTTCCCTTCTATAGGATGTATATATTTGGTTCCTTCCAGTGGTTAAACTTACGACTTTATGTCAATCATTCCGTTATTATAACTGCTTACGATTCCACCTACTTGGATGCTCATAGAACTTTTCCTTAGGTTTCGAAATGGATCTTCTTAGTATTACCAGTGGGTGGATAGGTTAACCAAGATTTTCCTGATTCTGGAAAGAAATCCAACAAATTTTGGTAAACATTGTCTTTCTGATTATTAGTGAATGTCACTGAAGAGAGTGAAAACTGGAGCGAACCCTGTGTATTGGGTAAGGTAGCCGCTATATGGGTTGATGGACAGACCCTGATTATTACAATTGATTGAAAAGATAAAACGGTGAAGTTGAGATTGGACGATAAGAAAGGAAATGTATTTAAGAACCAAAATGGATTGAGAAATTCTGGGATTGACTTAAATGAAAAGGCTATTATGCCAAGACTGTTAAGCTTATGCAGCACGTGGGATTGATAAGAGAATTTGAAAAGATAAAAATAAAGGAAAGGTGCCCAGAGACGGTACCGAGAAGTCGATTGAGACTTATATGGAGTAAAATTTTGAGAAGATCAGAAGGTATCGAGGAAGAGGGATGAACGAAGAGTGGCAGTGCTCAAGTTGAGTGACTATGCTACTCTGGTACATAAGATTTGCGGTGTAAAGGAAAGCAATGAACAGATACAAAAAGAAAAAGTTTAAGAGTACGCGGGAAAAAGCATATTGATAAGCGTAACCTACCCTAGATAAATTATCTTCACTATGGACGAAGGAGGCACTATGCTAGGCAATTGCTAGAAAAGTAATGCCATTAGCTAACCCTAAACTCACATACTGTAGCGCGGCCATTTGGGGCCATGTGGTGAAGAATTATAAAGTGACTAGACCAGCAATGTAAAGATAAATCGGGGTGCTTCTAACCGAGCGCCAACCGCGAGAACTTTGGATATAAAACGAAGTGATTCAGCCGTATATGATTGACCAGCTTATGAGCTAGAAAGAGAAATAAAGTGAATTGAGATACATGACGATGGGATTTTACATCAATGAAGGCTTATGGAGATTGTCAAAGATTGTGCAGTATGATGCATAAAGGCTATCTGAAACTTAGTATCTTTAAGAAGAGTGATAAGTACTAAGGGATTCACGTTGAACACGACCAATATCTTCCAGAACATCCTTGCTACCATTATCAAATTCTGTAAGAAGAACAGATAGACATATGTTGTCTTTTGGAAGGTCATGAAGACCGACATCCACTTGAAAGAAGAGGTTAGCATTAAGCTAACTATAATTTATCAAAATTGGAAGGATAGAAAAGAGACCCTTATTAAGGATATGTGATCTGATTGTTGATTAAAGGATGTAAGTATTTCTTGAAAATAGAATTGAGGATAGAATATCCATAATTTAAGACGAACCCGGGGGATGCACAAAGGATGACATTACCCCTAATAAAAACATTGTGAATTTCGACGAGATAAGTTGGATTGACTAAGGCATCAATAATCTTTAGGGATTTATTGAAAGGAGTTTCGGAAGGTACATAAACAGAATTGTTATAGGATTGATTAGTGATATTTTGATATACCCTATACTTAGAAAATACAGGAGGAATGATGAAGATGGCCTAAGAGATTTTACAAAGAGAGAGCTAGTATCTTAAGATTCAAAATGAAAGTTGGTAGGGAATGTATGACATAATAATAATAATGCCAGATAAAGTATGTGTGAAATCATGAGGAGGTATGGATTGAACCAATAAAGGTTGGGATTATCCTAAAACAAGAAAGAACTAAGAGAAGAAATATCCTAGGTATGATTAGGAGCAACCGTGATAAAGTTCACACAGAAAGGTGGAAGCAATGACTTATGGAAAAAGACTGACGGATATATTTCTCCTTCAACAGAGTTTAAGGGAGAATGCTTTCACTCAACAGCGATGGGAATGAGGTAGAAAAATGTGAGTTGGAATAGATTTTGAAGACATTGATTATAAGAAATTATTATCAGGAAAGGCCAATGAGGTGGCCGACACTTTAAGGATAGAAGAGTAATTATAAATGCTCATACCAAAGAAACAAAATGATATTGGAAAGGACCTTGAAGGCCATAATGTGGTGGAGGAAATTACATTCCCTTAGTTTAATTAAACATTCGATTCCAGATGGCGTCTTAAGCATATTACCTACAGTGGGAGGTCCTATTTTGAGGTAAACCAGGACCATGATACCAAATTTACTAAGTAAACCATTAAATTTCCATTCTTCTACTGGAGAAACATGATTAATAATTTCATCAACCTGACATTGCTGCGATGCTTGAAACTCTTCTGTAATCTTATCTAATTATGTAATATCTACATCAAGTTCAGGAAGTATTCCTTATGAATAAGGAATAGTGATTAGTTCGTCTTCCTAGAGAATTTTGATATGACAATTATGAAACCCGTTTGATTAACTATTAAAGCACTACATAAACAACAAATGAGGATGAATCAACAAAGGACTACATTAATGTAATAGCGATTCTTCTAAGAAATTAGATGACAACGCAAAGATTAAAGATAGTGCCGCTATTGATAAGATAAATGGCATATTGATGAATGACAAGCAAGTTTATGTTGGTGTATTTCTGCGCAAACAAGATAGAGAATATGAGGTTGGAGATTCATGATGCTAAAGGTGTCCCCGTGGAAAGAATTAATAAGATTTGGAGAGAAGGGCAGTTGAGCCCGAGATTCATTGAGCCATTTGAGAGTATAAAAGCGTTCGGAAGGTGGCATACGAGCCAGCTTTACCCCCAAAAACTTATAGCATGATCATAACGTGTTCCAGGTGGCAAAGTTACACCAGTAAAGCGCAGATGCTCGATAGATGATAGAGTACGAGCAGGTAGATATACGACCTGGTCTGACTTACGAAGAACAACCTGTGAAATCACAGATAGAAAAGAGCAAGTGATGAGAGACAAGTTTGGCAGAAGTAGATTATATTGGATCTAAGTTAAAGAAATCAGAAAGATTTATTTCGAAGGGTTTAAATTGGAATAATGTGATGATTATAAAGTAAATGTGATGGAATACCAATAAGAAGGTGCCGAATACAAAGGACATCTCAATAGTGAGATGAAGGTGGAGATAAATAACAGAAGTGAAGAAGGATCAGATAATAAGAAGGATGTGATGATAAAGAAAAGACTGGGAAAGTAACTAGGGAAAGTGAAGCAAGGAATGTTATGAATGGATTGATGAATGGGTTTTCCAAATGATCTCTCGGGAGGACCACCTGATAGTGTTAGTATTGTGAATATGAAAGAGCTAGTAGCGTGGCGTGGAATGTCAGTAACAATGATGTCAAGCGAGAAATCAAAGATTTAACCTGAGAGGTTGAAGGATTTTCCAAAAGTGAGTGCTGCTAAGATTAAACAAGTGTATAGGTCCATAGAATGATGGACAGAGCAGCGAGGATATGTTGACACGTGAGATTACGATAAAGTAGTATTTGATACGAATACGATTATTTTCTTCTCTAATGAACCTCTATAGTTCAAAGTTAAATTCTAAGCATGATATTTTGCAATCATGAAAACTTTCTATAATTCTTTGAAATCCTTTTCTTTTCTTCTCTCTTATTCATCTTCTTTTTGAATTGAGAAGAACAACCCTTTAAGGAGGGGAGGTACTGCTACGTGACTATTTGTCTGTGTGATAGAAGTCTAAGTGGAATACCATAACTTGTTTAATTGCTTGTCAAGTACTAAAGGCTGGACCCCTTCTGTACTAACTATGCAATATAATAAATGTTCATTTGATCATAGTGATCTCTCAATAAATCTTTCCACTTCTCTGTAATGATCGAGATTGCGAAGATTAAAGCGATCAGGAAATGCATAGTGCGAGTGAGGTTATCTCCGAATTCGCAACGCGACAGTGATACCAAAGTCACTGTAGATATCAATAAGGGTAATAGTATATGACTGAGTAAGAGCATAACCCGGATAGTGTGTTGTACGAAAAGTAGCAAAGTTGATGGAAAAGGGATAAAGTGTGTATTGTAGCACCAGTAGATGTGCTGAGAAAGGATTGGAATGTTTAAGGATCAACCGGGGAACTGGAAAGCGAAAAGACAAACAAGTACCTAATTGTTTCCTACCTGATTCCGGGACGGAATCCTTTTAAGGAGGGTAGACTGTAAGAACCCAGATTTTTGGTAGGAATTAAAGCTTTTATTATGTAATGGAGTATAAGTGTAACAGTGATTCTAATTAATGAATATGGAATGGATATGGATTCCAATGTTTATATGTCATGAAGAATGTAATGGGTTGATAACTTAGATTAGAATAATCTATCTCCTAGGAAAGTAAGATATGGTAATTCTAAAGAGGAAGGTTGTTCTCATGTCATCCAAATCGATATCGATCTGTTATAAGTCCAGTGGTTCCGTAAAAGGGTTAAGGAACGCTCGGGAAAGCGCGAGAACATTTTTCTAATTATAAGGAATAAAGAGAGAATAAGTGATGAATAGTGTTTTTGGTGGAAATAGGAATATTATTAGACGACACTATATAGAAGTACCCAGAACGGATTTCTGAGTTCGTATTAATGATCCAAGGGGAAAAAGAGTGTATGTAAAAGTTATCGAATTCTGAAAAATAGCACTTTTATTTTCTCCGAGATTTCCCTGGACACTGAAAGACTTAAGGATCTATTGAAAAGATTTAAGGAATTTGGATTCATGAATTATTAAAGAGAATTGAGAATGGTAGTATAAATATTAAGAAGGTTTCCGGTAAAATCCTAATTAGAAATCTTCGATATATTCCTCCGAACGGTCAATGAAATTGAGCAATAACCGGACAAAGAAACAAGAAGAGGACCAAGATGCATGCATGTGCTAGTGTATATGACCAAGTAACTAAGTAGTTTCAAGAGTAACTAGCATTCTTGGAAACAAAGTAGATTACTTAGCCTAATTACCTCATCTTACCACAAGAACTCAACACATGGCCATTTGATTACCTCATGCATGACCCAATCCCTTTATTAAAGCTAATTTAGGCTAAATATTATCTTAAAACATCAATAATGCAAGAGGACCAAGCAAGCAACCAAGCAAACTCCACCATCTCTCTCCAAAAGCACCATTCGGCCCTTCCCTTAATTCCAAAAACAAAATCCACCTTCCCACCATCATTTGATCTCCAAATTATTATGGTGAGTACTACATTTCATAAAAATGATCTCCTAGAAATCTTAGCTTCAAACTCCATTTTTTCCATTTTCAATTAAATCATTTAAGTGGAGGGTGAATAGTAACCTTCATGAACTAATGTTGTTTTCTTGGTTTCTTTTGATGATCTAAGCTATCTTAAGGTGTTCTAATGACTAGATCAAGCTTAGTAAGGCTTCTACCTACTCCAAGAAAGGTATATCTCACTTGAAACCCTAGGCCTTATTTTAAGTTTATGGATGTTCTTTATAGTTTTTGGAGTAGTTATGATTATGGTGTTATAACAAGCATGTAAGCATGATTATGTAGTTAGTTTGTTTGATCTAAGAGATGTGATGAATATGATGATATAGAATGATTTCTTGAACTTATGAGATGAGTATTATCCATGTAAGATTGATTGTATGCCCGATGTGGCTTGGTTGTGATGTAATAAATTTGGAAACGTCCGATTTATAGCCGTCGTAATTGTAAGAACCCAAAATTTCGGTAGAATTAAAACTTTTCCTATTATGATGAAGTGCATCAATGAATAGTGATTCGGTGGAGGAATAGTGATTTTGAGGATTAAGAAAATTTTTCATGCCACCTATGTACGAGACGTAGTGTGGATATTCCGAAGTTATACTAGTAATCTACGGAGTAAATAAGTGTATGTAAATGCAATCGGAATTCAGAAATTTAAAATTCTATTTTCGTGTAATATTTGACCGAGCAGTGAATTATATATCAGTAATGCCAAGAAATGAGATATTTAATTTGAGGAATTGAGGAGTTAATATTTTGGAATTTTATTATAAGTGATTTGAGAATTTAAAACGAAAACCACTGAGGAAGTGAAACAAACGTTCTAGAAACCGCTGAAACTTTACAATGAGATTAAGCGATTGAGCGAACGAAGCATGGATTAAGGATATGGTATATTAAGAGTCCAAGGAAGGATATATTATGAGAAAGAAAGAGGATTGAGAATAAACTCCTAGAATTGAGAAATAGAGAATTTTTGAGAAATCGGGAGAACATTTTCTGAGATAAAGAGAAATAAACAAGGGATGTTGGAATTAATATTCATTCGAGGTATTGTGCCATATTAGAGCAATAATATGCAAAGTATAAGTTGTAACGTATTAATTTTATTCACGAGACAACAAGGAAATCAAATTGTTGGAAAAGGAAACAAACCAAGGGACTAATATGAAAGAAACAAAAGATGAGGACTTTGTTGCAATTGTTGTGGATAAGGAAATCCAAGTGAGCCAATGAGGTGTTGACAACACATTACAAGAAGATGCATCCAAATAAGATAGATATATAATACATGTATTAGTCATTATTTAGCAAACAAAACAAAACAAACACAAGAAAAGACCCATTCTGCGCAGCAGAACAGCAGCTCAGTAAAACGGGCCTAGAGCCTTCATTACTCAATGGAATTTCGTGTTCTTTATATGGTTAGAAAGCTGTGAAGATGCTCTACAACTATCATTTAGAAGCCTCGATCAGAAAATCTCGGTAAGGGCCTCGTTTTCCATGATCTTTCAGTCGGATTCTAATAACTCCGAATTACTAACTTTGTTTTCTTCATTTCGTTTGATCATCCAAGCTTACCCAAGGCTATACAAGGTTTAGAAAGATATTACACATATCAAGGAAGGTATGAACTCTCTCAACCCTTAGCATGACTTATTTATAGTTTATATTGTTAGATCTATAAGTTTTGGAGTGAATCTTGGTGATTTGAGTTGTAGATGATGAAATTTTGAAGTTATGTGCTTGTTATGATGGTTGTAAGGCTTGTACTTAGAGTATGTAACCCCATGTATGCTATAGAGACAAGTCTTGGTGGTTTTGATGGTAGATGTGATGTATAAAGTGAGTTCTAGAATATTTGAGAAAAGATGAGTGCTGTGTAAATTCCTGGAAGCATGTACTGTCTTGTAGGAGGGTTTTGAACCCCTAAATCTTGTCACCCAAGGACCTAATTTATATGGTTAGAAAGATAATTGAAAGTAGTTTCTATAAATATAAGGTTCATACCCATGAGATGTGTAGATCTTGAGTTATGGCCGGATTAGTGCAGTGTGGTTCTGGAATTCGGACTGCACTGTGTTGTCCACTTGTGAACTGAGTTAGAACCCCTTAAAATTATGCTAGTGTTATGAAAATTTGAGGGTAGTCAGATTATACAGTTGTGAAGGCTGTCCAAAAAGAATTGGAATACAATTTGTATTTTTAAATTTTATAAAAGTGTTAAAGCGAAGTGCGTGCGAGTGAAAAATCACCTAGGAGCTTAGTTTAACGTAGTTTTAAGAGTACTCACTTGTGTTTCAAGTTTGAGGGATGGATTCGAGTCGAATGGGTAATGAATGTGATAAAGTGATGACATGGTCATATAAGAGGGTTAGTTGTCACAAATTGGAGTCGTTAAGTTGGTCTAACATCCTTTAAAACCTTACGATTAAGTAGTGCTGTTAAGGTACTAACATACGAATATTGATTATGTATAGATCTTCGTTCCACGTCGCAAGCTCGACCACCCCACCCTAACCAAGTCAAGTTTACCTTTCAAAACTTATATAAAGGATTTTCACTGTTGTGTTTGTAGCTTCCAAACGTATTATATGCTTATGCTTTACGAGATTATGTCGAAGTTTGAGATTTATGCATATGTGTTTGTACACCCTTGAACTTAGAATAAAAGTGTTTCCTTCGGACAACGACTCTAGCAATAGAGGTCGTAGCGGTCCAAATATAATATTGACCGGGGAGCGGTATATTATTGTATCATGATTAAATTGCGAAAACCCGAAGAGTCATTCGGGAAGTACCGTATACTTAAGTATTTTTACGTTGTTAAAAATACTCAAAAATATCTATCTTGGATTAAAACCTTATTTTAATTAAATAATTATTTTATTAATTGTTTATATTAAATCTCAAAATATCATTTATTAATTATTGTTCATCATTTTAAAGACAAAACTAATCCAAGATACCTTCATCATTTTCAAACTCGAACTCTTTCGAACCCAAAACATTTTCGAAAACTCCCAGTCAGGTTTTGCTTCTTGTACACTTTTCAAGAATTATCGGTCGACTGAGGTCGAACTTTAACTACTCGAATTTTCTATCAAAATGATTTTCGACAAGAAAGAAAAAAAAGGGGACTCTGGCAGGTGTGGGAATCGTTGACGAATGATTCCCGGGATGTGTAAGAGGCCGTGAGATAGGCGGTCCATCAATTATTCCGGCCCAGGTGTTGCCGAAGGATGATTACGGATGTAGTTTTCATCGAGGGTGATTACGGATGTAGTTTTCACCCGAGGGTAGTTACAGATGTAGTTTCTATCCTTCTACTAGTAGGGAAGACCCGCAGATTGTTGGACTTGGTTGTGGCGACTGATCATCGTCAATCCTTGTCAGGTTTTTATGTTTTCTTCCAGTCCCATCCTCCACTTTGGAAAAATACTCAAACACTGCTTCTTGGGCCTAAGTGCCAAGTTGCCGATAATGTGGTTTTTGATAAGAAAAATATTGACATCGTGTAGTATCTAGAACTGCAAGATTTTCTATAAATATTGGCACGTGTTAGTGCACTCTTGCAATTATTTCAAAGAATGAAATGTTTTTGAATGAGAAACCTTCTAAGTTAATGGAAGGAAAGAGGTTTGAAATGATGTATTCTCTGTACAGTATGTTAACCGTAGAGTGTTTTGCCGAAAATGATATACTCATATGTATATATTTTCAAACTTGAGATATATTGAAATGGGAACCTTATAAAGGGTTCATATGTTATTCTTAAAGCTCCTTAGTGAGTATAGATGTTTTATTCAAACTCGGGCATATATATTGTCCAATTATGTTTTAAAATCTGAGTTATATACCCATATAGTTGGTAATGTTTTCGAAATAAACCACATTATTATTTTTCAAAATGGTGAACTTGCTGAGCATTATGTAGCTCATTCTTGCTTTATAAAAACTTTTCAGAAAGAGAAGAATTTGGCCGATTAACTCCCACCATCAGAAGAGGAGTAGAAGATTTACCCAGGAGATGATTTAGTTCCTGATAAATACTACAGAGTAAGTCTGATAGGTTTTCAACTGTAATATTAAGACTTGTCTTCAAGTGTAGTTGTATAAGTGGAAGTGCGTAAGATTCTGGATTGTACAGATGAATTTTAATATTTAGTGTTACTTTTGATTATCGTTTTTGAGGCTCTAACTTGTTTGTACGTAAGATTGAGGTCTGGATGGATGTATTGTTGAGTTGTAAAGTTAATACAGGTATGATATGGTTGGATGGTGATGTGACGACCTAAATCTTTGACCTCGGATTTGGGGGCGCCACAGAAATGGTATCAGAGCGATAAGTTATAGTACTCAGAAACGAGAGTGTTGAGAGTTAAGTCTAAGTAGGAGAATGACATACGAGGTCGTAGTAAACTTATTATTGGACTACCGGAAGAGGTACCGATGAGTAGAATGGACTGGAGTGTTTACTGGAGGTATTATAATAGGGTCGATAGAATCCTTAGAGACCTTCAGAATGATGAATAGAGGTTTGAGAGTCGTACATGACCTATCATAGGTAATGATATAGGAAGCAGAGCGAAATCTCAAGAGCAGCTGAGGTAGAGGCGATATTGCCAATATGATCGGATGACTAGGCTGGCATAAATTTTGTGGCCCATAGTCCTCCACAGTTTAGGAGGCGGCATTTTAAGAATCAAGACGTTTAGACTTCCCTACATAATTAAGGGTACTTAGTACTTGGAATAATGAAAGTCTTTTACTTTGGTTATAAGATCCGATTATCGATAAGTAACGGGTTTACCTGAAAGTTGGTCACTATGTCGTTGTGGATTTCATTACCCTTGATGGCGAATTTTACATGTGTTATACGAGAATGTTATCATAAGACGAGCGTGCTAGATAATTCCATGCATGATTCGGACGCTAGAGCATGGTAGTTTAACTTAGAGAACAAACAAGTAGAATTAACAAAGGGACTCAAGAGAAGTTGAATATGGTTGCAACGAGCAATATAGTGATCTCAGAGTCTACCAAAAGAAAAGACCAGTGGGTCTAGAGTGGGATCCTTTGATAGAGATGTTATCAGGGACTATGTATATATGTATTGTAGACCTCAATATTTTTGGTATATGTTCACATACACACACCCGCCACTGAACCTATGGACTGCACTGAGATCCCTGAGAGATCTCTTTGATCTGTTCCCAGGGGGAACTGGCCACTTGTGATTCATGTCGGAAGGCATGAAGTAGGACCCTATGGACTTAGCAGGTGTCCCCGGAATGATGTGAAGCTTGGTCTTCAAGATAAATCACGGAAATGATAGATATATTTGTGAAACCCCAACTCGATAAATGACTTTAAGATGATGATTGAGAGACGCACTAGTTGGTGTCTTGTATTACGAAGACGAAGAGATGGAGTTACCCTCATAATGGTGATAATGAGATGCACGAATGATTATTAACTTATTTTGGTAACTACCGGCAGGTGCACTACTTCATTTTAAACTGTTCACTAACCCTGTTACCTCGATTAGTTTATATCAGGTAACCCTTCTAGCTTTCTACTTCAAACTTGTGGAATAACAACCAGTGAGATACTTTCCCTAAAGCAGGACTTATCCGAAGTAATTTTATTTGATCCATGAACATTCTATTCAAAAATTTATGATGATCTTGTTCAGCTCAGGCCTATTTACACTTTCTTTCAATTATCCAAGGAATGTTCAACAAATATTTCCTTAATTAATCGACGAATATTACTTAACGAATATTGATATTTGATTGCTTCTTTCATACTTGCACTCTTCAGTTGAGCTCATAAATATTTAACAAATTACTGAGGACATGGATGATCTAATGTCCAGACATCCCTCATGAATTCTTTTCTTCTATTCAAGATGAGATGGTACATCGTACATTGAAATCATAGTAAGGATATCATTTTGATATTGGTATTCTGAATTTAATTCTATTGTAGGATCTGATAAAGCATGTGTACGGAGGCACCCTTGGGTGGACCGTTTCACTGGTAAGTAATATTTGATGAGAGGTTATCGATTGTTCCGATACCTAGAACATTCTCTTCATATTTTATAGTTTTCTTTTTCAAAATTAATAACTTCTTATTTCCATTCTTTTTCAAAGTAGCCTAAAGTTTCTTCAGTGGCTACGATGTTGAAATTCCGTTCTAGCCAATTGAAACTGGCTAGTCGATATGTCAATATGAATGACTAGTTGATTGTTCTAACTAGTCAAAATTGTAATGTTGTGAAGAACACCTAGGTAATTGTCCTAGCTAGTGGTGATGTCTCAAACAGGAGAACTAGTAAATTTTGTCTAGCTAGTTGCTAGTGTTTCTTGAAAAGGACTAGTTATTGTTTCACTGGTCCAACTCCCAATTGAATTCATTCAGCAATTCCGCAATGCATTTTGCATGTGGTAAAGTATGATGATGAAAGTTTTGACGAATAACTTGATTGAGACCTAGTGAGGTCGCCCACTCAACTTGAATTCTACCCATCTTCGTATCAGACTTTATGTCACTTGAATATTCCGTTCTTTCATTCATATAATGAACATTCATTTGAAACCATAGATTACTTGAATGATAAACTACTTCATTTTTTTTATTGTCATAAAGTAGAATTGCTTTCGATCGGTTGACCTTTATCAACTTTTTAGATCCTCTATTTTTTTGAGGAAAAGTATTCACCAGATGTAAGAATGGTATAAAGATCGTCTTTATGACTTTTGTATCCAACAATCATTGCCCTCGTGCAACACTCTCTATGATATCACATTACAAAATTATCAGGACATGAAGGAATAAACCTTGTTGTATTCTTTCTGTCCATCCTTACATCTCCAAAAATCGAGACTCCTAGTATTTGGAACCATCAACATTCTTGGAACATCCAATGTGGAATTCTTATTGAAATTATCTATTGGACCTTGTTATTTTGAAACCATTCCTTTCAAAAGTGATTACTCCAAGGTGAACAGGAGGTACAATTGTGAACCGTTGCGCCAATATGAGATCAAAAACCAAATGTTGTAATTGTGCAGCCAGAGCGTTATGCCGAGTAATTATTTAAAGTAGGAATAACATGTCGGGGCATACCACAAGGACCTTTAATATTAGTGTGGGGAAGGTTATAAGAAATGATGAGGTGGTTGAGAGTACGCTCCTACCAACCGTTGTGAGGATGTTATATTAATGAATTCTGGAGTTACCAAGCCTTTTCCTGATCCAAGAAATGCAAATCGATTGCGATGTAAGGCATATCCTTAGAGGAAACTAACATGGAAGTGAGATAGACAAGAAAGGAAGAAATATCGTGGCAAGAATGTGAAGCTTTACTTAGCTTAAAGGGATTGATGCACATAGAGAGACATAAAGTTTAAAAGGCCCCTAATAGCAAATGGATGCATGGATATATCCCAATGATCCTTCGAGATTACCACTTAATGAAGTTTATTGGGAATCGCAGCAGCATGCAGGCCTCAGACTGATTGGCGCCAGTTGTGAAAGAGGACGGGCGTATGACATCTTACATATACCATCGAGAATCGATACCCCTAACTGGAGATGTAGAAATTGTTGACCAGTTAAAACGCATAGTTGTTTTTCAAAGATAAGGTTGAAAAGTGGGTTTCACCAACTTAAGATCGACCTCTGTACTGTGCCAAAGTTGGCATTTCACACTAATATAAACGTTATAAAATTATGGTAGTATCATTTGAGTGGACTAATGGGTCAGAAGCCTTTATGGATTAATGAGCAAAGTTTTGGAATGAAATGAGATATTAGCAACAACCTCGTTGTTAGCTATACTTGATGATAAAAAGAGGACTTTGAGAGTCACGTTGATGCATCTTTCAAGAATTTAAAAGGTGTGCTGATGCAGTAGAAAGGGGATGATAGCCTATACTTCTAAACAACATAAAGGTTACGGGATAGGATATACTAACCGTGAGTCTGGGATTAGCATGATGGCGTTCACGCATAAAACTGAGACGTTAACTTTATGAGAAAAGTGTGAAAGTTTTCCACAAGTGCCATAAGTATATCTTCATATTAGAACTAAACATAAGAAAGAGAAAGTGACGAAACGGAGCAGGGAGTATAATGGAGAAATTTGTTATTACCCAGGAAAGGCCAGTGTGGTGGCTGATACCTATAGAAGGGATTATTCGAAATTGGAATTCAGTCAGTATTGACCAAGAAAATAGAGTTTATAAAATAAAGAATAATGTTAGAGGAAAATGACTAAATTATGGGGAAGGACAAAGATGTATAGAGAATTAAGAGAATGTTTGGCAAACGGATATGAAGAATGGTATTGGCAAACTATTAAGTACAAACGCGACATGTCAAAAGCAGAATGATAGAGATCTAGTGGATTAATTCCGCCTGTAGAAAATCTTGAACGTGGACAGAATTATAATGAATTTCATAAGTAGGTCGCCGAAGACCGAGCAAAGAGATGGCCCTAGTTGAGTTATAATTGTTGGACCAAGTGATTTACCTACGAGAGACTTTCCATTTAGAAGATTATCGATTTATATACGGAAGAGATGGTGTTGCAATATAAAACTTCTGTAACAATTACGTCAGATAAAGACTTAAAGTTAAACTTTGAATATTGAAGGTGCTTTCAAGTATATTTAACAAAGAGATTGAGCGTATGTGCTAATTTGATCTGTGGCTGACGGACAGGGAAGAAGAATTGTCCAGACGATCGAATTTATATTTAGTGTCGTGCCTTAGGTTTCATGGGGCAGTCGAGAATAAAAACTTATCCATGAAATAAATGTTGTTATCACGATCGTCACCATGCGAACGTAAGGATGTCTCTTGTAGAGCGTACTGCGAAAGAAGAAGTTTCGCTTTTCTTGCGTTACGAAGAAGTCAATGAACGAGGGACATAGTAGCTGAACTGGTTCGACGTATACCGAAGACTATACAGTATCCATAGCAAGTGGTAACGGCTGACGGGAGGCAACACATGCGTGCTAATCAAGCCAAGGAATATGAGGAATACCATGCGTATTGACGTTGCCTCAGATTATAAAACATGACCATAAAGTATTCACGGGCCAACGATACAAGGACTCAACACGGATACTATGAACAAGGTAGTAGCGGAATGTATAAGTATTGGGATAGAAATTTTCATTCATATAACAACCGATAAGGAATACAGGTCGAGGAGAGTATGCGTTGAGAAACAACATTAAAGCGTTGGTGAGACCCAGGTGAGAGAACAAAAGGGTTGAAGTGTCAACCTGAGAGTTGGAAAGGGTAAAGTTGGAATTGTATCCACAACTATTTTCCTTAGGTTCTTAAGATAGAATCCTTTTAAGGAGATGAGACTGTAATAGCCCTAATTTTTGTGAATATTCGAAACCTGGATGAATAGTAATTTTATGGGTGGATGAGAAAATTTTGCAATCACGATATGTACGAATTATTAAATGAAGATTTCGAATTGATATTACGTCTTTACGGTACAGACGAGTATATGTAAAAGTCATTAGTTTTTTTTTTTTTTTACGAAATCCATTATTTCGAATGGCCAAATTTTATGAGATATCAAAGGTGTATGAGGTGGGAGACTTCGTGATGCTAAAGGTATCCTTTGGAAAGGATTGATGCGGTTTGTTAAGAAAGGGAAGCTAAGTCTGAGGTTTATTGGACCTTTTAAGATTTTGAGGCGTATTGGGAAGTTAGCCTACGAGTTAGCCTTGCCCCAAGCTTGCGGCAAATTTATAATGTGTTTCATATGCCTATGTTACGACCCTACCACACCGACTATCGGCATGTGATAGAGTACAACCAACTGGACCTATGACCCGACTTGACCTATGTGGAGCAACCCGTGGAAATCATGGATAGAGAAGAACAAGTGCTGAGGAACAAGGTTTTCAAACTAATAAGGAATTGTGAGAAAATCAAGATGTGGAAGAATCCACCTGGAAGTTGAAAGAGTGAAACAAAGAAGGAGTAACCCCAGTGATTCCTAAACCGATTCCGGGACGGAATCCTTTTCAGGAGGGGAGACTGTAAGAACCTAAAATTTCGGTAGAATTAAAACTTTTCCTATTATGATGAAGTGCATCAATGAATAGTGATTTGGTGGAGGAATAGTGATTTTGAGGATTAAGAAAATTTTTATGCCACCTATGTACGAGACGTAGTGTGGATATTCCGAAGTTATACTAGTAATCTACGGAGTAAATAAGTGTATGTAAATGCGATCGGAATTCAGAAATTCCAAATTCTATTTTCGTGTAATATTTGACCGAGCAGTGAATTATATATCAGTAATATCAAGAAATGAGATATTTAATTTGAGGAATTGAGGAGTTAATATTTTGGAATTTTATTATAAGTGATTTGAGAATTTGGAACCAAAACCACTGAGGAAGTGAAACAAACGTTCTAGAAACCGTTGAAACTTTACAATGAGATTAAGCGATTGAGCGAACGAAGCATGGAATAAGGATATGGTATATTAAGAGTCCAAGGAAGGATATATTATGAGAAAGAAAGAGGATTGAGAATAAACTCCTAGAATTGAGAAATAGAGAATGCTTGAGAAATCGGGAGAACGTTTTCTGAGATAAAGAGAAATAAACAAGGGATGTTGGAATTAATATTCATTCGAGGTATTGTACCATATTAGAGCAATAATATGCAAGGTATAAGTTGTAACGTATTAATTTTATTCACGAGACAACAAGGAAATCAAATTGTTGGAAAAGGAAACAAACCAAGGGACTAATATGAAAGAAACAAAAGATGAGGACTTTGTTGCAATTGTTGTGGATAAGGAAATCCAAGTGAGCCAATGAGGTGTTGACAACACATTACAAGAAGATGCATCCAAATGAGATAGATATATAATACATGTATTAGTATTATTTAGCAAACAAAACAAAACAAACACAAGAAAACACCCATTCTGCCCAGCAGAACAGCAGCTCAGTAAAACGGGCCTAGAGCCTTCATTACTCAATGGAATTTCGTGTTCTTTATATGGTTAGAAAGCTGTGAAGATGCTCTACAACTCTCATTTAGAAGCCTCGATCAGAAAAGCTCGGTAAGGGCCTCGTTTTCCATGATCTTTCAGTTGGATTCTAATAACTCCGAATTACTAACTTTGTTTTCTTCATTTATTTTGATCATCCAAGCTTACCCAAGGCTATACAAGGATTATACAAGGTTTAGAAAGATATTACACACATAAAGGAAGGTATAAACTCTCTCAACCCTTAGCATGACTTGTTTATAGTTTATATTGTTAGATCTATAAGTTTTGGAGTGAATCTTGGTGATTTGAGTTGTAGATGATGAAATCTTGAAGTTATGTGCTTGTTATGATGGTTGTAAGGCTTGTACTTACAGTATGTAACCCCATGTATGCTATAGAGACAAGTATTGGTGATTTTGATGGTAGATGTGATGTATAAAGTGAGTTCTTGAATATTTGAGAAAAGATGAGTGCTGTGTAAATTCCTGTGAGCATGTACTGTCTTGTAGGAGGGTTTTGAACCCCTAAATCTTGTCACCCGAGGACCTAATTTATAAGGTTAGAAAGATAATTGAATGTAGTTTCTATAAATATAAGGTTCATACCCAGGAGATGTGTAGATCTTGAGTTATGGCCGGATTAGTGCAGTGTGGTTCTGGAATTCAGACTGCACTGTGTTGTCCACTTGTGAACTGAGTTAGGACCCCATAAAATTATGCTAGAGTTTTGAAAATTTGAGGGTAGTCAGATTATACAGTTGTGAAGGCTGTCCAAAAAGAATTGGAATAAAGTTTGTATTTTTCAATTTTATAAAAATGTTAAAGCGAAGTGCGCGCGAGTGAAAAATCACCTAGGAGCTTAGTTTAACGTAGTTTTAAGAGTACTCACTTGTGTCTCAAGTTTGAGGGATGGATTCGAGTCGAATGGGTAATGAATGTGATAAAGTGATGACATGTTCATATAGGAGGGTTAGTTGTCACAAATTGGAGTCGTTAAGTTGGTCTAACATCCTTTAAAACCTTACGATTAAGTAGTGTTGTTAAGGTACTAACGTACGAATATTGATTATGTATAGATCTTCGTTCCACGTCGCAAGCTCGACCACCCCACCCTAACCAAGGCAAGTTTACCTTTCAAAACTTATATAAAGGATTTTCACTGTTGTGTTTGTAGCTTCCAAACGTATTATATGCTTATGCTTTACGAGATTATGTTGAAGTTTTAGATTTATGCATATGTGTTTGTACACCCTTGAACTTAGAATGAAAGTGTTTCCTTCGGACAATGACTCTAGCAATAGAGGTCGTAGCGGTCCAAATATACTATTGACTGGGGAGCGGTATATTATTGTATCATGATTAAATTGCGAAAACCCGAAGAGTCATTCGGGAAGTACCGTATACTTAAGTATTTTTACGTTGTTAAAAATACTCAAAAATATCTATCTTGGATTAAAAGCTTATTTTAATTAAATAATTATTTTATTAATTGTTTATATTAAATCTCAAAATATCATTTATTAATTATTGTTCATCATTTTAAAGACAAAACTAATCCAGGATACCTTCATCATTTTCAAACTCGAACTCTTTCGAACCCAAAACATTTTCGAAAACCCCCGGTCAGGTTTTGCTTCTTGTACACTTTTCAAGAATTATCGGTCGACTGAGGTCGAACTTCAACTACTCGAATTTTCTATCAAAATGATTTTTGACAAGAAAGAAAAAAGGGGACTCTGGCAGGTGTGAGAATCGTTGACGAATGATTCCCGGGATGTGTAAGCGGCCGTGAGCCAGGCGGTCCATCAATTATTCCGGCCCAGGTGTTGCCGAAGGATGATTACGGATGTAGTTTTCATCGAGGGTGATTACGGATGTAGTTTTCACCCGAGGGTAGTTACGGATGTAGTTTCTATCCTTCTACTAGTAGAAAAGACCCGCGGATTGTTGGTCTTGGTTGTGGCGACTGATCATCGTCAATCCTTGTCAGGTTTTTATGTTTTCCTCCAGTCCCATCCTCCACTTTGGAAAAATACTCAAACACTGCTTCTTGGGCCTAAGTGCCAAGTTGCCGATAGTGTGGTTTTTGATAAGAAAAATATTGACATCGTGCAGTATCTAGAACTGCAAGATTTTCTATAAAGATTGGCACGTGTTAGTGCACTCTTGCAATTATTTCAAATAATGAAATGTTTTTGAATGAGAAACCTTTTAAGCTAATGGAAGGAAAGAGGTTTGCAATGATGTATTCCCTGTACAGTATATTAACCGTAGAGTGTTTTGCCGAAAATGATATACTCATATGTATATATTTTCAAACTTGAGATATATTGAAATGGGAACCTTATAAAGGGTTCATATGTTATTCTTAAAGCTCCTTAGTGAGTATAGATGTCTTATTCAAACTCGGACATATATATTGTCCAATTATGTTTTGAAATCTGAGATATATACCCATATAGTTGGGAATGTTTTCGAAATAAACCAAATTATTATTTTTCAAAATGGTGAACTTGCTGAGCATTATGTAGCTCATTCTTGCTTTATTAAAACTTTTCAGAAAGAGAAGAATTTGGCCGATTAAGTCCGCACCAGTAGAAGAGGAGTAGAAGATTTACCCCGGAGATGATTTAGTTCCTGATAAATACTACAGAGTAAGTCTGATAGGTTTTCAACTGTAATAGTAAGACTTGTCTTCAAATGTAGTTGTATAAGTGGAAGTGCGTAAGATTCTGGATTGTACAGATGAATTGTAATATTTATTGTTACTTTTGATTATCGTTTCTGAGTCTCTAACTTGTTTGTGCGTAAGATTGAGGTCTGGATGGATGTATTGTTGAGTTGTAAAGTTAATACAGGTATGATATGGGTTGATGGTGATGTGACGACCTGAATCTTTGACCTCGGACTTGGGGGTGCCATAGTAATGCCCGAATTTCGTTAGGCCTTAAGAATTCATGCATGACAGTGGGTATAAATATCTGACCTTAATGAGTTTATGACATGTCCTTATAGATCTCGAGTTATAGATCGTTTTGGCACAAGAATCAAAGCAAACGGACTTACGGTTTAGGAATTATGGCCGATTTACTAAAAGTGGTTCGAAACCGTGAATGCAAATTCGTAATTGAAATTGAACCCCCTTAACTCGAGTAATTCAGTGACAAATCTTGGAAATTAAATATTAGAGATCATAAGAAAGGTGTGAGATAAGACCTCATGTTAAAAAGATCGTTTTTCGATTTTATAAAAATTTTCGAATCAAGGTTAAGTGCGAACGAACCCCAAAAAAGGATACTTGGTTATAACTTTGGAAAATCACTTAGATAACGATCGATAAATCTCGAGGTATAATCTTTCGACCATAGAACTTATATGGCTTAAGTACCTACCAAGTGTAAGTGTAATGACATGCTTTAATAGCGAACCAATGTCAGGTCATAACGGTGTTTATAAGAGTTACACTCATAACGAGATAACTTGGAAACATGTTTTAACCTAAGTAAAGTATATACTTAACCCTTCAAAACTTTAAGTGATTAATCTCGGATATTTTGATTATTTATAGATCACCGGACTACCCCGAGACACACCACCTCGACAGGAGTACCAGGCAAATTTCCAATACCTTGGAACTGTTGTTGTGATAATATATATAATTGAATGTTGTTATACATATGCCATAGCATGCATGCCTACTTTCAAATTTACATTGTAATACTTATTCCCTGATTGATGTTGACTTATAAGTTAGATACAAGATATACTAATTATAAGCCAGATATTGCTAAGACCCTTAGTGAAGGGCATATGATCTCATTCTTTTAATAAAGACCGGGAGTCTGTATTTTGTAATATAGAGATAGTCATGAAAACCCGGAGGGATTCCAGTGACAGATTATTTGAGGGATGTTATTTATGAACATTATTTATATTTCCATAGGTATTAAGTACTTGGAAATTATTCGAGGAATGTTATTTGAATACTCATTTGAGTTTATTTATTTAACAAATATTATTTTGAATATTCATTTGAGCTTTATTTCTTTAATGAATATTATCTTGAATATTCATTTAAGGTTGATTAAATTATCGGATATTATTTGAATATTTATTCGAGGAATTATTTATTTAATGAATATTCTCATATGTTATTCGAGGATTACTTTGAGCAATATTTCATATAAAAAAAATTCTTTAAATATTTATGAGTTAATAAATATTCTTTGAATATTTATATAATTCTTTTAACTAGTTTTAAAATATATTATTTTATTCAAAAATTATCCTTGACCTTCAAATACTATGTAAATTATTTTTGAGTCTTATTATTATTATTTTTATCAGGGAATGTTCCCGAAACTCCATTCTTCATTCGATTCTATCTTCCAAATTATAAGGGAACCTTACCTGAAGGCTGTTATTTATTTTGTTTGACTTCCCGGTCATAAATCTTTTAAAACTATTCCTTGTACTCGCAACTTGGTTGCTATTCATCGATTGAATCTTTTATTACTTCCTCATCATTCGAGGGGTAAGAGTGTTGGGACAAATTTATATCCATTAACAAGCACCAGCTTGGGAAATATTGGTGAATCTTCTTTTCCTATTAGATACGACTACTTTGTGGAGTCCTATCAACAAGTATCACACTTGGGGAAAGGAAGATGAACTTTACATTTCAAAGTCATGGATTTATTCGAACTAGGAGTCGTGTGTAAGCGGTCGAGTCGCGCGATCCATCACAAGGCCCAACCGTTGGCCTGTGAGTTACTTAAAAGGCCGGTAGACAAGTAAATCCGTAAGTTCTTCCTTCTACTGGTAGTAAACTATATTGGGCTGTACCATCTCCGACTGATCATCGGGGAGTGGGATAGTTGGCGCGTGATAACTCCATTATTAGTTCATCTCCCAAATTGGGAATTTCCTGCAACACGTATCGAAGAGACTTCTTTCAGGTTGACGGGCATCCCCCGGAACACGTATTGAAGAGACTTCTTTCGGGTTGGCAAGAGTTTGAAAAACGTTCAAAACTGGGATTGCAATATTTTCCTGCAATTCCCTTCTTTTATGACATATGATGATGTCTTGCTTTTACCTTGCACAGCAGATATTTCTACAGAATTTATGTTTTGAGTTACCTTGTAACTTCATCCTTTACCTTATACTGGCACTATGTTCATTAATGCATGGCATATGGTTTCAAAGATATTCTTGATATCGTTATATATTAATGTTGTTCAGTTATATATTATTGTTGGTGGGCTATTGCTCACCCTTGCTTTATTTATTATATCATAACAACGGTTAGGTTGAATGGCCCGCGTAAGGCGCACTCGGCGCTAGCAGGTGACCCCAGCCAAAGGACTACCCGCTGATATTATTGCTGCAATTGCTGAGGTAGATTGGCAGCTTTTGTTTCAGCATTAATTATATGTATAATTAATGTAATCAACGGCAAAAACTTTAAACTTATGTTATTATCCTTTTGGGTTGTAATAACTTTTATTTGTGGATCCTATAAGTAGAAGACTTATTGTTGCGGGGTCACAACATGTGTTTATTTATTTGGACTCAAGTCAAGTATTATTGATGGAATTAAGACCGTAACGACCAGGTCCCCAATCCCGGATCTGGGGCTGTTACAATAGAGTTAGGTAATTAAAGAGTATAGTATACTAAAGTAGTGATTATGTTTATGTAGGTACAAAAGACGTAGACCCTAGCAACAAAGGGAAAGCTAACGTTGAGATTCAATGAACTAAGTTGTTGCGCACTACCTGAGGCAAGTAACTCTAACTTTCTTTTGAAGCTCATATTCTTGAAACTGTTTATAGCCTGTTGATTCAAGTATGCTTATCCTATTTCATGTTGACTATAAATCCTATCTTGACCTTATCTTGCTTGTACTCTAAACTATTGTCGATAAGCCTTATATGATCATACAATTACCCTAAAAACAATATTCTTCTTAAAATAACATCTTGTCCTTAATGAATCTTTAAAACCCTTTTGACCAGACCTAATTGACTAACGGATAAACCTACTTCTAAATGACCTATGTTCGTAACCATATAACCCTATGTTGACTCTAAAACTCTATATATCACAATGTTGACCAAACCATTGACTTAAAGACTTGATTACCATTCTTGATATTCCTTACCTTATAAACTGAGTTAATTGACCAAAAACTAAACCATCTATTCACTATTGACATATAACCTTGAATTTCTATAATTATACCCTGATCAATATCTTAAATATCTTTGAGTCTTTTTTCTACATGATTCAGACTTGCAAACCTTATTCCTTTGATACTAGAAGACCTGATCAAATCCTTTGACTTTTATCATTGTAAATTAAAATGTTTTAAAGTTAAAACTAAAAGCTTTTCTAAGCTTTGGTATTTTTAAAAGAATGTTTTCTAAAATGTTTACGACACCGACAAATGGTTTCTACGGATTCCTAAGGATTGGAGAGGCGTAAGAGATCGGGTGATGCCGGTCCAGCCACTTTTCTTTTCCTTGTGCTGTAGTTCTGGTGGAACCAGTCCAGACCTTTATAGGCCAATGTGTTGCCTCTTGGGAACCCAAGCTATCCTAATGAAAGGATTATGTCCAGAGGTATGGGGACTTTACGTGGCTGATCACCCGTATTGTCCGTGTCGTGTAAAACCTCCAATCAATTTTTAAATGCTTTACTGTTTAAATACTGTGAAATGATATTGGTTTACCATCTGAAATGAAAATTGTTTTACATATGCTCTGCTATCCATTGTTATCATGTTGTTCAGTTGATATCATATTACTGCTGAGAGCCAGTATTATTCTTGTTATTGCCAGTTATTCTTTTCAGTTACTTGCTGAGCGTTGGCTCATTATTATTTTGTTTCTAACACTTTTGAGAGTAGCTTGAGATCATGGTTCATACTATTTAGACAGCTAGAGCTTTGGCTCATTATTATTTTGTTTCTAACCCTTTTGACAGTAGCTTGAGATCATGGTTCGTACTATTTAGACAGCTAGAAAGCGTACTTACTACGATGCTAGAGCCATAGTTTTTGGTATGCCTGTCCAGGTAGATGCATAAACAGCTCAGAGAGAAAAGGTTTTAGAGCTAGTTATCAGAACTTGTTGTGAGAACATTTGAACCAAGGGTTGTAATAATGATTATATTTTGAATCTGGTTTGTAATAATAAGTAGTTAGATGTTAGCTTGCTTGTTTCATACCATTACCTGTTTAAGATCCAGGTGAGTAGTTTTGGGGTCAGTCAGCAAGCTATATCCATTTTTTCTTATTTTTAGGTTATATGTATGTAGTGAGTTAGTGACTCCCCGATCTAGACCCCAGATTGGGAGGTCGCCATAATTAGGATTATAGAAGGGAAATTGTATTTTTACAAGTAACAAATTTGGACAAATTCAACATTTAACAACAAATAAAGAAAGGAGCATACTTGAAAAAAATATAGTTCATCAACTCGAGATATTTCCACTTCACCATAAATGGTCACATGTAATGCTTTGAGAAAGCTTTTCACTGAAAGTGTTTCGTAAGATATGAAATTTTGGCTCTTTTGCAACAGAGCTGAATTGGTGTTGCTTTAGATATAATTTAGTGTTGCATATTACTCACGATGTTTTACATAATGCAACAGTAATAGATGGTGTTGCATTAAATATTTTTATAATTTTAATATATGCTGATGTGGATGTGGGACCCACTGCTGACAAGGCAAGTGGGCCCACAATTGCTGATATGGCATGTGGGACAAGCTATGGGGCGCACAAATGGTGATGTGGCATCTAGTGGGGGCCACCACTGCTGATGTGGCATGTGGACCCATAACTAACGTGGCATGTTCATGGGGACCATAGCTGACGTGGCCAGTGTGGGGCCCATAGCTGATGATGTGGTATGCGGGGGCCAGTGTTTACGTGGCATGTGTGGGGCCCACCCATGCTGACGTGGTAGGTGCGGGGCCCACAATTACTGATGTGGCAGGTGTGGGACTCACCAGTGCTAACGTGGTAGGTGTAGGACCCACTAGTGCAAATGTGACAGGTGGGGGCCCACCAGTGCTGACGTGGAATTTTTGGGGCCCACCAGTGCTTACGTGGCATGTAGTGTTGATTTTGGTAAGTATAGTGTTGCATTTGCAATTTTAAGTGTTGCTTTAACTACTAGTCTTACCGGAATGAAGATTCTATTTTTTTTAACTATTTTTTCGACGTTCCAAATGTATGGATGTCAAGATCTAACGATTTTAGTAATGTGGTAATTTTTAAAAACAATTCTAGATTTATTTGATTTGGTTTTATAATGGTCAAATCGGTCAAAGTAGACCTTCCTTTTAACTAGTCCTGTCCCGAATGATGAATCTATTTTTTTAAATTATTTTTTTGACGTTAGAAATGTACGGATGTCAAGATCTAACAATTTTAGTGATGTGGTAATTTTTTAAAAAATCCTAGATTTATTTGGTTTAGTTTTATAATGGTCAAATCGGTCAAAGTAGACCTTCCTTTTAACTAGTCTTGTCCCGAATTATGAATCTATTTTTTTAAATTATTTTTTCGACCTTCTAAACATACAGATGTCAAGATCTAACGATTTTAGTGATGTGGTAATTTTTTTAAAATCCTAGATTCATTTGCTTTGGTTTTATAATTGTTAGGTCCAATATGTTTGTAGAAGGGGGGGTTGAATACAAACAGTACTGTTTAATCGAAATTTGTCCGGATAAATTTAATTTATATTTTGACAAATTTGAGCGGAATTAAATGAAACAAAATTCAAGTTGAATATAAAATTATATTAACTTGAGGGGTTTGTTACAAATACAGTACAGAAATTATATCTAGTTAATAAAAACAAATTACAAAATTCGACATGAATTTTTCTAGATTTGTTAATAAAAATCGAGATATAGATTAGGAGTAAAAACTCGCTAATATTACAAGAGTATTAAGTAAACAAATTCTATCGGATCTGATATTAAAAATAAGATGAACTTGAATTTATCCAAATTTATTTCTCTTGCTGTGTTGTTCTTCAATGAGAGAGAATGGAGCTGGGTTTGTTTAAAGATGATATGTTCTGTGTGTTGTTTTTCTGACCGCCTGTCTTGATTTATTTAGTCTCCTGCATCTTTTCTTTTTCATTTGTATTGCCAAGACAATCGGCAAGACAATCTGCTCTTCCAAGACAATCAGTTTTGTACTGCCAAGACAATCGGCAAGACAATCCAAAACCACCAAAACAATCAATTTTTATTGCCAAGACAATAGGCAATACAATAGGCAAGACAATCCAAGCTTACCAATACAATCGGCAAGACAATTGAGATTGTCTTGTTTAATTATAAAAGATAAACAAATCGGCTGTAAGATTGAATTTGCAACCAAAAAGATTCTGCTGCAAACGAAGCCCAGTCACAGTAATCACGGGTGTGACACACGCGCGCCTGTTCTGGTGCTTTTCTCTGGCGCGTGGCTGGCACGCGCGGCCTGGCGCGTTGGTTCCTTTGCCGACAGGAACATGACACATGACAGGTTTGTTTTCTTTTCCTTTGTTTGAATACATGCTTTGTTCCCTTTTTTTTTCTTTTCAATCTCTTTCTGTCGACAACACAAACAAGTACAAGCCTGACTTCCTTTCCTTTTTTTTTATTTGTTTTGTTTTGATTCTTTTTCTTTTCTTTTGATTTTTCTTTTCTTTATCTATTATATTTAATTTAATTAACTTGATTAATCAATTAATCATTTAAATGAATAATGATTAATTAATTAATAAACTAATTAATTAAATCTAATAGATTAATATATTAATTCAAAATTTAATTAACATGATAATTAATTTAATAAATAAATTAATTCGACATGAATTAATTTATTAAATTAAATCAATTACATAATTATATTAATTAAAAGAGAATTAATATAAATCTTTTGACAACTCAAATCTTTTTCTTGAACCACTGAAAGTAATAAAGAATTACCACCGGATTTTCGTTGACGCTCGATGCACGGTCTGGTTCATGAGCGACTAACTCCAACGGTTTTTCTTTATTTTTAACTCTATGATTTGATTCTTTTCTTTTCTTAACATACCAGTCTTGATAGCTTGAACCACTGAAGTTAATGATAAAGAACCACTGTTTAATGTTGACACTCGATGTACTGTCTGGTTCATGAGTGACTAACCGCAATGACTGTTCTTCATATATTGACTTTAAAATCTGGTTCCTTTTCTTTTCTCTTTCTTCTCTCTCTCTATTAATTCTTCTGTACTGTCTCTGTCATTGTTGAAATCTCTGTCACTTTAAATGAATCCACTTCTTTAACAAATACTTCACTGAGGCTTGATCAGATGTCTGAACTTCTTTCAATGTAGTAATTCCTCAAGTCTGTAGATTGACCTTGATCTTTTTCTTCTGACAGATAATACAATCTGAGATTCCTTGTGACAGTCTATATACTATTTACTATTACAATCTTGTTTAAGTTTAGTTGTATCCTCGAAATACAAATAGGCTACATCATATGCATTTCAATCTCCCCCTATTTGTTTGTTAGACAATAACAAGCAAATACCTAGAGGATAACTCAACTACCTCACTTAAACAAGAAAAAGATAAAACTTTTAAGAACTAAGTAAATAATACAAAAAAAATTTCTCTGGTTTAGATTTAACAATTCCAGAATCTTCAGTTGATGAAATGATAGATGATTGTTCCTCTAACACTGAACTGATCTTCAATAAATAACTCATCTTCATTTCTGATTCTTCATATCTCTGCCTGATAATCCTTCACATCTTACACTGGTGATTATCAGCAGTTCTTGATTTACAATCACTTCCCATTTCTGACACAACTTTTCTCACTAAAGAAAAACAACTGTTCCTACTATGTAGACAATGGTGAATCAATATCATTTCTATAACTTCTGGTGAATTTACTACTCTTCCACTTAGCCTTTATACATAGTACATTGAAAGACTAATAGAATAGTATTATGGTGTAATTCTCCAGCATTGTGATGTAACTCTCCTTATATCTCCACTTTCATAACAAATGAAAGTTCTTTTGCTTCTTCATCTAAGGCTCCCCCTTAGAAACTAGACTTGCTTACAACCACTTCCTAAGCACAGCTTTACTGCTCCCCCTTTCTAACTGACTCTTCTTTTACTTGTACCCCAATACTTCTCCCCCTTAGTTGAGTATATCCTACTAAGGTATGCTTTTAGCTTGAATATATCTTTTTCAATATATCTCTCCCCCTTAGTTGAGGAATCCTCCATTCAACTAAGTGACAAAGTAGTTGATACCAAATTGTTACCAATTTATACCAATCGTTAGAGTACATTGAAATCAATTGATAAAGCTTTGTTAGAAAGGAAGTTTTATTTTCTTCCTCACTGTGAGTGTGTGATAGTGTTTAGTGTACCTCACAAGTGTTTCACTCTTCTCTCCACTCATTTGTGTTGAGTGTCTCACTTCTCTCTGTGTTTACACTCTTGCTCACTAGTGTTTCACTCATATCACTCATAGCTCCAACGATAGCCCCTTCTAGAGAGGTCACTGGTGGTGCAATGGGAGTTCACAAATCCCAAATCCTCGTTGGACTCGTCAGACGAATCTGAGTCATAATCTACAAGTTGCTAATTTTCCTTTTAAGCATTTCAGATTTGAATTCTGAGAAGGTAAACAATGATCTATAAATTTAGCATTGAGATCAAGATTCCCTTCTAATGTCTGTGAAGACATCACCTTGTTAAACTCATCAGGTAAATCTGAATCATAGTCTACAAGTTGCCGATCCGCATCTATGTCGGATCCGTTACCTGCAGGATCCAGATATGTTCCATCTGGGGAGTTAGATAATGGTCTTGTTGAATTTTGCATTTGAGATCAATACCTTCTCTCGAGGTCTGTGAAGACTCTTGATTCATTAAAGAACCTTTAACTTATAATCCTAACCGTAAAATGGTTGGATTACAGGTTTCCGTCAATTCATCCTTAGTGTGTGCAATCTCACTTGTGCATATGAAATATTTTGGTTAGTGTATAAGGTAGTGACTCTTCAACTGAATATCCCACACATCCTTGTTTGCTGCATCAAGTGCAGTTACTCCCTGGTGACCTCTAGTCTGATAGGTTACTTCCATTTAGGGGGTAAAATAGAATATGTTTGAGTTTGACTGTAGTCTGGGATAAAAGTTGTTGGGTTTACATCCTTATGACTAAACATGTGAGAATACAAAATTCCATGTAGATGAACCTGCATCACAGAATATGAGCAACATAGAGATAGAATGCATTTTTAACATTGAAAAGTTTTCTGAGAAAATATTGCATTTATCTTAAGAGAAATGATGTACAGTTGTGATTTCAAAAGATTTACAATGTAAGCAATCACAGCAATAGAAAGAGATTTTGAATTTAGGAAGATAAAGATCCTGAGCCGGTTTTACTAAACAAGAACATAGGCAAAAATCCAATTAATAAATATTAATCGAATCAATGTATGTTAATGTTTAAACCAATACAAACAAAACTATTTTATCATGTTTTAGGTCCTGCATGATAGATACCAACTATTAGAAATTGTTAGTACATGATAGGTCTTGTCTTCCAATTGTTAGATCCTGAAAATCAAACATTAGTTCCTAACCAATTGTATAGACACATACCAATTTGATACCAACATTGGTCGATTGTTAAGTCCTTAACACGAAGATCTGTTAACAGCAATCACAAAACAAAGATTTATACTTAAACTGCAGGTTTTGTGTGTGTTAAAAAAAAAAAGAACAACAAAAGAACCAAGTACAGTGACCTATTTGTAAGTTTTGCAAGTATAGTGACTAAACTGTAAAAACTATACACACTATTTATATACACTTGAAAAAGAATATACAAAAATAAGAAAAGCTTCTCAGATGCATCGTTTTTCTCTCTTCTCTCTCCTCTCAAGTGGTGATTTTACAACATTCTTCTTTTTGATCAATTTTTTTCTGTTTGTTTGTGTAATTTGCATCTGAAATGTCCCCTTCTAAACCTCATAATCGTTTTACTAGAAAAAATTCGAAAAATATTGGTGAAAAAACTCAGATCTTGACCAAAGATGGGTTGAAATCTATTGGGGCTAATGTCATTATTAAAAAGAAGATAAATTAGAGCATTAATGTCATGGAGGCTATTCATCCGGATGGAAAGGTAGGTGAAGTGGTGAAGAAAAAGGGAAAAAAGAAGAACTTCGGAAGCTAATTGAAGCTCCTGTGGGGTTAATTAACGAAGAAAGAGGAAATGGGTCTGCAAGTATTAATTCTGTTCGTGCTGCTGCTACAGATCTGCTTGCAAATATTGATGGTGGGTTGGAGAGGAAGGATGGAGACGAAGTCATACAAGGTGGGTTTAAAGGATATGAAGATGGGAAGGGGAGTCAGGGGATTCAATGGATGAAAGTTGTCAAGCCAAAGTCTACTAATTCGAGAATGAAGTTTGATTATCATTATCATACTCCGGGAAACCATGAAGGTAAAATTGTTATTAGACCCCCTCTAAATGTGGATTTGCAAGGTAGAAAAGCTTGGGAAAATTGTCTAGTTGGATATTTCTTTGAAAAAAGAGTTGCGTTTCATACCATGGAGTATCATGCTAATCGTAAATGGAAAAATCGAGGGCTTTCTGAGGTAATAATGAATGATGAAGGTTTTTTCTTTTTTAAGTTTAAGGATGAATTTGATTTGTTAGAAGTTTTGGAAGAAGACATTTACTTGATAGAAGGAAAACCTCTGATTTTACAAAGATGGCATCCCAAAATAATTTTGTCAAAAAATGTCCCTAGAATGATCCCGTTATGGGTTAAAATCTTTAATGTTCCATTGAAATATTAGAATAGGGAAGGGTTGAGTCGAATTGGAAGCGGAATTGGTAACATCTTAAGTGCGGATTTGTTGACTGAAAAAATGTGTGCACAGGCCTCCGGTCGATTAAGTTTTGCAAAACTGTTGATTGAAGTTGATGCTAAAACAGAGCTCCCTGAAAAATTATATCTTCATATCCCAAGTGAGGATTTTTCAGAACCTCTAGAAGTAATTCTTAGGGTGGAATATCCTTGGAGGCCAACTTGGTGTTCTAAGTGTGCTACATTTGGACACTCATTGTACAACTGTTCTGTTTTCCGAGCTCAAGAGAGTAAACTTTCTAGACTCTCAGAATCGGTTCAGCCATCAGGTGGGGAAAATAATGATTTTTGAGTTGTTCATAGGAGAGGGAAAGAGAAAATGGGGGCAGGTACTGGGCAAGGGCAGTAGGGGGAAAATCAGTTGGTTGGTATAAAAATAAACAATATTCCATGTCTTATAGAAATGATGGGGTCTGGATCGATAAGAGAGGAGGGAGAGGATTGGGTGTTATAAAAAATAAAGATTTGGTTGACCAACAGAGGAAGTCTGAAGGTAGTAAAACGGGTGTTTTAACGGAGAATAAGTTTGATGTGCTAGCAGGTGAGAAAGAAAGGGAAGAGGTAATCGAGAATATTGAGAATGACCTGCTTATTCATAAGAATGCAAACCTGGGGGCTAGTACTAGTAGACAGGTGGGAAGAGATAGGTCAGTAAGGTCGAGAATCAATCATGGTAATGTTCCGAAAAACCCGAATGGAGGTTCGATGTCTGGACCTAACGGGGATAATAATGTTACAATGATGCTACACTCAAAAGTTTGGGAGTATATAGAGTCAGGAAGTACAATTCCAGGTGAGCAGATTGCTAGTATGGAAACTGAAATCGAGGATAGGGAAACATTATGGGATGGCAGAGTAGTTCAGACGGGAGAAGGAATTTGTACTACTAATATAGAGATAGATGTTTATTCTGATGAGGGTGAAACGGCTCGGTTTATGGCGTTAGATTCCATTAATGAGTCCACTCGAGAGGAGAGGTCTGAAAGAGTTATTGATTACGACTCTTCGAGGGAGCATGGAAAATTTGCAGTTCAACAGCTATTTGGTGGGGATATGCTGGAGGTAGGTAAAGAACACAATTCTAAATTTGTTTCCTAATGACTATAGTTTGCTGGAATGTAAGGGGCTTCACTCAGCCTTTTAAAAGAAAAGAGATGAGGGATTTGCTGCGAGTTAATGGAGTTGGGTTATGTGCCATGTTAGAAACTCATGTTGCTAAGAGAAATGTTGATGTAGTTTTTAATAGAATGTTTAGAACATGGAATTGGATTTCGAATATGGAATCTTGTACGAAAGGTTGTCGTATAGTTCTCGGGTGGGATTTAAGTCAGTATGATGTTACGCTTATGTTTTCTAATGACCAAGTGGTGCATTGTCTAGTGAAGCAACTTATTACTGAAAAGTATTTTCACTGTTCAGTAGTCTATGCAGATAATGACCATGTTCCACATCGTAAACTGTGGCATTCATTAGAAGTGTATGGCCAGTTGGTGGGAAATTCCCCCTGGATTGTTTTTGGAGACTTCAATGCCACTCTTCTGGAGTCCGAGTGTGCAGGTGGGGGATTGGGTACTTACTCCTCTATGAATGAGTTTCGGGAGTGTGTAAAGAACTTAGAGGTTATGGACCTTCATTATGGTGGAATGCAGTTCACTTGGGCTGGAAGTCCTCATGGTATTGGTGTTGTTAAAAAGTTAGATAGGGTTCTTGTGAATTCTTCTTTCTTATCTCATTTTCCAGGTGCGAAAGCTCAGTTTTTAACTAGGGGAACTAGTGATCATAGTCCGGTGGTCGTTCAGTTTGGGAAGGCACAGATTATGAAGAAAAAATCTTTTAGGTTCCAGAATTTTTTAGCTTTTCGTAGTAATTTTCTTGGCCAGGTTCGCAATCACTGGAACTACGAAGTTGGGGGAGTTAAAATGTATCGATTAGTGCAGAAACTTAAGCGTTTGAAGCCGGTGTTTCGTGAAGCAGCCTGGAAGTCTGGTAATTTGATGGAGAAAGTGGATAACTTGAAGGTTAAGCTGCAGAAAATTCAAAGTGCAATGGACTGTGATCCATTTAATGAGAAGTTCAGATACGATGAAGCCTGTTGCCTTCGAGAGTATAGAGAAGCAGCCCTTGAGGAAGAGAGAATGTTAAAACAAAATTCCAAGGTCCACTGGCTTAAAGTTGGTGATCAGAATAATAAGTATTTTCACAAGAGCATGCAAGCAAAGAAGAATAGGAGTAGAGTGACCTCGATCCTGAATGAGGAAGGAATTTTGGTAAAGGATCAAGATTTGATTTCCCATTTTTTGTGGTTCTATAAGAATTTGCTCGGGAAAAGAGATAATTGTGAAAAGATTCAGGGGATTGAAGATTGGACTTTGAAAATTCCGCAGAGTAAAAGTTCTGATCTGATTAAAGAGGTTAGTGAGGAGGAGATTAAAATAGCTATGTTCAATATTGGTGATGATAAAGCTCCGGGTCCAGATGGATTCACTTCTTGTTTCTTTAAAAATGCGTGGTCTGTGATAGGATCTGATGTGTGCTTAGCTGTAAAAGAATTCTTTTCTTCGGGAAAACTGCTGAAAGAGGTAAATGCTTCTATTATCTCTCTCATCCCTAAAGTCCAGAATCCACAGGTGGTTGGTGAGTTTAGACCTATTGCTCTTTGTAATGTCATTTATAAGTGTATTTCTAAGATCCTGGCTTATAGGATTAAAGAGTGCCTGGATGATGTTGTTGATCCTACTCAGAATGCCTTCATCCCTGGACGGCGTATTAGTGATAATATTCTATTGACTCAGGAGTTATTTAAGAACTATCACAGGGAGCAAGGGCTTCCAAGGTGTGCTTTTAAAGTTGACATTAAAAAGGCTTATGATAGTGTCAATTGGGAGTTTTTGATTGACTTGCTTCATATTTTCGGGTTCCCAGATCAATTTATCGCTTGGATTAAAGAATGTGTTACCTCTCCTTCGTATTCCATTATTCTGAATGGAGAAGCTCATGGGTTTTTCCCTAGTCAGAAGGGCTTGAGACAGGGAGATCCGTTATCTCCCTATCTTTTCACGTTGGTTATGCAGGCTTTGTCTTCAATTATCAGGAGAAGGATAGAGCATGAGGGTTGTTTTAATTTTCATCCGAACTGTGAGAAGCTTGGGATTACTCACTTGTGTTTTGCAGATGATCTTTTTCTTTTCTCTGCTGCGGATCCATACTCTGTTCAAATTCTAAAAGATTCGTTGGACGAATTTGGTTTGGTTTCGGGGTTGTGGCCTAATGAGCCAAAAGTAATGTCTTTTTCTGTAGAGTTCCGATGTATAATCAGAACTTGATTAAAAATATTATGGGGTTTCGGCAAGGTACTCTGCCTGTGAAGTACTTGGGTGTTCCTCTTATTACCACATCTCTCTATCATGCAGATTGTCTTCCTCTCATCGAAAAAGTTAAGTTGAGGCTCCTTGAATGGCAAAACAATTGGCTGTCTTTTGCAGGAAGGTTGCAACTAGCAATCTCGGTTTTATCTTCTATGCAAGTTTATTGGGCATCAGTGTTTATTCTTCCGGTCTCAGTCTCTAAGGAAATTGAGAAATTAATCAGGAATTTTATCTGGGGAGGTCCTGATATGGCCAAAGGGAAAGCTAAGGTTGCTTGGAAAGATGTTTGCATGCCTAAATCGGAAGGTGGGCTGGGTATAAAACCACTTTTTCTCTGGAATAAAACCTTAATGGCGTTCCACATCTGGAGTGTGATTGTTAATAGGCAGTCGTTGTGGGTGAAATGGATCCATACGTATATATTAAAGGGTAGAAATTTCTGGGAGGTTAAAGTTCCTTGGAATGCGTCTTGGAGTTGGAAGAAAATTCTGTGGCTTCGAGGTGCACTTCGCCCATTTATCAAACATTGTGTAGGAAATGGTAAGTCGATATGGTTCTGGTATGATGATTGGACTGCTTCTGGACCTTTAGCAAACTATTTTTCGATAAGAGAAATCCGGGAATGAAAAAGTTACTGACTTTCAAGTCAATGGCCAGTGGAGGTGGCCTTTAGGTATTCTGGAGAAACTATCAGATTGTCAAGCAGAAGTTCCAATTATTGACCAAAATTTCGAAGATGAGGTGATTTGGAGGTCAATGCATGATAATAGGACCCTGTTCAAAACTAGTATTGTTTGGAATGATATTCGAATTAGGGGACCAATGGTGGATTGGTATAATCTGGTTTGGTTCTCGAACTCCATTCCTTAACATTCGTTCATTTTGTGGTTGGCCATCCGTCGCAAATTGATGACTCAGGACAGAATGCAGGCATGGCAGTCGGATAGAGAGCTTAAATGTGCTCTTTGTCATATGCAGTTGGACTCGGTGGACCATCTGTTTTTTACGTGCCATTTTAGTGCTGAGGTGTGGGTGCATTTCAAGTCTAAGGGCTATTGTAATATTAATTATAATTCCTGGGAAGATCTACTTGATAAGGCTGCTTTTGCTTGGAAAGGAAAAGGTATACAAGCTATTGTGTATAAGCTGGTTTTTGGTGCATTAATTTATTTTCTGTGGCAAGAAAGAAATTGGAGGCTTTTTCAGAACTCAAGAAGACCTGCTTCTCTTCTAATTGCTAGCATTGAAGATACTATTAGATTGAAAATCATGGGTCTAAAGTTGCGAGAGAATACTCGAGTTCGTAAAGTGTTGCAAGAATGGAGAATCACTTCGAACTCCATGCATTTTTTATGAAGAGTTTTTCTGAGATGTTATTCTGGGGTAATGACAATTGTGGGAGGTTAATATTTTTCTCCTGGTTAGAGCTTGTTGCAGGGTTTTTTGGGGTCTGTCTTGTAGTTTTAAAAGGCATGGTTGTGTTTCTCTGTCAGTTTTTTAAGGTGGGCTGCGAGGTGGGTTGCTTCAAGTGTGCTACTCTTTTTGCACATATGAAAATAAGGCTTTTTTTTGGGCTAGTTTCTATTTGCATTTTCCTGGAGGATGTGACTAGTTCTTTGAATTTGATGCTGCTATGGCTTGGATTAGAGAATGTTCTCGGGATTGTTCGAGGTTTTCAGGGACCTGCCTTAATTCAGTTGTATGCAGTTCGGTTTCTTTTTGACCCAGGGGGAGAGTTCGGTTATTTAAATTCAGATTCTGGGCTACAGAGTAATGTATATGGTGTATGTTGCAAGGTGAAGTATGGTTTGTTTTTGGGGTCATTTTTGGAGAAGTGCACAGGGGTGATTTTCATGCTGTTTGTCTGTTCGATTGTCCACCTTTGTGTCGTTTCTTGGAGTCAGTTTGATCTTGGAGGATACTTAGGAAATTATGTCTTCATTTCTGGCCTTTCGGTTTCGATTAAAGTCCTCCCCTGGAAGTCGTGCTGTTTGTGTGAAAAATTTGGGCATCAATATTCTCCATTTCTAACAACTAGTGGAGCTACATGTGGTTTTAGTTTGAGTTTTCTTGGTGGTCGTGCGTGCATTATTGTGAAGACAAGGATCTTGTTTATTTTATTTGGAGAATGGGCTAGTCCTTATTTTGGAATTTTTTTGAATCTGGGTTGCCTTGGTTTCCGAATCTTGGCATGTGGTGTGCAAGACTAGTCATGTGCTTACTATGATTATGGACAATAATCTCTGCTCCCTTTTTGACAAAGTGTCTCTTGAGTGGGTTTGGAGTTGTAGTTTAATATTTCATTCTTCTCTTTACATGACTGTTGTAGCTGGGGCTTTTAGTGTGTTTGTTGCTTTTTTTTTATTCCTTGGAGTATGTTCCATTGGAATATTTGTTTTCTTGTGGGGTAGTTTTAAATTTGATTGTAGAGAGTTTGATTTTTGTTTAGTTGCTTTATTCTTTGGAGCTTGTTCCAAATAAATTTTTTCTTGGCTTTGAGTTTTTTGCTCTTAGTCTTTACTTTTCTTTCTTAATTATAAAATTCCACAAGGCCAAGCCTCATTTACCCGGAAAAAAAAAAAGAAATAATATACATAATAATTATACAAAATAAAAACTAAAAAAGAAAAATTCAAATAAAACTAAACAAAGAAGAAAAATTTGAATTATCATAAAAATAATAAAACTATACATAACTTAATAATTTACAAACAAATTTTTATTTTTATTAATTTTTATTTTTATATTTTTTTTAAATGCAAAAATAACTGTATTAATAATATTTACAGAATATTAAAGATAAAAGATAATAATTTAGAAAAATATCTACAACAATATAACTACTTAAAATAACTAAATAGAAAATATAAAATAATAAAAATACCATAGGTTGTCCTTTTGACTGAATTAGCACATTAATAACAGAAGAACAAACACTACAAAATATTGAATAAAATATTAACTATTTACATAAACATTTGTAGCAAATTAATAAATCTATATATATTTTCGAATAAAATGACCTTCTTATCAGAAAATTATTTTGAAAGAAAATATGATTTATTAAAAGATCACAAATATTCAAAAGGAATTTTCAACAAAAATAGATTTCTCACTAATTTCCACTTGTAAAATTTGAGAAAAATATTTTTAGAGAAAATAAAATTATTCTAAAATTAAAAGAAGTAAGTAGGAAAATATTAAGAAGATAATGACAATGATTTAAGAATTAACAAGCAAGATTATAAGTTGATAAAATAATTATACAAGTGATTTAAATAAGAAAATATTCACAAAATAATCACTTGTAAATTATTAAAGATCAAACCTCAGATATTAACTAGTTTAATTACTAGGACTGTTTAACATACCCAATTCACCAACAATTCTGGTGAATGTGGATTCGTCAAGAGACTTAGTAAAAATATCTGCTGTTTGTTCTTCTGTGGGTACAAAAAGTAACTCCATAGTACCATTCATGACATGCTCTCGAATAAAATGATACCTGATGTCAATGTGCTTTGTTCTCGTGTGCTGCACAGGATTGTTGGAGATTGCTATGGCACTTGTATTATCACACAGGATAGGAATCTTGTCAAGTACAAAGCCATAATCCCGTAGCTGATTTCTGATCCATAAGATCTGAGCGCAACAGCTTCCAGCAGCTATGTATTCAGCTTCGGCTGTAGAGTTGGAAACTGTTTGCTGTTTCTTACTGTACCAGGAAACCAACCTGCCACCTAGGAATTGACAACTCCCAGAGGTGCTCTTTCTATCTACAACACTTCCTGCATAGTCTGAATCTGTATATCCAACAAGATTAAAACCAGTTTCTTTAGGGTACCAAATTCCTAAATTTGGAGTACCCTTAAGATATCTCAAGATTCGTTTAACAGCAATGAGATGCACATCTCTAGGATCCGCTTGGAACCTTGCACACAAGCATGTAGCATGCATAATATCAGGTCTACTTGCAGTAAGGTAAAGTAATGAGCCTATCATACCTCTGTAGCTTGTGATATCTACCTTAGCAGAATTTTCACATGCTCCAAATTTAACAGCAGTAGATGATGGTGTTCTTGCTAAAGATGAGTCCTCCATTTGATACTTCTTGAGAAGCTCTTTGACATACTTGGATTGACAGATAAATATTCCATTTGTCCTTTGACTTATTTGCAATCCAAGAAAGAACTTCAGCTCACCCATCATGCTCATTTCAAATTTACCCTGCATTAACTTAGCAAATTTCTTGCACAACAGATCATTAGTAGACCCAAATATTATATCGTCCACATAGACTTGGACTAGAATTGTATCATTCTTATGTTTCTTTGTGAAGAGAGTTTTGTCTATGACACCTCTAACAAAACCATTTTCAATTTAAAATTCAGAGAGAGTGTCATACCATTTCCTTGGTGCTTGCTTAAGACCATAGACAGCCTTGAAAAGGAAGTAGACATAGTTAATTAAATCTGGATCTTCAAAGCCAGGGGGCTGTTCTACATAAACCTCTTCATCTAGCTTGCCATTCAAGAAAGCACTCTTGACATCCATTTGATAAACTTTAAAGTTTGAAAATGCTGCGAATGCCAAGAATATTCTTATGGCCTCAAGTCTAGCCACTGGAGCATAGGTCTCATCATAATCAATGCCTTTAGATTGGGAGTAACCCTTCGCTACCAGTCTTGCTGTATTTCTCGTCACTGTGCCATCTTCATCAAGTTTGTTTCTGAATACCCACCTAGTGCCAACCACTGGTCTGTCTGTAGGTCTGGGTACCAGCTTCCAACCTTCTTGTTGTTTAAATTGATTGAGTTCATATTGCATAGCAATCACCCAATCAGGATCAGAAAGAGCTTCTTCAGTTTTCTTAGGTTCCATTTCAGACAGAAACCCTGAATAATTACATTGATTCTGAAAAGCTCTTCTAGTCTTCACACCAACAACTGGATCACCAATGATTAGCTCAAAAGGATGAGCTCTATTCCAAACAGTCTGTCTGGGAAGATTAGATCTTGATGATTCGCCTTGATCTTCATTGTGATGTTGTGTGTGACCAGCTTCATTTTTTCCCCCTGAGTTGTTGCCAGGTTGACTAGATGATGATTGTTTTGAAGATTCGGGAGAATTTTGACTACTATCATTGATTTCATCACCATTACCCTGATCATCATTGTTGTCATTAGCATCAGCAAAAATCTCAGGTGCATTGTCATCATCTGAATCTGTATCTGTCATGTCATCGAAAGATAGCTTCTCAGATGGATTCTCAGTTTGGATACTAGGGAGTTTAGTGTCATCAAATGTTACATTGACACTTTCCATCATCTTCTGTTCATCAATCACATACACCCTGTATGCTCTCATTGAATAACCAATAAAAATTGCTTCAAATGCTTTGGTATCGAATTTACCACCTTGATCATCACCTTCTTTAAGCACAAAGCACTTTGCCCCAAATACATGAAAGTATTTGAGTGATGGTTTCTTATCAGCCATAATTTCATAGGGTGTCTTCATTTGATCTTTATTGATTAGAGTTCGATTCTGGGTATAGCACGCAGTATTGACAGCTTCAGCCCAAAAGTACAATGGAAGCCTTGATTCACTTAACATAGTACGTGCAGCTTCAATCAAGGTTCTATTCTTTCTTTCCACTACCCCATTTTGCTGAGGAGTTCTTGGAGCTAAGTATTGTCTGGTTATACCCTTCTCAGTGAGTCATTTAGAACTGTATTCTTGAATTCAGTTCCATTGTCTGATCTAATAGCTCTCACTGGATACGTAGAATCTCGCTCAATTAATTAGATGTGATCAATCACCAGTTATGGAGTCTCATCTTTAGAATTCAAAAACAGGACCCATGTGTATTTTGAAAAATCATCAACAATCACTAGAGCATATCTCTTCCTTGACATAGACATCACATTAACTGGACCAAACAAATCCATATTAAGTAATTGTAATGGTTCATTTATTGAAGATGTGTAAGTGCTCCTGTGACTTGCCCTTTTTAGCTTGCCTTTTTGACATGCATCACAAAGTCCTTCTTGAGTGAATTCCATTGAAGGCAAACCTCTCACCAACTCTCTTTTAACCAGAGAATTCATTGTCTTAAAATTAAGATGAGAAAGTTTCTTGTGCCATAGCCAACTCTCATCATTAGATGCTTTAGTATAGAAGCAAGTGATTTCTTCAGTGCTTCCTGAGTTCATATTGGCTACGTACAGATTGCCTTTTCTAACTCCTGTCAGTTGTGGCTTTTCATGTCTCTTGTGTGAAATTAGACAATTCTTCTTGTTGAAATGAACTTCATAACCTTTGTCACAGAATTGACTGACACTGAGCAAATTGTGCTCAAGTCCTTTCACAAAAGAGACTTTATCAATGATAACATTTCCAGCTTCAAGTCTGCCATATCCATCAGTTCTACCTTTGCTGTTATCTCCAAAGGTAACTACTGGGTCGGCCTTCTCCACCACATTTATCAGCAGGGTTCTGTCTCCAGTCATATGCCTTGAACATCCACTATCCAAGATCCAGGTCACTCGTTCAACCTGCTCAACACCCTGCAATGACAAACGGATTAAACCTTCTTCGGAACCCAAATTTGATTGGGTCCAGAGTACTTAAAGAATTGGCCTTTGTCAGGCAAAACAACATTCTTTACTTTAACAACAGCTTTACCATTATTCAACAAACATTTCACTTTATAAACAGATTTGACAAACTTCTGTTTTATTCTAGGTATCCACGTTTCTTTAGCAGCAATAACACTTGTTTTATTGACTGGACATTTGACCTTGTAAATAGCCTTAGTAGAACTTTGTTTAGGCTTAGGTACAAATGTATCTCTCCTAACATAAGGAGGACTAGCAGTCATTGATCTGACATTTTTGTTTGTGTTCATATGTTGTCGAGGGGCAGTCTTATCAGCACATGCATGATTACCAGAGAAGTAAGCAGACATCACATTAAAAGCACAAGACATACAGTTGACAACACCACATGCTTTATGATTAGAATCAATGATAGGCATGTTACTCATGTTAGACATGTTATTGTTCTGCTTCAACTTATTACCTCCTAATCCAGTCTTAGAAGAACTCGTTGTTTCAACAACCTTGACTTGAACTTTAGGTACATCTTTCTTGGATGAAACATTTTCTGGATTAGTGTCCTCAACAGATTTAGCCTTAACAAAGACTGTGACATCTTTCTTGGATGAAACATTCTTTGGATTAGCGCTCTTAACAGTTTTATCCTTCACACATTTATCCTTAACAAAGACTGTGCCATTTGCACTATCCTCATTTCTCATTTCTTCCTGAATAACCATGGAGAGAATATCTGGTGGTCCAGCATCAGACTTTTTAAACATTGGTTTTTCAACATTCTTGAGTACGTGTGGTATACCTCTTTCCTTAGCAGGAATAGGATTAGTAGAATGATTGCCCAAAGAACCAACAGCTTCTTTGTATTCAAACCCTATTCCTACAGTTCGTTCTACCGCTTGTTTGTTGAAAAACTCTTTAGAAACTTTAATAGAATTATAACAAGCTCTAATCTGTGTTTCAAGTTCTTTAATCCTGATGTCTTGATCAGCAATCCTATCAACTTGTTTTACCATGTATTCTCCTAACGACTTATCTCTGTAGTTAAGTCGAGCTATTTCTTCTATGTGCTGATCTTGATTAATATACACCTTTTTCAATTCTAACAGTTCATTTTCAAGTTTAGTGTTTACAAGACTTATTCTGTCGTATCCTTTTTGTGCATTGTTATTCCCAGATTACACACTTGTATAATTGTAGAAGGGGGGGTTGAATACAATTCTTGATATTTATAAATTTCTGATAAGAACTTCAGAAACTTATGAAGAGATAATTGCAATGTAAGATTTAAACACAAACACATATAAAATCAGGTGGTTAATATGCACCACCTGAAGCTTTTATTTGAAGAAAACTCTGTGATACAAAATGTACACAGCTGCCGTTTTACAACTCTTTGCTTCTAAGGATATTCAAGAAACCCTAAGCAAATATGTCTGTTTTTCTTAACCTACAAAGAGTTGCTACACTTGGTTATATATCCCAAGTTTTACAAGTACTACTGGAATAAGATAATACTAATCTAATTCTAGTTGACTTGCTACTACACTCCAAATACACATGTAGCCGAAAGGTTGTCCTTGTGTTCAGACATGTCTCCTGCACCTTTCTTGTATTCATAGTGTAAATGGATTGCTTCTTTCTTCTGTGTTTCCAAAGTATGGCTGCCATACTGCTTTTTGTATCTACTATAAACTCATGTGATCTGTCAGTCAAACATGTCCTTATCAACTGCTAATCTCCAGCTAATCATTGAAAACAGTGTCAATGATTATCCGTTGATGATGTACACTGACATCCGTTGATGATGTGTTGAGCAGTATCCGTTGATATTGGGACTTGAGCTGTATCCGTTGATAGAGTGGATTTGAGTTGTATCCGTTGATAGAGTTTTGTCTTCATCCGTTGATACACTTTCACTTAGACAGAATTACATAGCATAGCTTATTTACAATTGGCTACCCTATTCTGCCTATCCGTTGATAGTCAACATGACTGTGGATAAAAACACTATCAACTGATAACATAGAGATACTGCAGTGTGCTACAAAACCTCATCCGTTGATGAGCTACCTGTCAACGGATAGAGTTATAAATTCTCATCCGTTGACAGTTACAAAACCTTAAACAATTTGATTGATTGTGAAGTTATCATCAAGTACAACATATTCCTAACAATCTCCCCCAATTTATACTTGATGACAATAAAGCATAAATTCAGGGCCTTGATGATAACAAAACATTCCTAAAGATATATAATGAACAATGCATAAATTGTATTAAGCTACAATAATTAAAAACTGAAAGTTTGAGAAATTTACAGAGAAGTGCTCCTCTAGACTGAGCAGATTAGGACTGTTTCTTTCCTCTTGTTGGCATCACCCTTGATTTTCCTTCCTTGGCAGAGTTGGACTCAATCTGTATTTGGAGTTGCCTATAGAAGGCATCTTCTTCATCTACCTTTGGATTTAGCTTCTGTTGTAGCCATCTCAGGTATTGAGAACTAGCCTTTGGTAGTTGGTCTTCTAACCTGAAGAATCTCCTGTTACCATCTTCATCCTTGAACTCCATCATCCAGAAAGGTTGGAGGTGGATTTTCTGTCCATTGTATGGGATCTTCATTTTCCTTGGTAGACTTGATGATGAGTTCCAATCCCTCCTTATTTGTTCTATTCTGTCCAGTATCTCCCCTTTTGCTATCTTGGAGAACCCTGTGTATCTCTTGATTGCAGAGAACACTTTGGTTAAGGTATGATAATTTTCTCCAAGAACCCTTTGTAGTGGCCATGTCCTTTCCATTCCTCCCTTGTATACAAAGACCAATCTTTCAGGCAAATGTCTATATTTGTCAATTCCTCTTACTTCTGACAATTCATCCAGATAAAGATTCATGTCAGAGTATTCTTCAATATCTGCCTGATAGATAAAATCATCCTTGTTTTCCAAGATTGGCTGCCTGACAATTGCAGGTACCCTAGCAACTTGAATTGGTTCCTTTGAAGGTTGCTTCCTTGGTTTCCTTTTCTTCTGTGTAGGCTTCTGTTGAGGCTTCAGCAAGAATGAAGGAACCTCAATGGAGTCAAGATTCATTGGTTCCTCTTTAGGTACTATAGGCTCACCATGGAAATTTACATCTGGGTTGAATACTTTTACATCAATAGGTTGTGATGAACCAACTGTCTCTTTGTTTTCAATTTCTGGAGAGACAGGCCTCCTTGCATTTGATTGTAATCTCTTGGATTTGGGGACTGATTTCCCTTTCTTTTTGAATTTGGGGACTTCCTCAGGTTCCCTCAATTCATCCTCTACCTCATCCAATAACTCTTGAGCCAGCCTTGCTTGCTTCTCATCTGAGTTTTCATATTGATATTCAGTGCTTGGTTGAGATTCTCTTAGCAGCCTTGAAGTCTCTTCTCTCTTGGCTTCAACAAATCTAGGATGGCTATTGGATATGTTTAGAACTTTTCCATTCCTTATGATTACAGCTATCCATTCTCTTACACAACTGTTAGTCTTCTCCTTGAATTCCTTGATTGCCTTACCCATCAACTTCTCTTCATCATCCTTGGGAAATGGAAAGTCCAGTTGTAACTTGTTCTTCCCATTTGCTTTTGGTGGTGAGAAGGGTCTTGATTTGATGTAGGGTTCAAATTCCTTAACATGAGAAGGCTCAGCATCATAGAATGTAGGAGCCACAATTGCTGGAGTGAGCACCTTCAGAATTGTTGTAGATATTGTTGGAGCTGAGGTTTGGCTAGAGAACAGAGTTGATGCAATAGATTGATTGATCAATCTTTCTGTCCTCATTATCCTTTCATAGTTTTCCTCTTTCATCTTTTGGAGAGCTTCAATTTTGGCTAGCTTTTCCTCTTCTGTCAAGTTTGAGAGATCAAACTCTTCAGATAGAGCTACTTGTTCAGGTTTGGATTTGCTGGGGGAAGCTGTGACAATGAATTCTTGTGGATTGACCACTATGGTAGGCTGCTGCTCCCCCTGACTTGCTGCTTCCCTGCTTTCAGAAATTAAGATTTGACTTGTAGTTGCCAAAGCCTTTTCCACTTTCTCCCCCTTTTTGTTAGCATCAAGGGTTTGACTAGAAGTTGGGGCTGCAACTAACTTTTCTAGCAGTTGGGTTTGCAGCTTCTGATGTTGAAGAAATTGCTCCATCTGGGATTCCATCTTTTCCACTCTTGAATTGAGAAGTTGCACAGACTTAGCCAGGTTGTCTTCTTTGAGGAACCTTTGTTGCAACACCCTCTGAGTGGCTGTAGGAGCTAGTTGCTCTAGTTTGGAATCCACAGAGATCTTCACATCCTTGATTTCTTGTTTGACCTCCTCTAAGTTGGATCTCTGAATCACCATCTGCATCTTTTGTAACTTTAGGGAGTCAATTGCCTGTTGAAGAACAACCTTTCTCTGTGGATCTGCTTCTGGGTGCTCAACCAGGGCAGATTTATATTGCCTTATGATTTCCTTATCAAGTTGATGATAGGTGTAGCTTTGAGCAAATGCAAAATCATGAATACTGCTACCACCTTCATCTTCAGAGCTCTGGCTGTCTTCATCTTCAGAATTGTCAAATTCATCACTCTCAGCAGTGGTTGGCAGAGCTGCTATAGATTCCTTAGCTCTAAGTAGAGATTGTGAGGTGTGCACTAGGTGCATTGCCTCCTCTGCTTCCACATTGCCCTGTTGTGCCAGAATTTGATAGGCAGGAACAGGGTGAGTAAAGGTTTCAGCATCCAAAGAAATGGAGTCAATCATGGACTGATATTCTCTTTGATATTCCATTTCCTTGGATGCATCCTCAACCCTCATTGACTCACTAGCAATTGCTGCTTCTTCCATCCTTATCTCTCCTGTAGTCCCTTCTCTCCCCTCATCTCTCTTTTCTTGCATCAAGGGCTCCCCTTGGCTCACACCTCTCACACCCTCACCTTCACCTACTAAGGTGGAACTCTCAAACTCTCCTTTTGCCTGACCGGAAGAAATGGCCAGCCTCTCATTATTTATCTCTCCTTTTGCCTGCTCACAAGGCAGCCTCTCACTCCCTTCCATCAAACCTAAAAGTGTTTCAACTACTGAGAACTCCTCTACACTTGACACTGGAATGTCAGATATAGCAGTGGTAGAGTGAGTTATCAACGGATAAGGAATATCCGTTGATGGAGTAGTTATAGCTGTCAACGGATGGCTAGATAGAGGCGCATCCGTTGATGGAGAAACACTTGTCAACGGATGAAGGATATCCGTTGAGGAAGGAATAATTATATCCATTGAAGAGAAAACCAACACTGAATCTGTGGAGATTGATTTTAAGTTCGAGGCCACAGTCTGTGTTGAGAATTCTGGAAGGGAAGATTGATGGTCCAACAAATCATCTAAAAGATGATGACCACCAATTACAGAGTGGGGCTTCTCCAAGAATCTTAAAGATGGAGAATCAGGAATTGATGTAGATATCATATCCACATCCAGAGATGGAGTTGGTGATGGTGGATTGTAATGTGTGTCGATTTGAAGATTAAGATCAAGGGGCTGTGACTCCACATTTATTGAAGCCACATCAAACTGAGTTTGAGAAGGTACAGTTTCCAGTACAGTGTGTGCACCCTGTGATTCCCCTGTGGTTTTAGATTTCACTCTTCTTCCATAGGTTTTTGAGATTGGGCTATATGTGTCCCTAACCCTCTTGTGCAGTGTTCCTTGTGGGGAACTTGATTCAGTAGTCACACTCTTTTGGGAGAGTGTAACTAGAATTTGGCCTGTAGTTACATTAGCAGTCTTTTGAGAGACTGAAATGGTGGTTGCACTCATCTCTCCTTCCTTATCCTTAGGGCTTCTTTGATGTTCACCCTGTCCCTCACCACTCACTACCACCTTCACACTCCCCTCAAGAGGTTTGGTAGATTTTACAACAGGTGCCTTTTGAGAGACACTTGAGGTTTGCTTTTTAGAATGTGGTTTTGGAACTCTGGATTTGGTCACTTTGGTAGGAGCCTGTTTGGTCACAACTACAGACTCCATTGTGACACTAGAAGGCAAAGAAATTTGGGGGTTGGAGATAGGGGTTTCAGAGTTAGAGATAGTTACCTGAACAATTGGTAGATATACCAACTGTACTCCTGCATTGAGGTTCATTCGAATCAGGTCACTTAAAACTCTCTTCTCCTGAACAAAACATTGGAACTTGCTATCCGGGTTAGCAATGGATAGTTAATTCTCAGACACATGCAGTGCTAAGAGCATTAAAAATCTAGCAAAGTAGATATTCTTGCTCCTAGTTTCCTTTTTACCCAACTTTGCAGCTATCTCATACATAACTAATGTGCCAAAATTATAGAATTTATCATTTAAAAGCATACACATCATTGTTAGCATGGACTGGGTAACAGCATCAAAATTACTAATTTTTCCTGAAAAAGTTTTAATGAAGGCATCACAGAAGTAGCTCCATTCTTTAACCATTCCTTTTCTAGCAATTTTCCCTAAGTTTTCAGTACTAAGGGCATAATTAATAGAATTAAGCATGGCAACAATTTCAGCATCAGTAGGTACTTTCAGACAGTTATTCTCAGGCAATTTTAAACAAGCAGTTATTACATCAGAATTAACCACATAGTTTTTACCCTTTAAAGAAAAAGCAATTGTACCGTCTGTGCCATTGTACTCAGCAGATGTCCACATTTCTTCAATTACCTCGTGGATTAAGGGAGTGGTGGCCGTCATAGCATATGACAGTTTGCATTTCTTCACGAAACTCATCAAAGTGTGGTAAGCTTCTGGAGCATTCACTGTGTCAACAAAGGCCGCAAAATTGTTCTTCTCATAGGTAAACCCAGTGGAGGACATCATCTTTACAATAGGCGCCATTGAAGTGATTGAACTTTGGTTACAGAGAGTTTTAGGGAAGAAGATGCAGTTAACTTTTGATATGCTTGAAAAGGAATAAAAGTGAGATGTGAGAGTACAAGTCCGCCTTTTATATTTTTCAAGAATTAAAAATGAAATAATTAAAAGTAATTACTCCATTGGTCAAAAGTAACTGTCAGATAATAAATAAAAAAGAGAATAAGTACAGCCATGATTAGATATACACGGTTACCAACGGTTAAAAAGAAATGTATATCAACGGATATAGAATGAACGGTTGAGATACAGTTTATCCGTTGATGACGTGGATAGACTGTTACCCGTTAACATGCAAAAATCTAGTAATGTGTTTATACTATCAACGGATATCCGTTGATAAGCTAATTTTGCCTTAGGCAAAATTTCTGCAGAAAATTTTTCTGAAAGTTTTAACTTTCAAGTAAATCAAAACACATTTCCAGCTTCAATTCATCGAAATCAAATATCACTAGAAATTATGACAAGTTAAGCATACCTAGCTCACCTACCAATCTTGTGAATGTGGATTCATCAAGAGGCTTGGTGAAGATATCTGCAAGCTGCATTTCACTTGGCACAAAGTGCATTTCTACTGTACCATTCATCACATGTTCTCTAATGAAGTGGTATTTGATGTCAATGTGCTTGGTTCTCGAATGTTGCACTGGATTCCCTGTGATGGCAATAGAACTTGTGTTGTCACAGAAAATTGGAATCTTCTCAACTTTTAGACCATAGTCAATGAGTTGGTTTCTCATCCATAGAATCTGTGCACAACAGCTTCCAGCCGCAATGTACTCAGCTTCAGCTGTAGAAGTGGAGACTGAGTTTTGTTTCTTACTGAACCATGACAGAAGCCTGTTTCCTAGAAATTGACAGGAACCAGTAGTACTTTTCCTATCAACTCTGCAACCTGCATAATCTGCATCTGAATAGCCAGTTAGATCAAAACCAGATTCTCTTGGGTACCAAATGCCAAGGTTTGGTGTTCCCTTGAGATACCTGAAAATTCTTTTAATAGCTATTAAGTGAGACTCTCTAGGATCAGCTTGAAATCTAGCACAAAGACAAGTAGAAAACATTATATCAGGTCTACTAGCTGTTAGGTATAAAAGTGAACCTACCATGCCTCTATAACTTGAGATGTCCACAGACTTTTCCTTAGTATTCAACTCAAGTTAGTTGCAGTGGCCATAGGTGTTTTAGCAGATGTACAATCCATTAAGTCAAATTTCTTTAAGAGATCATAAATATATTTTGTTTGACTTATGAAAATGCCCTCATTAACTTGCTTTACTTGTAGGCCAAGAAAGTAAGTTAATTCACCCATCATACTCATTTCATACCTACTTTGCATAAGTTTGGCAAACTTTTTGCAAAGCTTCTCATCTGTAGACCCAAAAATAATATCATCTACATAGATTTGAACAAGTATTGAAGAGCCATTAATATCCCTATGAAATAAGGTTTTATCTACTGTACCTCTAGTGAAGTGGTTCTCCAAAAGAAATTGAGATAAAGTGTCATACCAGGCTCTTGGTGCTTGCTTCAAACCATAAAGTGCTTTCATGAGAAGATATACATATTCTGGAAATTCTGGATCCTCAAAACCAGGAGGTTGATGGACATAGACCTCTTCTTCCAGTTCCCCATTTAGAAAGGCACTTTTGACATCCATCTGATAGACTTTGAAATTGGCATGTGCTGCATAGGCTAGAAAGATTCTTATTGCCTCAAGTCTTGCTACTGGAGCAAAGGTTTCATCAAAATCTATTCCTTCTTCTTGAGAATAGCCCTTTGCCACTAATCTAGCTTTATTCCTCACAATTATGCCATTTTCATCTATCTTATTCTTGAGAACCCATTTAGTACCTATGACACTTCTATCATCAGGTTTGGGCACAAGTTTCCATACTTTATTTCTTTCAAATTGGTTTAGCTCTTCTTGCATTGCTAACACCCAATCTGGATCTAGAAGGGCATCTTCCACTTTCTTAGGTTCCTCTTGAGACAGGAAGCTACTGTATAGACATTCTGCTTGAGTGGCCCTTCTAGTTTGGACTCTTGAATTTGATTCACCAATGATTAACTCAAATGGATGATTTCTAGTCCATTTTCTTGCAGGTGGAAGATTTGATCTTGATGAGGTTGCTTCATTTCCATGATCATGTTGATTTAGCATTGAATTTTGACCTTGAGAAACTCCCCCTGAGTTTGTTGTCCTTGCTGAGTTATGAAGTTGACTGTCAATGGATGCATCATTTTGCCTGTCGACGGATGCTTGAGAATTTCTGTCAACGGATGCATCTCTAATAGTGTCAACGGATGTTGCAGAATGACTGTCAACGGATGTTCCAGAATGACTATCAACGGATGCTTCATTTTCAGTGTAAGCATCACTTCTAGTTGGTATAACAGCTCTAGGTGGATCTCTGTGGTCATGATCTTCATTCTCCTCATCATCATCATAGTACATTCTTCCTTCACCTTCATTCTCAAATTCCAACTTTTCATGGTAACCTTCATCATTTAGGCCTAGAATCTTTTGATCATCAAACACAACATGTACAGATTCCATAACAATGTTGGTTCTTAGATTGTAGACCTTGTAGGCTTTCCCTGCTGCATATCCAACGAAAATAGCTTCATCTGCCTTTGCTTCAAATTTGCCTAAGTTATCTCCATGGTTCCTTAGCACAAAACACTTACATCCAAAGACATGTAGAAAAGCTAAAGTTGGTTTCTTGTTGGTTAATAACTGATAAGGAGTCATTCCTCTAGCTTGATTGACCAAGGAAATATTCTGAGTAAAGCATGCAGTGTTGACAGCTTCAGCCCAGAAATATGTTGGTAACCTTGATTCACTTAACATTGTTCTAGCTGCTTCAATGAGAGTTCTGTTTTTCCTTTCAACAATCCCATTTTGTTGAGGTGTTCTGGCAGCAGAAAACTCATGAACAATTCCATTCTCTTCACAGAAAATCTTCATTGTGGAATTCTTGAATTCAGTACCATTGTCACTCCTGATCCTTTGTACTCTGTCTTCAGAACCATTGTTTAGCATTCTGAGGTGATTGATAATGATTTCACTTGCACAATCCTTGGAGTGCAGGAAGAAAGTCCATGTGAACTTAGAAAAATCATCTACAATCACCAGACAGTATTTCTTCTTTGAAATAGACATGACATTTACTGGACCAAATAAATCCATATGAAGCAATTGAAGAGGCTTAACAATGGATGACTCTGTCTTGCTTTTGAAAGATGATTTCTTTTGTTTCCCTAATTGGCAGGCATCACATAGCCCATCTTTGACAAACTCCAAATGAGGGATTCCTCTAGCAAGATCCTTTCTTACTAAATCATTCATAACTTTAAAATTCAAATGTGACAGCTTCTTATGCCATAGCCAACTCTCATCCTTACTTGCTTTGCTGAAGAGACAAGTAATGGATTCTGAGCATGCTGAATTGAAGTCAGCTATGTAAACATTTCCTTTTCTAAAGCCTGTCAATACCACATTGTTGTCTTCCTTGGCAGAAACAACACAGGCTTCTTTTGTGAACTTTACTTCATAGTCTTTGTCACAAATCTGACTGATACTCAGCAAATTGTGCTTTAAACCTTCAACTAAAGCCACTTCTTCAATGATGACATTGTCTTTTGAAATCAGGCCATATCCCTTAGTATATACTTTACTGTCATCTCCAAAGGTAATTCTAGGGCCAGCTCCTTCCTTGAACTCTGTGAGCAGGGTTGAATCTCCTGTCATGTGCCTAGAGCATCCACTGTCTAGGTACCATAGATTCCTTCTGTTTCCCTGCACACATTTCAAAAACAAATCAAGTTGATTTTGGTACCCAAGCTTCCTTGGGTCCTTTCTTGTTAGCCTTTGACTTTGCACTCTTAGCATTCTTCAACTTAGGTGTAGATGCTTGAGTAATGGGGTTTGACAAATGCTCATTTGCATGAATATTGGATGCATGCATGTGTGGAAAATTGGCATACATATTATTCATGTTAGGTAGGTTCCATGACATTTGTGGCACATTCATAGATTGAAAGTATGGATTAGACACATATGGCATGTTCACATATGGATTTGAAAAACTAGCATTTTGATACAAACCAGACATAACAGGCATTGCAGGCATACATGACATTGGTTGAGGTACATGAACAGGAGCCTTGTTGACAATCTTGCAATTAGAAGATAAATGATTGACACTATTACAATTACTACAAGTTTTCCTAGGAGCAAACTTGTCAGGAGAGTAATTGTTTTTCTTGTTGATGCCTATCTTACCATTTCTGTTCTTTTTCTTTTTGCCCTCAATTTCTACCTTTTCATTGTCTGATTTACCAACAGCCTTTTTGTTGTGTAAATCACCTGTCTTAGCCTTCCCACTGGATTTGGTTTTGCTGCACTCACCACTAACAAAATTCTTGTTTACTGGACCATACTTGATATCCAGTTTCCTAAGTTCCTTCTTACTAACAGACTTTTTGTTAGTCGACGGATACCTCTCATCCGTTGACGGTTCATCTATCAACGGATGATCACTATCCGTTGATTCACAAATAGTCTCTAGATCCTCAAGGCCAGGTTCTAGCTCCTTTTTCCTTTGAGTCCAGGTATCCTTCACAAATGATTCTATTCCCTGAACTTCTATTATGTTTTGAGAAATATTCCTACAACTTTGAAATTTAGCAATTATCCCTTGTTCTTTTTCAAGCTGTTCTTTTAAAATCAGTTCTCTTTTTAACACAGCTTCAAGTTCACTTTTAGCATTATTGCAATCAACTCTCATTTTCTCAAATTCTAGAAATTGAGATTCTAGAGCAGCATTTCTATCACTTAAAAACAGATTAGACTCTTTAATTCTATTGTTCTCTTTAGTAAGTGATTTAAAAGTAACACTTAAGTGATATAGTTCAGTAGACATTTCATCTATAACACTATTGCATTCCTCTTTAGTGAGCTCAGAGAGATTAGTAGAAAATACCTGATTGCTAGCTGAACTTGCTTCCTGCTCTCCAGAATCAGCCATTAAAGCAAGGTTGACTAACTCAACATCATCATCAGAATGATTGTCATCAACAGCCCAGTCATACTCTTGGGTCAAGAATGCCTTTCCTTTCTGCCTGAGAAGATCAAAATATTTCTTCTTATAGTCAACAACCTCAGTTGGCTTTCCCTTGTTCTCAGATCTAGGTTTCCTGCATTCACTTATCATATGACCAGCAATCCCACAATTGTAGCATTTAATTTTGGATTTATCCACATAGTTGTTTGTGGAAAAATCCTTGTTAAATGGCTTGGCCATCCCAGAGTTTCTCTTGAATTTCAGCTTAGAGAATCTCCTAGATAGAAAAGCTAAGTGCTCATCTATCTCATCCAATTCATCCTGCTGAAGGGCATTCAATTCCTCAGACACCTTTTCCTTGCTCCTGCTTGATTCTGCTCTACCTTTACAATTCTCCCTGTTTGGTTATGAACTAGCAGTTTCTGTCCTTTCCTCCTTTTTCTCCAAATTGGCAACGAGTGCAACTGACCCACTTTTCTTTTGAGACTTCTCAATCTCTTCATCCTGCTCCATTTCCAGCTCATAGGTCTTTAAAGTTCCATAGAGCCTTTCAAGAGTAAATGTCTTGTACTCTTGAGTGTTTCTTAGAGAAACAGTCATTGGCTTCCATTCCTTGGGGAGTGATCTCAGAAATTTGAGATTAGAGTCTTTAACTTGATAGACTCTTCCATACAGTTTCAAACCATTTAGTAGCTTTTGAAATCTACTAAATGTATCATTCAATGTTTCTCCACTCTTAAATTGAAAATGTTCATACTGTTGGATTAGTAGTTGCATCTTGTTTTCCCTTACCTGTTCTGTTCCTTCACACAGGGTTTGAACAATGTCCCGTACTTCCTTGGCGGTAGTGCAGTTAATAACATTGTCAACCATGTCTGTTTCTAGACCATTGAACAGAATATTCATGGCCTTTTTGTCTTTGTGGACTTCTGCAATATCTTCAAGACTCCACTCAGAAACAGGTTTGGGAATGAAAGTGTCAGGCACATCATCAGCCAGGCCAACTCTTGTTGCTGTCTTCATTGGAACGTGAGGACCCTTGTCAATGCAATCCACAAAACCCTCATCAATAGACGAGAGATGTAGACGCATTTTTACTTTCCAGTGAAAGTAATTTTCTCTATCAAGAACTGGAATCTTCACTCCATAATCCTTCTTAGACATGTTGGAAGTGTGTTGATCTTTAAACTTCAAATATGTTAGAAGCTTGCTCTGATACCAATTGTTATTCCCAGATTACACACTTGTATAATTGTAGAAGGGGGGGGGGTTGAATACAATTCTTGATATTTATAAATTTCTGATAAGAACTTCAGAAACTTATGAAGAGATAATTGCAATGTAAGATTTAAACACAAACACATATAAAATCAGGTGGTTAATATGCACCACCTGAAGCTTTTATTTGAAGAAAACTCTGTGATACAAAATGTACACAGCTGCCGTTTTACAACTCTTTGCTTCTAAGGATATTCAAGAAACCCTAAGCAAATATGTCTGTTTTTCTTAACCTACAAAGAGTTGCTACACTTGGTTATATATCCCAAGTTTTACAAGTACTACTGGAATAAGATAATACTAATCTAATTCTAGTTGACTTGCTACTACACTCCAAATACACATGTAGCCGAAAGGTTGTCCTTGTGTTCAGACATGTCTCCTGCACCTTTCTTGTATTCATAGTGTAAATGGAATGCTTCTTTCTTCTGTGTTTCCAAAGTATGGCTGCCATACTGCTTTTTGTATCTACTATAAACTCATGTGATCTGTCAGTCAAACATGTCCTTATCAACTGCTAATCTCCAGCTAATCATAGAAAACAGTGTCAATGATTATCCGTTGATGATGTACACTGACATCCGTTGATGATGTGTTGAGCAGTATCCGTTGATATTGGGACTTGAGCTGTATCCGTTGATAGAGTGGATTTGAGTTGTATCCGTTGATAGAGTTTTGTCTTCATCCGTTGATACACTTTCACTTAGACAGAATTACATAGCATAGCTTATTTACAATTGGCTACCCTATTCTGCCTATCCGTTGATAGTCAACATGACTGTGGATAAAAACACTATCAACTGATAACATAGAGATACTGCAGTGTGCTACAAAACCTCATCCGTTGATGAGCTACCTGTAAACGGATAGAGTTATAAATTCTCATCCGTTGACAGTTACAAAACCTTAAACAATTTGATTGATTGTGAAGTTATCATCAAGTACAACATATTCCTAACATGCATTAGTCAAGCAATTACGTAAACTATGAATTAACTCAGCATCAGTTAGAATTACCGGTGTGGTGTAATAAGTTGATGTATCAGCATTTGCCACCAGCGCAAAGTTTCCATATTCTTCATCTTCGCTATCTGTGTCATCCCAGCTTTTACCAGCAGCTACATAAGCTCTTCCACTCTTCTTCTTTTCAGAAGCATAATCTTTCTTCTGTGCTTGCTTGGGTTTCTGACACTCAGTAGCAAAGTGTCCCAACTCATTACAGTTGAAACAACGAATCTTACTTCTGTCAACAGTTCCAGTTTTGTAACCTCCCCTGTTACTAGAGGATGAAGAACCTCCTCTCTGAAATCTGTTATTTGACTTAAACCTGAACTTTGGATTTCTTCTGAATCTGAAGTTACTGAATTGTCTCACCATCATCGCCATAGATTCATCTTCCAATTGATCCAGCTCTTCAAGTGAATAAAATTCTCCACCATCCTGAGTAGCTGGTGTTTGGCCATGTTCCACTTCAGTTTGTTACTTGTTGAAGCTGTTAGGTTGAACAACTTTAGCTTCCACTTCCTTAGGAACCTCAACTACTAGAGCTGTAGAAGAATTTGCCATTCTGCCTTTGCCAGAGAATTCCTTCTGCTGTACTTGTTCTAATTCATATGTTTTCAGAACACCAAACAGCCTTTCAAGAGCAATCTTAGTTAAATCTCTAGATTCTCTGATGGCGGTGATTCTATGCTCTAAGTGAGTAGGCATAGTCAGTAAAAACTTCATGTTGATCTCCTTCTGGGTATATTGCTTGCCATGAACTTGCAAGTTGTTGATTATTTTGTTATACCTTTCGAACACTTCCTGAATGCCTTCATTAGGGCCAGCTCTAAAGTGTTCATATTCAGAGGTCAAAATTTGAAGTCTATTTTCCCTGACTTCATCAGTCCCTTCATTAATGATCTCAATAGTTTCCCAGATGTGCTTAGCAGTTTTACAATTTATTACATGGCTATACATTACAGCATCTAGGGAATATAATAGAATGAGTCTCAAATTTTTATCCAGTCCAACTTCCTCTTTTTCTTCAGCGGTAAAGTTCTTAGGGTCCTTTGGATAGGATTTTGCAGGTATTGTTACAATTCCATTTGTAACCGTTTCAGCAACATGTTGGATATGAATTATTGGTCCATTTTTCAAAACCCAAAAAAATCTTGGATTTGTTACATCAAGAAATAACTCCATTTTGTTTTTCCACATGTCATAGTTATCTTTATTAAAGATAGGAATTTTAACATTGCCTTTGGTTGACATGATGAATTTTTAAGAGAGTTAAAAATTCGAGCTTGATTTTGGATTGAGTAAAAATAGGATCTTGATTTGTATATCAATCAATAGGCTCTGATACCAATTGTTAAGTCCAATATGTTTGTAGAAGGGGGGGTTGAATACAAACAGTACTGTTTAATCGAAATTTGTCCGGATAAATTTAATTTATATTTTGACAAATTTGAGCGGAATTAAATGAAACAAAATTCGAGTTGAATATAAAATTATATTAACTTGAGGGGTTTGTTACAAATACAGTACAGAAATTATATCTAGTTAATAAAAACAAATTAGAAAATTCGACATGAATTTTTCTAGATTTGTTAATAAAAATCGAGATATAGATTAGGAGTAAAAACTCGCTAATATTACAAGAGTATCAAGTAAACAAGTTCTATCGGATCAGATATTAAAAATAAGATGAACTTGAATTTATCCAAATTTATTTCTCTTGCTGTGTTGTTCTTCAATGAGAGAGAATGGAGCTGGGTTTGTTTAAAGATGATATGTTCTGTGTGTTGTTTTTCTGGCCGCCTGTCTTGATTTATTTAGTCTCCTGCATCTTTTCTTTTTCATTTGTATTGCCAAGACAATCGGCAAGACAATCTGCTCTTCCAAGACAATCAGTTTTGTACTGCCAAGACAATCGGCAAGACAATCCAAAACCACCAAAACAATCAATTTTTATTGCCAAGACAATAGGCAATACAATAGGCAAGACAATCCAAGCTTACCAATACAATCGGCAAGACAATTGAGATTGTCTTGTTTAATTATAAAAGATAAACAAATCGGCTGTAAGATTGAATTTGCAACCAAAAAGATTCTGCTGCAAACGAAGCCCAGTCACAGTAATCACGGGTGTGACACACGCGCGCCTGTTCTGGTGCTTTTCTCTGGCGCGTGGCTGGCACGCGCGGCCTGGCGCGTTGGTTCCTTTGCCGACAGGAACATGACACATGACAGGTTTGTTTTCTTTTCCTTTGTTTGAATACATGCTTTGTTCCCTTTTTTTTTTCTTTTCAATCTCTTTCTGTCGACAACACAAACAAGTACAAGCCTGACTTCCTTTCCTTTTTTTTTTATTTGTTTTGTTTTGATTCTTTTTCTTTTCTTTTGATTTTTCTTTTCTTTATCTATTATATTTAATTTAATTAACTTGATTAATCAATTAATCATTTAAATGAATAATGATTAATTAATTAATAAACTAATTAATTAAATCTAATAGATTAATATATTAATTCAAAATTTAATTAACATGATAATTAATTTAATAAATAAATTAATTCGACATGAATTAATTTATTAAATTAAATCAATTACAAAATTATATTAATTAAAAGAGAATTAATATAAATCTTTTGACTGCTCAAATCTTTTTCTTGAACCACTGAAAGTAATAAAGAATTACCACCGGATTTTCGTTGACGCTCGATGCACGGTCTGGTTCATGAGCGACTAACTCCAACGGCTTTTCTTTATTTTTGACTCTATGATTTGGTTCCTTTCTTTTCTTAACATACCAGTCTTGATAGCTTGAACCACTGAAGTTAATGATAAACAACCACTGTTTAATGTTGACACTCGATGTATTGTCTGCTTCATGAGTGACTAACCGCAATGACTGTTCTTCATATATTGACTTTAAAATCTGGTTCCTTTTCTTTTCTCTTTCTTCTCTCTCTCTCTCTCTATTAATTCTTCTGTACTGTCTCTGTCACTTTGAAATCTCTGTCACTTTAAATGAATCCACTTCTTTAACAAATACTTCACTGAGGCTTGATCAGATGTCTGAACTTCTTTCAATGTAGTAATTCCTCAAGTCTGTAGATTGACCTTGATCTTTTTCTTCTGACAGATAATACAATCTGAGATTCCTTGTGACAGTCTATATACTATTTACTATTACAATCTTGTTTAAGTTGAGTTGTATCCTCGAAATACAAATAGGCTACATCATATGCCTTTCAATAATGGTCAAATCGGTCAAGTAGACCTTCCTTTTAACTAGTCTTGTCCCGAATGATGAATCTATTTTTAAAATTATTTTTTCGACGTTCCGAACGTACTGATGTCAAGATCTAACGATTTTAGTGATGTGGTAATTTATTTAGTTTGGTTTTATAATGGTCAAATCGGTCAAAGTAGACCTTCATTTTAACTAGTCTTGTCCCAAATGATGAATCCATTTTTTTAAATTATTTTTTCGATGTTCCAAGCATATGGATGGTAAGATCTAACGATTTTAGTGATGTGGTAATTTCTTAAAAAAATCCTACATTTATTTGTTTTGATTTTATATTTGTCAAATCGGTCAAAGTAGACATTTTGTTGATTTATTTTATAATTTACAATATTATTATATATAATACGTTATGTATTGTAACTACTTTCACATTTATTTTTTTATAAACATTCATCATGTTTTCATTTTTTTAAAACTCTTATTACTTAAAATTAGAAAATTAAAATTATACATTTATAAAAAAATTATGTTAGATATAATTGATGTAATGTTTCAGTGTTTAAGTGTAACAGTGAAATATCAGAGTTTAACTGGAAGGAAGTCAGAGTTTAGTAAAGTTTGACTGACAAAAGCTGGACAGAGTTTAGTAAAGTCTGTCTAGAAGCAGCGCGTACGAAGTCAATAGAAGATATTAGAGATCAATTGAAGATTGATATGGAAGCGAGATCTTTGGAGATTGGTTAGCTATCAAAGAGATCGAGTTGACTTAGGAGACGTGTGACAATCTGTAATTGATATCATTGTATAGCTGATTATTAGGAATATCAATTAGAGATTGTATCGAAGCTGTATTCTTATATATACAGAAAGGTTAATTCTAGAAGGATTAAGAACAATAGAATTATTCATTCTTATTGTAACCTAGCAGCTCTTTGTGATAGTTTACATCACGAAGAAGGTTTTTAATACCAGAAGATTTAAAGTGCATAATCATCTTAATTGTTATTCTCTCATCTAATATTGATTATTAGTGTGTATTCGGCCTAACAATTGGTATCAGAGCCATATCTGTTAAACATTACAGTTTAAGATCCACACACACACAGAAATCATCATGTCTGAAGTTCCACCTCCATCAGAGTATGAAAATGCTAAACCCACTGTTAGTCGATATGAAGCTATTAGGGTTCCTATTCTCAGGCCATCAGAGTATCCCATCTCGAGGGTAAAGATGACCATGTTTCTGGAAGCTATAGATGTAGAATATCTTGACAGGATTAATGAAGGGCCACACCTGCCTACAAAGTTGGCTTCTGCTATTACTGGTCAAGAGGCCAAAATGATTCCTAAGGAGAAGAAGGATATGACTCCTGAAGATCTTTCATCCATTGCTAAGGATGCAAAGGTGAGGCATTTACTTCACAGTGCTTTGGATAATGTTATGTCTAACAAGGTTATTGGCTTGACTACTGCAAAAGAAATTTGGGATGCTCTTGAGGTTAGATGTCAGGGAACTCCTGCTATCAAGAAGAATAGGAGAAACATACTCACTCAGGAGTATGAACATTTTGAGGCTAAACCTGAAGAGACCATGACACAAACATTTGACAGATTCTGTAAACTGTTGAATGATTTATCATTGGTTGACAAAGAATATAATTTGGAAGATTCAAATCTAAAGTTTCTTCTGTCTCTAACTGAAAAGTGGGATGTGAAAACTACCACTATTAGAGACAATTATGAACTTGATGAGACCCAAATTGATGAAATTTATGGGTTGCTCAAAACTCATGAATTGGAAATGGAACAGAGAAACAGGAGATTCAACAAAAAGGCTAAGTCTGTTGCTCTTAAGGTTGAAGAGAAGCCTATGAAGAAAGAATCATCCAGGAGAAAAGCTAAAGGAAAGGCACTAGCTGTACAGTCTGATAGTGAGTCACCAATGTCTGACAATGACTCAAACTCAGACGAATCATCTGATTCTGAGGATGATGAAGAAGAGATAATGCAGATGGCTGCCTTGATGGTTAAGACGTTCAAGAAAATGGGCTTCAAGAATTTCAAGAAGGGAAAGAATTTCTCCAGGAATGTTTCCAATTCTGACAAGAAAAGCTTCAAGAAGTCTGATAAGAGAGATTCAAGGGGGAAGAAAGACAAGTCTGAAATCCAATGCTACAAGTGTAAGGAGATGGGCCACTTTGCTCCTGAGTGCAAGAAAGGTAAAACTGAAAAAGCACTCTACACTAAAGGCAGAAATTGGGCAGACACTTCAGATTCTGATGAAGAAATGAACTATGCTCTCGGCTACTACCGAATCAGAAACTTCGGAAAATCAGGTACCTCTAACTACCTATGCTTATAATATTGATGACATTTCCCAATTAAGAATTTATCTTAAGTCATTGCATATAAGTTATAGGGATCAGACTTTAGAGAATGAGAGGATTAAATCTGAGAATTCTGAACTCAAAGAGAGAAATAAAATTGTTGAAGAAAAGCTAAAAAATATGCAACAAGTTCAGAAAGAGAGAGATGATGCTGTTTCTATAGAACAGGATTTGCTTCAGAAATATAAACAACTAGAATCTGAGTTGGAGGAAGCAAATAAGAAAATTAGGACTTGGACTAATTCTGGAAAGGACACTCAACAGGTTTTTCAAACAGACACTGTTGGTCTAGGTTATAATGAGGGAGATGAACTAAGATTTCAAAGTCAAGTTAAAATCAGACCTCATTTTGTACATGGAGCCAGTAAATTTTTGTCTGATAATGAAAAAGAAACTGTTAAGGTCAAATCAGTAAAAACTTATGCTAAACAGGTTAATATTGGTTTGATGACTGATAAACAACTCAAACATAAACTAAAGGAGTTAAAATCTGTTAAGAAACAGGGAGTGTCAAATAAGAACAGAAATGGAAAAGTAGGCATCACTTCAGGAAATAAACCAATGCTTGCTAGTTATGCTCCAAGAAAGACATGTCATAACTGTGGTAGTACTAAGCATCTTGCAAATTTCTGCAAGAAAAACAAAAATATAAATTCTTTACCTTCCAAGTCTGAGGTAAAGAAGGATTTTGCTAGAACTAAGCCACAGACTTTATGCACACACTGTGGAAGCACTTGGCATTCCATTTATACTTGCAGAGAGTATCATTCTATCTATCATAATTACGATGAACTGAAACCCAATCTGAAATGGGTTAAAGTTAATACTGCAAGTGTAAACTCTGATACTGTTAGCTCAAACTCTGATAATGTTAATTCCGCTGCTAAAGCTAACAAAGTTAAGAATGTCAAAGGATCCAAGCAAGTCTGGATCCTTAAATCTAACTCTCAGTAATTGCTTGTGATGGCAGGGCAACAGGGAGGCAATCCTAGTCGTGGACAGTGGATGCTCAGGACACATGACTGGAAATAAAGCCCTGCTATCAGACTATGAGGAGAAGGCTGGCCCAAAAGTTTCCTATGGTGATGGCAATGTAGGAAGAACATTGGGATATGGCAATATTAATCTTGGAAATGTCATCATCACCGATGTAGCTCATGTCCCAGGATTCAAGCATGACTTGCTATCTGTGAGTCAAATCTGTGACAAGGGATATCATGTAGATTTTCAACCTGAATATTGTGAAGTTATCAGCAAATCTACAGGAAAGGTTGTTCTAGTTAGTCATGGGCAAAACAACATTTATGAAATCAAGCTCTTAACAGACTCTGTTGGAAAAGCTGTTTGCCTGTCTACAAGAATGTCTAGTGAAGAGAGTTGGAAGTGGCATAAGAAACTCTCACATTTGAACTTGAACAACATCAATGAATTGATCAGAAAGGATCTTGTAAGAGGACTCCAAAAAGCTCTGTTAAATGTTGATGGCCTATGTGATTCATGTCAAAAGGCCAAGCAAAGGAAGTCATCTTTCAAGAGCAAGACAGAATTTTCAATCACTGATCTTTATCATCTTCTGCATGTTGATCTCTTTGGTCCAGTAAATGTTATGTCTATAGCAAGGAAGAAATATGCTTTAGTCAATGTTGATGAATACACTAGATTCACTTGGGTGTATTTTCTAGCAAAGAAGGATGAAACTGCATTAACTCTGATGGAACATGTGAAGCTTCTGGACAAAGGATCAAGTAACAAAGTCAGAATCATCAGAAGTGATAATGGAACTGAGTTCAGGAATGCAATAATGGAAGAATTCTGCAAGAACAATGGAGTGAAGCAAGAATTTTCAGAACCTGGTACACCATAACAAAATGGTGTAGTTGAAAGGAAAAATAGAACCTTGATAGAAGCTGCCAGAACTATGCTTGATGAAGCAAAATTGCCAACTTATTTCTGGGCAAAAGCTGTTCAAACTGCTTGTTTTACTCAAAATGCTACACTGATCAATAAGCATGGAAAGACACCATATGAGATTGTGAATAAAAAGAAGCCTAACCTGAAATACTTTCATATTTTTGGGTGCAAATGCTTTGTTTTGAAGACTCATCCTGAACAGCTGACTAAATTCGAGTTAAAAGCAGATGAAGGGATTTTTTTGGCTATCCACTGTCAACAAAGGCATACAGAGTTTATAATCTGAGAACAAGAGTGGTTATGGAGTCCATTCATGTGTCATTTGATGACAAGAAAATAACTGGACTTGAAGATGTGGATGAACATGATCAACTTCGTTTTGAAAATGAAGATTTATTCTCTGATGAGATAAACTCTGATGAAGCTGAATCAACAAACACTGTCGAAGTAAACTCTGAGCCTCTACTGGTGAATACTGAAGAAATTACTCAGCCTCAGCAAATGAGAGAACCAGTTGAGGGGGAGCATGATCAAAATTATGACTCAAACACTGAAAACGAGTCACATGGTGAATCTGGATCAGACACTGTTGAGTCAAACGCTGATGGCTCAAACACTGTTGACGCAAACTCTGAAAGCTCAAACACTGACAGTTCAAACTCTGAGCAGTCGAATTCAGGGGGAGCTTCAGAAAATGAACAGAGACAACAAAACAATAAGGAGAACATTAATTGAGGGGGAGGATCAACAACTGAAAGAAGTCATTTACCTTCAGCTAGGAAATGGATAAAATCTCATACACCTGATTTAATTATTGGAGATCTAGATGCCACAGTAAAGACAAGGAGTGCAACAACTAATGAATGTCTGTTTCATGCATTCCTTTCTCAAACAGAACCAAAGAAAGTTGAGGAAGCTCTTCAAGATGCTGACTGGATAACAGCAATGCAGGAGGAGTTAAATGAATTTAAAAGAAATGAAGTCTGGACACTTGTACCTAGACCAAAGAACAGATCTGTTGTTGGTACAAGATGGGTTTTCAGAAACAAAACTGACAGTGAGGGTGTAATCACAAGAAATAAGGCTAGATTAGTGGCAAAAGGCTATTCTCAGCAGGAAGGAATAGACTATGATGAGACTTTTGCTCCAGTTGCAAGATTAGAAGCGATAAGAATTTTTCTAGCATATGCCTCTCACAAGAAATTCAAAGTATGTTAGATGGATGTGAAAAGTGATTTTCTCAATGGAAAGCTAGAAGATGAGGTGTTTGTGGAGCAACCTCCAGGTTTTGTGGACCCCAAATATCCAGATTATGTCTACAGGCTAGATAAGGCATTATATGGACTTAAGCAGGTACCAAGAGCGTGGTATGAGACACTTGCTCAATTTCTTCTAGAAAGTGGATTCAGCAGAGGTACAATTGACAAACTCTGTTTTATTTCAATCAAGGGAGTGACCTCCTTTTAGTTCAAATTTATGTTGATGACATAATTTTTGGGTCTACAAATAATAAACTCTGTGAAAAGTTTGCCAAGCTCATGCAGTCAAGGTATCAAATGAGCATGATGGGAGAGCTTAGCTATTTTCTAGGCTTACAGGTGAAGCAAACAGATGATGGAATTCTTATTAATCAAGCAAAATATACCAGAAATCTCCTCAAGAAATTTGGTATGCTTGAATGCTCATCTGCAACTACTCCCATGGCAACAACAACAAAATTGGACAAAGACACAGGTGCACAAGTGGATATGACAAATTACAGAGGCATGATAGGGTCTCTTCTTTATCTGACTGCAAGCAGACCTGACATCATGTATGCCACCTGTCTTTGTGCAAGGTTTCAGGCAGATCCTAGAGAACCACATCTAACAGCTGTGAAGAGAATTTTCAAGTATCTAAAGGGCACTATTACTCTGGGCTTATGGTATCCAAGGGAAACAGACTTCAAGCTAGTTGGTTACTCAGATGCAGACTTTGCAGGTTGCAAGGTAGACAGAAAAAGCACAAGTGGGAGCTGTCAATTTCTGGGTGACAGACTGGTCTCATGGTATAGCAAGAAGCAGAAATCAATTTCTACTTCAACAGCTGAGGCAGAGTATATTGCAGCTGGTAGCTGTTGTGCATAGATTTTGTGGATGAAGAATCAATTGCTGGATTATGGATTGAGGTACAGTAAAATTCCTATTTACTGTGATAACCAAAGTGCTATTGCTATGACAGGTAATCCAGTACCTCACTCTATGACCAAGCACATCAGCATAAGGTACCATTTTATTAGAAAGCATGTGGAAGAAGGAGACATTGAACTGCATTTTGTGTCTACAGACCAACAGCTAGCAGACATCTTCACCAAGCCATTGAGTGAGGCAACGTTCACAAAGCTGGTAAATGAGTTAGGAATGATCTCTGGTTTCGACTAGAGAAAGTGGTTAGACTCAAAACTTCATTTTTCCTCAAACTCTGTTCCGCATACTCTGTTTGTTAAACACTGTCTGTCATACTCTGTCTGTCAAACACTGTTTCCGTATACTGTTGGTTAAACTCCGATACTGTCATTGTCTGAACATTACACCTATGAAGAAATTGTATGCAGCATATTCTCAGTAATTAATCATGCATTCTTCTGAATTATTTGTGATTAAATCTTAGACTGTGTAGACAAATTTACACTGCATAATACTGTCCTGCTATTTTTAGCATCTCTTAGTTTATTTATCCTAAACTCTGAATCTGTAAATACTGTCTGCATTGCCTCTCATAAAACAAAATCTGTTTTAAATGACACTGTGTAAATAATTAGAAGGACATGAATATATGTATACTGATTTGATTTATATGCTTTAGATACAAGCAGCTGTGTTATAGAGATTTTTTAATTGGGATTAATCTAATTACAAACCTAGTGAGCTTTTGAGCCATATTGCATATCTTTTGCAATTTATTCATTTGCTTGAGTGTTCACAGATTAGTTGCATTGCTAGCAGTTGCTTGAAATCTTTCCTAAAATGCATAACATTATATTCTGATAAAATGATAAAGGCAGTAGGTTACACCACATAATTCCTATATTTACCAAACACTGTTTACATGATCCATTAGTTAACCCATTGAGCCTAATCATATTTTTCGGTGACACACCATATTACTGCCTATAAACTTTTTTTGTATTGGCCAATCTGTAAATTAGAACCCAAATTGTCAAAGGCTAGTACTGTACAAAAGGAGTAATAAGGTGAAGGGTTATTAATCTTTAAGAAAGGGCATTCATTTATGATTTGAGATTGTGTACCTAATAGTTGACTAGTGCAATAAATTACAAAGGATCAGTATATCTTGCATTACTATATGTTATTTAGCTCTCTATACATAAAAAAAAAAATAGAGAGCATATTATTGTCTGATCCTTGTTTTAGAGTCAACTAGTTGAGGTCAATAAATTGGATGGTATAAGGATGTCACTTGCTAGCTTTTGACATTAACCTGTTTTAGCCTTCTTTGACATACCTTGTCCCAAGCCTGCATTACAACCCAATAAATACCTTTTGATTATCATTTGTAATGTATATTGTGTTCAAAGTTAGATTAATATCAAATGTCAAGCATGCTTCTGATGTTGTTGATTCTGAGTGATATACTTACCTGTTCTTGAGTGATATTTTCATTGAGTGAAAGGTGAGTCCTTATTAATTTCCTAAATCCCAAGAAATTTCTCGAAAATGCATACTTGTACATTTAGCATGTTTATCAACTTATTTCTGCATTTGACATGGACTTTTTTGATTTTATACACTGTCATTAAATACTAGCAGTTGACTATAAGAGTTTGTGCAGACAGGGTTTACTCGTTTATTTTATGGATTTTATAAAATATTAGATAATTTAAATACTGTTTCGGTAAACTCTGCTACACACACATATATTTGCACACCTGTACAGTTTTTGAGGAAGTCATGATAATAAGGTTGGATAATTGATAAACACTGTTGGATTTTGTGAATTATTCGAAGGTACAAATTTTTGTTCATGATAATTGATTTATTTGGAGTATTTCGGAAATTGTTTCATATTATTGCCAACTGTTATTTGGTAATGGGGAGTTAATCTTGGCATTGGAAACAGGAGAGAGAGAGAGTTGTGAGGAGTTAAAGATATGAGAGTGAATGGTAATCATTAACTGTTTTTACGGCGCATGCGGTTTAACTACACCAATGCATGTGTGCCACGTGTCCCACTCACACATTTCACAAGAGAACTGCTGTGTGCCTTATTGATTAAAACTCTTGAGTTATTATTTTTTATTACTTCTCTAATCTTTTGACACACAACGGTTCACTTATTCACTTAATCAGTTTTCACTTTGCACACATCTACACTTTGTTCTCTAGCATTCTAACTCCCACATTTCATCAAACACCTTACCTGCTTACTCTTTTCTTACTCAAAATGGCAACTAAACTGTTTCATGATAATGGATTGGCATATCCTACTAATAACTATGTTGCACCCTTGAGTACAGATGTTTCTCCTGCTGATTTCCATGTGATTCAAAACTTTTTGAGAGATTCCGAGATTGGCACAGCTCTCACTGCTCCACAACATCTGTATGGCACTCAGATTGCCTATTTTTGGCATCATTCCAGTTATGATGATGGAGAAAATGGCACTCCGTCTATCACTTTCACTCCTCCATAGAACAATTTTGTTATTACTCCAAGGACAGTGAATGAGGTTCTAGGTTTCGAGACATACACTTCTCATGATATTGTGACTGATGTGAACTTGAGGACGATGCTCACAGAGATTGGGTATGCTGATTCAATGGACAAGCTTGGGTCCATTACACGCCCAAATTTGCGCAAGGAGTGGAATTTTTTCTTTGACTCTATCACACGGGCATTTGGAAACAAAATAACCAATTGGGATGCTATTCCAATTGACAGTCTTTAGATGGGGTACTCTCTTCTCTACGGTACTAATTTCGATTTTGGTACTCATGTCTTAAAGAATTTAGGACAGAGATTAGCAAATTTTCCTACTACTATTTACTATTCTCGTTTTTGTCAATTACTATACAATTCTTGTCTGCCTAGTCAACAAGTTGTTGAAGCAGATGAAATCAAACCTTTCAAGTTGACAAAACGAATATTTGCTGATTTGGTCAACAAGGATGCAGCTAAGGCTGATTTACCTGCAATGGTATATCCTATAGCCGTTGCAAACTTTCTTGTATAACCCCAAGAACCACAACACCAAGAACCACAACAACAAGAACCACAACAACAAGCACCGCAACAACCATCAACAGCTACAAACCCAAACACTGAGCCTATACACCAATCACTCTCAAACACTGCCACATCATCACAACATCAACCTCAACCTCACCCACAAACTTCTCATCCTAAGTCACTTGTAACCCAAACTCAACCATCAAACACTGTCAACCCCCAAACTCAACCTGCATCCTCCATAGACATTAATGAGCCAATTTCTAAGTTCTCTCGTGTTGAGAGAAAGAAGGGAGGAGGATCAAAGAAAACACTTCGCAAGAGACAAAGGGCAGGAGTGTTTCTCTCCAAGGTGCCTTCCACTGACGATGTTGAATCTGAGCCTGAGATGCCCATGAAAAAGAAAAGGAGAACACTGATTGATGAATCAGATGATGACATTCTTTTTGAAGCTCCTAAAGTGATTTCTAAGGAGATGCCTACTGTTGACACAGTAGAGGTTCAGCAGGGACACAAGGATGGCATGGCTGCCATTGAAGTCTTAGAGCCATTGTTTCAATTTTCTGAGCACATTGCTACTCCAACTGCTGCTCTCTCTGAAGCTACATTGCTAGCTGAGCAAGCAACTGCTGTCATTGAAGAATCATTGGCTACACATACAGACTTAGTGTCTGATGCCAATCGAGCAATAGATGTTGGAATTGAAATTGACCAACCATCAAAGGCTGCAATCTCTGATGCTCAAACTGTTCAAGAATCAATTGTTCTTGAGAAACCTGCAGTTGATGCTGATTTTGCAGAACACACAGCTGAGAATTTTGTTGAAATTGAGCATATAAATGAAGCTGGTAATGTTGAGACACAACCTATGCTAAACACTGTCGATCCTGCAGTTGCAGAGACTCTTCCTGAACATAATTTCTTAAACACTGTCAATGCTAAGACAAGTGTTACAAATGAAGAAGAGGACAATGCCAAATCTTTTTCCACTCAGGGACCAGTACAAATTAATGCCAAGGTGCAAGCCTATCCTGTGTCTGGTCCTGAGGTTCCTACATGTCATGATCTTGAAAGAGAACACTTTGAAAGATCAGCTGCAAGATGGTATCAATCAGATTCCATTTTTCCAATTGGCAGGGCAGCAGACTTTGTGAAAAAGGCTGTAGATGAAATTAAAAATCCTGACATTGTTTCCTGTTTGAAGGCAACTGTTGTTCAGGTCAAAGTCCTTAATAAACGATTTGATGCTGCTGCAGAAGATATTAATGGCCTTCGAAGAGATATTACTGAAATTGATTTCAAGAGGGAGAAGGAAGCTACTCTTAGACATCAAACTTATTCAGCTAGATTGGCCAAGGTGGAAGAAAATCAAACTCTGATGGCTACCAAAATAGATTCCATTGCAAACTCTTTGGAGTTGCTAACCTCCATCTTGATTCTTGATGATGTCAAAAAGGGGGAGAAAGTTGGAAACACTGCTTGCAAACAACTTCAATCCTTGGAGAGGAAGGATGATGGTGCAGATGGAGGTGGATCTGATAGAACCAAAAGAGTAATTACAAGGTCTAGAGTAAACTCTGCTAAAGCAAACACTGCTGAAGGTCCACAGAATGATACAGAGTTAGCTGTAAACATGTTTCTTGAAGAACATGGAAATGATGTCACTCTAGAAGATGTAAAGGCTGAAGAGCTAAGTCTTAAAGCTGAACATGAGAAAAAGCTTAAGTCTGGGAAATTCAAGAAGAAAGTTGAAAAGGCATCAAGGCCTGTTCTTAAAGGCATTAAGATCAATGAAAATGTCAATGCTGATCAGAGATTGTCTCATTCAAGAAAACCAACAGCAGATGAGGCTAGATTAAAGCTTAAAGGAAAAGTTGTTGAAGATGATAAGAGTTTAAAGAAGTCAAAGAAAGTTACAACCTCTGTTTCTACACATGTTGTACAAACTACTCTTCCAATTCATGGTTTTGTGAGACCTACTATTCCTGATAATACTGAGCAAGTTCAAGGAGGTGATATTTTTCAAAGCAGAGAAATGATTGCTAAGCAACCTCATGATTTGGCTGGTTTAGGGTCAAACAGAGAAAGGACTTTGAATATTACTCTTAGAGATCATTCATCACTGGCTGCTCCAGGCAAGGGTGTCCCTCAAGTTAATTTGGACAAGCTGGAATCAGTACAGTTGATCCATCAAAGAAGTCTAAAAAAAGACTTTCTGCTGTATTTCATGGAGGATGGGACTGTCTACAAAATTGGAGAGCATGATATTCATTTGAAGATGTATGAAGAACTGCAGTATGTCTTACATATTTTCAAGGTGAATAACAGTCCTACTTATCAAGCTGCAGAAGTGCTTAGATACCAGATGGAAAGATCAAAGATGATTTGTGGAATTAAAGACAAGTCTGAATATGTACCAAAGTACTTAGATTACAATGGAAGAATGGTTGAAATGAAGAGAAACAGTGCTAAGCTGAGAACTGATTTGGGTATCACTGTGCTTGAATTTAATTCAGAATCAGCAAAGTCATACTTTATCAGACTTGGAAATGAAATGAAGAAGAACAGCATTTATGATCTGAGATCAGCCATTTATCAGACAGATGGTACAGATTCTAAGCTTCGAGAGATCAAGCTAGAGATGGAAAAAGCACTTGAAGTTGCAGAAGAGAGATTGCTAACAGAGTACTTGAAGACAGCATGGGATGTTGAAAGGATTAAGTAATTTATGCTCTGTAAGTTTTTCATATTTTCTGTAATTTTGTTAAGTAACAATTTAAACTCTGTTTAGTTGTTAAACACTGTATATGATTATTTGTTTTTGACATCATCAATTATCTATTAACTTGTGCATTTTTGCTAATGAACAAGTTGGGGGAGATTGTTAGATATAATTGATGTAATGTTTCAGTGTTTAAGTGTAACAGTGAAATATCAGAGTTTAACTGGAAGGAAGTCAGAGTTTAGTAAAGTCTGACTGACAGAAGCTGGACAGAGTTTAGTAAAGTCTGTCTAGAAGCAGCGCGTACGAAGTCAACAGAAGATATTAGAGATCAATTGAAGATTGATATGGAAGCGAGATCTTTGGAGATTGGTTAGCTATCAAAGAGATCGAGTTGACTTAGGAGACGTGTGACAATTTGTAATTGATATCATTGTATAGCTGATTATTAGGAATATCAATTAGAGATTGTATCGAAACTGTATTCTTATATATACAGATAGGTTAATCCTAGAAGGATTAAGAACAATAGAATTATTCATTCTTATTGTAACCTAGCAGCTCTTTGTGATAGTTTACATCACGAAGAGGGTTTTTAATACCAGAAGATTTAAAGTGCATAATCATCTTAATTGTTATCCTCTCATCTAATATTGATTATTAGTGTGTATTCGGCCTAACAAATTATAATAATAATACAGCACCCAACATAGGTGCACAACACGGGTTTCTAGGTGAAAATTTTGGGTGGGCTATTTTCCCCCCTTATTCAAATTATTCAGACACAACTTTCCCCCTAAAAACACTAGCCTCATTCTCTGTCTCTCGATACTACACCTCCACTCAATAGACTGAATTTATAAACTTTACTCTTTACAGCTCTTACATTGATTTACAAACTTTTATAGCTCCGATTTGTAATTGAGCATCTTTTTTCTCTCCGATTAACTACTATTAATTCACTTTTAATTTGTTTTCTTTTGCAGGTAATTAGGGTTTTGAATTTGGGGATTTGATGTTGGGGCTTTCCATTTAGGAAAATTTTTGCAATATTCCTCTAGTCCTTCTATACTCTTTCTCCGTCTCTTTCTTTTTTCTCTATAGACAAACACCCTATGTCTCTATTCACATTCTCGATCAGAATTACAAGCTCTAATTGGTCTCATTTTCTTGCATTAAATTTCTACTCTCAACTCACATGTATTTTTTTTATTTTATAGGTGATTATTGAATTTGGGGCTTTCATTCTAGGGCTTTCAGTTATGTATTCAATTCCTAACTGATACTGTTTTCAGTTTATGGTTTTGTATTTGAGTGTTTGGGTTTCCGTTGATATGTGTTTGATATTCGATTATTGATTCAAATTGGGGTCTATATTTGCTTATATATGTCTCTCCGTCTCTCTCTCTCTCATTTCTATCTTTTTTTTGTTGTTCAGATTAGGATTTGGTATTTAAATGTTTTTGGTTTGGTTATTACTGATTTTTTTTATAATAGTCCTATATTTGCTTGATATTTGACTCGGTTCTGTGTTAGAGACATAGAGAAGGAGAGATAGAGAGAAAAAGAGGAGAAAGACAGGAATAGACAGAGACAAAGTGTGTAAAATCCAGGAGGATCTCAAAGAAGAATTAAAGGTAGTTATGAACTTGTTCTGTGTATTTTATTTTTTGCCCTGACTAGTTACATATGCAGTGATGGTGCATAAACATAATTTCTGAGTGATTGTAGTTTTGAGATGCAACAATTTATGGGACTATTGGTAGTTTAATTATTTTTAGTTATTAATATAGTTTATGATTACTGAATTCATTTAGTGTTCTATATACTAACACAAAGTATAGACAGGCGGAGCTGTGTTTGGATCTAGGGGTGAGCATTTGGTGTAACAGCCCCAGATCCGGGGTCGGGGATCCGGTCATCACGGTCTCAATTTCCATCCATAATATCAACATAAATTAAATTGCAACCTTGTAACCCAAAACCATAACATAAAATATACCCGTTATAGTCCCAGAGATGAAATCAGAGTAACTACCAAATATTATTAACCACAAGTTTGAGTTCTTACAACCCAAGAGAATTACAATTATCTATCACATACTCCTTGCCATCCATTTACATAAGTCGTATATCTAAATACCTTTGATACTTAGAAGATAACAACAAGCCTACCAGTAGCTTCATCCTCAGCCATGGTAGTTATGACCTCAGCGGTTAATCTTCTTACGGCTAACACTTGCTTGCGCCGAGTGCGCCTTGTGCTGGCCATCTGATCTAACTATTGTCGTGATATAATAAATAAATCAAGGGTGAGCAATAGCCCACCAAAAATAATGTATAACTAAACAATAATATATAACAGTTCAAAAGTATCTTTGAAACCATATGCCATGCATTTACGAAAATGATGCCAGTATAACGTAAAAGATGAAGTTACAAGGTAGCTCAAAATATAACTTCCGTAGTAATATTTGCTATGCAAAGATATATGCAAGATATCATCATATTCCACAAAAGAAGAAATTGCGGGAAAAGTGTTGCAATTCCAATTTTTAATGTTTTTCAAACCCCTGTCAACCTGAAAGAAGTCTCTTCGATACGTGTTGCGGGGGATACCTGTCAACCTGAAAGAAGTCTCTTCGATACGTGTTACAGGAGATTCCCAATTTTGGAGATGAACTAATACTGGAGTTATCACGCGCCAACTGTCCCAACCTCCGATGATCAGTCATAGGTGGTACAGACCAATATAGTTTACTACCGGTAGAAGGAAGAACTAACGGATTTACTTGTCTACCGCCCTTTTTAGTAACTCCCTGGCCAACGGTTGGGCCTTGTGATGGACCGCGCGACTCGGCCTCTTAAGCACGACTCCTAGTTCGAATAAATCCATGACTCTGAAATGTAAAGTTCGTCCTCCTTTCCCCAAGTGTAATACTTGTTGATAGGACTCCACAAAGTAGTCGTATCTAATTGGAAAGGAAAATTCACCAATAATTCCCAAGCTGATGCTTGTTAATGGATATAAACTTGTTCCATCAATCTTACCCCTCGAGTGTTGAGGAGGTAACCAAAAAGACTCATATCGATGTTTGAAAAGAATCAAGATGTGAGTCAAAAGGTAGTTTAACAAGTATATGACCAGGCAGTCAAAGAAATAACATCTCTCAAGCAAGGTTCCCTTATATTTTAGAAGATAGATTCGAATGAAGAATGGAGTTTTGAGAACCTTCCTTGATAAAATAATAATAATACGACTCAGAGATAATTTACATAGTATTTGAAAATCAAGGAAATTTTTGAATAAAATATCTCATTTTAGAACTAGTTGAAAGAATTAAATAAATATTCAAAGAATATTTATTAAACCAGAAATAGTTGAAGAATATTCTTAATATAAATATTGCTCATGATTAACCCTTGAATAGGTATATATAAAATATTCATTAAATAAATAATTCCTCGAATAAATATTCAAAACAATATCCAATAAAATAATTAAAACCTTAAATGAATATCCAAGATAATATTCTTTAAGTAAATAAGCTCAAATGAATATTCGAAAATAATATAAAATAAACAATTAAACTCAAATGAATATTCGAAATAATATTCATTAAATAAACAAAATCGAATGAATATTCCAAAAATAATATTCATCTAACTCAATAGCCTCAAATGAATATTCAAAATAATATTCATTAAATAAATAACCTCGAGTGAGTATTCAAATATTATTCCTCGAATAATTTCCAAGCATTTAATACTTATGGAAATATAAATAATGTTCATAAATAACATCCCTCAAGTAATCTGTCACTGGAATCCCTCCGGGTTTCCATGACTATCTTTATATTACAAAATACCGACTCCCGGTCTTTATTGAAAGAATGAGATCATATGCCCTTCACTAAGGGTCTTAGCAATATCCGGCTTATAATTAGTATATCTTGTATCTAACTTATAAGCCAACATCAATCAGGGAACAAGTATTGCAATAGACTTTAAAGTAGGCATGCATGCTATGGCATATGTATCAGAAAACAACAGATATATATATTATCACAACAACCGTTCCAAAGTATTGGAAACTTGCCTGGTACTCTGGTGAGGGTACCGTGTCCTGGGTCAGTCCGGTGATCTTCCTTGGTGTGTATATGAGCCTAACAAGCCTTGATCTAGTCCTTAGAACACCTTATGAAAGCATAAAAATTGGAGATCAAATGATGGTGGGAGCTTGGACTTTGATTCTTGAAATTAAGGATGGGCCGAATGGAAGAACAAGGAGGTGGTGATGTTGTTTTGTGTTTTGCTTGGCTAATCTTTTGTTCTCATCATGCATTATTGAGATATTATCTCATAAAGTGGCTTTATTAAAGCTAGTAGGTCATGCATGATGTATTTGGATGGACAATTGTTGTTGTTTTAGTGCTAGGATGAGAAAGTGATGCTATGTACTTGGTTGATCTCTAAGTATATTAGTTACTCATGTAACTACTTAGTTACTTAATGTTATCCACTAGCACGTGCATGTATCTTGATCCCCTGTTTGTTTCTTTGTCCGGTTATTTCTCAATTCATTAATCGTTCGGAGGAATATCTCGATGATTTCTAATTAGGGTTTTTATCGGAAATCGTCTTAATATTTATACTATCATTCTCAATTCTCTTTAATAATTCTTGAATCCATATTTCTTAAATCTATTCAATAATTCCTTAAGTCTTTCAGTGTCCAGGGAAATCTCGAGGAAAATAAAGTGCTATTTTTCAGAATCCGATAACTTTTACATACACTCTTTTTCCCCTTGGATCATTAATACGAACTCAGAAATCCGTTCCAGGTACTTTTATATAGCGTCGTCTAATAATATTCCCATTTCCACCAAAAACACTATTCATTCTTTATTCTCTCTTTATTCCTTATATTTAGAAAAAAGTCCTTGTTCTCTTTCGAGCGTTCCTTATCTCTTTCACGGAACCACTGGACTTATAACAGACATCGATTTGGATGACATGAGAATAACCTTGCTCTTTGGAATTACCATATCTTACTTTCCTAGGAGATAGATTATTCTAATCTAAGTTGTCAACCAATAGAATTCTTCAAGACATATAAACATTGGAATCCATATCCATTCCATATTCGTTCATTAGAACCGTTGCTACATCGTAGTCGTAACCACTATTCATTTCTACATTAATACAAAATAAAAGTTTTAATTCCTACCAAAAATCTGGATTCTTACAGTCTCCCCTCCTTAAAAGGATTCCGTCCCGGAATCAGGTAGAAAACAAAGAGTCGATTGTCTGTCGTTTCACTTTCCAGTTTTCCTGTCAATTCTTAATCATTCTACCCTTTCTCAGCACATCTACTGGTGCTACAATACATACTTTATCCTTTTTCCATCAACTTGGTTACTTTTCGTACAAGCACACTATCCGGGTTATGCTTTTATGTAGTCGTATACTATTACCCCTTTTGATATCTGCAGTGACTTTGATATCACTATCGTGCTGCGAATTCGGAGATAACCTCACTCGTACTAGGCATTTCCTGAGCGCTTTAATCTTCGCAATCTCGATCAGTATATAGAAATAGAAGAATTTATTGAGAGATCACTATGATCAATGAACATTTGTCATATTGCATAGTTAGTACAGAAGGTGGCCAGCCTTTAGTACTTGACAAGCAATTAAACAATTAATGGTATTCCAATTAGACTTCTATCACACAGACAGATAGTCACGTAGTAGTACCCCCCCTCCTTAAAGGGTTGTTCTCCTCAATTCAAAAAGAAGATAAATAAGATAAAAGAAAAGAAAAGAATTTTAAAGAATCATAGAAGTTCTCATGATTGCAAGATATCATACTTAGAATTCACCTCTGAACTATAGAGGTTCATTAGAGAAGAATATAATTGTAATCATATTAAATACTACTTTAGCGTAATCTCACGTGTCAACATATCCTCTCTGCTCTGTCCATCATTCTATGGACCTATATTCTTGTTCAGTCTTAGCAACATTTATTTTTGGAAAATCTTTCAACCTTTCAAGTTAAATCTTAGATTTCTCGCTTGACATCATTGTTACTGATATTCCACGCCGTGCTACTAGCTCTTTCATATTTATAATACTAACACTATCAGGTTGTCATCCCGAGAATTCGTTTGAAAGCCCATTCGTCAATCTATTCATAACATTCCTTGCTTCCTATTCCATAATTATGTTTCCAATCTTTTCTTTATCAATCACATCCTTCTTATTATCTGATTCTTATTCACTTCCGTTATTTACCTCCACCGTCATCTCTTCATTGGGACATCTTTTGCACTTGGCACCTCCTTATTGGTATCCCATCACATTTACTCTATAATCATTACATTATTCCAATTCAAATCCTCCGAAACGAATCTGGCCGATTTCTTTAACTTAGATACAATATAATCTACTTCTGCCAAACATGTTCTCATCACTTGTTCTTTTCTATCCGTGATTTTCCATAGGTTGTTCTTCGTAAGTTAGACCAGCTCGTATATCTACCTGCTCGTACTCTTATCATCTGTCGAGCATCTGCGTTTTACTGGTGTAGCCCTGCCATATGAAACACGTTGCGACCATGCTATAAGTTTTTGGGGTAAGGCTGGCTCGAATGCCACCTTCCGAACATTTTTAAACTCTCAGATGGCCCAATAAATCTCAGGCTCAACTGTCCTTCTCTCCAAGTCTCATTAACTCTTTCTACGAGAATAACTTTAGCATTATGAATCTCCAACCTCGTATTCTCTATCTTGTTGGCGCAGAAATACACTAACATAAACTTGCTTGTCATTCATCAACATGCCATTTATCTTATCAATAGCAGCACTATCTTTATTTTTGCGTTGTCATCTACTTTCTTAGAAGAATCACCACTATATTAATGTAGTCCATTGTTGAATCACCATCGTTTGCTGTTTACGTAGTGCTTTAATAGTTAATCAGACGGGTTTCATAATTGTCATATCCAAAATTCCCCTGGAAGACGAACTAATCACTATTTCTTATTCATAAGGAATACTTCCTGAACTTGATGTAGATATTAATGAAGCAGATAAAATTGCAGAAGAGCTTAAGCATCACAGCTATGACAGATTGATGAAATTATTAATCATATATCTTCAGTAAAGGACTGGAAACTTAACGGTTTACTTAGCCAATTTTATATCATGGTCCGGGTTTACCTCAAAATGGAACCTTCTAAAGTATGTAATATACTTAAGACGATGCCAGGAGTCGAATCTTTACTTAAACTATTCTTATAGTTGATTCTTTCACAATCATCAAAGGGAATGTAAATTCCTCCACCACATTATGACCTTCAAGGTCCTTCCAAATAGCGTTCTGTTTTCTTTGGTATGAACATTTATAATTACTACTCTATACTTAAAATGTCGGCCACCTCATTGGCCTTTCCTGACAATAATAATTTCTTGTAATCAATGTTCTCTGGATATATTCCAACTCAAATTTTTCTACCTCATCCCCATCACTATTGGGTGAAAGCATTCTCCCTTAAGCTGTGCCGAAGGAGAAAAATATATCTATCAGTCCTTTTCCATAAATCATTGCTTCCACCTTTCTGTGGGAACTTTTATCACAGTTACTCTCTCTTTATAAAATCTCTTAGGCCATCTTCATCATGCTTCCTGTATTTTCTAGGTACAGGGCATATCAAAACATCATTTATCGATCCTATAACAATTCTGCCTATGTACTTTCCTAAACACCTTTCCAATGAATCATTAAAGGTTATTGTTGCCTTAGTCAATCAAACTTATATCATCTGAATTCACAATGACTTTATTAGGGTCAATGCCATCCTTTGTGCATCCCCCGGGTTCATCATATTTTATGGATATTCTATCCTCAATTCTATTTTCAAGAGATACTTTCATCCTGTAATTGACAATCAAATCATATATCCTTAATAAGGGTTTCTTTTCAATCACTCTCATCTTGATAACCTATAGGTATCTTAATGCTAACCTTTTACTTTCAAATTGACGTCAGTTTTTCATGACCTTCCCTAAAGGCAACATATGTCTAATTGTTTTTCTTACAAAACTTGATAATGGTAGCAAGGATGTATTGGAAGATATTTGTCAAGTTCAACGTGAATCTATTAATACCTATTATTCTTCTTGAGGATATTCTATTTCAGATAACATTTATGCATCATATAAAACCATCTCTAACACTCTTCATAAGCCTCCATTGAAGTAAAATCCCATCGTCATGTATCTCAGTTCACTTTATTTCTCTTTCTAGCTCATAAGGTGGTCAATCACATATGGCTGAATCACTTCACTTTATATCCAAAGTTCTCACGGTTGGCGCTCGATTAGAAGCACCCCGCTTTGTCCTTACATTGCTGGTCTAGTCACTTTATAATTCTTCACCACATGGCCCCAAATGGCCGCGCTACAGTATGCGAGTTTAGGGTTAGCTAATGGCATTACTTTTCTAGCAATGCCCGGCATAAGGCCTCCTTCGTCCATAGCGAAGATAATTTATCTAAGGTAGGTTACGCTTATCAATATTCTTTTTCCCGCGTACTCTTAAACCTTTTTTTTTGTATTTGTCCACTGCTTTCCTTTACACCGCAAATCTTATGTACCAGAGTAGCATAGTCACTCAACTTGAGCACTGCCACTCTTCGTTCGTCCCTCTTTCTCGATATCTTCTGATCTTCTCAAAATTTTACTCCATGTAAGTCTCAATCGACTTCTCGGTACCGTCTCCGGGCACCTTTCCTTTATTTTTATCTTTTCAAATTCTTTTATCAATCCCACATGCTGCATAAGCTTAACACTCTTGGCATAATAGCCTTTTCATTTAAGTCAATCCCAGAATTTCTCAGTCCATTTTGGTTCTTAAATACATTTCCTTTCTTATCGTCCAATCTTAACTTCACCATTTTATCTCTTCAATTAATTTTAATAATCAGGGTCTGTCCGTCAACCCATATAGCGGCTACCTTACCCAATCCGCAGGGTTCGCTCCAGTTTTCACTCTCTTTAGTGACGTTCTCTAATAATCAGAAAGACAAGGTTTGCCAAAATTTGTTGGATTTCTTTCCAGAATCAGGAAATCTTGGTTAACCTATCCACCCACTGGTAATACTAAGAAGATCCATTTAGAAACTTAAAGAAAAGTTCAATGAGCATCTAAGCAGGTGGAATCGTAAGCAGTTATAATAACGGTATGATTGACATAAGGTTTGGAGTCTAACCATTGGAAAGGAACCAAATATATACATCCCATTGAAGGAAAATCGGAGTTTCAAACTGAAACATGCCACACCTCCCTGATACCTATACATCCTAATAGTCGATACTACCAAATGTCAGTCTACCTAACCATTAGTCTCAGAAGGACTACTACCATCGGAGTTAGTCGTTCCACAACATTGGCACTATCAAGGCCATCCGAATCTGGTGAACCGTTCTGTCCGAATGCATCCGTAATTACTCTGACGTGCTATATAATCACACCACGTAAACCTATATGAGGTGCATCATAATATATCACAAAGTCTTCCTTCTTCCATTAGGCAATGGCAACGTTGGGTCGCCTCCAGTTTCCTCTTTAGCTCTAGGAAGATTTTCTCACATTTTCCTTAGTTTGTGTGGTTGGCCTTTCTCAATTGAAACTGCCTTTACTCGGCGGGGTCAACCAATCACTACTCACTATTGATCGTATGTCCTAATAACAGAAATTTATTTTATTAGAATTCATACTTTGAGAACTTGGCATGCACTTGCTTTTTCAGGTTTCATCTCAAAACATTCTCCATTACTTTTTAACCACTGATCGTATTACTTGATCCATTTATGATTCAGCATCGGAGTAAACTTAATGTAACTACTATAATCCATTCAAGGAAAAGAAAGAATTTAATATTCCTCTGAATCACATGCATCTAATGTTTCTGGTTCATAACTCAACTGAGTTGGATGAACACTATATTTAGTCTCTGACAACAGTCTTATTACGAGTTTATCAAAGACTCACTGGTCTTTTCCTCTTGTAGGTTCTGAGATCATCGTTTCGCATACTACTTCCTTATATAACTTTATCCAATCATGCCCTCACTTTTTCAATGTCTTTACTTTCTAAGTTGATCCATCTACAAAATGAACATTTCTCTGAATCAAACCACCTCATCAATCTCAATTTGACTTTATAGATTATAACCTACAAAACCTGCCTTCTCATGGAGAATTACTATTGACAATATTCCCACTAATCCATTTATCAAATGATATGGCATTTGCTGCCTTTATCTCAACTGCTGCTGGAGACTCTGGTCCCCATCCTATATCGATGTCTTTGATAATCATGCGTCATTCTAACTCTTTTGTCATAAATCTGAAAGTCCTTAAGGATTCTTATTTATCCCTATATAAGATCCCAAGTAATTCTTCCAATCTGTCTTACTTGCTGGTACTACATCCGGTAGTCCGGCTATGAATCCAATATGCATCCTTAGTTCTCTTAACAATATCTCAGTTCTTTACGCTCACTTCTCTGAGCACTATAATCTTAGCCCTAACAGTCGTTCTAACTGCAGCCCTCATTCCCTCAAGGGTAAGCTCCTTATCCTTAACAGGATTTTCCTCCTCTGCTGGAACCTCCTCCGGGTCCTCAGTAGGGTACTCTATCGAATCCACAATCCGATCGTCAGCATATAATAAAGCATCACTGTGCTACGGCCCGTAATCCTCAAGGTTTGTTGCCTTGCTCGTCGATACGATATCGAGCTAATTTACTATTATGATACTTAAGAATTCCCATAAGGGTTTTAGGTGAACTTGGCAAGATTTCTTATTATCTTAATGAATTTATTGTTATAACGTCGCCTCATCTCTGGGATATATAACTCTTGCTCTCATACCATTTCTGTAACAGCCCCAGATCCGGGGTCGGGGATCCGGTCGCCACGGTCTCAATTTCCATCCATAATATCAACATAAATTAAATTACAACCTTGTGACCCAAAACCATAACATAAAGCATACCCGTTATAGTCCCAGAGATGAAATCAGAGTAACTACCAAATATTATTAATCACAAGTTTGAGTTCTAACAACCCAAGAGAATTATAATTATCTATCACATACTCCTTGCCATCCATTTACATAAGTCATATATCAAAATACCTTTGATACTTAGAAGCTAATAAATAGCCTACCAGTAGCTTCCTCCTCAGCCATGGTAGCTATGACCTCAGCGGTTAATCTTCTGACGGCTGACACCTGCTTGTTCCGAGTGCGCCTTGTACGGGCCATCTGATCTAACTGTTGTTGTGATATAATAAATAAAGCAAGGGTGAGCAATAGCCCACCAAAAATAATGTATAACTGAACAATAATATATAACAGTTCAAAAGTATCTTTGAAACCATATGCCATGCATTTACGAAAATGATGCCAGTATAACGTAAAAGATGAAGTTACAAGGTAGCTCAAAATATAACTTCCGTAGCAATATTTGCTGTGCAAAGATATATGCAAGATATAATCATATTCCACAAAAGAGGAAATTGCGGGAAAAGTATTGTTTGAATGTTTTTCAAACCCCTGTCAACCTGAAAGAAGTCTCCTCGATACATGTTGTGGGGGATACCCGTCAACCTGAAAGAAGTCTCTTCGATACGTGTTGCAGGAGATTCCCAATTTGGGAGATGAACTAATACTGGAGTTATCACGCGCCAGCTGTCCCAACCTCCAATGATGAGTCATAGGTGGTACAGCCCAATATAGTTTACTACCGGTAGAAGGAAGAACTGACGGATTTACTTGTCTACCACCCTTTTTAATAACTCCCTGGCCAACGGTTGGGCCTTGTGATGGACCGCATGACTCGGCCTCTTACACACGACTCCTAGTTCGAATAAATCCATGACTCTGAAACGTAAAGTTCGTCCTCCTTTCCCCAAGTGTAATACTTGTTGATAGGACTCCATAAAGTAGTAGTATCTAATTGAAATTTGGGCTGCAAAGTAAATTATTAACATGTGACAATAAGTACTCTCTCATGCTCTTTAGTGTTTGTCAGTTGTAACAATTAGGTCACTGAAATCAGGTACCGCGACTCCGCGAGATACCAGAAATTGTTCTTATATCTTGACATTATTTGTTAGGTAAGAATTCGCCTAAACTAAAGCAAGTATATGTTATATCAATTCTTAACATGAGTGCATAAAATTAAAACTTTGCCTTTTCTATCTACTCAAGTGAAAACTAAAGGGATTTGGACTAATTTGCAAGTAACTTTAACAAGCCCCCAGACATCAAAATACAGACGTTGAACACATGATTCATCAGTCAATCCAAAACACTCGAGTAATGGATCATCCGGAAGAAATGTACAATAGGGCTGGTAGCTTCCTCTGCATAAACAGAAATTTCAACGTTACACAATTTTTCAACAGAATCCAAGGGAAACCATATCAGAATAAGAGCAACAAAACACTCTTTTTATAAAAAGAGTAAACAAGAGAATGTACTAACAAACTTATCACCTTCGATAAAGAAATATCTACAGTAGCACCATTAACTCCATGTAACTATTTACAAGAATGAAATGCAAATATAAAAACCTATCAAAGCAGGTTCATTGACTGTACTCTGTGGATGTTGCTCCTCTATGACCTGAGCTAAAGTTATCAATAAAGCGAACACAACGTTGTTCTAAGGGAACTGTTATACCACCTGAAGTGACACATACAATCCTCTGACTTCCACTATTTCCTAGGGAAACATTAAAAAAAATACACCTTGGTCACCAATACTCATGTAAAATAAAGAAAGAAAGGCATCAAATTATTCACATGTTGACTTAATTAATATAGAATGGTTGCCTGATAACAAAGAATTTTTCTCAAGAAATTCATGCAGCTTCTTGCTGATGCCAATGCCATCTTTTAGAGGAGGAGCTGAGTCAAAGAAGCACTTAATTTCATTATAGATTGTTTCTTGAGAAGTCACTGATTTGTTTTCCATCTCAATCGTCTATGCCAATTACGAAGACAGAAGCTTTAAGCTGCAGGCCTGTCATCGGGGTCTGAAGCAGAGTTCTCCATGTGACTACTATACTCATTAATACGTGGTGAATAGTCGCTGACTACATAAGTATGACCATGACTTAAAAGGATTAAATAACATTGAATACTAATCTAAAGGAGGCGAGAAAACATTAGTTCAAACAAGAGCAGAATGTGATGATTATCTGATTGGGGCTAAAAATTTGTAACAATTCAACCCGATTTCAACATAACCATCAATTACAAATGTATAAAAATTCTGACAAGCTGAATCATATAATGCCCCCTCCACGGGTTAGCAAGTTTATAGCTTTTATGTGTGTAGTGCATTGTCAAAACCAAGTCTTTTTGGAAACAACCTAGTGAAAGTAAGGCAAATCTGTTATGCATCTATCTCCGGAGATATGTCAGCATATATCTTACCCTCCCCGCATCGCGAATTATATAATCTAACAATAAACACACATATACAAAAGTACAGAACCCTCAATTTAAAAAGGGAATAACAAAAAATAGAAATTAAAGATATACCCCCGCTTGTCTACCCATGTTTGTCTACCCCTGCTTTCAGTGTTGCATCTTCCTCTCTTGTCCACTTTTGCTTTTGAATCCCCATTTCACAATTGCACACTCACCTCTCCAATTATCTTCACAAGGTTGAAGCTCTCCATTTTCTATACAAAGAGTGATTAGCTCCAATTATCCACTTAAACATACATACACAAAGCTTGGAAACAGAGGTTAGACAGAAAACAAGAGAACAAGGCACTTATAAATAGATGTTCTAAACAAAGTATTAAACAAAAAACTCTCAAATTGAAACATAGTCAAGAACTCCAAATTAAAACACAAAATTATGAATACAAACTAAAACCCATACATATGTAAATTTAAAAACCTACATTAAATCGTAATTAACATTATAATTTTCAATTTAAACAAAAAAATTAAGAACCCTAACTGAAACTCGACTTATTTAAAACTACATTTGGGAAAAAAGAATAATGGGGAATATACTTTCTTCATGCTTTAATCTTCTTCGCTTTTGTGTTTTCTTCAACCCAACTGTCTTCTTCAATTTTGTTTTCTTTGATTTGTCTGTGAATGTCTACCGTATATGTTTGTATGTCTCTGTGCGTCTGTGTGTTAGTATTGTCTTTTTTTCTTATTTTGATTCTATTAAGCCATGCATAATTTTGGAAGGCCGCTCAAATTTTTGAGGAGCCCGCCTAAATTTTTTGGGCCCAAAAGTTAAATTTACTGCAACAATTTAAGAAAATTGTTGCAATAGACAAAATGTTTTTAACTCTCTTGAATTTTTTCAATGCTATTGCAATGTTTTTCAAAGGCGTTGCAATTTGTGTGATTTGGTTTCTCAATAGCAACATTTTTCGACAAATCTTCAAAAATATAGTTGCAATAGGCATTATATGGTGTAGTGACAATTCATTCTTTATTCTCTCTTTATTCCTTATATTTAGAAAAAAGTCTTTGTTCTCTTTCGAGCGTTCCTTATCTCTTTCACAGAACCACTGGACTTATAACAGACATCGAGTTGGATGACATGAGAATAACCTTGCTCTTTGGAATTACCATATCTTACTTTCCTAGGAGATAGATTATTCTAATCTAAGTTGTCAACCAATAGCATTCTTCAAGACATATAAACATTGGAATCCATATCCATTCCATATTCGTTCATTAGAACCATTGCTACATCGTAGTCGTAACCACTATTCATTTCTACATTAATACATAATAAAAGTTTTAATTCCTGCCTAAAATTTGGGTTCTTACATTCAGTCTGGTTAACCAAAAACCGAACCAAATAACCGAAATAATTTCGGTTCGGTTAACCGAAATTAATATTTCGATTTGGTTTCCGGTTTCCCTTTTTCAGAAATTTCGGGTTTTCGGTTTTTAACCGCGGTTAATTGATTATCGAAAAAAATAACCGAATTGTTTTATATAATAATAAATTATTATTAATACGTAATATACTCACTTTCAATTCAGTCTTTCACTTACTTTACTCTTACTCTCTTAGTCACTGGACTCACTGACGACCTAAAAACCTAAAACAAAACTGACGTCGCTGAGAGAAATAGAATCAAATCTTTAAACTTCAGTTGAAGAATCAAATATTTAATTAACTATCAAGAATTCAAGATTCAAGAATCAAGCCTTCAAGAGTTCAAGTACGTAATACGTAATCTATATTACTATGTGTAATTGTGTATCTATTGATTTGTGATTTTGTATGTCTATATTACTATATATATCTATAAATATATCTATATACATAATCTTTAACTGTTTGAGAATTGAATTAGTAGTCTGAATCTGAATCTTTGACTGTATAAATTGAGCGAGGCTTTGGCCTCTGAGTAATCTTTAATTTCTTGGTTTAATTAGGTTTAATCGAGTGAACCTTTATATTTCTTGTTATTTGAGTTGTTTAAGTTGTTAAAGTTAATTTGGCTTAATTTAACTTTATTAAAGTTGTTTGTACTACAGTGGCAGTGGCCACTGGTCAGTAGTCAGTACTCTTTCAGTCTCAATGGGCTTAATTTAATTATTTGTTGGATTTTTTAGATGGAAGGCAGATAGTGATACTATCAATTTAGAAGCGGAGTTCGAAACTCACACTAAAACTGAAACTGTAGCTTCGAAACCAAGGAAGCGAAAGCAAATGAATACTAGAAGTTGTGTGTGGGAGCATTTCACTAAATAAAAAAATGAGGAAGGCTTGATAAAAGCTAAGTGCAAACATTGTGGTAAGGATTTAAGTGCGAATTCTACAAATAATGGTACTAGTAGTTTGCATAATCATTTGAAACGTTGCAAGTCATATAATGTTGAAGATTGTCAATCTAAATTAGCTTTCAAACTTCTAAAGAGAATGGTCTCTCATCATTGACTAGTTGGACTTATAACAAAGATTTGACTAGAGAGAAGTACATTAAGATGATTATTGTTGATGAGTTACTATTCAAATTTGGGGAGGGGTCGGGTTTTAGAGAATTTATGCCTACCGTGCAACCAATGTTTCAAATTCCATCTAGATGGACGGTTACACGTGATTGTTATGGAATGTATTCCCTTCGAAGAAATGATTTAAAAAAACTCATTGATTGAACCAACACAACGTCTTTTCCTAACTACGGACACTTGGACTTCTAATCAAAATATTACCTATATGTGTTTGACGGCACACTTTATTGACAAAGATTGGAAGTTGCATATAAGAATACTAAATTTTTGTCCAATTTTCAGTCATAAAGGTAAGGAAACTAAAAGAATACTAAATTTTTAATCATAAAAGAACACTAAAAGAATACTAAATTTTTGTCTTATTTAAATTATGTTGCATCCTTATATGCTATGTTCAGGTATTAATCTGATGTTTATTGTTTACAATTTGTTTTTAGCACTTGAGAAAATGAATGTGGAAGGAATGTCAACTGCAGCATCAACCACTGGAATTGATGAAACTGGTCCTGGACAACCATAACAGATTACCAGTAGGTAATTTAATTTCTATTTTTTTGCCGTGTCTTTGTCTCTCTGAGTTCCATTTTCTTTTAAGAAGTGCCAGTAGGCAGTAGCTATCTGTTTGAGGTCTGTTTAAGAAATGCAGTGAGGTTTGTTTGAGGTCTATTTGTTTTAATAGTGCTGATGTAGCAAGAATCTAACATCAACTATATCATACACCACAAATGCACCTGCTAAATCATGATTTATAAACACCTCTTCAATAAAATCATAATAGATCGTAAAGTTGAGTTCGGGCTGCTTGATCTGGAAAGTAGAACACAAATATTTAAGATTAGTAACTTGTAATTAAGTGATACTCTTTTATTTTTTTTGTCATGTACAAGTCATATTCTACTGAGAAAGTAAAATTGGATCCCTAGTTCCTTTTTTTCTTTTGTTTTTCGTTAATCCCCTATTCTTCGTACCTTAATCAATCCAAGTGCGTTGCTTAAACAGAGACCATGTTACTTTGTAAAGTCTTGGGTTTGATAACTTTCTGACTTTTTTTTAGTTAGTGATATCAACATTTTCTGTGAAATTTAGTGTGCTTTAAAACTGTACACGCCCTAATGAATCGGCCATGGACACATAATCCAGATGTTCTGATATTGTTGTCCAATTTGGGTGTTTTTACCAAAATCATTCTCATTACTATAGGGGATCCTAACAGAAAAGACTTCTCTTATGTGAGTCCTTAAAAATGATGATCAGAAATGTAGTGATGAATAGAAATGTGTTGTTTTTATGAGAGTCTTGTGAAGTAGGTGAATATATGCTAGATGGAACATGTATCATTTTAATTGGTATACAAGGGGCTGAAATGACCCACATGGATGTCGGATAGCAATCATAAGGTTATCAATGGAAATTAAATATTGTATCAGGAAAGAATATATTCCTAGTTCATTCTACCACTGTTGTTTTTATATGCTCTTATTCACCAAAATTGCAGTGAAACAGCTTAAGTTTGGTGATATATGTTGTCTTCTTCTGCTGCCTAGTTGCAAGAAATCTGCAGCAAAGGTTTAGAATCAATAGAATAAATTGAAAGCAACCCGAGCAAATCGAAAGCTATTATTTAGCTGCCTTTGCTATAATTTAACTTGCAATCTCAGAATTTCTCACTATTTTTATTCATTTGTAGAATTTCATATCAATGGAGGCCTGGAGGGCAGAGATTCAGAGATTTGGAGTGTCACTTCTTAAACAGTCAAGACTACTAGTCTATTAATATTATCTTGTAATTTGAAGAGATCTTGTAATTCAGAAATTCAAAGATCTTGTAATATTATATTAACTGTATTCTTATTCAGGTTTTTTGCATTGTTTTAAAATTTCAATTTTATATTTTAATTTTCGGTAATAACCGAAATAAATATTTTGGTTCGGTTAAAAGCCGAATTTAATTCGGTTCAGTTTTCGGTTGTGATTTTTCTGAAATTTCGGTTTCGGTTAACTGAATTAAAATTCAGTTCGGTTCGTTTAAAACCGAATACTCACCCCTATTTAGATCCATGGTTGGAGGCTCAAGTATTGAAGAGACTCCTGAAGAGATTAAAAAGAGGGAAGGTCGGTTTGCTCGAGAAGTTTCAGTGTTATCAAAAGTTCAGCACAAGAACTTGGTGAAGGTTGTTGTTGTTGTGCCTAAAATTACCATGGGCTGAATTTAGGCCCATTAAGCTATAGGGTCCTTTAAGTCAGATCCAGTACAAGCCATAAAGATTAGACATGAAGAAATGAGCATCAAACAAAGAGATGATCAAGAGTTGATAAGCCCCAGGAGGTTCCTAAAGAATTGGAAGCTGAGAAGATTATAAATGGACCTGTTTCCTTTCCGTAGAAGATTTCAAGTCAGCTTAGCAGCAGCCATAGAGACAGCCAGCAAGATATGGAGACACCAGAGAAACTCTCCAGCCTGATTAAGTTTGTTATATGTGCAGGTACAGATTCCTGTAGAGAGGTTCTTGAGCAACAGGTTCCGAGATAAGGAGGTTCCTGAGAAACAGGTTCCTAAGATTAGCCAACAGAAAGATCTAGAAGCTATCTAGACAAATATAGATTTATTATTGGAGTGTACTTCTAGGACGCAGTTGATCCTATGTTGCCTCTAATAGATGTCAGATTCATAGTAGAGTATGAACTCGAGTTCTACTCTACTTAGCCAACCAGTTCGTGGTAAGCTCTAAAGGAACTTGAGTCCAACACGAACTAGATAACCTCATACAGCAGGTCAAGAAGAATCAGCTTAGAATTAGAACTACGTGAGCTTGATTCCAATATAAAGGATACGTAGGCACCTTGAGAGGGGACGAATAATTGCTCTCTAATATTCTCTAAAGGAACCTGAGATTATTGGAGGCACTCTCAAGCTCAGTTCACCCCCATAAACACAACCCAAATCTCCCATAAAATAGTTGATCGTTAGCCTATACAACTCATCAGAAACCTCTCAAAAATTGTTACGAAATCCACTCATCAATAGTTGTTATAAGCTTGTTATTGACTTTTTGAAGTGAATTTTTAAATATAATTTTTTTGGGTTCAGATTTGGTAATATAATTACTTATGTTGTTTATCAAATCGCGGAGTAATGCCCTAACGATTTTTTGACAAGGATTTTGAGTTGCAATAGTTATTCTTGGGGGTTGATTAAAATGATTCTATACACAGTTTATTGGAGCCTGTAAGGAACCTGTCAGCGTTATGGTAACCGAGCTTCTTGTTAGTAGAACACTACGGAAGTACTTGGCGAACATGCGGCCGAGATGTTTGGACTTGCGTGTTGCAATTGGATTTGCACTTGACATAGCTCGTGCAATGGAATGCTTGCATTCTAATGGAATCAAACATCGTGACCTGAAACATGGTATTGGTTACTACTTAGCTATAATATTGTTTATCTTTACTAAACTGTGGGGTTAGGTAGATACTGCTTGCTGGGATGCTGTGTGTACTTTAATGGAAATTTTGGTACACCTTACATTTGTTATTATACTGCTTCTCATGCAGGGACGGACCCATGATTTTAAATCTACCTGGGCTGGATTAATTTTTTTTTCGCCAACTTAAAAAAAAGAAGGATAAATAAGCAAACTAGCTAGCGAATATAAAATCTAAATCACAAGTGCTATATATTAACATTTGCATGAAGCTAATAAAAGTACTAGTTTAACTGAAAAGAAAAAAGATTTACTTACATCATTTGAGTTGTACTCGACGATTCTTTTGAGCATAAAATTCATCTATCACTTCATCTATATCAATACCTTCAGTAAACTCCCTCTCAATGTTGATAAGCATAGAATCTCTCAAATATTCTTCCTCCATTTTATTTCGAAGATCGGTCTTCAATAATTTCAAATCTGAAAAGGCCTTTCTGTAGTTGCTGTAGAAACAGGAAGAGTCAACACAAGACAAATCAATCTATAAACCAAGTGGTAGTGTTCAGCCTTTCCTGAATCAACTAATTGTACACATAACTCAGAAAGAGTAGACAAACTCTGAAATTTAGCATGCTTAACCACATCAATCTCGTAATGATCAAGTTGAAGTTGAAGATGATACATATCTTGTTGACTGAAATCAGCAGGATAAAAGGTACTAGCAAGAGTACAAATCTGCTCCTTGTCAAGTAAACTAAAATTGTTCTTCGGTTCCAAAGATGAACTGAATCTCAAAAGCTCCACGGCACTATCATTAAACCTATATTGTAGCTCTTCCAACTGAAAATCAATTGCAGAATTAAATACATCATAATGATAATGATGCTCAACTGATATATCATCTACCTGCCGCACAGAACGAATACCATCCATATAACGAGCACTCATATCAGGTATACCAATTCCAAACTTTTCACATACCGATATGACATAATGAAAAAGAACATCAAAACCATTATCTCTCAAAGATTGTAGCAATTCTTTTGTTGTTGCAACTAAATCCATGGCATTCAAGATATCAATGGATTTACTTTGTAAGGCTCGCCAAAGCAAATCTGTAATGCCCATGATCTTATGCATCAAGTATAATACAAAAACAAAATTAAATGATTTCACTGCCTTTTTATGTGGTGAATTTGAGCTTCCAATATGGACCAAGAAAGCACATCTCACATTATCATTAACTCTTTTCCAGCTCCTAAATCCATCAATAGTAAATGCATGTTGTGAAGAAGCATCATTTTCAAATAAAAAACAAGGAAAACAAAATGCCTTGTCTTTTGCAATTGAGTACTCTAGCCATTTGAATGTGTTGAACCAAGATTCTTGAAAACGACGACGTTGACTTCCAAAATAAGTAGGTGGGTAATCTTCTTTACGAAGTCGAGGTTGACAGGGTCCCAATCTAATGTATTCACGTCTAATGTCATCACGATCATTAGGTGGATACTCCCAAATTGGACGACGAAGACCCGGATCTCGTTCAAGGGTTGCAAGATCAAATTTTGTAGTAGAGCTAGGAGTAGCAGCAGTACCACTAGCAGTAGCTGTAAGAGTAGCTCTAGGAGTATGTGTAGGAGTAACAACACTAGGAGTATTTGTAGGAGTAACAACATTAGAAATAGGTGTAGGAGTAACCACACTAGGAGTAGGTGTAGGGGTAGCACTAGGAGTAGAAAAATATGAGTGCAATGTCTTTCTCTTTTTATCTTGACTCCTGCAACAAACCAAATTTAATTAACAAAGGTATAATAGATGCAACAAAATTATAAATTATTAATGAAAAATGCAAATATAATACTACTACATATTCTGGAACATCTACTACATATTCTGGAACATCTGACTTAATACAATCTACATGTTCTAAGTTAAGTCTGTGTATAATAAGTATGTGGAAAAACCAAGATAGTGAATCTTAATTCTAGTTAAGCAGATCTTATAAAACGAAGAGCTATCGATTAGGAATAATTAGTTATTTAGTTAAATATTTTGTGAGCTAACTAGCTAAGCAACAACTTACAAGTAAACAATCAAGGAGCCAAGCATATATAACAAAGAAATCATAAATTTAACAAAGCAAATTCTGCAAAATTTAGCAAAGCAAACTATTGAAAAAATTAAACAAATACTTACATTTTTTTGTGTATTCGTAGTGGCAATAGACAAAAATAGGAAGCTACAAGGTTGAAGTTTCAGTGAAGAATAAAGAACAAACAGGCGTATAAGAACAATTAGGTCCCGACCTAATTTTTTGATTTGGGGTTTTTTTACTTTTTTTTTCCTATTCTAATCGTATAAGAACAGACGTGTATTCAATTTGATGGTTTTGATAAAAATAATATCAATGATATGGGCTGGACAAATAAAAGAGAGATGTAAATATATATTATGGTCTGGGCTTAACATATATAATAACAGGGCTGAATTTTTTTGCTACCCGGGCTAAGCTTATTTTCATACTAAATGCTAAGTGGGCTGGTAAAATTTCCCCCGGGCCACAGCCAACCCGAGCCCAGCAGCAAGTCCGTCCATGTTCTCATGCATGTATAGATCAAAGTGATTGTGTCATGCTTTCTTAAGTATGTCTGATATTCCTTTCAAAAATCGACACCTGTAGCTGATTCACATGCTTTGCTATAATCACCGCTGATCTAGTTTACTAATTTCCATCTTGCATGTGAACCAATAATATTTATATACTCCCTCCGTCCTAGTGGAATCTTTACATCCTGGGCACGGAGGACAAGACAAGCATATAATAGTGGGTATAAAGTGGGTGTAATATTGTTAAAATAAATGAAGTAGTGGATGTAATAGTGATTTTATTGTTAAAATAAGTGAAGTAGTGGGTGTAATAGTGATTTTATTGTTAAAATAAGTGAAGTAGTGGGTGTAATAGTGTTAAAACTTACTATTTTGGGAATGTAAAGAAATGGATGGGACGACCCAAAATAGTAACTGTAAAGAATCCGTTGGGACGGAGGGAGTAGTTTGTTCCCAAAATTGGATGCTCATTTTTAGCCAATTGAATACTGGAGATCCATTCTTCTTTCTTTAAGTCCATTCTTGCTGACTTTATGTTAGAATATAATATAAGATCCATATAAGTCCTCCCTCTAACACCTTAAGGTTTTAGATGAGTTGGTTACTTAACATGGTATCAGAGTTCAGGCATGCAGAGGTCCCAGGTTCGACTCTCTGTGACCCCCAATATTCTCAATATTTAATATGAACACGAAGGCAAGTTATGCTCCAAAGATGAGCGCCCGTGATCCACTATTCGACCCAAAAATGGACCTCCCTCTAACACCTTAAGGTTTTAGATGAGTTTGTTACTTAATACTTTAGTCAAATATAAGAGACTTCCTCTTGTCCTCTATACCCTTAATTTGTTAAAATTTATCTCAATTACTTCCACATGCCTTCAATTCAAGAAAGATTGAACATGGGTGACCCTTTCTATATTTTATCTTAATGTGAAGTAAGTAAATTACAAGAAATTAAAATATCCGCACCCACAATTGCTTTCGTTGAGGCTTGAATGCTTTCCATTTGGTGACCCTTTTTCTTTGCTTGAGAGGTCCTATCAATTTCGAAACTAATTGTACTTGAAGAGATTCGGAAATTTAAAATATTGATGGAATTGTACAAAAGATGCACTGGAAGAATCTGATAAAAAGTTAAAAACACTTGAAGTTTTGTTTTTAAGAACCAATATCCACTACTAGAATTGTTGTTCACTAGTCTAACAGCAAGGCGAAATGTATCAGGTTTTGTAAATTCATCCTTGTATAAATTTAGCTCCCATCCTAAATTGGTTAGTCAGGGTATGATTTAAGCACCCTGTACTCTCTTTGTTACAAAGTATTATTTGTTGGATATTGCAGGACATCAAGTTTACCTGCTTTTTTTGCTTTTGGAAAAGCTTTGATCAGTCCTTCTAATTCTGCAGATAATTTATGTAAATTTGCGTTGGCCAGTGGCAAGCCTGTGCTGGTAAGCTTTCTTTTTCAAATTCATTATTTATTTATTTTTGGTGTCCAACTGCTTCATCACTGCTCTTTGTAACTGAATTGCCATGTATACTTTGACTTGACAATAAAGGCTTTGTTTGGTCCGGATGGGAATTGAGGTGAATACTTTTTTTTTCTCCATTTGTCAGCATGAGTGTATAGTGAGGAATTTGTGGTTTTCTATGTACTGATGGTGGAATTCTCTTTCCCTTTCTTCGTTAAATACTGGATAGGCTTTTTTATGCTAAATTGTTGGAAAGCTTTTATGTGCTTATACCACTGGAATCTGATGTATCGTGTATGCTCCTATCTGACTTGCACAATGGTTTCTTCGCTTATTGATAGAGTGCAAAACATTAGCGAAACTCAATTTGTAGGTGCTATTCACAACCCTGTACATGTATCTTTTGTGTTTTGCGTTTATACATGTATCTTTCTCTTTATGAATTTTAAATTAATATAATTTTTTCTTTCTTTTGATACTCTCTCTATAATATCTATAACATCTTCTCTTCCATGTTCCTCCTCATTACTTAAATAGACATAATAAGCAAATAAGTCAGACAATATGACTCTCGATGTTGTCAAGTCTTTCCAATTGTATCATTTTAGACTACTACAAGATTATGAAACAAATGTATAATCTAGCAATTATTTAAATTGTACATTAGACAAAGTTTTCAAAAATGTCCTGTTCTGTTAAATGTCTAATTTAGGAACTACATCAAAGAAACCCATTGCATCATCAAGGCTAATGATGTTTTGGTTATTTAATTAGACAACAATTCTATATCATCCAGTTTCTTTCACTACTATTATGACAATGTAAATATTAATATGCTGGTTTAAAAGACTGTTAAATTATTGTCTTCACTGCCAAAGTTTGAGTTTTACTCAAAAGTTTGGTTTGTATACAATTATATGTTGAACTGTGGTCGGCATAAGCTTCTTTTATAGACAAGGTCCTTCAATGTTTGTAGTTTTTGGATATGGAACAAGTACTAGACCACAGTTTGCACATTACCCTGATAGTCGGACCTTATTGAAAATTGAATTACACATCACATCTTATTTTACAGTGCTGTTTATTGTTATTTTCTTAATGCAAGTGGCTGACTTAATTTTCAGTTGCTGGCTATTCCAGTGATGTCTGATGTAGATTGTTTTAGCAGGTTATTGGATAGGAGGATTTTCAGTTGTTTGTTATTCCAGTGATGTCTAACGTAGATTGCAAATTACTACAAAGGAGGACTTCTTAGCTCATCGCTGCAAGACACATTCCATTCTGTAAGTTCATTCCAGCTTAGTGTTGGTGAAGCTGGAACCAACAACAAAACTGTTAAGTTGCCTAGAAACTTCACATTGAAAGCATCAGGTCCTGGCTATACATGTGAAGCTGCCAGAATCGACAAGCCATAATATTTTTAATTTTTAGGGCCTTAAAATTGATTGTGTATGTTGAATGTTTTGGATGGGTTTCTTTATATATGATACTATGTATCGCTGAAATTTTAATTGCAGCGTTGCATTTGATATTTTTAGTGTTGCATTTCTAGAACTTTGTAGCGTTGCATAAGTAAATACTGCGTTGCATTTGATATTTTAGTGTTGCATTTCAAGAACATGATAGTGTTGCATCAGTAAATATAGTGTTGCCTTTGACAAAATACTAGTGTTTTAAAAAGCTAATCAAAGTGTTGGATTACATAGGTGTGGGCCCCACTACTAACATGGCACGTGGGCCCCACTAATGACGTGGCATGTGGGACCCATCGCTAACATGGCACGTGGGTCCCAACTGCTGACATGGCACGGGGGCCCACAACTGACATGGCACGTGGACCCCACTGCTGACGTGGCATGCCAGTTGGACCCATTGCTGACGTGGCATGCCAGCTGGACCCACTGTTGATGTGGCGTGCTAGTGGGACCCACTTTTGTGACCTGGATTTAGGACTGTACAAATGTCAAATGCAACATTTTTTGGTGTTGCATTTACTTGCTATGGTGTTGCAATACATGTATTATGCAACGCTTACTGGTGTTGCTATATCTGCCAAAAAGCGTTGCATTATGTGTCTAATGCAACGGCCGCAGATGCAATGCCTCCTGGTGTTGCATTTGGTATAATGTAACGCTTTTTTGGCATAAAGCAACAGTAAATGTGGCGTTGCAAAAGAGCATTTATGGCATAGTGTTCCTTCATTTACTCGAGAGTAATCCTTCATTTACCAGTGTGATCAGCTCTAGTGACCATCAATTTCGACTTAGTCCATCATTAATGGCTTATTACCATCATTTAGCCACACCCATCCCGTAAGCCATCAATTGGGATTAGGGTTTTATACTCTCTTTATTGCCAAAAAGGCACAATAATCAATTCAAAAGAAAACATAAACAAGAAAAGATTATGGATAATAAGTGCTTAACTAACTCACTTTTGCATTTATTTTGAAAAAACAAGCGCAGTCCATCAATTAATACATCCATGACTAAACTTTCAAAGAGTTCCAACAAATGTCATAGAATCGAAAATATATACACAAGAACTAAGCAACAATAAAACTTAAAGAAACTAGTAATTGCAGAAGCATCAACCAAAGACATCATTATTCAAAGAATAGTAGAATACCAAAGGAGAAGAAGTAGAGGAAAAGGACTTGTCTGCCCTTCTCCTCAAGCTTAGACCTTCGATTATAACCCTATTGTATGTCTCCCTCAAAATATATTTCTACGAACAAAGCTAGCATGTACCTTCTGCCTTAATCTTTATTCAATAGGCTATTCATTCCTCCTTCTTTTTCCTACTTCAATCGAACCTGTTTTTCGACCCCTGATGAAAATCAGTCTCTGGATCTCCTAGTTCTAGCTCTGTAGAAATTGAGCAAATTGGTTTATTTGGAAATCTTTCTATCTATCCCTTCTTGTTATCTCCCTCTTCTCTTTTTTTCTGTAACTATCATCTCCTCTTTTTTTTTGGAAAGTTGTAAAGTCGGATACATGAATTTGATAAATAAATATATAATATAATTAATATCCTGCACCGCCTTATTAAAAAACTATTTTTAACGATTTATTACACAAACATAGTACTTTGATCACATATACTTTCAAGTGTAGGTAATTGCCTATAGGTAATAGTATGTCAGTTACTAACATGATATCAAATTTCGGTTAGGGAAAGGAAGGCCCAAACTTACATTATATTCTAATCAAATAGACAACAGAGTAAAGAAAGCAAACATTAAGAAGGCCCCCCAATTTTTCAGATTTTCGGGTTGAGTCCCTTTGCAAAATAATGCTTCTTTAAATATATCAAGAAAATCAAATTTTATTTTGATAAAGAAAAATATATGTAAGATGCATATTAAAAAAACGTATCCACCGATTACGCAATTCACGTGTAAGAAAATATATAAATATACTGTATGTATAAAATTGAGAAAAGAACTTGAATAGTTCATGATGAAATTTAAATAACCCACACCCTGGTTCACAAACAACCTAGAAGTGCAAAGTAGAATTTACATATATATGTTTTAAAATAAGAAACTATAAAAAAATTTTATAATGATGAATTATAAATTTATTAATTATAGGAACATTGTATATTAATTTATATGAAAATTTTTATTATAAACATAATCTTTTTATGCATATTAATTTTTGATTTCTTAGTTTATCTTATCGATTTCGTTTGGCGCATCTCGTGTCTATATTAGTAAATTCTAATTGATTTGTTGTCTTATTTGTCTCATTTATGTTGGAGTAATAAAAGTTTCAAATAGGGTTCATAGTTGAAGATAGCTAAACAGACTAATAAACATGTTCAACTTGTGGAACAAAAATGTTGAGTATTGAATATACCAAAGAGAATACAGAGGGGGGGTGAATAGATTCTCTAACTTTTCTTCGAATCTGCTTAGTGGTGTATGTGGTAAAGTATGTGCTTAAACAAATATGAGTGCGGAAATATAAGACACAACAACAGAGTACTCACTTTAATCTAATATTTTATTAGATCAAAATGTTGCTACAACCTGAGAACACAAGTTCGTATTCTCAGCTTCTTTCTCAAAGAGATGTTTACAATGGATATTTCTTTTCTAATCTATTGATTTCTGCTAGAGAAGTGAGGTTGTACACTTATAGAACATGTGCACAACCTACTTACTACAAAACGCGTGATAGACAAAATTACTTTCTAATTTGTCTATCCTAATTTGAGTAACGTCCAAGCAACTTTATATTTGACTTTCTTTATCCTGCTCAGATCCACTTCTTCAGTAGCTTGTTTCTTGTAACAACTCTCTAAGCTTCTTTTGTAGACTTTCTAAAGGCACTTTACAGTACAGTGGTCCTAAAAGTGTTTTGGCTTGTTGTAGGTTTCTAACTTGTACAATTTCAAAGTATTTTGTCTTCACAACTTCATTCGAGAAGTAACTAATCTATTGAATCGAGAACTAGAATTGACTTGATAGATAACTCAGAGTTCTCGAATAATGTATAACTGACTTGTCGAATTACTTCTCGAATTAGACTTTCCTTCAGGATTCCTTGAGATGTCGAATAGAGCAATTGACTTGTCGAATCCTTGAGATGTCAAGTAGATTCTTAAGTCCTTGAGATATCGAATGTGCTTTGACTTGTTGAATCTTAGAGAACTCGAATGATGTTTTGACTTGTCGACTTCTTGAGTTCTCGAATAGAGTATTAGACATGTCGAATATCTAAGTTATCGAATGGTGCTTTGACTTATTGACTCTCAGAGATATCGAACAGTGTCTTTTAAGATATCGAATCCTTGACTTGTCGAATGCTAGACTTCTCGAATAGAACAAAATAGTTCTCAAATTAGTACTTAGGCAAATTTTCAATCTTCAAAATCCAACTGTGTTTATTTTGCAGCCTAGTTTCCCATCTTGAGGCATGATCTCTGGATCTTCTTCCAAGCATTATTTTCATGACTTAATTTACAGATTACACAGATAGAATTTTGATGCCTATTACAGGTACTAAAACAAGTAGAAACTCTACAACTAGAGGTTTCCTCAGTTTAGAGGTCATGTAAGTAAAGCAAAGAATTACAAACAATTAGGCTTGTTATTGGATGTATACAGGCATGCCTCTGTGACTAACAATCTCCCCCAAATTGTGAGTAAGATCCTTAGTCATAATTTCATGTCTGATAACAAGCCTAACATACATAAAGATAAAGCTTGAAAAGTACATGTATGAGACTGATTGATATGAATAGAATTACAAGAAGGTATTCTTACAATTATGAGGAAATACTAGCCATTTTCCATTGAGCTTCTTCCTTGAGATTCAGCTTGTAGATCCTCTTTTTCTTTTTCTTCCTTGGCTTTCTTTGCATCACTCATTGCCTAGATGATGTCTTCAATGGTATTGAGTTCTTCAATGAGAGGTGAGCCAGATAAGTCTTTGACAACTTCATTTAGTTTGGTTTCAGGATAAGAACTAATGTAGTCCATTCTAATCTTCACAAGTCTGCCATATTTCATGTATTCCACAATGTAAGGATTATACTTAACTCTGCATAACCCTTTAGCTCTCTTCTCCTCAGCTTTGGCTTCTAGAGCAGCTAACTCTTCTTCCCTCTTTTGCTTCAACCTTTCATTCTTCTTTCTTAACATCTCCTCATGATCTCTTTTCATCTTGATAAAATGAGCTATCTCAATTTTCCAACTTCTCTCCTTTTCATCCTCATAGTTGAGTAGCACCATAATTCTTTGTAGATCATGTAACCTGCCCCAGTGTTCACACATGCCTTGTTTGAATCTCTTGAACCTTCCATCTGTGTACTTGAACTCTAGACAATCATCAACTATAGCTACATGATAAATTCTCTGAGCCTGTTGATATGCTATCTCATCTTTATCGTAGTCTATGTCAAGACAGGGCAAGTCTAGTCCAGGGCTTATTGTGAGTGCCTGAGATGTAGATGTTTTATTCTTTCTTGCCCTTCTGGCTGAGATCTTAAATTTCAGCTTCTTCACCTTGTTGCTTGAGAGAAATTTAAGACCTTTGTCTTTGGACCATTGTAGTATACCATTAGAAGTTTGCTTTTGGAGACATACACATGGTTTCTTGACTTTAATATCCACTGCTTGAGATGGCAAAATAGTTGCAGAAGCCATAGATATAGATTTTGGCAAGTCATCACTAACTGTAACCACCCTAGACATATTGCCTTGTGTTGTGGTGGGAATACTGCTAGTGATGATTGGGGCTTGTTGTCTTCCACCTTTTCTTTCATGCACCTTGCCACTTCCTTTGTCATTATTACCTTTCTTTCCTTTGTCATCCTTCTTCTTCTTCTCTTCATCTCCCTTATTACTCCTCTTTGTTCTATCTCTGCTGCCACTCTTATCTTGATCATTTTTATTATTGTCTGACTTGCCTCCTTTTGCAATAGGCTGAATATTTGACTGTTAATTTATGAACTTAATCAGAATTTCTAGAGTTTCTTTCTCAGATTCTGATTTATCCCTTCTCCCTTGTAAGGCTCCAGCCAAATACTTTATTATAGACAAGTTCCTGTTCTTGAGATGACAACCAAATCTGAATACAACAATGTCTTTATTTGATTCGAACATGATGCAGTGAGGCTGAGGGACTACTTGAGGTAATTGAGAGTTCATGCATTCTATGAAAATTTCTTGGAGTTTGAAATTGTCTGGTGAGTTATTCCTTTCAATCTTCTTGATGAATGTCCCTATATCAGAGCAAGACAGAACTTGTAAGGCTTCAATATGGATGTGAAAGAGATTCTTTGCAGTATGAATTAGGACTTCTCTTTCATTGGTAGTGATGATGGCATAGGGATTGGTTTGAACAATTTCTCTTCTCACTACAGTGACTAGAAATATGTCTTGCACAAGAAGCTTGATATAGTCAAAGTAATGGAAGTTGACCCTTTTTCTCAGTTCCTGCAGATGCTTCAAGAGGGGTACGTCATGATATAGTTTAGGATTTGCAGTTTCTTGACACACCCTGTGAGAGAGAACATCTTTAAAATTTGAGGGCTCTGCTTGAAGAGATTGCTTAGCAATGTCAGGGATTTGAAATTATATTCTTGAGGTGGGGATAATGAAGGTTGAGCTAATCTTTCTGATTCTTTGTCCACTTCTGCTACAACCACTTTCTTTAACTTTGCTTTATCTTTGGAGGTAGAGATCTTTGGTTTCTCAGTTTGTTTCTTCTCCTCTTTAGACTTTAAGTCTAATTGATTCTCCCCCTTAGCTCTTGAGTTAAATTTCTCCCCCTTAGGCTTGGTGTCAGACACGAGTGCCTTTGACTGAGTTTTTAGGTTTGGGGTAGAGGCTGGTGGTTGAACAGATAGAACTGAAGGTATCGGGACTCCCATATGCTGCATCATTGCAGAGATCATGTGTTGTTGATTGATAAGCACCTCTGTAGTTGTAGCAGCTTGTGCATCCAATTTGTCATTTAGAGAGGCAACAGACTTTTGAAGCTCAACATTAAAAGATTTGAGAGAAGCCACTTCGGATTCCAAGCTGTTTACCTGATTCAACAATTTTTCAGCCTTGAAACCAGATAGTGATTGCTTTTTGGGCCTTTGGACCTCATATTTTGACATTTCATGCACAGGAACATCTATGACTACTTTATCTCCATAGTGATTGGTGAAAAGAATATTGATAGCAGCATTGGCATTTGTTGTCTGTTCTCTAAGTTCGTCTATTTGAGTTGTAAGGTTTGTGATGGAAGCTTTCATCAAGGGAAGACTATTGTCTACTGTAGTGCAGGTGGCTTTGCAATCTTTGATGTTTCTGAAGACAGAATCCAGAGATGGAAATTCTGTTATGAATTTATCCTTGAGCTCACTCACCACCTTAGAGGTCTCCTTGCAGAACTTCTCAATTTCTGACTTTACACCTTTCCCTAGGTAGTGAGCAACCTTCAAACTTCCCTTATAAGCCTCATTCACAGCTTCATAGACCTCAGTTGCAGATAGTTCTTTGGCATTTGACCCCAGGGCTATGAGATATTCCTCCCTCAGATATTGAAGGGATTCATCTAGAGAAATACTACCATACCCTTACATCCAGGCATCAATATTGCCATCTCTCTCAGCTTCATTTGCTATCTTCTCTTGCTGCTGCTCAACATCTTGTTTGTGGCAGAGTAAGATAGCTTCATAATCAGCATTATGCATGTTGGAAGTGAGGAGATGCTGAGCAATCTTAGTAAACTCAGGAATTTGATCCACAATTAAGCTTTGAAGTGCTTCAACCGTCAACTATTGTGGAACAGACCCAGATCCTGAAGCACTGTCATGTTGCACAGGCTTCAGCCATTGTGACATAAAGTCAGAGCTAGGACTAGGAAAGCTAGATCCCTCAGTTACAGATGCAACTTCTGTAACCAGATGGAATGACTCTACTACTGTTGTCTCCACAGAAGTGGGATGAGTTACAACAGTAGTTGACACAGGCATAGAGTCTCTAGTAAAAACTAGTGAATCCTCTGTGTTTTTGATGGTGTCATTAGGAGATGCCCCAGCATGCATTCCCTCACCATCGAAATGTGGGTCCTGGGTGGTGAGCAAAGTGTCTTGCACTAAGTTACTTGAATCCATTGGCTCATCAAGAGTAGGAAATTCTTGATGATCAATGCCTTGCTCCTCAATTACTTGAGTTATAGGCTGCAATGAAATTTCTGTTGTAGATTCTGGAAGAGAAGTGTCTTGTAGATTAGATTTTGGAAACTCCCCCTGAGAAATAGGAGGAGTTTCAATTGTGATGTGCTCTCCACTTAGTGTTGTACCAGCCTTATCACTCCCATGTGCTGACTCATTACAAGAAGGTGTATTGGGGAGAATGCTTGATTCTATAGATGCACCCTGTTGAGAGAGTACATCTAGTGAGCTGTTTGCCCCTGATTTTACAACTTCAGCCATTTGTGTGACTGAAGAGGTGGTTTTCTTAGCTTTCTTCTTTTTTAGCTTTTGCAAGAGTGACACACGTGCCTCACTTTCTAAGCCTAATTCAGCATTCAATGCTACTTCTATTAGCATTTCCAAGGGTTCAAAGGCTATCTCCTTTCTATTCTTTTTACTAACATCACCCTGTTGAGAGAGTGATGCAGTTGGCTCTGTGTTTGGTATAGTGTTTGTTTGAGCGGGTTGGTTAGTAGGCCCTGGGTTAGCATTTTTTTCAACTTTCTTGGGACTAGCTAACTCAGATTTGGAGGCAAATATTGGCATGTTGTGGGGGTAAGACTCAAATAGCCTCTGCATATGAGGGGTTATTACAAGTCTAACATCCACATCATTCCCAGTGTCCAAATTACCAAAAATGAGTTTGGTCATGGACCTAGGGTAGCCTATTCTAGTTTTATCTAAACCAGGTTTATCAGTCAATTTCTTATCTAAGTAATTAAGTACAGACTGAATGAATCTGGGAAAGAAAATATCATTACCTCTCTTGGTTGTGTTCTTACCAAGTTTTCCATAGAGCTCCTGAATTATGAGCTCTCCAACATCTATCTTTCTGTCAAAGGCCAAGGAGTACCCTATTTATTGAACAGGTGCACTCAATTGGTCATAACTGGATTTCCTTCCATTGAATACGCGCAGGAGTGTTGCAAACACATAACTCCACTCTTTCCTCAGATGCGCCCTTTTCAGGCTTCCAACCTTGATAGTGTTTGAGTACCTTATTAGGTCAAAGAACTCCACCAGTTGATCATCTGTTACTAGGCCTTGCTCATGTCCTCAGAGGTGATGTTAAACTCTTTACCCAGAACCATGCAATTTATGACATAGCCCAGACTACCATATTCAAGAGCAACAGTTTCAGTAATTGCAGTGCTCCAAAACTGTTCTAGAATGTCTAGATACAGAGTTGGGTTGGCCGTAAGTGCTCCTTTGATATACGATTCAGACATCCACTTGACAAAACACTTGTAATTGGCATTTGGAGCTTCGACATCACTTGAGAGAGCGATGAAGTTGGTGTTGAATTTCACGGTTGCCACTGATACAGAAAAAAGGGAGAAGAGAATGAAGGTCGAAGAAGAAATTTAGTTTTTCGAGATTAGGGTTTTCAGGGGTTTTGAAACTATAGATGCTTGAGAAATCGAATGAAATGAATCGAATAGATGTAGAATTGTATAAGTATGAAGTACTTGAATTTCCGATTAGATATATGTTTTGTATCGACAAATCAGGCATTCGAGAAGTAGAAATAAACTATTCGATAAGTCAAGAAAGGCTTAATCGATATCTCAAGTAGTTTGTAACTCACAGCTTGTTGTGGAATAAAAACTAGGTTACGATTTGTAATTAATGCTAGGGTGGTTGAGCTTTGAGCTTTAATGGCTATTCTTGTGTTCGTGGCTGAATCTGCCTTCACAAGATGCCTACGTACTTTGATGAATATCAAAGATCAAGCCAAAAACGTAGTTCTAGGATGAGGGGTCTGGCCCTTTAAATAGGCTGCAGGAGCCTTAGAATTATGGTAGGAGTCAGAGACTTGGTGGACAAGTCTTTGAGGAAGGTTCTAGATCTATTCCTTGTAGGAATCAGTTTCCATATTGAATTGGATGCCTTGGTGGCTAAGTTTGGTGGAAATAATATCCTTATCCAACTCTCATTACTGAGCTGTTTATTTCCCCAAATATTAATTACGAAATTAATATTATAATTGGGGTTTCGGGTCCATCTGGTCGGCCCCACGTTTGGACCATTCTTGGTCTAATTAATGCCACATTAAATGTGTCTTTAGGGATTATTTTCGGCCCATATCATTTGCCCCCCAACTTCTAGGAAAACTGATCAGGATTTCCTTGAAGTTTTACTTGTCTATTACGAGACTTGGGTCAGGGTTTACCTTTGGTATCGTTTTAACGTAAAGCGTGGAGCGACCGACGCGTTTACAACAACGTTAGATTATGACAACAGCATTGAACGGTGCTAAACGGCACTAAACGGTGCTGAACGGCACTAAACGGTGCTAAACAGCCTTAAACGACGTTTAAACGATGTTAAACGACGCTAAACGGCGCTGAACGGCGCTAAACGGCACTAAACGGTGCTAAACGAAACGATGTTAAACGACGCTAAACGGCGCTGAACGGCGCTGAACGGCGCTAAACGGTGCTAAACGGCACTAAACGGTGCTAAACAGCCTTAAACAACGTTTAAACGATGTTAAACGACGCTAAATGGCGCTGAACGGCGCTAAACGGCACTAAACGGTGCTAAACGGCACTAAACGGTGCTAAACAGCCTTAAACGACGATTAAACGATGTTAAACGACGCTAAACGGCGCTAAACGGCGCTAAACGGCACTAAACGATGCTAAACGGCACTAAACGGTGCTAAACAGCCTTAAACGACGTTTAAACGATGTTAAACGATGCTAAACGGCGCTAAACGACACTAAACGGTGCTAAACGGCACTAAACGGTGCTAAACCGCCTTGAACGACGTTTAAACGATGTTAAACGACGCTAAACGGTGCTAAACGGCGCATTGAAAACCTTCCGAAAAAATCAAGATTTAGGTCCAGAAATTACCCGAAATCCGCTGAAAAATCGAGATTCAGGACCACGAACTAACCCGCGATCGGCCGGATCGAGGGCTAGCTCGTGGTCGGCTAGCACCTGGTCGACCGAGGGGCCTCGAGCCAAGGTGGTCGGCTGGCACCTGGTCGACCGAGAGGCCTTGATCCCAGGTGGTCGGCTGGCACCTGGTCGGCTGCGGGCTGGTCGGTCGTGGCTCCTTGGCGCGCCTTGGTCGGCCGGTTCGTGGTCGTCTAGCTCGTGGTCGGCCGAGGCTTCCCAAAATGCCATGGTCGGCTACGAGGTGGTCGGTTGTGGCTTCTACGGGTGTCATGGTCGGCTGGTTCGTGGTCGGCTACGGCTCCTTGGAGTTTCGTGGTCGGCCACTTCGTGGTTGGCGAAGAAACCCGGACCTAAAAACCTATTCATGGAACTTGAGGATCAAGAACCTCGATCTTGACCTCCAATTTAGTATCTTCGTCACCCATGACTTTCAAAGATCCAGAACCTCGATCTCGATCTTAAATTGTCAAGGATCTAGGTTCTAAAATCATCCGCGATCCTAGGGATCCAGAACCTCGATCTTGATCTTAGGTCGTCAGTTTGGTCATTCGTGACTTCTATCGGTATTACACCTTAATTTAGGATTAGCACTACTAACCTTGTGTTTAAGACTAAACTCGTTGCTTATCTTCTTAAGTGCAAACATCCATGCAGCAAATATTCCAGCTATTTCTTTTCCGACAGATATGAATTATAACGATTCTTTCTGTATAACGCGGATAATTTCTATCCTTTTTTCGTCTATAAACGATAGATGACCTATAAACACGAACCAAGCTGAGATTCAACCTGATGTACCAGGTCATGTATTTTCTATAAAAGATGAGAAGTAGCCTTCATTTCAATTCACTTCTTCATTTCTGAGCTCTCAAATTCTTAAGTTCTCTAGGTTCAAGTTGCAAGATCAAGTTCGAGTTTCAAGATCAGGTTTCAGATCCAAGATCAAGTTTCAGCTTCAGTATCAAGATGTCGGAAGGTGATCAACCAATGGCTCCCCCTGTCTCCATGATGGAAGCTATGTCGAAGAGGAGTAAGATGAGGACCGCCAAAGGTAAAGAAAGAATCAAACCCCCTTCATATGTTGAACATAGATTTGAATCCTTGCTAGAACTTCTAAACATTATGAGGGAAGCATTTCCCAACTGTTCCAGCCTAGATTCTTTTAACAGTCCTAGTAAGTAGTCGGAACGAGATGTCCAAATGATAAAGGAGTCCTATCACTTTCCTAGTGCCATCAAGGTTCGTCTCCAAAATCCATCAGATAGAACATGCAACTGGCATCCTGAGAGGATCTGTGTTTACTGGGGTGCCTTAGATGCTGGGTTCAGATTCCCGGTTGACAATTTTATCATTAGATTGCTGGCGGAGTATCAGATCCACCCCTGTCAGTTGTATCCCAATGCTTGGAGGTACATTTCTATTTTATTAATAAGGTGTCGGGAACTGGGAATTCATCCGACAACCACAATGTTTCGAAGTATCTTCGGGGCCAGCAACTCTTCTGACTCCAAGAAAGGATGGGTTAGCCTCAAGCACCGAGCCAAACTTCCACACATGGTGAATCCCTTCTCCTTTCCAGATTCACAGCATTTCTGGGAAAGGGAGTTTGTAGTTCTTGAGTGGAAAGGTGGTGACTGGGGCAACTTCTATGTGAAGAGATTTGGGTCCGTGGAGGACAGTTCACATTTCGTGTGTGACCTTACTGATTCAGAATTGTTGGATCGAGATAGGCTTCTTGCTGATGACTGCCGCACACACTATAAAACTTTTCTAAATGAAAAGAATCTTATTGGGGCTGGCCTTAGCTTTCTTTCCATTGAGGGTAACTTTCTTACTTGAGCTTATTATGAACTCTGTTTGTTCTTATCCTGATATTTTTCTCTTTGTATTTCAGCTACTAAGGAGATTGATAATCGTCCCAAGAACCGGCCAACTGTTACCAAGAGGATGAAGAAGAGGGCTGAGGAGAACCTGAATCCAACTAAGTCTCACATCCCTAACTTCTTGGAGCGTTGTTCTCAAGGTGGTAAACGATCCCGAAACGCTGACGGGGCTGTCAGGACTCCTTTCATACCTCCTTGGGGCATATGTGAACAAGACTCGGTCTTTGGGAGTCCTCATTTGGCCCTAGACTGGTCCAAGCTTTCAATCACTCCTCCTGACCAAGCGACAATGCATGCAGGTGACAAAATGGATGAGTCTCAGCTCATGGGCGCCCAGGCCTTGTATCAGGTATGAAATTCCCTCTGTTAAGTTTGATATTGTTATTGATTTCAACTTTGCATATTCCTCGTGGCTCACTCATTTCCTTGTTGCAGGCCAACGCTTATTTTCAAACTTTTTCGACCCAAGGTCGGGCCTTTAGGGATGAAAATGTTAGCTTGAGAAATGACTCAGCAAGGTTCAGGGAAGAGATTGATGATCTGCACTCCCAAGTTGTTCGTGCTGAAGCTAATGCCGCATCTACCCGTAAACAGCTTGCTTCTCTAGCCAAAAAGAAGGCCTCTGATGCCGACAAGGTGATCCAGGCCTACCATAGGTCTGAAGATTTTCTTAAGCTTATTGATGATCATGATGATGAGGTGCGTCCCTTCAACATGTCTGTTGGTTGGGATAAGGCCATTAACGCTGTGAGTCATAGGCACCCATCTCTTGTCAACCCGGCTGATTTTCCTTGCCCAAATTGGGGTGCCATCCCGGCTAACCTAGCTTCTGGTTCGGGAACTAAAGTTGTTCCTCAGGCATCAGGGTCCGGATCCAAAGGCAGTCATTGACGCTCTGGATCCAACTCAAAGGGGGCTGTTCAAGTTGCTAGCCAAGACTCATCTTCTTCTGGCTCCCGTGGGAAGAAACCCCCGCCTGCAAAGAAAGTTGGAGTAGTTCGCCAACCCATCCCTGGCAAGAGACTAATCTGGAACGAGGGTAGTTCTACTTCTGATTCATCTTCCGAGGAAAAAGGAGCCGAAGTTGCAAGAGTTCAGCCAATTGTGATTGCCGAGCCCGGTGATGACTCCGGTGAAGACTCAGAGGAGGAGAGTGAGGAAGAGGAGAGTGGCGAAGAGGAGTCTGGCGGAGAGGAGTCTGGGGAGGAGTAGCCGGAGTTAGTTTGTGGCCTTGCATGGCCTTGTTAGCCGTATGTGGCTTTATCTGTCTAGATTTCAATCAGGGTCCTTCGGGACCAAACTTTTATCTGTCTCATTGATATAACCTAACTGTTGGCCCTTCGGGGTCTTTATTTATGCATTTGTTTCCTCATTTGTTTGTTTACTTATTTTCGGTACTTGGCCTTTCTAGACTCACACTCAACAGGTGCTTGGTACATAAACAAAATCACAGAATCATTGAAGGGAAACAAACTTTGCATTAATAATTTGAAATGGGCTCAACCCTTATAACTTATTATTGTCCTACTCGGGGCATTAAGCCCTAGAATGGTTTCATCGAACCTTATTTCTACTTCTCCTAATAAATAGATAGAAAGCTGAATCCATGCAAGGATAGCTTATACATAATAAACTTTGAGGTTCAAGGCATGCCAAGTACGGGGCACCTCAACCCCGTCCAAGGTCTCCAACTTGTATGATCCTCGTCCCAACGTCTTCTTGACTCGATACAGCCCTTCCCAATTAGGGGCTAGCTTTCCCTTCTGGCCAACTCCAGAAGCCTCGATCTTCCTTAGAACCAGGTCGCCTTGTCGAAAGAACCTTTCCTTAACCCTGTGGTTGTAATAAAAGGATGCTTTCTTTTGATGCTCCACATTTCTAGCGTTTGCTTCATCCCTAATTTCGTCAATCAGGTCCAGGGCGAGTCTCATACCCTCTTCGTTAGTTTCTGGTTCAAAGGCCTCAACTCGAGGTGACGCTTGCATGATCTCCAAAGGCACAACTGCCTCAACTCCGTAAGCCAGCAGGAACGGGGTTGCTCCAGTGGTCACTTTACAAGTGGTACGGTATGCCCATAGTATGGGCAGCAACTCATCTACCCAAGTGTTTCTAGAGCGTTCGACCCTCTTCTTCAGTCCATCAAGGATAATTCGATTAGCTACCTCAGCTTGCCCATTGGCTTGTGGATGAGCCACTGAGGTAAAACGAAGCTCAATTGCATTCTCCTCACAATACTTCTTGAACTCTTCATTATTGAACTGTGTCCCACTGTCTGTCACCAAAATTCGTGGGATTCCATACCTGCAAATTATATTCTCCCAAAAGAACTGGGCAACTTGTTTGGTGGTTATTTTGGCTAGAGGTTTAGCCTCAATCCACTTAGTAAAGTAATCAATGGCCACTATCAGAAAATTCCTTTGTGCTGAAGCTACGGGGAAGGGACCAAGTATATCCATTCCCCACATCGCGAATGGAATAGGGGAGCTAACCGATGTTAACATCTCAGGCGGCTGCCTTACTATCGGAGCGTGCTTCTGGAATCGATCGCACCGCTTGACATAGCTCTGGGCATCGGCCAACATCTCTGGCTAGTAGAATCCCAGACGAGTTATTTTGTGAGCTAGGGCTCTGCCCCCCAAGTGCTGCCCACAAATACCTTCATGAACTTCTTCCAAAGCTTCCCTTGCCTCTTGAGGCCTCAAACATTTCAAGTACGGGATAACGAAAGACCTTTTGTAAAGGATGCCCTCAATCAAGGCATATCTCAATGCTCTCACTGACAGCTTTCGTGCCTCCAAGGCATTGTCAAGGAGCCATCCGGTTTCGAGGTGAGCTTTGATAGGATCTATCCAACAACTTCCACATCAATTGGTGCCACTAATTTTGAGTCGATAGTCAGGGCCTTCAAGACCTGGAAGTAAACACTCCCTGCATAGTTTTCTATCTCGGAAGAAGCGAACTTAGATAGGGCATCGGCCTTAACGTTCTCTTCTCTCGGAATGTGTTCTACATAGCACTCGTCAAACTGAGTCATGACAGCTTTCACAACTCGCAGATACTTTGCCATAGTTTCATCTTTGGCCTCAAATTCACCATTTACTTGAGAGACTACTAATCTTGAATCTCCACAAAACTTTGAGATTTTTGACTCTCATGATTCTGGCCAAGCCTAAACCGGCTATCAAGGCCTCATACTCAGCTTCATTGTTGGTTGTCGGGAAATCCAACTTCAAAGCATATTCAACTGTGAACCCATCGGGGCTTTGCAATACTAAGCCTGCGCCACTAGATTTTGTTTTTGATGCTCCATCAAAATAGAGCACCCAATATTCCTTCTGGTCAGATTCAAGTTCCCCATCTTTATCTTGCTTCTCAGGGGTTGTTATTATCTCCTGCCCCCGACTTCTTGGTTGCTAATGGTGCATTCAACCACGAAGTCAGCCAATACCTGAGCCTTAATGGCCATTCGAGGCTTATACGTGATATCAAATTCTCCAAGTTCGATCGCCCACTTGATTAGCCATCCACTAGCCTTCGGGCTATGCTCAGATACCACCAGGTATAGATGAAGAGTCTCCCCGAGACTAGGTTTGGCCAGCAACGGGGCTTCAACCATGTACTTCTTTAGTTGTTCAAAGGCCTCTTGGCTCTCAGGGGTCCACTCAAAATTTTTCACCTTCTTCAATGCTTGAAAGAAAGGCAAGCATTTGTCACCAAACTTGGAGATGAATCTTCCTAAAGCCGCTACCCGGCCTGTCAACTTCTGCACATCTCTTATAGAGCGTGGTGGTTCCATGTCTAAGATCGCCTTGATCTTGTCAGGGTTGGCCTCTATGCCTCTCTTTGAAACCATCAGACCCAAAAATTTGCCTGATCCAACGCCAAAGGCACACTTGGCTGGATTCAACATCATTTTGTGGTGCCTCAGCACTTCGAATGCCTCTCTGAGGTGCTTAATGTGATTTGCCTTGAACAGGCTCTTGACTAGCATGTCATCAACATAGACCTCCATGGTTTTTCCAATCAGATGGGCAAATATCTTATTCACAAGTCGTTGGTAAGTAGCACCTGCATTTTTTAGACCGAAAGCCATAACAAGATAGCAGAAAACACCAAAGTCAGTTATGAAAGATACCTTAGGGACGTCATCCTTGTGCATCTTAATCTGATTGTAGCCGCTGAACCCATCCATGAAGCTCAGCATCTCATGTCCAGCTGTGGCATCTATTAACATATCTATCCTTGGTAAAGGGAAGCGATCCTTAGGGCATGCGTCATTCAAGTCGGTGAAGTCTATACACATCCTCCACTTACCGTTGGCTTTCTTGACCATCACAGGGTTAGCCAACCATTCTGGAAACTGAATCTCTTCAATAAACCCAGCTTCTAAGAGCTTTTCCACTTCTTGCTTTATGGCCTCTTGCCTTTCAGGTGCAAAGTTCCTCTTCTTCTGCTGTATTATCTTCCGGTTAGGATCGACATTCAATCTATGAGTTATGAGTTGGGGATCAATCCTTGGCATATCAGCTGCTGTCCAGGCAAACACATCACTATTTTCTTGCAAGAATGCTATCAACTTGCCCTTCAGGGGTTCCTTCAAAGAGGCTCCTATATAAGTCACCTTCTCAGGGTCGCCTAGCTCCAGAGGAATAGGTATTAAGTCCTCTGCTGGCTTTCCTCGGTGTTCATCATCACCACGGACATCCATGTCTTCGATCGGAAGTACCTGCCCCCCGATTCCATCAGCCCTTAACGCGGATACGTAACAACTTCTTGCCATCTTCTGATCACCCTTTTGTTCTCGAACACCATTCCTGGTTGGAAACTTAATCTTCATGTGATATGTGGAGCCCACAGCCTTGAATGCATGAAGTCCAGTCCTTCCTAGGATCGCGTTATAAGTCGAGGATGCCTTGATCGCAACGAAATTCAGCATCTGAGTAGCCTCTCTAGGTTCCTGTCCAATTGTCATGGGTAACTGAATAGTCCCTTCAACCTTGGACTGTACTCCATTAAATCCGTAGAATGGCATGTTGGTGGGGGTCAACTGAGAATCGGTGTACCCCATTTTCACAAACGCATCGTGAAACAAGATATCAACAGAAGCTCCATTGTCTATCAAGACTCGTTTCACCTCCGAGTTTCCAATCACAGGAGTTATGACCAACGGGTCGTCATGGGGGAACTTTACCCCTTTGAGATCTGAATCATCAAACCCAATAACTATTTCAGTCCTAGCACGTTTTGGGGCTTCTCCCACGATGTGCATTACTTCTCTGGCATACGCTTTTCGAGAGTTTCGAGTCATGTCGGCCGCTGTCGGGCCTCCCCAAATCATATTAACAACTGGCCCTCGGGGCTGCGGGTTACGATCACGATCACGATCGTTATCTCTTCTGTCATCGTCTCTCCTGTCGTAGTCCCTTCTTTGGGTTCCACGATCATCATTCTTTGTGAACCTGCTTAGCTTTCCTTTTCGGATCAAGAACTCAATCTCATCTTTCAACTGTCTAAAATCATCTGTATCATGACCCACATCACGGTGGTACCTACAGTATTGATCCTTGTTTCTCTTCGTGGGATCACCCCTAAATGGCTTCGGCCATCGGAAGTCTTTATCCTTCTCAATATCTAGCAAGATCTGACTCCTAGGAGCGTTCAGTCTTGCATAATCAGAAAACCTCGGTCCTAAACCCTTCTTTGGTGGTGACTCGAAATCCTTGCTAGTCCGGGGATACTTGTCCCTAGCATCGTACTCTTGCTCTTGCTTTCGTTTCTTCGAGTCATTAGAACCCTTGCCATTGCCTCCTGTGGTTTCCTTCTTCATGCTGTCCTTAGCCTTGATATATTTGTCGGCCCTTCGTTGGAGCTCGGCCATATTTTCAGGAGGATGTTTTGCCAAAGACCTTTTAAAGAAGAGATCAGTGGTTCCGTGTTCCAGGGCTACCATGGCCACCTTATTTTCCAGATCAGTGATATTCAGCGTCTCCTTGGTGAACCGCTTGAGGTAATCCCTCAGATTCTCGTTCTTCCCCTGCACCACATACATAAGGGATGCAGAACTTTTTTCATGAACTCTCCCACTAATGAACTGGCTGACAAAGGCGGTACTCAGCTATTTGAATGAGCCAATTGAGTTTGCAGGTAAGCGGCTATACAACCTTTGAGCCATGCCAGACAGGGTTTGAGGGAACGCCCTACACTTTAAGGCGTCGCTCGCCGGCTGCAACAGCAGTGCATTTGAGAATGTCCTAACATGGTTTGCGGGGTCGCCCGTCCCATCGTAGGCCTTAATCGTCGGCATCTTAAACTTTCTCGAGATGTGAGCATTCATTACCTCTTCAGTGAACGGGGGTGTGGGATCATCAGGATCCCCAAGTGGCATCAGATCCCTGGGGTTACTTTTGGGGGTCTCCACCCTTGTCGATTTTTCAGTTGGGGCTTCAGCCCTTGGCTGTCTCCTTGAGGGCCTCTCCAGATTTATAATGGGAATCCTCCCTGTAACTGGAGGAGGTCGAATCAAACTTCGCCTTGCTTGCTCTCTAGCAATATCATCCTTCGGCCTTTGGATCTCAGCCTCATGAGCCTTAATCCTTTCCTCAGCCGTTTGTGGAGGTCCATCATGGATTCTTTGGGACCTCCTTCGAGGTTCTCTACTAGCACGTCGCCTCCTCGGGGCTTCATCACGATCATCATCGTTATCCTCAGATGTTGAATCATCAGTATAGGGGCCAGAGTAATCATCGTACTCTCGATCTCGGATCTGTAAGGCATGACCGCTCGGTCCAGGTTCCCTATGTTGAGGGGGATAATTAGGCAGCCCATACATCAGGTTGGTATTCAAAGGGAGATCCGTAGTGTGGATCTCTACCCCCGGGGGTAGCGTACGATCAGCGCTATCAAGAGGAGAAGCCACCATCTGAAGAGGGTTAGTTTCTTGGCTTTGAGGGATAGTCACAGGTAAATTTCCCTCAACATGGGGAATCGTCCCTGAGGGTTGAGAGGTTAGAGGTTGAATGACCGTCCCTGTTGATGGGAGTAATTGTCCTTCTTCAGCGGTGATGAGCGGATCAGAGATGGCAGGTGGAGCAGAGCTAAGGGGTATGGCCTCAGTCGATGTTGTTCTTCGTGTTTGAACCATGGTTGATGTTGTCTTCCCACAGACGGTGCCAAATGTTGTGGAATAAAAACTAGGTTACGATTTGTAATTAATGCTAGGGTGGTTGAGCTTCGAGCTTTAATGGCTGTTCTTGTGTTCGTGGCTGAATCTGCCTTCACAAGATGCCTACGTACTTTGATGAATATCAAAGATCAAGCCAAAAATGTAGTTCTAGGATGAGGGGTATGACCCTTTAAATAGGCTGCAGGAGCCATAGAATTGTGGTAGGAGTCAGAGACTTGGTGGACAAGTCTTTGAGGAAGGTTCTAAATCTATTCCTTGTAGGAATCAGTTTCCATATTGAATTGGATGCCTTGGTGGCTAAGTTTGGTGGAAATAATATCCTTATCCAACTCTCATTACTGAGCTATTTATTTCCCCCAATATTAATTACGAAATTAATATTATAATTGGGGTTTTGGGTTCATCTGGTGGGCCCCACGTTTGGACCATTCTTGGTGTAATTAATGCCACATTAAATGTGTCTTTAGGGCTTATTTTCGGCCCATATCACAGCTGGCAGTTTATCTAACTTAGAAGTAATTCTAAATAAAATATGTTTTTATGAGTGAATTAAAATTTTATACAAAAATCCAAAAGGGGTTGAAATTCAGCGAGAATTCAGTCTTTTCAAATGATTCGAGAACTCAAATACAGTATTCGAGAACTCAGGTATTAGAAAACTCAATTACCATATTCGAGAAGTCAATCATGCCTCTGTTCAATATCTCTAAAAGGCTCTATTCGAGAACTCGAGAGTGCTCCAAAGAGACTTGTTAGAGAAGTCAAGCAGTGAATCATTAAAGAAGTCTGACTTATCGAAATATTCTTTTCACTAATAAAATTCAATTTTCACTATCTTTTAAAATTTACCAGTAATATTCAATGAAGAATATTATAAAAAATTAAATAGTGATTTTTTCAAAATTTCATAGAAATTTCAAGTTGATATAATATGATTTTTGAACATATGCAACAGATTTGAAATATTTATAAGTCATATTTCAGCCAACACTTAACTCAAAAATATTGAGCATTTAGATAAAGTAAGTGTTTACTGCTGCAACAATTAGTTGACATTTTCACTTAGCCAGATTCTGAAGAATTCAGCATTCCAATCTCACTAACCAACCTTGTGAAGGTGGCTTCATCCAATGGCTTAGTGAATATATCAACTAATTGTTTATCTGTGGAGACATAATGCAACACAATGGTTCCATTAGTTGCATGTTCCCTAATGAAATGATATCTGATGTCAATGTGCTTTGTTCTAGAAAGATTGACAGGATTGGCAACTATAGAGATTGCACTTGTGTTGTCACACATGATTGGAATTCTTTCCAACACAAGTTCATAGTCTCTAAGTTGATTTCTAATCCAAAGCACTTGAGCACATCAACTTCCACCAGCTATGTATTCAGCCTCAGCTGTAGAAGTTGACACAGATTGTTGTTTCTTGCTATACCAAGAGACTAACCTTTGTCCAAGAAACTGGCAGCTACCTGTGGTGATTTTCCTATCCACTCTGCGTCCAGCGTAATTAGCATCAGAATAACCAACCAGATTGAACCCTGTGTCCTTAGGATACCATAAACCCAAGTTTGGAGTGCCCTTCAGATATCTAAAGATCCTTTTAATAGCAATCATATGTGATTCCTTTGGATTTGACTGAAACCTTGCACACAGACATGTAGCAAACATGATGTCTGGCCTACTTGCAGTGAGATATAGTAGAGAACCAACCATGCCTCTGTAGACTGAGATATCTACCTTCTTGCCTTTAGCAACTTCATCCAATTTAGCGGCAGTGGCCATGGGAGTCTTTGCAGGTGAGCAATCTTCTAAGTCAAACTTCTTAATAAATCCCTGATGTACTTGGTTTGACTGGTAAAGATACCATCCTTCCTTTGAATAACTTGTAACCCAAGAAAGAATGTCAACTCTTCCATCATACTCATCTCATATCTGCTCTGCATGAGCTTAGAGAATTTCTCACACATTTGTAGAGCCAAATATGATATCATCCACATAGATCTGAACTAGGATATCATCACCATGCTTCTTGTAAAACAGTGTCTTGTCCAATGTGCCTCTAATGAATTAATTTTCAAGAAGAAATTGTGATAAAGTGTCATACCATGCACTTGGAGCCTGCTTTAGTCCATACAATGCCTTAAGCAATCTGTAAACAAATTCTGGGAAAAGTGGATCCTCAAAGCCAGGTGTTTGTTGCACATATACCTATTCTTCCAACTCTCCATTCAGAAATGCACTCTTGACATCCATTTGATAGACTTTAAAATTTGAATAGGCAGCAAATGTCAAGAATATTTTGATGGCTTCCAATCTAGCAACAGGGGCAAATGTCTCATCATAAACAATGCCTTCCTATTGAGAGTATCCTTTTGCAACCAACCTTGCTTTGTTTCTTAAAATTACACCATCTTCATCCATCTTATTTTTCAGAACCCATTTTGTTCCAACTATGGTTCTATTCTTTGGTGTAGGCACAAGTTCCCATACTTTGTTTCTTTCAAATTGATTCAGCTCCTCTTGCATAAAAATAATCCAATCTGGATCCAATAGTGCATCATCAAGTTTCTTAGGCTCAATCTGAGATAGAAAGCAACCATAGAGACACTCATTTTGAGTTGCCCTCCTAGTCCTCACTCCTGCATTTGGATCTCCAATAATTTGCTCTGCAGTGTTTGATCTATCCCATTTTCTTGAATGCTCAGTCTGATTTCTCAACCTTGAGGTTGCTTCATCATCCAATTCATTATCATTTTCATTTCCTCCCCCTGTGAAGTTGCCACTATTCACAGGTGTGTCTTGGATACTTGTCTCTTCAATGTTGATTGGCACAAATTCTTCTCTTGCTTCATCATTCACTGGAATTTGTTGAATTGTAGTCTCAACTTCTATTTCAATCTCTTCATCAGAATCATCTAGATTTTCAAACCTTAATGGATATTTATCTTCATCATTGGCTTCTTCTAATCCAGGTAGTTTGCTGTCATCAAAAGTCACATCTGTGCTTTCCATAACTTTCTTTTGACTGATGACATAAACTTTTTATGCAATTCTTTCCATAGAATAACCAAGAAAAATTCCTTCAAATGCCTTTGCATCAAACTTCCCAACATATTCTGAATTATCTTTCAACACAAAGCATTTGTTTCCAAAAGTATGAACATACTTTAGAGTAGGTTTCTTTCCAGTCATCAAATTTTAAGGTGTCTTTCCAGTGTTTTTATTTATGAGGGTTCTGTTCTGGATATAGCATGCAGTGCTCATGTAGGCATTTTCGTATCAAGTAACATTGTTCTAGCAGCTTCAATCAGAGTTCTATTCTTTCTCTCAACAACTCCATTTGTTGTGGAGTCCTTGAAGCTGAGAATTGTTGAAAAATGCCATTCTCTTTGCAAAATGCTTCAAGTAAAGCATTTATGAACTCTGTTCCATTATCACTTCTCAATGCAATCACACTTGTATTGTTGGCCTTTGCTTCCTTATCAATTTTCTTTATGTGCTCAATGATCACTTGTGGAGCCTCATCCTTTGATGCTAGAAATTCCACCCATGTATACCTTGTGTAGTCATCAACCATCACTAGGGCATACTTCTTTCTTGAGAGTGACATAATATTGACAGGCCCAAATAAATCCAAATGATTTAATTGCAGGGGCTTGGTGATTGATGTCACTGTGTTTGACTTGTGGCTTGACCTTTTCATTTTTCCTTTTTGGCAAGCCTCACACACTCCTTCTTGACAGAACTCAAGTGTGGGCACACCTCTCACTAACTCTCTCTTGACTAGAGAATTAATGGCCTTGAAGTTCAGGTGTGATAGCTTTTTGTGCCACAGCCAACAATCTTTGTTTGAGGTCTTTGAATAAAAGCAATAAATTTTATCCTTGCTTGCAGAGTCAATATTGGCCACAAACAGGCTTCCCTTCCTTACTCCAGATAGAGCAAGATCACCAGTCTTTTTGTAGGAGATCAAACATTCATCTTTGTCAAAATTTACCTTGAATCCTCTATCAATAATCTGACCAACACTTAGCAGATTATGCTTGAGTCCCTTGACTAGTGCTACATCTTCAATGATGACATTTCCAACTTTCAACTTGCCATATCCCAATGTGTTACCCATGCTATCATCTCCAAAAGCAACCATTGGGCTGGCCTTCTCATCATACTGTGATAACAGGGCCATATCACCAGTAATGTGATTTGAGCATCCACTATCCATAATCCACTTGACTTTCTTTTCATTTTCTTTACCCTGCAAACATAAAGGTATTACTTCTCCTTTGGTACCCAAACAAGTTTGGGTCCACTTGGTTTAGAAATAGATTTATCAAAAATAGCATGCTTATTAACTTTTTTAGGACTAGTCTTCTTGTCACTGTTAGAAGTCATAGAAACTGAGTTCTCATACATAGGTGACAGAGGTACCTTCCTAGCTCTAGGAGGACTTGAAGACTCTGACCTTGTGTAGTGTGTGTGAATGTTGTGACTTATACAGCCATCCATGAATTGTCTTCACAAATTAAAACAGCTGGTCATCACATTCATGTTACATGGCATACAGTCAAGTTTATCACAAAATGGTGAATCTCTATGTCTTAAAGGCACAGAGCAATCATAGAAAGGCTTAGCTATACTAACAGTTGGTTTCTTGCATGCATGTATTAAATGATTAGTGCTAAAACAGTTTTGACAGACTTTTCTAGGGGCATTTGTCACATGTTATTCTTGTTTATCCCTAGTTTGCCATTCCTGTAATGTTTCTTATTAGCCACTTTTTTCTCAGATTCATTTTTCCCAGCTGAAACGAATTTCACAAACTTCTCAGGTCTAGGTCTACCTCCTACTGGCTTCTTGGCTTTTGCCTTGACACTCTCACTCTTAGAGGATGCTGGTTGTTCACTAGACTGTGCCTCATCCTCATCATTCAACATTTGCTTAATGAGTAAGGCATCCTCATCAATTTCAAATGTTGGTTCTTTAAAAATTGGAGACTCAATCTTTTTCAAAATGTGAGGCACTTTCTCCTGAACAACTATATCATCTTCAATGACAGCATAACTTTTCCTCTGTTTTAGAGTACCATAGTCAAGTCCAATGACAGCCTTGGGTTTAGCTTGGTTTCTCTCATGGTAGGACTGCAATAGACTATAGGATTTCTTAAAAGTTTTTTGTTTGAATTCATTTTCAGCTAGTTCATCCCTAAGAGCCTTCTCAACTTGACTAGCACAAAGAACCTTATTCTGCAGATATTCAACTTCTTTCTTAAGGTTATCTACTTGCATAGTAGTTAGCTCAAGTTCCTCATTCTTCTTGTTTAATAGTTCATTTCTAGTAGACAGTTTAGCAATCTCTTCATTAGCAGCAGTCATACTAGTATGGATATTAAACATTTTAATAGATAGTTGTTCAACCATACACTTATATTTAGAAACAGACATATCTATGGTAGTAAAAGATGGTACCTGAGAGTCAGATGGAGATTGTTCATCCTTGGAATCAGCCATCAAGGCATAGTTGCAAAATTTTTGCTGTTCTCCATCACTATCAGAGTCATCCCAACACTTCCCTTCACCTATGTAGGCCTTGCCTTGTATTTGCTTTTTCAGAAGGGCCTCATACTTACCTTCAAGCTCTAGAAACTCCTTATCCTTCTTTTTAGGCTTCTTGCATACACTGGCAAAATGCACTAGGTCATTGCATCTATAACACCTTACAGATGACCTATCCACATGGCTGGTTTTGAATTTATTCTTGTTTGCTTTCACAGGTGTCTTGCCCTTGTTGAATGAATGGTTTTGAGATCTAGGATTAAAGGGTTGGTTTCTCTTGAATCTGATGTTTTGAAATTTCCTGGCCATGAAAGCATATGAAGTGTTCTCCATGCCATCTAGTTCTTCAAGAGTATAGAACTCATCTTCTTCCTTCTCTTCAACAGGTTCAGTCACTTTACCTTCAGTTTCTTCATCATCTACTATCTCCTCTATCCTCAGCTGACTTGTAGATACTTCTAGGTCTTGAACAGATTTGCTGACAATCAAGGCACATGATGTGTTTATCATTCTACCTTGGTTGGCTTGGATAACCCTCTTCTGAAGGAATTCAAGCTCATGAGTCTTTAAAACCCCATAGAGGATTCAAATCTCTTTCCCTTAGAGAAATGACCCTCTGCTCTAGGTGGTTTGGAAAAGACAATAGAAACTTCATGTTCAACTCCTTAGTGCTGTAACCCTTCACATTCATCTATAGCTCAGTCACCAGCTTGTGAAACCTTTCAAACATATCAGTAACACTTTCCTTGGGCTATGCCATGAAAGCTTCATATTGTGTCACCATTATCTGTTTCTTGTTTTCTCTAACCTCCTCTATCCCATCACACAATACCTCAATGTGATCCCACATCTCTTTTGCTGATTTGCATGAGGCTATATTGGCAAACATTGACATCTCCACATAATCTATTATCAGTAGCATGAGATGACTATCCAGGGCAACCTTATCTTTCTTTGACTCTGTCCATTTGGATGGTTCCTTGACCACATAAGATCTTGGAATGATTGTGGTTCCAACTGTCTTTTCAGGGATCTCTTGTTGTGGAACAAAGGGACCATTCTTGAGGATATCTATAACAGCCCCAAATCCAGGGTCAGGGATTTGGTCGTCACGCAGAAATCCTCAATAACAAATCACCTGTTTAACAACATTAAACCATCTGTAGTCATTTACTAACTGAAATAGAACAATTGAGACCCCAACCACCAAGCATCTTTTGGGTTATAGGGCTAGAAACAAGAACTAAAATCCTTACATTACTCAATTCATTACATCCATTCAATTACATCACACCGTGTATTACAAATCCTATACTACCAGTATAGCTTCGTTGAGAAGTACACCAGCAACTAGTGCTATCCTGTACAAAGTAATATAAATATTACACATCAATATACTTACATATAACTTATTCCAGCTATAGCTTTTCTGGATCATATCATCTTCATAAGGGCGTACTGCCTGCTTCTTCTGAGCCATGCAGATAAGCATCAACCGTCTACCTTCCTCTGAAAGGTTAATATTGGAAAACAAACAAGTATGAGCGAAATAATTGCCCAGCAAGTTAATAATGGAGCTTAACAATATATATATACCAATACACACAAGGGGTATTCGATATCTAACGATATTCAATATCATTTCTGAAACATTTAACTATGGAACTTCAATAAGGGAAGTATAACATTTGAAATAGCATCAAATGAACAATCTGAGATCATAATAACCATAGTAAGCTTCATACCTTAGCGAAATGGTATAAGCTGTAGTCTCAATAACTTTTAAGAAAACTCTTCAAAATATGCAGTTCAATATACTGCTACTAAATACTTTCAACTTTTAAATACTTTCAAGAGTGCACTAAACACGTGCCAATATTAGTAGAATAACCTTGCAGTTCTAGATACTGCATGAATTCATTGTAAAACATAAGTTTTGAACACTTTTCAAACCCCTTCCAACCTGAAAGAAGTCTCTTCGATACGTGTTGTAGGAAATATCCAAATTGGATGATTAACTAATACTGGAGTATTGTCGCGCCAGACGACACCACCTTACGATGATCAGTCGTAGGTCGTGCATCTCAAGATTTGTTTCTCTACATGTAGAAGGAAGAACATATGGACACCACCATACGCCGGATCTCCCTAGCTATCTTTGGGCTTAGACGGGACCGGCGCCACTCGGACCCTGTTTCAAGGATGGACTGTCCCACAGCCTCTTACACCGATTTTAAAGATGGACTATCCCACAGCCTCTTACACAAATACTCCTAGTTCGAGTAAATCCATGACTCTAAAACATAAAGTTCGTCCCCCTTTCCCCAAGTATAATATTTGTTGATAGGACTCCACAAAGTAGTCGTATCGGATTGGAAAGGGGAGTTCACCAATATTTCCCAAGCAGTTCTTGTTAATGGATTTCAAACTTGAGACTCGGATTACTTCTCGAATGATTGAAGAAGTCAATTATGACTCGCAGTCATTGAACTGTGAATGAGAAAAGGATTCTTTCGAAAGTTTATGATCGGGGAGTCAATTATAAATAACAGTTTTGAAGTAAGGTTCCCTATGTTTTTAGTAGTTTGAGCGAGCACTTAAATCTTCTTAGAAGATAGATTTAAATGGAAAAGATAGAATTTGGGAATCTCTCCTTGACAAAATAGTTTTACTAAAGCTCAGAAATGTTCTTTATAATTATTGAAGGTCGAAGATAAATTTTAAATAAGATAAATCACTTTTAAACTGATTTAAAAGTTTTTAATAAATATTCAAATATTTATTAAATACATAAATATCTAGAGAATTTCTTTAAACAGAATAATCAAAATAAATAAGTTCTTAAGTGAATATTCGAAACAATATTCACTTAATAATTAAACCTCTAATGAATATTTAAAAAAATATTCATTAAGTAAATAATCTTTAAATGAATATTTGAAAATAATATTCATTAAATAAATAATCTTTAAATGAATATTCAAAAATAATATTCATTTAATAAATAATCGCTAAATGAATATTCAAAACAATGTTCATTTAATAAATAGGTTTTAAATGAATATTCAAAATAATATTCATTAAACATAATAATAGTTATTCGATATATTAATGAAAATATATCTTCGAAAGTATACGAAATACCGACTCCCGGTCTTTTACAAAGATACGATTCATATTCCCTTCGTTAAGGGTAATTATAAAATCAGGCTCATAACTAATATTCAATATCTAGTTATAAGCCATTCCTCAAATCATAATCAAGTATCACAGTATATACCCTCATTAGTATGCTTTCCACTAGCATATATATATATATATAGAATAATATCACAGTATATACCTTTCAAGAATAATCACGCTTTTCTACTTAGCATATACATATCAGCAATAATATCGAAACAACAGCAAGAAATAGGTTCGAAAACTTGCTTCGGTAGAATCACAATATAATATTTTACTGGTTATGAAAGTCCCTAAGTAACCTTCACTTAGTATTTTATAACTTTTGAATCATCCTTGGGAATTTAGTGATTATACAAATAATATTCATTAAGCAATGACTATTTAATGATCCATTTTTAAAAGAATATTCAAATTAATCGTCATTTATTAAAATAAATATTCGAATAGTATTTATTAATAATATTGAAGTATTTAATAACCTCCAAGACACCCAAATATAACCCTTGGAATATTTTTAACCAAAACCAAATTATTACCCCTCTGGCCATCTCCGGACTTTAACCACTTTATCAAATAACTCATACTGATCCCCAGTTAATAGGTAATAAACCATTCATAGATCCTTTTTAAATGAATATTATAATTAGTATTCATTGAATTAATAAACATTCAAATAACAATTATCAATATCATTCCAGATATTTTTAACCGAAAATATTCAATTTATAACCCTTGAAGTATCTTTGTTATTATTCCGGAACAAGCGATTTTAAGAAAACATTTTGAAAGTGATATTCATCCAATTAAATAAATTTAATTAGACGAATAAGGTTTATTTAATCCGTAAATGCTTTAGAAGTATTTACTAATTAAATGAACACAAGTTTATTGGTGATGTTGCCTTTAGGTTAATTATTGCGAAAATCTTTTTTAAAAGCTTTGTCCGTTTTCGAAAATATACATTACAAAGTAATCCCGTCACGCGGGATAAGTTATACAACTCAATACATGCTCTACCCTCTGAGCCTTTCTTATTCCGATACATATAATATGTGGTCCACTTCCCCAATATGATAAGCTTATAAATATATTCCATATAATCCAGGACGTAGAATTATATATAAAAAAAATCACCGTCCATCAATATTATTATAAGTCATGGGATTTTGATTAATTGCACTAGCATGATATAATAATCAAGAGCAAGGCCAAAAATTTACTGGTTTTGATGAGGAAGCACTAGATTGGAAAACTTGCAAATATGGATTGAAAACTTATTCAACACATTTCATATATATTTCGAAATACACATATACTCTGAACGATAGAGTATGCATAAATAAACTTGCCTCTTGTCCTTAGTAGAAAACAGAAACCACGAATAAATCCTTCGCACCTCGTCCAAGCATTTCCATGGAGGCAGTTTACCTTTCTTTATACGACGCCTCGATCTTTCCTTTTTGATGCACGTCGCTCCAACTTGATTACGCCCTAATGGTACTGAAAGGGTTACGAGTACGTGTCAGTCCAACCTCGTATCTCGAGTAGACACAACTTGGAATTGTCACTAAATCACATAAAGTCAAACTATAGGTGTCCTCCAGTTTGAAACCCTATTGGTTTTGATGATGACACAATGTAGCAAGCTGATTGCTTGTTACTTAATATATATTAGCCTGCTATCAAACTTTATTTTGCAGGATGCTTTGATTGAGGGGGAGTTTTTAGCTCAATCTCAAGTTGGTGTATAATCATCAAAAAGGGGGAGATTGAAACTCTATAATTTTGATGATCATACTTAGTAAGCAAGCTTGGTATTTGTTCTGGACTAATATTATTTTGCAGGTTTATTATTCATATCAATTCATAGCAAAACACATGGCATCTCAGCTAGCTGGCAGGGCATCTCAGCTAGCTGACAGGGCATCACAGCAAGCTGGCAGCCTGTCCAGTATATAAAAGGGAAGTTCGACTATTTTGTGTGTTACTTAGTATTCAAATTACAAGAGTGGTCTGAGCATCTATTCATGATATATATATTTATATATATATGTAAAACACTCTTAATTATAATAGTTTTTTCTAAAACATCTTTCCTTAGTAAAGGAATCTTTGAATTGTTTAATGTTCCACCAAGACAACCCATGTGCTTACTTTTCAAGCATGCTCTCTTAAAGTCAAATAATTCATGCTACAACATCTCCACCACCAGTTGTCTTGCAGAAAAGTCTTCAAAGAAAACACATGAATTCATTATCTATCTAATGTTTTCTTTATGTATATCTAACGGATCTTTTCAAGAACAAAGGGTCTTGTTCACATTGTTCGCATATCTTTCTCACTACTGAAGATTTTCTCAGCATGAGAATCTTTACTTATCATACACAGGTGAACGTTTAGTAGGGCATTTAATTTGAACAAAGCCACACGTGAGAAGATTTCTTCAAGACCGTTGCAAGATTGTTCAAGATTTCATCTCCTACACTTCACTATAAAGGGTTGCGTGGTTCTTCATTAAAAGCAACACCAGAGATTAAGAGCCTTCAAGCTATATTCAGAATACACAAGATACAACTCTGCACTTCATTTCCAGATTCTACAAACAAGCTCTAGCACTATATTCTATATCGAAATATTAGAGTTCATAGTTTTTGAGTTGTAATTTTTTTTATCCATTGTATTGTTCAACTTGTAAAGTTGGTAGCTACTGGATTGTCAAGTTAGTGGAACAAGGGTTTGAGGAACAGTAGGCTAGAGAAGTTAGTACTTGGTGTAGTATTGAACTTAGAGAGCTGTGTTCAGGAAACAGGTGTTCCAGCTAGCTGCAGTCAGTAACTGGGAGTTTAAGGGAGATATATTATTGTATCGTGTGGTTGTGTTTTTGAGATCAATAATATATTCTCTTACCAAGTTGGTAAGGGACTAGGACGTAGACCATAGAAGATTAGGGGTCGAACCTAGCTAAAATTCTTGGTGTTCTTTACTTTCTGCACCTTTCATATTTCTGCATTGCATATCACAGCTAGCTGCCTTTTCTCTTATCTGTTATATTTTGCTAACCCAGCTAGCTGCATTTCGTACCCAGCTAACTGCCAGTTTAATTTTTCAGGCAGAATTTTTTTATTAGGTCATTGTTAGTCATTACACCTATTCACCCCTCCCCTCTAGGTGTATTTTCATTTGGTATCAGAGCTTGGTGTACTAACATTTCTGTCACAGGAAAGTACAGGTCCTATGGCACACATTTATGTAGAGGGAGAATCATCAAATATGCCTCCACTTCTCGTTGGTACAGAAAATTATGATTTATGGAGACTAAGGATGAAAGTGATTTTGAGCAGAAATCCACTTGAATGGTTGGTTGTTAAAGATGGTCCATTTACCTTTATGGATGAAAATGGAAAGCCAAAAGATGTTGATGATCTTACCGAGGAAGAATTGATAAAAGCAAGCTATAATGGAAATGCCAAGTACACACTAATTTGTGGTCTTTCAGATTCAGATTTTGGCAAGGTCTCTTCGTGCATAACAGCAAAGGAGATATGGGATACCTTACAAATTCATTATCAAGCTTCAACAAAATTAGACAAAGTATGTGTCAATCCAAAACAGCTAGCTGAGTGTCACAAACAGCAAGCTGCCTCAACGGACAAAAAGAAATGTAAAGCTCAAATGACAGGGAGTGATGGAGAATCTAATTCCAGTGAAAATTTAAGTGAAGATATAATCAATTTTGCAATGGTTGGCATTGACAATGACATGGTTCGAGGAAATACAGAAGATGTTCATGTAGAAAGTGAAGATTCGAACTCGGATGTAGAATCTAGTGCGGTAAACTCGTTTCAACTTAATACATCTTATGAAAATAATATTTTGGAATCACTAACCATGCAGGAACATAGAAATATATCTGTTGTGGAGTTCATGGAGTTAAAGAATAAGAACAATGAACTAGAAAAGAAGAATACTCAACTTAGAGAGATCATTTCTGATCTTATGGGCGAAAAGACTCCAACAAATAACCATGCTCAAATCATTGCTGATCTTAAAGCTAAAGTATCCCAGCTTGAAGGAATAAACAAAGTGCTTATCAAAAGAAATGATGCTCTCATGAAGGAACTCAGCGAGCTGAGAGCAGAGATAGATGCTCAAGATGCATGTTTAGAAGCGTTTAGTCTAAAGGAATCATGCTCAACAGAAGTATCTCAACAAGCTGAAAGAATCAAAGAATTGGAAACTGAAATCAAGAATCTCCAGAAAGGAATGGGAAAGTTTGTTCAAGGAGAAGATACTCTCAAAACAATGATGAAGTATGCAAAGGTTCCAATCGAAAGAGAAGGAGTTGGATTGGATTCAACATCATGTCTAAAGTATGATGGCAAACATGGAATTCCTTATGACTATGCCATGCCATGGAAAATCTGCCACAAATGTGGAAATAAAGGTCATTTTGCAAATCATTGCAAAGTTCAGAATGCTAAGCCAGCAAGCTGGAACAGACAGACAACTCATAGGCAGCTAGCTGACAGAACAGCTGGAACCAGAAATCAAGCCTCTAAAGTGGTCCAAATGTGGATCAAGAAATCTGATTTAAATGTTCTATATGTTCTATCTGTAATAACCCTAACTTTAGAAAGGCTACAGTGCCCAAATGAATAGTGATCTTGAGGAATCCATGGAAATGGTGTGTAGGTACTCTATATTAGGGATGGAAAATGAGTAAACAGAAACCATATTAGTGTTGTACCTTAAAAATAAGTGACTCGAAATGACGATGGATTTTAGAAATTCCTGAATTTTGATTTTTAGGATTTTGAGCTCGAACGAACTTCTATATCTTGGATATTAAGGAGTATAGAAATACTAAAGGAATTATATATTGAGGAATTAGTGAATTTAAGTTAAACCAAGGGATTATGAAGTTAAGAGATTACCAAAGGAAATTGGATTTGTAAATGATTTCGAAAACCACTGAGATAATGAGGTATACTCGAAACGAACCACGATTAGACGAGTATGGAAACCAAGCAACCAAGATTAGTAATTTAACAAGGATGCATACCACATTATGATTATCCAAGGTTAGTAGCATAATACTTAGAAAATAAGGAAAATGAGAATATGAACTCATCCTAATGACATCACTAATGACCTCACAATCCACTAACTCAAAATTAAGGGAAAATTAGTCTTTAAACCTTGGGATTTTTCTACTAAACTCTAGAACTCTAAAGATTAGATGACAAGATGAGATAGGATCAAAACAAGCAAAAGAAACTCTCTCCCCATTCCAATACTCCCATTCGAATTTTACAAAAAGAAAGAGAAAAAGAAATTCCAAAACCCTAGCTAGCATCAACATTAAATCAAGGGATAAATCATGGGTGTTCTTGGAGGTTAGGAAGGATCATATACAAAGTTTCAAAGCCAATCATCATCATCTTCATAGGTAATAAAATCATTCAAGTACTTGATGAATAGTAGTGAATAGTGGAATCTTAGAATTAACTTTGTTTTAAATGGTTCCTTTAGTTGATTCAAGCTAATTCAAGGTGGTTTAAGGTGTACCCAAGGCTTGTTAAGTGTTATCAAAGCTTCAAGGAGGTATAATCATGCTTGCTCTTTTATATTTATGATGGATATTGTTTGGGTTAGTGATTAAGTAGTGTAATTGTTAAGATTATGATGTTATATGTGTTTATAAGTGGTTTGAGTTAAATATGGAAGTGTTTGGGATTGTAACCATGGCTGGTGAAGAAGACCACATGGTGTAGGTGATGATTATGGTGTTTGATAATTGATTTGGAGGAGTTGGATTTATGGAAAGTACGAAATTATAGCCGTTATAATGCCCGATTTTCGTTAGGATGTAAGTTGCCCTGTTTTGGACCCCCTGCATCCGTACGGTACCCTACTGTCCAGGTTCCTAATTAACTATGAAATGATAGAGCTTAGTTCATAGATCGTTTTGATATAAGGTGCGTTAAAATCTGATGAACGGTTTAGGAGAAAAGTCAGTTTTAGTGAAAGCGGTTCAGAAACCGAGAAACCGTAAATGTATCAAACTTGAGGTTACAATTACCATACCTTAACATTTTTAAAAGTCACGAAATTTTGGGATATGGTAGTAGTGTGGTCAAAGAACTATTTCCAGTTGACCTTACATTAAAATTCGAAATTTAAAAATTATAAGAAATTCTACAGTCGAGTGTGGTCGTTAAGGGAAATGGTGAAAAACCCTGAAACTTCGACTTAGGTTATAAATGGTTAAGTTCTTGAACCTTTGGGGTAATAAGAATACGTTAAACATATATTAAAGTTTCAAAAGGTAATGTCATACAAGAGTGTAGTGAGTAAGAGATGTGGTTCTAACGATGGTCCTTTTGTGTTTATAGAAACTCCGGAAGAGGGACGAGCCATACCGTCAGGATATCGAAACCGAGGCAAGATTTCTTCTATCCCTATTTGTAAAACTACTTATCTTCACAAAGAAACTTGATTTTGTGAAATTTATATGTGATGCTATTATTACTATATTGTGAAGAAATTATCTTCCTTGAGTATTAATATTGAAAAGAAAGATATACGAAGATGTATATGAATATGGATATGAGTATAAGATGTATATGAATATGAATGAGAGTATGAGATGGATATGTATAGAGATGATTATGCATGAATTGAACATGCCTTATGATTAAGAGAATAAGAGAGAATGGTATCAGTTGTTATCGAGGGTTATATGGTTATAATATTATATTAAAAATGCTCTTATTGAGTATCAGTGGTTTAATAAACATTATTTGATTATCATGCATTACTCTTAAAATAGATGGAATATTTTACGAATATAAAAGTATATTTGATTTCTGAATTTGAAAGAGAGGTCTGAATCATAATCAAAGCCTTATGATATATATATATATTTTATAGAAGTAATGTGCGAGAATGGAAATGATATGAGAGAATGATATGTGAAAATGAAAGTGAGAAAATGGAAATGTGGAATGATATTTTAAAAAGAGAATAATGATGTGATAAAGAGGGGGATTGCAACAGACTTGCGTAAGTGGCTGTGTCAGGGCTGTGTGCGACACAGTCCAGCATTTATTATTTTTATTACGGCACGGAGATGCCAAGGGAGGATGTTAGCAGGTGGCCTTCCTCCAGGGATGATTTTCATTCCTTCTACCGGTAGTAAAAAAAGAGAGCAGGTACGATTAGGCGACTGATCATCGTCCTAACGTATCAGGCGACAGCAGATATCCCCAATGTTTTTGAAAAGAAAGTGTAGACAATGGTTTTCAGATTTCTATACTGAAAACAGAATAATGATATGAGATGATGGAATGATAGTTACAGATGAAGAAAAACTGATATTATATTATTTCAGCTTTCTATACTGAAAACAGAATAATGATATGAGATGATGGTATTATGGATACAGATGAAGAAAAACTGATATTATATTAATTTAGATTTCTTTCTTATAATAGTGAGTGGATGATGTATTATTAAATAAGAGCTTTACTCTTCCTTAAGGATTTTAATTGTTCCTGCTATTACATATGTATATTTGTTCACATTTTAAATTTTAGTTACAGTATGATCTTGCTGAGCTATTATAGCTCACTCTTGCTACTTATGTATATAGCAGCTAGGTCCCATGCCGATACTACGTACCACACCCCGCAAGAGGGTAAGGGAAAGGCGACCTTTTGAGCGAGTGCTGGCGACCATCCCCGAGGTAGTGACAAGCGAAGGGGCTTAGTATACTTATGTAAATTAAGTGTGTAAATTGTAATAAACTTTAGTTGTTGAAGTGCTTCCTGTAGAAGCTTTGTTCAACAATGTACTTAGTAAATTCTGGGCTTGTAATAACTGTTAACTTTAAAACTTTTAAATATTGTGGTTGTTGTTCTATGAGCATATGACTGGTGTGTGTGTGTATTAATGTGGGGTCAACTGCTTATTTATTTAATTATTTATTTAAAAAAAAAAAGATTACAGAGATATTGATATTGATCGGAAATTGGACCTTGACGGCCCGGATCCTTGACCCCGGATCCCGGGGCGTCACAGATGGTATCAGAGCTAAGAGTCATAATGCTCAAGAACAAAAGTAATAATAATAAATGTATCAGTTATAATATAAATTGTGAACTTCCATCTAGTTCAGGGGTGGTATATCGCAGGTAGTATTTACTTTAAGCATATATTATAATTTTATAGATTGTTACAAATAGAATTTTATGTTTTATTATAGGGAGCGGAGATGGGTGAGCCGAGTCAGGACCCCCAGTGGCTAGGGATGTCAGAGCAGGAGCTATTAGATCTTCAGCTGGCCGGGGTAGAGGTCCCCGAGTATGCAGTTGAGGACCTCAGGGAGAGACGCCGGGCGGCGGCTAGAGAGCGATTAGAGAGAGAGGAGGCAGAGGAGCAGAGACGGAGAGATGCTGTGGCCCTAGTGCCATATATGGGTAGACCTTCTACAGGATCTGACGAGGCAGGTCCTTCCAGAGTGAGATCGGAGATCCCTGAGGAGGAGAGGCCACTGCGTAAGAGGCCTAGGTTGTCAGTTATACCTGAGGAGCCGATTGAGTGGAGGGATATTCAGATGGTTCCCACTCCTGTCCGACCCATCCCAGTGCCGTCACCAGTTCCATCCCCTCTACCTAGTCCTGACCCTATAGATGATCCTTTTGAGCAGTTTACCCCTCCAGGGCATTTTGGTTTTTTTTGAGGAGGAGGAGGATACTTCAGAGGATGCTGAGACAGAGTCGGTTCCTCCATCCCCACCCTTTGCACCTCCACCACCTCCACCTGTGGATGCACCTCCCCTAGCTGTACCCCCTCAGGAGGCACCCTTACCGGCGGGCGACCCACTTTCAGCTACCTTATTGACCGAGTACTTTGCCCTTCAGGGACAGTTGGAGGAGTCCCGCAGGACTATAGACACCCTTCTACAGAGGTTAGAGAGAGGGAGAGGAGGGGTTATCCCGGATGGGATGTCTCTGGGGATGATCAGTATTGAGCTACGAGCATTAGGAGATATTAGGAGGTTGTTGGGTGATAGAGGAGACCCGGCATGGAGGGCCCAGATAGTTGATACGGTTACTACCATGGTAGTCCAGATACGGGATGTTGTCAGGGCAGGGTTGTGAGCCGGGATAGTAGTTCGTCACTAATCAGACTAGTCATCTTGTTGATGTCATTTTGGGGATTAGTTTAGTTGTTCACTGCTTTAATCCCAGTCTGATTAGAGGACAGCTAGTAGTACTTTTGGTGATATCGGATTAGTATGTACGGCTATGTTTGGGTTTCGAACCTTGTATTAGATGATGTATATTATTAGCAGTAAAGGATGTTGTACCCAAATTGTAAAATATTTATGTACATTAATGAAGTTTGTGCATTTCTATCTAAATTTTTGCTGCATTTTTTTTATATAATAAATGTTGAGACTCAGAAATATTGATGTATAAAAGGTGATTGACTTAATGAAAAGGCTATCGTGTTAAGGGCGATACAACTACCTACTAAAGTTATGGTATAACTAGATGTAAATCGCGTGATAAAGATATTGTGATGTGCAAATGAGCTAATTAATGATATAATTGTGTATATAGAAATGATGTATATAGTAACCCAAATTCGGGTAATTAATAAGGACTATTGTTATGAACAGAACTATGCCGCCTAGACGTGACAGTAGAGCGAATGCAAGGGAAAATGAGAGAGACGAAAGAAGTCGAAATATCGAAGGTACTAGACTGAACGAAAATGCTCATAATGAAGAAAATCATGAAGAAGGAGAAGAGGAATCAACTGGCCAACAAAGGAATCCGGGAGGTGATCCCTTTGCCCAATTCATGGACTTATTAAGGCAGAATTTAGCAAATCCACAGAATCCTCAACCACCACCTGTTCTCCCCAACCAGGCAGCTAGTTCCTTTCGTGCCTTTAAGTCATTAAAGCCCCCAGAATTCGAGGGAACCACTAACCCAGTAGTAGCTAGGGCATGGCTAAAAGAAATGGAGAAAGCTTTCGAAATACTGAGGATAGAGGAAGATCAGAAAACAGTTTTTGCAGCCTATCTCTTAAAGGGAGAGGCAAATTACTGGTGGGAAGCTAGGAAGAACCTAGAGGAAGCGGGAGTGATAACCTGGGAGCGTTTCACTAGGGTGTTCCTAGAAAAGTATTCTCCTAGATATTTAGAAAACCAAATGGAATTAAAGTTTCTGGAGTTAAAACAGGATAACCTAACAGTGGCAGAGTATGAAAATAAATTTACAGAACTGTCGAGGTTTGTTCCCGAGTTTGTGCGTACTGAAGAACAACGTGCAAAAAGGTTTCAACAAGGGTTGAAACCCTGGTTACGAACGAGAGTGGCCCCATTTGAGTTGAATGATTATGCTGCAGTGGTTCAAAAGGCATCAATTATAGAGGCCGAGAGTGAGCAGGCTCAAATAGGTCGAGAGAATAAGAAAAGAAGATTTGAGGGCCCAAAAGGAGGTTCAAGTGAGGGAAGCTACTTTAACAAAGGAGGTAAAGGACAAAAATCTCAATTTGTGGGAAAGTCGGGGGGTAACAAGACTACTAGTGAGACGGTGAGTCAGGGTGGAAAATCTTCAGGAACATTTCAGTCCAATCAATCACGACCACCATTACCAGATTGTGAGACGTGTGGTAAGAAGCATATAGGAGTCTGTAGAGTGCTGGGAGTAACTTGTTTTAAGTGTGGACAAAAAGGACACTACCTTAACCAGTGCCCATCAACTGATGCAAACCCTAAAAGAGATGTTAAGTGTTACCAGTGTGGGAAACTAGGACACATTGCTAGAGATTACCGTTCAGGTGGGTCATACGCGTCCGGACAGAGTGGGGCTGCTTCAAATAGGCCTACTGCTAGAGTGTACAACATGACTTTAGGGGAAGCGTTGACGAAACCAGATGCGGATACAGGTACTTGCTTTCCGATTTAAATTTGTGTGTAAGTCTTTGGCTAAGGATCGACTTAATCAATTAATGGAATAAATAAGTTAATAATATAGATAAGGAAAATCAGTATCTGCTAAGGGCTAGGAAACGTTATGAAAAGAAAAGTAGGAGTGTTTTTGGGAAAACACAAGCTCGTTGAGACGAACAGGAAATATATATTATAGGTAGTATTTTCTTACAATTGTTTTAAAGAATATTATTAGAACTTATTTTCTGGAAAATTTTACAGAGAGGAGCTATAGGAATATTGAGGAATTAATATTTATGTCATGATAGAGATCAGAAGATGGTCAAACCATAAGTGAGATACATTACCATTCAGAAAAGGTCAATGTAGTGGCGGATATCTTCGTCAAAAGAGGAAGGAGAGACGAGATGACATGGAATGACTTGAAACAGGAGGAGATTTGTGAGGAAAAGACAATAAAAGGACTGCTATTGATAAACTAAATGGCATGTTGATGAATGACAAGGAAGTTATGTTAGTGTATTTCTGTGCAAACAAGATAGAGATATTACAACAGGAAAAGGATAAAGGAAATAGTGTGGAAGTTAGAAGGTGTGGACGAAAAAGATACTTATAAACATTTTCAACATGATTCCGGGACGGAATCCTTTTAAGGGGGGAAGACTGTAATAACCCTAACTTTAGAAAGGCTACAGTGCCCAAATGAATAGTGATCTTGAGGAATCCATGGAAATGGTGTGTAGGTACTCTATATTAGGGATGGAAAATGAGTAAACAGAAACCATATTAGTGTTGTACCTTAAAAATAAGTGACTCGAAATGACGATGGATTTTAGAAATTCCTGAATTTTGATTTTTAGGATTTTGAGCTCGAACGAACTTCTATATCTTGGATATTAAGGAGTATAGAAATACTAAAGGAATTATATATTGAGGAATTAGTGAATTTAAGTTAAACCAAGGGATTATGAAGTTAAGAGATTACCAAAGGAAATTGGATTTGTAAATGATTTCGAAAACCACTGAGATAATGAGGTATACTCGAAACGAACCACGATTAGACGAGTATGGAAACCAAGCAACCAAGATTAGTAATTTAACAAGGATGCATACCACATTATGATTATCCAAGGTTAGTAGCATAATACTTAGAAAATAAGGAAAATGAGAATATGAACTCATCCTAATGACATCACTAATGACCTCACAATCCACTAACTCAAAATTAAGGGCAAATTAGTCTTTAAACCTTGGGATTTTTCTACTAAACTCTAGAACTCTAAAGATTAGATGACAAGATGAGATAGGATCAAAACAAGCAAAAGAAACTCTCTCCCCATTCCAATACTCCCATTCGAATTTTACAAAAAGAAAGAGAAAAAGAAATTCCAAAACCCTAGCTAGCATCAACATTAAATCAAGGGATAAATCATGGGTGTTCTTGGAGGTTAGGAAGGATCATATACAAAGTTTCAAAGCCAATCATCATCATCTTCATAGGTAATAAAATCATTCAAGTACTTGATGAATAGTAGTGAATAGTGGAATCTTAGAATTAACTTTGTTTTAAATGGTTCCTTTAGTTGATTCAAGCTAATTCAAGGTGGTTTAAGGTGTACCCAAGGCTTGTTAAGTGTTATCAAAGCTTCAAGGAGGTATAATCATGCTTGCTCTTTTATATTTATGATGGATATTGTTTGGGTTAGTGATTAAGTAGTGTAATTGTTAAGATTATGATGTTATATGTGTTTATAAGTGGTTTGAGTTAAATATGGAAGTGTTTGGGATTGTAACCATGGCTGGTGAAGAAGACCACATGGTGTAGGTGATGATTATGGTGTTTGATAATTGATTTGGAGGAGTTGGATTTATGGAAAGTACGAAATTATAGCCGTTATAATGCCCGATTTTCGTTAGGATGTAAGTTGCCCTGTTTTGGACCCCCTGCAGCCGTACGGTACCCTACTGTCCAGGTTCCTAATTAACTATGAAATGATAGAGCTTAGTTCATAGATCGTTTTGATATAAGGTGCGTTAAAATCTGATGAACGGTTTAGGAGAAAAGTCAGTTTTAGTGAAAGCGGTTCAGAAACCGAGAAACCGTAAATGTATCAAACTTGAGGTTACAATTACCATACCTTAACATTGTTAAAAGTCACGAAATTTTGGGATATGGTAGTAGTGTGGTCAAAGAACTATTTCCAGTTGACCTTACATTAAAATTCGAAATTTAAAAATTATAAGAAATTCTACAGTCGAGTGTGGTCGTTAAGGGAAATGGTGAAAAACCCTGAAACTTCGACTTAGGTTATAAATGGTTAAGTTCTTGAACCTTTGGGGTAATAAGAATACGTTAAACATATATTAAAGTTTCAAAAGGTAATGTCATACAAGAGTGTAGTGAGTAAGAGATGTGGTTCTAACGACGGTCCTTTTGTGTTTATAGAAACTCCGGAAGAGGGACGAGCCATACCGTCAGGATATCGAAACCGAGGCAAGATTTCTTCTATCCCTATTTGTAAAACTACTTATCTTCACAAAGAAACTTGATTTTGTGAAATTTATATGTGATGCTATTATTACTATATTGTGAAGAAATTATCTTCCTTGAGTATTAATATTGAAAAGAAAGATATACGAAGATGTATATGAATATGGATATAAGTATAATATGTATATGAATATGAATGAGAGTATGAGATGGATATGTATAGAGATGATTATGCATGAATTGAACATGCCTTATGATTAAGAGAATAAAAGAGAATGGTATCAGTTGTTATCGAGGGTTATATGGTTATAATATTATATTAAAAATGCTCTTATTGAGTATTAGTGGTTTAATAAACATTATTTGATTATCATGCATTACTCTTAAAATAGATGGAATATTTTACGAATATAAAAGTATATTTGATTTCTGAATTTGAAAGAGAGGTCTGAATCATAATCAAAGCCTTATGATATATATATATATATATATATATATATATATATATATATATATATTTTATAGAAGTAATGTGCGAGAATGGAAATGATATGAGAGAATGATATGTGAAAATGAAAGTGAGAAAATGGAAATGTGGAATGATATTTTAAAAAGAGAATAATGATGTGATAAAGAGGGGGATTGCAACAGACTTGCGTAAGTGGCTGTGTCAGGGCTGTGTGCGACACAGTCCAGCATTTATTATTTTTATTACGGCACGGAGATGCCAAGGGAGGATGTTAGCAAGTGGCCTTCCTCCAGGGATGATTTTCATTCCTTCTACCGGTAGTAAAAAAAGAGAGCAGGTACGATTAGGCGACTGATCATCGTCCTAACGTATCAGGCGACAGCAGATATCCCCAATGTTTTTGAAAAGAAAGTGTAGACAATGGTTTTCAGATTTCTATACTGAAAACAGAATAATGATATGAGATGATGGAATGATAGTTACAGATGAAGAAAAACTGATATTATATTATTTCAGCTTTCTATACTGAAAACAGAATAATGATATGAGATGATGGTATTATGGATACAGATGAAGAAAAACTGATATTATATTAATTTAGATTTCTTTCTTATAATAGTGAGTGGATGATGTATTATTAAATAAGAGCTTTACTCTTCCTTAAGGATTTTAATTGTTCCTGCTATTACATATGTATATTTGTTCACATTTTAAATTTTAGTTACAGTATGATCTTGCTGAGCTATTATAGCTCACTCTTGCTACTTATGTATATAGCAGCTAGGTCCCATGCCGATACTACGTACCACACCCCGCAAGAGGGTAAGGGAAAGGCGACCTTTTGAGCGAGTGCTGGCGACCATCCCCGAGGTAGTGACAAGCGAAGGGGCTTAGTATACTTATGTAAATTAAGTGTGTAAATTGTAATAAACTTTAGTTGTTGAAGTGCTTCCTGTAGAAGCTTTGTTCAACAATGTACTTAGTAAATTCTGGGCTTGTAATAACTGTTAACTTTAAAACTTTTAAATATTGTGGTTGTTGTTCTATGAGCATATGACTGGGGTGTGTGTGTATTAGTGTGGGGTCAACTGCTTATTTATTTAATTATTTATTTAAAAAAAAAAAGATTACAGAGATATTGATATTGATCGGAAATTGGACCTTGACGGCCCGGATCCTTGACCCCGGATCCCGGGGCGTCACACTATCAACTAACCATACTGGACCCAAGCAAATATGGGTACCAAAACGTTGAGTTGTGTTTTATTTGTTTTGTAGGTATGTCTTGTTGTCAAAGTAAGATCAAAACAATGGATTTTGGATAGTGGATGCACAAGACATATGAGTGGTGATAAATCACAGTTCCTTACTCTTAATAAGAGAAAAGGTGGAAGTGTTACCATTGGTGATAACAAAACACTCCAAATTCTTGGCAAAGGAAAAATTGGTAATAGTGTCATCTCTATTGATAAAGTACAATATGTTCAAGGTCTTAAATATAATTTGCTTAGTGTAAGTTAGTTATATGATGATGGCCACTTTGTTCATTTTGATAAAGAAAAGTGTACTATTAATGTTGGCACTAACAAAGTCTCCCTAGTTGCTAGAAGGGAAGGAAATATATATATATTTGACTTTGAAATGCAGGAGTCGTCTTGTTGTCTAGCTGCAGTTGATACAAGTCCAGATATTTGGCATAGAAGGCTTGGACTTGTTCATATGGACTTACTCAGCAAGCTGTCTTCAAAGAAGCTAGTTAGAGGACTGCCCAAATTGAAGTATATCAAGAAGGAAACTTGTTCGGCTTGTCAATTAGGCAAACAAATCAGGACTCCACATAAGTCAAAGAATGTGGTATCAACTTCTAAACCTTTAGAACTACTTCATTTAGATTTATTTGGTCCGGAAGCATATAAAAGCATTGGAGGTAAACAATATGCATTTGTTATCGTAGATGATTATTCTAGATATACATGGGTATTGTTTCTTCGTACTAAAGATTGTGCTTTCAGTGAATTTGAGAAGCTAATCAAGTTACTTGAGAACAAGTTTAAGATAAAGCTTGTAAGTATAAGGAGTGATCGAGGTGGTGAATTCCAAAAGGACTTTATCTCATATTGTGAAGATAGAGGCATTTCTCATGAATTCTCTGCTTCAAGAACCCCACAACAAAATGGAGTGGTGGAAAGAAAGAACGGGTCTTTGCAGGAAATAGCTAGGACTTTGCTGCAAGAGAGCAAGCTGCCAAGAAGTTTCTGGGCAGAAGCAATCAACACAGCTAGCTATGTTCTTAACAGAGTACTAATCAGGCCTATTCTCAATAAGACTCCATATTAATTGCTGAAGAATAAGAAGCCAAACATAGGCTACTTCAAGGTTTTTGGATCCAAGTGCTTTGTACTCAAATCTATTGATATAGATGGTAAATTTGATGCTAAAGCTTATGAAGCAATATTTTTGGGTTATTCTTTAACAAGTCGTGCATATAGAGCTTATAATATCTCTAAACGTACTGTTGAAGAGTCAATTGATGTTTCATTTCAAGAATCTAATGTTGATATGTCAAGAGATGAGGAAGAAATTGCTGGTCCAGAAGATGCCAGCGAGCTGCCAAGGCCAAATACAACAACTCAGCGACCTGACAAAGAACCTGGCTCAGAAATTGGAGCAACTCAGCGAGCTGCCAATGAAGCAGTTTCAGATAATGCAGCAACCCAGCGAGCTGCAGTAGAAACTGAATTAAGTTCAACTAATGATAATCAAGCTGAAAACTCTCCTCCAGTAAATGAAACATGTGGTAAGATGTCAAGACTCACCATAGAAGATTCTAGAAGTCAGAGATCACAAGAAAAGATGCCAATCTATAATGGAGATGAAGCCCCCCTCCATCCAAGAGAATTAGGGTCAATGAAGAAGTCATGGCTCATCACAACTTTCCATAATCAACAAGGACAGTAAAAAACCATCCTCCAGAGTTGATCATTGGTGATAAATCAGAAGGCATCAAGACAAGGAGAAGTCAAGCTAACTTTTGTGCATTTGCGGCCTTCCTAGCTCAAGAGGAACCAAAGAATGTAAATGAACCACTAAAAGATGATAATTGGATCATGGCAATGCAAGATGAACTTAATCAATTTGAAAGATGTGATGTTTGGGAACTTGTAGAGCCACCTAAAGATGTTTCAATCATTGGTACTAAATGGGTTTTCAAAAACAAAGTTGATGAAGAAGGAACAGTTACTAGGAACAAAGCAAGGCTTGTTGCACAAGGATATAATCAACAAGAAAGAATCGATTTTGATGAAACTTATGCCCCGGTTGCAAGGCTAGAATCAATAAGGATGTTACTATCATTTGCTTCAAGAAATTCAAGCTACATCAAATGGATGTGAAAAGTGCATTTCTTAACGGATACTTGAAAGAAGAAGTATATGTCAAGCAACCTCCTGGATTTGTGTTACGACCAAACTCAACACGCAAGTGCACGTGATCTCAAGTAATATAGATAGCAAATAAGATTCGTTCCTACAGGGACTCGTTGTATTGTCAAGTTAATTCACTCACCGATGTATGATTATTATTCGATGCTACGACAAATTAACAATTGGATTTTTGTTTATCACTACAATTACTCTAAGAATTATAACTAATGATCAACTACTTGAACTAAGAATTATGTCGAATTACTTATGCGAATAAAACATGGGATTTTAACTTCATTAAACAATCCATCTATAGTCTCCACTTCTCTAGCCTTTTCATGTGATTTGTTAATACCTGATCGAATACACAAAACTGATATAAGCCAACCTTCGTTGCACAAATACCATCCTAAATAATATCCACAATAAAGATAGAAATCACTTAGTCCCCCAATTATGCCTAATCTCTATATGTCTATAAAAATTGAAACATAATGGTTGAAGTACAAGCATTCAATTGATCACATAGTCGTCATAAAACGGTTAGAGTTACGACAATAATTATGAATGATATTCTCACGCATAAACCTATGCTAGCATGGCAAGTTCTAAACTCTTAGATCCACTTTCGCTTCAATAAGAATTAACACACAATTACAGGAGTTAGCTACTCTCCTATAACGAATTAAATCAACCATGATAGGATATCACATCAATCACACTATAGGCATCGAGAAGATTTAACAAATAAACTTCATGAATAAATCCGCTAAAACCCCATGACAACGAATTAGTTCATAATCAAACTAATCGTCACCATGGGTTCCAATGTAAACATGATAGAAGGAAACGAATAATGATTTAAATAAATATTAAGGGTTCTAAAGAATACACCAAACCAAGCATCCACAAACTAGGAAGAATACAAGAATAAATTGAAAACTATCTTCTTCCTCGCTTCTTCGTGCTTCAAAACTCCGTAGATAAAATATGTGGTCAGACCTCCTTATTCTAGGGTTTTTCTTTCTTTATATAGGCCTCCAGGTACAAGAAATTCGAAAGGAATTTAATTTTTGACTTTATCTCGAAAAATCAACAAAACAGGAGTTTCCCGTCAGAAGAGCCGGTGCTGCCGCGCCAAATCCATGCAGGAACACGGCACTGCCGCGCCTCTTCGATACTCCCAGCGCTGCCGCGCCATAATCAAGCACATACACGGCGCTGCCGCGCCGTGCCTTCTGTTCAGCAACTGGATTTTTTCCCCTTTTCTTCATTACAACTCCGATTTGCGCTCCGATTGCTCTGCTTCATTTCTTTAACACATGTGATTGATATTCCTACACAATACCCTTAAAAGAGATCAAAAATACCACAACTCGAGTACAAACATTCGTTTTAAGCCAAATGGAAACGTTTTAAGTGAATAAAATACCCACTCATCACACCCCCAAACTTAAACCAATGCTTGTCCTCAAGCATAAACAGACAAATCATGTACAACTAACTAGTACCACTTCCGTAGGTGATCACGGTTGCATTTGGCATATGCAACAAGCCCTTTAAACCCATAGGCAGCCCTAGTGGACGAGTAAGGTCTCGTGAGGGCCTATAGCGAATGTACCCACAAAATCCGATCTATAATGCAACTAACAATGCAACTACTATATGTATGCAACTAAATTAAAAATGCAAGGATCCCCTTTAAACTCACCAAAACCAACTAACAAGCAACTATCTCAAAGAATGCAACAAATCCAAATAGAGCTCGACTAAGCACCCGTATACTAAGAATACATGAACAGAAACGTGCGTGTGTGCGATGCTCATTAGAAATACTCCCAAAACTAGGTCAAAAATCATACATGCTTTCAGCCAGGACAATCACAGGTTTATAACTAGAATAGACTGTAGACACTTCATAGCCTAGGAACACCTCCACCCTTATCCAAGGTAGACAGAAACTCATGCTTTATTACTATGACACATAATACTATATACAATACGCATGCTTATTTAACCGTGCAATGAATGAGACCCTGAAAGGCTTATAGAATAATACCCATGTAACGAGTGTTGGGTCAGTGGATCCCAGACTATAAAAGCCTTAGGTCACTAGGACTAAGTCCCCTCAGACTTAATTACTCGAGTATTAAAGAACTCACTCTGGTTAATTTTGCATTTCATAATTTACAGTTTTGATTTTTTTTTTCTTTTTCTGTTTTTTTTTTCTTCTTTTTCTTCTTCTTTTTTTTTCTTTTTTTTTTTACATGCAATCTGGAATGAGCCTTTCTCATTTCCAACCCTAGACTACTCATATAAATATGAGCCGGCTACTAGCCATTTGACACCTAGCCATTATTAACAAATATTTACAAGTAGCATGAAATCCCTGGTTTCCCCCAAACTTAGATTTTAGTGCTCCTACGCCATCAAGGGAATAACGAAAATTCTAACTATAATCAAGCGATTAAATCTCTAAACATCCAACAAGCATGACCCTAACCTAGCCCAAAAGCACCCAATGAGTCTGTGTAAAAGTTTGTTTCTGAACACGCAAGTCAATTTCATAGGCACTATAATTCAACCCTCTACTCATCATCATCACACTCAATTAGATACCTACCTACCAGTCAGAATTAGCAAGTTCTATGGGATCATGAAAATGCATGCCATGCTCATGCAACTAAATGAACACAAATATCACAATAACAGAATGTCCTATATGGCATACATAAAAAAACAAAATGCTCTAACTAACATGCAAATATGCTAACATACAAATATGCTTCTAACATGCACACATACAAATATACAAATGCACCTTGTATCCCCACCCCCAACTTAAAATTTTTCAATGCCCCCATTGAAGGTAAGAATAACAAGTGTGCAAGGCATACCTACTCGTCGCCCGAACCACTGCCATCGGGAGTGTCCGGTGGCGGATAGACAGCGCCAGCTCCTGCTCTAAAGGACGGAAAAGTCACGTCCACTCCACTCGCACGAAAAGCCGTGCCCAACGCCTGTGCAAACTGAGTAAAATCTGCTGCAAAACCTGCCTGCATAACATGCACCGCATCGATACGCCTCGTCAACCGCCTATACTGTCTCTTAGTAATAAAAGAACCTCCTCCCTGAGGCTCCTCCTGCTGCTGCTGCTGCTGTTGCTGCTGCACTACTACATAACCAAGACCCCACCAATCCGGCTCACCTCCATCCCACTCAGCTAGCCTCCGTATACTCTGATGATCCAGCGCCTCCTACGGCTGCTGCACAACCTCCTCTGCTGACCAACGAGCACCACAATCTCCAGCCAACCTAGCAATGATCGAACCATAAGGCATCGCTGCAGTGGTACTACCTTGCATAAAACGCATAATCCCCTGATGGATCAAATTGCCCACATCCACATATTCTCTGCTGCAGATAGCATACAATAGGATAGCCCTCTCAACTGTCACCTCATTCGAGTGCCTAGTAGGGATGAGATTGGCACAAATGAACAAGTGCCAAGTACGCCCATATCTATTCAGAGCCGTCGACAAGAACGAGGTGGGCTCAGTAGTGCCCCTCCTCAAACGCCACTCTGTACCTGGAACACACAACCGCTGAATAACCATCTGAAGATCCACAACATCCCGAGTCTTCCCCGACCAATCCTCTTGACCCCTCCTAGGAGCCGGAAGCCCAAGAACACGACGAATAGCAGGTGGTTGATAATCCACACGAAACCCACGAACCTGGCTAATCCCATTCCTCTCCACACTAGCGTTCGCATAGAACTCGCGAACCACCGTCATCGGAACAGGTTCCGGAACCTCACAAATCTGCTCCCAACGTCTCTCCAAAATATTCTCCAACATGTTCCCATCCGCTGCATTAGGCAAAAGACCCCTCTCACGAGTAATAGGACGCCCCAACAATCAATTATACTCGTCACGAGCCCCATTATTAATAAACTGAGGTCCACCATTACCTCCCTCAGAATCAGATGAAGATGAAGAACGAGGGTTCCTCCTAACAGTCCCACTACCACCAGCACCCTCACTACCACCACCAACAACCCTTTGTCGCTTGGATGCCATTGAATTGATTGAAAGAAGTGTTTAGAAAATTTTGAGATCTGTAAGTGTGTATGTATAGGTAGGGTTGTGTAATGGTATGTATATATAGGAGAAATTAGGGTTAGTGGGTGTAAGTTGTGGGCTTGGGTCGTGGGTCACCAATAACAACAACCAACAACTATATTTTTTTTTTTCAAAATTTGCTGAAATTGTTTTTTCTGAACAGCCTGTGCGGCGCTGCCGCGCCAGGAATACACTGTGGAACGGCGCTGCCGCGCCGTAGCTACTGTTGCAACATTTTTTTTTTAACAAATAATTCACGTGGTTTGCCTCCCACGAAGCGCTCTTTTCACGTCATTAGCTTGACGTAGCTCCAATTCCTTACGTTGCGCAAATTAGAACCGCGGTCTCAACTTCGCGATTCAACTTCTCTCCAAAATATGGCTTTAACCGCTGACTATTAACCTTAAACGACTGATCCGGTAACTTGTCGAAAATCTCTACTGCTCCATGCTGAAAAACTGTTTTGACTGTGAATGGACCTGACCAACGTGACTTCAACTTTCCAGGAAATAACCGAAGTCGAGAGTTGAACAACAACACTAATTGCCCGGGCTCAAACGTCTTTAGAACCAACCGACGATCATGCCACCTTTTCACTTTCTCTTTGTATAGCTTGTTGTTCTCATAAGCCTGCAATCGAAACTCGTCCATTTCATTCAACTGAACCATACGCTTTTCACCTGCTGCTGTAAGATCAAAATTCAGCTTCTTCAATGCCCAATAAGCCTTGTGTTCTAACTCAGCTGGAAGATGGCATGCTTTCCCATACACTAGCTGAAATGGTGACATTCCCAAAGGTGTTTTATAGGCTGTCCGATAAGCCCACACCGCTTCATCAAGCTTCAATGCCCAATCCTTCCTAGAAGGACTAACTACCTTCTCAAGAATCCGTTTAATTTCACGATTAGACAATTCGGCTTGCCTATTGGTTTGAGGATGATAAGCTGTAGCAACTCGATGATTGATGTTGTAGCGTGCCACAAGAGATGCAAACTTTCGATTGCAAAAGTACGTACCTTCATCATTGATGATCACCCGTGGAGTGCCAAACCGAGTAAAAATATTCTTGTGGAGAAAATTGAGTACCACCTTAGCATCATTCGTGGGAAGTGCTTTTACCTCCACCCATTTAGACACATAATCCACGGCTACAAGAATATACTGATTACCACATGACGGAATGAACGGTCCCATGAAGTCGATTCCCCACACGTCAAAGATCTCTACCTCCAACATGACATTAAGAGGCATCTCGTCCCTACGAGAAATATTACCAACTCGTTGACATCGATCACATCTCAACACAAACTGATGAGCATCCTTGAATAGAGTCGGCCAATAGAAAACCGCTTGAAGAATACGTGTGGCTGTCTTCTCACCCGCATAGTGACCTCCATAAGCTGTAGCATGAAAATCAATAAGAATAGCCTCGGTCTCACTGTAAGGAACACAACGTCTAATAATCTGATCAACTCCTTGCTTGAACAAAAACGGTTCATCCCAAATATACTGCTTGACATCGTGCAAGAATTTCTTCCTTTGAGCATAAGAGAGCTCAGGTGGAATGATGTTGCTTACTAGATAATTCACAATGTCGGCAAACCATGGTTCATTATCTTGCACTCTGAATAGTTGCTCATCAGGAAAAAACTCATTAATAACTGTGTTGTCCTTAGGTGACTTTCCGTGATCTTCCAATCTAGAGAGATGGTCAGCTACCTGATTCTCCGTCCCCTTTCTATCCTTGATTTCCACATCAAATTCTTGCAACAGAAGAACCCAATGAATCAACCTTGGCTTAGCATCTTTCTTTGAAAGGAGGTAGCGAATAGCAGCATGTTCCGTGTAAACTGTCACCTTAGTACCAAGCAGATAAGAGCAAAACTTTTCAAACCCATAGACAATAGCAAGTAGTTCCTTCTCAGTGGTGGTGTAATTCAACTGAGCATCATTGAGAGTTTTGCTCGCATAGTAAATAACATGGAACATTTTTTCTTTCCTTTGGCCTAGAACGGCCCCAATTGCATAATCACTAGCATCGCACATCAAAGCAAATGGTTGGCTCCAATCAGGAGCTGTAATAACTGGAGCAGAAATTAGTTTCTTCTTCAAGATCTCGAACGCATGTAAACAAGCCTCATCAAAATTGAATGGCACATCTTTTTCCAAGAGATTGCAAAGCGGCTTAGAAATTTTTGAGAAATCCTTTATGAAGCGCCTGTAGAACCCTGCATGATCAAGAAAGCTACGAATACCCTTGACTGAGATAGGTGCAGGAAGATTCTCAATAGTTTCCACCTTTTCCTTGTCAACTTCCAAACCCTTACTCGAAACCTTGTGTCCCAGAATGACACCTTCTTGTACCATGAAGTGGCACTTTTCCCAATTAAGAACAAGATTGGTCTCCACACAACGTTTTAAAACCAAACTCAAGTTTTCCAAGCACTCAACAAAATAATCCCCAAAGACTGAGAAATCGTCCATGAATACTTCCATATTAATTCCAATCATGTCAGAGAAAATGGCCATCATACACCTCTGAAAAGTAGCTGGTGCACCATACAACCCAAAAGAAACACGTCTGAATGCAAATGTACCAAATGGACAAGTGAATGTAGTCTTCTCCTGATCCTCGGGTGCTATGCAAATCTGATTGTACCCAGAATACCCATCAATAAAACAATAGTACTGACGTCCAGCCAATCTGTCAAGCATCTGATCAATGAACGGGAGTGGAAAATGATATTTCCGAGTGGCTTTGTTCAACTTTCGATAATCCATGCAAATTCTCCAACCAGCAACTGTTCGCGTCGGAATGAGCTCGTTCTTCTCATTAGTAACCATTGTCTTACCCCCTTTCTTAGGCACACATTGCACCGGACTCACCCAAGAGCTATCAGAAATCGGATAGATAATGCCCGCGTCAAGCCATTTAAGAATTTCCTTCTTCACAACTTATTTCATGACAGGATTCGGTCTCCTTTGATTATCGACTGTAGGTTTAGCTCCCTCTTCCAAAGGAATTTTGTGCATGCAATAAGAAGGACTAATACCCTTGATGTCTGCTATAGTCCACCCAATGGCTGATTTGAATTCCCTTAAGATTCTCAATAGTTTTTCCTCTTCTATGCCTGAAAGCTTAGATGATATAATAACAGGTAAGGTAAAAGAATCACCAAGATAGGCATACCTTAGATGTTCAGGCAATGGCTTAAGTTCCAAGGTAGGTGCTTCCTCAATGGATGGTTTAAGTCTAACATGAGACTTCTTCAATTCTGACAAACCCAATGATTCAAATGGAATCCCAAACTTCTTCCATGGAGATGCATTAAGATATTGCAAGTGTTCTTTATCTTCTTAGTTCTCAACCTCCGAGTCATTAGCAAGAACTCTTTCCAACACATCAGCTTTTATCAAGTGTTAAGCCGCGGAGTTAACCCCCTTGTCGACCAAATCAATTTTGAGACACTCTTCATCGTCAGTTGGAAGCTTCATTGCGTTGAAAACATTAAAAGTGATGTTTTGATCGTGCACCCTCATAGTGAGTTCTCCCTTTTGGACATCAATAAGAGTTCGGCCCGTAGCTAAGAATGGTCGTCCTAAGATAATAGGAATCTTCTTGTCTTCCTCGAAGTCAAGAATAACAAAGTCGGCTGGAAAGATAAGCTTGTCGACCTTCACCAAAACATCCTCAACTATCCCTCGAGGATAAGTAACTGAACGGTCCGCAAGTTGTAGAGTCATGGCAGTTGGCTTTGGTTCTGGAAGACCAAGTTGCATGAAAACTGATAAGGGCATGAGATTAATACTTGCACCCAAATCACACAAGCATTTGCTGAATGAGAGATCTCCAATAGTACATGGAATGGTAAAGCTTCCAGGGTCCTTCAACTTAGGCGGCAACTTTTGTTGCAAGATGGCACTACATTCCTCCGTCAAGGCAACGGTCTCTAGCTCCTCAAGTTTCAATTTCTTCGAGAGTATACCCTTCATAAACTTCGCATAGCTCGGCATTTGCTCAAGAGCCTCCGTAAATGGTATATTAATCTGAAGCTTCTTGAAGACATCCAAGAACTTAGCAAATTGCTTGTCGAACTTTTGCCTTTGAATTCGTTTTGGGTATGGAGGAGGTGGAAACACCTTATCTTCTACTTCTTTCTGAGCATTATCATTCTTACAAGTTATAGGAGTCGAGGGAGTAGCATTAGGTATCAATTTAGGACCAGATTCGACCCCAGTATCAAAATCAACTTTTTCTTCCAGAAGTTGTGGCGCTGCCGCGCCAGTATTGTACTGGGAAACGGCGCTGCCGCGCCGTGCAGTCTGTTCAGATTTTCCATTTTTTTTTCCTCGGTTGATTTTTCATTGTTCTGACCTTGTAGAATTCTTCCTAATCGTAATATTACTGCCTGGACCTGTTCCTTGTGATCCTTCTTGCCTGGATTCATCTCTGTGTCACTCGGAAGCGTTCCTGGTTGACGGTTCAACAATGCATTGGCCAGTTGACCAATTTGATTCTCTAAAGTTTTCAATGACACTGCCTGACTCTTGTACATCATTCAAAGCTCTTCCAATTCAGACTTCTCAGACTGATTCAATGAATTCCCTTGAGATGGTTGAAATCCCGGTGGATTGAATGGTTGCCTTGGAGCATAAGGTGGTGGTTGATAGTTCTGATTATATGGCCTTGCATTGAACTGCTGATTTTGGAGTTGCTGAACACCACCCTGATTGTTGCTCTAACTGAAATTAGGATGATTCCGATTGTTGGGATGATACACATTAGGCACTGGTTGCTGAGCTCTTTGAAAATTACTGACAAATTGTGCAGATTCAGATGAAATAGCACACAGATTCGTGTCATGAGCCCCTGCACACAATTCACACACCAGAGCAACCTGGTTAGTCCCATGATTAGAAAGGGAATCTACCTTCATTGTCAACGCCTTGAGTTGAGCAGCAATAGCAGTAGCTGCATCCAAGTCCAGAACTCCGGCCACTTTAGCAGGTGGCAAGCGTTGAGTAGGATTCTGAAACTCATTGGCCGCCATCATTTCAATAAGATTATTGGCATCCTCATAGCTTTTTGTCCATAGCGCACCTCCAAAAGCTGCATCTAACATAGGCCTGGACTGAGCTCCCAACCCGTTATAGAAATTGTTGATTATCATCCAATCCGGAATCCCATGATGAGGACAACGTGCCAATATCTCCTTGTACCTTTCCCAAGCTTCCCCCAAAGATTCCTGAGGTTGCTGAGCAAACTGAGAAATAGAATTCCGATAAGCTGCTGTCTTCGCCATGGAGAAATACTTCGTCAAGAACTTTTGAGCACAGTCTGCCCATGTTTTAATACAGCCTGATGGCATAGAATGTAACCAACTCTTGGCTTTATCCCTAAGAGAGAAGGGAAATAGTCTCAATCTGATTGCGTCATCTATAACTCCGTTGAATTTGAAGGTGTCACAGATCTCAAGGAAGTCCCTAATATGAGCATTGGGATCTTCAGCAGGACTACCCCCAAACTATACTGTATTCTGAATCATCTGAATGATGTTTGGCTTAAGCTCGAAATTATTAGCCCCAATAGCTGGGCGAACAATACTGGTATGAATATCCTCCACTTTTGGCTGAGAGAATTCACTCAAAGCCTTCGCTGGTTGTGCTTGATCTGCCATTTCTTCTATTGATTCAAGATCGTCTTCTAACCCGATGTTCTCAAAATCAAGTTTTCTTCTTGCTAGTTCTTCTCTACGTGCTTGAGCTCTTGTACGCATACACTCTCAAAAAGTACCTGAAATTCACCAACAAGAAATTTGGTGAGAACGTCCTAGTCACCGAACTTTAATGACCACTGATGGCAAATACTGAAACTAAACAAATAAAACCGCGTCCCCGGCAGCGGCGCCAAAAACTTGTTACGACCAAACTCAACACGCAAGTGCACGTGATCTCAAGTAATATAGATAGCAAATAAGATTCGTTCCTACAGGGACTCGTTGTATTGTCTAGTTAATTCACTCACCGATGTATGATTATTATTCGATGCTACGACAAATTAACAATTGGATTTTTGTTTATCACTACAATTACTCTAAGAATTATAACTAATGATCAACTACTTGAACTAAGAATTATGTCGAATTACTTATGCGAATAAAACATGGGATTTTAACTTCATTAAATAATCCATCTATAGTCTCCACTTCTCTAGCCTTTTCATGTGATTTATTAATACCTGATCGAATACACAAAACTGATATAAGCCAACCTTCGTTGCACAAATACCATCCTAAACAATATCCACAATAAAGATAGAAATCACTTAGTCTCCCAATTATGCCTAATCTCCATATGTCTATAAAAATTGAAACATAATGGTTGAAGTACAAGCATTCAATTGATCACATAGTCGTCATAAAACGGTTAGAGTTACGACACTAATTATGAATGATATTCTCACGCATAAACCTATGCTAGCATGGCAAGTTCTAAACTCTTAGATCCACTTTCGCTTCAATAAGAATTAACACACAATTACAGGAGTTAGCTACTCTCCTATAATGAATTAAATCAACCATGATAGGATATCACATCAATCACGCTATAGGCATCGAGAAGATTTAACAAATAAACTTCATGAATAAATCCGCTAAAACCCCATGACAACGAATTAGTTCATAATCAAACTAATCGTCACCATGGGTTCCAATGTAAACATGATAGAAGGAAACGAATAATGATTTAAATAAATATTAAGGGTTCTAAAGAATACACCAAACCAAGCATCCACAAACTAGGAAGAATACAAGAATAAATTGAAAACTATCTTCTTCCTCGCTTCTTCGTGCTTCAAAACTCCGTAGATAAAATATGTGGTCAGACCTCCTTATTCTAGGGTTTTTCTTTCTTTATATAGGCCTCCAGGTACAAGAAATTCGAAAGGAATTTAATTTTTGACTTTATCTCGAAAAATCAGCAAAACAGGAGTTTCCCGTCAGAAGAGCCGGCGCTGCTGCGCCAAATCCATGCAGGAACACGGCACTGCCGCGCCTCTTCGATACTCCCAGCGCTGCCGCGCCGTGCCTTCTGTTCAGCAACTGGATTTTTTCCCCTTTTCTTCATTACAACTCCGATTTGCGCTCCGATTGCTCCGCTTCATTCCTTTAACACCTGTGATTGATATTCCTGCACAATACCCTTAAAAGAGATCAAAAATACCACAACTCGAGTACAAACATTCGTTTTAAGCCAAATGGAAACATTTTAAATGAATAAAATACCCACTCATCAATTTGAGAGTGATCAATTTCATAATTATGTTTTCAAATTAAAGAAGGCACTATATGGATTACGACAAGCTCCTAGATCTTGGTATGAAAGGCTAAGTAAGTTTTTGATAAAGAATGGATTCATTCGAGGTAAAATCGATCCTACTTTGTTTACTAAACTTACTGGTAATGATATTCTAGTTGTACAAATATATGTAGATGATATTATATTTGGATCAACTAATGATAATATGTGCAAGTGGTTTTCTAAGTGTATGCATAGTGAATTTGACATGAGTATGATGGGTGAGCTCAACTACATTTTGGGGCTCCAAATCAAGCAAACTCAAGATGGAATATATGTACATCAGTCCAAGTACATCAAGAACTTGCTAAAGAAGTTTGGATATGAGAATATCAAGGCAAAATCTACACCTATGAGTTCTGCCAGCAAGATGGCTGCAGATGAACGAGGTAAAGATGTAGATGTTCGAAAGTATAGAGGTATGATTGGTAGTTTATTATATCTTACAGCCTCTAGACCGGATATTATGTATAGTGTATATGTGTGTGCTAGGTTTCAAGCTCAACCAAAAGAGTCTCACGTGAATGCTATTAAAAGAATTTTTAAATATTTAAGTGGAACTACTACTCTTGGTTTATTTTATCCCATCACAAATGCATTTGATCTTGTTGGGTATAGTGATGCAGATTATGCAGGTTGTCAAACTGATCGAAAGAGTACAAGTGGTGTTTGTGCATTTTTAGGATAGAGTTAAGTATCTTGGCAAAGCAAGAAGCAAACTTCTGTTGCATTATCCACAGCTGAAGGGGAGTATTTAGCAGCTGGAAGTTGTTGCTCTCAAATGCTATGGATGAGACAAACACTTCTAGATTTTGGAATTAAATGTGGCAAAGTCCCCATTTATTGTGACAATACAAGCACTATCAACATATCAAAGAATCCAGTGAATCATTCAAGAACAAAGCATATTGATGTTCGACATCATTTCTTGAGAGACAATGTTGCAAAGGGAAAAATTGAGCTAATCTTTGTAAGTACAGAGTACTAGCTAGCTGACATCTTCACAAAGCCACTAGCCGAGGAGCGTTTTACAGTGCTGCGTCGCGAATTAGGCATGTGTAATGTCTAGCCAGCTAGCTGCTATGGAAGTTTGGAACGCTCTCATGTCTAGCCAGCTAGCTTCTATGGAAGTTTGGTACACTCTCTTGTGCTATTATTTCTCATATATATTTTGATTATTGTGTAAAATCTAGTCCACTTACTTGTTTTACGTGCTAAATGTTGTTTTATTTTTTTTAAGTGGTTAATTTAATTCATTATATGTGAACTTGATAATCCATGCTTACTTGAATTTGTATATTAAATGATTGCATGTGGATATCCTTTTTGATGAATAAGGGGGAGAAAATTCAGGATTAAAAGTATGTGTGATTTAGGGGGAGTTGATATTTATTTATTCTTGTAACTCTTTACTTCACGTACTTTGCTGGGATCATATGGTTTAATGCTAAATGTTTATGTGATGCCATGCGACTATACTTATTATGCTTAGCTGCTTGTATAGATTGCAAATATTTTTGCAGGAGAAGCATAAATTCAGGGGGAGTATTTAACTCCTGAATATTGGCGTGTAATCATCAAAAAGGGGGAGATTGAAACCCTATTGGTTTTGATGATGACACAATGTAGCAAGCTGATTGCTTGTTACTTAATATATATTAGCCTGCTATCAAACTTTATTTTGCAGGATGCTTTGATTGAGGGGGAGTTTTTAGCTCAATCTCAAGTTGGTGTATAATCATCAAAAAGGGGGAGATTGAAACTCTATAATTTTGATGATCATACTTAGTAAGCAAGCTGGGTATTTGTTCTGGACTAATATTGTTTTGCAGGTTTATTATTCATATCAATTCATAGCAAAACACAGGGCATCTCAGCTAGCTGGCAGGGCATCTCAGCTAGCTGACAGGGCATCACAGCAAGCTGGCAGCCTGTCCAGTATATAAAAGGGAAGTTCGACTATTTTGTGTGTTACTTAGTCTTCAAATTACAAGAGTGGTCTGAGCATCTATTCATGATATATATATTTATATATATATATATATATATATATGTAAAACACTCTTAATTATAATAGTTTTTTCTAAAACATCTTTCCTTAGTAAAGGAATCTTTGAATTGTTTAATGTTCCACCAAGACAACCCATGTGCTTACTTTTCAAGCATGCTCTTTTAAAGTCAAATAATTCATGCTACAACATCTCCACCACCAGTTGTCTTGCAGAAAAGTCTTCAAAGAAAACACATGCATTCATTATATATCTAATGTTTTCTTTATGTATATCTAACGGATCTTTTCAAGAACAAAGGGTCTTGTTCACGTTGTTCACATATCTTTCTCACTACTGAAGATTTTCTCAGCATGAGAATCTTTACTTATCATACACAGGTGAACGTTTAGTAGGGCATTTAATTTGAACAAAGCCACACGTGAGAAGATTTCTTCAAGACCGTTGCAAGATTGTTCAAGATTTCATCTCCTACACTTCACTATAAAGGGTTGCGTGGTTCTTCATTGAAAGCAACACCAGATATTAAGAGCCTTCAAGCTATATTCAGAATACACAAGATACAACTCTGCACTTCATTTCCAGTTTCTACAAACAAGCTCTAGCACTATATTCTATATCGAAATATTAGAGTTCATAGTTTTTGAGTTGTAATTTTTTTTATCCATTGTATTGTTCAACTTGTAAAGTTGGTAGCTACTGGATTGTCAAGTTAGTGGAACAAGGGTTTGAGGAACAGTAGGCTAGAGAAGTTAGTACTTGGTGTAGTATTGAACTTAGAGAGCTGTGTTCAGGAAACAGGTGTTCCAGCTAGCTGCAGTCAGTAACTGGGAGTTTAAGGGAGATATATTATTGTATCGTGTGGTTGGGTTTTTGAGATCAATAATATATTCTCTTACCAAGTTGGTAAGGGACTAGGACATAGACCATAGAAGATTAGGGGTCGAACCTAGCTAAAATTCTTGGTGTTCTTTACTTTCTACACCTTTCATATTTTTGCATTGCATATCACAGCTAGCTGCCTTTTCTCTTATCTGTTATATTTTGCTAACCCAGCTAGCTGCCTTTCGTACCTAGCTAACTGCCAGTTTAATTTTTCAGGCAAATTTTTTTTATTAGGTCATTGTTAGTCATTACACCTATTCACCCCTCCCCTCTAGGTGTATTTTCACAGTTGACTATTGTAATACCACTTAATGCACATAACACATTTAGCAATCGACAATGACACGAAAGGAGTCCCCTTTATATGGTGGACATCTCCCGGTGCCAAACACATTATAACCATTTAATAGGCTTAAACCATCTTAATATATAGATAGTCCTCAAAACAGAATTAATCCTTGATAAAGACTCATAATACCCATTTAATCCTCAAGACACATTTAGTCCTCGAATTATCACATAATCCTCGAGATAATAATTAACCCTCGAAACAATTCACTTAACACATATACACATAACAGTTAACACCCAAAGCATGCCTTTAGACCCTTGAAATCAAATAAGTTAAATAAATTTAATCGAAGGGAATTTTTAGAAAATTTCGGCATGAGGTATTCGTTTATCGGACTATCCCGGGGTCACAGCCCCTCAATATCAATCACAAACAATTCAACCCTGTATCTATACTACTAAAATAAAGCTGCCTCAACTTGCAGCAACATAAACAATTAGGAAAGTAAACTAAAAGTTATCCTTGCTATATATTACATATACTTCACCACCAAGTAATTGACAATTATACATTCCACAATTACTATGACTCGATTTATAGCATTTAGCACATAAACATTTCCGACATCATATGCAACTAGCAACTCATATAACCTCCACAAATTATACGGCAACTAATAATTACCCACTAACGATCACAAACTAATTCCAAACATTACACTTAGCAATTAGCACTTAAACATTTATAACTAGTAAGATCGTATAACCTTTACATATTATTCGCCCGTCACAAATAGCAATTAACAATTAACATTTCACAATTACTAACCTGCATAATTAATCGGGCCCACAATTAACCTCAACAATTATACTTAACTAAACTCTCCGAATTAAGTTCGGAAATTTATCTAACCACGAAGATTAACACATTAAACTCACAAATTAATCTAATTTAATTACACCAATAACCTCGCAATTTAAAATAACTAAATTACAACCATTAAACAATATATCGAAATTCACAATTAATCTAATATAAAAACTGAATAATTTACAACACGAAAATATACCATTTTTGTTTCCAATTGGACCCGCTGGAAAATCAAGCCACCGAAAATCTCCACCATCTCTCTCCCTTCTCTCTCTCTCTCTCTCTCTCTCTCTCTCTCTCTCTCTCTCTCTCTCTCCCTCCCTCCCTCTCTCTCTCTCTCTTTTCCTTCCACCCTGCTGGTCTCCTTCTCTACCCTCGCTGTCCAGTCGCGCCACCACGTGGCTTCGCCGGATCTGCCCAGCCGCCGCCGCGCCATCACCACCGGCTGCTCTGCCGCTCGCGCGAGCTCCCCCTCCCCTGCTCGCTGCTCACCCGAATTACACACACAACACACGCACAACACACACACACACACACTTATATATATACATATATGTATGTATACATCCTAATTGATTCAAAATAAAAAAACACCCAATTCCTCTCCAAACCCTAATTGTTATTTTCCCCCAATTCTATTCCCTCTTTCTCTCTCCCCGTATTCTTTTTCTTTGATGTGTTTTGTGTTTTATTGGGCTTGGCCCAGTATACATATACTAGCTACTAACACTACCCATCGGTCCAATTAAAACACTACTTATTCGTATAAAACTAATACATCTTTAAAATAATAATTGTTTGGGCTATAAATCTTGATCCGTAAAAATAATAATTCCAGCATAATTAAATACTAGAATATCTCTAAAGATTTTTGGAGAAAGAAATAGAATTAAATCTAAATTTTCTGAATTGATATACATTTTACAAATATTAATAATTTATAAAAGAAATACAAAAAAAAAATAATTGTGATTCATAAATCACAATTTACAGGGCTTTATAAAAATACCACAATCATCAGTGTTTTAATAAAATTTCGAATTCTCGACCTATACATATTAATCGAGTAATTCTATAAATCCTCAAATAATCAAAATAATCATTTTCCACAGATTTTAAAAAAATCTACAATTATTCAGAAATTTAAAAATAAAATCTTTACTAAATAATTCGACCCTCAAAATTAAACCTTTGCCCAAATAAACTATTGACTCGAGATATCTACTCGGTCAATAAAATTTTTAAAAGGAAAAGGATCTGGTTCCACTTACCCGAAAATAATTAAATAATTAAATAAATAAATAAAATTCCTCCTCCTTTTAGGAAAACATTATTATTATCAAAATAATAATAAAATCATTTCAAGAAAAATCCGGGTTATTACAATATCAGGATATAGAGGGTTAGCAACTTTGATGAACAACAACATTTCAATCTTCCAGAGGTTGTTTGTCGAACTTAGGGACCTTCACCGTTCCAGTAGTCTTTGGTGTATTCATGATCGTTTTTTGTTTTTGAATAAACAGCCTGCTCTGATACCACTTGTTGAGTATTGAATATACCAAAGAGAATAAAGAGGGGGGGTGAATGGATTCTCTAACTTTTCTTCGAACTTGCTTAGTGGTGTATGTGGTAAAGTATGTGCTTTGTGCTTAAACAAATATGAGTGCGAAAATATAAGACACAACAACACAGTACTCAATTTAATCTAATATTTTATTAGATCAAAATGTTGCTACAACCTGAGAACACAAGTTCGTATTCTCAGCTTCTTTCTCAGAGCGATGTTTACAATGGATATTTCTTTTCTAATCTCTTGATTTCTGCTAGAGAAGTGAGGTTGTACACTTATAGAACATGTGCACAACCTACTTACTACAAAAGTTATGACAGACAAAATTACTTTATAATTTGTCTATCCTAATTTGAGTAACGTCCAAGCAACTTTATAATTTGACTTTCTTTATCCCGCTCAGATCCACTTCTTCAGCAGCTTGTCTCTTGTAACAACTCTCTAAGCTTCTTTCGTAGACTTTCCAAAGGCACTTTACAGTACAGTGGTCCTTAAAGTGTTTTGGCTTGTTACAGGTTTCTGACTTGTACAATTTCACAGTATTTTGTCTTCACAACTTCATTCGAGAAGTAACTAATCTATTGAATCGAGAACTAGAATTGACTTGATAGATAACTCAGAGGTATAAATAATGTATAACTTACTTGTCGAATTATGCTTTTCTTCAGGTTTCCTTGAGATGTCGAATAGAGAAATTGACTTGTCGAATCCTTGAGATGTCGAGTAGCTTCTTAAGTCCTTGAGATATCGAATGAGCTTTGACTTGTTGATTCTTAGAGAACTCGAATGATGTTTTGACTTGTCGACTTCTTGAGTTCTCGAATAGAGTATTAGACATGTCGAATCTCTGAGTTATCGAATGGTGCTTTGGCTTGTTGACTCTCAGAGATATCAAACAGTGTCTTTTAAGATATCGAATCCCTGACTTGTCGATTGTTAGACTTCTCGAATAGAACAAGATACTTCACGAATTAGTACTTTGGCAAATCTTCAATCTTCAAAATCCAACTGTGTTTATTTCGCTGCCTAGTTTCCAAGCTTGAGGCATGATCTTTGGATCTTCTTCCAAGCATTATTTTCATGACTTAATTTATAGATTACACAGATAGAGTTTTGATGCCTATTACAGGTACTAAAACAAGTAGAAACTCTACAACTAGAGGTTCCCTCAGTTTAGAGGTCATGTAAGTAATGCAAAGCATTACAAACAATTAGGCTTGTTATTGAATGTATACAGGCATGCCTCTGTGACTAACAAAAAACATAACTACCGAAAAGAAAGGATCACTAAGACAGGTGGGGGAAGCTATAGTTCATGGTTACTTGTAATTTCCTTTATACATGTTTCGATTGCTAAAAAATGTATAAATACTTTCTGGTCTACATTGTAATTTGAGACTGAATTTTGTGTTACTTAAGAGCCAGGTTTTACAGAATTAAAGAGTTTAATAGACTTGTTTTAACTGAAATTATAAAAAACTATTATCAAGATAAACTGAACACCTTGGTAGAGTTTGTATTTGTTCTTATTAATATAAAGAAACTTTTCCATCTTGTGTTGTTTATATAATTAAAAACAGAAACAAGCATTAAGTTATATACTTGTATTCTACAAGTGTAGTATAGAAAAATATCATGTAATTAAAATTTGAGATTTCATAGCGCGCGCACACATACGCACACATATATTTTATACTATACATTGTGTTTATATTTTTCTTTGTACTCCTGCCATAATTGACCAACCGGCTTTCCTAGCAAATCAATAAAATAACTATCGTTGTAAGTATCTTTCATTTTCTTGTTAAGTTCTGCCACAAAGGTATTTAACAAGCTTTCACAATATTCAAGAAATCGCGCTGTAACACCATACCCTTGATCCCATCTATCACCATCACCTGGTTGGCCTAGCCCGGGTGGAAAATAATTGGCTTTCAATACTGTGTAATCAGCTATTCCTTCAATCAATCCATTTGGTGCATTATTGGGCAACCACTGAAAAACATGTGTCATTTCATGATAAAGAATTGAAGTAAAACCCCACTTTACATCACCATCATAGTTTTGTATGAAAATTGAGCTCACATTTATGATGTTCCCACTTGTCACCGCTGCAGCATCGTCAGCATGTACATCGATGTATAATTGTATAAAATCTTGTGGTCTTCTATCATCTGGATTATTCTGTTGATTGAAAAGGGTGTAGATGAATTGGTTGATCACTCCCATTTCTTGTATGCTATAATCGACTCCAATTTCTTTTTCGAACCTTATTCCTCCGGGAGTATCTGGTACAATATCGGTAACATTATAGTCAATGGATAATGCCCCTTGTATTAATATTATTAAATAAATTAGAGTACATTGGAGATGAAAATTAGACATGACTTTATGTTTTGAATATGTGTTTAATGTGTATGTAACGTGCATATAAACACTTAAATATATAATGTATATGGTCTATGATTTTTGGGATTTCATATTGTCATAGATTTTATAATCTTAATTATATATAATGATATTGATATGGATTGTGCATGGATTTTGTAGATTTTCAAATGATTTAGATTTTTGATTTTGGATATTATCATTAATTTTGGATTCACAAAATCGAATGATTTATTGAAAAAAAAACTTTAAGGATCATGGATAGATTTTTACTTTTTCATATTATTAATAAGTATAGATCTTCACAACAAGAATTATGCATTATGAGACTAATGAAGATAATGGATGTAGATCTTTGATCATTTCTACATATTTGTTAAGAAATAAATTTGTGCATGGATTTAGGTGGTGTTTTTAATTTAGATTTTTAACAATTTTTTGATTAATAATAATTTATGTCCTATAAAATTTTGTAGAGTCTCAGATATCTACAGTTAAAAAAAATCTTTTAAAATCTTGAAAAATACCCATTTTTGAACAAGTATAACAAAAATTAGTGAATTCATCAATGTAAGTTTTTGAATGCCATTAAATTTTACATATCTATACTATTATATAAAAACCGAAACATTAAAAGTTTGGTTGGTCGGTCGGTCAGTCGGTTTGATTTTATTTATTTACCTTGTTCAATTACAGATCTACTAACTAATCAATTTCCTTCTTGAGGTTAAACATATTATCTTTATTATTTTTCAACAACTAAATAATTTCCTTTTTTTAGGTAAAATACAATACCATTTTATATTTTATCTAACTAAAATTTCTTCTTTATTAATCAATTTCCTTTTTCACGTTAAAAATATTGCCTTTTCTATTTTTCAATAACTAAGTAATTTCCTTTTTCAGGTAAAATTACTGTTGATTTTACTTACTTACCTTTACTCAATTACAGATCTACTTCCTTCTTAAGGTTAAACATACTATCTTTTCTATTTTTCAAGAACTATTTTATCTAACTAAAATTTCTCCTTTATTAATCAATTTCATTTTTCAGGTTAAACATATTACCTTTTCAATTTTTTAATAACTAAATAATTTCCTTTTTCAGGTAAAATTACCTATTGATTTTACTTATTTACCCTTACTCAATTACAGATCTACTTAGGTTAAACATATTATCTTTTCTATTTTTCAAGAACTAAATAATTTCCCTTTTTAGGTAAAATACAATATCCTTTTATATTTTATCTAACTAAAATTTCTCCTTTATTAATCAATTTCCTTTTTCAGGTTAAACATATTTCCTTTTCTATTTTACAATAACTAAATAATTTCTTTTTTCAGGTAAAATAGAATATCCTTTACATTTTCTATTTTTCAAGAACTAAATAATTTCCTTTTTCAGGTAAAATACAATATTCTTTTATATTTTATCTAATTAAAATTTCTCCTTTATTAATCAATTTCCTTTTTCAGATTAAACATATTACCTTTTTTATTTTTCAATAACTAAATAATTTCCTTTTTCAGGTAAAATAGAATATCCTTTACATTTTATTTAAGTAAAATTTCTCTTTTTTTTAAAAAATAGTACGAGTAGTTTTGTTTAATAAAATAACATAATTATATTGTAATTACTATTAACTAATCAATTGCCCCTTTCACCCAAAACACGTTACCTTTTCTTCTTTCTGTAACTAACATCTCTCTTTTTCCAATTATATCATGGACGGTTACCATTTTTATCCAAAACAAGTTGCCTTTTTTCTTTTTTCTTACAAAAACCTCTCTTTTTCTAATTATATCACAGACGTTTCTATCTAATAAAAATAAAATAATAATATTATAATACTAATAATTAACCGATTACATTTTCAGCTAAAACGTATCATCTTTTCTATTTTTTCTAATTAAATTCCCTTTTTTCTAGAAATATCACCGGCAACATTAATTTCTCATTTTCTAAAAACTATGAGCAATTAGTAAAATGACATAATTAAATTATAATTACTATTAACTAATCAATTACCTTTTTCAGTCAACACACGTTACAATTTCTTTTTACTCTAACTATAATCTCTCTTTTTCCAATTATATCACGGGCGATTCCATTTAATAAATATAAAATAATAATATTATAATACTAATTATTAACGACTTACATTTTTCAGCTAAAACGTATCATCTTTCTATATTTACTAATTAAATTCCCATTTTCTATAAATATGACGGACAACATTAATTTCTCATTTTCTAAAAACACTACGAGCAATTTTTTTTAATAAAATAACATAATTAAATATAACTAAATAATTTCATTCTTCAAGTAAAATACAATATCCTCTATATTTTATCTAACTAAAATTTCTCCTTTTTTAAAAACACTACGAGCTTTTTTGAATCAAAACACGTTACCTTTTTTGTTTTCTCTAACTAAAATCTCTTTTTCTCCAATTATATCACGGACGGTTCTATTTAATAAAAATAAAATATTAATATTATAATAATAATAATAAACCGATTACCTTTTCAGCTAAAACGTATCATCTCTTCTATTTTTTCTAATTAAATTCCTTTTTTTTCCTAGAAATATCACGGTAAACATTAATTTCTCATTTTCTAAAAACAATACGAGCAATTTTGTTTAGTAAAATAACATAATTAAACTATAATTACTATAAACTAATCAATTACCTTTTTCACCTAAAACATGTCACCTTTTTAATTTTCACGTTACCTTTTTTATTTTCTCTAACTAAAATCCTTTTTTTTTCCAATTATATCAGAGGAGTTTCTATTTAATGAAATAATATAATAATAATATAGTACTAATATCAATTACTCCCTCCGTCCCTCTTTAGTTGGCACATTTGTAAAAAAAATTTGTCCCTAAATAATTGTCACATTCCTTGTTCCAATACATATTTTTACCAATTTTTCCATATATACCCCTTTATTTCTAATATCAATGTTTGACTTTATATTTAATATACACACTCATAACTCTTCATTTAATGTTAAGATTAAGGGCAAACATGGAAACAAATTACATAATTAATTTTTTCTTAATATGTGTGTTTTTTGCAAATGTGCCAACTAAAAAGGGACGGAGGGAGTACTTTTTTTCATTTAAAACGTATCATATTTTCTATAATTTCTAACTAAATTCCTTTTTTTCTAGAAATATCACGGACAACATTAATTTATCATTTTCTAAAGACATTACAAGCAGTTTTATTTAGTAAAATAACATAATTAAATTATAATTAATATAAAGTAATCAATTACCTTTTTTACCTAAAACATGTTATCTTTTTAATTTTCTTTAACTAAAACCTCTATATTTTCCAATTATATTACGGGCATTCTATTTAATAAAATAAAAAAATAAATTTATAATTTCTAATAATTAACCAATTACCTTTTTAACTAAAACCAATCATTTTCTATATTTTATAACTAAATTCCTCATTTTCTAGAATTATCACGGATAACATTTAAACAATTACTATCAAATCATCTCATTAAAAAATTTAAGCCTCCAAAACATGTTTAAAAAAAATTATTCAAATTAATGAAAAAATTCATATAATAAAAAAAATCCGTGCATCGCACGGGTTTTAGGCTAGTTATATTAAAATCCAAATTGGATATTTATGTATTTTAAAGAATTGATAAATTCAAAACAGATACTACAAGATATTAAAATTTCTATTGAATAAAGCTATATTTTAATTATTTATTTCCAATTTTAATTGAATACAACTTAATTTAAAAAATCCATAAATAATTTTCATAATTTGAATCGGATACACCATCCTTAAATTTTTTGATGTTTGATATTATCATTAATTGTATATCTCGAAATCAGAATCCCATTAAATAGTTATTGAGGATTTTGGTTGGATCGATAAAAAACAATTCTAATTACATTTTTAACAAAATCTAAAAAAAAAAAGTGAACTAGGACACCTAAAACATTTTATTCACACATAAAATGCCAAACCCCATAATGTATCGTCACTCATATACAAAAACATCAAAATATAGGTCTGCCATTCACTTATCATATTAAAAAGTACATATGTTACCCTAATTAGTATTGTAATAATAGTTTATGTCTAAAGTGTTTATGCATTCGACATTGTAGTAACCAACTGAGAAAATTAGACGAATATGTTCAGTTTTTAATTATAATATGGCTTTCTTAGCAATTGGTAGAAATATAAAGATGTTTTAAGTCATTAGTTTTGAAATTTATAAATAAAGTTTTTTATACTAATTTAGATATTATATATATTAAAAATGGGGTAGGCCTCAATCTATGCAAACATTTAAAGTACGTACATAATTTTCGTACTACTAGGTCCATGACTTACGTCTAAAAATAATAAAGAAAACTTCACAAGACTAACGATTCCGGAACCATAGTCAAATCACTCTATAACATAGGTAGAAAACACAAGAGACATACAAAAATAACTTATATTAAAGTCAATCTATAACTTGATACTGTATCATGTCATGACTTCATTATGCTTAGAGTCGAAAGTTATTACTCCATCTATGCCATCGTAAGTCTTTCTCTTGATAGTAAAACCTCAAGAAACAATAGAGGCTTCAGAGTTAGCTAAAGCTACGATCAAGGAAAATTTTACTAAATTACGTGAGGAGATTGAAATCCATCTTGAGTAAATCTTTTTTGGGGAAAGGGGACATGAAGTGACAAAAAAAACATGAGAATAATTCAAATATGTAAACTAAACACATGCATGAGTACTAAAAAAACTATTCAAACCAGAAACCAATTTCATGATGTATTTAGGCCCGACATAACTTATAACTCCATTCCTGACATTGACCATAGCATAAAATGTAGACTCTAATTATTTAACAGGGTTCAAAGTATTTTCATTTAAATTTACCAATTTGGTGTATCTTAGAAGCAAGAACAATTAATCGAACAGTGACTTGGACATCATACTAGTTAATCCAACACATAATTGAATTTCTTGTATGAACATTAGTTATAAGACTATCAATCCATGCATTAAAGATAAAATAAGTATCTTGCAATTTTAGGAGATAATTAAAAAATACATTTTTTAGAATTTACATACAGTCAAACTTTACAGCAAATTAATCAACCCCGATAATTGAGAATCTCAAACTACTAGGTGCATGGCTTAATTATATCAAATTTTATGTGAACAATATTCGTTAAGGCAACAATCAAATTTTAACTTCTTCCTATCAAATTATAGTTTTTTTGATAAATATAATTCATTGTTCTTAATCCTCTTCAACATTTCATTGTGCTTTATTAGAGAAAAGTATGATTTGATTTTGAGTTAAAATCATTAGAAACCAAATCTTTACCAAACTATAATAAGCAAAGTCAATCATTCTTTTTGGCTATCCTTTTTAGTGACAACCATTGGATCTTAGAAATCAAATTTACGTGAACTGTTACATTTAATACTAAAAGTTATTTGGTACAGAGATATACGATTTGAATCCCGCTTATGATCTTAATTTTAAATATATAAATAAAGATAAATCTCATCTTCAATTGTTTTAAAAAGAACAAAAATAAAAAAATAAAAAATAAAATATTTCAAAGTGCCCGTGATTTGCACGAGTTATAAGTTAGTTATGTGTAATTTTTATACAATTTCTATAACTGAGAATTGAACCATAACAAAAACACTAATATTTTGTTTTTAATAATGGATAATTAATAAAAATCTCATTGAATTGTAGACTTGCATATAAGTCAATGAATTTAAAAAAGACTAAATTACAGTTTAATTGCCTTAACTATAATATTTTTGCACAAAAATGGCTCACATGTAAATATTTACATAATATGTACTAAACAACTTTTGTTATGAGTAGATGACTACGTACGTTACGTCAAGTTTTATTGGATGACGTTAGTTAATTTAGCAATATACTAAAAAGTCAGGGTTAAAAGAATAATAACGCAAATCTCTTTGTGAAATTGGTAGCACTAATTCAGTTCGCTTGTCATAAATAATTAAAGAAAAAATAAAAAAAACTAGAAAAATAAATTAAAATATAAAAGAAACATGTTAATCATTATATGTCTAAATAAATGAGTAGTTTATTCATATGTGCAAAGATCATAAACTACAAACAAAAAGATTGGTATAATGATCCCCAAATCTATTTTTAATAGTAGGAAAAACACATAATTTGGCCCTTTAACTTATATTAAAATATCAATTAATCTTTTAACTTATATTTGAATTAAAACACACCTTAACTTAGTTTTTAGTACTCGATTTCATCTCATTAAATCAAGACCAGCAAGTGTACACCACCTTTCAGTATCAAAATAAAGTGGTACAAAAATAATTTTCATTAGTAACAATTTTTATCAATATAGAGTGGTATTAAAATAATTCTCATTTGTAATCATAACTTTTCTCACCTCTTTCATACAAGGGTAAACTAACCTAGTAAAACCTTAAAACCAAAAAAAAAATGTCATGCCAAAGGATTTGACAAATTTTTTTTTGAAGTTAGGTAAATTAAGATTCTTCGTTAATGTGTTTGAATCTTTCTCTCTTGAGGTTGGCCAGGACAAATAACAATGACAAGCAACCATATTGAAAAGGCCCTTCAACAAGGAAAGAATTCAATGATAAATAAATAATCTTTTTGCAGGTTATTAAGCAAAGTTTATAAAGCAACCATGTTTTTTTAACCACATTTGAAGTGATTTGTTTTGTCAGAATATGATTTTTATTTTAAAAATGAAGTGTAACTTTTGTCTATGAATTCTAGTATTTTAATATAACATGATTATGTTTGCGTATTTTCATTTTCATTTAAAAAGATGTTGTCAAATGATAATTTTAAAGTATTAATTATGTAGTTGTATTTATTAAAAAATAATTTATACATGAAAGAATCATTTTGTATGACTTTTTTCTTTCTAGAAGCAAAAGAAAAAATCGATTTTCATTGCTCTTATAATATTATATAACTTTAGCAATTTTGCAATTTCTTTTCATATAAAAAAATATACAATTATAATTAGGAAAATGGTTCCCATTTGTAACTTTTACTAAAAAGTAACATTATTGAAGGATATATATAACACATACACCGGTTGTTTACTAGTATGAGAGGTTCAAGTTATCTACATAAATCTAAGGTTGAGGGATCTTTTAATTTAAAAACTAGTCCAGGGGCTTAATAGGTTTTTAAAGTCAAGTTGAAGGATTGGATAATGTGTTTTGCCTTTAAAGTATCACCTCAATTATACACAAATACATACATATATGCATATATACAACTTATATACAAAACAAAGTATTAGAGACATATGCATAATGAAGGTTAATTAAAAAGAATAAACATGTCCTGATAATTACGCGTAAGAGATGAAAGTGAAAATGTAACACCGCAGTCCAACATCGAGGAGATTTGGGATTTTTGTTCAGTTTATAAGGCAAAGTACTACTACTAAGTACACCAACAAATCATGATCTTTTTGGGACCTGTGGTGGGCATGCGGATTACCTAAGTTGGTTGCATTTGGGTCAGTTTACTATGGCTTATTTCGGATTCGGAATCGGGACTCAACCCAATTTTCGAAAAAGGCTCGGGATTTGACCCGGATTGTCATATATGGTATCAGAGTCGACTCTCGAAAGCTTGACTCATCAAGTTACCGGAGGTGGGGACACGAAGGCTGGTGGTATTATCCCACAATGGACAGAGGTCCGGAGGTGGGAACATGAAGCCAGTCGGTATTATCCCACAATGGCTAGAGAGGAATGATCTTGGACCTATGGGATATCCGTTCAGGCCTGACGAGGACGTCAGGAGTTTAGGTGAGGGAGTTTATAACACCCCAGTCCCACATCGAGGAGATTCGGGACTTCTGTTCAGTTTATAAGGCAAAGTACTACTACTAAGTGCACCAACAAATCATGATCTTTTGGGGGCCTGTGGTGGGCTTGTGGATTACCCAAGTTGGTTGCATTTGGGTCTGTTTACTTTGGTTTATTTCGGATTCGGAATCGGGACTCATCAACTAGATTTTCGAAAAAGGCTCGAGATTTGACCCGGGTTGTCACATAAAATAATGAAGTTATGTTTGTGTTAGGATTCAAACCATTAACCTTATACTCTCAAACTCATGACGAAGGCTGGTGGTATTATCCCACAAGGCTGGTGGTATTATCCCACAATGGACAGAGGCCCGGAGGTAGGGACACGAAGCCAGCCGGTATTATCCCACAATGTCTAGAGAGGAATGATCTTGAACCTGTGGGATATCTGTTCAGGCCTAATGAGGACGTCAGGAGTTTAAGTGGGGGAGTTTGTAACACCCCAGTCCCACATTGAGGAGATTTAGGACTTCTATTCAGTTTATAAGGCAAAGTACTACTACTAAGTGCACCAACAAATCATGATCTTTTGGGGGCCTGTCGTGGGCTTGTGGATTAGCCAAGTTGGTTGCATTTGGGACAGTTTACTTTGGCTTATTTTGGATTCGAAATCGGGACTCAACTCGATTTTCGAAAAAGGCTCGGGATTTGACCCGGGTTGTCATATATATGTGACAACCCGGGTCAAATCCCGAGTCTTTCTTCCAAAATAAGCCAAAGTAAACTGACCCAAATGCAGCCAACTTGGGTGAACCACAAACCCACCACAGGCCCCCAAAAGATCATGATTTGTTGGTGCACTTAGTAGTAGTACTTTGCCTTATAAACTAAACTAAAGTCCCAAATCTTCTCGATGTGGGACTGGGGTGTTACAAAATCCCCCACTTAAACTCCCGACATCCTTGTCAGGCCTGAACGAATATCCCATAGGTTCCTGATCGTTCCTCTCTAGGCATTGTGGGATAATACCGGCTGCCTTCGTGTCCCCACCTCCGAATCTCTGTCCTTTATGGGATAATACCACCAGCCTTCGTGTCCCCACCTCCGGTAACTTGGCGAATCAAGCTTTCAAGAGTCGGCTCTGATACCATATGTGACAACCCACGTCAAATCCCGAGTCTTTCCCGAAAATCGGGTCGAGTCCCGATTTCGAATCCGAAATAAGCCAAAGTAAACTGGCCCAAATGCAGCCAACTTAGGTAAACCACAAGCCCCCAAAAGATCATGATTTATTGGTGCACTTAGTAGTAGTACTTTGCCTTATAAACTAAACTAAAGTCTCAAATCTCCTCGATGTGGGACTGAGGTGTTACAGAAAAGCGAGTATGTTAGGTCCAAAATAGTTTGTAGAAGGGGGATTGAATACAAATTATACAATTTTATCGAAATTGTTCTTTGGGTGTATATTAATTTTTAAACAAATCGATGCGGAATAAAACGAAGCCAACATTCAAGTTAAATATAAAATTATATTAAACTTGGAGGGGTGTGTCTAAATACACGGGTACAAATTACAAGGTTTGAAGATCAAACTAATTGTTACATTTCTATAGAAAATTCGACATGAACTTTTCTATATTTGTAATAAAAAGATAAAATGCTAAAATGCAGTTCGAGAGATAATACTAGGGATATTTGATCCTCTAGAAAGTTCCAGTAGTACAAATAAACTATTTCTATGACCTAAGAATTAACAATGCATGGCTAGAAATATTTTACAAGAATTAAAATGAAGAGCAGAACTCAGTCTCTTGATCTCTCTCTTTTTCTCCTTTGTTTGTGTTAAGAAGATGAAGTAGTGATGATATTTTGGAAGACTTAGCCACCTTGATCCTTTAAACAATTAAACCTCCTGCCTTCTTTATTTCAATTATCCCGCGAAAGGGTATAAAGATAACCTTCGGTAAGGGTATTGAATATAAGGCTGGTAAGAGTATTGGAAATGAACTAGTAAGGGTATCACCAAATACTCTCGGTAAGAATATGTTGTTTTTTGTCTTGGTAAGAATATTAGTCCGCTGGTAAGGGTATGAATGCCTAGCAAGGGTAACAAAAATACACTAGCAAGAATATCCACGAGTTGGTAAGGGTATTAACAAAAAACAACTTCAATAAAAGTATTCGAATCCTTTATTATAATACATGAGTCTACCAATGTGCGGTTACCCAATTAGAAAACTATGAATTATTTTAGGACCAATCAGAGCTAATTCCTAAATTTTAGACCAATCATGTTATATTAATAGTTTTCCTTATTTACATTATCATCCTAACTCATTAACCATGGTTAATTAACATTTCTAATTGAAATACAAGAATGATTTTATTCAAAATATCCATAAATACATATTTTTTCAATAAAAAACATTTAATAAAAAGTCACAATTTTAATTTGAAATCAATCACAACATACTACTATATATTTTTTAAATTAAATTTCATAATTAATCATTCATTAATCAACCACTCTTTTAATATAAAGTCAATCACAATCATATTATCATATATTATAAATTGATTTTCATAATATAAGTTGTGCAATTAAAATTGATTATAAATAATTACAATCTAATATGAGAGAATCGGATTTGAAATCAGATTTTGAATAACTTGGATAAAATCCATTTCTTCAAATACTCGAATTTTTTAAAATCTCAAAAATATATTTGTTAATAAAATTAATTAATAAATGCATATAAGCTAACACTACAAAATCGGATTTGAATCAGATTTTAAATAAATTGGATAAAATCCATTACTTCAAAGTCTCAATTTTTTTAAAGGCTAAAAAATATTATTCATATTTTGTTAATAAGCTATAAGCCAAAATTACATATATTTTAATTACTTTAATTATTAAATATAAGCTAGAAGAGTATTATTAATGTTGGTGTTGGTAGTATTTCTATGTATAGTTCTGATAAGTGGATTTTATATCCACTATTTACCTTCCATTTGGACTTTAATCGTTTGCAAGTTCTTGAGTTTCATGGTAAATTGATGTGTTTTCGTCTAGTTGTGTAGGATTGTAGATCGTCGGTGTTGGTTGGAAATTTTTGTGGATCGTAGCTTGGAATTGAGTTCACGGAGTTATTCTTTGCGTGGCTATGAAGTTTGTAAATCAGAAGAAAGATGGCATGTTGAGTTAAAATAAAGGAAGAAAAATGGGAATGTTGGCAGGGGTTGTGAGGCGCAGGAGCGCGGAAAAATGGCGTTGTGGCGCGACTTGCAAGTGCTGTAGTGCAGTTTTCAGCAAAGTCCAGGACCAAAGAGGCGCAAGAGCGCCGTTTTCTAGCGCAGTTGCGCGGGTTCCTGAGGCGCAAGAGCGCAGTTTCGCAGCGCTGTAGCGCGGCTAGCCCCCTGTTTTTATTCGAAGCTGCTGCCTTGAAGATTTTTCGGAACTTTTAATTATTTCCGGGTCAAAAATATTTTGGGCCCATTTTATTAGGGCTAGCAGTTGAACTTAATATGTGTTATCTTAGACCTAAAAAAGGGGTTATCTATCATTAGGTTTATCATCTATCATCTATCAACGTATTATCTTAGAACAAGATTTAGAGAGGGATCTTCAAGCTAGTGACAAGCAAGGAGGCCTAATCTATTTTGGATCTTTTGTACTATTCTACACTATTTGGGGATTTATTTCTAACCCTATTTCTCTTCTATTATTATTTGTTTTCTAGAATCATGTTTTCTGTAGAACCCATGATGGTGAAAGGTTCACATATGAACTAATCATTATCATGGGGTTCCAATGGATTCGATTTCATAATTATTGTGTCTGACATGTGATCGATGTTGGGTGATTTTATTGTGATAATCTAATATGGTTTGATTTAATTGATAGATGTGTAGCTATCATCTAATTTATTAATCCTTGATGATTGCGAAAGTGGATTCTAGGATTGAGAATATGCCATATTAGCACGGGTTCATGAATTAATTGTTATTCATGATTAGTAGTATGTTTTTACCCAATTCATATTGCCTCATGTAATTGTAAAAGATAACTTGTGCTTAAACCAATTGTGTTTCCAGATTGTATAGACATATACGATTTGAATATAATTTGGTGTCCTCTTGTTTTCTATCTCTTGTGGATATCAAGTGGTTTGATACGAGTGTACTGAAAGGTAGCTCGTATTATTGTCGTGTTATCTGATTAATTATCATGTTTATCACCTGTGTCGATTTACTGTGTCAACCTTTAGTGGAGTTTCGATGAAATTGGAATCCCATGCCTTCTCATATTTAAGAACTCTTAATTGTTAATTTACTCGCGCGTAGTTAATCAAAGTAGTTTAATCAAAAACTAAAATTGATAAGTGTTCAAGCATTAAGAAGTAACCATACACCGTTGCATAAGTACTAAAATTGGCATTACACCTAGTCCCTGCGGAACGAATCTTACTTTTCACTTGCTATTTGTGATCGTGTATGCTTGCGTGTTTACGAGTTAACAAGTTCGTTCGCAGGGAAGGACTATTAATTCAAGTTCAAGTTTTAATCTCTTAATATCTAGAAGTGTGAGAAATAATTGGTGTGTTTGTTATTAACTAGAGTAAACAAATTATAAGCAAGTAAAACTAAGATTTATTGATGAGGAAAAGCAACCCGAGAACTAGGTTTCTTCAATTGGGTCAATAATGTTGATGTAATACGATATCTACCTCTCGTACTTTGCTAAAAACAATCCTTCTAAATTCTATAATGTTCTCTCCCAAGATACAATATACTGCCTACAATTACACCTCAAAAGTTACTCACATGATAAATTAAAATACAATTATAAACTATGAAGACCCAAGAATTATAAGTTTCATAGTTCTCTTATTAATCTCCCCATTCAATAATCAAACTATGTCTACCAAATCATGAACAAGAAATATGACTCCTCTCCCAATTCATTATAATTCCTATGAATACAATTAAAGCTAAGCTACTCCCTTAATTTGGTTAAGCCCTCAATAATAGATTAGCAAAGTAGAGAATTCACATCACAATCAAACAAATATGTCTCACCAATGAATACTACCTAATTCTCGGGTTATAGAATTAATTACTCATGCTAGATAAAGAAAATAAGCATATATTAATGGGTAAAATCATGATTAAAAGAGTTTAGAGTGAAGAAAATACAACTTGAAGAATCTCTTGAAACTTGGAGTAAATCCCCTCTATCCTTGCTCTCCAACCAAAATAGAACTTGCAGAAAATTAAAGTGTATAACTTAAGACTAAAGTTACAAAGAAAGTTGATGAAAATTGAAAGAATAAACTGAACATTCAGTTCAGGGATGTCTCTGAAATCTAAGGAAAACATTCCTATTTATAGGAGGAATCAGCCCACAATTAGCACTAAAAGTTCGGCCGAAAGCAAACAACGGCAAAGAAAAATGAGAACAAACTGGGCGGCTGCCAAACTGTACAACTCAGGTGCTTACTTTCTTTTACTTAATTGATTTTATTAATCAAATGGTTGCTTTTCTTGTTGACCAGCCTTTTACAAATCAAAGGGGCCTATTTTGTCTTATTATATACAGCTCGAAAAATGCTTTTTAACCAGCACAAATTATAATCTTTAATTAATAAATAATTATTTTAATCAAAAAATTATAAAAATAAATATCTAATATTATTAGATATTTATAAATATAATTTTCTAATTAAATAAAATATTTATTAATAAAAATAAATCCTTAAGTCCTAAGCTGCGGTCTATTGAGGGTATGGAATCAGAATCCTTTTGCTTAGAAACAAATATAACAATTCCAACCGGGGTTTCAGCATTAAGAAAATATCACTCTCCATATTTTTGTGATAATTCTTATTTCCTCATTACTCGTCTAGGTGTAAACTACGGTCTCTTGAGGATCTGAAACTGGACTCCTTTTGCTTCCAAAATTATCCTATAAACATAAAAAAAATGTCTTAGCATCCAATCCAAATTGAAATGCTACTAACAATGCTAATTAAGGACAAAATTATTACAAACTAAGGATAAATGAGAGATAACATGCTACAAATTGTACACAAAATTAGCATGTATCAAATATCCCCCAACTTGAGCTTTGCTCGTCCTCGAGTAAACCAATATAAAATAACTACTTACTAATACCACTTCCGTAGGTGATCACAGTTGCATTTGACATATTCAACAAGCCCTTTAAACCCCTAGGTAGCCCTAGTGGACGAGTGAGGTCTCGTGAGGGCCTATAGTGAATGTACCCACAAAATCCATCTAGCTCATGTAAAAGATCGAATGCCAATACAACACCACACATACAAGTACTCTCATGCCACATTAACTTAAGAATTAAGGTGAATAATGCAATGCCTTGGTGTCAAAGGTGCAAGTATTCACTTAGTCTACTCAATGAATATGCATAAGTTCTCAAAAATCCATGTCAAGTGTAAGAATAAGTTAGTAATCATGCTAAGCCCACAAGAGTACATCTTCAATTCAAAACCTGAGATCTCATATGCAAAAAACAAGTAATAACTCACCTTTCACTCATAAATAATATTCACTCAAGAACAAGGGTAAGTGTATCACTCCGTTCCAACAAAATCATACGCATTCTTGACATTTGGTATCAATCTAACGTTAACACAACATACACCACTGATGATAATCAAAAGGTCTTTATTCAGGTTGTAATGGGGTTAGGGACAAGGTATGTCAAGTAAAGCCAAAGAAGGTGAAATGTCAAAAGCTAGTACCCAACAACATAAATCATTCAACTCCCCATCTATCATCCCCACACTTGAATTTTTTTATTTTTTTATTTTATTTTTTTTATTCTTCCAACAAATAACTTGATTAATCGAACAAAGAAGGATCACACAAACATAAGTACGCTCTCATATATATAGTTTTTTTTTGTGAGCTAAGGAACTAATATATAAACAAGTACAATGATCCTCCATAATCTTATTGTATTCGACTAACAAGTAAACAACCAAACTCGATATTTCCCAAAGCAATGACCATCAATAAACACCCCCTTTGCACACATTTTTACTCCCACAAACACTCCACTAGCCTTTGACAATTTGGGTTCAAGTTAAAGTAAGCCCAATACAAGAAAAAGGGTTAGGCAAGTAATGTGGTATGTCAGCAAAAAATAAGATTAAGCTCAACGGGGTAACTATTTGATCATATTTAAATGGTGTGGCAATATAGGAAATATGAGGTTATACTTAAATGCCTTTATCATGTTGTCATCAAATAATGTCATGCATTTTAAGAAAGGTCTCAAACAAGTGCTAGCAATGCAAACAACATGTGGACACTCAATCAAACGAATATATGATGCAAAAGATATGCATATAGGCTCAAAAGCTCACTTGGTGGCAAAACATAATCAATCCCAAGTAAATAGTCCCTCTAATGCACCCACTTGTACTCAAAGCATGCAAACCAAATCATCTTGCACATATTCATGTCCTTTTAATCACTTACAACATTCAAAAAGTCTACCAGTTTCAACTTGCTAGTGTATGTGTTTGCACAATAATAAAGCATCCCATTTCTCAATCAAAATCATCAATAACACAGAATTCCTATAGTATGCATGGGTGCATTAAGGCAAATTACAACAAGTGATCTTTTTACAGGCCAAAATTCTTTTTGTGATTTTTAATTTTTAATTTTTTTTTACTACTATATTATAACACCACATAACCCAATAAGATTTTATCTAAGTGAACACACCCCCCAACTTATCACGTTTCTTGTCCACAAGAAACAACCACTAACCATATATAACCTAAAGAAACAAACTATATATATATATATATATATATATATATATATATGTAAATGACAACACAATGGACTAATATGTGAGGAAGAAAAGAAAGAACTCCCCAGAATCATGGTCGAGGTGGTAGTGTGCAACCAAGAAATGCCATTATGGCATCCATCTTGAAATGAAGATCCTCCTGCAGTCCAAACACACAAAAATATTATACAAATCTTAACACATAACTTACTACATAATTAAAACAACAAAATTCCTTGGGTTGCCTCCCAAATAGCACTTGTTTAACGTCATTAGCTTGACGCCTCTCGTGATAAACTTAAGCTTGAGGATTGGAGAGAAGCCAATTGACTCCTCTTAGAATGTCATCACCAATTAAATATGGCTTGAGTCTCTGCCCATTCACTTTTAACACCTCGGAACCATCTCGAGTGATGTCCACAGCACCATACGGATATACCTTGACTACTTTAAAGGGACCAGACCATCTTGCCTTCAATTTTTCGGGAAAGAGTTTCAGCCTTGAGTTGAATAGTAGAACTTGTTGGTCTACTTCAAACTCTTTCGGTCTAATGTGCCTGTCATGCCACTTCTTTGTCTTCTCCTTATAAATTGCCGCGCTTTCATAGGACTTAAGTCTCAATTCATCAAGTTCACTTAGTTGCATCAGCCTGTTAATTCTTATTTCCAACCGGGGTTTCAGCATTAAGAAAATATCACTCTCCATATTTTTGTGATAATTTTTATTTCCTCATTACTCGTCTAGGTGTAAACTACGATCTCTTGAGGATCTGAAACCGGACTCCTTTTGCTTCCAAAATTATCTTATAAACATAAAAAAAAAACATCTTAGCATCCAATCCAAATTGAAATGCTACTAACAATGCTAATTAAGGACAAAATTATTACAAACTAAGGATAAAAAGAGATAACATGCTACAAATTGTACACAAAATTAACATGTATCAGTTGGTGAATAAATTATCAATCAAAAAATTAAAATTATTTTAGAGACAATTAGAATTCACTCCTAATTCTAAATCAATCAATCATATTCAAAATTTTTATTATTTACCATGCTTATTCACATTTACTAATCACGGTTAAATTATATTTAAATATAATAATATCTTGAGTTAATAAATTCGTATATTACATGGTTTTTATTTTTAAAAATTACTACTAACCATAAGTAAAATTTTCTATAAATCCGGATAATGGTGTACTATATATGTTTGTATATCGTTTAGTTATGAATTTGTTTTGAAGATCCTTTATTATAATACCCGAATCTACCACGTTTTAGTTAACCAATCAGAATATTGTGAATTATTTTAACATCAATTAGAGTCTACTAAATTTTATACCAATTAAACTTAATGTAACATGTTTCTCTATTGGATCTAGATTCTACATTTCAGCAAGGATTAAACTCAACTCAATTTAAATTTAATAACAATTTATTTTTATTGTTTTATATCAACTAATAAAAAAATTATATAAAATTACCTCAAATATAAAATTCTTACAAATTAAAAAATACAATTATTATATCAATTTATACATTACAGGATATCTAAGTTGTTTATTCCTTATTCCCCATCAGACCTAGCCAACTTTGATGAACTAAGTGTCTGCATCAATTCTCTTCATGCCTAAATCATATCAATTTCGTTTAAGGTACTACACTGTATCTCTTTATTATATGACATACTATACTTGGACAATTATCTTTTTTATTTCGATTACATATGTATTGTATGTTTCGTGTTTTAATTGTCCAATAAAATTGACAAAGAAATGATTCTAACAAAAAAATAATAGAAAACGATTTTTCATCATCCCCAATCCAAATTCTCCACAATTATTTCTCATTAGACTATTCAGTGGCCAGCTCTAATAATTTTGTGACTTACCGAATTGTAGGCATCAATTTTTACCACATTACACCAATTTGTTTACATTATTAGGCGTGCCTATAGATAAACATTTTTTACAGTGTTGGGTTTCTAATGTTATCATTCATAACTTACTTGCATGATATCTAAAATATTTATTGTATCATTGTCCATACATTTAAAAGTACGATGCCCATATAAGATCAGTTTCTCAATTCTTGTGAAGCAAATTTTTTGTAGACCTTGGAAGTTAATTCTTGAGAAAAACACATAAGTCTTATTCAGTGATAATTTCTTTCTTCAATAAATCAATCAAAAATCTCTTCATTTATCAAATTAATTGCTAATTAATTTAATGTTGTATATATTACCATTTCACCAAATTAATATTCAAAGGTGTATCATAAATGACCATAACCATTGAGAAGGAATATCGAATTCACAACACGAATTGGTGACCAAAGGTACGGAAACAATCTTAAAACCATTAATTTTAATTTAGTTTGAACCATTTTTTTAATATAGTGCATGTTTGGCTAAACTTAAATTAAGGACTTATGGACTTATTTTCGGGTAAAAATTTTATATTTTGATAACTTTTTTTTAAACAAGTATATAATGTATGTTTCAGATTCAATAAGTTGCAAAAATAAGTTGAAAAATAAGTTGGAAAGTTAGGAATTCTAACTTTCAACTTAAAATAAGTTGACTTATTATGGAGAATAAGTTCCCCCAAACACCCCCATAATTATAATTTAAAATTAAACCCGTTCATTTTTCTATAAGTACCATTTTGATTATTTGTCCTTAAATTTGTTATGTGGATCCCATTAAATAAAAAATTCAAGAATATAGATTTAATTAATTACTAAGTCTATATCAAAATTAATATTAAATTAGATTTATTAAGTGTTAAATAAACGCTTTATAATTATCTTTCAAAATCAGAACCATCCATTTTTTTCATTATTAACATTTTTAAATATCTGTCCATAAATTTAATATGTGGTTTAACATTAATTAAATGAAATCCAATCATGTAAAGACAATTAATTAATAAGTTTTCCCTGAAATTTGATATTAAATTATATGTACAATTAGTTAAATATAAATAAATTTGATGTGATACATGTGTAAATAGAATATTGATTTCAGAGATATATTTTATTATTTTATTATTCCAAAATTTATAATTTTTTATTTACGTTTCATGTTTTTCTCCACTTCTAACCTTTTCACCTCCATCTTTTACAAGCTAATCAAATTGATGTATATGAAATATATGTGTGAACTTGACAAATTAAAATAAGTTGAAACTTTATCATTGCAAATTTTGTTTATGGTCTGTTGTGAGACTAACAAACAAGTCTACTACAAGTGAGACTAACAGACAAATCTACTACTAAAAATCAGTCTCTCCATTATTTTGAGATTATACCACACCCCGGAGAGAATTTTGTTCCTTCATCGAATTAAGTATGACTACCGTAGTGGTATATGTACGAAGTGTTTGTATTTCGCAGTTTAAATTATTTGACTAGGAAAAGTTAATGTTTGTGAATGATGCTATTTTTTTTGTAAGAGCTACTTCAATACGATGAAACTTCCATTGTACTTGACTTTACATGAAAATATTCATTTGTTATGGGTTTAAATGTTTCTAAACTTATGACTTAAGATTTATTAAATCAGTCACTCAATCAGTTTTTTAATTCTTATTATTTTCCTTAATATAATTTCTCCATTGAGCGGGATAAAAACTAAACAAGCTTTCGAGGCTTTTGAGACTTTACACAACTTTCTAGTCTAGACAAGTAAATTAGATATAACCGAGCCTATCTATCCAAGACTTGGACCATACCGTTTATAAATGGTTCGGTCTCCGGTCCTTAATATAAAAATATCCAATCTTCGTTCATGTTTAGTCCAAGCCCTGAAAAACCCGGATCGGACCGGATTTTATGTATATAATTATTTTTATATTACTTTACTTCTTAATTAAATTGTACAATATTAGATTAACATCCGTGCGATGCACAAACTTTTTTTAATATGATTTTTTTCTTTAATTTGAATTTAAAACATGACTTTTATAGGCTTAAATATTGAAATGATATGATTTGATAATAATTATATGTTAGTCACAGAGGCATGCCTGAATACATCTAATAACAAGCCTAAGTATGTGTAATGCTATGCATTACCTACATGACCTCTTAACTGAGGGAACCTCTAGTTGTAGAGTTTCTATTTGTTCTGTACTTGTAATAGGCATCAAATCCTAGTTGTGTAACTGTACTTATAAAGTCAAGAATAATGCTTGAAAGAAGTTCCAAGGTTCATGCCTCAAGCAAGGAGATAAAGACTGCCAAATAATCACAGTTGGGATTTGAAGAAATGAAGAATTTGCCTAAGTACCAATTCGAGAAGTACATTTGTCTATTCGAGAAGTCTAGCATTCGAGAAGTCAGAGATTCGATATCTCAGAAGACACTGTTCGATATCTCTGAATACACTGTTCGATATCTCAGAGATTCGATATGTCTATTACTCTATTCGAGAACTCATGGAGTCAACAAGTCAAAGCATCATTCGAGTTCTCTAAGAATCAACAAGTCAATGCTCTATTCGATATCTCAAGGACTAAAGAAGCTATTCGACATCTCAAGGATTCGATATGTCAAAATGCTCTATTCGATATCTCAAGGAGTCCCAGAGAAAAGAGCTATTCGAGAAGTGATTCGATATGTCAATATAACTCTATTCGAGAACTCAGAGTTATCGATTAAGTCAACTCGAGTTCTCGAATCAATCACTTAGCCACTTCTCGAATACATTCTTGGAGACAAAATACTGAAGAATTGTACAAGTCAGAAACCTGCAACAAGCCAAGACGCTTTATTTGACTATGTACTATAAAGCACATTGGAAAGCCTACAAAGAAGCTTGGAGAGATATGACAAAGGGACAAGGAGCTAAAGAAGTGGATCTGAATAGGTTTTGCAAAGTCAAATCTGTAGCCGTTTGGACTCTTACTCAAATGAGATAGACATACTGGAAAGTATTTTGTTTTTTCTACCTTATTTGTAGTAAGTAGGTGTATCCATATCTATAAGGATACAGCCTCACTTCCTAAGCAGATAAGTTTTTAGAGATAAGATTAGAAGAGATATCTCTCTGAGGAAAACGAAGCTGAGAATACTATCATTTGTATTCACAGATTGTAGCAAAATCTTTATCTAATAAAATATAAGATTAAAGTGATATTGTGTTGTGATTGTCTTTGTTATCTGCACTTACATATCTCACACACTCAACACATATCTTGTTGCAAAGATTCAAGAACAAAGAAAAGTTCAAGAATCCATTCACCCCCCCTCTGTATTCTTTTATTGTATTCAATACTCAACACGTGGTATCAAAGCAGGTTGTTTAATCTAAACAGAAAATGATCATGAGTTCGAATACACCAAAGACTACAGGTACGGTGAAGGTTCCTAAGTTCGACAAAGAGAATTACAACCTCTGGAAAATAAAAATGCTGCTGTTCATTAAAGCTGCCAATCCTCTCTACCCTGACATCCTCAAGAATGGTCCATTTGTACCACAACAAGAAATTGCTGAATCTACAGTGGGCACAATAGTCATTCCTAGATCATATGTTGCAAAAGAGCCATCCAAATGGACGGACTCAGAGAAGGAAAAGGTTGAACTAGACAGTCATCTCATGTTGCTGATCATAGACTCCATGGATATGTCGATGTTTGCCAACATAGCATCATGCACATCAGCCAAGGACATGTGGAACCACATCGAGGTGTTATGTGAAGGGACAGAGGAGGTAAGAGAGAATAGGAAACAGATACTGGTCACACATTATGAGGCTTTCATGGCACAGTCCAAAGAAAGTATCACTGACATGTTTGAGAGATTTCACAAGCTGGTGACTGAGCTTCAAATGAATGGGAAGGTTTACAGCACTAAGGAATTAAACATGAAGTTTCTACTATCTGCACCAAACCATCTAGAGCAAAGGGTCATATCTCTAAGAGAAAGAGACTTGAACAAAGTCACATATGATGTGCTCTATGGGGTTTTAAAGACTCATGAGCTTGAGTTGCTTCAGAAGATGGCTATCCAAGCCAACCAAGGCAGAATGATAAACACATCCTGTGCCTTGATTGTCAACAAATCCGTTCAAGACCTGGAAGCATCTGCAAGTCAACTGAGAATAGAAGAGATAGTAGATGATGAAGAAACTGAAGAAGAAGTGACTGAACCTGTTGATGAAAAGGAAGAAGATGAGTTCTATACTCTTGAAGAGTTGGATTCCATGGAAAACACTTCATATGCTTTTATGGCTAGAAAATTTCCAAACATCAGATTTAAGAGGAATCAGCCCTTCAAGTCTAGATCTAAAAATCATTCATTCAACAAGAGCAAGGTACCTGTGAAAGCAAACAAAAACAAATTCAAAACCAGCTATGTGGATAGGTCATCTGTGAGATGTTATAGATGCAATGACCTAGGGCATTTTGCCAGTGAATGCAAGAAGCCTAAAAAGAAGGATAAGGAGTTTCTTGAGCTTGAAGCTAAGTATGAGGCTCTGCTAAAGAAGCATACACCAAGTAAGGCCTACATAGCTGAAGGGAAGTGTTGGGATGATTCTGATAGTGATGGAGAAGAACAAGAATTCTGCAACTATGCCTTGATGGCCAACTCCAAGGAAGAACCATCTGAATCAGACTCTCAGGTACCATCCCTCACTACTATAGACATGTCTGTTTCTAAATACAAATCTATGGTTGAACAACTATCTATTGAGATGTTTAATATTCATACTAGTATGACTACTGCTAATGAAGAAATTGCTAAACTGTCTACTAAGAATGAAATGTTGAACAAAAGAAATGAGGAACTAGAACTAACTGCTATGCAAGTAGAAAACCTTAAACAAGAAATCGAATATCTAAAGAATAAGGTTCTATGTGCTAGTCAAGTTGAGAAAGCTCTTAGGGATGAACTAGCTGAAAATGAATTTAAATTGAAAACATTTAAGAATTCCTCCAGTCTATTGCAGTCCTACCATGAGAAAAATCTAGCTAGACCTAAGGCTGCTATTGGACTTGATTATGACACTCTCAAACAGAGGAAAGGCTATGCAGTCATTGAAGATGACATTGTTGTTCAAGAGGAAGTGCCTCAGGTTTTGAAAAAGGCTGAGACCCCAATATTTAAAACACCAACACTTGAGATTGATGAGGATGCCTTACTCATTAAGAAAATGTTGGATGATGAAGATAAGGCACAATTAAATGAATAACAAGCATCCTCTAAGAGTGAGAATGTCAAAACCAAAGCCAAGGAGCCAGTAGGAGGTAGACCTAGACTTGAGAAATTTGTGAAGTTTGTTTCAACTGGGAATAATGAGTTTGAGAAGAAAGTGGCTAAAAAGAAACAAAACAGGAATGGCAAATTAGGGATTAACAAGGACAAAAATTATGCTTATGTGCCAAATGCCCCTAGGAAAGTTTGTCAAAATTGTTTTAGCACTAATCATTTAACTCATGCATGCAAGAAACCATCTGGTAGTGTTGCTAAATCATTCTATGATTGCTCTGTGCCTTTAAGACATAGAGACTCTCCTTTCTGTGATAAATTTGATTGTATGCCATGTAACATGAATGTAATGACTAGTTGCTTTAATTTGAGAAGACAATTCATGGAAGGTTGCATCAGTCACAATGTTCACACACACTACACAAGAACAAAGTCTTCAAGTCCTCCTAAAGTTAGGAAGGTACCTCTGTCACCTAAGTCTAAGAACCCTGATTCTAAGACTTCTAACAGTGACAAGAAGACTAACATCAAGAAAATTGATAAGCATGCTGTTTATGATAAAACTGTTGCTAAGCCACATGGACCCAAACTTGTTTGGGTAACAAATGAGAAGTAACACCTTTGTGCTTGCAGGGCAAAGAAAGTGAAAGGAAGGTCATGTGGATTTTGGACAGTGGATGCTCAAACCATATGACTGGTGATATGGCCCTGCTATCACAGTATGAGGAGAAGGCTGGCCCAATGGTTGCTTTTGGAGATGACAGCATTGGCAACACACTGGGATATGGCAAGTTGTCATCATTGAAGATGTAGCACTGGTCAAGGGGCTCAAGCACAATCTACTGAGTGTTGGTCAATTTACTGATAGAGGCTTCAAAGTGAATTTTGACAAAGATGAATGTTTGATCACCCACAAGAAGACTGGTGACTTTGCTCTATCTGGAGTAAGGAAAGGAAGCCTGTTTGTAGCCAATATGAACTCTGCAAACAAGGACAAAATTTGTTGCTTTTACTCAAAAGCATCAAATGAAGATAGTTGGTTGTGGCATAAGAAGCTATCACACTTGAACTTTAAAGGCATTAATTCTCTAGTCAAAAAGGAGTTAGTGAGAGGCATGCCCACACTTGAATTCTGTCAAGAAGGAGTGTGTGAGACTTGTCAAAATGGAAAAATGAAAAGGTCAAGCCACAAGTCAAAGACAGTGACATCAATAACCAAGCCCCTACAACTAATTCATATGGACTTGTTTGGGCCTGTCAATATTATGTCACTAGGAAGGAAAAAGTATGCTCTGGTGATGGTTGATGATTTCATAAGGTATACATGGGTAGAATTTCCGGCATCAAAGGATGAGGCTCCACAAGTAATCATTGAACATATAAAGAAAATTGACAAGGAAGCAAAGGCGAACAATGCAAGTGTGATTGCATTAAGAAGTGATAATGGAACAGAGTTCAGAAATGCCATGCTTGAAGCATTCTGCAAAGAGAATGGTATTTCTCAACAATTCTCAGCTCCAAGGACTCCACAACAAAATGGAGTTGTTGAGAGAAAGAATAGAACTCTGATTGAGGCTGCTAGAACAATGTTGCTTGATGCAAAGATGCCTACATGTTTTTGGGCTGAGGCTGTGAGCAGTGCATGCTATGTCCAAAACAGAACCCTCATCAACAAAAACACTGGAAAGACACCTTACAACTTGATGACTGGAAAGAAGCCCACTCTAAAGTATGTTCATACTTTTGGAAGCAAATGCTTTATGTTAAAAGACAATTCAGAATATGTTGGAAAGTTTGATGCAAAAGCATTTGAAGGAATTTTTCTTGGCTACTCTATGGAAAGAATTGCATACAAAGTTTATGTCATCACTCAAAAGAAAGTTATGGAAAGCACAGATGTGACATTTGATGACAGCAAACTACCTGGATTAGAAGAAGCCAATGATGAAGATAAATATCCTTTGAAGTTTGACAATCTAGATGATTCTGATGAGGAGATTGAAACTGAATTTGAGCCCACAATCCAACAAACTCAAGTGAATGAAGAACCTGTGTCAACCAACAATGAAGAAACAAGCATCCAAGACACACCTGTGATTAGTGGCAACTTCACAGGGGGAGGAAATGTAAATGATCATGATATGGATGATGAAGCAACATCAAGGCTGAGAAATCAATCTGAACATACAAGGAAATGGGATAGATCACATACTGCAGATCAGATAATTGGAGATCCAAATACAGGAGTGAGGACAAGGAGATCAACTCTAAATGAATGTCTCTATTGTTGTTTTCTATCCCAAGTTGAGCCTAAGAAACTTGATGATGCATTGTTGGATCCTGATTGGATAATTGCTATGCAAGAGGAGCTAAACCAATTTGAAAGAAGTAAAGTATGGGAACTCGTGCCTGCACCAAAGGATAGAACCATTGTTGGGACAAAATGGGTTCTAAGGAATAAGATGGATGAAAATGGCGTAGTCATAAGAAACAAAGCAAGGTTGGTTGCAAAAGGATACTCTCAACAGGAAGGCATTGACTATGATGAGACTTTTGCCCCTGTTGCTAGACTAGAGGCCATCAGAATTTTCTTGGAATTTGCCGCACATTCTAATTTCAAGGTTTATCAAATGGATGTCAAGAGTGCATTTCTGAATGGGGAGTTGGAAGAAGAAGTATATGTGCAACAGCCACCTGGCTTTGAGGATCCACAATTCCCTCACTTTGTCTACAGATTGCTCAAAGCATTGTATGGACTTAAGCAAGCTCCTAGGGCATGGTATGACACATTGTCACAATTTCTACTGGAGAATCAATTCACTAGAGGCACACTGGACAAGACACTTTTTTACAAGAAACATGGTGATGATATTATCTTAGTTCAAATCTATATGGATGATATCATATTTGGCTCTACAAATGAGAAGCTGTGTGAGAAATTCTCTAAGCTCATGCAGAGCAGATATGAGATGAGTATGATGGGAGAATTAACATTCTTTCTCGGGCTGCAAGTGAGTCAAAGGAAGGATGGCATTTTTATAAGTCAAACCAAATACATCAAGGATCTATTGAAGAAATTTGACTTAGAAGAATGCTCGCCTGCAAAGACACCCATGGCCACTGCCACCAAGTTAAATGAAGATGTTAAGGGCAAGAAGGTAGATATCTCAATCTACAGAGGCATGGTTGGTTCTCTACTCTACCTCACTGCTAGTAGGCCAGACATCATGTTTGCAACATGCTTGTGTGCAAGGTTTCAATCAAATCCAAAGGAATCACATATGATAGCAATAAAGAGGATTTTCAGATATCTGAAGGGCACACCAAACTTGGGGTTATGGTATGCTAAGGACACAGGGTTCAATCTGATTGGTTATTCTGATGCTGATTATGCTGGATGCAGAGTGGATAGGAAAAGCACCTCAGGTAGCTTCCAGTTTCTTGGACAAAGGTTAGTCTCTTGGTACAGCAAGAAACAACAATTTGTGTCAACTTCCACAGCTGAAGCTGAGTACATAGCTGCTGGAAGTTGTTGTGCTCAAGTGCTTTGGATCAGAAACCAACTTAGAGATTATGGACTTATGTTGGAAAGAATTCCAATCATGTGTGACAACACAAGTGCAATCTCTATAGTTTCCAATCCTGTCAATCATTCTAGGACAAAGCACATTGACATCAGATATCACTTCATAAGGGAGCATGCAACTAATGGAACCATTGAGTTACATTATGTTCCCATAGAGAAACAACTAGCTGACATATTCACTAAGCCATTAGATGAAGCCACCTTCACAAGGTTGGTTAGTGAGATTGGAATGCTGAATTCTTCAAATTCTGGCTAAGTGAATATATCAACTAGATTGTTGCAGCAGTAAATACTTACTTTATCAAATGCTCAATATTTTTGAAGTAAGTATTGGCTGGAGTATGATTTATAAATATTCCACAATGCTGCATATGTTGAAAATCATACATCTTTAGCTTGAAATTTTTGTGAAATTTTGAGAGAATCACTATTTAATTTGGTAGAATATTCTTCAGTGAATATTTCTGGTAAATTTTAAAAGATAGTGAAAATTGAATTTTATGAGTGAAAAGTATAGTTCGATAAGTCAGACTTCTCGAATGGTTCATTGTTTTGTCATGGCTCGAGTTCTAGAATAGGCCTATCTGGAACCCTCTTGAGTTCTCGAATAGTGTCTTTTGGAGAAATCGAATAGCACACTCTGAGTTCTCGAATAGAGTATTTTAGTTCTCTAATGATGGAGTTCTCGAATACTGTATTTGAGTTATCGAATCACTTGAAAGGGCTGATTTCTCGCTGACACTTCATCGCTTTTTGGATTTATATTCAAAATTTCATTTCACTCATAAAAACATATTTTATTTAGCTTAGAATTATTTTCTGAGTTAAATAACTGCCACAGATGTGAGTTACAAACTGCTTGAGATATCGAATAAGCCTTTCTTGACTTATCGAATAGTTGTTTTATACTTCTCGAATGATTGTCTTGTCGATACAAAACTTAGATCTAATCGACAACTCAAGTTATTCATATATATATAATTTCACAACTGTTCAACTCATTTCGTTCGATCTCTCAAGCATCTAAACTCTTAAAACCTCTGAAAACCCTAACTGTGAATTTCTTCTTCAACCTTAATCTCTACCCAAATGGCAAACACTCAACTCACCATACCATCCCAAACCAATTTCATCGCAATTACCAGTGATGTGGAAGCACCAAATGCTAATTTCAAGTGCTTTGTTCGATGGTTGTCTGGATCTTACATCAAGGGTGCACTATCAGACAACCCAACCCTGTATATAGACTTATTAGAACAATTCTGGAGGACAGCTACAGTGGAGGTCATCGCCCTTGAGAATGCTATTACCTCATATGTTGTCTACTGCAAGATTCAAGGCGTGGATATTACTATCACTACCGCAGACATGAATGAAGCCTTGGATTTGCAGCAAGAGGCATATGACTCCCTGGCCACAGATGCTGAGTTGGAAGAATTCTTTGAATTTATCAACTACTCAGAGACTATTAAACTTGGAAAGCTGAATAGGAAGTACTTGAGAAAGGAATGGAGCTATGTTTTTGCTACACTCCTTCATGTATTCACTGCCAGGAAATCGAGCTTTGATCAGATTAGTACACCTGTGCAGCAGCTTGCCTATGCCTTGGCTCATGGGAGGAAGATAGATGTTGGACATCTCATCATACAAGATCTATATGGGAGACTTGGTAAGAACACAGCCAAGAGAGGTACTGAAATTTTCTTTCCCCGCTTTATTCAATCAGTACTTAATTTCAAAAATGCTTCATTGATTGAATTGCCTGGATTAGATAAAAGTAAAATAGGCTATCCTAGGTCCATGACCAAAATTATTTTTGGAAACTTGGAGACTAGGAATGATGTGGATGTAAGGCTAAAAATAACTCCCCACATGGAGGGTTTGTTTAGGTCTTACCCCCACAACATGCCAATATTTGAGTCTAAATCTCAGTTAGCACAGCCTAAGAAAGAAGAACACTCTACCAAACACAGAGCCAACTGCATCATCCTCTCAAAAGGGTGATATTAGTAAAAAGAAGAGAAAACAGGTTGCTTCTGAACCTTTAACCATCTTAACTGAAGCAGCCTTTGCTGTAGAACTAGGTTTAGGAGGTGAGGATCCTGAGTCACCTATCATTAGCCTAAAGAAGAAGAAGAAATCTAAAACCACCTCTTTAGTCACCCAAATGGCTGAAGTTGTAAAATCAGGGGCACACAGCTCACTAGATGTATCCTCTCAACAGGGTGCATCTATAGAATCAAGCATCCTCCCCAATGCACCTATCTGTAAAGAGTTAGCACAAGGGAGTGATAAGGGTGGCACAACACTGAGTGGATAGCACATCACAATTGAAACTCCCTCTATCTCTCAGGGGAGTTGCCAAAATCTAATCTACAACACACTTCTCTTCCAGAATCTACCACTCATATTTCTTTGGAGCCTGCAACTCAAGCAATTGAGGAGCAAGGCATTGATCATCAAGAATTCTTTTCTCTTGATGTGCCAATGGATTCAAGTGACTTGGTGCATGACACCTTGCTCACCACCCAGGTACCACATTTAGATGGTCAGGGAATGCATGATGGGGCATCTCCTAATGACACCATCACAAACACAGAGGATTCACTAGTTTTAACTAGAGACTCTGTGCCTGTGTCAACTACTGTTGTAACTCACCCACTCCTGTGGAGACAACAGTAGCAGAGTCTTTCCATCCGGTTACAGAAGTTGCATCTGTAACTGAGGAGTCTAGCTTGCCTAGCTCTAGCTCTAACTATATGTCTCAATGGCTGAAGCTTGTGCAACATGACAGTGCTTCAGGATCAGGGTCTGTTCCACCACAATTGACGGTTGAAGCACTCCAAAGCTTAATTGTGGATCAGATCCCTGAGTTCACAAAGATTGCTCAGCACCTTCTCACTGCAGACATGCCCAATCCAGACTATGAAGCTATCCTCTTATGCCACAGAGATGGTGTAGAAATACAGAAGGCTAAGATCATAGATGAAACTGAGAGGGATGGAAACGTAGATGCTTGGCTACAAGGAAAGAATGACATCTCTCTCAGAAGGTCTCCAGTACCTCAGAGAAGAATACATCACTTCACTAGGGTCCAATGCCAAATCTCTCACCCCTACTGATGTGTATGAAGCAGTGAATGATAGCTACAAGGGCATTCTGAAGGCTGCACACTACCTTGGCAAAGGTCTAAAGACAGAAGTTAATGAAGTGTGTTCAGCCACAACCAAGGAGGTGCATGAGATAAAGAGGACTTTTGATTCCAAATTCCCTCAATTGGAGACTGTAGTCAAGGACATTCTAGCCTATAAGTCTACCTGCACCAAGATGGACAATGGTTTGGCTATTCTCAAGGATGCTGTCACAGGCCTAGGGCACAAATTCCAAAATCTCACTGATCAGACAACTGAAGCCAATGCCATGCTCAGGACCCTCTTTGCAAATCAATATGGAGACAAGCTGGTCATTGAGGTCCCTGTGCATGAGATGTCTAGGTTTGAAGTGCAGAGACTCAAAGAACAATCCCTGTGTGGCTTCAAATCCTCTGCATTGTTCAGCAAGGTAGATGCACTTGAAAAGGAGGTAGCTACTCTCACTCAGTCCAATGCTCATCTTATAGACAAGGTACAGACTCTTACTGAGCAGTTGAACACTCAAGCCACCACCACAGCTGATGTTCTCCTGCATCAACAATCAATGTTGTCTGCAATGATGAAGCACGTGGGTCTCCCTCTACCTGACCACTCTTCAACCCCAAAGGTCACTCCTACAGCCTCCGTGCCTGACAACAAGCCTAAGGGGGAGAAGAGGACATCAAGAAATTCAAATACAAAGGGGGAGAAACCACCAGCAGTAAAGGGCATCAAAATCATTGAAGGTGGTCATCAAAGAACTTCCAAATCTCTAACTCATGTGCCTGGCAAAGGAAAAGACAAAGTTGATGAGCCTCCTACTTCTCTGCCAGTTGTCACTCTACCAACTGTGCACATCACTACTTCCAGTAGTCAAAAGCAATCTATTACAACCACAGTGGTTGCAGGGAGTATGCTATCTGACAGACCTCAAATCTCCATATCTAAGAGTGCTAAGCCAGTAGAAGTGAAGGTGGTCACTGAGGCCAAGCTACAAGAAATTGTAAACTCAAATGTCTATAATGATGATGCATTCTTGGAGTTTCTGAAAGTTTCAAGAGAACATGTTGGTGATGCTTTATCATATCATGGGAGTTTGAAGAGTCAGATTGATTTCCTCACTGTAGTACCAAGGAGAGTTGATGGCCTATGGCTCAAAAAGATAATGATGGTAGGAAAGAATAAGATATGGCACTTAACCATCAACACTCTACAGGGTCTAAAGCACTCAGAAGTGGATGTGTTCCTTGGAATGATTGAAAAGAAGGATGAAAACTGCAAGAGTCTCTTTGAAGAGTTAAGGAATGGTCAACCAGCAAGGCTTCCTGAAGTATTCACAAATCCTAGAACCATCATCTATCAGGCTGCAACAAGAATTGATGATATCAAGCAGCTGGTCATCCCTAAGCATCTAATTCCTCAGAACAAATCTCTCATTATTGCCATCATTGAGCAGCTAAACAAGAAGAAGGGTTTAAGAACAGCAGAAGAATTGGAAGCTATATCTTATCTCAGGTCATACATTGCAACTAGCATTGTACCTGAATCTGCTAAGTTCAACCCTAGCAAGGATGGTGATCAAGACAAGGATGGAGACAAAAGTGATGGAAGGAGAAGACATCACATGAGTGATAAGGGTGATGAAGATAAAATGAAGAAGAAGGATGGTAAGGAGAAGAAGAATGATGATGACCAAGGTAAAGTCTCTGAGAGGAAGAGTGGAAGACAGCAAGCCTTAGGCATTGCTGACAGTAACCTCACCACATCACAAGACTCTAAGTCTAGGGTGAATACTGTTAGCAGTGACCTACCAAAATCTACATCTATGGCTTCTGCAACTGTCTTGCCACCTCAAGAAGAGAAGAAGATTCAAGTCAAGAAACCATCTGTATATTTCAAAAAGCAAACTACTAATGGAATACTACAATGGTCCACAAACAAAGGTCACATGCTACTGCCAGGCAACCATGTTAAAAGGATCAAATTCAAACAAGCTGCAAGGAAACCAAAGCTATCCAAATCAAGGACTCTGACAATCTATCCAGGCTTAAAACTCCAACCACTAGATGAAGATTTTGATGAAGACCAACTGTAATTCTTACAAGATCAAAGAATCTATCATGTTGCCATTATTGATAACTGCCTTGAGATTAAATATACTGATGGAAGGGAGGAGAAATTCAAACAAGGAGGATGTCAACACTGGGGCAAGCTACATGACATAGAAAGAATCATTGCATTGTTGAGCTCAGAAGATAAAGTGGAAAGAGTATGGAAGCTGGAGCTAATTGATTTTGTGAAGATGAAGAGAGATCATGAGGAGAGAATCAGAAAAGAGTGTCTTGAGAAATGGCTAGCAAGGGAGAAAGAAATTGAGAGACTGGAGATTGAAGCAGAAAAGCTAAGGGTAAAGGGATTGTGTGAGTTCAGTTTAACCCCTATGTGGTGAAGTATAGGAGGAGAAATGGGGATCAGGTCCACATCAGAATGAATCTACTCAACCACTATCCTGCAAACATTCTGAAACCAGTACTTGAAGATTTCAAAGACTCAATTTTGCTTGAAGAATTGGATGCTATGGCAGAAATAATAAAAGCTATGGATGAGAATACAAGGAAGGAGAAAGAAAGAAGACAGAAAGCATATGATGATTTGCAAGCCAAGGCTATGGAAAGGGAAACAAATGACAATGGCTAGTACTTCATCATAGGCTGTAAGATTACTCACCCTGTAGTTCTATCCACATTGCTAATCGAAATTCATACATGTACTGTCAAGATTTATCTTTATGTATGATAGGCTTATTATCAGACATGAAATTATGACTAAGGGTCTTACTCACAATTTGGGGGAGATTGTTAGTCACAGAGGCATGCCTGAATACATCTAATAACAAGCCTAAGTATGTGTAATGCTATGCATTACCTACATGACCTCTTAACTGAGGGAACCTCTAGTTGTAGAGTTTCTATTTGTTCTGTACTTGTAATAGGCATCAAATCCTAGTTGTGTAACTGTACTTATAAAGTCAAGAATAATGCTTGAAAGAAGTTCCAAGGTTCATGCCTCAAGCAAGGAGAAAAAGACTGCCAAATAATCACAGTTGGGATTTGAAGAAATGAAGAATTTGCCTAAGTACCAATTCGAGAAGTACATTTGTCTATTCGAGAAGTCTGGCATTCGAGAAGTCAGAGATTCGATATCTCAGAAGACACTGCTCGATATCTCTGAATACACTGTTCGATATCTCATTCGATATCTCAGAGATTCGATATGTCTATTACTCTATTCGAGAACTCATGGAGTCAACAAGTCAAAGCATCATTCGAGTTCTCTAAGAATCAACAAGTCAATGCTCTATTCGATATCTCAAGGACTAAAGAAGCTATTCGACATCTCAGGGATTCGATATGTCAAAATGCTCTATTCGATATCTCAAGGAGTCCCAGAGAAAAGAGCTATTCGAGAAGTGATTCGATATGTCAATATAACTCTATTCGAGAACTCAGAGTTATCGATTAAGTCAACTCGAGTTCTCGAATCAATCACTTAGCCACTTCTCGAATACATTCTTGGAGACAAAATACTGAAGAATTGTACAAGTCAGAAACCTACAACAAGCCAAGACGCTTTATTTGACTATGTACTATAAGCACATTGGAAAGCCTACAAAGAAGCTTGGAGAGATAAGACAAAGGGACAAGGAGCTAAAGAAGTGGATCTGAACAGGCTTTGCAAAGTCAAATCTGTAGCCGTTTGGACTCTTACTCAAATGAGATAGACATACTGGAAAGTAGTTTGTTTTTTCTACCTTATTTGTAGTAAGTAGGTGTATCCATATCTATAAGGATACAGCCTCACTTCCTAAGCAGATAAGTTTTTAGAGATAAGATTAGAAGAGATATCTCTCTGAGGAAAATGAAGCTGAGAATACTATAATTTGTATTCACAGATTGTAGCAAAATCTTTATCTAACAAAATATAAGATTAAAGTGATATTGTGTTGTGATTGTCTTTGTTATCTGCACTTACATATCTCACACACTCAACACATATCTTGTTGCAAAGATTCAAGAACAAAGAAAAGTTCAAGAATCCATTCACCCCCCCCTCTGTATTCTTTTACTGTATTCAATACTCAACATTATATAAATGTTGCCGGTGATATTCTTAGAAAACGAGGGATTTTAGTTAGAAAATATAAAAAAGATGATATATTTTAGCTGAAAAAAAGGTAATTGGTTAATTATTAGTAATTATAATATTATTAATTTATTTTATTACATAAAATCACCTGTGATATAATTGGAAAAGGAGAGGTTTTAGTTAGAGAAAATAGAAAAGATAACGTGTTTTTGCTAAAAAATATAATTGATTAGTTAATAGTAATTAAAAAATAAATAATTTATTTTATTAAATGGAATTGTCCGTGGTGTTTTTAGAAAAAAAATTAGTTAGAAAAAATAAAAATGATTTTGTGTTTTACCTGAAAGATATATTGATTAGTTATTAAAAAAAGTAATATGTCTAACCTGAAAAATGAAATTGATTAATTATTAGAAGGATTTTATCTGTAATAATTAAGGGTAATTGAGTAAACACAAGAACTACTATACCAATTTTGAACATTTATGCAACCCTTTGTGCAGTATAACATGATCATTTTGCAGCCTCCAAAGGTCCAATTAGCATTATAACATGTTTATTTAACAACCTACAAAGAATTGACACTTCTTTTTCTATTTGCATTTATAGAAGAAAAAATGTGTGCATTCTTATATTTCTATTACTAATTATGTTTTTATTGTTTATTATGCTCGGTCCTCAATACAAGGCTATACTGAACTGAACGTTTCGTAAAAGGAGCATAAAATGTCGTAGGTCTATTTGGGAAAAAAACAAAACACGATAAAATAATTTATTTTTGGATACTTATATATGTTTTTTGTAACTATTTAATATTTTCTAAAACTGTACTTTCGTTGCGTAGCACGGGTAAAATGCTATCTAAGTCAACCACGCGCTGTCCTCATTTTTCTTTTTCAAATTAATAAATAATTAATTTAATTCAAAAATTACAAAAATAAATATCTAATATTATTAGATATTTATAAATATAATTTTCAAATTAAATAAAATATTTATTAATATAAATAAGTCCTTAATGTCTAAGTTGCGGTCTCCTGAGGGTTTGGATCCAAACTCCTTTAGCTTAGCAAAAAATATATATTCCAACCGGGGTTCCAGCTTTACGAATATATCACACTTTCCATTTCTTTGTGATAATTCTTTTTCCTCATAGTCAATCCAGGTGTAAGCTACGGTCTCTTGAAGGTCTGGAATCGGACTCCTTTTGCTTAGCAAAAAATACATCAATTCCAATCGGGGTTCCAGAATTAAGAATATATCACTTTTCATTTCTTTATGATAAGTCTTTTTCCTCATATCCAGTCCACTTGATAGTAAAATCCTTGTTGTTAATGAATTTGCCACTTCTGTTGCTTGCACAATGATTTTTCCTTCGTACCAGTCTTGATAGCTTGAACAACTGAAGTGAATGAAGAACTACCATTGAATTATGTTGACACTTGATGCACGGTCTGCTTCATGAGTGATTAACTGCAATGACCGTTCTTCATATCTTGACTTTAAAGCTGTGGTTCTTGTCATCCTTTTCTTCACTATTTACTCAAAACTTTATAACCTGTATTCTGCCATTGTAGGAACCTCTTATCACTATAAATAGAATCCAATGTCTTGATTACTCCACTGACCCTTGATCAAACAATGAATTTCTTCAATGTTGTAAAACATCAAAACTATAGATTGTCTTTGTCTTCTTTCTCTTGACAGTTAAACATTTAAGATTTCTAAGACAGTATATATACCATTTACTATTACATTCTTTTTTGAGTTGAGTTAAATTCTCGATGTTTACAAATAGGGTAACTGTATGACTTTCAGAGTACCTTCTATTGATTTTGTTGTTGTACGCAAAGGAGAATGTTGTTCAATTTGATTCTAAACAAGTTATTGAGAGTAAAATTGAGGTTGTTGAAATTGTAGTTGTTGAAAGGAGTAGCTGTTGTGCTAAAAATAAAGATTTAAATTTCAATCGCAAGCGCACAATTCGTTTCGTTGTAAAATTTAATGATTCGTTCCACATGGACTATTTTATTTTCGCAAACCTTAACTTTTAACTTACTCGAATTAGAACAAGTTTGATTTTTGAGAATTTGGATTTTTACTAATTAATTCCTAAATTAAAAAGAAATCTATTTTAAACTAATTAATAAAAGTGAATTATTCTACAAATTCTAAATGCGAATTAAAATTAGATTTTTTTCTAAAACATTTTTTTTCTAAATTAAAATAGTATTTACAGAAAATAAAAAAAAATTGATACTGCGAATTTGAATTAAAATTTTGAAATTGTATTTGAATTAGAATTTTTTTTTAACTACGAATTTACAAAAAAAAAACACACAAAACAAAGCACACATTAACACTACACACAGACAACAGCAATGACCACGTTATGTGCTTGACAAGATATACATTAAAAAAAAACAGCAAGCATCTGTTGTTCCTATGGTTTTACTAGGGGTTCTTCATTATGTAGAACAAATTTTCAGTGCAATTCGACGACTCAGCAACAACAATTAACACAAAAACTTAGTACCAAAACTCGGCAATTGACTCAGTTAAAACAGTCGGTTGAAGCAAAACTGAGTTAACTCAGTGAACAAACATAAAACTAAGTACAGAAACTCAGAACCATAAACCCGAAAACATAAGAATTAGAAGCTCAAAAGCTCGGACTCGGACTCAATAACATCATCAACTCGCCAGCTACGAACTCAGACAACTCGACTCGAACTCCATTTAAACAAAATGAACTCGAAACCAAATTCAATACAACTCGACTCTAACTCGAACTCCGTTTAAACAAAATGAACTCACTAAAACTCGATTCTAATTTATTGAAAATGATGAATAAAAGAAAAGAAGAGAAAATAAGAAAATGAAGAAACTGGGTTTGTGCAGCGATGAATAGTAAAGAAGGGGAATTGGAAATTAGGAGAGAGGGGAGAGGATTGTTGTCGTGGTGAAAAAAAAAGAGACATGGAAAGAAATAATGGGCTGGGTTTGAAGAATTATGATTGGACTTGAACAAAAACAGAGAAAACAAACAACAGGGAGACTAAAAAATACAGCTGCGAATTAAGAAAAAAAAAACAAAACAAAACAGGTAAAGCAATTATCAAAGCTATTTTTTTTTAAAAAAAACTAAATACGAAAAATAACAAATTGACTACGAAATTAAAATTAACACTAAAACGAGAATTTGATATTAAATGGCTCACAATAAAATGGAAATTTAAAGGGGCTAAATTACGATTAGCAACTAAGAACACGAAATTAAATTTCGTTACTTTCAACCCCAAGTGGTTAGTGTTAGCAAAAAATTACGCAAGCGCACGTAGTCACAAGTAATATAATTAAAGTTCGTTCCGCAGAGATCTGGTTAAGTTTGAATCAGTAAATATGCCTATGCAACAATGTTTGGTTTTAATCCACTACTAAGACAAATAACAAGAATGAGGTTTTAATTATCTAAATTAAATAGGATGCAAATTATTAAACTAAGAATAATTAACTAATGAGAATTTAATATGAATTACTTATATGAGATAAAACATGGAATCCTAATTTCATTATCTACTTCACTTAGAGTCGCAACCTTTAATCAATACATGTGATGGTTTTGATATCTGATCGAATAACACGAAACAAGTAAAAGTTACCTCTCGGTATACTAATACCAAACTACGCATGCATCCACAAAAGAGATAGAAGATGGGTAGACACCAAATATGTTTAGACCCTATATCTCTATAGAATTTGAAAACATAAAGGTTTAAGCACAAGTTATCCACATAGATCACATAGGGTAGCATAATATCTCTATTTACGCCACAAATCATGATGTTAAAACATCAACCTATCCTAGGCTAGCATGGCAAGTTCTAAATCTCAAGATCCACTCTCGTTTAGCAAGAGATTAACAAATTAGATGTTCGCGACGCATCTAAATACATGAAACACAACCATACAAGGATATCAAGAATTCACCACACGTAAATCTTTAAAGCATATAAACTACTAAGCTACATAGATAAATCCATTAGGATCCCATGACAACGATTAGTTCATAATTGAACCGTTCGTCACCATGGGATTAGATGAAAACATGGTATTAAACAAGATATAAAAGAAAGAAGCAATAATATTAATAAAAACAAGAGTTGAGAAAACAAATCTATTATCCAAAGTATACAAAAGATGAAGTAGATCTAGATCTTTGCTTGTCACCGAGCTTGAATCCTTCTCCACTCTTCTCTCTTGCAGTTTTACGTTACAATAATAAAAATCTGATACAAATTACATGGTAGGATGTGTTTATATAGGCACTCCAAGTCTTGCCCAGCAAGAAAATACAAAAACAGAATTATAATATAATTTCTGCAAGATACGTTTCCTAAATTGATTCTGTTTTGTAAGGAAATTTCGTGGCTGACTTTTCCTCAGATTTTCTGGAATGTTCCAAACGTAATTGGACCTCGGGACCACCTTAGAATGATAGAAAATCTCGTTATCTTCACGTGTACTGCTTACGGGCCTAAAACGGACTTCTAGAACTCAAGATATGGCCAAAACAGTGTAAACTGCGCAACCCTTCTCGAAAATCCGAATTTTAATCAATTAATTCCCAAAAAATTATAGAAGCATCCACCTTAGTCAACATTCTCGTAATTCTGCACCACTAAGCAAAACACATCAAAACTACAACAACTTGAGCCCAAGACAATCAATTTAAGCCGAATTTAAGCGATCCAAGTGGATATAAAATCCACTTATCACACCCCCAAACTTAAACCGATGCTTGTCCTCAAGCATAAACAATTACAACTAACTAACTAACTAGTACCACTTCCGTAGGTGATCACGGTTGCATTTGGCATATGCAACAAGCCCTTTAAACCCCTAGGCAGCCCTAGTGGACGAGTAAGGTCTCGTGAGGGCCTATAGCGAATGTACCCACAAAATCCAATTAACCTAATGCAATGCAATGCATGAATGCAGCTAGAATGAAAATGCAACGATCCCCTTCAAACTAACCAAAACCAACCAGCAAGCAAATATCTTAGAGAATGCAACTAAATCCAAATAGAGCTCGACCAAGTTCCCGTATACTAACAATACATGAACAGAAACGTGCGTGTGTGCAATGCTCATCAGAAATACTCCCAAAACTAGGTCAAAAATCATACATGCTTTTCGTCAAGACAATCACAGGATTATAAATGGAATAGACTGTAGACACTTCATAACCTAAGAACACCTCCATCCTTATCCAAGGTAGACAGAAATTCATGCTTTTATTACTAAACAACTACGACACATAATATACAAGCATGCTTATTTAACCGTACAATGGATGAGACCCCGAAAGGCTTATACAATAATACCCATGTAGCGAGCGTTGGGTTAGTGGATCCCAGACTATAAAAGCCTTAGGTCACTAGGCACAAAGTCCCCGCGAACTTAATTGCTCGAGTATTAAAGAGCTCACCCTGGTTAATTTTGCATATAAACAATTGACACTTTTTTTTTTCTTTTTTCTTTTTTTTTTCTCTGCTTTTTTTTCTATGCAATCTGGAATGAGAATTCTCAATTCCAACCCTAGACTACTCATATAAATATGAGCCAGCTACTAGCCATTTGACGCCTAGCCATTATTGACAATTATTTACAATTTAAGCATGAAATCCCTGTTTTCCCCCAAACTTAGACTTAAGTGCTCTAGGCCATCAAGGGAATAATGAAAATTCTAAATATAATCAAGTGATTAAATCTCAAAACATCCAAACAAGCATGACCCTAACCTAGCCCAAAAGCACCCAATGAGACTGTGAAATTAGTTTTGTTTCTGAAACACATAAGTCAATCCATAGAAACTATAAGTCAACCCTCTATTCATCATTACCACACTCAATTAGACACCTACCTACCAATCAGAATTAGCTCGTTCTAAGGGATCATGAAACATGCATGCTATGAAAATGCAACTAGAATGAACTCACATGGTATACGAAACAAAAACAGAATGCCCTACATGAAACAAACATAATTAATACGAACATATATGCATGAATTACTACTAAGCATGCAAAACATGATATCCTACATGAACACATAATACAACAACAATTACTAATCCCTCAAACCACCCCCAAACTTAAAATATTCAATGTCCACATTGAATGGAAGTAAATACAAGGGATAGTAGAAACATACCTACTCGTCCTCGCTGTCGTCACCCTCGTCATCCTCATCAGATGAATCAGGCGGAGGGTACGGAGTCCGAGCTCCAAATATAGGCCACTGAACAGGATTACCTGGTGATTGAAAAGCTGCATCCAAAGCTACGGCCATGTCCTCGGAATACTGGCGACTGCTAACATGCATAGCATCCAACCGCCTAGTCATACGACGAAAATAGGTATCAAAAACCGACATATCCACTGTACGCCGCGGAGGACCTGCCATAACAACTCCCGGTGCCCTAGAACCCTGTGGTGGAGCGCCCGCTCCCTGACCACCAGCACCATCAACAACAAATCCTAAACCCCGAGGATGAGGAATGCCGCCCGGCCACTCCGTCAACCGGTCAATAGTAGCATCAGTAATGGAAGACATAGGTTTATGTACCGGCTCACCGTCATACCATTTTACTTTCGAAGCATCACACAAGTACGCTATGATAGAAGCATAGGGAATACTAGCCATCGAATTACTCCCCAAATAACGAAGAATATTTTGATTAATAAGGTAACCAAGGTCAACATACTTACCTTTTAGAATACCCCATAACAGAATAGCTCTATCAACAGTAACATCGGACACATGGCTTGACGGAATGATATTAGAACTTATGAACAAGAACCAAGCCCGTGCAAAACTAGACAATGATGCAGCTGAAAAAATCCTTTTCTCGGTGGTACCCGACCTACACTTCCACTCCGTACCTGGAACACATAGCTCACTAATGATAGCATCAAGATCAACATCATCCCTAGTCTTTTTCCCCCAATCCTTAGCACCTCTAGGTTTAGGCGGTTGCCTAATCAAAGTACGAATCGCACGAGGCGAATAATCCACCTTCTGGCCCATAACAACCGTGGAGTTATTCCTCGTTATCGAGGCATTAACATAAAACTCCCTAACCACATCCAATGGGGCATCATTAGCAAACTCACAAAATAAAGTCCATCCCCGCTCACCAATCATAGCCGTCATTTGCTCATAAGTACATGGCACAAGCTTCCTTTCCTGAATAACCCCCTTGGAAACTAACCTATCATACTCCACCTTGGCATCCTCATTCACAAACTTGTCCAATCCATCTCCCACAATAGCATTCTCATCCAAAGATGGATGAGTACTACTACCACTACCTACTAATCGTTGTCGTTTAGGAGCCATGACAACAATTATCAAGCAAAGAACCACAATCTCTAACAATTCACCAAACAAAAGAACCCCCAATTTACACACTCCAAGAACCCCAGCTTGCAAAATTCACAAATTCAAATAACATATGAGATAGAATATTACCCAATTGAATCAAAGAGGTGAACTTGCGAGATTAATCCCCAAAAAATTCAAATTTTAATCTCCCTTGCACTTTGAATGAATGGAAGTTGAGAAATTTGGGTTTATATAGATGTGTTTGTGTATGTATAGATAAGATGGGTGTATGTATATAGATAATGGAGATGGAAAAGGAATTGGGGATTAAATTAGATGTAGGATATGATTTTTGAGAATTAGGGTTGGAATTGAATTTGATGTAGGAAAGGAATTGTGTAAATATTAGGATAGGAGATGAGAGAAAAGTAAAAAAAAAAAAAAAAAAATTTTTTTTTCGTCTGAACAGTAGCTCTGCTCGGTTCCACCGCCAATGGCGCCTGTTGCGCCAATTGCTCCTGCGTTTCACAGCGCTTCCAGCGTAAACAGCGCCTGTGGCGCGACTTCAAGATGCGTTACAGCGCTTGAGGCGCTGCTAGCGCCTGTGGCGCACCTAGCCCCTGCGTTACCTGGCGCTTTAAGCGCGGCCAGCGCCTGTAGCGCGGCTGACTCCTGCATTCAATGTTGTTGTTGTTTTGTTTTTCTTTTTTTTTTTTTCACAACAACTTTCTTTTTTTCTTTTTTCTTTTTTTTTCACAACTATTTTTTTTTTCATACACTCACAACACTCATTTTTTTTTATTTTTTTTTCAACGGACAAGGGTATACAACAATTACTACATCACTTGGGTTGCCTCCCAAGAAGCGCTCGTTTAATGTCATTAGCTTGACATCCTTCCGAAAATCACGAACAAGATAAAACGGCGGCAACCTTCTCGCGGTTCACCATTCCTCCATAATACGGCTTAAGTCTCTGTCCATTTACCTTGAAAGCATCATCAATAGAACCCCTAAATATCTCCACTGCTCCATGTGGAAACACGGTTTTGACTGTAAACGGACCGGACCACTTTGATTTGAGCTTACCCGGAAAAAGTTTAAGGCGAGAATTATAAAGCAAAACCTGTTGGCCTGACACAAACGACTTATGCACCAACTTCCTATCATGCCACTTCTTCACTTTCTCCTTGTACATCTTAGCATTCTCGTAAGCCTGCTCTCGAAATTCCTCGAGCTCATTTAACTGAAGTAGACGTTTCTCACCCGCAGCTGAAATATCTAAGTTTAACTTCTTCAACGCCCAATAGGCCTTGTGCTCTAACTCTGCCGGTAAATGACAAGCCTTACCAAAAACCAACTGATAAGGAGACATACCTAGGGGTGTCTTGTAAGCAGTTCTATTCGCCCAAACCGCTTCGTCTAACTTCAAAGACCAATCCTTCCTTGATGGATTTACCACTTTCTCGAGAATTCTCTTGATCTCACGATTCGAAACCTCCGCTTGACCATTAGTTTGAGGATGATAAGCTGTGGCAACACGATGAGTCACATTATACCTTGCCATCATAGCAGTAAATTGACGATTACAGAAGTGTGTCCCCTCATCACTGATTATCGCTCGTGGAGTTCCAAAACGTGTGAAAATCTGCTTGTGAAGAAAATTCAGCACCACCTTAGCATCATTGGTCGGTAAAGCCTTCACCTCGACCCATTTAGACACGTAATCCACTGCTAAGAGAATGTACTGATTGTTGCAAGACGAAACAAACGGACCCATGAAATCAATTCCCCACACATCAAAAATCTCAACTTCAAGGATCGTACTAAGAGGCATCTCGTTCCTCTTGGAAATATTACCAACCCTTTGACATCGATCACAACTCATCACGAACCTATGAGAATCTTTAAATAGAGTTGGCCAATAGAATCCTGCTTGAAGTACTTTCTGAGCTGTTTTATCACCACCGTAATGGCCTCTATATGTGGTAGAATGATAATCATGCAAAATACCTTCCGTTTCACTATACGGAATGCACCTCCTCAAAATCTGATCCACACCAAGCTTAAACAAGAATGGCTCGTCCCAACGGTACCACTTCACATCATGCAGAAACTTCTTCTTTTGAGCATAAGAAAATTCCGGAGGAATAACATTGCTAACCAAATAGTTCACATAATCTGCAAACCATGGCTCTTCACCTTGCACTCCAAAAAGCTGCTCATCTGGAAAAGATTCATTAATAAGAGATTTGTTATGCGAATCCTTACCGTGGTCCTCTAAGCGTGAGAGATGATCTGCTACTTGATTTTCCGTGCCTTTCCTATCCTTGATTTCCACATCAAATTCTTGCAAAAGAAGCACCCAACGAATCAATCTAGGCTTTGAATCCTTCTTTGACATGAGATATCGAATTGCAGCATGATCCGTATACACAATCACCTTAGTACCAAGCAAATAAGACCTGAATTTCTCAAAACCATAGACAACTGCTAGCAACTCCTTCTCTGTAGTAGTGTAGTTCAGCTGTGCATCATTGAGGGTTTTACTAGCATAGTAAACCACATGAAAAATTCTATCCTTCCTTTGACCAAGCACAGCTCCAACAGCATAGTCACTAGCATCACACATAAGTTCGAACGGTTCCTCCCAATTAGGTGCGGTAATGACTGGTGTAGTAGTCAACTTCTTCTTCAAGAGCTCAAAAGCTGCAAGGCACTCATCATCAAACTTGAAAGGAACATCCTTCTCTAAGAGATTGCACAAGGGTTTAGAAATTTTTGAGAAGTCTTTGATGAATCGCCGATAGAAACCCGCATGACCCAGAAAACTGCGAATTCCTTTAACAGAGATAGGTGGAGGAAGATTTTCGATTGTTTCCACCTTAGCCCTATCCACCTCAAGTCCTCTACCAGATACCTTGTGCCCAAGAATAATTCCCTCTCGCACCATGAAGTGTCACTTCTCCCAATTAAGCACCAAGTTAGTCTCCACACAATGTTTCAAAACCAAGCCAAGATTATGCAAGCACTCATCATATGAAGTACCAAAAACTGAGAAGTCATCCATAAATACCTCCACATTCGAGCCAATCATGTCTGAGAAAATAGCCATCATGCACCTTTGAAAAGTGGCGGGAGCACCACAAAGTCCGAAAGGAACCCGTCGGAAAGCAAAGGTACCAAACGGACATGTGAATGTGGTCTTCTCTTGATCTTCCGGAGCAATGTAAATCTGATTGTAGCCTGAATATCCATCAAGGAGGCAATAGTACTCATGTCCCGCCAACCTGTCTAGCATCTGATCAATGAATGGTAGAGGAAAGTGATCTTTTCTCGTGGCTTTGTTGAGCTTCCTATAGTCCATGCAAACTCTCCACCCTGTGACTGTTCGAGTAGGGAAGAGCTCATTCTTTTCATTAGCAACAACTGTCATGCCTCCTTTCTTTGGCACACATTGAACCGGGCTCACCCAAGAACTGTCTGAGATAGGATAGGTAATACCCGCATCAAGCCACTTTAGAATTTCCTTCTTCACCACCTCTTTCATAATCGGATTAAGTCTCCGCTGATGCTCAACAGTAGGCTTAGCTCCCTCCTCTAGCAGAATTTTGTGCATGCAATAAGAAGGGCTGATTCCCTTGATATCTCCTATAGTCCAACCAATTGCTGACTTGAACTCCCTCAAAATTCGCAAAAGCTTTTCTTCCGCACTTGCTGACAAGTTAGAGGTAATATTAACAGGTAATGTAGATGCATCCCCAAGAAAAACATACCTCAAGTGTTCCGAAAGTGGTTTGAGTTCAAGTGTAGGAGCTTCCTCAATAGATGGTTTCAGGCGCCCCTCCGAATTTTTAAGTTCTGCTAACCCAAGAGATTCAAAAGGCAAATCAAATCTTCTTTTCCAAGGGGCTGAATTTAGCTGCTGAAGTTGCTCGGCTAATTCCTCATCTTCAAAATCAGAGTCACCAACTAAAACTTTTTCCAAAGAATCTGACTTAAGTAACTGCTCCATTTCCATAGTAACTGCAGAATCAACCCAATCCACCTTCAAACATTCTTCTTCATCTGAGGGAAGTTTCATTGCATTAAAGACATTAAAAGTGACATTCTGGTCTTGCACCCTCATGGTGAGCTCCCCTTTCTGCACATCAATCAAAGTCTTTCCCGTAGCCAAGAATGGTCTTCCCAAGATTATGGGAATCTTCTTATCTTCCTCGAAATCCAAGATAACAAAATCAGCAGGAAATATGAGTTTGTCAACTTTCACCAACACATCCTCCACTATGCCTCTAGGATAAGTAACTGAACGATCAGCCAACTGCAAAGAGATGTTGGTAGGCTTTGGTTCCGGTAGACCAAGTTGCATATAGACTGACAAGGGCATGAGATTGATGCTAGCTCCCAAGTCACACAAGCACTTCGCAAAAGACAAATTACCAATAGTGCATGGAATAGTAAAGCTACCAGGATCCTTTAGTTTTGGAGGCAATTTTTGTTGCAGCACAGCACTGCATTCTTCCGTTAGAGCAATGGTCTCTAATTCCTCAAGCTTTAACTTACGAGAAAGAATCCCCTTCATGAACTTGGCATAGCTCGGCATCTGTTCAAGAGCTTCGGCAAAGGGAATGTTAATCTGCAACTTCTTGAACACCTCTAAGAACTTAGCAAACTTCTTGTCCAACTGTTGCTTCTGGAGTCTTCTAGGATAAGGAGGAGGAGGATAGATCTGAGTGTTCTTTGTAGACTGCTCCACAGAATTTTTAACAGGTTCTTTGCTCTTCTCTACTTCACCACCTTGCTGATCAGCCACCAAATCAGATTGAGCAATATCGGGCACTGCAGATTTTTCAACCTGCTGATTCTGAACATCTTCATCTTCTTCGACTGCTGATTTAGGGCCTGCTATAACTTTTCCCGATCTCAAAGTCACAGCCTTCACCTGTTCTTTGCTATCCTTCCTACCTGGATTTGCTTCCGTATCACTAGGAAGAGTTCCTTGAGGCCTACTAAGTAAGGCACTTGCAATCTGTCCTATATGAGTTTCCAAGAGTTTCTGACCAGCTTGTAGGTTCTTTAACGCTATCCACACATCATCTGATTTTTCATTAGAAGATTGCCCCGCATGAGCCTGGGGCTGTTGCTGCTGAAATCCAGGAGGCTGATATGATTGCTTTGGAGCATACTGCTGCTGGTAACCTTGATTGAATGACCTTGCTTGCTGCCCCTGAAACTGCTGATAGGGTTGCTGAGGTTGTTGAGCACCTTGGTTGTTGCTCCAGCTGAAATTAGGATGATTCCTGTTGCTTGGATGATAGGTGGCTGGTACTGGTGCAGCAGGTCTCTGAAAATTACTTACGAACTGTGCTGATTCAGAAGAGATAGCACACTGATTCGTTTCATGTGCGCCCGCACATAGCTCACAAACACTAGCAACCTGCTGAACTCCATAATTAGCAAGAGAATCCACCTTCATCGAAAGAGCCTTCAACTGAGCTGCAATAGCTGAAGCTGTGTCAACTTCAAGAACACCTGCTACTTTACCTTGAGAAAGCCTCTGTGTTGGATTTTGATATTCGTTAGCAGCCATCATCTCAATAAGATCATAAGCTTCCTCATAGCTCTTCGCCCACAGAGCTCCACCAGATGCTGCATCTAGCAAAGGCCTAGACTGTGCTCCCAACCCATTGTAGAAACCATTAATAACCATCCAATCAGGCATGCCATGATGAGGGCACCTTCGTAGCATCTCCTTATAACGTTCCCAAGCCTCACACAAAGATTCGCCAGATTGTTGTTGAAATTGAGTTAACTCCTTCCTTATTGCTGCAGTTTTCGCCATAGGGAAGAATTTAGTAAGAAACTTCTGAGCAAGATCATCCCATGTAGTAATGGAACCAGCTGGTAGAGAATGTAACCAGCCCTTAGCCTTATCCCTTAAGGAGAATGGGAAAAGCCTCAACTTGATAGCATCATCCGACACACCATTAAATTTGAAAGTGTCGCAGATCTCGATAAAGTCCCGGATGTGCATATTAGGATCCTCTGTCGAAGCACCCCCAAACTGAACCGAATTCTGCACCATCTGAATTGTGCTCGGCTTGATCTCAAAGTTATTCGCTGCAATAGCTGGCCTGACAATACTAGATTGTATGTCAGTAATCTTCGGCTGCGAATAGTCCTTCAAAGCCTTAACTGCTGCTGGTAAATCTGCCATCTCTACAGTAGTTTCAAGTTCCTCTTTCTGATTATCTACTACAAGACCGTCTTCTGCCAGTTTTTCCTTACGAGCCTGCAAACGTGTTCGCATACACGTTCAAGTACCTGAAAACACCACGAAACAAACAACTAAGTAAGAAATCCAAGTCAGTGAACGCTAACGACCACTGATGACAAGCACATAAACTAAACAAAACACCGATGATCCCCGGCAGCGGCGCCAAAAACTTGTTAGCAAAAAATTACGCAAGCGCACGTAGTCACAAGTAATATAATTAAAGTTCGTTCCGCAGAGATCTGGTTAAGTTTAAATCAGTAAATATGCCTGTGCAACAATGTTTGGTTTTAATCCACTGCTAAGACAAATAACAAGAATGAGGTTTTAATTATCTAAATTAACTAGGATGCAAATTATTAAACTAAGAATAATTAACTAATGAGAATTTAATATGAATTACTTATATGAGATAAAACATGGAATCCTAATTTCATTATCTACTTCACTTAGAGTCGCAGCCTTTAATCAATACATGTGATGGTTTTGATATCTGATCGAATAACACGAAACAAGTAAAAGTTACCTCTCGGTATACTAATACCAAACTACGCATGCATCCACAAAAGAGATAGAAGATGGGTAGACACCAAATATGTTTAGACCCTATATCTCTATAGAATTTGAAAACATAAAGGTTTAAGCACAAGTTATCCACATAGATCACATAGGGTAGCATAATATCTCTATTTACGCCACAAATCATGATGTTAAAACATCAACCTATCCTATGCTAGCATGGCAAGTTCTAAATCTCAAGATCCACTCTCGTTTAGCAAGAGATTAACAAATTAGATGTTCGCGACGCATCTAAATACATGAAACACAACCATACAAGGATATCAAGAATTCACCACACGTAAATCTTTAAAGCATATAAACTACTAAGCTACATAGATAAATCCATTAGGATCCCATGACAACGATTAGTTCATAATTGAACCGTTCGTCACCATGGGATTAGATGAAAACATGGTATTAAACAAGATATAAAAGAAAGAAGCAATAATATTAATAAAAACAAGAGTTGAGAAAACAAATCTATTATCCAAAGTATACAAAAGATGAAGTAGATCTAGATCTTTGCTTGTCACCGAGCTTGAATCCTTCTCCACTCTTCTCTCTTGCAGTTTTACGTTACAATAATAAAAATCTGATACAAATTACATGGTAGGATGTGTTTATATAGGCACTCCAAGTCTTGCCCAGCAAGAAAATACAAAAACAGAATTATAATATAATTTATGCAAGATACGTTTCCTAAATTGATTCTGTTTTGTAAGGAAATTTCGTGGCTGACTTTTCCTCAGATTTTCTGGAACGTTCCAAACGTAATTGGACCTCTGGACCACCTTAGAATGATAGAAAATCTCGTTATCTTCGCGTGGACTGCTTACGGGCCTAAAACGGACTTCTAGAACTCAAGATATGGCCAAAACAGTGTAAACTGCGCAACCCTTCTCGAAAATCCGAATTTTAATCAATTAATTCCCAAAAAATTATAGAAGCATCCACCTTAGTCAACATTCTCGTAATTCTGCACCACTAAGCAAAACACATCAAAACTACAACAACTTGAGCCCAAGACAATCAATTTAATCCGAATTTAAGCGATCCAAGTGGATATAAAATCCACTTATCAGTTAGCAACGGGATTTACGAAAATAACGAAACAAGGCAACAATAACGAAAGAGCAAAACAAGAAGTAAAGAAAATAAAAATTGCATTAATTATAATAGGAGTGTTTACAAGATTTGAAACTAAGAAAAGAAATTCAAGAAATTAAAACTACCCTAAAATCTAAGTTACTAAATACAAGGGGGGTGATGGGGTATTTATAGGATAGGAATTAGGGTTAAGGGGGGTGTTGGGTAAATGCCCACCATACATTTGGGTTATGTGGTGGTGAAATCCTAGCCATCTATTTGTTTCCTTCCCCTTAAGCTTTGAAGAGTTGATCTTGGCCATACACTTTTCTAATGTGTTGGGATGATCTCCACCTTCCACTTGTCTTGAAATATTCTTTTTGCTCCAAGCTCCTAATTCTTTTCCTTCTTTCATTTTTGGTCCTTTTTCTTCCTCTTTTTCCCTTCCTTGCACTTTATTTATTTATTTTGTCATTTCTTTATTTATTTACGATTTACCTGAAATGCAACAAAATAAAATATTAAAACACGAGTTCAAGCAATAAATAGGTAAATAAAATATGCAAAAATATGCACTTATCAAATGCCCCCATACCTATCTTTTGCTCGTCCTCGAGTAAAACAAAAATCAAAAAGAAAATCTAGATAAAAAGTCCTATACTCCTTTTCGTAGGTGTGACGGTTGCATTTGGCATATGCAACAGGCCCTTTAAACCCCTAGGCAGCCCTTAGTGGACGAGTGAGGTCTCGTGAGGGCCTATAGTGAATGTACCCACAAAATCCATCTAGCTTGTATAACAGATCACATGGCAATGCACACCACACATACATGTCCTCTCATGATACATCAACTTAAGAATCAAAATGAAGTTGCAAAGTCTTGGTGTGGAAAGTGCAAGGATTCACATAGTCTACTTAAAGAACCATGCAAGAGTGATTATAAGTTCATGTCAAGTGCAAAAATTATTGGTAACCATGCTAAGTCTACAAGAGCACACCTCAGAGTCAAAACTTGAGATCTCTTATGCAAAAAACAAATAAGCAATACCTCACCTTTCACTCACAAAAGAATATTCACTCAAGAACAAGGGTAAGTGTATCACTCCATTCCAACAAAATCAAATACATGCTTGACACTTGGTATCATCCCAACTTAAATCACAACATACATTAATAATGACAATCAAAAGGTCTTTATTAGGGTTGTAATGGGGCTAGGGACAAGGTATGTCAAGAAAAGCCAAAGCAAGGTGAAGTGGCAAAAGCTAGTAGTAACCATGAATATCATGCACTTACCTGAACTTATTTGGATTTTTTGATTTTTAGGGTTGTCCTCAATGTATGCAAATTCAAGAAAAATGAGAAAGTGAGAAAGTTGAGGAAATACCTGATAAGGGATGACGGGGATTGAAAATTTCTAAAAATTACGAAAGAAAACAACACACACACACACACACACAATTCCTCCCCCATACCTGAACTTCACGAGGGGATGCAAAGGAATAAAACTGAATCAGCCGATGCCGGTGGGAAAAGTGGGATGAAGCTGAGAGAAAAATTCAAGACATTTTTGAAAATTTGGATTAGAACAAATTTTCTCCAGCAATATGGGATCATTCAACCAAGAATCATTAGTGTTCTCCCTAAACCAACTTAAGGCTTCTTTATTTTGTTTAAGCAAATTAGAGATAATGAAAGTATGGTCTTGGGATGAATCACTAGGAATGACAGAAGATGAGTGTTCGTTTTCTCCTAAAGGTTGTTGATCAAATTCGGGATGATACAAAGTCAAGTCAAATGCAGGTGGCGGTGGTCCAACAGGACTCTTATAAACCGGCTCAACACTACCAACAATCTCGGGTGGATTCTCATACTTGGAACGAATTTCTAACAAATACCCTAAGAACTTACCTAATGTAGGTGGTTCACCAACGGAAGTTTTGACAATGGGTTCAACAATAGCATCCTCGGGTTTGGTCTCCCACGGGGAACAAATGGCATCCAACTCTCTCAAAAACTCTTCCGAAGTCATGTCCCTTAACGAATCAGAGTACTCTCGATTAGACTCATGGTTGACTTTAAAATCCTCAACGAGAAGAGACTCAATCTCACTATCCTCGAAGCTAGACCAAGTGGAAAACTTAATTACCACGTTAACCCCTGTTGACTGCTCATAAAGCTCATTGGGTTCTTTTCCTACATTGAAAATGTTAAGGTCCAAGGTCATGTTACCAAATGTGAGTTTCATAGAACCATTCCTACAGTTGATCAAGGCATTAGATGTAGCAAGAAAAGGTCGTCCTAGAATGATCGGAATTTGGTTCTTAGGATTCGTGACGGGTTGAGTCTCGAGGACAACAAAATCAACCGGGAAGAAAAAATCACCAATTTTGATTAAAACATCTTCAATTAATTCCTTAGGCATTTTACCAGAACGATCAGCTAATTGAAGGGTCATATTCGTTTGCTTCAGCTCACCTAACCCTAGGGCTTGGTAGACAAAAAATGGAAGGAGATTGACACTAGCACCTAAGTCGAGTAAAGCTTTATCCACGAAAGTATTGCCTATGACACATGAAATAGTAGGACAACCGGGGTCCTTATATTTCACAGGAATTTGATTTGAAAGAATTGAACTGACATGAGATGTCAAAAAGGCTTTCTTAGGAACGTGGGTAGATCGCTTGTGAGTACATAAATCTTTTAGACACTTGGCATACGAAGGAATTTGTTGAATGGCATCTAAAAGAGGAATGTTAATCTCGACTTGTTTGAAAACTTCCATAATCTTCTCTACTTGAGGTGACTGTTTACGAGGGATGAGTCGTTGAGGATAAGGAGCTTTAGGCTTAAAGACTCGTTCGTTAGACACATCGGGAAGAGAAGTGGAAAGTGGAACGATATTCGAAGATTTGTTAGGTGGTGAGGATGATTTAAGAGAAGAATTTGATGACTCGGGAGTGGATTTCGATGATGAAGGTTCGAGTGGTGAAGGTGTGGGAATAGATGACTCGAGAGGTTTGGAAGTTGGAGTAAGGTTTGAATGATCAAGTGTAGGGTTCGATTCAACATTTGACTCGTCTTTTTCGTCTTCGGAAGACTCGATTCCTACTTGATTATCGACTTGTTTTCCCGACCTTAAAGAAATGACAGCATTCACACTTTCATGAGGTCTTTGGTTTAAAGGGAATTTAGGGTTAACCTCAGGTTGACTCGGGAACTTATTCTTTTCTCGCTCACATATGGCGTTGGCTAATTGACTCACTTGAACCTCTAAATTAGATAAGGCTTGAGTACTAGCATTCAAAAGTTGCCTATCTTGAGTCATGGTTTGCATGAAAGTTTGTTGAGATTTAGCCAAATTAGTCGTTGATTTTAAAAGCGCATCAAGAGTCTTTTCCAAAGAATTAAGTCTCTTATCCGACTCATGAAAGCCGGGTGGGTGGGCGGGTGCTTGATTTGAATAAGAAAGTTGAGTCGGATAAGGACCGAGATTTTGAGTAGGGTTTGGAAAGGGACCTTGATTTGGAGTCGAGAAATAATTTTTATTGGGTTTTTGGAAAGAATGAGCATTTTGAAAAGGAGGTTGAAAAGAAGATGACGGAGCTTGGTAGCTTTGCCCTTGATTCCAAGAGAAGTTCGGGTGATTCCTCCACCCGGGATTGTAAGTAGGAGCAAACGGGTCGTTCCTAGTGGGTGGTTGAGACACCGCATTAACTTGATCATAGCCGGGAAAATCCGAAAAACTTTGATTAAAATTAGAGCACATAGACACATTTGAGGGGGCCTTACTAGTTTATAGGGCTTCGAGTCTTCTAGTTAGAGTGGCTAATTTGGCATCGGTTGCAATCGAACTCCCAATCGAATGCAAACCCTTAGATGAACTAGACGACTCATTAGACTTGTTAGGTTCCCTAGTAGACTCCCACAACATGGTGTTCTCGGCTAATTCTTCAAAAAATTTCCAACCCTCGTCCTCATCTTTCTTCATGAATTTTCCTTGGCACATAGATTCCAACAACGCGGTTGTTGGTCCATCTAAGGCCTCATAAACGATCTTACAAAGCCTCCATTTTTCTATTCCGTGGTGGGGGCATTATGATAGAAGATTTTTAAACGATCAAAATATTTCCAAAAAGACTCGTTTTCCTTTTGATGAAATTGATTTATTTCGTTTGTAATTCTCGTAGTCTTATGGTTTGGAAAATATTTTTTTAGAAAAATAACCACAAATCCCTCCCACGTGGAAATAGAATTAACGGGTAGACTATACAACCATTTTTTTGCATTTTCTTTTAAAGCGAAGTTGATAAGTCTTAGCCTAATGGAGTCCTCGGAAAGATGTTGGAGTTTTTGCAATGCGCAAACCTCCTCAAATTCATGAAGAAAGAGATACGGGTCCTCACCCTCGCTCCCGTTAAATTTAGGTAACATACTGATGTGGTGAGCTTTAATTTCGAAATTATTACCATTAACGGGAGGAAGGGTGATACACGAAGGTTGGGCAGAACGAGTAGGATAGCAACGGTCCCTAAGAGACATGGCCATGTTTACTACGGTTTCGGAATAATCTAAAGACTCGGAATAAGACGATGAAGAAATCTCAAATGATCTCACTAGTCTAGAAGAATTATCCCTAATCCACGTAGTTCGCATAAACCACAAAAGGAAACACGTAGCAAGTAAGTGCGAAAAATTAAACACACAAAAAAAAGGGGGGAGAAATTAAAAGAAAAATTCTAAACCTAGGGTTCCCTAATAAAATAACTAGACCTTGCTCCTAACCGTAAGTGCTACCAAAAACTAGGTAAACCAATAATTATTCGAACCGGATTGGCCAGGTAGGTGCAAGCATTACCAAGAGGCTACACACCAACCTAGACACCAAACCTTAATTGGCCAGGTCAGCTTTCGCTTTCCTAGACACCAAAAAGTCGGAATAATTAAAGATTACTTCGTTTCTTAAGCACCTTCCTAATTGAACGCGAGATTCCTAGGGGCAAACGTCTAATTAATTTTATTAACGGCTAGGTATGCAAAATGAGGGATTAAATTGTTTTTGGGCTAAGGAAAGAGTGATGAAATCCCTTCCCTTATCTTTTGAGAGGTTTTGCCCTTAATGTTTATTTACAAAATGATGCAACAAATAAAGAGGTAAAAAAAACTATAAACATTTATGGATGCTTTAAACTACGTGTTCTAACTAAAGAAAAGAAAGAATTTAACGTACCTTGGGGTCCTCCAGCGATCACCACAATTTATATGGTACGAAAAATTAAAAACATGAAAATAAAAATCTAGATGATGTGCCGTAAGTGATTAAATGCATGATGCAACAATTATGTATTTACAACTAATATTTTTGGATTTTCGATTTTTCAATTTTTTTTTGTGATTTTTTAATTTTTTTTCGATTTTTTTGTATTTTTCTAAAAATAAAAAGGACGAAAAGAGTGAGATACGGTTACCGAAGCAAGCTTTCCAAAATATTCCAATTTATCCACGCTTCGTTGAGAAGAGTTCCGAAATCTTAAGCTTTCCTAAAAAGAACGAAATAAAAATAAGATAAGAAATAAAACTAACTCGAAAAATTAAAAATTAAGGCGCGAAAAATAATTAGTCCCCGGCAGCGGCGCCAAAAACTTGTTGTGCTAAAAATAAAGATTTAAATTTGAATCGCAAGCGCACAATTCGTTTCGTTGTAAAATTTAATGATTCGTTCCACATGGACTATTTTATTTTCGCAAACCTTAACTTTTAACTTACTCGAATTAGAACAAGTTTGATTTTTGAGAATTTGGATTTTTACTAATTAATTCCTAAATTAAAAAGAAATCTATTTTAAACTAATTAATAAAAGTGAATTATTCTACAAATTCTAAATGCGAATTAAAATTAGATTTTTTTCTAAAACATTTTTTTTTCTAAATTAAAATAGTATTTACAGAAAATAAAAAAAAAATTGATACTGCGAATTTGAATTAAAATTTTTGAAATTGTATTTGAATTAGAAATTTTTTTTAACTACGAATTTACAAAAAAAAAACACACAAAACAAAGCACACATTAACACTACACACAGACAACAGCAATGACCACGTTATGTGCTTGACAAGATATACATTAAAAAAAAAACAGCAAGCATCTGTTGTTCCTATGGTTTTACTAGGGGTTCTTCATTATGTAGAACAAATTTTCAGTGCAATTCGATGACTCAGCAACAACAATTAACACGAAAACTTAGTACCACAACTCGGCAATTGACTCAGTTAAAACAGTCGGTTGAAGCAAAACTGAGTTAACTCAGTGAACAAACAAAAAACTAAGTACAGAAACTCAGAACCATAAACCCGAAAACATAAGAATTAGAAGCTCAAAAGCTCGGACTCGGACTCAATAACATCATCAACTCGCCAGCTACGAACTCAGACAACATCAAATGAACGACTCAGCAATATTTAGAACTCGAAACCAAATTCAATACAACTCGACTCTAACTCGAACTCCATTTAAACAAAATGAACTCACTAAAACTCGATTCTAATTTATTGAAAATGATGAATAAAAGAAAAGAAGAGAAAATAAGAAAATGAAGAAATTGGGTTTGTGCAGCGATGAATAGTAAAGAAGGGGAATGGGAAATTAGAAGAGAGGGGAGAGGATTGTTGTCGTGGTGGAAAAAAAAAAGAGACAAGGAAAGAAATAATGGGCTGGGTTTGAAGAATTATGAGTGGACTTGAACAAAAACAGAGAAAACAAACAATAGGGAGACTAAAAAATACGGCTGCGAATTTAGAAAAAAAAAAAACAAAACAAAACAGGTAAAGCAATTATCAAAGCTATTTTTTTTTTAAACAACTAAATACGAAAAATAACAAATTGACTACGAAATTAAAATTAACACTAAAACGAGAATTTGATATTAAATGGCCCACAATAAAATGGAAATTTAAAGGGGCTAAATTACGATTAGCAACTAAGAACACGAAATTAAATTTCGTTACTTTCAACCCCTGGTGGTTAGCAACGGGATTTACGAAAATAACGAAACAAGGCAACAATAACGAAAGAGAAAGACAAGAAGTAAAGAAAATAAAAATTGCATTAATTATAATGGGAGTGTTTACAAGATTTGAAACTAAGAAAAGAAATACAAGAAATTAAAACTACCCTAAAATCTAACTTACTAAATACAAGGGGGATGAGGGGGTATTTATAGGATAGGAATTAGGGTTAAGGGGGTGTTGGGTAAATCCCCACCATACATTTGTGGTGTGTGGTGGTGAAATCCTACCCATCTATTTGTTTCCTCCCCCCTTAAGCTTTGAAGAGTTGATCTTGGCCATACACTTATGTAATGTGTTGGCATGATCTCCACCTTCCATTTGTCTTGAAATATTCCTTTTGCTCCAAGCTCCTAATTCTTTTCCTTCTTTTATTTTTGGTCCTTTTTCTTCCTCTTTTTCCCTTCTTTGCACTTTATTTATTTATTTTGCCATTTGTTTATTTATTTACGAATTTCCTGAAATGCAACAAAATAAATTATTAAAATACGAATTCAAGCAAATAAATAGGTAATAAAAATATGCAAAAATATGCACTTATCAGTAGCTGGGGGAGTAGCTGGGTTTGTCCTTGGGTTACTACATGTACTCGTCATGTTTGTTAACTAGCTTCCTCTATTATATAAATTTTCCACCTAGATTGATTCAAATATAGACTTGGCAAATGGGTCTGGATCCGTACAACCAAACTGAAATTCATGGAATCGAATCCGATTTTATATCCGAATTAGAAAATCCGATAATTATCTGAAAACTAATATGATTCTATCCAAAAAATACCCGAACCGAAAATTTAACCAAAAATAATCCGAAATACTAGACCTAAATATGGCCTGAAACCGATCAAAATCGAATAAAAAATTATTCAAACCGAATATGACTCAAAATACTATATCCGATTTATATCCAAATTAGAAAAATGATGAATGAATTAGTTGTTATATTTTTAACGGATTATAACGAAAAACCTATATACATTAACGTACATTTCATTCAATATTTACCCATTCATAAGCTATATTTGTATATATATATATATATATATATATATATATATATATATATATATATATATTAAAGAAAGTTATGTCAAATATCATAATTATTTAATCATCTTTTTTTAAGTAATGTATAATTTTATATTAGAAATATTATATTCAATAAAAAGGTACATTTTTAATTCTCTTAAAATAAAATAACGAATGAGTAATGATTCGAAAGAATCCGAACCAACTGTGATCCATCTCGAATTTCATCTAATCTTAATCCAAATTTGATCCGATTTTACTCCAAATTGGACCCGAACCGAATCAAATCCGATCTGATCCGAACTTTATTCAAATTTATCATAACCGAAATTGATCCGATCCGAAACCGATTTGATTATCCGAATTGCTAGGTCTAATCAGATCAGAATCTCCAATTTGAGTTCTCTACTGACCAATATGCTATGATGGAGAACTGTACCTTAATTAGTGCACTGAAATTTTAACAAAACGTGTTGGTATCCCTTACCCGGGTAAGGTTTGGCCAGGTCTTGTTTACTACCAGATTTTTTAAATTCGCATGGATAAACCTTTGTTGAAATATAACATAAGATCCATTTGGGGCCTTCCTCTAACACCTTAAGGTTTTAAATGAACTGGTTCTCAACATGGTATCAGAGCTCTGGTTTGGCGGGGGTCTCAAGTTCGACTCCCAACCACCCCCAATATTCTCACAATTTATTATGAACACGAAGGCAATTATTGCTCCAAAGATGGGTGCCCGTGATCCACTCTTCAACCCAAAAAATGGGATTTCGAGTGAGGGGGAGTGTTGAAATATAGCATAAGATCCATTTGAGGCCTTCCTCTAACACCTTAAGGTTTTAGATGGACTGGTTATCAACAACCTTTTAGGGTGAGGAGATGAATAGGTTTGGAGACCATGGCCTCTATAACGGGATCTAGCTTGACATGTATGAGGAATCTAATTTTAACACTTCACCACCAACTAAATCGTCCTCACTTGACGGCCCACCATATAAGATCAATAACTCTGGAAGTCAATATTCAATCAACACTAGAACAATTCCAATATCCCTTATACATTTTAGCAACATCACAGCATAGGATGTTCATAATCGCTATGGATTTTTAGAATATGATGCCACTAAGAGCAAGTCCAATGCAATGCTATTATTGGTTTTATTGCTATATTATAGCACTAAGTGCTAAAAAACTCATCTCCAAATGGATGCTATAATTGGATGCAATGCATAAATGCATACTTGGTTCTAAATTTGAAACCAAGGATGCATTTATGCATCCATGCCACATCATCATTAACTATCTATGAGTTGAATGTTGGTGTACTTTAAATGAAAGTTAGGAGAGAGAGAAAAATATTTAGTTAAATTTGGAACTATTTGAATGCAAAATGCAACTAGCATTGGAGTTGAAATTCTGTTTTAACATCAAAAAACACTTTTAGATTCTAAATATTGCAATACCTATAGCTATTTTGCATTTAGCATTGGACATCCTCTAATAAGGAATTAATCCAAAGAACTGGAAAAGACCATTCATACTCCCGGGATCAACTTTTGTTGGCTCGGGGAGAGTCAGTGACTCACTGCACACTAGACTGGAGACAATGCTTCCAAATGGGAAGAGTTAGCATATTCTATTCCAAGCATTTTGAGTTTTGGACTATTTAGAATTCCAATGGTTGGAGCTGATATATGTGGCTTTTTCGGGGGCACCAAAGAGGAATTATGTAGGCGTTGGATTCACGTAAATTTATGTATTCTGTAAACTGTAGGAAATCTATAATAAAAATACCAGTTATCCTATCAAAGTGATTTAAAATAGAATGATTTGTGTTTTTTTTTTCTTGGACTACTGCACAGGTTTCCTACTGAGAGTAGGTACCTTTAACATTTTCATATGGCAAAGCTATTGGGTATTGGCGATTTGCAAATTTAATTATAAGCTAGACTTATAATTAGAAGTTCTATTGAAAATAAATTAGATATTTATATGACACATGATTAAAAGTTGTAGAATAGGTATTTTAAATATTAATAAATAATTTTTTTTATTACATTAGAAGTAGAATAGAATAGATGATATATGTGTTCAAATTTAATGAGGAGAAGAGTTCAAATTTATGGAGGATATGAGTTCGAATTCATTAGAAAAACAAATAACTAAAAGTTTTATAAGAATTAGAATAAGTGTTAATTTGGTGGCGCCTCTAATATCGTATTAATTTATTTTTCAATTTTTTTTAGAGTTTCACAATTTTTAAAGATAAATAACTTATAAGATATTCTATATTGACTAGAAGTGGAAAATGAGATTGAATTTAAAGGGGAGAAGTATTTGAATGTATTTATATTTATGGTTCGAACCTAAGAATCACTTATTTGAATCTGTATAATGATATGAGCATTTAATCAAAATTTTGATACTTATTTTTGTATGCATAAATCCATGATTATTACACATGAAAGGCATCATATTTACAAGAATTGTGATCTTGACAAAAAGCATGTGAACTAGGTATCGTTGTAAGTAATTTGATTCTTTTTGTAATATAATTTTTCTGTATGCAAATTACAGTACTGATTAATTAAATGTGTTGTTCAATGTTAATTGTCAGGAGAATTTGTGTATATTATGAGTTCGTTGTTATTTGTTATGAGGGAATATGTATTTTAAATTCTCTATAGTTATCTTACTTTGTTTAACTAAGGTTCAAAATTTTACAACTTGGTTGGCTGGTGTTCAAGAGTATCTCTGTCAATTGTCATGTACCAAAATTTATCGGTATCATGTCTATAGAAATTATCTTCCAGGTTTGTCTAATTTTCACGGACTTTCGTGTACATGCTATGCTATTTTCAGGAGAACTGTTTGCGTCATGTTTTGATTAATAATTGATCATTATTTTTTTACAACAAAACACGAATTACATAAAAAAAAAAAAAATCTGTCCAGTATATGCCATAATAAGGGGAAGGCAGCTAAATAAAATTTTCTCAAATTATCAATATCTATTATATATAAAGGAGGATACGCGGGAGTTTAGGTGGCGCTCTAAGATCGTCTCAATCTATTTTTCTAATTTTCCAGAATTTTAGAATTTTAAACACTTATAAATATAAAAATACCATTTAACATATTAGAAGTAGAATAGGTGTTCAAATTTATAGAGGAGAAACGTTCTAATTTATAGGAAGACGTACATATGATTAGAAGTTCTATTGGAAGTAGAATAAGTATTTATAAAGCATATGATTAAATGTTCTATTGAAAGTAGAATAGTGATAATTTATATATATCTATTATCTATTATATATATGTAAAGGAGGATACGCGGGAGCTTAGGTGGTGTTCTAAGATCGTATCAATCTATTTTTCTAATTTTCTAGAATTTTAGAATTTTAAACACTTATAAATATAAAAATATCATTTAAAATATTAGAAGTTGAATAGGTGTTCGATTTATAGAAGAGAAGAGTTCGAATTTATAGGAAGAAATATGATTAGAAGTTCTATTAGAAGTAGAATAAGTATTTATAAAGCATATGATTAAAAGTTCTATTGAAAGTAGAATATAGGAGTTCGAATTTATAGAGATAAAAGTTCAAATTTATAGAAAAAACATATAAATAAAAATTTCTATTGGAAGTAGAATAAGTATTTATAAAGCATACGATTAAAAGTTCTATTGGAAGTAGAATAAGAGTTCGAATTTATAGAGAATAAGAGTTCGAATTTATAGAAAAAACATATAAATAAAAATTCTATTAGAAGTAGAATAGGTGTTTGAATATATAGAGCATCCATATAACTAAATATATTATAGAAATTACGATCTTCTCAAATTATATATTTTTTATATAAGTTAATTATACTTCTATTAGGGAAATTTATTCATAAATCCAATACTATTATCATAAAAAAGTCGTCGTATTTAAAAGAAAAGAATTGATGTGTTAACATTATAAAAGAACATTTTCATGCAGGAATCCTAAATAAAAATAGGAGTATCTATAATATAAAGAGAAAATAAGATGTGCTTTCATTTTCTAAAACTCCATAAATTTTAAAAAGTCTAGATAAAGTATAAATTGGAATTCACTCTATTTTTTAGGTTTTAATTTTAAGGAAAAAAGTTGTTGTGTAAGGTAAGTATCATTAATAATATGTAACGAATTTGGAATTTCGACCGAAACGAGAGCGGCTCGAAACGTGTTTAACGGGAAGACGGCTCACTATTAAAGATTGTATTAACTATTAAAATATCATTTTGATGTTATAAATTTTATTTTATTTTTAGGATTTTATTTTTATGGATAAACATTATCATACAAGTGATACATGTAAAAGTTAAGTTTTTGGTCTTAACGAGGGAGCGGATAAATCGTAATAACCGTGTTTAACGAGAAAGCGATTCATTAGAGAAGACCGTATAAAGATGTTTGAATATATAAGGAATACATAAAATAAAATGTTTTATTAGAAGTAGAATACGAGGACGGTGGAGACGTCTTACACGATTTTTAAAATTATATATCTTTTTTCCTAGAAATCATTTCTTTTATCTTTTTTATACAAGTTAATTATACTTGCATTAGAAAAATATATCCATAAATTTAATATTATTCCCGTAATGAAAAGTCTTCGAATTTAATTTTTTTTATATGTCAACATAACAGAAAGACATTCCCATGTGGAAGTTGTAAATAAGTACATGAATATCTATAATATACAGAAAATATAAGATGTATTTTCATTTTTAAAACTCTATAAATATTAGAAAGTTTAAAGAATATAAAAATTGGAATTTACGTATTTAACGAGAAGACGACTCACTAGAAAAGATTGTATTAGCTATTAGAATTTGATATTTATGTCATAATTTTTTTTTATTGTTCGATTTTATGGATAAAAAATAATATATAAGTCTTTATAATATATGTTAAAGTTGAGATTTCGATTTTAATGAGAGAGCGGCTCAATCAAAAGAATCGTGTTTAACAAGAAATCGATTCATTAGAAAAGGATATTTAATTATTAAAATTTAATATTAATATTATAATATAACGTAAATGTATTAATTTTTTTAAAAAATATTATAACGCCGCCGCGAAGCGCGGCTTTATCGACTAGTTTTTATTAAAAGCAGAAACTCTCTCTTAATGGTATGACATGTATATCGCGGTATGACATGTATATCGCGGTATGCCACTATCTATCTATAATCTTTATTAAAAGCATAAATCCCCTCTTAATGGTATGACATGTATATTGCGGTATGCCATGTATACCGCGGTATGCCATTAAATATTAATTAATTTAATTAATTAAAATCATTATATTATATATTAATTTAATTTAATAATGTAGTTATATACTATTAGTCTATTAACTAAAAATTGAAATAAAAATCGAGAATATAGTATTATAAAGAAATTAGGGTTCCATTAATTAATATTTAAAAAGTATCTGTAATAGATTAATAATAAGTACAATTAATAATGGCATACCGCAGTATGCCACTAAATATTAATTAATTTAATTAATTAAAATCATCATAACATATATTATTATAATTTAATAATGAAGTTATATATTAGGAGTCTATTGACTAAAAATTGAAATAAAAATCGAGAATATATAGTATTATAAAGAACTTAGGGCTCCATTAATTAATATTTAAAAAATATCTATAATTTATTGATAATAAATACAATTATTAATATAGCTACTCTTATATTACCTTCTTTATTAAAAGGAGAAACCCTCTTTAATGGTATGGTATGCCATGTATACCGCGGTATGTCATGTATACCTTTGGCATGGCATACCGCGGTATGCCACTAAATATTAATTGATTTAATTAATTAAATTATTATATTACATATTAATTTAATTTAATAATGAAGTTATATACTAAGCGTTTATTAACTAAAAATTGAAATAAAAGTTGAGAATATAGTATTAGGGTTTGATTCAAATGAGAACTATTACTAACTAAAAGAGAACTGGAGATCCATTAATAATATTGAATCAGTATTCAGTTTATGGTTATGATTTTTTTTGTTTTCAAAGACAATTAATGTAGAATATTCACAAATCAATTAAAAGGGTACCAAATAATTGTAAGATACACAATATTATTTTGTATATTTTTTCTTGTACGTATCTGTACATGTCTTCTTACACACAATATTACTTTTACTCGTTTAAACTTGAACTTTGAATGTTATTGAATTGAAACTAAAAGTTCATGTGAAGAATATGTAGTGCAAATACGTAATTTTAATACGCAAACGTACTTATTTCTATTAAATTATATGAATTCTGCACATGAACTTTGAAAGTTCTACATTTAAACGTGCTTATCTTACATGTGAATTCGAAAATCTGGAAAGTTCATTTGTGGAATATATAGTGCAAATATGTAAGTATACACACAGAACATATTTATTTTTATTGAATTAAATAAATTATGCACATGAACTTTAAAAGTTCTACATGTGAACTTCTCTATATTTTAAATTTGAACATGGAAATTGATGATATCTATTACGTGATTCTTGGAAAGATATGAAATTGTGTAATATTTAAATTTTTGGGGAACAAATTGATAGAGATTCACTACAAATTTTGCTGATTTCTTTCCTTTTTTAATTTACAAATTTAATCTATATTATAAATGTAGTAAGTGTATCTTTATTAAACTTATATATGTATTTAAAAACTAGTTCTTAGGTCCTCAGTTTAGAATGGTTCTCCATAGAGCGCGACCCTATAGTATTATATAGAACTTAGGGCTCCATTAATTAATATTTAAAAAGTATCTATAATAGATTAATAATAAATACAATTAATAATAAATACAAGTAATAATATAGCTACTCTTATTACGAGAGTGAAGTTATATAAATTTAATTAATTAAAATAATAATATTAAATATTAATTTAATTTTATAGTGAAGTTGTATACTACGAGTCTATTAACTAACAATCGAAATAAAAGTTAAGAATGTAGTGTTATACTTCAAGATTTATTTTAGATACATCAGGGCTAAAGTTGTCCAAAAACATAAGATATATAATTTAGAGACAATTCATATTTGATTGACAATTATAATCATACACCAATATCAATCAAAACATCCGCCATTAACATAATAATTTTTTTTTCAAAATTTTCATCAACTTGTGTGAAAATACTCAAAGTTTTGGTATAAATACAATATATGAGATTAAATGTTCAACAACAGAATATTCAAATACGAGTAAGTACACTTACACAACTTTAGAATTCATGTGCTTGACTTCAAAATTCGGATGCATAACTTTTAATTTCAGTTGTAGAACATTAAAATTGTGGTATGTGTTCAGCAGCAAAATATTGTTAAAAAAGTAAGTTCAGTTGTAAAATTTTGTAAAAAAACAAGTTCAGTTGTGAAACTTTTAAGCTCAAGTGCACAACTTTAAAATTCAGTAGCAAAATATTGTATTTTAACTACAAAACATAATAGGTTATGCAGTAGATTCCTATTATTTTGGGGATTATTTTTTCGTAAAATAAGTTTAATAAAATAAATTAAAATTTTTGAAGAAAAAAGATTGAAAAAATTGAAAATATCAGCCAAAATATATTTGAGATAAAAATATTATTTAAAATTAAAGATTTTAATAAATGAGTCATTAATTAAATTTACTTATTTCAGTTAATTTAATTAATAGTGTAACATTTATTTCCAACAATATCCTTACAATTTTTTTTTTTAAAATGAAATGAATCTAGACAATAATCCAACGATAATAATGGTTTTCAGTTCGCTTTTAGAGTTTGGTTCTGTCTTGATCCAGATCCTATAAATATTATTGATAATTAAATTATGATCAACTAAAATATGGATTTTTTTAAAAAATATTAGTATCAAAGCAAGTGATATGGGCTGAAAATAAGCCCTAAAGACACATTTAATGTGGCATTATCTAGGCCGAGAATAGTCCAAACGTGGGGCCCACCAGCTGAGCCCAAAACCCTGATTATAGTATTAATTTCGTAATTAATATTAAGGGTAATAAACAGCTCAGCAAATAAGAGTTGGATAAGGATAATTTCCCCTTCAGACTTATCCAATAAGGCATCCAATTCAATATGGAAACTGATTCCTACAAGGAATAGATCTAGAACATTCCTCAAAGACTTGCCCACCAAGTCTCCAAATCCTAGGGCTGGAAAAAAAATCCGAAAAATCCGATATTCGTCCGAAATATCTGTATTCGTATCCGGAAAAAAGCGGATATTATCCGTATCCGGAGTCAACCGGATATTATCCGTATCTGAATCCGAGAGTTTAGGATACGGATATGGATATAGGCGCATCCGTATCCGAAAATATCCGTATCCGAAAGTAAATATATATAATATATTTTTAATATATTTTTAATATATATAATATATAATTATATATTTTAAACCAATTTATAGTTATAAGCCCATTTATATATTTTTATACACACACTTATAGTTTTTTGTTTAATATGCCTGTTTTTTTGTTTTTGTTTCTTTTTTGCAAAATATGCTTATTTTTTATAATAATGCAAATTTCACAAAAAAAAATTCTTTTTTTGCAAAACGGATTCGGATCCGGATATTATCCGTATCCGGATAATATTTGTCGAATTCGGATCCGGATAAAGTTTTTTCGGATATTCCCGGATTCGGATACGGATAAGGATACGGTTGTAAAAAACGGATCCGGATTCGGATATAGCTGTATCTGTATCCGTATTATCCGTTTTCCAGCCCTACCAAATCCTACCATAATTCTAAGGCTTCTCAGCCTATATAAAGGGCCTGACCCCTCATCTCAGAACTACGTTTTATTGGCTTGATTCTCTAATTACAGAGATACGTAGGCATTCTGTGAGGACCGTTTAAGTCTCGAACGCAGAAGCAGCCATTAAAGCACGAAGCTCACGAACCCTAGCATTAAATATACAAACCCTAGCCGCAATAATTTCAACCTAGTTTTTATTCCACAACATTTGGCGCCGTCTGTGGGAAGAAGACATCAACCATGGTTACCACTCGAAGAACAACACCGGTCTCAACCGAGGCTACCTCTGGAACCATCGTTCCACCAATCACTGCTCCTCCTGTTGGTACAGGGCCAGGGTCTGCACCCCCATTGACGGAAACAAACCCTCGTAGTCAGGCCTCTCAACCACAAGGGACGGATCCCCCCGCTGAAAGATCTCAACCTGTAATCGTCCCTCTAGGACAGGAGACTAACCCGCTCCAGATGGTGGTCTCTCCTCTCCCTCTGAGTAGCCGCCCGCCGCTTCACAGTCTCTCCACTTCTTCGCTCCCTGTCAACACCAACCCAATGTATGGGCTGCCTAATTACCCCCAAGATCCAAGGGATCCAGGACCAAGCGGTCATGCTCAGCTGATCCATGGGCAACAACAATCCCCTTATCTTAGAGGCCCGGCCCCTCCTGAGCCAGGATACTATGATTACTCTGGTCCCTATACCGGAGACTCGTCATCTGAAAACGATGATCGAGACAAAGCCCCAAGGAGGCGACGCGCTAGTAAGGAACCTCTGAGGAGGAATCCATCAAACCGAGATGGTCCTTTAACAATTGCAGAGAAAATTAAGGCTTATGAAGCCGAGATTCAGAAGCTGAAGGACGACCAAGCAAGGGAGCTAGAGAGACAGAACCCTAATCAGACTCGACCTCCTCCGACTTCAGGAGGGATTCCCTTCATAGATCTGGAGAGGTCTTCAAGGAGACCCCGAAGGGCTGAAGCCCCAACCAGAGGAACTACCAGGGTGGAACTCCCCAAGAATAATCCTAGAGATTTGATGCTACAAGGAGATCTTGATGATCCGACCCCTCCATTCACGGAGGAGGTGATGAACGCACATATCTCCCGAAAGTTTAAGATGCCCACAATCAAAGCTTACGATGGAACGGGGGATCCCGCAACTCATGTGAGAACGTTTACAAGCGCATTGTTACTGCAGCCTGCTAACGATGCCCTTAAGTGTAGGGCGTTCCCCCAAACCCTGTCAGGCATGGCGCAACTTTGGTATAGTCGTTTACCTCCAAACTCGATTAGCTCTTTCAAGGAGTTGAGTACCGCTTTTGTTAGTCAATTCATTAGCGGAAGAATTCATGAGAAAAGCTCTGCATCCCTTATGTATGTAACACAGGGAAAGAATGAGAACTTAAGAGATTACATCAAGCGGTTCACTAAGGAGACCCTGAACATCACTGATCTGGAAAATAAGGTGGCCATGGTAGCCTTGCAGCACGGAACCACAGATCTCTTTTTCAAGAGGTCGTTGGCAAAACACCCCCCTGAAAGCATGGATGAACTTCAACGTAGAGCGGACAAGTATATAAAGGCTGAGCATAGCATCAAGAAAGAAGCCGCATTGGTCAATGGAGGGAACAACAAGCGGAAACAAGAACAAGAGTACGATGCTAGGGACAAGTATCCCCGAGCTAGCAGAGACTCTGAATCTGCTCCAAAAAAGAACTCGGGTCCAAGGTTTTCCGAGTATGCCAGACTTAATGCTCCAAGAAGCCAGATCCTGTTGGACATTGAAAAGGAAAAGGACTTCCGATGGCCGAAGCCACTTAGAGGAGACCCAGCTAAGCGAAATAAGGAGCAATACTGCAGGTTCCACAAAGATGTGGGACATGACACCGACGATTGTAGGCAACTCAAGGATGAGATTGAGTTCTTGATACGAAGAGGAAAACTAAGTCAGTTCACCAAAGGTGATGACCGTGGGAACCAGAGAAGGGACAATGAAAGGAGAGATAATAACAGGAGGGATGACAACCATGATCGCAATCCACAGCCCCGAAGGGCAGTTATCAACATGATCTGGGGAGGTCCGACAGCAGCTGGCACGACTAAGAATTCTCGAAAGGCTTATGCTAGAGAAGTAATGCACATTGTGGGAGAAGCCCCGAAGCGTGCTAAAACCGAGATGGTAATTGGTTTCGATGATTCAGACTTGGAAGGGGTGAAATTCCCCCATGATGACCCGTTGGTCATAACTCCCGTGATTGGAAACTCAGAAGTAAAACGAGTCTTGATAGACAATGGGGCTTCTGTAGATATTTTATTTCATGATGCATTTGTGAAGATGGGATACAACGACTCTCAGTTAACCCCTACAAACATGCCTATATATGGGTTTAACGGAGTGGATTCCAACGTTGAAGGGACTATTCAGTTACCCGTGACTATTGGGCAAGAGCCTAAGGAAGCGACTCAGATGCTGAACTTTTTGGTGATCAAGGCAGCTTCAACATACAACGCAATCCTTGGAAGGACTGGACTTCATGCGTTTAAGGCTGTGGCCTCTTCCTATCATATGAAGATTAAGTTTCCAACACGGAATGGTGTCGGAGAACAAAAGGGTGATCAGAAGATGGCAAGAAGTTGTTATGTAGCCGCACTGAGGGCCGATGGAGTCGGGGGGCAGGTCCTTCCGATTGAAGACATGGATGTCCGCGATAATGAAGAGCATAGAGGGAAGCCAGCAGAGGATTTGATTCCCGTACCTCTAGAACCTAATGATTCTGAAAAAGTTACTTATGTTGGAGCATCTCTGGAAGAACCCCTGAAGGGCCAGTTAATAGAATTCTTACAGAAGAATAGCGACGTGTTCGCTTGGACAGCAGCTGATATGCCGGGGATTGACCCCCAACTCATAACCCACAAGTTAAAATGCACAAGGATGACATACCTAAGGTATCTTTCATAACTGACTTTGGTGTCTTCTGTTATCTTGTCATGGCTTTTGGTCTAAAGAATGCAGGAGCTACTTACAAACGATTGGTGAACAAGATATTCGCCCATCTGCATGGAAAAACCATGGAGGTATATGTTGATGACATGTTAGTTAAAAGCCTACTCAAGGCTGATCATATCAAACACCTCAGAGAGGCATTTGAAGTGCTGAGGCACCATAAGATGATGTTGAATCCTGCCAAGTGTGCTTTTGGAGTTGGATCTGGAAAGTTTTTAGGACTGATGGTTTCAAAGAGAGGCATTGAGGCCAATCCTGACAAGATCAAGGCAATTCTAGACATGGAGCCACCACGTTCTATAAGAGATGTGCAGAAGTTGACAGGTCGAGTTGCAGCTTTAGGAAGATTCATCTCCAAGTCTGGAGACAAATGCTTGCCTTTCTTCCAAGCGTTAAAAAAGGTGAAAGATTTTGAATGGACACCTGAGAGCCAGGAGGCCTTTGAGCAACTGAAGAAGTACATGGTTGAAGCCCCGTTGTTGACCAAACCAAGTCCTGGGGAGATTCTTAGTTTATACCTGGCGGTATCCGAACGAGCCCTGAGTGCCGTCCTTATTCGGGAAGAGGAGAAGGTCCAGAAACCTATATACTATATGAGCAAAGTGTTGCATGGGGCTGAGTTGAACTACTCACCCATAGAAAAGTTTGCTTTGGCATTAGTAACCGCCTCAAGAAAGCTGCGGCCTTACTTTCAGGCACATAAGATTCAAGTTCTGACAAACCAGCAATTGAGGAACATATTGCATAGCCCTAAGGCCAGTGGAAGGCTAATCAAATGGGCGATTGAGTTAGGAGAGTTTGACATCACATACAAGCCTCGGACAGCTATCAAAGCTCAGGCATTGGCTGACTTCGTGGTTGAATGCACTATTAACAACCAAGAAGTCGGGGGGCAAGAGATAATGACTACCCCTGGGCAAGAGGAGAAAGAAGAAGAACTTACACCTGATCTGATGGAATATTGGGTGCTCTATTTTGATGGAGCATCAAAAACAAAATCTAGTGGTGCGGGTTTGGTTTTGCAAAGCCCCGATGGGTTCACAGTTGAGTACGCTTTAAAGTTGGATTTCCCTACTACCAACAACGAGGCAGAGTATGAGGCATTAATAGCTGGTTTGGGCTTGGCCAGAATCATGAGGGTCAAAAATCTCAAAGTTTGTGGAGATTCAAGGCTTGTGGTATCACAAGTAAATGGTGAATTCGAGGCTAAGGATGAGACTATGGCAAAATACTTGAGAGTAGTAAAGGCTGTTATGTCCCAGTTTGAGGAGTGCTATGTTGAGCACATTCCAAGAGAGGAAAACATTAAGGCCGATGCCCTATCTAAATTTGCTTCTTCCGAGATAGAAAATTATGCTGGGAGTGTCTATTTTCAGGTCTTGAAGGCCCCGACCGTTAACTCAAAGTTATTGGCACCGATCGATATAGGAGGCTCTTGGATAGACCCTATCAAGGCACACCTTGAGACTGGATGGCTCCCAGACAATGCCTTGGAGGCACGGAAACTTTCAGTAAGAGCATTGAGATACACTTTGATTGAAGGCATTTTGTATAAAAGGTCGTTTGTCATCCCATACTTGAAATGTTTAAGGCCTCAAGAGGCAAGAGAAGCATTGGAAGAAGTTCAAGAAGGGATCTGTGGCCAACACTTGGGGGGCAGGGCCCTAGCTCACAAGATAATTCGTTTAGGGTTCTATTGGCCGGAGATGTTGGCTGATGCACAAAACTATGTCAAGAGATGCGAGAGATGCCAGAAGCATGCCCCAATTGTAAGGCAACCGCCTGAGATCTTAACTTCAATTAACTCTCCCATTCCATTTGCGATGTGGGGGATGGATATACTTGGGCCTTTTCCCATGGCTTCTGCGCAAAGGAAATTCCTAATAGTGGCCATCGATTACTTCACTAAGTGGATTGAGGCTAAACCTCTGGCTAAGATAACCACCAAGCAAGTTTCCCAGTTCTTTTGGGAAAACATAATTTGCAGATACGGAATCCCACGAATCCTTGTAACAGACAATGGGACACAGTTCAATAATGAAGAGTTCAAGAAGTATTGTGAAGAGAATGCGATTGAGCTCCGTTTTACCTCGGTGGCACACCCTCAAGCCAATGGGCAAGCTGAGGTAGCTAATCGAATTATCCTTGATGGACTGAAAAAGAGGGTCGAACGCTCTAGGAACACTTGGGTAGATGAATTGTTGCCCATACTTTGGGCATATCGTACCACTTGTAAGGTAACGACTGGAGCAACCCCATTTTTGCTGGCTTATGGAGCCGAGGCAGTTGTGCCTTTAGAGATCATGCAAGCATCACCTCGAGTTGAGGCATATGAGCCAGAAACTAATGACGAAGGAATGAGACTTGCCCTCGACTTAATTGATGAGGTTAGAGATGGAGCTAATGCAAAGAATGCTGAATATCAGAAGAGAGCCTCTTTTCACTACAACCAGAGAGTTAAATAAAGATTCTTTCGACAAGGTGACATGGTTTTAAGGAAGATTGAAGCCTCAGGAGTTGGCCAGAAAGGAAAGTTAGCACCAAATTGGGAAGGACCATATCTAGTCAGAAAGGTGTTAGGACAAGGATCCTACAAGTTAGAAACCTTGGACGGGGTTGAGGTGCCCCGAACTTGGCATGCTGTGAACCTCAAAGTTTATTATGTCTAAGTCCTTTTGACAAAGGCTTGGACTTTTACCTATTTATTAGGAATAAGGTTCGAATGAAACCATTTTAGAGCATGTTGCTCCCAGTAGAAGATAGAATATTTATGTAAGGGTTGAACCCATTCTATTGATATCTTTTGACAGCATAATGGAATTTATACTGTTTTCTCCATGAGTTATTTCTCTTTGTTAAAATAAACACGAAAGGCAAACGTTGAACTAGCTTGTGAGTTTAGTACCAGCCAGGAGGCCAAGTACTTGAGAAATTCTAAAGTTTAACGAACTATAAAAAAAATGAGAACATGGAAACAAAAGAAACTACTACATAGATAAGTTAAGTCATAAGCCCCGAAGGGCAAAAGTTCAGAATAAATAAAGACAAACAGAAATAAGCCACGCAGGGCCATCTATGCATCTAAGTCCTCAATAACAACATCTCCCTGGGTAGAAGAAGGATCTGCTGTCTCTACCCCAGGAGAAGAAGGTGGATCCTGAGTGGGTTGAGAGTCCCCATCCACTGCTGTCTCGGTAGCAACCTCCAGAGTATCTGTCAATCCAGGGATAGCAGGTACCGGGAACTTCTCCAGGGATACCCCCTCGATCTTCCCACTCAGCTCCTCGATGATCCCCTCCCAACACTCCTTGAAGGTGCCAGGAAAGTTTGCATCATACTCGGCATACAGGACATCTTGAAAGTCCTTAGAAGCCTTGTAATCAGCAATGATGTGTTCCCTGTTCTACTGCACCTCCAGCTGTAGCTTCCTGTTCTTCTCCTTCTCAGCAGCCAGCTCCTTCTCCACCTCCCTAAAACGAGCAAAGTTTGCCTCGGAGGCATCAAAGTATCTGTCTCTGTCCCTCTCAGCAATGGTCTTATCAGCACGCACCTCCTTCAGGTTATGAACAGCGGCCTGAAGGTAGGCGTTCATCTGCAAAGGAAACAAGTGAATAAGGGAAAAGTAAATGCAATTAAATTAAAGAAGTTGAATAAGAAATTACCGAAGCAACAGCTTGAGCCCCGAGAAGCTCAATATGCAAGTCATCAGAGGACTCCACAATGTGAATCCTATCTCGTGGAGTAACCACGCTCCTGGACCACTCAGCTGCAGCCCTAGAATCACCTACGGCTGTGTCCCTATTGCATAAACCCCATCCCACCGTAAAGGGAGTGAGGTCTTCCTCAATAGGAACTGGCTTTTCTTGAAGAAAAGCAGGAACACGCTCCACCGCGGGAGAAGCCTCATCTGTCCTGGCCCTTTTGGCCCTAGGGTTCTCTGTTACCACCCTAGCAGTGGCAGCAGTCTCCCTCTGCCTAAAAATTGCTCCCAGAGCAGTTTTGGCTGCAAAATGATTACAAGAAGGTTAGAAAATTATATCTAGCATAAAATGTTAACAAAGCAAGAGGTGAGAATTACCCTCAGGGCCCAAATCGCTTAGCCCATGGGCCTGCAACGAATCTTCAGAAATCAAATTTGCACATTGATGCAAATTATCCGATGTTAACAAAGTTATGGCGGCCTCTTCTTCCACGCCCAATTTTAAACTCCTGACAGGCCCATCAACGGCTCTGCAGAAGTTGGGCCGAAAATAGTTGTCCCAGTCATCCCCATCCAAAAAGATATAAAACCATTCCCTCTTCCAATTAGGAAGGGAATCAGGAGCGGAATCCGAAACAAAATAAGAACGGGCTAAGGAACGGTGTTGGATTTTGACCCAGCCCGAATTGTCAGAAGAATTGACAAATTTGAATAAATATCGAAAAACAGAAATACTGGGCTCAAGCCCATGTTTCTTACATTGGACCAAGAAACAATAGATAAAACGCCATGCATTTGGCATAGGTTGGGTTGGACAAACCCGGGCTTCGGCCAAAAGACGATAAACAAAAGGAGGAGGAGGTAGGCGAAAACCAGCATAAAAAGTCTCTTTATAAATCCTAATGGCCCCAGGCTTTGGGTGACAAGCCCTTTCGTTTGAGGCCGGAACAACGGCCCTATAAGGCCCATTAATATGAAAAAGTTGGGCTATAATGTCTACCCTATGTTGTTTGTATTTCGATTTATACTCATAAGCATCTAAATGAAGCATATTTGGAAAAGCTTGACCAAACTCATTTAAAAGATCTCTAAGGGAAAAAACACTGGCATGGACAAGAGATGTTTTAGGGTTCTTACCCCTTGAAAGCCGTGGAGCGGTGGTAGAAGTGTTAGCAAGTTGAGACTGGCCTGAAGAGCTAGAGTCCTCCATTGATATGCTTCCCTTGAAGGCTTGAAACCCAGAAATGTTGAAAAAAGAGGGTGAAGAAGATGAAGATTCAACAATCTTCAAACAGAAACTGGAAAACAGGGTGGAGGAAAGACGCCGGAAATCGCCTCGCGACAGAACCCTAGCAGAGCTTTTTTGAAAAGTATTTGTGATAAAGGAGAGATAATTTTTGCTGAATAGTGAGATGAGAAATGAGGGATGTACGCTACTCTTTTATAGAGTTCACGGTTGGTCACTCAACCGGCTATATCCAGTAAATGGGCTGTCAAGAGGTGACTGGGCCTTTGAATAGGCGGGAAGCCCATGAAATTCAAATTTTGAAATAATTCTAGAATGTTCTACGACATTTTTAGAAAATAGGAAAAAAGCCCATCAGAATTTAAAGGCAGGAGGCCCAACTAAAAGGGCATACCCACGCCCAGGAGACCAAACCTCCTAGGCGTGCCTAGGGAAGGTGTCTCCTTGGCGGGGGTACCCACGCCCAGCTCGATTTTCCTTAAAGAAGGCTATACCCACGCCCAGGAGACCAAACCTCCTAGGCGTGCCTAGGGAAGGTGTCTCCTTGGCGGGTGTAAGAACCCAGATTTTGGGTGGAATTAAAACTTTTATGTATTAATGATGTAAGAATGAATAGTGGATATGGCTACAGTGTAATAATTGATAATTGGGAAAGAATGAATGGAATTCGACTTTATTATGTTTATGTCTTGAAGAATGCTAAAGGGTGACAACATAGGTAAGAATAATCTATCTTCTAAAAGAATAAGATATGGCAACTTCAAGCAAGAGAATACTCTCATGTCATCCAGATCGATAACGATTAATCCAATAGTTCCGTAAAAAGGTTAAGGAACGATCGAAAGAGAATACAGACAATTATACAACCCTAAGAGAACAAGTAAAGAATACAGAATGAATAGTGTTTTGGTAGGAGTATATAATAATATGAGATGACACTATATAGAAGTATTCGGAACGGATTTCCGAGTTCGTATTAGTGATCCAGGGGGAAAATAAGTGTATGTAAAAGCTGTCGGATTCTGAAAAACCGCACTTTTATTTTCTCCGAGAATTCCCTGGACACTGATAGCCTTAAGTATTTAACGAATGGATTAAAGGAATATAAAATGGAAAGTTAGAATGAAAGATGGAGAATGAAAGTATTAATATTAAAGAGGATTCCCGGTAAACCCTAATTAGAAATCCGTGAAATGTTCTCACAAACGATCAATCGAAACGGGTAATAACCGGACACAGAAACAAGCAGAGGAAGCAAGAGTCTTGTGCAAGCTACTAGTATAAATATCTAGTAACTAAACTAGAAGCAAGGAACTAGCACCTTAGAGGAAGAACCAAGTACTTAGCAAGACCAACTAGCTAGTTAGCCTTCAACCATGCAAAATGCAACACTTGTCCTACAAAAACCATCATCCATTACATCACACTCCACTAACACCACTTGGATGAGATATTATCTAGCAAATGTCACTTTATGCATTATTCCAAATCAACCAACACAAAAGAACATCAAACTCTCCCTTGAAGCTCCATTCGGCCCCTTGCAAAATTCCAATTCCAAAATCCCACTTCCAACCATCATTTGATCTTGTAATTTTTAAGGTGAGTCCTATAATTCAAGAAACTAATCTCCTAGAAATTTCAAGATCAAATTCATTGGTTTCCATTTTCAAATAAATCATTCAAGAGGAGCATGAATAGTGTTCTTCTTGAACTAACTTTGTTTTCTTGATTTTTCATGGTTGATATAGCAAGCATAATCACTCCTAAGGACCATACAAGGCTTAGTAAGGCTATATCACTATCCAAGGAAGGTATAAAGCTCTTGAAACCCTAACCCTTGTTTGAGATTTAAGCATGTTTATGATAGTTATAACTTAGTTAGGGTTATGTTAAAGTTATAAGCATGATTATGTATGGATTTTGGATTAATGATGTAAATAGCTAGATGAAAGGAAAGGCATTGCTTGGCCTCAGTTCATGTGTATAAGTCATATATATGTTGTTTGGGTTGGATGCTATGTTTATGGGAAGATTCGAAATTGATAGATATTTGATTTACAGCCGTTATAATGCCCGATTTTACAATACCATGTTTTGTATGCCATTTTCCATGTCAAACCCCTACTGTCCAGAGACCTTATCTGCCATGATAGGATAGGTAATGTTCTAAGCTTCGTTTTGATATAAAGATCACATGAAACGGACTTACGGTTTAGGATTTATGACCAAATTACTAAAAGTAGTTCGAATCCGTAAATGAAAGTTCGTAACTGAAATTGAACCCTCGTAAGCTATGTAACGTCATGGCGAATCTTGGTAAATAAATACTAGGGGTAAGAAGGAAGGTGTGAAAGAAAACCGTATGTCAAAAAGAGCATTTTTCGATTTATTAAAAATGTTCGAGTCAAGGTTAAACGCGAACGAACCCCTAAAAGACGACTCTTTTATAACTTTGGTAAAACACTTAGAAAACGGGCGATAAAACTCGGAGTAAAATATTGGTTCGTAACGATCAACCTTAGAACTCATATGACTTAAGTATGTCCCAAGTATAAGTGCAGTGACATGTCGTATTAACGAACGAATGTCGGGTCGGATCAATATTTTAGGCTGTTGTTGTGATTGGATAAATATATATATATATGATTGCTGATATACATATGCCATTGCATGCATGCCTACTTTCAAGTTGAATTGATATACTTGTTCCCTGAATGTTATTGTTGGCCTATAAGCTAGATAGTTATATATGAGTTATAAGCCGGTTATTGTAAGACCCTCATAGAAGGGCGTATACATCTTATTAATCAAATTTAGACCGGGAGTCAATATTCCTTGATATATCGAGATTACCTCGGAAGAAAATATTTATATTTTCTATTATTTGGGCGACGAATATTATTTGAATATTCGTTCGAGACTAATTATTTTAACGATCCTTACTTCAAATAATTATTTGAACGTAACTATTCAACGAATAATATTTCTCAATATTCATTCAGAGTCGAATTGATTATCGACTATTATTTTGAATATTCTTCTAAAGATGAGACTATTAAATGAATATTATTTGGATATTCTTTTAGATTATTATTTTATTAAATAAATAATACTTTTGAATATTCATTTAAGATATTAAATACTTGATGAATATTATTTTAATATTCATCTGAAGCTTGATTTAGTTATCGAATATTATCTCGAATATTCCTTAAGGCTTGGATTACTAAATGAATATTACTTGATATTCATTTAGGATATTATTCATTAAATGAATATTACTTTTGAATATTCATTTAAATTCCTAATTAATTATGAATATTACCTTAAATATTCTTTTCAGGTCTTATTAATTAATGAATATTGTTTTGAATATTCATTTAAATATTTATTTATTCAATAAATATTCTCCTGATATTTCTTCAGGGATTATTTTGAGAAATACTCTGATTAAAGATATTCTTTCATATTCCCAAATATTCCTTAAATGTTTTAACTCAATAAATATTCTCTTAATATTTATTCCATACTTAGAATAATCTCGATAAGGTTTATCTTCTTCGATTATTACAGAAAATATTTCGAAGTCATATTATTATTAATCTTATATCAAGAAAGGTTCCCAGACATCATTCATCTTTGAGTCTATCTCCTTAATAATAAGGGAACCTTACTTGGAAAATGTTATTTATCTTGTCGACTTCCCGGTCATAAAGTATTCCCTTCACCCGCAACTCGGGTGCTGTTGACTTATTAAGTCGTTGCTTACCTTCTCATCTTTCGAGGGGTAAGATTACTGGAACAAGTTGATATCCGTTACCAAGTAATAGCTTGGGAGTTATTGGTAAATTTTCCTTTCCAACTAGATACGACTACTTTGTGGAGTCTTATCAACAAGTATTATACTTGGGGAAAGGGGGACGAACGTTACATTCAGAATCATGAATTCTATTTGAACTAGGAGTCGTGTAAGAGGCCGAGTAGCGCCGGTCCATCCCCTTGGCCCAACCGTTGGCCGGGGAGAGCTAGCAAGGCGGTATACAAGTAAAGCCGTCAGTTCTTCCTTCTACCGGTAGTAAATCTATATTGAGCTGTACGATCTCGACTGATCATCAAGATTGGAACAGCGGGCGCGGTGAATACTCCATCATTGGTTCATCATCCAAATTTATTTATTTCCTGCAACATGATTACTGTTGGCAGAGTTGGAAAAGTGTCATAACTGGAATTGCAACCTTTTCTTGCAAGTTCCTCTTCTTAATAACAATAAGAATATCTCGCTTACTTTGATGTAGCAGATATTTCTTCAAACAAATACTTTCAGTTACCTTGTAACTTCATCGTTCATATTATACTGGCATCATTTCCGTAAATGCATGGCATATGGTTTGAAAGATAGCTTTGAACTGTTTTAAATTATCGTTCAGTTATATATTTGTTGGTGGGCTTTCGCTCACCCTTGCTTTGTTTATATTATGTCACGACAACAGCTAGGACAGATGGCTCGCGTCAGGCGCACTCGGGGCAAGCAGGTTACCCGACCCACCGGACTACCCGCTGAGATGCTAGCCGCCATTGCTGAGGTAGCATAGTTAGACAGCTTTTGTTTCCTGTTTAACTATATGTATAATTAATGTAATTAACGGCAAAACTTTTAAACCTATGATGTTATCCTTTTGGGATTGTAATAACTTTTATTCGTAAACCCTTTAATGTAAGAATTATTTCAATTTCATCTCTGGGACTATAACTGTTGTGTGTGTGAGTGGTATTTATTGTGGGGTCACAGCATGTGATTTATTTATTGTGGACTCAAGTCAAGTATTATGAATGGATGTAAGACCGTAACCACCAGATCCCTGACCCCGGATCTGGGGGTGTTACAGAGATGGTATCAGATCGAGAGTTATATAGCCCAAGAGATGATACGACGTTATATAATAATAAATTCAATAATATAATAAGAACCCTTGCCAGGTTCCCCTAAGACCCTTACGGGAACTTTTTAAGCATCATGATAGTAACATAGTTCGTCTTGTGTAGGCGAGCGACTTGTCGGCCCAGGAGGCAGCTGCGAGACAGCATGATGAGGACATGTTCCGGACTAGGGACCCATACTATGAGCACTTGCCTGAGGAGGATACTGATCCTGAGGAGGAGGACGCTGAGGAGGTCCAGGTTGATGCTGATACTGATGTGATCGAGTCTGAGGAGGAGGACCCTGAGGAGGTCCAGGATGATGCTGACACAGATGTTGTTGAGACTGAGGGGGAGGAGGACCCGGAGGGGATCCAGACAGGACAGGATGCTGAGTTAGTGGTTGAGGATGATGATTATTGGGTTATGACTGAGATCAGGACTATGGGAGATGACACTGACATGACCACGGATCAGGTGGTGCCGGTAGATGAGGGTGTTGAGGGAGATATAGATGAGCCAGTAGTTGGTGCTGTAGGGAGTTCTGGACTTTTTGTGCCACTCCTCCCTGTTGAGAGAGCCCCTACCCCACCACCACTACCTGTGAGCCCGTACCCCGACGAGTTTGAGGAGCTTACCCCAGAGCCCCAGCAGACAGAGACTGCCACCCCAGCTGAGCCATCCACCCCACCTCATGCCCCGACAGGAGGAGTCCCAGTATGTGTTCACAACTTGATTGTGAACGGGCTTTATAGAGAGTTGTCTGTGGCAGATGCCAGGTTGGCAGAGTCTAGGAGTGAGTTAGCAGCAGAGAGAGCCGCCCGGATGAGGGTGCAGGGTAGGAGGACTATCAGTGACAGAGTTGGGTATAGGGCTGTGACCCGCATCGAGCTGAGGGCTCGGGTGAGGGTGCGACAGTTGCCTACTGATGGGCATGGTAGGGTAGACAGAGCAGAGGCTGAGGAGGTTTTCCGCATCGCCATGGGGAGGGTTCGGAGGATGTTTCGTCGTGGCGGCTAATTTCAGATGCAGTGATGCAGTGGTCTAGTTGTCTAGTCATGTACGGACATAGTAGTGCCGGCTTTTGTAGGGATGGTTTTCTTGTACTTGTTTTCCCTTTTTGCAGACTAGACAGATAGACAGCATACTTCACTTTTGACTTGTTGTTGTTGTTAGGATGGCTGTACTTTAAACTATCGTTGTAACTCAGATGTTGTACCTTTTCGGTACCTGGTATATATTTGTTTCCATTTCGGTCATTACAATTTTGTTGGGATGTGATCACGAGTTTATTAGTATATGTATTACTTTTCGATTAAGTTGCCATGAGATATAAAACTGTGGGATTTTAAACCCAATCATGTAAAGAATTGTGCAAGGAAAAATCCTTTAAAACAGGTAAGTGAACCTAATGTATAATTTTCCAAATTTTCAGTAAAATGCCTCCAAGACGAATGGGCACTAGGGCTAACCCCCGAGAATCTACTGACCAAGAGAGTCACAACCAACACGAGGAAAACCGTGAAAGTAGTGAGGAACAAGATCAGGACTATAATGAGCAAGAAGATTCCCAGTATGGAGCAGAGGATGAACCCCTGTACTCTGAAGAATTTGAAAGGGAAATAGAGGGTGGAGAAACTGAAGTAGAACAGGAAGGGGAGAACCAGGGCGGAAACCCCATGGGCCAGTTTATGGATCTACTTAGGCAGAATTTGAACCAATACCCCCAACCACCACCAAGCAACAACACTTCAGTGGCAAATTCCTTTAGGGCCTTTAAGTCCCTTAAGCCCCCAGAGTTCCACGGATCGGCTGATCCCGTTGAGGCGAGGGCCTGGATCAAGGAAATGGAAAAGTCTTTTGAGATTCTGAGTATCAATGAGGCTCAGAAGACTGTTTTTTCTACTTACCTACTAAAGGGAGAGGCCAATTATTGGTGGGAAGCCAAGAAAAACATGGAGACTGATGCTGTCATAGCCTGGGAAAGGTTCAAACAATTATTCCTGGAGAAGTACTTCCCGAAGTTCATGAAAACTCAGATGGAACTTAAGTTCTTGGAACTGAAACAGAACAATATGTCAGTGGCTGACTATGAGGCTAAATTTACTGAGCTATCGAGATTTGTGCCAGAGTTTGTAGACACAGAAGAGAAGAAAGCTAACAGGTGTCAACAAGGGCTGAAACAGTGGATCCAGAATAGGGTGGCTGTTTTAGAGATTACAGATTATGCCACCTTGGTGCAGAAGGCAACCATTGTGGAGGCTGGTAGTGATCAGATGCAGAGAGAGAGAGAGAATGGGGGGATAAAGAGAAAGCATGTTAGTATGGGCGGAAGATCCGCTGGGGGAAAACCCCCAACCAAGTTTAATCGAGGAGCGGTTTCCCTACCAGGGAGGAATGTAGGGTTTAAACCATCTGCGAGCGTAAGTGTGAGCCAGGGCGGCCACCAATCAGGAATGTCCCGTTCCAACCCTTCTCGACCTCCATTGCCATTGTGTGCTACTTGTGGGAAGAGGCACTCCGGGGTGTGCAACCTGAAGCAGATAAACTGTTATAAGTGTGGGCGAGCTGGGCATTATGCTACCTCTTGCACCACGGTCATCCCTAGCAGCACAACCTGTTTCCAGTGTGGACAGCGAGGGCACATGAGGAAGGATTGCCCAAAGAGCAAACCAGCAGCATCAGGAGCAAGCAAGGTTGCCTCAAATAGGCCACCGACTGCTAGGACTTTCAATATGTCAGTACAAGATGCCGTGAGGGACACAGATGTGATAGCAGGTACTTTTTCTCTCAATTCAGTCAGTGCAAATGTCTTATTTGATTCAGGAGCAACTAAGTCTTTTATATCTAGAGATTTTGCGCATAAGTTGAAACTTAAAACCCAGCAACTAAGAGATTCCTTACGTACCGGTTAATCAAATTCACCCCGATTGTAAGCTAGAAATAGGAGGACGATCCTTCTATGTCGATTTAATTCCTTTTAAGCTAGGGGAATTCGATGTCATTTTGGGTATGGATTGGTTGTCTCGCAATGATGCGCGGATAGATTGTAAAGGGAAAAAGGTTAAGTTGAAAACCCCAGGGAAGAAAGAAATAGTGTTTAAGGGGATGCGACAGACCCAGAAAATTCTGACCATGGCGCAAACCAAGAGATTGTTACGAAAAGGGAACGAGGCTTATTTAGCCTACGTTATAGATACTCAGAAGGAAGTGCCAAGATTGCAAGACATTCTGGTAGTTAATGAGTTCGAGGACGTGTTCCCACAAGATCTTCCCGGACTACCGCCTGATAGGGTAATTAAGTTTGCCATCGAATTAGCCCCGGGGAAGGCGCCGGTTTCGAAGGCCCCGTACCGACTAGCCCCAGTAGAAATGAAGGAGTTAGCTAAACAATTACAGGAATTGTTGGATAAGGGCATGATAAGGCCCAGTGTGTCGCCTTGGGGCGCACCAGTGTTGTTTGTTAAGAAAAAGGATGGAAGTATGAGGTTGTGCATCGACTACAGAGAATTGAACAAGCTAACCATAAAGAATAAGTATCCATTGCCCAGGATAGACGATTTGTTTGACCAGCTAAGAGGAGATGAATACTTCTCTAAGATTGATTTGAGAACGGGATATCACCAACTGAAGATCAAACCTGAAGATATCCCGAAGACTGCATTCCGCACCAGATATGGACATTATGAGTTCTTAGTTATGTCATTTGGATTGACCAACGCCCCAGCAGCCTTCATGGACCTAATGAATAGAGTGTTCAAGGAATATTTGGACAAATTCGTGATAGTTTTCATTGATGATATTCTCATCTACTCAAAGACAGAGGCAGAACACGCTGAACATTTAAGGATAACCTTAGAAATACTCAGGAAAGAGCAGTTATATGCCAAGTTCTCCAAGTGTGAGTTTTGGAAAAATGAGGTACAATTCTTAGGGCACGTGATCAATAGAAAAGGAGTGTTGGTTGACCCCTCCAAGATAGAAGCAGTTTTAAACTGGGAACGGCCAACTACTCCAACCGAGGTGAGGAGTTTCATTGGACTGGCCGGATATTACAGGAGATTTGTCCAAGACTTTGCGAAACTCGCAGCTCCATTAACTCGACTTACCCGTAAAACCGAGAAATTTGAATGGACTGAGAAATGCGAGAAGAGTTTCCAAGAGTTAAAGAAGAGGCTGGTGACAGCCCCAGTGCTGGCATTACCTGATGGAAAAGGAGATTTCGTGATTTACAGTGATGCTTCGCATAAAGGACTAGGATGCGTGCTTATGCAGCACGGCAAGGTAATAGCGTATGCGTCTAGGCAATTGAAGGATTATGAAGTCAGATATCCCACGCATGATCTAGAACTAGCAGCCATAGTCTTCGCTTTAAAGATTTGGAGACACTACCTGTATGGGGAAAAATGCGAGATTTACACAGACCATAAGAGCCTCAAATACATTTTCACTCAGAAAGAGCTTAACATGCCCCAGAGGAGATGGTTAGAGTTAATCAAGGATTACGACTGTGAAATTCGCTATCACCCGGGCAAAGCCAATGTGGTGGCTGACGCCCTTAGTCGGAAAGAGAAGCTCAAGATGATAACTTCAGAGAAAGAGCTAGTGAAGGATTTTGAGAAGTTGGAAATCGAGGTTAAGTTACCTGGAGAGGGACAAGAAAAGTTAATGGAAATTAGAATCCAACCTCCATTGCTAGAAAAGATTAGACTGTGCCAGGAACGGATGATGGAGGAAGAAAAGAACTCCACAGAAGAGCTAATGACCGGGGAGGAAATTAAGTGCGAAAGAGACAAGGAAGGGATCATGAGGTACACATAAAGGATATGGATCCCAAATGTTCAGGAGCTCAAGGATGAGATTTTAAATGAGGCACACAACTCAAGATACTCAGTGCACCCCGGTAGCACTAAAATGTATAGGGATTTGAAGGAGTATTACTGGTGGCCCAATATGAAAAAGGACGTAGCAGAGTGGGTAAGCAGATGCTTGACCTGCCAACGAGTGAAGGCAGAGCACCAGAAACCCAGCGGACTTCTACATCCCTTATAGATTCCAGAATGGAAATGGGAACATATAGCCATGGATTTCGTAGTAGGTTTTCCAAGGACCAAGGCTAATCATGACGCCATATGGGTAATTGTAGATCGACTGACGAAATCGGCTCACTTTCTCCCGATCAACGAAAGGTACACGGTCGACAGACTAGTGGACATCTACTCAAAAGAGATAGTGGCGCGACATGGAGTCCCAGTCGCAATAGTATCCGATCGAGATCCTAGATTTAACTCCAGGTTTTGGAGAAGTTTCCAAGAATGTGTAGGGACCCGGCTGAACATGAGCACAGCCTACCACCCCCAGACAGATGGGCAAAGTGAAAGGACCATCCAAACGCTAGAGGATATGTTGAGAGTCTGCGCGATAGACTTCAAGGGAAGTTGGGATGATCACTTGCCATTGGTTGAGTTCTCCTATAATAACAGTTATCATTCAAGCATTGGGATGCCACCTTATGAGGACCTTTATGGAAGAAAATGTCGATCTCCCTTGTATTGGGATGAAGTTGGAGAGCGAAAGATGCTCGGGCCCGAAGTGGTCCAACGAACTAAAGATGCAGTGGATCTAATCAGAGGACGGTTGGTAGCAGCCCAGGATCGACAAAAGAAATATGCCGACTTAGCTCGGAAAGGCAAGGAATACGAAGTAGGGGACCTAGTGTTCTTGAAAGTGTCACCTTGGAAAGGTTTAATGAGATTTGGGAAGAAAGGAAAGCTGAGTCCCAGATACATTGGACCATTTGAGATCTTGAGACGGATTGGGGAACTAGCTTATGAGCTCGCATTGCCCCCGAATCTACAGCAGGTGCACAATGTGTTCCATGTTTCGATGCTGAGGAAGTATAATCCGGATGCTAAGCATATTGTAGAGTATGAGCAAGTGGACATGCAACCAGACCTGACCTATGTGGAGCAACCTGTGGAAATCATAGACCGGAAAGAACAAGTGCTCCGAAACAAGGTCATTCAGCTAGTAAGAGTTTTGTGGCAGAACCACAATGTAGAAGAATCCACATGGGAACTTGAAAGCGCAATGCAAGAGAAGTACCCCCACTTGTTTTCAAACTGATTCCGGGACGGAATCCTTTTAAGGAGGGGAGACTGTAAGAACCCAGATTTTGGGTGGAATTAAAACTTTTATGTATTAATGATGTAAGAATGAATAGTGGATATGGCTACAGTGTAATAATTGATAATTGGGAAAGAATGAATGGAATTCGACTTTATTATGTTTATGTCTTGAAGAATGCTAAAGGGTGACAACATAGGTAAGAATAATCTATCTTCTAAAAGAATAAGATATGGCAACTTCAAGCAAGAGAATACTCTCATGTCATCCAGATCGATAACGATTAATCCAGTAGTTCCGTAAAAAGGTTAAGGAACGATCGAAAGAGAATACGGACAATTATACAACCCTAAGAGAACAAGTAAAGAATACAGAATGAATAGTGTTTTGGTAGGAGTATATAATAATATGAGACGACACTATATAGAAGTATTCGGAACGGATTTCCGAGTTCGTATTAGTGATCCAGGGGGAAAATAAGTGTATGTAAAAGCTGTCGGATTCTGAAAAACCGCACTTTTATTTTCTCCGAGAGTTCCATGGACACTGATAGCCTTAAGTATTTAACGAATGGATTAAAGGAATATAAAATGGAAAGTTAGAATGAAAGATGGAGAATGAAAGTATTAATATTAAAGAGGATTCCCGGTAAACGATAATTAGAAATCCGTGAAATGTTCTCACAAACGATCAATCGAAACGGGTAATAACCGGACACAGAAACAAGCAGAGGAAGCAAGAGTCTTGTGCAAGCTACTAGTATAAATATCTAGTAACTAAACTAGAAGCAAGGAACTAGCACCTTAGAGGAAGAACCAAGTACTTAGCAAGACCAACTAGCTAGTTAGCCTTCAACCATGCAAAATGCAACACTTGTCCTACAAAAACCATCATCCATTACATCACACTCCACTAACACCACTTGGATGAGATATTATCTAGCAAATGTCACTTTATGCATTATTCCAAATCAACCAACACAAAAGAACATCAAACTCTCCCTTGAAGCTCCATTCGGCCCCTTGCAAAATTCCAATTCCAAACTCCCACTTCCAACCATCATTTGATCTTGTAATTTTTAAGGTGAGTCCTATAATTCAAGAAACTAATCTCCTAGAAATTTCAAGCTCAAATTCATTGGTTTCCATTTTCAAATAAATCATTCAAGAGGAGCATGAATAGTGTTCTTCTTGAACTAACTTTGTTTTCTTGATTTTTCATGGTTGATATAGCAAGCATAATCACTCCTAAGGACCATACAAGGCTTAGTAAGGCTATATCACTATCCAAGGAAGGTATAAAGCTCTTGAAACCCTAACCCTTGTTTGAGATTTAAGCATGTTTATGATAGTTATAACTTAGTTAGGGTTATGTTAAAGTTATAAGCATGATTATGTATGGATTTTGGATTAATGATGTAAATAGCTAGATGAACGGAAAGGCATTGCTTGGCCTCAGTTCATGTGTATAAGTCATATATATGTTGTTTGGGTTGGATGCTATGTTTATGGGAAGATTCGAAATTGATAGATATTCGATTTACAGCCGTTATAATGCCCGATTTTACAATACCATGTTTTGTATGCCATTTTCCATGTCAAACCCCTACTGTCCAGAGACCTTATCTGCCATGATAGGATAGGTAATGTTCTAAGCTTCGTTTTGATATAAAGATCACGTGAAACGGACTTACGGTTTAGGATTTATGACCAAATTACTAAAAGTAGTTCGAATCCGTAAATGAAAGTTCGTAACTGAAATTGAACCCTCGTAAGCTATGTAACGTCATGGCGAATCTTGGTAAATAAATACTAGGGGTAAGAAGGAAGGTGTGAAAGAAAACCGTATGTCAAAAAGAGCATTTTTCGATTTATTAAAAATGTTCGAGTCAAGGTTAAACGCGAACGAACCCCTAAAAGACGACTCTTTTATAACTTTGGTAAAACACTTAGAAAACGGGCGATAAAACTCGGAGTAAAATATTGGTTCGTAACGATCAACCTTAGAACTCATATGACTTAAGTATGTCCCAAGTATAAGTGCAGTGACATGTCGTATTAACGAACGAATGTCGGGTCGGATCAATATTTTAGGCTGTTGTTGTGATTGGATAAATATATATATATATGATTGCTGATATACATATGCCATTGCATGCATGCCTACTTTCAAGTTGAATTGATATACTTGTTCCCTGAATGTTATTGTTGGCCTATAAGCTAGATAGTTATATATGAGTTATAAGCCGGTTATTGTAAGACCCTCATAGAAGGGCGTATACATCTTATTAATCAAATTTAGACCGGGAGTCAATATTCCTTGATATATCGAGATTACCTCGGAAGAAAATATTTATATTTTCTATTATTTGGGCGACGAATATTATTTGAATATTCGTTCGAGACTAATTATTTTAACGATCCTTACTTCAAATAATTATTTGAACGTAACTATTCAACGAATAATATTTCTCAATATTCATTCAGAGTCGAATTGATTATCGACTATTATTTTGAATATTCTTCTAAAGATGAGACTATTAAATGAATATTATTTGGATATTCTTTTAGATTATTATTTTATTAAATAAATAATACTTTTGAATATTCATTTAAGATATTAAATACTTGATGAATATTATTTTAATATTCATCTGAAGCTTGATTTAGTTATCGAATATTATCTCGAATATTCCTTAAGGCTTGGATTACTAAATGAATATTACTTGATATTCATTTAGGATATTATTCATTAAATGAATATTACTTTTGAATATTCATTTAAATTCCTAATTAATTATGAATATTACCTTAAATATTCTTTTCAGGTCTTATTAATTAATGAATATTGTTTTGAATATTCATTTAAATATTTATTTATTCAATAAATATTCTCCTGATATTTCTTCAGGGATTATTTTGAGAAATACTCTGATTAAAGATATTCTTTCATATTCCCAAATATTCCTTAAATGTTTTAACTCAATAAATATTCTTTTAATATTTATTCCATACTTAGAATAATCTCGATAAGGTTTATCTTCTTCGATTATTACAGAAAATATTTCGAAGTCATATTATTATTAATCTTATATCAAGAAAGGTTCCCAGACATCATTCATCTTTGAGTCTATCTCCTTAATAATAAGGGAACCTTACTTGGAAAATGTTATTTATCTTGTCGACTTCCCGGTCATAAAGTATTCCCTTCACCCGCAACTCGGGTGCTGTTGACTTATTAAGTCGTTGCTTACCTTCTCATCTTTCGAGGGGTAAGATTACTGGAACAAGTTGATATCCGTTACCAAGTAATAGCTTGGGAGTTATTGGTAAATTTTCCTTTCCAACTAGATACGACTACTTTGTGGAGTCTTATCAACAAGTATTATACTTGGGGAAAGGGGGACGAACGTTACATTCAGAATCATGAATTCTATTTGAACTAGGAGTCGTGTAAGAGGCCGAGTAGCGCCGGTCCATCCCCTTGGCCCAACCGTTGGCCGGGGAGAGCTAGCAAGGCGGTATACAAGTAAAGCCGTCAGTTCTTCCTTCTACCGGTAGTAAATCTATATTGAGCTGTACGATCTCGACTGATCATCAAGATTGGAACAGCGGGCGCGGTGAATACTCCATCATTGGTTCATCATCCAAATTTATTTATTTCCTGCAACATGATTACTGTTGGCAGAGTTGGAAAAGTGTCATAACTGGAATTGCAACCTTTTCTTGCAAGTTCCTCTTCTTAATAACAATAAGAATATCTCGCTTACTTTGATGTAGCAGATATTTCTTCAAACAAATACTTTCAGTTACCTTGTAACTTCATCGTTCATATTATACTGGCATCATTTCCGTAAATGCATGGCATATGGTTTGAAAGATAGCTTTGAACTGTTTTAAATTATCGTTCAGTTATATATTTGTTGGTGGGCTTTCGCTCACCCTTGCTTTGTTTATATTATGTCACGACAACAGCTAGGACAGATGGCTCGCGTCAGGCGCACTCGGGGCAAGCAGGTTACCCGACCCACCGGACTACCCGCTGAGATGCTAGCCGCCATTGCTGAGGTAGCATAGTTAGACAGCTTTTGTTTCCTGTTTAACTATATGTATAATTAATGTAATTAACGGCAAAACTTTTAAACCTATGATGTTATCCTTTTGGGATTGTAATAACTTTTATTCGTAAACCCTTTAATGTAAGAATTATTTCAATTTCATCTCTGGGACTATAACTGTTGTGTGTGTGAGTGGTATTTATTGTGGGGTCACAGCATGTGATTTATTTATTGTGGACTCAAGTCAAGTATTATGAATGGATGTAAGACCGTAACCACCAGATCCCTGACCCCGGATCTGGGGGTGTTACAGCGGGGGTACCCACGCCCAGCTCGATTTTCTTTAAAGAAGGCTATACCCACGCCCAGGAGACCAAACCCCCTAGGCGTGCCTAAGGAAGGTGTCTCCTTGGCGGGGGTACCCACGCCCAGCTCGATTTTCTTTAAAGAAGGCTATACCCACGCCCAGGAGACCAAACCCCCTAGGCGTGCCTAAGGAAGGTGTCTCCTTGGCGGGGGTACCCACGCCTAACTTGACTTTTCTTAGAGAAGGGCATACCCACGCCCAGGAGACCAAACTTCCTAGGCGTGCCTAAGGAAAGTGTCTCCTTGGCGGGGGTACCCACGCCCAGAAAGCATTTCAAGGAACGCAGGTATACCCACGCCCAGGAGACCAAACCCCCTAGGCGTGCCTAAGGAGGGTGTCTCCTTGGCGGGGGTACCCACGCCCAGGAAGCATTTCAAAGGGCAAATATACACCCACGCCCAGGAGACCAAACCCAATAGGCGTGCCTAAGGAGGGTGTCTCCTTGGCGGGGGTACCCACGCCCAGGAAGCATTTTTTGCCAGGATGACTTTTTTAAAGTTAATCCTTTAAAAATTCTGAAAATAATGTTGGGAAATTGAAAAGTAATTCCCAAAAAAATAATTAAAATACCTGTTGGTACATAAAAATTCCTAAATTATTAGGAAAAATTACGAAAAATACCTGTGAGTACATAAAAATTCCTAAAATATTAGGAAAAGTACAGAAAAATACGAGGAAAATTATAGAAATACTTTCTTGACAAATTGAACAATAATTTATGCTAATAATGCATGAAAACTCTATGAAAGTGCCGAAATTGCTAAAAGCAAGCACAAATTAAAGCCTCGAATAAGGCAAATCGTCGTAAATGTGTAGGTCGCTCCACACTTTACAACCAAGGCGATACTTGTGAAACACTAGTGTAAACCAAAATTCCCATATAAGGGTAATTAAGAAGTCCCAGGTAAGGGATAAAAACGACCCCGAGTCTCGATTAAGGCAAATATAACTTCTATGAAAACCTGATCAGTTTTCCTTAGAAGTTGGGGGGCAAATGATATGGGCTGAAAATAAGCCCTAAAGACACATTTAATGTGGCATTAACTAGGCCGAGAATAGTCCAAACGTGGGGCCCACCAGCTGAGCCCAAAACCCTGATTATAGTATTAATTTCGTAATTAATATTAAGGGTAATAAACAGCTCAGCAAATAAGAGTTGGATAAGGATAATATCCCCTTCAGACTTATCCAATAAGGCATCCAATTCAATATGGAAACTGATTCCTTCAAGGAATAGATCTAGAACATTCCTCAAAGACTTGCCCACCAAGTCTCCAAATCCTACCATAATTCTAAGGCTTCTCAGCCTATATAAAGGGCCTGACCCCTCATCTCAGAACTACGTTTTATTGGCTTGATTCTCTAATTACAGAGATACGTAGGCATTCTGTGAGGACCGTTTAAGTCTCGAACGCGGAAGCAGCCATTAAAGCACGAAGCTCACGAACCCTAGCATTAAATATACAAACCCTAGCCGCAATAATTTCAACCTAGTTTTTATTCCACAACAGCAAGTAAATGTCAATAAATTATTTAAGAGAAATTCTCAATGGTACCACTGTACTTTTGGCTTTTGCCAGTGGTACCATTACTTTTTCGACTCTTCTAAACGATACCCTTAAACAAATTGACTTCTTAACAGAAATACATTTCTATTCGAAAAACGTTGTAGAAACGTTAAGTAGGGTTTGGGGCCAATATTCAACCTATTTTTTTGTTGCATACTGCAGCGCATAGCCAAGATTGTTCTTATATTTTTTCAACAGGTTTGGGGCCAACCTGTATTCTTCAAATATATTTTAAGGAAATTCTCAATGGTACCACCATACTTTTGTTTTTTGCTAGTGGTAACATGTCCTTTTTACCATACTTAACGTTTCTATAGCGTTTTTGTAACAGAATGGTATTTCTATTAGAAAGTCAATTTGTTAAGGATACCGTTAAGAGCAGTCAAAAACGTAATGGTACCACTGACAAAAGCCAAAAGTACAGTTGTACCATTGAGAATTTCCCATTATTTAATCAAAATAATATGATAAGTAATTTTATTTTAAAAAATTAAAAATTTAATATAATTGATTATCGGCTAGTTTAATATTAAAGTGCAAATTTTATTTTAGCATCAACATATATTTTTTATTACAGAACTATAACTATCACAATATTTATTTTGCAGTCAGTATTGGATTTGCTCAAATTACTTGATTTACACAGAGTTTGAGCCTTTGAGGGTTGCGCTTTTTTGGTCTCTTTTAAGTTTCTTCTGCTTTCTTATGCTCCAACTAGGGCTGACAATTTCGGGTTTCGGATCGGGTTCGTGTCAGGTCAGCAGTGGGTTTCGGGTACAGGTGCTCAACCCGAACTCGACCCGAAAATTTAATGGGTATAGATGCTCAACCCGAACCCGACACGAATGGGTTTCGGGTAACCCGACCTGAAAATAATTATATATATATATATATATATATATATATATATATAATATATATTTATATATATTAAATAAGTATATTTATATTAAAAATAATTATACACATTAATATATATATATATATATATATATATATGTATGTATATATATATATATTAAAAATATATATATATTAAATATATATATTAAATATATATATTAAAAATAAATAGATATATTAAAAAAATTATATATATATATATAGGGTCTTGTTCTAATAGAAACTAACTTAGAATAGAAACTAAACCTAAATTAAATATTTCAAGCTAATCTAATGACCAAATTAGGGGTACTCCAATACAAAAAACGTTTAAAATTATTGTCTCTATTCAACAAAAATATAAAAATTTAAAAAAAAATTTAAAAAAAAAAGTTACTGTTCACGTGATGACGTGGCACGTGAACAGTAACTTTTTTTAAAAAAAATTTTAATTTTTTTTATATTTTTGTTGAATAGAGGCAAGAATTTTGAACGTTTTTTGTGAAGGTGCCCCTAGCGGGGCCATTAAAATAAATGAAATATAATTTATTTAGTGTAGGTTTCTAGTTTCTATTCTAAGGTTGGTTTCTATTTGAACGGTAGCCTATATATATATATTCGGATCAGTTTCGAGTTACCCGAACCCAACCCGATTTTTTCGGGTCAAGTTTGGGTCAACCCGAAACCGATCCGAACCCGAATACAATTTCTGTCCTCGAATATAATCCCTATATTCTAAGTCATAACAATACGATATATTTTTTGCTAAGTACTCAGTTACTAAGTACACTTGGTGTTTCCCATTCCCAGATTTTAAATATTTTAAGAAATCATCGTCCAGTATTAGTTACACAATATGACACGTTCCGTAATTTTGTGTCAAAGCTTAAGGACATGGGCTTTGATATTGAGTCTTCATATTTCTGCCAAGCTGCCCGTACATTGTGTTTGATATGGGCTAAAAGTAAGCCCTAAAGACACATTTAATGTGACATTAATTAGACCTAGAATGGTCCAAACGTGGGGCCCACCAGATGGGCCCAAACCCTAATTATAATATTAATTTCGTAATTAATATTAGGGGTAATAAACAGCTCAGCAAATAAGAGTCAAACAAGGATATAACTCTTGCCTGACTTAGCCCCCAGGATACATATCTCAACATGGAAACTGATTCCTAAAAGGAATAGATCCAGAACCTTCCTTGAGGCGGTGGCTTGCCCACCAAGTCTCCTATTCCTACCATAATTCTTAGGCTTCTCAGCCTATATAAGGGCCTGACCCCTCTCCCTCAGAACTACGTTGGCTTGATTCTCAATACGAGATACGTAGGCACTCTGTGAGGACCGATTAAAGTCTCGAACGCAGAAACAGCCATAAAAGCTCAAAGCTCAACCACCCTAGCATTAATTACAAATCGTAACCTAGTTTTTGATCCACAACATTTGGCGCCGTCTGTGGGAAGACAACATCAACCATGGTTCAAACACGAAGAACAACATCAACCGAGGCCGTGCCCCTTAACTCTGCTCCACCAGCCACTTCTGATCCACTTATCGTCACTGAAGAGGGACAAATACTCCCGTCAATAGGGGCGGTCATTCAACCTCTGCCCACTCAGCCCCCAGGGACGACTCCCCATGTAGAGGGGACCCACTCTGTGATTGTCCATCAAAGCCAAGAAACTAACCCTCTCCAGATGGTGGTTTCTCCTCTTGGTAACGTTGATCGCACGGGGGTACAGATCCATTCTACGGATCTCCCTTTGAACACCAACCCTATGTATGGGCTGCCTAATTACCCCCCTCGACGAAGGGAACCTGGACCAAGTGGTCACGCCTTACAGATCCGGGATCAGGAATATGATGACTACTCTGGTCCCTACACTGATGATTCAGCATCATCCGAGGATGATGATCGAGATGAAGCCCCGAGGAGGCGACGTGCTAGCAAAGAACCTCAAAGAAGGACACGAAGAATCCATGATGGACTCCCCTTGACAACTGCTGAGAAAATCAAGGCTTATGAGGCAGAGATCTTGAAATTGAAGGATGATATTGCAAGAGAACAAGATAGATTGAATCAAGCTCAGCCTCCTCCAACTGCAGAGAGGATTCCAATTATAAATTTTGAGAGGCCTTCAAGAAGGCAGAAAAGGGCTGATGCCCCAACTGGAAGAACAACTAGGGTGGAAACCCAAAGAGTAATCCCAAGGATCTGATGCCACTTGGGGATCCTGATGATCCCACACCCCCGTTTACTGAATAGGTGATGAACGCTCGTATCTCAAAGAAGTTCAAGATGCCAACGATTAAAGCTTATGATGGAACGAGTGATCCCGCAAACCACGTCAGGACGTTCTCGAACGCACTGTTGCTACAGCCCGCAAGCGATGCCTTAAAGTGTAGGGTGTTCCCTCAAACCCTGTCTGGTATGGCTCAAAGATGGTATAGCCGGTTGCCTGCAAACTCGATTGGCTCCTTTAAGGAGTTAAGTGCTGCTTTCATTAGTCAGTTTATCAGCGGAAGAGTTCACGAGAAAAGTTCTGCGTCCCTCATGTATGTGGTACAAGGGAAGAATGAAAATCTGAGAGACTACCTTAAGAGGTTCACCAAGGAGACGTTGAACATCACTGATCTGGAGAATAAGGTGGCCATGGTAGCCCTGGAGCACGGAACCACTGACGAGTTCTTTAAAAGGTCATTGGCAAAGCATCCTCCCGAAAACATGGCTGAGCTCCAGCGAAAGGCTGATAAGTATATCAAGGCTGAAGATAGCATGAAGAAAGAAGCTGCGGGAGGTAATGGCAAGGGAAACAACGACTCCAAGAAACGAAAGCAAGACCACGAGTATGATGCTAGGGACAAGTATCCCCGTACTAGCAAAGACTCTGAGTCATCATCAAAGAAGAGTACGGGACCAAGATTTTCTGACTATGCAAGGTTGAATGCTCCTAGGAGTCAAATCTTGTTAGAGATCGAGAAGGATAATGACTTCCGATGGCCGAAGCCACTCAAGGGTGACCCCGCAAAGAGAAACAAGGATCAATACTGTAGGTTCCACCGAGACGTGGGACATGACACGGATGATTGTAGACAGTTGAAGGACGAGATTGAATTCTTGATCCGTAAAGGAAAACTGAATAATTTCACAAAGGGTGGAGATCATGGAACCCAAAGAGGGGATTACAATAGGAGAAACAATGATAGAAGGGATAATGATCGTGATCGTAACACACAGCCCCGAGGGCCAGTTATCAACATGATCTGGGGAGTGTCTACTTCCAGGTCTTGAAGGCCCCGACTATCGACTCCAAGTTGGTGGCACCTATTGATGTAGGAAGTTGCTGGATTGATCCTATCAAAGCTCACCTCGAGACTGGATGGCTCCCTGACAATGCCTTGGAGGCACGAAAACTGTCAGTAAGAGCAACAAGATATGCCCTGATCGAAGGCCTCCTGTACAAGAGATCGTTTGTTATCCCGTACTTGAAGTGTTTAAGGCCCCAAGAGGCTAAAGAAGCCTTGGAAGAAGTTCACGAAGGAATCTGTGGGCAACACTTGGGGGGCAGAGCCCTAGCCCACAAGATCACTCGTCTGGGATACTATTGGCCTGAGATGTTGGCAGATGCGCAAAGTTATGTCAAGAAGTGTGATCGATGTCAAAAGCACGCCCCCATTGTAAGGCAGCCGCCTGAGATGTTAACCTCAGTAAACTCTCCCATACCATTCGCCATGTGGGGGATGGACATACTTGGTCCTTTCCCTATGGCGTCAGCCCAAAGGAAGTTTTTGATAGTGGCCATTGAATATTTCACTAAATGGATTGAGGCTAAACCTCTAGCCAAGATAACCACCAAGCAAGTTGCTCAGTTCTTTTGGGAGAACATCATCTGCAGATATGGAATTCCACGAATCCTTGTAACGGATAATGGAACCCAGTTCAACAATGAAGAGTTCAAAAAATATTGTGAAGAAAACGCTATTGAGCTTCGCTTTACTTCAGTAGCACATCCACAAGCTAATGGACAAGCAGAGGTAGCCAATCGAATTATCCTTGATGGACTAAAGAAAAGGGTTGAACGCTCAAGGAACACTTGGGTGGATGAGCTATTGCCTATACTCTGGGCATATCGCACCACTTGTAAGGTAACAACAGGAGCAACCCCGTTTTTACTCGCTTACGGAGCCGAGGCAGTGGTACCCTTAGAGATCATGCATGCATCACCTCGGGTTGAGGCATATGAACAAGAGACCAATGAAGAAGGCATGAGGCTCGCCCTAGATCTAATTGATGAAGTCAGGGATGAAGCAAATGCCAGGAACGCTGAGCATCAAAAGAAGGCATCTTTCCACTACAACCAAAGGGTTAAGGAGAGGTTCTTTCGACAAAGTGACTTGGTTCTAAGGAAGATAGAAGCCTCAGGAGTTGGCCAGAAAGGCAAGCTAGCCCCAAACTGGGAAGGACCGTATCGAGTCAAGAAGGTGTTGGGACGAGGATCATACAAGCTGGAAACGTTAGATGGGGTTGAGGTACCCCGAACTTGGCATGCAGTGAACCTCAAGATTTATTATGTGTAAGCCTTCCTAGTAAGGACTTGGCTTTTATCCATCTATTAGGAGAAGTAGAAATAAGGTTCCATGAAACCATTGCAGAGCATGTTGCTCCCAGTAGGAGATAGAGTATTTATGTAAGGGTTGAACCCGCTTCAAGTTATTAATGCAAGTTTGTTTTCCATTTGTGATTGTGTAATTTTATTTATGTGCCAGGCACCCGATGAGTGCAAGTCAAAGATGACCAAGTAACGAAAATAAAGATACACAAGTGGAAATGAAACAAGTGCATAAATAAACACCCCCATGGGGCTAAGGTCAAAGTTAAATTACATCACCAAATAAAAGTTAAGTCCCGAAGGACCTTGATTGAAAGTAGAAAAACATAAAGCCACAAGCGGCCAACAAGGCCGTGCAAGGCCACTCACTCTTCGGCGGATTCCTCCACCACCTCCTCGCCCTCTTCTTCCTCGGAGCTTTCTTCCCCGGAGCTCTCCTCATCTTCCTCAGCTAGGGACAAGTATCCCCGTACTAGCAAAGACTCTGAGTCATCATCAAAGAAGAGTACGGGACCAAGATTTTCTGACTATGCAAGGTTGAATGCTCCTAGGAGTCAAATCTTGTTAGAGATCGAGAAGGATAATGACTTCCGATGGCCGAAGCCACTCAGGGGTGACCCCGCAAAGAGAAACAAGGATCAATACTGTAGGTTCCACCGAGACGTGGGACATGACACGGATGATTGTAGACAGTTGAAGGACGAGATTGAATTCTTGATCCGTAAAGGAAAACTGAATAATTTCACAAAGGGTGGAGATCATGGAACCCAAAGAGGGGATTACAATAGGAGAAACAATGATAGAAGGGATAATGATCGTGATCGTAACACACAGCCCCGAGGGCCAGTTATCAACATGATCTGGGGAGGCCCGACAGCGGCCGGTACAACTCGAAACTCTCGAAAGGCGTATGCCAGAGAAGTGATGCACATCGTGGGAGAAGCCCCGAAACGTGCTAGAACCGAAATAGCAATTGGTTTTGATGATTCTGACCTTGAAGGGGTGAAGTTCCCCCATGACGACCCGTTGGTCATAACCCCTGTGATTGGGAACTCGTAAGTGAAACGAGTTTTGATAGACAATGGAGCTTCTGTTGATATTTTGTTTCATGATGCGTTTATGAAGATGGGGTATACTGATTCTCAACTGACCCCGTCCAACATGCCGATTTATGGATTTAATGGAGTTGAGTCCAAAGTTGAAGGAATAATCCAGTTACCTATGACTATTGGGCAAGAACCTAGAGAGGCTACTCAGATGTTGAATTTTCTAGTGATTAAGGCATCCTCTACCTACAATGCAATCCTGGGAAGGACTGGACTTCATGCGTTCAAGGCTGTTGCCTCTACCTATCACATGAAGATTAAGTTCCCAACCCGGAATGGAGTTGGAGAACAGAAAGGTGACCAGAAAATGGCAAGGAGCTGTTCTGTGTCCGCACTGAGATCTGATGGAATCGGGGGGCAGGTACTTCCGATTGAAGACATGGATGTCCGTGATGATGATGAACACCGAGGGAAGCCAGCAGAGGATTTGGTTCCCATACCTCTAAAGCCAGGCGACCCTGAGAAAGTTACTTATGTAGGAGCATCTCTGAAGGAACCCCTGAAGGGCGAGTTGACGACATTCTTGCAAGAGAACAGCGACGTGTTTGCTTGGACAGCAGCTGACATGCCAGGGATTGACCCCCAACTTATAACTCATAGGTTGAATGTTGATCCTGAACGGAAGAAGATAAAACAGAAAAAGAGGAATTTTGCTCCTGAAAGGCAAGAGGCCATTAAGCAAGAAGTTGATAAGTTGCTGGAAGCTGGTTTCATTGAAGAAATTCAGTTTCCCAAATGGTTAGCTAACCCTGTGATGGTCAAGAAGGCGAATGGGAAGTGGAGGATGTGTATTGATTTTACCGATCTGAATGATGCCTGTCCAAAGGATTGTTTTCCCCTACCAAGGATTGACATGTTGATAGATGCCACGGCTGGACATGAGATGCTGAGTTTCATGGATGGTTTCAGCGGATACAATCAGATTAAGATGCACAAGGATGACATCCCAAAGGTATCTTTCATAACTGACTTTGGTGTTTTCTGCTATCTTGTTATGGCTTTTGGTCTAAAGAATGCAGGTGCTACTTATCAACGACTGGTGAATAAGATATTTGCCCACCTAATTGGAAAAACCATGGAGGTCTATGTTGATGACATGTTGGTCAAGAGCCTTTGCCAAGCAGATCACATTAAGCACCTCAGAGAGGCATTCGAAGTGCTGAGGCACCACAAGATGATGTTGAATCCAGCCAAGTGTGCTTTTGGTGTTGGATCAGGAAAATTCTTGGGGTTGATGGTTTCGAAGAGAGGCATAGAGGCTAATCCTGACAAGATCAAAGCAATTTTGGACATGGAACCACCCCGCTCTATACGAGATGTACAGAAGCTAACTGGCCGAGTTGCAGCCCTAGGGAGATTCATCTCCAAGTCTGGTGATAAGTGCTTGCCTTTCTTTAAGGCCTTGAAGAAAGTGAAAGATTTTGAGTGGACTACAGAAAGCCAAGAGGCCTTTGAGCAGCTGAAGAAGTACATGGCTGAAGCCCCGTTGTTGGCCAAACCAAGTCCCAGGGAGACTCTCTACCTATACCTGGCGGTATCTGAGCAAGCATTGAGTGCTGTTCTTGTGCGAGAAGAGAAAAAGATTCAGAAACCGATTTATTATGTGAGCAAGGTTTTGCACGGGGCTGAATTGAATTACTCAACCATAGAGAAATTCGCTTTGGCATTGCTGACAGCCTCGAGAAAGTTGCGACCTTATTTCCAGGCACATAAAATTCAAGTCTTGACAGACCAACAATTGAGGAACATATTGCATAGCCCTAAGGCCAGTGGAAGGCTAATCAAGTGGGTAGTTGAGTTAGGGGAATTTGATATCACATACAAGCCTCGGACAGCCATTAAGGCTCAGGCATTGGCTGACTTCGTGGTTGAATGCACCATTGGCAACCAAGAAGTCGGGGGGCAGGAGATAGTAACTACCTCTGAAAGTGGAGATAAAAATGAAGAACTTGTATCTGATCTGAAGGAATATTGGGTGCTCTATTTTGATGGAGCATCAAAAACAAAGTCTAGTGGTGCAGGTTTGGTTCTGCAAAGCCACGATGGGTTCACAGTTGAGTATACTTTGAAGTTGGATTTTCCTACTACCAACAATGAGGCTGAGTATGAAGCATTGATAGCCGGATTGGGCTTGGCTAGAGTCATGAGGGCCAAGAACCTCAAAGTATGTGGAGATTCAAGACTGGTAGTTTCGCAAGTGAATGGCGAATTTGAGGCCAAGGATGAGACTATGGCAAAATACTTGAGAGTCGTGAAAGCTGTTATGACTCAGTTTGAGGAATGCTATGTTGAACACATCCCGAGAGAAGAGAACGTTAAAGCTGATGCCTTGTCTAAATTTGCTTCTTCTGAAATTGAGAATTATGCAGGGAGTGTCTACTTCCAGGTCTTGAAGGCCCCGACTATCGACTCCAAGTTGGTGGCACCTATTGATGTAGGAAGTTGCTGGATTGATCCTATCAAAGCTCACCTCGAGACTGGATGGCTCCCTGACAATGCCTTGGAGGCACGAAAACTGTCAGTAAGAGCAACAAGATATGCCCTGATCGAAGGCCTCCTGTACAAGAGATCGTTTGTTATCCCGTACTTGAAGTGTTTAAGGCCCCAAGAGGCTAAAGAAGCCTTGGAAGAAGTTCACGAAGGAATCTGTGGGCAACACTTGGGGGGCAGAGCCCTAGCCCACAAGATCACTCGTCTGGGATACTATTGGCCTGAGATGTTGGCAGATGCGCAAAGTTATGTCAAGAAGTGTGATCGATGTCAAAAGCACGCCCCCATTGTAAGGCAGCCGCCTGAGATGTTAACCTCAGTAAACTCTCCCATACCATTCGCCATGTGGGGGATGGACATACTTGGTCCTTTCCCTATGGCGTCAGCCCAAAGGAAGTTTTTGATAGTGGCCATTGAATATTTCACTAAATGGATTGAGGCTAAACCTCTAGCCAAGATAACCACCAAGCAAGTTGCTCAGTTCTTTTGGGAGAACATCATCTGCAGATATGGAATTCCACGAATCCTTGTAACGGATAATGGAACCCAGTTCAACAATGAAGAGTTCAAAAAATATTGTGAAGAAAACGCTATTGAGCTTCGCTTTACTTCAGTAGCACATCCACAAGCTAATGGACAAGCAGAGGTAGCCAATCGAATTATCCTTGATGGACTAAAGAAAAGGGTTGAACGCTCAAGGAACACTTGGGTGGATGAGCTATTGCCTATACTCTGGGCATATCGCACCACTTGTAAGGTAACAACAGGAGCAACCCCGTTTTTACTCGCTTACGGAGCCGAGGCAGTGGTACCCTTAGAGATCATGCATGCATCACCTCGGGTTGAGGCATATGAACAAGAGACCAATGAAGAAGGCATGAGGCTCGCCCTAGATCTAATTGATGAAGTCAGGGATGAAGCAAATGCCAGGAACGCTGAGCATCAAAAGAAGGCATCTTTCCACTACAACCAAAGGGTTAAGGAGAGGTTCTTTCGACAAAGTGACTTGGTTCTAAGGAAGATAGAAGCCTCAGGAGTTGGCCAGAAAGGCAAGCTAGCCCCAAACTGGGAAGGACCGTATCGAGTCAAGAAGGTGTTGGGACGAGGATCATACAAGCTGGAAACGTTAGATGGGGTTGAGGTACCCCGAACTTGGCATGCAGTGAACCTCAAGATTTATTATGTGTAAGCCTTCCTAGTAAGGACTTGGCTTTTATCCATCTATTAGGAGAAGTAGAAATAAGGTTCCATGAAACCATTGCAGAGCATGTTGCTCCCAGTAGGAGATAGAGTATTTATGTAAGGGTTGAACCCGCTTCAAGTTATTAATGCAAGTTTGTTTTCCATTTGTGATTGTGTAATTTTATTTATGTGCCAGGCACCCGATGAGTGCAAGTCAAAGATGACCAAGTAACGAAAATAAAGATACACAAGTGGAAATGAAACAAGTGCATAAATAAACACCCCCATGGGGCTAAGGTCAAAGTTAAATTACATCACCAAATAAAAGTTAAGTCCCGAAGGACCTTGATTGAAAGTAGAAAAACATAAAGCCACAAGCGGCCAACAAGGCCGTGCAAGGCCACTCACTCTTCGGCGGATTCCTCCACCACCTCCTCGCCCTCTTCTTCCTCGGAGCTTTCTTCCCCGGAGCTCTCCTCATCTTCCTCAGCTTCTTCGGCCTCCGTCTCCATCAGCTGCTTCCCTCTCTTTGCCGCGTCCCCTTCCTCTTCTGAAGTCTCGGTTGATGAATCGACTCTGGCACGAAGTTGCTTGCCGGGAAAAGCTCGCCTTGCAGCTGCTTCCCTCTCTGACATAGCTTTCTTCCCAGCAGAACGGGAGGAGGTCGAACTGGAGCTAACAACATTGGGTGCCTTCCTCATACCAGAAGGACGGCGGCTACCCCCAGAGCCTGACGCAGGATCCGCGTCTTGATTTCCGCTAGTAACAGCCCAGGTAGGGCAGGGGAAGTCCGCTGGATTCACTACCGAAGGGTACTTGTTGCTCACAACGCCAATAGCTTTGTTCCACCCAACTGACATGTTAAAAGGCCGCACCTCATCATCATGCTTGTCCATAAAATTCATGAAATCCTCCGACTTGCGATACGAGTCAATTATCTTGTTAGCATCAGAAAGTTTCTTCCTGCCAAGCGAGTGAAGTTGCTTTTGATAAGATAAGCTGTTGGCCTCAGATCGAACAACTCTAGAGTTCAGATCTTGGATTTGCTCCTTGAACGTTACTTGCTCCTTCTTCAGTTCCTCATTGCTGTCCCTATAGGCTCGGCCTTGACGAGTAGCAGATTGAAGATAAGCATTGGCCTGTAATAGAGAAATTAGCAAAACATCTTCTTAAAAAAGTGCAGACAAGGAGATCGAATGTAAAAGTTGGTACCTGATAAAGAGCTTGAGCACCAAGACGCTCAGCTTCGTCAACCTTGTCCCCTGCCATTACCGTTAGGATATCAGGGGCGGTGATTGAGAGCCTGGACCAGGACACAGCTAAATCGGTACTCCCAAAGATGGAGTCTTGCTCGCAGATACCCCAATCTGGGGCAAAAGGGACTCTCATGCTCTTACCAGCGTTACGGGACCTTTTCCCCCCTTGGGAACATCCCTCTAGGAATGAAGGAACCCTTCGGTCAGGAGGGTTCAGTTGCTCTGTCGCCTTCTTTATCATTCTTCTAGTAACTTGAGGTTGATTTTCGGGTCGGCTATCTATCTCCTCAGCTGCTGAAAAATGAAGGGAAAACATTGGAATAAGAACTAACATAGTTCATAATGGTAGAATGAAAGAAAAATTACCCTCTAAAGAAAGGAAGCTTAAGCCAGCTTCAATGAGTTTCTTTTCTGTCAAGATGGTTTTATAGTGGGTGCGACCGTCATCAGCAAGTAGCCTATCTCGGTCTGCCAACTCTTTGAGGTCAAGATCGCACACGAAGTGTGAACTATCCTCCACAATTCCGAATCTCTTAACGAAGAAGTGACCCCAGTCGCCACCTTCCCACTCTAAAACAACAAAGTCCCTCTCCCAGGAATGGTGGGAGTCAGGGAAGGAGAAAGAGTTTACTATATGTGGAAGCTTGCTTCTAAGCTGAAAACCGATCCACCCCGGCTTAATCTCAGGAGAGTTCTTGACCGCGAAGATGCTTCTGAACATGGTTGTACTCCAAGGAATTTCCAACTCGTGGCATCTTAACAAGAAAATGATCAGAAACCTCCAAGAATTAGGGTAAAGTTGGCAAGGATGGACTTGAAGTTCTGCCAGGAACCTGATGATAAATGGGTGGACGGGGAACCTAAATCCCGCCTCCAATGCTCCTTTCATGACGCAAATCCTTTCGGGATGCCAGTTGCAGGTTCTGTCTCCTGGATCAGGAAGGCATACTTTGATGGCGCTTGGAAAGCCATAAGTGTTTCTAATCTTCTCAACATCCTTCTTTCTTAATTTAGAAGGGCTATTAAAAGCAACTAAGCTGGAGCTGTTTGGGAATGACTCTCCCATAGTGTTTAGCAAATCTAGCGTAGACTCAAACCGACGTTCAATATATTTAGGGGGCATGAGTTTTAGCTTACCTTTCATTGTTCGCGTCATGCTCCTTTTTCTGAAAGCCTCCTCCATTGAGAGTTGGGGGGCAGCAGCTTGCTTGTCAGCCATCTTGAACCTTGAATCTTGAAACTTGAAGCTTGAACTTGGAAGCTTGGAAACTAGAGAACTCAAGAGCTTTAGAACTTAAGAAAGTTTGAGAAGTGAAGAAGTGAAGAGAAATGAAGGATGCTCCCCTCCTTTTATAAGGAAAAGGTGACCTGTAATCTCAGGTTGAAACACAGCTCGGTTCGCGTTTACAGGTCAAGTATCGTTTAAATACGAAAAGGGAGCAAAAGTTATCTGTTATGGACGGAAAGAGTCGTTAAAACTCATGATATGTTGGGAGAGAAACGAAGAATTTTTGGCAAAATATTCTACCAGAGCAGTCAGATGAGCTTTGAAAGCTAAGTATGCTTAAGAAAAGTTTAATGGGAAGATTAATACTAAGCACTGGATTAGTGATGGGATTCAAGGTACTGTATAAAACCTCAAACAGAGCCATGAATGGCCAATATTGATTCCATATCGATGATCGATATCGGTATGCGAAAGTAAGTAACTTTAGCCATGAATGGCCAATATTGATTCCATATCGATGATCGATATCGGTATGCGAAAGTAAGTAACTCTAGCCATGAATGGCCACATTGATTCCATATCGATGGTCGAAGCCGGTATGCAAAAATTGAAAATCACTAATAGTGACCAAGTTGGTTCCAGGTCGATGGTTGATCAAAATCACTGATAGAGATCGAGCCAACCATTGTAACAAAGAAACAAAAAAATTTTCGTAGCCGACCGAAGTCCCGGCCGACCGGAATCGACCGCCGGCACGGATATGAAACTGGCCGACCGGTGTCCCAGCCGACTGGCCTTCTAGGCACACGTCGGCCGACCGACGTCGACGGTCGGTATGGGTTCGAAAAAAAAATAAATAAATAAATAAAATAATATAGAGGGACGAAATTTTTTAGCCGAGCAAGGTACCAGCCGATCGGCCTTCCGGGAGCATTCCGGCCGACCGGTGTCGACCACCGATACGGGTTCGCACCAGCCGATCAAAGCACCAGCCGACTGGCCCTCCGGGAACCCTCCAGCCGACTGACTTCGATCATCGGTACGAGTTTTTCTTGTTTCGTTTCAAAAAAAAAATGAAAAAAACCGGCCAACCAAAAAAAACCGGCCGACGGAAAAAAACCAGCCGACCGGGGTTCCGGCCGACCGGCCCCTTGCAACACCCTCCAGCCGACCGAGAGTGATGGTCGGTACGGGTTTTTGCCCGGCCGACCGACAGCGATGCTCGAGTTGGGTATGCAAAATTTCGTTTTTTCTTGTTTTTGGTTTTTTTGATTTGGTAATCAAGAGAAGTGAAATATGAGTTTGAAATTAGTGCCTGTTAGCACCGATTAGTGCCGTTTAAGCACGGATTAGTGCCGATTAGCACTGTTTAGCGCCGATTAGTGCCATTAGTGCCGTTTAAATGCCGTTCGACTTCATTTAACATTGTTTAAGCGTTGTTTAAGGCTGAGTAGCGCTGTGTAGTGCCGTTTAACACCGTTTAGTGTCGTTCAACATCGTCGTAAATGCGTCGGTCGCTCCACGCTTTACATTAAGATGATATTGTTGAAAATACTCGCGTAAGAACAATAAACCCTGACCCAAGTCTCGAATAAGGCCGTTAAAACTTCAAGGAAAACCTGATCAGTTTTCCTAGAAGTTGGGGGGCAAATGATATGGGCTAAAAGTAAGCCCTAAAGACACATTTAATGTGGTATTAATTAGACCTAGAATGGTCCAAACGTGGGGCCCACCAGATGGGCCCAAACCCTAATTATAATATTAATTTCGTAATTAATATTAGGGGTAATAAACAGCTCAGCAAATAAGAGTCAAACAAGGATATAACTCTTGCCTGACTTAGCCCCCAGGATACATATCTCAACATGGAAACTGATTCCTAAAAGGAATAGATCCAGAACCTTCCTTGAGGCGGTGGCTTGCCCACCAAGTCTCCTATTCCTACCATAATTCTTAGGCTTATCAGCCTATATAAGGGCCTGAAACAGCCGTAAAAGCTCGAAACTCAACCACCCTAACATTAATTACAAATCGTAACCTAGTTTTTTATCCACAACAGTGTTATGTCACTGAATCGACTTGGGAATCTAGATGTGTGTTGTTTAGGAGCTTTGGTTTCTCCGATTGTGAGATCCTTTCAATGTTCAAGAAGCTGCCATATATCATGTCTTACAGTGAGAAGAATATTAATGAAAGGATGGAGTTTTTTCTGAATAAAATGCGGTGGACTCCGCTTAGGCTGTCAAGCAACCCATTTGTAATAAATTATAGAAGAAGAGGACTATCCCGAGGTGTTCGGTTTTGCAAGTTTTAGTCTCGAAAAACAGCACTAGTGAGAGCTACTCGTTATCTTCACTATTGGCGATGGCTGGGAAAAAATTCATTCAAAACTTTGTAACTGCACATAAGGATGAAGTTCCTGGTGTAGTGGAAGCATACCAAGGGAATTTGAGATTTGACGAATACACTTTGAAACAGAAGAGACATAAGGATGAGATTCATTCCTCACCAGATATAACAGTGAATTAGTCGTAATATCGAGAAGTAAATTAAATTGATTGTACTCCTCATCCCCTATGAAGGCCAGTTCTCCATTATCCTTCTCCCAATCTGTGGTTTCATCACCCATACCGACATACAATTAGGTCGAACTAAGCTTTATGGAAGTATACTGATACTTGTTTTATTTAAAGTCAAACTTTATCAAATTTTTTGAAATAATTTCAAAATAGTTTGTTTTACACTAAAATTCTTGATTTAAAACCAAAATTAATTTGGGGGATTGGAGTGTGGATGCCTGGATGGAGTGTACGTAAATGCAGCCCGAGAGTGGGTGCTTGATACTGTGAAATTTTCATATAGCACCAGTTGATCGATTCAGTAAATCGGACGCAGTACTGAGAAGAGAACAATGAAATGATAAAATTCTGATGGATAAAAAGTCTAGTCTACCCTGATTGTCGAGTACTCCAGGTTATCTTGTTTATAGCTAGGAAGAGAATTATTTCAAGGTATTTGTGTTTTACAAACTGGGGTGTCAAGTAATAGCATTTACAGTAGCTGCCTGCTTCCAAAATATTGTAGATGGCCTAAACAAACTACTTAAATAATTTGTGGCATAGCATAGGGGTCAAGTTTCTCAAATACTGAATGCTTACAAATGTAAATTGAGATTGATGTATACAATTCCACATTAAAAGGGAAATTTAGTTTTGAAGCCTGATCTAGCAGTTAGAACTTAGAACCGCCTGATCTTTATTAAAGTCACATAGTTTTAACGTGCTTTTATGGGTTTACATACTTTAATAGTTCTGAACTCTAAAAGTTGATTATTACTACTCTACTTATTTAGCGTACGTTTGTCATTTATGCAATCTCTTGCATTTACTAATACATCGTGTAATTTATCACTGCACACATGTTCTTTTCATTTTCATATTTTGTTCTTGCTGGGTTGACTTTTGACTCGACTAAACTTCCAAAATGATTACACATTCACCAAGGGGAATAATTTCCATGTTGCACGAAAATTTCTTTCTGAGATTTGTCATTGGACAAAGATCTACAGAGGTGGCACATTGTAACTTTTCATTGTTGGCTGCTGTTATGCTAAAAGGTGAGAAAGGGTTGGTCTTCACCCTTTGTTGTTTAAGTAGACTTTGTTAGATTGACTTACGAGCGGAGCCATTATCAATTAATATGGTGACAAGCGGCTCTTAAGGTTCTCAGAATTATGTGGTTCGAGCTCTTTTATATCCTTCATCGCTTTTATTTACACCTTCATTTATTTTCATTGTTTTTTGTTAGAGATTGATTGCACTCCTCATTCCATATCAAGGCCATTTCTTCATTATCCTTCTTAAAATGATACAATCTGTGGCATAATTACGGATACAATTTCTGCATCCTGCCATCAGGGCCAGGCTCGAATTTACTTCAGAGAAAGTTCACAATTTGTTGTTGGACAACATCTATAGGGGTGGCACATTACAACTTTTCACGGTTGCCTACTCTAATGCGAGAGGGTAAGCAACAGCTGGTTCTCAGCTTTTGTTTTTAATTAGACATTTTTGAGATGAAGTTATGAGTGGAGGCGTCTATCAATCAAAATGTTCACAAGCTAACCCTTTAAAACTCCTTTTATTTGTAAGTCGCAACCTACTTTAATCTTACTATAGCATTGTTTTACACTTTGAATTCATTTTTATCATTTTCCTGTTGACACTGTTTGTACTCCTAGTCCCATATCAAGGCCAGTTCTTTATTATTCTTCTTGCCATATGTGGTATTATTACCTATAATTACAAACAATTTCTTCTACCTGCAATCATGGCTAGGCTTGCATTTCTTGTCCCGATGGAAAAATATTCCCTTCTGCTTTATATCTTGATTTCAATAGTCAGATTTCCGAACTCCGCAGTCAATAAGTTGAGCATTATTTGGAGACTTAGCTTTTTAAGTTTGCTCAAATTAAGTATCAACTAAATAAACAACGGTAGACAAGATGGGTTGGTTTTTAAAAGTTCCTTGGTTGCTACCCTGGACTTTGGGAGCATGGGTACTCCTAGTCCTTCATTGACATGAAGTTGATACTTTGGGAGCATGGGTACTCCTAGTCCTTCATTGACATGAAGTTGATACTTTGGGAGCATGGGTACTCCTAGTCCCAACTTCAGCATATGAGACCCAGACCCCCTTCTTCACTTCTATTGTGTCACTTGCTCCTGGGAGCCGCCTGCATCTCCTCCAACTAACTCAGGGATGGATTTCTTGTGCTTTTGTATTTTGATTTTATTATATATTTGTTACAGATCGTCAACTGCTAAATGTTGATGTTCGTATTACTAAAGTGCAACTCAAAATAGCACCCTATGGCGCGTTGTGCAATATACTTGGGCATCCAAACGAAAGGAAAATCAATATAATGTTTGCTTGTAAATTAAATTGAATACCAGCCCAGTAGAATTTTGAAGACATCAAGGCTAGTAAATATATGAAAATTATTCATTTGAAGTATGAAGTTGTAGCAAAGAAATTACACACCGAAGTTGACAGTAATTATGCACAATTGGGCACTAGAAGGCCACGGAGTGATCATGTGCAGTAGTAGAATTTGTGTGATTAAGAAAATATTTTCTTTATATATTTGTGTACAAATACCTCCATTTTTATAAGCCTAATTATTTAAAAAAGAAAGAAATCATATTTACTCAATAAAAACAAAACTAAAGTAACAAAGTTACTACAATTTGCTATATATAATTTTGGAAGGATCAAGTGTCGTGAAATTTTGATGCATGTTAATTTGTTATCTGCATTAGCAATTGTTTTAATTATTAATATCTTTAATAATTTTGTCAATGTACACTTTTAATTATTAATATTTTTAATTTTGTATTAGTATTAAATATAAAAAAATTTTTGAGGGAAAATTAAATATAAAAATTTTACTGTATTAAAATATTCACAAATACGAATTAAAAAAAATCACTCATTATTATAATTTTTCTTATAAATTATGCGTAAATTAGAAATCAACCGCTTATAATGAATAGTGTAAAAAATTAAAATAGGAAAAGAATTAGGATATTTACCAAGAATACTAGATTTAAAGTTTCTATTTGCAAAAATACCATCTCCTTGAATTAATTGCAATTTTACCAACCTAAGTTTCAAAATTGCAAAAATACCAACCCTAACCCTTAATCCTCCCCCTCCCCCCTTTCCCCTTTCCCCTTTCCCCTTTCTGCCGCCGCGCCTGTGTCCCCGTAGGTGCATATTCAACTGAATGCAACCACATTCAACTTTCTTAATTTTTTTTTAAGGTGGGGTGATTTTGGTGGATTTGGGTTGCAAGGCCCCGCCAGGGGCAATATACAACCAAATGCAACCATATTCAACTTTTTTTTTTAAGGTGGGGTGATTTTGGTGGATTTGGGTTGCAAGGCCCCGCTAGGGGCAATATACAACCAAATGCAACCACATTCAACTTTGTTTTTTTAAGGTGGGGTGATTTTGGTGAATTTGGGTTGCAAGGCCCCGCCATGGGCAATATACAACCAAATGCAACCACATTCAACTTTTCTTAAGGTGCGGTGATTTTGGTGGATTTGAGTTGCATGGCCCCGCCAGAGGCAATATTTAACTGAATGCAACTGAAATCAGAAATTTAGTTGCATGCAAATGGAACTTAAAATCAGAAATTTAGTTGCATGTGGTTACATTTAGTTGCAATTAGTTGAATGTGGTTGCATTCAGTTGAATTTGCCCCTACGGGGCCTTGCAACCCAAATCCACCCAAAAAAAAAAAAGTACACAACAGGCGAATGGAATGGATGAGGGTGACGTGTAAGGAATGAGAGGGGAAGGAGGGGGGAGGGAAAGGGGACCAAGTATTTTTGCAATTTTGAAACTTTGTTAGTAAAATTGCAAATAGCTATTCTTAACTAAAGTAAATATGCAAAAATTTACTTTTTCCTATTTATTTATCAAAAAAACCCAAAGAATTATGAGAGGGAGGAAGTACAATATAGTACTAGTCAAAAGCTTAGTTACAATGGGATGCTGAATGCATATTAAAATTAAAATGTTATATTTTTACTAAATATAAAATAAGATGTTAATATTATAATTGTCACATTTGTTAAATTAAAATCCAAATATTTGAAAATTTGATTTTTGGTTTTCGATTCTTCATTTGATTTATTAAAATAACTAAATAAATAATAACAAATTAACAGTAATTAATCATTTAATATATTTAATCAAATTATATTATCTTTTATACTCTTTCTAAATAAAACCTGTTTTTTCATACATATGATAACTTTTTAGAGTAAATTCCAACCTATTTATTTTCAAGTCTTTTTTATATAGATAATTATTTTAAAAATTAAATATTTATTTTGACATAACTAATTATTTTATACACTTCCTCTAATTAATATATATATATATATATATATATATATATATATATATATATATAATTATTTGAATTAAAACACTTACTACATTCTAGGAATTGCTTACCTTTTAAGCAATTTGCAGAGGTACCCAACATGTATAGTTGACCAATGATCTTGTATCAAAAAATATTAATTCAATTAATAAATATGTACTTTATCACATTATAGTATAATATTCATTTTAACTTTTGACTAGTTAAATTGATCAAAATTTAACTGAAATTTATTTATATTAATAATGGAAATAAAATTTAAAACATATATTATTGAAAAGTACATTTAATTAACTTTAAAATGTAACTTTCAATTTTCTAAAATTATAATTAATTAATTTTTAATATTTTATTAAAAATTGATCAATTTATTTATTAAAAAATTAAAATGGTAATGGAAGGAGCATTCAAATTTATAACGAACAACAATACTTTTAGTAAATTACAAATAGTAAACCATTTAAATTTGTAGGACCGTACTCTCGACTAGAGATGTTCAAAAAGCCTAAAATTCGAAATCCGACCCAATCTAATAAAAAAAAAAAGCCGAAAAAGCCCGGTCCGAGGGCCTAAGATGCGCCTCCTATTTCTCATCAAGCCCGGCCCGAAGCCCGAAAAGCCCGGGCTTTTAAAAAGCCCGGGTTTTTAAAAAACCTGGATAAAGCCCGGTTCGCCCGGATAGAAGCCCGGGCTTTTTACGATATCCGGATAAAAATTTGATTTTTTATAGATAAAATCTAAAACTATATAATATTTTTAATTAATTTCAAGAATATTAAATTTAGAAATAGAGGAAATGTGATTGATCATGAGGCTAGGAAGAATCAACAATAGACAAGACAAACTCTTCTTTAAAGAAGACTAATTGAGTATAGAGGATGTGCTTCTCGAAATGGTCATATGTGAGAAGATTTATATGGCTAACGGTCGCCTTAAGTCATAACGCAGATTATGAGTAAAAAGTTTTTGAGCTGCAGTGATGTTTTATGATAAAATAAGTATTATGCTAGTAATTTTTTAGTATTAGGCTTCGTGGTGTCTCTTTTTATGTATTCTAGATTATAGAAGTTCAAGGGCGCAAATCTTTAGAGGTTGTTTCTTTTGTAAGATTTTCTTTTTTTTTTGTATATTAATATATTAGCGTTGCAAAAGAAAGATAAAAATTACATATATATAAATTAAAAAAAAGCCTGAAAAAATCCCGGCCCGAGGACCTAAAACGAGCCTCATATTTTAGAGAAAGCTCGACCCGACCCGGCCCGATTTTTTAAAAAACCCAACCCGGCCCAATTGTTAAAAAATCCAAACTTTTTAAAGTACGAATAAAGCCCGACCCGAAGAATTTTTTGTACATCCGTAGACTCCGAAGGAGTGAGTAGCGTGAACCTCCCAAAATATAAGCGGAAGTCTCAAACTCTATCATTATACTACTACAGTACAGTACTTGGGTGGGGGAGAGCTGCACCTGTTCAATCTCTCTCTCTCTGTAAGTTTGTGTTTCCATTTCCTTTTAATACTTAAACCCTATTTGTAAATTGTAATCCCTCTCTTTATGAAGATGCTTGTTTCTCCGTATAAATCTCATTTGCAATCCCTAATTCTCAAACATTATCATCCTCTTTCCAATTTGAATCCCTGTTTAATTACACCTTTTCTTCATACTTACACTACCAAACCAAATGTGGAGGATTCTTCAGATTTCATGTATCATTTCTAAAGAATAAATGTGGCTTATCTGGAAAATCCCTTATTCGTGCTTGTAAATGTCTTAATTTTGATTCCTCTGATCAAAGACCCGACTCCGTTCTCGACCTCTTCCGAACCTTTGGATTCCCCTTTTCCAGTATTACCAGAATCGTTAATTATCATCCCACCATTCTTATTAAATATCATCCCCAAAACATCATTAAGCCAAAGCTTGATTTTTTGCTTTCTGTCTCCCATTCTCAAGCTGATGTAGTTGCTATTGTTACCAAAAGCCCGAAAATTTTCGCTACAAGTCTCAAAAACCACCTAAAACCTTTGGTTTCTCTGCTCAACTCTGTCACGGGTTCTTACCCAAATACACTTTCTCTCCTTAAACACAATCCGTTTATTTTACAGCAAAACCTTCCAAAATATCTTTTGTTATATACTGAGTTTCTCCTTACATTCGGTGTGCCCCATTTCCAGATTTTGATACTTCTAAAAAGTTATGGTCCATTATTAGGTACATCACATGACAAATTCCGTAATGTTTTGTTAAAGCTTAAGGATTTGGATTTTGATCTTGAGTCTTCATATTTTTGCCATGTTGTTCGTACATTGTGTTTTGTCTCTGACTCTACTTGAGAATCTAAATGTGTGTTGCTTCGAAGCTTTGGTTTCTCCGATAATGAGATCCTTTCCATCTTCAAGAGGCTGCCAGAAATAATGTGTTATGCTTGAAAATACACACCTAGAGGGGGGGTGAATAGGTGTTATGACTAACAATGACCTAATAAAAATTCTGCCTGAAAAGTTATTCTGGCAGCTAGCTGGATGCAACAAATTAGTGAATAAGCAGCTAGCTGAGTTAACCAGATTCGACAGATTAATGAATAGGCAGCTAGCTGTGATATGCAATGCAGAAAGATAAAAGGTGCAGTAAGTAAAGAACACCAAGAGTTTTAGCTAGGTTCGACCCCTAATCTTCTATGGTCTACGTCCTAGTCCCTTACCAACTTGGTAAGAGAATATATTATTGATCACAATGAAATCCAATTACAAGATCCAATAATATATCACCCAATTCACTGATAACAGCTTGCTGGAATGAACTTTTCCCTTGAGTAAAGCAGCTCCCTTGAACCTCAATGCCTCTCTAACAGCCTTGCTCCCTTGAACACTGAATTCCTTGAAGTCCCACTTCGTGAATTCCTCTAGTTCCTTGAACAACCTGTTGTATAGACCAATGAGCTCCCCTTGAGCATAATACTCCGTGATAACCAAGACCCCCTTGCTGTTATGCAGTGAAACCAATCCCCAGTTACTGATTGCAGCTAGCTGGAACCCCTTGTTTCCTGAACACAGCTCTCTAAGTTCTATACTAAACCAAGTATAAACTTCTCTAGCCTAATGCTCCTTGAACCCTTGTTCCACAAGCTTGACAATCCAGCAACTACCAACTTTACAAGTTGAACAATACAAATGGATATGAAGATTTACAACTCAAAACTATGAACTCTAATATCTCGATATAGAATATAACGCTTGAGCTCGTTTGTTGAATATGAAATGAAGGTGCAGAGTTGTTTGTTGTATGTTCTTGAATTTTGCTTGAAGGCTCTTGTTGTGTAAGCTGCTCAGAAACACAACCATACAAGTATATATTTATATAGTGAAACAAAAGAGATTAGAATTAATGAGCAAACTTGAAACGGTCTTGAAGAGCACTTCTCACGTGTTTAGATCTGTTCCATTAATCCCACTACTAACGTTTACATGACAGGTTTGTCATAGAATGATTTAATAGATATCATGATTCTCATGTAAAGGAATATAATCAATGGAGTAGTGATGAGAATGTGAATAACACAGCTTTTTGTTCTATAAATAAAACTTGAAGAAATCCGTTAAACACCAATGAGGGAAACAAAATATGATAATGAGTAAAAGTGTTTTCTTTTTTTAAACTACTCACATGACAACAGATGGTGGAGTTAGTAAAAGTATGGACTATTTGTTTATTAATACAAGCATGATTGAAAAGAAGCACATGGGATGTTTTAGTGGAGCATTAAAGTAATAAAAAGATTCCTTTAATGAGTGGAAGTTGTCTAGCATGATACTTCTACTTGAGTAGTGTTCTAATATATATAATATCATGTTTAAATATAGTAGACCAATCTTATAACTGATTTCCACAATATTTACTGTAAAAAACGTACTCCCCTTTTATATTCTGGACAGACTGCCAGCTTGCTATGTTGTACTGTCAGCTAGCTGTGTTATCTGTCAGCTTGCTGTGTTATAAGAACTCTTGTTCTGTCAGCTAGCTGAGATACCCTGTTTTGCTAAGAAATAATATAAGTAATAATCCTGCAAAACAATATTAGCCCAGTACATATATCCAGCATGTTAACATCTTTGTATATAGCATAAGTTATATGTCCTGCAAAATAGAATTAGAAATATACACAAAAAGCTTGCTATAATATACCATTACAAGCGTAGCAGCTTGCTAACTATGTTATCATCAAAACTAAGATTTTGAGATTTAGCTAAAAACTCCCCCTCAATCAAAGCATCCTGCAAAATAAAGTTTGATAGCAGGCTAATATATATTAAGTAACAAGCAATCAGCTTGCTACATTGTGTCATCATCAAAACCAATAGGGTTTCAATCTCCCCCTTTTTGATGATTACACACCAATATTCAGGAGTTAAATACTCCCCCTGAATTTATGCTTCCCCTGCAAAAGGATTAGCAATCTATACAAGCAACTAAGCAAAATCGTATGGCATCGCCTAAGCATTTAGCATTAAACCATATGATCCCAGCAAAGTACGTGAAGTAAAGAGTTACAAGAATAAATAAATATCAACTCCCCCTAAATCACACATACTTTTAATCCTGAATTTTCTCCCCCTTATTCATCAAAAAGGATATCCATATGCAATCATTTAATATACAAATTCAAGTAAGCATGGATTATCAAGTTCACATATAATGAATTAAATTAACCACTTAAAAAAAATAAAACAACATTTAGCACGTAAAACAAGTAAGTGGACTAGATTTTACACAATAATCAAAATATATATGAGAAATAATAGCACAAGAGAGTGTACCAAACTTCCATAGAAGCTAGCTGGCTAGACATAAAAGCGTTCCAAACTTCCATAGCAGCTAGCTGGCTAGACATTACACATGCCTAATTCGCGACACAGCACTGTAAAACGCTCCTCGGCTAGTGGCTTTGTGAAGATGTCAGCTAGCTGGTACTCTGTACTTACAAAGATTAGCTCAATTTTTTCCTTTGCAACATTGTCTCTCAAGAAATGATGTCGAACATCAATATGCTTTGTTCTTGAATGATTCACTGGGTTCTTTGATATGTTGATAGTGCTTGTATTGTCACAATAAATGGGGACTTTGCCACATTTAATTCCAAAATCTAGAAGTGTTTGTCTCATCCATAGCATTTGAGAGCAACAACTTCCAGCTGCTAAATACTCCCCTTCAGCTGTGGATAATGCAACAGAAGTTTGCTTCTTGCTTTGCCAAGATACTAAACTCTGTCCTAAAAATGCACAAACACCACTTGTACTCTTTCGATCAGTTTGACAACCTGCATAATCTGCATCACTATACCCAACAAGATCAAATGCATTTGTGATGGGATAAAATAATCCAAGAGTAGTAGTTCCACTTAAATATTTAAAAATTCTTTTAATAGCATTCAAGTGAGACTCTTTAGTTTGAGCTTGAAACCTAGCACAAACACATACACTATACATAATATCAGGTCTAGAGGCTGTAAGATATAATAAACTACTAATCATACCTCTATACTTTCGAACATCTACATCTTTACCTCGTTCATCTGCAGCCAGCTTGCTGGCAGAACTCATAGGTGTAGATTTTGCCTTGTATTCTCATATCCAAACTTCTTTAGCAAGTTCTTGATGTACTTGGACTGATGTACATATATCCCATCTTGAGTTTGCTTGATTTGGAGCCCCAAAAAGTAGTTGAGCTCACCCATCATACTCATGTCAAACTTACTATGCATACACTTAGAAAACCACTTGCACATCTTATCATTAGTTGATCCAAATATAATATCATCTACATATATTTGCACAACTAGAATATCATTACCAGTAAGTTTAGTAAACAATGTAGGATCGATTTTACCTCGAATGAACCCATTCTTTATCAAAAACTTACTTAGCCTTTCATACCAAGATCTAGGAGCTTGTCGTAATCCATATAGTGCCTTCTTTAATTTGAAAGCATAATTAGGAAATTTATCACTCTCAAATCCAGGAGGTTGCTTGACATATACTTCTTCTTTCAAGTATCCATTAAGAAATGCACTTTTCACGTCCATTTGATGTAGCTTGAACTTCTTGAAGCATGCAAATGATAGTAACATTCTTATTGATTCTAGCCTTGCAACCGGGGCATAAGTTTCATCAAAATCGATTCCTTCTTGTTGATTATATCCTTGTGCAACAAGCCTTGCTTTATTCCTAGTAACCATTCCTTCTTCATCAACTTTGTTTTTGAAAACCCATTTAGTACCAATTACTGAAGCATCTTTAGGTGGCTCTACAAGTTCCCAAACATCACATCTTTCAAATTGATTAAGTTCTTCTTGCATTTCCATGATCCAATTCTCATCTTTTAGTGCTTAATTGACATTCTTTGGTTCCTCTTGAGCTAGGAAGGCAGAAAATGCACAAAAGTTAGCTTGGCTTCTCCTTGTCTTGATGCCTTCTGATTTATCACCAATAATCAACTCTGGAGGATGGTTCTTTACTGTCCTTATTGACTTCGAAAAATGATGATGAGCCATAACTTCTTCATTGGCTCTAATTCTTTTAGATGGTGGAGGGGATTCATCCCCATTATAGATTGGCATCTTTTCTTGTGATCTCCGACCTCTAGAATCTTCCAAGGTGAGCTTTGACATCTTATTACATGTTTTATCTACTGGAGGAGAGATTTCAGCTTGATTATCAGTAGCTGAACTTGATTCAGTTTCTACTGCAGCTTGCTGGGTTGCTGCATTTCCTGAGTCTACTTCATTGGTAGCTCGCTGAGTTGCTGTATTTTTAGAATCTGCTTCTTTGTCAGCTCGCTGAGTTGCTGTATCTGACCTTGGCAGCTCGCTGGCATCATCTGAACCTGCAATATCTTCCTCATCTCTTGACAGATCAACATTAGATTCTTGAAATGAGACATCAATTGACTCTTCAACAGTACGTTTAGATATATTATAAACTCTATATGCACGACTTGTTGTAGAATAACCCAAAAATATAGCTTCATATGATTTGGCATCAAATTTACCATCTCTATCAATGGATTTGAGTACAAAGCACCTGGATCCAAAGACCTTGAAGTAGCCTATGTTTGGATTCTTGTTCTTTAGCAATTCATAAGGAGTCTTGTTGAGAATAGGCCTGATTAGTACTTTGTTAAGAACGTAGCTAGCTGTGTTGACTGCTTCTGCCCAGAAACTTCTTGGCAGCTTGCTCTCTTGCAGCAATGTTCTAGATGTTTCTTGCAATGACCTGTTCTTTCTTTCCACAACTCCATTTTGTTGTGGGGTTCTTGGAGCAGAGAATTCATGTGAAATGCCTCTATCTTCACAATATGAGATAAAGTCTTTTTGGAATTCACCACCTCGATCACTCCTTATACTTACAAGTTTTAACTTAAACTTGTTCTCAAGTAACTTAATTAGCTTTTCAAATTCACTGAAAGCACAATCTTTAGTACGAAGAAACAATACCCATGTATATCTAGAATAATCATCTACAATAACAAATGCATATTGTTTTCCTCCAATGCTTTTATATGCTTCCGGACCAAATAAATCTAAATGAAGAAGCTCTAAAGGTTTAGAAGTTGATACCATTTTCTTTGATTTATGTGGAGTCCTGATTTGTTTGCCTAATTGGCAAGCCGAACAAGTTTCCATTTTGACATACTTCAATTTTGGCAATCCTCTAACTAGCTCCTTTGAAGACAGCTTGCTGAGTAAGTCCATATGAGCATGTCCAAGCCTTTTATGCCAAATTTCTGGATTTGTATCAACTGCAGCTAGACAACAAGATAAATCCTGCATTTCAGAGTCCAAAATATATATATTTCCTTCCCTTCTAGCAACTAGGGGGACTTTGTTAGTGCCAACATTAATAGTACACTTTTCTTTATCAAAAAGAACAGAATGTCCATCATCATACAACTGACTTACACTAAGTAAATTATATTTAAGACCTTGAACATATTGTACTTTATCAATAGAAATGACACTATTACCAATCTTCCCTTTTCCCAAGAATCTAGAGTGTTTTGCTATCACCAATGGTGACACTTCCACCCTTTTTCTTTTTGAGAGTAAGAAATTGAGATTTATCACCACTCATATGTCTTGTACGTCCACTATCCAAAATCCATTGTTTTGATCTCACTTTGACAACAAGACATACCTACAAAACAAATAAGGAGCCAACTCAACATTTTGGTACCCATACTTGCTTGGGTCCATAATGGTTAGTTGATAGAACATATAGAACATTTAAATCAGATTTCTTGATCCACATTTGGATCACTTTAGAAGCTGTATTTCTTGTTCCAGCTGTTCTGTCAGCTAGCTGCCTGTGAGGAATCTGTCTGTTCCAGCTAGCTGGGTTGGCATTCTGAACTTTGCAATGATTTGCCAAATGACCTTTATTTCCACATTTATGGCATATTCTCCATGGCATGGCATAGTCATAAGGAATTCCATGTTTGCCATCATACTTTAGTCCTGATGTTGAAGCCGATCCAACTCCTTCTCTTTTAGTTGGAACCTTTGCATATTTCATCATAGACTTGAGTGTGTCTTCTCCTTGAACAAATTTTCCCATTCCTTTCTGGAGATTCTTGACTTCAGTTTCCAATTCTTTGATTCTTTCAGCTTGTTGAGATATTTCCAGTGAACATGATTCCCTTGGACTAAATGCTTCTAAACATGCATTTTGAGCATCTATCTCTGCTCTCAGCTCGCTGAGTTCCTTCATGAGAGCATCATTTCTTTTGTTAAGCACTTTGTTTATCCCTTTAAGCTGGGATACTTTAGCTTTAAGATCATCAATGATTTGAGGATGGTTATTTGTTGGAGTCTTCTCGCCCATAAGATCAGAAATGATATCTCTAAGTTGAGTATTCTTCTTTTCTAGTTCATTATTCTTATTCTTTAACTCCATGAACTCCACAACAGATATATTTCTATGTTCCTGCATGGTTAGTGATTCCAAAATATTATTTTCAGAAGATGTATTAAATTGAAACGAGTTTACCGAACTAGATTCCACATCCAAGTCCGAATCTTCGCTTTCTACAAGAATGTCTTCTGTGTTTCCTCGAACCATATCATTGTCAATGCCAACCAATGCATAATTGATCATCTCTTCACTTGAGTATTCAATGGAATTAGATTCTTCATCACTCCATGTCATTTGAGCTTTACATTCCTTTTTATCCGTTGAGGCAGCTTGCTGCTTGTGACAATCAGCTTGCTGTTTTGGATAGACACATACTTTTTCTAATTTTGTTGAAGCTTGATAATGCATTTTTAAGGTATCCCATATCTCCTTTGCTGTTACACACGAAGAGACCTTGCCAACATCAGAATCTGAAAGACCACAAATTAGTGTGTACTTGGCATTTCCATTATAGCTTGCTTTTATCAATTCTTCCTCGGTAAAATCAACAACATCTTTTGGCTTTCCGTTTTCATCCATAAAGGTAAATGGACCATCTTTAACAACCAACCATTCAAGTGGATTTTTACTCAGAATCACCTTCATCCTTAGTCTCCATAAATCATAATTTTTTGTACCAACGAGAAGTGGTGGCATGTTCGATGATTCTCCCTCTACATAAATGTGTGCCATAGGATCTGTACTTTCCTGTTACAGAAATGTTAGTACACCAAGCTCTGATACCAATTGAAAATACACACCTAGAGGGGGGGGTGAATAGGTGTTATGACTAAAAATGACCTAATAAAAATTCTGCCTGAAAAGTTATTCTGGCAGCTAGCTGGATGCAACAAATTAGTGAATAAGCAGCTAGCTGAGTTAACCAGATTCGACAGATTAATGAATAGGCAGCTAGCTGTGATATGCAATGCAGAAAGATAAAAGGTGCAGTAAGTAAAGAACACCAAGAGTTTTAGCTAGGTTCGACCCCTAATCTTCTATGGTCTACGTCCTAGTCCCTTACCAACTTGGTAAGAGAATATATTATTGATCACAATGAAATCCAATTACAAGATCCAATAATATATCACCCAATTCACTGATAACAGCTTGCTGGAATGAACTTTTCCCTTGAGTAAAGCAGCTCCCTTGAACCTCAATGCCTCTCTAACAGCCTTGCTCCCTTGAACACTGAATTCCTTGAAGTCCCACTTCGTGAATTCCTCTAGTTCCTTGAACAACCTGTTGTATAGACCAATGAGCTCCCCTTGAGCATAATACTCCGTGATAACCAAGACCCCCTTGCTGTTATGCAGTGAAACCAATCCCCAGTTACTGATTGCAGCTAGCTGGAACCCCTTGTTTCCTGAACACAGCTCTCTAAGTTCTATACTAAACCAAGTATAAACTTCTCTAGCCTAATGCTCCTTGAACCCTTGTTCCACAAGCTTGACAATCCAGCAACTACCAACTTTACAAGTTGAACAATACAAATGGATATGAAGATTTACAACTCAAAACTATGAACTCTAATATCTCGATATAGAATATAACGCTTGAGCTCGTTTGTTGAATATGAAATGAAGGTGCAGAGTTGTTTGTTGTATGTTCTTGAATTTTGCTTAAAGGCTCTTGTTTTGTAAGCTGCTCAGAAACACAACCATACAAGTATATATTTATATAGTGAAACAAAAGAGATTAGAATTAATGAGCAAACTTGAAACGGTCTTGAAGAGCACTTCTCACGTGTTTAGATCTGTTCCATTAATCCCACTACTAACGTTTACATGGAAGGTTTGTCATAGAATGATTTAATAGATATCATGATTCTCATGTAAAGGAATATAATCAGTGGAGTAGTGATGAGAATGTGAATAACACAGCTTTTTGTTCTATAAATAAAACTTGAAGAAATCCGTTAGACACCAATGAGGGAAACAAAATATGATAATGAGTAAAAGTGTTTTCTTTTTTTAAACTACTCACATGACAACAGATGGTGGAGTTAGTAAAAGTATGGACTATTTGTTTATTAATACAAGCATGATTGAAAAGAAGCACATGGGATGTTTTAGTGGAGCATTAAAGTAATAAAAAGATTCCTTTAATGAGTGGAAGTTGTCTAGCATGATACTTCTACTTGAGTAGTGTTCTAATATATAATATCATGTTTAAATATAGTAGACCAATCTTATAACTGATTTCCACAATATTTACTGTAAAAAACGTACTCCCCTTTTATATTCTGGACAGACTGCCAGCTTGCTGTGTTGTACTGTCAGCTAGCTGTGTAATAAGAACTCTTGTACTGTCAGCTAGCTGAGATACCCTGTTTTGCTAAGAAATAATATAAGTAATAATCCTGCAAAACAATATTAGTCCAGTACATATATCCAGCATGTTAACATCTTTGTATATAGCATAAATTATATGTCCTGCAAAATAGAATTAGAAATATACAAAAAAAGCTTGCTATAATATACCATTACAAGCGTAGCAGCTTGCTAACTATGTTATCATCAAAACTAAGATTTTGAGATTGAGCTAAAAACTCCCCCTCAATCAAAGCATCCTGCAAAATAAAGTTTGATAGCAGGCTAATATATATTAAGTAACAAGCAATCAGCTTGCTACATTGTGTCATCATCAAAACCAATAGGGTTTCAATGCTGAGAAGACAATTAAAGAAAAGATGGATTTCTTTTTGAATAAGTTACATTGGACACAGTTTAGGCTGTCAAGCAACCCATCTGTACTTGGTTATAGCTTAGAGAAGAGGACGATCCCGAGGTGTTCAGTTCTGCAAGTTTTAGTCTCAAAAAACTGCACTAGTGAGGGCTACATGTTATCAACGATAATGGCGATGACTGAGAGAAAATTCATCAAAAACTTTGTAATTGCACATAAGGATGAAGTTCCTGGGGTTTTGGAGGCATATCAGGGAAAGTTGAGGTTTGATGAATACACTTTCAAACAGAAGGGAGATAAGGATGATATACATTGCTCGCCAGTTATACTTGTGAGTTAGCAGTATTATCGAGAAGTGAATAATTTTTTGTTTTGTGGCTGAAAAATGGTGAAGTTTATCAAGCACTGGATGTGGAGAAAGGTTAGTAAGGTTTGATGTATGCAATTAATCAGAGGAGAAAGTTAATTTTAATGCTAGGAAGATGTTGAAGTGACTGTAACGAACTTGTTAAAAATGATTTGGCTTAACATTATGGTGAAACCATCAAATACCAAAAATTTTGTTGAAATTTCGAAGATGGGTGAAATATTCTGATATCCTATGGGGTAAGTATCTACTCAAATGATTTGTTTTCATCAAGTTATATTTGTCACTCATCTGCTTAAATTTTTGGTTTTGCAATGGCCTCTGGTAGCATGACGGGATCTGTTATTTCTCGTCTTAAAAACTTGCTTTCTCCAGTTTCTTTTATATTAATTGAATCAGCTACAGTACCACAATCAGTTGGCGTTTATTGTTTGTGGTATGATACATACACTGGTTTGTTGCTTTTCATAGCTTTGGAAGCATGTCTACTTTTTTCAGTGACTATGAGTGGATTTTGCTTCTTCACTTATGTTTCATGGCAGAACTTTGCATCTGCTTGTATGATTTGACTTATGGTTCTGGTTGTATGATTTGAACTCTGCTTACGATTTGTTCTTGGGTAGCAATCAGCAGTGTTAGTAACACTACTAACACTGGTAAGAGAATAGTGAAATGATGTGGTTCTGTGTGATAGCTTTTGAGAGCTCTAAGTTGTCCTTGTTATTACTTGGAGTAAGAGAACCCTCCCATGTGTGATTATTTTGGACATTTTGGTGTCGAATAATTTCATTCATAATAGTGTCATGTTCCCATTAATGTAGAAGATGATCAAAACTAAATTCTTCCAAACTTTGTTGCTGAACATAATGGCGAAACTCTTGCACAATTATTTTATGATGAATTCGATTGTTGAACTGTATGTTAATTTATGTCAAGTCATAAATTTGATGATGATGATGATGATGATGATGATGATGATGATGATGATGATGATGAGATGATTATGATCATGATTATGATTATGTGAAGTCAAATTAGGGATGAATATGGTATTTCTATGAATGTTGAAATATCTTTCTAGGCGTAATTCTATATTTTGATAACATAATAAATTTAATTGTAGATGTCTTTTGAATAGATTATACTTTATTTTCTAACTTATAGGGACATATTTTACCCTTCTCACAACTCTCAACTTTATAATTTGAGCAATTAAAATAAATATTTTTTAATTACAAAAGATAAACACAGATAAAATTAATTCACTTAAATTATGCACCATTAAACATGGTCCTACAAAATTTCGATTGTTTGGAAAATTTCTGATTAATCTCTAATTACTTCTTAAGAAATATTTGATTGATGATTTTTAAAATCTAACTAATCATTACCGATCATTTTTAAAAGATATATTATCATTTTATATATTATTAATATATTAAAAATATATCCAAATTTTTGTTTTGATTTTTCATTTCTATTAGTTCCTAATTTGTTGATTAATATCAATTTGGTAACTCAACCAATTAATTTCCAAACAATTAATATCATTGTTAATGATATTTTAAGTGGAACAATTAAAGCAATTAAGCACATAAAACAACTCCTTAGGATTATATGAAGTTATTCAAGCAGTCAAATTAACTGACAATCACTCAAATCAAAAGCCCCATTTTTGGTTCAAGAAACTTAAAAATTCGAATTTTAAACAAAAATTTGTAGAAAAAAAATGAGAAATTACCCCCACACAATTTCTAGTTGCAGATTATGAAACTAGAGATCGAGGACCTCGTTTTGAGTATTTGCACGTCGAAATCGGAGTCTAATAACACCTTCAAATTGACGACCGATCTTCAAGAACGAATAAGAAATTAATAATTTCTTTTTAAAATTAAAATATTTTAATATTTTTTAAAGTTGTGGGTAAGGTCAGAAAAGTTGTACTGATATCTGTAGTTACGTAAATAAGATTTTTCCCAAAAAATGCTCGGAACCCTAATTAACCTTTAATCGGTCCCGAAAGTACCAATTAAATCAATTACGGGTTCGATACGAACGAAAATATTTTTACGAAAATTAACGAATGAAATAATGAAAACTCAAAAAACTTATAAAACGAAAATGATTTTAAATCGAAAGCCTAGGAATTTTGAAAATGGCTTTTAAGGGATAAAGACAACTGATTTGCATATTTCACGAAAGAGGCTTTTAATTTTATCTTTTAACACCTAACACATAATAAACACACACGGGGATCTTTTCGATCAATTTAACACATATCCTCAAATACCAACTTAGCACATTGACTCGTCAAAACTGGAATAAAATATTTTAAAACATTTTCATCTCAATTTACGAAAAATAGTAATTACATAAATTTAATATTCGCGGTTCTTACAGGTAGGGTTCTTGAGAGGGAGAGAAAAGAGGCTGCGGGGAGAAGCTGTGAATTTCACTTCTTTTGTTCAATAAAATTGGTATATTTTGATTGTTTAAAATCAAATTTATTAAAATTGGAATGTAAATTAAATATTATTTTTCAAATATTAAAAATGGAAAAATTTATTTACAAAATTTATATGTATCAAAAAATTGTTTTTCAAATAAAAAACAGATGTGGATTTTGGTAGCGTTCATATTTCATCCCATATTTTATTTAAAGTTAAATTATATCCAAATTTTAGAATAAAATTTATCCAAAACAAGATTCTTTACCCTAAACTTGTCTGTTGGCAGAGGGTGTGTACTGACTACTACTAAAACCCCTAGGCAGTTCCACACTTGCACTTCTTTGGACTCTGTAAATTTCTTCGGTTCCAACTCAATATGTATATTTCTTTTAAGTTTTTGTTGTTTTTCCCCAAATATTTGATTATGAAGATGCTTGTGTATATGTATCAATCTCATTTGCAAACCCTAATTCTCAAACATCAAAATTTCCACAATCTAAATCACTGTTTAATTACACCCATTATTCATACTTATACTACTACTAAAAGATTGATGGATTCTTCAGAATTCAAGATTTCATTTCTTAAGAACAAATGTGGCTTATCTGGAAAATCCCTTTTTCGGGATTCCCCATGTCAAGTGTCACTCAAATCATTTCTTCGTATCCTCGTATTCTCAAAGAATGTCATCCTCAAATTATCTTAAAGCCAAAGTGTTGGAGGCCCATCTTCTTATTGGGTCAGACCGAAGACCCAACATAGGGAACCGAAGAAGGCCCAAAGGAGCCCAGGCCGAAGGCCCACATTGGTTCGGCCCACCTGCCAGCAACGGTCCAATCCGTTGTTTCCTTAGAACGTGGGACACGTCCCCCACTTTTTCCACCTCCTGGAGAGTCGCCCACGAGGGATGGAAAGGATTAAGAACAGTCAGGTTTGGGTAAATCTATTCACTCACAATTTACACACAAAATACACAAGCTCTCTACTTTCTTACTACCTTACAAAAGACCGACTGACTTATTCTCACACCGGAGGTGAATCGGGGGACCAAACCCTCGCATTCTTCTCTTGCAGGTTCGATCGAACTAGGGTTTCGTAGATATCCAGTCGTAACATTTGGTGCCGTCTGTGGGAACGTAGAGATACGTTTGTGTTAAATGAAACTTACCAGAAGCTATGACGAACGAAGAAACTCTAGAAACTGAAAACCATACCCTTACCGGAGGTAATCGCCCTCCTCCAATTACACCCCAAACGATGGTTTATGATGAAGAAGGGCCTATATCCTCCCCTGAAGAACAATAGCAGATGCTCTTGAAATGGCGAGAGGAACAAAAGGCCCAGAAGAAACAGAAGGAGAGGGAGAAGGAAAGGAGCAACAAGGATGAAGAGAGATTGGCTAAGAAGAAGGAGGCCAATTGGTTAAGATTGCAAGCCTTAAAGCTCCAAAGGGAAGAAATTGAACTCCAGGAGAAGGTGCTGCAGGAAGCCCTGGAGGCTGAAGACCCAGAACCCGAAACCGAAGGGAGAAGAGGGTTAGAGACGATGAAGACGAGTCATGGGACTCCGAATCGTACTCCAGACGATCCCGGTCGAAGGTGGTTTATAGTTCCGACTCAGAGGAGGATGATCTGCACGTGGGAGAAAGAATCACGAGAATTGAAAAATACATGTCCGGGGAGAGAAAGGTCAGCCATGAGCCTGTGGTGACCGAGGACGTTGAGCAGTAGTGACCACCCCCTAAAAGATAGTTCCCAAAGATGCAGGAGTTTAATTGGAAGGGTGATCCCGAAGACCATTGTGAGAAATATGAATCTCTCATGACTGGTATGGGACACTACGATATTATGCTATGTAAGATGTTTAAGACGTACCTGAAGGGATCGGCGTCTATGTGGTATCGTTCGATCCTCTCTTTACGCTATGCTTCCAAAATCTTTGAATGATATATACTTGAGGGGGGAGGCTATTAGAAGGAAAATGGAGTCAATCGGGGGATATAAGGATAGTAGAAAGAATGAAAATAATAGAGATTACAAATGAGACGACCAAAGAGGTCGTGGGGATATTAAGAGTAGACTGACAGACACTAGGCCCGACAAGGGGGCCGAACGAAGGCGAGATAGAGATATCACGCTGTTTACACCTTGAATACCCCTATCTCGAAGATTCTCCACGAGATCAAGGGTAAGCCTGGGTTCGTTCGACCAGCCAGGCTAAAGACCCTAGAACACAAGAGGAATGAGAACAAGTATTGTGACCACCATCGGGATAAAGGTCACACTGATGAATGCTATCATTTGAAGAAGCTGATCGAAAGGATGATCAAAGACGGAGAATTGACCCAGTTTGTGGGAGACTTGAGGGATAAGCTTGAGTCCAAAGAAAAGAAGAAGGAAGCCGAAGGATCGAAAAAATATAGGTGCGAAGTAAGGACGATATCTGGAGGAACAGTTTTGGATCGAGATAGCAAAACTGCCTGAAAGAAGTATGCTAGACAGGTATACAACTTGTACCAATCCAGCTCGATGAATATTGCCCATATCTTTCACCGAAGATGACTTTGAGGACGTAATTTGTCCACACGGAGACCCACTTGTTGTCAACCCCATAATTGGGGAAAACAAGATTTGGAGAGTGTTGGTAGATGAGGGTAGTTCGGTTAACATTCTATACCACCGAACTTACTATAAGATGAAACTGGGAGGCGAACAACTGTAGCCATGCCACGAGGCACCTTTATATGGCTTCGGTAACCAGCCAGTGCCGATCGAAGGAACCATCACCTTGTCTATTTTGTTGGGAAAAGCACAATATCTGTGGTGAAAGAAGCGAAGTTCTAGGTGGTTTGGGTAGACAGTCCGTACAATGGAATCCTGGGGAGGCTAGCTTTATCTCTGTTCCAGGCCGTGTCTTCCATTCCTCACCTGAAGTTGAAATTCCCTACCAAACATGGAGTAGGAGAAATGAGAGGCGACCAGAAGGCCATAAGAATAATTATGCTAGAAGATTTGGAAAAAAATAAAGATGTGGAGATGGCAGAAGCAGGCAAAAGAAAGAGAAGCGAGAGTGAGGCTGGGGGTTGTCATCAACTATTAAACATTGAGTTAGAAAAGTTTGGGGCTGATTTGTCTAGCCTGATCGCCGAACCAGCGGGAGAGACCGAAGAGTTTGAGTTGTTTGTGGGTCATTCAGGAAAAATGATCCAAATAGGCAAAGATATGGAGGCCGAGCTGAAGGAGAAAGTCATAAAAGTGGTCAGACAGTACCACGACGTGTTTGCCTAGGGCCCCAAAGATATGCCTGGGTTGGATCCATCGGTAGCCAAACACTGCCTTAACGTGAAGTCTGATGCTCAACCTGTGAAGCAAAAGAGAAGAAACTTCGCCATGGAAAGGCAAAAGGTTATTCAGGCCGAAGTAGAGAAGTTGCTAGAGGCGAAATTCATCGAAGAGATTGATTACCCTGATTTGTTGGCGAACGTGGTGGTGGTCAAGAAGTCAAACGGCAAGTGGAGAATGTGTGTAGATTACACTTACTTGAATAAAAACTGCCTGAAGGACCACTGCCTACTGCCGAATATCGATCAGCTGATAGATGCCACTTCGGGGCATCAAATACTCAGATTCTTATATGCTTTCTCCGAATACCATCAGATTGCCATGAATGCCGAGGACATCCCTAAGATAGTATTCATCACCCCAAATGGAACGTATGCCTACATCAAAATGCCCTTCGGGCTGAAGAATACAGGGGCAACTTTCCAGAAAATGATGAACAAAGTCTTTAAGGCGTAGATAGGCCGAAACATGGAGTGCTACGTGGATGATATGATTGTTAAGTCCCTCTTTAGGGATCATTCCGAAGACTTGAGGGAGTGCTTTGAAACACTCAAGAAGAACAATATGAGAATCAACCCGAATAATGCACATTCGGGGTAAGTAGTGGAAAATTTCTAGGATACATGGTCAGCGCCCGAGGGATTGAGGCGAACCCAGAAAAAATTAAGGCAGTAATTGATATGGAAGTGCCGAAGACGATCAGGGACATTCAGAAGTTGACCGGACGGTTAGCAGCCCTGAGGAGGTTCATTTCCAGGTCAGCCGAGAAAGCTCAACCATTTTTTGAGGTACTTCGGGGGTCAAAGAATTTTGAGTGGAGGCCAAACTGCCAAAAAGCATTTGAGGAAGTCAAATAATACTTAGTAAAAGCCCCACTCCTTATGAGACCTGATCCGAAGGAAACATTGCAGTTGTACTTAGTTGTGAACGACTGAATGCTGGGAGCAGTTTTGGTCAAAGAGCATGAAGGGAACCAGCATTTGGTCTTCTATGTCTCCCACATGCTCAAAGATGCAGAAACCAGATATCCGAATGCAGAGAAGTTCACCTTTGGGTTGGTGATGGCCGCTAGAAAACTGAGGCACTACTTCCAAGGACGGACAGTTAATGTGATAACAGATCAACCTTTGAAGAAAATTTTACAAAGGCCAGAAGCATTGGGCAGAGTGGTAGCTTGGGCGATCGAACTTGGGGAATATGATTTGGAGTATACACCAAGGACTTCGATCAAAGCCCAAGCACTAGCAGACTTTATGGTAGAATGTTATTTCTCGAGGCCAAAGGACTTAGCCCCCGAAGAGCAATTGATTTAGGCACCGGGAAAATGGAAACTGTTCGTTAATGGTTCGGTTGCAGGGGACAAGTGTGGAGCAGGATTAATTCTGACTAGTCCGGAGGGATTCGAAATATTCCAATCAATCAGGTTCACTTTCCCTTTGACAAACAACGAAGCAGAATACGAAGCTTTACTGGCAGGTTTGGAGTTAGCCCGAAGCTTGGAGGTCAAACACTTAAGAGCTTTCAGTGATTCAATGTTAGTGGTCAAGCAGTTCACAGGGGAGTATGGACAGAAGGACCCTCTAACGAAAGCCTACGCCTTAAAGGTACACGAGAATACCCAGGTTTTCAAGTCATTTGAATTAAGTCAGGTAGCAAGAGAGGACAATAGCCGAGCCGACGCTGTATCTAGGCTAGCTTCGGCAGAGACCCAAAGCCTCACAGGGTCAATCTATCTGACCAAAGTAAAGACACCTTCGATAGACAAAAAGTAATGCATGGAAATTCACCAAGGAGTTAATTGGATGACCCCGATCAGGGTATTTTTGGAGAACGGAACTTTGCCAATAAACCGGAGGGAGGCACAAAAATTGAAACATCGGTTGGCAAGCTACACTTTGGTCGGGGGCATATGATCAGAAGATCGGCAACTCAGCCACTTCTCCTATGCCTGGACCCCGAAGAGCAACAGTTAGCCCTTGAGACGGTCCACGAAGGGCTTTATGGAGAGCATTTGGCAGGAAGATTCCTAGATTTCAAGATCATTAGGAAAGGGTTCTTCTGGCCGAAATTGAAAGAGGATGCGGTTGAATATGCGAAGAAGTGCAAGCAATGCCAGCTATTCAGCACGATATCGAAGCAACCCCCCGAGGAGATGTCTTCAGTCCTTCGCCAAATACCCTTCGCCATGTGGGCAATTGATATCGTGGGAATCTTACCTACCAGCACCAAGAAAGCTAAGTACTGCATTGTGGTGATCGACTACATGACCAAATGGGTGGAAGCCAGACCTCTCTCAGCCATCACCGAAGAAGCAGCAAAATAGTTTATGTTGGAGCATGTAATTCTAAGGTTTGATATCCCAATGGTATGTGTATCAGATAATGGGACTCAGTTTATTGGAAGCCAGTTCAGAAAGTCCCTGGCCAAGTTCGGAATCCAGCAAAAGTTCAGCTCAGTCGGACACCCCCAAGGAAATAGGGCGATCGAAGCAGCCAACAAAATTATCTTTGATGGGATCAAGAAGAGACTGGGCGAAGCTAAGGGACTTTGGCCGAAAAACTGCCATGGGTCGTATGGGCTTACAGAATGACAGTAAGATCATCAACTGGAGAAACACCCTTCAAGCTAGCCTTTGGGACTGATGCCCTTCTACCGATCGAAGTTGGTCTAGAGTCTTATTGAACACAAGTGTTCAATGTGGAAATAAATGAATTTGGACTTCGGGCGAATGTGGATCTACTAGAAGAAGAAAGGGAGGTGGCTCATCACAGGAACTTAAGGTACCAGCTTCAAGCGGCTCAGTACTATGATTCGGGAGTAAAGAAAAGATCTTTCCAGGTCGGGGACCTAGTACTTCGGGAATTGGCTACTTCAATGCCAACTAAACAAGGCAAACTAATGCCCAAATGGGAAGGCCCCTACACTGTGATAGAAGTGGTTCGACCGGGCACCTACAAATTAGCTCATTCGGATGGCAGCCTAATCAAAAACACATGACATGCAGCTCGCCTTCGCCGTTTCTACCAGTAAGCATACTGGGTGCATTCAATTATTCTTTTCAATTCAGTATTTTTTTTTATGCAAGTTGATTTCCATTTCCCTAAGAGAGCATCAATCTGTAACTCAAAATTGTGTATATGCCATTTGCATGATCAATGAAAGATTGTTTCCCCTATTTATATGTCTACTATTATTAGCCGAGGTACAATGAAAATCTAATGATTAAGTATATAGAATCAGGCTTAACGGACCCATGTTTGGGGCCGACCGAATGAAACATGTGTCCTTTTACTTGTTTTAGTATTTAAGTTACTTTGACATAATTAAGGCCGGGAGGAAATATTTTTCATCGACGGAATGGGACCTTAATCATTTACAAACCCCTCAAATACTGGGAGGCAGCTAGGTTATGACCAAAATGCAAAAACATGCTAGGCTAAGGCCGAAAATTCATAAGGTCAAACAAAATTATGCTAAGGTAAAAGATGGCCGAAAATGCATAAATTTCAAACAAGTTATGCCAAGGTAAATAATACCAAAGATGCATAAAAATAAAACGAATTACGCTATGGTACATGATACCGAAGATGTGTAAAATTAAAACTAACTATGCCAATGCAAAATAATGCTAAAGATGCATGATATTAAAATAATGCCCGAAGGCAGAATTAAATACAACAAAAGAAAATAGAAACAAGAGTTCAAACTCGAAGGCAACAAATACAAGCTAGTCAGAAAAGGCTTCGTCCTTGCCCGAAGAAACAACCGAGGGCACATCCTCGTCTTCGCGATCGATCGGATCTGACATTCCCACATCAAGTAGAAGGGTATGGTCCAAGCCGAAGGAATTGGCCTTCAGGATGGCATCGTCATAGCCCATCTGATAACACCGTTCCTCCGTCAGGTCCAAGAGCTTCTTACTCTTTCGGACGGCCTTACGAGAAGCCTTTAGCTGGTCATTCCTCTGGGAAACCCGGGCCCTTATTGAATCAACCTACTCTTTCAGAGAGTCCCGTTCAGTCGCCAAGGCGTTGCTTTGACTGGTGACCCTTTCCAGCTCAGCGGTTGAATTTCGGAGACCTTCTTTTGCCTTGACCGCCCTGGCCTCCAGCTGGGTGACCTCCTTTAGCTTGGCCTGCACCTCCTCCATTTGGTCGGCGACCATAGCAGCCCAGGAAACACCCTGAGAATAAACAAAGGCAAGAGTCAAATATTCGACGCAGAAAAATAATATAGCACGAAAGAAGGAGGCTTACCATCGAGAGAAGTGTCAACATCTCAGTACAAGCGCCCAGGTCATCCACTTTGTCATATAGCGGCCTATCGGCCGGAAGGAGGAGACCACTGTAAAGATCGGGAACAATGTCCCTAGCAGGCGCGGGAGCCGAACTAACGATAGCATCGTTCTCCAGGACACCCCACTAGGGGACATTGGTCCTAACCACAGCATCATCCGTGCGAATTCTCTTCCGTTGATCGGCTGGCTGCAGATCGCTGGCTTCCGCATCATGCAACGGCAAGACTGTCGGCATCTCTTCAATCGTATTCTCGTCCCCTTGTTCGGGAGCGGACTTTTCAGCGGTGCCATCAGCCACAGCAGCAGTAGCGACGATAGCAGCAGCAGCTTCGGCCGCCTTCTATCGTTTGCTCTCAACAATCTCTTGGCGAGAGGACACTACACAAAATATGACAAGTCAAATACATGCATATATATTGAAGGACGAAAACATGCAAAATGGGAAAAAAAATGCAATGAAGACGAAACAATAAAACCAAGGGAAATATGTTACCACTACCCCAAAGGGAGAATAGCTAATCGTTGTCCCGACTGTCAACCAGGGGCACCCTATCCATGTCCAATTCGTAGAGACGCTTGTAGTCATGTTCGTCCGCTCCAGAAAACGAAGGTAGGACCACTTTAGTTGGGTCCACATCACGCCAGCAGGAGAACTTTTCTATCTTTGGTCCAGAGAGGAAGAACCACTCATCGTGACTCTTCTTGTTATTAGAATTGGTTTGAGCCCAATCGGCCCAATTGTTCCTTCGGGCTATGGTATAAAAACCATGACTCTTAGGATTGCGCCGGAAATCATAGTGATGCCAGAAAAGGGACGTCCTCGGGTGGATCTTTAACGCCAAGCAACGAGCACGGAAAATGTTAACATGAATAAAGCTATTCGGGTCCAACTGGCCGAGGGCGATGCCCATGTCCTTTAGCAAGCATTTCAGAAGCGACAGAATGGGCAATCTAAAGCTGCACTTGAAAGCTACCTCGGAAATGCCCGTAGCAACACTTTCACAAGATGCGGGAACTGGAGGGTTATGGTGAATACGATCTTTCTTCCTGGAGGAAAATATGAACCACAAGTTCCTCACAATGTCGTACTTATCCAGCGTACCTTCGAGGTTATCTTTGGTCAATTTAGAGTGAAGATTTGCCACAGGGTACTTGATAACGTCGCTGAAGGGAGAGGAGGCCGAAGGACCCGCACCCTCGGTTGACCGATCCATGTCCCTGCATTTGAAAATGAAGCGACATTAGCCTTGTACTCGGGAAGGCGAGGAAAGGAAAGAAAAGACAAAGTAAAGGTCGGGTATAGTGGGCCAGGACCGGTCAGGGATATCCTAAGGCTAAAGGCGAAGTAATAGCAACAAGCTAAGGGAAGGATTTGGATCGTCCGAAAGTCGTTCATAATTTTGGAATGGCCCAAAGGGTGTTCTTGCCCAGAAAACCCCCAGACAGTCCCAGAATTCTAGAAAAAGGCCATGAGGGGGTAAAAATCCTAAAACTAATGTCCAAATACACCCATAGGGCAGTACCTACATGCATACATTCTACCTGGGAATCAAATGTAACCCCAAAACCCGTTTTACATATACCTACGCAAAACTACATATACATGCACACAAGAAAAACATTGAAATGCGGGAAAGCAGGCTTAAAATACATAAATCCACAAGAAAGGAGAGAGATGCTTACTGTTTTGAAGTTAAATCGAGATAGAAATCGATGGACTGGGAGTTCCTTGAGACGAATTTGCGGCCCCTATTGCTGGCGTCGAAATGGGCTTGAAGAATTTCTCTGGAGGATTTGAAGTTTGTGCTTGTTGGAGAGTTGTTGTGTTTGCGTAAAAGTAAGAAAAATGAAGAGTTTTTGGGTTTAAGTAAAGAAGAGTGACGTTTGGACAAGAGACGTTTCAAAATCAACGGCCCAGATCTTAGCGCAAATCTCGAGATTGGACAGCTGTCGACATTAGTCTCTTAGAAGTTAAAAATTCGAAAACAAATATTGTAAAATGGATCTATGATCCTGATCTATTTGAGTTGAAGATCTAACGATCGTAATGAGTGATAATAAAAAAAATGATAACAGAAAATAAGAGATTAACCAAATTATAAACTATAGAGTGATAATAAAAAAATGATAACAAAAAATAGGAGATTAACCAAATTATAAATTATATCCCCTTTCTCTTATTGTATAGTATAGATAGAATGTATATGGTATCAGTAAAAGGCTTAGGTACAATGGGATTGTTAAATGCATTCTAAAATATTAAAATGTTATATCTGTTACTAAATATAAAATGAAATATAGATGTTGTAATTGGCACACCTATATTTGTTAAATTAAAATCGAAACATTTAAAATTTTGATTTTTGGTTTTCTATTCTTCATTCGATTTAATAAAATAGATAAATAAATAATAATAATAAATTAACAATAACTAATCATTTATTCTTTTTATTCAAAATATGTAATCTTTTATACTCTTTCTAAATAAAACCTATTTTTTCATTCATACAATAACTTTTCAGAATAAATTTCAACCTATTTATTTTTAAATCTTTTTAATATGCCTAATTATTTTAAAAAATTAATCACCTATTTAAACATACCTAAATATTTTAGGATACTTACCAAAAATATTACCGTTTTTAAGTTTTTTTGCGATTTTACCATCTTCTCAAAATATTTGCAAAAATGCATATTTATTTGCAAAAATACGGAAGTTGCTTTCAATTGCATTCAATTGCATATGTGGTTGGTTGCATTCTGTTGAATGTGGTTGCATCCAGTTACATATATGGTTGCATGCAACTAACTTATACGTAATTGAAAATTGAATTTACATATATGGTTGGTTGCATTCAGTTGGATTGGTTGCATTCAGTTGCATGTGGTTGCATCCAGAGTTGCATATCAACCACATATGCAACCACCGTATTTTTGAAAATATTTTGGTATTTTTGCGAATTATTTTTTAGAAAAAGTATTTTTGTAAAAAAGTTATTGCCCCTAGATAATTATGAAAAAACCATAATATTTTATACACTTCCTCTAATTAAAATATATATAATCTACTTTAAAACGTAATTTTCAATTTTCCAGAATTATAAATAATTAATTTTTAATATTTAATTAAAAATTGATAAATTTAATAATTAAAAAATTAAAACGAATACGTAAAATGGGAATGGAAGGAGTATTCATATTTGGGGAATATGTTCCTATAGTTAACTTTAGAAAACTCTCCTAAAGTTAACCATTAAGATTGTGACACATGCACAATCAATAATGCCCCTTCGAGGCCCTTTTAAATCAAAAAAGATATCCATCAAAACTACGTAAGTTTTAATGAGGTAACTTTTTCCTTTTAAGACAAAGTTAGAGATTCCTAACTTTTTCCTGAAAAAAGTTAACTTTTTTTGTAACTTATAGAATCTCAAACATATATTAAATACTTGTATTAAAAAAATTATCAAAATATAAATTTTTACCCAAAAATAAGTCCAAAAGAACTTATTTTAAGTCTGGCCAAACAGGTTATACTACTACAGTACAGTACTTGGTGGGAGAGCTGCACTTGTTTAATCTCTCTTTTCTCTCTCTCTCTGTAAGTTTGTGTTTCCATTTTCTTTTAATGGTTAAACCCTATTTGTAAATTGTAAGAGCATCTCCAAGGGAGATAGCTATAACTGTTAGCTAAAATCAGAAAAATAGATGATTATGTTAAATTTGCTGAACCTGTAAGTTTGTGTCCTCCAGCGGTGTTAGCTATAAACTTTAGCTATATTTAAAAATCTGTTACTTTATTATTTTTGAAATCCTAACGGCTATATTTTCAAGTAGTAGTTATTTATTCGGGATAAAACTCAAAAATAATTTTTTTCTAAATTCAATCAAATAAACTTTTTACATTAATATATATGTTATTTAATTAATTTAAATATTTTATTATTTGAAAATATGTTATTTTACTATTGTCAAATTCAATCAAATAAAGGTTTTATATATACAAGAATATATGTTATTTAATTAATTAAAGTAGTTTTATTTTATAATACAAATTGTACATTTTTTAAATTTAATTTCATTCCCAATTTTTTAAAAATATTTTAAAAATAAAAACTTTATATTTTGTTACCAAAAAAATAACATATAAATTATTTTCTCATCAAAATATAATTTTTTTTTATAGATAAATCTAAATGATGTAAACAGTGCGTATAAACATGTGTGCAGTCGGGTTAGGAATTTTTTTTACCCCTGATTGAGAACTAAACACGATACACACAACACACCCATCTAAATACTCATTTGTAATGGATAATACTACGCGAATGATTCTTGATATTATACAGGCAGAAGAAGAAGAGCAAGAAGCAAGAATGAGAATGGGTGCGGCTTACCTTCATAATCAGCGTCAAAAAGCAAATTCTATCCCGAATCATGGTGGTTCCACAATGAAGATCGCAATAGAGAAGAAGGTCATGCTGGACTGTATCGTGATTATTTTTCTGATACACCTACATATACAGAGACACAATTTCATCGAAGGTTTCGAATGCATATGTCATTGTTTATCCGAATTGAAGAAGCAGTCACATCTCATGACAATTATTTTCCTCAACAAACTGATGCTGTGGGAATTCGTGGACTATCATCACTTTAGAAAGTGACAGTTGCACTTAAGATGCTTGCATATGGTACAGCAGCTGATGCTGTTGATGATTACGCTAGAATTGGTGAGAGTACAGCAATAGAGAGTTTAAAAAGGTTTGTTAAAGAAATTATTGAAGTCTTTGGAACTGAATATCTAAGACGCCCAAATGCTGAAGATGTGTCTAGATTATTAGCAGAGAATGAACAACGAGGCTTTCCCGGAATGTTGGGTAGTATTGATTGTATGCACTGGAAGTGGAAGAATTGTCCAGTTGGCTGGCAAGGTATGTACACAGGTCATGTTCATGAACCAACTATTATATTATAAGCAATAGCTTCAAAAAACTTGTGGATTTGGCATTCTTTTTTTGGATTACCGGGATCACTAAATGATATTAATGTGTTAGATATTAATGTGTTAGATCGGTCTCATCTCTTTGAAGATTTGGCAGAAGGTCGTGGCCCAGAAGTGAGGTATACCATCAATGGACATGAATATAACATGGGATATTATCTTGCTGATGGTATATATCCCTCTTGGCCAACTTTTGTCAAAACTATTTCAAAACCTCAAGGCAACAAAAAAAAATATTTTGCAAATGCACAAGAATCTGTTAGACAGGATGTTGAGAGAGCATTTGAAGTGTTGCAATCTCGGTTTGCAATGATTCGTGGTCCATCACAGTTTTGGGACGTGGGCACAATGAAATACATTATGACCGCCTGCATAATATTACACAACATGATCATTGAAGTTGAAAGGGAATTACATATGGAAGAAGAACACTTTGATACAAATGCTGAAATACCAACTGTTACACAGATCCCACGTCATCCAAGTACCTTCAGGGAGTTCATTCAAGTGCACCAGCAAATTCGAGACAAACAAGCTCATGTTCAGTTGCAAAATGATCTTATAAAACATCTTTGGCAGATGCACGGTGGTGACATAAATTAAATGTTTGTTATGTAATTTTCTTTCATATTTGCTATGTAATTTCCTTTCATTTTTGCTTTTGTAATTGTCTCGAACAATAAAGAGCATTTATTAATAAAATGAGCAAATTAAAGTCTAACATATAAAATAGTCTAATACATAATAGTCAAACATTAAAGTGAAATACATAATTGAATTATGATATGTTTTTCATGATCCCAGCTTTGAGGGCATCATAATATTTAGCTTGATCAGGCAGCATTTTACTAGTGTCCATTGCCATGATGGATGCTTCGTAAACCTGTCTTTCTCGCTCCTCTTTTGCTAAGCGGGTCTGTAGCTCCTCTTTTTGTAGCTGCACGATTTCCTTCTGCATTTGCAAGATCATTTGAATTGATTCACTCCTCGAAGAAGCAATAGCTAATGCATCTTTCTGCATTGTTTTAAGAAGTTGCAAGCCTTCCTCATCTACTGCTTCATTTGTAGCTCTCTTCAACTTCTTTGCAGCTTTTCTTCCAATTGGACGTTCCATCATACCATCATATTCTAGGTTTGTAGGAATTTGACTGTCAACCGATTGTGAAGATACATCATTATCCATAGTCAGCTTGTTTTTCTTGACCAAAGTAGCTTGATATTTTGGTGCAAACTGCAATGCATTCACTACGCCATTAGTGGCCTATTGTAACTCTCGCGTAATGTTACAATAGGCCCTAAATCCGTTACAATAGGTCTATTGTAACACTTGGCGGCGTTACAACAGGTGCCTATTGTAACGCTTTTACCTATCTACTGTAACACTAGTAAAGCGATACATTATGTAGCTAATGTAACACTATCATCACCTAATGTAACGGATTTTTAGTGTTACATTTGAACTTAACCAAATGGACAGAATTGTGGGTCCCACATGTTGGACCCACATTTGTGGCCCACTAAAAGTGGGGCCCACATGTGGGGCCCACAAAAAATGGGCCCATGTGAGGCCCACGTGTAGGTCCATTGGTGGGTCCCACTTATCTATGGTAACACTATAACATGTCTAGTGTAACACAACAATAGGCAAGTGTAACACCAAATGGATATGCATATGCAACACTACAATAGGCAAATGTAACACTAGAAAATAAAATTTTTGAAATAATTGCCTTGTATATGCAACATTCCCATTAATAACCATTACAAGTTCAAACCAACATTCAATCCAAAAGTAAACCATTACAAGTTTAAACCAACATTCAATCCAAAAGTAACTATTACAAGTTCTCCTTCCTTCAACCACAACCACTCCAAACTAGCTTACTCAACCACCACCATTAACCAAGTACTGGACAATTATTAACATCCAAAAGAACTGGCAATGAATAAATAAACACTGCATAAATTATCTAGTTAAGGACCTAGTAACATCTTCTTAATAGTCTCTTGCCTGCAACATCTTCTTAAAAGTCTCTGGCCTGCAACATCTTCTTAAAAGTCTCTAGCCTGCAACATCTGCTAGGCTATCTGCTGAAAAAGAAACACAGAAGCAAACATCAGACTGATTTACATTTGAAAAGAGCTAGCAACAATCGATGTTCAAAATCTTTATGGCAAAATCCAAGGATACAAAGAATAGTATAGAAAATCTTATACAAACTTCAAGAAGGATCTGTGAAGAACAAATATTCATAAAGCTAAGTCTAAAATACATTACCAGCTTTCCGTATCCGCAATAGAACAAGGTTCTTTTAAGTATCTGCAATAAAACACATAGTACAATGTCATAAAGATCATTTCCTCATATCTTCAATAAAATACATAGTACAAGGTTCATATCTGCAATTACAATTTCTGTTCATATCCTCATTGTACAAAATCATAAATAAATAATGTGTCTGCATCTTTATACTCTTTTATATGAAATTTTTGTTCATCCAGTACTTCTAGTTTAATTTTATGAAATTTTATAATGAAAAGTCACGTTTCAGTATTATTATATGATACTGCTGATATTATAGACATTTATAGACGAGTGAATGTTGTCCTCATATCACAGAGTTATTAATCAAGGAATTAAATATGCATCCAGTACAATACAAGTCCGCCATGGACAAATTTGCTGCTGTTGGAATACTCCAGGTACAAATCAATTTTCTACTCTGGACTATAATTCAGAGCTTGACTATGATTGTTTTATGTTTGATGTTTCATCTTTTTACTCTTTCGATGTGTCAAGGAAAAGAGTCTACTAACTGTCATTCAACACTTAAATTACCTTACATGGCTGTATTTGCTGATTTCTGCAGTGTTACCTGGATTTTGCAAATAAACATACAAAGTTGAAATCAAGTGAAGACCTTTTATGATGAATATGGAATATAAGTAGTTGTACTTGCCAGTAAAACCATGAGGATGTCCAGGATAGTTATGTAGTAATCAGTTTTATGTATTCATATTTTTGAAACAACAGCATTGTTATCAATCAAATTAAAGGATTTTAACTCTGCTATAGTGCGACTTGTAGATTGTACAAAATCATAAATAAATAATGTATGTCTGCATCTTTTCCTCTTCTAAATCTATTCATGTCTACAGCACAATCTATCTTCTAAACAGTAATCGGTTTCCTACCATGCCATTAAACACACCAAATTCTTACCTAAAAATTAGGCAAATATGCATATTATCACCACAAAGAAACAAAGCAACCTCAGCTAGTAATTACTAATACAAACATGTAAAATCAAATGAATCCTAAAACAACAGCACAAGCATCAAACATCATTCATATAGAACTCTAACCAAAACTAATTAAAATAAACTAATTAAAATAAGACATAAAATGAATGTCAATAAATATTTTTTTTTTAAAAAGAGGTAAGTGAGAAATATTATTACCTCTTGTTCATGTCCACGTTAGCTTTCTTACAAACGATGTTAGCGAAACGACGACCAATACCTTTGATTGATGTCAGAGCAAACATAGAGTAATTGTTTGGCAATCAATTATCTTAACTGTATGGTCTCTACTGCAAGAACAGGCATACATAGAGGTCTTTATAAAAAAGAGAGTAGATTTTTCCAAAATTGATAACTTACTGAGTGGAAGCAAGCGTTTTCCCTTCAAGGCTGAAGGCTGTTGCGATTGTTGACCTAGGAGGTGGCAAAAGCGGACAATATTTGGCTATAAAGTTTCGCAGAGACTCTGCCTCTACCCTGAAATAAACAATACATTGAATTGAAAATAGAGAGGAGAGGAAATTATTATTGTAGTATCACAAGTCACTGTATTGGACCCCAAAATAAAGCCCTAATTTTACCTCAAACTAACCAACTCCAGTTCGCTATCTACAAACATAAACAAATCTTTCTTGTTTAGATCCAGATTTACGCAACCTGACAGTGCAATAAAGACAGCAGACAAGGAAACACAGAATGATGCAGATGAACCCAGACCTGATCCAAGAGGAAGCTCAGAAGTTAACGTGACCTTTCCTGGCTTAAATTTGGGATATAAAAATGAACTACTTTAGATAATTAGAGATTATCATGCAAAAGAATATAATGAACTATAGGAAATGCTTCCTGTAATTTCCTAACTGACCACAAGAATTCTAGATCCAAGTCTTTGAGTTCAAATTAGGCTGAACTCACTACAACAAGATAATAAAGTGAGACTAGTTTAATAAAGCCTTTAGTTGAAAGTTCCAACAAATCATTTCACATAAAGCAAATTCAAGATCAAGATGTAATTAGGCAACAGAGGTAAATAAAAGAAACACACAAAAGTAAAACAAACAGATGGAGTTTACAACTGAAAGCATAGATCATGAAACAGATGAACTGAAAATAATGAAATTAATCAATGAAAACAAAAGGGGGTTACCTCATGTTGTTTAATTAACTTCTAAGCATAAAATTGTTTTAAAATCTTAGGAGCTATTTTCCAAAAACCTAATTGATACTTAACCCCAATTGAAGCCCTTAGAAGCCTTAATTGAAAGGCTAAAGCTTACAAATTTGAACTTAAACCTTTAATGAAAACTGAACTTTAATCGAACCCCAATTGAAACCCTAGACCTGAACACTGAAACTTGTAAATAAGGAAGGAAACAAGAGAGAGTGAGAGGGATATAACGGCGACGATGTGAGAGGGACTCAAAAATTTTACAACGCGGTCTTTTTCCCGCCCACACATTTGGTCTTAAATTTTAGATCGATTTCAGCCCCTCCAATTCACGATTTCAGTCCAGTTTATTTAATTTAATCCTTTTATAAATATTGTATTTGTTATTCATTTTTTAACTATTAAAAGATAAACTATATTTTTATAAAAAAATATCATGATTCACTCTTATTATCTATTGAATTAAATATAATGAAAAAATAAATTCGTTTGACCAAGTAATTTAATGGTCAACTATTACTTTGATAGTAATCCTTAAATAGGGTTTCGTCACGATTTACGATTTTGATTTTTTTTAAAAATATTTCTGGACGACCCAACCATAAGGAGGTCAAGATCCATCATTTTTAATGTTATTGCCAAAATTTTGGAAAAAAATTAATTTGCTTTGCCAAGTAATTTAACAATCAACTATTACTTTGACCGTAACCCCTAAACAAGGTTTCGTCACGATTTACGATTTCGATTTTTTAAAAAATATTTCTAGACGACCCAAACATATAAGGAGGTCAAGATCCATCTTTTTTAATGTTATTGCCAAAATTTCGGAAAAAAATAAATTTGTTTGGCCAAGTAATTTAACGGTCAACTATTACTTTGACCGTAACCCCTAAACAGGGTTTCATCACGATTTACGGTTTTGATTTTTTAAAAAATATTTCTGGATGACCTAACCATAATGAGGTCAAGATCCATCATTTTGAATGTTATTTCCAAAATTTCGGAAAAAAATAAATTTGTTTGGCCATGTAATTTAACGGTCAACTATTACTTTAACCGTAACCCCTAAATAGGGTTTCGTCACGATTTACGATTTCGATTTTTTAAAAAATATTTCTGGATAACCCAACCATAAGGAGGTCAAGATCCATCATTTTTAATGTTATTGCCAAAATTTCGGAAAAAAATAAATTTATTTGCCCAAGTAATTTAATGGTCAACTATTACTTTGACCGTAACCCCTAAACAGAGTTTCATCACGATTTACAGTTTCGATTTTTAAAAAAATATTTCAGAATGACCCAACTATAAGGAGGTCAAGATCCATCCTTTTTAATGTTATTTCCAAAATTTCTGAAAAAAATAAATTTGTTTGACCATGAAATTTAACGGTCAACTATTACTTTGACCGTAACCCCTAAACAAGTTTCGTCACGATTAACGGTTTCGATTTTTTTAAAAATATTTCTAGACGACCCAACCATAAGGAGGTCAAGATCCATCCTTTTTAATGTTATTGTCAAAATTTCAGAAAAAAATAAATTTGTTTGGCCACGTAATTTAACGGTCAACTATTACTTTTACCGTAACCCCTAAACAGGGTTTCGTCACGATTTACGGTTTCTATTTTTTAAAAAATATTTCTGGACGACCCAACCATAATGAGGTCAATATCCATCCTTTTTAATGTTATTGCCAAAATTTCGGAAAAAAATGAATTTGTTTGGCCAAGTAATTTAATGGTCAACTATTATTTTGTCCGTAAACCCTAAACAGAGTTTCGTCACGATTTACGGTTTCGATTTTTTTAAAAAATATTTCTTGACGACCCAACCATAATGAGGTCAAGATCCATCCTTTTTAATGTTATTGCCAAAATTTTGGAAAAAAATAAATTTGTTTGACCAGGTAACTTAACGGTCAATTATTACTTTGACCGTAATCCCTAAATAGGGTTTCGTCACGATTTACAGTTTAAATTAAAAAATTAAATAAAAATAGGAAAAAGACCAAATTTTGAACATAAATTCACACACACCAAACTAGTCATACTCACTATTTTTTTGATGAATTGTGTGATGAATGTTACCCTACTTTCACTAATATTTCATTTTTCTTTATAATTATTCCCCCTTTTTTGATTAGTTCGTAAAATAAATTAAAAAATTCAATAAAAATAGGAAAAAGACCAAACTTTGAACATAGACTCATATACACCAAAGCTGTTATTCTCACTATTTGTATGATGAATGTTAACCCACTTTCACTAATTTTTTAGTTTTTTGATTTTTTCCCAATTTTAAACTAGTTTGTAAAATAAATTAAATAAATAAATAAAATTAGAGAAAATGCAAAATTTTGAACATAAATTCATACACACCATAGTAGTTATACTCACTATTTGTGTGATGAATGTTACCCTATTTTAACTAATTTTGTTTTTTTATTTTCCTCTTTTTTGACTAGTTTGTAAAATAAATTAAAAAAGTAAATAAAAATAGGGAAAATGTTGAATAAAGTGTTGAATAAATCTGTAATCATGAATGTAATAATTAATCATGAATCTAATAATTATCAAATGAATCTAATTATAATTATTTTAATTTAATTCGACTTTTTAAATATTTAAATCAATTAATTAACTAATTAATCAATTAATCAAAAGGATTACTTAATTAACACAGACCAAACATAGCAGAATATAATCAAATAGAAGAAAATTCGGCAAAGTTTTTGCAAAATCCGGTATGAAACCTGAATTCCGATCAGTCCAAAGATTTGACATAAATTCATCATAAAACAAGCACTAAGATTACATTCACAAGAAGTACTAGGCAAACTTCACAACCTATAATCACCAACTTTGATTAGCCTGTTTTGCATCAATTCATCACTCCACACATAATCAAAACACAACCGGAAGTCCAGTAACCAAATCAACATATGCCCAGGAGCAAAATCCTTCGAAAATTCATATCGAAGTTCATAATATACTCGATTTTGTGTAAACAAACGACATATAGCATACATAACCGAACATGAGAAAAAATTTATGATAATAAGAACAAACCCGAGACACCCTTGAAACTTCACAAAAATTAACACATAAATGAACGCTGGACTCGACTTTAATCAATAAACAAAACCACGACTTCGATTTAAGCAAACAACCATCAACCCACCACTCCGGAAACAATTCGAAATTTGGCAACTAATTCAAACCCGTTGAGTCAAAAATCAATCCATAACAATTGAAGAAATCATTTTCTTATCCTACCTTTAGCAATCGAGGCACATATAACAACACGGCAAACCATAAAGAAACCGTGGATAGCTCGAATAACATTAACAAACCATAAAGAAACAACACGGCAAGGGTTGAGCAGTGAATTCACAATTCAATTCAAAAAATTTGAATAAAAAAGTTACCAAATTCATTTTGGAGGCTTGATGTCGAGAGAGGGAGAGAGACGAAAGAGAGAGATTAGAGAATAGGGAAAGAACAAGGGAGAAAGAAATGGGAAACCGGGGGTAGTGGTTAGTAAATTAGAAAAGTAAAAAAAATTAGGGAAAAAATATAAAATCAACCCTAAAATTTAGGGAAAAAAATATAGGGTAAACATATTTTGTGGGGTCCACGTGGGGGCCCACATTTTTTGTGGGGCCCACATATTTCGGGTCAAATTTTTTATGGGACCCACATTTTGGGGACCCACATTTTTTGTGGGGTCCATCTGTTGGTACTGTTGTTGGGTCCACAATAAGTTGAAAATTGAAAAATTAAAAAAATTAACTAATGTAACACTTTATTGTGGTGTTACATGTATGCAACACCGTCACCCTTACTGTAACACTAATTCTGGACTAATGTAACACTAGTTGAGAGGTGTTACAATAGGTCAAAATTTACAACCTATTTTAAGACTATATCATGTAACGCTTTCAAAAAGTATTTCATTAGCCCACTTATGGCGTAGTGATTCCAGTGACGTATAAACATGAATTTCTCTTTCATTATTCGCTCATACATTTCTATTGCATGATCAACCTGCATATAGAGTAAGATGCAGATTATATCAGTCGAAGGGAATAGAATCTGCAGCATTGATAATAACAGCGGGCTCATGCTCACAGAATTCTGCAATACTGGTTTCCAGAACCATAGAAAATGTTAAACAATAAAGATGACAATAAAGATGCAGAGGTCATTCAAGATTATGTGTTTACTGCATGCAATAACTCACTGGCATGCAGCTTAGCAGAAAGCCCGATAACTAATACTTTCCATCCACAAAGTCCAGTATGTAGATAATTTTAGAGTTGAGACTTCTCAACCTGCTTTTGTTTTTATGTTGAAGCAAATAGAGAGGGACCGCAATGTTCATCATTCTTACTTTTGAATATTATTTGTTTGATCACGTGAGAAATGTATCGTACACAAATAATGAAAATGCATTCACTGTTTAAACAGGATAAACTGGCCTACATTTAAGGATCAAGAGTGGGCAGTGGTGGCACTACTACTCCTAGTGCTATAATAGGTCCAGAGTTCGATTTTCACACCCCTCTGGCCTCTTCCCCTGTACTTAAGAAACTGAATACATTGTAAAATACATTGTAAAATATTTTGAACTTTTTAGAAGCAGATGCAAATGCTTATAAGAGAAAAGTTGATTCTATTTAATCCAGGTTTAAAGATGATTTAATATAATAGAGTCGTATTTTGTTTTTTACGGCAGTTGAGAAGTTTTAAGTAGCAGCATTACTAAATCCATGTGCAGCCAAGAACAGACACACACAATTACAGAATTCTAAGTCTTCTATTTTTTTCTTCACACTTAGCTTAGCCACTGCCCTGTTAATACATATTCATTGCGCCACATGTCTCTTCCACTAACATTCTAAACTTTGGCTTAACTTCTATTAATGATCTATGTTTAAGTTATAAATCAATGCATAAATAGTAAAAAAGTGTCCAAATCAAAGTCTGAACCCAAGAGTAGTTTCAGAACTTGCTACTTAATTCAGATCCAATTGTAAGTAGTACCTCTTAAAAAGGGTAATTGTTACTAACATGTAATTATCGCCTAAACACACTCTAGACTTAACAATGTCTGCATTAACCAAAAGAACCATCAAATGCATCCATCAATTCAGTGAATAAACACCACAAATAACTAAGTAACTATAGCGGAAACAGTCTAAATCGAAACAGACTAAATCCATACCCAATGAGGCAATCAACAATTAATCAAAAACAATTCAAATAAAACATAGAGTACCTTAGCTTGCTCAGTTAATCCACTTTCATTTCTTCCAATAATTTTGTTGTAGAATCCAATAAACTTGGCCACTTTTTCATTGATTGTGCACCATCGATTACACAATGAAATAGCAGTTTGATCACTTGCAAGACCATCTTTATTTTCATTAAAATATTTCCAAATTCTCTTCCAATAAGAAGTATGTGTTTGATTGTTACCTTGTACCGGATTCATGCTTATATTCAACCAAGCAGAAATCAACAACATATCCTCTTCAATTAAGAAGTTCTTTGATCACTTTCCCTTCTTCGATTTTGCACCTTCTTGCTGGGGTTGGAGTTTGGTTTGGGATTGAGACTGAGACTGAGGGGGTGATTGAGAAAATACAAAATCTTCATCTTCATATGAGCCGTTGAGTAAAGATACGAGTGAACCCTCCATTCTCTGTAACAGGAACAAGTTTTTACAGAATTTAAAAATTGCTGAAAAATTATATATATAGTTACAATAGTGATGGAGATGCCATTAAACCTAATTTAGGTTGAAGTTAATTGAAATGGGGAAGATATACGACGGAAGCAACAAGCGGGAAGAGCGAAGCGGGAAGGAAGAATAGCGGGAGGTGACGTGGATATTTTTAGATGACAGCTGATTGATCAATAGATATAGATGACATATCGGTGTCATCTAAAATTTTTTGCTAACTAATGGGCTCCCTTGGAGAAGCCCATTTTCAAGATATTAGGAAAAATTATGTGCCAGCTAGGAAATATTACTAACAATTGCATCCCCTTGGAGATGCTCTAATACTGTCTTCATTTCCTCCCATAACTATTTATATGTACTTGAATATGAAGATGCTTGTTTGTCTGTATAAAGCTTATTTGAAATCCCTAATTCTTAAACATTATCCTCTTTACAATTTGAATCCCTGTTTAATTACACCTTTTCTTCATAATTACACTACCAAACCAAATGTGGATGATTTTTCAGATTCAATATTTCATTTCTAAAGAATAAATGTGGCTTATCTGGAAAATCCCTTATTCAAATTTCTAAATGTCTTAATTTAATTCCTCTGATATTCAAAGACCCGACTCTGTTCTCGACCTCTTCCGAACCTTTGGATTCCCCCTTTCCAGTATTACCAAAATCGTTTCTTCTCATCCTACCATTCTTATTAAGTATCATCCTCAAAATATCAAAAATCCAAATCTTGATTTTTTGCTTTCTATCTCCCATTCTCAAGCTGATGTTGTTGCTATTGTTACCAAAACCCCGATGGTTCTCATTAGAAGTCTCAACAACCACATAAAACCTTCTATTACTCTGCTCAACTCTGTCACGGGTTCTTACCCAAATACATTTTCCGTCCATAAACATAATCCGTTTATTTTACATCAAAACCTTCCAAAATATCTTTTGTTAAATACTGAGTTTCTCCTTACATTCGGTGTGCCCCATTTCTAGATTTTGAAACTTCTAACAAGTTATGGTCCAGTATTAGGTACATTGCATGACAAATTCCGTAATGTTTTCTTGAAGCTTAAGGATATATGTTTTGATCTTGAGTCTTCATATTTTTGCATGGTTATCCATGTATTGTGTTTTTTCCTTGACTCTACTTGGGAATCTAGATGTGTGTTTTATAGAAGCTTTGGTTTCTCCGATCATGAGATCCTTTCCATGTTCAAGAAACTACCACAAGTCATGTCTTACAGTGAGAAGAATATTAATGAAAAGACTCCGTTTATGGTGTCAAGTAACCCATATGTACTCGGTTATAGCTTAGAGAAGTGGACGATCCCGAGGTGTTCTGTTCTGCAAGTTTTGGCCTCAAAAATCAACACTAGGGAGAGCTACATGTTATTGTCGATAATGGCGATGACTAAGAGAAAATTCATCAAAAACTTTTTAACTGCACGTAAGGATGAAGTTCCTGGGGGGTAATGGAGGCATATCAGTGGAAGTTGAGGTTTAATGAATACACTTTCAAACATAAGGGACAGTTAAGGTTGAAGCTGTTAGATCTAAATAAATAACCACGGATCATCTTATGCGATATTATCAAGGTTACATGATAAAACTGTAGTGCGAAGCGTACTTGATTCCATGACTGTAGATATGAATACAGATTATGGGACTTGATCTTCCACAGACTTAATTCACCTCTAGCCGTATCTTTCTCTGACTGATGGGAATAGAGGAGTAGAGGTTGTGAATTAGCCTTGGGGACCAAGACCCTATTATGTTCTTTATATAGTAGTCTAATTAGACCCCATTAACCCTAATCAGATTACTATTGGGTATTACACATTACAAAGCCCATACCGAATAAGATGTTATTGGACTCTTTATTTAAGACCACTTAATTAGTCCAAATATAGAATAAACATTAAATATAATTGTCTTTAATTTGTAAGCCCATAATCATTATTAGATTATAAATATAATCTAACAATCTCCCACTTGGGCTACAAATTGTTCCAAACAACAATTAAATTCAATAACCATAAGTGCGCACAAAATTGTTTATTCTTTAGAAAACATCTTCCTTAGTCAATCTGGTCCATCTCATATATAAACATGAAACCAAAGCGACCTTCGTCACATTGTCGTAACTCGATCCTCAATGATCACCATATAAATATATTCAATGACATAGATCAAGTATGGATGTGTAACTGGAAATTACACGCAATGTGATCTCAATCATGCCTATTTCCAATTGGTCCTTAATACCTTAGTGAGATCAATCTTTATTCTTTCAAACTTTATGTCAAAACCACAATTGAAAGATACAGCTCATATAGAGCAATAGAGAGAATAAAATAAAATAACTTCATTCTGCAGAATACTCAAAAACACAAATATCACCATAGTGTCAATAAAAAACTGAGTACCTAATATAAGAACAAAACAAAAAAAAAACTCCCACTAAAACTGAATATTCTCCAATGAGACAACACCCATATGAGCAGTATGCCCGAGAAAAACTTTATGGTGTCAAAACTTTAGTAAGTAAGTGGGTCTGCTAGCATAGAATTTGTTCTTATATACTCAATAGACAGTAATTGATATTGCATTCTCTCTACAATGACTTGATATTTAATGTCTATATGTTTAGACATAACAAAAAAAAAAACTTAACCAGAAATAGATTTTCTTGCATCTACACAATCAAAGAAATCAGAATCAGAATACATAGTGATCTCCAAATTTTCCGACTTCCGATAAACGAGCATGTAATATTTTGTTCCTTGCAAGTACCTTATAACCCATTTAATTAATTACAATCAAGTGATCAATTCCGGGTTTACTCGAATATCTGCTTAACACACCCATAATGAATGCCAAAACTGGTCGGGTACAACATAAAACTCCTAATAGCTGAAACATAGTTTCCTTTCAAGATCATTCTTGGGGCACTGTTTGAGACTAAACTTGTCATCTTTAGCAACATGAATACTTTACTCCCACTGAATGTGTGATATAGCCACAAGTGTCATTATTTTCTAGTGGATCTACTAAGTGGCACTTCATCTTGAGTTTGTTGAGTTTGCTCTTCTTGAGCATCATCTTGATTTTGAGTAGGAAACTGTACAGGTATATCCACATTGTTATCTTGAGCTACATGAGGCAAAGAAACTGATTCTTCCTCAAAGACAACATCCCTGACTTTATCTTCCCCCTCAAACTCAACATCCTCAAGAATTCTAGAGCAAGATGCATTTCAAGCTCATCAAGGAAATCTTTAACAGATACCTCATCGGAGTCATTAGACATACCGCCCCTGAATGCTTAAAGAATGCTGCACTTTATCATCATTAGACTTCAGCGATTCGAACGCTCCCACTTTTCAAAGTTCAACTTATCAATATTAGAACTTTCATCCGTAAGAGAAGCAGGTTGTTCTTTCCTTATAGCATAGTCTAAATCCATGCAGCCGAGAACTAACAGAACGTTCTCTTTCCAGCTCTTAAAGTTTGTGCCGTTAAGCACAGGAATGGAGTTCATGTTGGTAGTTATATTAACAGCAGATGTATTAACTAGCAATTTAGAACAAAAAAAACATATAAGCTCGCATAATGGAAATTCATGTCATATGCATACATAATAGCACACAAAAAAAAATACATGAATTTAAATACTATAGTGTGTGGGCCCATTCAAACAAGATACCTAGCACAACATTATATTTAGTCTTTGGACAGAAATATTAACTTGCAAGTGGTACTCTCCACGCAGAAATCAAATGTTAATAATACATTCGGTCAAGCAACAACCTTCCTTTGGGCCGGTTTATTACTCACATGAAAAATTTATAATTATTACATATTTATTCCCGCACATATATTCATTATTTGGCCATTAAATAATCTTCCTTTGGGCTGATTATTATAACGCATAAATAATAAACATACACATCCTATTATTTCAAAATAAATAAATCTACACATAAATATCACTTTGGCAATATTTTGCTTCAACTCACTTATTCGAGAAATAAAAGGACAAGAAAAAATTTCTTTCTTAAAAAAAATGTGCCCAAATCCGTATTATTGTAAAATATTAAAATAATTCACCAAAATATTTTAATACTATTTACAACCATGTTACAAGTCATTAAGAAAATTTCAAAAAAAAATTTATCTCACTGAATACAACTTGTAACTTAAATTAAAAACCAATAGGAAAATTAATTCCCAGACCTGTACAGCTTATGTTACATGATATAAGCAACCCATATATCATGGTCATATAGTATTATTAAACAAATAGATCAGATGCTTTTATCAACAAAACAAGGCTGTAATTATGCCGTACATAGAAAACGCACAATCTAATAACATGTATTATAATCACGTGAACATGTAAATCAGCATAAAGTATACATCATGTCCTTTAACATAACTTGATTCAATTTATTCATGTACACTAAATTGAGTAATACACATGCGACCATAATACGATTAACCTTAGTGCTAACAAAATCTCGCATCGTAAACCATCGTAGACATAACAAGAGATCTCATAACAGGAGGATATTATTAAAGCCGCAAATTAATAACCCAATTTTACATGGATAAAGAAAAACAATCATAAAATAAAAATTATGATCAACCCTAAAAACTCGACATAAGATAGGCTCGGATACCAATTGTTAGATCCAAATAAATAACCACGGATCATCTTATGCGATATTATCAAGGTTACACGATAAAACTGTAGTGCGAAGCGTACCAGATTCCATGACTGTAGATATGAATACGGATTATGGGACTTGATCTTCCACAGACTTAATTCGCCTCTAGCCGTATCTTTCTCTGACTGATGGGAATAGAGGAGTAGAGGTTGTGAATTAGCCTTGGGGACCAAGACCCTATTATGTTCTTTATATAGTAGTCTAATTAGACCCCATTAACCCTAATCAGATTACTATTGGGTATTACACATTACAAAGCCCATACCGAATAAGATGTTATTGGACTCTTTATTTAAGACCACTTAATTAGTCCAAATATAGAATAAACATTAAATATAATTGTCTTTAATTTGTAAGCCCATAATTATTATTAGATTATAAAATATAATCTAACAGAAGCCAGTGTGATTTTTATATTGCACCAGTTTTTTTTACTGTGTTAGCAGTAATACTGGGAAGAGAATGAATGCAATTATGAAGTTCATTGTGATAAACTGTAAGTCTTTAGTCTATCGAACACACCATGTTATCTTGCTATTAGCTTAGAGAAGACGGCCATTCTAAAGTTTTAGTTGTTCAAACTCTGCTGTCTAATGCGATAGGATAGCATTCACAACAGCTTCATGCCACCAACAATAGTGTAAATGACTGAAGTTAAATGCCTTAATAATCTTGCAGCCAAACTCATGGGTGAAGTTCATCAAGTACTGGATACTTACAAAGGTAAGTTGGGATTTGATGAATTACAGTTTAGAACCAGATAGAGAAAATATTAGCTATAGACATTTTAACCATTTTGATTGTTAATGAATGAATCGCCACCTTGTACAGATATGTGTTTAATATTTGTTACTTTGATGTGTGTAGAGTTGCCTATGGTTCTAACTTCTGACCTACTTTCTTCGGGATTTATTACTTTTTATCATGGTCTTTTGGTTAATGCAGTATTTACTTGCATTCACCAATACATAGTTGAATTTCTCATGACAAGTATATTCTTTTTTCAGATACATTTTTTTTGTGTGTTTTGCTAATGTTAAATAAGCTAGTAGTTAATTACTCCCTCCGTCCCACTTGATTCTTAACATTTGAAATAGGGATGTTCGACACAAATTTAAAGGTGTATTTTAAGGATAGTTCCATGAAGCTTATGGACATGGGTTTCGATTTTTCATCTTTCTATTTTCTCCATGCTCTCCAGACATTGACTTTTATTAATGACTCGACTTGGAATTCTAAATGTGTGTTGTTTAAAAGCTTTGGTTTCTCCGATCATGAGATCCTTTCCATGTTCAAGAAGCTGCCACGTGTCATGTGCTTTGCTGAAAAGACAATTATTGAGAAAATGGAGTTCTTTTTGAATAAATTACAGTGGACAACGTTTAGGTTGTCAAGTAAACCTGCTATTCTTAGTTATAGCTTAGAGAAGAGGACTATCCCGAGGTGTTCTGTTTTGCAAGTTTTAGTCATAAAAAACAGCACTAATGAGAGCTTGAGAGCTACATGTTATCTTCAATATTGGCGATGTCTGACAGAAAGTTTATTGAAACCTTTGTAAATTGTAACTGCATATAAGGATGAAGTTCGAGGTAATGGAGGCATATAAAGGGAAGTTGAGATTTGATAAATACACTTTCAAACAGAAGGGACAGTTAAGGTTGAAGCCAGCACTATAATATTTAGCACTAGTTATGTTACTAAATTAGCAGTAATACCGGAAGACAATGAAATGATGGAGTTCAGTGAGATAAATAGTGAAGGTCTACATAGGATGTCGAGCACACTAAGTTCTCTTGGTTATAGCTTAGTGAAGATGACCGTTCTAAGGTTTTGGTTTTGTTAACTTTGGTATCAGAATGATAGATTTCACAATAGCTCCATGCCACCAACAATATTGCTGATGATAGACGCTAAATTCTTAAAAGTTTTGTAGCTGAACAAGGGTGAAGTTCCTCAAGTACTGGATGCGTACAAAGTTAAGTTGGGATTTGTAAATACAAATTAGAAGCAAAAGGGTAAAATATTAAAGCCTAAAGAAGCACCACTTGATTCAGACATTTTAACCCTTTTGAATGTTGATGAATGAATCGCCACCAGATGGCTATGTTAATGCAATATGGTTCCAAGTTCTAACCTGTTTTTATTACTATATAATTCGGTTTACTTGCTCTTTTCGTTGATGCAATATTTTATTTACATTCACTGATACATGGCATAATTTATTTTGACTAGCATCATTTTTCCAAGTACGTGATTTGTTTGTGTTCCTAATTCTAAATAAAAAAATAGTAATATCAACCAGTACCCAGCGGTTTGTGTATTGTTAAAACAGGAACAGGGCTTGTCTAGTTTTGTTGGAACAGGGTATTAGGAATTCATTTATATAAAGTTTTGCAGCAGTTACAGACTTGACAACATCTTTGTAGAATGTAGTATCAGGTATGCTAGATTAAGTAGCTATGAATATCTGGTAGGTTGGACTCAAGTGAGACACATTATCCACATGCTGAAGAGGATACTCAATGATATTCTTTATTACATGTTGTAGGTGTAAGACCAACATAATCTGAATATGTTGCAGGAATCTACTTTGTTTCTAATAGGTATGAGAATTGGTCTGACAGGAGAGTATTTCGACTGTAATGAAATAGGAGTAGTAGGAGGATCAGCTAATTGAGAGGAATACGAATGAGAAATGGGAGAAGAATGTAGAGAATGGATAGTGGATGATGATTAAGAATGTATATGAGCAAATAGATCTTCAATAAAGGAGGAAGTGCTGGGGAAGAGAGTCGCAGAAACAAATGGATGTTTAAATTGATATGGGAAAATAGATTCGTAGAAACAAACAACTTTGGAGACAGATCTAAGACCCGTGGCGAGATTTATGTGCTTGTGACCATGGAGATAACCCAAGAATATACATTCAGATGCCCTAGGTGCAAATTTATCAACTCTATCTGATAAAGTGGATGCATAACTTTAACAATGAACGATCTTTAATTAAGTATGAGAAGGAAATTTATGAAATAGCATTTCATAAGAAGATTTACTATCAAGTAAAACAGGAGTTCTTATGAAATAGCATTTCATAAGAAGATTTACTAGCGCCCTTAACGTATGTAACATAATTAAATGAAGATAACATCTTGTTAGTAAGAAATAGTAAAAAACATGAATCTTTAACACTAGGCAAAATAATTCTGTATATACTATATATGATTAGATACTATATATATATTAGGATATTATTCTAGTTTCCTGTTGTACCTTAGTCCATCATTGTTTTCCGTGGATTTTCTTCCACAAAGAATTTAGATTGTATTGTAGCCGAAGGTTTATTTCAGAAAAAACGAAACAGATGGGAATATTATTTCACAATCAGTGACGTTATGAAGAGATATTTAAACCGATTTATTTGATTTTACTTATCGCATTTTAATCTCCATCCTCCCGAACTTGAAACCCAATTCCCTGGCAATAATTCCAGCAAACCATTTTGGTTTTCCAGCTAGCAACATCAAGTATCTGATAATAAATGCAGGCACCACTCCACATCCATATCCAATCACTACAGCTTCCCAAGTAAAACCATTTAAAAAGAGATCACCATCTTCACCTTCTTTTTGCATGTCAGTATTGTGTTCGCACTCTTGGACAGTGGAAGTCCACACAACCATAAATTACCAGCATACCTATCATTATCAAATGTATTGAACTGAGAACCTTGTGGTATATGACCGCTAAGTTGATTGTGGGACAGATTTAGACGTGCAAGTGCATATACATAAGTGAGCTCCTGAGTAATATCTCCTCCAAGTCCGTTAAATGTGAGGTCCAATGACTCCAACACTGACAATTTTCCAATCGAGGGTTGTATGTGGCCTGTGAGATTATTGTGCGATAAATTGAGATATCTCAGTAACACTAAATTTCCAAAAAATTTAGCAATCTCCCCTTCAAAGTTGTTACTTGATAAATCAATGGTTGTGAATACGGTTAATATCCTTTCCAGCACAATCTCTACACCTTTAATCACTAGACTCGTGGAATCACTGTAGTACTCCTGCTCCATATAACTACACTTTTTTTTATTCACATCACCATTCATCATAGCCTTGAAGTTTCTGACATATGTTGCTGGTAGTGGACCCGAAAACTCATTGTAGCACAGATCAATGATTCTCAAGCTAGGAAATGGGTGTTCAACCCTAGAAATCTTGTTTATAATACCATGAAACTTTTTTGATTTCAGAACGAGAACTTGAAGATTTGGAAGAGCTTCCAAACACTGTGGGAAAGTATCATTTATTTGATTACTTCCAAGATCAAGAACTTTTAAGTAATCAAATGCAGCAAAAGAAGAAGGAATCTTTCCTTCTAATTTATTTCCATTCAAATTTATAGTTTCCAGATTACGCAAATTTGGTAAGGTTGATGGAAGGTTCCCCTGAATCTTATTCATTCACAGATCAATCACTAAAAGCTTGCTCATAACTCTTGAACAGTTGGGGACTACACCACTCAAGTTGTTATGAGACAGATTAAGAATCTCAAGAGACCTCGAGTTACAGAATAAGCTGGGCAAGGATCCATTGAGCATGTTGGACTGGAGATGGAGGATCTGAATATCATTCCAAGGTAGTTGCTCAAGACCACCTGTTAGTCTGTTGTAAGAAAGATTCAGATATGTCTGGTATCTGTATAAGCTGAATAGGCCCCCATTACTCAACCCAATCAAATGGGGAATTTCCCCGTCAATTTGATTGTTTGATAAATCTATATATTGGATAAACTCTGCATCTCTTGAGAAATGTGGGAACTCTTTTATCTTGCAAGATGACAATCCTAAGTGATGAAGCTTAGGAGGGAGTGTGGTCATACCTGTATTTCTCACTGATAGGCTGTTCTGAGAAAGATCAAGATGTTCAAGGTATTCAAGGCGTGAAAACATTTCAATGTCCAAAACACCACTGAAATTGTTGGATGAAAAGTCTAGGTGAATAAGGCTCACATGGTGAGAAAATGATCCATTTAATGAATTGAATTCATAAAGCTGACCTGTTAGTGAATTAGATCCCAGATCTAAATAAGTAAGGTGTTTATGGTGGGAAACCCAAGAGGGTAATGGACCAATGAAATTGTTAGAATTAAGGGATAACACTCTTAGGTTTGTAAGGTTCGCTATACCTAAAGGTATTTGGCCATTGAGGCCCAGGACAGCAAGTCGACTAAGGTTCCCTATGGATCTTGGTACTGGCCCAGACAGATGACAGTACGAGAGTTGCAAAAAGACTAATGATTCCAGCAACCCTATTGATTCAGGTATACCTCCATATAAGTTTATGCTCATAAGAAGAACGTGTCGAAGACTACCACTACGTCCCCACTTATCTTTGGGTAATGTAACAGCGAGGTTTCTATCGAAAAAAAATAGACGTTCCAAGTTGGGGAGGTGGAAAACCTGTTGGGGTACTACTCCATATAGACCAGTATCCGCAAGGTTAAGAAATGTTAGGGATGTAGACAAATTCATGGGTAAAACAGTGGAGATGTCAACAAAATTAAGATTAAGTACTGTCAGTTGAGTTAAATTCTGTAATAATAATTCAAACAATCCATGTTCAAGTGTAAAAGTGGGGCAAGACAGATCAAGAGAGACCAGTTTATACAAATGAGATACTGGAGACGGGATTCTCCCTGAAAATCCAGTATTAGAGAGGTTGAGATGTGTTAAACCTTTTGCAAATAAGCCGAATTCTCGTGGGAATTGATTGGAGAGGGAAACTGGAGATGAGGAGTTGGAAGAGGGTGCTGTTTCGAAGTAGGGCTCCTTATAGCTGGCCGCAACTTAGATCAAGTCCGATTACGTTTCTGGTCTTCAGTTCACAGGTAACCCCTTCCCATGTGCAGTAATCAGAACTCATGCTCCAGTTCATTGTTCACAGGTAACCTGTCAGTCTTTAGATGACCTTTTTTGCCTACAGACTTTACCATCCAACATCTTATAAGGGTCACGAGTAAATTAGCTAAGGATTACAATTTACAGTACTAATCATTCTCAACTTTTTTCAGTCTCAAATTTTTGATTTAATTGAACTTGTCTAGCATCGTATAGTGCATTTGATCTTCTCCAGTAGATTAGAAGTTAGATAGTTGACAAGTAGAAAAAGAAAATTATTTATAGTAGATGATAACCCGTGCCCCAGATAATTTATTAAAATTGTTCATTTTTTTAATTAAATTTTTATAAAAAAATTCATTAATCATTAAAAAATACTTTAAAAAATGATAAAAGTACAAAAGAAAACTACTACGGAGTATATTTATGCAACTCAGTAGTTTATAATAAGAGAAAAATGGTAATTACATCATAATTTCAATAATTTTAAGAGACGCGAATCTAGAAAGAAGTACCAATAAAACAGAATTTCACTTACTAATAAGATATTAGATGATAGGGGCCCGAGAAAATTTAATTAAATTGTCATTAATTTATTATAAAAAATTCGTTATTTACAAAGAATTTGATTATTAATAAATGTTATTTTATATATTATTTATTTAAGTTTATTTAAGAAAATCGAGAAAAAAAACTATATGATTCTAATATATACGTTAAAATGTACATGATTATGATAAATACTTTATTTATGAACTGAGTAGAGTTATAATAAAAAATTACAATTATAATAGTATAAACAATTTTATTATTTTATTAAAAAATAATATAGAATTCTTGGAGGAATAGGAATCTTAGGGGTGGAACCAAATTTTGGTACATTAGGCTGACTTTAGTGACCATGAAGATAATTAACCTATTAAAAATGTAATTCGTTTGTTATAGATAAGCATGTGATCGTAGATCAACACATGTATTCGTAGTATTTTTTATGATTAAGTTGTAATAAAAGAATTATAATTGTAAGAGGATTTTTTTATTTAACATAGAATTCTAGGGAAAATAGGAGTCTTGGGGTTGAAATCAAATGAAAGGCATATGAAAGCCTATTTGTAGTTCGAGGATATAACTCAACTTAAATTAGTATGTAATAGTAAATAAAAAGTATGAACTGTCCAGGATCTCATAATGTTTGATCTGTCAGAACAAAAAGATTAAAGTCAATCCACAGACTTGAAGATTTACTGCATTGAAAGAAGTTTAGACATCTGATCAAGCCTCAGTGAAGTATTCAACAAGAAGTGGATTTATTTAGAAGATAGAGATTTCTCTAGTGACAGTTGAAGAACAGTCAGAGTACAGAACAGTTGAAGAGAAAAGAGAAAAGAAAAAAGAATCACATTTAAAGTCAAAAATAAAGGACGATCATTGGAGTTAGTCGCCCATGAATCAGACAGTACATTGAGCGTCAACGAAAAATTCAATGGTATTTCTTTATTCATCTCAGTGATTCAGAATGTAGTAAGACAATGAATGGATTTATAATTATTCTCCTTTAATTAATTAAATCAAGTAGTTGATTTAATTAATAAATTGATTCATCAAGAATTAATTTTTTTTCTTAAATTAATTATAAAATTAATTAAATCAGAATAATTATTTAAAGTGAAAATAATTCAATTTGTTTAAATGATTAAGGAAAATCATTTAAATCTGAAAAATTGAATTGATAAGACATAACCTGGATGTCTTACCGAATGTCTTATTGGAGCAAAGCAGATAAGACATAATTCTTATGTCTTACCGAATGTCTTAATAAAGAAAGGAAGCCATTAAGATTTTCCGGATGTCTTACCGAATGTCTTGTTGAAGAAAAGAAACTATTAAGACATAATTTATGTCTTGCTGCATGTCTTATTAGTATTGTGAAATCAGAAAAGAGACAGTAGCTTTTGTATAAAGATCAAGAGGCTGGCGGCTGAAAAAAATAGACAGAAACATTAGATCCAAAACAAAGACACCAGCTTCACTCTCTCTCTCTCATTTATATAAAGAACCTGCAACAACATTTAATTCACCATAAATACTCAAGATCCTTGTTTGTAAAATTGTATCCGTTGGAACTTGTTTATTTGTCGTTCTTGTACTATTAGCGAGTTTTTACTCCTAATCTATATCTCGATTTTTATTAAAAAATTAAGAAAAGTTCATGTCGAATTTTCTAATTTGTTTTTATTAACTTGATATTATTCTGGACTGATTTTGTAACAACCCTCAAGTTTAATATATCGTTATATTTAACTTGAACATTGTTTCATTTAATTCCGTACAAATTTGTCTAAATTGAATTTAAATTTTAAGGACAAATTTTGATAAAAGGTATTGATTGTATTCAACCCCACTTCTACAATCTTATTAGACCTAACAATTGGTATCCGAGCCGTTTGATTGATATACAAATCAAGATCCTATCTTTATTCAATTAAAAAAAATTCAAGCTCGAATTTTTAACTCACTTAAAAATTCATCATGACTTCAAAAGCCATTGTGAAGAAAGATAATTAGTGATATGCGGAAGAATAAGATGGAGTTGTTTCTAGATGTTAAATATCCCAAATATTTGGGTGTTTTGAAAGAAGGACCTAAAATTCCTGTGGTCTATGAAGCAGAAGTTGTTGTAGAAGGAGAAGTTGTAACTCCTGGTAGAGCCTATGAAAAGGACCCTGCTTCCTTTACTCTTGATGAAAAGGAGGATGCTGGACTGGATAAAAATTTAAGACTCATCCTAATAGATTCCCTTGATGATTTGATGTATAGCCATGTGATGAATTTTAAAACTGCTAAACACATGTCGGAAACTACTGAAACCATCAACGAAGGAACGGATGAAGTCAGGGAGAACAGACTTGAGATCCTAACCTCTGAATATGAACACTTTAGATCTGGCCCTAATGACGGCATTCAAGAAGTGTTTGAAAGGTATAATAAATTAATCAACAACTTGTAAATCCATGGCAATCACTATACATAGAAGGAGATTAATCGGAGGTTCTTACAGACTATGACTACTCACCTAGAACACAGGATCACTGCCATTAGAGAATCCAGAGACATGAATGAAACAACTCTCGAAAGACTCTTCGGTGTTCTGAAAACCTATGAACTGGAGCAAGCTCAACAGAAAGAGATTTATGGTAAAGGTAGAGTTGCAAACACATCTACAGCTTTAGTTGTTGAGACTCTATGGGAAATGGAAGCTAAGGTTGTTCGACCTTACAGCACTGACAAGGAAGTTGAAGTTGATGGTGAGACACCTTACAGCTTTAGTTTTGAAGTTGAAGTTGGTCAGACACCTGCTACTCAGGATGGTGGAGAGTTTTATTCGTTAGAAGAGCTGGATCAGTTGGAGGATGAATCCATGGCTATGATGGTGAGACAGTTCAGTAACTTCGGATTCAGAAGGAATCCCAAGTTCAGGTTTAAATCTAACAACAATAGATTCCAGAAAGGAGGTTCTTCATCCTCCACTAGTAAGAGTGGCTATGAAACTGGAACTATTGATAGAAGCAAGGTTAGGTGCTTTAACTGTAATGAACTTGGACATTTTGCCACTGAGTGTCAAAGACCCAAACAGAGTCAAATGAAGGATTATGCCACTGAAAAGAAAAAGACTGGTAAAGCCTATGTGGTTGCTGGTAAAAGCTGGGATGACACAGACAGTGAAGATGAAGAATTTGGTAATCTTGCGCTGATGGCAAATTCTAAAAATTCCAATGGATCCAATGGTTCTACCTCACAAGTAAAATTTACTGATGCTGAAATAATGCGTCATCTTGGTAGTACTTTGGAGTGTGCAAGGAGTGAAAATGCTAGAATAAATCTGTTAAACACTGAGCTTGAAAATCAAGTGCTAGAACAAAAAAATGTGCACAATTGTCAGGATAAGCTAAAAGAGGAAATAGAACTACTTAAAAAAAGGGAGAAGTCCTTAGTGGAAGTAGTATCTAAACAACTTGCTAAAAATAGTGAACTTGAGACCAAGGTTAGAGCTTACTATAATTCTTGTAAAGTGGCTAAAGAGATTTTCAACAAACAAGCTGTTGATCAAACCATAGGAATAGGGTTTGATTACAATGAGGCTGTTGGAATGTTAGGCATAAATTCCCCTAATCCTGTTAATGCTAAAGAAAGGGGAATACCACATGTGCTTAATGGTGTTAAGAACCCTCTTTTTAAGTAGTCTATTGCAGAACCATTAGACACCACTTCTTTAATCATTCAAGAAGAATTGAGAACTGAAGACATTGCAAATGCAAATGTCTGTTCTAATAATGATGTGCTTAAGGTGCCAGTCATGGTTGTTAATTCAACTAGTTCTTCAAAGACTGGATTAAATCATGATAATGTGGATAAATGCAATAACATGTCTAACATGTCTAACATGCCTGCCATGCCCTTAAATAACTCATCTCATAAACCATGTGGCATCTTGAACTTTATGCAATGTGCTTTTAATTTTATGTCTGCATATTTTTATGGTATGCATGCAACTAGTAGTATGACTGCTTCAAGGCAACACATGAATAGTAGAAAGCATGTTAGACCCAGGACTGTTACTCCACCTAATCCTAGGTCAAGGACCTCAAGTCCTCCTAAGGTTATGGTGAAGACATGGATACCCAAGCTAAAACCAAAGAATGTTAAAGCTGTTTATAGGGTTAAGTGTCGAGTCTCTGCTGAAGATGTTGTTGTTAAGATTAAGAATGTTGTTTTGCCTGATAAAGGCCAATTCTTCAAGTACTCTAGACCGAATCAAGTACTCCAAATTTGGGTGTGGAACAGGTTGATCGTGTTATGTGGATTTTGGACAATGGATGTTCAAGGCATATGACCGGAGATAGAGCCCGGTTGACAAATGTGGTGGAGAAAGCTGGCCTAGTGGTTACCTATAGAGATAACGGCAAAGGTAAAACTGATGGATATGGTAGATTGGAAGCTGAAAATGTTATTATTGATGAAGTGTCTTTTGTGAAAGGACTTGAACATAATCTGCTAAGTATCAGTAAATTCTGTGACAAGGGATATGAAGCTTTTTTTAACAAGAAGAATTGTCTAATATCTCACAAGAGACATGAATAGCATGCACTGATAGGAGTTAGAAAATGAAATCTGTATGTAGCCAACGTGAACTCTGGAAGCACTGAAGAAATCACTTGCTTCTATTCTAAAGAATCTACAGATGATAGTTGGCTATGGCATAAGAAACTTTTTCATCTTAACTTCAAGACAATGAATTCTCTAGTTAAAAGAGAATTGGTGAAAGGTTTGCCTTCTATGCAATTTACTCAAGAAGGACTCTGTGACGCCTGTCAAAAAGGGAAATTGAAAACAGCAACTAACAGGAACACTGACACATCATTAATAACTGAACCTATACAACTACTACATATGGATCTTTTTGGTCCAGTTAATGTGATGTCTATGTCAAAAAAAAGGTATGCTCTCGTGATTGTTGATGATTACTCAAAGTACACTTGGGTCCTGTTTTTAAATTCCAAAGTTGAGACTCCACAATTGGTGATTGATCACATCAAGTTGATTGAGATTGATTCAAAGCATCCAGTGAGAGCCATAAGGTCAGACAATGGAACTGAATTCAAGAATGCGATTCTAAATGACTTTTGTGCTGAAAAGGGAATAACAAGACAGTATTCAGCTCCAAGAACTCCTTAGCAAAATGGGGTAGTAGAAAGAAAGAATAGAACCTTGATTAAAGCTGCACGTACAATGTTAAGTGAATTAAGGCTTCCCTTATATTTTTGGGCTGAAGCTGTCAACACTGCATGTTATACCCAGAATCGAACTCTTATCAACAAAGACTTAATGAAGACACCTTATGAAATAATGAATGAAAAGAAACCAACACTCAAATACTTTTATGTATTTGGAGCAAAATGTTTTGTGCTTAAAGAAGGAGATGATCGTGGTGGAAAATTCGAGGCCAAAACACATGAAGCAATTTTTATTGGTTGTACAAGAAGAGCTTATAAGGTGTATGCGATTGATCAATAAAAAATGCTTGAAAGTGTCAATGTAACATTTGATGACACTAACTCCTCAATATCCAAACAGAAGATCCATCTAAAAAGTTATCTTTTGATGACATGTTAGATTCTGATTCGGATGATGACAACCCACCTGATGTTATTGTTGATGATAAAAATAATGATGATAATGATCAGGGTGGTGGTGGTGGTGGTGGAAACAATGACAATATTGGAGATACCCCTGATACTCCTGAACAATCATCATGTCAACCTGGCAACAAGTTAGGGGGAGACAATGAAGGATCAACTGATCATACTCAACATCACAATGAAGAACAAGGCGAATCATCAAGATCTAATCTTCCTAGACAGATTGTTTGGAATAGAGCTCACCCCTTTGAGCTAATCCTTGGTGATCCAGATGTTGGTGTGAGAACTAGAAGAGCTTATCAGAATCAATGTAATTATTGGGGGTTTCTGTCTGAAATGGAACCTAAGAAAACTGAGGAAGCTCTTTCTGATCCTGATTGGTGATTGCTATGCAAGATGAACTCAATCAATTCAAACAACAAGAAGTATGGAAGCTGGTACCCAGACCTAAGGACAAAAAAGTGGTTGATACTAGGTGGGTATTCAGAAATAAACTAGATGAAGATGGCACTGTGACTAGAACAAAGCAATACTGGTTGCTAAAGGTTACTCCCAAGCTAAAGGAATTAATTATGATAAAACCTATGCATCGGTGGCTCGACTTGAGGCTATCAAAATATTCTTGGCATTTGCAGCATTCTCAAATTTTAAGGTTTATCAAATGGATGTCAAGAATGCTTTTCTGAATGGTAAGCTAGATGAAGAGGTCTATGTAGAACAGCCCCCTGGCTTTGAAGATCCAGATTTGTTGGACTATGTTTACTTTCTCTTCAAGGCTATCTATGGCCTTAAGCAAGCACCAAGAAAATGGTATGACACTCTTTCTGAATTGTTACTTGAAAATAGTTTTGTTAGAGGTGTCATAGACAAAACTCTCTTTACAAAGAAACATAAGAATGATACTATACTAGTCCAAGTCTATGTGGACGATATAATATTTGGGTCTACTAATAATCTCTTGTGCAAGAAATTTGCTAAGCTAATGCAGGGTAAATTTGAGATGAGCCTGATGGGTGAGCTGAAGTTCTTCCTTGGATTACAAGTAAGTCAAAGATTAGTTGGAATCCTTATTTGTCAATCCAAGTATGTCAAAGAGCTCCTAAAGAAATATCAAATGAAGGATTCAGCTTCAGCAAGGACACCATCATCTACAGCTATAAAGTTTGGGGCATGTGAAAATTCTGCAATGGTAGATGTCACAAGCCACAGAGGTATGATAGGTTCATTACTTTACCTTACTGCAAGTAGACCAGATATTATGTATGCTACATGCTTATGTGCAAGGTTCCAAGCGGATCCTAGAGATGTGCATCTCGTTGCTATTAAACGAATCTTGAGATTTCTTAAGGGTACCCCTAACTTAGGTATTTGGTACCCTAAAAAATCTGGTTTTAACCTTGTTGGATATACAAATACTGATTATGCAGGAAGTGTGGTAGATAGGAAAAGTACATCTGGGAGTTGTCAATTCCTAGGTGGAAGACTGGTTTCCTGGTACAGCAAGAAACAACAAACAGTTTCCAACTCAATAGCTGAAGCTGAATACATCGCTGATGGAAGCTGCTGTGCTTAGATCTTGTGGATTAGGAATCAGCTACGTGACTATGGCTTTGTACTTGACAAGATTCCAATTTTATGTGACAATACAATTGCCATAGCAATCTCCAACAATCCTGTGCAGCATACGAGGACCAAACACATCGACATTAGGTATCATTTTATTATAGAGCATGTCGTGAATGGAACCGTGGAATTACATTTTGTACCCACGGAAGAACAAACAACAGATATTTTTACTAAGTCTTTTGACGAATCCACATTCACCAGAATTGTTGGTGAATTGGGTATGTTCAATAGTCCTAGTAATTGAACTGGTTAATATCTGAGGTTTGCTCTTTAATAATTTACAAGTGATTACCTTGTTTATATGTTATTTTTATTAAAATCACTTGTATAATTTTTTTTATCAACTTATCTTCTTGCTTATTTATTCTCAAATCATTGCCATAATTTTCTTAATATTTCACTACATACTTCTTTTATTTTAGAATAATTTATTTTCTCTAAAAATATTTTTCACAAATCTTACAAGTTGAAATATTTGAGAAATCTATTTTTGCTGAAAATTTCATTATGTTAAACTACTGTTGTATGTTTGTGGTATTTTAATAAGTCATATTTTCTCTTTAAATAATTTTCTAGTAGAAAGTTATTTGATTTGAAAATATATAGATTTATTAATTTACTATAAATATTTATGTAAATAGGTAATATTTTATTTAATAATTTGTAGTGTTTATCCTTTTAGTATTAATGTCTCGTTTCCGTTTAAGGGACAGCCTATGATCATTTTATTAGTCTTTGTAAATAATTTAGTTATGTATAAATTAGATTTATATTTTTTTAATCTATCTGTAAATTAATTTCAATATTTCTGTATTAGTCACTTAAGTTTCTAGTGTTACAGTTTAGTCCCTGTTGAATTACTACTATTAAGACATGTCATGTCTTATTAGTTCTTTTGTTATAATACACCAGTAAGACATGAGTTATTTTCTATTTTATTTTCGTAAGTCTTGTGTTATGTCTTATTAGTTTTATACTAATAAGACATGCGTTAAGACATAATCCCTTATGTCTTATTAGTTCGTATGTCATATTACAGCTTTTATGTCTAATAAGACATGCGGTATGACATAATTCGTATGTCATATTAGCTTATTGTTAAAACTATTAAGACCTAATCTATATCCCTCTGTCTGTTTGTCTTATCAGTCTAATTTGGGTTTCTCACTCGCGTGTCTTTACAGCGACGACGATTATATACATACATATACATACTGTATCAAGTCGAAACTCTGCCAAAATTTCCTCTTGATCGTTCAAAATTAACACCAGATTGTTATAGATCGTTTTAAACCCATCCATTTGATTCCAAAATCACTATAGTTGGTTAAGGTTTTTGAAAAGAGGATTTTCAAAACCCAATCGGTTCATTCACAGATCTTGTGGTTTAAAAATTTATCTTTCAAATCTAAAAATAGATTGGTGATCACTGTGTTAAGAGGAACAACATATTAAAATTTGGGATTTTTCTGTTAACCTTGAATTTATTCAAATTTTTAATTAATTTTAATTAATTATTAATTCTGAAAAATTCAAATTTGGCTAAATTTCTGAAATTTCTGGTGTGTTAATATTTGTGTGTGTATTTGTCAACAATGGCTAATGAGTTTGAGGTCACTACGCCAAATAAAGTTGCAAAAGACCTGAAAAGCGTTGCGTAAGGTCTTACGCAACACCAGAGGGGCGTTGCCAATTGTTGGTTTCGAGGCATAAAACGCAGCGGATAAACGTAAATAAAACAATAAAAATCGAAACCCAAACCAGGATCCATGTATAATTATGGACAGATTATGGAGATTACGAATCATACCTTTAAAAAGCTTTACTTTCACGAACTCAACGGAGATCCTAGCTTTCAAGACTTGTGTCTACCTCTCGGAAAACACCTCTATGGTATCCACACGAACACCTTGAAGAACGACTCACGAACTTGACTGCGGAATGGATGTACTAACCTCCTTATTGATGATTCGATTTCTGCCTTTTCTTGCTGCCTTCTCTAGGTTTTTCACAAAAACGTAAAACCCTCTTAACCTATCATTATCTATTTATAATGACTGGTTAATGGGCCCTCAACAGCAAAAGCCCAACCCTTTTAGGTATAAGATTAAATAATAAAATGAAATTCTATTATTTAATTAATAACTAAGTCACACTTAATTATTATGGGCAGAAATACTCCTCTAGTTCGAATTTATATATTATCTCAATTAATTAAGTCTCACTTAATTAACATAATAAAATTCAAATAATCACCAATTAATTTAAATCCATAATTTAAATTAATTATTCCTTTAAGTGCTCAATGTGTGTGACCCTATATGCTATTATTTAATTGACAATAATTTTATTCTCCAATAAAACTATAAACAATGAGCGATATCTAGTAATACATCATTGCTACCCAATTAAATAATAATTAAATCGTGATTCGATAAAACCTTTTTCTTGATTAATGTTTCCGTGTAATATAATCCCTTTAACCAAATATTATAGATTAAACTCGAGGCATGTGTTTAGTCATCCTCTTCAACATTTAATCCGGGTTTACTTGATCCATGAGTAGACTATTAAAAACAAATCATTATTTGAGCACGGCCATGCATTTTATAGTCTCACTCAATCAAGAGGCCAATAATATCTCTCCTAATTCTAGGAGGGTTAAACCCTTTATCTATCATTCATATTTCTCATACGACTCATGATATACCCGATGTCCACTTTTATCATCACCCGGTCAAAGGTAACTTTTAATGTAGTCAAAGTATATTAATCCTCGTATAGAAATATAATGATCTCAAGTCAAAGGATCATTACACCATTATCACTGTGAGTCTTTCTTATGACTTTATTAAACATGAAGAATCTCACTGTGGGTCTGTCCAGTACCATGTACTCCTACATGTACCTATGTATTGACTTTAGTATCTCCATACTTATAACCAATGAGATGTGGTTATCTGTCAAACAACATACTAGTCTATTTATGCATTATTATTGTCCTATAATAATAATACTCGACCAGGGACCTTTTAAGAATATGATATATTATATAATCTCAAGTTCAAGTCATGTACTTAAACTATATAATGTGTATCATGATTCTAAGGACATTTATTATGCTAACAAATATATCGCAGTAATTAAAAGTCATAATAAATACGTTTATTGAATGATCAAATAACATAAATGTTTATTCAAAGAAACAATGTATTGCCTATAGGGCACCTACACTAACACCAATACCGGTGTTGTGTAAGACCCCAAATGCAACGCTTTTCCAAGCTATTGCAACACCACAAAAGCATTGCATAAGAGGCCTTATGCAACACCAAAATCACGTAAAGGCAACACTTAACGGTGTTGCATAAGATTTTTCAGCCATGTCAGCCGTGGGGTTCACCATGGTGCCACGTCAGCAGGCGGGCCCACATGCCACATCAGCATTGGATCCCACGAGGTGCCACGTCAGTAAGGTGCCACGTCAGCAAGATGCCACATCAGCAAGATGCCACGTCAGCAGTAAGGCCCACCTAGATGCCACGTCAGCAGTGGGACCCACAAGGTGCCACGTCAGTAGTGGGACCCACATGGTGCCATGTCAACAGTGGGCCCACATGGTGCCACGTCAGCTATGAGACCCACACGGTGCCGCGTCAGCAGTGGGGCCAAATGTTGCCATGTTAGCAGTGGGGACCACTATCTAATGCAACACTAGTTGAGTCTAATGCAACACTAATTTTTTTTATGCAACATCAGAAGTATTTTTAGAAACACTAAATATACCATAATGCAACATCATATATTGTGAAATGCAACACTTTTTTACAAAAAATTGAAATGGATGCTTTGTTTATACATAAAACCAAATTGTCCAAACCAAGCCAACTTCAAAAGTCCTAAATAATGCAGCCAACAAAACTACTAGAAAAAGAAATAGTTTCTAGTACAAAAAAGATGGTAAAAAAATGCTAATGCTCATTTCTTCTTTCCACCCTTGGCGGCATCTCCGACCTTGGTCTACAATAAAAATAAAGAAAAACATATGTTAATTATAGGAGAGAACAATGTTCAGGTAAACATGCAATAAAAAGGGCCAGTGAAGGGGGATCTAGGTGATGCATGAGCTACCTTCTTCACACCACGGATTTTTTTGGCAAGATATTAGGTACAATGTTGGCATAAATCCATTTTTGATCAACATGCGTGACCTTTGAATAAGTAGTTAACAGTGACATTTTATTTTTAAGGACGTATTCAGTTCCCGTCAAGTTATTGTATACACCAATTTGATGTCTTTAAAATACTTATACTAAAACTTATTCTGAGTATTAGCGGCTCAGGTTTATAGGCTGGATAGATTGAAAAGGCCACTTATACGTCAAAGACTAAGAGTTTAGATAAGCCAGGTTTTAATAAACAATGCACTTTGTTTTACATGTGCACCGTTTTTATTATTAACACAGTTTATGACATGAATGACAGAGGTTGTTCACATTTAGCAAATTAAAAGGAAGAAACAACATATGTATAACATTCTAGAACTGACTCAAGGTGAATTTAAATAGTGAATTTAAATTTTTATATAGAATACTTGAATTTGAATATATAACAAATTTAAGCACCTGTTTAATGTTCAAACAGGGAAGTTAAATATAACTGTTTCTTGTTTGAAGGTCAATTATAAAATTTTAAGATCTAAGACAAGTGCCTCCGCTATGGCCTATGTGTGTAAAGAAATAGACATGCTATTTCTAATAGCGTTTTTAAATTTAGACGTGTGCACTACTACATACTCAGTTACACACCAACACTTGATCAAACTAACATTTAATAGTAGGCTTTTACTGGATTATCCTACACTAACAGGTGACAACTATGACAAACTTGCAAGGTGTTGAGATAAATATCTGCTTAGTAAATATATAGATAACCGCAGTATCATTAATAATTTGATAATTTGTCAGTGATAATGATACTAGTATGCCTATTTGGCTATAGATGGATACATAGATCATGCAAAGATAAAAGAGTATAAGCTACCTAGGGAAGTAACCCATGATTTTGAAAAGAAAAAGAAACATAGCACATCTACTTACTTGCCACTGGTATGCTTTTAGTAAAAGCAGGACTTGCCCATTCCGTAAAACCTTGCCATTTAGAAGACTGTATAACAGAGCAGCCTGTAATATATATAGACTTTTAGCATAACAAACAAATTGAAAAAAAGATCAACTTGCAATCTAACTTGATGGTATATTCTAATACAGAGCTTGTGATTCTTTAAAACAAATTTAAATGGGTCTCTTGATTATTTAAAGTTACATGGAAAACGCACAAATGGCTTGATCACAGTAACGGTTCTAGAACTTCTATTGATAAAATGGACTCGTTACTAATTCGAAGAAACCAAAACGTTCATCTGCATTAATATTGATTGCATAAATAAAGGACATCTTGATCATGAGTTCATGACTTAAGTGTAAAGGGGTATACAGCAACCAATCTTATATGATGGTGTTCCTTAGAGCTACCTGATCAATATCTCCATATCTAATTCATCACACAATCGTGCAAAAAGTCATTACAAATTCTAATATGCAAATGGCTTGGTTTTACTACCACTGCAATCTTTTCTAGTCAATTGGGTTTACAAGCTACAACATGAAATTCTTGCAAATTTATAATTATATTATGACAAATTGTATATTTTGAATAAATAATTAAAATAAACTGTGTTAATGTAGAAAATCATTCTATCACAACTGAATTATCAAACAGAGAAAAAACTATGTCAAGTAGTCAAGGATCATTTCAAGTTGGCCTTGTTATCAATCTGATCCAAGTCTTGCAAATAGAATCTTCCTGTCCAGTTCCTAATGCAAGATATTTGAATACCAAAAGAATAAGGACCGAAGCATAGTATAAGGCACACCTGTTGCTTGAAAATGCTAAGCTTATTGCTTTCATAGCGTGGCGACAACACACAGTTTACAGATGAGTGTTTGAAAAACTTTCGAGTCTCTTCATCGTGTGTTTACATTACGCCTTCCTGCGCAAAAGAAGTCAATTCCAATGTATTCAACTTCTCAGATATAAACTATTCATAAATTGGTTCCTTATGATGACAATGATGTTATCTTATCAACAAAAACAAATTATCACAAGAAAAACACAAACTTTATCAACACAAACTGTTGTGCAATCAACTACATAGAATCAACAGCAGACCTACTATTTAATTACTCATTAATGCTAAGCCACAAACATTGTTCCAAACCATAACATTGGAGTCGGGTAAGACATAATTTTTTTATAATATATACATTGAGGAACATTTAGGTACAAGAGAAGACAACAAAAAAAAACTGTACAATCAGTATTACAGACTATTTATATAAAAATAAATGCACTGCCCAAAGTAAGGAGACCTGGCTGTGATCAAACTAGTATATTAGCACTGAAAGTAATGAAGATATAAGTATCATGAAATAACTAACCAGCTAATTTGCTTGAAGCTTCTGCTAAAACTACAACCAAACGTGAGCAAAGCTCCTTCGCATCCTTTAATCCACGGATTGTTGCTAATTGTGACCTTCAGGAGGGAATAAGTACATCAGTTTTTAATAATAACCAAAAAATAAACATTCAGATACAAATCCCTAATTTGAATCCCAAATCAGTAAAGTACAAAACCCTAAATTGAAACCAAAATTTGTTTGAGCCCTACAATGAAAGCCCAAACTTTAATCACCTGCAAAATCAGATAAAGAAATACAAATGAGTGAAGAGTACTAGAAAATCAAATATAATAAAATGAGTTTTTCTATTACCAATTAGAACTTCTTATCGGAGTATATAGTTTGTATTCAAAGTCTGTAGTTTGCAATGGGAGTAGAGTGTTTGTCTGTAGAGAGAGAGAGAGAGAGAGAGGGTGTGTTAATATCAAGAGGGAGTAGAGAGAATGAGATGAGCGGAGGGATTTTGGGAGTAAGTAGTGTGTTTTGGGGGGAAGGTAGTGTGAATTATTTTGAGAAGGGTGAAGTTTTCCGCCAAAATTTTTCATCGAGCAACGTGAGTGACTGAGTGACAGTGATGTGATTATTTAATCTTATTTTGATTTTTAAAATGTCTAATTTCAATTTTGATAACTAAATAAAAATAGGAAAAAAATTCAAAAATTAAATAAAAATAGAAAAACAAATCCAACCGTGCCCACTATTTGTGAATGAATGTTACCATACTTTTACTAACTTTTATTTTTTTTATTTTTAACTAGCTTGTAGAATAAATAAAAATAATAAAAAGACCAAATTTTGAACTAAAATTCATACACACCCAATTAGTCATGCTCACTATTTGTGTAATGAATGTTACCCTACTTTCAATAATTTTCCATGTTTTTTTATTTTTTCCCCTACTTTATCATTGTTGTCTTAAAATGTTTTTAAATTTTTAAACTAAAAATTTTAATTTTTAAAAATTTATCACATCACTAAATCGGTAGATCTTGACATCCGTACATTTGGAACGTCTAAAAAATTATTTTAAAAAATAGGTTCATCATTCGGGACAAGACTTGTTAAAAGGAAAGTCCACTTCGACCGGTTTGACCGTTATAAAACCAAACCAAATATATCTAGGAAATTTTTTAAAAAATTACCACATCCCTAAAATCGTTAGATCTTGACATCCGTACGATTGGAACGTCGAAAAAATAATTAAAAAAAATAGATTCATCATTCGTGACAAGACTTGTTAAAAGGAAAGTCTACTTTGACCGGTTTGACTGTTATAAAACCAAACCAAATACATCTAGGAAATTTTTTAAAAAATTACCACTTCACTAAAATTGTTAGATCTTGACATCCGTACGATTGGAACGTCGAAAAAATAATTAAAAAAATAGATTCATCATTCGTGACAAGACTTGTTAAAAGGAAAGTCTACTTTGAACGGTTTGACCGTTATAAAACCAAAACAAATACATATAGCAAATTTTTAAAAAAATTACCACATCACTAAAATCGGTAGATCTTGACATCTGTACTTTTAGAACGTCGAAAAAATAATTTAAAAAAATAGATTCATCATTCGGGACAAGATTAGTTAAAAGGAAAGTCCACTTTGACCGGTTTAACCGTTATTAAACCAAAACAAATAAATCTAGCAAATTTTGTAAAAAATTACCGCATCACTAAAATCGTTATATCTTGACATCCGTATCACTAGAACGTCAAAAAAATAATTAAAAAAATAGATTCATCATTCGGGACAAGACTAGTTAAAAGGAAACTCCACTTTGACCGGTTTGACCGTTATAAAACCGAACCAAATACATCTTTAAAATTTTTTAAAAAATTACCACATCACTAAAATCGTTATATCTTGACATCCGTGCTATTGGAACGTCGAAAAAATAATTTAAAAAAATAGATTCATCATTCGGGACAAGACTAGTTAATAAAATAAAGTAAATATCTAATGCAACACTTCAAACAGCAAATGCAACACTATTGTTATCTAATGCAACGCTTCTGCCACGTCAGCAAATGCCACGTCAGCATAGGTGGGTCTCACTTCTGCCATGTCAGCAATTGTGGGTCCCACAATTGCCACATCAGCATTGGTGGGCCTCCTACCATGTCACCCTTGTGGGTCCCACATTTCCACGTCAGCAGTGATAGGTCCCACACTTGCCACGTCAGATTTAAAAAAAATTATATATCTAATGCAACACTACAAACAGCAAAGGCAAAACTATTATTATCTAATGCAATGCTTCTGCCACGTCAACAAATGCCACGTCAGCATAGATGGGTCCCACTTCTGCCATGTCAGCAATTGTGGGTCCCACAATTGCCACGTCAGCATTGGTGGGCCTCTTGCCACGTCACCCTTGTGGGTCCCACACTTCCACGTCAGCAGTGGTGGGTCCCATACTTGCCACGTCAGATTTTTAAAAAAAATTATATATCTAATGCAACAATTCAAACAGCAAATGCAACACTATTGTTATCTAATGCAACGATTCTAACACGTCAGCAAATGCCATGTCAGCATAGGTGGGCCCCACTTCTTCCACGTCAGCACTTGTGGGTCCCACAATTGCCATGTCAACATTGGTGGGCCTCCTGCCACGTCACCCTTGTGGGTCCCACACTGCCACGTCAATAGTGGTGGGTCCCACACCTGCCACGTCAGATTTAAAAAAGAAAAATATATATCTAATGCAACACTTCAAACAGCAAATGCAACACTACTGGTATCTAACGCAACGCTTCTGACACGTCAGCAAATGCCACGTCAGCATAGGTGGGCCTCACTTCTGCCACGTCGGCTATTGTGGGCCCTACAATTGCCATGTCAGTAAATGCCATGTCAGCACATGTGGGTCCCACTTCTGCCACGTCATCATTTATTAAAATAAAAAGATATCTAATGCAACACCAGCAGTTAGTGTTGCATGATATGAAACACCGTGGGTAATATGCAACACTAAATTATATCTAATGTAACACCAGTTCAGCTCAGTTGCAAAAGACCTAAAATTTCTATCTAACGAAACGCTTTCTGCGCAACTCTTTGTAAAAAGTGTTGCGTATGCTCACTTATGGCGTAGTGGGTTGTTAAGAATAATTTAGTCAGATACTTTAATCCGGATAGTTGTCCGTATGAAAGATTTAGGCCTTGGATCTGATTTTTAAATGAGCATTCTCTGATTAGAACTGCTATTACCTAAGAGCAAGTCCAATGTAATGCTATCCTTGGTGCTATTGCTATATTATAGCACAAAGTGCTAAAAAACTCATCTCCAAAGGGATGCTATAGTTGGATGCATCCTTGGTGCTATTGCTATATTATGCATCCTTGGTGCTAAATTTAAAACTAAGGATGCATTTATGCATCCATGCCACATCATCATTTAACTATAATGAGATGGGTTTGTATTGAATATTCAATAGAAGTTAAAAAAGTTAGGTAAAAGTTAAAAGATTTGGTTAAATTTGAAACTAGTTATAGAACTAGCTTTGGAGGGTGAGTTTTATTTTAGCACCAAAATTCACTTTTTGGTTATATATTATAGCAATAGCAATTTAGCATCTAGCATTGGACTTGCTCTAAGGGTGATGTGCACAACTGCTGTGGTGTCTGAGGATTCAAGATCATTTTCTTTTATTTTTAATGACACACAGCATGTGGTGAATAAATCAACCCTCTGTACTGTACTAAACCTTCCCACAGATAACTTTGAAGCTCTACCACCAGATGCTGAGTTGACTAGTTTTTTCACTAGTATTTAATATCAAGCGGAGGTAGATCTTAATAGATTATCTAAAAGTAACCTTGTTCAAGAATGGGATGTTTTATTCAATACTGTTTCCAAAGTTTTTACTAACTCTGGGAGAGGTAATTTTCATAATCTTACTTCTATGATACAGTAATATTGGTTATGCGATTGTTCACAACCGTAGAATTGATATTGGGAATCTGCTTTGGAATGTGATAGTTTATCGAATATCTAGGGCTAGAAAGGACTTTGATGTGGGTAAAAAGGTTTCATGTTTTTACTCAAGATTTTTAATGCTAATATTTAATCATCTTATTCCTTCTGATCTTCAAGCATGCTTTCGGAATGATCGACCTGTAATGTCTGGGAAACAAACCAAGAAATATTTCACTACCCTAGAAACCGGCAGAAATTTTTTAAACATTCCCGTGGTCATTACACCATACCTGGCCCAATTCATAGACTTGCCAGTCATACCCATACCAGCTCCTCAACAACCTGAGCCAGCTGTTGAGCAACAGGAACCTACATTTGCAGTTTCCCTGAACCAGAATTTGAGCCTCGAGTGCATCAAGACACTCCAATTGGGATTTCTGCATCACAAGCTGAACGGGTATTACCTTCTATCCCTGAAACTACTTCTATCTCTCAAACTATTTCCGGATCCCATGTGGTTGATAGGTTAGACCAAGAGGTTGTAGAACCACAACTGATAAGTGGATTTCATATCCACTTAAAACACTTCGTATTGGCTTAAATTGATTAACTTGACCTCAAGTATGTGGTGTTTTTGATGTGTTTGCATTGAGTTTTGCAGAACTAATAGTTGGAGGCATTGGTAGTGTTTAATGACATAATTGTGGTGGAATTTAGCTCGGGAGTAGGAGGCCAGAAGTAGGCCAGAGATACGTCAAGAAAATAAGTATCAAGGAAATATAATAAAGGAGGGCTTGGAGTAAATAGCAAGAGTTGGAGGCTAATTTGATTAAAATTCGGATTTTCCGGGTAGGTTGCGCAGTCTTCACTGTTTTGGCCATATCGGGAGTTCTACAAGTCCGTTTGAGGCCCGTAAGTAGTTATTGGAAAGCTCGGAAGAAGATGAATCTGTTTGTAGCAAAGTGTTCCAGCAAATAGAGCACAGGCGGGCCATATAGAGCGCGGGCGCGCTACCCATGGCTTCCAGGAAATCTATTTCAAGTCTTTTTTGGTAATTTCTCCTGTTTTGAGTCAGATTTGGTATTTTCTTGATGACCAAGGCACTGGGAGGCTATATAAACAAGAGTTATCAATAGAAGAGCACATTTTTACAGAGAGGGAGATGAGAGAGACTTGGAGAAGGATTCCCGAAAGATCGTGACAATCAACGGAGATCTAGATCTACTTCATCTTTTGTATTCTTCTTTTAGGTGATACTTTGGATCCTCGTTATCTTGGATTTGTTTTCTTAACTCTATTAATCTAGCACTATTGTTTTTATTCAGACTTTGTTTGTTATCATGTTATCTCTAGATCCCATAATGACAAATGGTTCGATTATGAACTAATCGTTGTCATGGGATTCTAACGGATTTATTTACAGAGTTTAGTAGTTTGATTGCTTTAAAGATTTGTGTGTGATGAATTATGATATCCTCGTATGGTTGTACTTAATGTTTTTAGATGTGTATCTAACATCTAAATTGTTAATCTTTATTGAAGCGACAGTCGATATAAAGATTAGAACTTGCCATGCTAGTATAGGTTTATGAATGTTTTGACATCATGATTCGTAGTGTAATTTTAACCATCTTATGCTACCCTATGTGATCTTTATGGATAACTTTTTCTTAAACCGTTATGTTTTCAAATCTTATAGACATATAGGGTCTAAACGTAATTGGTGTCTGCTTAGCTTCTATCTCTTTTGTGGATGTTTGAGTAGTTTGGTATACGTATACTGACAGGTAGCATGTACTTGTTTCGTGTTATCCGACCAGTTATCATAACCATCACATACTTTGATTAAAGGCATCTAATCTAGACGAAGTATTTAATGAAGTTAGGATCCCATGTTTATTCTCTCATTAGTAAATCAGTTTTAAACCACGTTAGTTAATTAGATCTTAATTTTGCTAAATTGCTTCTTAGTTAAATTAGATAATTAAAACCCAAATTGTTATTGTCTTAGTAGTGAATAATAATCAAACAGTGTTGCATAGGTGCATATTCTGAAATATACCAATCTCTGTGGGAACAAACTTAGCTTTATCTTATATTACTTGTGACCGCGTACGCTTGCGTGATTTTGTGTGAACAAGTTTTTGGCGCCGCTGCCGGGGACTCGGTGTTTATTATAGTTTATGTGCTTGCCATCAGTGGTCATTAAAGTTCACTGACTCGGATATTTTTTCTTACTTAGTTTGCATTGTTTGTGTGTTTCAGGTACTTGAGTGTGTATGCAAACACGTTCTCAATCTCGTAAACTGGCAGAGGAAGAACGTGAAACAGCAGTAGAGATGGGAGAACCAGCTGCACAAAAGGCTTTAAAGGACTATTCTCAGCCGAAAATCAATGACATTCAGTGTAGCATTGTCAGACCAGCCATTGCAGCTAATACCTTTGAAATCAAGCCTGGTACGATTCAGATGGTATAGAATTCAGTTCAGTGTTGGGGTGCTCCAATGGAAGATCCTAATATGTACATCCGGAACTTCATCGAGATCTGCGACACTTTCAAGTTCAATGGTGTGTCGGAAAATGCTATAAAATTGAGACTTTTCCCATTTTCTTTGAGGGATAAGGCTAAGGGCTGGTTACACTCTTTACCAGCCGGTTCTATTACGACATGGGAGGATGTTGCTCAGAAATTTCTCAATAATTTCTTCCCCATGGCTAAAACAGCAGCAATCAAGAACGCTATTACTCAATTTGCACAGTAGTCAGGTGAATCTTTATGTGAAGTGTGGGAGAGATACAAAGAGATGCTTAGATCATGTCCTCATCATGGCATGCCAAACTGGATGGAAATCATTTGTTTTTACAATGGATTGGGATGGCAGTCGAGACTGATGGTGGATGCAGCTTCAGGAGGAGCACTATGGGCTAAGAGCTATGCGGTGGCTTATGATCTTATCGAGATGATGGCAGCAAATGAATATCAGAATTCAACTCAGAGAATGCCACAGCAAAAGGTGGCAAGACTTCTTGATGTTAATGCAGCCACAGCTCTAGTAGCTCAGCTAGAGGCATTGAATATGAAAATCGATTCTTTGGCAAATCATGGGATTCGTCCGGTAACTAGTGTTTGTGAGCTATGTGCAGGAGCACATGAGACGAATCAATGTGCCATTTCTAATGAATCAGTGCAATTTGTGAACAACTTTTAGAATCAGCAGTAGCCAGCCCCTAATACTTATCATCCAAGCAACAGAAATCATCCAAATTTCAGTTGGAGCAATAATCAGGGTGACATGCTACAATCCCAGCAACAAAATCGGCAGTTTCAAGGTCAACAATATGGAGCAAGGCCTTACAATCCTCAGAATTTTCAGTAGCAGGAGAACCAGATTTTTCAGCAGCAGCAAGGGCAGAATTTTCAGAAACAGTATGCCCCTAGGCAATATCAACCTCCGGGTTTTTAGAAACAACATTCACATGCAGGTTCTGGGCATTCCACTTCTAAAAAATCTGAACTAGAGGAGTTGATATTGATGTGCAAAAGTCAAGTTGTCTCGCTAAAGACCTTAGAAAATCAGATTGGGCAAATTGCTACTGCTTTGCTAAATAGGCCAAAGGGAGTGCTTCCTAGTGACACGGAGCCTAATCCAGGAAAGAAAGTTGTCCATGAAGAAGCGAAAGCTATCACTTTGAGGTCTGGAAAAGTCACAGAAAGCATGGTAAATGAAGTAGAGAATCAGCAGAGCAAGGAGCAGATGCCATTGACCGCGACCCCGCGTACCCTTGTAGAGGATGAGCTAAAAAAATCAGATTCACACCCTCGTGATGATGCGGAGAAAGAGAAATCAGATGTTGAGTTGAAAAAATCATATTTGAGCAAGGGAGCAGTAGAAAGCAAGAAGTCTTCTAAAAAATCAGTTTTAGAGCAGAAGAAGGACGATGAATATATCTACCCTCCTCCTCCATATCCTAAAAGACTCCAGAAGCAGAAGTTGGACAAGCAATTTGCTAAGTTTCTTGAGTATTAAGAAAATTATAGATTAATATACCTTTTGCAGAGGCACTTGAAAATATGCCTAGTTATGCACGGTTCATGAAGGGTATTCTCTCAAGGAAGTTGAAACTGAAAGACTTGGAGACCGTTGCTTTGACGGAAGAGTGCAGTGCTGTTCTGCAACAAAAGTTTCCTCCTAAACTTAAAGATCCAGGAAGTTTCACCATTCCATGCACTATTGGCAACTTATCTTTCGACAAGTGTTTATGTGATTTGGGAGCTAGTATCAATCTCATGCCTTTGTATGTCTTCATGCAACTTGGTCTGCCTGATCGAAAACCTACAAATATCTCCTTACAGCTGGCTGATCGATCGATCACTTATCCGAGGGGTATAGTGGAGGATGTATTAGTGAGCGTGGATAAGCTCATCTTTCCTGCTGATTTTGTTATTCTTGACTTTGAGGAGGATAAGAAGATTCCCATCATCTTGGGAAGGCCATTTCTAGCTATGGGCCAAACTTTGATCGATGTGCAAAAAGGAGAGCTTACCATGAGAGTGCATGATCAGAAAGTCACTTTCAAAGTGTTCAAGGCAACAAAATATCCGTCAGATTCAGCGGAGTGTTTCAAGGTGGACGTTGTTGATAAGATTGTGAAGAAGGAGATGGAATAGCTAAACAAATCAGATTCCGTGGAAAAAGCTTCAAGAGGGATTTTTGGCATTGAGAACGAAGAAAGAAATGGGCTATTTTAGTTGTTGGATGCAACTCAGTGGGAAAGAAGAGTTGATATTATGCATAAGTTTCGTGGGCTAGCTGATTCTAATAGTTTTCAGGTGCTACGTAAGTTGTCAAGTGAGGAAGCTTTTGCACTTGAACTCGAGCCATTACCACCCGATGAGCCACCACCTGATTCACCACCCGAGGAGGGTGATCCCGCTAATAGTTAGGTATGTTCTCTACTATCCTTTTTATTGCCTTCAATTGGGACATTGAATATCTTAAGTTTGGGGGTGATTTGAGGGTAAGTAGTTAGTAGTGTGTCTTTGTTCATATAGGAATTCATGTTGCATATGTAGTAGTAGTACATTCACATTCATTCGTATTTGCATGTCTATTTCATGTAGAGCATTTTGTTTGCATAATTTGTATATACCATGTGAGTCCATTTAGTTGCATTTGCATAACATATTTCATGATCCCGTAGGACTTGGCTATTTTCGTTTGGTAGGTCGATGTTGATTTGGGTGTGGTAATAATGAATATAGGGTTGATTTAAGTGCCTAGGAATTGACTTGCATGCTTCAGAAACGAAATTTTTTTACACAGTCTCATCGTTTGCTTTTGGGCTAGATTTAGACATGTTTGTTTGAGATTTAATCACTGGTTTATATTTAGAATGTCCTTTATTCCTTTGATGGCATAGGAGCACTAAATATAAGTTTGGGGGAAACCAGGGATTTCATGCAATTGTTAATAAATGTTAGGCATTAAAAGGCTAGTAGCCGCTCATATTTTATGAGTAGTCTAGGATTGGATGAGATGGAGCGAAACGCACTAATTCCAAATTAGATGTGTGTGAAAAAAAATGAAAAAAAAAATGAAAGGAAAAAAAAGAAAAAAAATGAAAAAAAAATAAAGTGTTATGTGAATGTTTAAGTGCAGAATTGACCACGGGTGAGCTCTTTAATACTCGAGCAATTAAGTTCTAGGGGACTTTGTGCCTAATGACCTAAGGCTTTTCCGGTTTGGGATCCACTAACCTAACGCTCGCTACATGGGTATTATTGTATAAGCCTTTTGGGGTCTCATCCATTGCACGGTCAAATAAGCACGTGTGTTATGTTATGTGTCATTATTTTTTAGTAATAAAGCATGAATTCCTGTCTAACTTAAATGATGATGGAGGTGTCTCTGAGATATGAAGTGTTTAACGTTCATTCTATTTATAAACCTGTGATTGCTTTGGCAAAGAATATATATGGCTTTCATCTAGTGTTGGGAGTATATCTGATGAGCGTAGCACACACCCACGTTTCTGTTCATGTAATGTTAGTATACGGGGATTTAGTCGAGCTCTGTTTGGGGTTGTTGCATTCTCTAAGACATTTGATTGCTGAATTGGTTATGGTTGTTCCGATGGGATCTTTGCATTTTCATATTAGTTGCATTTGTATGTGTCGAGTCTGTTTATTCTTGAGGACAAGCATCGGTTTAAGTTTAGGGGTGTGATAAGTGGATTTCATATCCACTTAGAACACTTAATATCGGCTTAAATTGATTAACTTGACCTCAAGTATGTGGTTTATGTTTTGCATTTGTAGTGTTTAATGACATAATTGTGGTGGAATTTAGCTCGGGTGTAGGAGGCCAGAAGCAGGCCAGAGATACGTCAAGAAAAGAAGTATCAAAGAAATATGATAAAGGAGGGCTTGGAGTTTAAATAGCAAGAGTTGGAGCATAATTTGATTAAAATTCGGATTTTCCGGGTAGGTTGCGCAGTCTTCACTGTTTTGGCCATATCGGGAGTTCTACAAGTCCGTTTGAGGCCCGTAAGTAGTCGTTGAAAAGCTCGGAAGAATACGAATCTGTTTGTAGCAAAGTGTTCCAGCAAATAGAGTGCGGGCGTGCCATATAGAGCACGGGCGCGCTACCCATGGCTGCCTGGAATTCGGTTTCAAGTCTGTTTGGTAATTTCTCCTGTTTTGAGTCAGATTTTGTAATTTCTTGACGACCAAGGCACGGGGAGGCTATATAAACACAAGTTATCAATAGAAGAGTGCGTTTTTACAGAGAAGGAGACGAGAGTGACTTGGAGAAGGATTCTCAGAAGATCGTGACAATCAAAGGAGATCTAGATCTACTTCATCTTTTGTATTCTTCTTTTAGGCGATACCTTGGATCCTCGTTATTTTGGATTTGTTTTCTTAACTCTATTACTCTAGCACTATTGTTTTTATTCAGACTTTGTTTGTTATCATGTTATCTCTACATCCCATGATGACGAACGGTTCGATTATGAATTAATCGTTGTCATGGGATTCTAACGGATTTATTTACGGAGTTTAGTAGTTTGATTGCTTTAAAGATTTGTGTGTGATGAATTCTGATATCCTCGTATGGTTGTACTTAATGTTTTTAGATGTGTAGCTAACATCTAAATTGTTAATCTTTATTGAAGCGATAGTGGATATAAAGATTAGAACTTGCCATGCTAGCATAGGTTTATGAATGTTTTGACATCATGATTCGTAGTGTAATTTTAACCATCTTACGCTGCCCTATGTGATCTTCATGGATAACTTGTTCTTAAACCGTTATGTTTTCAAATCTTATAGACATATAGGGTTTAAACATAATTGGTGTCTGCTTAGCTTCTATCTCTTTTGTGGATGTTTGAGTAGTTTGGTACACGTATATTGACAGGTAGCGTGTACTTGTTTTGTGTTGTCCGATCAGTTATCATAACCATCACATACTTTGATTAAAGGCATCAACTCTAGACGAAGTATTTAATGAAGTTAGGATCCCATGTTTATTTTCTCGTTAGTAAATCAGTTTTAAACCACGTTAGTTAATTAGATCTTAATTTTGCTAAATTGCTTCTTAGTTAAATTAGATAATTAAAACCAAAATTGTTATTGTCTTTGCAGTGAATAATAATCAAACATTGTTGCATAGGTGCATATTCTGAAATATACCAGTCTCTGTGGGAACAAAATTAGCTTTATCTTATATTACTGGTGACCGCGTACGCTTGGTTATTTTGTGTGAACAAAAACCTCTAACCCAGATCTTAGAGCCAAACACAGAGTCTACTCAAATCTCAAAACCCAAATCCAGAAGTAAATTACCAGTGAAAAGAGCTGATAGAAGTAGTGATGATACGAATGATCCCACAGCTCTGGCTTCACTAAAGAAGAGAAGAAATTTACTACTTGAGGCAACTGTAAGCCCATCCATACTCTCCCAAAAGGATATGGACTTTGAAATGGCACATGAACAGTTACAGGAACCATTCTCTCAACAGGATGAGTCCATTGAACTTGGCGAGTCAGCCATGGCACCTTGTACAAAGTCGAGCACACCCCTGTTACTCACGATGGGGGAAAACAGAAGTTTAGAATCTGATGTTGCTAAGGAAACTGAGCAAGGAGTGCACAATAAGATTGCTACTAAAACAGTGCCTACCATAGTTACGGTAGAAGAACCTTCACAGGTTTCAGAGGGAAATCTTGACTCTTTGCCACCAATAATAGAGTCATCATCTCCCCTCCCAGGAGGAATATTCCTAGCTCCCTCAAGGGATTTTTCACTCGCAGCTTCAGCTGGAGAAAGTGGAAGGCAACTTAATCAATCTACCACTGAAGCAATTCAGATTTCAATTCCAAAGGAACAGGTCGATTTGATTGAGGATCGGGATTTGCAAACTCCAATTGCACCACCACTGACCTCACTTGAAGAGGCTAGGGTGATTTCTTGTGCAGGTACATCAAAGGGAAATGAGCTTGTGTTGAGTAATGTGAGGACCACTACAAATATGAGCGAAACAGTTACATGTGAGGTGAGTGAAATACATTTGAGTGGATTTCAGGTGAGCGCACACACTAGCACAAATACTTTTTCATTACTTGCACAGATTCATGCACTGCAAAAGAAACTTGAGGAAACTGAAGCTGAAAAACAATACTTTAAAACACAAGTGGAGGAACGGTCTTCTTCTTCCACCTCTGTCAACAATCAACTCACTGTGATCAAAGATGGCATCCAAAATATAAAAACCACTGTCACTCCAACCCTGAACACAATACTACAATCCAACACTCAGGAAGCCTCTGAAAGGTCAGATATTTTAATTGCTATTGATACCCTCTCCACAAAGGTGGATGAACTTCACAAAGAAGTGCATGCAAATGCTGATCTCTATGACCGAAGCTTTGCACATCTGGAAGATAAATATGACTATCTCTATGAAGGTATGGATCATCTGTATGACATTTTTAAACCAACTCATAACATCACATCTGAACAAAGGGAGTATTTTGAAGGCAGTGGAGGAAATGATGATGGTGAAACTGGTGGGAATTCTGCAGCTGATAAAGATAAATCTGTAGAGGATAACCCAACTAAGTGGGAGAAGCAGTCAAGTGGAAAGGGGGAGCAGTCAGGTAAGGGGGAACTGTCAAGTGGAATTGTAAAGGGTAAAGGAATAGTTGAAGATTTACTAGACAGTGCTTACTATTCTGGAGAAGCTGATGATTTTGATGCTTTTGCACAACTAGATGAACCAGATGGTATCCTAGAAATTGATCTTAGTGAGTGGACACAACATCCACCTATACCAGAGTTTGATAGGAAGATGCAAGAGCAGGAAGACAAACTGAAGCTGAAGGAAGAAAGATTATCAAAGACAACTCAGATTTTGGACAGATTAGAAGAAGTTCACAAAAAAGAACAAGCTGAAAAACAACGTAAACATCGTATGGATCTTGAGGCAAGGAAGCTTGATGTTATATTCAAGAGTAGTCCGAAATGGGATGAGGCTAAAAAGATTCTGAGTCTTCCAAAACTTTCCGTGAACAATGATGAACAATTTCTAGGAATTCTTCGAATGTATAAAGAGGCTAATCCAGAACATCAATCGTACACTGATGCATTGAAGAATGAAATTACTAGAATTAATGCTGCATTTGACTCTTTCAAAAAGGAATTGGTAATTGTTGTCTCCTGTCGTAATGAAGGTGCGTTTCATGTATCCTTAAATTTCCTGGAAATGACTTTGTCTGAGTTATGGGTGATGACACAAAAGGTATCAACATCTACTGAGCTGAATGTAATGTTGTATGAAAAACTCAAGGAGTTTGCTCGAAAGGCTAGTCCAGAAGTTATTTCTCTCCCATATCAAGTCAAATTCTTGAAGGTGATATACTTCAGTCTGTTATTTTTGAATCTGAGCACATGTACAACTATAATGCTAGTCATTTGGTGTGGGTTGAAAAGATACTAAGAACCACTGGATTTCATACCAAATACAAGAAGGAGGCTACTGATGTTATTAAATCTTACATTAGTTCAAGAGATAAAAGGTTTCAACAGAAGGTGAACAAATAAAAGGGATTTCCAACTCAACCAGTCAGAACTGAAGGTATAGCATCTGAACTAGAACGCGTTGTTGATGCTGATTTGATCTCAAAGCTGAAACCATTAAATGAAGAATCAGAAGAAGTAGAATTTAGGAGGGAAGACAACCAGAATTGAAGACCGGCTCTACATGTTGTATTTTTAGAGCTTAGGTAGATCAAGATAGGATAATTTAAAATATGAACAGTCTAGAGGATCATCTATCTTGTATTTATCTTTTATGTTTGAATCTGGAAAATGTTAATATAAACCAGAACTTTTTCATTATTTACTTGCACTTAATGTTTTATCGTTTACTTGTTTAAGTTGAGTTTGTTGAGTTATCCTCTAGGAATTTGCTTGTTACTTTCTAACAAACAAATAGGGGGAGATTGGAAGGCATATGATAGCCTATTTGAAGTTTGAGGATACAACTTAACTTAAATTAGTATGTAACAGTAAATAATAAATATGAACTGTCCAGGAATCTCAGAATGTTTGATCTGTCAGAAGAAAAAAGATTAAAGTCAATCTACAGACTTGAAGATTTACTGCATTGAAAGAAGTACAGACATGTGATCAAGCCTCCGTGAAGTATTCAACAAGAAGTGGATTTATTTAGAAGACAGAGATTTCTCTAGTGACAGTTGAAGAACAGTCAGAGTACAGAACAGTTGAAGAGAGAAGAGAATAGAAAAAAAAGAATCACATTTAAAGTCAAAAATAAAGGACGATCATTGGAGTTAGTCGCTCATGAACCAGACAGTACATCGAGCGTCAACAGAAAATTCAGTGGTATTTCTTTATTCATCTCAGTGATTCAGAATGTAGTAAGACATTGAATGGATTTATAATTATTCTCCTTTAATTAATTAAATCAAGTAGTTGATTTAATTAATAAATTGATTCATCAAGAATTAATTTATTTCTTAAATTAATTATTAAGTTAATTAAATCAGAATAATAATTTAAAGTGAAAATAATTCAATTTGTTTAAATGATTAAGGAAAATCATTTAAATCTGAAAAATTGAATTGATAAGACATAACCTGGATGTCTTACCGAATGTCTTATTGGAGCAAAGCAGATAAGACATAATTCTTATGTCTTACCGAATGTCTTAATAAAGAAAGGAAGCCATTAAGACATGAGTTATGTCTTGCCGGATGTCTTACCGAATGTCTTGTTGAAGAAAAGAAACTATTAAGACATAAGTTATGTCTTGTTGCATGTCTTATTAGTATTGTGAAATCAGAAAAGAGACAGTAGCTTTTGTATAAAGATCAAGAGGCTGGCGGCTGAAAAAAATAGACAGAAACATTAGATACAACACAAAGACACCAGCTTACTCACTCTCTCCCTCTCTCTCTCTCTCTCTATCTCTCTCTCTCTCTCTCTCTCATTTATATCAAGAACCTGCAACAACATTTATTTCACCATAAATACTTAATATCCTTGTTTGGAATATGGTATCCGTTGGAACTTGTTTATTTGTCATTCTTGTACTATTAGCGAGTTTTTACTCCTAATCTATATCTCGATTTTTATTAACAAATTAAGAAAAGTCCATGTCGAATTTTCTAATTTGTTTTTATTAACTTGATATTACTCTGGACTAATTTTGTAACAACCCTCAAGTTTAATATATTGTTATATTTAACTTGAACTCTGTTTCATTTAATTCTGCACAAATTTGTCTAAATTGAATTTACATTTTAAGGATAAATTTCGATAAAAGATATAGATTGTATTCAACCCCCCTTCTACAATCTTATTGGACCTAACACCAAAATATGGTGCGAACCAAATTTAGTACAAAGTAGTACTTTAAAAAGGGGTTTTGCTTATTAATATATAAAGGTTATGGATATAGATTTTATTTATTAGTTATTTAAGATTATATTTCAAACAATCAAGATAATATAACTTACATGGTTCTGGTTCTAATAGATACGTTATTTTTGTAAAGTAAGATTATAGTAAAAGAATTAAAATTATAACAAAATTCCAAACAATTTTTTTAGGAAATAATATGAATATTAGGGGCGTAAGAATCTATGATGAAACCAAAATAAGGGTGAAACCAAATTTGTTACGAAATTACCATTAAACATGGATTTATTAATAAAGGTTATTAGATTCGTTAGTATTTTATAAAATGTTATACGATCAGGCTACGTAGTTGTTGGTGTTTTACAAAAATTTATATCAAGTGACCCGAGATTGTATATTGTATTCGTTGGTGTTTTACCCTTTATTTGTTGGTGATTTTTGATCGTTGGCTAGTTCTAGTAAAAAAAATTATAAAAAAGAGAATTATATTTATCATAAGAATTCTATTTTTAATTCTTTTTAAAGGAACATAGTATTCTAGGGGAAGTGTGATTCTATTAAAAAAAAGTACAAATAAAAGAATTATAATTATAGTAGGAATTTTTTTATTCTATCATTTTAAAAACAACATAGAATTATAGGGAAAATAGAATTTTAGGGGTGAAAGCAAAATAGTGCGACCCAAATTTTAGGTACCATTAAAATAGGGTTTCGCTTATTAATAAATATAGAGATTATAGATATAACGAACAATAAAATGAAAAATAACAGATACTTCCACAATATATTGCATTATTAAGAATCTTGAAAGTGTACATAACTTATTCGTAGCCTACTGATTTAATTTAGGTTTTAAATTGTATGAGAAAAACTGGGTGTGTAAATCATGTTCCTAGTTACTAATTTATGTATCATACATTAGGATTTGGATCCTTAATGGCAATGAAAATCGAGAATGGGAATAGAGATGCACATAAAGCCCACCGGGCCGGGTTTTGAGCGGGCCTTGAAAAGCCCAGGCTTTTTGGTCAAAGCCCGGGCTTTTTGGTCAAAGCCCGGCCCGGGCTTTGACATTGATCGGGCCGGGCCGGGCCGGACTTTCAAGAAATATCTAGGTCTTTTTCGGCCCTCGAGGTGGGCCGCGTCGGGCTTTTATTCGGGTCCGAACTGGGTCGGGCCGGGCTTTTATTCGGGCCCGAGCTAGATAGAGCCGATTTCTTGCAAATTCGATAAGTTTTTATATATTATTATTATAAATAAATAAATAAATAAATACAAAACATATATTTTATGCAATTGATGAACCACCAACATGAATATTGACAATCTTTCGATCGTTCATTGATTTTTTGATAAACCAACGTATTACATGTATACTTGGTATATATTTTATTCATGTATGATAAATTTAAGTATTCAGATAATATATTTAGTAATGAACATGTTAATATATATGCGTTCGAAGTGTTTTATATTTGTAATAAGTGTGAATACATAAATATATATGTAAATATATAAGAAAAATCGGATTCTATTCGGGCTTAAATCGGGCTTTAATCGGGCTTTTTTCCGGGCCGGGCCGAAGCCCGGGCTTTTCAAAAGACCGGGTTAAGCCCGGGCTTTTGCCGGGCCGGGCCGGGCTTCGCCTAAAAATATAGGGCCCGTTGAAGGCCCTAAGCTCGGCCCCGACCGGGCCGAGCGTTGACCAGATCGGACCGAGCCAGATTTTCGGGCCCAGGCTTTTTGTGCATCTCTAAAAGGGAATGAGGGGTATGGGAATGGAAATGGAAATGATATAGTATTAATTTCAAGAGGGAATGAGGGTATTATCTACCACCCATGGGAATGAAGTTCCCGTTCCCAGACCATGATTAACCACGAACTAAACGACCCATAGGTGTGATCAGTTGTCTTTTTAAGTAGGTGGTTGTCTTTTTTAGAATGCAAGGTGTATAGTCAGGTCCTTGCCTCAATATTATACATACATCCTTTATTATACCTAGGTATATAGTAAATACCGTTAACCAATTAGAAAATTATGAATTATTTTAGGACCAATCAGAGATCATTCCTAAATTTTTAGACCAATAATATTATATTCAAAGTTTTCCTTATTTACCATTCTCATCCTATTATACTAACCATGGTTAGTTAACAATTCTATTTTAAATATAGTAGTTACTTGATTTAACATATCCATATATTACATTTTTTTTAATATCAAAAAATGTTTAAAATAAATTAATATTTTAAGTTAAAATCAACGAGGATTACACAAATATATAATATTAAGCTATTTTCGTAATATTAATTCTTCACACTTTTGATTTACAATTAATCATAATTACATTATTATATATTACGGATTATTTTCATAAATACATAAAAGAGCCAATAAGAATTTACCACTAAAATTAAATTAATCCATATCATTGTTTGTTAGGTCCGATAAGATTGTAGAAGGGGGGGTTGAATACAATCTATACCATTTTCTCAAAATTTATTCGTTAAATAATTTTCACTTAAACGAATATTTTGTGCAGAATAATATAACACAAATTTCAAGTTGAATATAACAATATATTAACTTGATGGGTGTTACAAAATCAGTCCAAATGATTATCAAGTAATTAATAACTAATTAGAAAATTCAACATGAACTTTGCTAATTTAGTTAATAAAATCAAGATATCAATTTGTGAACTAGGAAACTTAATTCGCTAGTAGTACAAGAATCACAAGTAAACAAGTTCCAATGGATAGGATATTACAACTGAGATGAACTTGAATTTACAGAATTAAATTTGGAGGTGTTCTTGAGCTTGAGAGAGAGAGAGAGAATTGCTGCTGTGTGTATTTTCTGTTATGAGCTCGACTGATAATCTTCCTTCTGCATTCTGCTGCCTTATATACACAGCCATAGTCATATATTACTTGATTTAAACTGATATCACAATCATTTTACATTAATATGACAATCGTTATGACTATCAAATCAATGTAATATGACTGTCCAGTTTAAATATGACTTTCGGTATAACTTACCAAGTCAATATAACATTCGGTATAACTTACCATTTGAATGAAATATGACTATCTCCTTTGAACTGTATATGACTATCTCCTTTGAACTGAATATGACTATCTCCTTTATAAACTGAATATGACTATCGGTATAACTACCAGTTTGATAGTTATATCATCATATTTTTCAGTTTATAATTAATTAAATGACTTATTAAAAATCATTTAACTAATTAATCCTTTTTCATATTAATTCTTATTTAATTAATCTAATAATCACTTTAACAAATATATTAATTCTGATAGAATTAATTTATTTATTAACTTAATTACTTGACTTAATCAATTAAAATAGAATTAATATAAATTCTTTAATAGTCAATACTCCGCTGAAAACCACGTAATTATAATAAGGAACATACACTGGCATGATGTTAACGCTCGATGTACTGTCTGGTTCATGAACGACTAACTCCAATCTCTGTTCTTCATCGTGACTTTTAACACTGTGGTCTTTTTATACTCTTCACTCTCATCAATCATTCGGTACTGAAATTGTTTCTTGTCACTAATAGAAATCTCTGTCTTCTTAAATGAATCCACTTGTTTCAATGCTACCTTGAGGCCTGATCAGATATCTGAATCTTCTTCCAGTGTAAAACATCAAAACTATAGATTGACTTGTTGATTTTTCTTCTGACGGTTATCATCTTTTGAGATTCCTGTGACAGTTGATATTATTTACTTATTACAATCTAGTTTAATTGGATTAGGATCCTCGAACTACAAATAGGCTGAGTCATATGCCTTTCAATCTCCCCCTATTTGTTTGTTATACAATAACAAGCAAATACCTAGAGGATTCTTCAACTAATCCCAATTAAACAAGTAAAAGAAAACACTTTAAATGCTAAGTAAATAATGTAAAAGTTCTGGTTTATATTAACATTATCCAGATTCAAACAGAAAAGATAAATACAAGATAGATGATCCTCTAGACTGATCATATAAGACAATTATCCTATCTTGTTCTATCAAAGCTCTAATGATATAACTTGTAGAGCTAATCTTCATTTACCACCTTCTTCCTCATTTATTTCTCCTTCTTCTTGTTCATCCATATCAGGTAGATTCTTGATCAATTCTGAGTCAACAAGTAATTCCCTTCTGGATGACACATCTGTAGGATAAACCAGTGGTATTCCAAGTTTCTTTCTCAACTCACCTTGATATTGCTTGTACTTCTTCATGTTGGTCTGAGCATAGGATCGAATATGATTTGCAGCTTCAATCTTTTCTTGTGATGCAAAACCATGATTTCGAAGAGCATATTCAACATATACCAAATGTCTGGCAAGGTGTGTATACAATTCGTCTGTCTGAAGATTAACAGTATGAATAACTTCTCCCTTAAGAATTTTAACTTGTGGAGGGTCATTTATAACTTCAGGACCAGCTCTTTCAGCAAACTCTTGAAATTTTTCATGAAGCAGTATGCCTAGTTCAGAAGATGTTCTTACTTTTGGTCTCAACACCCAAAGCTCTGACAGAGATCTATTATAGAAGAACTGAAGCGATACTTTGTGAGATCCGAGCTTATGACATTCAACAAAGATAAGTAGCTCACCATTCTTAGGATCAGATGTAGTGGTTATTCTCACAATTTCTGTCTTTAAAGCTTTCAAATACATATCATGTATAGGGTTCTTCTTTTTAAAGCTTTCAAAAATAGCAATCATCCGACGATCATCATAGTCAGAAGTTTGTGGTGAGTCAATTACCTTTTGAGCACGTTCCCACTTATCACCATTTTTGTACTTGATGTACATCTTCCTAGCTTCCAGCTTTTGAGCATGTTGCTTTTGAAGTGCTTCCTGTTCAGCCTTTTGAAGTCTTTCATTATGAGCTAACTGTTCGAGTGTCTTCTTGAGTCTTTCTTCTCTCATAGCCAGATTAGCTTCATTCTGTTCGAGTTCTTTATTTGCTTCAAAATTCATTTGTTGTGTTTCAACAGAATCAGGAATTATTTGCTCTTCATCATCCCAAAAACTGAGATCTGGTTCATCAAATTCTTCACCAACATCAGGAAACTGTAAGTCAGCAAATAGATCAATATCAGGTTCACCTGTATAGTAAAAACCTTCTACAGTATCATCATCTTCCTGTTCTGCTGCTTGATGAGTTGTCTTCTTCTTCCCTTCACTCCTATCTTCAATTTTCTCTTTACTTGTACTTCCTCCCCCTCTAGACTTCTCCCCCTTAGTTGAGGAATCCTCTACAGTCTTGTGACTTGTACCAGCTCCAGGGTCACTTCCATCACTACCTCCAAAGAATTTCTTCTCTTTTGCTGTAAGTGAGTGAGTTCTGCTAATGATATTATATAAGTGTCTCAACCCCTTTGCTTGATGATCACTTTGCTTTTCAATCTGACTGAGACGATGTTCAGTGGTTAAGTGATTCTCATTTATGTTATTCTGAAGATCTTCAATCTGATTAGACATAGATGATATAATAAGATCTTGAGCCACTGTGACATCTCCAGAGTCTTCAACTGCTTGTTGTTGAGAGAGTTTAAGTGCATTGATTTTGTTGTTGAAGATAGTTCTCATGTTATCCATATCAAACCTCAAGTTTTTGTTGTCTTCTTCAGCTTGAGCAAGACTTTCTTTCATTTGATTGAGTTGTGCGATGAGAGATAAAGTGTATGTGTCATTGTGTGCTCTCACCTCAATCGCTCTCTGAGTATCACTCACCTCACGTGCTAGTGTTTCACTCAGATTTGAAGTAATTCTCACATCACTCCTCTCATAATCCTTAGCTGCATCCATTGTACCTGAACTAGAGATCACCCTAGCCTCCTCTTGGAAGGTCAGTGGTGGTGCAATGGGAGTTCGCAAATCCCGATCAACCTGTGAAGGTTCTTCTGCCGTAACAATGGCAGGCACTGTAACTTGCTCCACTTGCATAACAATGTTTTCAGCTTCATGTGAGAAAATATCTTCCCCCATTGTGAGTAACAGGGGTGAGCTTGAAGGAATGAATGGGTTTAAGATTGCCTTTGACATGGTTTTACTTTTCTTTTGTGATGGCAAATCTGTTTCACTCAAGACATCACTACTAGGGATAGCTCTTTTGAATGACAATTTCTTTCTACGATAGTGTTTGGAGAATTTAGGATCAGTGTTTGGTGCATTGACCTGGGATAAAGGTTGTGGATCTACAATCCCTTGGTCACTTCTCACAATCATTTGACTATCAGAAAGATATTGAGATTGTAAAGGAGTTGAGTCAAATACCTGATCATTGACATGTACATCATCTTCATTCTGAGTGGGTTGATCCACTGGAAGTTGATGTTCAAGAGTATTCAAGGGTTCAGGATCAGGTTGAGGTGCTGGAACTTGTTCTGCTTCAGGCTGTGGAGCTTGTTGAATTAAAGGTATCTCAGCATCTGGCTGTGGCATGACATTTGGCAAATGTATATATGTAGACATATATGGTGTTATGACTACAGGAACATGCAACAAGACCTTAGAAGTATCCAGCCTGGTGTAGAACTTCTTGTTTGGTTTACCAGACCATTGAATTCGATCATTTGGAAACGGAGCAGGTTGATCCTTAGGCATAAGATGATTAAAAATTATTGTCAAAAACCGAGGATAATGACACTTAACCAGTTTACCTTTTCCAAAGTTCTTTGTAGCCTTCTTCAATCGATTTAGCAGAATAGGCCATATCAAGCTGCCAAAATTGATTCTTCTATTGTGAGCAATCGAGAAACCAATTGACTATAACATACCTGTAATGACAGTATTGTTACTCTTTGTAGAATTAGCAAACACCTTTGCTATGATCTCGAAGAAGATATTCCATTCTTGAACAAGATTGCTTTTGAGTGGTCGTTTAAGATTCAGTTGACCATGATAGTTGATATTTGTGAAAAATTGAGTCAACTCATCATTTGAAGGCACTTCAGCAAATCGTTCAGTAGGAAGCCCCAGAGCAGCATTGAAGACAGATTCATCCACTGTATATGTCTTGTCATTAAAGTCGAATGAAAATGATTTTTCATCTGAGACAGCTGTAGTACACATTAATTTGAGTGGACCAAATTTCATTGGAACATTTGCAGTTATAGAATGACTACAGAGATTTTGTTCGTTTAGGAATTTTATCCAGGACTCGAACCGATCCACTGGGCAATCCTCGGGATTAAAATATCCAATATAATTGTGATTCACAAGCTCAAAATTATTATAAGCACCAGCCATTCCAAATCAGGGATTAAAATTAATAAATCTGCAAAATTCAACAATTTAACCCAATTAAATTACAAAATTCGAATTAATAAATAAATAAAAAATTCGAAAAATCAAAATCTTTATCAAAAATTCTGAAAAATTTAGGCAAAGATCTTGATTGCAGTACAAACACACATATATTTTTAGATTTTACAAAATCATCACCATTTGTTCAGATTTTTAGATCAAAAATTCGAACTTTTCAAACTCAAAATCCAAAACCTCGACCAAATCTTACATTTTAACCGTGGTTTTGAAGATTATTGACTGGGTAATCGATTAAAGTCCTTAGAATCGTGTTTTGAGATGAAAATTGGGCAGCAATTCGATCGAAAATGGTGTGTATATTGTGTATGTATCGTTCGAACGTTTTGGGTGACTTAACACGCCAATATAACAAAAACTGAGATATAACTGTTGAATATAACTTAGCTCTTAAATATCAAATGACTGTGATATGACTATCGGGTGATAGTCATACCGATAGTTATATTACGTGTAAACGTAATATGAACCTTGGCAGTAAGTTATATTACACTTAAATCTCTAATATAACTACCGAAAAACACATAATATGACAATAAAATCAACAGTTATACCGATAGTTATATTACTAGAAAAACACACAATATAACTATAAACTAATTAACAGTTATATTTAAACAAAAACAAAATTATATCTATTTTATTACTAAGTTATATTACACTACTTATCACTAATATAACTAACACAAATTCGAATATAACAATCAAGTAGATTGTTATACCGATAGTTATATTCTAACAAAACAATTAATATAACTAACCAAAAACAGAATTTTAACAGAATTTTAACAAGAAAATCACATTAATAATTTACATAAACAAAAAATAGCAAATTAATTTATACTAAAATTATAAAACCTAATAAAAATTATAAAAACGATCATATGTAGTCCCTTTTACGAAATCAAACATTAATAACAAAAGGACAAACACTACAAATCAAATAAAATAAAATCAATTAACATACTAAATATTTACATAATTATTTCTGATGAGTTAATAAATCTATAAATTTTCTAATAAAACAATTTCCATATAGAAAATTATTCAAAAAAGAAACTATGATTTATTTAAACAACAAAAATAATTAAACTAAATTTAAACCAATAACATTTTCAAGAAAAATAGATTTCTCATAAATTACAGCTTGTAAAATTCGAGAAAAATATTTTTAAAGAAAATGAGTTAATCTAAAAATAAAATAAGTAATTTAAAAAAAATGTACAGAAGATAATAACAATGATTTAAGATGAAACAAGCAAGAGTATAAGTTGATAAAATAATTATACAAGTGATTTAATAAGAAATATTAACCATCAATCACTTGTAAATTATTAAAGATCAAACCTCAGATATTAACCAGTTTAATTACTAGGACTGTTTAACATACCCAATTCACCAACAATTCTGGTAAATGTGGATTCGTCAAGAGACTTAGTAAAAATATCTGTTGTTTGTTCTTCCGTGGGTACAAAAAATAACTCCACGGTACCATTCATGACATGCTCTCGAATAAAATGATACCTGATGTCAATATGCTTTGTTCTTGTGTGCTGCACAGGATTGTTAGAGATTGCTATGGCACTTGTATTATCACATAAAATTGGAATTTTATCAAGCACAAAGCCATAGTCTCTCAGCTGATTCCTGATCCACAAAATCTGTGCGCAACAGCTTCCAGCAGCTATATATTCAGCTTCAGCCATTGAGTTGGAAACTGTCTGTTGTTTCTTGCTGTACCAGGAAACTAGTCTACCACCTAGGAATTGACAACTCCCAGATGTGCTTTTTCTATCCACAACACTTCCTGCATAGTCAGAATCTGTATATCCAACAAGATTAAAACCAGAATCTTTAGGGTACCAGATGCCTAGGTTAGGCGTACCCTTAAGATATCTCAGAATTCGTTTAACAGCAATGAGATGAACATCTCTAGGATCCGATTGGAACCTTGCACACAAACACATAGCATGCATAATATCAGGTCTACTCGCAGTAAGATAAAGTAATGAGCCTATCATACCTCTGTAGCTTGTGATATCTACCTTGGCAGAATTTTCACATGCTCCAAATTTGACAGCTGTGGATGATGGTGTCTTTGCTGAAGAAGAGTCCTCCATTTGATACTTCTTGAGAAGCTCTTTGACATACTTGGATTGACAGATAAATATTCCATCTGTCCTTTGACTTATTTGCAATCCAAGAAAGAACTTCAGCTCACCCATCATGCTCATTTCAAATCTACCCTGCATTAACTTCGCAAATTTCTTGCAAAAAAGATCATTAGTAGACCCGAATATTATATCGTCCACATAGACTTGGACTATAATTGTATCATTCTTATGTTTCTTTGTGAAGAGAGTTTTGTCTATGACACCTCTAACAAAATCATTTTCAAGTAAAAATTCAGAGAGAGTGTCATACCATTTCCTTGGTGCTTGCTTAAGACCATAGACAGCCTTGAAAAGGAAGTAGACATAGTCAATTAAATCTGGATCTTCAAAGCCAGGGGGCTGTTCTACATAAACCTCTTCATCTAGCTTGCCATTCAAGAAAGCACTCTTGACATCCATTTGATAAACTTTAAAGTTTGAAAATGCTGCGAACGCCAAGAATATTCTTATGGCCTCAAGTCTAGCCACTGGAGCATAGGTCTCATCATAGTCAATGCCTTCAGATTGGGAGTAACCCTTTGCTACCAGTCTTGCTTTATTTCTCGTCACTGTGCCATCTTCATCAAGTTTGTTTCTGAATACCCACCTTGTGCCAACTACTGGTCTGTCTGTAGGTCTGGGTACCAGCTTCCAAACTTCTTTTTGTTTAAATTGATTGAGTTCATCTTGCATAGCAATCACCCAATCAGGATCAGAAAGAGCTTCTTCAGTTTTCTTAGGTTCCATTTCAGAAAGAAACCCTGAATAATTGCATTGATTCTGAAAAGCTCTTCTAGTCTTTACACCAACAACTGGATCACCAATAATTAGCTCAAAAGGATGAGCTCTATTCCAAACAGTCTGTCTGGGAAGATTAGATCTTGATGATTCGCCTTGACCTTCATTGGGATGTTGTGTGTGACCAGTTGACCCTTCATTTTCTCCCCCTGAGTTGTTGCTAGGTTGACTAGATGATGATTGATTATTAGAGTCAGGGGAATTTTGACTACTATCATTGATTTCATCACCATTACCCTGATCATCATTGTTGTCATTAGCATCAGCAAAAATCTCAGGTGCATTGTCATCATCTGAATCTGTATCTGTCATGTCATCGAAAGATAGCTTCTCAGATGGATTCTCAGTTTGGATACTAGGGAGTTTAGTGTCATCGAATGTTACATTGACACTTTCCATCATTTTCTGTTCATCAATCACATACACCTTGTATGCTCTCATTGAATAACCAATAAAAATTGCTTCAAATGCTTTGGTATCGAATTTACCACCTTGATCATCACCTTCTTTAAGCACAAAGCACTTTGCTCCAAATACATGAAAGTATTTGAGTGAAGGTTTTTTATCAGCCATAATTTCATAGGGTGTCTTCATTTGATCTTTATTGATTAGAGTTCGATTCTGGGTATAGCACGCAGTATTGATGGCTTCAGCCCAAAAGTACAATGGAAGCCTTGATTCACTTAGCATAGTACGTGCAGCTTCAATCAAGGTTCTATTCTTTCTTTCCACTACCCCATTTTGCTGAGGAGTTCTTGGAGCTGAATATTATCTGGTTATACCCTTCTCAGTGCAAAAGTCATTTAGAACTGCATTCTTGAATTCAGTTCCATTGTCTGATCTTATAGATCTCACTGGATACATAGAATCTCGCTCAATTAATTTAATGTGATCAATCACCAGTTGTGGAGTCTCATCTTTAGAATTCAAAAACAGAACCCATGTGTATTTTGAAAAATCATCAACAATCACTAGAGCATATCTCTTCCTTGACATAGACATCACATTAACTGGACCAAACAAATCCATATGAAGTAATTGTAATGGTTCAGTTATTGAAGATGTATCAGTGCTCCTGTGACTTGCCCTTTTTAGCTTGCCCTTTTGACATGCATCACACAGTCCTTCTTGAGTGAATTCCATTGAAGGAAAACCTCTCACCAATTCTCTTTTGACCAGAGAATTCATTGTCTTAAAATTAAGATGAGAAAGTTTCTTATGCCATAGCCAACTCTCATCATTAGATGCTTTAGTGTAGAAGCAAGTGACTTCTTCAGTGCTTCCTGAGTTCATATTGGCTACGTACAGATTGCCTTTTCTAACTCCTGTCAGTTGTGGCTTTTCATGTCTCTTGTGTGAAATTAGACAATTCTTCTTGTTGAAATGAACTTCATAACCTTTATCATAGAATTGACTGACACTGAGCAAATTGTGCTCAAGTCCTTTCACAAAAGAAACTTCATCAATGATAACATTTCCAGCTTCAAGTCTGCCATATCCATCAGTTCTACCTTTGTTGTTATCTCCAAAGGTAACTACTGGGCCGGCCTTCTACACCACATTTGTCAGCAGGGTTCTATCTCCAGTCATATGCCTTGAACATCCACTGTCCAAGATCCAGGTTACTCGATCAACCTGTTCAATACCCTGCAATGACAAATGAGTTAAACCTTCTTCGGGACCCAAATTTGATTGGGTCCTGCGTATTTAAAGTATTGACCTTTATCAGGTAAAACAACATTTTTAATTTTAACCTCTTTAGTCAATAAACATTTAACCTTATAAACAGATTTGAAAATCTTTTGTTTAATCTTGGGTATCCATGTTTCTCTCGCAGCAGTAACACTTGTGTCATTGACTAGACATTTGACCTGGTAGACATTCTTGGTAATCTTTTGTTTAGTCTTAGGTGCAAATGTCTCTCTCCTAACTTGAGGAGGAAAAGCAGTCTTAGATCGAACATTATTGTTCCTGTTCATGTGCTATCGAGGAGCATTCTGTTTAACACATGCATAATTACCATTAAAATAAGCACGCATATTGTTAAAAGCACAAGACATACAATTGATAATACCACATGCTTTATGATTAGAATCAATAGTAGACATGGTATTTTTCTGTTTTAACTTATTACTACCTAATCCAGTCTTAGAAGAACTAGCTGATTCAACAACTTTGACTGGTACTTTAGGTACATCTTTCTTGGATGAAACATTGGTTGTGTTAACGTCCTCAACTGATTTAGCCTTAACAAAGACTGTGACATTTTTCTTGGATGACACATTCTTTGTATTAGAGTTCTTAACAGTTTTATCCTTAACACATTTATTCTTAACAAGGACTGTGTCATTTGCACTATCCTCATTTCTCATTTCTTCTTGTATAACCATAGAACGAATATCTGGTGGGCCAGCATCAGATTTTGTAAACATTGGTTTTTCAACATTCTTGAGAATATGTGGTATACCTCTTTCTTTAGCTGGGATAGAATTAGGAGAATGATTACTCAAAGAACCAACAGCTTGACTGTAATCAAATCCTATTCCTACAGTTCGTTCTACTGCTTGTTTGTTGAAGAAATCTTTAGAAACTTTAACAGTATTATAACAAGCTCTAACCTGTGTTTCAAGTTCTCTAATCTTGGTTTCTTGTTCAGCAATCCTATCAACTTGTTTTACCATGTATTCTCCTAGACCCTTTTCTCTGTAGTTAAGTCGAGCTATTTCTTCTATAGTCTTATCTTGATTAACCTGCACCTTTTTTAAATCTAACATTTGATTTTCAAGGTTAGTGTTAACAAGACTTATTCTCTCGTACCCTCTTTGTGCATTATTCAAGGAACTACGTAAACTATCAATTAACTGAGCATCAGTAAGAATTACCGGTGTGGTATAATAAGTTGAAGATTCACCATTTGCCACCAACGCAAAGTTTCCATATTCTTCATCTTCGCTATCTATGTCATCCCAGCTTTTACCAGCAGCTACATAAGCTCTTCCACTTTTCTTCTTTTCAGAAGCATAATCTTTCTTCTGTGCTTGCTTGGGTTTCTGACACTCAGTAGCAAAATGTCCCAACTCATTACAATTGAAACAACAGATTTTGCTTCTGTCAACAGTTCCAGTTTTATAACCTCCCCTGTTACTAGAGGATGAAGAACCTCCTCTCTGAAATCTGTTATTTGACTTAAACCTGAACTTTGGATTTCTTCTGAATCTGAAGTTACTAAATTGTCTCACCATCATTGCCATAGATTCATCTTCCAATTGATCCAGCTCTTCAAGTGAATAAAATTCTCCACCATCCTGAGTAGCTGGTGTTTGGCCAAGTTCTACTTCAGTTTGTTCCTTGTTGAAACTGTTAGGTTGAACAACTTTAGTTTCCACTTCCTTAGGAACCTCAACCACTAGAGCTGTAGAAGAATTTGCCATTCTGCCTTTGCCATAGAATTCCTTTTGCTGTAATTGTTCTAATTCATATGTTTTCAGAACACCAAACAGCCTTTCAAGAGCAACCTGAGTTAGATCTCTAGATTCTCTGATGGCAGTGATTCTATGCTCCAAGTGAGTAGGCATAGTTAGTAAAAACTTCATGTTGATCTCCTTCTGAGTATATTGCTTGCCATGAACTTGCAAGTTGTTGATTATCTTGTTATACCTTTCGAACACTTCCTGAATGCCTTCATTAGGGCCAGCTCTAAAGTATTCATATTCAGAAGTTAGAATTTGAAGTCTATTTTCCTTGACTTCATCAGTCCCTTCATTAATGACCTCAATAGTTTCCCAGATGTGCTTAGCAGTTTTACAATTCCTCACATGGCTATACATTACAGCATCTAGGGAATCCAATAGAATGAGTCTCAAATTTTTATCCAATCCAGCTTCCTCCTTATCTTCAGAGGTATAGTTCTTAGGGTCCTTTGGATAGGATTTGGCAGGGACTGTTACAGTTCCATTTACAACTGTTTCAGTATCATGTTGCATGGGAGTTACTGGTCCATTTTCCAAAACCCACAAAAATCTTGGGTTTGCTACATCAAGAAATAACTCCATTTTGTTTTTCCACATATCATAGTTATCTTTATTAAAGATAGGAATTTTAACATTGCCTTTGGCTGACATGATGAATTTTTAAGAGAGTTAAAAATTCGAGCTTGATTTTTGATTGAGTAAAAATAGGATCTTGATTTGTATATCAATCAATAGGCTCTGATACCAATTGTTAGGTCCGATAAGATTGTAGAAGGGGGGGTTGAATACAATCTATACCATTTTCTCAAAATTTATTCGTTAAATAATTTTCACTTAAACGAATATTTTGTGCGGAATAATATAACACAAATTTCAAGTTGAATATAACAATATATTAACTTGATGGGTGTTACAAAATCAGTCCAAATGATTATCAAGTAATTAATAACTAATTAGAAAATTCAACATGAACTTTGCTAATTTATTTAATAAAATCAAGATATCAATTTGTGAACTAGGAAACTTAATTCGCTAGTAGTACAAGAATCACAAGTAAACAAGTTCCAATGGATAGGATATTACAACTGAGATGAACTTGAATTTACAGAATTAAATTTGGAGGTGTTCTTGAGCTTGAGAGAGAGAGAGAGAGAATGGCTGCTGTGTGTATTTTCTGTTATGAGCTCGACTGATAATCTTCCTTCTGCATTCTGCTACCTTATATACACAGCCATAGTCATATTACTTGATTTAAACTGATATGACAATCATTTTACATTAATATGACAATCGGTATGACTATCAAATCAATGTAATATGACTGTCCAGTTTAAATATGACTTTCGGTATAACTTACCAAGTCAATATAACATTCGGTATAACTTACCATTTGAATGAAATATGACTATCTCCTTTGAACTGTATATGACTATCTCCTTTGAACTGAATATGACTATCTCCTTTATAAACTGAATATGACTATCGGTATAACTACCAGTTTGATAGTTATATCATCATATTTTTCAGTTTATAATTAATTAAATGATTTATTAAAAATCATTTAACTAATTAATCCTTTTTCATATTAATTCTTATTTAATTAATCTAATAATCACTTTAACAAATATATTAATTCTGATAGAATTAATTTATTTATTAACTTAATTACTTGACTTAATCAATTAAAATAGAATTAATATAAATTCTTTAATAGTCAATACTCCGCTGAAAACCACGTAATTATAATAAGGAACATACACTGGCATGATGTTGACGCTCGATGTACTGTCTAGTTCATGAACGACTAACTCCAATCTCTGTTCTTCATCGTGACTTTTAACACTGTGGTCTTTTTATACTCTTCACTCTCATCAATCATTCGGTACTGAAATTGTTTCTTGTCACTAATAGAAATCTCTGTCTTCTTAAATGAATCCACTTGTTTCAATGCTACCTTGAGGCCTGATCAGATATCTGAATCTTCTTCCAGTGTAAAACATCAAAACTATAGATTGACTTGTTGATTTTTCTTCTGACGGTTATCATCTTTTGAGATTCCTGTGACAGTTGATATTATTTACTTATTACAATCTAGTTTAATTGGATTAGGATCCTCGAACTACAAATAGGCTGAGTCATATGCCTTTCATTGTTATCCTGATTTACTTATCGTGGTTATTTAACAATTTTTAAAATACAAAATTTTTTATTGATCTTTTAATTTAAATTCAAACAAAATTATACTATAATATATTATGAGCTAATTTTCATAAATATCAACTATAATCATACTATAATATATAGTTATATATTACAGATTAACTTTCATAAATACTAATTAACTAATTAATCATAATTTTTAATTTCAAATAAATCACAATTATATTATTATTTACTGGCACATCTATTCTTTGCACCCCTCTTTATGTATATGTATAGAGCCGTTTTTCAAATTTGCTTGTTTATCAATTGATTTAAATACAAAATATATTATTTTATCAATATTATATACTCTAATATTTTAATATCACAACCTCTGGATCTACAATCATAAGGTGCACTCATATTTGAATAAATCAACTATTATTGAATTAAAAATTTTAAAAATTAAAGGGATATTCCATTTGGTACCATATACAATTGGCTTTTTCATTTGGTAAAACTTGGTACTATTATGCTTTTGGCTTCATCCACATAATAGCACTCCGTTAACCAAACGTTAGTCAACTGTTATATAATTATGGGATTTTCCATATGGTACCACTCTGAAATGTTTTATTTCTAAATGACACCATTCTACTTTGGGCTTCACTCCAAAATACCACTTTTTACTGATTCTTATGAATTTATTAGAATTCCTTAGTTTTATACCCCTCAAAATATTGTTGGGCATCACTTTGCCCACCAAAAACCAAGAAGTTTGATCAGAATGATCAGAATCATCATCATATTCATTAATATGGGTGGTATTATGGTGCTAAAACCCAATATAGAGTGGTGCCACTTCGAAGTCAAAATTTTGTACGAAATAGAAAATCCCATAATTTTATAACGATCGATTGACATTTAGTTAACGGAATGGTATTATGTGAATGAAGCAAAAGTATAATGATGCCACTTGGAAGTCAAAAATTTCGAGTGACACCGAATGGAAAAGCCAATTTTACAATGTACCAAATGGAATATCCCAGAATTAAAATAAATAAATTACCATACTATTCTAAATACACTATTTTTTGATAAATAATTAATTTATCAGTAAAAGGGCATATGAAATCTACAAAACTAATCAAAATTTAAGATTTTCTTATAAATCACAATTTTTTATAGGTAATTAATTCATCAATAAAAGGTCATACAACATCTGGAAAAATTATCAAGATCGGACAAACACATATTAAAATAGATCATATCAAGGTTTCCTTCAACCAAACTACAATCATTGATCAGATCTTAAATTGTTGTACACCCATCGCTTATATCACTAAAATATAAAGACTTTTTGGCAAGATAATCCAATAATTTATTGTAATCGTGAGGAAAATATATATCTGATTTGTCAAATCGTATTCGAACCAACCATAACTACGATTCTATATCATCCAAATCACTAAACCAATATAATAAAATCCTATAGATCTAAGATCCTGGATGCCAGAATAAAAGAACCTACTCTCACAAAGAGAAAAACAGAACCCAATATGGGTAGACAAAATTCACTAATGGGGTATTATATTATACTCTCAATAAAGAAATATATTTATTGAAAAACAAAGTAAAATCAAGGAAAGGAAACCCATTCACAATGAGAAAGTACAACATCCAATATATCAGTAGATAAAACCCGTTGGTACTATTATATTGTATTCTTAAATAAAAGTAATAGTAATCAATTCTCATACACTAATCTAAGAACAGACATAGCAAATTTACTTGGATGATTAATAATATTTATTTTTAATATCAACACAACCATAAGTATAGGTAAAAAAAAATTAATAATTTGGTAGATAAATTCTAAACAAACATAGATATTTTTATTAACAGTAAACAAAATTTTTTAAAAAAGGGCTTCATTTTATGTACTATACTCTTAGTTTTGTTTTGTAGCATCTCAATGTTGTTTTCAGTTATATAGTAACAAATATAAATAACTTGGGCAGTAAGTAACATTTTATGTGATTGTCTTATTTTTTCTTTTCCCGTATTAATTTCGTTTCGTGTACCAAAAAAAAATTGTGTTGTTTAGTAGCGTTTTGTGTTCGAATTTTGGGTACGCAAAAAAAAAATCACGTCATTTTCATACAAGACCCTAAAGACACGCGTCATGAATTAATGTACGCAACACAAACGATTTATCAGGTCTACACGTAAGGTTTTCTTCTAACATATATACTCACTGTAAAAGAAAAATTAATTTCATGTTTTCTAACCCGATAATTAAATTACAAGGGCACATATAAAATAATGTGAATTTTATAAAATCCAAACCCATATTCAAATATTTTCAGATTTTAAAAATATTTTCTAATCCAAATCCAAAACTCAATATCCAAAAACAAATCCGTCTGGTTTCGAATTAGATAGGAGTTCGTGTATCCAAAATTAGTAATAATGTAGTCAAATTTAAAAAATTGCTACACGCAAACAATACTTATTATATTTATAAAATACTTAAAAATTAAAATGATTAAATTAGGTAAATAGTTAAATGTAACATATTGTACGAATTGAATTGACATCTATACTATTATATAAATTCCGAAACATTAAAAGTTTGGTTAGTCGGTCGGTCGGTCGGTCAGTCAGTCGGTCGATCGGTCGGTACTGTTGATTTTACTTATTTACCCTTACTTAATTATAGATAAGCTAACTAATCAATTTCCTTATTGAGTTTAAACATATTATCTTTTTTATTTTTCAAGAACTAACTAATTTCCTAAAATATAATATCCTTTTATATTTTATCTAACTAAAATTTCTACTTTATTAATCAATTACCTTTTTCAGGTTAGACATATTACCTTTTCTACTAACTAATCAATTTCTAACTAATCAATTAAGGTTAAACATATTATCTTTTCTATTTTTTCAAAAACTAAATAATTTCCTTTTTATGATAAAATATAATATCCCTTTATATTTTATCTAACTAACTAATTTCCTAAAATACAATATCCTTTTATATTTTATCTAACTAAAATTTCTCCTTTATTAATCAATTTCCTTTTTGAGGTTAGACATATTACCTTTTCTACTAACTAATAAATAATTACAGATAAACTAACTATCAATTTCCTTCTTGAGTTTAAACATATTATCTTTTCTATTTTTCAAGAACTAACTAATTTCCTAAAATATAATATCCTTTTATATTTTATCTAACTAAAATTTCTACTTTATTAATCAATTTCCTTTTTCAAGTTAGACATGTTACCTTTTCAACTAACTAATCAATTTCCTTCTTAAGGTTAAACATATTATCTTTTCTCTTTTTTAAAAACTAAATAATTTCCTTTTTATCCATTTATATTTTATCTAACTAACTAATTTCCTAAAATACAATATCCTTTTATATTTTATTTAACTAAAATTTCTCCTTTATTAATCAATTTCCTTTTTCAGGTTAGACATATTACCTTTTCTACTAACTAATAAATTTCCTTCTAGGTTAAACATATTATCTTTTATATTTTTTAAAAACTAAATAATTTTCTTTTTATAATAAAATATAATATCCCTTTATATTTTATCTAACTAAAATTTCTCCTTTATTAATTAATTTCCTTTTTCAAGTTAAACATATTACCTTTTATATTTTTCAATAACTAAACAATTTTCTTTTTCAAGTAAAATAGAATATCTTTCACATTTTATTTAACTAAAATATCTCTTTTTTTAAAATAGTACGAGCAGTTTTGTTTAATAAAATAACGTAATTATATTATAATTATTGTTGTGGAATAAAAACTAGGTTGAAATTATTGCGGCTAGGGTTTGTATATTTAATGCTAGGGTTCGTGAGCTTCGTGCTTTAATGGCTGCTTCTGCGTTCGAGACTTAAACGGTCCTCACAGAATGCCTACGTATCTCTGTCAATTAGAGAATCAAGCCAATAAAACGTAGTTCTGAGATGAGGGGTCAGGCCCTTTATATAGGCTGAGAAGCCTTAGAATTATGGTAGGATTTGGAGACTTGGTGGGCAAGTCTTTGAGGAATGTTCTAGATCTATTCCTTGTAGGAATCAGTTTCCATATTGAATTGGATGCCTTATTGGATAAGTCTGAAGGGGATATTATCCTTATCCAACTCTTATTTGCTGAGCTATTTATTACCCTTAATATTAATTACGAAATTAATACTATAATCAGGGTTTCGGGCCCAGCTGGTGGGCCCCACGTTTGGACTATTTTCGGCCTAGTTAATGCCACATTAAATGTGTCTTTAGGGCTTATTTTCAGCCCATATCATTTGCCCCCCAACTTCAAAGGAAAACTGATCAGGTTTTCATAGAAGTTATATTTGCCTTAATCGAGACTCGGGGTCATTTTTATCCCTTACCTGGGACTTCTTAATTACCCTTATATGGGAATTTTGGTTTACACTAGTGTTTCACAAGTATCGTCTTGGTTGTAAAGTGTGGAGCGACCTACACATTTACGACGATTTGCCTTATTCGAGGCTTTAATTTGTGCTTGCTTTTAGCAATTTCGGCACTTTCATAGAGTTTTTATGCGTTATTAGCATAAATTATTGCTCAATTTGTCAAGAAAATATTTTTATAATTTTCCTCGTATTTTTCTGTACTTTTCCTAATATTTTAGGAATTTTTATGTACCAACAGGTATTTTTTATAATTTTTCCTAATAATTTAGGAATTTATATGTACCAACAGGTATTTTTATTATTTTTTTGGAAATTATTTTTCAATTTCCCAACATTATTTTCAAAAATTTTTAAAGGATTAACTTTAAAAAAGTCATCCTGGCAAAAAATGCTTCCTGGGCGTGGGTACCCCCGCCAAGGAGACACCCTCCTTAGGCACGCCTAGGGGGTTTGGTCTCCTGGGCGTGGGTGTATCTTTGCCCTTTGAAATGCTTCCTGGGCGTGGGTACCCCCGCCAAGGAGACACTTTCCTTAGGCACGCCTAGGAAGTTTGGTATCCTGGGCGTGGGTGTACCTTCATTCCTTGAAATGCTTTCTGGGCGTGGGTACCCCCGCAAAGGAGACACTTTCCTTAGGCACGCCTAGGAAGTTTGGTCTCCTGGGCGTGGGTATGCCCTTCTCTAAGAAAAGTCAAGTTAGGCGTGGGTACCCCCGCCAAGGAGACACCTTCCCTAGGCACGCCTAGGAGGTTTGGTCTCCTGGGCGTGGGTATGCCCTTCTCTAAGAAAAGTCAAGTTAGGCGTGGGTACCCCCGCCAAGGAGACACCTTCCCTAGGCACGCCTAGGAGGTTTGGTCTCCTGGGCGTGGGTATAGCCTTCTTTAAAGAAAATCAAGTTGGGCGTGGGTACCCCCGCCAAGGAGACACCTTCCTTAGGCACGCCTAGGAGGTTTGGTCTCCTGGGCGTGGGTACAGCCTTCTTTAAAGAAAATCAAGTTGGGCGTGGGTACCCCCGCCAAGGAGACACCTTCCTTAGGCACGCCTAGGAGGTTTGGTCTCCTGGGCGTGGGTACAGCCTTCTTTAAAGAAAATCAAGTTGGGCGTGGGTACCCCCGCCAAGGAGACACCTTCCTTAGGCACGCCTAGGAGGTTTGGTCTCCTGGGTGTGGGTATGCCCTTTTAGTTGGGCCTCCTGCCTTTAAATTCTGAGGGGCTTTTATCCCATTTTCTAAAAATGTCGTAGAACATTCTAGAATTATTTTTAAAATTTGAATTTCATGGGCTTCCCGCCTATTCAAAGGCCCAGTCACCTGTTGACAGCCCATTTACTGGATATAACCGGTTGAGTGACCAACCGTGAACTCTATAAAAGAGTAGTGTGCATCCCTCATTTCTCATCTCACTATTCAGCAAAAATTATCTCTCCTTTATCACAAATATTTTTCAAAAAAGCTCTGCTAGGGTTCTGTCGTGAGGCGATTTCCGGCGTCTTTCCTTCGCCCTGTTTTCCAGTTTCTGTTTGAAGATTGTTGAATCTTCATCTTCTTCACCCTCTTTTTTCAACATTTCTGGGTTTCAAGCCTTCAAGGGAAGCATATCAATGGAGGACTCTAGCTCTTCAGGCCAGTCTCAACTTGCTAACACTTCTACCACCGCTCCACGGCTTTCAAGGGGTAAGAACCCTAAAACATCTCTTGTCCATGCCAGTGTTTTTTCCCTTATAGATCTTTTAAATGAGTTTGGTCAATCTTTTCCAAATATGCTTCATTTAGACTCTTATGAGTATAAATCGAAATACAAACAACATAGGGTAGACATTCTAGCCCAACTTTTTCATATTAATGGGCCTTATAGGGCCGTTGTTCCGGCCTCAAACGAAAGGGCTTGTCACCCAAAGCCTGGGGCCATCAGGATTTATAAAGAGACTTTTTATGCTGGTTTTTGCCTTCCTCTTCCTCCTTTTGTTTATCGTCTTTTGGCCGAAGCCAGGGTTTGTCCAACCCAACTTATGCCAAATGCGTGGCATTTTATCTATTGTTTCTTGGTCCAATGTAAGAAACATGGGCTTGAGCCCAGTATTTCTGTTTTTCGATATTTATTCAAATTTGTCAATTCTTCTGACAATTCGGGCTGGGTCAAAATCCAACACCGTTCCTTAGCCCGTTCTTGTTTTGTTTCGGATTCCGCTCCTGATTCCCTTCCTAATTGGAAGAGGGAATGGTTTTATATCTTTTTGGATGGGGATGACTGGGACAACTATTTTCGGCCCAACTTCTGCAGAGCCGTTGATGGGCCTGTCAGGAGTTTAAAATTGGGCGTGGAAGAAGAGGCCGCCATAACTTTGTTAACATCCGATAAATTGCATCAATGTGCAAATTTGATTTCTGAAGATTCGTTGCAGGCCCATGGGCTAAGCGATTTGGGCCCTGAGGGTAATTCTCACCTCTTGCTTTGTTAACATTTTATGCTAGATATAATTTTCTAACTTTCTTGTAATCGTTTTGCAGCCAAAACTGCTCTGGGAGCAATTTTTAGGCAGAGGGAGACTGCTGCCACTGCTAGGGTGGTAACAGAGAACCCTAGGGCCAAAAGGGCCAGGACAGATGAGGCTTCTCCCGCGGTGGAGCGTGTTCCTGCTTTTCTTCAAGAAAAGCCAGTTCCTATTGAGGAAGACCTCACTCCCTTTACAGTGGGATGGGGTTTATGCAATAGGGACACAGCTATAGGTGATTCTAGGGCTGCAGCTGAGTGGTCCAGGAGCGTGGTTACTCCACGAGATAGGATTCACATTGTGGAGTCCTCTGATGACTTGCAGATTGAGCTTCTCGGGGCTCAAGCTGTTGCTTCGGTAATTTCTTATTCAACTTCTTTAATTTAATTGCATTTACTTTTCCCTTATTTACTTGTTTCCTTTGCAGATGAACGCCTACCTTCAGGGGCCGCTGTTCATAACCTGAAGGAGGTGCGTGCTGATAAGACCATTGCTGAGAGGGACAGAGACAGATACTTTGATGCCTTCGAGGCAAACTTTGCTCGTTTTAGGGAGGTGGAGAAGGAGCTGGCTGCTGAGAAGGAGAAGAACAGGAAGCTACAGCTGGAGGTGCAGCAGAACAGGGAACACATCATTGCTGATTACAAGGCTTCTAAGGACTTTCAAGATGTCCTGAATGCCGAGTATGATGCAAACTTTCCTGTCACCTTCAAGGAGTGTTGGGAGGGGATCATCGAGGAGCTGAGTGGGAAGATTGAGGGGGTATCCCTGGAGAAGTTCCCGGTACCTGCTATCCCTGGATTGACAGATACTCTGGAGGTTGCTACAGAGACAGCAGTGGATGGGGACTCTCAACCCACTCAGGATCCACCTTCTTCTCCTGGGGTAGAGACAGCAGATCCTTCTTCTACCCAGGGAGATGTTGTTATTGAGGACTTAGATGCATAGATGGCCCTGCGTGGCTTATTTCTGTTTGTCTTTATTTATTCTGAACTTTTGCCCTTCGGGGCTTATGACTTAACTTATCTATGTAGTAGTTTCTTTTGTTTCCATGTTCTCATTTTTTTTTCTTTTGCTTATAGTTCGTTAAACTTTAGAATTTCTCAAGTACTTGGCCTCCTGGCTGGTACTAAACTCACAAGCTAGTTCAACGTTTGCCTTTCGTGTTTATTTTAACAAAGAGAAATAACTCATAGAGAAAACAGTATAAATTCCATTATGCTGTCAAAAGATATCAATAGAATGGGTTCAACCCTTACATAAATATTCTATCTTCTACTGGGAGCAACATGCTCTAAAATGGTTTCATTCGAACCTTATTCCTAATAAATAGGTAAAAGTCCAAGCCTTTGTCAAAAGGACTTAGACATAATAAACTTTGAGGTTCACAGCATGCCAAGTTCGGGGCACCTCAACCCCGTCCAAGGTTTCTAACTTGTAGGATCCTTGCCCTAACACCTTTCTGACTAGATATGGTCCTTCCCAATTTGGTGCCAACTTTCCTTTCTGGCCAACTCCTGAGGCTTCAATCTTCCTTAAAACCATGTCACCTTGTCGAAAGAATCTTTCTTTAACTCTCTGGTTGTAGTGAAAAGAGGCTCTCTTCTGATATTCAGCATTCTTTGCATTAGCTCCATCTCTAACCTCATCAATTAAGTCAAGGGCAAGTCTCATTTCTTCGTCATTAGTTTCTGGCTCATATGCCTCAACTCGAGGTGATGCTTGCATGATCTCTAAAGGCACAACTGCCTCGGCTCCATAAGCCAGCAAAAATGGGGTTGCTCCAGTCGTTACCTTACAAGTGGTACGATATGCCCAAAGTATGGGCAACAATTCATCTACCCAAGTGTTCCTAGAGCGTTCGACCCTCTTTTTCAGTCCATCAAGGATAATTCGATTAGCTACCTCAGCTTGCCCATTGGCTTGAGGGTGTGCCACCGAGGTAAAACGGAGCTCAATCGCATTCTCTTCACAATACTTCTTGAACTCTTCAATATTGAACTGTGTCCCATTGTCTGTTACAAGGAATCGTGGGATTCCGTATCTGCAAATTATGTTCTCCCAAAAGAACTGGGAAACTTGCTTGGTGGTTATCTTAGCCAGAGTTTAGCCTCAATCCACTTAGTGAAGTAATCGATGGCCACTATTAGGAATTTCCTTTGCGCAGAAGCCATGGGAAAAGGCCCAAGTATATCCATCCCCCACATTGCAAATGGAATGGGAGAGTTAATTGAAGTTAAGATCTCAGGCGGTTGCCTTACAATTGGGGCATGCTTCTGGCATCTCTCGCATCTCTTGACATAGTTTTGTGCATCAGCCAACATCTCCGGCCAATAGAACCCTAAACGAATTATCTTGTGAGCTAGGGCCCTGCCCCCCAAGTGTTGGCCACAGATCCCTTCATGAACTTCTTCCAATGCTTCTCTTGCCTCTTGAGGCCTTAAACATTTCAAGTATGGGATGACAAACGACCTCTTATACAAAATGCCTTCAATCGAAGTGTATCTCAATGCTCTTACTGAAAGTTTCCGTGCCTCCAAGGCATTGTCTGGGAGCCATCCGGTCTCAAGGTGTGCCTTGATAGGGTCTATCCAAGAGCCTCCTATATCGATTGGTGCCAATAACTTTGAGTTAACGGTCGGGGCCTTCAAGACCTGAAAATAGACACTCCCAGCATAATTTTCTATCTCGGAAGAAGCAAATTTAGATAGGGCATCGGCCTTAATGTTTTCCTCTCTTGGAATGTGCTCAACATATCACTCCTCAAACTGGGACATAACAGCCTTTACTACTCTCAAGTATTTTGCCATAGTCTCATCCTTAGCCTCGAATTCACCATTTACTTGTGATACCACAAGCCTTGAATCTCCACAAACTTTGAGATTTTTGACCCTCATGATTCTGGCCAAGCCCAAACCAGCTATTAATGCCTCATACTCCGCCTCGTTGTTGGTAGTAGGGAAATCCAACTTTAAAGCGTACTCAACTGTGAACCCATCGGGGCTTTGCAAAACCAGACCTGCACCACTAGATTTTGTTTTTGATGCTCCATCAAAATAGAGCACCCAATATTCCTTCAGATCGGGTGTAAGTTCTTCTTCTTTTTCCTCTTGCCCAGGGGTAGTCATTATCTCTTGCCCCCCGACTTCTTGGTTGTTAATAGTGCATTCAACCACGAAGTCAGCTAATGCCTGAGCTTTGATAGCTGTCCGAGGCTTGTATGTGATGTCAAACTCTCCTAACTCAATTGCCCATTTGATTAGCCTTCCACTGGCCTTAGGGCTATGCAATATGTTCCTCAACTGCTGGTTTGTCAGAACTTGAATCTTATGTGCCTGAAAGTAAGGCCGCAGCTTTCTTGAGGCAGTTACTAATGCCAAAGCAAACTTTTCTATGGGTGAGTAATTCAACTCAGCCCCATGCAACACTTTGCTCACGTAGTAGATAGGTTTCTGGACCTTCTCCTCTTCCCGAATAAGGACAGCACTCAGGGCTTGTTCGGATACCGCCAGGTATAAACTAAGAATCTCCCCAGGACTTGGTTTGGTCAACAACGGGGCTTCAACCATGTACTTCTTCAGTTGCTCAAAGGCCTCCTGGCTCTCAGGTGTCCACTCAAAATCTTTCACCTTTTTTAACGCTTGGAAGAAAGGCAAGCATTTGTCTCCAGACTTGGAGATGAATCTTCCTAAAGCTGCAACTCGACCTGTCAACTTCTGCACATCTCTTATAGAGCGTGGTGGCTCCATGTCTAAAATTGCCTTGATCTTGTCAGGATTGGCCTCAATGCCTCTTTTTGAAACCATCAGTCCTAAAAACTTTCCAGATCCAACTCCAAAAACACACTTGGCGGGATTCAACATCATCTTATGGTGCCTCAGCACTTCAAATGCCTCTCCGAGGTGTTTGATATGATCAGCCTTGAGTAGGCTTTTAACTAACATGTCATCAACATATACCTCCATGGTTTTTCCAATCAGATGGGCGAATATCTTGTTCACCAATCGTTGGTAAGTAGCTCCTGCATTCTTTAGACCAAAAGCCATGACAAGATAACAGAAGACACCAAAGTCAGTTATAAAAGATACCTTAGGTATGTCATCCTTGTGCATTTTAATCTGATTATAGCCGCTGAATCCATCCGTGAAGCTTAACATCTCATGTCCAGCTGTGGCATCTATCAACATATCAATCCTTGGGAGGGGAAAACAATCTTTTGGGCATGCATCATTTAGGTCAGTGAAGTCTATACACATCCTCCACTTCCCATTCGCTTTCTTGACCATCACAGGGTTTGCTAACCAGTCGGGAAACTGAATCTCTTCAATAAAACCAGCTTCCAAGAGCTTATCCACTTCTTGCCTAATGGCCTCTTGCCTTTCCGGAGCAAAGTTTCTCTTCTTCTGCTTTATTGCCTTCCTTTTGGGATCAACATTTAACTTGTGAGTTATGAGTTGGGGGTCAATCCCCGGCATATCAGCTGCTGTCCAAGCGAACACGTCGCTATTCTTCTGTAAGAATTCTATTAACTTGCCCTTCAGGGGTTCTTTCAGAGATGCTCCAACATAAGTAACTTTTTCAGGATCATTAGGTTCTAGAGGTACGGGAATCAAATCCTCTGCTGGCTTCCCTCTATGCTCTTCATCATTGCGGACATCCATGTCTTCAATCGGAAGGACCTGCCCCCCGACTCCATCGGCCCTCAGTGCGGCTACATAGCAACTTCTTGCCATCTTCTGATCACCATTTTGTTCTCCGACACCATTCCGTGTCGGAAATTTAATTTTCATATGATAGGAAGAGGCTACAGCCTTAAACGCATGAAGTCCAGTCCTTCCAAGGATTGCGTTGTATGTTGATGCTGCCTTGATCACCAAGAAATTCAACATCTGAGTCGCCTCTTTAGGCTCCTGTCCAATAGTCACGGGTAGCTGAATACTCCCTTCAACGTTGGACTCCACTCCGTTAAACCCGTATATAGGCATGTTTGTAGGGGTCAGTTGAGAGTCGTTGTAACCCATCTTTACAAATGCATCATGAAATAAAATATCCACAGAAGCCCCATTGTCTATCAAGACTCGTTTCACTTCTGAGTTTCCAATCACGGGAGTTATGACCAGAGGGTCGTCATGGGGGAATTTCACCCCTTCCAAGTCTGAATCATCGAAACCAATTACCATCTCGGTTTTAGCACGCTTTGGGGCTTCTCCCACAATGTGCATTACTTCTCTAGCATAAGCCTTTCGAGAATTCTTAGTCGTGCCAGCTGCTGTCGGACCTCCCCAGATCATATTGATAACTGCCCTTCGGGGCTGTGGATTGCGATCATGGTTGTCATCCCTCCTGTTATTATCTCTCCTTTCATTGTCCCTTCTCTGGTTCCCACGGTCATCACCTTTGGTGAACTGACTTAGTTTTCCTCTTCGTATCAAGAACTCAATCTCATCCTTGAGTTGCCTACAATCGTCGGTGTCATGTCCCAAATCTTTGTGGAACTTGCAGTATTGCTCCTTATTTCGCTTAGCTGGGTCTCCTCTAAGTGGCTTCGGCCATCGGAAGTCCTTTTCCTTTTCAATGTCCAACAGGATCTGGCTTCTTGGAGCATTAAGTCTGGCATACTCGGAAAACCTTGGACCCGAGTTCTTTTTTGGAGCAGATTCAGAGTCTCTGCTAGCTCGGGGATACTTGTCCCTAGCATCGTACTCTTGTTCTTGTTTCCGCTTGTTATTCCCTCCATTGCCCAATGCGGCTTCTTTCTTGATGCTATCCTCAGCTTTTATATACTTGTCCGCTCTTCGTTGAAGTTCATCCATGCTTTCAGGGGGGTGTTTTGCCAACGACCTCTTGAAAAAGAGATCCGTGGTTCCGTGCTGCAAGGCTACCATGGCCACCTTATTTTCCAGATCAGTGATGTTCAGGGTCTCCTTAGTGAACCGCTTGATGTAATCTCTTAAGTTCTCATTCTTTCCCTGTGTTACATACATAAGGGATGCAGAGCTTTTCTCATGAATTCTTCCGCTAATGAATTGACTAACAAAAGCGGTACTCAACTCCTTGAAAGAGCTAATCGAGTTTGGAGGTAAACGACTATACCAACGTTGCGCCATGCCTGACAGGGTTTGGGGGAACGCCCTACACTTAAGGGCATCGTTAGCAGGCTGCAGTAACAATGCGCTTGTAAACGTTCTCACATGAGTTGCGGGATCCCCCGTTCCATCGTAAGCTTTGATTGTGGGCATCTTAAACTTTCGGGAGATATGTGCGTTCATCACCTCCTCCGTGAATGGAGGGGTCGGATCATCAAGATCTCCTTGTAGCATCAAATCTCTAGGATTATTCTTGGGGAGTTCCACCCTGGTAGTTCCTCTGGTTGGGGCTTCAGCCCTTCGGTGTCTCCTTGAAGACCTCTCCAGATCTATGAAGGGAATCCCTCCCGAAGTCGGAGGAGGTCGAGTCTGATTAGGGTTCTGTCTCTCTAGCTCCCTTGCTTGGTCGTCCTTCAGCTTCTGAATCTCGGCTTCATAAGCCTTAATTTTCTCTGCAATTGTTAAAGGACCATCTCGGTTTGATGGATTCCTCCTCAGAGGTTCCTTACTAGCGCGTCGCATCCTTGGGGCTTCGTCTCGATCATCGTCTTCAGATGACGAGTCTCCGGTATAAGGACCAGAGTAATCATAGTATCCTGGTTCAGGAGGGGCCGGGCCTCTAAGATAAGGGGATTGTTGTTGCCCATGGATCAACCGAGCATGACCGCTTGGTCCTGGATCCCTTGGATCTTGGGGGTAATTAGGCAGCCCATACATTGGGTTGGTGTTGACAGGGAGCGAAGAAGTGGAGAGACTGTGAAGCGGCGGGCGGCTACTCAGAGGGAGAGGAGAGACCACCATCTGGAGCGGGTTAGTCTCCTGTCCTAGAGGGACGATTACAGGTTGAGATCTTTCAGCGGGGGGATCCGTCCCTTGTGGTTGAGAGGCCTGACTACGAGGGTTTGTTTCCGTCAATGGGGGTACAGACCCTGGCCCTGTACCAACAGGAGGAGCAGTGATTGGTGGAACGATGGTTCCAGAGGTAGCCTCGGTTGAGACCGGTGTTGTTCTTCGAGTGGTAACCATGGTTGATGTCTTTTTCCCACAGACGGCGCCAAATGTTGTGGAATAAAAACTAGGTTGAAATTATTGCGGCTAGGGTTTGAATATTTAATGCTAGGGTTCGTGAGCTTCGTGCTTTAATGGCTGCTTCTGCGTTCGAGACTTAAACGGTCCTCACAGAATGCCTACGTATCTCTGTCAATTAGAGAATCAAGCCAATAAAACGTAGTTCTGAGATGAGGGGTCAGGCCCTTTATATAGGCTGAGAAGCCTTAGAATTATGGTAGGATTTGGAGACTTGGTGGGCAAGTCTTTGAGGAATGTTCTAGATCTATTCCTTGTAGGAATCAGTTTCCATATTGAATTGGATGCCTTATTGGATAAGTCTGAAGGGGATATTATCCTTATCCAACTCTTATTTGCTGAGCTGTTTATTACCCTTAATATTAATTACGAAATTAATACTATAATCAGGGTTTCGGGCCCAGCTGGTGGGCCCCACGTTTAGACTATTTTCGGCCTAGTTAATGCCACATTAAATGTGTCTTTAGGGTTTATTTTCAGCCCATATCAATTATTATTAACTAATCAATTACCTTTTTCACCCAAAACACGTTACCTTTTCTTTTTTCTCTAATTAACATCTCTCTTTTTCCAATTATATCATGAACGGTTACCTTTTTCAACCAAAACACGGTACCTTTTTTTTTTCTCTTACTAAAATCTCTCTTTTTCCAATTATATCATAGATGTTTCTATTTAATATTATAATACTAATAATTAACCGATTGCCTTTTCAGCTAAAATGTATCATCTTTTCTATTTTTTCTAATTAAACTCCCTTTTTTTCTAGAAATATCACGAACAACATTAATTTCTCATTTTCTAAAAACTATGAGCAATTTTATTTAGTAAAACGACATAATTAAATTATAATTATATAAGCTAATCAATTACCTTTTTCACATAAATCATGTCATTTTTTTAATTTTCACGTTACCTTTCTATTTTCTCTAACTAAAATCTCTCTTTTTCCAATTATATCAAGGGAGGTTTTATTTAATAAAATAAACCAATAATATTTTAATATTAATAATTAACCGATTACCTTTTTCAACTAAAATGTATCATCTTTCCTATATTTTTTTTAACTAAAATCCTTCTTTTAATAGATATATATATCACGGACAATATTAATTTCACCTTTTCTAAAAATATTTCGTACAATTGTATTTAGTAAATAAGGTAATTAAATTATAATTGCTATAAACTAATCAATTATATTTTTCACCTATAACATGTTTCCTTTTTAATTTTCTCTAACTAAATCCTATCTTTTTCTAATCATATCACATGCATTCTATTTAATAAAAAAAAAATTTATAATTATCAATAATTAATCCATTACCTTTTTCAACTAAAACCTATCATCTTTTCTATATTTTCTAACTAAAATCCTTCCATTTCTAGAAATATCACGGATAACATCTGTATAATTATTATCAAATCATCTGATATAATAATGTAAGCCTCCAAAATTCATCTTTTAAAAAGTTAATTTAAATAAATGAAAAAATTTATATATTATTAAAATAAAAAAATCCGTGCATCGCACGGGCTTTAAGCTAGTACTAAGTAAAATCTAGATATGTTAAAAAAATAATTCTTCGTATACAACACAAATGAAAATTTATGTAAATTAAAGAAAATTGCATCTTAAATATTCCAATAAAACTTGAGATTGATAAATAGAAGTTCTAATTACTAAATTAGTATTGACCGTTTCTAATTAAATATTTGAATAGTAATGAATAACTTATATGTCTTATATCTAAAATATTACATAAAATAATTTCAAATGATGATATTATATTATTTATGTATCGGGTTTAGATATTGGATCAGGTTTCAGATTTCTGATCGGGTTTGGAATCAGTACAATTAAAATTAAAATCAAAGTCGACACTATTTCGGATTTAAAATTTAAATAAACCAAAAATTTGGGTTCGGTATATCCAAAATTTTGGGTTTAAAATTGGGTACCATCAGATCGAATTGATTTGATGGGTAAAAGAAAACTAATATTTAATATACCATATTCTAATAGAAAAAAATACAAAATTTAACATACAAACTCCCAAAATGAATATACAAATTTTTAGTTGTCATTAAAACAAGCCGAGGGCAATCACCGTAAATTCTAACAGTCATATCTTGCTCTAAGAACGAGATATATTGAATATGTTTGGTTGATTGATAATTTTTATTTTTCTATAGTAAATAAATTCATTAATAAAAGAATATACAATTTGTAAAAATGATATTGATAAACACATATGAAACTAGATTAGATGAAAGTTTTCTTCATCATATCTACATTAATTTAATGGATATTGCACGATAGATATCCTTTATCATTTTGCTGAAACATGCAACCTTTTTCTGAGAAACAATCTAATGATTTAAAACAATCGTGAGAAATAAGTGTATGTGAATTTTTAATATGTATTCGAAAAATTGATCGCGACCCATACAATTTTTTTGAAAGAAATAATATAATGAAAATTATAGAAATCCACAGTACTACACATTTAAATATAGCAAATTTCCAAAAAAAAAATAAAACTTAAAATGAAAATGAAAATTTATTATTCCATGTTTTACTAGAAAATAATAAAAAAACCAAAATACAAACTTCCAAACTGAAAATGCACATTTTAAGTTGTCTTTACAAATAAGCTAATGGCAATAATCATAAAATCTAACAATCATACGTTACTCTTGCTTCAAAAAAAAAAAAAAAAACAATCATACGTTACTCCAAGAGCGCGATATATTGAATTTGTTTGTTTAATTGATAATATTTATTATTGTAAATTAGTTCATTAATAAAAGTACATATAATTTGTAAAAATGATATTGAACCATCACATAGCAAAATAGATTAGATGAAAGTTTCTATTGTTATAACTAAGTTCGTTTTATGTATTTTGCACATTAGATATCCTTTCTCATATCGCTGAAACATGCAACATTTTTTTGATAGACAGTCTATTGATTTATTGGAGTCATGAGGATTAAGTTTCTATACATTTTTAATATATAATCGAAAAATTAACCACGACCATAAAAATATTTTCAATGAAATAAAGTAATAAATATTTTAAGGATTCGATATTGAATAAATATACTGAATTCTCAGAATATGGATGAAAAATTTGTTAACATGATACGTAGAAATATTCTCTAACAAAGAGAGAAATAAAATGAAAACTAAATTTAAAAAAAAACAATAAAGAGGGATCTTGAACTTTTTAACCGGGGTTGTATTTGTTTTGATGATCGATTCATAATATTAATATTAATTCAATTAGTATGAATTCACGGATAAGTAATTTTATACTTAAGTTAATTAACATTCCAATAAAATTATATTTTTTTCTAAATAAAAATTAAAATAATATATTTATATTAATTAATTAATACAATTAATCGATCGGTGCATAGCACGAGTAGAATGTTAGTAATTTATTAAATAGCAATTTCAAAAGAGTATTTCTCGTACTAGCTTACAAAAGTGTACTCTCTTATCTTGACAATATATTTTCAAACTTTCATAACTAATTAATATGTGGCTCGAATACATGCACTTTTAAAGCAGTAGAAGACGAAGACCAAGACTATGACAATTGAAAGATGATGACTATGATTAGTTGAGATGTTGAAGCTCTCTAAGACTCTAACATTTTTAGAAAATGGAAAAAAAAATTGTAATGCCACGAAAATTTCTGAAAATTTGTTTTCTTGGATAAAACAATTTCAAACGTGCCGTACAAAGTGGGCTAGAGTTTTATTTCAATCTTGAAAAGTGTTTACTCATATAGCATCTCCAAGGAGGTAAAAAGATTAGCTAAAATAATATATATTAATGGTTATTTATAGATAGTCGATAAAGTCGCGCTTCGCGATGGCATAACAATTTTTTGTAAAAAAATTCAATACATATTTACGTTTTATTATTTTATCAATATTAAATTTATTAGTTACATAATCTTTTCTAATGAATCAATTTCTTTTTAAACAAAAAAATCGAAAACAAATTATGACATCAGTATCAAATTCTAATAACTAATGCAACCTTTTCTAATGAGCCGTCTTCACGTTAAAACATGTTTCGAGCTATTCTTATTTAGAACCAAAATTCTAAACTTCGTTACATATTATTGATGACGCTTATCTTATGAAATAGCTTTTTTTCTTAAAAATTAAAATCTTAAAAGTGAGTAAATTCCAATTTTTACATTCTTTAAACTTTCTAATATATATAGAGTTTTAGAAGATGAAAATACACCTTATATTTTTTGTATATTATAGATATTCCTGTATTAATTCATAGCTTCCGCATGGAAATATTTTTCTGTTATGTTAACGCATCAATTTTTTTTAAATGCGAAGACTTTTCATTACGGGAATAATTTTGAACTTATGAACATCTTTTTCTAATGCAAGTATAATTAATTTATGTAAAAAAGTTAAAATAAAAGATTTGTAGGAAAAAAAGATTTATAATTTTAAAAAATTATATAAGCCGTCTCCACCGTCCTCGTATTCTTATATATTCAAATATCTTTTCTACCTCCAATTAATTATTTAATTATATGAATTTTCTATAAATTCAAACTCTTCTTATTTATAAATTAGAACTGCTATTTTACTTACAATAAAACTCTTAATTATATGTTTTACAAACACCTATTCTACTTCCAATAAAACTATTAATTATATGTCTTCCCTATAAATTTAAATTCTTATTCTCAATAAATTTGAACAACTATTTGGCTATTATGCTTCTAAAATGTTAAAAAATAGTTTTTAGTTATTACTATATTACTTAAAATTCTAAAATTTTAAAAAATTTAAATATATTTATTTTCTAATATATCATCAATATTAAATTTTAATATTCAACACGGTTTTCTTCAATGAACCGCTTTCTCGTTTAACATGGTTATTCCTATTGAGCCGCTCTCTCGTTAAGATAAAAACCATTACTTTTTCATATATTACTTGTATAATAATGTTCATTCATAAATGAAATAAAATTTATAACATCATTTTCAAATTTTAATATCGGATACAATCTTCTCTAGTGAGCCGTCTTCTCGTTAAAAAGGTTATACAACTTTTTTCCTTAAAATCAAAACCTAAAAATAGAGTGAATTCCAATTTTTATTTTCTCTAAACTTTCTAAAATTTATGGAGTTTTAAAAAATAAAAAAACACCTTATTTTCTCCTTATATTATAGATACTCCTTTATTTATTTAGGGTTCCCGCATGAGAATGTTCTTTTATTATATTAACGCATCAATTCTTTTCTTTTTAAATACAAAAGACTTTTTTTATGAGATTAGTATTGGATTTATGAAAAAATTTCCTTATAGAAGTATAAATAACTTGTATAAAAAATATATAATTTTAGAATATCGTAAAAGATGTTACCACCGTCCTTGTATTCAACTTCCAATAATTTTTTTAATTATATGTCGCCTTTATACATTCAAACACCTATTCTACTTCCAATAAAAATTATACTTATATGTTTTTTCTATAAATTCGAACTCTTATTTTCTATAAATTCGAACTCCCATTTTACTTCTAATAGAACTTTTAATCATATGCCTTATCAATACCTATTTTATAGAAATTCTAAATATGTGTCTTCCCTAAAAATTCGAACTCTTCTCATCTATAAATTCGAACACCTATTCTACTTCTACTAAGTTAAAAAATATTTTTATATTTATTAGTGTTTACTCAAACTTTTATTCTACTTCCAATATTATTTTTAAAAATATTATTATATTTATTAGTGTTTATTCGAACTCATGTTCTACTTCCAATAGAACTTTTAATTATATGTCTTATAATTAAATACCTATTCTACTTCAAATAGAACTTCTAATTAGTCATCCCTATAAATTCAAACTCTTCTCATCTATAAATTCCAACACATATTCAACTTCCAATATATTAAAAGATATTTTTATATTTGTTAGTGTTTAAAATCTTAAAATTCCAAAAAAATTAAAAAAATAGATTGAGAGGATCTTAGAGCGTCAGATAAGCAAGGAATTATGTTCTAATGATATTAGTAATTTGTATGTCACTAGCTGATAACCTGAAGCATGGATTGTGATCAATTATCTTAACTATTTTTTAATTTTTTAAATACAATTATTTATAATATAATTTCGATTAAATAATTTAATGACATTTACTAACTTTGATACCAATATTTTTTTAAAAAAATCCATGTTTCAGTTGATCATAATTTAATTATTTATAATATTTATAGGGTATGAATCAAGAGAGAACCAAACACTAAAAGAGAAGTGGAGAGCCATTATGTTGATGTCTCATTGAATTACTTATAAATCAACTATCCACATTCAATTTATTTTAAAATAATTATTGTAAAGGTATTGTTGGAAATAAAAACTACACTATTAATTAAATTAATTAAAATAAGAAAATTTAATCAATAACCCATTTATTAAAATCTTTTATTTTTATTAACAATTTTTTTCCTCACATCAGTTTTTTCAGTCTTCTTTCTTTAAAAATTTTAATTTATTTTATTAAATTTATTTTAAAAAAAAAATAATCACTGAGATAACAGGGTTCTACTGCAGAACCTATTTTGTTTCGTGATACAAATACAGTGCTTTGATGCTAAATTTCAAAGTTATGCACATGAACTTAAAAGTTTTACAATTGAATTTGTATTTTGTATAAAATTTAAAAATTGAACTTACTTTTTTAACAATATTCTGGTGTTGAACACTGTTATCTTACCAGACACTAAAGAAGAATCAGAGAACAATTATTAGTCGTTGGATAACTTCAAAATCAACCATCCATATTCAGTTCATTTTTAAATATTTTTTGTATAGGTGTAAATCTTGTTCCTAATTACTGATATATATACATATATACATTAGGGTTTGGATCGTTAATGGGAGTGAAAATCGAGAATGGGAATAAGGGGTGGGTATGGAAATGGAAATGATATGGTAATTCAAGAGGGAAGGAGGGTATGATCTACGACCCATAGGAATGAAGTTCCGTTCCGTTCCTGACCATGATTAACTGTTATGCCCAAAATTTGTACAAGGCAAGAGTTGACTTCTGAAGACAAAGTCAACTAGAATATGAAGAGTATTTCATGAAGATTTTTTGAAGACTTATTGAAAAAGTACTGTCGCGCCAACATCAGTTGCTGCGTCAACTATATTAGGTTGTCGCGTCGACTATATCAAGTTGCCACGCCAACTATGCTTTCAAGGCCTCTAGAGGTTTGTCTGAACTAAAGATATATTCTTCATCTAGGTTGATTCTTCAACTAGATTGGTATTCTAGCTTTTATTATCGAAGGCCTCCAGGGGTTTTTCCTGGTTTGAAGACTTACTTGCCGCGCACAAATGAGTTGCTGAGGCTACCTATACGATGAAGACACAATTCAGCATTCTGATGAGTTAACCTCATCGGGGAATCATCTATTTATATATTTAAAGGCCTGATTCTGTAGTCCAATAAGTTGTCCTTATTGGGGGATCAAAGGATCAACAAGGATGTAGTTGAAAAATATGGCTAAGCTACAATGCCAACTATTATTTACAGGGAATTCTTTACTCAACTATGTTGCCGCACCAATCGTTGTTGCCTCGCCAACTATCAATCAAATGGTGCATAGTAGAATAAGTAATGTTTACAACCCGAATAGTCATATGACTTGCATATTGATGCTCAAAAGTAGATATAAAGGAAGTCAAGCTTCTACTTCGTCAACATTGTCATTGCCATCTTTCTTGCTTGGATTTTCTGTATGTTGGGAATTCTTAGTTCATTGTTGCGCCAACCCCGTTGCCTCGGCAACAAAAGTCTTTTTAAACTTGACTCTCTTCTGAGTAAAGGATTCAGCTTATTTTTCCACAAAGTCTACTGTGAATCCAACCAAGCTTTTTCCTAATTTGATGTTATAGTTGCAGTCAACCATCCATCTACAAGTCTTCCACCTTCAATGTGAGGTTGGTAATATCTTCTTCAAAGGAATCAAAAGAAGCATACTCATCCTTCACTTACTACTCTTGGCATGCCAAGTCTAATCTCAGAATGGCGAAAGTGAAATTAGCTACCTTTGTTATCCAAGTCAAATTTGTCATTGTGTTACTCATGTTGCCGCGCCAACAACATTGTTGCCACTCCAAAGAAGAAAGAAATGATTGTTAGAGGCTAAAATTGGGTTTGAATACCCTAGATCAAGTCTGACCTACAACTGTCCTCTTATCACTGTTGTAGTTGTGTAAATATCTTTTGTGAATTATGCTTCGCCCGAAAATTCAAATTCTATATCCTTCCCTTTGGGAATTATTCTGAAGAATTATCTGAACAACTTTTGAATGGTTAAATTCGAGATGGAAGTCAAGTTTAATGCTGAACTGCAAGCGTTGTTACGCCATCAAAGTGGTTGCTGCGCCAAAAAAATGGTTATCGCGCCAACAGTGTGGTTGTGCCAAATTTGAAGCTTCTATAATTTTTTTTCTAATTCTTAAAAGCCCCTTTGCATTTTTCAAATACAATAGAGGCTTGAGGGGTAGTTGTTATGCCCAAAATTTGTACAAGGCAAGAGTTGACTTCTGAAGACAAAGTCAACTAGAATATGAATAATATTCCATGAAGACTTGTTGAAGACTTATTGAAGAAGTACATGTCGCGCCAACATCAGTTGCTGCGTCAACTATATCAGGTTGCCACGTCAACTATATCAGGTCGCCGCGCCAACTATGCTGTCAAGGCCTCTAGAGGTTTTTCTGAACTAAAGATATATTCTCCATCTAGGTTGATTCTTCAACTAGATTGGTATTCTATCTTTTATTATCGAAGGCCTCCAGGGGTTTTTCCTGGTTTGAACACTTACTTGTCGCGCCAACAAATGAGTTTCCGCGCCAACTAATGAATTGCCAAGGCTACCTATACGATGAAGACACGATTCTGCATTCTGATGAGTTAACCTCATTGTGGAATCATCTATTTATATATTTGAAGGCCTGATTAAGTATTCTCATAAGTTGTCCTTATTGGGGGATCAAAGGTAGTTAAGCCTGTCAATACGCTTAAGAGATCTAATCCCGTATTCTAGAAAGTTGTCCTTGTTGGGGGATTTTAAGATGCTCTGCATGACACAATTTGGTAGAATTTGCCATGTAGTCTGGTGGGTTAGCCTCATCCGGGGGGGGGGGGGTAAGGATCCGTTCATGCATTTGGAGTAAGCCATGGCTTTTCCCTGCAACTCTTGATCGAGGAAGGAGCTAGTTGCGGTTGATGTTAGCTTCGAAAGATAGGGCTAATGTTGTATCCGTGAAGTCCTCATCAGTTGTTGAGCCTTGGGCCATTCGGCTAGGCTTCATCGCATGGGCTCTTCCAAATGGGCTTCGTGAATGGTTGGTTCGACAACCTATCATAGTGGGCCTTTTAGGCCTGTAATCAAAGAGACCTATTTCTAATGGACTTAGGTTTCTTGCTCTCCAAGAATTACGTGGGCTTGATCCTCTATAAATATAGAGGTACGTAGGCAAATTGAAGGGGGATGGGAAGAGAAGAGCTCTTCAGGCCACCACCAAAAAACCCTTTCAATCTTAGCCCCCAATTCATCAACACAACCATACTCCGATGACTTTTTGTGTGAAGAACCACCGTCACAGATCTTGAATCCGGCAAACAACCTCGAATTTTGTTATCACGAATTCATTCGTGAACTAAACGACCCATGGGTATGATCAGTTGTCATTTTAAGTAGCTGGTTGTCTTGTATATAATGCAATGTGTATAGTTAGATTCTTACCTCATTATATATACATGATTTATTACAATAGCAGTTTCAAAAGATTACTTCTCATACTAGCTTACAAAAGTGTACTCTCTTATCTTGACAAAATATTTTAAAACTTTCATGACTAATATGTGGCTGGAATAGATGCATTTAAAGTAATAGAAGATGAAAACCAAGACTATGAGAATTGAAATATGATGAGTATGATTAGCTGAGAGCTTGAAGCTCTCTAAGACTCTAACGCATTTTTACAAAATGGAAAAAACAAAAGAGATTGTAATGCCATGAAAATTTCTGAAAACTTATTTCCTTGGGTAAAATCAATTTCAAACGTGTAACACCCCCAGATCCGGGGTCCGGGATCCGGTCGTTACGGTCTCCAATTTTGTCCACAACACTTGAACTTACCTCAACATAAAATAAATTACATCTTTATGGCCCAACACAACAATATAAAACACACCCGTTATAGTCCTAGAGATGAAATCAGAGTAACAACCAAATTTTATTAAACAAATTATGAGTTCTTACAACCGAAAAGAGTTACGATATGAATACATACTCTTTGCCATCCATTTGCATTAGTCATACTAGACCATATACTTGGTACTGAAAGAATAAATCTATCCTACCAATAGCTTTCTCTTCGGCTCTGGTAGTCGCATCGTCCTCGCCAGCGTCGAGTGCGCCTTGTGCGAGTCATCTGGTCTAGCTGTTGTTGTGATATAATAATAAAGCAAGGGTGAGCAATAGCCCACCAACAATAATATTTAACTGAACGATAATATATAACAGTTCAAAAGTATTTTTCAAACCATATGCCATGCATTTACGGAAATGATGCCAGTTTAATATGAACGATGAAGTTACAAGGTAACTCAAAAGGTAAATATACGTGGGAATATCTGCTATGTCGAAAATAAGCCAGATATTATCATTTGTCATATAAAGAGGAACTTGCAAGGAAAATATTGCAATTCCAGTTATTAACATTTTTCGAAGTCCTACAACCTGAAAGAAGTCTCTTCGATACGTGTTGCGGAAGACACCGTCAACTTGAAAGAAGCCTCTTCGATACGTGTTGCAGGGAATTCCCAATTTGGGAGATGAACCAATACTGGAGTCATCACGCGCCAGCTGTCCCACTCCCTGATGATCAGTCGGGGATGGTACAACCCAATATAGTTTACTACCGGTAGAAGGAAGAACTGACGGCTCCACTTATCGATTGCCTTTAATAGAAACTCCCTGGCCAATGGTTAGGCGTTGTGATGGACCGCGCAACTCGGCCTCTTACACACGACTCCTAGTTCGAATAAATCCACAGCATTGAAACGTAGAGTTTGTCCTCCCTTCCCCAAGTGAAATACTTGTTGATAAGACTCCACAAAGTAGTCGTATCTAGTTGGAAAGGAAAATTCACCAACATTTCCCAAGCTTTTGCTTGTTAATGGATATCAACTTGTTCCAACAATCTTACCCCTCGAATGATGAGAAGGTACATACAGACTTAATGAGTCCATAGCAACCAAGTTGCGAGTGAAAAGGATACTTACGAGATTTATGACCGAGAAGTCTACATGATAAATAACATTGCTCAAGTAGGTTCCCCTATAACATGGAAGTTTGATCGGGCATTTAAATCCTTTAAGATAGATTTAAATGAAAAATAAAGAGTTGGGAACCTTTCCTTGATAAAATAGTCGTAAAAAGACTCTGAAATATTTTACATAATATTTGGAGGTGAAAGATAATCTTCAAATAATATAAATCATTTTAAAAAGAATTTAAAAGAATTAAATAAATATTCCAAGAATATTTATTAACTCAATAATAATTACGGAATATTTTTAAATCATAATATTGCTCGCAAGTAATCCTCGAATGAATATATAGAACTATTTACTAAATAAATCACTCCTTAAATGAATATTCAAAATAATATTCATTAATAACTGAACTCCAATAAATATTTAAAATAATATTCAATAAATAAGTCAAACCTTAAATGAATATTTGAAAATAATATTCATTTAATATTTAATCTTCTAAATGAATATTCAAATAACATTCATTTAATAAATAATCTTCTAAATGAATATCCAAATAACATTCATTTAATAAATAATCTTCTAAATGAATATCCAAATAATATTCATTTAGTAGTCAAAACTTTAAAGGAATATTCAAAATAATATCCCTTAAGTAATTAGACCTTCCCATGAATATTTTAAAATAATAATCATTAAGTACATAAACCTTAAATGAATATTCGAAAGTAATATTCATTTAATAAATAACATTCTAATGAATATCAAAATAATATTCATTAAGTAATCAACTCTAAATGAATATTCGAAACTAACATTCATTTAATATCTCTCGACTGAGATAATACTCGAATAACATTCCTCGAAATAAATAATAATCTGTCGTTGGAATCCCTCCGGGTTTCCACGACTATTTATACCTCAAAATACCGACTCCCGGTCTATATTTAAGAATGAATATCATATGCCCTTCGCTAAGGGTCTTACCAAAACAATCCGGCTTATAACTGATAATTCGTATCTAGTCAATAAGCCCATTATTAATTCAGGGAACAAGTATCACAAAACCAGAGTCACAATATAATTGGAAATAGGCATGCATGCGATGGCATATGTAAAACAGAAATCATATACATATATTATCACAACAACAGGTTCAAAGGTTTGAAGACTTGCCTGGTAATCGGGTGTGGATGGAGATAGCGTGTCCTGGGTCTGCTCGATGATCTATAAACAATCAGAACATTCGAGATTAACCACTTAACACGTTTTAAAAGTCTAAGTATAACTTCACTTAAATCGGAACACGTTTTCCAATTATCTCGTTATACACCTTTTAGTGTAACTCTTTTTATTACTGATACGATCCGACATTTGTTCGTTCTTACGACATGTCATCGTACCCACACTCGGTATATACTTAAGTCATATAAGTTCCAAAGTCGATCGATTACGAACCGAGATTATACTTCGAGTTTTATCGTTCGTTCTCTAAGTTATAACCAAAGTTATACTTTTAAGGGGTTCATTCGCGTTTAACTTCGATTCAAACATTTTTATAAAATCGGAAAATGATCCATTTCACATGAGATTTTCTCTCACACCTTCCTTTTAACCTCTAGTATTTAATTACCAAGATTCGCCACTGACTTACGTATTTTACGAGGGTTCAATTTCAGTTACGAATTCTCGTTTACGGTTTCGAACTACTTTTAGTATATCGGCCATAACTCCTAAACCGTAAGTCGGAATGTTTCAATTCTTGCGCCAAAACGATCTATGGCTCGAGATCTACAAGGGCATGTCATTTATTCATCAAGGCCTGAAACTCATCCTAACTGTTATGCACGGTTTTCTAGAGGTTAACGAAAATCGGGCATTACGACGGCTATAACTCGGATATTTCCAAAATCAAAACCCTCCAAATAATCATTCAATCCACCACCAACACTCATGAGCACTATTTATCATCTCCCTCACTGTCTCAACAGGTCTTGGAGCCACAAAACATATATTAACATTTTTATAACACCCACACAACATACATGTTCTAAATCATGAATACAAGCCATAAACATTATAAAATCTCATAACTAAAAACTATGGATGAGAGCTCTACCTTGGTTTCAAGCTTAAGGATGCTAGCACACTATAACAAGTCCAAACCTTGCACAAAGATCCATTTTGGAAGCCATAGAACCAAGAAACAAAACATAAAAGCTTAGTAAGTTACTATTCATCAAGAACATAGAACTTTGTAAAATCAATTTGAAAATGGAATGCTTACCTTCTTGCTCTCAAACTTGGTGAACCTTCCTAACTTTCCCTAATCTTTGTTTTAAGCTATAGATCTTGAATTATGAGTGAGTAGAACTCAAGAAAATTTTTTACTATTCATCTTGTTCAAAAGGGCCGAATGGTTCTTCTTGGAAGGGAAGATGGAGTTGCTTGTTTTTTTGCTTGGTTGAATGAATAAAGTGATCAATAATTTGATAGATATTTGTTGGTTAAACCATGGTTTAGTTGATGGGTTAAGGCTTGGTTAAGGGTTTGTTACCATGTGAGCAAGTGTTGGAGTCTTATGGTGCACCTTTTTGCTAACTAGCTTAGTTTGTTTATAAAGATGCTAGTTACTTGGTGACTCACTTGGTTACTTGGTTCTATCCACTTGCACATGCTTGCATCTTGGTTCTCTGCTTGTTTCTTTGTCCGTTTATTGCTCATTTCATTGATCGTTCAGAGGAATAACTCATTCGTTTCTAGTTAGGGTTTTACCGGAAACCGTTTTAATATTTATACTGTCATCCTCCATTCTCTTTAATAATTCTTGAACCTATTTTCCTTAAATCCCTTCGATAATTCCTTAAGTCTTTCAGTGTCCAGGGAAATCTCGGAGAAAATAAAAGTGCTATTTTTCAGAATCTAACAGCTTTTACATACACTCATTTTCCCCCTAGATCAATAATATGAACTCAGAATTTCATTCCGGGTACTTCTATATAGCGTCGTCTAATAATATTCCTATGTACGTCCACCAAAATCACTATTCATCCTTTATTCTTTTCTTATTCTCTTAGGGTTGTACAATTGTCCTTGATCTCTTTCGATCGTTCCTTAACCTTTTTACGGAACCACTGGACCAATAACAGATACCGATTTGGATGACATAAGAATAATCTTCTTCTCTAGAATTATCAAATCTTAATTCCCTAGGAGATAGATAATTCTTACCTAAAGTGTCAACCAATAGTATTCTTCATGGCATATAAACATTTGAGTCCAAATCTATTCCTTTCATTCATTATCTCAATCGTTACCTCGTAGTCGTAATCACTATTCACCATTACCTCAGTACATAATAAAAATTTTTAATTATATCCAAAATTTGGGGTTCTTACAGTCTCCCCTCCTTAAAAGGATTCCGTCCCGGAATCAGGTAGGAAGCAAAGAGTCATTTGCCTGTCGTTCACTTTTTAGCTTCTCGGTCAATTCTTAGTCGTTCTACCCTTTCTCAGCACATCTTCTAGTGCTACAATCCATACTTTATCCTTTTTCCATCAGCATTGCTAGTTCTCATACAACACACTATCCGGGTTATACTCTTACTCAATCTTATCCTTATTGATACCTGCAGTAACATTGGTATCACTATCACCCTGCGAATTCGGTGGTAACCTCGCTCGTACTGTGTATTTCCTGATCGCTTTAATCTTCGCAATCTCGATCAATATAGAGAAGTGGAAAGATTTATTGAGAGATCATTATGATCAATTGTACATTTGTTATATTGCATAGTTAGTACAGAAGGGGGCCAGCCTTTAGTACTTGACAAGCAATTTAAACAAGTTATGGTATTCCACTTAGACTTCTATCACATAGACAGATAATCACGTAGCAGTACCTCCCCTCCTTAAAGGGTTGTTCTTCTCAATTCATAAAGAAGATGAATAAAAGAGAAGAAAAGAAAAGAATTCTAAAAGATTATAGTAAGTTTTCATGATTGTAAAATATCATACTCAGAATTTACCTCTGAACTATAGAGGTTCATTAAAGAAGAAAATAATCATAATTATATCCAATACTATTTGATCGCAATCTCACGTGTCAACATATCTTGCTGCTTTGTCCATTATTCTATGGACCTATACTCTGGTTCAATCTTAGCAACACTTACTTCAGAAAATTCCTTCAACCTTTTAGGTTAAATCTTAGGTTTCTCGCTTGACACCATTGTTACTGACATTCCACGTCACGCTACTAGCTTTTTCATATCTATAATATTAACACTATCAGGTTGTCATCCCGAGAATTCATCAGAAAACCCATTTATTAATCCATTCATAACATTCCTTGCTTCATATTCCATAGTTGCTTTCCCAGTCTTTTCTTTATCAATCACATCCTTCTTTTCATCTGATTCTTATTTACTTCTATTATTTACTTTCACCTTCATCTCTTTATTGAGATATCTTTTGCACTTGGTACCTCCTTATTGGTATCCCGTTACATTTACTCTATAATCATCACATTATTCCAATCACTAGTACAGAATACACCTATAGCGTCGCCACCTATAGCGTCGGTTGTTGACCTATATCGTCGCCAGTTTACCTATTGCGTCGGTTGTTTGCATTAACCGACGCCTTAGGTCATCTGCCAGAAGATATTGCGTCGGTTGTTTGCATTAACCGACGCTATAGGTATAGCCTATAGCGTCGCCTTTTTAAGGGGCGACGCTATAGGCTATACCCAGAAGCTATTGCGTCGGTTGTTTGCATTAACTGACGCTATAGGTATAGCCTATAGCGTCGCCCTTTTAAGGGGCGACGCTATAGGCTCTACCTATAGCGTCGCCCCCTAAAATGCCGACGCTATAGGTTAATGTTTTTTTTAAAAAGAGCCTATAGCGTCGCCCATTCAAATGACCGACGCTATATGTCAATTTTTTTAAAAAAAATAATTATTTCAAAAGTGGAATTTCACCATTACAAAATATAATCCAAGAACACCAAACAAGTCTAAACACAATTTTAATCCCATTAAAAAATAAACCATTCAATACAACCAAAATATTAACTAGTTTTACTAATGTTACCCTACTTTCAATAATTTTCTATTTTTTTTTATATTTTCCCCCATTTTTAAACTAGTTTGTCAAAGAAATCAAAAAATTAAATAAAAATAGGAAAAATGCTAATTTTTGAAAATAAATTCATACACAACAAATTAGTGATACTGACAATTTGTATGATTAATTTTACCCTACTTTCCCTAATTTTCCATTTTTTTATTTTTTTCCCTATTTTTAACTAGTTTGTAAAAGAAATAAAAAAATTAAATAAAATTAAGAAAAATGTCACTTTTTGAAAATGAATTCATACACACCGAAGTAGTCATATTCACTATTTGTGTGATGAATGTTACCCTACTTTCCTTAATTTTCCATTTTTTTTATTTTTCCCATTTTTAACTAGTTTTTCAAATAAATCAAAAAAATTAAATAAAAATAGGAAAAATTCCAATTTTTGAAAATAAATTCATACACACCAAATTAGTCATACTCACTATTTGTGTGATGAATGTTACCCAACTTTCACTAATTTTTCATTTTTTTTTATTTTTCCACCATTTTTAACTAGTTTGTCAAATAAATCAAAAAATTAAATAAAATTGGAAAAATGACAATTTTTGACCCAATTTTAGTAAAATGAGTCGATTATCACCATCTACCAATTAATCACAATTAATTATCGATTTTTAGAATATAAAATAATGTAAATTAACTAATATTTTATATCATATAATTATACTTTATACGAAAATTAGTGTGAATAATCGACTCAATTACACAAAAATCTAATAAATAAAGATTTTTTAACTTTCTCACAATTTTTTAATTATAAAAATTTAATGAGATTTTTTGATTAATATATCATTTAAAGTAATTTTTTGCAATTTTACTTTTTAAAAAAAAGATATTTGCAAATATACCATTTTCATAGTTTTTTTTTAATTTGCAAAAATACGGTGTAGCACACACACATCAGCTACAAATTCTGATATTCCAAATATACCCTCATTCCACACCTGCACTCTCAAATAATAAACAAATCCAAAAAGGGTAATTAGTAATTTCATATCCTGTCCGACCCGTTTAGAATCAACCGGTTGAATTATATACACTAACCCTATCTCTTTTATTTTCCGCCGCTTCGATTTTATTTCTCTTCACTTTCTCTTCTTTATGATTCTCTCAATTCGCTCTCAATTCTTTTCGCTTTCTCAAATTAATCCACATGCCAAAGATGTTCGACTCTCTCTTTCTCTGAATCTGCGGGAGAGAAGCTGTCGGAGAGTTGGAGTTTCTCCTGCTGCCTCGGAGTTACCATGGTTGGCCGGAGAAGACGCTGAGTCGGGGTCGGAGTACGTTGAGTGGTATTATTTGATATGTATACACACAGCGTTACTGTACTGAGGGTTGATTCTGCTTGTATGTTTTCTATATAGTACTAGTTCGCTCTAAGTTTTGTTTAACTTAAATCAATTTAAGATTTCATTTATTTTTGTTCTCACAATGTGCGTAACATTAAATCTTATATACTCACAAGCTTTTATTATCTAATTTACAGGAAGTAAAATTCGAGCCTTGCGTCATGTGCGAATCCCTTGACATGGGAGCCTCATTTCGATCAAGTCAGGTGCATGTTTTGTTATTTTTAGTTGTACTTTGGCAGCATTGTCTACAACTCGGAATATTGAGCAAATTTATATCTTTTTGTAGATTGAGGATGGGTAATTTTTTTGGGTGGGGGGATTGCATTTGATCTTGCACTATGTTTTTGAGGAAAATATGACCTTGCACTATGTCCATAATCATTACATCAATCTTTTAAAATTTAGCTATTTTATGACTTCTGTATTTGTCAGTACTAATTTCCTTAGATGGAACTAGTTGTCATGGTTGTCTGTTTTTAAATTCTCTGCCAAAATTCTCAGTTATACTTGTTTACATTTTGTTTTAAACTTTGATTGGTGTATCAAGTTATTATGCTTTCTTGATAATTATTCATTGAGTACAATTTAAATGATTATCTAGTTTATGTCCTGTGGAGAGAATGTGGTGACACTTTAAATTTCCAATATATAGTTATATAAAAAGCCACACTCATGATTATTTTTACTTATGCTCTAATTGTATGGTGTTCAAAGATGTTATATTGTTGCTATAATATAAAGTCTCCAACTAGGAGCCTGCCGAAAATGCTTGATCAACTAAAATAAGTGCACATTTGCAAAATGACAGTTATCTGGTGAAACTGTTGGAGATGTAAGGATTGTTTCTGATATGCATGAGCATAAAGCTGAAATGGCTCGAGAAGCTGATGCTTTCATTGCTCTTCCAGGTAATTTTTGTGGTGAATTCTTTGCATTTCTTAATGTTTATTTTCCTTGGGTTATTGCAGGTATTTGTAGAATTGTATGATGTATCTGTTTCATTGTTTCCTGCAATTAATTTGGACGTCATTGGGAACCTTTTTTGCAGAGTTACACACAATATATTCCTCTGCCAATTAGAGACCTCGATTCTTGGTTGAAAACGCCCTCGATTTATGTTTTTGATTGCTCTGCTGCAGGAATGGTTTTGAATGCCTTTATAGAGGTACTTACTACTCGGGTGTCACTCGATTGACTAGCTTTTCAGTGTCTGATGTATGTAGTCTTTTCTTTCTTGAATATTTGAATTTTTTTTTCATATGATTATTATTTCTTTGAATAGCTCCAGAATTGGACTCCTTCCAACTCTTCTGGATCTTCTGTGAGAGATTGCATTTTGTTGGCAGCTTGTGAAGCACATGAGACGCTTCCGCAAAGTGCCGAGTTTCCTGCTGATGTATTTACATCTTGCCTCACCACCCCCGTCAAGATGGCATTGAGATGGTGATTATTCTATCAATGCTTATTAAGTCTAATCATGCATGCTCATATCTTAGAATTAACATGTTCTGTTCTAAGTGGTTGCAATTCTGTTTACATTGCATAAATATGACTGACGAGTAATAACTATTGATTCTGTTGTATATTAGAATTTAGAAGATATTACAGTGCTTTTTGTTATCTGGTCATCCACTGCGCTCACTTTTATCTTTTTACAACTTAGATGTTTTTTTTCCTGAATGGCACTGCTTTTATAAAAAATGTGTGCTTCATCACTTAGTGGATAGGTTGTACTTGGTGGGAGGCTCACACTTTTTCATTTATGCAGCTTGCTGTTTATGATCAAACTTACATTACAATTTTGCAATTGATTTTCTGTGATGATTCTTGTTTCCAGGTTCTGCACGCGGTCGCTACTTCATTGGTCTCTCAGTTATTCACTTATAGATAGAATACCTGGTCGGCAAACTAACCGTAAGACACTACTTGGGGAGCTGAATTGGATATTTACTGCGGTGACTGATACAATTGCGTGGAATGTTCTCCCACACGGTAATGGGGCTGTGTATATATATATATATATATATATATATATATATATATTTATATATATATTCTTTGTTAATTTATTTATGTACATCTTTTAATGGAATTTAGTGTTGACGTATTGTACTGTCCTCATCATTTTTTTCCCCTGATTTATTTCAAAGGTTGTTCAGACAAGATTTATTGGTTGCAAGCCTGTTCCGAAATTTCTTACTTGCTGAGAGGATTATGCGATCTGCAAATTGTTCTCTAATTTCACATCCAGTGTTACCAGCTACCCATCAGCATCACATGTGGTTGGTTGCGTAATATTTCATAAGATTACCTGAAATATTCATTTCTTTATTTTTGTTTCTTATGTCATGTAATGAAGGGATGCATGGGATATGGCTGCTGAAATGTGTCTTGTGCAGCTTCCGGCATTGGTTGAGGACCCCGCTGTTGAATTTCAGGCAAGATGTTAAGGTTTGATCATTAAATATGTATGTTATTGACTGTGTGATTCTGCAGAATGTGCTTATTCTTTTGCCTTACATTTAATCTAATTTCAGCCGAGCCCCTTTTTCACGGAACAGTTGACAGCTTTTGAGGTGTGGCTGGATCATTGTAGAATTCACACAGACTCTTTAATATCTTTTCCTTTTTATTACCCACTGTTTTAATCAGGTAAGTAATTATTAACATATAGCATATACACATAATTTGATGGCTTTGGAATGCAGAATGTTCAACTTGACTACTTGAGTTACTCTGTTTTTGGCACAGGGGAATACTAATTGAGTTATTCTGGTATATTGTTTTAGAGGGACTTGTTACATCATGAGTAAATTAACCTACAGAGGCATCTGAAAGTTCTTCCAGACAGCATCCAGGGAATTACTATTTTTGTTGTAATTATGCCCCAATTAAATTAGATGAACAATATAATTTTTGTTGTAACTTTTGAGATTTAATTGCTATTTTAGTTGTGTTGCTATTATATGTATTGTTATCAAATGTTTGTTGGCATGGGATAATTGTAATTGTTTTATACTATATTGTGGTATTTGTTGGGTTTGGCAAAGATTATTGAAATTGCAATTTTGAAATTATTGTTTTTTTTAAAAAAAAAAATTGACCTATAGCGTCGGTCATTTGAAAGGGCGACGCTATAGACTTTTTTTTTTTAAAAAAATAACCTATAGCGTCGGTCATTTAAAAGGGCGACGCTATAAGGTATACCTATAGCGTCGGTCATTTCAAAGGGCGACCCTATAAGGTATACCTATAGCGTCGGTCATTTGAAAGGGCGATGCTATAGGCTTTTTTTTAAAAAAAAAAAATTAACCTATAGCGTCGGTCATTTGAAAGGGCGACGCTATAAGCTATACCTATAGCGTCGGTCATTTAAATGACCGACGCCTAAAGTAGGATTCAGCGTCGCCATTTTAACCGACGCTATAGGCCTATACCTATAGCGTCCCCTGCATATACTACGCCAAACAACCGACGCTATAGGTCTATATAGGCGACGTTATAGGTTCAGTCTGTAGTAGTGAATTTAAATTCTCCAAAATGAATCTGGCCGATCCCTTTAACTTAGATTCAATATAATCTACTTCTGTCAACTTGTTTCTCATCACTTATTCTTTTCTATCCACGGTTTTCCACAGGTTGTCTTTCGTAAGTCAGACTAGGTCGTACATCTACCTGCTCGCACTCTTATCATCTGTTGAGCATCTGCGTTTTACTGGTATAGCTTTGCCACATGAAACACGTTACTACCATGCTATAAGCTTTGGGGGTAAAACTGGCTCGAATGCCACCTTCCGAACACTTTTAAACTCTCAGGTGGCCTAATAAGTCTCGGGCTCAACTGCCCTTCTCTCTAAGTCTCATTAATTCTTTCTACGGTAATACATTTAGCATCATGAATCATCAACCTCATATTCTCTATCTTGTTTGCGCAGAAGTACACTAACACAAACTTGCTTGTCATTCATCAACATGCCATTTAGCTTATCAATAGCAGCACTTTCTTTATCTTTACGTTGTTATCTACTTTCTTAGAAGAATCACCATCGCTTGTTGTTTACGTAGTGCGTTAATAGCTTACCATATGGGTTTTAATCCTTTAGGGAGACAAAGTAATCACTATTCCTTATCCATAAGGAACACTTCCTGAACTTGATGTAGATATTACATGAAGTAGATAAAATTGCAGAAGAGTTTCAAGCATCGCAGCTATGTCAGGTTGATGAAATTATCACTCATGCAGCTTCCATAAAAGACTGGAAACTTAACAGTTTACTCCGTCAATTTTGTATCATGGTCCTGGTTTGCCTCAAAACGGGACCTTCTAAGGTATGTAATATGCTTAAGACCCATCAGGAATCGAATCTTTACTTAAACTACTATTACCGTCGATTCTTGCACAATCATCAGAAGGAATGTAAATTCCTCCACTCTGATATGACCTTCAAGGTCCTTCCAAATATCATTTTGTTTCTTCGGTATGAACATTTGTAATTATTCCTTTATACTTAGACTATCGGCCACCTCATTGGCCTTTCCTGATAATAATAATTCCTTGTAATCCATGTTTTCCGAATATATTCCAATTCAAATTTTTTTCTACCTCATTCCCATCATTGTTGGGTGAAAGCATTCTCCCTTAAGCTCTGTTGAAGGAGAAAATATATCTATCAGTCTTTTTCCATAAGTCATTGCTTCCACCTACCCGTGGGAACTTTATCACGTTTATTCCCAATCCTACTTAGGATACTTCTTTTCTTAGTTCTTTCCTTATCTTAGGATAATCTCAACCTTTATAGGTTCAATCCATACTTCCTCAGGGTTTCATACATGCCTCATCTTGCATTATTGTTACTATGTCATACATTCCTTACCAAACTTCCATTTTGAAGTTCGGAATATTACCTTTTTCCTTGTAAGGTTTCTTAGGTCATCCTTATCATTCCTCCTGTATTTTCTGGGTACAGGGTATATCAAAACGTCATTGATCAATACTTTAATAATTCTATCTATGTTCTTTCCAGAACCCTTTTTTTAATAATCCTTACCGGTCATTGTTGCCTTAGGGTTAATGCCATCCCTTGTGCATTTCCCAGGGTTTGTCTTAATTTATGGATATCCTATCCTTAATTCAACTGCCAAGGAATTCTTGCATCCTATAATTGGCAATCAGATCATGTATCCTCAATAAGGGTCTCTTTTCAACTGTTCTCATTTGATAATCGATTGGTAACTTAATGCCACCCTCTTCTTTCAGATAGTTGTCAGCCTATTTGGCTTTCCAAAAGGCAACGTATGCCTATCTGCTCTCTTACAGAACTTGGTAATGGTAGCAAGGATGTTTTGGAAGATATTGGTCGAGTTCAACGTGAATCTCTTAGTACTTATCGTTCTTCTCAAAGGTAATTGCCTTGGACAAAATTTCTACAGCATACTGATCCATCTCTGACCATTTCTATACTCTCTTCATAAACCTCCGTTGTTTACTTTCCTTAGTCATAATATATTCATGGTATTCATGATACCCTAACATCATACATCTCAAGTCATTATACTTCCATTTTTACTCGTAATCTTGGACAATCATATACACATGTATCACTTTAGTACGGGTGACCCCATTTCAAAAGTCTAGTAAATTCCCAATCCAAACATGGGTTGCAAAGGGTTCAGTAGAAGACTCCTACAATCTCATTAATATTTCCTTTATATCAGAAGCCCTTGCAATCGGTGCTTACTTAGAAGCAACCCTGCTTTGTCCTTTCATTGCTGGTCTAGTCACTTGATAATCCTTTGTGACTTGGCCTCAACTGGCCACACTAATAAAAAAATATATATGATTTTACGGGTTGGCTAATAGCATTACTTTTCTAGCAATTGCCGGCATAGTGCCTTCTTTGATACCTTTCTACTTTTCCAAAACTTTACTTCATATAAGTCTTAATCGACTATTCAGCACTGTCTCTGGTCACCTTTCCTCTACTTTTATCTTTTCAACTATTCTTACTTACATTTCATGTTTTCGTCCAATCTCACTTCATCATTGTATTACTACAATCAATCGCGATAACCGGGGTCTGACCACCAACCCATATAGTGGCTACTTTACCCAATTCACGGGGTTCGCCCCAGTTTCTACTCTCTTCCATGATGTTCTCTGATAATCAGAAAGACAAGGTTTGCCAAAATTCGTTGAAGTTCTTCCCAGAATTAGGGAAATTTTGGTCAATCTATCCATCTACTGGTAACATTAAGGAGACCAGTTTCGAAACCTGAAGAATAGTTCTATGAACCTCCAAGCAGGTAGAACCATAAGCAGTCCTAATTTACGAAATAATAGTCATCAGATTGAAAGTGTAACCACTACAGAGGAATCAATTATATACATCCCTTAGAAGGGAATCAACAGTTTCAAACTGAAACCTGTCACAATATCCTGATACCTATACGTCCTGACATTCAATATTACTAAATGTCAGTCTACCTGACCAATAATCTCAGAAGGAACATTACCATCGGAGTTGGTTGTTCCACAAAATTGGCACTACTAGGGCCATCCGAACCTGGTGAACTGTGTTGTCCGAATGCCTCCGCAAGTACTTTGTCGTGCTGCGCAAGCACACATCCTAATCCTTTATGCGAAGCGTCGTTGGAAGCACAAAGTCTCCTTTTTCCATTAAGCAATGCCAACTCTTGGTCATTACCAATTTCATATTTTAGCTCCAGGAAGATTTTCTCACATTTTTCTCTTTAACTGCTGATCGTATTACTTGATCCATTATAACTCCGCATCGGAGTAAATTTAGGGTAACTACTATAATCCATTCAAAGAAAGAATTTAATATTCCTCTAAATCACATGCATCTAACATTTCTGGTTCATCATTTTACTGAGTTAAAAGTAACCCTATACTCAGTCTCTGGCAGTAGTCTCATTACGAGTTCATCTTGACTCACTGGTCTTATCGTCCGGTAGGTTCTGAGATCACTGTCTTGCTTACTACTTCCTTATCTAACTTTATCCAATCATGCTGTCACTCCCCAATGCCTTTACTTTCTCACTAATTCATTCCTAAAATGAACATTTCCCTGAATGAAACAACTTCATCAACCTCAATTTGGTTCTATAAATTACAACCTACGACATCTACCTTCTCATGGCGAATTATTACTGACAATATTCATATTAATTCATTTGTCAAATGATATGGCACTTACTGCCTCCTTCTTAACTATTCCTAGGGACTCTGCTTCTCGTCCTATATCGATGTCTTTGATAATCATACATCCCTCTAGCTCTTTCTTCGTTAATATGAAAGTCTCTAGGGATTCTCATCGATTTCGTATAAGATCTCAAGTAATTCTTCCAATCCGTCTTATTTGCTGGTACTACATCCAGTAGTAAGCTACGAATGCAACATAAATCTTCAGTTCTCTTGCTAATAGCTCAATTCTTTATGCTCACTTTTCTGAGCACCATATCTTAATCATCACAGCCTTTCTGGCTGCAGCCCTCATTCCTCAAGGGTAAGCTCCTTATCCTAACAGGATTTTTCTTATCTGCTGGAACCTCTTCCGGGTCTCCAGTAGGGTACTCCATCGAATTTACCCGCTGATCTTCAGCATATAAAGCATCGTCGCGTTGCTGCTCGTATGCCTCAAGGTTTGTCGCCTTACACGTCGATACGATATTGAGCTAAGTTACTATCATGATACTTAAGAGTTCCCATAAGGGTTTTATATGTCATCACTACATTAAGTAGCCCGACTATGAACTTGGCAAGAGTTCTTGTTATCTTAGTAAATTTATTGTTTTAACGTCGCCTCATCTCTGGGGTTTATAACGTACGCTCTGATATCATTTCTGTAACACCCCCAGATCCGGGGTCCGGGATCCGGTCGTTACGGTCTCCAATTCTATCCACAACACTTGAACTTACCTCAACATAAAATAAATACATCTTTATGACCCAACACAACAATATAAAACACACCCGTTATAGTCCCAAAGATGAAATCAGAGTAACAACCAAATTTTATTAAACACGTTATGAGTTCTTACAACCCAAAAGAGTTACAATTTGAATACATACTCTTTGCCATCCATTTGCATAAGTCATACTAGACCATATACTTGGTACTGAAAGAATAAATCTATCCTACCAATAGCTTTCTCTTCGGCTCTGGTAGTCTCATCGTCCTCGCCAGCGTCGAGTGCGCCTTGTGCGAGTCATCTGGTCTAGCTGTTGTTGTGATATAGTATAAAGCAAGGGTGAGCAATAGCCCACCAACAATAATATTTAACTGAACGATAATATACAACAGTTCAAAAGTATTTTTCAAACCATATGCCATGCATTTACGGAAATGATGCCAGTTTAATATGAACGATGAAGTTACAAGGTAACTCAAAAGGAAAATATATGTGGGAATATCTGCTATGTCGAAAATAAGCCAGATATTATCATTTGTCATATAAAGAGGAACTTGCAAGGAAAATATTGCAATTCCAGTTATTAACATTTTTCGAAGTCCTACAACCTGAAAGAAGTCTCTTCGATACGTGTTGCGGAAGACACCGTCAACCTGAAAGAAGTCTCTTCGATACGTGTTGCAGGGAATTCCCAATTTAGGAGATGAACCAATACTGGAGTCATCACGCGCCAGCTGTCCCACTCCCTGATGATCAGTCGGGGATGGTACAACCCAATATAGTTTACTACCGGTAGAAGGAAGAACTGACGGCTCCACTTGTCGATTGCCTTTAATAGTAACTCCCTGGCCAATGGTTAGGCCTTGTGATGGACCGCGCGACTCAGCCTCTTATACACGACTCCTAGTTCGAATAAATCCACAGCATTGAAACGTAGAGTTTGTCCTCCCTTCCCCAAGTGAAATACTTGTTGATAAGACTCCACAAAGTAGTCGTATCTAGTTGGAAAGGAAAATTCACCAACATTTCCCAAGCTTTTGCTTGTTAATGGATATCAACTTGTTCCAACAATCTTACCCCTCGGATGATGAGAAGGTACATACAGACTTAATGAGTCCATAGCAACCAAGTTGCGAGTGAAAAGGATACTTACGAGATTTATGACCGGGAAGTCTACAAGATAAATAACATTGCTCAAGTAGGTTCCCCTATAACATGGAAGTTTGATCGGGCATTTAAATCCTTTAAGATAGATTTAAATGAAAAATAAAGAGTTGGGAACCTTTCCTTGATAAAATAATCGTAAAAAGACTCTGAAATATTTTACATAATATTTGGAGGTGAAAGATAATCTCCAAATAATATAAATCATTTTAAAAAGAATTTAAAAGAATTAAATAAATATTCCAAGAATATTTATTAACTCAATAATAATTATGGAAAATTATTAAATCATAATATTGCTCGCAAGTAATCCTCGAATGAATATATAGAACTATTTACTAAATAAATCACTCCTTAAATGAATATTCAAAATAATATTCATTAATAATTGAACTCCAATAAATATTTAAAATAATATTCAATAAATAAGTCAAACCTTAAATGAATATTTGAAAATAATATTCATTTAATATTTAATCTTCTAAATGAATATCCAAATAACATTCATTTAATAAATAATATTCTAAATGAATATCCAAATAACATTCATTTAATAAATAATCTTCTAAATGAATATCCAAATAATATTCATTTAGTAGTCAAAACTTTAAAGGAATATTCAAAATAATATCCCTTAAGTAATTAGACCTTCCCATGAATATTTTAAAATAATAATCATTAAGTACATAAATCTTAAATGAATATTCGAAAGTAATATTCATTTAATAAATAACATTCTAATGAATATCAAAATAATATTCATTAAGTAATCAACTCTAAATGAATATTCGAAACTAACATTCATTTAATATCTCTCGACTGAGATAATACTCGAATAACATTCCTCGAAATAAATAATAATCTGTCGTTGGAATCCCTCCGGGTTTACACGACTATTTATACCTCAAAATACCGACTCCCGGTATATATTTAAGAATGAATATCATATGCTCTTCGCTAATGGTCTTACCAAAACAATCCGGCTTATAACCGATAATTCGTATCTAGTCTATAAGCCCATTATTAATTCAGGGAACAAGTATCACAAAACCAGAGTCACAATATAATTGGAAACAGGCATGCATGCGATGGCATATGTAAAACAGAAATCATATACATATATTATCACAACAACAGGTTCAAAGGTTTGAACACTTGCCTGGTAATCGAGTGTGGGTGGAGATAGCGTGTCCTGGGTCTGCTCGATGATCTATAAACAATCAGAACATTCGAGATTAACCATTTAACACGTTTTAAAAGTCTAAGTATAACTTCACTTAAATCGGAACACGTTTTCGAATTATCTCTTTATACACCTTTTAGTGTAACTCTTTTTATTACTGATACAATCCGACATTTGTTCATTCTTACGACATGTCATCGTACCCATACTCGGTATATACTTAAGTCATATAAGTTCTAAAGTCGATCGATTACGAACCGAGATTATACTTCGAGTTTTATCGTTCGTTTTCTAAGTTATAACCAAAGTTATACTTTTAGGGGGTTCGTTCGCGTTTAACTTCGATTCAAACATTTTTATAAAATCGGAAAACGATCCGTTTCACATGAGGTTTCCTCTCACACCTTCCTTTTACCTCTAGTATTTAATTACCAATATTCGCCACTGACTTACGTATTTACGAGGGTTCAATTTCAGTTACGAATTCTCGTTTACGGTTTCGAACTACTTTTAGTATATCGGCCATAACTCCTAAACCGTAAGTCGGAATGTTTCGATTCTTGCGCCAAAACGATCTATGGCTCGAGATCTACAAGGGCATGTCATTTATTCATCAAGGCCAGAAACTCATCCTAACTGTTATGCACGGTTTTCTAGAGGTTAACGAAAATCGGGCATTACGACGGCTATAACTCGGATATTTCCAAAATCAAAACCCTCCAAATAATCATTCAATCCACCACCAACACTCATGAGCACTATTTATCATCTCCCTCACTGTCTCAACAGGTCTTGGAGCCACAAAACATATATTAACATTTTTATAACACCCACACAACATACATGTTCTAAATCATGAATACAAGCCATAAACATTATCAAATCTCATAACTAAAAACTATGGATGAGAGCTCTACCTTGGTTTCAAGCTTAAGGATGCTAGCACACTATAACAAGTCCAAACCTTGCACAAAGATCCATTTTGGAAGCCATAGAACCAAGAAACAAAACATAAAAGCTTAGTAAGTTACTATTCATCAAGAACATAGAACTTTGTAAAATCAATTTGAAAATGGAATGCTTACCTTCTTGCTCTCAAACTTGGTGAACCTTTCTAACTTTCCCTAATATTTGTTTTAAGCTATAGATCTTGAATTATGAGTGAGTAGAACTCAAGAAAATATTTTACTATTCATCTTGTTCAAAAGGGCCGAATGGTTCTTCTTGGAAGAGAAGATGGAGTTGCTTGTTTTTTTTGCTTGGTTGAATAAATAAATTTATCAATAATTTGATAGATATTTTTTGGTTAAACCATGGTTTAGTTGATGGGTTAAGGCTTGCTTAAGGGTTTGTTACCATGTGAGCAAGTGTTGGAGTCTTATGGTGCACCTTTTTGCTAACTAGCTTGGTTTGTTTATAAAGATGCTAGTTACTTGGTGACTCACTTGGTTACTTGGTTATCCACTTGCACATGCTTGCATCTTGGTTCTCTGCTTGTTTCTTTGTCCGTTTATTGCTCATTTCATTGATCGTTCGGAGGAATAACTCATTCGTTTCTAGTTAGGGTTTTACCGGAAACCGTTTTAATATTTATACTGTCATCCTCCATTCTCTTTAATAATTCTTGAACCTATTTTCCTTAAATCCCTTCGATAATTCCTTAAGTCTTTCAGTGTCCAGGGAAATCTCGAAGAAAATAAAAGTGCTATTTTTCAGAATCTGACAGCTTTTACATACACTCTTTTTCCCCCTCGATCAATAATATGAACTAAGAATTTCATTCCGGGTACTTCTATATAGCGTCGTCTAATAATATTCCTACGTATGTCCACCAAAATCACTATTCATCCTTTATTCTTTTCTTATTCTCTTAGGGTTGTACAATTATCCCTGATCTCTTTCGATCGTTCCTTAACCTTTTTACGGAACCACTGGACCAATAACAGATACCGATTTGGATGACATAAAAATAATCTTCTTCTCTAGAATTATCAAATCTTAATTCCATAGGAGATAGATAATTCTTACCTAAAGTGTCAACCAATAGTATTCTTCATGGAATATAAACATTTGAATCCAAATCTATTCCTTTCATTCATTATCTCAATCGTTACCTCGTAGTCGTAATCACTATTCACCATTACCTCAGTACATAATAAAAAGTTTTAATTATATCCAAAATTTGGGGTTCTTACAAAACGTGCCGTACAAAAATGGGCTAGAACTTTATTTCAGTCTTCAAAAGAGTTTATTCTTAGAGTATCTCCAAGGAGATAAAACGATTAGCTATAATAATATATATTTATTGTTATTTATAATTTGCTGAAATTTTAAGGAATTATGTTCGACATTAATATTAATAATTTGTATGTTAGTGATCAATTAAATTTATACTCAAGAGAGAACCAAATACTAAAAGAGAAGTGGAGAACAATTATGTCATTGTCTAGTTGAATTACTTTTAAATCAATTTTCCAGATTCAATTCATTTTTTAAACCACGACACCAATCTTCTACCAAGAAATTGATAGCTACCTATTGTGCTTTTTCTATCAATCTTGCAACCAGCATAGTATGAATCAGAATATCCAACTAAATCAAATCCAGTGTCTTTAGGATACCAAAGGTCTAAGAGCAACTCCAACATATCCCTTATATGACCTCCTAATTCAGATTATAAGGGATTATGTTTAAAATTGTGCTCCAACAGGCTCTTAACTTTTCCTTAAAAAGTTAAGAGCATCATGTAATCCCTTATCTTTAAGGGCTCCCTTATTTCACTTTTATCAATAATATATTATTTCCCCTCCTCTTTTAAATTGTTTCCCTCTTTTTTGTTCTTGCTTCCTTCTTTTATTTATTATTTAATAATCATAAGGATCAATTATAAGGAAGCTTGTTGGAGTTGTCATACCTTATAATATCCTAAATCACTAAGAGCCTAATATTTTATAATATTTATAAGGAAAACACAAGAAGGCTCTTGGAGTTGCTCTAAGTTTGGAGTGCCTTTTAGATATCTAAAGATTCTCTTTATGGCAATCAAGTGTGACTCCTTTGGATCAGCTTAAAATCTTGTACAGAGACAAGTAGCAAACATTATATCTAGTCTACTAGCAGTCAGGTAGAGTAGAGATCCAACCATGCCTCTGTAAGCACTAGAGTCCACTTTCTTTCCTTTAAGATCTAAATCCAATTTGGTTGTTATGGAAATAGGAGTCTTGGCAGGTGATGAATCTTCCAAGTTGAACTTCTTGAGTAGTTCTTTGACATATTTGGCTTGACATATGAAGATTCCATCATCTTTTTGATGAATTTGCAGACCATGGAAGAATGACATTTCTCCTATCATACTCATCTCATATTTGTTTCTCATAAGAGATGAAAACTTTCACACAACCTTTGATTTGTAGAACCAAAGATTATGTCATCAACATAGATTTGAAGCAGAATGATGTCCTTGCCATTATGCTTGTCGAATAGTGTCTTGTCTACTACACCTCTTGTAAATTAATTCTCTATTAGAAAGGTAGAGAGTGACTAATACCAAGCTCTCGGAGCTTGTTTCAACCCATAAAGTGCTTTGAATAGTTTGTAGACAAAGTAATACAATTCAACATCTTCAAATCCAGGTGGCTGTTCAACATACACTTCTTCCTCTAGCTCTTCATTGAGAAAGGCACTTTTGACATCCATTTGGAACACCTTGAAGTTACAGTGTGCAGCATAGGCCAGAAATATCCTTATAGCTTCAAGTCTGGCAACAGGTGCAAATGATTCATCATAATCTATCCCTTCCTGTTGACAATAACCTTTAGCTACTAGCCTTGCCTTATTCCTTGTCACATTTCCATTTTCATCCAATTTGTTTCTAAACACCCACTTCGTATCAATAACTGATTTTCCTTTTGGCCTTGGAACCAACTTCCATACATTATTTCTTTCAAACTGATTGAGTTCTTCATACATGGATATCGCCCAATCAAAATCCAATAATGCTTCATTAATTGTTTTTGGCTCATCTTGAATAGGAAATAAGAAAGCATGCTGTCAGAAGAGACATTCCTTCTAGTTGTTACACCAGAGGTGGGATTGCCAATGATTAAATTAGAGCTATGGTCCTTATTACATTTTGTAGATCTGGGTAAGCTCCTGTCTTGATCTGTTTGATCAACTCCATTTTGGGGAATTGATTCTTCACTGGTGTTGTTGTCTTCTCCATGTTCCTCAATATCTCCAGACTCACCATCATTTTGATGGTTGATTGAGATTGTTGGTGACTGAGCTGGAGTTTGAGTAATATCATTTGTGTTGACAGCATCACTTTCAAATTCAACAGTTTGAATACAGCTGGGCTCTTCAACAATAATTTCCTCTTCTTCCAAGTATCCTTGATTTTCAAATCTTAAAGGTTGCATTTGACCATCTTCATGCAATCTTGGAAATTTGGTTTTATCAAAAGTGACATTCACACTTTCTTCAATGATCTTGTGTTTTATGACATATACTCTGTAGGCTGTCCTTTCTAATCCAAATCCCATGAAAATGCCTTCATAATCTTTAGCATCAAACTTTCCTTTTCTTTCATGGTTGTCTTTCATCATGAAACACTTACTTCCAAATACATGAAAATATTTGACAGTGGGTTTCTTTCCTTTCAATAGATAGTAAGGAGTGTTCCTATGAGTCTTGTTGATTAAGGTTCTATTTTGAGTGTAGCAGGTTGTGTTAATTGCTTCTGCCCAGAAGTATGTTGGTAGCTTTGCATCATTTAACATAGTTCTAGAAGTTTCAGTGAGGGTTCTGTTCTTCCTCTCCACAACCCCATTTTGTTGTGGTATCCTGGAAGTGGAGAATTGTTGAAAAATTCCTGAATCTTTGCAGAAATTTCCCAGTGTAGCATTTTTGAACTTATTACCATTGTCACTCCTTAAGATTTACACTTTGGCATCTAGGGTTCTGTCAAGAACTCTTATGTGATCAATGATTTCTTGAGCTGCTTCATCCTTTTAATCTAGGAACCTTGCCCAAGTGTACTTAGAGTAGTCATCCACCATAACCAGGGCATATATCTTTTTGGCTAGAGATGGAATATTTATTTGGCCAAAAAAATCCATGTGAATCAATTTGAGTGATTCAGTGTTGGTATTCAGTTGCTTTGACTTGTGCACAATGTTTCTCAATTTTCCCATTTGACAGTCCTCACACAGTCCTTCTTGGTAGAATTCATGTTGAGGTAGTCCTCTTAGTTCTTTCTTCATTAGCATATTCATGGTTTTGAAGTTGAGGTGAGAGAGTCTCTTGTGCCAAAGCATGATGTCACCAACTGCTGCTTTACTGTAAAAATAGTAGACCTTGTCCATCCTTGTAGAATTCAAATCAGCAACAAATAAGCTTCCTTTCCTAACTCCTTTCAGATAAAGGCTTCCATCCTTCTTGTGATAGATATTGTAAACCATCATATCAAAATCATTCTTGAATCCTCTATCACTGAATTGTCTGACACTGAGTAGATTGTGCTTCAATCCATCCACAAGAGGAATATCTTCAATGACAACATTTCCAATTTCTAAACAGACACCGTTGTCTCCAAAGGTTATGATTGGGCTAGCTTTCTCAACATAATGTGATAGTAGGGCTTTATCACCTGTCATGTGCCAGGAACATCCACCATCAATGATCCACATGACCTGTTTCTTGTTCTTGCCCTGCAAAATAGATGATATTTAATTTGCATCTAGTACCCAATCGTTGTTGGGTCCTGCAGGCTCAGTATCACATTTGGCTTCATCATCTTTCACACGAAACTTCCTATTTGACTTATTTTGCTACCCACTCGGTTTTAGAATAAGACTTGGTCTTTTATTAGTGGCCACTACCTTTTTACTATCATCAGCATGCTCAGAAGTCTCAACAGTTTTCATATAAGAGCATTTTTCAATTGACAGAATAAGCAAATTGAAACATGTACTCATGGCAGTGATTTTGCATGGCATACAATCAATGTTACTACAAACACTCATAGTTCTTTTCATAATGGGGGTTCTATGTAAGTTACCATTAACCTTATTCACATTATTCTTGTTCTCAGAAGGTTTCTTACAAACATGTGTTAAATATTGAGAGGAGCCACAATTATTGCAAAGTTTCCCAGGAGCATTTTTAACATAGGCATAATCACTTTTCTTGTTAATCCTAAACTTGCCATTCCTATTCTTAGACTTGTAAGTTCCTGTGTTGACAGTATGTCCTGGAGCTGCTGTCGAGTTACCCTTGAAAGTACCTTTTACCCCCAATGTCTTGACAATAGGTTTGGAAGTTACTGTCTTGGGTACTTTCTTGACAATATCTTTGAAAGTTTATGTCTTATCCTTGTTGACAACTTCTTTAGAACATTATGTCTAATTGATTGGCAAAGTTTCTGTCACGGGAATCTTGACAGTATCTTTCTCAGTGTGACTCTCATGATATCCCTGAACTAACTTAGAGGAATTTCTAAAGGCCTTAAGCTTGAATTCATTTTTAGTAATTTCATTTCTTACATATTCCTCTATCTTCTTAGCACATACAACATCATTTTTCAATCTTTCATTTTCTTGAGTCAATGAATCTAATGGATTAGTCTTAAGCAAAAGCATTTCATTATTAGATTTGAGTGTTTCATTTTGTTTAGTTAACTTAGAAATTTCTTCATTTGCAGCAGATAAACTAATATGAATATAAAACATCGCAACACTCAATTCTTCAATAGTTTGCTTATATTCAGCTTTAGACATGTCAAGTAAAATGAGAGATGGTACCTGATTTGAGGAACTTAAAGCTTCATCATCGGATCTAGCCATGAGGGCTAAGTTCATATATTCTTCATCTTCCACATCATCAGAGTCATCCCAGCATTTTCCTACAGCCACATAGGCTCTTCCTTGACTTTTTTTGAACAGACTTCCAGACCCTTTGTCCATTTTCTGATTCTATTTTGGCCTTCTACACTCTGTAGCTAAATGACCAAGCTCATTGAAGTTTTATCATCTAAACTTTGACCTATCCACCATTCCTATCTTGTATCCTCCTCTTGTGACACCACCAGCAGCCTTAGATGAGTTTCCCTTGTTGAACTTAGATGTCTGACCCTGTGGCTTATATGACTTGTCTTTTCTGAACTTTATATTCTTGAATCTTTTAGCCATATAAGCCTTGGTCGGATTATCCATGTTTTCTATTTCATCTAATGAAAAGAAGTCTTCATCTTCAACATCTCTAAGTTGCAGAACCACTTTCTCCTCATCATCCAACACCTTTTCAATCTTCAGAGATGGCACTTGAGTTTGTTGAGAACTTTGTGCTGGAATAACAGTGTCTCCAACTGTAGAGGCAGGTATTTCCTTTTGAGGAACAAAGGGGCCATTCTCGAGGATTCCCAAGTATAGTGGAAGTGCAGCTTTGATAAATAAAAAAATCTTTCTTTTCCAAAAGTTGTAGTTCTCTTTATCAAATGCTGGAATCTTGATACCACTTGATTTCTGTATACTCGTCATGATCTAAGATTAGTATATCAATCTGTTGCTTTGATACCAGTTGTTGGTCCCTTTGTATTGCAGAAGGGGGATTGAATGCAATACTGATAAATTTAAATATCTATTTCAACAACAGTAATAAAGATTCTAATCTATCAGTAGAAGAAATGCAATCATAAGTTATTGCTCAAGATATTTTCAAAAAATAAATATTTTATTTATTTTTCAAAGTGTTGCTAAAACCTAGAGGAAACAAAGTGTTTCTCCTGCTTCGGTTTCTTGAGTGATACAGAATGAATGAGAGATATTTCTCTTTAAAACTAATCTGTTCTACCATCTCTATCTACATGGGTTGTGGAGCTGCTGTCATTTTCATTTGGCAGCTCCTTACAAATTGCTCACCCATGTGGCTTTCCTAAATTGCTATACAGTCAGATTTATCAGTACACATAAAGAAATCTGGATACATTCTAAATTAAGCTAACACAATTCTAGTAGATGTAGATTTGTCATACTCTCGAATTGGTAAGCTTTGTCTTGTGATCTCTCAAGCTTCTGTCGTAGTCTTGCAGGTCTGCCACAATTTTTGAAATGTTGCATCAAATCTGTTTCTTGAACATCTAAACTGTCACGGGTTTGACTAAGAAAAATCCCCAATTCAAAGATTCCATTGAGACAATAACCTTAACCGCCAAGTCTGCTGTCAAGAGAATGTTCCTTGGATGACAGTATGAATCCCCGCCAATGTTGTTGTCAGGCTGTGAGAATCTTGCTGTCTCATGCTTCCGCCAATGTTGCTGTCAGACTGAATATTCTATCATGACTTGTAATATGCTGTCTTCTTGCAACCTTGCTGTCAACCGCTTTGATAGTTAACTTTATTCTTGCTGTCGAACTGATACACTCCTTGAGTCTTGAACATTTGAGTGAACTTCTTCCAAGATGTATACTTATTTTATGATAGTAAATTATTTCGTTACAAGAACATACTCTGAGCTATCACCCATAAATCCCAACAATTTGCAATCGATTTACACCTGCGGTGTTGCGACCTCATTTGCAACTTCAGGTAGTATTTTTGAAAATATTTTCAGTAAGTTAGGTATTTTTAAAAATATTGTGGTAATAGTTTGTTGAAAATTGATAATAAATATTTTTGACTATAATATGTTATTGACGGAAATTGAACCTTAAACTCATGGGAGTAGTTTATAAAATAATATATATGTTTAATAAAGACATGTTGTTGGTGGGATTTGAATCTTGAACTTATAAAAATATTTCAAATATTAAAAAATGAATATTTTTTAGTATGAAATCCACCAATTCTCATTTATCTTTATTAAAGGTTATTATTTAATGTATCAAGTGTACCAAATGACCAATCAAGGCTAGTTTGCTTATAATAGAACAGATATACTACCAGTGAAAAGCTTAGCTACAATGGGATGCTAAATGCATTTGTAAAACAATAACATGTTATATTTGTTACTAAATATAAAATGATATATAGATGTTATAATTGTAACATCTATACTTATTAAATTAAAATCGAATTATTCAAAATTTGAATTTTAGTTTTCGATTATTGATTCGATTAATAGAATAAATAAATAAATAATAATAACAAATTAAGAGGAACTAATAATTTATTCTTTAATCAAAATATGTTATCTTTTATAATCTTTCTAAATAAAAATTATTTTTTCATTTATACAACAACTTTTTAGAATAAATTTTAACTTATTTATTTTTAAATCTTTTTAATATGCTTAATTATTTTAAAATTTTAATTACCTATTTAAACATACCTGAATATAAATTAAAAAATATATAATTATTTTAATTTAAACACATACTGCATTCTAGGAATTGCTTTTGAGCAATTTACAGAGGTACCCAACAGGTACAGTTTTATACAAAAATGATGTATGATCTCTATGATCATATTTTCTCTACATTTTTAGTTAATTTTTGCATGAAATTGGATTGTTATTTAATTAATTTTTATTTTTTATTGTAGGAAAAATGGATTTCTTATAATAGAAGGATTGTGGCTGAAATTGCATAATTGAAGTAATTCTTGCAAAATTCGGATTTTCGGATCAGTTTGCGCGGTGTTCACTGTTTTGACTATTTCGGGAGCTCAGGATGTCGGAATGAGGTGATTCAGGCGCCGTTTGAAAACTTGAGAGAAGACCTTTAATTCAATAAATATATAGATGTAGCCAGCTCGGAACTAAAATCGAATATAGCCATAATCGAATTATTGAATAATTAAAATCGAATTATTCAAAATTTGAATTTTAGTTTTCGATTATGGCCATATATATATTGAATAATTAAAATCGAATTATTCAAAATTTGAATTTTAGTTTTCGATTACGAAACTGCCCAGAATATGGCCAGAAGTAGCCAGCTCGGATTTCTATTTTAAGAGTTCTATTTTATGTAGGAAACTTATTTGTATTGTTATTAAATATATAAAATAAACTTAAATTTAGATATTGATCAGTTATATTATGGTATTAGAGGGAGAATATACGTACTTGGACAGAGGGGGAGACAGCGGTTACTACATACAACAGAGAGACAAAGGAGAAGAAGAAGAGAGTCATTGAGGGAGAAAAGCATTGATTTGGATGAGAAAGAATTCTAGAGTTTTTATCTTCTCATCTTCATCTTTTTCTTTTTGTAAACTTGACATCAAGTATTCTTTCTTGTATTTCGTGTTCTCTTTTGTGATGTTTAACTAAAAGTCATTCTGGGCCTTTAATGGATATTTGTGTTTATATATTGTAATATTCTTCAATTCTCTACTTTGGTGTTCATATCAATTGTTTATATGAATTTGTGTTTAATGCTTTCCAAGGAATGATCAACCTTGAAATTGATTTGGCAAATTAGGTTGACTTGGGAAAGGAAACCATGATTTAAGGAATAATTTGTATAGCCTGGGATTAATAATTTGCTAATTTTTGTTTAAGATAGGAATATACGTAAACACCCTAGGTAGTCAATTAAGTGGAGATTAATGCTGTTATAAGACTTAAAATTCTTCATAGGAATATGGGAATTAGTTGAAGAATTAGAATCACTAGAGATTGGAAGGTCCTTGTGATCAGTTTAAAACCTTAGACTAGCAATTGGAGTACTAAACTAGAGAACAAAAGAGTAACTTATTTAAGAACACAGGTTGAAATTAAAGGCCTAGTTTCTTTAATCTGGGAATATTATTTATGTTAGTATAGAATCTAGTGCTAATTAGTTTATGTTTTTAACCAACTTTTATTTCAGCTTGAGTTATAAAAATGATAGTGTGTGGTACCTAAAAAATTAGATTTAGTCCTTGTGGGGACGAATTATATACTACTTGCTACGATATGTGCACTTGCATCTAAGTTATAAAATTGCTAACAAGTTTTAGGCGCCGCTGCCGGGGACTACTTTTAAGTATTTCTTTGCTAATATCATTACATTGTTTAGTATTTTAAGATCAAGTCTCTTATTGCTCCTTTGTTCTATTTTGTAGGAGTTTATCGTTGTATGCGTAGACTTGGCTCATCTTCACTCATTCCAATTGATTTGGAGATTGAGAAAACTGTAAGAAGGAATACAAAAAATCTAAAGAAGCTAAGAATCAATCATCCAAGATGGGTGATAATAATAATCCTCCAGATCCTAATGCTCAAAGGCGATTGCGGGTGAAGGAGTACATCATGCCTTCTTTCAATGGCATTCATTCTAGCATTGCAAGGCCAGCTATTGCAGCAAATAACTTTCATGTTGATTCAACAACAATGCAGGTTATTATGGATAACAGATTCAATGGTCTTTCTGCCGAAGAACCTAATGCTCACTTGAGGAATTTTCTAGAGATTGTTGACAACTTCAAGGTGAGTGGTGTTTCTGAAGAAGCCATTAGATTGAGGCTATTTAGTCGTTTTTTGGATGGAAGAGCAAGGGAATGGCTAGATTCTTTGCCAAATAATTCTATCACTACATGGAATTAGCTTGTTGAGAAATTTCTTAATAAGTACTTTTCTCTGGCTAAGACTGAAAGATTGATTAAGGAAATTCAGAATTTTCAACAGTTTGACATGGAGTCTCTTTATGATGCTTATGAGAGGTTCAAAGATCTTTTGCGAAAGTGTCCACATCATGGACTTTCTGATCAACAAAAGATTCGAACATTCTATAATGGTTTGACAATTCAGTGTGCCACTCAAGTTGATGGAACAGCTAGGGGTTCTTTGATCAATCAATATCCCGAGGATGCTTTTGAGATTCTAGAGGATATTACTTCAAACAATTGTAGGGCTATGATCAGACAAGTTCAAGGAAAGTTGCAGGTGTGCATGAAGTTGATCCTTTGACATCTTTCTCGGCTCAAATGGTTTCTCAGTATGAAGCTTTGAACAAAAAGCTTGAATCTTTGTCAGTGGATAGACATTAACCAATTCATCCAGCTCATCAAGTTCAAAATATTCTTATCTTTTGTGATATGTGTGGGGAAGGACATCCAATCAGCAATGTCCATTGATCTATCATGATGCATCACAGTCTAGTACAGTGAATTATGTGGGGAATTCTAGTAATCAGCAAAACAATCCTTATTCCAACACTTACAATCCTGGTTGGAGGAATCATCCCAATTTTTCATGGAATAACAGTGCTAGACCAAACATGACATACAAGCCTAATGCACCATCGGGTTTTCAACAGAATCAAAGGTCACATGAAATGGAAAAGAAGCCGACCACTGAAGATCTTTTACTTCAATAAATGCAGAAAACTGATGCTTTAATTCAAAGTCAAAGTGCTTCCATGAGAGCGTTGGAGATTTAAGTGGGGCAATTGGCTACTGCTATCAATAATCGTCCTCAAGGTTCTTTGCCTAGTGACACGAAGTCAAATCCAAAGAATGATAAAAGGGAGCGTTGCAAGGCAATTACTTTGAGGAGTGGAAAAGAAATTGAAGAGAATACAAGGAAGGTTGATAATGAGGAAACTACAGAAAGTCATCCTAATGAAGATCCTAACAAAGTAGTGAATGAAGAGCCTATTATAATCTCAAATCCTCAAGTTGTTGCATCAACACCAAAGAAGCCATTATATCCTCCACCTCCATTCCCTCAGCGATTACAAAAGCAGAAGCAACACAAGCAATTTCAGAAGTTTATGGATGTTTTCAAGAAATTATCCATTAATATTCTGTTTGCTGAATCACTAGAGTAGATGCAAGTTATATCAAATTTATGAAGGATATTTTGTCAAGGAAGAGAAGATTGGAAGAATTTGAGACTGTGGTTTTAATTGAGGAGTGTAGTGCTATTCTACAGAAAAAGCTTCCTCTAAAACTCAAAGATCCGGGAAGTTTCACTATTCTTTGCACTACTGGAATGTAATACTTGGAAAATCTCTATGTGATTTGGGGACTAGTGTGAATTTGATGCCACTATCAATTTTTATGAAGTTAGGAGTTGGAGAAGTAAAGCCTACATCAGTGAGGTTACAATTGGCAGACCGATCTTTGGCATATCTAAGGGGCATAGTTGAAGATGTTCTTGTAAAGGTGGATAAATTCATATTTCCTGCTGACTTTATTGTGCTTGATATGGAAGAAGATGCTGACATTCCTTTACTTCTTGGTAGACCATTCTTAGCTATGGAAAGAACTCTCATTGATGTTCAAAAAGGAGAATTAACTATGCGAGTGCAAGATGAACAGGTGACATTTAATGTTTTTTCTGCAATGAAGTTTTCTAATGATGAGGAGAGTTGTTTTTCTTTGAGTGCTAGTACAGGTGATGATGATGTGCACATGATGACACATCATACTATGGATGCTTTAGAATTGTCTTTACAAGAAGCAGGTGATGAAAGTTGTGATGAGATTGTTGAATGTATTAAAGAGCTCAATGCATTGCCTACTTATAGAAGATCTTTTCAGAAGTTTGAATCTTTTGAGATGCCCGAAAAATCTAACGCATCTAAGCCTTCCATTGAAGAACCTCTTGAATTAGAGTTTAAACAACAAGAAACACATCTCAACTATGCATTTCTTGGAGATAATTCTACTTTTCCAGTGATTATATCTTCCACTCTTTCAATTGATCAAGAAGATAAGTTGGTGCAAGTCTTGAAAGAATATAAAAAAGCTATTGGGTGGAAAATTATTGATATTCGAGGTATAAGTCCTTCATTTTGTATGCACAAAATTTCAATTGAGGAGGGTCATAAGCCTACTATTGAATAGAAAAAGAGGCTTAATCCTATCATAAAAGAAGTGGTGAAGAAGGAGATTATCAAGTGGCTTGATGCGGGAATCATATACCATATTTCAGATAGCTCTTGGGTTAGTCCCGTTCAATGTGTACCGAAAAAAGGTGGAATCACAATTGTGGCTAATGAAAAGAACGAGCTCATTCCTACCAGAACTATCACGGGATGGAGGGTGTGCACGGATTATCGGAAGTTGAACAAAGCTACAAGGAAAGATCATTTCCCATTACCTTTCATTGATCAGATGCTTGATAGTCTAGTAGGTAAGGAGTTCTATTGTTTCTTGGATGGGTATTCTGGCTATCATCAAATCGCTATAGCACCAGAAGATCAGGAGAAGACTACTTTTACATGCCCTTTTGGTACTTTTGCTTTTAGAAGGGTTTCATTTGGGTTGTGTAATGCACCGTCTACTTTTCAAAGGTGTATAATGACTATATTTTCAGACATGGTAGAGCAAGGGATAGAGGTTTTCATGGATGATTTTTCTGTACTTGGTGATTCTTTTAATGCATGTTTGATGAATTTGAAAAGGGTGCTGTAAAGGTGTGAGGAAACTAATTTGGTTCTCAATTGGGAGAAATGTCATTTTATGGTTCAAGGAAGAGTTGATGTGTGATGCTAGTGATTTTGCTGTTAGAGCAGTTTTGGGACGACGATGCAACAAGATTTTTCATTCTATATACTATGCAAGTAAGACTCTTTCTGGTGCTCAACTTAATTACACTACTACTGAGAAAGAATTACTTTCTGTGGTGTATGCTTTCGAGAAATTCAGGTCTTATCTTGTGGGTACCAAGGTGATTGTGTATACTGATCATTCTGCTATCAAATATTTGATTGGGAAAAAGGATGCAAAGCCTTGTTTGATTCGTTGGGTTCTACTTTTGCAAGAATTTGACTTGGAGATCAAGGATAGGAAGGGTTTTGAAAATCAAGTTGTCGGTCATCTATCTAGGTTGGAGAACAATGAGAATTCTGATAATTCTCAAGTCATTGATGATTCGTTTCCTGATGAGAAACTTATGACTATCACCAATAAGGGTCTTCCATGGTTTGCTGATTTTGTTAAGTATTTGGTAAGCAATATCATTCCTAATGAGTTTAATTATCAACAAAAGAAAAGGTTTTTGCATCAGGTTAAATCTTTTCTATGGGATGAGCCTTATCCTTTCAAGCTTGGGCCAGACAACGTTCTTAGAAAGTGTATTCCTGATGATGAGATAGAAAGCATATTGAGTCATTGTCACAATTCTCCTTATGGTGGTCATTTTCAAGGTGATAAGACAGCAGCAAAGGTCTTACAATCAAGTTTTTACTGGCCTTCTCTCTTTAAATATGCTCATGAATTTGTTAAAAGATGTGATCTTTATCAACGTACGGGTAATATTTCTAGAAGGAATGAAATGCCTTTGAATTATTTTTAGAGGTTGAATTGTTTGATGTATGGGGTATTGACTTTATTGGGCCTTTTGTGATGTCAATCCGGAACCAATATATATTGTTGGTTGTTGACTATGTTTCCAAGTGGGTTGAGGCCATAGGCACCCTAACCAATGATGCATCTGTGGTGCTTGAATTTCTGAAGAAAAATATTTTTACTCGGTTTGGGACTCCAAGAGCTACTATTAGTGATGAGGGGATACACTTCTACAACAATTTTTTTTTAACTTTATTGTTAAAGTATGGTGTTCGTCACAAGGTAGCATGTGCTTATCATCCTCAAACCAATGGGCAAGCTGAAGTTTCTAACAGGGAAATCAAGCAAATCCTAGAGAAGACGGTGAATTCTATAAGAAAGGATTGGTATAAAAAGTTAGATGATAGTCTTTGGGCTTACAAGACCGCTTACAAAACACCATTAGGATTATCACCTTATCAATTGGTGTATGGAAAAGCTTGTCATTTACCCGTGGAGTTAGAGCACAAAGCTTTCTGGGCAATCAAGAAGCTTAACTTTGATTTTGCTGTAGCTGGAGAAAAGCGGCTTCTTCAATTAAATGAGTTTGAGGAATTTCGATTGAAATCATATGAGAGAGCTCTAGAATTTACAAGGAGAAGATGAAGAAGTGTCATGATCAGAAAATTGTGCCCAAGAAGCTTGAGTCGGGATAAATGGTTTTGTTATTTAACTTAAGGCTAAAATTATTTCCGGGTAAGCTTAAATCACGTTGGTCCGGGCCTTTTAGGTTGTACAAGTCTATCCATATGGTGCTATTGACGTTGAAGATATGCATACCGGGAGAACATTCAAATTTAATGGGCAAAGACAGAAACCATATTTGGGTGGTGACATTGATCGCAATGTTTCATCCATCACTCTTTCGGAGCATTGAAGGGAGTGAATAGTCAAAGCCATGACTATAAAAAGGCGCTTCTTGGGAGGCAACCCAAGCATGTTGATCGGTCAGTTTGTATAAATTTTTATTTCTATTATATTAATTTCTTTGTTGTTAGTTAATAGGTTAGTTGTAGTGTTTATTTTCATTTTTGTTTTATTATTTTTACTCTCCCAAGGTCTTGATGTTTGTTTTTTTGAAGTAATTCAGGAAAGAAGATGTTGAAAAGGGCTGCATGTTAATTGTTAGAATGTAGTTGTCGCTATTGTGGAGCAACTTGGGGTGGAAAAAAATGTGTAAAATGAAGATTAGCGAGAGCAAACTGTGGTATTCAAGATGAAACCTGCGGTATAAAATTGCTGATCAACAGAGCCCATGTTTACAAGCCCAAAACGGACGGCTTATTTTCCACAGCCTGCGGTGTGCAATTCCTGGCCAGAAAACCTTTATGTTGTGTTTGGTTGGGAAGAATGGAATGGAATGGAATGGAATCAATGAAATTTAAAGGAAAAAATGGAGGTAAAGGGAAGATCTAGAAAAAAAATGAATAGGTACAAAATTTCTATGATGAGATATATGAAGAAATTGAATGTTGGGGAGAATGGAGCATTCCTTCTTAAATAGGTCGGTTTGAGTTCTAGTTCAAATGATTAAGAATGGAATGGATGAATGAATGAATATTTTAGACTTTAACCTATTTCATAATTCAAATTTCATTCCAATCCATTCATCCTAGCAAAGCACAACATTAGACTTTAGTTAGTATTCTTGTCTTGTTTGTTTTCTATGTACGTGCAACTTTAGTTGCATTATAATTTTTTTTCTTTTCTTTTTTCTTTTCTCTTTTTCTTTTCCTTTTTCTTTCTAAAAAATAATTATGTATTAGTTATGTTATCTGATTTCCTTTTTAACTCCTCGATTTTGGGCATATTAAAAAAAAATTTAATGCATATGTATAATTTATTTTTTTTTATAATTTATTTTTATTTTTCATTTTTTTTATTTAATTTAATTTTTATTATTGTTTTGTTAATTTCTATATTCTTGTGATTTGAATATTTGTTTTTTTTGTGTGTATATTGTTATTATTTATATTATATATAATTTATACGTTATTGTCTTGTAAATTTGTTTTATGTATACTATTTTTGTTTTTAGTTATAGTCATGTACGCGTGTATATTATGTAGATTTATTATGTTTGTATATGTTATGTCTGTTTTAATTAATCTAGCCCAGCCCAGCCCACGTATTCCTGGACACGTCATACGCACCAGCATCCGATTCTCCTCTAGGGTTTATACGCCAACAACAGAATTAATCAAGTAGCGTTCTCCTATCATGACTTGTGTATCAGAAACGAAATAATCTTCAGCCAAATCTTCCTTGGAGCAACCAACTGTAAAGAAGCAAAAACGCTCATCACATCCTGTGTCCAGCATCCAAAAATATCCAACCGTTAAGCCCTTTGGAGATACTCAACAGACTCTATACAAGGAGAGCATGGGGAAACAAATAGGAGAGATGTTTGCATTTATGCAACATCATTTTCAGCATCATTCATCATGATACCCAGGGGAGTTTTCTTTTCGTTGTAATTTATTGATTTATTATTATTATTATTTTCTTTTTGTTTTTAGGAGTCGTAGTGTTTGTTTTGTTTTCCTTATTGAGTCATTGAGGACAATGACTCACTTAAGTGTGGGGAGGTGTTCTCGATACTAAAAAAAATTAAAAAATTTTAAAATCCAAAATATCATTCTAGCCTTATAAAATAACAGAGATGATATGGTGAAACGTTGTTAGTTGTCTATCACGTAGTCGATACATTACTTGTTTCAAGTTGAGCTAAATGTATTCACGCATGCTAAGTGATCTTGTGTGTTAATACTTTTGTTTGAGGGATGCAATGCTATGCTCTTGTGCACACACCTTTTCACTAGCAAGTTGAAACTAGTAGACTCATTGATTGTCTTAAGTAATTAAAATGATATGTTTTTGTGTAGGATGATTTGGTTTTCATGCTTTGAGTACAAGTAGGTGCATTAGAAAGAATTCTTTTTGTGACTTGGGATTTATTATCTTTTAACACCAAGTGAGCTTTTGAGCCTATATGCATATTTTTTGCATCTTATTTTTGTTTGCTTGTGTGTCCTCATTGCATTGGCATCGCTAGCACTTGTCTTAGACCCGTCTTGAAATATATGGCATTGATTACATGATAACATGATAAAGGCACCTAGGATTAACCTTCCATTTTCCCATTTTGACATACCTTGCTTATGTGATCCATTAGTAGCCCTTTGAGCTTAACTGTTTTATTCGGTAACACACCACTTTACATACCTATTCCTCATTTTTTCTAATGGCCTTATATAATCTTGATCCCTATTTGTCAAAGGCTAGTGAGATTAGGAGGGAGTAATAAGGTGTGATAAATGAGTTACTTGTGATCATATTTTCATTTTGGGAAATGTTGAGGTTATTTTGTAAATGCTTAGTTTGTGTTTTGGGACGACTTTTAGAGGATCATTGTGATTGTATATACGTGTTTGTTTCACTTTTCTTGTAGCTCTCGAAAAAAAATTGAAAAAAATGAAAAAAAGAACACAAGGCCATAAAATAAATAAATGCCTTGAAAAAAAAAGAGCATTTTCATTTGTTATTTATAGTTCTTGTGCTTTATGATCCTTCGTTTCAGCTAGAGAAATTAATTTTGCTTAATGGTCTAAGTGTGGGAAGGCATATGGGTGGATTGTGCGATTAAACATGGAGAATCACTAGCTTTTGACACTTCTCCCTATTTGGCTTTTTTTGACATACCTTGTCCCTAGCCCCATTACAACCCGAATCAAAGTACTTTTGATTATCATTATTCATGCATGTTGTGTTTTTAGTTGGATCGATGCCAAGTGTCAAGCATGTTTATGTATATGATGGAATTGAGTGATATACTTAACCTATTCTTGAGCGTAATTCCTTTGTGAGTGAAAGGTGAGGTATTACTTAATATGAATATGAAAATCCCAAGTCTTCTTGATAGAGTACTCTTGTATACTTAGCATGATTACCAATTTTGTTTTGCACTTAACATGGATTTTTGAGTACTTATGCACATTCTATGAGTAGATTATGTGGATACATGCATCTTTGACACCAAGACATAGCATTTGCATCTTGATTCTTGAGTTGGGATAATATGAGCGATCTTATTTGTGTGGAGTTCCATTGGCGTGCATCGAATACTTGGTAGATAGACTTACTTATTTCTATTATCATCTCTATTAGTTCACATGAGCTAGATGGATTTTGTGGGTTCATTCACTATAGGCCCTCACGAGACAAAACTCGTCCTACTAGGGCTGCGTAGGGGTTTAAAAGCTTGTTGCATACGCTCAATGCAATCGTGTCACCTACGAAAGTGGTTTTAATAAGCTAGCTTGTAGTTTTGATTTTTTTTATTTGCCCGAGGACGTGCAAAAACTTAAGTGTCGGGATATTTAATGTATGATCTTTATGATCATATTTTCTCTACATTTTTAGTTAATTTTTGCATGAAATTGGATTGTTATTTAGTTAATTTTTATGTTTTATTGTAGGAAAAAGGGATTTCTTATAATAGAATAATTGTGGTTGAAATTGCATAATTGAAGTAATTCTTGCAAAATTCGGATTTCGGATCAGCTTGCGCGGTGTTCACTATTTTGGCTATTACGAGAGCTCCGGATGTCGGAATGAGGTGATTCAGGCGCCGTTGGAAAGCTTGTGAGAAGACCTTTAATTCAAGTATGGTCTCAGATTATATTGATGTACCAAACTTTTCAGAAAAAGACCAGAAGCAGCCAGCTCGGATTTCTATTTTAAGAGTTCTATTTTATGTAGGAAACTTATTTGTATTGTTATTAAATATTTAAAATAAACTTATATTTAGATATAGGTCAGTTATATTATGATATTAGAGGGAGAATATACGTACTTGGATAGAGGGGGAGACATCGGTTACTACATACAACAGAGAGACAACAGAAGAAGAAGAGAATCATTCAGGGAGAAAAGCATTGATTTGGAGGAGAAAGAATTCTAGAGTTTTTTTTTTTTTGCTAAATAATTCTAAAGTTTTTATCTTCTCTTCTTCATTTTTTTCTTTTTGTAAACTTGACATCATGTAGTCTTTCTTGTATTTCGTGTTCTCTTTTGTGATGTTTAACTAAAACTCCTTCTAAGCCTTTAATGGATACTTGTGTTATAATATAAGTTGTTCTTCAATTCTCTAATTATGGTGTTCATTACAGTTGCTTATATGAATTTGTGTTTAATGCCTTTCAAGGAATGATCAACCTTGAAATTGATTTAGCAAATTAGGTTGACTTGGGAAAGAAAACCTAATTTAAAGCATAATTTGTATAGTTTGGGATTAGTAAATTTCTAATTTGTGTTTAAGACAGGAATATACTTACACACACTAGGTAGTCAATTTAGGTGGAGATTATTGTTGTTCTAAGACTTAAATTCTTCATAGGAATATGAGAATTAGTTAATGAATTAGAATCACTTGTGATTCGGAAGGTCTTTGTGATTAGTTTAAAACCTTAGACTAGCAATTGGAGCACTAAGCTAGAGATTAAAGGTCTAGTTTCGTAAATCTTGGAATATTAACTGTGTTTGCTTAATATTTAGTGATATAAATAAACCACTTGTTATTTTGACTTGAAAGAAAAGTAGCGTATGATACTTGACAACTTAGATTTAGTCCTCGTGGAAACTTATTTATATACTATTTGTTACGATATGTGCACTTGCATTTAAGGTTGTAAAATCGTTAAAAAAAAATAATAATTCAATTAATATATATTCATTTTAATTTTTGACTAGTTAAATTGATTAAAATTTGATGAAATTTTTTTTGTATTATATAATTAAGAAAAATTATAAAAAATTATCATTAAAAGATACATTTTATCTACTTTAAAGCGTAACTTTTAGTTTTTTAAAATTATAATTAGTTAATTTTTAATTTTTAATTATAATTGATAAATTTAATAATTTAAAATTTAAAATGAATACGTAAAATGGAAACCGAAGGAGTATTTAAATTTATAACGAACAACAATAATTTTAGTAAATTACAAATAGTAAAACATTAAATTTGTAGGACTGTACTCTGGACTCTGTCTGGAGGAGTGAGTAGTACTGTAGTAGCGTGAAACTCCCAAAATATAAGCGGAAGTCTCAAACTACTACTACGCTACAGTACTTGGGTGGGGGAGAGCTGCACTTGTTCAATCTCTCTCTTTCTCCGTCTCTGTAAGTTTGTGTTTCCATGTCCTTTTAATGCTTAAACCCTATTTGTAAATTGTAATACCTCTCTTTATGAAGATGCTTGTTTGTCTGTATAAATCTCATTTGCAATCCCTATTTCTTAAGCATTATCATCCTCTTTACAATTTGAATCCCTGTTTAATTACTCCTTTTCTTCATACTTACACTACCAAACCAAATGTTGATGATTCTTCAGATTTCAAGATCTCATTTCTTAAGAATAAATGTGGCTCGTCTGGAAAATCCCTTATTCGTGCTTGTAAATGTCTTAATTTTGATTCCTCTGATCAAAGACCCGACTCCGTTCTCGACCTCTTCCGAACCTTTGGATTCCCCTTTTCCAGTATTACCAGAATCGTTAATTATCATCCCACCATTCTTATTAAATATCATCCCCAAAACATCATTAAGCCAAAGCTTGATTTTTTGCTTTCTATCTCCCATTCTCAAGCTGATGTAGTTGCTATTGTTACCAAAAGCCCGAAAATTCTCGCTACAAGTCTCAACAACCACCTAAAACCTTCGGTTTCTCTGCTCAACTCTGTCACGGGTTCTTACCCAAATACAGTTTCTCTCCTTAAACACAATCCTTTTATTTTACAGCAAAACCTTCCAAAATATCTTTTGTTAAATACTGAGTTTCTCCTTACATTGGGTGTGCCCCATTTCCAGATTTTGAAACTTCTAAAAAGTTATGGTCCAGTATTAGGTACATCACATGACAAATTCCGTAATGTTTTGTTAAAGCTTAAGGATTTGGATTTTGATCTTGAGTCTTCATATTTTTCCCATGCTGTCCGTACATTGTGTTTTGTCTCTGACTCTACTTGGGAATCTAAATGTGTGTTGCTTAGAAGCTTTGGTTTCTCCGATCATGAGATCCTTTCCATCTTCAAGAGGCTGCCACAAATCATGTGTTATGCTGAGAAGACAATTAAAGAAAAGATGGATTTCTTTTTGAATAAGTTACATTGGACACAGTTTAGGCTGTCAAGCAACCCATCTGTACTCACTTATAGCTTAGTAAAGAGGACTATCCCGAGGTGTTCGGTTCTGCAAGTTTTGGCCTCAAAAATCATCACTAGTGAGAGTTACATGTTATTGTCGATACTTGTGATGACTGAGAGAAAATTCATCAAAAACTTTGTAACTGCACATAAGGATGAAGTTCCTGGGGTAATGGAGGCATATCAGGGGAAGTTGAGGTTTTATGAATACACTTTCAAACAGAAGGGACAGTTAAGGTTGAAACCAGCGTGATATTTATTTGCACCAGTTTTCTTAGCAGTTATACTGGGAAGAGAATGAATGCAATTATGAAGTTCATTGTGATAAACTGTAAGTGTTTAGTCTATCGAACACACCATGTTATCTTGCTTATAGCTTAGAGAATGCGATAGGATAGCATTCACAACAGTTTCATGCCACCAACAATAGTGTAAATGACTGAAGTTAAATTCTTTAATAATCTTGCAGCCAAACTCATGGGTGAAGTTCGTCAAGTACTGGATGCTTACAAAGGTAAGTTGGGATTTGATGAATTACAGTTTAGAAGCAGACAGAGAAAATATTAGCCCTGATGTAGACATTTTAACCATTTTGATTGTTAATGAATGAATCGCCACCTAGTAAAGATATATGTTTAATTGTTTGTTACTTTGATGTTTGTAGAGTTGCCTATGGTTCTAACTTCTGACCTACTTTCTTTGGGTTTAATTACTTTGTATCATGGTCTTTTCGTTAATGCAGTATTTCCTTGCATTCACCAATACATAGTTGAAGGGTTAAATGGCTATTACATCACTCAAGTGCAGCCCAACTTGCAGGTGAATAATCAAACTAAAAAAACTTGCAATTGGATAACTAAACCAAATAAAACATACAATCTCATGACTGAACTTAGAAGAAAAATTCACTTCCGTTAAATTCATTTGACTTCTAACAGAAGCCGTTAAATTTTGTCAAACAGACCTGCCAACGCACTTGACACATCATTCACTGGATCCCATGTGACCGGATTGATTAAGTATAATCAGTTTCTTTGTGAAAAATGAAAATAATATAATATTTAAATTTTATTTTGCTAAATAATCTAATATTTAAAGTTTATTAAATTGAAAACTAAAATAAAGTTCCAATGGCAAATTTTAAACTTATTATGAATTTTATGACGGTTTTATAAATTCTTGCTTTTTCTTTTTCTTTTTTTAAACCTTGTATAATTGTATTCTTTTTTTCCCTTTTTTTTATTTTTTCTAATAAATCTTTAACTAATTTAATATTTGAACCTACTTTCAAATGAAAACATTCAAAAAAATTAATATCAATTACAATGTGTTTATAAATTTTTTAAACTCTTGTAAATTTCTGAATTTAATTATTTTAACTCTTTTGAATTTTTACAAATTCAATTTTATTTAAAAAAAATGATCCAATCTGTATTGGTACATGTTTTAAATTTGTTCCAAAATCATATACAATTATTAAAATATGTAATGACAACCCATCTTGAAAAAATATATGAAAAAGCACTTGAGAATTATTTTCAAAAAGGAAAACGACACCAAGAAATACAATTTATTCTTTTAATAAATTATTAAAACAAAAGAAGATGAAATAGAAACAAATTCATTAAAAGATTTTTAAAATAATTAGATCTCTGATTTTAAGGATGAAAGTTACGGGGCTCAAAAAATTCAAATGGATGCTAGGTTTAAAAAGTCAGTATAAAGGGAAGGCTTTGAAATTGGTAATAATTTGTTTTTTTCGGAATGGGTGTTTAAATCAAGTCGGGCCTGTTAAGTCAAGTCATGGTGACACATCAGCCATCCACTTCAACATTCCGTTAACTTTTTAACAATTTTAACGGATGAAATGTATTTGAAAGTTTTAGTTGGTTTAAGTAGTTGACTGTAAACTTTTTTAGTTTGATGATCTACTTGCAAGTTGGCGTTCACTTGAATGATGTAATAGCCATTTAACCCCATAGTTGAATTTCTCATGACAAGTATGTTCTTTTTTCAGTTATATTTCTTTTTTGTGTGTTTTGCTAATGTTGAATAAGCTGGTAGTAATTACCTCTTAAACTGATCGACTACAGTATAAGCTTGACCGTGTAATCGTAAATAGATAATGGGTGACAACCTCTTTAATGTTAAGTTTAGCTGGCACTGCCACGCCATTCTGTACACTAATTCTGTAGCCTATTCTGTGCACCTAGCATTATTCTTACTATTGTCCTGTACCTCTTATCAAGTAGGTGGCTGTTTTTAATCAATTTGCCACTCTCTGCTTAAATTCTGGTAATTAGGTTAATGAATCTGGCTTATATTTTTGCTAGCATGCGTTCCTTATAGTTCTTTCCAAACTTGGAGACTTTTAGCATTTTGTGGTAGACAAGATGGGTTGGTTTTTGTGTTGTGATACTTAAAAGTAGCTTGGTTGCTACCCTGGACTTTGGGAGCATGGGTACTCTCCTTCATTGACTTGAAGTTGATTTTGCAACCCACTCGGTACCAACTTTATCATATAAGACCTAGACCCCTTCTTCACTTATATTGTATCCTGCCTGAACTTTGCTTCTACTTGTATGATTTGCTCCTGGGAGCCGCTGCATCTCCTCCAACTCAGGGATGGATTTCTTGTGCTTTTGTATAATGCTTTTACTATATATTTGTTAGATCGCCAACTGCTAAATGTTGATGTTCGTATTACTAAAGTGCAACTCAAAATAGCACCGTATGGCGTGTTGTGCAATACTTGGACATCAAAACGAAAGGAAAATCAACAATGTTTGCTTGTAAATTAAATTGAATTTTGAAGACATCAACAATGTTGATGTGTGTAGAGTTGCCTATGGTTCTAACTTCTGACCTACTTTCTTTGGGTTTTATTACTTTATATCATGGTATTTTCCTTAATGCAGTATTTTCTTGCATTCACCAATACATAGTTGAATTTCTCATGACAAATATATTCTTTTTTCAGATACAATTTTTGTGTGTGTGTTTTGCTAATGTTAAATAAGCTAGTAGTTGATTACCTCTTAAACTGATCGACTACAGTATAAGCTTGACCGTGTAATCGTAAAACCGCCGAACCTATATATATGAAGAGTATAATCTTGGGGTACTGACGTGGCTCCTTCTAAATCTTCTCTTCTATTTCTCTGAATTTCCAAGATTCCAGTGTTTAGTGCCTTCGAAATTATAATTACAGAAGTAGAAACTGAAAGGTCAAGAAGAAACCAAAAGGTTAAACGATCTTGGTCCTTACTGTGGAAGAAACCAAAATTGGCATACATTGTTCGTAAATTATTTAGAATCAACAAGAGGCAGGAAGACATAATGCATAGATTATACAGTTGGAACGAGAAGATGATTTTCTTTTAACATCGTTTGAACTAATCTGGCAATCTTTAAGGGTTCCCGGTCCCTGGCAAACGTATGCCAGGGACGTGTTATATAACATACCGCTTTTCATCTGTTGGATCAATCATCCAACGGTTGTGATTTTAAAAAAATTTTGCACCGTATCGCAGCACTGTATCGTAGAAAGTTTCTGCGGTACGGAGAAATTACCAAATTGCCCCCTGTTTTCACACCAAAAATATACTGTTCACCGTACCGCAGAAAGTTTCTGCGGTACATGAACAGTAGGGGCATTTTGGTAATTTACCCGTACCGCAGAAACTTTCTACGGTACTGTGCAATTTTTTTTTAAAATCAGAGCCGTTGGATGAACAAATGATCCAACGGCTCTGAAACAATATGCTGATTAAACCGTTTGCCACGGACCGATCCCCATCTTTAAGATACATTATTAGAGTTGAACTTATCTAGTCATTCTAAAGGAAACCATAGATGCAGAGGTATGTGGTAAGTGCAAATATAAGTCAATAAACCAAAACATAGATGTAACTATTGCATTTAACAGTAAAAACAGTTCAACTATTCCTTCACTTACTTAACATTCGTACTTGCAAAATTTGCACGTTGATTCTAGCGTTTCTTCTTCTTCTTCTACTTCAATTGCATCCGATGATATAGACTGTTCAAGCAACTGTATGAAGGATTGTTGGTCAAATAATCCTTTTTTAAAACCTTACGCAAAAACAAACGCTTTTTTTCCCTAAAAAGAGTACTTGGAGAAATAAATAAATCATAAAAAAAGAAGGAAGTACAAAGGGCAGTGATGTTAAAAATTTATAATTCATAAGTACAAAGAACAGTGTTGTTTAAAAAAAATTTGATAATTACACCAACTTATCAGGGTTCTAAAAATCCTCCACTCAGCCGATTAATCCCCGATTAATCCTCTGTAAGGTAACCAACCGATTCGATTTTTGAAATCCGATTAATCCTGTAAATTTATTTAAAATGATATGTTTAATTGTAAATTGGACTAATATATTAAATATTATTATAATATCCTATTAATACTACGATTAATCCTTCCGATTAATCCCCGATTACCCGATTAATCTTAAATCGGTACCTCAACCGATTTATACCGATTACCGATTTTTATAACCATGCAACTTATTAGTAATTGCATTTTTTATTATTATTTTAAAAATTGATGTAAAGAACTCGTCATGTATCAGTTGGCCATATTTCCTATTTTATTTGTCATAAACAAATTGCTCATGGTTAATAACTAGAATTAAATAAATTATAGATTTATTAAAATATTATAGATATAATATTATTTGAGGGAAAATGTCTATACTATTTTTTTGAAGTTGAAGAATTGGGTCGATATTAAATTGTATTAAATTTTTGATATTATAACTTGTTTTTGTTGATTGGTCCACAAGATGAATAATAAGACTGTGAGACGGTGAGAGTGCTTATTAGCTCATTCATCAAGAACTCTCTATAAACTAAACACTCATGCTGCTATGAATTCAAAGGGTGGAACGTGATAATATTGGAGATGTTCTCATGTCCGCGGGTTGTCCTCTTAATGCTGTCATGCCAGCCATCCAAGCTGAAGCACAGGCGGTTCTTTTTGGCATCCAATATGCATCTGGGCTAATATCATTGCAAGTAGAATCTGATTGCGAAAACCTTGTTGAGCTGCTCCAGTTCAGATCTCAGTTGCGAACGAGCACTCAAGTAATTGTTAATGATTTTTTAAGTGTAGTTAAAACTCTTGATTGTAATAAGGTAGCACACTCAATTACCAAGGCTGCTGCCTTCTTGGACGAAACCTTGGTTGCACGGAAGATTGTCCTTTTAATGTAATCCCTCTTGTTCTTGCTGACATGCATTTGGCTTAATAAAATTTTCCTCTTCATCATGTCAAAAAAAAAAGAAAAACAAAAAGAAAAGAGTGCTTATAAGCAATCAGAGCACTTGTTCAATCTCTCTCTGTAAGTTTACTCTGTCATTTCCCCATACCTTTTTTATCTGTGTATATGAATATGAAGATGCTTGTTTGTTTGTATAAATCTCATTTGCAAACCATAATACTCAAACATCAAAGTCCGCACAATTTGAGTCATTGTTTAAATAGACCCATTATTCGTAATTATAGAACTAAAAGATTCATAATTAATGATTCTTTAGAATTCACCAATTCATTCCTCAAGTACAAATGTGGATTATCTGGAAAAGCCCTAATTAATGCTTCTAAGTGTCTTGATTTTTTCGTCAAAAAAAAAAAAAAAAAGTGTCTTGATTTTAATTCCTCTTGTCAAATACCAGATTCCGTTCTCGAGCTCTTCCGAACCTTTGGATTTCCCCCGTCCAGCATTATCAAAATCATCACTTGTTATCCCCGTATTCTTCATTACAAGAAAACCCAGCTTTAACAATAGAAAATTCCGTTGGTATGTTAAGGAAATCCGTTGGGAAGACCCTTTACCAATGGAATGACCACCAAATCTGTCTGTTGGAGGAAACCTTGTTGGAAAATCGTTACCAACGAAATTATTTCCGTTACTAAACTTACCAACGGAATACCAAGAGAACAATAACAGAATCCTTATTTTACCACCAACCATGTAGATTATTCTGTTGGTATATTTAGCAACAACATGCCAACGACTTTCCGTTGGTAAATGTAATAACAGATTCCCAACGGAAAGTTCTTAGCAACTAATTGCCAGCAGAACACCCGTTAGTATATAGCATTTCGAAATTGTGAACACAATGCTAACAGAGGTAACACTATACCAACGGAAATATTGTGACACATTGCCAATAGAATTAACAACCATACCAAACCATACTATTTTCAATTTACTAGACCTGTACAATTTACATATTCATAAAACAGAAAGTTCAAAAGATTGTAATAACACTGGCATTCATTAGATAGTAGAAATTCAAAATGGGGTTTAAAGAGTTGCATCACTCTAGCCCTACAAAATACAAGTACATATCTTGTCCAAAATTAGCCCTACAAAATACAGGTTGAGCTACTAATAAACCACCATACCAAGATCTTTCCCAGTGTCATAAGCAACATAAGTCAAAAGAGTATGGCATAAATACTAAATTACATACTATTGTCATCATTTTGATTATCTAAATCAGTAGGGAATTGAGGACATTGGACTGAGTTACATAACATGGCTAGTTGACTTTCCATTGTTTTCATCAGATCCTTCACCTCTTTCAATTCTTCTTGCAACTTCTGATTTTCTTCACTCGCAAAGGAAGTACAAGGCATAATCTCATATTGATACAAGAGGTTTTGAGAAGAACCAAGTCCATACACTCTCTTTTTCTTGTCAAGTCCTCCGGTTGCTTCAAGAAACAAAGCATTTCTGGCATTTCTATCCACAGGCCCAACTTTCTCCTGTTGTTCTAAAAGAGCCAGAAAAGTCTCCTGTTTACAACAACAATTACCAAGTAGTTACCTAAACTAATTCACAAACAGGTTCGATGCTAACAAAAACACAAATATGGGTAAAATATAATATAATATATATATATATAACCCCGAATAGTTAAAATTGAATAACAATCAAAACCTGAACAATTATTTTAATTTTTTTGTTAGAAAAACCTGGACAAGTTATTTTATTTTTTTTGTTCAGGACAATCAAAATTTCATGAATAGAAACACACATCTTTATCATAATAAAATACAAGCATCTGTTAACAATTTTCATCACATGGCATCATAATAAAATACAAGCATCATGTATTATTTTTTTTGTCAGAAAAACCTGGTCAATTTTTTTATTTCTTTTGTCAGAAAAACCTAGACAATTTGAATATATCATTATGTATAAATAAATCCTCTGACAGGCCGGGGACATTAAAGGTACACACAATTAAATATCTTGATGCTTAAATACACTACTCCAATGATAGTGTTAGGTCCCGTATGAGGGCTATTTTAAGCTAGAAGGGGGGTTGAATAGCTTAATATCCAATTTAAAAAATTATTATGGCGTTTTAAAATATTTTTCCCTTTAAAAATATTTTACCGAGTCGTTAGCAGTTTATAAATGCGAAAATAAACGACAAGGAAAATACCACACAGTCGATTTTATCCTGGTTCGCGATGGCGCAACCTCCAATAGGTTCGCTCACCCCTACTCCAGTCCCCGAGCTCCTCTCCGGACTCGAGATTTCTTCCACTATAAAGAGACTCCTTTATAGTAGGCGGAGAAGCCTTACACAACCTTACAAATATTTATCTTGATACGTAACTACCCGCTACTACCTCAAAATAAATGTAATACCCACAAGACTTGTCTTGGACCGTAACTCCCCGTTACTCCCTCAAAGTCGTTGTAAAACCTACACAACTTATCTTAGACAACAACTCCCCGCTACTTCTTCAAAGTTGATGTAGAACCCTTGGTGTAGACTATTGATTCTTGGCTTTTGTCGGTCTTGGGTCTTAGATGATAGGTCTTGGGTCTTTCCTCTTCTTCACGCTGCAAAGGCCACTAACTCCCCGCTAGTGCCTAGGACTTGGGTCTTAGAACGAGAATCACCTCACTTCAACTTCACCTCACTACAAAAGTTAGACAACAATATCTACGAAACAAATATGGTTAAGATTATATAAGTTGGACTAGTATGTTACGGTACTAAGTCCAAAAGAGTGACTTTAATATTCGTATAGGAATATTAAGTTATATTATAAGTATACTTCATTTGATATAATATTAAGATCAAAGTATACTTTTAATTACTCCTGATAGATATAAATAATGATGGAGCAATATTGGAAGACCTTGTTTAAAAGCTATAGTGCTTTAAGGCTTCGAATTGTATACCTTTATTCGACTAATACAATGTCGAGGTATAATTATAACTTCTAGCACGAATCAACTTTTTAGCCACACGAAACGATAAAAGTAAGTGCGATAATTAAAACAAGTGGCTAACTTGTGCTCTTTAGAAGTAGTATTCTTTCTTTTGATAGATCGTTTAAATCCAAGAATACTTTAATAACAATACTCCGTTAAGATGAGATAAAATAAATAGAACTCGGAGTTTGTTGATATATAAAGTCCGTTAAGCTAATGGGCTAAAGGCTTTTAAGATGTATACTTCCTTTTGACTAAATACAATGTCAAAGTATAATCTTATTTTAACTTCTTGCACTAAATAAGTTTATGGCCACGATAAGTAAAGTAAGTACGATAAATAAGTGGCTAAACTTGTGCTCTTTTAAGAAGTTTAAGTTGTATGATGTATTTCGTTATTTGAATATCCCACGGAACACTAAAGATGTTAGTTGGGAATCCGAACGAAATAAATATTGTTACAACTTTGACGTATGTCAAATATAATCTCACAACTTTTGATATTAAGTACTTTGATATGATCTTTCTTGTAATCTAACGTTTCTTTTCAAAGATCAAGTACTTGGTTCAACTATTTGCTTATATATATAGCAATAGAGGTATATGAGTTGAACTATGTGTTTATATTGTCGTTCTCTTTTATAAAGAGACTTTTGGAATCTTATATAGATCCAAGAATAGAGATTAAGATGAAGTAGAGAAGTTAAGCACAAATCTAAAATATAAACACAAAGACGAAGCTAAGAATTACCACTTTTAAAAGTCGCCAGAAAAAGTTCGCCGAAAAAATTCGCCGGAGGTTCGGTCGGATTTCGGACGGTAGTCGAACTTGGGCAGCCCTTCGGGAGGCCGGAAAGTGGTAGTAGATGAGCTTGCTTGGGTGGACGAAGCTTGGTTGGGTGGAAGTAAGCTTGGTATATCAAAAACCTTGAATATATGGATATATGTTTGGGAGAGAGAAGGTTTTTGAGATGAAGTAGATGAAGAGAGTATTTGAATATGTTTGGAGAGAGTCTACTTCTAAATTCCCCAGCATGTATTTGGCTCTTAACTTGTGTTTAAATGGGTGTGTGGAGGGGTGGTATTTATAGATAAGGTTGGGTGGAATGAATGGTGGAGATTTAGATTTAAGGGAGTGGTTGAGATTGATTTCACTTGGATTGGTGACATGGATAGCACAAGGATTGCCAATATGTAAAGTTTTGTGTTTCTATGCAAGTGGATGAGCAACAGATCCCAGCAACTATTTGAGCTCTAATAAACTCGTATCGATTAATAATTAAATACGAACCACGTATCGCTAATTAAATACCAGATAAATACGAAAACACCCAATAAATAATTCTAAAGTTATGGAGCACTTAGGAATATTATAAAATAATATTCTGGAAAGTTTGGTCAATTTTGGTCAATGTTGACTTGGTCCAACGTGGTCAAACGTGGGACCAACTACCTCGGTTTACGTGTCGGACCAAAATTCTCGAAAAATTCCGAAACTTTTACCATCCATATAAAATAGTATTTAAATGATCAATCTCAAGTTTCAAGTAATTCTAGCAAGTGGAAGTATTTTATTTGGATTTAAAACGATTAAATCAGCTTTTGGTTCTGAATAAAATATGATTGGTCTTTTCTTGATAGAGATAAATCTTTCGACCAATGTCTTGACTAGAATAAATACTTATAATATATTTCCTAATATATAAAATATTTAAAGAGACTAGGAAATATTTTTGAATGATTAAAATAATTTTCTCCGAAATATGATGAATTTAAGAAGTGGGAGAAAAATTACTTTGAATATTTCTGGCACGAGATAGAAACAAGTATTAATATTCTACCACTGAATATTAATATACTTGAGTATAAAAAGTCTTTTCTAGGATGTGAAAGTATTTTGAGTGCGAAGACTGAATATTTTTCGAATAAAAACTGATTGTTTTATATGTAGCACGAGTTCTCTAAAGAATATTAACACTCGAATATTCCTTCTTTGAGCTTGTCGCCTTATCAATTTTACAATGGAGATCTGAAAAATATCAATCTCGATATTTCTTTTTCAATCTTATTGCCTTGGTGTAGAGATATATTCCATAAAATATATAATTTGATTTTTCAGCAAAAATGGAATATCTCTTATATTTGAAAAGTAGGATGATAAAATTTTGCTAGAGTTGACCATTTTACTTTTGACCGAATCAATTTAAATAAATGACCTAGTGGAGAGGATTCTACGTGTATTTAAATTTTATGTTAAATCGTACAAATACCAAAATAAATATTATATCGAAGGCCGATTTTACATCCATTTGATATACTTTAAAGTTTTTATGACACGCGTAAGCTAATAGCATTCGAATAGATTCAATTCGTGCTACGGGTGCATAAGTTTCATTGAAATCTATACCTTCCATTTGGGTATAGCCTTGAGCGACTAATCGCGCTTTATTTCGAACAACCGTTCCATTTTCGTCTAACTTGTTTCTAAAAACCCATTTAGTTCCAATTATGGAAGTATCCTTGGGTTTTGGAACGAGTTCCCAAACTTTGCTACGAGTAAATTGTAATAGTTCATCTTGCATAGCAGAGATCCAATCCTCGTCTAACAAAGCTTCTTTCGCGGTCTTAGGTTCTATTTGAGATAGAAAACTAAAATGATTAACCACATTTTATAATTGTGACCGTGTTTGAACTCCTTTACTTAAGTCTCCAAGAACATTATCTAAGGGATGACTTTTAATTATGGGAATTTCTTTTGGGAGTTCAACTTCTGTTTCGACTAATTCTAGAGGATTTCTTGGAACATGGGTCCCGAGATCCATATTTTCGAATTGTCGAATAATATTTTCTACATCATCTTGTTCGACATTGTCATTCTCAATAAGATCTTTGTACTTTGGTGGAGGTTTACTTTCATCAAATGCTACATTCATTGATTCTTCCACCACAAGAGTCTTAAGATTAAATACACGATAAGCTTTGCTATTTGTAGAGTAACCGAGAAATATACCTTTACTTGATTTAGGATCAAATTTAGTAAGGTAATCTTTCGAATTTAATATAAAGCATTTACTACCAAATACTCGAAAATAGCTTAGTTTCGGAGTTTTGCCAAAGTAAAGCTCATAGGGAGTCTTTTGCTTTATAGGACGTAGCAAAACCCGATTAAGAATATGGCAAGCGGTAGACATAGCTTCGGCCCAAAAATATTTAGGTCGACGATTTTCATTAAGCATTGTGCTAGCCATTTCTTGTAAAGTTCTATTTTTCCTTTCAACCACTCCGTTAGATTGTGGAGTATACGGAGCGGAAAAATTATGTGTGATACCATTTTCATCATAAAAGTTCGTAAAACTCGAATTCTCAAATTCTTTACCATGATCAGTCCTTATATAGACTATGGTATTATTTTCTTGATTTTGAATCTTTTTACATAGAGAAGAGAAAGATTCGAAAGCATCGCTTTTAGATTTGAGAAATTCCGTCCAAGTAAATCGTGAATAATCATCAACGATTACTAATGTATAGGAAAAACCTCCGAGGCTTTGAATAGGAACCGGACCAATAAGATCCATATGTAATAGCTCGAGAGGCCTAGAGGTAGATACCATAAATTTTGCATTGTGAGAGGCTCTAATTTGTTTACCGATTTCGCAAGCTTCACAAGTATGGTCTTTTTGATAGTTCAATTTTGGAATACCTCGTACATGATCTTTTGTTGATATGTTTCTAATCAACTTCATATTAGCATGTCCTAATCTTCGATTCCAAAGCCACGGGTCATCGTTTGTAGTGATTAGGCATACATTCTCATGCTTGCTCATGTCACAAGTGTAGACATTTTTGTTTCGAGGGCAAGTGAGAACCAATTTCCAATTCTTGTCTAAAATACAACAATGAGTAGTATAGAATATTACCTTGTAATTATTGTCACAGAGTTGACTAATCGAGAGTTGATTGTACCTTAGTCCCGAGACTAGTTGTACGTCCGAAATCTTGAAGTGGTTATTCCCGATGTCTCCAATTCCGAAAATGATACCTTTACTACTATCTCCAAATGTAACACTTCCCGCAGCTACCTTTTTAATGTTGTTCAGAAGTGACTCGTTACCGGTCATGTGTCTTGAACATCCACTATCAAGGTACCACATGTCTTGTTTCGCGGAAAGACAAACCTTCAAAATAAATCAATTAAATTTATAGGTACCCTTTTGTCTTGAGGGTCCTCGGGTTAGTACATCATAGTTAACATTTGAATTTTCATAATAGAATCTAGGCATAGAATAATCATTGTTAGGCATATAGATATTTCTAGGTGCATTGTGTCTAACATGATGTGTGGGTCTAGCATAATCATAAGATCTATAGTTAGCCCGACGCATATTGTACCTATTATTTGCGAATTAGGGAGCACATTGAGGATAGTGATTCCGATTAGGAACATATTGATTTCTAGATGCATACCTACTAGCATTGTTACGATACATTGTGTTTCTATTTTGAAACACCCTAGGTTATTGAAACCTTTGTTGCCTTTGACCATTATAAGCAACATTTTTAAATGGTACTTCTCTTTCAACCTTGTATGGTTTTGTTCCTTTTCGAACCCATACATGCTTCCCCTTAATTTCACCACTCTTGAATTTGCAATCGAGAACCAAATGTCCTTCTTTGTTGAAATATGTACATTTTAAAGTTTATGGTTGATTAGGAGCCATTGTAGGTTGAACTTGTGGTTGAACGTTTCTCGTAGGAGGAGCGTTCCTATCATATCCCAAACCTTCACGGTTGTAGGAAGTTTTAGAGTGTACCATTTTATCTAACATCTCATTGCCTTTAGTAAATCTTTGAACAGCAACTTCAAGATTTTCTTTTTCTTTTTCTAAGGCATCAATCTTGTTGTTAAAGAATCTTGCTTGATCTATAACTTGAGATATGAGTTTAAAGTTTTCTTCTTTTAATCTTTGAGTTTCTAATTGTAGTTCTTTTTCTTTTGACTCAAAGATTTGTGATAGCTCATTCTCCTTTTCAAGATTGCTTACTTGAGATTGAGATGTTACATTGTTTTGAACCAATGATTCGTTAAGAATCTTTAAGTTCAATAACTCAACATGAAGTTCATTAATATTGTTGTTGAGTTGTAATTTTTCATTTTCCATTTCTTCCAATTGAAGTACTAAAGCCACATTTTCTACTTCAAGATTGAGAGCATTATCCTTGAAAGAGTTGACTTCACCTTTCAAGTGATGATTTTGATCACTCAAGATCATTATTTCTTTCTCATTTTGGATTTTTAAATCCATCATCCGAGTAAACTCTTTACTTTGTGTATGATGCATTTCTTCGAGTTTCATTTTCTCGGACCACAATAAGTGAAACCTTTTATCAACATCTTTATACTTATTGTTGATACCTACTACAAGCTCAATCAAATCATACTTGCTCATATCAACTAAATTCAAGTTAGATTCATCTAATTGCAATTTATTTGAAATGTAGTTGAGATTAGCGTTTACCTCTTGATTTGAAGTGGAGCCTTGTGTAGATGCAACTTCATCTCCGATAGCCATTAAGTATAGATTAACCACTTCTTCACTAGCTTCCCGAGCTTCTTCATCTTCACTCAAATCCCAACCATTTTCGGCCACGAGAATTCTTCCTTTAGAAAGCTTAGGACATTCTCTTTTAAAGTGACCCGGTTGCTTACACTCGAAACACACTTCTTGTGTTTCCTCCAGATTTTGTTCTTTATGTTTAGGAGGAGTGTAAGGGGGATTATTATTGTTACTGGCATTATTATAGGCATGAGTATTTTGAGTGCCTTTGCCTTTGTTATAGCTCGTTGGTGGAAAATTACTCTTGTAGTTAGGAGTATAATTTTGAGAGTAATTTGGCCTTCCTTTAGAGTTAAAAACTCTTTATTGATTATTTGATTTTAGGAAGCCTTTTCCATATCTTTGAGCTTTGCTTTGAAGCACACGACGAAGTTGTCTTGTTAGTAAGGCAATTTCGCTTTCATCGAGATCTTGGAGTTCTTCGTTTAAATCTTCGTCGTTTTCATTTTCATTGATTAGTATAGCTTTTAAAGCCATATTTTTCTTTTTGTCTTCCACTTTGGGAATGACCTTATCCAGAATATTGTCCTCTTCGTATGCACGAAAGTTCCTGAATAAACTATCGATTTCATAATCATTTAGATTAGGCACTTCTTTATTTGTAGTAACTTTAACCTTCCAACTAGGAGGTAAATATTTAAGAACTCTTTGGTTCTTCTCATTTCGGGTATAACTTTTCTCGAGTTGAGATAATTCATCGATTATGCGAGTAAATATTGTTTCCATATCGATGATATTTTCTCCTTCTTGGAGTTTAAAGTTCTCGTATTCTTGAATCAAAGTATCCATCCGAGAATCTTTTATATCAATGGTACCTTCGTAGGTAACCACTAATTTATTCCACATTTCCTGTGCCGACTTGCAATTGTTTACTCGTTTATATTCTTTTTCGGCAAGTGCACTGGTGAGAACCATTTCCGCCTTTGCGGCAGTATTCATCATACTTTCTTCGGCGAGAGTGTATTCACTAACCTTCTTTTCAATGATGACACCGTCAACAGTTTCGGTAGGAATAACAACTCCGTCTTCTATGGCCATCCAGACTTTGACTCCTTGAGATCTAGCATAGATAAGAAACCTCGTTTTCCATGTTGCAAAGTTTGTGCCATGAAATAGAGGAGGGCGGGAGCTAGATAGGCCTTCTCCACAACCGATGATATTTAGATACGCCATGTAGGATCACTTTTTGTTGTGCATGTAGATCTGCAAATCACTCAACAAACACGTTAAAAAGCACTGCTCTTGTAACACCCCAGCCCCACATCGAGGAGATTTGGGAATTCTGTTCAGTTTATAAGGCAAAGTACTACTACTAATTGCACCAACAAATCATGATCTTTTGGGGGCCTGTGGTGGGCTTGTGGATTACCCAAGTTGGCTGCAATTGGGTCAGTTTGCTTTGGCTTATTTCGGATTCGGAATCAGGACTCGACACGATTTTCGAAAAAGACTCGGGATTTGACCCGGGTCATCACAGCTCTGATACCAATTGTTAGGTCCCGTATAAGGGCTATTTTAAGCTAGAAGGGGGGTTGAATAGCTTAATATCCAATTTAAAAAATTATTATGGCGTTTTAAAATATTTTTCCCTTTTAAAATATTTTACCGAATCGTTAGCAGTTTATAAGTGCGGAAATAAACGACAAGTAAGGAAAATACCACACAGTCGATTTTATCCTGGTTCGCGATGGCGCAACCTCTAATAGATTCGCTCACCCCTACTCCAGTCCCTGAGCTCCTCTCCGAACTCGAGATTTCTTCCACTATAAAGAGACTCCTTTATAGTACGCGGAGAAGCCTTACACAACCTTACAAATATTTATCTTGATACGTAACTACCCGCTACTACCTCAAAATAAATGTAATACCCACAAGACTTGTCTTGTACCGTAACTCCCCGTTACTCCCTCAAAGTCGTTGTAAAACCTACATAACTTATCTTAGACAACAACTCCCAGCTACTTCTTTAAAGTTGATGTAGAACCCTTGGTGTAGACTATTGATTCTTGGCTTTTGTCGGTCTTGGGTCTTAGATGATAGGTCTTGGGTCTTTCCTCTTCTTCACGGTGAAAAGGCCACTAACTCCTCGCTAGTGCCTAGGACTTGAGTTTTAGAACGAGAATCACCTTACTTCAACTTCACCTCACTACAAAAGTTAGACAACAATATCTACGAAACAAATATGGTTAAGATTATATAAGTTGGACTAGTATGTTACGGTACTAAGTCCAAAAGAGTGACTTTAATATTCGTATAGGAATATTAAGTTATATTGTAAGTATAGTTCCTTGATATAATATTAAGATCAAAGTATACTTTTAATTACTCCCGATAGATATAAATAATGATGGAGCAATATTGGAAGACCTTGTTTAAAAGCTATAGTGCTTTAAGGCTTCGAATTGTAAACCTTTATTCGACTAATACAATGTTGAGGTATAATTATAACTTCTAGCACGAATCAAATTTTTAACCACACGAAACGATAAAAGTAAGTGCGATAATTAAAACAAGTGGCTAATTTGTGCTCTTTAGAAGTAGTATTCTTTCTTTTGATAGATCGTTTAAATCCAAGAATACTTTAATAACAATACTCCGTTAAGATGAGATAAACTAAATATAGGAGTTTGTTGATATATAAAGTCTGTAAGCTAATGGGCTTAAGGCTTTTAAGATGTATACTTCCGTTTGACTAAATACAATGTCAAAGTATAATTTTATTTTAACTTCTTGCACTAAATAAGTTTATGGCCACGACAAGTAAAGTACGTGCGATAAATAAGTGGCTAAACTTGTGCTCTTTTAAGAAGTTTAAGTTGTATGATGTATTTCGTTATTTGAATATCCCACGGAACACTAAACATGTTAGTTGGGAATCTGAACGAAATAAATATTGTTACAACTTTGACGTATATCAAATATAATCTCACAAGATTAAGTACTTTGATATGATCTTTCTTGTAATCTAACGTTTCTTTTTAAAGATCAAGTACTTGGTTCAACTCTTTGCTTATATATATAGCAATAGAGGTATATGAGTTGAACTATGTGTTTATATTGTCGCTCTCTTTTATAAAGAGACTTTTGGAATCTTATATAGATCCAATGATAGAGATTAAGATGAAGTAGAGAAGTTAAGCACAAATCTCAAATATAAACACAAAGACGAAGCTAAGAATTACCACTTTTAAAAGTCGTCGGAAAAAGTTCGCCGAAAAAATTCGCCGGAGGTTCGGTCGGATTTCGGACGGTGGTCGAACTTGGGCAACCCTTCGGGAGGCCGGAAAGTGGTAGTAGATGAGCTTGCTTGGGTGGACGAAGCTTGGTTGGGTGGAAGTAAGCTTGGTATATCAAAAACCTTGAATATATGGATATATATTTGGGAGAGAGAAGGTTTTTGAGATGAAGTAGATGAAGAGAGTATTTGAATATGTTTGGAGAGAGTCTACTTCTAAATTCCCAGCATGTATTTGGCTCTTAGCTTGTGTTTAAATGGGTGTGTGGAGGGGGGTATTTATAGATAAGGTTGGGTGGAATGAATGGTGGAGATTTAGATTTAAGGGAGTGGTTGAGATTGATTTCACTTGGATTGGGGACATGGATGGCACAAGTATTGCCAACATGTAAAGTTTTGTGTTTCTATGCAAGTGGATGAGCAAAAGATCCCAGCAACTATTTGAACTCTAATAAACTCGTATCGATTAATAATTAAATACGAACCACGTATCGCTAATTAAATACCCGATAAATACGAAAACACCCAATAAATAATTCTAAAGTTATGGAGCACTTAGGAATATTATAAAATAATATTCTGGAAAGTTTGGTCAATTTTGGTCAATGTTGACTTGGTCAAACGTGGTCAAACGTGGGACCAACTACCTCGGTTTACGTGTCAGACCAAAATTCTCGAAAAATTCCGTAACTTTTACCATCCATATAAAATAGTATTTAAATGATCAATCTCAAGTTTCAAGTCATTCTAGCAAGTGGAAGTATTTTATTTGGATTTAAAATGATTAAATCAGCTTTTGGTTCTGAATAAAATACGATTGGTCTTTTCTTGATAGAGATAAATCTTTCGACCAATGTTTTGACTAGAATAAATACTTATAATATATTTCCTAATATATAAAATATTTAAAGAGAGTAGGAAATATTTTTGAATGATTAAAATAATTTTCTCCGAAATATGATGAATTTAAGAAGTGGGAGAAAAATTACTTTGAATATTTCTGGCACGAGATAGAAACAAGTATTAATATTCTACCACTGAATATTAATATACTTGAGTATAAAAAGTCTTTTCTAGGATGTGAAAGTATTTTGAGTGCGAAGACTGAATATTTTTCGAATAAAAACTGATTGTTTTAAATGTAGCACGAGTTCTCTAAAGAATATTAACACTCGAATATTCCTTCTTTGAGCTTGTCGCCTTATCGATTTTGCAATGGAGATCTGAAAAATATCAATCTCGATATTTCTTTTTCGATCTTATTGCCTTAGTGTAGAGATATATTCCGTAAAATATATAATTTGATTTTTCAGCAAAAATGGAATATCTCTTATATTTGAAAAGTAGGATGATAAAATTTTGCTAGAGTTGACCATTTGACTTTTGACCGAATCAATTTAAATAAATGACCTAGTGGAGAGGATTCTACGTGTATTTAAATTTTATGTTAAATCGTACAAATACAAAAATAAATATTATATCGAAGATATCCTTTCAGATAGACCTATAGTTCAACACATCAGGGGAGGTATTTTTTGCGGTTTGACGGCTTAAAAGATTAATTTATGATCATTTAATCAAATACTGTCATTAGAGCTTCATAAAAACCAAAGATACCAAACTACATAAGAAATGTTTATTTAAATAACAATTTTTAAAATTCTGTAAATTGTTAACCTACTTGTTCAAAGTTCAGATGATTAAAAGTAACCAACAAGATATATGTGTTTTTGGCATCCTAGGTGACAATTTCAAAGTATAATCATTGCTTGATAATTCATTAACTGATTTTTAAAAATTAAAATGTAAAATAATTAGATAAGTAGAAGCACTTTTCAGCAACATTCCTAAAAAGATTGCTTAAAGATATTAAAAGAATCATCCTTATGCATCCAGATATCTATTTTAACATTGTTCCATCCAACAAGATTATAAAACATAAAACGTGCAGCAATTTATTCTAAAAATTATGAAATAACACTTACATATATTCGTTGACTTTTTTTGTCAATTCATATAAGTTAGCCTTCCTCTCCATCCTCGCAATCCTCATCATCCTGACCAATCAGATTTTTCTTTTTCTTCACGCATCTGGTTTGCGTCAACTTAAACAACTGATCCGCAGTGGGCTCACACTTATACTGCATTTCCTGTTAAAAAAATAGTTAATCGCAAATCAAATGCAAATTAATTGAAAATATTACTGACAAGCTTACCATACGAGCTGCAACTACCCCTATGAGAAGCAGATCCACTCGTATGTGTTGAAGGGAGGCCATCGTCCCCACTACGACGATTGTTTTTCTGAGTTGTAGACTTTTTTTTGAATTCCATCATTTTCTAAAACTCAACCCAGCTTAAATAGACATTCATACCAACTCTATTATCTCGTTTGTTGTAATTTTCCCAATCAGAACGAGCATTGGAAACCAGTTCAGAATACTTTCTCCTTGCGTTACCTAGCCAGCCCTTGTATATTATGGCATTTGATTGACCCCACACGAAGTATTTCTATAATAAAAAAAGGCAATTACAAAAAATTGGCCAGATTTTATAGTATATATATAAATTTCTGTGCGCATGTGTGAAGAAAACAAAATGATGAGATAACAGACACTAACTCGAACACTAACTCAGACACTAACAATAACAGAGGTTTTAAATTACTAAGGTAATTACTAATGCAATTTTTCTGCACATCTCAAAGTCATCTCATGCTGGACCAATCTTAAGTAAAGCTTGCAAGTAAAAGTGAATCCAACCAATATATACCCAAATGATGAAATTAAGAACAATCTTTCCAGCAAGACAGAAATCCACATTTAAAAGTAAGTACTTGAACTTTATACGAACTCCATATCAACTAATATCATTGGACTGTAAAAATTTTGAAAAATAAGTATAAGTAGCATGTTTGTTAGCTAGGTGGAGGTCCCAACTCCCAAGTACAGTTGATGCCTGAATAAATCATACTAGTGTAAAATTTAGAGTACATAATACACTTCTAATCAGTGTTGGACCAAATACTTTTTTCCTTAAGGGAAACATAGTGACAATACATGCATGGATAGATTGCTGAAAAATTTTCAAACAAATAAAGAATATTGAGATGGTGTCTTTTTCTTCTTTTCACAAACATCTTATTGTTACTGTTTGTGCAAGCTGCTTAGCTTTATAGAAAAAAACTCATCAAGTCATCATGACCATAATAAATAATACTATGATCTACTATAAGATACCCTACTATGTTTTAGAATATGTAAAAATCCTAACAAAATTATGATTAGGAAATAAATTAAAGGCAGACTAGAGCTAAAGCCAGAAAAATAGTAAAAACCAGTTTCCTTGTATATATCAAGACTAGCAAGATTAAACTTATAACTGAACCATTACCAAAGCACCAACAAGTCCATCATCAGTAAACTAGCAAACTTTAGGCCAAGGGGCTGTACTCAAAGGGATTATTGAATTCACATAACATTGCAGCTTGAGATGTTTTCATCATTGAAGTAGTTGGTGTATGGATCAGAAGGTGCTTGCTGGTTTGGATAGTAAAGGTGCTTCTTAGTTAGAGATCAGTCGTCAATCTATGTCCATCAAATTACTAATATATATGTTGCTAGTAAGGTTTAAGTTTTTTTCCCACCAAGTCTTTGTAGATTGGTATCTCTGCAGAAAGAACCTTTTTTATGATTTAGTGATTCAATTATAATATTTTTGTACTCGAATAACTATGTTTAAAATAGGATGCAATGAATTAAAGCTTGCTTAAAATGATGTCAAGAAAAACGAAAAAGGCTTGGTGAAATTGTATTAAGAGCAAGTTTTTCTGTGATTCTTAGTGAAATTGTTTTAAGAGTAAGTTTTTCTGTAATACTTAGCTATTATGGTTATTTTATGGAGTCCTTTTCAAATCCCAGTTAGAATGATCTCAAGTGTATACATAGTTAAAGTAAACTCCTATGAAAGTAAACTAAATAAAAAATTGGTCATGGAATAATATGTTGAAATAAGTTAATAATAACACATTTCATATGTAACTTGCAAGCAGATTGTTACATTCACATGTACTACAGTGGTGTTCATCGTACTCCAGACCTTTCAACTATATTATGTAATTAAATAACTACATTTATTTAGGTACCTGATGAAATGTTAATTATGTTTAGGGAGATTGGAGGTTGAACAAAAAGATTCAACTATAATGTTATGAGTAATTACATGAATTTATTTACAAATAAATAAACCAGAACTAATGCCATGAATTTATTTACAAATAAATTCAACCTTTTATTTGTGAGAATATTAGTTACAGGTCAACAAACTAGTGTACTCCTGTAGTAATTTAGGACCTTAGTAATTTAGGACTAACTCAACGACACTAACAATAATATAGGTTTTAAATTTATAAAATCTCAATGGAACTAACAGGGGTTTCAAATTTACCACTAGAAATCAAAAACAAAGTTGAAACTTTAATGATCTAATTGCAGTCAGGCACTAATTACCTTGAATTCTTCAAAATAAAAAACTTGAGTTGACTTTGAAATTGATTTCCAATTATATCCAGTAGGCTTAAGTTGCCCATACATGATTTGTTGATTCTTTGCAGAGACTCGATTTGAAGGTTCCAATCTACAAAATATACAAAATTAACACAAGTCACTAGTCACTACATGATTTAGCAAAATAAGAAAAAATAACTATGCACATACTTTTTGTTTAAGAACTCGAAACTTACATTTTATTAATGACATATATTCGCTCCCTTCCATCGCTATCTGTTGAGCCAATATTCCAATATATGTTCTCATTCGCAGCTGTAGAAGATACATTAAGAGTGCTTGGACGTGATTGAGGTGGTGAGTGTTGAAATTGAGGAGCTGTTGTGCGTTGTTGGGAATGGGATTCAGGTGTGTGTTGGCGAGAATGAGCAGGGAGTTGTTGCCATGATTGATTTGGTGAGCTTTGTGCAGATTGTGATGTGTGTTGTCTTGATTCTACCGGTGAGTGGAGTCCGGACTGAGATGGTCCACGTATTCGCGATAGATCTGGTCTTGATTGAGATTGAGTAGGAAAACTTTGTGCAGATTGAGTGCGAATGTGCGCAGGTTGATAGGGAGCATGTTGTGCAGATTTGGTAGGTACTCGCAGTCCAGATTGAGAGGATTTATGTAACACCCCTAGATCCAGGGTCCGGGATCCGGTCGTTACGGTCTCCATTTCTGTCCACAATACTTGAACTTACTTCAACATAAAATAAATTACATCTTTATGACCCAACACAACAATATAAAACACACCCTTTATAGTCCCAGAGATGAAATCAGAGTAACCATCAAATTTTATTAATCACATTATGAGTTCTTATAATCCAAAAGAATTACAATGTGAATACATACTCTTTGCCATCCATTTTCATAAGTCATACCAGCCCATATACTTGGTACTGAAAGAATGAATCTATCCTACCAATAGCTTTCTCTTCGGCTCTGGTAGTCTCTTCGTCCTCGCCAGCGTCGAGTGCGCCTTGTGCGAGTCATCTGGTCTAGCTGTTGTTGTGATTTAATAATAAAGCATGGGTGAGCAATAGCCCACCAACAATAATGTATAACTGAACGATAATATATAACAGTTTAAAAGTTTATTTCAAACCATATGCCTTGCATTTACGGAAATGATGCCAGTATAATATGAACGATGAAGTTACAAGGTAACTCAAAATGAAAATATCGGTGGGAATATCTGCTATGTCGAAGATAAGCCAGATATTATCATTTATCATAAAAGAGATACTTGCACGAAAATATTGCAATTCCGATTATGAATACTTTCCAATACTGCCAACAATGATAATGTTGCAGAAAATAAATGAATTTAAATGATGAACTTTTGCTGGAGTATTCACCGCGCCCACTGTTCCAATCCTTATGATGATCAGTCCCAGATTGTACAGCTCAATTTAGATTTACTACCGGTAGAAGGAAGAGCTGACGGATTTACTTGTCTACCGCCTTGTTAGATCTCCCCGGCCAACGGTTGGGCCAATTGGGATGGATCGGCGCTACTCGGCCTCTTACACGACTCCAAGTTCGAAAAGTAGTTCTTGACTCTGAACGTAAAGTTCGTCCCCCTTTCCCCAAGTATGATACTTGTTGATAAGACTCCACAAAGTAGTCGTATCTAGTTGGAAAGGAAAATTCAACAACATATCTCTCAAGCTGCTGCTTGTTAGAGGATACCATCTTGTTTCAATAATCTTACCCCTCGAATGATGAGAAGGTTACTCAAAGATTCAACTGATAAGCAGCAACCAAGTTGCGAGTGAAATGAATAGTTTTACAAGATTTATGACCGGGAAGTCAACAAGATAAATAACATTGCTCAAGTAGGTTCCCCTATAATATGGAAGTTTGAGCGAGCATATAAATCCTTTTAAGATGGATTTAAATGAAAAATAAAGAGTTGGGAACCTTTCCTTGATAAAATAGTCGTAAAAAGACTCCGAAATATTTTACATAATATCTGGAGGTGAAAGATAATCTCCGAATAATATAAATCATTTTAAAAAGAATTAAATAAATATTCCAAGAATATTTATTAACTCAGTAATAATTACGGAATATTATTAAATCATAATATTGCTCGTAAGTAATTCTCGAATGAATATATGGAATTATTTACTAAATAAATCCCTCCTTAAATGAATATTCGAAATAATATTCATTAAATAATTAAACTCCAATAAATATTTAAAATAATATTCAATAAATAAGTCAAACCTTAAATGAATATTTGAAAATAATATACATTTAATAAATAATCTTCTAAATGAATATCCAAATAATATTCATTTAGTAATCAAAACTTTAAAGGAATAATCGAAATAATATTCCTTAAGTAAATAGAACTTCCAATGAATATTTTAAAATAATATTCATCAAGTACATAAAACCTTAAATGAATATTCGAAAGTAATATTCATTTAATAAATAACATTCTAATGAATATCAAAATAATATTCATTAAATAATCAACTCTAAATGAATATTCGAAACTAACATTCATATAATATCTCTCGACTGAGATAATACTCGAATAACATTCCTCGAAATATTTCCAAGTAATTGATACTTTATGGAAATATAAATAACGTTTAATAATGACATTCCTTAAAATAAATAATAATCTGTCATTGGAATCCCTTCGGGTTTCCACGACTATTTATATCTCAAAATACCGACTCCCGGTCTATATTTAAGAATGAATATCATATGCCCTTCGCTAAGGGTCTTATCAAAACAATCCGGCTTATAACTGATAATTCGTATCTAGTCTATAAGCCAATATCAATTCAGGGAACAGGTATCATAATATAATTTGACAATAGGCATGCATGCTATGGCATATGTAAAATGGCAATCACATATATATATATATATTATCACAACAACAGGTTCAAAGTTTTGAACACTTGCCTGGTAATCGGGTGTGGGTGGAGATAGCGTGTCCTGGGTTTGCTCGATGATCTAAAAACAATCAGAACATTCGAGATTAACCACTTAACACGTTTTAAAAGTCTAGGTACAAACTTCACTTAAATCGAAACACGTTTTCGAATTATCTAGTTATACACCTTTTAGTGTAACTCTTTTTATTACTGATACGATCCGACATTTGTTCGTTATTACGACATGTCATCATACCCACACTCGGTATATACTTAAGTCGTATAAGTTCTAAAGTCGATCGATTACGAACCGAGATTATACCTCGAGTTAGGGGTTCGTTCGCGTTTAACTTCGATTCCAACATTTTTATAAAATCGGAAAACGATCCGTTTGATATGTGGTTTTCTTTCATACCTTCCTTATGACCCCTAGTTTTATTTACCAAGTTTCGCCACTGAGTAACATGCTTTACGAGGGTTCAATTAAAGTTACGAACTTTTTCTTACGGTTTCGAACCAATTTTAGTAATTTGACCATAACTCCTAAACCGTAAGTCGGAATGTTTCGATTCTCATGCCAAAACGATCTATGGCTCGAGATCTACAAGGACCAGTCATAATATTACCAAGGTCAGGAATTTATATTAACTGCCATGCTTGGTTTCTAAGTGTTAACAAAAATTCGGCATTACGACGGCTATAACTTGAACGATCCAAATTCATACATGCCTCAAGCACATCATCAAAGCAACTCATGGATTAACAACATCTTTTACTACTGTAAAGAGGCTCTAAGGCCAGTGGTAAGGTCTCATGACCACCACACAACATAAACATAACAAATCAAGTCTTAAACAACTATTAACACAACAATCAAGAACTAATCTTGCAACCCACTTAAGATCTCATCAAAACTTCATAAAACTCAAAGTACGATCTAGGGTTTAGGTGAGATATACCTTCCTTGGAGTATGTAATAGCCTTTACCATGCTTTCAGGAGTATGTAATAGCCTGAAACAATAAAACTAAAGTTAGTTCTTAAAAATTACTATAAATCAGTTCAAAGATCTGCAAAAACGAGGCCCTTACCATGCTTTCTTGGATGAGGCTCCTAAAGGAGAGTTTTAGATCATATAACCAGATTTCTAACAAGCTAAAGAACACCAAATTTCATTGAGAAACGAAGGAGATATGGCCGTTCGAAAATTAGTCCAGAAACTGTCAAGCATCAGGACAATTTTCTTCTTCAACTTGGGGAGGTGATTTGACTAGGCTATACTACTTGGATTGCTATGAAATTTGGAGCGAATATTGCCCATGTAGTGGAGAGGCTGTGGTAAAAATTTGGTGATTTTATCATGAATAGAAATGGAGATATAAATCTTCTTCTTGAGCTTGGTGCTGCTGGGCATTTTCACAAAATGGAGAGAAATGGAGTTGTTTTGCTTGCTCTCTTACTTTAGTCTCATCCAAATGAATTATTGCAATGTATTTAGATAATATCTAGCAACTTGCTTTATTAAAGTGATTACCTCATCTTGCTTGAGTCATCAAAGAGACAAGTGTTGGTGTTTTATGGTGAAGTGATGTCATTAGCACTAAGTAGCTTGGTTTGTTTCCAAGTGTGCTAGTTACTTGCTTAACTAGCTTGGTTACTAGATATTTCCTACTTGCACATGCATGCATCTAGATCTCTGCTTGCTCTTTTGTCCGTTTATTACTCAATTTCAATAATCGTTTGGAGGAACATCTCAAATATTTCTCGTTAAGGTTTTACCGGAAACCTTCTTAATACATGTACTAATATCCTTAATCCTCCTTCAATATCATTGAACTTAAATTCCTTAAATCTCTTAAATAAATCCTTAAATCCTTCTGTGTCCAGGGAAATCTCGGAGAAAATAAAAGTGCTATTTTTCAGAATCCGCAGCTTTTACATACACTTATTTTCCCCATGATCACTAATACGAACTCAGAAATCCGTTCTGAATACTTCTACATAGCGTCGTCTAATAATATTCCTACGTCCATCAAAATCACTATTCATCTTTTTTCTTTACTTATTCTCTTAGGGTTGTACAATTGTCCCTGATCTCTTTCGATCGTTCCTTAACCTTTTTACGGAACCACTGGACCAATAACAGATATCGATTTGGATGACATAAGAATAATCTTCTTCTTTAGAATTATCAAATCTTAATTCTCTAGGAGATAGATAATTCTTATCTAAAGTGTCAACCAATAGTATTCTTCATGGCATATAAACATTTGAATCCAAATCTATTCCTTTCATTCAGTATCTCAATCGTTACATCGTAGTCGCAATCACTATTCACCATTGCCTCAGTACATAATAAAAAGTTTTAATTATATCCAAAATTTGGGTTCGTACAATTTAGTAGGTACTTGCGGTCCAGATTGACTGGCAACGTGCTCTCCATATTGAGTAGGTACTCGCGGCCCAGATTAAGTATGTACGCGCGACCCAGATTGAGTAGGTACTCGTGGCCCAGATTGAATAGGTACGCGCAGCCCAGATTGAGTAGGTACTCGCGGCCCAGATTGAGCTTGTTCTTTGTGTCCAGAGTACTAACACTCCAATGTGAACGTCAGGGATGAGAAAATATAGAAATGTTTCCTCCAAAACTCTCTTCACCTATAGTAGAACCATTTCTGGGAATTTTTCTATGTTTTGTTTCAACATGCTGCTGAAAGTAATGTGAGCAAAACATGGAAGCTTCCTCAACCAAAAAAGCATTGCATATTGATCCTTCAACCCGAGCTTTATTTTTCACATTATTCTTCAAGTGGCGTAAAAATCTTTTGAAAGGATACATCCAACGATACTGTACAGGACCTGCAATGCGTGCTTCATAAGGCAAGTGCACTAAAAGATGTTCCATTTAGTCAAACAATGCTGGTGGGAATATGCGCTCTAACTTGCAAAGTATGACATGAATTTGTTCTTCAAGCCTACGCATGTCACTTATCTTTAAAGTAGCCGAAGTGAGATCTCTGAAGAAAAGGCTTAATTCTGTGATAGCTTCCCAAACATTATTCGGAAGAAATTCTCGAAAAGCAATCGGAAGAAGTCGTTGCATAAACACGTGACAATCATGACTCTTCATTCCAAATAACTTGTATTTTTTCATGTTGATGCAACACCCCATATTTGACACATATCCATCTAGAAATTTGAGATCTTTCAACCACTCACATACTTTTTCTTTACCCTTCTTGTCCAAGCTATAACATGCTTTCGGATACTTTCCTGTCAACTCATCATATGCTAACTCCGGCCTTCGACAAATCTCTGCAATATCATCTCTTGCCTTAGAATTATCTTTGGTCTTTCCTTCAATAGCTATGATAGTGTTGAAAATATTCTCAAAGACATTTTTCTCAACATGAATAACATCAAGGTTATGTCTAATATTCATTGTCCTCCAATATGGCAAATCCCAAAAGATACTTCTTTTTTTCCATCCACAGTTGTAAGTTTTGATGATTTTGGCATTGTGCTCTTCACTTCCCAATTTAGTAATTTTCATCAAACCAAGCATCTCAATTTCTTGCAATACATCTTCACCCGTTCTCACTGGTGCGGCCGACTCAGTCACTCCATCTGTTGGTGTATACTGAAAATATTTATTTAAAGTATATACATTTATTTCTGGCCCAGTTTTATTGAGAATCATTTAAATGTTTACATGCTGTCTAATATTATATATTGTGGACAATCTAGTATCAAATGGGATACAGAATATTAGATTGTTAAATACGGTTTATATAATATAATAAGGTTCACAGCACAGGTGGTATTGGACAATCCACTGGTATGGCTGTAGTATTATTTAGAATAGTTTATATTGACTATTAAATAATGCTAGTATACTTTGTGTATATTGAACAGGATCAAATTTAGAATTGTTCCCTTATACTGCTTAGGTTCTTAATCCAGATATAGTAATTGATACGTGTATATTATTTACATGCTTTGATTTATATATGAGATAATTATTTTGAATTATATCATTATATTTTGGGTGATGGAATTTTATACATGGTGAATATTATTTATTGAAGGAATCCATGTCCTCATAATATTCGGGTTAATGGTGTCCCCTTGAAAGCTCAAAAAGATTTAAATATGTGAAACCCTGCAGGTGGATTTATTCCGGCATAATTAAATAAAGGTTGAGTGGATGATCAAGGATAAAAGATATTAATTAAATGAATTATCAGTAATTTATTTAATTAATGGACATGCGATATTTTAAAGATGGGGAATTTAATAAGCAAATAATATTGGAACCGAATTAATTAACTAAATTACGGTATTAGGAAAGGTAGTGCAAATATTAATTTTTTAGTGGATTGAATTACTATTAAATGACATTGGGCTGAGCTCGGAATGTCATTGGGAGGCCTAACCTAATTATCCATGATCCCTATTGTAGCCCTATATATATTCTTATTCTCTTCTTGCTAGGGTTGGTCAAGAAATTTTGTAGTCACCCAGGAGCAAGAAGAGAGGTTAACTTGAGAAGACGAAGGCCACACTTCGCTCAAGGGAATTTGGGAATACAATTGAAGAGCGTGGAATCAACCATTAACAAGGTGACTTTTCTATTCGTACTCGTTAATTTATTGTATCATAAATCGCAGGGCCATGATCTGATTGTCCCAACACCATCTTCCCACAACATTTTTAACTCAGCAATTAACGGCTGGAGGAAAACATCTATCTTCTGTTTTGGATTTTTTGGCCCAGGTATAAGTATAGACAAAAACAAGTACTGTTCTTTTGAACACATCCACGGGGGTAAATTATATGGAGTCACTATAATTGGCCAAGAAGAATATTGTCTGCCCGTTTCACCAAATGGTTGAAACCCATCAGCCGAAAGTTCGAGTCTAGCATTTCTTATCTCTGAGGAAAATGAAGGGTGTGCTCTGTCAAATTGTTTCCACTCCTCTCAATCTGAACAGTGACGCATCACATCTTCTTCTTGATGATGTTCGGCATGCCATCTTATATGGGCTGCAGTAGTCAGTGAAGCATATAGTCTTTGCAATCTCGGTGCCAATGAAAAGTAGATCATCCTTTTAACGGACACTTTCTTTTTCTCCTTTCTGGATCTTCCGGTTCTTACTTTGTATCTCCCCTGTGAACAAAACTTACACTCCTCCAGGTTGATGTCTTCCCCCCAATATATCATACATCCGTTAACACAACAATCAATTTGCTCGGAAGGAAGCCCCAATTCTTCCATATACTTCTTCATACTATAAAAGCTGTCAAGAAATGTATTATCTTGAGGCAAGATGCCTTTGACAAACTGAGATGTCTGATCATAACATGCCTCTGATCAATGATGGTCTGATTTCAAACTCAACATCTGAGCCGTGGCAGACAACTGAGAAGTTCCACAACCTTCATATAGCTCTCTCTCAGATGATTTTAAAGTATCATACAACTTATGCATTTCTGCATTAGGCATCTCCGGATCAAAACTTGGACCAGCAACATCCATCACCATGTTGTACATTAGGTTGTCTTGGGTACCGGAGTTATGTCTGGAGGATTGTCCATCACTTTGTCCAACAATATATGGTTCTCCATGTCGGTTCCACACATAATAATCACGTACAAACCCATTCTTCATTAAGTGCAATTTTACTGTCTTTGCATTCCAAAATCCACCATGGTTTCGACACTTCGAACATGGACATTGAATGTTTGTCCCATTCAAGGATGAAGGCCGAGATATAACATATTGCATAAAATTTTCCAACCCGTTTAGAAAAACCGGATTTAAGCATCCTCTGTTATCTTTTCTTTGATACATCCAAGCTCGATCATTATTCATTTTGAACTTTTTTTTACCTACAAAAAATACAACATTCACAAAAAAAAATATAGTCTACACCTATAATTGGACTAACTAACATGAGCAAAATATAAATATATTTAATCATATAAATATATATGATTAATTACCTAATAAATATATATATAATTAACTAAGCAACATGCATCAACAACACACTTTTTTTTATAGGCATGCATCAACAACACTCTAATGAATGATTAAATTATATAAATTAACTATTTTTTTAATGAATCTTTATTAAAATTAGAAATTGATAATATGAGATTTAGACAATTAATCACAAGATAAAGCCCACAAAATTAACACAAAGTTAAGAATTCTAAAAATAAGACCCAAAAAATCAACACACACACACACACACAGAGATATATATATATATATATATATATATATATATATATATATATATCATAAAAACAATTTTCATAATTATAACTAAAAATTACACTCAAAATAAAAACTAAGTAGGGGATAATAAAGTTAAGTACCTTAATTAGGCGAGTTGAAGAGCTTCAGATTTTTGATAATATGAAAAGTTGCAGGAGAAGCCGGAGTGTTTCAGTTGTGTTCTCTCTCTTTTCAGTGTTCTTCAGTTTGGATAATAATTTTGATAATACAAGTGTTCTGATTGGATTGGATGGGAAGTTGCCATAGTAATTGCAGGTATGTGGAATATTAAATGCATCAGTTAAATTATAACGGATTAGTAACGGAAATATGTTAAATTGTAACAGATTAGTAACGGAATATATATTACCATTATAATACTACCAACAGATTAGTAACGGAAAGAATATAACCGATCTAAAATTCCCAACGGAATATATCGTTGGTAAAGCATTGTTAATTTCTTGGTAAATTATTTTTATTTGTTAGTACACTTTCCGTTGGCATCTTGTTACTAGAAATGGGCGGCAATTTTAGTGCCAAAATTTTGGTAAATATTCATTAAGAATTCATTGGGTATCCGTTGTTAGAGCATTGACTTTTCAACAATTTATTTTCCGTTAGGAATCTTTTAGCAATCACCAAAGGATATTTCTGTTACTAACTATCCTTTACTGAATCGTTACGAATCTGATATTTTATCATTGGTTTTTCAGCAAAATCCTATGTGTGAGCAATCCGTTAGTAAATAGCAACGGACACATTTCCGTTGGGAAATTTCGTTAGCAAAACTGGAATTTCTTGTAGTGCTTGAATGTTATCCCCACAAGGCCATACAGACGAAGCTTGATTTTTTGCTTTCTATCTCCGCGTCTCAATCAGAGGTAGTGGATACTGTCACCAGAAACCCATTTAGTCTTAGGACAAGTCTCTGCAACCACATAATACCCTTCCTCAATCAGCTTAAATGTCTTACGGGCTGTTACACAAGTGCAGTTGTTGTCCTCAAATGCAATCCATATGTACTTCATGTAAACAGCTAAAAATCTCTGTTGTTGAATGTAAAGTTTCTTATCACACTTGGTGTTCCCCATTCCCATATTTTGAAAGTTTTAACAATGTATGATCATGCCTCAAGTACGCCAAATGACAAATTTTGTAATGTCGTGTTGAAGCTTATGGACATGGGTTTCGATTTTTTATCTTTCTATTTTCTCCATGCACTACGCCATAGATGGCTTGCAGCAACGTTTTCAAAATGTTGCAGCAAGCCAAAAAAACGTTGCTGTAGCGCAAAAAAAAAGAACGGCAACGCTTTTTCAGCGTTGCATTTGGCACAGCTGCCGTAGGGGTCTACGGCAACGCTTTTGTTCACTACGGCAACACTACTACTTTTGTTACCAAAAACTTCTATGGCAACGTTAAACATAGTATACTGCAACACTAAACTAGTGTTGCAGTAGATGTCAACATTCTGAAAATGGTAGGTCCCACATGGGATCCCACAAGAGCCCACAAGGGGACACTCATGTAGGACCCACCCATGAATTTTCAAGTGGGCCCCACATAAACAAATTTTGAGCAATTGATGGCAACAATACATAATACCTACAACACATTTATAATAAAAATTTAAGAGGAACAATTTGTATATATGCATTTCCCAAAAATTAAAAACTTGTTTTATTACAACAATACCAAAATTCATCAATAATGGGCTTCATAACCATTAACCCAAAAAAAAATTACAATCTAATACTACAAGAAAATAAATAAAAATTCTCCATTTCCTGAGGAGGAAGATGCCACCCATGTCCACCCATTCATCCTCCTCAGCTCCAAATCCAGCAAACCTCACAAGAACTTCCTGAAATATTCGTAAGATGAGAGGAGAAGGCAGAAAGAATGGCAAGAATAGGAGTGACTTTCAGGCTTCAGCCCAACTGGGTAATTTGATTTTATTATTTTATTTAATTTTCACAATTCGAATCTGATCCCCGGGTTGGGATGTTACTGTGCATTTGCGACTTCACTTCTGCTGATGGTTAGATTCACCTCGTGTTCGACTATACAGATCAAGAGTATCCTTGTGGTTGGGATCCAAGCATAACGCCGCCTCACAATCTATAAGCGCAGTAACAACATCGCCCATTGACTCATGGAATGCAGATCGAAGATGAAGCATTTGCAAGTCGGGCTTGAAAGATATGGCCTTGTTAAGTTCATCTACTGCCTCAAATTCTCTCTGGTCATCCATCAGTACTGGTGAAATGATTGCAGATGTTAGCATATACAAATCTAAATACATTCACAAGCAATAGATGATATATTCATATGCAACAGACAAGAGATATATAATGCAAGTATAATGCCATAAAAAATTTAGGTAATGAGACTTGGAGTAAAGGGACATGTTCCAGCATGTATAACAAAGACAAATCAGCATACCCCCTCACTCACCTAAATAACTATTTAAATCTCTCCTCTCACCCCAAAGTATAAGATCGAAACCAGCATCTTAAGGACTCTGCATTTCTCCCACACCTCAGGGTTCTCACATGATTACAGGAAATAAGGAATACCTACAAGGAAAAAGGCAACTTACTTGTGATTCTTATCAGAAGCAAGTTGTGCTGGTGTAAGGCCAGTGTTATCAGTCACAGCCAAATCCTCCTTCGATCCAGCCTGCACTAAAACTGTGCATGCTTCAAGGTTCCCCCTAATAGCAGCCCAATGAAGTGGTGTGCAGCCTAAATTCATGATATGGATTAAAAAATATGTAATATACAACAAATTTATGGTTAACAAAATATCATTTTCTCATTCAAATATACAAAATCAAAAGGCCTGAAATGAGTTTGGGTCAGATCAGTAAGACACTACATAATATGATCTTTCATGTATGCTTAAAGGAGACTACATAGAACCAAAGTAAACACTATTAAGTTGATGACATAGTAGTTCTCTTACTATTATTATTTTTGATACATGATCAAAAAACCACGCAGCTTGTCGTTGCTTCCACATCTTCCCCCTCCGCACATTTATCACGGGCAACACCGCCACTGAACTTCCATCCCTCTCAACTCCCTCGTTATTCCTCATTTTAGTCACCAGCAACCAGGAATAGCAAACCACTGACAACATAGAACTTGTACCTGCAAACATTTCCAGGTTCAGACAAACTAGTTCATGCACAGCTTGTTTTCCGTAAACTTCTACCAGACTACCACAAATCCATTTGTACTCTATGCTAGACAAACAATGACAACATAACAAAAATGCAATCTTTACACTCATAGCTCAATCTTAAAAGACTCATCACAACATTCATCTTTTCTTACAGCATTTTTCCATCTAATCTTGAAGATTTCTAATTCGACAAGGGACTGACTTCTCACCTGCAAAGGACCATAAAGTGGTAATCATACACTACTCTTTTGTATAAACAGGGTGAAAGAAGGATGAAAAAAATATTTAGAGAAGTGCCCCAAATAAAATGCTTTGTTTAAGTTGAATACAATTATTGCAGATATAAATAAAATCTTACTGCATCTTTAATATTAGGTTGAAGGGGTGCTGATGCTTCATGAAATCACATAATGAGTCAGTTAACTATATTAGAAGTGGAAATATTAGTTGGTCACAACTACTAGGTGTAAATTAGATACCGATGTTCCGTTTCCTTTGAGATTTGTATTCTGAGGAGCATGGCTTGTTGGTTCAGTATGTGTCTGCATCAATGATCAGTAAAAAGCAAGCACAAATAAAAATTTAGGTATAATTAAGTAGTTTATATTCTAGTTTCATGTTAACATGGTATTAATAACTACATAATCAGTCATGATTAATCGTCTGTGCACCAAGAAACTATTGTGACTCCAAAAAAAAACTGTTCAACACCTCTCAGATTGTGTAAACTTACTAAAGTAATTAGATATCAACAAGAAAACTACATAATCCGTTGCATACCTTATTTTCAGCCGAACCTCCAAGTGTAGGAAGACCTTGGTGAACAACATACTCAAGAGTCAGCTACCCCTATATTTTGGGTCCTATTACCCTGTCATAAGAGGTTTCATGATATAATTGTAGTCAGGAGAAAGATAAGTAGCATCAGTGTATATAACTTGCCTGGGCACAGTAGCCAAGCTGCATATCCAAACCCCAAGCAAGAATTAAGTCATTCTGAGATTTAAAAAAATAGTTATTTTTTAAAACCACATATAAAAGCATCCATATTAACTTTCACAATTGATACAGAAAGCGTAACTAGTTTATACTGTAGCATATTTTCTTTGTCCGAATATTTATGTTTTTTAGATGATACCTGGATCATATGCCATACGCATCGCCAAGATGCTCTTGAGAAGACGAGAGCCATCATTTCTACCCACCTGTAGCATGTGTTTAGAGCTTCTTTAATAGCACTATAATCCGAAACTTCCATCTTTCTGCTAAAATCAACTAAATTCAACTCCCAAATAAACAATAAATATCAACAATTAAACCAGTTCTTACAATAAGATCATAAATTGACCAGCACATTATACATAAACATATTTACTTTGAAATCGAAACACTTACTATTAGAAGGGCTAGAGAGTGCAATCTTGGCAGTTCCATCAATTTCCCCACTTATAAGCTTCTTTATTTTCACACTTTGCTCCTTTAAAAACTCATTTAAGTCTTTTACCAATTCACCAGAGTTTTGTGAGTTCTGATCCGAATAAGATGAAATGGATCTCCGGTGACCCGAAGATTAAATTAGATTAGATAGAGAGATAAAAAGTGAGAAGAGGGAGAGAGGGTCAAACAGAGGGAGAGAAACATGAAAATAACAACAAATTAAAGCAGTCAAACTTCATATTAACACTAAAAATTATGCAAAGAAGCCCTATTTCAATTCAATGTATAAATCCCCGAATCATACCTATTTGAAACCCTAATTGAATCGGCCCCAATTGAACCGAACGATAGAAACCCCAAATCGTTATGTTTGAGCCTGAGCAGCCGATGTGTGGTGATGTGTGAGAGTGTGTGTTTAGTGGATGAGTGCCGCGGCAAAGAATATAGTGAGTGGTGTTTTGTTTGATTTTTTTCACCAAACAGAAGGTGCCAATTTTGCCGCTCATTACTTTGGCAAAAAAATTGCTTCCTGCTTCTGCAAAAAATAAATGACCCTGACTTTCCAACCTACATAAGCTATATGTAGTTTTAAATATTTTTTTTAATTTAGTTATTTGGTCAATTTTAAAATTTAGTACAAAAATCTTATTTTTGTATACATATTATAATTCAGTCCAATAAAGAATTTTTAATTTTTTAAATTAAAATTAAATCATTTTTTCGTAACTTTATTCAATTCGTGTAAAATACTTTTTTATTCGAACACTTACTTTTTTATGGTTTAGTCTTTCAAATTATTAAAAAATATTTCACTTTCATAAAAAGATATGTTATTTTTATAAAAAAATGTTTTATTTTAGTTCAATAATGCATACAAATTTTTTTATATCAAACTTAACATTATTTCTCAAATTTTATTCATTATCTATAAAATTAAATTTTTTACTTTTTTTTAAATTTAAATTGTTACATTTTTTAAATAATTTGGTCTACTTTCAAATTATAAAAAATGTTATGTTTTATAAAAATTCCAGTATTAACTCTAATAACAAACTTCGAAAATTTAAATTATAAGTTTTTCAAATTAATTAATTTTAATTCATAATAATTATTTATTTCAAATTTTTTGTTAAAAAAATTGTGTTTGAAGCATATTACCGGCAACACTTCACCAGGGTTGCAACTTGTTACGTTTCTTATAGCTACGGCAACACCATTTTATGTATACAGCAACATCAAAAAAGCAATGTTGCAGTAGGCATCAAGTTTAGAGCTACTACAACGTTTTTCAAGGCAACACAAAAAAAAAGCGTTGCTGCAGGCCATCTATGGCGTAGTGATGCTCTCGAGACATTGACTTTTATTAATGACTCAACTTGGAAATCTGAATGTGCGTTTCTTAAAAGCTTTGGTTTCTCCGATCAAGAGATCCTTTCCATGTTCAAGAAGCTGCCATGTGTCATGTGTTTTGTTGAAAAGGCATTTATTGAGAAAGTGGAGTTCCTTTTGGATAAATTATAGCGGACAACCTTTAGGTTGTCAAGTAAACCTGCTGTTCTGAGTTGTAGCTTAGAGAAGAGGATTATCCCGAGAATTAAAATTATAATTAATTTTTAAAATAAGTTTAATAAATTAAATTAAATTTTTTGAATAAAGTAGATTGGAAAAATTAACCAAAAGTTATATGAGATAAAAAATATTAATAAAAATTATAATTATAATAAATGAGTCACTGATTAAATTTCCTTATTTTAATTAATTGAACTAATAATGTAATTTTTAGTTCCAACAATATTTTTAGAAAAATTGTTTAAAAATGGAATGAATTTGGACAGTTGATTTAGAAGTAATCCAACGATTAATAATGGTTCTTCAGTTCTCTTTCTCTTTTAGTATTTGGTTTTCTTTTGATCCACTACCTATAAATATTAATGATAATTAAATTATGATCAACTGAATTATGGTTGATATGGGCTAAAAAAAAGCCCTAAAGACACAATTAATGATGCATTAATTAGACCTAGCCTGGTTCAAATACGAAGCCCATTTATAAGGCCTGAAACCTTAATTAAATATTAATTTCGTCATTAATATTGAGGGCTAATTAACAACCTGTAAATAAGAGTCAAATAAGGATATAATATCTTTATGAGTAGCCTCCAAGGCACCTAATTGCACAAGAAAACTAATTCCTACAAAGAAGGATCTAGAATCGGGCCCAAAGAGGTGAGCTGCCCACCAAGTCTGCTAACCCTACTCTAAATCTCGACTACCAATGCCTATATAAGGTACCTGACCCCTCATTCTCAGAACAACGTTTTTTGGGCAGAGCTCAATACGTCACCCTCAGCGTTTTAGGCTTAATCCTCGAATAAGGACATACAAGCCACTACGTCCTTGGTGTGCCCCTGCCACCATAGCCCACAAGGGCATCACCAAGAACTACGTTTTGGCTTGATTCTTGATATTCATCAAGGTACGTAGGCATCTTGCAAGGACCGAGTTAGTTACCGACAGCAAGAGCAGCCACCATTAAAGCTCGAAGCTCTCAATCCCTTGTAATCAATACACTAATTAATTACACCCTACTTTTCATTCCACAACATTTGGCGCCATCTGTGGGAAGAAGATTTCAACCATGAAGGATACACATATATGAAAAATGGATGTGATGATCCACCAGCCTCAATATGCGTTCCGACCATCGTTGCTGGAACTCAACCAACACATACCACTATTCAAGGGTTGAACCCTATAGGAATGGGAATTTAAACGAGTCTCCAATGAGGTTGGAGTCCAAAGAATGATTCTAAGCTCTTTAGGGGCGGATCCCCAATCCTAGGCATGAAAATGCCCATAATAGGCAAACATGATTAAAAATCTCTATCACGGTGCTTCCACCACTAACAGCTCAGAACCTAAATTATGGGCTCCCACCCCAACAAGGGGACAATTCACCCCATATTTAAGGCTTGGAACCTCCGCATGTAGCAGATGGAAGAAGTTTCGATCATACACTAAAGATGATGAAAGATCAATTGAACTGATGACCCACTCCCCTTGATTTTCATAAAGGGAACGACTACCCTATAGTTGAGTCTCCAAGGGGTGATCCCTCAAAGGGTGACCCCAAAATTCCCTACCTTAAGGAGCGAATCCCCAATTACAGATGGTGGTCTCACCTCTAGATAATGGAGCACAAGGACCATAGATCACCACCACCGTCATGCTAATCCCGATAACTCGAAACCCCATTTATGGGTTGTTATTGTTCCCAAATACTGATGAAACCATCAATTTACTCATGAGAAGTATGTGCCTTAATACATTGAAGGCGTGGTCCTCTTGTTGGAGGAAACCAAAGTTTTTTTCGAATCATATGCCCAAGATGGCTCCTCGTATGAAGAAGATGAGGAATAGGACATCCATTCTAACAAGAGACATCAAGGCAAGTAGCCCATCGGAGGAGTAGGGTGTTCTCAACCCCGAGGGGCTCAAGGAAAGGCTCTTCAGGCCATAAAAGAAAGGATTTGGGGATCAAAATACTAATCGACAGCAACCGATTGTAGATTCAACGAATTCAGGGATGAATCCTGTCCGGATGATGGTGTCGAACCTCTAGCACACTTTTGGGATTACAGATGTCCATCTTTATCATTACACAATGAACATAGATTCCTACCCATACGATGTCATTCATCGATGGTAGAAATGGCCATCAACATGAGGCATACGTGCCTCAATGCATTCAAGGCCTAGAACGCCAATGAAGGAGTCGTGATTTTTCCGGACCCTATATTGTTGACGATTTATCATCCACTGATGAAGATGACTATCTCAGAAAAAGAAGACCAAGCTAGGAGCTCGAAGGAGGGTCAGGGCCTTCTTAACCCCGTGAATCCAAAGGACCGGATCCCAAGACTTTAGAAAGGAGGATACACGCTCATTAAGTACATATCCGAAAATTGAAGGAAGATCTGGAAATATAATAGGCTAGGCAGCCCCCAAGGACAAGGATCCCTTATGCTATTAATTCAAGTGATACCCCTAGGAAGAGAAGGGTTGATACACAAAGGGCTGACCCCGATGACTCGGTGCCTCTAAGAGATCATGATGATCCAATCCCGTCCTTCACCAATGAGATAATGAATCCTCATACCTCAAGGAAATTCAAGATGTCCACTATCGAGGTGTGTGATGGGGTAGGAGATCCCACTATCATGTGAGGACATCCTCCAATGCACTACTAATTTTAATCTATGATTGACGCAATCAAGAACCAAAGGTAGTCAAGAGTAAGATGTTAAGGATAAGTATCCTCGAACAAGTAAAGACTCTGACTCTACCTGGAAGAAGAGCAATCAAGGACCGAGGTTCATCAACTATGCACGTTTGAATACTCCTAACACCCAAATCGTGATGGACATTGAGAAACACAAGAATCTCTTATGGCTGAAGCCACTAAGGGTAGATCCCGGGAAGAGAAACAATAACCAATATGGTCAGTTCCATAATCCATTGGGGAATAACATTCACGATTGTAAACAGCTGAAACATATGATCAAGTTTCTAATCAAAAGAAAAAAGTTGAATAAGTTCATCAAAGATGGACAATAGGGAAACCTAAAGAAGCGATTATGGAAGGAAGGATGCCGATCGTGATCCCAATCCATAGCCCCAGGGGTCGGTGATAAACATGATTTCTGAAGGCCCAACAGTGGTCGAGAATGCAAGGTGTTCTCGTAAAGCTTTCGCTCGAGAAGTTATGCACATCATAGGAGAAGCTCCATAACGAGCAAATACTAAAATGGCAATTGCCTTTGATGATTCCGACTTGGAAGCGATGAAGTGCCTCCATGATGACCCATTGGTTATAACACCTGTGATAGGCAACTCGCAAGTGAAAGGAGTCTTTATAGACAATGGAACATCAGTAGATCTCGTTTCATTATGCATTCTCGAAGATGGGATACATTGATTCTCAATTGACCCCCTCCAAAATGCTCGTCTATGGGTTCAATAGAGTTGAGTCAAGAGTTGAAAAAACTATTCGCCTGTACATGATAATAGGAAGGGAGCCTAGGGAGGCCACTCAGATGTTGAACCTTTTGGTGGTTAAAACAACTTCCTCTTACAATGTTATCCTTGGGAGGATAGGCTTGCATACCCTTAAGGCGGTTGCCTCAAGATAAGACCTGATGATCGAATTTCTTAAAAGGAATGGACTTCATGAAGAAAAGAGAGATCAAACAATAACAAAGAAATACTGTCTGACCGCCTTGAGGCCTGATGAAGTCAGGGGGTAGGTCCTCCTGATGGAAGACATGGATGTCCGAGAAGATGTAAAATAAAGAGGAAAATCTACCGAGGACTTAGTCCCCACTCCCCTAGTTCCCGAAGAACCTGAAAAGTTACCCACATAGGGCATTGCTGAATGAACCCTTGAAGGAAAAATTGGATGCGTTCCTACAAGAGAACATTGTTGTATTTCCTTGGACAGTAGCTGATATGCCAGGGGTCGATCCCCAATTAATTACGTACACTAGACGTCCACCCGAATAGGGAGACAATAAAATGGAAGATAAGAAATTTTCATTCCAAGAGGCAGGAAGGCCAATGGAGAATGAAGGATGTGTATTGACTTCATTGATATGAACGATGCATGTCTCAATAAGATCTTTGAGCATCTTAGTGGGAGGACTATAGAAGACCATGGAAATGATATGTTAATCAAGAGCCTCAATAAGGCACATCACATTGAGCATTCTTATGAGGCATTTGCGGTGTTAAGGCTCCACAGGATGATATTTAATATGAATTAATGCGCCTTCAGCATGGGATCATGAATATTTTTTTTGGGTTTTATGGTCTTCAAACATGGAAATTGAGGCTACCCGATAAAAGTAAAGCAATCTTTGACACAGAACCTCCACGTGTTGACATAACCAAATTACTGAAAGTTAATTTATCTAAACTTTACTGTATTTGATACGGCTTTGAGTGTCATCCTCGTGAAAGAGGAAGCCAAGGTTTGAAAACCCATCTGTTACGTGAGAAAGGTCTTGTATGAGATATAGTAACCACAATAAATCCCCAAGCACTCGCTGACTTCATGGTTGAATACATCATTGACAACCAAGAAGTCGGGGGGCAGGAGGTAGTACCCCAGGAGGGCAAAGGATTAGAGAAGGAGAATCCGGAAGCGGTACTCAAGGAGTATTGGATCAATTTTGATGGAGAATCAAAAACAAAATTAAGTGGGAACATACCCCGATGGGTTCATGATTCCCCAACGACAAATAATGAGGCTGAACACAAAGCCATGATAGCCATACTTGGTTTGGTCGGAGCCCCGAGGGGTCAAAACCTTAAAGTCCATGGAGACTCAAGATTGGTAGTACCAAAAGTGAATGGTGAGTTTAAGGTCAGGGCTGGATCCGTGACAAAATACTTGAAACTTGACTCAATTCAATGAGTGTTACGAGGGAGGAAAATGTAAAGGCTAACGTCATATCTATGTTTGCCTCCTCAGAGATAGAGAATTATGTTGGAAGTTCTTACTTTCAAGTCTTGGAGACCCGAAGTATTGATATAAAAACTGATAACACCTGTAGGTATGAAAAACCGTTGGATAGATCCTACAAAGGCTCACTAAGAAACCAGTTAGTTACCCGACAATGCCTTGGAGGCACGAAAGTTGTCAGTAAGAACACTAAGGCCTCAAAACGCGAATATAGCCTTGAAAGAAACTCATGTGAAAATCTGTGGGCAACACTCGGGGGGTAGGAGGCTTGCCCAAAAGATGACCCGATTTGGATTCTACTAGTCAGACATGATGGCTGATGCCAGAAGTTATGTGTGATCGATATCCAAAAACATGCAACTGTTGATCAATCCCCTGAAATATTGAAAACCATCAGTTCCCCCATTTCCAGTGGCAATGTGGGGATAAGTGTTCTTGGTTCATTCCCAGTGGCAAATGCCTAGAGGAAGTTTCTGATAGTTGCAATTGATTCCTTCATGAAGTAGACTGAGGCTAAACCTTAAGCCTGGATAACCACCAAGTAAATGACATAATTCCTATGGGAAAGTGTGATACGTAGATATGGACTTCCACCAATCATGATAATTCAAAAACGAGGCTTTTACAAGCTGGAAACGTTTGGAAGAAATGTGATGCCTAGACTTGGCACACCCCAAACCTCAAGGTCTATCGTATCTGAGCATCCGGGTATGACACACCACATAATCAGACTAACTAGAGATAAGGTTCGATGAAACCACAAGCTTTTGCCTCTAAGGAACCAAAGGCTCGAATAGGCCACGTTCCATGCAATTGAAGGCTCGAATAGGCCACGTTCCATGCAATGGGAGGCTCAAATAGGTCACGTTTCATTCAATTGAAAGCTCAAATAGGCAACATTCCATTGAATTGAAGGCTCGTGGAGGCCATGTTCCATCCAATTAAAGGCTCGTGGAGGCCCCCTTTCATCCGATTGAAGGCTCGTGAAAGCCACACTATGTCCAAATAAAGGCTCATAGAGGTCGTGTTTCGTCCAACCAAAGACTTGAAAATGCCACGCACAATCCATTTGAAGGATCAAAAAATGCGAGCAAAAGTTCAATTTGAGTTAAAGCTCGAAAGAAGCTTCGATTCGATATATTGTAAGCTCAAATCGGAGCAACGAGAAAAAAGATATGGATTTTTCAATACTCGTGGAATGAGCGGGCCTAATAATCAAGTTAAAAGACAAAAATGCGATCTCAATCCATGTCTTCGGGGGCTGGAATTTAAAGTCACGATTGACCTCCTCTAGGTCTCAAAGGTGAGGTCGTGATGACCTATGACCTAGGACAAACGAGGCTTTTAAAAAAAACTTCAACTGAAGTCATAGAATGAGGTTAAAGACCCCGCGACCAAGGTAAAATTGAGACAAAATACGACCTCAATCTAGGTCTTAGAATGAGGTCGTAGACCTCACGACCAGTCAAAATGGGGCATTTATACGACTTCAATTCAGGTCATGGATGAAGCTCTTAAGTCCCACGACCAGCCAGAAATGAATCCTTGTGGCGAACACAATTCAAGTCGTAATTGAGATCATAGATCCTCAAGACCTGGGTAAAATTGAGTCATTCCAAGACCTCAATCCAGGTCGTGCTTTGAGATCGTAGACCTCACGACCTCAATCCAAGTCGTGGTTTGAGATCATAGACCTCACAACCACTGATATTTTGGGTCTTTACACGACCTCAATCCAGCCCAAAGTAGAGGCCTTACACGACCTCAATCCATGTCTTCGATTGAGGTCTGAAACTTCACGATCTCTGAGAAATTGGGTCAATACACGACCTCAATCCAGCTCTTGGATTGAGGTGTAAAGCTCCACGACCATGTCAAAATGAAGGCATTCCAAGACCACATTTCAGCTCTTGAATTGAGGTCTAAAGCCTTACGATCAGTGTCAAAAGAAGGCTTACACGACCTCAATCCAGGTCGTGGATTGAGGTCTAAGCGTTCCAATACCTCAATCCAGCTCTTGGATTGAGGTCCTAGAATCTCAAGACCTGGAATAAATGAAACCCATGTGGCGACCTCAAACCAGGCCTCAGAGTTGAAGTCCCGAAGACCCCGCACCTGGACAATTTAAGGGTTTAGTTAGACCTCAATTCAGGTCTATCAGGGCTAGGACCCCCACACAAAATTACAAGAAAATATTATTATTATTATTATTATTATTATTATTATTATTATTATTTAATAATAAAATGTGATCAGACTTTATTCAAACAAAATTTTATCCGGGTAGGACACCCCTGATTTGGGTGTAAAAGTTATTCAAAATTTGAATAAAATAAATAATATTATTCAATAATATTATTTTTAAAAAAATTTGATTGTGAAAAAAACGGGAAAATCTTCACGACCTCAAATGAGGTCGGAGATGACCTCGGAAAAGCCCACGGGCACTACCAAATTTAAGCCTTTGACGACCTCAAATGAGGTCGCAGTTGTCCAATAAAATGCTACGACCTGCCCCTCAAAGGAGGCAAAACCACGAACTCAAACGAGGTCGGCTGGTGTTGTTTAGCACCCCAAGCTTTGCAGAGTTCGCACATTGGTCCCTCAAGTTTATAAATCGACTTAATGATACCTCTAGTTTATAAAATGACATTTTTGTCCCTGAAGTTTGAAAATTGACAGAGTTCTTCTTGAACTTTACAATTTAACAAAAATCCCCCTGGACTTCGATAATTGACAGAAAAGTCCTTTCAAAATTGCAAAAATACATCTACAAATTGCACGTTTACACAAATTTAATATTTTTTATTAAAAAATTAAAAATATTTTCATAAGATTGTCCGATGACACCAAAAAATTACGAAAATTTTAAATTTCGTAGGAATGAGATCCCATAAAATATTTTAAGTCTCGTATAAGACTAGATAATTCATGAATAACATACTTAAATTATTAAGAATGATCCTGAAAAATACCTGTGGGTACCAGAAAATTCCTTAAATACTAGGAATGATTAAGAAAAATACCTGTGGGTACCAGAAAATTCCTTAAATATTAGGAATAATTAAGAAAAATACCCGTGGTACCAGAAAATTCCTTAACTACCAGGAATTCAAGGTTAAAAGGTCTATTAGAAAAATTCAAGCCCTAAAAGTTTGGGCCTAACTCAAAAGGCATAGGCCCAATAAAACAAGGGGCCCAAAGGCAATTAGCCCAAAATATTTTTGATAAAATTAATCAAAAATAAGGAAAAGTGCATAAGAGTACAACTGTAACACCCCCAGATCCGGGGTCAGGGATCTGGTGGTTACGGTCTTACATCCATTCATAATACTTGACTTGAGTCCACAATAAATAAATCACATGCTGTGACCCCACAATAATTACCACTCACACACACAACAGTTATAGTCCCAGAGATGAAATTGAAATAAGTCTTACATTAAAGGGTTTACGAATAAAAGTTATTACAATCCCAAAAGGATAACATCATAGGTTTAAAAGTTTTGCCGTTAATTACATTAATTATACATATAGTTAAACAGGAAACAAAAGTTGTCTAACTATGCTACCTCAGCAATGGCGGCTAGCATCTCAGCGGGTAGTCCGGTGGGTCGGGTAACCTGCTTGCGCCGAGTGCGCCTGACGCGAGCCATCTGTCCTAGCTGTTGTTGTGACATAATATAAACAAAGCAAGGGTGAGCGGAAGCCCACCAACAAATATATAACTGAACGATAATTTAAAACAGTTCAAAGCTATCTTTCAAACCATATGCCATGCATTTACGGAAATGATGCCAGTATAATATGAACGATGAAGTTACAAGGTAACTGAAAGTATTTGTTTGAAGAAATATCTGCTACATCAAAGTAAGCGAGATATTCTTATTGTTATTAAGAAGAGGAACTTGCAAGAAAAGGTTGCAATTCCAGTTATGACACTTTTCCAACTCTGCCAACAGTAATCATGTTGCAGGAAATAAATAAATTTGGATGATGAACCAATGATGGAGTATTCACCGCGCCCGCTATTCCAATCTTGATGATCAGTCGAGATCGTACAGCTCAATTTAGATTTACTACCGGTAGAAGGAAGAACTGACGGCTTTACTTGTATACCGCATTGCTAGCTCTCCCCGGCCAACGGTTGGGCCAAGGGGATGGACCGGCGCTACTCGGCCTCTTACACGACTCCTAGTTCAAATAGAATTCATGATTCTGAATGTAACGTTCGTCCCCCTTTCCCCAAGTATAATACTTGTTGATAAGACTCCACAAAGTAGTCGTATCTAGTTGGAAAGGAAAATTTACCAATAACTCCCAAGCTATTACTTGGTAACGGATATCAACTTGTTCCAGTAATCTTACCCCTCGAAAGATGAGAAGGTAAGCAACGACTTAATAAGTCAACAGCACCCGAGTTGCGGGTGAAGGGAATACTTTATTACCGGGAAGTCGACAAGATAAATAACATTTTCCAAGTAAGGTTCCCTTATTATTAAGGAGATAGACTCAAAGATGAATGATGTCTGGGAACCTTTCTTGATATAAGATTAATAATAATATGACTTCGAAATATTTTCTGTAATAATCGAAGAAGATAAACCTTATCGAGATTATTCTAAGTATGGAATAAATATTGAGTTAAAACATTTAAAGAATATTTGGGAATATGAAAGAATATCTTTAATCAGAGTATTTCTCAAAATAATCCCTGAAGAAATATCAGGAGAATATTTATTGAATAAATAAATATTTAAATGAATATTCAAAACAATATTCATTAATTAATAAGACCTGAAAAGAATATTTAAGGTAATATTCATAATTAATTAGGAATTTAAATGAATATTCAAAAGTAATATTCATTTAATGAATAATATCCTAAATGAATATCAAGTAATATTCATTTAGTAATCCAAGCCTTAAGGAATATTCGAGATAATATTCGATAATTAAATCAAGCTTCAGATGAATATTAAAATAATATTCATCAAGTATTTAATATCTTAAATGAATATTCAAAAGTAATATTTATTTAATAAAATAATAATCTAAAAGAATATCCAAATAATATTCATTTAATAGTCTCATCTTTAGAAGAATATTCGAAATAATAGTCGATAATCAATTCGACTCTGAATGAATATTGAGAAATATTATTCGTTGAATAGTTACGTTCAAATAATTATTTGAAGTAAGGATCGTTAAAATAATTAGTCTCGAACGAATATTCAAATAATATTCGTCGCCCAAATAATAGAAAATATTTACTTAAATATTTTCTTCCGAGGTAATCTCGATATATCAAGGAATATTGACTCCCGGTCTAAATTTGATTAATAAGATGTATACGCCCTTCTATGAGGGTCTTACAATAACCGGCTTATAACTGATATATAACTATCTAGCTTATAGGCCAACAATAACATTCAGGGAATAAGTATATCAATTCAACTTGAAAGTAGGCATGCATGCAATGGCATATGTATATCAGCAATCATATATATATATTTATCCAATCACAACAACAGCCTAAAAGAAGGGAATTGAAACTTGCCTGGTAGTCGAGTACGGTAAGGGGTAGTGGTAGCGGGTCCCGGTTCAGCTTGGTGATCTATAAATAGCCAAGGCATTCGGGATTAATCACTTAACATATTAAAAGTTAAGTTATACTTAAATCGAAACACGTTCTCGAGTCATCTCGTTATACCCCTTTTAGTGGATTACTTATTATCACTGATCCGACCCGACATTCGTTCGTTAATACGACATGTCACTGCACTTATACTTGGGACATACTTAAGTCATATGAGTTCTAAGGTTGATCGTTACGAACCAATATTTTACTCCGAGTTTTATCGCCCGTTTTCTAAGTGTTTTACCAAAGTTATAAAAGAGTCGTCTTTTAGGGGTTCGTTCGCGTTTAACCTTGACTCGAACATTTTTAATAAATCGAAAAATGCTCTTTTTGACATACGGTTTTCTTTCACACCTTCCTTCTTACCCCTAGTATTTATTTACCAAGATTCGCCATGACGTTACATAGCTAACGAGGGTTCAATTTCAGTTACGAACTTTCATTTACGGATTCGAACTACTTTTAGTAATTTGGTCATAAATCCTAAACCGTAAGTCCGTTTCACGTGATCTTTATATCAAAACGAAGCTTAGAACATTACCTATCCTATCATGGCAGATAAGGTCTCTGGACAGTAGGGGTTTAACATGGAAAATGGCATACAAAACATGGTATTGTAAAATCGGGCATTATAACGGCTGTAAATCGAATATCTATCAATTTCGAATCTTCCCATAAACATAGCATCCAACCCAAACAACATATATATGACTTATACACATGAACTGAGGCCAAGCAATGCCTTTCCGTTCATCTAGCTATTTACATCATTAATCCAAAATCCATACATAATCATGCTTATAACTTTAACATAACCCTAACTAAGTTATAACTATCATAAACATGCTTAAATCTCAAACAAGGGTTAGGGTTTCAAGAGCTTTATACCTTCCTTGGATAGTGATATAGCCTTACTAAGCCTTGTATGGTCCTTAGGAGTGATTATGCTTGCTATATCAACCATGAAAAATCAAAAAAACAAAGTTAGTTCAAGAAGAACACTATTCATGCTCCTCTTGAATGATTTATTTGAAAATGGAAACCAATGAATTTGAGCTTGAAATTTCTAGGAGATTAGTTTCTTGAATTATAGGACTCACCTTAAAAATTACAAGATCAAATGATGGTTGGAAGTGGGATTTTGGAATTGGAATTTTGCAAGGGGCCGAATGGAGCTTCAAGAGAGAGTTTGATGTTCTTTTGTGTTGGTTGATTTGAAATAATGCATAAAGTGACATTTGCTAGATAATATCTCATCCAAGTGGTGTTAGTGGAGTGTGATGTAATGGATGATGGTTTTTGTAGGACAAGTGTTGCATTTTGCATGGTTGAAGGCTAACTAGCTAGTTGGTCTTGCTAAGTACTTGGTTCTTCCTCTAAGGTGCTAGTTCCTTGCTTCTAGTTTAGTTACTAGATATTTATACTAGTAGCTTGCACAAGACTCTTGCTTCCTCTGCTTGTTTCTGTGTCCGGTTATTACCCGTTTCGATTGATCGTTCGTGAGAACATTTCACGGATTTCTAATTAGGGTTTACCGGGAATCCTCTTTAATATAAATACTTTCATTCTCCATCTTTCATTCTAACTTTCCATTTTATATTCCTTTAATCCATTCGTTAAATACTTAAGGCTATCAGTGTCCAGGGAACTCTCGGAGAAAATAAAAGTGCGGTTTTTCGGAATCCGACAGCTTTTACATACACTTATTTTCCCCCTGGATCACTAATACGAACTCGGAAATCCGTTCCGAATACTTCTATATAGTGTCGTCTCATATTATTATATACTCCTACCAAAACACTATTCATTCTGTATTCTTTACTTGTTCTCTTAGGGTTGTATAATTGTCCGTATTCTCTTTCGATCGTTCCTTAACCTTTTTACGGAACTACTGGATTAATCGTTATCGATCTGGATGACATGAGAGTATTCTCTTGCTTGAAGTTGCCCTATCTTATTCCTTTAGAAGATAGATTATTCTTACCTATGTTGTCACCCTTTAGCATTCTTCAAGACATAAACATAATAAAGTCGAATTCCATTCATTCTTTCCCAATTATCAATTATTACACTGTAGCCATATCCACTATTCATTCTTACATCATTAAATACATAAAAGTTTTAATTCCACCCAAAATCTGGGTTCTTACAACAACGAAAATTCCCAAAAAATGCAAGAAAATTGTAAATAATTTTCTGTAAGACATAAAAATTGTTGTTTAGCCTCGAATAAGGCAAATCGTCGTAAATGTGTAGGTCGCTCCACACTTTACATTCAACACTACGTCAAATTTTGGCTTTCGCCACATAAAATATGTGTGGTTGTTTACCTTATGTCACGCTTTTTTTTGGCCCAAGTGTCAGCAAAGGAGAGAGCATCGTAGGTACCATACAGACACTCGTTTGATTCGTGGATGTAACTAAAAAACGAGTGACTAAAGTATACCACCATTTATAAGGCCTGAAACCTTAATAAGACCTAGCCTGGTTCAAATACGAAGCCCATTTATAAGGCCTGAAACCTTAATTAAACATTAATTTCGTCATTAATATTGAGGGCTAATTAACAGCTTATAAATAAGAGTCAAATAAGGATACAATATCTTTATGAGTAGCCTCCGAGGCACCTAATTGCACAAGGAAACTAATTCCTACAAAGAAGGATCTAGAATCGGACCCAAAGAGGTGACTTGCCCATCAAGTCTCCTAACCCTACTATAAATCTCGACTACAAATTCCTATATAAAGTACCTGACCCCTCATTTTCAGAACAACATTTTTTGGGCAGAGCTCAATACGCCACCCTTAGCATTTTAGGCTTAATCCTCGAAAAAGGACATACAAGCCACTACGTCCTTGGTGTGCTCCTGCCACCATAGCCCACGAGAGCATCACCAAGAACTACGTATTGGATTGATTCTTGATATTCATCAAGGTACGTAGGCATCTTGCAAGGACAGAGTTAGTCCCCGACAGCAAGAACAGCCACCATTAAAGCTCGAAGCTCTCAATCCCTTGCAATCAATACACGAATTAATTACACCTTACTTTTCATTCCACAACAATGATTTTTTTAAAATACTAGTATCAAATATGTAAATGTCAATAAATTATTTAATCAAAAAAATATGATTAGCAAAAAATGTTATTAAATTATTTAATCAAAATAATATGATTAGCAAAAAGATGTCACTAAATTATTTAAACAAAATAATATGATAAATAATCTTAATTTATAAAAATAAAAATTTAAAATTTAAGATAATTGATCAGGATTCGAATGGATAATGATTTATGTAAGGGCTTTTTTGATAAATATATTGTTGAAAGTAATTTTTGCAATTTTACTTTTTTTTTAAAAAAGCTATTTTCAAATTTACCATCTTAATTGCAATTCTACCAATTTCTTTTTAAAAATTGCAAAAATACCCACACTTCAAAATACCTTCTACATTATTCTTACCCATCCATAAATATGCGTGTACATCCGCATCGATACTTCCAATTGTGTACAACCAGTGAGTAATTGCTCTAGATCAGAAACACACATTGATCGCCATCTTCTATCAGCCAGAACTCAAGTAAAGAGACCTGAAGAAAGGTAAATACAAGAAACTAATAAAACCATCCACCTATTTACAAGTGTTTAACAAGATTCTACCTATATACACATAAAGCCAATTGCTAAATCAAGTCCTTACCGATCGGAGGTTTATTTTGGGGTTTAGCGAGGTGGCGGGGTTTATGAAGGCCTGCGGCCCCGTGGAAAATAGATCGGAGGTGGAAGGTCGCCGAAAATGGGGGAGGAGGGAGTAGATCGGAGGTGGTGGAGTAGATCGGTCGTCGATGGAAGTTGGGAGGTCATCGGAGGATGTAGGAGGTCGTCGGAGATGGGGGAGGAGGGAGGAGGAGGCGGCGACGGGCGGCGACCGGGGGGCTGGAGGGGGTGGGTGAAGAAAGAGAATAATGGGGTTGGATAATAATAGGAGTTGAAGAAGATGGGGTATATTTGCAATTAAGATAGCATAATTACAATAAATTATGAAAGATGGTATTTTTGCAAAATGAATCTTTAAATGTAGTATTTTTGACAAATATCCTTTATGTAATTAGTGACGCATACACATTCATGTGAAATTTCTCATTTTGTCATTGAAGATTTTTTTTTTTGAGATTTTGTTTATTCTTCGACATTTTCCTTATTTATAATTTTACCCTCTCTAAAGGCAAGCTCAATCATCTTGCCTAAAAATTGAGCGTGTGCTGCGAACAATAGGCTTATGAGCGCCAGTGGAAATAATGACAAAAATAACCCATTTTTTAAAATTTTCAACGGAAATAACGACTTTCATTTAAGTGGCCATTTATAACCTTTCCAATACACCACAGAGGAATGCGTATTCAGTGGTGGTGTTAGACTTATTAGATGAAAAGAGTAAAAAAGGGAAATTGATGGTGGTGCACGAGTTTCGAGAGGTTTGAGTTCCCGTTCTTCCTTGGTGGGCCACGTACATGGTATACATTCTGACAACTGGGAAGAATAATACAGGTAATACGCATTAATGGAATGCATATCTCTATCTTTTATCCTTAATACTCCAATATTAAATGCATATCCTGAATTTAAAAAATAATAAATTTTGGATATGTTATTGTGAAATGCGTATTTTATAGGTGATAAGTCACCACCAAATGCGTATTTCATATTACCCTCTTCACAAATGCGTAACCCATCGGTTAAAAATTGGCCAAAAAATTAAAACAGGTTATTTTTGTAAATTTTGTATAAAAAATGGGTTAAAATTATCATTAACCCGCGACAGTGTCCCTTACATTCAAACTCCATAAATACATCGTAGAGCTGCATTTAATTCAATCTCTGTAAGTTTTTTTTGTCCTAACAAGTCTATATTTGTAAACAATTACTTGAATATGAAGATGCTTGTTTGTATGTATAAATCTAAATCTCATATGCAACCCCTACTTTACAACCTAAATCATTGCTTAATTAGACCCTTGTTTCGTAGTTATGGAACCAAAAATCATGCCCACTAAAGATTCTTTACAATTTAGGACTGAATTTCTCAAGAACAAATGTGGGTTATCAGGGAAAACCCTAATCACTGCTTCTAAATGTCTAACATTTGATTCCTCTAATTCAAGACCCGACTCTGTTCTTCACTTGTTTCGAACCTTTGGATTCACCCAAGCTAGTATTACCCGAATCTTTTCTATAAGACCACGGTGTCTTGAAGAATATATTCCTGAAAATGCCTTCAAGCCGAAGCTTGATTTTTTACTTTCTTTGGACCTAACTCAAGCTGAAGTAGTCGGTATCATCACCTAAAACCCCCATATTCTGTTACTATTTTTTTGGGGTTTTCAGATTTAAGGATAAAATTAAAGACAAGAGAGATAAAATGATTAAAGAAAAATGTAAGAACCCAAAATTTCGGTAGAATTAAAACTTTTCCTATTATGATGAAGTGCATCAATGAATAGTGATTTGGTGGACGAATAGTGATTTTGAGGATTAAGAAAATTTTTCATGCCCCCTATGTACGAGACGTAGTATGGATATTCAGAAGGTATACTAGTAATCTACGGAGTAAATAAGTATATGTAAATGCGATCGGAATTCAGAAATTCCAAATTCTATTTTCGTGTAATATTTGACCGATCAGTGAATTATATATCAGTAATATCAAGAAATGAGATATTTAATTTAAGGAATTGAGGAGTTAATATTTTGGAATTTTATTATAAGTGATTTGAGAATTTGGAACGAAAACCACTGAGGAAGTGAAACAAACGTTCTAGAAACCGCTGAGACTTTATAACGAGATTAAGCGATCAAGCGAGCGAATCATGAATTGAGAATAGTAAATATTAGAAGTCCAAGGAAGGATATATTATGAGAGGAAAATGGAATTGAGAATAAAATCCTAGAGTTAAAGGAAATGAGAACAATTGAGAAACCGCGAGAATTTTTTTCTGAGATAAAGAGAAAATACAAAGAAAATTGGACACAACGATTGTTTGAGGTATTGGGCCACACTATTATAATGAAGTGCAACATATAAGTTGTAACATATTGATTTAGTAATATACAAGAAGGGAAGCCCCTTGGTGCAAATAAGAAAAGGAAGGAAGGACTTTGAAACAATATGTATAAAGCAAGGGACTTGCTTGCAATTATGGATGGATAAAGGTAATCCAAATGAAACAATGAGGAGATGACACCACATGGCAAGAAGATAAGATGCATCCAAGTGAAAATATCAAGCATTATTGATCACTTCATCACTTTAATCAAACAAAACAAACACCAAATACTCCATTCTGCCCAGCAGGAAAGGAGCTCACTAAAACGGGTCTAGAGACTTCATTACTCAATGAAATTTTTTGTTCTTTATATGGTTATAAAGCTGTGAAGATGCTCTACAACTTTCATTCAGGAGCCTCGACCAGGAAACGAGTGCAAGAGCTTCGTTTTGGCTGATCTTTGGGGCGTGTTTTTCCAGTCAGGAAACCCACTTCCATGTTCTTGATTTCTTTCGTGAGATTGAAGATGGTGAGCATAGAGTAAGGCTTCCCCAAGGTTAACCAAGCTTGTTTGAGATTTTAAGAACATCAAGAAGGTATAAAACTCTAACCCCTCTTGGCCATGTAGTGTTTGTGATGTGTAATGATAGATCCATGAGTATTTGTGTGAATCTTGGATATATAAGTGATGGATGATATAGATCTTGAGTTTAAGTGTTGTGGTTGTGATTTTTATGCTTGTGGTTAGTATATGTAACTCCATGAATGTTATAAAGTATGATCTTGGTGATTTTGATGTTGGTTGTGATGTGGATGTAAGAATCTTGGTTGGTTTAGTGATATAAGCATGCTGAGTTTTTCCCCAAGAACTTGAACTGTCTTGTAACATGGTTTTGAACCCCCAAATCTTGTCCCCTGAGGTCCTACCATATATTGTTGGAAAGGTATTTGAATGTAGTTTCTGGATATATAAGGTTCATGACTAGGTGATGTATAGATTTTACGTTATGGCCGGAGAAGTAAAATCTGTTTCTGGATTCTGGACTGCACTAAATGACCCCTTGTGAACCTTCTTTAAACTCCTAAAAATTTATGTGGGATCATGGAAAAATTTGAGAAGCTAGGAAATGTAGTGGTGAAGGCCACCCAAAAAGAATTGGATTAAAATATGAATTTTTCAATTTTATAAAAATGCTAGAGTAAAGTTCGCGCAAGGGAAAAAGTCGTTAAGTGGAGTATGATTCTAGGGGTAATGAATATGGTTCGGATATGGTAACCAAATTAAGTCGAATAAGTGACGAGCGTAATCGAGTGATGACATGAACCTATAGTGGGGCTAGAGAGTCATAAGACGAAGTCATTAAGTTAATTTCGTACCCCCTAAAACCCCGCAATTAAAAAGATATTGTTAAGGTACTAACGAGCGGTTATTGCTTATGTATTGATCGTTCCACTCCGCACGCTCGACCACCCCAACCAAACCAAGGCAAGTTTACTTTTCAAAACTTACATATATAAGGACTTTCACTGTTGTGTTTGTAGTTTTCAATCATATCAAATGTTATGTTTATCGAAGTATTGATGTAATTGAGATTGTATAAGTACCTATATGTTTGTACCCCTTGAACTTAGATTGAAATGTTTTCCTCGGACAACGACTCTAGCAATAGAGGTCGTAGCGGTCCGTATATACTATTGACCGGGGAGCGGTATATTATTATATCGTAACTAGATTGCGAAAACCCGAAGGGTCATTCGGGGAGTATTGTATACTCAAGTAATTATTTTTATATCTTCGTAAATACTCGAAACCCTATCTTGGATTAAAAGTTTATTTTATTAAATAATTATTTTATTAATTATTAATATTAAATCTTAAAATATCATTTATTAATTATCGTTCTCTATTTTAAAGATAAAGCTAATCCAAGATACCTTTAATACTTTCAAACTCGAACTCTTTCGAACTCAAAACATTTTCGAAAACCCCCGGTCAGGTTTGCTTCTTGTGTGATTTCAAGAATCATCGGTCGACTGATGTCGGACCTCAATTACTCTGTTTTCAATCAAAATCAAATTTTTAAAAGAAAAAGAAAAAGGGACTCTGGCAGGTGTGGGAACCGTTGACGAACGATTCCCGGGATGTGTAAGCGGCCGTGAGCCAGGCGGTCCATCAATTATTATTCCGGCCCAGGTGTTGCCGAAGGATGATTACGGATGTAGTTTTCATCGAGGGTGATTACGGATGTAGTTTTCACCCGGGGATAGTTACGGATGTAGTTTCTATCCTTCTACCGGTAGAGAAGACCCGCGGATTATTGGACTTGGATGTGGCGACTGATCATCGTCAATCCCTGTCAGGTTTTTATGTTTTCTTCCAATCCCATCCTCCACTTTGGAAAAATACTCAAACACTGCTTCTTGGGCCTAAGTGCCAAGTTGCTGATAGTGTGGTTTTTGATGAGAAAATATTGACATCGTGCAGTATCTAGAACTGCAAGATTTTCTATAAAGATTGGCACGTGTTAGTGCACTCTTGCAATTGTTTCAAAGAATGAAATGTTTTTGTCTGAGAAACCTTCTAAGTTAATGGAAGGAAAGAGGTTTGCAATGATGTATTCCCTGTACAGTATGTTAATCGTAGAGTGTTTTGCCGAAAATGATATACTCATATGTATATATTTTCAAACTTGAGATATATTGAAATGGGAACCTTATAAAGGGTTCATATGTTATTCTAAAGCTCCTTAGTGAGTATAGATGTTTTATTCAAACTCGGACATATACATTGTCCAATTATGTTTTGAAATCTGAGATATATACCCATATCGTTGGGAATGTTTTCGAAATAAACCACATTATTATTTTACAAAATGGTGAACTTGTTGAGCATTATGTAGCTCATTCTTGCTTTATAAAAACTTTTCAGAAAGGGAAGAATTTGGCCGATTAACTCCGCACCAGCAGAAGAGGAGTAGAAGAATTACCCCGGAGATGATTTAGTTCCTGATATATACTATAGAGTAAGTCTGATAGGTTTTCAACTGTGATAGTAAGACTTGTCTTCAAGTATAGTTGTATAAGTGGAAGTGCGTAAGACTCTGGATTGTACAGATGAATTGTAATATTTAGTGTTACTTTTGATTATCGTTTCTGAGGCTCTAACTTGTTTGTGCGTAAGATTGAGGTCTGGACGTATGTATTGTTGAGTTGTAAAGTTAATACAGGTATGATATGGTTGGATGATGATGTGACGACCTGAATCTTTGACCTCAGATTTGGGGGCGTCACAAAAAACAAGTTTTATTTCTTCGATAATGATTCTTCAGAACATTGTTTCTTTAAATACAAGTCTCAAATACCCCACTGCCACGTGTCCTTATACTACAAGAGGCTTGATAACTACCACTACTACTTAGCCAACTAGTAATTAAAAGCAATATTCCCCATATTTATTCAAGGGATCGTTCTAAACGACATCGTTCAACAATTGATAATAAAACAAATTAACCGCCAGATTGAATTCATGACAATAGCCCCCTCTTCAGCACATCCTTGTCCTCAAGGATGGAATTGTGGAAATTTAGCGTGTAGCTTATCCTAGTACTCCCACGTAGCTTCCTCCCTTGTACCATTTTCCCATTGTACCAACACCAAGGTTGCTGGACTATTGCCTCTTTTCACTAGCCTTCTGTCTAGTACTGCAATGGGTTGTGGTTCGATTACCCCTGTATCATCAGTAGTGGGCAGAGTGGTTTGGATCACCTTTCTAGCACCAATCTTACCTTTCAACTGGGAAACAAGGAAGACATTATGAATCTTTGATCCTTCAGGCAGGGCCAGCTTGTAAGCAACCTGCCCTATCTTCTCAGTGATGACATATGGCCCATAATATTTGGCTGACAGGTTATGGTTTCTTCTTTCACTTAGTGATTGCTGACGGTAGGGTTGCAATTTGAGAAATACTTCTTTTCCCACATGAAATGACCTCTCAGACCTCTTCTTGTTGGCATACCAACACATTCTCTCTTGAGCTTTCAACAAATTGTCCTTGATTAGCTGCTGGGTAGCAAATCTATCCCTTAGAAGGTCATTGACTTGAGCATCATTAGTCCTGGTATAGTGATAATTGATAGACGGTAGAACCACAGAATACAACGCCTGATACTGTGACATTCCTAGGACCGTGTGGTGGCTGGTGTTATGCCACCACTCTGCTAAGGATATCCAATTAGCCCAAGAGTTTGGCTTGTGTCCAGCATTGCGTCTCAAGAACATTTTTATATACTGATTGACACGCTCCGTCTGCCCATCCGTTTGTGGATGGTAAGCAGTGCTCAATTTGAGTTTAGTTCCCAATGTTGTAAACAATTCCTTCCAAAATGTACTGATAAAGATGGGATCTCTATCAGAGATTATGGCCATGGGTACCCCGTGTAACTTGACAACGTGGTCAATAACCAACTGAGCAATGGTACTTGAAGTGTATCGGTGACTCAGGGAAACTAAATGGTAGTATTTTGTGAATTTGTCTACTATAACCAGGATTGAATCTTTACCTTTGGATTTAGGTAATCCCTCCACGAAGTCCATTGAAATGACCTCCCAAGCAGCTGCTGGGATGGCAATTGGTTGGAGTAGACCAGGTGGATGAATTTTTTCTGTCTTATTACGCTGACAAATTTCACATTCTTTCACCACCTTAGTCAAATCAGCTCTGACGGATGGCCAGAAAAATGTTCGTTCAGCTCTTTTAATGGAGGCAGCAATGCCTGAATGACCACCTTCACAGCTGCTATGTACTGTGTCACATATCTTCAGTCTCAATTCAGTACTGGCCCCAACATAAAACCTCCCATTCTTCTTTAATTCTCCATTCTGGAAGGTATAGCCCTCATCATTAGCAGGATTAATAGTAAGTTGAGCCACCCATTATTGAGCAATTGGATCACCTTCTATGTTGGCTTGCAGCTCTTGCTTCTACATGGGTTGAATGACATGTATAGCCATAACTTCATTATCTTCATAGACTCTTGACAGTGCATCAGCTGCAAGGTTATCCTTCCCCCTTCTATATTGTACTGAGTAATCAAACCCCACTAACTTAGAAAGCCACTTCTGTTGGAGGCTGGTGGTTACCTTTTGTTCCATAATATACTTGAGGGCCTCATGATCTGTTCTGACTATGAAATGGTGTCCCAACAGGTATGCTCTCCACTTCTGAGTAGCCATAATTATGGCCAATAATTCCTTTTCATAAGTTGAGAGGCCAAGATGCTTGGTGCCCAGTGCCTTGCTGAGAAAAGCTATAGGTCTGCCATCTTGCATCATGACAGCACCTATTCCCCCCTTACTAGCATCTGTCTCCAATATCAATGGTTTTGAGAAATCTGGTAGGGCCAGGATGGGTGTTTTGGTTAGAGTAGTTTTGAGAGATTTGAAGGCTTGGTCTGCACCTTCATTCCAGCTGAATTTTCCCTTCTTTAGCAGGTCAGTTAGGGGTCTACATATTATCCCATAATTTTGAACAAATCTTCGATAGTAACCACACAAACCAAGGAAACCTCGAAGAGCTTTTATGGTCTTGGGTACTGGCCAATCAAGCATGGCTTGTAGCTTGCTCCTGTCAGCAGCCACCCCTTCATGGGAAATTATATGGCCCAAATATTCTATTTGAGGTTGAGAAAAAGCACATTTGCTTCTTTTCACAAACAACATATGATCCCTTAGTCTTTCAAACACCAATTGTAAATGCTTACTATGCTCTGCAGTACTAGGGCTGTAAACTAGTATGTCATCAAAAAAATACAAGTACAAACTTTCTTAGAAAATCAGAGAATACCTCATTCATTAGGGATTGGAAAGAGGCTGGGACATTGGTGAGGCCAAATGGCATCACCAGAAACTCAAAATGACCCTGGTAAGTTTTGATGGCTGTTTTGTATATGTCCTCTTCATTAAGTCTAATCTGGTGGTATCCACTTCGTAGATCCAGCTTGGAGTACACCTTGCTACCCTTCAATTCTGCCAGCAGCTCTTCAATGACAGGGATGGGGAATTTGTTCTTTATAGTGATCGAATTAAGGGCTTTATAATCGATAACCAACCTCCATGTATGGTCCTTTTTTCGCACCAACAGAACAGGGGAAGAGAAAGGGGATGTACTTGCTCTAATGACTCCAGCCTCTAACATTTCTCTTGTTAACTTTTCTATCTCCTCTCTGTGGGCTAAAGGGCATCGGTAGAGGTGGGAGTTGACTGGTTTGCTGCCCGTGGTCAAGGGTATGTGGTGATCCTGTGTCCTCTTAGGTGGAAGTTGTGAGGGTTCAGCAAAAATATCAGCATAAGAGTTGATGACCTGAATAATGCCATCTGGTATTTGATCATTTTGAGGGTGACTTAGTTTAATTGCTGATAGCTGAATTAAGAAATAGGCTTCCTCCTTATGTGGTTTTAGCTTAGAATGGTCGAGAACAACCTGTACTCTTGCTGATTGCTCTGTTTGGTGTAATTTGAATCTTTCCCTTGCCAGTTAATCTTAATTCTTTCAGTGTGATAGTCAAAAGTTACAGGGCAGACCTTGGCCATCCATTGCACTCCAAAAATCAAGTCATAACCCCCTAAGGGAATAACATGCATTGAATCTGAAAATTCAGTACCAGCCATTAACCAATGTAAGTTATCCAGCATAGAATCACACTGTAGTTTTTCTCCATTAGCCACTGTTATAGAGAAAGAGGAGCAGGGTTGAACAACCAGGTTTAGTTTCTTTACCAGGTGTTGGGAGATAAAATTATGTGTAGACCCGCTGTCAATTAGAATATTGACAGTGTTTCCCTTAATTGTACCTTATACCTTGAGTGTGCAAGCTCCCTTGGTGCCTGAAATGGCATGTAGAGAAACTTTAGCATCCTCATTGAGCTCAGCAATGACAGGTACTGGACATGGTTCCTCCCATATGATAGGAACATCATCCTCAGACACTTCTTCAGTTTGGGATCCTCCCCCATAATCATATACAGTTTCTTCTTCCTACAGTCATGACCAGGTTCATACTTCTGGTCATAATGAAAGCAGAGCCCCTTTTGTTTCTTTTCAGTGATTTCTGCTAATGAAAGCTTTCTAAATCCTTCAGTAACTGGCTTAGTGGTTTGTATAGTGGAGGTTGAGTCTGAAGTAGGTTTAGGAGTTGAAGACCATTTAGAGTATGGTTGGGAAGAGGTGTATTTAGTTGAAGAGGTAGAAGATTTATATCTCTTATCCAGTACTGATAAGAAATACTCTTGTCCCCTGGCCATATCTCGAGCTTGCTGTAGTGTTTGTGGTTTGTGGTTGTAAAGGTATTGGGCTATCTCCTCTTTAAGGCCATTTATAAAATTGTCCACATAGTGAGATTCCTTGTAGCACCCCTCTTTAGCCATCACATAATTACGCAATTCATCAAGCTGCCCAATATATTCATCCACCTTGCCCTTTTGGGTGAGTTTGTTAAATTGGCCTACAATGTTTTCATACCCCAATTTCGAGAATCGACGACAGACCATGGTGGTGAACTTGGGCCATAATAGTGAAGGCCTCTCCCTCTTAATGGTTCTGAACCATATATCTGCCTCACCTTCCATATACAGTGCAGCACATAATACCCTGGCTCTTAAGTCATTAGTATTGTTGAGTTGGAAGAACTTTTCACACTTGTTCAGCCATCCTCTAGGGTCATTACCATTAAACTTTGGAAAATCTATCTTTGGGGTTCGAAAATTTGAGGTTGGAGCTGGACCTCTATTTTGGTAAGCACCTTGAATGAACCCATTAGAACCATAGTGAAGAGGAGGGTTAACATAAGGTGGTTGAGTAGCCCATGGAACAGTAGTGTGCATTGGCAAGGTTGGTGTGGGTAGTGGTATAGTGGTGGAGTTCATAGAGTAGGGAGGGTAAACAGGTAAAGCGTGAGGATTGAGGGTGGAGGCCAGAGGTTGTGTCACTAGTGGTTGGTTTTCGATGTAGGCGGTAGGTGTGACGATGTTAGGAGACGGAATTTTTGAGTTAAGAATATTTTGAAATTCTGGGAGTGAATACATATCTATTAATTTGGCATTCAAATCAGGGTTTTGTGGCCCAGTCACCCTAGGGAGTCCTTCCCAATTAACACTACGAGATCTATGCAACTCAGAACCGAAATTTGAATCACCAAACGTAGCAAAATTAGTGGGTGTGTGGGGAGATGCACTTACTGTTTGATGAATGGATTCCAGGTCCTTGGGTACAGGTTGAAGGCCACGAACAGCGTCCTTAATTGATACTGTTATGTAGGTCCTTCTCCAAAAAAGTCTGTAATCTTCATTAAGCTCAGTTTTATCTCCCTGTTGTCATGATTTAATCGACTGAACCCAGTGTGTAAAATTGTGAGTTGTTCTTGTGTAGAGAGTTGGGCCTCTTCAATAGTACTGAGTTGTGTTTCCATGTTAGAAATGGTAGAGTCATAGGTTTGTAAGGTGGGTTTTTCAGCCATGGTGGTGGGTGGTGGCCGAGGAAGGAGCGGCTCTGATACCAAGTTGTTACTATTTTTTTGGGGTTTTCAGATTTAAGGATAAAAGTAAAGACAGGACAGATAAAATGATTAAAGAAAAACAAGTTTCATTTCTTCGATAATGATTCTGCAGAACAATGTTGCCTCAAATACAAGTCTTAAATACCCCACTGCCACGTGTCCTTATACTACTGGAGGCTTGATAACTACCACCACTACAAGAAAACCCATTTCTGCCAACGAAATGTGCCAACGAAAATGTTTCTGTTGGCATTTACCAACGGATTGACAACGAATGAGCTATACCAACAAATTCCCAACGGATTACTAACAGATATTTACCAACGGAATTTTCTGAAGGTAAATATAATTACCTTCATATTAGTAACGGAATTACAATGGTTTATCAATGCCTTACTAACGGAATACTAACGAAAGTGTTTGTTGTTCATTCCGTTGGTAGTTCCGTTGGTAGTTTGTTGGCAATCCGTTACTATACATTCTATTACTAATCCGTTACATATTGATGCATATTCCGTTGGTAATCCATTGGCTAGGCGTTACTATCCGTTGGTAACTAGTTAAGTATTTACAGAAATAATTAGATCTCCAACCAAATAATTTTTTTTTTGAAAATTTAGGAATATCATTATATTAGATATATCTCGACATCCGTTTGGTTGGATCGTCGAGAAATATTTTTAAAAAATATAAACAACAATCGATGACAAAGCACTAGTTACGAGTACTAGTCAATGTTGTAGTGTTCTACTAAGATCTCCAACCAAATTAATTTTTATTTTTTGAAAATTTGGGAATATCATTATATTAGATATATCTTGACATCCGTACGGTTGGATCATCGAAAAATATTTTTAAAAATATAGAAACAACAATCAGTGACAAAGCACTAGTCACGAGTACTAGTCAATACGGTAGTGTTCTACTAAGATCTTCAACCAAATTAATTTTTTATTTTTTGAAAATCTGGGAATATCATTATATTAGATATATCTTGGCATCCGTATGGTTGGATCGTCGAAAAATATTTTTAAAAATATAGAAACAACAATCAGTGACAATGCACTAGTCATGAGTATTAGTCAATACAGTAGTGTTCTACTAAGATCTCAAACCAAATTAATTTTTTTATGAAAATTTGGGAATATCATTATATTAGATATATCTTGACATCCGTACGGTTGGATCCTCGAGAAATATTTTTAAAAAAAATATAAATAACAATTCGTGATAAAGCACTAGTTACGAGTACTATTAAATAATTATTATTTATTTCAATTTTTATTGTTATTTATTTGTATTAGATCGAATACATATTACAAATTTATTTAAATATTTATTTAATACTTTAAGCATTTTATTTTTAATTTACAAGATGTAGATATTTGATGAATAATACACATATTTATATATTTTTGCTGTTTTGTAATTCAGGGACACTTGGCGTGCTGCAATTTGCTGAAAGGAGATGGTTTGGATTGATGACATGTAAAATTGAGACAATCTAAGTCGTTCGTGTAATTAGGGATTAAATCCTAACCGTTAAAATATTATAATTCCTTTTGCACCCCATCCCATATCCCTCGGCCGCCCTCCACCCCATCCCATATCTCATCCATATCCCTCTCTCTCATCTACTGCTCTCTCATTACACACATATACATATACATATAATCTTCTAAAATTTATATCTCTTAATCTATCCATCCAAAATTAATGATTTATATATGAATGTGTTCTATAAATCGAACTCTATTTATACATATATATAAATCAATCAATTCTGAGATGAAAAATTTCTAGGTAAGATTCGGCCTTGTTCGGTTTTTGGAGATATATGATCGATTTTGAAATTTCTGGGTTGATAGGGTTATATGTTGGGGGCTGTAGAAGTTGGATTTAAAATTTCGACGATTTCGGTCTTGGTTGGAGTTGTGACTGGGTGGTTGATGCCGGTCGCGATTCGCCAGAGATGGCGACGGCTGTTCTTCATGCTTGGATGATTTATTTGTTTGGAATGTAGTAAATTTGATTCATGTATGTGGTGTTGTATTACGTATATACATATACATATAATCTTTCGATAATCTTTAATTTCAAGTGTAATTTGGTTCGATAGTTTATAGTTTGGTGTTGTATTATTATTTAGTTGAAAAGGAAATCTTGATTTTTTGATTTCTTGAATTCAGGCCACTTTTGTTGTTTTAACTAATGAATCTGTTTTAATTAGTAACGAAATTAGCAACGGTAGCAATGGAATAAAAGACCACCGATCTATAAAAGACGATGAATTCATTGCAAAAACAACTAAATTTGTAACAGCCCGACTTTTCAGACTGTTATCATTCAATCAAATTATCAAACCAAATTCAAATTTAATAAACTCATAAAACGAAATCCCATATTATCGTAAAAATATTCTAAAAATCTGGAATGATACTAAATGAAATAATCCAACGTAAAACAAAAATCCATAGAGATGCAGCTCCTCAAATAAAACAGCTAGAAACTAGAACATTTATTAAGAGACATAGTTCAACTCTAATCCAATCCAAATGCAATACCAGCGCTAGTATCTGAAAATTCACAAATAATGAGCTACACAGCCAAACAAGATAACTAATCGAACTAACAAGTGGATCAAGTAATTTTTACAAAAATATTTCATAAATATCCGTAAAACAAAGTTCACAATTCATAGTTCGTAAATCATAGTTTCAGAATCAAAATTCAAAAACATATAATAAATTCCACATTTCGCAAAGGTCACAAATACCTGGTGACACAGTATCATAGGTTCATAATTATCAATAATGCGCCCCTTACTAAGGTATCATAAAGTGTGCACTCCCGAAGGCATCATAAAAAGCACGCCCTAGTAAGGTATCATAAGTTAGTTCCAGAACTATACGCAATTACTAACGGGTTCATAAGTCATAGCTAGCTGGGAATTCTTATATCTAAAAATCATACTCAATCCAAATTTTTGTAACAAAAATATTAAAAATAATTTAACAGCATTTCAAATAATAAAACATTTTAAAAATATACCGGAGAGCACGAAAAGTTAACTTACCTCAAAGTAGACTGAACACCGAATATCAAGACAATGCACGAATGAATCCTAAATATTAAATAACAAATAAGTAAACAACTTGGCACATAAATATTTAAAACTAAACAGAATGTAGGACATTAAATTAACATGTTGGTTCTACACTAACAGAAGTGTATGCCTTCATAGAATCAAATCATATGAAGTGGGCAAGACATTGGAATTCACACAAAGAATATAAAAGAGAAATACAATGGGCCTCAGGCCCAATCATGGCATATACGCGTTTGTTCAATTAAGATGTAAAATTGTAGAAAGACACTTGTTAGATATAATTGATGTAATGTTTCAGTGTTTAAGTGTAACAGTGAAATATCAGAGTTTAACTGGAAGGAAGTCAGAGTTTAGTAAAATCTGACTGACGGAAGCTGGACAGAGTTTAGTAAAGTCTGTCTGGAAGCAGCGCGTACAGAGTCAACAGAAGATATTAGAGATCAATTGAAGATTGATATGGAAGCGAGATCTTTGGATACTGGATAGCTATCAAAGAGATCGAGTTGACTTAGGAGACGTGTGACAATCTGTAATTGATATTATTGTATAGCTGATTATTAGGAATATCAATTAGAGATTGTATCGAAGCTGTATATTTTATAAATACAGTTAGGTTAACCCTAGAAGGCAATCGTGCATCGAACTATCTTTATTGTAACCTAGCAGCTCTTTGTGATAGTTTACATCACGAAGAGGGTTTTTAATATCAGAAGATTTAAAGTGCATAATCATCTTACTTGTTAAACTCTCATACGAATTAGATTATTAATTGTGTATTCGGCCTAACAAGTGGTATCAGATCCGATCTGTTACTTTATTACAGGTTAAGATCCAAACACAACAATAATCATGTCAGCAATTTCTCCACCAACATCTACTAGTTCTGAAAAGGCTCCTACTACTGTGAGTCGTTATGAACCAATCAGGGTTCCTATTCTTAGGCCATCAGAGTATGCCATGTGGAAGGTCAAGATGACTATGTTTCTGGAGGCTACAGATCCAGAATATCTTGACAGGATTTATGAAGGCCCTTACAATCCTACAAAGCTATCTGCTGCAACTGCTGGTGAAGAAGCTAAAATAGTTCCAAAGGAAAAGAAGGACATGACTCCTGAAGATCTATCATCAATTGCTAAGGATGTGAAGGTTAGGCATTTACTGCATAGTGCTTTAGACAATGTTATGTCTAACAAAGTGATTAACTGCATCACTGCAAAAGAGATCTGGGATGCTCTTGAAGTCAGATGTCAAGGAACTGCTGCTATTAAGAAGAATAGGAGAAACATACTCACACAAGAGTATGAACACTTTGAGGCTAAACCTGAAGAGACCATGACAGAAACATTTGATAGATTCTGTAAACTGCTCAATGATCTGTCATTGGTCAACAAAGAGTATGATCTAGAAGACTCAAATCTCAAGTTTCTTCTTTCTCTACCTGAAAAGTGGGATGTGAAAACAACCACTATTAGAGACAACTATGAACTTGCTGAAACAGAGATTGATGAAATCTATGGGCTGCTCAAAACTCATGAATTGGAAATGGAGCAGAGAAACAGGAGATCAAGCAGGAAGGCAAAGTCTGTTGCTCTTAAGGTTGAAGAGAAGCCTCAGAAGAAAGAGGCATCAAGAAGGAAAATGAAGGGAAAAGCTTTGGTCATACACTCAGAAAGTGAATCATCAAACTCTGATTGTGATTCAAACTCTTCTGAATCATCTGACTCTGAGGATGATGAAGAAGAAATGAGAAAAATGGCTGTGTTGATGGTGAAGACCTTCAAGAAAATGGGTTTCAAGAATTTCAAGAAAAGGAAAAGGTTTTCTAGAGATTCAAATGAAGACAGAAAAGTTTCAGGAGGTCTGAAAGAAAGGAGACCAAGTCTGGGAAAAAGGATAAGTCTGAAATTCAATGCTACAAGTGCAAGGAGATGGGTCATTATGCTCCTGAGTGCAAGAAGGGTAAAACTGGAAAAGTACTCATCACAAAAGGCAGAGATTGGGCAGACACTTTAGATTCTGATGAAGAAATTAACTATGCTCTCATGGCTACTACTGAATCAGAAACTTCTGAAAATCAGGTACCTCTAACTACCTATGCTTATAATATTGATGACATTTCTCAATTAAGAATTTATCTTAAGTCATTGCATATAAGTTATAGGGATCAGACTTTAGAGAATGAGAGGATAAAATCTGAAAATTCTGAACTTAAGGTTAGAAATAAACTTGTTGAAGAAAAACTTGAAAACATGCAACAAGTTCAGAAAGAGAGAGATGATGCTGTTTCTATAGAACAGGATTTGCTTCAATATAAACAACTAGAATCTGAGTTGGAGGAAGCAAATAAGAAAATTAGGACTTGGACTAATTCTAGAAAGGACACTCAACAGATTTTTCAAACAGGCACTGTAGGTCTAGGTTATAATGAGGGAGATGAACTAAGATTTCAAAGTCAAGTTAAAATCAGACCTCGTTTTGTACATGGAGCCTGTAAATTTTTGTCTGATAATGAAAAAGAAGCTGTTAAAAGTGAACCAGTAAAAACTAGTGTTAACAGGTTAATATTGGTTCAATGACAGATAAACAACTCAAACATAAACTGAAGGAGTTAAAATCTGTTAAGAAACAGGGAGTGTCGAATAAGAACAGAAATGGAAAAGTAGGCATCACTTCAGGAAATAAACCAATGCTTGCTAGTTATGCTCCAAGAAAGACATGTCATAACTGTGGTAGTACTAAGCATCTTGCAAATTTCTGCAAGAAAAACAAAAATATAAATTCTTTACCTTCCAAGTCTGAGGTAAAGAAGGATTTTGCTAGAACTAAGCCACAGACTTTATGCACACACTGTGGAAGCACTTGGCATTCCATTTATACTTGCAGACAGTATCATGCTATCTATCATAATTACTATGAACTTAAACCCAATCTGAAATGGGTTAAAGTTAATACTGCAAGTGTAAACTCTGATACTGTTAGCGCAAAATCTGATAATTTTAATTCCGCTGCTAAAGCTAACAAAGTTAAGAATGTCAAAGGATCCAAGCAAGTCTGGATCCTTAAATCTAATCCTCAATAATTGCTTGTGATTGCAGGGCAACAGGGAGGCAACCCTAGTTGTGGACAGTGGATGTTCAGGACACATGGCTGGAAATAAAGCCCTGCTATCAGACTATGAGGAGAAGGCTAGCCCAAAAATTTCCTATGGTGATGGCAATGTAGGAAGAACATTGGGATATGGCAATATTAATCTTGGAAATGTCATCATCAACAATGTAGCTCATGTCCCAGGACTCAAGCATGACTTGCTATCTGTGAGTCAAATCTGTGACAAGGGATATCATGTAGATTTTCAACCTGAATATTGTGAAGTTATCAGCAAATCTACTGGAAAGGTTGTTCTAGTTGGTCATAGGCAAAACAACATTTATGAAATCAAGATCTTAATAGACTCTGTTGGAAAAGCTGTTTGCCTGTCTACAAGAATGTCTAGTGAAGAAAGTTGGAAGTGGCACATGAAACTCTCACATTTGAACTTGAACAACATCAATGAATTGATCAGAAAGAATCTTGTAAGAGGACTCCCAAAGGCTCTGTTAAATGTTGATGGCCTATGTGATTCATGTCAAAAGGCCAAGCAAAGGAAGTCATCTTTCAAGAGCAAGATAGAATTTTCAATCACTGATCCTTATCATCTTCTGCATGTTGATCTCTTTGGTCCAGTAAATGTTATGTCTATAGCAAGAAAGAAATATGCTTTAGTCATTGTTGATGAATACACTAGATTCACTTGGGTGTATTTTCTAGCAAAGAAGGAGGAAACTACATTAACTCTGATGGAGCATGTGAAGCTTCTGGACAAAGGATCAAGTAACAAAGTCAGAATCATCAGAAGTGATAATGGAACTGAGTTCAGAAATGCAACAATGGAAGAATTCTGCAAGGACAATGGAGTGAAGCAAGAATTTTCAGCACCTGGTACACCACAACAAAATGGTGTAGTTGAAAGGAAAAATAGAACCTTGATTGAAGCTGCCAGAACTATGCTTGGTGAAGCAAAATTTCCAACTTATTTCTGGGCAGAAGCTGTTCAAACTGCTTGTTTTACTCAAAATGCTACACTGATCAATAAGCATGGAAAGACACCATATGAGATGGTGAAGAAAAAGAAGCCTAACCTGAAATAATTTCATATTTTCGGGTGCAAATGCTTTGTTTTGAAGACTCATCCTAAACAGTTGACCAAGTTTGAGCTAAAGGCAGATGAAGGAATTTTTGTTGGCTATCCATTGTCAACAAAGGCATTCAGAGTTTACAATCTGAGAACTAAAGTGATCATGGAATCTATACATGTGTCTTTTGATGACAAGAAGATAACTGGACTTGAAGACATAGATGAATATGATCAACTGAACTTTGAAAATGAAGATTTAAACTCTGTTGAAGTAAACTCTGATCAAACTATTCTGACAGACTCTGTTGAAACAAACTCTGAACCTCTACTGGTAAACACTGGAGAAACTTCTCAGCCACAACAAAGGGAAGAACCAGTTGAGGGGGAGCAGGATCAAGATGAAGACTCAAACATTTATACTGAGTCAACTGAAAAATCTGGATCAAACTCTGATGATTCAAACTCTGAAAATTCAAATTCTGACTCTGGGCAGTCAAGTTCAGGGGGAGTCTCAGAAAATGAAGAAAGACCACAACAAAATCAGGAGAGCATGGATCAAGGGGGAGGATCACATGCTGACAGAAGTCATTTGCCTTCTGCTAGGAAATGGACCAAATCACATACACCTGATTCGATAATTGGTGATCCAGATGCAAAAGTGAAAACGAGAAATGCCACTGCAAGTGAATGTTTGTATCATGCATTCTTGTCTAAAAATGAACCAAAGAAAGTGGAAGAAGCTCTTCAAGATGCTGACTGGATAACAGCAATGCAGGAAGAGTTGAATGAATTTGAAAGGAATGAAGTTTGGACCCTTGTACCAAGGCCAAAGAACAGATCTATTATTGGTACTAAATGGGTTTTCAGAAACAAGACTGACAGTGAAGGTGTTATCACAAGGAACAAGGCTAGACTGGTAGTAAAAGGCTATTCACAGCAGGAACGAATAGAATATGATGAAACATTTGCTCCAGTTGCAAGATTGGAGGCAATCAGAATTTTTCTAGCATATGCCTCTCACAAGAAATTCAAAGTGTTCCAGATGGATGTGAAAAGTGCTTTTCTGAATGGGAAGCTTGAAGAAGAAGTGTTTGTTGAACAACCACCAGGATTTGTGGACCCAAAATATCCAGACCATGTCTACAGGCTGGATAAAGCACTCTATGGACTTAAGCAAGCACCAAGGGCATGGTATGAAACTCTGGCTCAATTTCTCTTAGAAAGTGGATTCAACAGAGGTACTATTGACAAAACTCTGTTTTACTTCAAATCTGGGAGTGACTTTCTTTTAGTTCAGATATATGTTGATGACATTATCTTTGGGTCTACTAATGATAAACTCTGTAAGAAGTTTGCCAAGCTCATGCAGTCCAGATATCAAATGAGCATGATGGGAGAGCTTAGTTATTTTCTAGGCCTACAGGTGAAACAAACAGATGATGGTATCTTCATTAATCAAGCAAAATATACCAGAAATCTTCTCAAGAAATTTGGTATGCTTGACTGTTCATCTGCAACAACTCCCATGGCAACAGTAACTAAATTGGACAAAGACACAGGAGTTTCAGTGGATATGACAAACTACAGGGGCATGATAGGATCTCTTCTTTACTTGACAGCTAGTAGGCCTGACATCATGTATGCAACCTGTCTTTATGCAAGGTTTCAGGCAGATCCTAGAGAGCCACATCTGACAGCTGTGAAAAGAATCTTCAAGTATCTCAAGGGCACCATATCATTAGGTTTGTGGTACACCAGAGAATCAGATTTCAAGCTACTTGGGTATTCTGATGCAGACTTTGCAGGCTGCAAGATAGACAGAAAGAGCAATAGTGGAAGTTGTCAATTTCTTGGTGACAGACTTGTCTCTTGGTACAGCAAGAAACAGAAATCAATTTCTACATCTACAGCTGAAGCAGAGTATATTGCAGTTGGTAGCTGTTGTGCACAGATCTTGTGGAAGAAGAATCAATTGCTGGATTATGGATTGAGGTACAGTAAGATTCCTATTTACTGTGATAATCAAAGTGCTATTGCTATGACAGGTAATCCAGTACAGCATTCAATGACAAAGCACATCATCATAAGGTACCATTTCATCAGAGAACATGTGGAAGAAGGGAATATTGAACTACATTTTGTGTCTACAGAACAACAGCTTGCAGATATTTTCACCAAACCATTGAGTGAAGCTACATTTACAAGACTGGTCAATGAACTAGGAATGGTATCTGGTTTTGACTATGGAATGTTGGTTAGACTCAAATTTTACTTATGTAATGTATTGCTCATATTTCCTTGATTTGTTAAGTGCTAAGTGAACTCTGTTGATTAAACTCTGTTATGCATACTCTGTTAACATGTTTTCCTGTCAAACTCTGTTAAATTCTGTTAGCATGCCTGTATGTCATACACTGTTAATAAACTTGATAAACTCTGTGAACTCTGAGTTGATTTTTGTCTGAATGAAAACACCAATGAAGAAATATGTATGAAGCATGATTCTCAGCAATTAATCATGAATCTTTCTGAGTTATTGTGATCTAATCTTAGATTGTACAGAAAGTTAACACAGCATGATACTGGTTCATATTTATAGCATCTCTTAGTTTATTTTGTCCTAAACTCTGAGTCTATAAATACTGTGTGCATTGTCTTTCATGAATAACTACTGATGTTGATGAACTCTAAACTCTGTTAGTTATACTCTGGTAGATTAAAATGCTTACTGCAATACCCAAAAGAAAATGTATATAGGTTGCTATACTCCTTTGAGATTATGTTGGAGACTAGGATGACCCAGGAACCTATTGGTATATAATATGGGCTAAAATTCTCTGATTTTTGGTGACTAGTCAAAGACTAGGATGACCCAGGAACTTATCAAAATGATAAGGGCTAAATTTTTTGAATTTTTGGTGACTAGCTCCAACCTTTAATTACTGGAATGAATAGAATAAAAAAAAATTAGCAATAGAGGGGGTATAAAATAAATTAAATGTTACTGTATATAGATTGATTACTACAGAGTTTAGCTTTCATCATACAGTCAGTGTTTACTATGAGAGTTTGTGCATCCAGTGTTTATTGATTTACTTTCTGGATTTTATGAAAAATTAGATGCTCTAAAAATTGATTTGGTAAACTCTGCTTCACACACACATATTTTCACAACTGTGCAATTTTTGAAAGGGTTTCGGTGATAAAGTTGGAGAATCGATAAACGCTGTTGATTTGTGGTTAGTACTCTAAGGTAAATTTTCATTTGGAAAATTTAAAAATTTTGGAGTAAATAGTGCTTTTGACAACTGTTAATAAGTGTATTGTGTTAAAGTGTCTTGGAAATAGGAAAGAGAATACAGCGGTGATAATTGCTATTTTTACTGCGCATGATTAATTGATCCACTGCATGAATGACAAGTGTCCCACTCACCCATTATTGTGTCCCACTCACACATTAATCTAGGAACTGTTGAGTGTTTGAATACATAAACGATTGAGTTTTAATTTTTAATTACAACTCTAATTACTTTTGTGTACAAACGATTGAGTTTTACTTTCACTGACTCACTTTTACATCTCACAGTTCTCTCAGTTTTCACTTGCGCATTTTCACAAACACCTTTCCTACATACACTTTTCTTTGTGATTTCTTGCCCATTTCTTGATTCAATGGCTTCTAAATCATTCACTGTTCTTGGTCTACGTTTTGTCCCTAACAATTATGCAGCCCCACTCAATCATGAACGTGTTCCAGAAGCGTTTCATCTTATTCAGAATTTCTTGAGAGACTCAGAGATTGGACAAGCTCTGGTTGAACCTAGTACTCTCTCTGCATCTCAAATTGCCACTTTTTGGCAAAACTCGGTCTATGTGGATGGAGGAGAGAATGGGACTCCAAACATCATCTTCACTCATGAAGAACAAGAGTTTGTGATTACTCCACAAACTGTCAGAGAAACGATGGGGTTTGATACACACACCTCTTATGCTTATGTTGCTGAACCTCAATTGAGACAGATGCTACAGGAGATAGGTTACATGGATTCTCTTGACAAGCTTGGCAGTGTAAAGAGGCCTAATCTCATGAAGGAATGGAATTTTTTCTTCGACTGCATTACAAGAACATTCCAGAAGAAGGTCACTAACTGGGATGCTATTCCAATGGACAGTCTACAAATCGTGTATTCTCTACTTTATGGCAGTAATTTTGATTTTGGTAGATATGTTCTAATGAATCTAGGTGATAAACTGTCAGAGTCTACTACGGTTTATTTTGCTCGATTTTGTCAAATGCTTTTCACTGCTTGTGTATCTAGTTTAGAGATTGCTGAAGCTGATGTAATTCAGCCATTTAGAGTCAACAAGAGAATATTCTCTGATATGACTAATAAGGATGCTGGTAAAGAAAACCTACCTGCCTTTGTTCTGCCACTTGCTTTGCAGAATTTTCTCAACCAACCTCAAGACCAACCACAACCAGAACCACAACCTGAACCACTAAACACTGATCATACCCAAACCTTAAACACTGAACCACCTACATCACCTACCCACACTGTACCTATTCAAAAACCTCCATCACCAATCACAAACACTGCTTCAACCCAAAATCCTCAATCTCCAATCACAAAACAATCTTCACACACTCAACAACTAAACACTGAACCATCACAATCTCAACCACAACCACAGCCTAAAGCAAAAAGAGGCAGAGTAAAGCAATCAGCAGCAACAACTGAGAGACATGCATGATCTAAGAAGTCAGTAGAGACACACATCAAAGCAAAACAGACATCTCCTGGAGCTGTTTATGCTAGAAGAAAGATTCAAAGAGCAAAGAGACCTAAATCACCCTCTGTGGTGGCAGAATCTAGTAAAGAGGATTCAGATGAAGTGCCTCTAGCTAAGAGAAGAAAATTAGTAATCTCTGATTCTGATGATGAACATGTTGAAGCTCCAGAGGTGGTTTCACAGCAAACACCTACTGTTGAAGTTGAAAAAGATAAAATGCCTGCAGAGGTTGAAATGCCTGCAGAGGACAAAATGCCTGCAGAAGAGGATACTAGAGATGGCTTTTCTCCAATGGATGATATTCTTGATTCATTCATGCCATTCTCTGATCCTATCTCATCTATTTTTGCTCAATCTGAAGCAACTGGTGCAGCTGATCAACCTACAGTTGTCCTTTCTGAAACTGTAGCATCACATACAGAGTTACTCTCAGATGCTCACCAGACTGTTGAAGGAGGAGATGAGGTTGATCAAGCAACAAAGGCTATCTCTCAGCCTATGTCTGTTGATGACAAAAATGTAAACTCTGTTGCTGAGCCTGAGCAACATGAAGAAAATCTTGACAAGGCTGCAGAAGAAATTGCAGAAACTGTGGCTGACAATGCTCAGCACAGTGTTTTACTTGAAGATGAACATGCTAAAGCTGTAAGTGTTGAACTTGAAGGTGAAAGAAGTGCAAACTCTGATTCTTTTCTGAGTGCATCAGTGCAAACAGACAATAAACATACCTCTTTTGCTCAACCTTTTAAGTCTCATGAAATTGAAAAAGCACAACTTGCAAAATTTGCTGCTGACTGGTACAAAGAGGATTGCATTTTTCCAAGAGGGAGAGCAGCTAATTTTGTTAAACAAACTGCTGATACTATGACCAATCCAGAGATTCTTTCTTGCTTAAAAGCAACTGTAGTTCAAGTCAAAACTCTGGATAGTAGATTTGATGAAACTACAAAGGCAATCACTGATTTGAGGACTGAGATCGTAACTAGAGAAATGAAAATGGAAAGAGAGTCTAAACTCATGAATACAAAATTTTCTAAAGCTCAAGACAATCTCTTTGCCATGCTGGGTAAAGTTGAAGAGAATCAGTCTGCCTTGTCTGTTAAAATAGATTCCATTGCAAACTCTTTGGAGTTGCTAACCTCCATTCTGATTCTTGATGATGTCAAAAAGGGGGAGAAAGTTGCAAAAACTGCTTGCAAACAACTTCAATCCTTTGAGAGGAAGGATGATGCTGTAGATGGAGGTGGATCTGATAGAATCAAAAGAACAATTACAAGGTCTACAGTAAACTCTGCTAAAGCAAACACTGTAAACTCTGCTAGAGTAAACTCTGCTAAAGCAAACACTGTTGAAGGCCCACAGAATGATACAGAGTTAGCTGCAAACATGTTTCTTGAAGAACATGGAAATGATGTCACTCAAGAAGATATAAAGGCTGAAGAGTTAAGACTTAAAGCTGAACATGAGAAAAAGCTTAAGTCTGGGAAATTCAAGAAGAAAGATGAAAAGGCATCAAGGCCTATTCTTAAAGGCATTAAGATCAATGAAAATGTCAATGCTGATCAGAGATTGTCTCATTCAAGAAAGCCAACAGCAGATGAGGCTAGATTGAAGCTTAAATAAAAAGTTGTTGAAGTTGATAAGAGTTCAAAGAAGTTAAAGCAAGTTACAACCTCTGTTTCTACACATGTTGTACAAACTACTCTTCCAATTCATGGTTTTGTGAGACCTACTATTCCTGAGAATAATGAGAAAGTTCAAGGAGGCGATATTTTTCAAAGCAGAGCAATGATTGCTAAGCAACCTCATGATTTGGCTGGTTTAGGATCAAACAGAGAAAGGACTTTGAATATTACTCCTAGAGATCATTCATCACTGGTTGCTCCAGGCAAGGGTGTCCTTCAAGTTAATTTGGACAAGCTGGAATCAGTACAGTTGATTCATCAAAGAAGTCTAAACAAAGACTTTCTGCTGCAATTCATGGAGGATGGGACTGTTTACAAAGTTGGAGAGCATGATATTCATTTGAAAATGTATGAAGAACTGCAGTATGTCTTACATATTTTCAAAGTGAATAATAGTCGTACTTACCGAGCTGCAGAAGTGCTTAGATACCAGATGGAAAGATCAAAAATGATTTGTGGAATTAAAGACAAGTCTGAATATGTACCAAAGTACTTAGATTACAAAGGAAGAATGGTTGAAATGAAGAGAAACAGTGCTAAGCTGAGAACTGATTTGGGTATCACTGTGCTTGAATTCAATTCAGAATCAGAAAAGTCATAATTTATCAGACTTGAAAATGAAATGAAGAAGAACAGCATCTATGATTTGAGATCAGCTATTTATCGGACAGATGGTACAGATTCTAAGCTTCGAGAGATCAAGCTAGAGATGGAAAGAGCACTTGAAGTTGCAGAAGAGAGACTGCTAACAGAGTATTTGAGGACAGCATGGGATGTTGAAAGGATTAAGTAATTTATGATCTGTAAGTTTTTCATATTTTCTGTAATTTTGTTAAGTATCAATTTAAACTCTGTTTAGTTGTTAAACACTGTATATGATTATTTGTTTTTGACATCATCAATTATCTATTAACTTGTGCATTTTTGCTAATGAACAAGTTGGGGGATATTGTTAGATATAATTGATGTAATGTTTCAGTGTTTAAGTGTAACAGTGAAATATCAGAGTTTAAATGGAAAGAAGTCAGAGTTTAGTAAAATCTGACTGACGGAAGCTGGACAGAGTTTAGTAAAGTCTGTCTGGAAGCAGCGCGTACAGAGTCAACAGAAGATATTAGAGATCAATTGAAGATTGATATGGAAGCGAGATCTTTGGAGACTGGATAGCTATCAAAGAGATCGAGTTGACTTAAGAGACGTGTGACAATCTGTAATTGATATTATTGTATAGCTGATTATTATGAATATCAATTAGAGATTGTATCGAAGCTGTATATTTTATAAATACAGTTAGGTTAACCCTAGAAGGGAATCGTGCATCGAACTATCTTTATTGTAACCTAGCAGCTCTTTGTGATAGTTTACATCACGAAGAGGGTTTTTAATATCATAAGATTTAAAGTGCATAATCATCTTACTTGTTAAACTCTCATACGAATTAGATTATTAATTGTGTATTCGGCCTAACAACACTTAACCTTTTACAAGTCTTGCATACAATCCTATCAGCCATACTTAATAATCTATTATTATTTAATACTATTGCATGTATATGCATGAGATCTAGTCTAGTGTTGCTGGAATATTAACTTACACATTTAAACAACTTTAATTACTTTATTAATAAAATCAATATTTGCATCCAGAGACGAATTCGACCAGATGAATACATACTGATGCTTATACCTTTTTTTTAATTAACGGAAATCGGCAAGTTATGACCCGCACAAGTAAATTAATATCAATCAAATAGTTCTTATACAAATAGGTATAATCAGAAAGAGTTTAGGAGCACACACATACGATTATACAGTGAGATAAAGCATGCTTGACATAAAGTAAATAACTAATACAAGTAATCAATAGCACATCCGACAAATATATAACTTTAAATAGATAATAGATCAGAGTATCACACCCACAATTAAAATCATGCACCTCGCATGGTTTCATAAACAAATAATGTATTCATGAAGGTAAGAGACAATTCCTGATGCACACAAGAACCTTATGCTCTGACTATACATACAAACAAGATCAAGCGAATAATTATAAAAAAATAAAGAAGAGAACATACCTCGTCGAATGAGTTTCTGTATTAGTTTTATTTTTATTTCTAGTGGTCCTTATATAGATATATAGAAATATCTTAGATTTTGTTACGTGATTAGGCTAATGCTAATCTCATTTGTTGTAGTACTTATCTAATATCTAATGATAATTAAAGAGTATAATATTGATGTGTAAAATTATGTCTAACCGCAAGCGCACGGTATCAATTGTAGTAGATACTAGCAAATACGGGTCGATTCCTCAAGGAGACAGTTTCAATTTCAATTCAATTATTTTCAACTGTTTCTAGTCACAAACGATTATTTGAGAATTTTATTAACTACTAAAACAAATTTAACAAAGTTTTTAAATCAATTAATGATGGGATCTAGGGCAATTCAGGTTTACCATGCTTACACTAAACAAATCACAAAGGTATAGATTTTTAATGGGATAAAGTAATTAAAGTAATGATTAATCTTTTTCAAGCATTAACACTCTCAGAAATCTGATGATGTTTCCACACTCACCTTCAATTCCGATAATTGTATGTAAGCCTCTTGTAGTAAAAATCTTCTGATCTATTACTCCTATTGCAATCAGTTAATCCATGATATTGCGCAATTACACAAATTAAGAACTAAAACATATCAATCAGAATTACTCTCTACCCATCAATTTACTAATCAAATTAAGCCCAAATCATGGTGCAAACATGGCTCCCCTTAATACCCTAGAATTAAATTACTCACTCATGGTAGAATAAAGCTAACAATAATAATAATAATAAAGAAGAAAGCCATATTAAACATGTAATAATGAGAGAGAAGATTAGAAATACCTTAAACTTGATAATAATGGAGAACAAAAGATCTAAGATTTAATTATAGCTTAAAAAGATCAAGAAGAGAAATAAAACCTAGCCTGAAATAACGTACGTCCAGATATGATATGATATGTGTTACAATGATATGATATGTATATCTATGTGATGATATGATTTTACAATGATATAATGTGTTTTTATAGGCCCTAAAAGTTTTATCCAACAAGGAAATACATAATTTACATAACAAATTCGAAACAAGAAAGAATTGTAGAGTTTTTAGGAGAAAATTCGGAATGGACAGAATACTCCCGAGGCCGTATCCTGGGATTTGAGGCCGCGGCCTCAAGCCAAATCTGCCCGCGCCGAGGCCGCATCCTGGGATTTGAGGCCGCGGCCTCAAGCCAAATCTGCCCGCGGTTTTTCAGCATGCTATTTCCTTCGTTTTTCCTTCGTTTTGCCTCCGTTTCCTTTCGTTCTTTTTCTCAAAGCTTCCATACTTCAATTCCTTGCCTTGGAACCTTCATGGTGGCTCACAACATGACTCCATTGTTCGTTCTTAAGCTCGAATTCATCTCCAGAATTGACGGAAATTGCAACCTTATTCCAAAATGCTTAGAAACGATCCACAAATTCACATTTCCTCTCATAACTTCATAAAATCATTCCTTCGAGTTAAAAAAAACACCATAAAATCATTGAATAATGCTCGATTCTTCCAACATGACAATTATTTATTTCCTGTCATAAAACACATCAAACACTAATTAAATCCACACGATTATTCGCAAAAGCACCGAAAATGTGGGAACAAAATCCTATAAAGTATATATAAAATACACTCTATCAAATATCCCCACACTTAGCACTTTGCGCGTCCTCGTGCAAACTAACATAATAATTATACTAACTAGTTAGTACCACTTCCGTAGGTGATCACGGTTGCATTTGGCATATGCAACAAGCCCTTTAAACCCCTAGGTAGCCCTAGCGGACGAGTAAGGTCTCGTGAGGGTTTATAGTAAATATACCCACAAAATTCATCTAGCTCATGCAAAAGACCACACATCAACACAACACCACACACACCCGTCCTCTCATGCCACTTCAACTTAAGAATCAAAATGAAAATGCAATGCCTTGGTGTCTAAAGTACAAGTATCCACATAGTCTACTCAAAGAAGATGCATAAGATCATAGAAATTCATGTCAAATGTAAGAATAAGTTGGTAAACATGATAAGCACACAAGAGCACATCTTTGAGACACAACCTGGGATATCCTATGCAAAAGAAACAACTCACCGTTCACTCACAAAAATATTCACTCAAAATAATTAGTAAGTGTTTCACTCAACTCCAACAATATCATAAACATGCTTCGTCCTTGTAACCAATCTAACCTTTAACGTAACATACATCATCGATGACAATCAAAAGGTCTTTGTAAGGTTGTAACGGGGCTAGGGACAAGGTATGTCAAGAAAGCCAAAGAAGGTTAAGTCAAAAGCTAGTACCTGACAATGAAATTCAAACAACTCCCATACTTTCATCCCCACACTTGAACTTTTATTTATAAACAACTTGACTAGTCGAATCTAAGTAAGATCACAAAAGATAAGCATGCTCTCGTATTTATTTTTTCTGTGTTTTTTTTTCTTTTTCTTTCTTTTTTTTTCTTTTTTTAAGACAACTAAATAATAACAAGAACAATGATCCCATAAATATGATTTCAAACTTCGACTAACAAGCTATCAACCAAACCCCAAGTATTCCCCCAAAATTATGATCATCAATAAAAACTCCCCTTTATGCACACCTTATCACTCCCTTACGAACAATACTAGCCTTTGACAATTGGGTTCAAATTTAATGTAAGGCCAATAGAATAAAAACGATAATGGCAAGTAATGTGGTGTGTCACCGAAAGAATAGGATTAGGCTCAAAGGGTTAACTAATGGATCATGTATAAACGGCTTGGATATATAGGAAATATGAGGTTATACCTAAATGCCTTTATCATGTTATCATCAATTAATGTCATGCATCTTAAGAAAGACCTCAAGCAAGTGCTAGCAATGCAAACAACATGTGGATACTCAAGCAAACGAAAAATCATGCAAGAGATATGCATATAGGCTCAAAACTCACTTGGTGTGACAAAACATAATCAATCCCAAATAACAGTCTCTCTAACGCACCTACTTGTACTCAAAGCATATAGACCAAATTACCTTGCACATATTCATGGCATTCTAATCACTTAGAACATTCAATAAGTCTACTAGCTTCTACTTGCTAGTGTACGTGTGTGCACAAGAACATCACATATCACTTCTCAATCAAAAGCATCCATAAACACAAGATTCCTAAGCATGCATGGGTGCATTTACACAAGTAATCCTCACATGGCTAGAATTATTTTTGGTATTTTTCAAATTTTTTAATTTTTAATTTTTTTAATTTTTTATATACACTACATTGAGAACACCGAGAACACCTCCCCACACTTAAGCGAGTCAATGTCCTCAATGACTCATTAACTAAACAAAGAAATCTACAATATATAAAACAGAAGGAAAGAAAAACTCCCTTTTGTAGAATTATGATCCATGGGTTGCCTCCCAAGAAGCGCTTTTGTTTAACGTCGTTGGCTCGACTCAGGTGGTTCAGATCTCCGTGGAGGGGTTATCAAGATAAATCATTTCCATCTTCCCTACGAATGCACCATCCACGTATAATTTAAGGCGTTGACCGTTGACCTTAAACTTTGTTCCATCTCGTCCCATAATTTCAATAGCACCATAAAACTTGACTTCGGTGACAGTAAAAGGTCCGGACCATCTTGATCTGAGCTTCCCTGGAAAAAGTCGAAGTCTGGAATTGAACAACAACACCTTGTCACCAACCTAAAAATCTCTTCTCTGAATCGCCTTATCATGCATCTTATTTGTTCTCTCCTTTTAAAGCCGAGAATTGTCATAAGCATCAAATCGAAGCTCATCTAACTCATTAAGTTGAAGAAGTCTCGCTTGCCCCGCAGCCTTCAAATCCATGTTGAGTTCTTTTATAGCCCAAAAGGTGCGATGTTCCAATTCCACTAGCAAGTGACATGCTTTACCATAGACCAACCGATAGGGAGTGGTTCCTATAGGTGTTTTATATGCCATCCGATAGGCCCACAAAGCATCATCTAGCTTCAAGTACCAATCTTTCCTTGACTTTTCAACCATTTTCTCCAAGATGCTTTTGATTTGTCGATTGGAAACCTCCACTTGGCCACTTGTTTGAGGGTGATACGCAAGAGCAACCTTGTGAGTAACGCCATATTTCTTCAACAAAGTTTCGAACTGTCGGTGGCGAAAATGAGAACCAACATCACTTATCACTGTCCTTGGAACTCCAAAACGTGGGAAGATGATATTCTTGAAAAGCTTCATTACTACCTTGGAATCATTTGTTACTGATCCAACTGCTTCAACCCACTTGGACACATAATCGACAGCAACTAAGATGTATCTCATCCCACAAGAAGTTGGGAAAGGTCCCATAAAATCAACACCCCATACGTCAAATATCTCGACCTCAAGAATACCGGTTTGAGGCATCTCATGGCGTTTAGAAATATTACCCGTCCTTTGACATGCATCACACGCCAAACAGAAAGCACAAGCATCTTTAAATAGAGACGACCAAAAGAAACCGGATTGAAGTACCTTAGCAGCAGTTTTGGAAGGACCATGGTGGCCTCCACAAGCGAGAGAATGACAATGCTTGAGAATGTCATGTACTTCGAACTCAGGGACACATCTACGAAAGATTCCATCAGCACACTTGCGGTACAAGAAAGGGTCATCCCAAAAATATTGTTTAGCAACATGATAAAACCTCTTTCTTTGCTGATAAGTCAATTCTGGAGGGTGAGTTCCACTAACACAAAAATTTGCAAAATCTGCATACCATGGAGTTTGAGTAGCAACCGAAAACAGGTGATCATCTGGAAAAGAATCGTCAATAGGAATACTTGACGCAATATCATATTTGAAACGCAGCCGTGAGAGATGATCTGCAACCACATTCTCAGCACCCTTCTTGTCTTTGATTTCCAAGTCAAATTCTTGGAGTAACAGAATCCAATGAATAAACCTTGGCTTTGCTTCTTTCTTCGCCAACAGATACTTAAGTGCCGAATGATCAGTGTGAACAATGACTTTGGTGCCAATGAGATAGGCTCGGAATTTGTCAAGAGCGTAGACCACAGCTAGAAGTTCCTTCTCAGTAGTAGCATAATTGACTTGAGCTTCATCCAAGGTTTTACTTGCATAGTAGATGGCGTGCAATACCTTGTCTTTCCTTTGACCGAGAATTGCTCCAACAGCATAATCACTTGCATCACACATAATTTCAAACGGAAGATTCCAATCTGGTGATTGAATGATTGGTGCACTTTTCAAAGCCTCCTTAATCCTGTCAAAAGACTCCAAACAAGCGTCAGTAAACACAAAGGTGGCATCCTTAAGCAACAATTGAGTGAGGGGTTTTGCAATTTTTAAAAAATCTTTTATAAAACGACAATAAAAACCCGCATGACCAAGGAAACTCCTCACTCCCTTGACATTAACAAGAGGAGGAAGCTTCTCAATCACCTCAATTTTTGCTTTGTCAACCTGGATGCCACGTTCAGAAATCAAGTGACCAAGTACCACTCCTTCATTGACCATGAAGTGGCACTTTTTCCAATTTAAAACCAAATTCACCTCTTCACAACGTTTCAGCACTTTAGAAAGATTATGGAGACATACATCAAAATCAGACCCATAACCACTGAAATCATCCACAAATACTTCCATGATAGACTCTGAAATCAGAAAATATGGCAGTCATGCAACGCTGAAAAGTAGCAGGGGCATTGCACAATCCAAAAGGCACTCTACTATATGCAAAAGTACCATATGGGCAAGTAAATGTAGTCTTTTCTTGGTCATCAGGATGTATAGGGATCTGAAAGAACCCTGGATATCCGTCTAAATAGCAAAAGTACTTATGCTTAGCAAGTCTTTCTAACATCTGATCAATGAAAGGGATGGGGTAATGGTCTTTTCTAGTGGCAATGTTTAACTTACGGTAATCAATGCACATTCACCAACCGGTGATAATTCGAGTGGGAATTAATTCATCTTTATCATTCTTAATTACCGTTGTTCCTCCTTTCTTAGGGACTACTTGAACTGAGCTTACCCATTTAGAATCGGAAATCGGGTAAATGATGCCCGCATCTAACAACTTCAAAACTTCTTTTTTAACAACCTCTTGCATGTTAGGGTTCAAGCGACGTTGTCCCTGTATGCAAGGCTTATGGTCATCATCTAAGTGAATTCTATGCATGCAAAAGTCTGGGCTAATCCCTGTAAGATCATCAATACTATACCCAATAGCTTTTCTATGTGCACGCAAAACAGTAAGAAGCTTAAAAACTTGGCTATCATCAAGACTAGAGCTAACAATCACATGACAAGTCTTTTCATCATCAAGCAACACATATTTCAGATTAGATGGCGAAGGCTTTAGCTCTAACTTATTTACCTGAGGTTCACCACAAGAAGTGACAGTGTTGGTTACCTCATAATTCAGATCAGCTGCACCATCCAACTCAAGAATCAATGAATCGACTTCAGCATGTCCTTCTCCTTCGTAAGCTTCAAGCATGAGCACTGCTTCCAATACATCATTCAATAGAATCTGAGGCGTCTCATCTTGGACAATTTCATCTACAACATCAATCATGCAGCAAGTATTCTCAAGCAAAGGGGATTTAAGAGCAGAGGTTAGAGTAAAAGTAATTTTATCATCACCAACGCTCAATGTGAGAGTCCCACTTTTAACATCAATAACAGCACCTGCAGTACAGAGAAATGGTCTACCTAAAATAATAGGTATTTGGATGTCCTCTTTCATATCTAGAACTACAAAGTCTACAGGAATATAGAATTTTCCAACCCTAACAGGCACATCCTCTAAAATTCCAAGTGGATATTTTATCGAACGGTCTGCCATTTGCAAAGTCATCTGTGTACATTTTAATTCTCCCATATTTAGTTTTTGAAAAACCGAGAGAGGCATGACTGAGACGCTAGCGCCTAAATCACATAGAGCTTTATCAATAAACAATGCACCTAAATGACACGGGATCGAAAAACTACAAGGATCTTTAAGCTTAGGTGGAGACTTATTTTGTAAAATAACACTACATTCCTCAGTAAAAGCTACTATCTCTACCTCACCAAAGGACCTTTTTTTAGTGAGAATATCCTTAAGAAACTTTGCATATGATGGAACTTGAGAAATTAAATCAGTGAAAGGAACTGTTACCTCAAGGTTCTTGACAAGTGTCATGAACTTACCAAACTGCTGGTCCACCTTAGTTCTGTTCATCTTTCTAGGGAATGGGAGCTTTGGCACAAATGGTGGAGGAGTAACTGCAGTCTTCTCTTTGTCCTTTTTCTTGCTTTCCTCAGTTTCACCTTCGTTTGCATCTTCAACAACTTTCTCTACCTTGTCTTCCTCAGAATCCTCTTTTTCTTTCTCAATAGGAACATCGTCAGTAGGCATTGGAGGAGCATCATATGTACGACCACTCCTAAGAGCAATGGCATTCACATTTTCCTTTGGCTGAGTTGGTTGTGCTGGTAGAGAGCCTTGTTGCCTTGTAGACGAAGAACTAGCCATTTGAGCAATCTGAGTTTCCAGCATCTTTTTATGAATCTCCATCTGGTTCATCTTCCTATTGGTATCCTCCATATTCTTTTGCATTTGTAACAATATCTTCATCATGTCACCTTGATTATCAGCCTGTGCAGCTTGATTTGCTTGAGGAGCATAATTCTGAGGAGGCCTCTAGAATCCAGGGGGATTCATAGGTCCTTGTGGAGGCCTATACTCCTGCTGTGGAGGAGGCTTATACGACTGCTGATATTGCTGCTGTTGATTAGGAACATTTGAATTCTGAGCGTTATTGTTCCTATATGAGAAGTTCGGATGATCTTTCCAACCAGGATTGTAAGTGTTGGAGTACGGATTGTACTGCTACCTCTGTTGGAAAACATTTGCTTGCTCCATCTGAAAATTTTGTGAATTTTGAGCATTGTATTGGCAATCATTACCATAGTGGCCTTGGATGCCACAAACTTCACAAACAGGATTATTCATAGGAGCCATGGATGATAATGCATTGATACTCATAGGTGGAGTAGAGGGCTGAGATGTCTTCAATGAGTGGATCTCCTGAGTCAATGCTGCGAGTTGAGATGATAATAAAGAATAAGCATCCACTTCAAGTTTACCCCCTTTCTTGGCTGCTCTCGGGTTACTGAAGTGATTGGCAGCCAAATTTGAAAGAAAAGCATGTGCATCATCAACTCCTTTGTCTAAAAACACGCCACCTGCAGCGTAATCAACTGTACCTTTTGTTTCAGGATCAAGACCATTGTAGAAGCGTTTAAGCAGAAACCACTTCTCAAGACCATGGTGAGGGCATGCACGTTGATAATCCTTGAATCTGTCCCAAGCATCCCGAAGAGATTCGCCATAATCTTGCTTAAAACTCATCATCTTGTCGATCAAGTCATCGGTTCTGTTAGGAGGGAAGAACTCAGTTAAGAAGGCTTGAGCAATCCCATCCCACTCGGTCAAGTCAATATCATTCAACCATTTTTAAGCTTTATCACGAAGAGAGAAATCGAACAACATGACTTTCAACTGGTTTGGAGTGACTCCCTGATGTTTAATTGTAGAACAGAGCTGTTGAAACCGTTGCAGATGATTTGTAGGGTCTTCAGAGGTAAGCCCAGCAAATTGATTCTATTGGATCATAGCGAGCAAAGCAGGCTTGATCTCGAAATTTGCTGCTTGAATCGCTGGCATAGCAAGGCCAGTAGAGACCCCACTCGGAAAGGGCTGTGAGTAGTTCTTCAAAGATTTAGGAGGAAGGTCCGCCATTTCAATCTTTGGTTCAGGTATCTCTTGTTGCTTCTCTTTCCTTTTTAGATCTATGTATTGTTGACAAGAAAGTTCAGAATCTGGACTAAGAGGAGTTGTATCCTCTTTCGCTTGATCTTCTTTCGTTTGAGACCTGGTCCTGGGCATCAACAACTTAACAAGGAAAAGCAGTAAGATCGGTCTCAGTTGGAACAAGAGTTCCAAAGAGACAAGAGAAACAATCTAAAACAATGAAACTAAAATTTTAGAAACTAGGCGTCTCCCCGGCAGCGGCGCCAAAAACTTGTTGTGTAAAATTATGTCTAACCGCAAGCGCACGGTATCAATTGTAGTAGATACTAGCAAATACGGGTCGATTCCTCAAGGAGACAATTTCAATTTCAATTAAATTATTTTCAACTGTTTCTAGTCACAAACGATTATTTGAGAATTTTATTAACTACTAAAACAAATTTAACAAAGTTTTTAAATCAATTAATGATGGGATCTAGGGCAATTGAGGTTTACCATGCTTACACCAAACAAATCACAAAGGTATAGATTTTTAATGGGATAAAGTAATTAAAGTAATGATTAATCTTTTTCAAGCATTAACACTCTCAGAAATCTGATGATGTTTCCACACTCACCTTCAATTCCGCTAATTGTATGTAAGCCTCTAGTAGTAAAAATCTTCCGATCTAATACTCCTATTGCAATCAGTTAATCCATGATATTGTGCAATTACACAAATTAAGAATTAAAACATATCAATCAGAATTATTCTCTACCCATCAATTTACTAATCAAATTAAGCCCAAATCATGGTGCAAACATGGCTCCCCTTAATACCCTAGAATTAAATTACTCACTCATGGTAGGATAAAAACTAACAATAATAATAATAAAGAAGAAAGCCATATTAAACATGTAATAATGAGAGAAGATTAGAAATACCTTAAACTTGATAATAATGGAGAACAAAAGATCTAAGATTTAATTATAGCTTACAAAGATCAAGAAATAAATAAAACCTAGCTTGAAATAACGTACGTCCAGATATGATATGATATGTGTTACAATGATATGATATGTATACCTATGTGATGATATGATTTTACAATGATTTAATGTGTTTTTATAGGCCCTAAAAGTTTTATCCAACAAGGAAATACCTAATTTACATAACAAATTCGAAACAGGAAAGAATTGTAGAGTTTTTAAGAGAAAATTTGAAATGGACAGAATACTTCCGAGGCCGCATCCTGGGATTTGAGGCCGCGGCCACAAGCCAAATCTGCCCGCGCTGAGGCCGCATCCTGGGATTTGAGGCCGCGGCCTCAAGCCAAATCTGCCAGCGGTTTTTCAGCATGCTATTTCCTTCGTTTTGCCTCCGTTTCCTTTCGTTATTTTTCTCAAAGCTTCCATACTTCAATTCCTTGCCTTGGAACCTTCATGGTGGCTCACAACAAGACTCCATTGTTCGTTCTTAAGCTCGAATTCATCTCCAGAATTGACGGAAATTGCAACCTTATTCCAAAATGCTTAGAAACGATCCACAAATTCACATTTCCTTTCGTAACTTCATAAAATCATTCCTTCGAGTTAAAAAAACACCATAAAATCATTGAATAATGTTCGATTCTTCCAACATGGCAATTATTTATTTCCTGTCATAAAACACATAAAACACTAATTAAATCCACACGATTATTCGCAAAAAGGACCGAAAATGTGGGAACAAAATCCTATAAAGTATATATAAAATACACTCTATCAAATATATAAGTGATCCTTTATAAAAACAAAATTATCTTAACTTAACAATTGATATATCCTTAAACATAAAGATACAGGAAACATAATAATAATAATTCAAATATTATATTTATTTATCTACTTACAATAATTTTAAGTTTTACAAAAATTACGTATTTTACATTCTACCCTCCTTAAAAAAAAATTTGCCCTCAAATTTTACATAAAATACAATAAATACATGTAAATGCAATAAGTTTATATAAATGACACCTTATTTCAAATAAATTGACATAGCAAATAAATTCGTACCTTAATCTTTTTTCGGTTGGTGCTGATACACTCGTCCGTAGGTAGGTCCAAGAAGAGTTGCCAAAGTGCCCTTATTTGCATCATTCTTATCTTTGGTCGGATCTCGTTTCGGACATTCTGCAACTCGATGTCCCATCTCGCCACAACTAAAGCAAGCGCCTGTGTTCCATCGACACTCTTTATCCAAATGATTACGACCGCACCTAGAACACTATAATTTGTTCCCTTCAGTTCCTTTATTCGCATTTCCACTAAACCCTCAGTTGCCAAACTTCTTTGTCCCATTATCATTGAATCCACTTGCAGGCTCGTTCCTCTTCTTACCATCTTCATCTTTCTACTTCTTTGCATCTACCAAACCCCTTTCAACCACAAGAGCCTTATTAAGCACTTGCTCGTACGTACCTAGCTCAAAATTGGCAACCGCTTGCCTAATGTCAGCCCTAAGTCCCTCTTCTAGTCTTCTAGCACGACTAACTTCGTTTGCAACCAGAGTAGGAGCGTACTTAGAGAGCTTCGCAAACTCTGCTTCATACTCTATCACTGTTTTGTCTCCTTACTCAAGTCTGATAAAATCTCTCTCTTTTTGGACGAGCACAATTCTCGGAAAATACTTGTCAGTCAATGCAGCCTTGAATCTTTCCCACGTCATAGGGTCAGGATTTCCTTCATTTCTTCTCTGCACCATCAGCCACCAGTCATAAGCACTGCCCTGCAACTGATACACAGCTAAAGTCACTTTCTGTGCATCATTACTTCCCATAAGCTCAAACGCCTTTTCCATCTCTTGTGTCCATTTTTCGACAACAGCTGGATCCGTTGCACCATCAAAAGTAGGAGGATTTAACCTCTTGAACTCCGATACAATGCTCCGTTGAGCCGGTTGCTGGTTCCCAACAAGTGTAGCTATGGTTTGCGCTAGCTGGTTAAACATATTACCCCCATCATTATTGTTGTTGCCGTTGTTGCCATTATTGTTGTGGTTGTTGTTGTTGTTGTTGTTATTTCCGTTGCCTCTGCCTCGGCCTCGGCCTCGAGTTCTCATGTTTCCTTACTTTCCTTCACAAATAAAATAATACTTTTAGATGCACAAATAAGGATCACATAGCACACAAAATCAAATAACACAAAAAAATCACACATGTCAAAATTCACATAAGCGAGAACATCCGTCCAAAATTTAATTCACTACCCTACGGGTCAATCCTAAGCGGAAATCTACAAGATCGCAAAACGCTCCCTAGGAAATGTACTAATCCCATACCTAATACATTCCGAAGAGAAGTCGGCTCTGATACCAACTGTAACAGCCCGACTTTTCAGACTGTTATCATTCAATCAAATTATCAAACCAAATTCAAATTTAATAAACTCATAAAACGAAATCCAAAATTATCGTAAAAATATTCTAAAAATCTGGAATGATACTAAATGAAATAATCCAACGTAAAACCAAAATCCATAGAGACGCAGCTCCTCAAATAAAATAGCTAGAAACTAGAACATTTATTAAGAGACATAGTTCAACTCTAATCCAATCCAAATGCAATACCAGCACTAGTACCTGAAAATTCACAAATAATGAGCTACACAGCCCAGCAAGATAACTAATCGAACTAACAAGTGGATCAAGTAAGTTTTACAAAAATATTTCATAAATATCCGTAAAACAAAGTTCACAATTCATAGTTCGTAAATCATAGTTTCAGAATCAAAATTCAAAAATATATAATAAATTCCACAGTTCGCTAAGGTCACAAATACCTGGTGACATAGTATCATAGGCTAGTTCCGGAACTATACACAATTACTAACGGGTTCATAAGTCATAGCTAGCTGGGAATTCTTATATCTAAAAATCATACTCGATCCAAATTTTCGAAACAAAAATATTAAAAATAATTTAACAACATTTCAAATATTAAAACATTTTAAAAATATACCGGAGAGCACGAAAAGTTAACTTATCTCAAAGAAGACTGAACACTGAATATCAAGACAATGCACGAATGAATCCTAAATATTAAATAACAAATAATTAAACAACTTGGCACATAAATATTTAAAACTAAACAGAATGTAGGACATTAAATTAACATGTTGGTTCTACACTAACAGAAGTGTATGCCTTCATAGAATCAAATCATATGAAGTGGGCCAGACACTTGAATTCACACAAAGAATATAAAAGAGAAATACAAATGGGCCTCAGGCCCAATCATGGCAAAGACGCGTTTGTTCAATTAAGATGTAAAATTGTAGAAAGTCACTTAACCTTTTACAAGTCTTGCATACAATCCTATCAGCCATACTTAACAATCTATTATTATTTAATACCATTGCATGTATATGCATGAGATCTAGTCTAGTGTTGCTGGAATATTAACTTACACATTTAAACAACTTTAATTACTTTATTAATAAAATCAATATTTGCATCCAGAGACGAATTCGACCAGATGAATACATACTGATGCTTATACATTTTTTTTAATTAACGGAAATTGGCAAGTTATGACCCGCACAAGTAAATTAATATCAATCAAATAGTTCTTATACAAATAGGTATAATCAGAAAGAGTTTAGGAGCACACACATACGATTATACAGAGAGATAAAGCATGCTTGACATAAAGTAAATAACTATTATAAGTAATCAATAGCACATCCGACAAATATATAACTTTAAATAGATAATAGATCAGAGTATCACACCCACAATTAAAATCATGCACCTCGCATGGTTTCATAAACAAATAATGTATTCATAAAGGTAAGAGACAATTCCTGATGCACACAAGAACCTTATGCTCTGACTATACACACAAACAAGATCAAGCGAATAATTATAAAAAAAATAAAGAAGAGAACATACCTCGTCGAATGAGTTTCTGTATGAGTTTTATTTTTATTTCTAGGGGTCCTTATATAGATATATAGAGATATCTTAGATTTTGTTACGTGATTTGCCTAATGCTAATCTCATTTGTTGTAGTACTTATCTAATATCTAATGATAATTAAAGACTCTAATATATAAGTGATCCTTTATAAAAACAAAATTATCTTAACATAACAATTGATATATCCTTAAACATAAAGATACAAGAAACATAATAATAATAATTCAAATATTATATTTATTTATTTACTTACAATAATATTAAGTTTTACAAAAATTACGGATTTTACAAACACTACAAGGAAAACAGAAATATACAATGGTTATTGCCCGTTGTCTGATGCCCTGGAATAGCGTTGTCTATCGAGCAGGTGTCTCTTACCAACATCACACAACGGTACACAAATCGTTGTCTGATATCCGGAACAACAACACACCAGGCTCCAAAAGCGTTGTAGCACACCCAGAAACCACAACGGTTATGGTATAAAGCGTTGTGGAAATGGTGATATTACAACGTTTTTGTTTATTATGAATGTTGTTAGATTTTAATGTGCACAACTGTTTTGGTGAATTAGAGGCATGCAAAGCCAACATTTACAAAACATTCACATGTGATAGAATTCGTTGTCTTCATGTTTTTTGTACAATGTTTTGTAGCTTCAAAAGTGTTGTTAGATTCGAATATGCACAACTATTTTGTAGCTTCGAAAGTGTTGTTAGATTTGAATGTGCATAACAGTTACATGTGATACAATCGTTGTCTGAATAGTTTTTGTACAATGCTTTGTAGCTTCAAAAGTGTTGTTATAAACAAAATGCACAAGGGTTTTTAGCCCACCCATATTTTGTTCTATTGTGTGTTAAGAATTTAGACAACGGTCCTTCAAATTTAGACTGTTGTCTTTCTTCTTCTTCTTCCACAATAGTTCATTTTTACACACAACACTTTTATAAAGATTGAAGATTGCTGTTGTAAGATACGATTTATAACATGTTTTCTTATAAATGCTCTCATTGGGTAAAAAAAAAACTAGACAATGCACCAATAAAATACCACCATTATGACCAATATTCGCTATTACAACGAACTAAAATCCACCATTACAACACCATGTCCAAGGAATTCAGTGCTGAATCAGGCAAGTGCTTCCCGTTGGGCAACCACAGTCCACCCCGATTGGGAATCAGTCCATGTGGTTGACTACTACTCATTGCTGCTTCACTGCTATATCTTCTTTCTGTTTCTTAACGAACTGAAAGAAATCCGCAACTTGACGAGCATACCTTCATAAAAGCCAAAACAAACTTATATATATATGAATTATAAGTTTAAAACATTGCACTGACAGTATACATCTCAGTCAATCTTTCAATCATGCACTTAGTAGACAGGGGAAAGAGAAAGAGATTTATTGCTTAAGCCAACTATCAGTCAAAGTTGAAAACCATCCACAAAGCATTATCTTAAAAGAACATGATCCTCAAGACATCAGCATCCCCTGTTTTCAGTTTCTACAAGCTTTAAAAGCTACAACTTGGTGATCACAATAATCTTAGTTGACCTGATTGTGACCATGCCCTAGCCTACAACAAGCATTTGAATCTCAGATCCATGAAATCTAAAAGTTCGGAATTTATTTGACCGGATCTGGGAACAGTAAAATTGCATAAAACTTGCATCTCTTCATACTTTTTCTATTGACTTGCTTCTGAGAGGAAGATCTAGAGAATCTGAAACAGTAAATTACAAAAATAAAACCATCCATATAGTTCAAACATATTATTATGTTTGGAAACACGTTTCCTTGCGATTCGAGCTCTTATGGCATTAGCAGCAGAACTTAGATACACATATTATGAGGAAGGTACAAACATATTGAAATCATACTACTGCTGTTGGAGACTTGGATTTCTAAGTAACACAAAAGGAAGCTAACTCTGTAAACTGTAAAGTAATACAAATTAAGCAAAGACTACATAAGCTAAACTTAAAAAGGGGAAGCAATCATACTGTCATTTTGCTTCAATATCCTTGTTGAAATCAATGTTAGGCTCGCAGTCCAGAACCAAAGCAGGAACCTGCTCCAGATGAAGATCATAAAAAACCAAGCTAGTAGCAACAACAAATTTCAGTAGTGGGGAAAGGCTGTGGAGGTATAGAAGGCAACACCACAAACAAGAAATTACCTGTTGAATGCTTGAATGCATATGTTCACCTCCTAAATAAAATACGCGATCTCTGATGTCCGGAGGCAAAGTGTGATCGGCATGGAATGGTAGCTTATTTACAGAAAATACACCATGATTTCCAGTTTTGGATGGAAATAGCCAGCTTTCATGTTTTTCATCTAAACCACGCAGATAATCGATGCTTACACCCCCTTCCTCAGCCCTCTTACGTAGCAGCATTCTCTTATGGCATGTATCAGGGCTTGCTCTTAGATAAATGAAGGCATCAGGAACAAGTCCAGGCAAAGACGACACGACTGGATCAAACCAAGAGTCATATATGCTAACTTCCATTTCATTCATCCACTTTGCTTCATGAACAGCTCGCACAAACACCTTAAGAAAACATAATTAGCCATGAAATTCTAATATAGGTGCTTCTACATGCGAAGGAAATTAAAGTTGTTAAGAATTTTCTAATTCCTCTCCAGATCAATAACATTATGCTTTGCAGCATATGCATAATATCTAATTATCTACAAAAACTGGCAGACAAGGTTAAACTTTAATTACTTTTAAAAATGGTGGATTTTAAAATCCACGCTATTAAAAATGGTAACATGTCTCGGCTTTCTGTCATATTTACATAAGCAATCATGAAGATGATGGTGTTGAAAAAAATGGCTACGACGGAAAACATGGTTGATGGTACCTACGTTCAAATTAGGATCCATCAGTTTGTCTTTCTGACTCGCCATGTCCCATGTCATGGTTTTAAATCTGGGCAATGTACCCTGAAAACAAATCACGAAAACAGAATATTCAAACTCAGTGCATTGAGTCCTATAGGCTTAAAAGCAATATTTCCATAATAGAATAACTTACCCGTTCTTTCTGAATATCTACCTGCCACTCGCTGTGGAACTTTTGCAACTCCTCTGTTTGCCCAAGTCCTCGCATAACTAAGGCCCCCTTTGTAGCTTTTAAATTGGTTAAACCTGCTTATAATCCAAAGCAACTAAATATAACGTACAAACACCCACCGATCGTGGAGGTCTAGCGTATTCTTAAATCTGAAAGGATGAATTAGTTGAGACATTTCATCAAACAGATTGTGCCCAACTGAAACTTACTAATTGAATCAAACTACGAATTGAAACAGATTTCATCAAACAGATTGAAACTTACTAATTGAATCAAAAAATGGATTGCTTCAAGTAGAGGGGGATTTCGTATGAATTGGAACCGTGAAACTGGTTCTCAAGCTATGAATGGATGGTTATATGAACTGGGTCTCGAGTTATTACTTAGAGCTATGGGTGCGTGTTTGATAATGGCGAGATGAAGAACTAGGGTTTCAATTTAGGTTTGTATATTTATGCGAGTGTTTAAATTTGTGTGTGTAATTATGTTTACGTGTTTGTGCGGCTGAGAAGATAAGAGGAGAGGATGAAAAGATATAGGGGAAAATGAAATTTTGGCGAGGGAAATGAAATTTGGGGGAAGTGAAATTTTAGTAAGGGGGAAAATCAAATATTAACAAGCGGTAATATGAATTAGATATAGGGAGGAAAGTGAAATTTGAGATTATAGATTATGAAATTTTAAGAAATTTTAGAAATTTGATTCGAAACAAAAAAAATCGAATTTTTGAAATATTAATATAATAGATACTCATTTTAATGTTTGGAAAAAATAAACAAAAAATAAAATGGTCGGATTAGACGAGATTTTAACAAAAACGTAGCAAAAGTGTTGCTTCCTGTAGCGAGGCATGATCCAAATTCACTGAATAATTTTTTTAAATGATTACTTCGACGATCGAACCGTATTAAAGTTAATAAACACTCATTTTAGTGTTGGATCGTCCAAATAAAAATTAAAAAAAAATATCATTCGAAAATTATACTAGTTTGACCAAGGAGTACTTTTATAGTTGACCATTATAATATCATACAAGAATGATTCATTTTTTTCTAATTTTTTGTACACATCAGTAAAATCAGTATATAACATCATTCGTACGGTTGGATCGTCAAAAATAAAATTTAAAAAAATAGGTCATGTTCAATCGGTACGACACTAGTTAGAAGGAGTAGTACTTTTGGCGGATTTATATTATAAACACGTACAAGAATGCTTTTTTTTTTTTCTAAATTTTTGTACACATCACTAAAATTAGTATATAACATCAACTTTACGGTTGGATTGTCCAAAAAAAATTAAAAAAAAAATATTATTCGAAAATTATACTAGTTTGACCAATGAGTACTTTGATAGTTGACCATTAAAATACATACAAGAATGATTCATTTTTTCTAATTTTTTGTACACATCAGTAAAATCAGTATATAACATCATTCGTATGGTTGAATCGTCAAAAATAAAATTTAAAAAAATAGGTCATGTTCAATCGGTACGACACTAGTTAGAGGAAGTAGTACTTTTGGCGGATTTATATTATAAACACATACAAGAATGATTTTTTTTTTTTTCTAAATTTTTGTACACATCACTAAAATTAGTATATAACAACTTTACGGTTGGATTGTCCAAAAATTTAAAAAAAATATTATTCGAAAATTATACTAGTTTGACCAATGAGTACTTTGATAGTTGACCATTAAAATATCATACAAGAATGATTTGTTTTTTTGTAATTTTTTTGTACATATCACCAAAATCAGTATATAACATCATTCCTATGGTTGGATCATCGAAAATAAAATTTAAAAAAATAGGTCATGTTCAATCGGTACCACACTAGTTAGAGGGAGTAGTACTTTTGGCGGATTTATATTATAACCACATACAAGAATGATTTTTTTTTTCTAAATTTTTGTACACATCACTAAAATTAGTATATAAAAACTTTACAGTTGGATTGTCCAAAAAAAAATTTAAAAAAATATTATTTGAAAATTATACTAGTTTGACCAATGAGTACTTTGATAGTTGACCATTAAAATATCATACAGGAATGATATGTTTTTTTCTAATTTTTTGTACATATCACCAAAATCAGTATATAACATCATTCCTATGGTTGGATCATCGAAAATAAAATTAAAAAAAATAGGTCATGTTCAATCGGTACGACACTAGTTAGAGGTAGTAGTACTTTTGGCCGATTTATATTATAAACACATACAAGAATGAATTTTTTTTTCTAACTTTTTGTACACATATGTAAAATTAGTATATAACATCAACTGTACGGTTGGATTGTCCAAAAAACAATTTAAAAAAATATTATTCGAAAATTATACTAGTTTGACCAAGGAGTACTTTGATGGTTGACCATTAAAATATCATACAAGAATGATTCATTTTTTTTCTAATTTTTTGTAAACATCACTAAAATCAGTATATAAAATCATTCGTACAGTTGGATCGTCTAAAAAAAATTAAAAAATTAGATCATGTTCAATCGGTACGACACTAGTTAGAGGGAGTAACACTTTTGGTGGATTTATATTATAAACACGTACAAGAATGATTTTTTTTACTAATTTGTTGTACACATCATTAAAATCAGTATATAACATCATCCGTATGATTGGATCGTCCAAAAAAATTTAAAAATAATTTATTCGAAAATTATACTAGCAATACTTTGATAGTTGACCACTAAAATATCATACAAGAACATTAAACAACGGTTTTTTTATGAAAAAATGTTGTTGTGCTTAGTGTAACACCCCCAGATCCGGGGTCAGGGATCTGGTGGTTACGGTCTTACATCCATTCATAATACTTGACTTGAGTCCACAATAAATAAATCACATGCTGTGACCCCACAAATATTACCACTCACACACACAACAGCTATAGTCCCAGAGATGAAATTGAAATAAGTCTTACATTAAAGGGTTTACGAATAAAAGTTATTACAATCCCAAAAGGATAACATCATAGGTTTAAAAGTTTTGCCGTTGATTACATTAATTATACATATAGTTAAACAGGAAACAAAAGCTGTCTAACTATGCTACCTCAGCAATGGCGGCTAGCATCTCAGCGGGTAGTCCGGTGGGTCGGGTAACCTGCTTGCGCCGAGTGCGCCTGACGCGAGCCATCTGACCTAGCTGTTGTTGTGACATAATATAAACAAAGCAAGGGTGAGCGAAAGCCCACCAACAAATATATAACTGAACGATAATTTAAAACAGTTCAAAGCTATCTTTTAAACCATATGCCATGCATTTACGGAAATGATGCCAGTACAATATGAACGATGAAGTTACAAGGTAACTGAAAGTATTTGTTTGAAGAAATATCTGCTACATCAAAGTAAGCGAGATATTCTTATTGTTATTAAGAAGAGGAACTTGCAAGAAAAGGTTGCAATTCCAGTTATGACACTTTTCCAACTCTGCCAACAGTAATCATGTTGCAGGAAATAAATAAATTTGGATGATGAACCAATGATGGAGTATTCACCGCGCCCGCTGTTCCAATCTTGATGATCAGTCGAGATCGTACAGCTCAATTTAGATTTACTACCGGTAGAAGGAAGAACTGACGGCTTTACTTGTATACCGCCTTGCTAGCTCTCCCCGGCCAACGGTTGGGCCAAGGGGATGGACCGGCGCTACTCGGCCTCTTACACGACTCCTAGTTCAAATAGAATTCATGATTCTGAATGTAACGTTCGTCCCCCTTTCCCCAAGTATAAGACTTGTTGATAAGACTCCACAAAGTAGTCGTATCTAGTTGGAAAGGAAAATTTACCAATATCTCCCAAGCTATTACTTGGTAACGGATATCAACTTGTTCCAGTAATCTTACCCCTCGAAAGATGAGAAGGTAAGCAACGACTTAATAAGTCAACAGCACCCGAGTTGCGGGTGAAGGGAATACTTTATGACCGGGAAGTCGACAAGATAAATAACATTTTCCAAGTAAGGTTCCCTTATTATTAAGGAGATAGACTCAAAGAAGAATGATGTCTGAGAACCTTTCTTGATATAAGATTAATAATAATATGACTTCGAAATATTTTCTGTAATAATCGAAGAAGATAAACCTTATCGAGATTATTCTAAGTATGGAATAAATATTCAGAGAATATTTAATGAGTTAAAATATTTAAAGAATATTTGGGAATATGAAAGAATATCTTTTAATCAGAGTATTTCTCAAAATAATCCCTGAAGAAATATCAGGGGAATATTTATTGAATAAATAAATATTTAAATGAATATTCAAAACAATATTCATTAATTATTAAGACTTGAAAAGAATATTTACGGTAATATTCATAATTAATTAGGAATTTAAATGAATATTCAAAAGTGATATTCATTTAATGAATAATATCCTAAATGAATATCAAGTAATATTCATTTAGTAATCCAAGCCTTAAGAAATATTCGAGATAATATTCGATAATTAAATCAAGCTTCAGATGAATATTAAAATAATATTCATCAAGTATTTAATATCTTAAATGAATATTCAAAAGTAATATTTATTTAATAAAATAATATTCTAAAAGAATATCCAGTTAATATTCATTTAATAGTCTCATCTTTAGAAGAATATTCGAAATAATAGTCGATAATCAATTCGACTCTGAATGAATATTGAGAAATATTATTCGTTGAATAGTTAAATTCAAATAATTATTTGAAGTAAGGATCGTTAAAATAATTAGTCTCGAACGAATATTCAAATAATACTCGTCGCCCAAATAATAGAAAATATTTACTTAAATATTTCCTCCCGAGGTAATCTCGATATATCAAGAAATATTGACTCCCGGTCTATATTTGATTAATGAGAGGTATACGCCCTTCTATGAGGGTCTTACAATAACCGGCTTATAACTGATATATAACTATCTAGCTTATAAGCCAACAATAACATTCAGGGAACAAGTATATCAATTCAACTTGAAAGTAGGCATGCATGCAATGGCATATGTATATCAGCAATCATATATATATATTTATTCAATCACAACAACAGCCTAAAAGAAGGGAATTGAAACTTGCCTGGTAGTCGAGTACGGTAAGGGGTAGTGGTAGCGGGTCCCGGTTCAGCCTGGTGATCTATAAATAGCCAAGGCATTCGGGATTAATCACTTAACATATAAAAGTTAAGTTATACTTAAATCGAAACACGCTCTCGAGTTATCTCGTTATACCCCTTTTAGTGGATTACTTATTATCACTGATCCGACCCGACATTCGTTCGTTAACACGACATGTCACTGCACTTATACTTGGGACATACTTAAGTCATATGAGTTCTAAGGTTGATCGTTACGAACCAATATTTTACTCCGAGTTTTATCGCCCGTTTTCTAAGTGTTTTACCAAAGTTATAAAAGAGTCGTCTTTTAGGGGTTCGTTCGCGTTTAACCTTGACTCGAACATTTTTAATAAATCGAAAAATGCTCTTTTTGACATACGGTTTTCTTTCACACCTTCCATCTTACCCCTAGTATTTATTTACCAAGATTCGCCATGACGTTACATAGCTTACGAGGGTTCAATTTCAGTTACGAACTTTCGTTTACGGATTCGAACTACTTTTAGTAATTTGGTCATAAATCCTAAACCGTAAGTCCGTTTCACGTGATCTTTATATCAAAACGAATCTTAGAGCATTACCTATCCTATCATGGCAGATAAGGTCTCTGTACAGTAGGGGTTCGACATGGAAATTGGCATACAAAACATGGTATTGTAAAATCGGGCATTATAACGGCTGTAAATCGAATATCTATCAATTTCGAATCCTCCCATACACATAGCATCCAACCCAAACAACATATACATGACTTATATACATGAACTGAGGCCAAGCAATGCCTTTCCGTTCATCTAGCTATTTACATCATTAATCCAAAATCCATACATAATCATGCTTATAACTTTAACATAACCATAACTAAGTTATAACTATCAAAAACATGCTTAAATCTCAAACAAGGGTTAGGGTTTCAAGAGCTTTATACCTTCCTTAGATAGTGATATAGCCTTACTAAGCCTTGTATGGTCCTTAGGAGTGATTATGCTTGCTATACCAACCATGAAAAATCAAGAAAACAAAGTTAGTTCAAGAAGAACACTATTCATGCTCCTCTTGAATGATTTATTTGAAAATGGAAATGGATGAGTTTGAAGCTAAGATTTTGAGGAGATAAGTTTTATGAAATGTAAGACTCACCTTAATTATTTCAAGAACAAACAATGGTGGGAAGGTTGAGTTTGGATTTGGAATTAATGGAAAGGGCCGAATGCTTTGTTTGCAAGGGGGGGGGGAGAGAATTGCTTGGTTTCTTTGATTTTTTGTGTTTTAATCTCCTTTACTCTCATCCACTTACAACATAATATCTTGTAAAAGTTGCTTTAATAAAGTGGTGAGGTGTTGGATGCTCAAATGGCAAGACATGTGTTGGTTTTGTGGTGGTTAATGCTTAACTAGGTAGTTACTTGCTAAGTACTTGGTTCTTCTTCTAAGTTGCTAGTTCCTTGCTTCTAGTTTAGTTACTAGATATTTATACTAGTAGCTTGCACAAGACTCTTGCTTCCTCTGCTTGTTTCTGTGTCCGGTTATTACCCGTTTCGATTTATCGTTCGTGAGAATATTTCACGGATTTCTAATTAGGGTTTACCGGGAATCCTCTTTAATATTAATACCTTCATTCTCCATCTTTCATTCTAACTTTCCATTTTATATTCCTTTAATCCATTCGTTAAATACTTAAGGCTATCAGTGTCCAGGGAACTCTCAGAGAAAATAAAAGTGCGGTTTTTCAGAATCCGACAGCTTTTACATACACTTATTTTCCCCCTGGATCACTAATACGAACTCAGAAATCCGTTCCGAATACTTCTATATAGTGTCGTCTCATATTATTATATACTCCTACTAAAACACTATTCATTCTGTATTCTTTACTTGTTCTCTTAGGGTTGTATAAGTGTCCGTATTCTCTTTCGATCGTTCCTTAACCTTTTTACGGAACTACTGGATTAATCGTTATCGATCTGGATGACATGAGAGTATTCTCTTGCTTGAAGTTGCCATATCTTATTCCCTTAGAAGATAGATTATTCTTACCTATGTTGTCACCCTTTAGCATTCTTCAAGACATAAACATAATAAAGTCGAATTCCATTCATTCTTTCCCAATTATCAATTATTACATTGTAGCCATATCCACTATTCATTCTTACATCATTAAATACATAAAAGTTTTAATTCCACCAAAATCAGGGTTCTTACACTTAGTATAACACAACATTTTTTCACTACGCCATAAATGCTCATATGCAACGCTTTTAGAAAGTGTTTCACTGAAAGTGTTTCGTTAGGTATGGAATTTTTGCTCTAATGAAACAGAACTTGAACTGGTGTTGCATTACACATAATTAGTGTTGCATTTGATCCACGGTATTTCACATAATGCAACACTAACAGCTCGCGATGTATTAGATATTTTTTAATTTTAAAAAAATGCTGATGTGGCAGTAGTGGGGCCCACACGTGCTGACGTGGCATTTGCTGACGTGGCAAGTATGGGCCCCACAATTGCTGACGTGGCAAATGTGGGACCCACATTTGCTGATGTGGCATTGGCTGACGTGGGAGAAGCGTTGCATTAGGTGAAAAAGGTGTTGCATTTGATGTTTAAAAGCGTTGCATTAGCAATTTTGAAAACAAGTGGGGGTACTTCTCTTGCATTGCGCTTTCCAGTTCCCAGGTGGATTCTTCTACATTGTGGTTCTGCCACAAAACTCTGACTAGCTGAATGACCTTGTTTCGAAGCACTTGTTCTTTCCGGTCTATGATTTCCACAGGTTGCTCCACATAGGTCAGGTCTGGTTGCATGTCCACTTGCTCATACTCTACAATATGCTTAGCATCCGGATTATACTTCCTCAGCATCGAGACATGGAACACATTGTGCACCTGCTGTAGATTCGGGGGCAATGCGAGTTCATAAGCTAGTTCCCCAATCCGTCTCAAGATCTCAAATGGTCCAATGTATCTGGGACTCAGCTTTCCTTTCTTCCCAAATCTCATTAAACCTTTCCAAGGTGACACTTTCAAGAACACTAGGTCCCCTACCTCGTATTCCTTGCCTTTCCGAGCTAAGTCGGCATATTTCTTTTGTCGATCCTGGGCTGCTACCAACCGTCCTCTGATTAGATCTACTGCATCTTTAGTTCGTTGGACCACTTCGGGCCCGAGCATCTTTCGCTCTCCAACTTCATCCCAATACAAGGGAGATCGACATTTTCTTCCATAAAGGGCCTCATAAGGTGGCATCCCAATGCTTGAATGATAACTGTTATTATAGGAGAACTCAACCAATGGCAAGTGATCATCCCAACTTCCTTTGAAGTCTATCGCGCAGACTCTCAACATATCCTCTAACGTTTGGATGGTCCTTTCACTTTGCCCATCTGTCTGGGGGTGGTAGGCTGTGCTCATGTTCAGCCGGGTCCCTACACATTCTTGAAAACTCCTCCAAAACCTGGAGTTAAATCTAGGATCTCGATCGGATACTATTGCGACTGGGACTCCATGTCGCGCCACTATCTCTTTTAAGTAGATGTCCACTAGTCTGTCGACCGTGTACCTTTCGTTGATCGGGAGAAAGTGAGCCGATTTCGTCAGTCGATCTATAATTACCCATATGGCATCATGATTAGCCTTGGTCCTTGGTAAACCTACTACGAAATCCATGGCTATATGTTCCCATTTCCATTCTGGAATTTCTAAGGGATGTAGAAGTCCGCTGGGTTTCTGGTGCTCTGCCTTCACTCGTTGGCAGGTCAAGCATCTGCTTACCCACTCTGCTACGTCCTTTTTCATATTGGGCCACCAGTAATACTCCTTCAAATCCCTATACATTTTAGTGCTACCGGGGTGCACTGAGTATCTTGAGTTGTGTGCCTCATTTAAAATCTCATCCTTGAGCTCCTGAACATTTGGGATCCATATCCTGTATGTGTACCTCATGATCCCTTCCTTGTCTCTTTCGCACTTAATTTCCTCCCCGGTCATTAGCTCTTCTGTGGAGTTCTTTTCTTCCTCCATCATCCGTTCCTGGCACAGTCTAATCTTTTCTAACAATGGAGGTTGGATTCTAATTTCCATCAACTTTTCTTGGCCCTCTCCGGGTAACTTAACCTCGATTTCCAACTTCTCAAAATCCTTCACTAGCTCTTTCTCTGAAGTTATCATCTTGAGCTTCTCTTTCCGACTAAGGGCGTCAGCCACCACATTGGCTTTGCCCGGGTGATAGCGAATTTCACAGTCGTAATCCTTGATTAACTCTAACCACCTCCTCTGGCGCATGTTATGCTCTTTCTGAGTGAAAATGTATTTGAGGCTCTTATGGTCTGTGTAAATCTCGCATTTTTCCCCATACAGGTAGTGTCTCCAAATCTTTAAAGCGAAGACTATGGCTGCTAGCTCTAGATCATGCGTGGGATATCTGACTTCATAATCCTTCAATTGCCTAGACGCATACGCTATTACCTTGCCGTGCTGCATAAGCACGCATCCCAGTCCTTTATGCGAAGCGTCACTGTAAATCACGAAATCTCCTTTTCCATCAGGTAATGCCAGTACTAGGGCTGTCACCAGCTTCTTCTTTAACTCCTGGAAACTCTTCTCGCATTTCTCAGTCCATTCAAATTTCTCGATTTTACGGGTAAGTCGAGTTAATGGAGCTGCGAGTTTCGCAAAGTCTTGGACAAATCTCCTGTAATATCCGGCCAGTCCAATGAAACTCCTCACCTCGGTTGGAGTAGTTGGCCGTTCCCAGTTTGAAACTGCTTCTATCTTGGAGGGATCAACCAACACTCCTTCTCTATTGATCACGTGCCCTAAGAATTGTACCTCATTTTTCCAAAACTCGCACTTGGAGAACTTGGCATATAACTGCTCTTTCCTGAGTATTTCTAAGGTTATCCTTAAATGTTCAGCGTGTTCTGCCTCTGTCCTTGAGTAGATGAGAATATCATCAATGAAAACTATCACGAATTTGTCCAAATATTCCTTGAACACTCTATTCATTAGGTCCATGAAGGCTGCTGGGGCGTTGGTCAATCCAAACGACATAACTAAGAACTCATAATGTCCATATCTGGTGCGGAATGCAGTCTTCGGGATATCTTCAGGTTTGATCTTCAGTTGGTGATATCCCGTTCTCAAATCAATCTTAGAGAAGTATTCAGCTCCTCTTAGCTGGTCAAACAAATCGTCTATCCTAGGCAATGGATACTTATTCTTTATGGTTAGCTTATTCAATTCTCTGTAGTCGATACATAACCTCATACTTCCATCTTTCTTCTTAACAAACAACACTGGTGCGCCCCAAGGTGACACACTGGGCCTTATCATGCCCTTATCCAACAATTCCTGTAATTGTTCAGCTAGCTCCTTCATTTCTACTGGGGCTAATCGGTACGGGGCCTTCGAAACTGGCGCCGTCCCCGGGGCTAACTCGATGGCAAACTCAATTACCCTATCAGGTGGTAGTCCGGGAAGATCTTGTGGGAACACGTCCTCGAACTCATTAACTACCAGAATGTCTTGTAATCTTGGCACTTCCTTCTGAGTATCTATAACGTAGGCTAAATAAGCCTCGTTCCCTTTTCGTAACAATCTCTTGGTTTGCGCCATGGTCAGAATTTTTTGGGTCTGTCGCATCCCCTTAAACACTATTTCTTTCTTCCCTGGGGTTTTCAACTTAACCTTTTTCCCTTTACAATCTATCTGCGCATCATTGCGAGACAACCAATCCATACCCAAAATGACATCGAATTCCCCTAGCTTAAAAGGAATTAAATCGACATAGAAGGATCGTCCTCCTATTTCTAGCTTACAATCGGGGTGAATTTGATTAACCGGTACGATTTCCTGATTAGCTATTTCTACTAGTAAGGAATCTCTTAGTTGCTGGGTTTTAAGTTTCAACTTATGCGCAAAATCTCTAGATATAAAAGACTTAGTTGCTCCTGAATCAAATAAGACATTTGCACTGACTGAATTGAGAGAAAAAGTACCTGCTATCACATCTGTGTCCTTCACGGCATCTTGTACTGACATATTGAAAGTCCTAGCAGTTGGTGGCCTATTTGAGGCAACCTTGCTTGCTCCTGATGCTGCTGGTTTGTTCTTTGGGCAATCCTTCCTCATGTGCCCTCGCTGTCCACACTGGAAACAGGTTGTGCTGTTAGGGATGACCGTGGTGCAAGAGGTGGCATAATGCCCAGCTCGCCCACACTTATAACAGTTTATCTGCTTCAGGTTGCACACCCCGGAGTGCTTCTTCCCACAAGTAGCACACAATGGCAATGGAGGTCGAGAAGGGTTGGAATGGGACATTCCTGATTGGTGGCCGCCCTGGCTCACACTTACACTCGCAGATGGTTTAAACCCAACACTCCTCCCTGGTAGGGAAACCGCTCCTCGATTAAACTTGGTTGGGGGTTTTCCTCCAGCGGATCTTCCGCCCATACTAACATGCTTTCTCTTTATCCCCTCTTTTTCTCTCTCTCTCTGCATCTGATCACTACCAGCCTCCACAATGGTTGCCTTCTGCACCAAGGTGGCATAATCTGTAATCTCTAAAACAGCCACCCTATTCTGGATCCACTGTTTCAGCACTTGTTGAAACCTGTTAGCTTTCTTCTCTTCTGTATCTACAAACTCTGGCACAAATCTCGATAGCTCAGTAAATTTAGCCTCATAGTCAGCCACTGACATATTGTTCTGTTTCAGTTCCAAGAACTTAAGTTCCATCTGGGTTTTCATGAACTTCGGGAAGTACTTCTCCAGGAATAATTGTTTGAACCTTTCCCAGGCTATGACAGCATCAGTCTCTATGTTTTTCTTGGCTTCCCACCAATAATTGGCCTCTCCCTTTAGTAGGTAAGTAGCAAAAACAGTCTTCTGAGCCTCATTGATACTCAGAATCTCAAAAGACTTTTCCATTTCTTTGATCCAGGCCCTCGCCTCAACGGGATCAGCCGATCCGTGGAACTCTGGGGGCTTAAGGGACTTAAAGGCCCTAAAGGAATTTGCCACTGAAGTGTTGTTGCTTGGTGGTGGCTGGGGGTATTGGTTCAAATTCTGCCTAAGTAGGTCCATAAACTGGCCCATGGGGTTTCCGCCCTGGTTCTCCCCTTCCTGTTCTACTTCAGTTTCTCCACCCTCTATTTCCCTTTCAAATTCTTCAGAGTACAGGGGTTCATCCTCTGCTCCATACTGGGAATCTTCTTGCTCATTATAGTCCTGATCTTGTTCCTCACTACTTTCACGGTTTTCCTCGTGTTGGTTGTGACTCTCTTGGTCAGTAGATTCGCGGGGGTTAGCCCTAGTGCCCATTCGTCTTGGAGGCATTTTACTGAAAATTTGGAAAGTTATACATTAGGTTCACTGATCTGTTTTAAAGGATTTTTCCTTGCACATTTCTTTACATGATTGGGTTTAAAATCCCACAGTTTTATATCTCATGGCAACTTAATCGAAAAGTAATACATATGCTAATAAACTCGTGATCACATCCCAACAAAATTGTAATGACTGTAATGGAAACAAATATATACCAGGTACCGAAAAGGTACAACATCCGAGTTACAACGATAGTTTAAAGTACAACCATCCTAACAACAACAACAAGTCAAAAGTGAAATATGCTGTCTATCTGTCTAGTCTGCAAAAAGGGAAAACAAGTACAAGAAAACTATCCCTACAAAAGCCGGCACTACTATGTCCGTACATGACTAGACAACTAGACCACTGCATCACTACATCTGAAATCAGCCGCCACGACGAAACATCCTCCGAACCCTCCCCATGGCGATGCGGAAAACCTCCTCAGCCTCTGCTCTGTCTACCCTACCATGTCCATCAGTAGGCAACTGTCGCACCCTCACCCGAGCCCTCAGCTCGATGCGGGTCACAGCCCTATACCCAACTCTGTCACTGATAGTCCTCCTGCCCTGCACCCTCATCCGGGCGGCTCTCTCTGCTGCTAACTCACTCCTAGACTCTGCCAACCTGGCATCTGCCACAGACAACTCTCTATAAAGCCCGTTCACAATCAAGTTGTGAACACATACTGGGACTCCTCCTATCGGGGCATGAGGTGGGGTGGATGGCTCAGCTGGAGCGGCAGTCTCTGTCTGCTGGGGCTCTGGGGTAAGCTCCTCAAACTCGTCGGGGTACGGGCTCACAGGTAGTGGTGGTGGGGTAGGGGCTCTCTCAACAGGGAGGAGTGGCACAAAAAGTCCAGAACTCCCTACAGCACCAACTACTGGCTCATCTATATCTCCCTCAACACCCTCATCTACCGGCACCACCTGATCCGTGGTCATGTCAGTGTCATCTCCCATAGTCCTGAACTCAGTCACAACCCAATAATCATCATCCTCAACCACTAACTCAGCATCCTGTCCTGTCTGGACCCCCTCCGGGTCCTCCTCCCCCTCAGTCTCAACAACATCTGTGTCAGCATCATCCTGGACCTCCTCAGGGTCCTCCTCCTCAGACTCGATCACATCAGTATCAGCATCAACCTGGACCTCCTCAGCGTCCTCCTCCTCAGGCTCAGTATCATCCTCAGGCAAGTGCTCATAGTATGGGTCCCTAGTCCGGAACATGTCCTCATCATGCTGTCTCGCAGCTGCCTCCTGGGCCGACAAGTCGCTCGCCTACACAAGACGAACTATGTTACTATCATGATACTTAAAAAGTTCCCGTAAGGGTTTTAGGTGAACCTGGCAAGGGTTCTTATTATATTATTGAATTTATTATTATATAACGTCGTATCATCTCTTGGGATATATAACTCTCGCTCTGATACCATCTCTGTAACACCCCCAGATCCGGGGTCAGGGATCTGGTGGTTACGGTCTTACATCCATTCATAATACTTGACTTGAGTCCACAATAAATAAATCACATGCTGTGACCCCACAAATATTACCACTCACACACACAACAGCTATAGTCCCAGAGATGAAATTGAAATAAGTCTTACATTAAAGGGTTTACGAATAAAAGTTATTACAATCCCAAAAGGATAACATCATAGGTTTAAAAGTTTTGCCGTTGATTACATTAATTATACATATAGTTAAACAGGAAACAAAAGCTGTCTAACTATGCTACCTCAGCAATGGCGGCTAGCATCTCAGCGGGTAGTCCGGTGGGTCGGGTAACCTGCTTGCGCCGAGTGCGCCTGACGCGAGCCATCTGACCTAGCTGTTGTTGTGACATAATATAAACAAAGCAAGGGTGAGCGAAAGCCCACCAACAAATATATAACTGAACGATAGTTTAAAACAGTTCAAAGCTATCTTTTAAACCATATGCCATGCATTTACGGAAATGATGTCAGTACAATATGAACGATGAAGTTACAAGGTAACTGAAAGTATTTGTTTGAAGAAATATCTGCTACATCAAAGTAAGCGAGATATTCTTATTGTTATTAAGAAGAGGAACTTGCAAGAAAAGGTTGCAATTCCAGTTATGACACTTTTCCAACTCTGCCAACAGTAATCATGTTGCAGGAAATAAATAAATTTGGATGATGAACCAATGATGGAGTATTCACCGCGCCCGCTGTTCCAATCTTGATGATCAGTCGAGATCGTACAGCTCAATTTAGATTTACTACCGGTAGAAGGAAGAACTGACGGCTTTACTTGTATACCGCCTTGCTAGCTCTCCCCGGCCAACGGTTGGGCCAAGGGGATGGACCGGCGCTACTCGGCCTCTTACACGACTCCTAGTTCAAATAGAATTCATGATTCTGAATGTAACGTTCGTCCCCCTTTCCCCAAGTATAAGACTTGTTGATAAGACTCCACAAAGTAGTCGTATCTAGTTGGAAAGGAAAATTTACCAATATCTCCCAAGCTATTACTTGGTAACGGATATCAACTTGTTCCAGTAATCTTACCCCTCGAAAGATGAGAAGGTAAGCAACGACTTAATAAGTCAACAGCACCCGAGTTGCGGATGAAGGGAATACTTTATGACCGGGAAGTCGACAAGATAAATAACATTTTCCAAGTAAGGTTCCCTTATTATTAAGGAGATAGACTCAAAGAAGAATGATGTCTGAGAACCTTTCTTGATATAAGATTAATAATAATATGACTTCGAAATATTTTCTGTAATAATCGAAGAAGATAAACCTTATCGAGATTATTCTAAGTATGGAATAAATATTCAGAGAATATTTAATGAGTTAAAATATTTAAAGAATATTTGGGAATATGAAAGAATATCTTTTAATCAGAGTATTTCTCAAAATAATCCCTGAAGAAATATCAGGGGAATATTTATTGAATAAATAAATATTTAAATGAATATTCAAAACAATATTCATTAATTATTAAGACTTGAAAAGAATATTTACGGTAATATTCATAATTAATTAGGAATTTAAATGAATATTCAAAAGTGATATTCATTTAATGAATAATATCCTAAATGAATATCAAGTAATATTCATTTAGTAATCCAAGCCTTAAGAAATATTCGAGATAATATTCGATAATTAAATCAAGCTTCAGATGAATATTAAAATAATATTCATCAAGTATTTAATATCTTAAATGAATATTCAAAAGTAATATTTATTTAATAAAATAATATTCTAAAAGAATATCCAGTTAATATTCATTTAATAGTCTCATCTTTAGAAGAATATTCGAAATAATAGTCGATAATCAATTCGACTCTGAATGAATATTGAGAAATATTATTCGTTGAATAGTTAAATTCAAATAATTATTTGAAGTAAGGATCGTTAAAATAATTAGTCTCGAACGAATATTCAAATAATACTCGTCGCCCAAATAATAGAAAATATTTACTTAAATATTTCCTCCCGAGGTAATCTCGACATATCAAGAAATATTGACTCCCGGTCTATATTTGATTAATGAGAGGTATACGCCCTTCTATGAGGGTCTTACAATAACCGGCTTATAACTGATATATAACTATCTAGCTTATAAGCCAACAATAACATTCAGGGAACAAGTATATCAATTCAACTTGAAAGTAGGCATGCATGCAATGGCATATGTATATCAGCAATCATATATATATATTTATTCAATCACAACAACAGCCTAAAAGAAGGGAATTGAAACTTGCCTGGTAGTCGAGTACGGTAAGGGGTAGTGGTAGCGGGTCCCGGTTCAGCCTGGTGATCTATAAATAGCCAAGGCATTCGGGATTAATCACTTAACATATAAAAGTTAAGTTATACTTAAATCGAAACACGCTCTCGAGTTATCTCGTTATACCCCTTTTAGTGGATTACTTATTATCACTGATCCGACCCGACATTCGTTCGTTAACACGACATGTCACTGCACTTATACTTGGGACATACTTAAGTCATATGAGTTCTAAGGTTGATCGTTACGAACCAATATTTTACTCCGAGTTTTATCGCCCGTTTTCTAAGTGTTTTACCAAAGTTATAAAAGAGTCGTCTTTTAGGGGTTCGTTCGCGTTTAACCTTGACTCGAACATTTTTAATAAATCGAAAAATGCTCTTTTTGACATACGGTTTTCTTTCACACCTTCCTTCTTACCCCTAGTATTTATTTACCAAGATTCGCCATGACGTTACATAGCTTACGAGGGTTCAATTTCAGTTACGAACTTTCGTTTACGGATTCGAACTACTTTTAGTAATTTGGTCATAAATCCTAAACCGTAAGTCCGTTTCACGTGATCTTTATATCAAAACGAAGCTTAGAGCATTACCTATCCTATCATGGCAGATAAGATCTCTGGACAGTAGGGGTTCGACATGGAAATTGGCATACAAAACATGGTATTGTAAAATCGGGCATTATAACGGCTGTAAATCGAATATCTATCAATTTCGAATCCTCCCATACACATAGCATCCAACCCAAACAACATATACATGACTTATATACATGAACTGAGGCCAAGCAATGCCTTTCCGTTCATCTAGCTATTTACATCATTAATCCAAAATCCATACATAATCATGCTTATAACTTTAACATAACCATAACTAAGTTATAACTATCAAAAACATGCTTAAATCTCAAACAAGGGTTAGGGTTTCAAGAGCTTTATACCTTCCTTAGATAGTGATATAGCCTTACTAAGCCTTGTATGGTCCTTAGGAGTGATTATGCTTGCTATACCAACCATGAAAAATCAAGAAAACAAAGTTAGTTCAAGAAGAACACTATTCATGCTCCTCTTGAATGATTTATTTGAAAATGGAAATGGATGAGTTTGAAGCTAAGATTTTGAGGAGATAAGTTTTATGAAATGTAAGACTCACCTTAATTATTTCAAGAACAAACAATGGTGGGAAGGTTGAGTTTGGATTTGGAATTAATGGAAAGGGCCGAATGCTTTGTTTGCAAGGGGGGGAGAGAATTGCTTGGTTTCTTTGATTTTTTGTGTTTTAATCTCCTTTACTCTCATCCACTTACAACATAATATCTTGTAAAAGTTGCTTTAATAAAGTGGTGAGGTGTTGGATGCTCAAATGGCAAGACATGTGTTGGTTTTGTGGTGGTTAATGCTTAACTAGGTAGTTACTTGCTAAGTACTTGGTTCTTCTTCTAAGTTGCTAGTTCCTTGCTTCTAGTTTAGTTACTAGATATTTATACTAGTAGCTTGCACAAGACTCTTGCTTCCTCTGCTTGTTTCTGTGTCCGGTTATTACCCGTTTCGATTTATCGTTCGTGAGAATATTTCACGGATTTCTAATTAGGGTTTACCGGGAATCCTCTTTAATATTAATACCTTCATTCTCCATCTTTCATTCTAACTTTCCATTTTATATTCCTTTAATCCATTCGTTAAATACTTAAGGCTATCAGTGTCCAGGGAACTCTCGGAGAAAATAAAAGTGCGGTTTTTCAGAATCCGACAGCTTTTACATACACTTATTTTCCCCCTGGATCACTAATACGAACTCAGAAATCCGTTCCGAATACTTCTATATAGTGTCGTCTCATATTATTATATACTCCTACTAAAACACTATTCATTCTGTATTCTTTACTTGTTCTCTTAGGGTTGTATAAGTGTCCGTATTCTCTTTCGATCGTTCCTTAACCTTTTTACGGAACTACTGGATTAATCGTTATCGATCTGGATGACATGAGAGTATTCTCTTGCTTGAAGTTGCCATATCTTATTCCCTTAGAAGATAGATTATTCTTACCTATGTTGTCACCCTTTAGCATTCTTCAAGACATAAACATAATAAAGTCGAATTCCATTCATTCTTTCCCAATTATCAATTATTACATTGTAGCCATATCCACTATTCATTCTTACATCATTAAATACATAAAAGTTTTAATTCCACCAAAATCAGGGTTCTTACACTTAGTATAACACAACATTTTTTCACTACGCCATAAATGCTCATATGCAACGCTTTTAGAAAGTGTTTCACTGAAAGTGTTTCGTTAGGTATGGAATTTTTGCTCTAATGAAACAGAACTTGAACTGGTGTTGCATTACACATAATTAGTGTTGCATTTGATCCACGGTATTTCACATAATGCAACACTAACAGCTCGCGATGTATTAGATATTTTTTAATTTTAAAAAATGCTGATGTGGCAGTAGTGGGGCCCACACGTGCTGACGTGGCATTTGCTGACGTGGCAAGTATGGGCCCCACAATTGCTGACGTGGCAAATGTGGGACCCACATTTGCTGATGTGGCATTGGCTGACGTGGGAGAAGCGTTGCATTAGGTGAAAAAGGTGTTGCATTTGATGTTTAAAAGCGTTGCATTAGCAATTTTTGAATTTTAATAAATGCTGACGTGATAGTTGTGGAACCCACCAGGGTGACGTGGCAGTGTGGGCCCCACAAAGGTGACGTGGTAGGAGGACCACAGATGCTAACGTGGCAAGTATGGGGCCCACAATTGTTGATTTGGCAGATGTGGGGCCCACATTTGCTGACGTGGCAGAAGCGTTGCATTAGGTGAAAAAGGCGTTGCATTTGTTGTTTAAAAGCGTTGCATTAGCTATTTTTTAATTTTAATAAATGCTGACGTGGCAGTTGTGGGACCCACTAGGGTGACGTGGCAGTGTGGGGCCCACAAGGGTGACGTGGAAGGAGGCCCACAGATGCTGACGTGGCAAGTGTGGGGCCCACAATTGCTGACATGGCAGATGAGGACCCACAGTTGCTGATGTGGCATTCGCTGACATGGCAGAAGCGTTGCATTAGGTGACAATAGTGTTGCATTTGCTGTTTTGAAGTGTTGCGTTAACTACTTCTCTTACTGGAATGATGAAACTATTTTTTAAATTTTTTTTCGACGTTCCAATCATATGGATGTCAAGATATAACGACTTTAGTGAAGTGGTAAATTTTTAAAAAATTTGCTAGATGTATTTGGTTTGATTTTATAACGGTCAAACCGGTCAAAGTAGAATTTCCTTTTAACTAGTCTTGTCCCGAATGATGAATCTATTTTTTTAAATTATTTATTCGACGTTCCAATCGTACGGATGTCAAGATATAACGATTTTAGTGAAGGGGTAAATTTTTAAAAAAATTGCTAGATGTATTTTTTTTGGTTTTATAACGGTCAAACCGGTCAAAGTAGACTTTCCTTTTAACTAGTCTTGTCCCGAATGATGAATCTATTTTTTTAATTTATTTTTTCGATGTTCCAAACATACGTATGTCAAGATCTAACGATTTTAGTGAAGTGGTAAATTTTTAAAAAATTTGCAAGATGTATTTGGTTTGGTTTTATAACGGTCAAACCGGTCAATGTAGACTTTCCTTTTAACTAGTCTTGTCCCGAATGAGGGATCTATTTTTTTAAATTATTTATTTGACGTTCCAATCGTACGGATGTCAAGATGTAAGGATTTTAGTGAAGTGGTAAATTTTTAAAAAATTTGTTAGATGTATTTGGTTTGGTTTTATAACGGTCAAACTGGTCAAATTAGACTTTCCTTCTAACTAGTCTTGTCCCAAATGATGAATCTATTTTTTTAAATTATTTTTTTGACGTTCCAATCCTACGGATGTCAAGATATAACGATTTTAGTGAAGTGGTAAATTTTTAAAAAATTTGCTATATGTATTTGGTTTGGTTTTATAACGGTCAAACCGGTCAATGCAGACTTCCCTTTTAACTAGTCTTGTCCTGAATGATGAATCTATTTTTTTAAATTATTTTTTCGACGTTTCAATCGTACGGATGACAAGATATAACGGTTTTAGTGAAACGGTAAATTTTTAAAAAATTTGGTAGATGTATTTTGTTTGGTTTTATAATGGTCAAACCGGTCAAATATTGACTTTCCTTCTAACTAGTCTTGTCCCGAATGATGAATCTATTTTTTTAAATTATTTTTTCGACGTTCCAATCATACGGATGACAAGATATAACGGTTTTAGTGAAGCGGTAAATTTTTAAAAAATTTGGTAGATGTATTTGGTTTGGTTTTATAACGGTCAAACCGGTCAAAGACTTTCATTTTAATTAGTCTTGTCCCGAATGATGAATCTATTTTTTAAAATTATTTTTTCGATGTTCCAAACATACTGATGTCAAGATCTAACGATTTTAGTGTTGTGGTAATTTTTAAAAAAATTCCTAGATTTATTTGGTTTGATTTTGTAATGGTCGAACCGGTCAAAGTAGACATTTTTTTAACTAGTATTGTCCCGAATGAAGAATCTAATTTTTTAAAATATTTTTTCGATGATCCAAACGTAATGTACTATAAATTTTAAATTATCTATCATGTTTTTAAACTTTTTAATGTTTTATAAATTTTAAATTAAAATAAATAAAATAAAATTATACTAGTAGAAAATAGGAGTAACACGCATTCCTAGATAAAAATTTGAGAGGATGATTTTCCCCCTTCATAAATTTGGGCGCCCTCAACTTTTCCCTAAAAATTTCTAACTTCCCCCCAAAAGGCAAAAACACTGCTCTCAATCTCAAATCTCAATATACAGACACTACACCTCCACTCAATGGACTCAATTTATAAACTTTACTCTTTACAAACTCTTATACAATCACCTCTCTCTCTGTCTCTCAGATCTGTCTCTCAGTCTCGCTCTTACATCGATTTATAAACTCTCAATTCACTTTTAATTTGTTTTCTTTTGCAGGTAATTAGGGATTTGAACAATAATTAGGGTTTTGACTTGAGAGTTTGCTGCGGAACACAAGTTCAAACATTGCGCTTTGCCTTCAAGAAACGGCTTTGTCTCGGTTCTCTCTCTCTCATCTAAAAAATACAAACCCCAAATCAGAATTTACTAATCTTTATTATTAGCTAATAAAAATATCACCTTCCTTCAATCTCTCACTGGTATGTATCCCATCTTTTTCTATCTGTATTCATCTCTTTACTTCCATATTCTATCTTTTACACGCACACACAAATCTTTTTCTTTATTTTATCACGTTTCTTTGCATATTTATACACACACAAGCTTTGGATATACACACAAACACCTATATATCTGATTCTTTGTGTAAAGTTTGGGTTTTTATTGTAATTCAGTTGGGTATTTCTTGGAGTAAAGTTTGGGTTTTTATTGCAATTTTATTGGGTTTTTCTTGGAGTAAAGTTTGGATTTTTATTGTAATATAATTGGGTGTTTCTTGGAGTGAAGTTTGGATTTTTATTGTAATATAATTGGGTGTTTCTTGGAGTGAAGTTTAGATTTTTATTGTAATTTAATTGGGTGTTTCTTGGAGTAAAGTTTCCATTTTTTTTTTTTTTTTTGTAATTTAATTGGGTAAAAATGGTTTTAACCAACAGTTCATCGGACTTTATGCTTACCGGAAAGAGGGCTTCCGAGGGTGAGGTTGTAGTTGAGGAATCTTCTTCTTTGATTAAAAAACAAAAGATCGATTGCGGTTTTTCGACAATGGGAGGAAAGAATTTTGACAATAGTAATGGTAAAGATTTGATTGAGAGGAGCTCACCTGATATTGATGAGGATTTGCATAGTAGACAGCTTGCTGTTTATGGCCGCGAGACTATGAGGCGTCTTTTCGCCCCCATTATTCTTGTTTCCGGGATGCAAGGACTTGGCGCTGAGATTGGTATATTTTTTTATATATTTTCTTTGATTGGTGTCTTGTTTCAGGTTTTCTAAGTGAGGTAAATTGATAATTTTTGTTACTTGTGTGTTTTTTTAGTAGAAATTCGCAGTTAGGGTTTATTAAATGTTTTGAATTCTCGGTCTTCTATGAGATTTTGAGTTCTCGAGAGATTTATAATGATGGCTGACACTTGACAAGTTGTAAGTTGAAATATGTAGTTAGGGTTTTGTTAAGTGTTTTAAATTCTCATTTTTTTTTATGAGGATTAGAGGTTCTTGTCAGGAGATTATAACTACAGTTGACATGTTATTTCAGCTTTGACTACTGAATTGACCAAGGAACACCTTGCTGGTTTCCAGGCAAGTACCTGTGCATTATTTTATAGAATTATCAATTATGTACTCTCACTCCAGGTTTCTGCTGTAACTCATCTTGTATGAGATTGTTTGAGTTTACACTTCATAGCCTTTGAAGTCTCTGCTTCATATCTTCTTAGGATTCAATAATACACTTTATAGCTTTCCGATTCTTAGGGGTTTCATATGCATTAATGTCATGACTTATATCTCTAGAGAATTCACATATGGAGACAATTTGCAGCGATAGTTAATAATTCTGTATTACATTGTCGAAGGCAGCAGAACATTTAACCTGGGGTGTCTTACAAAGTTCATTATGCAGAAATTACCTTAAGTAATTTCAAACTGGTTCCCATTCGCTTAAAAACCAATTTACACTGTCATTTGTAATTGATAGGATCTTCTTAATTACAACATGTTATTGAATTTAAATGTTTGTTAGGAGGTTGATGAATGACCTATTGCCAATCTATCGGAGACTTTACACCATAGAATCAACATTAAGAACCCAATTTCAGTTTGATAACTTTGGGCCTTAGACAGACATCAGTCTTTTGAATATTTGCCATGCCAGCTGTTATTCTATGGTATTCTGTAGCACCAGTACCTCTCTCCGACCTGATAACTAGTATTGCCTCCCTGCCATTGTCTACAAGGCTTGTCTGTCATTCTTAATCCATTCAATATTTCTATCGATTTAATTTAACTATAACTTGGTTGTTTTGGTTTCGTAGACCGAGTAGCTAGCTCTAGGTATGCTTTTTTGGATGCCTAAGAATTGTCCGATAAAATTAAGAAGATGGAATTTAGTTGTCTATATGATTATTGTTGCATCAACTAATTGACTGTTCAGTGGATTTAATTTTCTATTTGAGCAATTATTACTACATTAGAATACTAGCTGCTTTGCAATTGGAGCGAAAAAAGGGGGGGATAGTACAGTAGTGAATTGTGAGTTGTTGCAAGAACCAAAATACAGCTTAGTCTGTATTGTCAATTAGATTGTAAAGTAACTCTATTGTCAATCAGATTTTACAGCAACTCTACATTTGGTGTGGTGATTGTCCTTTTGCATGACTTCTTTGTTACTGGCTTCTGACCGACTTCAGTTTTTCTCATTTTTAACACATGAAATACTTCAGTTTCATGATGTAGTGGCTTTGTCGCTGTAGTGGTTTTGATCTGTGTCTATCTTATTACCTGCAGCGCCTTTAAAAATGCGCAGATAACGAATCTTTCTCATCAGCACAAGTAGGTTTGGCTTTGAACAGATTCCCCAACACTGCAACCTCATTCGTCGAAAGGATGATTTTAGAACGGAATATGTGAGTATGATCTTTGTTTCTTCAGTCCAAGTTTCTTTATCACTGGTAGTGTAGATATTCTGTTTTGATATTCTATTTTACAGAATGAACGGCAGAAATTTAAAGCCAACTGGGAAGTTCTATTCATCACTTTATGTACCTGTGGATTCACTTTTAGGTTAATGCAATTATGCTCCCTCTTGTCTTCTTCGACGTATATGAAATCTGTGTTTAAAATTTTTCCAACAATTCATGTGTCTCCACGTGCGTTGTTTAGGGATTTTACAATTCCTGCTGTAATATTCCTGAAGGGTGCTAAATTATCATAGAAGTTCTCTACATCCAAGTTTTTTAATAGACAATGAACCGACTTTACCAACACTAAGCACAGTGGCACATTGTACTGCAGTACTATAGTTTCTGCAATATTTAACTCTAATGGTTCTAATGAGTCAGTTTTCAATCCTTACTTTTACATTTTGGTTAACTCAGTAAAAAGCTCAAGTTCCGGAGTAAAGAGGAAAACAGAGGTTATTCTAATAACTGCGATGCTGATAGTAGTGCTACTCGGAATAATTTTATCTGTATATCTACGTACTATGTTGTGTTTGATGTTGCAAGGTACCTATTTACCTTGCACCAAATAAACCAAAATTGAAAATCTGAAGAGGACAGGGTGTGTGTTGAGTAAGTAGGTTGTAATTGCACATTAGTTGTTTTGCTTCCAAGTCTTGGATTTCTTCTATTCAATAAGCTTGTAAAGACAGTTGGTGTGCCTTGTAAATTTTTCTAAAACTATTTTTTATTATTTGTTACGTATTGGTCAACAATAGTAATTAGAGATACTGAGATTATGTCGCTTGTTTTTTTTACTAGAAGCTGTTAAGAAATTTGGTTACACCTAAATTATATTAATATGATTTTAACTGTGAAATCATTTTCTTTTGTAATTTTGATGTCTCCAAGAGTACAATATCATGGTATCAGTTATTAGTATCATTTGTATCATGATATCATTCGCCTTTGCTGTTTGTTTGGTAACATATTGTGTCTCTTCCCCTTTTGCAGAAATACCAGAGAATAAATATACTAAATATTTCAATTCTGCAAATTCATTCCAGCTTAGTGTTGGTGAAGCTGGAACTGACAACAAAATTGTTAAGGTGCCTAGAAAGGACCAGGTCCTAGCTATACATGTGGAGCTGCCAGAATCGTCAAGCCATAATATTTTTAATTATTAGGGCCTTAAAATTGATTGTGTATGTTAGAATGTTTTGGATTGGTTTCTTTATGTATGAAACTATATACTGCAGAAATTTTAATAAAATCGTTACATTTGATATTTTTAGTGTTGCATTTCTAGAACTTTGTAGCGTTGCATTTGATACTTTAGTGTTGCATTTCGAGAACATGATAGTGTTGCATTTGGTAAATATAGTGTTGCATTACATGTTGTGGGCCCACTACTGATATGGCATGTAGGACCCATTGTTGATGTGGCACGTGGGACCCACTATTGATGTGGCACGTGGGCCCTATTGCTGACATGACATGTGAACCTCATTGTTGACATGGCATCTTAGTGGGCCCCATTGATGATGTGGCATGCCACTTGTACCAATGATGACGTGGCATGCCAACTGGATTGTTGGTGACGTGGCATGCCAGTTGGACCCATTGATGACGTGGCAAGCTAGTGGGACCCACTTAGTGACGTGGAATTGTAATTTTATCTAATGTCAAATGCAACGCCTCTTTGGTGTTGCATTTGCTTGCTGTGGTGTTGCATTACATGTCAGATGCAACGCTTATTGCTGTTACTTTAGATGCCAAAAAGCGTTGCATTATGGGGTCTAACGAGACGGTCTCGAATGCAACGCCCCCTGGTTTTGCATTTGGTCTAATGCAACGGTTTTTTGGCCTAAAGCAACAGTAAACATGGCGTTGCATATGAGCGTTTTTGGCGTTGTGTTTTTAAGAAAAAACCGTTGTCTGATTGTTTTCATTATTTCCCACCAAATTCAATTCAAATATTTTATTATCCCACCAAATATTTCATTATTTCCCACCAAATTCTATTCAAAATTTTTGTAGTTCAGACAACGGTTTCATAAAAACTGTTGTCTCATTGAAACACGATTTAACAACGGTTAATTATTCCGTTGTGTGAATTGTAATAACACAATGGTATATGAAAACAATTGTGTAAATCATACAACGGTTTATAAACGTTGTCTCAAAACAAATTAGACAATGTTCGTAAAAACAGTTGTGCAACCTTACTCGTCTTTACAACACCACATTACAAAAGCCATTGTCTGAATCAATTTACTAGACAACGTTTTTAACCTGTTGTAGGGTACCTGGATGACACAATACTTTTCTGAAGTTACAAAAAAACCGTTGTCTCTTAATTCCAAACAATGCTTTTTCGTCCGAGCGTTGTCTGATGAGTGTTGTCTGATTGCGATTTTCTTGTAGTGAAAATTTGTTATGGATTACTTTTGTCTCCCAACAAATGATCCGTTGGTAAAGTGTTGCTAGAATTACTAACAACTCAGTCCGTTGGTAGAAGTCCGTTGACAAAGTATTGGTAGAATTACTTGTTATGGTCAAGAGATCTGTTATTAAGTTGTTAATATTCCGTTAGTAAGTTTCGTAACGGACACAAAATCCGTTGGCAGACACTTCCCGACGACGTTTACTCTAACGACCGTATTCTATTAGCATTCCGTTAGGAAACCATTTTACCAACGGATTTCAGTAACTTGCCAACGGAAATTTCTGTTGGCAGAAATGGATTTTCTTGTAGTGCACTACTACTTAGCCAACTAGTAATTAAAAGCAATATTCCCCATATTTATTCAAGGGATCGTTCTAAACGACATCGTTCAGCAATTGATAATAAAACGAATTAACCGCCAGATTGAATTCATGACATATTCTCACTAGTAGTCTCCACCAACACATAATACCATCACTCAAGCTGCTCCTGCCCATTACGGAGTGTTACCCGAATGTAGCTGATGTCCTTAAATGCAATCCATATGTTCTTACTGATAATCTAAAATCTTTCTTGTTAAATGCCAATTTTCTCATTACACTTGGCGTGCCCCCTTCCCAGATTTTAAAACTTGTGAAAACTTGTCGTGGATTATCTTGTAAACCACATGACAAATTCCGTAAAGCTGTATTGAAGCATAAGGACATGGGTTTTGATCTTAATTCATCATATTTTCTCAATGCTATCCATACATTGTGTTTTGTCAGTGACTCGACTTGGTAATCTAGATGTGTGTTGTTTAGAAGATTTGGTTTATCCAATGATGACATCCTTTCCATGTTCAAGAAAATGCCATTGATAATGTGTTACAAGGAGAAGACAACTAATACAAAAATGGAGTTCTTTCTGAATAAATTACAATGGACATTGTCTAGGTTGTTGAGTAACCCAGCAGTTCTTGTCCATAGCTTAGAGAATAGGATTATCCCGAGGTGTTCGGTTCTGCAAGTTTTGATCTCAAAGAACAGCACTAGTGAGAGTTACATGTTATCATCAATATTGGCATTGTCTGAGAAAAAATTCATCGAAAAATTTGTAATTGCGCATAAGGATGAACTGCCTGGGGTAGTGGAGGCATACCAGGGGAAGTTGAGATATGATGAATACACTTTCAAACAAAAGGGACAGTTAAGGTTGAAGCAAGCATGATATTCATTCCATACCAGAATATTAGTGAATCAGCAATAATACCAAGAAGAGAATCAATGAAATGAAAAGGATGTATGTGATAAAAAGTCAAGTGTCTCTAGGTAGTTGACTACTCCAAGTTATCTTTGAAGGGACTGTTCCTACGTGGTCGATTTTGCAAACTCTGATGTTGATTTATAACACTCACAATGGCTTCATGTTATCAGGAATTTGGAGATGACCGGAAAAAAATCAGTAAATTTTTTTTTTGCTCATCATAAGGGCAAAGATTCCTCAAGTACTAGATGAGTACAAAGGTAATTGGAGATTTTATGTATACAGTTTTGAATCACAAAGGAAATTGATTTTTAAGCCTGTTTTAGCAGTTAGCACCATTTGAATCTTGTCACAGACTTTCGTACCATTTTGATAATCTCCATCATATACAGATGGTTAATTATTAGTTCGTCCTGATCTTTATAAAGCTGCATAGAGTTCTATCATACTTCTATGGTCCTATATCTCAAAGTTAATTACTTCTTCTATGATTCAGCAACAATTTTTTATTTTATTGCAGTATTTTCTTGCATTTACCTATACATCATAAATTTCATCACAGCAGGTATCGTTTTTTTTTATCAGAAACATTTCATATTCATGTTGCAAAAGCTAAAAAAATTTCATGCAATATTTTGAACCATTGTCTGTCATTCCGGTCAAATTGATTAATCATGGCTGATGAATGTGTACAATATTTGAAAGGGGGATAACAGCAAGGCCTCCCCCTTGTATAGTCATACTTTTGTCTAAATAATTAGACATTAGCATCAAGATGCTGTGAAAGCTGGCCTCTACATTTGCTACCTCAAAAATCCTGCGTCAAGTCATGAGTTCACATTTTAGCTAATTAAACACATGCATTCACACAGTGTGTGCGTGTGTGTTGAAGGAATATAGAGATTACTCTACTCAATGGTCAGTGTTCCACATGCTACTTTTCAATAACTTGTGGGCACTACAAACCTTCCTCACACTCGCCCTCCTGCATCCAAGCTGCTTTTTATTCTTGATAAAACTTTAGAAGTTGGTCTTATTCACACTATTAACAAGCTATACACTCAAACCCTACAAACTGGTGACTTGCTTGTTTATACTGAAGGATTTGTTTACTTTCAGTTTAATGCCGATGCCCAGAAGCCAGTTTTAGCAATTTCTTCAATCAGAAGTAGTAGTGCAAGAGTATTTCAATTATAAGCACTGTGTTTTGACATAGGGATTGAAGGCAATATTATGACTATTTCTTTTTTAAAATTGATGTTGCCACCATTAAAAACTTCAAGGCTGGTCTTGTTCCAAAGCCTTGAATATGAACTACAGTTTCACAAATGTTCCACGTATGGTATCTTCCAGAAATATGTTACATCTCCTTTGCGTTTGTAAATAGGCCTGTAAGTATCTGTTTGTTTAATCACAAGTTCAATCATACTTCAGTTCTCCTTCGGTGCTTTTAGGCTCTGGCTGCAAATCAAATTTCATATCTTTCGAAGTGGTCTTGTGGTATGTTTGAAACAAAATCTTGGTTGAACCACATTCAGTCCATGTTATATACATACTTCATGTAGTATGCTATTATATACTGAATACTAAAACTCCATCACAGTAACATTTCGTCCCACATCACCGTATGTTGGATACTTTGATTGTATAGAAGTGTACACTCTACACCAAAGTGCTTGCAAAACTATAATATACTGGAGTCTCTGGTGATGTGTTGGATCTGTTGTATTTCTGGTGATGCGTTGAATCTGTTGTTTTTAAGCCAGTAGTTATTTTCGACTAGGAGTTTGACGCTAGTTATCTGCTCCACAATTAACTTAAATTCTTGACTGTTTGATGTAAAACCTAATATTACTATTCGTATTTTTACATGAAAATTAATTGTGATATTGACCTATATCGATACAGATGTGACATTCGAACTCCAACACCTTGCTCCCGAGTTTTAAAGAGTATAGAAAATAAGTAAAGGATAAGTAAAGTACTTTCATTTTCACTAATATTTGTGCTCCCCCGGTTTTTTATAGGAACGAAAGAAAGTGAAGATAAATAGAAATTTAGCGTATTTGTACTCCAAAATTGGAATGAAAATACTTTACTTACTAGTGATTTACTTTCTTCAGTTTTAAAAACTTGAAAACAATGTATAATAATAAATTCGAATTTAACTTGAGTGCTTAGTGAGCCTCAGAATTTCTTCTCAAGTTCTTCAACATGGTATGTAATTCCTTGTTAAAGTCAGATTTCTAATAAGATACATAAACCCACTCTCTCGAACAAACTATGCATGCAGTCGAGGGGTAATCAAATATAATATCTAACATGAAAATGTATTTGATAAATTCCTAGCGTTGATCCAAAGGGTCACGGGTTCGAACCTCACCCGCCCCCTGCGTGTAGCCGTGTTGGAAAGATAGTGGAAACTTTGACCAAGACAAGGCGCGGTGTATCTTGCGTATCGCAGGGAAGCCCATCCACTGGGTCTTACCGCACGGTTAGCATGATTTACATGCCGGTGTTGACCATGGGGCTGGTCGGCCGGTCCTGGTATATAATCCACGCAGGCTAGCGTGTCCTGAACAACACGTTTTGACCAAGATTAACTCAAACTCGTTAAACTTGGTGTTGAACTACAAGCTGGTTGATTGTATTCTACTCTTCTCTATTATCATCTTGACAATGCAATTAGTTACAGCTGTATTAGCTGCCAACTCAGCACTAGAGTTAGTTACACAAAGTTGTTAGCATTAACAAGTAGAAAAAGCATGTCAATACACATTGTAAAATCTATCTGAATATTGTATCTCATTTCACCCATTACTGAATAGCAATCTAGTGTTCATCTTCATTCTAACTTTCTTCTTCATTAGTTAGTTAGTTTTATCATGGTATCAGTGCACTCCGGTGCCGATTCTCGATTGTTTACTTCGTAATATCTGTAATTGATATCTCCGGTGAGTCTGTAGTTGGTGTCATCTCCGGTGAACGGTGTAATTTCCGATCAGTGATAGTAGTACGATCAAAATCGCAATCAGAATCTCTAATCTGAGGTGTTAACTTTTCATAACAATCTCATTGAAGTGCTTTGTGCGTTTACTCTGTCTTTTTTGTGTTCCGCAATCAATTTTTTCTTCGATGTCTTCATTTCATGATCTCGATCTCTCTGTTTTGATCTCGATTTCTATATCTTGATCTCGATTTGTTTCCTTCTGTGTTCTTGATCTTTATATGATATTGTTTTACTTTCTTAAAACATTTGTTCAAGATATTCTGTTCTACTTCTGTTTTACTGCAAATCTGTACGGTCACAATGACTGCGAGTCCTTCTAATGCCTGGTCTAGACCTCTAGGTCAACCTCTACAAACTACAAATCAAGATGCTTCTAGTGTGTATTACATTCATCCATCTGATGTTAATACTACACAGCTGGTTTCTGTGAAGTTCAATGGAACAGGATATAGTAATTGGAAGAGATCTATTATGCTTAGTTTGTCTGCTAAGAACAAATTAGGATTTGTCGACGGAAGTGTGGTTAAACCTGATATTAATTCTGGTGATCTTAAAGCTTGGGAGCGTTGTAATGACTTGGTGTGTTCATGGTTATTGTGTAATTTGGATGATTCTATTGCTAGGAGTGTGTTGTTTTTCAAAATAGCTAGAGAGATTTGGCTTGATCTTGAGGATAGATTTGGTTATGCTTCGATGACTCAGATTTTTTCATTTGAACAACAGTTAGCAGATCTAACTCAAGGTTCTAAGTCTGTTTCTGATTTTTTTTCACTGAGATTAAGGCCCTATGGGATGCAATGAGTGATATTAGTCCACTTCCTTGTTGTACTTGCAATAAGTGTACTTGTAATGTGACACAAAAAGTACCGCAGATGCAACAAGATCATAGACTTTTACAGTTTATGATGAAACTTAATGAAAAATTCTCTACTACGAGGGGTAACATTTTAATGCAGCAACCTCTGCCTAGTTTGTCCAATGCATTCAGAGTCTTTTGCCAAGAAGAAAGGCATCAAGAACTTTCTAATGTTACCAATCAGACAGAATCATTGGCTTTTATGGTAAATGGTAAACGAAGCTTTAAGCCCAATTATTCTCAGAAGTATGGTTCTGCAGGGAATAAAGGCACTCCTAACACTGTTACTGTCAAGAAAGGAGGGAATTATTTTTGCACAAATTGCAAAATTTCTGGTCATACGATAGACAGATGTTTTAAGATACATGGGTATCCTTCCAACTTCAAAGGTTCTAAAGACAAGAAAGTGGTGGTTGCAGCTTCTCTCACTAGTACTGATGGCAATGATTCTTCTACCCCTATCACCATGGCTCAATATCAACAATTGATGAGTTTGCTCAATAAACAAACATCTACTTCTAGAATAAATGTTCAATCCACACAATATAATAATGATCATGCATTGCTAGCTGGTAAGCTTTGTTTATTAGCTGATTCTGGACATCAAGGAGGATGGTTAATTGATAGTGGTGTACTGACCACATTTGTTGTGATATAACCCTTTTCTATGCTTATAAACCTATGACTTGAGTGACTGAACATATTGTGGTTCCTGATGGTCGACAAATTCCAATTTCACACATAGGATCTGTGCAAGTTAATAAGAATTTGGTGCTTCACAATGTTTTGCACATTCCTAACTTTCAGTATAATCTGATTTCTGTGCAGAGATTATGCAAGGATTTGCATTGTTCAGTTTTGTTTAATGATCATGAATGTGTTTTACTGGACCTTTCTCAGAAAAGGAGTCCAATTGTTCTTGGTAGATTTCATAGTGGATTTTACAGCACTTCAGACCTGTCTACAACAACAAATCTAAAATAAGGATTGCTGAGTGTTAAAGAAGATCTTAATATTTGGCATCTTCGACTTGGACATGTTACCTTTGATAGATTGAAGATGATTTCTGGTTTGTCTAAGTTTTTCAGAACCTGCAAGCAAGGTTATTTGTCAAATCTATCCATTGGCAAGACAGTCTAAGTTGGTTTTTCAACATAGTAGTATTAAGGCTAAAGCTCCATTTGAGTTGACACATATAGATGTTTGGGGACCTTATAAGGTCAAGTCTTATAATGGTTGTAATCAGTTTTTGACAATAGTTGATGATTTCAGTCGTTTCACTTGGGTGCATATGTTGAAATGTAAAACTGATTCTGTTAAAGTGATGATTGACTTTATTTCACATGTTAAGGTTCAATACAAGGCTAAGATTGAGATGGTAAGGTTAGATAATGCCCCAGATTTATGTCAAGGGAAAATGAAGGAATTTTTTCTTCAGAAAGGTATTTTTCATCAGACTAGTTGTAGTCATACTCCACAACAAAATGGTGTTTTGGAGTGAAAACATAGGCATTTGCTTGAAATTGCTAGATCTCTATTTTTTCAATAAAAAATTCCTGATAAATATTGGAGTGAGTGTGTATTGTGTGCTACTTATATGCTAAATCGAATTCCTTTGCAAAGCATACACAATGAAACTCCTTATTTTAAATTGACTGGTATTGTGCCATCCTTGGATCATTTGAAAGTATTTGGAAGTCTTTGTTATGCTTCTACAATATCTGATGGGAGGAGTAAATTTGATCCTGGAGCTGTAGCTTGTGTGTTTCTGTGTTATTCAGTTTCTCAAAAAGGTTATAAGGTGTGGGATTTTACTAAAGATACTATATTTGTTACTAGAAATGTGGTATTCCATGAAACAAATTTTCCTTTTCACTCCTGTTCTCAACCAACTGAATTCCCATCAACCATTTACTTACCTTTTTCTTCAGAATCTTGTTTAGTTGATGATCCTGAACAATCTCATTCTGTAGTTAATCAACATGAAATTAGTCAAGAGTCAGATTTAATTCAAGATAGTTCCTCTGTTGGTTTTCATAATGATGATTCCATGTTATCTACTTCTTCATCTCATGATTCTGCACTCTGTGATCTCAGTACTGAGGTTACTTTGCCATCTAATATCAGAAAATCAACTAGAACTCATAAACCTCCATCTTATTTGTCTTCATATCACTGCAATGTTGTTTCTAAATCACCTAAACATTGGTGTAACCTAGTGTTAGTTCCACATTCTGTTTCTAAATGTACTTTTAAGGAACCTAGTTCTTATCAAGAAGCAGCATCTGATCCTCTCTGGGTAGCTGCAATGCAGTCTGAAATTCAAGCTTTACATAACAATCATACCTGGGATTTAGTTCCTCTTCCAGCAGGCAAGAAGGCAATTGGTTCTAGATGGGTGTATAAGGTAAAACTTAAGTCTGATGGGAGTCTTGAAAGGTGCAAAGCTCGTTTAGTAGCTAAGGGCTATAATCAAAGGTATGGTATTGACTATGAAGAAACATTTTCTCCAGTAGTTAAAATGAGTACAGTTCGAATTCTTTTGGTTTTAGCTGCTAGTAAGCATTGGACTTTATATCAACTTGATGTGAGTAATGCTTTCTTACATGGTACTTTAAAAGAAGAAGTCTATATGCAAGTACCAGAGGGCATCCCTAATCCTCATAACTTGGTTTGTTTACTTCGAAAGTCGATTTATGGGCTTAAACAAGCCTCTCGTGAATGGCATGCTAAACTGGTTGAAGAACTTCTTTGTCAGGATTTTTTTCAATCCAAAAAAGATTACAGTCTATTTATTAAGAATCAAGGTCATTTGATTTGCATAGCAGCTGTTTATGTTGACGATGTCATTCTTACAGGGGATGACAGTATGTCAATACAGTCTTTGAAACTTCATTTAGATTCTAAGTTTGGCATAAAAGATTTAGGTGCTTTAAATTTTTTCCTTGGCATTGAGGTTTCTTATACATCTGATGGGATTGTTCTTTGTCAACAAAAGTTTGTAAAAGAGTTAATTGCAGAGTCTGGAATTGATACATCCCGTAGTGCTTATACTCCTATGCCTGTTCATCTTAAGTTGTCATCTTCAGAAGGGGATTTGTTGTCACAACCTGACATGTATTGGCAAGCTTAATTATCTTACAAATACTCGTCCAGACTTATCTTATACTGTGCAAACACTAAGTCAATTTATGCATGCTCCTAGAACCTCACATTTGGATGCATTGCATCATACTCTTCGTTATCTGGCTACTACAGTTACTCAAGGTATCTTACTACATGCTTCAGACAAATTGACTTTACAAGCTTTTTCTGTGTAGATACTCGAAGATCAGTTACAAGCTATATTCTATTGCTTGGTGATTCACCAGTGTCCTGGAAGTCTAAGAAACAAAATACAGTTTCTAGATCATCAGCCGAGGTCGAATATCGTGCCATGGCATCAGCAGCTGCTGAAGTATCTTGGGTTGTTCGTTTGTTGGCCGAGTTAGGTGTATCTGGTTTGCAACCTGTTACTCTGCATTGTGATAATCAATCAGCACTACATATAGCAAAAAATCCAATTTTTCACGAGCGAACCAAACATATTGAGCTTGATTGTCATTTCACTCGTGATAAGGTTCTTGAAGAACTGTTGCAACTTACCTATCTTCCAACTCGTTCACAGCTAGCAGATGTCTTTACTAAAGTAGCTCCTTCTCCTCATTTCACTTCCATATTGTCCAAGCTGGGTGTATATCCACCTCTCATCTTGAGGGGGGCTGTTGAACTACAAGCTGGTTGATTGTATTCTACTCTTCTCTATTATCATCTTGACAATGCAGTTAGTTACAACTGTATTAGCTGCCAACTCAGCACTAGAGTTAGTTACAAAAAGTTGTTAGCATTAGCAAGTATAAAAATCCTGTCAATACACATTGTAAAATCTATCTGAATATTGTTTCTCATTTCACCTATTACTGAATAGCAATCTAATGTTCATCTTCATTCTAACTTTCTTCTTCATTAGTTAGTTAGTTTTATCACTTGGTTATGTTGGTTTAGTTTAATATAAAATTGTGTTTTCTTAATGTGTTCGATAAACATAGGAGTTCGAGTCATCTTGACATATGTTCAACACAAATTCGATTTGTTTAGTTCAAGATTAACTCGAACTCGTTAAACTCAGTTACGTTAATTTAGCTTAATATAAAATTGTATTTTTTTTGTTGTTGCTAAGTAAAAAAATATTATGTATTTTAAAAATATTAATATCTTATAATTTTGAATTACGTTGGATAAAACTTAAATTACAATCTATTTTAGTAATCTTCGAGTTCATTAAATGGTGAGTTACATCCTATTATATCCTATTATATAATAAGAATAAGTGGGATAACAAGGAGTACTACCATAGTTCGATTCTCATCAATAACATATTAAATATTATATATATCAAACAATATAAGAGTACTTGACAAAAGAAAAACAATATACGAGTAGTAAATGTAGTAAATATTTTCTATTGTTATATAACAAAGTGTTCGCGAGGTTCTTTTCTTACTCGATTCTTTACAGTAATTTCATCGTGGATATATATATATATATAGTAGAGGTAAATTTAATATTAAAAGAAAATTATTAAATCCAAAAAAACTAACAATTTTTTAACAAATATTTACGAAAATATTGTTTAATCATAAGCAACTAAATGTAAGTATTTTTATACGATTTACAACAAAAACAATTACTGTAACTTTTTTTAATGTTTGTCATAAAAAAAATGAAGGTTGATTAAAGTTAAACTTGAAATTGATTTTTACTTTTTAGAATTCCTCTTAAATGTATAACTAAATTAGATCTTACATATTATATCCTTATATATAATACGTAGAAAAGGGATCTTATTCAAATTTTTCGTTATTGTACTATCAAAATCATACAATATATTGGATTATAAAATTAAATATTAATCGTCAGATTGGAAACGTATTTGGATTTATAAATCAAATATATTATTGTGTACACGTTAGTTATGAACGAATGGGGCGTGCTTTGGAAGAAGCGAATAGATGTTTCACAACTTTACCTGATTACAAAAGACATAACACAATTATATATAGAATAGAATATAATTAAATCCTAATATAATCATAAATGGAATATAATTACAATATTCTGTTATAACACGATAATTATATATAAGAATATAATATATTTAGTTGTTAGTATCTTCAAATAATAAGATTCTTTTTGATAATAAAATCGAAATTTACTAAATCGAATAGCATTTTCAACGTAAAAAATCATCAATATCTTTACTATTTTGTTTCTGTGTAATTTTAATTAAAAATAATTGTTAAATTATCACTAAATTAAAGATTATTTTGTAATTTCACGTATGCCATAAAATCGCCCAAATAAAAATTTAAGAATTCAAGATAAAACTCAAATAATAAATTAAACGTGAAAATTTTATAAATATCAATTTTTTAACAATAATTTGATATGTAAATTTAACATTTAAATATTAAAAAAAAATTGATATGATTATAAATATTAAAAAGGAGCCGTGCGTTGCACGGGTTAAAAACTAGTATATAATTAACGTAAAGAAGTAATGTGATTTGTTCGTTAGGGATAAAATTATCATTTTGTAAATATTGTCATTAAATTAAGTGATTAAGGTTCGATGTTATCGTTAAGACAAAAAGTAGTTTAATAGGATCATTGGAAGAAAATAAATTGTCTTTTATTATTAAATTGAATAAATATATTAGGGTGATGGCCCAGAATACCCACAAATTAAATACACATAACCAAAATATCCACCGCCAATCAGCACGGCCCTAAATACCCACGGGACACGCTACTGGTGGTGGAGCGATAGGGAGACACGTTGCTGGCAAGAGAGTGTCCTAATGACACGCTACTGATAACAAAGCAACATGAAGATACACGGTTATCAAAGGCGTATCAGCAAGTACTGTAGCTGGAGACACGCCACTTGGAAATGCGCATCTCATGATACGCATTTGCAAGTGGCGTATTCACTGTCTTCTTCATTTGCAGACAAACCAGATTGGCGACTTCCCAGCGACTTCAACCTTTTCCTTCGTTCACCACATTTCCGTTGTTTCTCGTTCACAAACTATACACCAATGAAAACGTCTTCCTCTCCACTACAGTATTATACCAATTTTATACTATATGTTTTGCCGGAAGTCGAGATCTCACAATTTCTATTCAAAATCACGATTCCGGCGATTATTTTCTAACTCTCCGTTCACCTCCCTCACACAATTTTCAGACATATTCTACATAACCATTGAAATCGCCTCTTCATACTCTACACGTCTATACCAATTTCATATCGTTTTATGTACCGGATTGTAAATCCCCAAATCGTAACCTCTCTCCCCACTTTCATTTTTCCGAGAGAGATGGCAGCGGAGAGGGATGAACAGTGTCCATCAGACACGCTACACACAGTAGCGTGTTGCGTGGGTATTCTGGGCCAACAGTTCCGGAAAACGGCATTTTGGACCATGGGTACCCCATTTTGAGGTATTTTGGTCATTTTATTAATATATTAATTACAAAATGCTAAAAAAAATTAATATAACTTATATAAATATTATGAATTATAAGTTAATTTTCACTTAGAAATACAAGCTCCCAAATATGAACTCTTTCATGAACTACCTAATTAATTTGGCTAAAATGTAACTTTTTATTTAGGTTATTGCTTATTGATATGAAATATAAATAAATATGTTTTTCAAAAAACAATTTATTGTATATTAAATTCTTACATATAGTAAACTAGTTAACTTGTGTACATCATTTGTCGATATTAATTGAATCGATCTTATTTATAAATTAATTAGCTAATTATAACATTCAGATCTAATGATCTCTAAAACAGATGAAGATAAAATTGATCGAGTTTAAACCTTCTATATGTACTTTCATAAAGAAAAGAATATCTATGAATTTAAAATTTAATTGGGGTGTGATACTAAAAGTTTGACGTGAGTTATTCTATGAATTCGATTTGGTTAAGTGAAAAATGAAATAAATATGAGTTGTTGTCAAATAATTCGATGTGGTTCGAGTTTGCCTCCACTGGGTCCACTCTATTTGTTTGTAAACAATAAATTCATGTTCACCTCATTTATTGCAAATTTTGAATACCTTTCGTTCAATCGGGCCGACTTCATTCGTCTTTAAAAAAAAAAAAAGAAGTTAAGTTCGGCTTATCTCAGATAAAATTCAATTTGACTTTGTTCATTTACAACCTTGCCCACAGATAGTCCTAAATATGAAAACACATGAGATATCCAGCAAAGATTGTAATACTTAATTTGCTCCTCTAATCAAAACACATGAGATACTCTGGTCGGAATAAAATCAAATAATACTTCTACGAGCACCAAATAAATATGATAGTTATGAAGTTTGTGGTAGACTTGTGATTATCCTAGAGTTAAAAACTTTGGTGCTCAAGTTTGCAATGAGGTAATGCTTAGTGACTAAAAACATTGACTTCTGCTATTTGATACTCATACTTGCTTACCGGCCCAAGGAAATTTATAATAAAGATTCAAGTATCCACGAAGTTCACCAATAAATTTCAAGTTGAATTACTTTTGATGGATTAATCAGTATGCTTGGCTAGAAAAATTCGAGTATTAAAACATACCATTGTTAGGACGACGACCACTGTTAAATAAAAATGATGGGCAACCAAACCAAGTGCCAAAACTATTGTTACTGAATAAAACTACTATATGATGATAACTGTATAATGCTGAATAGTGAAGAAGACTAAAAACTGGAATACATCAAGCAATTAATGAATGAATTACAATCAAAGTGAATAGAAAAAGCATGCTGCTCTTTCCTATCAACTTCACTAAAAATTGAAAATAAATATCAAGAGTTTCCAGTTTAACCACTATTGGAAAAATTGGCTAAATACAACGGAATAAATTCAACAGACGATAAAATCAACCGTATTCCGTTGATTATATGGTCAATGACCTATGAACTTTGACTGAGCCTCAAATTCAACCGAACAAATTCAACCGACAATAAATTCAACAGAATAAAATCAACCGAAATCAAATTCAACAGTATCTTGTTGCATTTACTTTTGCCATTATTTCATGAGGCGGCAAAATTCAACAGAATAAAATCAATCGAAATCAAATTCAACAATATCTCGTTGAATTTATTTTTGCCATTATTTCATCAGGCGGCAAAGTTCCCACCAAAAGTTAAATTCAACGGAATAAAATCAACCAAAATCAAATTCAACAGTATCTCGTTGAATTTAATTTTGCCTTTATTTAATGAGGCGGCAAAGTTCCCCCCAAAATTTAAATTCAACAGAATAAAATCAACCGAAAATAAATTCAATAGTATCTCGTTGAATTTACTTTTATCTTTATTCAGCTAACTTTGATTTTTGCAAAAAAGAATCTAATCTTTTTTTAAAAAATCGATTGATTGTCAATTTTATTATTTCAACTGTTTTTCTATAATATATAAAAAAAACTTTAATATATGGCCAACCAACAAATACACTTAAAATTTTATTTTTACTAATAATAGGTGAAAATTAATCTATGATATTTAAGAAAACGATAAATATTTATCTGATATATAATTTTAAATAAATATTATAAATACTCGATAATTTATAAAAGTCAAAAAAAAATTAACTAGAATGTTAAATTTACATACCAAACATTTTAGAATTTACTTTATTACTCAGATATATGTTTAAAATTTTAAATAATGTAAAATTAGACAAAGTACTAGGTAGTAGTACTAGTCAAATAAATAGTTGATTCCTAATTTCACCGTCAAAATTAATTTTTATTTTTTAAAATTTTCGGAATATCATTAAATTAGATATCTATGGAAGTCCATAAGGTTGGATCGTCAATAAATATTTTTAAAAAAATAGAAACAACAATCTGGGACAAAGTACTAGTTAGTATTATTAGTGAAATCAATAGTTGACTACTAATTTCACCATCCAAATTAATTTTTTTAATTTTTAAAATTTTGAGAATATCACTAAATTAAATGTCTCTTGACATCCGTACGGTTGAATCGTCTCCTTACATACCCAACATTTTAGAATTTACTTTATTACTCAGATAGATGTGTAAAATTTTAAATGATTTAAATTTTAAATTAATAGTTGACTACAAATTTCACTATCCAAATTATTTTTTTTTAATTTTTGGAATATCACTAAATTAGATATCTATTGACGCCAGTACGGTTGGATCGTCGATAAATGTTTTTTAAAAAATAGAAACAATAATCTGGGACAAAGCACTAGTTACGTGTTCTAGACAATATATTAGTGTTCTAGTAAGATATCCAACCAAATTAATTTTTTATTTTTTGAAAATTTGGGAATGCCATTTAATTAGATATATTTTAACATCCGTACGGTTGGATCGTCGATAAATGTTTTTTAAAAAATAGAAACAATAATCTGGGACAAAACACTAGTTTTGAGTTCCAGACAATATAGTAGTGTTCTACTAAGATCTCCAACCAAATTAATTTTTTATTTTTTGAAAATTTGGGAATATAATTATTTTATATATATATATAGACATCTGTACGGTTGGATCGTCAATAAATGTTTTTTAAAAAATAGAAACAATAATCTGGGACAAAGCAATAGTTGCTAGTTCTAGACAATATAGTAGTGTCCTACTAAGATCTCCAACCAAATTAATTTTTTATTTTTTAAACATTTGGGAATATCATTATTTAAGATATATATTGACATCCGTACGGCTGGATCTTCGATTAATGTTTTTTAGAAAATAGAAATAATAATCTGGGACAAAGCAATAGTTACGAGTTCTAGACAATATAGTAGCGTTCTACTAAGATCTCCAACCAAATTAATTTTTTATTTTTTAAAAATTTGGAAATATCATTATTTTGGATATATTGACATCCGTACGGTTGGATCGTCGATAAATGTTTTTAAAAAAATAGATATAATAATCTGGGACAAAGCAATAGTTACGAGTTCTAGACAATATAGTAGCGTTCTACTAAGATCTCTAACCAAATTAATTTTTTTATTTTTTAAAAATTTGGAAATATCATTATTTTAGATATATATTGACATCCGTACGGTTGGATCGTCGATTAATGTTTTTAAAAAAATAGAAACAATAATCTGGGACAAAGCACTAGTTACGAGTTCTTGACAATATAGTAGTGTTCTACTAAGATCTCCAACCAAATTAATTTTTTATTTTTTAAAAATTTGGAAATATCATTATTTTAGATATATATTGACATCCGTACGGTTGGATCGTCGATAAATGTTTTTTAAAAATAGAAACAATAATCTGGGACATCCGTATGGTTTTGATCTAAGGTGTATCGTATTTATTTGGACATTTATCCTTATTTAACTTCGACAATTTCAAATAAATACTTCCCCATGCTAGAAAAACATGAAACTTGGAATTGGTTTTTTTAATTTATATTTTCTAGGCATTATTAAATTTTCGTAATTTTTCGATATACTTTTTCCGGAGTCAAATTTAGAGCCGAATAGCTCGTAAGTAGAAAAATCAAACGGTTCCCCAAACTTCAACGAAATTCGACCATATTTTGAGGGAATTGTTTTCTTTATATTTTAAGGTGTTGGACAAAATTTCATAATTTTTGGAGCATTTTTGATTTTATTGGTATTTATTTAATATATTAAGTTGTTTCTTTTTTATTGGAGAAATGAAAAAAAAACAATTTGTTAATGACATGTGGCAAGATGGTATTGGTTGAAAACTTAGCACAAGGATTGCCAACTCTTGGCAATTTATAGCTTTTGATTAAAATTAAAGAAGCAACATCCAACGGTCCACATTTAATAACATAAAAAAAAACAATACACCAAAAGTCAAAAAACACACACTAAGTCACTAACCTACCCACCCCCATTATTTTATCTAACCTTTTTTCTTAATCTATCAACAGCTCCCCTCCCCCCAGCCCCACCCCCAGCCCCAGCCCCAGCCCCAGCCCCAGAATTCTCTCTCTCTCTCTTGGCTCACTATACACACACATATACATACATTTAATCTTCAAATAACCACATCTCTCAATCTACTTATCGAAAATCAGTGATTTTTATATATATGTGTTCTACAAATCAAGAGCTTTCCAGTGATATATATATATCTTCAAGTTTCGAGCTAATTTTTTTTTGGGCTGTTTTTTTATTTTAATTTGGTTCTTGATTTAGAGGATGATTTTGGTGATTCCGAGCACACGAGGTTAAAAGTCGGGTTCCGTTACTGCATGTAGATTATTTTCAGATTTTTCTGAGAATGTTTTTGTTCGCCAGATATTTTATGAGGTGACCGGAATCTGAGTTTTAATATGTATTTCGAAATTTTGTTTTAGCCAATTTATAGATCTTAGGTTGTAGATGCTTATGTATTATTTTTTTTTGTAAAAAATTCAGTTTGTCCGAAATAACTGCTGTTGGTCAGAATCGTAGCAACATGTTGCATAAGTTAGCAAATTGCATAAAAAATTAGATGTAAATATAGTAGGTCTGTAATATGTTGCTTTTCAAAAGAAACTAGGACATGTTAAATTTAACAAAATTCGGTTGAATTTTTAAAATCAACGAAAACCGGTTGAATCTAGCTTTTCAAAAGAAACTGGGACATGTTAAATTCAACAAAATTCGGTTGAATTTTTAAAATCAAAGAAAACCGGTTGAATCTATAAGTTTAACGAAAAAAAGTTTTAATCAACCAAATCTTGTTGATTTTGATAGAATTAAATGTAACAAGATTCGGTTGAATTTAATCCACAGAGACACGTGGCAAGATGATTAATCAACGAAAATTGGTTGATTATGGTAGGATTAAATTCAACAATTTTCCGTTGATTATATTACCATTGGCGGGAAAATGTTTTTTTTTTGGTGAAATTCAAAATTGAAATTTCAAATTTTTCGAAAATGCTCCAGGACATTTTCAACGGAAAATTGTTGAAAATGGGACCAACAAAATCAACGGGAAGTCGTTGAATATAACCTTAAATTCAACCGAAATGCTAATTTCAACGGTCTTATATTCAACGGGAAGGAATCTGTTGAATTTATGGTAAATGTAACGGAATCTTGTTGTAAATAGCATAAATTCAACAGAATTTTACCCGTTGAATTTAGCCGCTTTTCTAGTAGTGAACCATCACCTACGAAGCGGGGGAAAGTTACCCAAAGTATCCTCCATCTCGGATTCTCAAACACTTAAATCCCGGTGTCACGCAGATACTCGTACAATCCCAAATAAATTTATTTTCCTTCTTAAGTTGTACTCAGAAATTTGTGTTTAAGTAAAGAAAACATCGGTGTTAACTGTTAAGTAACTATGAACCCAGAAACAAAGTATTAATGTTATTTGGCAAAGTAACCAAGTTGGATTTCTTATGTTTTAGTCTTTTAGATGATTTAGTTATGCATCTGATTTAATTGCATTAAATGAAAAAAAAATTCTTAATAGATTTTGTATTACATACAATCAAATATATATTACTATTATCAGCTACTGTTATGCTCGAAAATTGATATGGGCACTAAATAAACCCATTATGAGAAATGATGATAATATTGGACTAATGGATCCGAAAATATAGTATAGTTCTCATACCGGTATATTTACCAGGACTATGTACTGCTATAATGAGTAGTCCTCTCATTATATCAACAAGAGGAGTCCTCTCCACATATGAGGCTATAAGAAGTCCTCTAAACTTATGAGGAGTCCTCTCAACATAAAGGAAGTCCTCTCAACTTATGAGGAGTCCTCTCATCATAATAATAAGGAGCAGAGGAGAGACATCTCGTCATACTTTAAGAAGACTTGAAGATATAGGTGAGAGCCTGAGCTCATATATTAGCTGGACAGCAGATATAATAATAACAACTTATGATTGCGAGGCCCTATGGGATCGCCTCTCAAGGTCCCTGCGGGACTATATTGCGAGTGAAAGGACCTCTTTGGGGCGTATCGCCATTGAATAATCTTATTATGTTTTTTATCGCCATGTGAAGGCTCATGACTAAGCCCCAAGGGATCGCATGAATGAAGGCATCCTTATGCACAATATACACAGGGTCGCATGCCTGTACCCAGGAGGTCGAATTCCTATACCCACGAGGTCGCATGCCTGTACCCAGGAGGTCGCATGCCTGTATCCACCGGTGGTCGCATGCTTGTACCTAGGAGGTCGCATGCTTATACCCACAGGGTCGCATGCGAGGCCATCACAAGATTCTCCACCAGCCTCGCAGATGAGGCCTCACCATTCTAGCATCGTGGTAGCCATTAGTAGTCTTCATTGAACCATGGGCCATGAGCAGAGTTAACAAACTATATGCATCAGCCCATAAGTTTTTAGTGGACCTGGGCCAGGATGGATCTCCAAAAACCTAGCCCGTCTAGGTAACTAGTTCTCCAAGAACTACGTGTGGCTTGACTCTCTATAAAAAGGGTACGTAGGCCTCTTGTTAGGATTGATTGATAGTTTGCAGCAAGAAAGAAAAAACAGTTTTTCTCTGACATTCTACGAATCAACAAATAAGATCAACCACTAAATCCGCCAATATTAATTCCGTGTTCTTTAGTTCTTACCAAAATATTTGTATTTTACTTCGTGATTCCAGAAACCTCCACAATTACTGTTATACCAGATTCTCCCTATAACAGCTATATTAGCCGGACCAAAATCAACTGAATCTGATTCATCATCTTAGATTTTGATGTCATGAAACTAAGATGAAAGTGAACCAAAGCCCAAATCCATGATTAAGAGATCCTCAACAGCCCCCACTGGTTTTGACAAAGTGTTAAATTAAGCTCAATACATCTTTATTCACCCAACCCAGTAAAGTAGGCCGCATGTAGGTTTCTTTTAGGAAATACATCAACAATGGTACAACTCCACCTTGGATCATGAAGTCTGATGTAGATTTGACAAGCTATATTTGCAACCTCTAATGTGTAACGTCCCGACTACCCAATACTGAAAACATACGTTTTTATAATGAAACACTCAATTTTTGGAATTTATTACAATGGAACTTTAGAAAAATTTTGACATGATGTATCCATAAATTGGACCATCCACCTGTATTTCAACCCAAACCTATTTGATTCCAATAGCCACCATTCTAGTAGCCACCCATGTGGTAATTACATAGTCAAGATTCTACACTCCACCTAACTACCTACTCCACCTACCATAATTTATTTGCATTTAGGACCTCAATATTTGCATGTAAGGACCTCTAGCATTAGTATAAATAGGCATGTTTAGAAGCATTGTAAGACACATTGAATTTGAGTAATAAAAGTGAGTTATTAGAGAATTTTCTCTCTTGTTCCTAAGCCATATTTTGGTATCAGAGCAAGTTTTTAGATCCCGGAGTCGAGTGAAAAAAAACAGAAATTCCGGTCACTATTTCGGTCGGAAGTTACTGTTCACTGTTCACTGTTCATCGTCGGAGAAGACGACACTGTTCAGGCGGAGTCACTGTTCATCGACGGAGAAGACGACACTGTTCACCACCGGAGAAGAAGGCACTGTTCATACGGTACTGTTCATGCGAGACTGTTCATACGGTACCGTTCACACGACACTGTTCATACGGTACTGTTCATACGGTACTGTTCATACAGTACTGTTCATACGGCACTGTTCACGGGCACTATTCATTGAAAAATTTATTTTTCAACATGCCTCCACGAAGACAACCTCTGCGAGACGTTGAAATGGCGGACATGCGGAGACAAATTCAGGAACTTCAAAATGCTTTGCAAGCCCAACAAGTCTTGTTAAACGAACGTCAACCAGAAGATGAAGAATATTCCAGTGATTCTTCAACACATAGAAATCGCCGCCCTCAAAGGCCACAAGTCAGACATGATGACATTAAAGTTGACATTCCTAACTTTGAAGGAAGACTTCAACCAGATGATTTCATCGATTGGCTTCAAACAGTCGAAAGGGTGTTTGAATATAAGGATATTCCCGAAGAAAGAAAGGTGAAGATTATTGCTGTGAAATTAAGGAAACATGCTTCCATTTGGTGGGAAAATCTTAAAAAAAGGCGAGACCGAGAAGGAAAAAGCAAGATCAAAACATGGGAAAAAATGCGAAAGGAATTAACCCGAATGTTTCTTCCTCCTCACTACTACCAAGACAAGTTTATCCAACTGCAAAATCTTCGTCGGAAGAATTTATCAGTCGAAGAATACACAAGAGAATTTGAGAAGTTGATGATGCAGTGTGATATACAAGAGAAAGAGGAGCAGACCATTGCTAGATACCTCGGAGGATTAAATACTGATATTTCTGATCGTGTTGAACTTCAACAATATTGGTCATTAGAAGATGTTATTCGTCTTGCTACGCGAGTAGAGAAGCAGCTACCCAAAAGATCTACCAATAGAAATTTCTCTCCAGCAAACCAACCACCTTACAATCAAAAGCTACCTACCAACCAAGCCAGCTCTTCCACCCAACCCTCTTCTAAAACCATTTCTACAGAAAACAAAAACAAGGCCATTAAATGCTTTAAATGCCAAGGTTTTGGTCACATTGCTTCAAACTGTCCAAACCGGAGAACCATCACAATTATCAAAGGAGAAGCCTATGAAGTTTCTGAGGAAGAAAATACTCGAGAAGACACTGAAGGAGAATATTATGCAGATCCAATATACGATGAAGAAATTACTACTGCTGATCAAGGAGAGTCCTTAGTAATCCGACGAAGCCTAAACACAATGGCTAATAAGGAAGAACCTTGGTTGAGACGCAATATTTTCCACACTCGTTGCACTTCTGCAGGAAAAATCTGTGATGTTATCATAGACAATGGGAGTTGTGAAAATGTCGTTTCAAGTTACATGGTAGAAAAATTGGATCTACCAACCCAGATTCATCCACACCCCTACAGTTTGCATTGGCTCAATAAAGGAAGTACAGTCAAAGTTGACAAGCGTTGCCTTGTAACATTCTCTATTGGTCAGAAGTACCAGGATCAAGTATGGTGTGATGTTGTGCCTATGGATGCCTGTCATCTTCTCCTAGGTAGGCCATGGCAGTATGATCGTCAAGTACTTTATGACGGTTATGCAAACACCTACTCTTTTGTCAAGGACGGAGTAAAAATCAAGCTAGCCACTCTGCCGCCGAGTGAGCTTGATAAAAACAAGAAGGAAGCCAAACCATTAGTGTCCCTAGTCACGAAGAAACAACTGGAGGAAGCTATAGAGGAAGTTCAAACCATGAGCTTATTTCTATTATTCGAATCAAATAAGGAGACTCATGTTCCAGTCGAAATTAAACCACTACTTGAAGAGTTTCCCGATGTGATTCCAGAAGACATTCCATCTGGACTACCCCCCATGCGAGACATCCAACACGCTATTGATTTCAGTCCAGGAGCAACGATTCCAAACCGACCCGCATACAGAATGAGTCCTCAGGAGCATGCTGAAATTCAAAATCAAGTTGAAGGATTATTAAAAAAAGGATTAATACAGGAAAGTGTTAGTCCTTGTGCGGTTCCTGCTATTCTAGTCCCTAAGAAAGATGGAAGCTGGAGAATGTGTGTTGATAGTCGAGCTGTCAACAAAATTACCATCAAGTATAGATTTCCAATTCCTAGACTTGATGATTTGTTAGATCAGATACATGGTTCCACTATCTTTTCAAAGATTGATCTTCGAAGCGGATACCATCAGATCAGAATTCGACCAGGAGATGAATGGAAGACTGCCTTTAAAACAAGAGATGGTCTTTATGAATGGACAGTTATGCCCTTTGGGTTGTCCAATGCGCCAAGTACATTCATGCGACTTATGAATCAAGTCCTTCGACCCTTTATTGGTAAATTTGTCGTCGTCTATTTTGATGACATTCTGATCTTTAGTAAGGACAAGGAGGAACACTTGGAACATGTCCGACAAGTGTTACATACTCTTCGTGAACAAAAACTCTATGCCAATTTGAAGAAATGTGCTTTCCTGACTAATGAAGTTACTTTTCTTGGATATATCATCACATCCGAAGGCATACGAGTTGATCCGGAAAAGATAGAAGCAATCAATAGCTGGCCAGTTCCGCAATCAATCCATGAGGTCAGAAGTTTTCATGGATTAGCCTCCTTCTACAGAAGATTCATCAAAAACTTCAGCACAGTTGCCGCTCCCCTCACAGATTGTATCAAAGGAGACAAGTTTCAATGGACCGAGGCTGCACAGAAAAGTTTTGACAAGCTAAAGAAATGTTTAACTGAAGCACCAGTATTAGCCCTTCCCAATTTTGATCAAGTATTTGAAGTTAGCTGTGATGCTTCCCACACTGGAATTGGTGCTATTCTAAGTCAAGAAGGTCATCCTATAGCATTCTTCAGTGAAAAGCTTAATAATGCTAAACTTCGGTATTCAACATACGACAAGGAGTTTTATGCAATTGTTCGAGCCTTGCATCATTGGAGTCATTACCTGTTAAATAAAGAATTCATTCTTTAATCTAATCATGAAGCTTTAAAATATTTGAACTCTCAACAGAAGATTAGCCGTCGACATGCCTCTTGGAGTGAGTTTTTACAGTCTTATCCATTTCTAATCAAGCACAAGGCTGGAATTCAAAATGTTGTTGCAGATGCTCTCAGTAGGCGCCATACTCTACTGTCTACACTCCAAACAAAAGTAGTTGGTTTTGAAATGATAAAGGAGTTGTACCCAGATGATCCCGACTTCCAGAAAATTTGGAATACTACTGAACTGCAATCCTCCAAAGATTACTACAGGCATGAAGGATTTTTATTCAAAGAGAAGACTTTGTGTATTCCTCGATGTTCACTACGAGAAGCCATTATCTGGGAAGCCCATGATGGAGGATTAGCAGGCCACTTTGGTCGAGATAAAACTATGGCCTTGGTAAAGGAAAATTTTTATTGGCCAAGAATGGAAAGAGATATAAATCGGCATGTTCAAAGATGCAGAATCTGTCATTTGGCTAAATCCAAACGCCAAAACACTGGTTTATATATGCCACTCCCCGTACCAGAATCACCATGAGAAGATGTTACTATGGATTTTATTTTGGGACTTCCACGAAGTCAACGTCAGAAAGATTCAATAATGGTCGTGGTGGATAGATTCTCAAAGATGGCCCATTTTATTCCTTGTCAAAAGACCAATGATGCTGTTCAAGTTGCTGATTTGTATTTCAAAGAAATAGTTCGTCTTCATGGAATTCCAAAAACGATCACTTCTGATCGAGATGTGAAGTTTTTAAGCCATTTTTGGAGAACTTTATGGAAGAAGATGGGAACTAAGCTGCAGTTCAGTAGTGCGAGCCATCCTCAGACTGATGGACAAACCGAAGCTGTCAACCGACTGTTGGGAAATCTACTTCGAAGTTTTGTTGGTAAAAACCTGAAGCAGTGGGATCTTATTCTAGCTCAAGTTGAATTTGCTTACAATAATTCAACTAATCAGTCCACGGGAAAGTGCCCTTTTGAAGTTGTATATGGCACCCATCCACTTAGCCCACTTGATTTAACTCCGTCAACCAACAAACAACAATTCAGTTCTGATGCAGATAGTCGAGCGAAGGAAATCAAGAAACTGCATGAACAAGTTCGAGAGCAGATACGGAAACAAAACTCCAGATATAAAAACCAGCGAGACAAACATCGGAAGCAACAGATTTTTAAAGTTGGAGATTTGGTCTGGATTCATCTACGAAAAGAGGGATTTCCTAATCAACCAAATGCCAAGTTGTCACCTAGAGCTGATGGACCATTCAAAGTTGTGCAGAAAATCAATGACAATGCTTACAAAGTAGAACTGCCTGGAACGTATGGTGTTTCCGCAACTTTTAATGTTGCTGATCTTTCGCCTTATTTGGACGATGAAGAATACTAAAACTCGAGGTCGAGTTCTCTCCAACCCGGGGAGTATGATTCCAATAGCCACCATTCTAGTAGCCACCCATGTGGTAATTACATAGTCAAGATTCTACACTCCACCTAATTACCTACTCCACCTACCATAATTTATTTGCATTTAAGGACCTCAATATTTGCATGTAAGGACCTCTAGCATTAGTATAAATAGGCATGTTTAGAAGCATTGTAAGACACATTGAATTTGAGTAATAAAAGTGAGTTATTAGAGAATTTTCTCTCTTGTTCCTGAGCCACTATTTATCATTTAACAAATACAACGAATAAATCTTAATACACCAACGATTCCTCACCGAGGATCGAATTCCAGGTTATGGTATGAAACAAGAATCTAAACTATACAAATTATTACAATTTCTTTTACTACTCGGAAGACAATTACTATACCGTCTAATCTGTAGCTTAACTCCGATCCGCGCTTACCCGCTCTAGCTTCGAGATCTATCTTGCACAGGCTGTCTCATTGCTCTCATATGACTCGTAAGATGTAGACATCCACCCTTATTCCTAACTGAAAGGTTAGGGAAAATGAAGCAAGAGTGAGCCAAAGAACGCTGAGCAAGTGATCAAAATAGTAAGACAATAATATCTCGAAATTTCATTTATGAACAATCTCAATGATAAATTTAACTCAAGGAAGTAATTTAATTTTCATTCTATGATTAGAACTTTCCATTTCTACAAAACATAACTGCCTCAGATAAAACTTGAGAAAAAGAATATCAAGAAATCCCCTGGCCATTCTTACTCCACTTTCACGTACAATGTTACTTGCGAAGTGAATAACTGGGAACTTCTATCCATCCTTAATCTCAGTGTTTTACTAGGTTCAAAATTTTATCACGATAGAAAAACAATTAAAGACCATATTCCTTCAAACCTATATATCTTACCAAAACATTTCTTTCTTTATGACCCTTTCATCTCTGAAACATACTTTTCATAAAACTTTATAAAACATTTAAGTTAATTTATTAATCTCCTGTTTATGGACAATACGGGTGATCAGCCACGTAAAGCCCCCTTCCTTTGAAATTGGGTTCCCAATCAGGCAACACATTGGCCTTTAATGCTGGACTAGGACCACCCTAGCCTCTTACGCTAAACAAAAGTGCTGGACTAGGACCACCCTAGCCTCTTATGCTTATCCAATTTATAAACAAGTTTATTAATAATTTAAAACATTTCACTTTTTAGTCCTTAAACTCACTGATAACAGATCAGCCCAGTATAAGGAATTTTAAAACATTTTTAAATAATAAATCCATCTTCATTTGCAATTATAAAATATTGAAGGTCAGGGAAGCAATAAATATACGGAATCATAAACCGCAAAACAATAAGGTCGAACTAAACATGATATGGTTCAGCAAGATTGAATCATAAATCAACAAAGAAACATTTGTCAATTAAGGAGCAAAGCAATTATTAAGATTCTAGAAATTGAACAGCAATTTATAAGAAAATTCATGGAATAAAGGAATCTGGAGTTAAATTGAGAGACTGGGATTACTGCATTGATCATAACAAATGAAGAGCCATTAGTTAATAAAGAGCAAAACAAGGGTTAGGGTTCTAGAATTTAATTCAAGGGTTATGAAATTTGGTTTCACTGGTGGGGTCTAAAGGAATAAGCATAAGAGAAAGACTAAGATAAAGCAAGGCATAAATTATAAGTCAAAGATTATGGTTCAACAGGAAACAGGGAAATTATTAGGGTACATAAGTTTAAATAGTAATTCATAGGGATAAACAAGGTTTAGGTGCTTTAACAATAATTGATAAGAAATAAACAATAAGATATGAAGGGTTCAGTAATAATTAAAAAGAAATGATAGTAAGGTATAAGAATTTAAACAACAATTCATAAGCAGTTAAGAGAATCTGGACTTCAATACAAGGTTCGAGTCAATAGAAACAATGAAAGAAGTGTAGACCTTAGCCATATAACTATGAAGAAAACCTTACAATTAGTAGAACATGTTCACATCATTCAAACCGAAAATGAAGGGTACATATACTTGCAAGAAGGAATCTGAGAGAACATATGAGCAATACACGATATTTCACATCAATTGAACGATAAGTGAAGGATAGTATACTTGCCTCAATACACCGAGTTTCCATTTCCATTACATTAACTCCTTATCACTTTACACCCATCTTCACTTCTTTACACATTGGTCTCTATTATTTATACGTTGGTCTTTACTCGATCATACTCGTCAATTCTGATACTTGTCTTTCCTCTCAAATTTCCCTTTTATACTCGTACTGGTTCTTACCCGGCGTCTCACTGGTACCTATATACAGGTAAAGTAATACTTCAGTATGCGTATAATTGTAATCACCTATCTATATTCTACCCAACCGCATCCTACATCGTTTTACCATTTAACACATATAGTACATAATCATTTACATTCATAAAATAGTCTTAGCATAACCAAGTCAAATAACTTAAATAGATTTTAAATAGATTTGCAGGGGAATTTTTAGAAAATTTCGGCATTAAGTATTCGTTTATCGGACTATGGACACAGCCCCTCAAATACAATTCAACCTTGTTTTTGCAAAAATAAAGCTACCGCAACTTGCAGCGACATAAAAGTAAACAATTAATGAAAAGTACCCGCCCTGACATGCGGCACATAGCACATAATAATTTACATTACACTACTACTTACGCTACACCAATGATCGTATTTCTCACGCATTTTAATGATACACGTGACAATCAATCATTGATGTTCGTAAGCCCTAGGGAACAACCCCCAGCACTAACTATTACTTACGCTATATCGATGATCACACCCCTCAAGTATATTAATTATACTCGTGATAGCAAATCATGGATATTCGTAAGCCCGAGGAACTAGTTGAAGAGAGTTACACGACTGCTTAAATATTGACATTTAAGACTCGTGTTCTCATTTCAACTCCTCGTAAATAAACACATAAGAAACTATATAAATACAAATGGCATTCAACACTTGATCACATAAACACATAAGAAATTGGAATCTAACAATTTATCCTTCAGATATACAATTATTCAAATCCATAATTTAAATCCTATAACGTCCATCCTTTGTGACGTTTTACAATTCCATTTAATCACGTAAGCAATTAACATATAATATTAAATGAAATCCCTAGTCATGGTTTAGCAGCCCGAACTAGTTCTTAAAACAATTAATCAATTGACTTTAATCTACTAGATCGATTAAGTTCAATTAATCGCAGAGTACCATTGATTTCGATCCATATTCAAATAATACAACTAGCCACTTAACATGCATTATTCACGTAATCATATCAAACCCTCTACTAAAAGACTATAACTCGACTTACGATATTTAACCCGTATACATTACTGAAACCATTTCCAATAAGTAAAATCATGTAGACACCAAACATTAATCGACAAATAATAATCAACAAATAACCATCATTAACCCGAACATATATCGAACTCTTAACAAATCTCAACAATTATAATTAACAATTATGCTCTCCAAACTAAATAACGGAAACAATATTCATAATTCCAATTAACATGAACTTTACTAATTTAACCCTCAAAACTTACGATTAAATCCTAAAATACAACCCAGTAGTTCATCATTCAAGTAATATACCAATAACTTCAGGATTTGATAAAACAAAACGGGAATTGAATCCGGCAATCACACAAGGATCCGGTCAGCTCAAAACAAAAACAAATATTAACTTAAAAATGAATACTATAGTCGAATTACCACATTAATTATCAGAGACCGACATACAGTCTTTAACACCAAACCGACAATCTACTTAAGCACAAGAGTGATTTCATTCTTCGCGCATGTAAACAGGATAAGCTTAATTAAAATTTGAGAAATAACTTAACTCATAAGATTACACATCCGAACCCTTACTTTAATAGCTAACAACTTATAATCACCAATGTAGGATAACTCGAGATTGTAAGAGGTTTACATATCAATTCAAATTAAATCAATTTACATTAACCTTTTAAGAAACCAACCAACATACAATTTCACATACTCAGATTATACTTTCGAAAATTAACTAATAATAATCATTATATCATAAAAATTAACTTTTACAACTCATATACGAACCGATTTGATCATCAAAACAAAAATAAATTTAAAAACTGGTAACCACACTTTCGATCGAATACAGCAAACAATTTATACCCAAAATCACTTAAACACATTATCATTATCACAAGAGCATTACAACCAGCCATAACAATAACATCCAAGTTAACAACCTTAACATAAAAATTAACTCCATAATTTAAATCCAAAAAAAATCATAAAATTCGAAATTAAATACATATAGTTTGAGTCGATAGAATTTATAATTTACAAACCAATTACTACCCTGGAGTAAGTGTAACCACAGAAAACATAAACTACAAAATCACTAAACTACAGGACACATACCACAGCACAGCAGTAGTAACTCAGAAGCATTATCGAGTCAACCAATTTCATCATATGTGTATTCAAACTGTGAGAAATAGAGCACCCGAACCACATACATACACATAATGCCACAATACACACGCAAGTCGAACACAGAGAAGGGGAGAGGGAGAGATGTTGACCAGAGAGAGAGAGGGGTTCGCGAGAGAGCTGGCGGGAGAGATTGAGAGACGGGAGCGAGAGATTGTAGTCAGGGAGATTGAGAGAACCGTGAGATTAAGGGAGTACCGAAAGAATTAGGAAGAGATACACAGCCCAAGAATAATCTGGAAGGGGCTGGATTTGATTAAGAAGATGAGAAAAAAATATACTTTTACTTATGCTTAAAACCAAATAAAATATAACTTTAAATCATTCCTAAATTTGAAATTTAAACAGAAAACAGGGTAAAAATAAATTTTAAAATTTTAAAATGAAGATCATAAAATTATAAACACTCCCATATTTTCAAAATATTTTTAGGATCAAAACTGAATTAAATATCAATTTTACAAGTTCTGATACTTTAAATGAAATAAAACTCTTAAAATCATTTTAAAATACTGAAACACCCAAAATAATTCACCCAATAATTTTAAAAACTAAATAACTATACAAATATGATATTGCAAAAGATTTTAGGATTTTTACATACTCCGATGATTTTATAAAAATTCAGAAGACCATTAATGCATATTTAAATAGATTTAAATCATCAAAAATACAAATAAAAAAAATACACCTACTTACACGGCACACATACATCACTATATAAACACGTAAACATGATGTCACATATATTGAACTAAAAAAAAAATATTTACACCATATATTCCACATTTAATATTAAATAATTATATTTATAATTACAAAATTTCTAAGGCTTTATATAATGGGACTTCATGGGGAAAATTCTTAATGACATTAAAGACATCCCAGTTATCAATTTCTAGTATGATGTCTCTGTGATTGTCTTAAAAAGCTTTAACAAAATCATGCACAATCCCCCAGAGTTTGTTATTGAGAGGGGAAAGATTGGGGATCACTCACGTTGAGAGTTTGAATAGTACTCCCTTTGAATTTCTAGCTACCATTCCCAAACCATTAGTGTTTCTATTTATGAAAGGAATGAATGGAGTTGCCCCATGTACGTTGATTATCCAGCTAAAATTATCGTGAAGTTGAACATAAAAGGAAGGTAGTAATAATTTTGGCATTAAGAATTCTATTTAGTTCGGAAATTTAATTATATTTAGTTTAAATTATTAAATACACTTTTTAGTATTTGAATATAATTTGAATAAAAATCAAATACATATTTAAATATTAGATCTAAAAGCTTTTTATCTATGCTAAGATGTAACGATTCTTATCGTTTTTCCGGTACATGAACCAAAATTATGGATAAAATTCTTTTTACGCTTATTATATATAAGGATATAATTTTACCAAATCAAAATTGTGAACTTCTATTTTTACTAATAAAATACGCACGAATAAGAAAAATTGATGACATAAAACGGAAGAAAATGAACAACAATGTCTACCTATTGATTGAGCCATATCTATATTTTTTTTGAGTAAAGTTTAATTCATTAATGATAAGTCATACGACATCTACAAACATAGTCGAGTTGAATCAAACGTAAACAGAAACAATAGCTGATTAAATCATGGATGCGATCCCATAAAAGTCTTCCTCTCTGACTCAAAATCATGAAAATCTTGCCGATCTATAAACTAGGCCATGGAAATCACAAAAACCCAATCAAAATAAAAACCCGACTCTCACAATGAGAGATTAACACAACCCAAATAAATTGGGAACCTATTGAAACTCAAATAAATTGGGAGATTTAATGAAGAAAACAACATATGAAAGTAATAAAAAACGAAAAGTAATTGGGGCGTTCCGCCGATGAAAACCGATGAAAGCCCCCTCAAAAATCTTTAATGGAGGCTAGGGTCTATCTTAAATCATTGAATAACAAAAATCATTAAAATAAATAAAATAATTTAATTAAATATTTTCTAAATAAAATTAAATATTATAATATTACTATTTTTCACCATTGCTAAAGAAGCCTGAAAGGGTACTTCTATACTATACTATACTATTATAAGCGAAACATTGTATAATTGGTTGGTTGGTTAACACCTTCCAAAAAAGTTTGCTAACACCTTCCAAAAATGAAAAAATAAATTAAAATATATATAAAATTTTATTTTACAAAAAAATAAACCACATATTTAAGTTAATAACAAACTCTTTTATTTATACTCCAATAAATATTCAATTACAAACCCTTTTAGTTATATTTGAGTTAAAATTCTTCACCTACACCCAACTTTTGTACTCTTTCAATTACTTGGAAACTAAATATTTTCAAAATCAATTTAAATAATTTTAATATCACATATTTATTAACAAATTTACAACAAATTATAAATCAACAAAGTTAAAACAAACTAAAACTATATAATAAACAATAAATATTTCACACAATTACAAATTAATATTAAATTCTATTTTAAACAAATATTACATTATGGATTATTATGGAATCGTAATTTGAATATGATAATATCAACAAAAATTTGAATGCAAGTATATACAATACTTCCATTTATATTTATATTAATATGACAAAATATTATCACAATTTAAATAATTTTAATATCACATATTTATTAACAAATTTACAACAAATTATAAATCAACAAAGTGAAAACAAACTAAAACTATATAATAAACAATAATATCAACAAAAATTTGAATGCAAGTATATACGATACTTCCATTTATATTTATATTAATATGACAAAATATAATCACAATTTTAATAATTTTAATATCACATATTTATTAACAAATTTACAACAAATTATAAATCAACAAAGTGAAAACAAACTAAAACTATATAATAAACAATAATCTATACTATACTATTATAAGCGAACCAGGGTATAATTGGTTGGTTGGTCGGTCGGTTAATACCTTCCCAAAAAGTTTGCTAACACCTTCCAAAAATGAAAAAATAAATTAAAATACATATAAATTTTATTTTACAAAAAAAAAACCCATATATTTAACTTAATAACAAACTCTTTTATTTACACTCCAATAAATATTCAATTACAAACTCTTTTAGTTATATTTGGGTTAAAATTCTTCACCTACACCCAACTTTTGTACTATTTCAATTACTTAGAAACCAAATATTTTCAAAATCAATTTAAATAATTTTAATATCACATATTTATTAACAAATTTACAACAAATTATAAATCAACAAAGTGAAAACAAACTAAAATTATATAACAAACCATAAAAATTTCAAACAATTACAAATTAATATTAAATTCTATTTTAAACAAATATTACATTATAGATTATTATGGAATCGTAATTTGAATATGATAATATCAACAAAAATTTGAATGCAAGTATATACAATACTTCCATTTATATTTATACTAGCCTAAAACCCGTGCGATGCACGTATTTTTTTAATTATTATATAAAAAAATTCATCCATTTAAATTAATTTGATAATAATTATATTAATGTTATCCATGATATTTCTAGAAAATGAGGGATTTTAGTTTAAAAATATAGAAAAGATGATAGGTTTTAGTTGAAAAGGGTAATCAATTAATTATTAGTAATTATAAAATTATTACTTCATTATATTAAATACAATGCCCGTGATATGATTAAAAAAAAAGGATTTAGTTATAGAAAATAAAAAGGTAATATGTTCTAGATGAAAAAGGTAATTGATTAGTTTATAGTAATTATAATTTAATTATGTTATTTTACTGAATAAAATTGCTCATAATTTTTAGAAAATGAGAAATTAATGTTGCCCGTTATATTTCTACAAAAAAGGAATTTAATTAGAAAAAATAAAAAAAATGATAAAAAAATTTTTGTCCAGAAAAAAAAAGATGATGATAAATTTTAGTTGAAAAGGTAATAGGTTATTTATTAGTATTATAATATTATTATTTATTTTTATTGAATAGAAACGTCCGTGATATAATTGGGAAAAAGGAGGTTTAGGTAACGTTTTTTGGCTAAAAAAGGTAACCGTTCATGATATAATTAGAAAAAGAAAGATTTTAGTTAGAACAAAGAGAAAAGGTAACGTGTTTTGACTGGAAAAGGTAATTGATTAGTTAATAGTAATTATAATATAATTATGTTATTTTATTAAATAAAGGCGAAATTTTAGTTAAATAAAATGTAAAAGATATTCTAATTTACTTGAAAAAGAAAATTATTTAATTATTGAAAAATAGAAAAGATAATATGTTTAATCTGAAAAAAGAAATTGATTCATAAAGGAGAAATTTAAGTTAGATAAAATATAAAAGATATTGTATTTTACCTGAAAAAGTAAATTATTTAGTTCTTGAAAAAATAGAAAAAATAATATATTTTACCTGAAAAAGGAAATTGATTAGTTAGTAGATATGTAATTGAAAAATAGAAATGGTAATATGTTTAACCTGAAAAAGGAAATTGATTCATAAAGGAGAAATTTTAGTTAGATAAAATATAAAAGTTATTATATTTTACCAGAAAAAGGAAATTATTTAGTTCATGAAAAAATAGAAAAGATAATATGTTTAACCTGAAAAAGGAAATTGATTAGTTAGTAGATAACAGGTACCGTACCGACCGAACGACCGACCGACCAACCAAACTTTTAATGCTTCGACTTTTATATAATAGTATAGATTAATATGACAAAATATTATCACAATTTAAATAATTTTAATATCACATATTTATTAACAAATTTACAACAAATTATAAATCAACAAAGTGAAAACAAACTAAAACAATATAATAAACAATAAAAATTTCAAATAATTACAAATTAATATTAAATTCTATTTTGAACAAATATTACATTATGGATTATTATGGAATCGTAATTTGAATATGATAATATCAACAAAAATTTGAATGCAAGTATATACGATACTTACATTTACATTTATATTAATATGACAAAATATAATCATAATTTGAACAATATATCATATAAATAAATGATTATTATTTAATAATATATATTATGCCAATATTATATTAAGTAATATATATTAGATAAATAATTATTAAAAAATAAAAAATTTATATAAATTTAAGAAAGCCGTGCATCGCACGGGTTATAGGCTAGTATGACTTATGAGCGGTAGTGAGCCTGTTTTGGCTTTCATTTTTGTCTGAACTTATGGCTGATAAGGCCTTAAGTCCTTATGAGGGTGTTTGTCAAAATAAATTTTAGCTAAACTTATAACTTATAAGTTCATAAGTTGAATGTTAAGAATTCTTAACTTTCAACTTATAACTTATAACTTATTCTCAATATACGCATCCTTCAAATCTTCAAAACCATATATCTCTCGATCCATTCATTAAAAAATTGATATGTATATATCAAATTTTCCTATTCATCGAGATCTATCCATTGATATCCATTGTTATATATAAAAAATAAATATTTTGAAAATTATAAAAAAAAGTTAACTTATAAGTTCTGATTTACCCAAATAATGTACTGATTATAAGTTCTGATTTAGCAAACACTCTAATCTCTATTTTAGTTATCACTTATATGACAAAAGTGCTTATAAATCATAAGGTACTTATTTATTTTAAGATACCCCCAACATACACAATATCTCATACACTCAAACTCCATGAATATGTTGGAGAGCTGCACTTTAATTCAATCTCTGTAAGTTGTTTCTGTTTCTAATTTAATCTGTATTACTTTTCTTGCATTTCCCCCAATTTTATGAATATGAAGATGCTTGTTTATATGTATAAATCTCATCTTCAAACCCTAAATCTCAATCTGAATCCCTGTTTAATTAGAAGCATTATCCGTACTTATAGCACCAAGACAATCATACCCACCAATGTGGATTCTTCTGAATTCAAAGTTTCATTTCTCAAGAACAAATGTGGCTTATCTGGAAAGGCCCTGATTTATGCTTGTAAATATCTTGATTTTGATTCCTCTGATCAAAGACCCGACTCGGTTCTCGACTTCTTCCGAACCCTTGGATTCTCCCAGACTAATATTACCAGAATTATCTCTTCTTGTCCCCGTATTCTTTATAATTATCATCCCGGAAATATCTTCAAGCCAAAGCTTGATTTTTTGCTTTCCATCTCCCAATCTCAAGCTGATGTGGTCGCTATTGTCACCAGAAACCCGTGCATTCTCTTTAGAAGTTTGGCCAATTACGTGAAACCCTCTTTTAATCTGCTCAACTCTATCACCGGTTGTTACCCTAATACAGTTGTACTCAAAAGCAATCCGTTCATTCTACGTAATGACCTTTCTAAAACTTTGCTGTTAAATACTCAGTTTCTCCATACACTCAGTGTGCCCCATTCCCAGATTTTAAATCTTTTGAAAAATTATGGTCCATTATTATGTACACCACATGACAAATTCCGTAATATCGTGACGAAGCTTACAGACATGGGTTTTGATCTTGAGTCTTCACATTTTTACAAAGCCATCCGTACATTGTGTTGTGTCACTGACTTGACTTGGGAATCAAAATGTGTGTTGCTTAGAAGCTTTGGTTTCTCTGATCATGAGATCCTTTCCATCTTCAAGAGGCTGCCCGAAATCATGTGTTATACTGAGAAGACAATTAAAGAAAAGATGGATTTCTTTTTGAATAAGTTACATTGGACACAGTTTAGGCTGTCAAGCAACCCAAATATACTCACTTATAGCTTAGTGAAGAGGACTATCCCGAGGTGTTCAGTTCTGCAAGTTGTAGTCTCAAAAAACTGCACTAGTGAGAGCTACATGTTATCAACGATAATGGCGATGACTGAGAGAAGATTTATCAAAAACTTTGTAACTGCACATAAGGATGAAATTCCTGGGGTAATAGAGGCATGGCAAGGGAAGCTGAAATTTGATGAATACACTTTCAAACAGAAGGAGGTTAAATGTAAAGCCATCATGAATAATTGAGCGCCAGTCACATCACTCAATCAGCAAAATTAGTAGCAAAAAATTGATCAAATGATGAAGTTCTTTGTTTAAAACAGTCTAATCTATCCAGGTTGAAGAGTATGCCAAGTTTTTCTTACTTATAGCTTAAAGAAGAGGACTTCTTGGTCTGTTTCATTTTGCAAACTTTAGTGTCTAATGATAGGATTCACAACAGCTTCATGCTGACAACAATATTGCAGATGACCGATATGAAAACTTTCCAAAACTATGTAGCCGGAAATAGGGTGAAGATCCTCATGTAAAGGATGCGTACAATGGTAACTGGAGATATTATGAATACAATATTTGATCGAAGGGAAGGTTTAGATTGAAGTTTGATTTCGCACCACTTGACATGGACTTTGCCACCATATTGAAGAATCGTGACTATATATGGATGGATGCTTAATATTTCTTCCTGATCTCAGTAGAGAGTAGCATATGGTTCTAAATTATATTTTATGGGTTTACTTGCTCTTGCTTCTATGTTTCTAATCTTGTAATAACAAACAAGATTGAACCCCAAATGACCAAAACAAAAATCGAACATATGATTTTTTTGGATTCCGATTTTCTTATAAACCGAAATCATTTGGTTGTGGGAGATGTTTAGTTTTAACAAAGTAAGAAAATTTGATAGTCAGAGCCTAAATTTAGTGTAAGAAAATTTGATAGTCAGCGCCTAAATTTAGTGTCAAGAGTTCTGCAAGTATTTATGTGCTTTCAACATAAACTGTAGCCTGTAGCTGCAAACATCTATATTCTAGTATGAAGAACATTGGTGTAAGAACCCAAATTTTCGGTAGAATTAAAACTTTTATTATTAAGAATAGGTATATACGTGAATAGTGTTGTCATACGTGAATAGTAATTTGGTGGATGAATAATAATTTTGAGGATTAGGAAAAGTTTTCATGTCACCTATGTACGAGACGTAGAATGGATATTCCGAAGTCGTACTAGTGACCCATGGAGTAAATAAGTGTATGTAAAGACGATCGGAATTCAGAGAATCCAAACTTTATTTTATTCCAATTTTGACAGAGGAGTCAGGGATATAATAATTGGATTATTAATTGAGGATATTGGATATGAGAAGTCCAAGGAGGGATATATATTATGAGAGGAAAATGGGATTGAGGATGAAACCCTAGAGGTGAGGAATAGAGAATACTTGAGAAAATCGGGAGGACGTTTCCAGAGATAAAGAGAGAATAAACAAGGAATGTTGGATTTAATATTGGATTATAGATTGAACACATGACAAGATTAAATACCATGCAAGATTATTAAGTGCAACAAATCAATAGAAGTAGTGTGAAACCAAACAAGATGCAAGTGGATTAAGAATAGTACAAGGTGAGGTGTTCTTGTTAAAACCATGCAAATAAAACACCTAAACTCTCCCATTACTTGACACTTGTGTGGAAGGAGAATATGAAGAGTAGCACAGCTGATAAACATAGCAAAATATCACACATTAGCTAGAAAACAAGTCAAGAAAGCTAGAGAAAAGCAAGCTAACTCCATTTCTTTCCAAACTGCCCAGCATGAGCTACTATGAAAGAAAAATTCATATCTCCACTTCTATCCATTTATAAATCACCAAATTTGAACCATAGCTTCCTCAATATATGTATAACATTCGTTCAAAATTTCATGGCTAACAAAGGAGTGTAGCCTAGTCAAATCCCTTCCCCAAGTTGAAGAACCAAACCTGTCCAGATTCTGATCAGCAGAAAGAAGAGCCTCAAAACCCTAGCAACCGAGCACCAAATCTTGTGATCTATTGCTCAAAAGAAATCCCTTGAAGAGTAGAAGGTGTGGTAAAAATTTGAGAACCAATCTCTAATTTTTCGATTTTATATAGATTTTACAAAGTTGATGATGAATAGTGTTTTAAGTTGGTTTCTTGTTTTGTTCATGGCTTTTAGGCTTTGTTAAGACTACCCAAGGCTATTATAAGGTGTACAAAGCTTTGTTAGTGTTGTGAGAGTATCAAGAAAGGTATAAACCTCAACTTTACCTTTTATATATATGAGTTTTGGTGAAGTTTTGATGCTAGTGTAAAGATTAGTTCATGTTAAGAATTTATATGATTGTTTAGCTTTGTCTTGAGGTGTATATGTTGAGTGGTGGTCATTGGACCTTACCACTGCCCTTAGAGGCCTAGTATGAGTGTTGGTGTGTAATATTAGAGTATGGGTTGCCTTGTATGGCTTGATTGAGGAGTTACAAAAATGGTAATGTTCGATTTAGAGCCGTTATAATGCCCAAATTTCTTGAACAATGTTGACAGTAGCTACCCGAGTCCTTAAACATGTTTAAATTGCAACCACTGACCATATTGGGTAGGTTTTGGATTCTAGTTTATGTGGCCGCAAGAATCGTGTCAAAAGAGTTTACGGTTTGTGAGTAATGACCGTTTTAGTGAAAGCGATTCGAGAAACCATGTCGCAGAAATGTATCAACTTTGAGGTTAAGTTTGAGACCCTTAAAAATTGAATTAGAGTATGATATTTTGAGGATAAATACTAAGGTCAGTTAGAAAGGTTTGTACGAAGGTTTCGAGTTAAAAAGATTATTTTTCGATTTTATAAAAAGGGCGTAAGCCGAGATTGCGCAAGTGGAAAACCCCTTAGAAAGACCATAAGACTCACTGCATAGCCACTGCCCTGTTTTGAAAATTCCGAAAAATGAGCCTTCTGACCAGAGCCAAGTTTTGAGTTAGTTACCTTCTAGACATTCCCTAGATCGTGTACGCGAAAACGGTGCGTCATTTGGGTTAACGGTTATCGAGTTATGAACATTTTAGTGAAAGAGGTGCAAATAGTAAAACCCGTAGTTGACTGAACTTCAAAAATACAATTCCCCTGCCTAGACCCGTAGATTTGAATCGAAACTTTTATGATAAATATTACAAATACCAAAGGTGATTTTAGAGGTGGTTTCGTATTTAAATACATTCCCGGTGATTTATTAAAAGTGTTGGAGTGCGAGTCACGGAATAGTGAATCTCAGGAAAGTCAACTCTAGAGGTGCTACTTGACCATCCGCTTTGGCTGAGTTAAAAGAGGAATTTCGAGTCGACTAAAACATGAAACTTGTTAAGAATTATCAAGGCAACATATTGGTGTAAAGAACGGGGTTAAAAATGGTTAAGTATAACATGGACTTAGACGAGTCTAGAGGGACCCCTTAGTGCTTTGTTTTGATTGACTTAAGTGTCTAAGTGTTGGACTATTATTGGATTGTATAGGGGATTAATAGCATGTTTTCTTGACTTTATTTAGATTGTCGGACCCCGCTACCAGCCGTTACTGCATCAGGAGTACCAGGCAAGTATACTAACTCTTACTCTATCATTCAGAGTAGAGATGTTTTGTGTATAAAATGTTCGTAATGGTAGTTATATGTGAATTATTATATTGAGGAGATAAGGGAAGTATGGTTAGGAGTAACTTACGTTTCCCTTTAGATGATGTAACATGAGGAGTAAATAGTGAATACGAAGTAGTGAGGAGTTGGATTTTCTTCAAAAACCCGGACAAAGATTTTAAAGAATTTCGCAATAATGAACCTAAAGGAAACATCACCAATAATCTAGCGTTTATTAATCAAGTAGATACTTGGGTAGCATTTACTGATTAAATGAACCTTATTCGTCTAATTAGATTTATTTAATTAGAAGAATATTATTTTCAAAAAAATGTTTTCTTAAAACAACTTTGTCCGGAGAAATATCAATGTTGATTTACAAAATTATTCTATCGAGGTGATTACTTTTAGAGATGTTTTCTTCTTGCAATATATATATATATATATATATATATATATATATATATATATATATTATTTTTGAGCTGTTACTTGAATAATATTATTATGCTAGATGTTCTATTTTAGTTCATGAGATGGTCCGTATTGTGGGACATTTATCGAGTTACTTCATTCGTACTCGAAGAGGAGATAATAAAGGCGTATTAATAATATCTTCATACTATATATTTACTGTTATTTAAGGGTGGAGTTATGTATATATTTATATATACTGACATGGGTCCTTCATTCTGGATTCATAGTCAGAACAATCTTTCATAAATATTTTCCTCCACTCATTCGGAAGGAGAACCAAATTATTGGAGGTGTATATCGTTCATTGTTTCTGAACGATATTGGAGTATTAATTCGTTTCAAAATGAATAAAGGTGCACGTGTTATTTCACCGTGACGCCTAAGCTATTTGTTGTTAAAGGTGATCGAAGATTCCGACACCTAATATCCTGGACTGAAAGTGCGTAAGAGACCGGGACAGGGTCGGCTCAGCACATAAATCGATGAAAGTGCGTACGAGACCGGGACAGGGCCGGCTCGGCACATAAATTGATGAAAGTGACCGGAGTGACGCACCGGCCCAACTAAGGGTGAGGGTCCGAGTCTGTCGACTCATCCTTATGAGGAATATTATTGGATGGTTCGAGACGTCGACTGTCCTTTCTATCGATAGAAAAATTGAGATGTGACAATGGATTGATCATCCATTACTTGATGCAGCGTTCGAGGAAAAGTCCAATCATTGATTCTCTAGCTATTAACCGATGCCTTTGTGGTTCGGATTAACTAGGGTATCGATCTGAGAAATTATTATATTATATTATTATATTGAGGAGTTTGAGCAATTATCATGTTACCGTTGAGTAACATGGAGAAGTTATTGAGATGTATTTATTCCATCATTTGGGCATTAAAATTCCGAGATAAATCTCTTTTCAAAATAAATATATATTCGTATGAGGGGAAAAGTTTTGTAGAGCGGTTTAGTAATATTTTGTGTGAATTGTTGGGAATAGGGGATAGTTATAACCTTGCTGGGCATTCTTTGGCTCATTCTTGTTATTTTATATATTGTTAAGCAGCGGCATCCAGGGCTAACTCAAGTATGGCCAATCGAGGCAAGGGGAAAGCGACGAACTACTGATTCAGCGCGGTGGCCTTGTAGTATCTAAGTAAGGTGGAAGCTGAAGAGTAGTGGTTTAGTATTTTGTTATCTAGTATTTTGGAATTGTAATAACATTCAGAAATTCTAGTAGATGAACTCGTGTTGTATTAACCTTTGATTTATGGAATGCTTGTTCTAAGACTATAACCCGTGGAGTAATTGTGGAGTCTATTAAGAATATTGTTGTAGATTATATTATGAGCAAGTGATTGTATATTCCGCAAGAGGTGTGACAACCTGGATTCCGGTAGGGAATTTGGGGGTGTTACAATTGGCATTATAAATTTGTTAGTCTTAAATGAAAACGGAATGATGAAATTCCTCATGCATCTCTACCCCATCAAGTGAAGGAGAAATAGGGGCATGGCCAGAAATACCAAAGGCCTTGATATGATCTTTAAGGGACCTCTTATGCTTGAAATCCGAACCACAGGTACAGAGCCAACGTTTACCACAATTCTTTTCATGGGTACGCCAGTCGCCTTTAACAGCCAAACATTTACCACACTTTCGACAAGAGAATCGCTTTGTGCCATGCTTCCTCTTGTAATGTGTTTGCAATGTTCGAAAATCCTTCAATGGCTTGGCCCTTGGGTGATTCAAATTATTCTTGCACCCTTCTTCACAGCAGTAGCATGGGATTCCTAACATTGCTCGAGGTTGCACTCCCTTGAGTGATTCAGGTCCTTTCCGATATTGTGAGCCATGACCCCACATGTGCATCTTCCACCAACAGTATTTATAACATGCAATTAAAATCATATCTACAAATGAGTAAAAATTGCAAATTTGAACATATAATGTACATGAACATATATAATTAAATCTAACCTGAAGATTGTTGTGGCGATTGAATGTTTTGTTGCAAATGTGGCATGAGAAGTTCGTGAAACCAACAAGAATTTGTGCAGGACTTGGTATCCAGTATTTGGTTGTTGGTTGATGATCACTAGAATATCTAGAGCTACTTTCAGAGGTGCTCAATGGAAGCCCAATTTGTAACTTGACATTTAAGTCCTCTTTATCACCATGGCAGGATGAATAAGAATTTTGATCTGGAATTAAATGTTTTGGAGTTTCGGATCGAAGAGAGCTCAGAAATGATAATGGCAAGGATTCAGAAAAATTTCGAGTTTCCTTGGAAAAGAAATCAACAAGTTGAGTGTGATTATCATTGCATGAAGTAGGCAGCGTAGAGTCTAATGTGAATGAACCATCAGAGAGCTCCATAGTGATTTTAACTGCAACACAACTTGGAAGATTATATAAGCATTCATGATGAGGACTTTGGCAAGTTGTTATGTACAAAGTGTTTAATGCAGCCAGCTAGTTACTTGGTGTTTAATGGTGGACTGGAAAAATGGGAGTGAATGACAAGACTAGAGAACTAGGGCTGAAACAGATGTTGGTTGAGTACTTAAATGAGAATTTCCTATGTTTAGAGAGTTAGTTAATTGCCTCTGTTTTTACACTATCACTTAAACTAGTACTGATCGTTAGTGCCTTAATTATTATGGCTGGCCCAAGGCTTCTCTATCGTGCGAAATTCTCCTTCATTGCTGAGCATACCTCCTCTGATTAAATTTCAAACAAACTCTACTACTGATATAGAACGGTTTGCTGGGTAAGATGATAAAATTCTACATTTGCATCCCAATATAGGACCCTTCAGTTATTTTTCTGATACCCCCCCCCCCCCCCCCAAAAAAACCCAACCCAAAATATATATACTCTTCTCACAAAGAAATGACTACACTATTAAATGAGTAGGGTTACATATTGAGTGTTTGACTTTTCATTAATTGCAGGCCATTTGTTGTAACTGAGACTATGATTCTAAAATGGGTTTTTTCCAATTATAGATTTCTGCATAACCACGGTTCAAGAATTTGCAACTTTATACCTTCTATGGTAAAGCATTGGTAAATAGACCAGATATTTTTGTGAAGTTATGTGAATGTAAAGGAAATGGGATTTCATCTTTGATCATCTTATTAAACTAAACCAAGCATACCAAAATGTATTGGACTTGGTAAGCGGGGATGGTAAGGTGGACGGAAAAGACTTTACCCCTACTCCAGGAAGCAAAAATGCTACTTCTGTTCGAAAAGAAATGTTAGGGCATCTCCAATAGATGTTGCTTATAGAGTTGCCAAGCATTGACAAATCATCACAAATAATAATTTTTTATTTCTCTCTTGTCCATGTCACTCTTAACAACTTTTATTTAAAATCTACTCCAATAGTTGGCAACTCCAAAAGTTGCCAATATGGTCCCCTATATAAATTTGAGAAACAATATAATAAGATAAGAGCATAATAAAGTTGATAGAGCTATTTATACTTTTTGAGAATTATATGAGTTTTAACTATATTAGGAAGTTGCCAAGTTTTGGCAACCTTGGTTGGCAACTTCTTGGCAATCATAGAACTCCAATAGGTTGGCAACCAAGGGTACCTTGCCAACTACGCATAGGCAACCTCTTGGCAACCTCTATTGGAGATGCTCTTAATCGGTCATCCAAACATTGTGTTTTGTTTGTTTCTTGAAAATTTATAGTGGTGCTCATCTAGGAGTTTCTGTGTTTTGTTTGTTTCTTGAAAATTTATAGTGGAGCTCATCTAGGTTTTCGAGTTTCGACTAACCCATCTGTTCTTGGCCATATCTAAGGTAAGTGGACTGGTCCGAGGCCATCGAATCTTCAAGATTTGGTTTCAGATAAACAGAATTAGTGAGGGTAACATGATATTATCAATTTTGGTATGGCTCTGTGATATAAACTGAAAACTTCATCATTATGAACTCTACTATCTTACATTTACAGAGTAATGAAAGAGAGAAAAGAAGAAGAAAGTGAGAGAGAGAGAGAGAGAGAGAGAGAGAGAGAGAGAGAGAGAGAGAGAAACTGTATTTACATTATGAAAAGTTGTTACAGATTGAGAAATGAAGAGTAGCAATATATACAACAAAACTACAGCTAGTAATGTGACAAAAACGGTTACAGAATCTGTTATGAAAAATGGTCAACACAAAGCACAAGACAACAAGCTTATTGACCAACATCCCCCCTCAAGTTAGATGTGAAAACACCTAACTTGGACATCAACCAGGACAATTGAGATGAAGAAAGAGCCTTGGTAAATAAGTTTGCAGGCTGATCAGAAGATGCAAGATAATGTGTAGAAATGAGACCTGTTCGAAGCTTGTGACGAACCAAGTGACAATCAATCTCGATGTGCTTGATTCGCTCATGAAAAACAGGATTTGATGCAATATACAGAACAGACCTATTGTCACAATACAGAGGAACAGGAGTAATGTTAGGCACCTGCAACTCAGTGAGTAATGAAACCAACCAAGTAATTTCGCAAAAGGTATCAACAAGTGACAATCAATCTCGATGTGCTTGATTCGCTCATGAAAAACAGGATTTGATGCAATATACAGAACAGACCTATTGTCACAATACAGAGGAACAGGAGTAATGTTAGGCACCTGCAACTCAGTGAGTAATGAAACCAACCAAGTAATTTCGCAAAAGGTATCAACAAGGCCTCTATATTCTGCCTCAGCAGATGAGCGTGACACTATAGACTGTTTCTTACACTTCCAAGAAATCAGTGTACCACCAAAAGTAAGACAATACCCAGTTAAAGAAATTGTGGTAGTTTTACATCCTCCCCGGTCAGCATCACAGAAGGCAACTAGTACTGGATTAGAGTTTATAGCATAGAGTAATCCTTGAGATGAAGTACCAGTAAGATACCGAACCAATTTTAGAGCAGCATGCCAATGAACTGATCTAGGAGTGTTCATAAACTGAGCAAGAACATGCATTGCGTAAGACAGATCAGGTCTAGTAATGGTAAGATAAATGAGCTTACCAACTAGCCTTCGATAAGTAGTAACATCATGTAACACTGGACTATCAGACTCTTGCAAAAGCTCATGATGTTGATCCATTGGTACAACAGCTGTTTTACCTTGAAGAAACTCAAACTCTTTAAGCAAATCAACCACATAATTGTGTTGATTAACAAGAATACCAGCTGCAGTTCTAAAGACTTGAATACCCAAGAAGTAAGTAAGTTCTCCCAGCAACTTAATTTTGAAATGAGTACTAAGAAAATCAGTAACTTGAGTCATGACAGATGAATCATTACCTGTCATAACCATATCGTCCACATACACCAACAAGTACACTATCACAGTGTCTTTACTAAACACAAACAGACTAGGATCACCATGTGTCTGAGAAAATTCTTGAAAATTATTGTAACTTTCTAGTGTACAAGTATACAAGCTCCGAGGTACCTAGGGAATTTGAGAATTGGCGAATACACTACACTTTTCAACAGAAGAGAGTAACCAGACACCTTTTTTTTTTTGATAATCCGGTGTCCGGGCCAGCTTGCGCGCACCTCGACTAATCCGAAGGGCATACTAGCACAATCATACCCTCGAGCATGGTAGCCCACTTAATCCCGGAGCAGACACCTATCTCTAATTGACTTGATCAATAATGAATTGTTGAATCCGCAACTTTATTATCCTAATATAAATCTGAAATGGTTAAGTTATTGTTAAATAAAAATTTTGTCATTGCCTCATTGGGTTACTGGGAAAACAAATTGATTCTGTAATGGCCAAGTTATTGTTAAATACCAAACAATCCGCGGTCACGTCCTCCAGTCTGCCATCTTCGGAGTTGGGTCTGTAATTCATTGATCTGTAATGACTTTTTTATTTGATCACTTTACTTCATCCAAAAAAATAATTAACTAAATATAATTAAATATTAATATGTTGTCCACATAAATTATTATTAATATAATAATAACAAAAATATAATTAGAAATCCTATTCATACTTATATTATGGTAGTACAATTTGGTTGTTCTTTTTCGAGTTGAAATTGTTCTTCTTTCCTAACTGGCCTATATATATTTACACAATAAGCACCCAAATCCATTGAAGCATCCTTCATAATATATGCGCGAAATCAGTTCGGGAAAAAAAAACTAAAGCAGGAAAGATGAAAAAACAAAGATCTGATCTGGTTGCACTTGCAGGACTCTTTTTCTACGAAGGAATCTTGTCGGAGATCTTGAGCTGGTTGGAAGTAAAGGATGTGTTGAGACTTAAATCTGTGTGCAAGTTCTGGTATGCTATAATTAATAATAAACAATTTGTGGACTTGCACAAGTCACATAATGGACGTCTTAGTTTTCACTATATTAAGCGCAAAGGTGGAAGCCTTGACACCGAAAGTATAAACAGTGACGGGAATAAACAAAAGATCAGGTATCTAGATGGTTCTTGTCCAGGATTTTTACTAATGGAAATATCCTCTGACTCTGACAAACCTTCAGCCACATATCGGTTAAGTAATCCGTCAACCAAGTCTATACTTGATCTTCCTGATCCACGAAACAGAGTGCGTTCTATGTCAATCTTTCAAGATTCTTCTACCAACTCCTATTACGTGTATTCTGTAGACAAATATCAAGAGAACAAGAAGCCTATTTTTGAACTTCTTGATCTTGGAGGTCAGAGTAATGATCCAACTCCTAATGCAAATCTTTGCTGGAGAACCCTTGAAATTCCAGAATATGACAAGCTCAGCAAACAGAAATATAAATTCTTATTTGTTGCAAGTAAGGGTATCCTATATATCCTTGTTTTACCTGAGGTTGGGTTTTGCAACCCTAAGATCATTTGTTTTGACTTGGTCAAGCAGCAGACTTGTACAACTCTTGATATGCCTGATCAATACTTATGTTTAAACTCGAGGTCGAGGAACGTCTGTTTTCAGCTCTTCAGAGGCAAGCCAACCGTATCTTATGTTTTAGGAGATAAACTGAAATTCTGGGTGTTGGAAGATTACAAGAATCAGAAGTGGGCTGACATGATCCAAATTTCCCTGCCTTTTCTCAAAGAGGACCCGAGTTTGAGTTTGAAGTGTAAATCTTACATATGTTATAATGACAATGGGGAGCTTTGCTTGCTATGTGCGATGGGAGAAAAAGAGTTAGAGTGGTTTGTCTACAATCCAAAATCAAAATCAAAAGAACGTACGTTTCCATCTTCACACAAGAGGGTATCAGCTACATTGGTTTCTGTCAAAGGTATGCAACCAGAGAAGTGTTGAGTATACAACAACGAAAGCAAAATCCAAAGCGAATAAACAAGAACAAGAAAATAACGACAATCACACAAGACAAAGATTTACGTGGTTCGGAAATTCCTACTCCACAAGCCGCACTAATTTTGTATTGATCTCTCACAATTGTGTTGTGTTGTGTTATGTTACAATTACACAAGTATTTATAAGAGAAGAAACTGGGTCAAAATAAATCAGAGTCTAATTCTGAAATCCTAACTCTAATCCTAACTCTAATTAGAGTCCAATTCAGAAATTCCTAACTCAAGTCAGAATCCAATTATGAAACCTGATAGACTCCACAAACCCAACAATCTCCCACTTGGAGTCTAACCACATCTTCACTTCACTCTTGTAAATCTAGTAACAAATAATCCCTCGATCAATAACTCTAACTAGTGCAGCGCCTTCTCATCAATCAGTTCTGAAGGCCAGTTGAAGCTATGCAAAGCTTTAACTTTTCATTAGTAACCACCTTAGTCAACATATCTGCAGTATTCTTTGAACCAAGGATTTTCTTCAAGGACAAAGTACCATTGTTAATCAACTCTCTTGTAAAGTGATATCTCAGCTGAATATGCTTCGTCCTAGCATGAAACACAGGATTCTTCGCAAGATGAATAGCACTTTGACTGTCGCTATACAAAGCACTTTCCGCCTGTTTCTTACCCAACTCCTCAAGAAAATTCTTCAACCAAATCATCTCCTTGCTAGCTTTAGAGATAGCCATATATTCCGCTTCTGTGGTTGAAAGAGCAACACTCTTTTGAAGTCGAGACATCCAACTAATTTGTGTGCCACCAAATAGGGGTGAGCAAAAAACCGAAATAAAATCGAAACCGGGAAAAACCGAACCGAAAAAAATCGAAACCGAAAAAAACCGAAACCGAAAATTGAAAAACCGAACCGTTCTAATATTTCGGTTCCGGTTTTAGGTGGAAACCGAACCGAAAAAAACTGAAACCAAACCGATTATTTATATAAATAAATATTTATATTTTTTATAAATATTTTTAAAATTAATCACACACACACACACACACACACACACACACACACACACACACACACACACATATATATATATATATATATATATATATATATATATTATACACAAAAGTATAGAGGCACTGGAACATGTATTATGAGGGGTTGCAGAGAAACTCATTTGACACAAATTCAGCTCCAATATGATATGCTTTGCACATTTGTTCATGTGAGGTGGAAAAGTTTTAACAGGTACATTTGACTTTTTTTTTTAATGTTCAATAGGTGGTATCATCATACTACTATAATAGTCGAGAACTAATTTTAGCAACTCGTTATAGGCAATAGGAGGGGTAATGAATTTCTAGTTAGTAAATGCTAAAATGTATGCACAAGGACATAGATGAAATGTTACCAGCAGTTGGAAGCAACTTGTTCAAATGCGGCTCAAGTACAATGTTGGTCTTCAGTAGTAGGTGATTTGCGCATGCAAAATGACTAGTGATTTGTGTTGGCTTTGGAATCACTCATAACTCTGTATTTGCAATGTGAACTAGCATAAGGATTTTTTTTAAAAATTGTTGTATGAATACATTTGGACAATTTATGTTTTTATGGTAGAACTACTTTTTTAATAAATTTGTAATACTTTATATTTTTATTTTAATCGGTTTTAAAACCGAAACCGAACCGATAAAAACCGAAACCGATGGTTCGGTTGCGGTTCCGGTTTTCGATTTTTAAAACCGAGGACATGCGGTTCCGGTTCCGGTTTTACCCGAAAACCGAACCGAACCGGGGTTTGCTCCCCCTTACCACCCAACGTGAAAATATATCCCGTAGTACTTTTTCTTGTATCCAAACATCCACCCAAATCTGCATCAGAGAACCCTTCCAAGATAACATCTTTCTTGCTGAAACATAATGCAACCTGGATGTGCCTTTCAAGTAGCGCACAACCACTTGACTGCTTCCCAATGCTCTCTTCCTGGATTAGACATGAACCTGATAACAACTCCAACTGCATGAGCAAAATCTGGCCGTACACACCATAGCATACATCAAACTGCCAACTGCAGATGCATACGGAACTTTAGCCATACCTTTCTTGCCTTCATCCATTTTAGGTGACTGCTTCTTCGTGAGATTAAAGTGAGTCGCCAACGGTGTACTTCTGGTCTTCGCATCCTGGACACTGAATTTCTGAAACAATTTCTCAATATACTTCTCTTGAGATAATTTCAAAGTACCTTCAGATCTATCCCTTATGATGCTCATGCCAAGTATCTGTTTTGCCGCACCAATATCCTTCATCTCAAACTCCTCAGACATCTGTCTCTTTAACCTGTTGATTTCCCTCATGTTTGATCCTGCTATCAACATGTCATCAACATACAACAACAATATGATATAAGATGAATCAAATTGTTTAAAATAACAACAATGATCCATAGCACTCCTAGTGTACCCATTCTTCATCATAAAGCTATCAAACTTCAAGTACCATTGTATTGGCGCTTGCTTCAAACCATACAAGCTTTTTATAAGCTTGCAAACAAGGTTTTCTTTCCCAGCTACCTGAAATCCTTCTGGCTGTACCATGTAGATGTCTTCCTCAAGATCACCATGTAAGAACGCGGTCTTAACATCTAGTTGCTCTAGATGTAACTCCTCTGCAGCCAAAATACTTAGCACAATTCTAACAGTAGTCATTTAACAACCGGAGAAAATATATCAGTATAGTCAATACCCTTTTTCTGTTGATAACCCTTGACTACTAACCTCGCCTTGTATCTCTTGCTGCCATCAGGTTCTTCTTTGATCTGGAACACCCACTTATTTTGTAAAGCCTTCTTTCCTGCTAGTAACTCTGTTAAAGACCAAGTCTCATTCTTCTCAAGAGAACTCATCTCTTCTTCCATGGCTGATTTCCATTGAACTGAATCATCCACCTGAACGGCCTCTGAATAGCACTGAGGCTCTCCATCCTTGGTCAATAACATATAATATGCTGAAGGAGAAAATCTTTGTGGTGGCCTCACAATTCTGCTAGATCTTCTTACCACAGCCTGTGGAGTAACTGGAACCGTGTCATTACCATTCCTCAAACTCTCACTATTTCCTGCAAGATCTTCTTCTGTAATATCTTCAAGCACTGCTTTCTCTTTCTCATGTTGTTCCTTTACAAACTCAGAATCGACTGCAAGCTTATCCTTGTATACTGCACTTTCTTTAAAAGTAACATCTCTACTTCTAACGACCTTCTTCGTTAGTTCATCCCAGAAACGGGAACCCATATCGTCTGAGCCATAACCAATGAAGATACACTTCTTTGCTTTTGGATCAAGCTTGTCCCCGTCAGAATCTTTAACAAGTACATAAGAAACACAACCAAAAACTCGCAAGTGTGAAAGATTTACCTCCTTTTTCTGCCACTCTTCTTCAGGAATCTTGAACCCCAAAGGAATTGAAGGTCCTCTGTTTATGAGATACGCTGCTGTGCTAACTGCATCTGCCCAAAAAGTCTTTGGCAACCCTGCATGCAATCTCATACTCTTGGCCCTCTCATTCAAGGTTCTATTCATGCGCTCTGCAACACCATTCTGCTGCGGTGCCTCTGGAATTGTTTTGATCATTCTAATCCCATATTCTGCGCAATAGCTTTTAAACTCATCACTAATGTACTCACCACCATTATCTGACATCAAACTCTTAATCTTCAAACCGGTCTGATTTTCAACTTCGGTCTTCCACTTCTTGAAAGTAGCAAACACATCTGATTTATTCTTCAAAAAATTAACCCATACCTTTCTAGTGGAATCGTCAATGAAAGTGACATCCTCCCAATGACGCAACTGTTGTTGAACCATATACATCTGTATGAACTAGCTCTAGCCTCTCAGACTTGGGTGTCCTCCCTGATTTTGCAAAAGTAACTCGTTTCTGCTTTCCAAGAACGCATGGCTCACAGAACCCAACTTCCACATTCTTCAGCTCTGGAATCTTCCCCTTCGAAGTTAACAGCTTCATACCCTTTTCACTCATATGACCAAGTCTTTGGTGCCAAAAAGTTGAAGACTCAATCTCATCAGCAACTGTATTTGCTTCATAGCTAGATTGTTCAACTATGTACAACGTCCCCTTTTTCTCTCCACGAGCAACAACTAGATTCCCCTTTATAACCTTCCACTGTCCGTCTCCGAAAGTAACTTGATACCCTTCCTTATCTAACTGACCCACAAATATCAACATCTTCTTCAGTCCAGGAATGTACCTTACATCTTTCAATATCCAGCTAGTCCCCAAAGAGGTCTTGAGATTAATATCCATGCCCTTAATATCCAGAGTCTCATTATCAGCAAGACGGACTTTACCAAAATTTCCAAGTCTGAAATTTAACATCAAATCCTTGCAAGGGGTAGCATGGAAAGATGCACCAGAATCTATAACCCATGATTCAACCGAACATTCAACACAACAAATCAAAGCATCGTCACTCACCACCTCTTCAACTATATTAGCTGAATTATCCTTTTTTTTTTCTTTCCTTTAGGAGCTGTGGGAGCCGTACACTGATTTCTGAAGTGACCTTTCTTAAGCAATCCCAACAAGTGGTATCAAAGCCAGGTTATAACAGTCCATAACATTCTCAGATGGGCTCCAGTATGAATCAAGGAAGAGGCGGGTGGGCTACCCCAGATTGGGCTTAAGGAGGAGCAGGTGGGCCTTCCAGTATGAGCCTAAGGGGAGCCAGATAATCAGGAGCTTCTTGTATGGATCAAGGGGAGCAGATCACATAGAATGGGTTCCAGAAAGATCCAGGAAGAGGCAGATGGGATATCCCAGAATGGGCTTAAGGAGGGGCAAGTGGGCCTTCCAGTATGGACCTAGGGGAGCCCGATAGCCAAGGACTTCCGGTATGGGTCAAGTAGGAGCCAGATCACACCGAAAGAGGCGGATTCGATAGGTGTCGAGCCCGATGTGTGAAGGGGGAGATTGTTAGGAGTTGTCCCACATCGTTTGTGGGAGGGGCAGATAGCTATTTTATAAGCCAACCAGATAACTCCATTAGTATGAGGCCTTTTGGGATGTGCCCAAACACAAATCCGTGTGGGCTCGACCCAAAGCGGACAATATCATACTAATGTGGAGTTAAGGCCTGCTTAGCAAGCCCAACAAGAAGAAAGAATGCTGAACTGGACATAGGCTAGATTTGTGGCTTGGAATGTTATTCGTTTCGAGGCAAAAATATTCAACATGTCCCTTGTCTAGTTTAACTATATTTTATGTATGGGATTAGCATTATTATACTAAGAGATTAGGGAGCCTAAAATATATTGGGCCCAGTAAAATTTAAAGTTATTTTGTATGAGGAAAAGTTCCATGAGATCTAAGGGGTCCTTTTTCTCTTATACTAAAGATTGTCGTTAAATCGTATTGTTAAATCGTATTGTATTTAGCATATTCATGGTAACTAGCTTTATACCCAAAGTACAGGGAGCTTTAAAAATTATTCAATTTTTTTTTTCTAATTTCATTTGCATTTATTTTTTAGAAAAATATTAATTTATTTTAATATTAATTTTTTAAAATCAATATATTATTAATGAATACTAGTGAAGGCTCTCTCAAATTTACATAGAAAAGGGTATTAAGGTAAATTTCTTTTTGAAAATCAACTAATTTAACCCCATTTAATGATCATTTTTTTGATATTTGAGCTACTCATATTACTAACAAAAAATGATATTTTGTCTAATTGGGTTTTTACGCTATTCACAAACTTTCCAAAATTGTTGTGATTTGAGTGATATATCATCTCTTGCCTAGCTGTGATAACACGTTGATGACAAACTTTCCCAAAATAAACTGTTGATTGTTATTTTGTTCCCCTAATTACTCTCCTCATTAATCAACTTTCTGAAATGGTTTGTGTGATCTCTTCCACATTACTGATTTGCTATTTAGAATTCAAAATTGGATTTCTTTATTATTACTACCGCCAAAGATTGAAGTTCTCATCTTCTCATGGTGCATAATCGATAATACTTAATTCATTGTAATGGAACACAAACAAACGTCGGCTTCGGAGACGGATTTTGAGAGAGGTATAATGTCTTTCTTTCACGAATGAGTTGTGTTGTTTGTTGTTGTTGATTGTTTTCCTATCTTGATTACACATGTTTGTTGCTAATATTTTGTTTAGGTCGGAAACGAAGTGTAGATTATCTTACACAGATTCCTTAAATGGTAAAAGTTTTTTCTTACATGTTGACTTAATGTTAAACTGTATGTGATGTATATGATTTTGACATGATTATGATCTTGAATAGTTGTTAAACGTCAAAAAAATGGGTCAGCTTTGGATACTTACTTGCGTAATAGGATGATTAATATGCAGAGGGATAAAGAGTTAAATGTTCAGTCTGTTTCTGACATTATGTCTGCAAAAGAACATGGTATTATTCTGCAAATTATAACTTCTTTATATCATAATCTTTGTATCATATCATAATGTATTAATAATTCATGTTGGAAGTTACCTTTGTATTGTAGTTTTGATTCAGATATTATGGATTCTTGCATTAATGTTAAAAATACAGGAAAGCAAGTCGTTGGTGATGTTACTCCAAGAAGACCATTGGTAATGCCTGATATTACTAATATTGTTGGTGATTCTACTCCTAGGAGACCATTGGTAATGTCTGATATTACTAATAGTGTAAGAAGTCGTTTTGATAAACAAGGTAAAATTGTCATTATATATTACGATTTTAGGAATTTTTCATTCTTTCATTTAGTGCTAGATGTCCAATGTAAGTTTATTGGAATTCTATAATCCATGTTGTGATCCTATTACTCCGACACGTATCTACATTTGTGAATCTGTATAAATTTAATTGTGATACTTTTTTTTTAATAGAACCTCACACGAATTTGTTTGCAAATAAGATTGCACCCGTAACTACAACTCGAGGCAGTCTATGCCAAACAAAGAATACTGTAAAGACGGCTTTTTCCACAAAGAGTACTCCATTATCGTGCATATCTAATTATAAGTTTGGCAAAGTTTTACGCATGTTTAATCACAGTTTAGCTACGAAATGCATTTGATTAGTTTATTTTATATGATTATATTATCTGCAATTTATCAAAACTTGCTTGATTCTAAGTGTCTGCAAAAACACCTCTCACATCCACGGATAAAATGTTCGGAGTGCAGATTTTACCAGACATACGACACAGGTAAAGGTAATCAACATTTGCAAAGCTATGTTCTGATCATGTCAGTTTCCATGCTTAACTCTCAAGTTTGCAGGTTTAAAGGCTAGAGGACATACAACAAATAGTAATCAAGAGAATGTTGATCCGCAAAGTCAAATATTACATCCCTCAAATCAACAGAATTATCAAACTCCAACTAATGGTATTTAATTCTTTTTCTTGATATGTTGCATTTGTTATCCAGTTACTTAATACAGTACAATAATATTTGAGTAGGACAAGGATCGATTATGAGACAAGGTTTTACCAAATCACATGTACATTCTCATAAAGGAAAAGCAATTCGACTCGGGATACCAAATGATTCCAAGAAAATAGGTATGATATTTTCAGTAAACTATATGTATTATTTAACAGCTAATATGTTATAGCCTTAAGTATTAAATAAACTACTTGATATGCACTTGGTAACAGGTTCAGGACCAAAAAAGTCGGTATGAATTTCTTCTTTTGTGAAATCAAAAATCATTATATTAGGTAAATATTTTATATTAATTTAATAATTTAACAAGTTAAAGAATAATGTCTAATTATTTTTTTTTTTACTTAAACAGAAAGTAATCAAGCCTGCTTGAAGGAGAATAATAATATACATGCAAATGCTGGGACTTCATCTTCGGGAACTAAAAATTTATTGGATAGCTTTAATGACATTGAAGAGGGCTTCGAATATAATGATGAAGCATTTGATAAAGGTAACCTGATATACTAATCCGAGATCCTTATTCTGATTTATAGATTAATTGTGTAATCATACAAAGAAGGGCAAAATAACTCAAAGTATTATGAATGTTGTCAGGTTATATGGATTTCGCTGAAGAGTCAGATATAGATATTTGGGAAAGATATCAGAATATAGGAGGACCTGATGCCCTTTGCTCAAAGTATGGTGCCATTATGTGGAATATGGAGCGGAACAACAAGTCAAACAAAAATTCCATGCCAACCTTATCTCTCTGTTGTAAAAATGGTCAAGTAGAGCTTCCGAAAGAAAGACATCCACCAGAACCTCTTGCTTCTCTTCTTCGTAATTCACCTCATTTTCGTCTGAACATAAGAGTATATAATTGTATGTTTGCAATGTGTTCCAGTGGTGGTAAGATTGATCATACGATAAACAAAGGGAGAGCACCTTATTGCTTCAAGGTTAGAGGTCAGAATTTACATTTTATTGGAAGTTTGCTTCCATTGGAAGGAGAAACTCCTAAATTCTGTCAATTATACATCTACGACACTGAGAATGAGCTCCCTAATAGATTGAATGCCATTGGTGAAGTCAGAGATCAGGCTGACCATACTATTGTTGAGGCGCTTATGCAGATGTTGCACGAACATAACAAGGTTATGGCGCAATTTCTTACTGCGCGTGAAAGATTTAAAGACAATGAGTTGGATGAGTTCAGGTTGGTTCTACTTTTTTAGAATCAGCGAGTGGAAGATCTAACATAATTGGTCCATCAAATGAGGTTGGAGGCTTGATAGTGAATAAAAATGATGACACCCCAGGTTTTAGAGATACTATTGTTCAGACACGCCAGAATGTTCTTAAACGAGTATGGGAGACTGATCTGTTCTTTATGCAACTTCAGTATCCAATTTTTTTCCCACATGGAGAAGATGGTTTTCATACGAAAATTCCATTGAAGAATATAAAAAATAGAAAAGAATGGTTGTAGAAGACGACAATGAAGATGAAGATAAAAAGCACAGAGAATTTGTTTCAATGAAGGAATACTACTGCTGCAAATTAATGATACGTCTTACTGAAGGTACATTCATTTATTTTTAACAGACATATTTCTTTTTGCACGAATTTATATGAATAGTTTTGTAGTTATTGTTTACTTGGGTTTTTAATAATTACGCATGATTAACTCCTCATCTGGGTGGGAGATTGTGGCAACAATATGTGGTTGATGCATTTACAGGTATTGAACAGTATAGATTGGATTGGATTAGTAGAAATCAGACCACAATTCGGTCAGATCTATATACTTCAGTGCGTGATGCAATAAAAAAGGGAGATAATGATCCAACTCATGTTGGGAAATGCATAATTTTACCAGCTTCTTTCACTGGATCAAAACATTACATGTCTCAATACTTTAAAGATTCATTGGCTTTGTGTCGTGTAATTAGACATCCTACTTTGTTTCTAACAATGACATGTAATTCTAAGTGGCCTGAAATTAAAGAAATGATGAAGCACTTGCCTGATGTTGATGTTTGTGATGCACCTGACATAGTTGGTAGAGTATTTAAGATGAAGTTGGAAGAACTACTTTGGGAGGTGCATTGGAAGTGAGTTTGTTACTTTAACTATTGTTTATTTTTCTAGAATTTGAACTTCATATTCCATGTCATGAATCTAAGATTATATGTCATTACCTGGATTTATCTTTATAAAATTTTATATGTTCATGAACAGTAATGTATGTGATTGAGTTTCAAAAAAGGGATTTACCACATGTCCATATGCTGATATGGTTACACCCAGATGACAGGCCAAAGAATGTAGAACAAATAGATGCTTTGGTCTCTGCCGAAATTCCAGATAAAAATTCAGATCCTGTCGGCTATGCAGCAGTTAAAAATTATATGATACACGGACCATGTGGTCAAGATTTTACCTATTCTCCGTGTATGGTAAAGGGGAAATGTATGCGCCATTTCCCAAAGAGGTACCATTCAACCTCTAATACTTTCTTTAATGATTGATACGAACATTATTACTTTTAAGTTTTGGTGATTCTACAAACTATGTTTTTAAGTAATGCATATGTATCCCCAGGTACAATGAAAATACATGTTTTGATGATTCTGGATTTCAAGTTTATCGAAGACGCAAAACTGGTGCGCATGTGAAAGTCAAAGGTGCATTACTAGATAATCAGTATGTGGTACCTTTTAATAGAGATTTGTTGGTCCGTTTCCAATGCCATATAAATCTGGAAATTTGCAACAATTCAAGGTCTTTAAAATACTTATTCACGTATTGCTTAAAAGGACATGACAATGCAACTATGATGCTAACAAAAAAAAATGGACCTGCATCGCTTAATACAAGTTCAAAAGGATAAAAATCTCTTGATGAAGTAAAGCACTATCTTGATGGACGTTATGTATGTGCTTCTGAAGCATCATGGAGAATTTTTGATTTTGACATCCATTCACGTTGGCCATCCGTGGACCGATTACCTGTTCATCTGCCGGATTCTAAATATGTTAGTTTTAAAACCGGGGAGTCCTTGCAAAAAGTTTGTGATCGTGCAACGTCAAAAAGGAGCAAGTTGGAAGCTTGGTTTTTAGCAAATAAGGATATTCCCACTGCTCGGCAATACACATATTTAGAGTTTCCCAGTCACTTTACTTGGCTTCCCAGGGAATGCAAATGGAAATTAAGGCAGAGAGGTGATGTTGTTGGTAGGCTTTCTGAAGTACATGCAACTGCTGGAGATTTGCTCTATCTACGCATGTTATTAATGAGAAAAAAAGGATGTTTGTCCTTTGAATATTTGAGAAATGTTGATGGCCACGTTTACGATAGTTTTAAAGAAACATGTAGAGCACTTGGCCTTTTGCAGGATGATAAACAGTGGCATGAGGCTTTGTTAGAGAATGCAAACTCATCATTCCCTAATCAATTGCGTGAAATGTTTGTCAACATATTAGCCTATTGCTCTGTGTCAGATCCTCTGAGTTTATGGAATGAGCATTGGAGGTGTATGTTAGACGACATTCTTCATAATAGAAGACGACTCATTGGAAACAATGATTTGCAACTATCTGATTCGGATTTACGAAATTATGCTCTTGCAGGTGAATCTAAAACTTTCTAAGTTTATAGATAGACACTTTTACATGGATTTATATACTTTTATCGTATCTTCATTTACTTGAATTTGAAATTACATATGCTTATTAAAATTATAGATAAGATGTGTTTTGTAAATCAATATTTCGTTTTGTTATTTATATATTTTAACAATGCCATGTACTATGTTTTTCAGAAATAGAAAAGCTCATGAATAATATTGGTAAAAGTTTGAAGGATTACCCAACAATGCCTTTCCCTCCTGATATTTTTAGATGTATAGATCTAAATCGTCTCATAATTGAGGAAACTGGATATGACAAGGCTGAGATGAAAGAAAAACATGATGTTAATTATGGTAAATTGAATGTTGAGCAGAAAAAAGTTTATCATTCTATTATCGATAGTGTTGAGCATGATAAAGGTGGTCTGTTCTTTGTTTATGGAAGTGGGGGTCGTGGAAAAAACTTTTTATGGCAGACAATTTATTGTCAGAATTGCTGCTGTGTTGCTTCCAGGTGGTAGGACTGCTTATTCTCGATTCCATATTCCACTAAAACTTGATCAATACTCAACTGCTGGAATAAAGCATGGAACTGACATTGCAGAATTATTACAACATACAAGTTTGATAATCTGGGACGAAGCACCTATGCAGCATCGTCACGCTTTTGAATGTGTTGATTGAAGTTTGCGTGATATCATGTCCTCTACTGATCTTATTAGATCCAGAAAACCATTTGGCGGTATTACAGTAGTATTTGGTGGAGATTTTTGTCAAATCCTACCTGTTATCCCAAAGGCTACGAGAGCAGAAATTGTTGGTGCGTCGTTGAATAAATCCAAATTATGAGATCATTGCCAAGTTTTTTTGTTGAAACAAAACATGCGTCTTCATTCTGGGAATTCACCTCAACAAAATGAAATAATAAAGTAGTTTAGTGAATGGCAGTTAAAGGTTGGAGATGGTAAGTTGGATAATGTTATCCAAGCAGAAAACCAATCTTCTGTTCATCTTAAATTCCTGACGAATTTGTTGTTCGTTGTTCAGAGAAGCCAATAGAGACTCTTTGTGACATAGTATATCCCAACTTTGTCAATAATATGTCTTCACATACATATCTAAGATCCAAAGCAATTTTGACACCAACAAATGCTGTTGTAGATGACATAAATTTAGTGCTGCTTGACAAGATTCTAGGTACCACAAATACCTACCTTAGTCAAGATTCAATTGAAGATAGTGGTGTTGATGAAAATGAATTTGACGAGGCTTTTCCAGTTGAATATCTAAATTCAATTAATCTGCCATGTCTACCCAAACATAAGTTGAAGTTCAAAGTTGGTTCTGCTGTGATGCTTATGAGGAACTTGAACCAGATTATTGGACTATGCAATGGAACTCGAATGGTAGTTATAGCATGTAAGAAAAATAGCATAGAGTGCCAGATTCTTTACGGATCAAACGTTGGCAGGAAACACCTCATTCCACGAATTGATATGGTTCCAACTGACAAAATATGGCCATTTGAATTGAAGCGGACTCTGTTTCCTTTGCAGCTGTGCTTTGCCATGACCGTTAACAAAAGCCAAGGACAATCACTTGATACTGTAGGTTTGTACTTGCCCAAATCTGTTTTTTGCCATGGCCAGCTCTACGTTGCCATTTCCAGAGTTACTTCTCCAAAGGGCCTTTACATTCTAATCGATAGTGACGATGGTTTAAGCACTAATGTTACAGAAAATGTTGTTTTTGAAGAAGTGTTTTATAATTTTCCTACATTAGACTAAATTAGATCATCTGATGTAAGTACTTAAACTTTGAGCACTTTTATGATGCCTATGGTTATAATTTATAACTTTGGTTCTAATTTATAGTGGCAAATGTAATGTAAATTTTATCATCAATAAATTATTTATTATTAAAACTTTTTTAACGATAGTAAAAAAGTTTGTATTAATTTTTTTAATCCAATATAAAAATAAACCTATAACCGCTAAATGTAATATTTACATGTTAAAAATAAATAATAAAATAATAAAATATTTAAATAATTAATGAATACATTTATAGTACAAAATTTATCTTATCATATCTGTTAGTCACAGAGGCATGCCTGTATACATCCAATAACAAGCCTAATTGTTTGTAATGCTTTGCATTACTTACATAACCTCTAAACTGAGGGAACCTCTAGTTATAGAGTTTCTACTTGTTTTAGTACCTGTAATAGGCATCAAAATTCGATCTGTGTAATCTGTAAATTAAATCATGAAAATAATGCTTGGAAGAAGATCCAGAGATCATGCCTCAAGCTTCGAAACTAGGCTGCAAAATAAACACAGTTGGATTTTGAAGATTGAAAATTTGCCTAAGTACTAATTCGAGAAGTATTTTGTTCTATTCGAGAAGTCTAGCATTCGACAAGTCAGGGATTCGATATCTTAAAAGACATTGTTCGATATCTCTAAGAGTCAACAAGTCAAAGCACCATTCGATAACTCAGAGATTCGACATGTCTAATACTCTATTCGAGAACTCAAGAAGTCGACAAGTCAAAACATCATTCGAGTTCTATAAGAGTCAACAAGTCAAAGCTAATTCGATATATCTCAAGGACTTAAGAAGCTACTCGACAACTCAAGGATTCGACAAGTCAATTGCTCTATTCGACATTTCAAGGAATCCTGAAGAAAAGCCTAATTCGAGAAGTAATTCGACAAGTCAGTTATACATTATTCGAGAACTCTGAGTTATCTATCAAGTCAATTCTAGTTCTCGATTCAATAGATTAGTTACTTCTCGAATGAAGATGTGAAGACAAAATACTGTGAAATTGTACAATTCAGAAACCTGCAACAAGCCAAAACACTTTTAGGACCACTGTACTGTAAAGTGCCTTTGGAAAGTCTACAAAAGAAGCATAGAGAGTTGTTACAAGGGACAAGCTGCTGAAGAAGTGGATCTGAGCAGGATAAAGTAAGTCAAATTATAAAGTTGTTTGGACGTTACTCAAATTAGGATAGACAAATTAGAAAGTAATTTTGCCTGTCACGACTTTTGTAGTAAGTAGGTTGTGCACATGTTCTATAAATGTACAACCTCACTTCTCTAACAAAAAAAAAGGGGGATTAGAAAAGAAATATCCATTATAAACTTCTCTCTGAAAAAGAAGCTGAGAATACTAACATTTGTATTCTCAGGTTGTAGCAACATTTTGATCTAATAAAATATTAGATTAAAGTGAGTACTGTGTTGTTGTGTCTTATATTTCCGCACTCATATTTGTTTAAGCACAAAGCACATACTTTAACCACATACACCACTAAACAAAGAAAAGTTAGAGAATCCATTCACCCCCCCTCTGTATTCTCTTTGGTATATTCAATACTCAACAAGTGGTATCAGAGCAGGCTGTTTATTCAAAAACAGAAAGAGATCATGAATACACCAAAGACTACTGGAACGGTGAAGGTCCCTAAGTTTGACAAAGAGAATTACAACCTCTGGAAGATTAAAATATTGTTGTTCATCAGAGATGCTAACCCTCTATATCCTGATATCCTCAAGAATGGTCCCTTTGTTCCACAACAAGAGATCCTTGAAAAGACAGTTGGAACCACAACCATTCCAAGATCTTATGTGGCCAAGGAACCATCCAAATGGACAGACTCAGAGAAAGATAAGGTTGCCCTGGACAGTCATCTCATGCTGCTGATAATAGATTCTATGGAGATGTCAATGTTTGCCAATATAGCCTCATGCAAATCATCAAAAGAGATGTGGGATCACATTGAGGTATTGTGTGAAGGGACAGAGGAGGTTAGAGAAAACAAGAAACAGATACTGGTCACACAGTATGAAGCTTTCATGGCACATCCCAAGGAAAGTATTACTGACATGTTTGAAAGGTTTCACAAGCTGGTGACTAAGCTACATATGAATGGGAAGGGTTACAACACTAAGGAGTTGAACATGAAGTTTCTGTTGTCTTCTCCAAACCACCTAGACAAGAGGGTCATTTCTCTAAGGGAAAAAGATTTGAACAAAATCACATATGATGTGCTCTATGGGGTTTTAAGGACTCATGAGCTTGAATTGCTTCAGAGGAGGGCTATCCAAGCCAACCAAGGTAGAATGATAAACATATCATGTGCCTTGATTGTCAGCAAATCTGTTCAAGACCTAGAAGCATCTACAAGTCAGCTGAGGATAGAGGAGATAGTAGATGATGAAGAAACTGAAGGTGAAGTGACTGAACCTGTTGAAGAGAAGGAAGAAGATGAGTTCTATACTCTTGAAGAACTAGACGGTATGGGGAACACCTCATATGCTTTTATGGCCAGGAAATTTCCAAACATCAGATTCAAGAGGAACCAACCCTTCAAACCTAGACCTCAAAACATTCATTCAACAAGAGCAAGACACATGTGAAAGCAAACAAGAATAAATTCAAAACCAACCATGTGGATAGGTCATCTGTAAGGTGTTATAGATGGAATGACCTAAGTCATTTTACCAGTGAATGCAAGAAGCCTAAAAAGAAGGATAAGGAGTTCCCAGAGCTTGAAGCTAAGTATGAGGCCCTTCTGAAAAAGCAAACACAAGGCAAGGCCTACATTGCTGAAGGGAAGTGTTGGGATGACTCTAATAGTGATGGAGAAGAGCAAGAATTTTGCAACTATGCCTTGATGGCTGATTCCAAGGATGAACAATCTCCATCTGACTCTCAGGTACCATCTCTCACTACCATAGATATGTCTGTTTCTGAATATAAGTGTATGGTTGAACAACTGTCTATTGAAATGTTTAATATCCATACTAGTATGACTGCTGCTAATGAAGATATTGTTAAACTGTCTACTAGAAATGAACTGTTAAACAAGAAGAATGAGGAACTTGAGCTAACTGCTATGCAAGTAGATAACCTTAAGAAAGAAGTTGAATATCTGAAGAATAAGGTTCTTTGTGCTAGTCAGGTTGAGAAGGCTCTTAGGGATGAACTAGCTGAAAATGAATTCAAACTGAAAACTTTTAAGAACTCCTCTAGTCTATTGCAGTCCAACCATGAGAGAAACCAAGCCAAACCCAAGGCTGCCATTGGACTTGACTATGGCACTCTTAAACAGAGGAAATGCTATGCTGTCATTGAAGATGACATAGTTGTTCAGGAGGAAGTGCCTCACATTTTGAAAAAGACCGAGTCTCCAATTTTTAAAGAACCAACATTTGAAATTGATGAGGATGCCTTACTCAATAAGCAAATGTTAAATGATGAGGATGAGGCACAGTCTAGTGAAAAATCAGCATCCTCTAAGAGTGAGAGTGTCAAGGCAAAAGCCAAGAAGCCAGTAGGAGGTAGACCTAGACCTGAGAAGTTTGTGAAATTTGTTTCATCTAGGAAAAATGAATCTGAGAAGAAAGTGGCTAATAAGAAACAAAACAGGAATGGCAAACTAGGGATAAACAAGAATAAAAATTATGCTTATGTGCCAAATGCCCCTAGAAAAGTCTGTCAAAACTGTTTTAGCACTAATCATTTACACATGCATGCAAGAAACCAACTGGTAGTATAGCTAAGCCTTTCTATGATTTCTCTGTGCCTTTCAGACATAGAGATTCACCATTTTGTGATAAACTTGACTGTATGCCATGTAACATGAATGTGATGACCAGTTGTTTTAATTTGAGAAGACAATTCATGGATGGCTGTATAAGTCACAACATTCACACACAATACACAAGGTCAGAGTCTTCAAGTCCTCCTAGAGCTAGGAAGGTACCTCTATCACCTAAGCCTGAGAACTCAGTTTCTAAGACTTCTAACAGTGACAAGAAGACTAGTCCTAAAAAGTTAATAAGCATGCTGTTTTTGATAAATCTGTTTCTAAGCCAAGTGGACCCAAACTTGTTTGGGTACCAAAGGAGAAGTAATACCTTTGTGTTTGCAGGGCAACGAAAATGAAAAGAAGGTCATGTGGATTTTGGACAGTGGAAGCTCAAATCACATGACTGGTGATATGGCCCTGCTATCACAGTATGAGGAGAAGGCTGGCCCAATGGTTGCCTTTGGAGATGACAGCATGGTAACACATTGGGATATGGCAAGTTGAAAGTTGGAAATGTCATCATTGAAGATGTAGCACTAGTCAAGGGACTCAAGCATAATTTGCTAAGTGTTGGTTAGTTTACTGATAGAGGATTCAAGGTAAATTTTGACAAAGATGAATGTTTAATCTCCTACAAAAAGACTGGTGATCTTGCTCTATCTGGAGTAAGGAAGGAAGCCTGTTTGTGGCCAATATGGACTCTGCAAGCAAGGATAAAATTTGTTTCTTTTATTCAAAGGCCTCAAACAAAGATTGTTGGTTGTGGCACAAAAATCTACCACACCTGAAATTCAAGGCCATTAATTCTCTAGTCAAGAGAGAGTTAGTGAGAGGTATGCCCACACTTGAGTTCTGTCAAGAAGGAGTGTGTGAGGCTTGCCAAAAAGGAAAAATGAAAAGGTCAAGCCACAAGTCAAAGACAGTGACATCAATCACCAAGCCCCTGCAATTAATTCATATGGATTTATTTGGGCCTCTCAATATTATGTCACTCTCAAGAAAGAAGTATGCCCTAGTGATGGTTGATGACTACACAAGGTATACATGGGTGGAATTTCTAGCATCAAAGGATGAGGCTGCACAAGTGATCATTGAGCACATAAAGAAAATTGATAAGGAAGCAAAGGCCAACAATCACTACGCCATAGATTGCTTATAGCAACCCCAAAACTATGTTCCCATAGACCCTGTTTAAAGTTACTATAGGCCAAAATTGGGCTATGGTAACACTTCAGCCGTGTTAGATTCTCAGCAGTAACTATAGGTATCAAAGGTAACATAAAAAACAACCCTATGGTAACATGGCAAATGCGGTTACTAAAGACCTCTATAGCAACATCTTAAACAATCTACAGCAACATAGTTTGTGTGTTACAATAAATGTTACAATTTTGCAACACCCTATGGTATCTGGGTGGGACCCCACAATCTATTGTAATACCCTCTTTTACTAATTGTAACACATTGAGTGTTACAAAATTAAAATCATTTATAACTAATTTTTGTAACAAAAAAATTTATAAATTATGACATTTAAATATTAAATTTTCCATTAAAAGAAATCAAGAACCAATTTAATTACATTCATCAATAACGTCATCCAACATCATTTCAATAACATCATCTAGTAGTAAACCAACCAAATCATCCAAAAATATCTACCAACACTCTAATGAACAAAAAATTAAACGTACAAGTACTAGAGCTAATAACATGGTAAATTTCAAAAGCCATAGCAATGGTTTCTATGTCGCATTTGCCAACATTAACACAGGTTCCCCATATTACTGTAAGAAGCATTACGGTGAATCCAGCTAGCAACCCCATGCAACTGTAACCTGACTTTGAGCAGTGTTGACACTTCCAGATAAGCAGTGTTGACACTTCCAGATAATCCAGAGACTGAAAAGTTACGAAATTGATCAGATAAAATGAAAAAATAAACTGATAAATACCACAATAGTTTCTAAATTTTTAATAGAATCACAGAGGCATGCCAAGCATGGTACTTTGACTTTGCTGTTGTACCTGTTGGAAACGCTGTAAAAACTTCTCCCTCTGATCTGGTGCAATTTTAGTTCTTCCGTGAAACTGTCCCTGAATGCCAGTGTGATTGCACTGAGAAGTGATAATGGAACAGAGTTCAGAAATGCTTTACTTGAAGCATTTTGCAAAGAGAATGGCATTTTTCAACAATTCTCAGCTCCAAGGACTCCACAACAAAATGGAGTTGTTGAGAGAAAGAATAGAACTATGATTGAAGCTGCTAGAACAATGTTACTTGATGCAAAGATGCCTACATGTTTTTGGGCTGAGGCTGTGAGCACTGCATGCTATATCCAGAACAGAACCCTCATCAACAAAAACACTGGAAAGACACCTTACAATTTGATGACTGGAAAGAAGCCTACTCTAAGTATGTTCATACTTTTGGAAGCAAATGCTTTGTGTTGAAAGATAATTCAGAATTTGTTGGGATGTTTGATGCAAAGGCATTTGAGGGAATTTTTCTTGGCTATTCTATGGAAAGAATTGCATACAAAGTTTATGTCATCAGTCAAAAGAAAGTTATGGAAAGCACAGATGTGACTTTTGATGACAGAAAACTACCTGGATTAGAAGAAGCCAATGAAGAAGATAAAGATCCATTAAGGTTTGAAAATCTAGATGATTCTGATGAAGAGATTGAAACAAAAGTTGGGAATACAATTCAACAAATTCCAGTGAATGATGAAGCAATAGAAGAATTTGTGCCAATCAGCAGTGAAGAGACAAGCATCCAAGACACACCTGTGAATAGTGACAACTTCACAGGGGGAGGAAATGAAAATGATCATGACTTGGATGATGAAGCAACCTCAAGGTTGAGAAATCAGACTGAGCATTCAAGAAAATGGGATAGATCACACACTGCAGAGCAAATTATTGGAGACCCAAATGCAGGAGTGAGGACTAGGAGAGCAACTCAAAATGAGTGTCTCTATGGTTGCTTTCTATCTCAGATTGAGCCTAAGAAGCTTGATGATGCACTGTTGGATCCAGATTGGATTATTGCTATGCAAGAGGAGCTGGATCAATTTGAAAGAACAAAGTATGGGAACTTGTGCCTGCACCAAAGAACAGAACCATTGTTGGAATAAATGGGTTCTAATAAATAAGATGGATGAAGATGGTGTAATTGTGAGAAACAAAGCAAGGTTGGTTGCAAAAGGATACTCTCAACAGGAAGGCATTGATTATGATGAGACATTTGCCCCTGTTGCTAGATTGGAAGCTATCAGAATATTATTGGCATTTACTACTCATTCAAATTTTAAAGTCTATCAAATGGATGTCAAGAGTGCATTTCTGAATAGAGAGTTGGAAGAAGAGGTATATGTGCAACAACCACCTGGCTTTGAGGATCCACATTTCCCAGAATTTGTCTACAAATTGCTTAAGGCATTGTATGGACTTAAGCAGGCTCCAAGGGCATGGTATGACACTTTATCACAATTTCTTCTTGAAAATCAATTCACTAAAGGTACATTGGACAAGACACTGTTTTACAAGAAGCATGGTGATGATATTATCCTAGTTCAGATCTATCTGGATGATATCATATTTGGCTCTACAAATAAGAAGCTGTGTGAGAAATTCTCTAAGCTCATGAAGAGCAGATATGAGATGAGCATGATGGGAGAGTTGACATTCTTTCTTGGGTTACAAGTTATTCAAAGGAAGGATGGTATCTTTATCAGTCAAACCAAGTACTCAAGGATTTATTGAAGAAGTTTGACTTAGAAGACTGCTCACCTGCAAAGACTCCCATGGCCACTACCACTCAATTGGATGAAGATGGTAAAGGCAAGAAGGTAGATATCTCATTCTATAGAGGCATGGTTGGTTCTCCACTCTATCTCACTGCAAGTAGGCCAGACATCATGTTTGCTACATGTCTGTGTGCAAGGTTTCAGTTAAATCCAAAGGAATCATATATGATTGCTATTAAAAGGATCTTTAGATATCTGAAGGGCACTTCAAACTTGGGTTTATGGTATCCTAAGGACACAGGGTTCAATCTGGTTGGTTATTCTGATGCTGATTATGCTGGATGCAGAGTTGATAGGAAAAGCACCTCAGGTAGCTGCCAGTTTCTTGGACAAAGGTTAGTCTCTTAGTATAGCAAGAAACAACAATCTGTGTCAACTTCTACAGCTGAGGCTGAATACATAGCTACTGGAAGTTGTTGTGCTCAAGTGCTTTGGATTAGAAATCAACTTAAAGACTATGGACTTGTGTTAGAAAGAATTCCAATCATGTGTGACAATACAAGTGCAATCTCTATAGTTGCCAATCCTGTCAATCATTCTAGAACAAAGCACATTGACATCAGATATCATTTCATTAGGGAACATGCAACTAATGGAACCATTGTGTTGCATTATGTCTCCACAGATAAACAATTAGCTGATATATTAACTAAGCCATTGGATGAAGCCACCTTCACAAGGTTGGTTAGTGAGATTGGAATGCTGAATTCTTCAGAATCTGGCTAAGTGAAAATGTCAACTAGATTGTTGCAGCAGTAAGCACTTACTTTATATAAATGCTCAATATTTTTGAGGTATGTGTTGGCTGAAATATGATTTATAAATATTTCAAATCTGTTGCATATGTTGAAAAATAATATTATATCAACTTGAAATTTCTATGAAATTTTGAGAATATCACTATTTAATTTGTTAGAATATTCTTCATTAAATATTACTGGTAAATTTTAAAAGTTAGTGAAAATTGAATTTTATGAGTGAAAAGAATATTTCGATAAGTCAGACTTTTCTAATGATTCACTGCTTGACTTCTCTAACAAGTCTCTTTGGAGCACCCTCGAGTTCTCGAATAGAGCCTTTTAAAGATATCGAACAGAGGCATGATTGACTTCTCGAATATGGTAATTGAGTTCTCTAATACCTAAGTTCTCGAATACTGTATCTGAGTTCTCGAATCATTTGAAAAGACTGAATTCTCGTTGAATTTCAATCATTTTTGGATTTTTGTCTAAAATTTTAATTCACTCATAAAAACATATTTTATTAAATTTAGAATCACTTCTAAGTTAGATAAACTGCCAGCTGTGAGTTACAAACTGCTTGAGATATCGATTAAGCCTTTCTTGACTTATCGACTAGTTGATTTCTACTTCTCGAATGCCTGACTTGTCGATATAAAACATATATCTAATCTACAATTCAAGTACATCATACTTATGCAATTCTACATCTATTTGATTCATTTCATTCGATTTCTCAAGCATCTAAAGTTCCAAAACCCCTGAAAACCCTAATCTCAAAAAGCTAAATTTCTTCTTCGAACTTCATTCTCTCTCTCTCTCTCTCTCTCTCTCTCTCTCTATCTCTCTCTCTCTCTCTCTCTCTCTCTCTCTCTCTCTCTCTCTCTCTCTCTCTCTATGTAATAATGACAAATAACCAACTCACAACTCCTACCCACACCAACTTCATTGCTATTACTAGTGATGTGGAAACACCCAATGCTAATTTTAAGTGCTTCGTTCGCTAGATGTCTGAGTCATACATCAAGGATGCACTCTCAGCCAACCCAACTATGTACCTAGATCTTCTAGAACAGTTTTGGAGGACAGCCACAGTGGAAGTTGTTGCTCTCGAAAATGCAGTAACCTCTTATATCATCTACTGCAAAATACAAGAGAAAGAGGTTACTATCACTACAGAGGATATGAATCAAGCACTAGGACTTCATCAAGACCTCTATCACCCTCTGGTATCTGATGATGATTTGATTGCGTTCTTTGACTTTATCAGATATGCTGATACAATCAAGATTGGAAAAATGAACCGGAAGTGTCTCAGAAAGGAATGGAGTTTTGTGTTCGCCACACTTCTACAGGTATTCACCGCTAGAAAGTCGAGTTTTGATCAAATCAGTGCACCTGCACAGCAAATTACATACTCCATGGCATATGATAGGAAAATCAATGTGGGTAATCTAATTATGCAGGAGCAATATGGGAGACTTGGTAAGAACTCAACCAAGAGAGGTACTGAAATTTTCTTTCCTCATTTTATTCGATCTGCTCTTAATTTTGTAGATAAAAAATTGATTGACTTTCCTGGGATAGATAGAAATAAAATAGGCTATCCGAAATCCGTGACCAAACACATTTTTGGTAACTTGGAGACTAGGAATGATGTGGATGTGAGACTTGAAATAACTCCTCATATGCAGAGTTTATTTGAGTCTTACCCCCACAACATGCCAACATTTGCCTCTAAGTCTGAGTTAGCTAAGCCCAACCAAGTAGAACAAAATTCTAACCCAGGGCCTGCTAACCAACCCCCTCAAACAAACACTATATCAAACACAGAGCCAACTGCATCACTCTCTCAATAGGGTGATGTTAGTAAAAAGAAGAGAAAGGAGATAGCCTTTGAACCCTTGGAAATGGTAACAGCATTGAATGCTGAATTAGGCTTAGAAAGTGAGGCACCTGTGTCACCCTTGCAAAAGCCAAAGAAGAAGAAACCTAAGAAAACCACCTCTTCAGTCACACAAATGGCTGAAGTTGTAAAATCAGGGGCACACAACTCACTAGATGTACTCTCTCAGCAGGGTGCATCTATAGAATCAAGCATTCTCCCCAATGCAGAATCTTGTATAGTCTACAAAAGGAGTGATAAGGATGGCACTACACTGAGTGGAGAGCACATCACACTTGAAACTCCCTCTATTTTTCAGGGGGAGTTGCCAAAATCTACTCCAAAAGACACTTCTCTTCCAGAATCTAATACTGAAATTTCTTTGGAGCCTGCAACTCAAGCAATTGAGGGGCAAGGCATTGATCACCAAGAATCCTTTTCTCTTGGTGAGCCAATGGATTCAATTGACTTAGTGCATGACACTCTGGTCACCTCCCAAGAACCACATTTAGTGAAGAGTTTCGGGGCATAAACGCAGCGAAAACAGTCGTAAAAAATTAAAAATCCGAAACCCTAATCATAGGATCCATGTATAAGACATGCTGATTATGGTGAATAGAATCAGTACCTTTACGAAGCTTTACGAATTCGGTTGACAGATGGAGGTCCTAGATTGTGATCACCACGCAGCCCTTGATGCAAGATCCGCGTCTCTAAATTGTCCACACGAACGTTCGATCGTCCAACGATCCAAGGAGCAGGTACTAGCCAAAATCAGCTTCTCTCTCTCTCTCTAGCCTCTCAAAGAATAGAGCAGCTAGGGTTTTTAAGAAAAACGATTTCGCAAAAGTGTTACCCTAACCAATACATCTTTATGTATTTATAGAGTGAAAGATGGGCCTAACCCTAATCAGCTTGGGCTTCAATTAAAACAAACTGATTTGGGTTTTTAATGAATTAAATTCGAAATAACATTTAATTAACTAAGTCCAACTCAATTAATTATTTATCCAATTTCGAATTTATAATCATTTAATTAAAAACGAAATCTGATTCCATAATCAATTTCGAATTTTAATTATTTAATTTAAATCTGATATTTAAATTAAAACTCCTTTTAAAACGTTCTTATTGTGTAACCCTTTAGGTTATTATTACGTTGGCAATAATTTTAATATCCAATAATAAAATTATAAACAATGAGTGGCATCTAGTAATACATCATTGCTACCCAAGTAATAATAATAATTGGTGATCCAATTAAACCTTTCGTGATAAATGTTTCCATGTAATATAATCCCTTTAACCAAATATTATAGATTAAACTCGAGGCATGTATTTCGTCATCCTCTTTAACATTTAATCCAGGTTTACTTGATCCATGAGTAGACTATTAAAACAAATCAATATTTGAGCACGGCCATGCATTTTATAGTCTCACTCAATCAAGAGGCCAATAATATCTCTCCTAATTCTAGGAGGGTTAAATCCTTTATCTATCATTCATATTTCTCATACGACTCATAATATACCCGATGTCCACTTTTATCATCACCCGATCAAAGGTAACTTTTAATGTAGTCAAAGTACATTAATCCTCGTATAGAAATATAATGATCTCAAGTCAAAGGATCATTACACCACTATCACTGTGAGTCTTTCTTATGACTTTATTAAACATGAAGAATCTCACTTTGGGCCTGTCCAGTACCATGTACCCTTACATGTACCTATGTATTGACTTTAGTATCTCCATACTAATAACCAATGAGATGTGGTTATCTGTCAAACAACATACTAGTCTATTTATGTATTATTATTGTCCTATATAATAATACTCGACTAGGGACCTTTAAGAATATGATATATTATATAATCTCAAGTTCAAGTCATGTACTTAAACTATACAATGTGTATCATGATTCTAATGACATTTATTATGCTAACAAATATATCGCAGTAATTAAAGTCATAATAAATACGTTTATTGAATAATCAAATGACATAAAGGTTTATTAAAAGAACCAATGTATTGCCTCTAGGGCACCTACACTAACATTTAGATGGTGAGGGAATGCATGCTGGGGCATCTCCTAATGACACCATCACAAACACAGAGGCTTCACTAGTTTTCACTAGAGACTCTGTGCCTATGTCAACTACTGTTGTAACTCATCCCACTCATGTGGAGACAACAGTAGTAGTGTCATTCCATCTGGCTACAGAAGTTGCATATGTAACTGAGGAGTCTAGCTTGCCTAGCTCTAGCTGATAATTGGATTTATATCCACTTAGAATGCTTCTTGTCGGCTTAAATGGATTTACTTGACCTCAAGTATGTTGTGTTTTTAACGTGTTTTTATGAGTTGTGTAGAACTACTAGCTTGAGGCAGGTATGATGTGTTTCTATGATGCTTTGGTGATTTTGAGCTCAATTATGAAGAACGGCAACTCGTGGAAGAGAGTTGGAGGTTAATTTGATTAAAATTCGGATTTTCCGGGTAGGCTGCGCAGTCTTCACTGTTTTGGCCATATCTGGAGTTCTACAAGTCCGCTTGAGGCCCGTAAGCAGTCGTTGGAAAGCTCGGAAGAAGACGGATCTGTTTAAACAGGTTCCATGGCGCGCTGCGGTGTGGTACAGGTGCCCTGCAGCGCAGGGAGCATTCTGCCGAGCCCGAAATTTTTCATGAAAATCCTGATTCACTGTTTGGGCCATATCTTGAGTTCTATAAGTCCGTTTCGGACGATCTTACAGTCCATGCGAAGATAACAAGATTCTCTTTCATTATAAAGTGGTTCAGATGTCCAAATATGACTAGAACAGCCCTGAAATACTGAAGAAAAGTCAGCTATGAATTTTCCTTCAAAACAGAATCCGTTTAGGAAACGTATTTTGTGCCGAACTGCAGAAATTGTATTTTAATTCTATTTTGGGGAATTTATTGCTGGACAAGACATGGTGGCCTATATAAACACATTCTATCATCATAAAAAGAACTAACTCTCCATAACACAGAGAGAGAGCCGATACGGAGATTCAGACGTGGAGAAGGATTCTAGCGCTCGTGACAAGCAACAAAGATCTAGATCTATTTATTGTTTTCTTCTATTAGGCGATACTCTTGGATGTTTTTGGGATTTGTTTTCTTAACTCATTACTCTAGCACTATTTTTTTTTTCATACTTTGTTTATTATCATGGTTTCATCAGATCCCATGATGACGAGCGGTTCAATTATGAACTAATAGTTGTCATGGGATTCTAACGGATTTATTTATGGAGCTTTAGTATCTTGATGTTTTAAAGACTTGTGTGTGATGTATATCTGATATCCTCGCATGGTTATGCTTAATTGTTAGATGCGTAGCTAACATCTAATCTGTTAATCTCTTGTGAAGTGAAAGTAAATCTTGAGATTTAGAACTTGCCATGCTAGCATAGGATTATGTATGTTTTAACATCACGATTTATAGCATAAATAGAAATATATTATGTTGCCCTATGTGATCAATATGGATAACTTGTTCCTCAACCGTTATGTTTTCAAATTTTATAGACATATAGGGTCTAAGCATAATTGGTGCCTATTCATCTTCTATTTCTTTTGTGGATGTATGGGTAGTTTGGTATACGTATGCTGATAGGTAGCGTGTACTTATTTTGTGTTGTCCGATCAGATATCATAACCATTGCATATAGTGATTAAAGGTGTCAGATCTAAGCGAAGTATTTAATGAAGTTATGATCCCATGTTTTTATTATCATAAGTAATTCGAATTAAATTCTCATTAGTTACGTAATCCTTAGTTGTTAAATTGCTTGTTAGTTAATCTTAGTTAATCAAAACCCAAATTTGTTAATTGTCTTAGCAGTGAATAAAAACCATACTTTATTGCATAGGTACATTAACTAAATTAAAACCTAAACCAGATCTCTGTGGGAACGAACTTCACTTATTCATATATTACTTGTGACCACGTACGCTTGCGTGATTTAGTGCAAACAAGTTTTTGGCTCCGCTACCGGGAATCATCGGTGTTTTATTTTAGTTTATGTGCTTGTCATCAGTGGTCGTTAAAGTTCACTGACTCGGATTAGTTACTTACCTATCTTGTTTAGTTCGGTGTGTTTCAGGTACTTGAGTGTTTGAAAATGGTAGGCGAGGAGTTGCCATGGTGGGCATATTCGAGGACATCCATGCCTCAGCAATGTGAACAATGTTTGGGCGTTCATGATACCTCAAAATATTGTTACTACGAAGGAGTTGATCCATATGTCACTTATGAGGAACAACCATATTTTCAATACCATCCTCAACAGTACCAGCAAGATGTTCCAAATATGTCATATTTCTTTGGTAGTGAAGAGTTTCAACATCAGCAACCTACTCCTACTTTTCAGTCAGATGAGGTTGATGTTATGGAGGAGATTAGGATGCTTGCAAAGAGTAATGAGGAGTCTATCAAATCTTTGGAGACACTAGTTGCTCAAGTTTTGAGTGCCTTGGAACAAGAGAAATAGCAATTCATACTAGAGGCAATTCCAGAAAATAACGGTGACTTGGAGCAAGGTACTGCATGCATAATTGAGGAACATAAATTCCAAGGTGAGGTGAGCATTCACAAGCCATGTGAGGAATTTGATCATGCTAGTATGGTGGATGATTTGGAAAGGGTACTATTTGGGACAGACACTGGTGAGCTACACAAATTTCAAGAATTGGTATGTGCGTACCAAGAGGCTGATGACCATGGGAAAGATGCAGGTCTTCTACTTGTCTCAGAGTATAAAGATGGAGGTAGCACATTAGAGCCAATGGAGGAAGTTCTCTTTGAGGAACCAAAGGCTTCAGCAACTTACATTTACCCTCCTCCATTATATTCAAGCGAAGCCCGCGAATGTGTGTTGTTCTACAAATTGATAGATTTTGGGTCAACCGATAAAGGCATTGGAATAGGACATAGTTGTTATACGAATAGGCCAAGTGAGGAGAAGGGGCAGAAAGTGTGCAGCCGTGATGACGATGAAGTCTCACAAAGAGATGACCAGGCCAATTATTATCATCCTTAATGGAGGCTTGGACGTAGTCAAGCTAATTGACTCTAAACAAGCGCTTCGTGGGAGGCAACCCATGTGTTAGGTATGTAGTAGTATGTAGTAGTGTGTCATTTGTTCATGTAGGAAATCATATTTTGCATGTTAGTAGTAATTCATTCGTATTTTGTATGTATTGCATGTTTGTTTTATATAGGACATTTTGTTATTGTGTTTTGTATACCATGTGAGTCCATTATAGTTGCATTTGCATAGCATGCATATTTTATGATCCTTTAGGATGAGCTATTTCCGTTGGTAGGTCGATGTTGATTTGAGTGTGGTAATGATGAATATAGGGTTGATTTATAGTTCCTAGGATTGACTTGCATGCTTCAGAAACAAAATTTTTACACAGTCTCGTCGTTTGCTTTTGGGCTAGGTTGAGGTCATGCTTGTTTGGTTGTTTTAGATTTAATCACCTGATTATATTTAGAATTTTCGTTATTCCCTTGATGGCATAGGGATACTAAAGTCTAAGTTTGGGGGAAAATAGGAATTTCATGCTAGTTGTAAATATTTGTCAATAATGGCTAGGTGTCAAATGGCTAGTAGCCGGCTCATATTTATATGAGTAGTCTAGGGTTGGAATTGAGAATTCTCATTCCAGATTGCATTGAAAAAAAAAAAGAAGAAGAAAAAAAATGAGGAAAAAAAAGAAAAAAGTTATGTGATTGTTTATATGCAAAATTAACCAGGGTGAGCTCTTTAATACTCGAGCAATTAAGTTCGCGGGAACTTTGTTCCTAGTGACTTAAGGCTTTTATAGTTTGGGATCCACTAACCTAACGCTCGCTACATAGGTATTATTGTATAAGCCTTTTGGGGTCTCATCCATTGTACGGTTAAATAAGCATGCTAGTATTATGTATCATAGTTGTTAGTAATAAAGCATGAATTCCTGTCTAACTCGAATGATGATGGAGGTGTCCCTAGGTTATGAAGTGTTTACCGTCTATTTTATTTATAAATCTGTGATTGTCATGGCGAAAAATAGGTATGATTTTTGATCTAGTGTTAGGAGTATATCTGAAGAGCATCGCACACACGCACCTTTCTGTTCATGTATTGTTAGTATACGGGGCCTTAGTCGAGCTCTATTTGGATTTAGTTGCATTCTTTGAGATATTTGCTTGCTAGTTGGTTTTGGTTAGTTTGAAGGGGATCGTTGCATTTTCATATTAGTTGCATTCATGCATTGAATTGTTTTTGCATCGTTTAGTTAGAAGGATTTTGTGGGTACATTCGCTATAGGCCCTCACGAGACCTTACTCGTCCACTAGGGCTGCCTAGGGGTTTAAAGGGCTTGCTGCATATGCCAAATGCAACCGTGATCACCTATGAAAGTGGTAATAATTAGTTGTATATAGTTATATTTGTGTATGCTTGAGGACAAGCATTGGTTTAAGCTTGGGGGTGTGATAAGTGGATTTATATCCACTTAGAATGCTTCTTGTCGGCTTAAATGGATTTACTTGACCTCAAGTATGTTGTGTTTTTAACGTGTTTTTGTGAGTTGTGTAGAACTACTAGCTTGAGGCAGGTATGATGTGTTTCTATGATGCTTTGGTGATTTTGAGCTCAATTATGAAGAACGGCAACTCGCGGAAGAGAGTTGGAGGTTAATTTGATTAAAATTCGGATTTTCCGGGTAGGCTGCACAGTCTTCACTGTTTTGGCCATATCTGGAGTTCTACAACTCCGTTTGAGGCCCGTAAGCAGTCGTTGGAAAGCTCGGAAGAAGACTGATCTGTTTAAATAGGTTCCATGGCACACTGCGGCACGGTACAGGTGCACTACAGCGCAGGGAGCATTCTGCCGAGCCCGAAATTTTTCATGAAAATCCTGATTCACTGTTTGGGCCATATCTTGAGTTCTATAAGTCCGTTTTGGACGATCTTACAGTCCATGCGTAACGAGATTCTCTTTCATTCTAAAATGGTTCAGATGTCCAAATATGACTGGAACGACCCATAAATACTGAAGAAAGGTCAGCTACAAATTTTCCTTCAAAACAGAATCCGTTTAGGAAACGTATTTTGTGCCGAACTGCAGAAATTCTATTTTAATTCTATTTTGGGGAATTTCTTGCTAGACAAGACATGGGGGCCTATATAAACACATTCTAACATCATAAAAAGAACTAACCCTCCATAACATAGAGAGAGAGCCAATACGGAGATTCAGACGTGGAGAAGGATTCTAACGCTCGTGACAAGCAACGGAGATCTAGATCTACTTATTGTTTTCTTCTATTAGGCGATACTCTTGGATGTTTTTGGGATTTGTTTTCTTAACTCATTACTCTAGCACTATTGTTTTTATTCAGACTTTGTTTATTATCATGGTTTCATCAGATCCCATGATGATGAGCGGTTCATTTATGAACTAATTGTTGTCATGGGATTCTAACGGATTTATTTATGGAGCTTTAGTATCTTTATGATTTAAAGAACTGTGTGTGATGTATATCTGATATCCTTGCATGGTTATGGTTAATTGTTAGATGCGTAGCTAACATCTAATCTGTTAATCTCTTGTGAAGTGAAAGTGGATCTTGAGATTTAGAACTTGCCATGCTAGCATAGGATTATGTATGTTTTAACATCATGATTTGTAGCATAAATAGAAATATATTATGTTGCCCTATGTGATCAATATGGATAACTTATTCCTCAACCGTTATGTTTTCAAATTCTATAGACATATAGGGTCTAAGCATAATTGGTGTGTAACACCCCCAGATCCGGGGTCAGGGATCTGGTGGTTACGGTCTTACATCCATTCATAATACTTGACTTGAGTCCACAATAAATAAATCACATGCGGTGACCCCACAATAATTACCACTCACACACACAACAGTTATAGTCCCAGAGATGAAATTGAAATAAGTCTTACATTAAAGGGTTACGAATAAAAGTTATTACAATCCCAAAAGGATAACATCATAGGTTTAAAAGTTTTGCCGTTAATTACATTAATTATACATATAGTTAAACAGGAAACAAAAGCTGTCTAACTATGCTACCTCAGCAATGGCGGCTAGCATCTCAGCGGGTAGTCCGGTGGGTCGGGTAACCTGCTTGCGCCGAGTGCGCCTGACGCGAGCCATCTGTCCTAGCTGTTGTTGTGACATAATATAAACAAAGCAAGGGTGAGCGAAAGCCCACCAACAAATATATAACTGAACGATAATTTAAAACAGTTCAAAGCTATCTTTTAAACCATATGCCATGCATTTACGGAAATGATGCCAGTATATTATGAACGATGAAGTTACAAGGTAACTGAAAGTATTTGTTTGAAGAAATATCTGCTACATCAAAGTAAGCGAGATATTCTTATTGTTATTAAGAAGAGGAACTTGCAAGAAAAGGTTGCAATTCCAGTTATGACACTTTTCCAACTCTGCCAACAGTAATCATGTTGCAGGAAATAAATAAATTTGGATGATGAACCAATGATGGAGTATTCACCGCGCCCGCTGTTCCAATCTTGATGATCAGTCGAGATCGTACAGCTCAATTTAGATTTACTACCGGTAGAAGGAAGAACTGACGGCTTTACTTGTATACCGCCTTGCTAGCTCTCCCCGGCCAACGGTTGGGCCAAGGGGATGGACCGGCACTACTCGGCCTCTTACACGACTCCTAGTTCAAATAGAATTCATGATTCTGAATGTAACGTTCGTCCCCCTTTCCCCAAGTATAATACTTGTTGATAAGACTCCACAAAGTAGTCGTATCTAGTTGGAAAGGAAAATTTACCAATAACTCCCAAGCTATTACTTGGTAACGGATATCAACTTGTTCAAGTAATCTTACCCCTCGAAAGATGAGAAGGTAAGCAACGACTTAATAAGTCAACAGCACCCGAGTTGCGGGTGAAGGGAATACTTTATGACCGGGAAGTCGACAAGATAAATAACATTTTCCAAGTAAGGTTCCCTTATTATTAAGGAGATAGACTCAAAGAAGAATGATGTCTGGGAACCTTTCTTGATATAAGATTAATAATAATATGACTTCGAAATATTTTCTGTAATAATCGAAGAAGATAAACCTTCTCGAGATTATTCTAAGTATGGAATAAATATTAAGAGAATATTTATTGAGTTAAAACATTTAAAGAATATTTGGGAATATGAAAGAATATCTTTAATCAGAGTATTTCTCAAAATAATCCCTGAAGAAATATCAGGAGAATATTTATTGAATAAATAAATATTTAAATGAATATTCAAAACAATATTCATTAATTAATATGACCTGAAAAGAATATTTAAGGTAATATTCATAATTAATTAGGAATTTAAATGAATATTCAAAAGTAATATTCATTTAATGAATAATATCCTAAATGAATATCAAGTAATATTCATTTAGTAATCCAAGCCTTAAGGAATATTCGAGATAATATTCGATAATTAAATCAAGCTTCAGATGAATATTTAAATAATATTCATCAAGTATTTAATATCTTAAATGAATATTCAAAAGTAATATTTATTTAATAAAATAATAATCTAAAAGAATATCCAAATAATATTCATTTAACAGTCTCATCTTTAGAAGAATATTCGAAATAATAGTCGATAATCAATTCGACTCTGAATGAATATTGAGAATTATTATTCGTTGAATAGTTACGTTCAAATAATTATTTGAAGTAAGGATCGTTAAAATAATTAGTCTTGAACGAATATTCAAATAATATTCGTCGCCCAAATAATAGAAAATATTTACTTAAATATTTTCCTCCGAGGTAATCTCGATATATCAAGGAATATTGACTCCCGGTCTATATTCGATTAATAAGATGTATATGCCCTTCTATGAGGGTCTTACAATCCTCGGCTTATAACTGATATCTAACTATCTAGCTTATAAGCCAACAATAACATTCAGGGAACAAGTATATCAATTCAACTTGAAAGTAGGCATGCATGCAATGGCATATGTATATCAGCAATCATATATATATATTTATTCAATCACAACAACAGCCTAAAAGAAGGGAATTGAAACTTGCCTGGTGGTCGAGTACGGTAAGGGGTAGTGGTAGCGGGTCCCGGTTCAGCTTGGTGATCTATAAATAGCCAAGGCATTCGGGATTAATCACTTAACATATTTAAAAGTTAAGTTATACTTAAATCGAAACACGTTCTCGAGTTATCTCGTTATACCCCTTTTTGTGGATTACTTATTATCACTGATCCGACCCGACATTCGTTCGTTAATACGACATGTCACTGCACTTATACTTGGGACATACTTAAGTCATATGAGTTCTAAGGTTGATCGTTACGAACCAATATTTTACTCCGAGTTTTATCGCCCGTTTTCTAAGTGTTTTACCAAAGTTATAAAAGAGTCGTCTTTTAGGGGTTCGTTCGCGTTTAACCTTGACTCGAACATTTTTAATAAATCGAAAAATGCTCTTTTTGACATACGGTTTTCTTTCACACCTTCCTTCTTACCCCTAGTATTTATTTACCAAGATTCGCCATGACGTTACATAGGTTACGAGGGTTCAATTTCAGTTACGAACTTTCGTTTACGGATTCGAACTACTTTTAGTAATTTGGTCATAAATCCTAAACCGTAAGTCCGTTTCACGTGATCTTTATATCAAAACGAAGCTTAGAACATTACCTATCCTATCATGGCAGATAAGATCTCTGGACAGTAGGGGTTTGACATGGAAAATGGCATACAAAACATGGTATTGTAAAATCGGGCATTATAACGGCTGTAAATCGAATATCTATCAATTTCGAATCTTCCCATAAACATAGCATCCAACCCAAACAACATATACATGACTTATACACATGAACTGAGGCCAAGCAATGCCTTTCCGTTCATCTAGCTATTTACATCATTAATCCAAAATCCATACATAATCATGCTTATAACTTTAACATAACCATAACTAAGTTATAACTATCAAAAACATGCTTAAATCTCAAACAAGGGTTAGGGTTTCAAGAGCTTTATACCTTCCTTAGATAGTGATATAGCCTTACTAAGCCTTGTATGGTCCTTAGGAGTGATTATGCTTGCTATATCAACCATGAAAAATCAAGAAAACCAAGTTAGTTCAAGAAGAACACTATTCATGCTCCTCTTGAATGATTTATTTGAAAATGGAAATGGATGAGTTTGAAGCTAAGATTTTGAGGAGATAAGTTTTATGAAATGTAAGACTCACCTTAATTATTTCAAGAACAAACAATGGTAGGAAGGTTGAGTTTGGATTTGGAATTAATGGAAATGGCCGAATGGTTTTGTTTGCAAGGGGGGGAGAGAGTTGCTTGGTTCTTTGATTTTTTTGTGTTTTAATCTCCTTCACTCTCATCCAATTACCACATAATATCTTGTAAAAGTCACTTTAATAAAGTGATGAGGTGTTGGATGATCAAATGGCAAGACATGTGTTGGTTTTGTGGTGGTTAAAGCTTAACTAGGTAGTTACTTGCTAAGTACTTAGTTCTTCCTCTAAGGTGCTAGTTCCTTGCTTCTAGTTTAGTTACTAGATATTTATACTAGTAGCTTGCACAAGACTCTTGCTTCCTCTGCTTGTTTCTGTGTCCGGTTATTACCCGTTTCGATTGCTCGTTCGTGAGAATATTTCACGGATTTCTAATTAGGGTTTACCGGGAATCCTCTTTAATATTAATACTTTCATTCTCCATCTTTCATTATAACTTTCCATTTTATATTCCTTTAATCCATTCGTTAAATACTTAAGGTTATCAGTGTCCAGGGAACTTTCGGAGAAAATAAAAGTGCGGTTTTTCAGAATCCGACAGCTTTTACATACACTTATTTTCCCCCTGGATCACTAATACGAACTCGGAAATCCGTTCCGAATACTTCTATATAGCGTCGTCTCATATTATTATGTACTCCCACCAAAACACTATTCATTCTGTATTCTTTACTTGTTCTCTTAGGGTTGTATAATTGTCCGTATTCTCTTTCGATCGTTCCTTAACCTTTTTACGGAACTACTGGATTAATCGTTATCGATCTGGATGACATGAGAGTATTCTCTTGCTTGAAGTTGCCATATCTTATTCCCTTAGAAGATAGATTATTCTTACCTATGTTGTCACCCTTTAGCATTCTTCAAGACATAAACATAATAAAGTCGAATTCCATTCATTCTTTCCCAATTATCAATTATTACACTGTAGCCATATCCACTATTCATTCTTACATCATTAAATACATAAAAGTTTTAATTCCACCCAAAATCTGGGTTCTTACATGGTGTCTATTCATCTTCTATCTCTTTTGTGGATGTATGGGTAGTTTGGTATACGTATGCTGATAGGTAGCGTGTACTTATTTTGTGTTATCCGATCAGATATCATAACCATTGCATATAGTGATTAAAGGTGTCAGATCTAGGTGAGGTATTTAATGAAGTTATGATCCCATGTTTTTATTCTCATAAGTAATTCGAATTAAATTCTCTTTAGTTATGTAATCCTTAGTTGTTAAATTGCTTGTTAGTTAAAATCTTTAGTTCGTTGGACCACTTCGGGCCCGAGCATCTTTCGCTCTCCAACTTCATCCCAATACAAGGGAGATCGACATTTTCTTCCATAAAGGGCCTCATAAGGTGGCATCCCAATGCTTGAATGATAACTGTTATTATAGGAGAACTCAACCAATGGCAAGTGATCATCCCAACTCCCCTTGAAGTCTATCGCGCAGACTCTCAACATATCCTCTAGCGTTTGGATGGTCCTTTCACTTTGCCCATCTGTCTGGGGGTGGTAGGCTGTGCTCATGTTCAGCTGGGTCCCTACACATTCTTGAAAACTCCTCCAAAACCTGGAGTTAAATCTAGGATCTCGATCGGACACTATTGCGACTGGGACTCCATGTCGCGCCACTATCTCTTTTAAGTAGATGTCCACTAGTCTGTCGACCGTGTACCTTTCGTTGATCGGGAGAAAGTGAGCTGATTTCGTCAGTCGATCTACAATTACCCATATGGCGTCATGATTAGCCTTGGTCGTTGGTAAACCTACTACGAAATCCATGGCTATATGTTCCCATTTCCATTCTGGAATCTCTAAGGGATGTAGAAGTCCGCTGGGTTTCTGGTGCTCTGCCTTCACTCGTTGGCAGGTCAAGCATCTGCTTACCCACTCTGCTACGTCCTTTTTCATATTGGGCCACCAATAATACTCCTTCAAATCCCTATACATTTTAGTGCTACCGGGGTGCACTGAGTATCTTGAGTTGTGTGCCTCATTTAAAATCTCATCCTTGAGCTCCTGAACATTTGGGATCCATATCCTGTATGTGTACCTCATGATCCCTTCCTTGTCTCTTTCGCACTTAATTTCCTCCCCGGTCATTAGCTCTTCTGTGGAGTTCTTTTCTTCCTCCATCATCCGTTCCTGGCACAGTCTAATCTTTTCTAGCAATGGAGGTTGGATTCTAATTTCCATTAACTTTTCTTGGCCCTCTCCAGGTAACTTAACCTCGATTTCCAACTTCTCAAAATCCTTCACTAGCTCTTTCTCTGAAGTTATCATCTTGAGCTTCTCTTTCCGACTAAGGGCGTCAGCCACCACATTGGCTTTGCCCGGGTGATAGCGAATTTCACAGTCGTAATCCTTGATTAACTCTAACCATCTCCTCTGGCGCATGTTAAGCTCTTTCTGAGTGAAAATGTATTTGAGGCTCTTATGGTCTGTGTAAATCTCGCATTTTTCCCCATACAGGTAGTGTCTCCAAATCTTTAAAGCGAAGACTATGGCTGCTAGCTCTAGATCATGCGTGGGATATCTGACTTCATAATCCTTCAATTGCCTAGACGCATACACTATTACCTTGCCGTGCTGCATAAGCACGCATCCCAGTCCTTTATGCGAAGCATCACTGTAAATCACGAAATCTCCTTTTCCATCAGGTAATGCCAGCACTGGGGCTGTCACCAGCCTCTTCTTTAACTCTTGGAAACTCTTCTCGCATTTCTCAGTCCATTCAAATTTCTCGGTTTTACGGGTAAGTCGAGTTAATGGAGCTGCGATTTTCGCAAAGTCTTGGACAAATCTCCTGTAATATCCGGCCAGTCCAATGAAACTCCTCACCTCGGTTGGAGTAGTTGGCCGTTCCCAGTTTGAAACTGCTTCTATCTTGGAGGGGTCAACCAACACTCCTTCTCTATTGATCACGTGCCCTAAGAATTGTACCTCATTTTTCCAAAACTCACACTTGGAGAACTTGGCATATAACTGCTCTTTCCTGAGTATTTCTAAGGTTATCCTTAAATGTTCAGCGTGTTCTGCCTCTGTCTTTGAGTAGATGAGAATATCATCAATGAAAACTATCACAAATTGGTCCAAATATTCCTTGAACACTCTATTCATTAGGTCCATGAAGGCTGCTGGGGCGTTGGTCAATCCAAATGACATAACTAATAACTCATAATGTCCGTATCTGGTGCGGAATGCAGTCTTCGGGATATCTTCAGGTTTGATCTTCAGTTGGTGATATCCTGTTCTCAAATCAATCTTAGAGAAGTATTCAGCTCCTCTTAGCTGGTCAAACAAATCATCTATCCTGGGCAATGGATACTTATTCTTTATGGTTAGCTTGTTCAATTCTCTGTAGTCGATGCATAACCTCATACTTCCATCCTTTTTCTTAACAAACAACACTGGTGCGCCCCAAGGCGACACACTGGGCCTTATCATGCCCTTATCCAACAATTCCTGTAATTGTTTAGCTAGCTCCTTCATTTCTACTGGTGCTAGTCGGTACGGGGCCTTCGAAACTGGCGCCGTCCCCGGGGCTAATTCGATGGCAAACTCAATTACCCTATCAGGTGGTAGTCCAGGAAGATCTTGTGGGAACACGTCCTCGAACTCATTAACTACCAGAATGTCTTGCAATCTTGGCACTTCCTTCTGAGTATCTATAACGTAGGCTAAATAAGCCTCGTTCCCTTTTCGTAACAATCTCTTGGTTTGCGCCATAGTCAGAATTTTCTGGGTCTGTCGCATCCCCTTAAACACTATTTCTTTCTTCCCTGGGGTTTTCAACTTAACCTTTTTCCCTTTACAATCTATCCGCGCATCATTGCGAGACAACCAATCCATACCCAAAATGACATCGAATTCCCCTAGCTTAAAAGGAATTAAATCGACATAGAAGGATCGTCCTCCTATTTCTAGCTTACAATCGGGGTGAATTTGATTAACCGGTATGATTTCCTGATTAGCTATTTCTACTTGTAAGGAATCTCTTAGTTGCTGGGTTTTAAGTTTCAACTTATGCGCAAAATCTCTAGATATAAAAGACTTAGTTGCTCCTGAATCAAATAAGACATTTGCACTGACTGAATTGAGAGAAAAAGTACCTGCTATCACATCTGTGTCCCTCACGGCATCTTGTACTGACATATTGAAAGTCCTAGCAGTTGGTGGCCTATTTGAGGCAACCTTGCTTGCTCCTGATGCTGCTGGTTTGCTCTTTGGGCAATCCTTCCTCATGTGCCCTCGCTGTCCACACTGGAAACAGGTTGTGCTGTTAGGGATGACCGTGGTGCAAGCGGTAGCATAATGCCCAGCTCGCCCACACTTATAACAGTTTATCTGCTTCAGGTTGCACACCCCGGAGTGCCTCTTCCCACAAGTAGCACACAATGGCAATGGAGGTCGAGAAGGGTTGGAACGGGACATTCCTGATTGATGGCCGCCCTGGCTCACACTTACACTCGCAGATGGTTTAAACCCTACATTCCTCCCTGGTAGGGAAACCGCTCCTCGATTGAACTTGGTTGGGGATTTTCCTCCAGCGGTTCTTCCGCCCATACTAACATGCTTTCTCTTTATCCCCCCTTTCTCTCTCTCTCTGCATCTGATCACTACCAGCCTCCACAATGGTTGCCTTCTGTACCAAGGTGGCATAATCTGTAATCTCTAAAACAGCCACCCTATTCTGGATCCACTGTTTCAGCCCTTGTTGAAACCTGTTAGCTTTCTTCTCTTCTGTGTCTACAAACTCTTGCACAAATCTCGATAGCTCAGTAAATTTAGCCTCATAGTCAGCCACTGACATATTGTTCTGTTTCAGTTCCAAGAACTTAAGTTCCATCTGGGTTTTCATGAACTTCGGGAAGTACTTCTTCAGGAATAATTGTTTGAACCTTTCCCAGGCTATGACAACATCAGTCTCCATGTTTTTCTTGGCTTCCCACCAATAATTGGCCTCTCCCTTTAGTAGGTAAGTAGCAAAAACAGTCTTCTGAGCCTCATTGATACTCAGAATCTCAAAAGACTTTTCCATTTCCTTGATCCAGGCCCTCGCCTCAACGGGATCAGCCGATCCGTGGAACTCTGGGGGCTTAAGGGACTTAAAGGCCCTAAAGGAACTTGCCACTGAAGTGTTGTTGCCTGGTGGTAGTTGGGGGTATTGGTTCAAATTCTGCCTAAGTAGATCCATAAACTGGCCCATGGGGTTTCCGTCCTGGTTCTCCCCTTCCTGTTCTACTTCAGTTTCTCCACCCTCTATTTCCCTTTCAAATTCTTCAGAGTACAGGGGTTCATCCTCTGCTCCATACTGGGAATCTTCTTGCTCATTATAGTCCTGATCTTGTTCCTCACTACTTTCACGGTTTTCCTCGTGTTGGTTGTGACTCTCTTGGTCAGTAGATTCGCGGGGGTTAGCCCTAGTGCCCATTCGTCTTGGAGGCATTTTACTGAAAATTTGGAAAATTATACATTAGGTTCACTTACCTGTTTTAAAGGATTTTTCCTTGCACATTTCTTTACATGATTGGGTTTAAAATCCCACAGTTTTATATCTCATGGCAACTTAATCGAAAAGTAATACATATGCTAATAACTCGTGATCACATCCCAAAAAAATTTGTAATGACCGGAATGGAAACAAATATATACCAGGTACCGAAAAGGTACAACATCCGAGTTACAACGATAGTTTAAAGTACAGCCATCCTAACAACAACAACAAGTCAAAAGTGAAATATGCTGTCTATCTGTCTAGTCTGCAAAAAGGGAAAACAAGTACAAGAAAACCATCCCTACAAAAGCCGGCACTACTATGTCCGTACATGACTAGACAACTAGACCACTGCATCACTGCATCTGAAATCAGCCGCCACGACGAAACATCCTCCGAACCCTCCCCATGGCGATGCGGAAAACCTCCTCAGCCTCTGCTCTGTCTACCCTACCATGCCCATCAGTAGGCAACTGTCGCACCCTCACCCAAGCCCTCAGCTCGATGCGGGTCACAGCCCTATACCCAACTCTGTCACTGATAGTCCTCCTGCCCTGCACCCTCATCCGGGCGGCTCTCTCTGCTGCTAACTCACTCCTAGACTCTGCCAACCTGGCATCTGCCACAGACAACTCTCTATAAAGCCCGTTCACAATCAAGTTGTGAACATATACTGGGACTCCTCCTATCGGGGCATGAGGTGGGGTGGATGGCTCAGCTGGAGCGGCAGTCTCTGTCTGCTGGGGCTCTGGGGTAAGCTCCTCAAACTCGTCGGGGTACGGGCTCACAGGTAGTGGTGGTGGGGTAGGGGCTCTCTCAACAGGGAGGAGTGGCACAAAAAGTCCAGAACTCCCTACAGCACCAACTACTGGCTCATCTATATCTCCCTCAACACCCTCATATACCGGCACCACCTGATCCGTGGTCATGTCAGTGTCATCTCCCATAGTCCTGATCTCAGTCACAACCCAATAATCATCATCCTCAACCACTAACTCAGCATCCTGTCCTGTCTGGATCCCCTCCGGGTCCTCCTCCCCCTCAGTCTCAACAACATCTGTGTCAGCATCATCCTGGACCTCCTCAGGGTCCTCCTCCTCAGACTCGATCACATCAGTATCAGCATCAACCTGGACCTCCTCAGCGTCCTCCTCCTCAGGCTCAGTATCCTCCTCAGGCAAGTGCTCATAGTATGGGTCCCTAGTCCGGAACATGTCCTCATCATGCTGTCTCGCAGCTGCCTCCTGGGCCGACAAGTCGCTCGCCTACACAAGACGAACTATGTTACTATCATGATACTTAAAAAGTTCCCGTAAGGGTTTTAGGTGAACCTGGCAAGGGTTCTTATTATATTATTGAATTTATTATTATATAACGTCGTATCATCTCTTGGGATATATAACTCTCGCTCTGATACCATATCTGTAACACCCCCAGATCCGGGGTCAGGGATCTGGTGGTTACGGTCTTACATCCATTCATAATACTTGACTTGAGTCCACAATAAATAAATCACATGCGGTGACCCCACAATAATTACCACTCACACACACAACAGTTATAGTCCCAGAGATGAAATTGAAATAAGTCTTACATTAAAGGGTTACGAATAAAAGTTATTACAATCCCAAAAGGATAACATCATAGGTTTAAAAGTTTTACCGTTAATTACATTAATTATACATATAGTTAAACAGGAAACAAAAGCTGTCTAACTATGCTACCTCAGCAATGGCGGCTAGCATCTCAGCGGGTAGTCCGGTGGGTCGGGTAACCTGCTTGCGCCGAGTGCGCCTGACGCGAGCCATCTGTCCTAGCTGTTGTTGTGACATAATATAAACAAAGCAAGGGTGAGGAAAGCCCACCAACAAATATATAACTGAACGATAATTTAAAACAGTTCAAAGCTATCTTTTAAACCATATGCCATGCATTTACGGAAATGATGCCAGTATATTATGAACGATGAAGTTACAAGGTAACTGAAAGTATTTGTTTGAAGAAATATCTGCTACATCAAAGTAAGCGAGATATTCTTATTGTTATTAAGAAGAGGAACTTGCAAGAAAAGGTTGTAATTCCAGTTATGACACTTTTCCAACTCTGCCAACAGTAATCATGTTGCAGGAAATAAATAAATTTGGATGATGAACCAATGATGGAGTATTCACCGCGCCCGCTGTTCTAATCTTGATGATCAGTCGAGATCGTACAGCTCAATTTAGATTTACTACCGGTAGAAGGAAGAACTGACGGCTTTACTTGTATACCGCCTTGCTAGCTCTCCCCGGCCAACGGTTGGGCCAAGGGGATGGACCGGCGCTACTCGGCCTCTTACACGACTCCTAGTTCAAATAGAATTCATGATTCTGAATGTAACGTTCGTCCCCCTTTCCCCAAGTATAATACTTGTTGATAAGACTCCACAAAGTAGTCGTATCTAGTTGGACAGGAAAATTTACCAATAACTCCCAAGCTATTACTTGGTAACGGATATCATTTTGTTCTAATAATCTTACCCCTCGAAAGATGAGAAGGTAAGCAACGACTTAATAAGTCAACAGCACCCGAGTTGCGGGTGAAGGGAATACTTTATGACCGGGAAGTCGACAAGATAAATAACATTTTCCAAGTAAGGTTCCCTTATTATTAAGGAGATAGACTCAAAGAAGAATGATGTCTGGGAACCTTTCTTGATATAAGATTAATAATAATATGACTTCGAAATATTTTCTGTAATAATCGAAGAAGATAAACCTTCTCGAGATTATTCTAAGTATGGAATAAATATTAAGAGAATATTTATTGAGTTAAAACATTTAAAGAATATTTGGGAATATGAAAGAATATCTTTAATCAGAGTATTTCTCAAAATAATCCCTGAAGAAATATCAGGAGAATATTTATTGAATAAATAAATATTTAAATGAATATTCAAAACAATATTCATTAATTAATACGACCTGAAAAGAATATTTAAGGTAATATTCATAATTAATTAGGAATTTAAATGAATATTCAAAAGTAATATTCATTTAATGAATAATATCCTAAATGAATATCAAGTAATATTCATTTAGTAATCCAAGCCTTAAGGAATATTCGAGATAATATTCGATAATTAAATCAAGCTTCAGATGAATATTAAAATAATATTCATCAAGTATTTAATATCTTAAATGAATATTCAAAAGTAATATTTATTTAATAAAATAATAATCTAAAAGAATATCCAAATAATATTCATTTAACAGTTTCATCTTTAGAAGAATATTCGAAATAATTGTCGATAATCAATTCGACTCTGAATGAATATTGAGAAATATTATTCGTTGAATAGTTACGTTCAAATAATTATTTGAAGTAAGGATCGTTAAAATAATTAGTCTCGAACGAATATTCAAATAATATTCGTCGCCCAAATAATAGAAAATATTTACTTAAATATTTTCCTGCGAGGTAATCTCGATATATCAAGGAATATTGACTCCCGGTCTATATTCGATTAATAAGATGTATATGCCCTTCTATGAGGGTCTTACAATCCTCGGCTTATAACTGATATCTAACTATCTAGCTTATAAGCCAACAATAACATTCAGGGAACAAGTATATCAATTCAACTTGAAAGTAGGCATGCATGCAATGGCATATGTATATCAGCAATCATATATATATATATTTATTCAATCACAACAACAGCCTAAAAGAAGGGAATTGAAACTTGCCTGGTGGTCGAGTACGGTAAGGGGTAGTGGTAGCGGGTCCCGGTTCAGCTTGGTGATCTATAAATAGCCAAGGCATTCGGGATTAATCAGTTAACATATTTAAAAGTTAAGTTATACTTAAATCGAAACACGTTCTCGAGTTATCTCGTTATACCCCTTTTTGTGGATTACTTATTATCACTGATCCGACCCGACATTCGTTCGTTAATACGACATGTCACTGCACTTATACTTGGGACATACTTAAGTCATATGAGTTCTAAGGTTGATCGTTACGAACCAATATTTTACTCCGAGTTTTATCGCCCGTTTTCTAAGTGTTTTACCAAAGTTATAAAAGAGTCGTCTTTTAGGGGTTCGTTCGCGTTTAACCTTGACTCGAACATTTTTAATAAATCGAAAAATGCTCTTTTTGACATACGGTTTTCTTTCACACCTTCCTTCTTACCCCTAGTATTTATTTACCAAGATTCGCCATGACGTTACATAGGTTACGAGGGTTCAATTTCAGTTACGAACTTTCGTTTACGGATTCGAACTACTTTTAGTAATTTGGTCATAAATCCTAAACCGTAAGTCCGTTTCACGTGATCTTTATATCAAAACGAAGCTTAGAACATTACCTATCCTATCATGGCAGATAAGGTCTCTGGACAGTAGGGGTTTGACATGGAAAATGGCATACAAAACATGGTATTGTAAAATCGGGCATTATAACGGCTGTAAATCGAATATCTATCAATTTCGAATCTTCCCATAAACATAGCATCCAACCCAAACAACATATACATGACTTATACACATGAACTGAGGCCAAGCAATGCCTTTCCGTTCATCTAGCTATTTACATCATTAATCCAAAATCCATACATAATCATGCTTATAACTTTAACATAACCATAACTAAGTTATAACTATCAAAAACATGCTTAAATCTCAAACAAGGGTTAGGGTTTCAAGAGCTTTATACCTTCCTTAGATAGTGATATAGCCTTACTAAGCCTTGTATGGTCCTTAGGAGTGATTATGCTTGCTATATCAACCATGAAAAATCAAGAAAACCAAGTTAGTTCAAGAAGAACACTATTCATGCTCCTCTTGAATGATTTATTTGAAAATGGAAATGGATGAGTTTGAAGCTAAGATTTTGAGGAGATAAGTTTTATGAAATGTAAGACTCACCTTAATTATTTCAAGAACAAACAATGGTGGGAAGGTTGAGTTTGGATTTGGAATTAATGGAAATGGCCGAATGGTTTTGTTTGCAAGGGGGGGAGAGAGTTGCTTGGTTCTTTGATTTTTTTATGTTTTAATCTCCTTCACTCTCATCCACTTACCACATAATATCTTGTAAAAGTCACTTTAATAAAGTGATGAGGTGTTGGATGATCAAATGGCAAGACATGTGTTGGTTTTGTGGTGGTTAAAGCTTAACTAGGTAGTTACTTGCTAAGTACTTAGTTCTTCCTCTAAGGTGCTAGTTCCTTGCTTCTAGTTTAGTTACTAGATATTTATACTAGTAGCTTGCACAAGACTCTTGCTTCCTCTGCTTGTTTCTGTGTCCGGTTATTACCCGTTTCGATTGATCGTTCGTGAGAATATTTCACGGATTTCTAATTAGGGTTTACCGGGAATCCTCTTTAATATTAATACTTTCATTCTCCATCTTTCATTATAACTTTCCATTTTATATTCCTTTAATCCATTCGTTAAATACTTAAGGCTATCAGTGTCCAGGGAACTTTCGGAGAAAATAAAAGTGCGGTTTTTCAGAATCCGACAGCTTTTACATACACTTATTTTCCCCCTGGATCACTAATACGAACTCAGAAATCCGTTCCGAATACTTCTATATAGCGTCGTCTCATATTATTATGTACTCCCACCAAAACACTATTCATTCTGTATTCTTTACTTGTTCTCTTAGGGTTGTATAATTGTCCGTATTCTCTTTCGATCGTTCCTTAACCTTTTTACGGAACTACTGGATTAATCGTTATCGATCTGGATGACATGAGAGTATTCTCTTGCTTGAAGTTGCCATATCTTATTCCCTTAGAAGATAGATTATTCTTACCTATGTTGTCACCCTTTAGCATTCTTCAAGACATAAACATAATAAAGTCGAATTCCATTCATTCTTTCCCAATTATCAATTATTACACTGTAGCCATATCCACTATTCATTCTTACATCATTAAATACATAAAAGTTTTAATTCCACCCAAAATCTGGGTTCTTACATGGTGTCTATTCATCTTCTATCTCTTTTGTGGATGTATGGGTAGTTTGGTATACGTATGCTGATAGGTAGCGTGTACTTATTTTGTGTTATCCGATCAGATATCATAACCATTGCATATAGTGATTAAAGGTGTCAGATCTAGGTGAGGTATTTAATGAAGTTATGATCCCATGTTTTTATTCTCATAAGTAATTCGAATTAAATTCTCTTTAGTTATGTAATCCTTAGTTGTTAAATTGCTTGTTAGTTAATCTTAGTTAATCAAAACCCAAATTTGTTAATTGTCTTAGCAGTGAATAAAAACCATACTTTGTTGCATAGGAACATTAACTGAATTAAAACCTAAACCAGATCTCTGTGGGAACGAACTTGACTTATTCATATATTACTTGTGACCACGTACGCTTGCGTGATTTAATGCAAACACTAGCTCTGACTTAATTATGTCACAATGACTGAAGCCTGTGCAACGTGACAGTACTTCAGGATCAGGGTCTATTCCACCACAATTGACGGAAGAAGCACTTCAAAGCTTAGTTGTGGATCAGATTCCTGAGTTTGTAAAAATAGCCCAAAACCTTATCACATCAAACATGTGAAATCCAGACTATGAAACCATTCTGCTATGTCACAGAGAGGATGTGGAGCTGCAAAAGGAGAAAGTAGTAGATGATGTTGAGAGAGATGGCAATGTAGATGTCTGGATACAAGGATATGGTGGCCTCTTTCTCGATGAAGCTCTTCAATACCTAAGAGAAGAGTACATCACTTCACTAGGGTCAAATGCCAAATCTTTATCTCCTGGTGAAGTGTATGAAGCTGTAAATGATTCATATAAGGGATTCTTGAAGGCTGCTCACTACCTTGGCAAAGGAGTTAACTGATGTCAATGAAATATGTAAAGCCACAGCCCTGGAAGTGAGTGCAATCAAGAGAAAATTTACCTCAAAGTTCCCTTCTCTAGATCATTTTATCATAACCATTCAAGAATGCAAAAACACCTGTACTCAGATGGACAATGGATTTCCCTTGGTTCAAAGTGCTGTCAAGAATCTTGCAACCCAAGTGCAAAATCTATCTTCTCAGACAAATGATGCAAATGCCATGCTCAGAACTCTCTTTACTATGGACTGTTTGAGATAAGCTAGTGATTGAAGTCCTTGTGCATAATATGACAAAGTTTGAAGTAGTGAGGCTCAAGGAACAGTCACTTTCTGGATTTAAAGCTAATGAGTTGTTCACCAAGGTGGATTCTCTAGAAAAGGAAGTGTGCTCACTCAAACAGTCCAATGCTGACCTTACAGACACTGTTGCTCTGCTCAATCAAAAGTTGGACACTCAGACTACCACCACAGCTGATGTTCTTCTTCATCAACAAGAAATGTTGTCTGCTATGATGAAACACATGGGACTTCCTCTACCTGAAGACTCTTCCAACCCAAAGGTCCCTTCAAAAACTTCTGTGCCTGACAACAAGCCTAAGGGGGAGAAGAGGAACTCAAAACCAAAGGGGGAGAAACCTAAAGAAAAGGGCATTGTTATATCTGAAGGTGGTCAATCAAAGACTTCATCTACAATTCCTCATGTTCAAGGCAAAGGAAAATCTAAAGTGATTCAAACCTCTAAATCTATCAAGCCTATCAAGCCTATAACCTCTCTACCAGCCTATCAAGCCTATAACCTCTCTACCAGTTTCACTCTTCCAGAAGTGCACATCATTACCCTTAGTGGCTAGAAACAATCTATTATCTCTACAGTAGTTGTAGGAAGTATGCCATCTGATCAACCTCAACCCTCCAGAATTGAAAGTGTTAAGCCTGTAGAAGTCAAGGTGGTTACTGAGGCCAAGCTACAAGAAGTTGTAAATTCTAATGTCTATCATGATGATGCATTCTTGGAGTTTCTGAAAGTCTCAAAAGAACAGGCTGGTGATACAAAACTATATCTAAGGAGTTTGAGTGACCAGATTGACTGCCTCACTGTTGTGCCTAAGAAAGTTGATAATGTGTGGATAAAGGAAATAATAATGGTGACCAAATCCAAGATATGGCATCTAACATACACCACTCTGAAGGCTCTCAAATTTACTGAAGTGGATGCACTGATCAAGGCTGTGAAAAGGTTTATGAGAGAAAGAGTGGAAAATAGAAAGCCCTAGGCATCACTAGTAGTAACCTCACCACAACACAAGACTCTATGTCTAGGGTGAATGCAGCTAGTAATGACCTAGCAAAATCCTTATCTATAGCTTCTGAAACTATTTTACTATCTCAAGAAGAGAAGATGCAACTCAAGAAACCATGTGTATGTCTCCAAAAGCAAACTGCTAATGGTGTACTAAAATGGTCCAAAGACAAAGGTCTTAAATTTCTCTCAAGCAACAAGGTGAAGAAGCTGAAATTTAAGATGTCAGCCAGAAGGGCAAGAAAGGAGAAAACATCTACATCGCAGGCACTCACAATCATCCCTGGACTAAACTTGCCCTGTCTTGACATAGACTATGATAAAGATAAGATAGCATATCAACAGGCTCAGAGAATTTATCATGTAGCTATAGTTGATGATTGTCTAGAGTTCAAGTACACAGATGGAAGGTTCAAGAGATTCAAATAAGGCATGTGTGAAAACTGGGGCAGGTTACATGATCTACAAAGAATTATGGTGCTACTCAACTATGAGGATGAAAAGGAGAGAAGTTGGAAAATTGAGATTGCTCATTTTATCAAGATGAAAAGAGATCATGAGGAGATGTTAAGAAAGAAGAATGAAAGGTTGAAGCAAAAGAGGGAAGAAGAGTTAGCTGCTCTAGAAGCCAAAGCTGAGGAGATGAGAGCTAAAGGGTTATGCAGAGTCAAGTATAATCCTTACATTGTGGAATACATAAAATATGGTAGACTTGTGAAGATTAGAATGGACTACGTTAGCTCTTATCCTGAAGCCAAACTAAATGAAGTTATTAAAGGCTTATCTGGCTCACCTCTCATTGAAGAACTCAATGCCATGGAAGACATCATCCAGGCAATGAGTAATGCAAAGAAAGCCAAGGAAGAAAAAGAAAAAGAGGATCTACAAGCTGAATCTCAAGGAAGAAGCTCTATGGAAAATGGCTAGTATTTCCTCATAATTGTAAGAATACCTTCTTGTAATTCTATTCATATCAATCAGTATCATACATGTACCTATCAAGCTTTATCTTTATGTATGTTAGGCTTGTTATCAGACATGAAATTGTGACTAAAGGTCTTACTCACAATTTGGGGGAGATTGTTAGTCACAGAGGCATGCCTGTATACATCCAATAACAAGCCTAATTGTTTGTAATGCTTTGCATTACTTACATAACCTCTAAACTGAGGGAACCTCTAGTTGTAGAGTTTCTACCTGTTTTAGTACCTGTAATAGGCATCAAAATTCTATCTCTGTAATCTGTAAATTAAGTCATGAAAATAATGCTTGGAAGAAGATCCAGAGATCATGCCTCAATCTTGGAAACTAGGCTGCAAAATAAACACAGTTGGATTTTGCAGATTGAAGATTTGCCTAAGTACTAATTCGAGAAGTATTTTGTTCTATTCGAGAAGTCTAGCATTCGACAAGTCAGGGATTCGATATCTTAAAAGACATTGTTCGATATCTCTAAGAGTCAACAAGTCAAAGCATCATTCGATAACTCAGAGATTCGACATGTCTAATACTCTATTCGAGAACTCAAGAAGTTGACAAGTCAAAACATCATTCGAGTTCTCTAAGAGTCAACAAGTCAAAGCTCATTCGATATATCTCAAGGACATAAGAAGCTACTCGACATCTCAAGGATTCGACAAGTCAATTGCTCTATTCGACATCTCAAGGAATCCTAAAGAAAAGCATAATTCGAGAAGTAATTCCCTAAGTAAGTTATACATTATTCGAGAACTCTGAGTTATCTATCAAGTCAATTCTAGTTCTCGATTTAATAGATTAGTTACTTCTCGAATGAAGTTGTGAAGACAAAATACTGTGAAATTGTACAAGTCAGAAACCTGCAACAAGCCAAAACACTTTCAGGACCACTGTACTCTAAAGTTCCTTTGGAAAGTCTACAAAAGAAGCTTAGAGAGTTGTTACAAGAGACAAGCTGCTGAAGAAATGGATCTGAGCAGGATAAAGTAAGTCAAATTATAAAGTTGCTTGGACGTTACTCAAATTAGGATAGACAAATTAGAAAGTAATTTTGTCTGTCACGACTTTTGTACTCCCTCTGTCCCAATTTGTTAGACCCTGTTTGATTTTCACAGAGATTAAGAAAATTCTGTTTGACTCGCTAGGTGGTAACATGTGGTTGGTTGGTGTGAAAGTGGATGTATAAAAAATGGGTAAAGTAGGAAAGTAGTGGGGGTAATAGTATTTATTTAATAAAAAGGAGTTATAAAATAGAGAAGTAGTGGGTGTAATAGTGAAAAGTAGTGTTCAAAAATAGTAAGTTTAGTAGGTTCATCCTTTTTGGGACGTCCCAAAAAGGAATGAGTGTCATACAAAATGGGACGGAGGGAGTAGTAAGTAGGTTGTGCACATGTTCTATAAGTGTACAACCTCACTTCTCTAACAAAAAAGGGGGGATTAGAAAAGAAATATCCATTGTAAACTTCTCTCTGAGAAAGAAGCTGAGAATACTAACATTTTTATTCTTAGGTTTTAGCAATATTTTGATCTAATAAAATATTAGATTAAAGTGAGTACTGTGTTGTTGTGTCTTATATTTCCGCACTCATATCTGTTTAAGCATAAAGCACATACTTTAACCACATACACCACTAAGCAAAGAAAAGTTAGAGAATCCATTCACCCCCCCTCTCTGTATTCTCTTTGGTATATTCAATACTCAACAATATCACAAACAGAGATAAATTACTGATAAGAAATATCTTTCGTCTATCAAATTTTTAATGAAATATATAAGAGTATATCTTCCATCAATCAAAATCCTAATCAAATTCCTAATTAACATAGAACAAACTTTATTTTCTCATATCAAAACACATCAAATCATTAACAAGAAATATATTTTATCAAATCAAATTCTTGATTAAATCAAAAAGAGTATAAGATTATATTATAATATCTTATATCAATCAAATCCCTAATTAACATATCAGAGTAAATTTTTTGAAATTCTGTTACAATGATTGATAAATTAGCTACTCCATTACCTACTTTATTAGTTGATATATAACAAACACACGCACTACACTATATAAACAGAAATATCATCTCAAAAGGCTGTATGGTTTAAAGGTTTTAACCTACATTCTTGATTTAGTTCTTCACTTGCAGGTTAAGTTTTTCGTGTTTACATTATGCTTTCACTATCGAATCAACCACAATTATCCTATATTTAGTGCACGATAAATATTCCACTTCTGAGATTATATCGTCCAATGTTCTGTCATTTTTTAAAATCTTATTCTTTTTTTTCACAGATTGACATGGACAACCATTTTGACATGGACATGCATGACCATCTTGACACACTAGACGAATCTAAGATAGGGTGGGTACTGAAGGTTCGTGTTACAAGGATGTGGGATACATTATCCAATACAGGTGCTGTAATCAGACACAACTTGATGCTTTTAGATTTTCTGGTAATACTTAAGACCAATTACGTTTTAGTTCTTTTCATTTGTATTTTAAACACCTGTACTGCTATCAGAAATGTTTCCATATAATGTTTGCTTCGTAAGCAGAACACTCATATGCATGCAATGGTCACTCTTGATCTTTGGGTTAATTATCATAATGCTATCTTGGAAGGAGGCATTTATGAGATTACCAATGTCCATGTTCGCGAAACTTTGGTTATTATAGGCCTGTTAGTACTGCTAAGTGCATCACTTTTGTTTCTTCTACTATTTTCGGTCCTTATATTCTGATGACCATATCATTCCTGACCACAAATTTGAGTTAAAACCTTAGGGAGATTTATTAGAGAATGTTGATGCATATGAACCTTTTCAGAAACCTATCTATTCTACAGGTAATTTTAGTTTCATATTACAATGTTTTCTTAAGTCCGTTGTGTAGCCTATTTTTTTTCATTTATTGTAGATGTCATGGGAGTCATGGAACACCTGGAACCTCCACGGACAATTCAGACAAATTTTGGTGCAAGACAAGTTGTGAAATTCAGAATAACGGATGGAAGGTAGTTGACATTTAAATAAATGCAATTCCTACACCTATTGTTCAGTACTTTTCATTTAACTAATTCCTTTTTCTATGTAAAATAATTGAGTTTGTATATTCAAATGGATCATGCACTTCATTTGATGTCTTTTTAACAGGGTGTCGCACAAAGTTTTTTTCTGGGGGCCGCTAAATGCAAATACAGAACCTTTGTACATAGATCATGTGGAGAGATTAGTGATTGTAACATTGGCAAGTATCAAACTTTCAGCTTATAAAGGTATTCATTTCAGTTGCACTATATTTTGTTTACCCTATATATACTACCTTTACTGCTTAATGTTCATATTTATCATGTACTAGGTGGAATTCAAATTTCGAGCTTGCCTTCTTCGAGGATTTTTATTAACCTGCCGAACAATGATGTTCTCATGCTGAGGAATAGGTTGGTCGAAGAAGGATATCAGCCTCCCTTGAATGGTCCTTGAAACATTACCAAACATGTTTCCTTATGGTTGTGATGTTGAGATATGAATGTGACGTACTACACAGATTTGGTTTTTTAACAGTCGTTTTTACATTAAAAGTTTATCGAATAAGGTTTTAATAAATGTGTAGTATCATCTCAATAGAATTATGTTTTAAGTATTTCGGTTATGTATGGATTTTGAGTACTATCTTATTTATATTTAAATTTATTGAAATTTTGAAAAATATGCCTATTTTCATATAAGGTTTTATAATTGAGTCAATGGCTTTTGACGTTTTTGTAAACTTTTTGAGGACACTTAGACTGTGCAAGATATGATTCTATAGGCACCATTCCATATAGCATAATTTGTCGTATCACGTTAACTTTAACGTATATAACGAGCTCTACGAAAGCTGCACCATCCATGTAATAACTCATAAGTTCTTATTCACCGGAATTGTCTCATATCTGATTCTAATGAAGAATGAAAAGTTAACAGGCAAATCACATGTAGGCTTAGAATATTTAAAATTTTATGACATGTGTATGAGTTTTACACACAGTTCATGATATTGAATAAGAAAATTACATATCCATGGCAACAATGACAAAGACGACTTAACAGTTTTTATGTTTGCTTAATCAGATTCCCTCATTTGGCAATCAACTCATTTAATTATCTTATAAAGGTGATAACAATTTCTTAAAGCATAATTTATGATCATACCAGCAATCACTTAAGATATTCGAGATTAGAGATTGGGGATAGACACTTTGCAATGAGATGTAGAATAAGATAGACATTAACAATCATAATAACCTACTAAATATGTCTTACCACCCGTAAATTGAACATAATGCTTTATTTTCCAACATTGTAAAGAGAACATTATTAAGTAAAGTAATAGACATGCTACATGTTCCAATTAACAATTCTGAAACAAAGTAGATTGTTATCTATAAACTATATATTACAACTGAAATCATTGAGTATAACGCTGATTTTTCCCCTGTTTTCCACCATTATGTCTGCCTGCATATTTAGGTTATTTATCTTTTCCTTCCAAGCATCTCCAAATTTTTTAAATGTGCTCATCATTTCCTCCATCTTATCTTTAAAATCTTTAGCGTGACTGCTTAGGGAAGTAGATGAATCAGTAAGAAACTTGCCCATATTTGCTGTATATCCTGTTGGAAGTTCCATTCTCTGCTCTAATGATTCTACATCTGTTAATTTCTTCCCGTCCATCAAGATATCAATGACCTCCCTTATAGAATTTGAAGGACAGGGTAAAATATTAATACAAATCCATGTTAAAATGACAAGAGAAAGGTTATCTGTTTGAAAGTTATAAAGAGATAAGATAAAATGAGAGGATTTGAGTACTCATATTTTTCTTCCAGTCCAACTGCACGAGCATAAAGATGAGATTGTCGTACTTCCATTGTTTTGAACATTTCACCGAAGAATTCATTTTCTTCTTCAAGATCGTTGTTAAAATCCTCAGAAGTAACGTTCAGGGTTTGCAAATCATGCACGACTCTGTCCTTGATTGTAGACCATCTCTTTCGTTTGGGACTTCTTGAACTCATTGTATATTCTTTAGAGAATTTGCTTGCAACACACAAGTGATGAAGAATGAATATCTCATACAAGTATTTATTGAAATTTCAGGGTGGTTAGCAGTTGTTAACTCATTTAGAGCAGTTGTCAACTGAATATAATTTTGATAAGAACTAACTTTCAATCTGTTAGAGATTTATATTTCATTTTATTTTTAATAGTTGTCTCATTTATTTGATGTAGTTACTTTGATTTAGTTGATTACTTGATTAATAGTTGTTTTAGTTGACTTTTTTTATTTAATTGGTGATGCACACTATCAATCCAAATATTCTTTTAAACAATGATAGATTTATAAATGATAATTATTTAGAATCATTCAATAAAAAATCAATTTAAGATCATTAAGAATAAGTCAAAATTAGGTTGCAATTTAAAGATTATAATCATCCTTATTAGAATCATTCAATCAAAAATCAATTTAAGATCCTTATTATTAAGTCAAAATTAGGTTGCAATTTAAAGATTATAATCATTCTTATTAACCGACATGAGCATTAACATATAGCTACATAGATTAAATTTGTCATAAAAAAAATAGATTAAAATAATAGATTAAAACAAATTTGTTACACTATAATCAATTAAGGATTACATATGCAGATTTTGTGATTTTATCTTGAATGATATAAGTTTGAGTACTTGATATTGATATTATGACAGGCAAATTATTTGCATATAATTTAGTAAAGTTGTTAATTAAAATCATTCAGACAAGTATACCATCTAGGTTTACTCATTATAAGAATTCCTGACTTGCTCAATCATTTTAGTTTTACTATCTATTGCATTCTTATTTATTGTTACTGTAAGTACAACTCTTACTATCGATCTCATTTATAAATGTTTAATTTTCTTTTTTGAAATTATATATTATACATGTTGTTGATATGTTTATGTTTTTTTGTATTGTTATTCCTGTAGTTCAAGGCAAATATGCAAGGAATTATGTTTGACCATATTCAGAGCCTTGAGAAATCAAGAACAAATTGGAGACTGAAGGTTAGATTGAGCAGAATGTGGCCTACTACATCGCCAGAAATTCAAACTGTGAAAGGATATAATCTTATCCTATTGGACGGTGATGTAAGTGCCATTGCCTATGTTATTTTAAAGTTATATCCATGTCTCTGTTATGATATTTGCATGTTTGATATAAAATATAGCTAACATTGTTTTTGTTATTATTGTTGTAGAACACACATGTCCATGCTTATGTCTATCCTGATAATTGGCATAATATTGGGAATGGCGTTATTGAAGGAAATGTCTACATTATTGAAAACTTTCAAGTTAGGGAAAGAATTGGAAGGCTCAAACCTATCTCTACTAATTTTTGTATTCGTTTGTTAAATGATACTATGATTCAATCAGTGGAAAATGATGCATTGATTCCTGTTCACAAGTTTGAGTTGATGGATTTAGGAGATTTATTTCAAGAGCGCAACAAGTATGCCACTGATGAGAATCCTGAATTTGCAATAGGTTTGTTTGTCATAGTTCCAATTTTTTTTAATAATTATACAACCGGATAATATGATTTTTGTTAATTGACATTAATTCTATGTTATACATTACAGACGTGATTGGTGTTATTGAAAAGTTTGAGAGAGCTAAGCCAATTACAACCAAATTTGTCCAACGGGAAATCGTGCGCTTTAAAATAAATGATGGAAGGTTTGTAATTTTTGTTCTAAACATAATTAAATAATTATAGGTGTTTTCATTGTATTCTTTTAGAACTTACTGACGTGAGATTTTTATTGTCTTCTTTCAGCGTGTCTCACAAAGTTAGCGTTTGGGGAGATTTGGCTAGAACCGTAAACGAGGACTATGAAAACAAGTGGACAAACGTGTTATAGCCATCATCATAAGCACTAAGCTGACTTTATTCAGAAGTATGTTTTGTACATTTGTATTTTATCGCATTACTATGTATATTATATGTTATTCAATTAGTCTCTACTCTTGCAATGTATCACGCAGATGAAGTACAGATTGCTACATTGCCCTCTTCTAAGATTTATTTGAATCTAGACATTGATTCTGTTAATGAGTTGCGAGAAAGGTACAGAATGTCTCCAATGACCCTTAAATTGTCGTGTACTTTCTTCAAAAAATGATCAACATAAACATTTTGATAGAACTTATAATGCTTTTACTGCTTTAATTTTTTTGGTTTACATATGTCGACTAATTTGTACCAGTACTAACCGGTTAGATGAAGAAGGATACAAAACAGAAGAATGGTCTTGCGAAATAATAGACGTCTTGCGAAATGAGTCTTCCATACCGAAAGTCTCACTAAAAGAATTGAATGAGAATACTGCTGCATATTTTGCAAAGGTGTCCTTTGGTGAAGAATTTTTTTTATAATGCATTACCATAATCTTACATACATGCATTATATTACATTTTGATTCTACATTCCATGGTTTGCAAGCATTTATAATATTCTTAGTCTTAGTAACATCTCCGTTTTTAGAAATGTGTAGTTGTCACTTTCAAAATAAGTAAGCTTGAAGATGAAGAAAATTGGTGGTACAATAGCTGCAATAAATGCCATGATGAGGTCGAGAAGATTGAGAGGAAGTTTAAATGTGATGAGTGTAAACGTAATTTTCCATACACCGAAAAAAGGTAAACAATTAAATAGTTCTACTATGTGTGCACATATAACATTCAATGTTACAAAGGTTTATAATTCTTGGTATTGATTTAATTAATTTTCGTGAGCACAGGTTTAGGATTTTTGTTCTGGCTGAGGACAACACGTTTGCGTGTAATATCATACTGATGGATCGTGTTGTTAAGCATATTGTGGCAACTACAGCAACTAACCTCATAAATGAAAACAAGAAAGTAAGATTTTCGAATTTTAACCTAAATCTGTTTGTACCTTTTAAAAATTAAAAGTTTGTACGACCATGTATCTGCTTTTGTAGGCTGCTTCAAATAGTGTCATGCCTGCTATTTTGAAGCATACTGTTGGAAAAGAAATCAGAGTTCAAATAAAGCTTTCTGAAGCTAATATTAATAGCGATAGTAACATCTATGAGGCTGTTGATCTACATGATACGTCCATGATATCGTCAAAGGATCTGGACAATTCACCAATGCCTAAGACCCCTTCTTTCAGCCAAGCCGTGGTGAGAAAATAAATAAGACCATCTACCAAGCTGTTACAAACTACTGCCTTATAGTTACTTTTGCAATAAAGCAAGCTAATATATTTATGGTCTACTTTTATAGATATTGGATGGAATTGAGTTGTTTGAAACTCCAGGATTAAGCACATCTGTAACCAAGAAAATTAGAAGGTCACACTTTAATTTTTATTTGATCTTTTCATTGTTTGTGTAAAGTTTTTGTTTGGTTACCATATGACACTATTTTGCATTCCAGTTAATGCAATGTATACTAATTGCAGTTTATTAAATAAAATATAGGAACCTTGATCGTTGGTGATGAGCTTAAGTTGGTGGTGCTGATATTGAGAGCATGTGTATTTCTTTGATGCTGGAAGCAATTTGGCAATATCCTCCTGTTTAGAATAATTAAAACAAGCAATGAGCAATTGTTTGTTTTCAGCCATGTTCTTTTGCTATTTATCATTATTTACTCTGTTTTTGAACTCAATGGATTGATTGACATTTTGCAATCACGTTTGTAATGATTTTGGAACTCCTTTTAATCTATATTTGGTTTTTTTAATACTCCATAATTTACAGTTAACATATGGCAATATTATCAAATGTAAAATCAAATCAATGCACAATGGCATAATAGTGCCAAAAAAACAGCTTCATAGCCAGGTCTATTGATATCTAAAATACATAGCACCAATGGCTTAATTCATATCAAAACAAATACATTGCAAAATAGCTTACCAAATTAAAATATTTCAGAAACTTAATAAGTTTACTAATTTCACCACTGACATACCTAATGAGCAATATATTTTTGAAGACTACTCCTCCTTCGATTGTAGAAAACCAAGTTTTCTTAAGCCAACGTACTTACATACTAAAATAAAAGATCAGTTATCTTATTTTGTAACATCAAAGATTATTCCTTCCGCTCCCTTAATCATATTAAAAAGCAAGGATTGTCTCTTTCTTAACTCATTATCCTTTGCAAAGTTGTTCCATCCAGCAGAGAATCTAGCTCTCCCCTTATTCACTGTCAAACCAATGTTCCATGATCTGTTTTCTATCCTCAACAAAATCCTTTCCCCTGCTATCCAATCTCGATTTGCAGGAGCTACATACCTTGGAATGGTCTGTAATAAAGCAACAAACAACTAAGAATAATAATCTCATAATAAACCTGTCCAAAAAATAAAAATGATCTATCATAATTACAGCATTCCATACCACTCCTTGAGTCCTGTTATGGACATGGCACTTTGACAGAGCTGTAGAAAAAGAATGGACATGGTTGTTGATTCCTTCACGTTATCTTTAGATTCAGATTCTGCGTTCAAAATGAAAAAAATATAAAATCAGAATGTACACTTATTTTGGTTTGATTTTTTCATATTAAAGTTATAGTACCATCATCGGATGGCCAATCAATATGCCAGAACCAAACACTATTGGAAGTATTTGTTAATCCTAGAGGACGAGTTAAGTAGTCAATCTCCATTCCATCAACTCTATAAACTCTTGCAGTGATAATGTTGTTGTCCTGTTCCATGGTGAAAAAAATTGTTTCTTTTTGTCGGATATCAAACATGTCGGTAATTTTCTTCAGTCCTTTAAGACAGCCCTTCCGCTGATTATAGGAAACAGATGATTCCACACCGCAAACTTTCATCACCCTGATTTGATTTAGTTTCTCAGAGTAGTTTTCTTTCACCAATTTTGGCACAATCTGATAATTCAAAGACATATGTATGCCTAATTTTCATGTTAAAGATTCTATATATCAATCTGATCCAAAGCAATATTTCAAACACTATAATGTATGTAAAATCAATATATTAAATGTCTATTTTCTTACAATTAGTCCATCATCCAAAGAAACAGGTGACACAACTTTGTAGAACGATCTTGGGAAAATCATTGATCCTGTTTCAAATATCATGTCCAATAGTGAATCAATTTTCATGCATTGTCCCGTTATTAATCTGGCAGAGTTTGAAAGCTAAAAATACAGCCAACATTTAAACTACATTATGCTGTATCCTATTATAGAACATGTTTCTATTAAAGACAATGATTGCTAACCTTCTCCATGATCAATTACGTACTCATCGCCTTTGAAGATGCAAACATTCAAAAGTTGATCATCAGTCGTAAATTTATACAAAATCAACGAATCCCCAGCAGCAAGCTCCGTTTCTGTTGCAAACTCCAGCCATCCCTTCCTAAACAAACATCTTCCAACTCTCCATTCTATATTGATTTCCTAGGTCCTTTTAACAAATCTAAGATTGACGTTACTTCCATGCTCCCAATTTTTGTAAAAGCTTTCCAGACTGGAATTCAAGATCTGTTTTGAATGTTCAAAGTACATCACATGTGTTATATATGTTCATATTATATATGGTCAAATTTACAAATTGTGTATGTTATGAAAACTAACCAGCATTTTATTTCTTGGATCAATGTCCATTGACATGATGTCTATCTGAACATAGTGTGGATCAAGTATAAATCCATTGAACGTCATTAGAGATAGACGCTTATCATACTCCAACGAATCATAATTAACTAAGTATTGATCTTCATTGACCTCCTTCGCAGCTTCACTTTTTTTTAAATGCTATTGGATCACTCAAAGGATAGTGACATTCAACAGCACTTTCTTTATAAATCTTCACATTGAACAAGCCACCACCATAATAGTCAAACTGAACTATGCTAAAGATCCTAATGCCATAAAACTTTACAAAGGTACGTAAGCCATAAATGCAGTTAAATTCAGTATCATATTTAGCGGTCCATGTATTGGACTTGCACCTGATCTTCAAATGAGATGGTAATTTCCTTCCAAATTGTTTATGAAAAGGCAAAGGAACCCTCTGTGAACATGAATGTATTATTTAAAATATGTAAATTATGATAAAAGTTCCAACATGATACTAAAGTATTCTTGACAATTCTAAAGGGTCGATAAACTTACAAATGATCCTAAACGTAGGCATTCAACATTTGCTGACACAAAACTTGATTTTGGAAGTGATTCCCCTAAAAATACACAATGAACTTCATTTTACTCTATATTCCGTCTTATTAATTTTAGGAATTACCTTTTATTTAAAAATTAAATCATACCTATATCTTTCGCATGACGAATTTCCAATTTCGATTTGCATCCATGCTGAAAAATACAAAATATGATATGAATTTGGTAAATTAGATAATTTGGTCAGTATCAACCTCTTACATATTAATTAAACATTCGTATATACAATATACATAATTTGATCCTATATAACAAGAACTGCTTCTTTGATTCAAATATTATAAGAACAGAGAATAACTAATGTCAAGGTATACAAAAAATAATTAAGCATTGTCAATTAAGCAGTTTAATGCTCAACACCGATTACATAAACCAAACTTCTGATTCAACATGCATCATTGTTAAAGATTGATTCAATCATAAACATATACATATCTATAACAATTTATAAATCAATTACATAATATGGATGATAGATGTAGAACATGTATAATAGATGGGTAATCAATAATTATAATTTATAATAGATGATTCAAAAGTTCTCTGTGAATCAGTGTTAGAACAACCCTCCATTTCTGAAAGAGATATTAATTCGATGTTCAAGCCTTTTCGCCGCTCCATACTTGATTGAACTTCGATCGGCCGAAGTTTAAGACAGTTGCATGCAAGAGAGAGTTTGGTACTTTGGGATGTAGTTATACAATCAATTGTAATATTGAATAATGTGTAAGTCATAAAATTCTTTTTAATTAATTTACACACTAATTTAGGTATAACATGTCATAATTCTAATTATGTACAAATAGTCAAATAAGAAAAATTATGAAACAAAAAAAAAATGTATCAATTGATATATTTAATTATTATATTTTTGCAGGTATTAATTATGCAAATTTCCCGAATAAGAAATATTTATTTTCCACCCTCTAATAAAAAAGTTTTGAACTTATTTTTTTTAATATATAAACAAATAAGTTTTCAACTTCACAACCTACTTTAAAAAAAATTATTATGCAATTAATAATAAAAAAAATGTGTTTTTAGATATTAGGAATTTTATTGGCCTTTCTTACAAAATTTTGAAATTTTATAAAATCATAATATTGTTTATACAAGTTCGTCAAAGAACAAATTTTAATTTGATAATTCAAACGATCCTGCTTATATAACATAAAAAAATACACTACTAATATATCCATGCTGCTAAAAATAATAATATTCATTGTATAACTACGCTGAACTGTATTGAGTAATCCTACATGTAAAAATTTAGCGTGTATCATCACATATTAAGGAAAAATATTTATATATACACAAATATCACATTGATCGATACATATTGTGTTTAAACAGAAAGTATTCATTATCCAACATTGGGGAACAACAAATTTTAATATTTCACCTGCTATTAAAATATATTTAAAATATTTAAGACATAGAAAAATTTTGTAATTTTATATTTCACCCACTACTAATAAATAGTAAAGTGTAAATTTGTACTCAATAATAAAAAGACAAATTGTAAATAAAATTATAGGGATTCTAATGCTGCAAAAAAACAAAATCAAAATTTTTTAAAAATTATGATATTGATTGAACACCTACCTCGAAGATCAAAATTTAATTTGACAATTTAAAATTTCTTTATTCCCTAAAATAAAAAAAGTCGTTATTTTACGAACGTTTCTAAATATATATTTTCTTTCAAAAAATTAAAATGATCATTGAACAACTGATTGATGAGTATTGAGTAATAGTACATGTAAAAATTTTAAGAAAAGTCCCACATATATTAAAAAATAATTTTTCGATAATTATAAATTTTGCTAGGATCATTATATTGAAAATATTTTTATTATGGTTATGTGGCCAATATGTTGGGAGTTGTCCCACATCGTTTATGGGAGGAGCATATTGCTAGTTTATAAGCAGCCGGTTAACTACATTAGTATGAGGCCTTTTGGGAGTTACCCAAAAAACAAATCCGTATGGGCTCGGCCACGGCCCCAAGCGGACAATATCATACTATTGTGGAGTTGTGGCTTGCTAGCGGCCCAACAAGTGGTATTAGAGCTATGATTATAACGGTCCATAACGATCTCAATGGGCTTTAAAATGGATCCAAGGAAAAGGCAGATGGGCTATCCCAGGTTGGCTTAAAGGGGAGCAGGTGGGCTTTCCAGTATGAGCCTAAGGGGAGCCAGATGGCCAGGAACTTCCAGTATGGGTCAAGGGGAGCAGATCACACAGAATGGTGGCAGATTCGACAGGTGTCGAGCCCGATGTGTGAAGGGGGATATTGTTAGGAGTTGTCCCACATCGTTTGTAGGAGGGGCAGATTGCTAGTTTATAAGCAGCCAGTTAACTCTATTAGTATGAGGCCTTTTGGGAGTTACCCAAAAACAAATCCGTGCGGGCTCAGTCCCAAAGCGGACAATATCATACTAATGTGGGGTTAATGTCTGCTTGGCAAGCCCAACACAATAAGCTCAAAATTTTGAATGTGTCTATATTTACTTCTCAATATATAAGAATCATAAATGATAAACTTTTTTTTAAAAAAAAGAATATTCATTACACAAGTTTTGCAGAATATCAAATCTTAATTTCTCCCTCTCTACTAATAATGTTTTAAAATATCTAATACAAACTGTCGTGATTATGGTGAATTTCAATATTGAAATAATGATTCATTATGTTATGAAATAATAATCAAGGATCAATAAAGATTATAATTAGTATGCAAGCAATATATAGTAATGTAAGGATTGATTTAGTAGCAATATATTCCAAATATAGCACCTCTCTATGGACTAGGTAATTTCAAAGTTTAATATTTTTAACATGTTGTCAAAACTAGGTAGGTCGTAATCTGATATTGTACTAATATAAACTTTTATATAATATAGATATCGCTAGAGCTGTTGAGAATATGGAACCTGTTAGATTCATAACCACGGTAGCTGGTGTAAAACATTGGATCATATTACATATCTTTTGGAAGTTAGTACCCAGAATGTGTAATCAAAATAATACTTTTGAATTTTTGGTTAAGTAATAATGTTTCTGCAATACAGATATAATGCAGATTAGCTCTTATTCATCATCGAGAGTCTTCATCAACATTGACTATGAAGATGTGCATCTAAAAGTAAGATTTTAATAACTAGAATTTTTTAAAAAACCTGACTTATCTGTAACTCTTGAAAACAATAATCTTTCTTATACTCAGGCTTCGTGACCAAGGATATGTGTGAGATTTTTGGCTGGAGATGTACTCAGCAAGCCAAGTTTATTACAAACAATGAATGTTATTGTTTATTTCTTACATTCTATTTTTTAATATTTTGGATTTAGATGTTAAATAATTTAACTGTTGTTAAAATTATAGCAGTTGGCCAATAAATGTTGAACGATAGTTTAAATTAACGGTGCTGTGGACCAAAATCATTATTTAATGTGTACATATATTAAAAAAATTTAATGATGGTCTTAGCACGCGTAGCGCGGGCATAGGTCCCTAGTTTTACTAATATCTACGGTTGAAAACATATATTTCTTTTACATATATGTTAGTTCAGTTTATGTGTAACTTTTAAATAACGTATAATTTTGATTTTTTTGTGATAATTTATTTAGTATTTCATTATTTTTAATAATTTAATTTTGATAATCTTAATTTAATATTTGGTTATATTGTACCAAACCATTTATTGATAATTATTTTTAAAATTTCAAACATATTAGTTAGAAATGATAGAATTTTTTTCACCTTTCTTTTTTGTATTTTCATATTATTTGTAGATGCTTTAATTTTTAATTATAGTATATTTACTTGAGTATTCTAATTTCGTCTATATTATTTTATTTATATCCTAATTTGTTTCCTAAAAATTATTGTACGTAACAAATCAATTTTATTATTTTTGAATAATTGAAACTAATGCTATTCATTAATATAAATCAATTTTTTAGTTTATTGAATATTACTTTTCCAAACAATATTCTTATTTTGTGGAATTATTTTCTTATTAACATTTAGTTGTGACTTTTCATTTAAGATGTATATTTAATATGTTACAATTGTCTATTTTTTATTTAAAATTTCTTTTAAATATTTTGGATTGTTTGTATTGAGAATGGAATTTTAATTATTTTTTTTTCCCAATTTAAATTTCATATACATCTAGATTTGATTTTTATTTAAAATAAGAGATACATTTGTAAATTAAATATTTCCGCACCTATTTATTACGTAAATGTTAATTTTTAAACAAATTTACATTTTCAGTTAAAGATATATTAATATATATCCCACTTAATAAACTATCTTTTATTATCTTTTAGTTAAATATTATCCTAATTTGTATTTTTAAACATAAACTTTAAAATTAGCTTTTCTAAGTTTAGATGTACCACATTTATTTTTAATTTTTTTGAAGATCAATGCTTAATATAATAAATAATTACAATTTTTCTCTTTGTTTTAATACTTTTTTATTAGAAAAATATTAGAATTTGTTTTAAGAATCCATCTTATTTAAGAGTCTATTTATTATGTTAAGGATTGTCTAGTAGATTTATACTATTTGTACATGAGATTGTCTATGTCATTTCTATTTTTCTAAAAATATTATGTAAGTCACGAATCAATTATGATAATTTAAGTTAAAGGTATTTAATTTGAGTTAATGGTAATTATTTATTTTATGTTAAATACCCCTATATATATGTATATATATATATATGTATATATATATATATATATATATATATATAATACAAATACAAATGACATCTAACTTTTGTATACAAAATACAAATGGCTTTAGGTAATTTGCCTAAACATAACCGTAGGAACATTTTTCTCATATATATATATATATATATATATATATATATATATATATATATATATATATATATATATGCCTTTGCTCCATACAGAACACTCTTATATAACAAACAATAAAGAACACTATAAAATCATTTATTCCAATAGATCCATTGGCCCCGCCACGGGCACCCAATACAAAAAGTTCTTATTTTTTTAGGCTCCATCCATCCAGCAAAAAAGAAAAAATTTTGAAAATTCACTGTTCATCGATGACGTCACTGATGACGTCATCATGACGTCATCGATGAACAGTAAATTTTTGAATTTTTTTTTTACTGGATGGATGGAGCCTAAAAAAATAAGAACTTTTTGTATTGGGTGGCCCCGCCAGGGGCAATGGATCTATGAGATATGAGGTGTTCTTTATTGTTTGTTATATAAGGTGTTTGCTATGGAGTGCAACTATATATATATATATATATATATATATATATATATATATATATATATATATATATATATATATATATAACTTGTGTTAATATTAAACATTACATTTTTTTTGAAAAGAGTATTCTTATTTCTTGTGAAATTGCTTTATATTAAAAATCTTGTTAAGTTAATTATATCTTAGTTATCATTTTCTTAATTATTAGTTAACCATAATTTTTCTAAAATTCGATTTTTTTTTAAATATTTTGGATCATTTGTAATGAAATTGAGATGTTTTAGTTATTTTTTATTTTATAATTTGAATTTCATATATATCTAGATTTTATTTTCTTTATAATTCAAAATGATAAACACATTTGTAAGTAAACTATTCACTAAATATCTACCTAATTTGTTCTTTTTGATCAATCACACTAATTTGTTAGTTTGAATAGATTAAATATGTATTACCTTCATTTTTCAAATCTTTTAAAGACCATTTTTTGACCTTCATTATCAAGAACTATAATTCTACTCTTTCTTTTCTTTTAATAATTTTTGTTAAAAAATGTTTAAAATTTATTTTGGATACACCTGTTTAAGTCTTAGTGTATCATTGTATAAGTGAGGATAAGATTGTTGTGTGGTGTATGTTGGATCCGCCACAAATTCCTAATTAAGTTAAGAATATTATTATGATCAGAATTCTAATTTGTGATAAATGATGTAATTTTCATTTTGGTAGAAATATTAATTGTGGAAAGATTTCTATCCAATATAAGAAAATATGGTAATTGTCACAAATAATATTTGAAAAAAATTAGGATTAATATTTGTGGTGCCTATAAATATAGATATTTGTAGGGGTTCTGGTGCATTATAAAAGTTAGAGAGTTGTGTGCGATACACAAGAGAGAGTTTTGTGATCAAGGTGATGTGATTGTAATCAAGAGTGTTGAGTGAGGGAGCGACTCCAATCTTGTAATACATTCATATTTAATGGATTTGAGGTTTTGCCCTCCCTTGAGGGGTTTTCACGTTAATTTATTGTGTTCTTTACTTTGGTATTTGTCATTGCGTTTGATTCACTTTGATCTATAGTGGATGCGATCCTAACAAACTGGTATCAAGAGGTTGGGTTCGAGAAGTAGATTCGGCATTAAAGAGAAGGCATTCACGAAGTAATTACAAAAATTCGCAGGAATTTTCTAGTCTGCACAACAATTGAAGAATTGACGATTCGGAAGCCATTTATGGTCAGATCGAGCTGATTTTTGAACAGTAGCTTCATTACATCAATATCTAAAATCTGAACGGTGGAGATCGGATTTTGAGTTTTGGAAAGGTATGATTTCTGGTGTTCGAAGCAGACTGTTTGCGCATTGTTAGTTGGTCTTGAGTTAATTTTTTCTTGGCTTGATGGAGGATCTAAAGTCGTTGAGGATTGATGCACCCAAGTATGATGGGAAGACGGATTTTACTATGTGGTAATTAACCGTCAAGGATGTGTTAATTCAACATGGACTTGATGATGACTTAGAGAAGAAGAAGGTAAAAGAAATGAGTGATACAAATTGGGCGGAAATCCAAAATAGAGCGGCTAGTACAATCAGGCTGGTACTTGCACCTGAGGTGAGGTATAACGTGTTGAAAAATTTAACATAGAAGGAGATGTGGAACAAATTAGCAAGCATCTATGCGTCGAAGTCGTTGACCAACCAAGTTAATTTGAAAATGGAGTTGTACTCTTTAAAATTGGATGAGGAAGGTAATCTCCATGATCACATTAGTTGTTTTAATCAGTTAGTGTGTCATCTGGCCAATGTTGATGAGCCGATGAAAGACGAGGAACAAGCTTTATTGTTGTTGTCATCATTGCCGAAGTCCTTCAAGTATGTTAAGCAGACGTTGTTAGTAGGGAGGACAACTCTTGCGCTTGATGATGTGTTAAATGCGTTAAGAGATAATGAAAGGATGACAAAGGATGTTGTTTCTCAAAGTGGTGAGGTAGTTTTAGCTGTCTAAAGTGTTGAAAGAGGGAGGAGTCGCAATCGTAGTGACCTACAAGGAAGAAGTAAATCTCGGCCAAGTAAGAAGGATATGAGCACTGTTGAGTGCTATTATTGTGATAAAACGGGTCATATGCAAATGTTCTATCCAAGCTTTAAAGAAGACCTGAAGTACTTAAGCAGATGAAGGAAAAGAAAAAAGTTGATGCGAACTCTACACATGTGATCGAGGATGGGGAGTTTTTTATGGTGAGTGAGGATACCGTTCCTGGTTCGGTGAAGAATAAATCAGAATGGGTGATGGATTCTGCTGCTTCCATGCATATATGTAGATATCGAGCGATGTTTGAGATTTTATGCACTGATGAAAAACTTGGTAATATCATTGCGGAGAATGATGATAAGTTAAAGGTTCAAAGAGTGTGAACTATTCGTCTTAAACTCCATGATGGTACGATCAAGAAAGCTCTCAATGTGGGATACGTACCAGATGCATCGAAGAATGTGTTTTCTTTGAGTGTGTTGGCATCACGTGGGTACAGATTCGTTGGACGAGGGCGAAGTTGCAAGGTGTATAATGGAAAGAGCTTGATTCTACAAGAGATGATGAATAAGAAGAACATTTATTGTTTAGATGAGGAAGCAACAACGATGAAGACCGAGAAAAAGGTAAGATTCTCAGAATCAGTTGAGGTATTAGGGAATTCGAGCCGAGGGAGGATTTTTTGGGGTCCGCTCCGAATTAATATTCTCAGAATCAGTTGAGGTATTAGGGAATTCGAGCCGAGGGGGGATTTTTTGGGGTCCGCTCCGAATTCTTAATTAAGTTAAGGATCCTATTATGAGCAGAATTCTAATTTGTGATAATTGAGGTAATTCTTATTTTGGTAAAAATATTAGTCGTGGAAAGATTTCTATCCAATATAAGAAAAGATGGTAATTATCACAAACAGGATTTGAAATTATAAAAGGATTAGAATATTTGTGGTGCCTATAAATATAGATTCTTGTAGGGATTTTGTGCATTGCAAAAGTAAGAGAGTTGTGTGCGATACACAAGAGAGAGTTTTTGTAATCAAGGTGATGTGACTGTATTCACGAGTGTTAAGTGAGGGAGCGACTCCAATCTTGTAATACATTCATATTTAGTGGATTTGTGGTTTTACCCTCCCTTAAGGGATTTTCACGTTAATTTGTTGTGTTCTTTACTTTCGTGTTCGTTATTGTCTTTGATTAACGTTGATCTATAATGAATGCGACACTGATTAATATTGTTGAGTGTCGTGTTAGTTTATGTGAGTGACGACCATCCATAGTATATAAATTAACTATGTCACATTATTTATATATAAAAATGAAAATATAATGTGATAGAATTTTACTATAAAACACAACCTTGACATGTACCCTTAACATGTTTACAATGTGCATAATCAATATTGCTCCACAATATCATTGCGGGACTAACATGGCCTATTCAATTTAAATTAATAGATGATAATAATTAATGAATTTTAAAAATTGTTTTTGATTCTAATTCTGTGTGAATTTTGCAAAATACAACTAAAATTTATGTAGAGTTTTGCTGATTTAAGGCTCTATTTATGTTGACAAAATAAGCATTTTTCTGAAAATGAGACAATTGTTTAATATTTTTGATATTAGCATGAATTGCAATACAAACATAAAAAAAATGATATTTTCGGGAAGGTTTGATTATCGTAAAAATTGGAAAGCAGTTTTTTTCCAAATTTTTTTTCAGAACTTTGAAAACAAGTTTGAGACCGAATGCGTTTTTCAAAACAACAGCTTTTAAAATTTACCAAATAATTTTCTAAGTGTTATTTTTGTTTGCAACAACATTTCAGAATAAATTGTTGTTACTATGTGCAACAACAATCTAAATAGAGCTTCTGACATCCAAAATTTTATGAATTATAGTCATTTTTCAATAGATATAATGCAATAAGAAACGATTCCATCACTACAACATAGATTGATTATTGAAACACGAATACATAGCCTTAAGGCTTGTATTTGTTGCAATAGAGTCTATGGTAATGATTTTGCAAAATTTGACCGTTGCGTCCGCCCTGTTGCAATAGTGCAACAGCCATGTAGCAACGTTTTTGACATCATACCGCAACACAATAAAAGCATTGCCATAGAATTCAGTAGCAACATTTTAGGCTCTACAGAAACGATTAAAAACTATTGCAGTAGCATATGAGGGTAGTGAATTGACACTTTAAGGCAACATTTCTGAGACCAATTGCAATGATTTTTTGTAGATTAATGTAACATATTTTGACCCTATTGTAACATATTTTTTTTAAAAAAACCAATAGGTTCATGCTGGAAATACCATAAACCAAGGTAAGTTTATAGCCAAAAATCCAAGCATCATCATTTCATAAACCAAGGCAACTTTATGCCAAAAATCCAAGTACACATATTTTGTTCAAAGTTAAATAAAGTTACAATTCTTATACATCAATTTTTTTTAACAATAATTACATCGAAAAACCAAAATAAAGTTAAAAACTACAAATTTGTGCTTGGATTTTACAAATCAACAATGAGAAATCCGTGATGAGCCTACGAAAAGTGTTGCACCATGTGTTCGACAATGCATATGCCTGAGTATCCCACCTGCAATCATAAAAAAGAAATAGCTGAAGAATCGTTTTCAGTTTTTTCTATCAAATAATTACAAAATGCTTTAAACAGGTAAAAAAAACAAAATGCTCAAGGAGATGCCTCTAGAAATTTAAACTCTGGCTTCAACGTAAAACAGATGCCTTCTTGAGTTAATAAACCAGTTGATTAAATTTTCCTGCAGCATATGCAATTAAATCAGCTATCATGGTTATCACATTATAGAAAACTAATTCAATTTTAGGACAATCAAAACCAAATGCATGGACTGTCAAATGGTCTCGGATATCACAGTTCGATAAAATGTTTGTTATGGCCCTGGTACTGAATCCTAACTCACAACAAGGACCATACACAGCTGTTACGATACATAATCCTTTACATCACTCTATTATTAAGCATCAGAAAAAGCATATCAGAAAACTACATTCTATTCGAAGAAAAGAACCTGTAACACTTCTGAAATTGAAATTAGATAGTCCTGTCCCAGAAGAGTTTTGCCATGAACTTCTAAATAACAGCACTTATAAAAAGCAAGGCGAGCAGAGATATTTACCTTTAGATGCTGCATAGACAGAAAGTGTAGGTAAACCATGACACCCCCTACTGATGAAATAAAAACTATGCTTCCATTTCCAGATGCTTTGAGAAAGGGATGTGCAAGTTGACTCAAATGGTGAGGAGACTCAAAGTTTGTTCCCATCATATACGAGTAATCTTCAGCTGCATATGCTGTGGCTGCTTTCATTCCTACTGTTCCGGCATTGTTTATCTGCTCTCGTTATAATTATGGCCCAAACCAATAAGAAATGTAACGATATGCACTTAAGCTTTAACAAACAACCATGAAAAAGATAAACATACTAGTATATTCAGCTTCCCACCGAAAACAGAGGAGACAGTCTAACAACCGCCTACATGAGGTACTGCTGTCAGCAATTTAAACACAATACATTCACTAAGGGTGCATTTTCTGGATAAAAAAAAAATGTGTGTAAATGGACTTAGTTGTCAACAAGCAGTGCCGATAACATCAAGAAGGTTTAAAGATCATTATTAAAAGACATGAACAGCATCTTACTAAGCCGGCCTTGCTCTATCTCTTTAGTTTGTCCTATTCATTCTTCTAAATATTGTTGTCATTTAGGATCTGCACGATAACATATAATAAGTCACACACTCATTGACGAGCAATGTAATGCATCTTTAGCTAGTAGTATGTATTCTCTTTGTAATTTGCGCAGTATACATAGACAACATTCAGAAAGATAGTATATACTTAATTAGCGGAAATTTAAAAAGGTAGCATCTACTTAAAAAAAGTAAAAAAAAAATGTCAGGTTCAATTATTATGCACATTTTGTTTCTAGATGGCATCAAGATGCAGCCGAGCAATAGATACTTAAGTCAATATGTGTTACATTTGTTAACCAACAGTCAGCACAGATCTTATAATCTTTGAGCCACTGATGCACACTTTATTTCCATATGGCATAAATATGTGACTAATAAATAGAGAAAATAGAGACTTGGGTCACTTATTATACGTTTTTACTCAGCAATCAGCACAGATTTGACTTTTTAAACATTGCCAAAAAAGTTGGAGATCAGCCGATCTAATCATTTTGCATCAGCTCTTCACTTCAAGGAAGTCCTTGACGATTTCCCTGCACATATACCTTAGTCATTGTCAAGGCTTGAATTCCACCCTCTTTGGACAAAAGTAGTTGGGAACCATTATGACAATCCTTTTGGTTTAGGATCTAATCTTTTCTTGGCCACGATAGCTCCTCCAAATAGTAAGCATAAACTCCATTTATGTTATAACATCTTCGGAATTCTTAGATCTACTATTATTTTACTTAATGTAATAGCTACACATATATCACTAGTTGATCAGCTATAACATGGTATATTAGCATGCATTCATAACACTGTATATTAGTATGCAGTAACTATATGAAACACTAGCATGCAGCCATAAATTTAACTTTCAAATCTTATACCAGCACCAGACTGTAAGGTCGCATTTTCTTTATTTGCTAAATAGGATTGTTATATCCACTTTAGATAATATTCTATGCAGCTAGATTCAGAAATTGACCATCAGTTAGCTAGAACCTGTAACAGACATGTGCATCAGCTCTTCACTCCAAGAAAGACCCTGACATTTTCCATATACTCCTACTCAGCCATGGTCAAGGCTTGAAGTCCATTTATGCTGTCTCTTTTTAATATGGATTATGGATTTCTGACCAATTAAATATCTGCTTGTTATCCATCAATAACAACACTTATAAAAAGACCAAACTGAAAAATAAGACACCAAGAAAGTTGCATATACAAACTCAGTACGCTCAAAGAAAACCCCAAATTCAAACATACGTATACTAACATAAACTACAAACCCAAGCAGAACAACAAAATAAAATTCAAATTAACAGCAAAATAAAAAAAAACAAGCTAACCCAAAACACAAACTAAGAGCAAAATTATAATTTAAAACCCCTAATTAACAAAATTAAACTGAAATCCCTAATTCTAAATTAACAAAAACTCAAGTGAAAGCATATTTAACATAAACGAACAGAACGATAACCCTATAAATAGATTTAACACAAGCATAAATTAAAAAATAAAGCCTAATTGATATATGCAAAATTCATCTTAAAGCAGATTTTAAAAATCGTTTTGGGGAAAGAAGATACCTTTTTCGAGCTTCAATTCGAGCTTGAATCTTCGATCTTGAGTCAATTTTGAGTTCTCTCCTTGTCTCTATCTAGCTTTGTGTCTGTATGTGTTGTGTTGGTGTTTTTTCTGAGTCAGTTGTTTTAGTCGAGCCTCTTTAGAGAGCCCGGACATAAAATTTTAGTAAGCCCGCTTAATAAGGCCGCCAAACTAGTCCACAAAATTTTGAAGTTACGGTAACATTTAACTATATTCGTTGCAATATAACTAAAATTTTGCATAAATTAAATTCAATTGTAACAATTTTAAAAAACGTTACAATATTTCTAAATTTATCAAAACTTGTCAATAATAGCAATGATTTTTAAGCAATTTTTTCAATGCGTGTTGCAATAGCCAATTTATGGTGTAGTGCATTAGGGGTGTTCATCAAACCGCATAAACTGCCCGCATAGCACCACACCACACCGCACCGCACCGCGAAGCGTGGTTTTTATTTTTTGTGGTGCGGTTGCGGTTTAAAAACTTTACAAACCGCGCGGTACGGAGCGGGTTGCGGTTTTGAATTTCAGTCACGCGGTTCAAACCGCACCGCACCGCAATATTTAATAAATTATTTATATATATGTTATATGTATTTTATATATTTTATAAGTCTATCAACGATCAGTCCATTTAAATTAACAGGTCCAGTCCAAACTTATTAATAATACTAAAAAGCTAATTAGGTTAATACCTCATAGTGAAGTATTTATTACATTATATATATTAATTCATCCTTTATTGATTTTCATTTTATACAAAAATCTAGCTTAATTATTACAAATTTAGTATTATAGATTACCTGCATGTTTTTAATTTTAAATTATAGATTGATATGATTGGCTTAAGATTAACTAGATGAACAAGCAATGTACATTAGACACTCAAGATATGCTTTGATGTTCAAGGTATTATGTTAGTACCTTCTAAGAATTTGAGTTATCAACTGCAAAATAAAATAACAAAATGATATATAGATACAAATTACATAAAGATGAGTGAAGCAAATCAAATCACTGGGAATTTAATTCACATTATCAAAAAAAATATTTGTTTTATATAATAACTAATGTAATTAATTTTTAAATGTATAAACCGTACAAACCAAACCGCACCGCACCGTTTTTTCGTGGTGCGGTTTTTCGCGGTTTTTGTGTTACGTGGTGCGGTCACGGTTTGGAAATTTGTTCAAACCGCATGCGCGATTTGGGTTGCGGTTTGAGGAAAAAACTGCACCGCCGGCACCGTGAACACCCCTATAGTGCATGCTCAAACAAAAATCTAGACTCAAGTGGGAGGTAGAAGGAGATACAAATTCGAAGTTTTATCATCAATTCATCAAGTTCAAAAATAGGAGAAACCAAATTCATAGAATCTGGAATAATGGGGTATGAATTTCAAATCCTGAGCAAGTAAAAGATATCTTTAGGCTTCATTTTGCAAATCTGTTTTCAGAGGGCTCCCCCGACTTCAACCGGAGTTCTCACTCCCTTAGCCCAAATAAGCTAAAGGAAGAAGAAAGCTTGTACTTGATCTCTTCATTCACATAACGAGAAATTGAAAAAGCTATTTCCTCTCTTGGCTCATCAAAAGCACCTGGCCCAGATGGACTTAATGGGGCTTTCATTAAAATGGCATGGCCATTCTTGAAGGAGGATTACATGGAATTAACAAGAGAATTTCAGACAAGCCACAAGCTTCCTATTGGGATTAATTCATCATTTATCACCTTGATTCCCAAAGTGCACTCTCCCAAAAGTGTTGGAGAATTCAGACCGATCAACCTCATTAACTTCACTATGAAGATTCTCCTTAAAACACTAGCTACTAGACTAGGGGAAGTCATGCAAGATCTAGTCTCGGATAATCAGAGAGCCTTCATCAAAGGCAGAAGCATCTCCGACGGCATCTTAATTGCTAATGAAATAGTAGATAGCATTCAAAGAAAAGAATACAGAGGCCTAATTCTCAAAATTGATTTTGCTAAAGCATTTAAAATGGTAAAATGGGAGTTCCTCTTTTGCATCTTGAGACGTAGGAATTTTAAAGAGCAATGGATTTCTTAGTTGCAAACCATATTCTCTATAGCAAGACCATCAATTCTAATTAATGGGTCGCCAACCAAAGAGATTGTAATGAAGAGACGACTAAGGCAAGGCGATCCTCTATCACCTCTTCTCTTCAACCTAGTAGGAGAAATGCTACATCTACTCTTAGACAAAGCAGTTCAACTAGGGGTCTTTAGGGGAATCGATATAGGGCCTTCTTGCTGCATCTCACACCTACAGTTCGCGAATGACACGATACTATTTATCAAAGACAATAAACATTCTGTTAAAGGAATCAAGAAGGTGATTAAACTCTTTGAACAAATGTCTGGGCTTAAAGTCAACTTTGATAAGAGTTTCTTGTATGGTCCTGAAGATATGAAGCTAACCATCCAGGAATGGGCATCCATTTTGCAATGTAGTGTAGGGAGCTGGCCTATGTTATACCTAGGTGCCCAGATAGGTAAATCTCCCAGATGGATTTAGTTCCGGTCTCCCCTTATCAACAAATTCTGGAAAAAACTACAGAGTTGGAGAAGGATAGACACTACACTAGCGGGGCACTTGATAATCCTTAAACCAGTTCTTGATAGTATCCCAGTTTACTGGCTAAATCTCCATAGAATTCCAGAATCAGTAATCAAAAAAATCGATCGAATCCGGAAAGATTACCTATAGAATGGGTCGGGGTCAAATTCAAAGAAAATGCACTATTTGAAGTGGAGCAAGATCTGTACTAGCAAAGGAGAAGGTGGATTGGGACTCTCTTCACTAAAAAAAAAAGAACATCTCGTTGCTCGCTAAGTGGTGGTGGAAACATAGAACGGAGAAAGATAGGCTGTGGAATCAATTATTTAAGGTCAAATATGGGGAATGGATTACGACCCTAAGACACAATGGTAAAATCTCGTCGTTCATGAAAAACATCCTCTCGGTAGCAGAATTTCCAGATTTAAAGTTATTTTCCAATAACGACTTTTTTTGTAAGCCTGGCAAAGGAAATAAAACAATGTTTTGGCTCGATCATTGGAGAGACGACAAACCACTAGTAGAACGTTTTCAGATATTATTTAGTCTCTGCTTACATAAGGAAATATCGATACAGGATATGCAAAGCCTGTGCAATAATCATCTCAGAGGCATCGATTTTATGTGGAGAAGAGGTCTGAGAAACTGGGAAAAGGAGGAAGAAGGCAAATTGTTCGATATTATCTTGCATCACAGTCCTTCGAATGGTCAAGATATTGTCCAATGGAAAGTAAATTCAAAGGGGTATACTTCCAGAGAAGGATACAAACAACTGTCTACTCATACTCATCAGGAATCTAACGAGTGGGATCAAATTTGGAAATGCAAAGTCCTACCTACAATCAGAATATTCCTCTGGAGATTCAAACTCAATATCTTGCCCACTAAAATGCTATTAGCTCATAGGGGAATTTCGATTAACACTGCATGCTCTTGGTGCGGTCTGGCCAATGAAGACATCACTCACTTGTTCAGGGATTGCAACTTAGCCAACTCAGTTTGGGATATTTGCTTGAAATGGATAGGTTTATCTTCAAGTCCTCTCCTAACCAATCCATTCTCATTAGAAGGTTTGTTCAAATCTGACACAAGAAATGAAGATAAAAGATATTGGCCAACCCTGGTCTTAGCATCCCTCTAGACAGTGAGGAGAGCAAGGAATGACTGCATTTTTAATAATTCAAAATCAAGTTATGAAGGGTTAGCTTTTGCTCTCAAAGCTACAGTGTATAAATGGATGAGATCGTTCAACTGGGTTCCCGTTCATATTGGATGTGTAACACCCCAGTCCCACATCGAGGAGATTTAGGACTTCTGTTCAGTTTATAAGGCAAAGTACTACTACTAAGTGCACCAACAAATCATGATCTTTTGGGGGCCTGTGGTGGGCTTGTGGATTACCCAAGTTGATTGCATTTGGGCCAGTTTACTTTGGCTTATTTCAGATTCGGAATCGGGACTTTACCCGATTTTCGAAAAGACTCGGGATTTGACCCGGGTTGTCACATATGGTATCAGAGCCGACTCTCAAAAGCTTGATTCGTTAAGTTTCCAGCGGTGGGGACACGAAGCCAGCCGGTATTATCCCACAATGGACAGAGGTTCGGAGGTGGGGACACGAAGCCAGCCGATATTATCCCACAATGGCTAGGGAGGAACGATCTTGGACCTATGGGATATCCGTTCAGGCCTGACGAGGATGTCAGGAGTTTAAATGGGGGAGTTTGTAACACCCCAGTCCCACATCGAGGAGATTTGGGACTTCTGTTCAGTTTATAAGGCAAAGTACTACTACTAAGTGCACCAACAAATCATGATCTATTGGGGGCCTGTGGTGGGCTTGTGGATTACCCAAGTTGATTGCATTTGGGCCAGTTTACTTTGGCTTATTTCGGATTTGGAATCGGGACTTGACCCGATTTTCAAAAAAGGACTCGGGATTTGACCCAGGTTGTCACATGTAAAACCCCATTAAATTTTTTTATTATTTTATTCAATTATTAGATATTAGATTTGAAGTCCTTTTCATTTAAATAATTATGTTATTTAGTAATTTTTAGAATTATTTTTGTGCATGATATCTTGAATAAGGATGATATTTATTATTAGAGGAAAGAAGTGTGAAAAGATATTAGAAAATTAGTATCATTTAATTTAAGATATTTGTGTGAATTAGAATATTTTAAATTACGTATTACTTGGAGAGATTGTACGAAAGTTTTAGGATTACCTTAATTAATTTAGGATTTTAGGAGTCTATATAAAAAATCTCTTTGAAAAAAACTAGAGACCCGTACAACTCTAATATTCATCATAGCAGGTATGTTTCACTCCTTAACCAAGTATTAGTAATTATTCGTTTTATGTGCTTTTCATATCGATTTAACATGAACTTTGAATCATATATTTAATTTGTGTATGTATTTATTAATGTGCCTACCATGTGCGGTAATTTCAGGGACTTGTGTGATTGTTGTAAGTCTCATGGAATATTAAATTAACCAATGTGATCACCTGTTGTCCTAGTTATGTGTACATATGCTCTTGATTTTGACATGAATTTTCTTTTGGAAATTAATATAAATATGAAGCTTATGCTTTAAATATATCGGTTTGACTTGATCATTATTAGTGGCCAGTCACGTCAATACCTTTGCAGCATGTTAGTTTGATGCCCCTGTATGCATGGTTATTTGCTATCGGTGTGATTATTATTGTCGATTTATTCTTTTTAATTAATTTGTTTGATTACCCTTATAATGTTAAATCAGATAATGTTATAGCTACTGTTTTAGAATTGCATATATTCGGTTTTGGATGATTTTTCGTTTCATTAATTTAAGTTATTTATACTATGTATTTATTAATTTTGGTGTTTTTGTGATTAAGTGAAAAAATATATAATTATCCCTTAAAAATGGTTTCTTTAAAAAAATGATTTTTATTTATTTATTTTATGATTTTGGGTCAAGCTATAATTTTACAAGTGATTCATCAATTATTTTAAATATATGAATATATGGATATAGATAAAATTTGTTTTAACCAGCATATTAGTTTTGGCCCTGAATTTTGGTTTGCTGCCTAGTCCGGTTTTGAATCTTGTTAGTGTTCTGTATAAGTTTATTACTTTATCATACATGCATGCGTAGTATATTGATTTAAGTGTACATGTCAATCTTGAAACTATAGTGAGCATTTTGCATTTTGACATGTTAAATGGTTAAGTCCGTGTGTTGCATGCTGGGCCTTAGGCCCATTTGTGTTGTTTAAATTATTTGCATGGTTTTGTTACAGTCAGTTTGTACAATGTGCGTCTAATTTTTAAGTTTTGTACAATTTATTTAGAGTATAGTCTCTGTCTGGTCTCTATATGATTGTAAGTGAATGTTGTTGCGTGTCTGAATATTTATTAACAATCTCTTGTTTATTACTTAAAATTTAGGATCAGTTCGTGTGTTAATTTTTATTTCAGATTTAATCAGCTTTGAGGTAAGTACTTTTAACTTACTTTTAATTTCTGAAAAAATATTTTGATATTGTGATTTTCGTATAAGATATAAGAATTCTGTTTTGAACTGTATAAGATATAAGTATTTGATTTTAGAACCCTGTCTCTACGTTTCGAACCCGTTCATAATTTACTCTATAGTTCCGAAACTAGCCTTAGATACCCGTAGTAGGCGCACGAGTGTGCAACTTTAGATACCTATTAAGGGCGTGTAATTATTGAACTTTAGATGCCGGTCACTCGCAAAGTGTGGCGAAAGAATAAGAATAAGAATAAGATGTCGGTCACTGGCAAAGTGTGGCCGTAGATCAAGACGGTGGTATTTTTGATTTTCGTTTTGTTTCTTCATCTGCATCTGCTTTTGTTTTAAATTCTGGATTTTTCAAAATATAAACTTTGGGTTGGAATTGTTTTCGCAAATATTTTACAAACGTATTATTGTTTCGAAAATGTTTTACATAAAAACGCCCATTGATTTTTGAAAGTGTTGGAGCTCAATTTATGCCTCGTCTATGCCCGTATCTGGTATGCCAAGAACACGTTTCAGAAGCTCCTGCAAGGAGAAGAATGCGAGGGAGTGGCCCCCCGATTCACCACCGGTGTGAGAATCAGTAAAAAAGATAATGGGAACGTAAACGTAAAGCTTATGTAAACCAGTCTATTTTGTAGTGAATATGATTCTCTATCACCTGATAATTGTTGTCTATTTATACTGTCTTCAGGGGTAATTGCCATTGATGGCCTCTTGATTCTCAGTTATGGAGGAAGCGTTACAAACACAACGGTCGACCGTTACGTTTTACTGCCTTCGTCTGGATTAATAGGGCTGCTTTATCTGAACGGGCCTAACGGCTAGAAGCCCAAATACATATTATACTGGACCCTCTAACATGTCCCCGGGCTTCGGTCGGCGTGTCAATAGAGGCCGAAGTCCATTTAGACCGAACAGTTCGAACGTTCGGTGCTTTCTTCCTGAGGGCACGTCTTTTGAGGTGACAGTTGTCTTTTATAAAAACCGTTCCCCACGTGTCATCATCTGGGATAAGGGTTTTGAACCGTCTATTCATCTCGTCCATTCATTACAGCTATATATATTTAAATTCTAGTAACCTCTGTGCCATTTCACTTTCTGGAAACCCATTTTCTCAGTGCGTGTTTACGGAGTGATCAACGGGTCTATCCATCTTTGAAGAATTTCCAGTTCCATACCTCTTTTCAACAAGTAAGTACTTTTTTTTTTATTTCTTCTTATGTGCTTGAATATCTTTAGATAATATTCTTGGTTTTTCTGAGATGTGAAATCCCTTTAGAGTGTCTTCTTTCGTTTTCTTCGGTCCTATGCACACTTAAGAACTTCTTTCGCCAGACTTCTTTTCTTTCTTCTCAATTTCCGTCGTTGGTCAATTGGTACTCGGGGATTTTTCTTCGACCATAGTTAGTTATTCTTGCTTTTATCTTTCTGTCCCCGAGTATTGGACTAACGACTCATCTTTCTTTTTCAGGTTTCAATGGAAAATCTTGAAACAGGTCCTTCGGGTCATGCTGTGGGCCACTCTCCTGCTCTGCTTTTTGGAGATGGTACCGAATACCCTGCCGCTAATCAATCTTCGGTCTTGAAGCAAGATGATTTAGATACCTTTAGGACTAAATACGATTTTCCCGAGGGTTATCGTTGCTTTTTACCTGACCTTACGGATCGTATATACAATACCCCTGGCATATCAGTTAATGACGAACCCGAAGAAATTGCCGTAGGTCTGTCGGAAACCGCTTTTATTTGTGGGCTTCGGTTTCCCTTGTTGCCCCTTATAAAAGTTCTTTTGAGGGATATGGGTATAGCGATCGGCCAACTAGATCCGAATAGCTTTATACATATGAATGTCTTCCAGCATCGGTGTTTGAAGCACGATGTCCCCACTCTATCGGTCCTCTTTTGGCATCATTACGATTTTCGTAAAAATGCCAAATCTCCAGGTTTTATAATATTACCCGAAGAGTGGGTTGTTCCGATTGGGCAGCGACCAACTCAAGTAACAAAAAGACACATAACCATTGGTGTTATGTTACTGGTCCTGGTCTTCATAGATTTTCTGAATGGAGGGAGGTCGAGACAGCCGAGAGGGTTAAACTGAAGACTCTTTCAGATGAAGAGAAACGTTTATACCGAAAGCTAAATACTCCCTTAGATCCTGAAGATAAACTTTCATTGTCTGTTACCAGAGATGGGTTTTGGCTAAAGAACATGATGGGTATTTCTATCATCACTTTACTTTTCCCTTGTATTTTTTTTGATAACTGATTCTCCTTTTATTGTTTTCCTTTCAGTGTCTGCAGCGGCTGATATGAGGAGAAGAGCGGCCGAACGGAAGGCCTTGCTGGCTGGTGGATCTGGGAGCCCTTCTCAAACTAGTGTCGCTCCAGTACCTTCGGAGGTGGAGACTTCTCTGGTAGTACAGGAAGTTATACCCATGCAAGCCGAAAGGGTAGAAGTCCCTTCCGATAACATTGTCGCGACGATCCCTCAGGAATCTCTTGCTGTGGGTGGAAATAAGTCTGAAAAGAAGAGGAAAACCGATGATTCGGTTCCTGTCCTGAAGACCTATCGTCCCTCCTGGGGTGTAGTGGATACCGATTCCTTTGGTGCTCCTGCTCCGAAGCCTGTCAAGGAGTTAAGCCAAGAATTGTGCAGTTCTTTCATCCTCCCAGCTGATCGTCCTGTTTACGATACAGTCCCTACTGTGGAAGCTTGTGAAAACATGTTGGGGCATCTTAGTTTGGTAAGGTTTTTTCCAACATCCTTTTCTTTCCCCACTTGTTATCCTTTCTTTGTGCACTAACTCCTGTGATATGTTTCTAGGCTGTTCCTTGGGCTGTAGCTGTGACTGCCAAGGTCAAAGATCAAGCCGTTATTATTCGGAGTTTTAAGACAGAGATCAATCTTCTAAAGGATAAAGTTGACCCTTTGGAAAATCAGGTAAAGAAGGCCGAAAGTCTTCTAGCGGAATCACAACAGAGAGAAAGCCTTCTTATACAAGAGAAGAACGATCTGCTCCTTCGGAATAATGTCTTGATTAGGGAAAAGCAGAAGCTGACCGATGAGCAGAAGACCGATCGACTGGAATTGCCCGTTTGAAGAAAGAGCTAAAGAAAGCCAAGAAGATCATCTCCCGATCCGAGGACAGGGGCTTCGCTGTAGGATATGATGATGCTATTCTTGCTGCTCACAAAGCTGGTTTCGACTACAAGCAGATCCTTTTCAATCCTAAAGACGATCCAGTCCTTCGGTAGGGTGTTCCTGATGAGCCATTGGTGGTTTCCTCCGATCCTGATTCGGAGTGATAGTATTTATTTCTTTGTAATAGGTTTATTGCTTTTCGAACTTGTGCCTTCGAGTAATGAATGTACTTTGTAGTACTTTTTGTCAATTGACTGCAATTTTCTTCAAGTTAAATTTTCCTTGCTTTGCTGTTTCCGAATAACTCTTCATATAGCATTGAGTCTTCGATATTTTTCCAAGTAGTAAACTATACCTGATATGAATCGTAATAATTCCTTCCCGAAAAAATTATTACGGAAATTCGAATTTTTCCTTACTGAGTAATTCAAAATTTTCCTTACTTGGAGGAAAACAATTTTTTGTGCTTCGGGCAGTCACTTCGGACGTGGCCCTGTCTTGCCCCCAAGTCGCTGTTTTGGCCGAAGGTCTTTTCTTTCGGTTTTGGGCGAATTCTGCCTCCTGAAGACCTTGGGGCTAACTGCGACTTAAAAACCTTGGTGTTGAAGAATACCTGGAAAAATTCTCTTTTTTTTTTTAACGTCGAGACTCTTAGTATTTCCCCCCATTTAATGGTAGTTTGACCGCTTTTCCCTTAGGCACGTGTCCCAATCTGGTGTAGGGGTCATTCAAACGTTACTTCATCAGAGCCATTGAATTCCTTTATAAATAGTGACTTGATTTATCTGTGAGTAATTTCATCTTCAATCACGCCTGAGATTTTTTTTTTAGTGATCCATTTTCCCCTTTTTAAAACTTCTCCATCTTTCAACACACATGGCCATGTCGAGTCGGGCGGAGATGAAAAGAAGGGCAGCGGAGCGACGGGCTCAGAAAAAGCACACGCCTGATAGTGGTTCTTCTAGTCTTCCTCTTTCCCAACTGGGGGGTGACACTTCAAGCATCTCTGAGAAGAGAGGTCGCATGGAATCTAACCATTATCGACCTTCGTGGTCGATTACAGAGTCAGATTCTTATGGGGCGTCTGCTTCGGCCGCTTCCAAGAGCTTGGCCAAAGACTTGTGCTCCTCGTTCATTCTTCCCAAGGATCACTTGCTTTATGATTCTGCTGACCCGGCAGAAGCCGCTGCTAATCTCATGGGGCATCTGAGTTTGGTAAGGAATTTAGACCTCCACCTTTTCCCCTTTTTTTTTAGTCTTTGATTTCTGATCTTCTTCCTTTATAGGCTACCCTTGGGCTGCCTCGATAACTGATAAGGTGAAGGACCAAAATCTTCTGCTGTATGATCAAGGGAAGCAGATTGGCGAAACGATTCCCTTCTTGGAGAAACAAGTAGAGAAGTTGCAGTCAGAGCTTGCTTCTGTTCGGTCTCAGAATGCCGATCTTGTCAAAGAGAACGATGCTTTGTGGCAACAAAACGACAAGATGATGGCTGATACAGAAGACTTGCTCGACTGGATGGAACATCGAAAAGCTGAGCTTGCGCAGATGATGGATTCTGACCCAGAGGGTGTGATCCCTTAGTTTGTATTTTATTTCTGCCTTCGGGCTAACTTATAATTTTATTTCTGCCTTCGGGCTAACCTGTAATTTTATCCCAAGTTAATAAAATTATGGCCTTCGGGAAATTCCTTCTTCGATCGTTTGTTGTTAAGCTACTTTTTGTTTCCTACGCATATGCAGTCTTCGAATTTTTAAGTAGCTTGTATTTTGCTTGAGCAATATTTATATATTTTGGCCATCTAGGCTACGTAATTCCTAAGCTCGAAGTAATTTTCGGAAATTCGAGTAATTCGAAATTTTCCTTACTTGGAGGAATTTTGAAAATTTTTATGTTTGTGCTTCGGGCAGTCTCTTCGGACGTGGCCCTGTCTTGCCCCCAAGTCGCTGTTTTGGCCGAAGGTCTTTTCTTTCGGTTTTGGGCGAATTCTGCCTCCTGAAGACGCGACTTGTATTCAGGTTTTTTTTATAGTTCCCAGCCAAGTAGTACCTCAGCCATTCGGGTTGATTGATGAAAATACAAATCAATGGGGCGAAATATTCAAGCCTTTATTAACAATCGATTCGACTTTACATAGTAATCATATAATTTGAATATTTCTGTAAAAAAGCTTACTGATAAAACTTTCGTAATCGGGAGGCATGCCATGTGTTTTTAATCGGAACCCCGTTCAACTCGGCGAGTTTGTACGTTCCTGGTCGAACGACTTGAATAACAACATAAGGCCCCTCCCAATTCGGTTGAAGTTTTCCCTGTTTGTTCGGCATAGAGGTGGCTAATTCCCGAAGAACTAGATTTCCTACTTCAAAAGACCTTTTCCTTATGCCTGAATCATAGTATTGAGCAGCTTGTTGTTGATACTTGACATTCTTCAGATATGCCTTTTCTCTAGCTTCCTCCAATAGGTCAACATTAGCTCGAAGACCCCTTTCATTTGTTTCGGCGTTGAATACTTCGCTTCGGTAGGACTCCAGCCCTACTTCTACTGGGACCATTGCATCGGTTCCATACGTCAGCTTAAAAGGAGTTTCTCCCGTTGAAGACCTTGCCGTAGTTCGATAGGCCCATAGCACATAAGGCAATTGTTCGGCCCATAGCCCTTTGGCCTCTCCGAGCCTCTTTTTTATCCCATCAAAGATAATTTTGTTAGCGGCTTCCACCGCCCCATTTCCTTGAGGGTGACCGACAGAACTGAACTTTTGCTGAATTTCAAAGAAAGCTAGAAACTCCTTGAATTTCTTCCCGACGAATTGTGTTCCATTGTCAGATACACATATTTTAGGAATTCCGAATCTGAGTATTATTTGCTCCAGCATGAATTTCTTGGCTGCCTCTTCGGTAATGGAAGATAAGGGGCGTGCCTCTACCCACTTTGTCATGTAATCAATTGCTACAATGCAATATTTGGCTTGCTTGGTGCTGGTAGGAAGGATCCCGACAATGTCCACAGCCCACATGGCGAAGGGAATTGGATTTAGGATCGAAGCCATTTCTTCGGGGGGTTGCCTCGGAATGTTGCTGAAAAGTTGACACTGTTTGCACTTCTTAGAATAATCAAGTACATCAGACCGAAGTGTTGGCCAAAAGAATCCCTGCCTTAGAATTTTGAAAGCCAAAGAGCGACCTGCCAAATGCTCTTCACAAATCCCTTCGTGAACTGCTTCTAAAGCTGTTTTATGTTCTTCGGGATTCAGGCATCTCAACAGTGGTTCAGTGGCTGATCTTCGATACATTCTCCCTGCAATCATTGTATACCTAACGGCCCTGTGTCTGACTTTTTGTGCTACGGCCTTCTCCAGTGGTAATGTCCCCTTTTCCAGAAATAACCGTATGGGAGTCATCCAATCTATCCCTTGGTGAATCTCGAAACAGACCTTTTTATCAATGGAGGGTCTTTTAACCTCAGTCAAGTAGACCGATCCTGTGAGATTTTGGGTGTCGGTCGAAGCAAATCTAGATAGCGCATCGGCTCGGCTGTTGTTTTCCCTGGCGACAGTGGTCAGCTCGAAAGATTCGAACAGTATGGATTTTGCTTTTACCTTGGCGGCATAAGCTTTCGTTCGGATGTCCCTTTGCTCGTATTCTCCCGAGAAATGTTTGACCACCAACATCGAATCACTGAATGCCCGAAGATGTCTAACTTCCAGATTCTTTGCTAGATTCATTCCGGCGATAAGAGCTTCGTACTCAGCCTCATTATTTGTTAAAGGGAAAGTGAAAAGGATGGCTTGGCATATTTCAAAACCGTCAGGGCTTGTGAGGATTAGGCCAGCTCCACATTTTCCGCCAGCCACCGATCCATCAACAAATAACTTCCAATTTCCAGGAGTCTGGATCAATTTTTCTTCGACGTGCAATTCTTCAGAGCCCGAGAATGAGCATTCTACAATGAAATCTGCCAGGGCTTGTGCTTTTATGGCAGTCCTCGGTACATATTCTAGATCAAATTCCCCCAACTCGATGGCCCAAGCGACCACTCTGCTTGAAGCTTCATGCCTCTGTAGTATTTTTTTTAAAGGCTGATCGGTGATAACCTGGATCGTCCTCCCTTGGAAATAATGTCTTAGTTTTCTGGAAGCCATTACTAACCCATAAGCAAATTTTTCTGCGTTCGGATATCTGGTTTCCGCCTCTTTGAGCATATGGCTGATGTAAAAAACTGGATATTGATTTCCATCATGGTGCTTTACCAGGACAGTTCCCAATGTTCGGTCGTTCGCAGCTAAGTAAGGTTGTAGAGTTTCTCGCGGGCTAGGTCGCATTAGTAATGGGGCTTTTGTTAAATACTCCTTGATATCTTCGAAAGCTTTTTCGCATTTTGGACCCCAGGAAAATGTCTTCGTTCCTTTCAAAACCTCAAAAAAGGGTAAAGTTTTGTCGGCCGATCGGGAAATGAATCTCCGTAGAGCAGCCAGTCTTCCTGTCAATTTTTGAATGTCTCGGATTGTCTTCGGAGTTTCCATGTCAATGACTGCTTTCATCTTTTCTGGATTGGCCTCAATGCCTCGTGCACTTACCATATAGCCAAGAAATTTTCCGCTGAATACTCCGAAGGTACATTTGTTTGGATTAATCCGCATGTTGTTTTTCCTCAGAGTCTCAAAACATTCTTTCAAGTCTTCTGCATGATTCTAAAACAGAGATTTGACTATCATATCATCCACATAACACTCCATGTTCCTCCCGATCTGATTCTTGAAGACGGTGTTAATCATCTTTTGGAAGGTGGCTCCTGCGTTTTTTAAACCAAAAGGCATGACAATGAAGGCATATGTCCCTTTTGGGGTGATGAAAGCTGTTTTCGGGATGTCTTCAGAGCTCATTGCAATTTGATGGTAACCCGAAAAGGCATCCAGGAAGCTTAGAATCTCATACCCTGATGTGGCATCGATGAGCTGATCAATATTGGGGAGTGGATAGTGATCCTTGGGGCAGGTAAGATTAAGGTCGGTATAATCTACACACATTCTCCATTTGCCGTTCGCCTTTTTGACCACCACCACATTAGCTAACCATTCTGGATATTTGATTTCTTCGATAAACTCTGCCTCTAGAAGCTTCTCTACCTCTGACTGAATTACCTTTTGTCTTTCCATGGCGAAGCTCCTCTTCTTTTGATTGACTGGTTTAGCTCCATCTTTGACATTCAAGCTATGTTGGGCGATGCTCGGGTCAAGTCCAGGCATGTCTTCAGGACCCCAGGCAAATACGTCATGATATTCTCTGATCACAGCAATTACTTTCGCCTTCAGTTCCCCGTCCATATTCTTTCCAATTCGAATCATTTTTCCCGAAGTACCTACATACAGCTCGACCTCTTCGGTTTCCAAAGCTGGTTCGGCTATCGGATTTGAGAGATCGACCCCAAATCTTTCTAACTCGATACTCATGGTGTGGTGGCTACCTTCGGCTTGATCATTAACACGTCTTTTCTTTTTTCCTTCGGGTTCGGTTTCTCCTTCGGATTTGTCCAGATCCTCTAACATGATAATTCTTGCAGCTTTTTGATCTCCTTTCATTTCACCAATGCCAAGATCGGTAGGGAACTTCCACTTCAAGTGTGGTATTGAGGCTATAGCTTGAAATTCTGTCAAAGTAGGACGTCCAAGAATGCCATTATATGGGTTGTCCACCCGAACAACATAGAACTTCACTTGTTTCTCCAAAGTACAAGGTGGTTTGCCCAATATTAGGGACAACGTGATTGTTCCTTCGATCGGGACTGGTGAATTTCCAAAACCGTAGAGCGGAGGTTCATTGCATGATTCAAGTTGTTCTCCTCCCAAATTCATCTTTTCATAAGTTCGATGATACAAAATGTTGACCGAACTACCACTGTCAATTAGGACCTTCCATACCTTGTTTTGCCCAATGAGTGGATTTATTACCAGGGGATCTTCGTGTGGCCAGATAACATCCTCATAGTCTTCTTCAGTGAACATTATGGCCAGTGGCTGTTTGACCTGTGGAGTGTGCTGATACAAATTATAGACCTGACGGGCATACCTCTTTTTGGTGCTGCATCGGTCTAATATTGTGCCTCCCATGATGGTCTTCACCTCCCCTCTATATCTAGGGGCTTCGTCTCTATCTCTTGGCCTAGGATTGTCATCGTATTCATTCCGACTTCTGGTGTCTCTGACCATGATCGCTTCTTTTAGGTTCCAACCGATCTCTTAAGTCTTTGACAAACTGATTTAAATCGCCGATTTTCACCATTCTTTCTATCAACCTCTTCAAATGGAAACATTCATCTGTGTTATGACCTTTGTCTTGGTGATAGTCACAGTATTTGTTTCCGTTTTTCTTATGGTCAGGCACCCTCATCTTCGCGGGCCTTCGGAAATCTGGTCTCCCTTTGATTTCGTTCAGTATTTTGGAAATAGGAGCATTTAGTGGCGTAAACACCATCGGCTCTCTTTCTTTTTTCGGATCATTTCTCCTCTCGTTCCTGTCATTATCCCGCTTATCCTCTCGCTGGGACTCGTCTTTCCTTCGGTCGTTTTTTCCTGTGTTGCCCCTTTTCTTGTCATCCTTGGAAGATTCTTTGTAGCCGTCAATAGACTCTAGTTTCCTTCTGATTTTTTCTCCTCGAATATAAATATCGTTGAGTGACTTTGGGGGCACATCATACAAGGACGATCGAAGCTTTCTGCCTTTAACTGAATCGAGGCCTACTGTTAGGAATCCTGCTGCCTTGACCTTGTCCAGATTAGTGACCATACCAGCCTCTTCCTTAAATCGGGCCAAATAGTCTCCCAATTCTTCATCAGGTCTTTGGCGATAATGAATGAGAGATTCGGTATCCTTTTCTCTTCGGCATAGATGGGAATAGTGCCTCAAGAATTTGCTCTTCAGGCGATCATAGGAAGGTATCGATCTAGGCCTCATCGATCGGTACCATAGGGAAGCTGAACCCTTCAAATAAGTTTTAAACATTTTACAGAGCATAATATCATCATGACCCATACCCATCATCAAACTTTCGTATTTCTCGCAGTGGTCCTCTGGGTCTCCCCTACCATTAAATTCGGTCATCTTTGGGAATTGGCACCCAGGGGGTGGCCTGTATTGTTCAATCTCTTCAGTTACAACGGGCTCTTGACGCATCCTCTTCTGATCTCCGAACATATATTTCTCCATTCTTTGGAGTCTGCCCTTCCATTGGGAACCTGTATCCCCTTCTTCTGAATCTGAAGGGGGTAAGGAGTGTAATTCCGATTCCGAGGAATCATCCGGGTTTATTCGTGACCTCTTTTCTTTTCTGCCTTCAGAAACTATCTTTCGGGGTTCACCTTCAGGAATTTCTTCTTCAGCCTGGAGGGATTCTCGTGCCAGCCTTTCTTCTAATTCAATCTCTTCACGTCTGAGCTTGATAGCCTGAAGCCTTAGCTCATCCGCCTTCTTCTGCAGGGCTTTTCTCTGAGCCTGCTGGGACCCCTCTGCTTCGGAAGCTTTTCCTTTTTCATTCAATTGCCTTAGTTCTTCGGGGTTTGTTTCTGTTGTGCGGTTGAGATCTTCAGGATCTTCGGGTGACATGGTTTACGAAAAAAGCTTATACGTTTCCACAGACGGCGCCAAATGTTGGAGATCAATTTATGCCTCGTCTACGCCCGTATCTGGTATGCCAAGAACACGTTTCAGAAGCTCCTGCAAGGAGAAGAATGCGAGGGAGTGGCCCCCCGATTCACCTCCGGTGTGAGAATCAGTAAAAAAGATAATGGGAAGGTAAACGTAAAGCTTATGTAAACCAGTCTATTTTGTAGTGTATATGATTCTCTATCACCTGATAATTGTTGTCTATTTATACTGTCTTCAGGGGTAACTGCCATTGATGGCCTCTTGATTCTCAGTTATGGAGGAAGCGTTACAAACACAACGGTCGACCGTTACGTTTTACTGCCTTCGTCTGGATTAATAGGGCTGCTTCATCTGAATGGGCCTAACGGCTAGAAGCCCAAATACATATTATACTGGGCCCTCTAACAGAAAGTATTTGTTAGTCAATTTGTACTTGCTGAGCTGTGTAGCTCATTCATTTCTAATATTTCAGGTTCTTGATTCTGGGAGCTTAAAAAGAATAAGGATGTGAACATTGTGGCTTTAGTGCTTGCTGATTTGGATTTATTTATTGAAAAGACTTGTCGAATTATTAGAATAAATTTTGATATTTGATTATCTGTTAGACAATTAATGATTGGATTTATGGAGCTGCGTCTCCGATTTAATGATTTTGAATTATCGAATTTGACCGCTGTTTTGACTATCGTTAATTTGGTTTATATATTTGAATAAAGAATTCCATTTATTTAAGTTTCGTATTTAAAGTTAATATTCCGAAAATTCGGGATGTTACAGGATGCATGCAAAATATCTGGGATCTAAATCCAATGGGATTAATTACAATGCATATTGTGAATAGGAAGGACAGTCTTCTTAATGTCATTTTTCCAGTTCATGGTATAAAGATGGTAATAAGGCAGTCACAGCAGGGATTGGTAGATTAATGTTTAACAAAGAAAGGCATACATCTACACTTTTCTCTAGCCCATCAAATGGTGAAAGCCCATTGCTAGCTGAGAAGGAGGCATGCTTATTCTTACTAAATATCCTACTATCAGTACCCTGGATCAAAGGGAAAAAAGTGATCATTTGCTCTGATTCTTACTGGTTGCAGCAAGGGATTCAATTTTTAAAACAGGAATGGCGAGAACTTAAGGAGGCAGGTTTTGGGCTTTCTATCTTACATTGTACAAGGGATTTAAATCAACAAGCTGATTATCTAGCCAAATATGGATCGAGATTATCAAATATAATTTCAGAAATCTCCCCATAATTAGGTTAGATTTACCCCAGGTATGATTTTATTTTCTACTCATGCATTCCAAGATTGTCTCTGTATAAAAGATTCCTCTCTACAACCAAATGTTGGGGATTTAAAATCTTTTGCTGATTGGCCTAAACAACACGCGGGATCATAGATATTACCCAAAGGGGTAATAATAACCGCCTAGAAAGTTTACCTTTCCAATAAAAGTCCCCCTACTCTGCCAATTGATACAGTATACCTGGATTAATACTTCCCCAAACTATTACATTCAAGTACATATTTAGCCTCAGTAACTCCTTAACAATTACCACTTCATCTCATTAGTAGCATCTCTTCTAACTTCTCCACTCTAATGGAGTACCACTGGTTGTTTCCCCCCCAAGACACTGTCAAGATCAATGTGCATGGCGCCACCCCCTTAATCCCTTTTATGAACGGCAACACAAAAAGGGCTAGGAATGATAGCTCGTAACTCAGATGGGGAGCTTCTCAAACTATCAACTGGAGTCATTTCTAATGTCACTCCCCTTCAAAACCAGCTGTGGGCAATCTTGCATGGCTTTATTCGAGCTTTTGAGGACAACCATATGGATATTGTAATCGAAACAGATAACTGGCAGGCCTTTAATGTGCTCAAAAACTTCCCATTCGACGTCCCTGAAGTAGTAGATGTCTCTTCCAAGATTTTCATCCGTCTTCATGACCCAAGGTGGATATGCTCTATAGAGTATGTCCAAGAAAGAAACCAACTCGCAATCTACCTAGCAAGACTAGGTGGGGACACATGCAACCAGCTGCAGGGGCGGACCGACATGGAGAGCATGGGTGGCCATGCCCCCCCCAACTTCTCCCGACCATAGACAAAGTTTTTAGGATATGAACTTCTCCCGGCTGTTTTAGGCCTTTTGGTCCCTCCCAACTAGTCGAAATCGATTTCTGATAGTATGGTTGTGTAAATGATGATGAGAGGATCGATTTGGATATATATATATATACTAGGGTTTTGATGTCAAAATCATGTAGAAAAATGAGTTTGATTATTAGAATATATATCATATATGTGTTCTTCAGGAGAGAGATATATTTGGGAGAGGGAGAGAGAGTGAACTTTTAATATATACTATACTTTATACATATTTTATACAAAAATGCATTGGTTCAGTGGTAGTTTCTGTAGTATTTTCGCAGGAGACCCGGGATCGATTCCCCTCGGCACGTCCGCCCCTGACCAGCTGTATACCTTCTCTAGGCCTATAGGCTTTGTAGAAGGGCTCATGAACTTGGATTTAGGCTTCGGCCCTTTAGCCCCCCAGTTCCATGATGTTGAGATTTACAACGATGAACAAGACCCAGTTAACTTCGGTCCAGCTCAAGTGTCAGGAATCATGCACAATGGCTATGCTTTCAAGGAAGATTTCATGGCTATGGTGAATGAGATGGAGGGTTCTCCGGTGGTGGTGGACGTCCATAACGTGACAGCAGAAGATTTTATATTTGGCCATGGTTACGTAGAGGATTTTGTGGGAGATCACCCATCCAATGTTATAAATTAGCTGTTTCCTTCTAACAGTACCATCATTAGTAGTCTAAGTATCAGCCAGTAGTGGTCTCGTAGTAGTTAATTATGTTTAGCAGTTTTAATTTATGTCTAGCTGTAGTCTTCTAGTATTATGTCTGCTAGATGCCTGGGCCCTTATTGGGTTCCTATTGGTGTAATCCTTGTCCTTTTGAATACTATGGCATTTCTAAAAAAAAATCTATCAGAGTGTAAATTCAAAAATATTCAAAACCTTTTGAATATCACTTGATTTTAAAAAAATTCTTAAAATCTAAATTATATATGCCAAAATTTTAAAAAACTTTTTCAAAATCTTTATTAAAATCCATTAGATTTTTAAAATATTTTTTAAACTTAATACACAAGTATTTTAAAATTTCAAAAAAAAATCATTTAAATCCATATTCAGTACACTCCTAAATTAAATTATATGTGTTCCAACTTCTACATAGATATATTAATTATTATTACTTAAAATTTAAAATTTAAAATTTACTTTCAAGTCGTATGTAAATATACCATATAGAAAAATATAGAAATTTGTTAATTCATATCTAATAAATACTTTGAGTTTTACCATAATTTTCATTTTTCTTAAACATTTATAAAAAATTATTATTTTTGTAAACGATTACATATTGTAAAACGATACCAGAAGTTTATTCAAGTATACGAGGTAGGCAGACAACAAGTTGTACCGCAATACCTTATTGAATAGCAAATCCTATCCTACGAGATCATAATAAAATCAACGACATTAGTAGCCGAGAATCCAAATGTTCAAAAACAAACGGCATAAACATGTGTCGATTGTCTCTACACGCTTGGTCCTGTTTATGCACATTTGCCTCAACTGCCTTTATAATCGTCTGACCAACTATAAATACCTCATTGCTAAATTCACTCAATGGAGAAATGCCGGTATGATCTATACAAGTATGTTTCCCTCTATTTCAACTGTAAACTAACACATCGGATGGTCTAAAAGTTGATCTAATTTCTCCTGGACGGGTGAAAAAATTAAGAGGCGCCTCCTTTTTAACATCAGTAGCCGAGAATCCAAATGTTCAAAAACAAACGGCATAAACATGTGTCGATTGTCTCTACACGCTTTGTCCTGTTTATGCACATTTGCCTCAACTGCCTTTATAATCGTCTGACCAACTATAAATACCTCATTGCTAAATTCACTCAATGGAGAAATGCCGGTATGATCTATACAAGTATGTTTCCCTCCATTTCAACTGTAAACTAACACATCGGATGGTCTAAGAGTTGATCTAATTTCGCCTGGACGGGTGAAAAAATTAAGAGGCGCCTCCTATTTAACATGAATTTCAGCTCTCCATAAAGCATCATATAGCACATCTCTTACCATGTTATGTCTATATTTGAATCCTGGTTATTTCTGACAATGAACATCGTGCCCCAAATACATCCATACGCACAATAGGAATATGCTCTATTTGAAAATAAAGAAATCATGAACCTATACCGTAAAACCATTTAATATTCCGTGGGTATCATAAGGTTATATTTTTTTTGGTGTTTTTAAAATTTACTTTTTTTTAGGGGATTATGTTTGTTTTTGTTTAGAAAACTTAAAATTTACCTTATATTTAAGAGTTAATTGCATTTTAATACCCCAACTTTACTCTATTTTCAATTATGTATATATAGTTTCATATAATTTCATTTTGCATTCCCAAATTTTATATCATAAGTTGAATCACAACCCTTTATACGTGTTGTGACCAAAATCTTACACGGGATAGATTTAGGCCCACTAGAGGGTTAGGGTCCAGACCCATGATGAAAATGAGTAATCTGTCAGGCTTTCAAGGGCCCATGGCAGCCCTAAGGGTTACCATGTACAAGGCTGTTGACTCGTAAACACGCAAGTATACGCGATCACAAATAGCAAGTGATAAGTAAGATTCGTTCCGCAGAGACTAGGTGTAAATGCCAAATTTAGTACTTATGCAACGGTGTATGGTTACTTCTTAATGCTTGAACAATTATCAAATGGGGTTTTTCGATTAAACTATTTTAATTAACTAAGCGAGACAAAATTAACAATTAAGATTCCTTATATATGAGAAAACATGGGAATCCAATTTCATCGACAACTTCACTAAAGGTTGACACATTAAATCGACACAGGTGATCAACAAGATAATTAATCAGATAACACGACACTAATACGAGATACCTTTCAGTACACTCGTATCAAACCACTTAACATCCACAACAGATAGAAGTCAAGAGGACACCACATTACGATCAAATCATATATATCTATACAACTTGGAAAAGCAATTGGTTTAAGCACAAGTTATCTTTTATAATTACATGGGGTAATATGCATTGGTTAAATCATACCACTAATCATGAAAAATCAAATTAATTCATGAACCCGTGCTAGTATGGCAAAATCTCAATTCTTGAATCCACTTTCGCAATCAACAAGAATTAATAAATTAGATGCTAGCTAAACATCTATCAATTAAATCAACCAGACTAGATTATCATAATAAAATCACCCAACAATCAATCGCATGTCAACACAATAATTACGTAATCAAATCCATTGGAACCCCATGATAATGATTTAGTTCATAATTAAACTTATCACCATCATGGGTTCTAAAGAAAACATAGATCTAAAAACAAAATAAAAGAAGAGAAATGAGATAGAAATAAATCCCCAAAATGTAGAAGAGAAATACAAAAGATGAAATCAATTAGGCCTCATTGCTTGTCACGAGCTTGAAGAACCCTAAAAATTGTTTCGAGAATAAAAGTGTTGATCCAAGATAAAAATAAACCTAATACTAGATGATATGTTTTTAGGTCTAAGATAAACATAATAAGTTCAACTGCTAGCCCTACTAAAATGGGCCCAAAATATTTTTGACCCGAAAGTAATTAAAAGTTCGGAAATATTTCCAAGGCAGGTAGCTTCGAATAACAAATCAGGGAATAAGCTGCGCCCTTGCGCCTCATAACAGCGCTACTGCGCTTGCTCGACCATGCAAACCTGCTGCGAAACAGCCAAAGGATGCGCCCCTGCGCCTCTTCCAGCGCCATAGCGCCTCGCTCAGCATAGCACATGCGCTAGAGCGCTCGAAATCGCGCTCCTGCGCCGCACAACCTGCGCTGTTGCGCCTACCTTGGCGCCCTTGCGCGTGTTTGCTCCTGGTAGTGACTAGAAACTGCGCTATTGCCCTTATAAAATGCACCATAGCGCCCCATTGCATCTGTTTGTTCCAAACTCCATATTTCCTCCACAAATATCTATTTTCACTCAATTAATTCACCACCACCCTAAACAACAATTTCACATTAAAATGCCTCCAACCATGCAACCTACACACATTCCACAAAAACACATCAAATGACAACGAAACTCGAGAACTTGCAAACGATTAAAGTCCGAACGGAAGGTAAATAGTGGATATAAAATCCACTTATCAAACCCCCAAACTTGAACCGTTGCTTGTCCTCAAGCAATGCAAACTCAACCTAAAATGATGAATGAATGCAACTAAAATTTAAATGTCATGATAATGCAAAAATGTCCTAATGCAATGATCCCACACAAATTACCGAATCCAACTCAACACGCCAACATCTCAAGGAATGCAACAACTCCAAACAGAGCTCGACTAAGTCCCCGTATACTAAAAATACATGCTCGGAAACGTGGTGTGTGCAATTCTCACTAGATATACTCTCGAGACTAGATCAAAGGCATAACTCATCCTTCGCCAAGACAATCAGATGTTTATAAACAGAATGGACTTTAGACACTCCATGACTCAAAGACACCGCCATCATCATTTAAGGTAGACAAGGACTCATGCTTTACTATACAAAACACCACAAAACACAAAACACACATGCTTATTGATCGTGCAATGGGTGAGACCCCTAAAGGCTTATACAATAGCACTCATGTACCGAGCTTTAGGTTAGTGGATCCCTGACCGGAAAAGTCTTAGGTCACTAGGCATAAAATCCCCTAGAACTTACTTGCTCGAGTACTAAAGAGCCCACCCTAGCCAATTCGCATACACACACTCTCACAAACGCTCATTTTTTTATACTTACAACTCTTTTTTTTTATTTTTTTTTCTTCGACTCTTTTTTTTTCTTGCCTTTTCTTTTTTCTTTTTTAATTTTTTTATTCACACATGGGTGCACTATCTCACCCCCCTAGACTACTCATATTAAATATGAGCGGCTACTAGCCATTTGACGCCTAGCCATTATTACAATACTACACAACACGACACGACACTTAGCATGAAATCCCTGTTTTCCCCCAAACTTATACTTAAGTGCTCCTATGCCATTAAGGGAATAACGAAAATTCTAGATATAAATAGGTGATTAAATCTCAACAACCAGACAAGGTATGACTCGATCTAGTCCATGAGCAAACAGTGAGACCGTGAAAAGATTGTGTTCCCGACACATGCAAGTCAATTTCATAAGTACTTAAATCAACCCTCTATTCATTGTCATCACACTCAAATTAACGTCGACCTATTGAGCCAGAAACAGACACTCATATGGAATCATGTGATATGCATGAACAAAATGATATTAATAATCCTAAATAAATCTATATGGCATGGCATCCTAAATGAAACTAAATGGCATGGCAAAACTAAATGCAAAATTACTAATATGAACTATCATGAATATGCAGCTATATGCAATGCAATGACTCTTGATACCCTAAAATCACCCCCAAACTTATTAATTTCAATGTCCTCATTGAAGGAAAAATTAAAGGGTACAAGAGATACTCCCCTAGTCGTCGGCATCGTCACCCTCCTCGGGTGGTGTGTCTGGTGGTGGATAAACATGGTGCGCTCCGAAGGTGGGCCATGTGACCTGAAAACCCTGCTGCCGGTACACTCCATCCAACGACTGAGTCAAGTCTGTAGCAAATCGGTGAATCATGTCATGTGTAGTATCATAACGCCTCATCATGCGCCTGAACTGAGCATCACTGAAAACCACAGTCCCCTGACTCGTCTGGTTCGTCTGTGCGTGGGAAGGTCCCGCTCTGTCTGACTGTCGAGGCACTCTCTCCACCGGTGTCAGATTACCACCTCCCTCAGCAATAACAACATAACCAAGGCCCCTAGGATGAGGAGGCGACCCAGCCATTCTGCCAACCTCTTAATCGCATGGTGATCAAGAGAACCAATCGGCCTGTGCAAAGTCTCATCACTATGCCAGCGAACACCAACATGAACACACAACTCAGCAATAATAACAGCATGTGGGATCCCGCCTGTAGTGCCGCCACGCAAGAATTTCATGATATTCTGATGAACTAGTCAATGCAGCTACAGGAAAAGTACTCGGCTTAGTCGAACCTGCCTTGTACTTCCAATCCGTGCCCGGTATACACTTCCCTGCTATGATAGCGTCTAAATCAACATCATCCCGGGTCTTCTGTACCCAATCCTCAGCACCTCTAGGCTTCTCCGGTTGAGACAAAATGCGACATATAGACCCAGGCTTGTAAGCCACTACTTGACCCCTCACCATAGTAATCCCATTTTTCTGTATCTTGGCATTGGCATAGAACTCCCTTACTATGCTCAATGGGACTGCCACGGGCGGTGCACAAAAAGTCCACCACCCCATCTCCGTAACCATAGCTCCCAATTCGCCATCCTCGGCCGAAGGAACAAAACCCCTTTCTTTGACAACGCCTTTTGTCAATAAATTTTCAAACTCCTTTTGTGCCTCCTTAGACACAAACTTGTCCACATCATAATCCACATCCACCTCTTCCTCCGAACTACTACTACTCACAACCCGTACCCTTTTTGGAGCCATAACAACAATACCCAACAACAAAATATCACCAATATCCACTAAAAATAATTAACCAAGCAATTTCCCCCAAAAACCACCAACACACAAAATCTCCCAAAAATTTCAAGAACACAATTCGTAAATAAACAAGAGTGAAGAAGAAAATACCCAATACGAATCGGAGCGGTGAACTTGCAAGTAGACTCCAACAAACTTGATTCTTGAAGCTTTCAAATTGGAATTATGGTGGAGAGAATTGGAATGGGGGTTTGAATTTGTGTGTATAGGTGTATATATAGATGGGTGTATAGAGATTATAAATTAGGTTATGAGATGAGATGGATGAGTAATTTGAAATTGATATGAGAATGGATTTAGGGTTTAGAGGATGAAGATGAAGGGGAAAGAATTGAACTTGGGTTATGAAATGATTTGGGGGGGGGGTGTTTTATTTTTATTTTTATTTTTTATTTTTTTATAGTCGACACAAGCAGGTAGGCAGTGTGTTGGAGGCGCTGCGGCGCGGTAACATGCGATGTAGCGCGTGGGAGCCCCTGGTCCAATTTTTTTTTTTCTTTTGTATTTTTTTTGTATTTTTTTTTAGAAAACAATTACCAATGCGTGGGTTGCCTCCCACGAAGCGCTTCTTTACTGTCATTAGCTTGACATTACTGCTGAGGCTCATGTGGAAGCAAGACTGATGGTGAATGCCTCTCTATTCACCGTGACACCGTAGTAATGCTTTAATCTTTGACCGTTCACTTTGAACGACTTATCTGGAGATTCACTGAAAATTTCCACTGCACCATGTGGAAACACTGTCTTTACCTTGAAAGGACCAGACCACCTTGATTTAAGCTTTCCCGGAAAGGGTTTGAGCCGGGAGTTAAAAAGAAGTACCAGTTGGCCTGGTTCAAAAGTTTTGGGCACCAGCTTTCTGTCGTGCCACTTCTTAACTTTTTCCTTGTACATCTTCGAGTTCTCATAGGCTTGAGAACGGAATCCTTCCAATTCATTTATTTGCAACAAACGCTTCTCACCAGCTAATTTCATGTCGAAGTTCAGCTTCTGCAAGGCCCAGTATGCCTTATGCTCAAGCTCCGCTGGCAGATGACACGCTTTCCCATAGACAAGCTGAAATGGAGACATTCCCAATGGAGTTTTATACGCTGTCCTGTAAGCCCAGACGGCTTCATCTAATTTCATGGACCAATCCTTCCTTGAAGGATTCAATACCTTTTCCAAGATTCTTTTTATTTCTCGATTCGAAACCTCGGCTTGACCATTTGTCTGAGGATGATAGGCTGTTGCAATATGGTGAGATACTCGATACTTGGCTAGTAGAGCCGTGAACTGGCGATTGCAAAAATGAGTTCCTTCATCAATGATAATAGCACGAGGGGTCCCAAAACGAGTGAAGATCTGCTTGTGAAGGAAATTAAGAACTACCTTAGCATTATTCGTTGGTAGGGCCTTCACCTCAACCCATTTGGATACATAATCCACTGCCAACAGAATATACTCATTATTGCACGATGAAACAAAGGGTCCCATGAAATCGATGCCCCAAACATCAAAACTCTCCACTTCAAGCATATTATTTAGAGGCATCTCGTTTCTCCTAGAAATATTACCAACTCTTTGGCAACGATCACATCTCATCACGAACTGATGAGCATCTTTGAATAGAGTTGGCCAGAAAAATCCTGCCTGAAGCACTCGAGCAGCGGTCTTATCTCCACCATAATGACCACCATAGATAGTGTCATGACAATCTCGCAAAATCCCCTCTGTCTCACTGTATGGAATACACCGACTGAGAAGCTGATCTGGTCCTTGCTTGAATAAGTAAGGTTCGTCCCAACGGTACCACTTCACATCATGAAGAAACTTCTTTTTCTGAGCGAAAGAAAGATCAGTTGGGATGACATTGCTCACCATATAATTCACAAAGTCAGCAAACCAAGGTACTTCCCCTTGCACCTGAAACAACTGCTCATCCGGGAAGTGTTCATTGATTAGAGTTTTATTCTTTTTAGTTTCCTCGCCCCGCTCCAATCTTGAAAGATGATCGGCTACCTGATTTTCCGTCCCCTTGCGGTCCTTGATTTCAAGCTCAAACTCCTGAAGTAAGAGTACCCATCGAATCAGTCGGGGTTTAGCATCCTTTTTAGTGAGCAGATATCTGATGGCTGCATGGTCTGTGTAGACCGTGACCTTTGCACCAAGCAAGTAAGATCTGAATTTTTCGAAACCGTAGACAACTGCTAAAAGCTCTTTTTCAGTGGTGGTGTAATTTAGTTGGGCATCATTGAGGGTTTTACTAGCATAGTAAACCACATGAAACACATTCATCTTCCTTTGCCCTAACACCACGCCCACGGCGAAATCACTTGCGTCACACATCATCTCGAAGGGCTCATTCCAGTTAGGAGCTGTAATGACTGGAGTAGTTGTCAGCTTCTTTTTCAAATGCTCGAATGCCTTCAAACATTCATCAGTGAATTTAAAAGGAGTGTCCTTCTCTAGAAGACTGCAGAGTGGCTTTGTAATTTTAGAGAAGTCCTTTATAAAACGCCTATATAAACCAGCATGTCCCAGAAAGCTGCGAACTCCTTTGACTGAGATAGGAGGAGGAAGTTTCTCAATTGTCTCCAGCTTGGCCTTGTCCACTTCTAAGCCCTTATTAGACACCTTGTGACCTAGAATGATGCCTTCCTGTACCATGAAGTGGCATTTCACCCAATTGAGCACTAGATTTGTCTCGACACACCGCTTCAATACCAAGCTCAGATTATGCAAACATTCGTCATAAGAAGACCCAAACACTGAGAAATCATCCATGAAGACTTCCACATTAATTCCAATCATATCTGAAAAAATAGCCATCATGCACCTTTGAAACATGGCTGGAGCACCACAAAGTCTGAAAGAAACTCGTCGGAATGCAAAAGTTCCAAAGGGGCATGTAAAGGTAGTCTTCTCCTGATCTTCCGGAGCAATGGCAATCTGATTGTAGCCCAAATACCCATCCAGCAAACAATAGTACTCGTGACCAGCTAGTCTGTCCAGCATCTGATCAATGAATGGTAGAGGGAAATGGTCCTTCCTAGTAGCCTTGTTCAGTTTCCTGTAGTCCATACAAACTCTCCAACCTGTGACTGTCCGAGTTGGAATAAGCTCATTCTTCTCATTGGCTACCACTGTCATACCCCCTTTCTTTGGTACACACTGAACTGGGCTCACCCAAGAACTATCCGACATGGGATAGATAATGCCTGCATCTAGCCATTTGAGAATTTCCTTCTTGACAACCTCTTTCATGATGGGGTTTAGCCTCCTCTGATGTTCCACAGAAGGTTTTCTCCCTTCCTCCATCGGAATTTTGTGCATGCAGTAAGAGGGGCTGATTCCCTTGATGTCTGCTATGGTCCACCCTATGGCTGACTTGAACTCTTTCAGAATCCGCAAGAGTTTTTCTTCCTCACTACCTGACAGGTTAGAAGCAATAATAACAGGTAATGTAGAAGCGTCACCTAAAAATGCATACCTTAAATGATCCGGCAGTGGTTTAAGTTCAAGTTCAGGAGCTTCTTCAATAGATGGCTTTAGACGAATCTGTGATTGTTGAAGCTCAGCTAAGCCAAGAGATTCCGGTAGAGCAGTAAACTTCCTTTGGTACGGGTTAGCATTCAACAGCTGCACACACTCTGCAATTTCTTCATCCTCAGAATCAGATTCCCCTTGTAAGGTGCTTTCCAAGGCATCTGACTTCAACAACTGATTCATTTCCTCATGTTGCAGTGACTTAACCATATCAAGTCTGAAACATTCTTCCTCTTCAGTTGGGAGTTGCATTGCTTTAAACACATTGAATGTGACATTTTGATCATGCACTCTCATAGTCAGCTCCCCTTTCTAAACATCGATCAATGTTTTACCTGTTGCCAAGAATGGCCTTCCCAAGATGATAGAGATGTTCTTATCTTCCTCAAAATCCAAGATGATGAAGTCGGCGGGAAAAATGAGTTTATCCACTTTGACTAAAATGTCTTCCACTATTCCACGAGGATATGTAACCGACCTGTCAGCTAGCTGCAAAGAGATATTGATTGGTTTTGGGTCGGCGAGTCCAAGTGTCATGAAGACTGAGAGAGGCATCAGATTAATGCTTGCACCAAGATCACATAAGCATTTGTTGAATGACACGTTACCAATAGTGCAGGGAATTGTGAAGCTCCCTGGATCCTTAAGCTTTGGAGGTAGTTTTTGTTGCAAGATTGCACTACATTCCTCCGTCAATGCAACCGTCTCAAAATCGGCTAGCTTTAACTTCTTCGAGAGAATTCCCTTCATAAACTTGGCGTAACTAGGCATTTGTTCCAAAGCTTCAGCAAATGGGATGTTAATGTGCAACTTTTTAAATACCTCCAGAAATTTGCCAAATTGCTGATCCAGTTTCTGTTTCTGCATCCTTTGAGGAAATGGTGGAGGCGGATAGTCTGGAAGGTTGGTATCTGAAGGAACCACATGCTTGGCTGGTTGATGGAGTGGCTGCTTTTCCTTTTCTGTAACTTCCTCTTGCTCTGCCTGTTTCGAATTCTGTTCAGATTTTGTGTCCCCTATGACTTTTCCTGACCGCAGAGTAATAGCTTGTACCTGTTCCTTGCCATCCTTTTTCCCTGGATTAGGTTCTGTGTTGCTAGGCAGACTTCCTTGTTGCCTATGGAGTAGAGCATTTGTGAGTTGTCCAATCCGATTTTCCAAAGTCTTGAGAGATGATGCCTGACTCTGGAGTGATACCGCTTGACTCTTGACCATCGATCTCAATTCTTCTAATTTATATTTTTCATTCGACTGCTGCTGAAATCCCGGAGGTTGATATTGCTGCCTAGGTGCATACTGCTGCTGCATTCCCGAAGGGTTGGACTGTCTACCCCCAAATTGCTGGTTAGGAGGAGGGTAAGATGGTTGTTGCATGTTGTTCTGACTATTCCCCCAGCTAAAGTTAGGGTGATTCCTGTTGTTTGGATGATATGTGTTAGGAACTGGATGTTGTGGCCTTTGAAAGTTGCTAACGAACTGAGCTGACTCATTAGATATGGCACATTGACGAGTGTCATGCCCACCTGCACATAGCTCACAGATGCTAGCGACCTGTTGCATCCCAAGATTAGCCAAAGAATCCACATTCATGTTTAGAGCTTCTAACTGAGCTGACAGAGCAGTAGCGGTATCAACTTGAAGAACTCCTGCTACTTTGTTTTGTTGCAATCTCTGCGAAGGATTTTGGTACTCATTCGCAGCCATCATTTCAATCAGATCATAGGCTTCCTCGTAGCTTTTAACCCACAACGCTCCACCAGAGGCAGCATCTACCATAGGCCTAGATTGGCCTCCTAGTCCATTATAAAAGTAATTAATAACCATCCAGTCGGGCATCCCGTGATGAGGGCACTTTCTGAGCATTTCCTTATATCGCTCCCAAGCTTCACACAACGATTCACCCTGTGTCTGATTAAACTGAGCAATAGCATTCCTTATGGCAGCTGTTTTTGCCATGGGAAAGAATTTAGAGAGAAATTTTTGCGCAAGCTCTTCCCAAGTAGTAATAGAACCGGCTGGTAGAGAGTGTAACCAGCTCTTTGCCTTGTCTCTCAGAGAGAATGGAAAAAGTCTCAGTTTTACAGCATCTTCAGACACACCATTGGTCTTGAATGTATCATAAATTTTGATGAAATTCCGAATGTGCATATTAGGGTCCTCAGTTGCACCACCCCCAAACTGGACTGTGTTCTGAACCATTTGAATAGTACCAGGCTTAATCTCGAAAGTATTAGATGCAATAGCTGGCCTGATGATACTAGATTGAATATCATCAATTTTTGACTGAGAGTAGTCCATTAAAGCCTTTTGTACTGTTGGTGGTGCTGGTGCGTCTCCCATTGTAGAAATTGGTTCAACTTATTCTTCTAGTAAAACTTCCTCTTCCTCCCTTTCTAGTTCTGCTTTGGTTTGCGATCGTGTTCGCATGCACGTTCAAATACCTGAAACACGAAGGACAGGAAGACACGAGATAGGTAAGTAAATGGAATCAAGTCAGTAATCTATAACGACCACTGATGACAAGCACATAAACTACAACTAACACCGAAGTCCCCGGCAGCGGCACCAAAAACTTGTTGACTCGTAAACACGCAAGTATACGCGATCAAAAATAGCAAGTGATAAGTAAGATTCATTCCGCAGAGACTAGGTGTAAATGCCAAATTTAGTACTTATGCAACGGTGTATGGTTGCTTCTTAATGCTTGAATAATTATCAAATAGGGTTTTTCGATTAAACTATTTTAATTAACTAAGCGAGACAAAATTAACAATTAAGATTCTTTATATATGAGAAAACATGGGATTCCAATTTCATCGACAACTTCACTAAAGGTTGACACATTAAATTGACACAGGTGATCAACAAGATAATTAATCAGATAACACGACACTAATACGAGCTACCTTTCAGTACACTCGTATCAAACCATTTAACATCCACAACAGATAGAAGTCAAGAGGACACCACATTACGATCAAGTCATATATATCTATACAATCTGGAAAAGCAATTGGTTTAAGCACAAGTTATCTTTTATAATTACATGGGGTAATATGCATTGGTTAAATCATACCACTAATCATGAAAAATCAAATTAATTCATGAACCCATGCTAGTATGGCAAAATCTCAATTCTTGAATCCACTTTCGCAATCAACAAGAATTAATAAATTAGATGCTAGCTAAACATCTATCAATTAAATCAACCAGACTAGATTATCATAATAAAATCACCCAACAATCAATCGCATGTCAACACAATAATTACGTAATCAAATCCATTGGAACCCCATGATAATGATTTAGTTCATAATTAAACTTATCACCATCATGGGTTCTAAAGAAAACATAGATCTAAAAACAATTAATAAAAGAAGAGAAATGAGATAGAAATAAATCCCCAAAATGTAGAAGAGAAATACAAAAGATGAAATCAATTAGGCCTCCTTGCTTGTCACGAGCTTGAAGAACCCTAAAAATTGTTTCGAGAATAATAGTGTTGATCCAAGATAAAAATAAAACCTAATACTAGATGATATGTTTTTAGGTCTGAGATAAACATAATAAGTTCAACTGCTAGCCCAACTAAAATGGGCCCAAAATATTTTTGACCCGAAAGTAATTAAAAGTTCGGAAATATTTCCAAGGCAGGTAGCTTCGAATAACAAATCAGGGAATAAGCTGCGCCCGTGCGCCTCACAACAGCGCTACTGCGCTTGCTCGACCCTGCAAACCTGCTGCGAAACAGCCAAAGGATGCGCCCCTGCGCCTCTTCCAGCGCCATAGCGCCTCGCTCAGCATAGCACATGCGCTAGAGCGCTCGAAACCGCGCTCCTGCGCCGCACAACCTGTGCTGTTGCGCCTGCCTTAGCGCCCTTGCGCGTGTTTGCTCCTGGTCGTGACTAGAAACTGCGCTATTGCCCTTATAAAATGCGCCATAGCGCCCCATTGCATCTGTTTGTTCCAAACTCCATATTTCCTCCACAAATTTCTATTTTCACTCAATTAATTCACCACCACCCTAAACAACAATTTCACATTAAAATGCCTCCAACCATGCAACCTACACACATTCCACAAAAACACATCAAATGACAACGAAACTCGAGAACTTGCAAACGATTAAAGTCCGAACGGAAGGTAAATAGTGGATATAAAATCCACTTATCAATGGCAGTAAGGAAATATGTGGCTTAGGGTCCCAAGGGCATCCCCTTGTGGGTAACCTATAACCACTACCAGTCATCCAGTAAGGCTTCCAGAGTAGCTTCCATGGTGGGGTTACTAGAGGGGGTACCGGAGCCAGGCTACCGGGCGGTACCCCTAACTCCCGCCGGAAACCTGATTAGGCTGCCAATTCAGATAAGGCAGACCTTCTACTTTTTAGGAACAGGTCTATATCACCTAAAAACACTCATTATCATATATATATTCAGTGATTGGAGGATATATGTCATATATACTTGATTAAATCACATAAAATCATCATAATTCATACATTCTTGAGAAAAATATCAAGGAATGGGCTTCCAACAGTCCTAACACTGCTTGGTAACATGATTATATACGTCATACACGATTATTATCAAAAATATCAGTCATAATCCCTGCAGAAATGGGATAATTCGTCATAAACAACTGAATATATCATAATAGAACTACATACGGGCTTGATCCACTATAAATAGTGGTATGTAGGCAGTTTACGGGATCTCTTAGACACTTTGACACCTTGAGTAAGCCTAGAGCACGTATACTCTTGTGTGACACACCATTATTAGGGTTCTTGGCTGGCCAACGCATCATCATTGCACGGTCCTTGAGCTCTAATCCCGTGGATCCAGTCCCATCCTCCGAGGAACCACCTCCCGTGTTCTTCGGAAACCCCTAGCTGTGAGCCTTTCCGGGCAGCTAGCCATTAATCTCCAAGTACGAGCCTTTCTGGGTGGTTGGACGATTCCGTATTCATTGGAGTTATTCCAGCAACAGGCCTCCTAATTTGTTGTGCTAAGTTCCTCCCACAACAATTGGCGCCCGAAGGAGGGGCCTCAAAAATCGTCATTTGGTGGAGATATGGCGAGTGACAATTCCGATGGAGACAAGACACCGTCTCAGGATGGTAATGGACGAAACAAAAGTGGCAGTGGTAATGTCAGCAATAAAGACATTATGGACTATTTGGTCACGATGAATGAAAGAGTTAACAGCCTGGAAAAGGGTTCCGAGAAAATGAAAAGATGGCAAAAGAAGTGTAAGTCGAATTCAAAAAAAGAAGAACGTGACTCCGACAAGGCTGAATTTTGAGACTGAAGATAATGTTGAGAACAATACGGACTATGTTAAAACTGATGAAGAAGAGGTAAAAGAGCCTAAAGTTGATGAATATGAGGGTGACCAATCGGATAACCCGGAAACCCAGGGCACCGAAGGCTCACCTACTAGAAGCCTGAGTGTTTTTGACAGAATTGGCAAAAAGCTGACCAACAAGGACCTTCGTCACAAGTTGGGTCATACTGGAAACAATTATCGAAGAGATGGTAATGGGGGTTCCCTAACAGGGTTCCCGGGAGCGCAGAGAGAGATCCCATTCTGTACCCCCAAGAAGTACTTCCAGGAGGTCCAAATCTGATGGCAAGAGGAGTTACAGACAAAATGGTCACTCTTCTCGAAATAGAAGCAAGAGATCACGCTCTACTAGGGTCCCTACCAGTGAGGGTACCAAACAGGATTCCAGCTCTCATCAGAGCTCGGCTCCCAGGAAGAGTAAGACAGCTTATGAGGATGACGATTCTGGAAGTGATATGTTTTCAGATAGTGAGAATGGACAATTCAAAATGTCTGACTGGAAGAAAGCCTTGGAAAAAATCAAGGAGGAGCAAAAGTTCAAATCTGGAGTCATTTCTGGCTCCCCATTTTCGGTGAAAGTGAAGAAGGTACCCTTGCCAAGGTTCTTCAAAATGAATACAGATTTGAAATTTAATGGTAACTCAGACCCTGTTGAGTACTTGAGCTATTTTAATACTGAGATGGATGTGTATCAAGTGGAGGACTTGGCTAGATGCAGGTTACTAGCCTCCACTCTGAGTGGGAATGCCCACCAATGGTTTAAAAGATTGGCCGAAGGATCTATTAAATCCTGAAGGAGGATGGGAGACCAATTTATCTCTCAATTCATGGCTACCGTGGCATATGCCACACCAGTCAATACTTTAGGTAATATCAAGCAAGATTCGCATGAAACTTTAAAGAAATATTTCAAAAGGTTTAATGAGCAAGTGCCAAAAGTGAAGAAGGCTTATGATGAAGCTCTAAAGAATTTCCTGATAGCCGGGGTTAGGCCGGGAACTGAGTTTTGGAAAGAGTTGCAAACTGGAGAGCCTGCAACACTAGCTGAGTTCTACCAACAGGCGGAATACCACAAGGTGATTGAGGAGTCAATGGCAAAGTTATCCAAAGATTCCAATTCTAGGGGTTGGAACAGGAACAAGAGAAATCGTTCTTACAGTCCTAAAAGAGATTCCAACAAGAGGGCTTTTGGAAGCGGTACCACTGGTGTGGGAACCCCTCGCTATGATGACAAGACTGCCCCTATTGCTGTTAATGCAACTAAGGATAGAGTTTCTATCAAGGATAGACTCACTCCAAGGATGAATTTTCAGAAATATTCAGAGTATACTCCTTTGACTGTGCCCATCGACCATATTCTTGAAGTAAATGAGAAAAGTGGGCTGTTCCACAGGCCCTACCAGTCAGGCCCTCCAGGAAAGAAGGATCAGGGGAAGTACTGTGCTTTTCATGAGGTAAATGGCCATGAGACTGCCGATTGCAGGCACCTGAAAGATCAAATTGAAGAATTGATCAGAAATGGATACCTTACTGAATTTGTGGCTCAAGAGGCTAAGAAGTATAAGGAAGAGAGAGATAACAAAGATAAAGCTCCGGGAAACCAAGATAGGACTACCCGAGCTAATAGCATCCACACCATATTTGGTGGCCCTTACTTGGGGGGTGCCAGCCGGAATGCTAGAAACCAGTATGCCTGGGAGGCCAGAGGGAAACCCCTTACAAATTTTTTCCACCTTGCCGAAAGGCCTCCTAAGCTGTTCAAAGGGGAAACTGATGATATTTCTTTTACTGAGGAGGATGCCAAGTGGGTTCACCACCCTCATAATGATGCCTTGGTGGTAACCGTAAGCATTGGTGGGATGAATGTGCACAGAGTGCTGATTGACAATGAAGTTCAGTAAATATCTTGGCATACACTACTTTCCAGAAATTGGAGCTTCTGGATAAAGAGCTATTGCCCACTAACAATGAGCTATATGGGTTTACCGGTAACCCTGTTCAAATCATGGGACGGATCAAATTGCCATTGACATTGGGTGTGGATCCTTGCAAGGCCACCCAAATGGCTGAGTTCATGGTAGTAGATGAGGACATTTCTCATAATGCAATTCTTGGGAGACCGGTATTGAAGGATATGAGGGTGGTAACCTCAATATATCACTTTTCAATGAAGTTCCCTACCCCAAATGGCATCGGGTCTGTGAAAGGATGTCAACATGAATCAAGGGAATGCTATAACAAAGCTGTACAGGCTACTGAGAAGGCAGATAAATCTATTCAAGCTGAAGAAAAGTCTGATGGGGAAGCCCAAATGAGAAGCCACGGGCTAGAGCCACAGAAGTTTGAAAAGGCATCATGCAATACCATCATGATAGTGGAGCTACCAGAGGAACCTACTGAAGAGGTTCCTCTTTTTCGGGAGGTAGTACCACCACAAAGCTTGTTGTTGGAAGCTGCTGAGAAAAATGATGAAATTCAAAACATTCCAATGTTGACTTCTTTCCTTAAAAGTAACCTAGATGTGTTTGCATTGTGTCACTCTTATATGGTGGGGATTGACCCGAAAATCATATGTCACCACCTTAATATTGACCCTGAGAGAAGGGGTATCCGGCAGAAAAGGAGGCCTGTTAGTGGTGAAAGGGCTACCGCCCTCCAGGAAGAGGTAGACCAATTATTGAAAGCTGGCTTGATTAAAGAATCCTTCTACCCAACATGGCTGGAAAACCCGGTACTGGTCCGGAAGCCTAATGGGAAATGGAGAACATGTGTTGACTTTACTGATCTGAATAAAGCATGCCCAAAGGATACCTTCCCGCTATCCATAATTGATCAACTGGTGGATGCTACGGCAGGCCACGCTCTGCTAAGTTTCATGGATGCCTACTCCTGGTACAACCAGATACCAATGTATGAGCCAGACTAGGAGCATACCAGCTTCATAACTGATAGAGGGTTATACTGTTACGTAGGGATGCCGTTTGGACTACTGAATGCCGGGGCTACCTATCAAAGGCTGGTAAACATGATGTTTAAGGAACAGATTGGTAAGACTATGGAAGTCTACGTTGATGATATGTTGGTAAAGTCAAAGGTGGCAGCCGACCATGTGTTGCACCTATCTGAGATGTTTGATATCTTAAGGAAGTACCAAATGAAATTGAATCCCCAAAAATGTGTTTTTGGTGTGGAGTGTGGAAAATTCCTTGGATTTATTGTGAACCACAGGGGAATTGAAGCAAACCCTACAAAAATCAAGGCATTGCTGGAACTCAGATCCCCAAGGAATGTTAAGGAAGTCCAAGGGCTTACCGGAAGGGTGGCACCCCTAAACAGATTTGTATCTCGATCTTCCGACAAATGCAAAGAGTTCTTTAAGGCTATCAAGAAGGGTCAGAACTTTGAATGGAACCCGGAATGTGAGGAAGCCTTCAAGAAGCTAAAGGAAAAGCTGGGAAACCCACCATTGCTCTCCAAACCCTTGGAAGGTGAGATAATCATTCTATATCTAGCTGTTTCTGAATATTCTATAAGTGCTGTGTTGATCCGGGAGGAAGAACAAGTGCAATACCAAGTATACTATGTGAGCAAAAGGCTCTTGGATGCGGAAACCCGGTATCCTAGCATGGAAAAGCTAGCATATGCTCTGATATTGGCTTCCAGGAAACTAAGGCCCTACTTTCAAAAAAATATTAAAAGGGGCTATAACCTAATGAGAGTCGACGAACGTAGCCCCCACCCCTTCCCTTCCCTTCCCTTCGCCGACCCTTCCTCCTCTCTCACCGCCCACCTCCCCCTTCCCCTGCCCCTGCCCCCTCCCTCCGCCCTCTGCTTGTTTTCTAATTCAATAAAATCGAGTGTTATTTAAACCTCGAATATTCCAATCGAGTTTATTCTCGGATCTGTTTCGGATTTGAGTTTGGGCTTGATTATTTTTCTGAATAAATCAGATATTTTGAAATCAAAGGTCCGAGTTTTTTCCCGTCTCGCCTTTTGGCGTGTGTTTTAGTACCCAATTTTTGGGTTGTTATGCGTTGTTATATTTGTGGTTGTTATGTCTTTGTGTTGGTATCAATGAGAATGATTCGGATGGAGTTTTGGGAGATCTGGATTTACCGCATCATTAGTACTTTCGGCATGTATATAGCTGGTTCCCGGCATGTAGATAGCTGGGGTATGCTTGGAACGGTGGCGACCGCATGTGCTCACCTTTCATAAATTATAATTGTTCATTATTCGAGGATTCTTGTTCCTCATTGCTTAGTTTTTGCAACTGAGTCGACTGAACACCGCAACAGCAATGGAACTATTGTGAAGGTCAATTGTGAAGCTACCATTTTCGAGATTGATGTAGGCTGGATTACTCGAGAAGCTTTTGTATTCATTTTCAGTTTCAAGAATCCTTGGATTCAGTGTGTTAAGCAGTCTAGAAACAATGCGGCTATTTGTTTGGCTCGTTGTATTGTTTATCAACCTGATTGTATTGTCAGTTGGGGGTTTGTCCCGGCTAGACTTGTTTTAATTTAATGGAATGAATTTGTATTTTGTCAAAAAAAAAAACGTCCTTCCCGTTAAGGCAAGTGATGCACAAGCCGGAAGCCTCCGGTAGAATGATGAAATGGGCTGTCGAGTTAGGACAGTTTGAGATAAATTACAAGCCCCGAACTGCCATCAAAGGCCAAGCACTGGCTGACTTCTTGTTAGAGTTCCCTCCAGATTTTGAGGTTATCGGGGAAGAATGCATACCGGTACGCCCAGTTACCGAAGGGGATGCCGAGAGCCCCCAACTATGGTGTAACCTATATGTGGATGGAGCAGTGAACAACAACGGGGCAGGTGCTGGGATAGAATTGGTAAGCCCAGAGGGGCACCGAATTCAGAGTGCCATACACTTTGGCTTCAAGGCTACCAACAATGATGCGGAGTATGAGGCCCTGATTGCTGGGTTGAAACTAGCTCTAGAAATGAAGGTGGAATACTTGAATGTTTTTAGTGATTCCATGTTGATTGTGTGGCAAATCAAAGGGAGCTTCCAGAGCCGAGGCTCCCGCACTGAACTCTACATGAGGTATGCCCAAGAACTCATTAGTAAGTTTAAAGTGCTGAATTTGAATCAGATCCCAAGGGTGGAAAATGCCGATGCCTTTGCCAATTTGGGATCCCAAAAAGAAGCTGTTCTGTTAGGGGTGATACCCCTCGAAGTCCAACTCCAGCCAAGTATCCATCGAGAGGAGGTTATGGAGATAAAGTTTTCTGTGGAAAGCCAATGGACAACCCCAATACGTGAGTATATCACCAAGGGGGTGCTTCCGGAAGATAAAGATGAAGCCCGGAAACTCAAATACAAGGCCGCCCGGTATGTAATCTATGATGGCATCCTGTATAAGAGGGGTTTTAACCAACCTCTACTTAAATGCATATCTGGAAATGAATGTGAATACATCCTAAGGGAAGTCCATGAAGGCATCTGTGGTAATCACTCGGGGGGGGTACCTCCATTGCTCATAAGGTGCTTCGACAGGGCTACTACTAGCCTACCATGAAATCTGATTGTAACACCCCCAGATCCGGGTTCCGGGATCCGGTGGTTACGGTTTCCAATTCTGTCCACAACAATTGAACTTCCCTTAACATAAAATAAATTACGTCTCTATTACCCAACACAACAATATAAAACACACCCGTTATAGTCCCAGAGATGAAATCAGAGTAACAATCATATTTTTATTAATCACATTATGAGTTCTTACAATCCAAAAGAATTTCAATATAAATACATACTCTTTGCCATCCATTTACATAAGTCATACTAGACTATATTCTTGGTACTGAAAGAATAAATATACCCTACCAATAGCTTCTTCTTCAGCTCTGGTAGTCTTATAGTCCTCGCCCGCGTCGAGTGCGCCTTGTGCGAGTCATCTGGTCTAGCTGTTGTTGTGATATAATAATAAAGCAAGGGTGAGCAATAGCCCACCAACAATAACATATAACTGAACGATAATGTATAACAGTTCAAAAGTATCTTTCAAACCATATGCCATGCATTTACGGAAATGATGCCAGTATAATATGAACGATGAAGTTACAAGGTAACTTAAAGTATTTGTTTGTAGAAATATCTGCTACATCAAAGTAAGCGAGATATTCTTATTGTTATTAAGAAGAGGAACTTGCAAGAAAAGGTTGCAACTCCAGTTATGACACTTTTCCAATTCTGCCAACAGTAATCATGTTGCAGGAAATAAATAAATTTGGATGATGAACCAATGATGGAGTATTCACCGCGCCCGCTGTTCCAATCTTGATGATCAGTCGAGATCGTACAGCTCAATTTAGATTTACTACCGGTAGAAGGAAGAACTGACGGCTTTACTTGTATATCGCCTTACTAGCTCTCCCCGGCCAACGGTTGGGCCAAAGGGGATGGACCGGCGCTACTCGGCCTCTTACACGACTCCTAGTTCAAATAGAATTCATGATTCTGAATGTAACGTTCGTCCCCCTTTCCCCAAGTATAATACTTGTTGATAAGACTCCACAAAGTAGTCGTATCTAGTTGGAAAGGAAAATTTACCAATAACTCCCAAGCTATTACTTGGTAACGGATATTAACTTGTTCCAGTAATCTTACCCCTCGAAAGATGAGAAGGTAAGCAACGACTTAATAAGTCAACAGCACCCGAGTTGCGGGTGAAGGGAATACTTTATGACCGGGAAGTCGACAAGATAAATAACATTTTCCAAGTAAGGTTCCCTTATTATTAAGGAGATAGACTCGAAGAAGAATGATGTCTGAGAACCTTTCTTGATATAAGATTAATAATAATATGACTCTGAAATATTTTTCGTAATAATCGAAGAAGATAACCCTTATTGAGGTTATTCTAAGTATGGAATAAATATTCAGAGAATATTTATTGAATTAAAATATTTTACAGAATATTTAGGAATATGAAAGAATGTCTTAAATCAGAGTATTTCTCAAAATAATCCCTGAAGAAATATCAGGAGAATATTTATTGAATAAATAAATATTTAAATGAATATTCAAAACAATATTCATTAATTAATAAGACCTGAAAAGAATATTTAAGGTAATATTCATAATTAATTAGGAATTTAAATGAATATTCAAAAGTAATATTCATTTAATGAATAATATCCTAAATGAATATCAAGTAATATTCATTTAGTAATCCAAGCCTTAAGGAATATTCGAGATAATATTCGATAATTAAATCAAGCTTCAGATGAATATTAAAATAATATTCATCAAGTATTTAATATCTTAAATGAATATTCAAAAGTAATATTTATTTAATAAAATAATAATCTAAAAGAATATCCAAAATAATATTCATTTAATAGTCTCATCTTTGGAAGAATATTCGAAATAATAGTCGATAATCAATTCGACTCTGAATGAATATTGAGAAATATTATTCGTTGAATAGTTACGTTCAAATAATTATTTGAAGTAAGGATCGTTAAAATAATTAGTCTCGAACGAATATTCAAATAATATTCGTCGCCCAAATAATAGAAAATATTTACTTAAATATTTTCTTCCGAGGTAATCTCGATATATCAAGGAATATTGACTCCCGGTCTATTTTTGATTAATAAGATATATACGCCCTTCTATGAGGGTCTTACAATAACCGGCTTATAACTGATATATAACTATCTAGCTTATAAGCCAACAATAACATTCAGGGAACAAGTATATCAATTCAACTTGAAAGTAGGCATGCATGCAATGGCATATGTATATCAGCAATCATATATATATATTATTCAATCACAACAACAGCCTAAAAGAAGGGAATTGAAACTTGCCTGGTAGTCGAGTACGGTAAGGGGTAGTGGTAGCGGGTCCCGGTTCAGCTTGGTGATCTATAAATAGCCAAGGCATTTGGGATTAATCACTTAACATATTAAAAGTTAAGTTATACTTAATTCGAAACTCGTTCTCGAGTTATCTCGTTATACCCCTTTTAGTGGATTACTTTTATCACTGATCCGACCCGACATTCGTTCGTTAATACGACATGTCATTGTACTTATACTTGGGACATACTTAAGTCATATGAGTTCTAAAGTCGATCGTTACGAACCAATACTATACTCCGAGTTTTATCGTTCGTTTTCTAAGCGTTTTACCAAGGTTATAACCAAGCGGGTTTTTAGGGGTTCGTTCGCGTTTAACCTCGACTCGAACATTTTTAATAAATCGAAAAATGACCCTTTTGACATACAGTTTTCTTTCACGCCTTCCTTTTTACCTCTAGTATTTATTTACCAAGGTTCGCCATGACGTTACATAGTTTACGAGGGTTCAATTACAGTTACGAACTTTCGTTTACGGATTCGAACTACTTTTAGTAATTTGGTCATAAATCCTAAACCGTAAGTCCGTTTCACGTGATCTTTATATCAAAACGAAGCTTAGAACATTACCTATCCTATCATGGCAGATAAGGTCTCTGGACAGTAGGGGTTCGACATGAAAAATGGCATACAAAACATGGTATTGCAAAATCGGGCATTATAACGGCTGTAAATCGAATATCTACCAATTCCGAATCTTCCCATAAACATAGTATCCAACCCAAACAACATATACATGACTTATATACATGAACTGAGGCCAAGCAATGCCTTTCCGTTCATCTAGCTATTTACATCATTAATCCAAAAATACATACATAATCATGCTTATAATCTTAACATAACCATAACTAAGTTATAACTATCATAAACATGCTTAAATCTCAAACAAGGGTTAGGGTTTCAAGAGCTTTATACCTTCCTTGGAGTGTGTTCTAGCCTCACTAAGCTTTGTATGATCCTTGGGTGGCCTTAAGCTAGCTAAATGAACCATAAAAATCAAAGAAAACCAACATTAGTTCTTGAAGAACACTATTCACCCTCCTTGTAAATGATTTATTTGAAAATGGAAACAAAGGATTTTGGACTTGAAATTTCTAGGAGATTAGTTTCTTGAAATATAGAACTCACCTTAAAAATTACAAGATCAAATGATGGTGGGAGCTTGGACTTTGGATTTGGAATTAAGGAAATAGCCGAATGGATGGAATAATGGGGGGAGGAGGAGTTTTGCTTGGTTGCTCTTGACAATAATGCATAAAGTGATATGTTTAACATAATATCTCATCCTTGGTTGCTTTAATAAAGTGATGATGCATGGGGTGATGTATTTGGCAAGACAAGTGTTGAGTTTTGGATGGTGCTAAGGCTAACCAAGTGGTTGCTTGCTAAGTACTAGTTTAAATCTCTAAGCATGCTAGTTACTCTAAGCCACTTGGTTGCTAGATATTTATTCTAGTAGCTTGCACAATACTCTTGCTTCCTCTGCTTGTTTCTGTGTCCGGTTATTACCCGTTTCGATTGATCGTTCGTGAGAATATTTCACGGATTTCTAATTAGGGTTTACCGGGAATCCTCTTTAATATTAATACTTTCATTCTCCATCTTTCATTCTAACTTTCCAATTTATATTCCTTAAATCCATTCGTTAAATACTTAAGGCTATCAGTATCCAGGGAATTCTCGGAGAAAATAAAAGTGCGGTTTTTCAGAATCCGACAGCTTTTACATACACTTATTTTCCCCCTGGATCACTAATACGAACTCGGAAATCCGTTCCGAATGCTTCTGTATAGTGTCGTCTCATATTATTATATACTCCCACCAAACACTATTCATTCTGTATTCTTTACTTGTTCTCTTAGGGTGGTACAATTGTCCGTATTCTCTTTCGATCGTTCCTTAACCTTTTTACGGAACTACTGGATTAATCGTTATCGATCTGGATGACATGAGGGTATTCTCTTGCTTGAAGTTGCCATATCTTATTCCCTTAGAAGATAGATTATTCTTACCTATGTTGTCACCCTTTAGCATTCTTCAAGACATAAACATAATAAGGTCGAATTCCATTCATTCTTTCCAAATATCAATAATTACATTGTAGCCATAACCACTCCTTAGTGGTTTCCTACCTTCATTCTTAAATCAAATATAATAACATCCCAAAATATCAAATCCTCAAAGTTAATATCTCAATTCTTGGATTATAATAATATTTAATCCACTGTCCGGTCAAATATTATACCGAAAAAGAATTTGGAATTTCTGAATTCCGATCGTCTCTGCATTCACTTATTTCCTCCGCGTATTACTAATATGACTTCGAAACATCCATATCACGTCCCGTACATAGGGTGGCGTGAAAAGTTTTCCAACTTACAAAATCACTATTCATCCACCAAATTACTATGCACGTACAGGAAACACTATGCACGTACGGGAAATACTATGCACGTATGGGAAACACTATGCACGTACTCATTTCCTTTCAAGGATCCATTAGCTCCTTCCTGGATGGTAGATTATTCTTATCTAGGTTCTCAACCATCGAATTACTCTATTCTGACAATATACCAATGCATCAGGATCATTGTCCAAAGCAATATCCATTCATTACAATCATTGTTCTTTGAAACCACCATTCATTAGAGCTGGTGACCTTGTTGTCGGAATCATTGTTCTTCATTTTATCATTACTTAATAAAAAGTTTTAATTATATCCAAAATTTGGGGTTCTTACAGTCTCCCCTCCTTAAAAGGATTCCGTCCCGGAATCAGGTAGGAAGCAAAGAGTCGTTCTACCCTTCCTCAGCACATCTTCTAGTGCTACAATCCATACTGTATCCTTTTTCCATCAACGTTGCTACTTTTCGTACAACTCACTATCCGGGTTATACTCTTACTCAGTCTTATCCTTATTGATACCTGCAGTAACATTGGTATCACTATCACCCTACGATTCGGAGGTAACCTCGCTCGTACTGTGCATTTCCTGATCGCTTTAATCTTCGCAATCTCGATCAATATAGAGAAGTGGAAAGATTTATTGAGAGATCACTATGATCAATTGAACATTTGTTATATTGCATAGTTAGTACAGAAGGGGGCCAGCCTTTAGTACTTGACAAGCAATTAAACAAGTCATGGCATTCCACTTAGACTTCTATCACATAGACAGATAGTCACGTAGCAGTACCTCCCCTCCTAAAAGGGTTGTTCTTCTCAATTCATAAAGAAGATGAATAAGAGAGAAGAAGAGAAAAGAGTTCTAAAGGATTATAGAAAGCTTTCATGATTGTAGAATATCATACTCAGAATTTACCTCTGAACTATAGAGGTTTATCAAAGAAGAAATTAATCATAATTATATCCAATACTATTTGATCGCAATCTCACGTGTCAACATATCTTGCTGCTTTGTCCATTATTCTATGGACAAATACTCTTGTTCAATCTTAGCGATACTCACATTCGGGAAATCTTTCAACCTTTCAGGTTAAATCTTAGATTTCTCACTTGACATCATTATTACTGACATCCCATATCATGTTACTAGCTTTTTCATAACTATAATATTGACACTATCAGGTTGTCATCCTGAGAATTCATTAGAAAACCCATTCATAACATTCCTTGCTTCTCATTCCATAGTTGCTTCCCCAGCCCTTTTCTTTATCAATCACATCCTTCTTATTAGCTGATTCTTACTCATTTCTATTATTTACTTTCACCTTCACCTCTTTACTGAGACACCTTTTTGCACTTGGTACCTCCTTATCGGTATTCCGTCACATTTATTCTATAATCATCACGTTATTCCAATTTAAACTTTCCGAAATGAATCTGGCCCGATCCCTTTAACTTAGATTCATATAATCTACTTCTGCCAACCTTGTTTCTCATCACTTGTTCTTTTCTATCCGTGGTTTTCCACAGGTTGTCTTTCGTAAGTCAGACCAGGTCGTATATCTACATGCTCGTACTCCTATCATCTGTCGAACATCTGCATTTTACTGGCGTAGCCTGGCCACATGAAAACCCGTTATGACCGTGCTATAATTTTGGGGGTAAGGCTGGCTCGAATACCGCCGCCCGAACACTTTAAACTCTCAGGTGGCCCAATAAGTCTTGGGCTCAACCGCCCTTCCCTCCAAGTCTCATTAATTCTTTCTACGGGAATACGTTTAGCATCACGAATTATCAACCTCATATTCTCTATCTTGTTTGTGCAGAAGTATACTAACACAAACTTGCTTGTCATTCATCAACATGCCATTTAGCTTATCAATAGCAGCACTTTCTTTATCTTTACGTTGTCATCTCCTTTCTTAGAAGAATCACCATCGCTTGTTGTTTACGTTGTGCGTTAATAGCTAACCCTACGGGTTTCAAATCCCTTAGGGAGACAAAGTAATCATTATTCCTTATCCCTAAGGAACACTTCCTGAACTTGATGTAGATATAACGTGAAGCAGATAGAATTGCAGAAGAGTTTCAAGCATCGCAGCTAGGCCCGGTTGATGAAACTATCACTTATGCATCTTCCATAAAAGACTGGAAACTTAATGGTTTACTTCATCAATTTTGTACCATGGTCCTGGTTTGCCTCAAAACGGGACCTTCTAAGGTACGTAATATGCTTAAGACTTCATCAGGAATCGAATCTTTGCTTAAACTATTATTACCTTTAATTCTTGCACAGTCATCAGAAGGAATGTAACTTCCTCCACTCCAATATGACCTTCAAGGTCTTTCCAAATATCATTTTGTTTCTTCGGTATGAACATTTATAATTATTCCTTTATACTTAGACTGTCGGCCACCTCATTGGCCTTTCCTGATAATAATAATTTCTGGTAATCCTTGTTCCTTGGATATATTCCAATTCAAACATTTCTACCTCATTCCCATCTTTGTTGGGTGAAAGTATTCTCCCTTAAGTTCTGCTGATGGAGAAAAATATATTTATCAGTCTTTCTCCATAAGTCATTGCTTCCACCTACCCGTGGGAACTTTATCACGTTTATTCCCAATCCTACTTAGGATACTTCTCTTCTTAGTTCTTTCCTTATCTTAGGATAATCTCAACCTTTATAGGTTCAATCTATACTTCCTCAGGGTTTCATACATGCCTCATCTGGCATTATTGTTACGATGTCATACATCCCTTACCAAACTTCCATTTTGGAGTTCGGAATATTACCTTTTTGCTTGTAAGGTTTCATAGGCCATCCTTATCATTCCTCCGGTATTTTCTGGGTACCGGGTATATCAAAATGTCATTGATCAATACTCTAATAATTCTATCTATGTTCTTTCCAGAACTCTTTTTAATAATCCTTACCGGTCATTGTTGCCTTAGCAAGTCCAGCTCATAACATCTGAAGTCATAATGTCGTTATTAGGGTTAATGCCACCCCTTGTGCATTCCCCAGGGTTTGTCTTAATTTATGGATATCCTATCCTTAATTCAACTGCCAAGGAATTCTTGCATCTTATAATTGGCAATCGGATCATGTATCCTTAAGAAAGGTCTCTTTTCAATCATTCTCATTTGATAATCGATCGGTGGCTTAATGCCACCCTCTTCTTCCAGATAGTTGTCAGCCTATTTGGCCTTCCAAAAGGCAACGTATGCCTATCTGCACTCTTACAGAACTTGGTAATGGTAGCAAGGATGTTTTGGAAGATATTGGTCGAGTTCAACGTGAATCTCTTAGTACTTATTGTTCTTTTCAAATGTATTTGTCTTAGACAAAATTTCTACAGCATACTGTTCAATTTCTGACCTTTTCTATACCCTCTTCATATACCTTCATTGTTTACTTTCCTCCGTCATAGTATATTCATCGTATTCATGATACCCTAACATCATACATCTCAAGTCACTATACTTCCATTTTACTCGAAATCTTGGACAACCATATACACATGAGTCACTTTAGTACGGGTGACCCCATCCCAAAAAGGTCTAGTGAATTCCAAATCAAAACATGGGTTGTTCGGCAGAAGATTCAAACGATCTCATTAATGTTTCCTTTATATCAGAAGCCCTTGCAGTCGGTGCTTTCTTAGAAGCAACCCTGCTTTGTCTTTTCATTGCTGGTCTAGTCACTTTATAGTCCGTTGTGACTTGGCCTCAACTGGCCACACTAAAATAAAAATATATGATTTTAAGGGTTGGCTAATTAGCATTACTTTTCTAGCAATTGCCGGCATAGTGTCTTCTTCTTTGATACCTTTCTACCTTTCCAAAACTTTACTCCATATAAGTCTTAATCGACTACTCGGCACCGTCTCCGGTCACCTTTCCTCCACTTTTATCTTTTCAACTGTACTTATCAATCCTGCGTGCCACACAAGCTTACCATTCCTGGCATAACATCCTTTTCATTTAAGTCAATCCTGGAATTTCTCAGTCCGGCTGGTTTCTTACTTACATTTCCTATTTTCGTCCAATCTCACTTCATCATTTTATCACTACCGTCGATTGTAATGCTCAGGGTCCGTTTACTAACCCATTTTACAGCATCCTTATCCAAATCACAGGGTTTGCTCCAATTTTTTTACTCTCTTCCATGACATTCTCTGATAATCAGAAAGACAAGGTTTGCCAAAATTCACCGAATTCCTTTCCAGACTCAGGGAAATTTTGATCAATCTAACCACCTACTGGTAACATTAAGGAGACCAGTTTCGAAACCTGAAGAATAGTTCTATGAACCTCCAAGCAGGTGGAATCATAAGCAGTCATAGTTAACGAAATAATCATCATCGGATTGGAAGTTTACCCACTGGAGAGGAATCAATTATATCCATCCCTTAAAAGGGAATCAATAGTTTCAAACTGAAACCTGTCACAACGTCCTGATATTCAATACTACCAAATGTCGGTCTACCTAACCCTTTATGCGAGGCGTCATTGGAAGCACAAAGTCTCCTTTTTCCATTAAGCAATGCCAGCTCTTGGTCATTACCAATTTCACCTTTTAGCTCCAGGAAGATTTTCTCACATTTTCCTCTTCAACTGCTGATCGTATTACTTGATCTATTATAATTCCATGTCGGAGTAAACTTAAGGTAACTACTATAATCCATTCAAAGAGAAGAAGGAATTTAATATTCCTCTGAATCACATGCATATAACGTTTCTGGTTCATCATTTAACTGAGTTGAATTAACTCTATACTCAGTCTCTGGCAGTAGTCTCATTACGAGTTCATCTTGACTCACTGGTCTTATCTTCCGGTAGGTTCTGAGATCATTGTCTTGCTTACTACTTCCTTATATAACTTTATCCAATCATGCTGTCACTTCCCAATGTTTTCACTTTCTAACTGACTCATTCATAAAATGGACATTTTTCCTGAATAAAACAATTTCATCAACCTCAATTTGGTTCCATAAATTACAACCTATGACATCTGCCTTCTCATGGCGAATTATTACTAACCATATTCATACTTATTCATTTATCAAATGATATGGCACTTACTGCCTCCTTCTCAACTATTCCTAGGGACTCTGCTCCTCGCCCTAAATCGATGTCTTTGGTAATCATACATCCCTCTAGCTCTTTCTTTGTTAAGATGAAAATCTCTAAGGATTCTCATCTATTTCCGTATAAGATCTCAAGTAATTCTTCCAATCCTTCTTTCTTGCTGGTACCACATCTGGTAGTCCGGCTATGAATTCAACATGCATCTTCAGATCTCTTAATAATATCTCGGTTCTTTATACTCACTTTTCTGAGCACCATATCTTAATCATCACAGTCATTCTGGCTGCGACCCTCATTACCCATGGGTAAGCTCCTTATCCTAACAGGATTTCCTTATCTGCTGGAACCTCTTCCGGGTCTCCAGTAGGGTACTCCATCGAATTACCCGCTGATCTTTAGCATATAAAGCATCATCGCGCTATTGCTCGTATGCCTCAAGGTCAGTCGCCTTACTCGTCGATACGATATCGAGCTAAGTTACTATCATTATACTTACGAGTTCCCATAAGGGTTTTTATATGTCATCACTACATTAAGTAGTCCGACTATGAACTTGGCAAGAGTTCTTATTATCTTATTGAATTTATTGTTTTAACGTCACCTCATCTCTGGGGTTTATAACGTACGCTCTAATACCACTTCTGTAACACCCCCAGATCCGGGTTCCGGGATCCGGTGGTTACGGTTTCCAATTCTGTCCACAACAATTGAACTTCCCTTAACATAAAATAAATTACGTCTCTATTACCCAACACAACAATATAAAACACACCCGTTATAGTCCCAGAGATGAAATCAGAGTAAGAATCATATTTTTATTAATCACATTATGAGTTCTTACAATCCAAAAGAATTTCAATATAAATACATACTCTTTGCCATCCATTTACATAAGTCATACTAGACTATATTCTTGGTACTGAAAGAATAAATATACCCTACCAATAGCTTCTTCTTCAGCTCTGGTAGTCTTATAGTCCTCGCCCGCGTCGAGTGCGCCTTGTGCGAGTCATCTGGTCTAGCTGTTGTTATGATATAATAATAAAGCAAGGGTGAGCAATAGCCCACCAACAATAACATATAACTGAACGATAATGTATAACAGTTCAAAAGTATCTTTCAAACCATATGCCATGCATTTACGGAAATGATGCCAGTATAATATGAACGATGAAGTTACAAGGTAACTTAAAGTATTTGTTTGTAGAAATATCTGCTACATCAAAGTAAGCGAGATATTCTTATTGTTATTAAGAAGAGGAACTTGCAAGAAAAGGTTGCAACTCCAGTTATGACACTTTTCCAATTCTGCCAACAGTAATCATGTTGCAGGAAATAAATAAATTTGGATGATGAACCAATGATGGAGTATTCACCGCGCCCGCTGTTCCAATCTTGATGATCAGTCGAGATCGTACAGCTCAATTTAGATTTACTACCGGTAGAAGGAAGAACTGACGGCTTTACTTGTATACCGCCTTACTAGCTCTCCCCGGCCAACGGTTGGGCCAAAGGGGATGGACCGGCGCTACTCGGCCTCTTACACGACTCCTAGTTCAAATAGAATTCATGATTCTGAATGTAACGTTCGTCCCCCTTTCCCCAAGTATAATACTTGTTGATAAGACTCCACAAAGTAGTCGTATCTAGTTGGAAAGGAAAATTTACCAATAACTCCCAAGCTATTACTTGGTAACGGATATTAACTTGTTCCAGTAATCTTACCCCTCGAAAGATGAGAAGGTAAGCAACGACTTAATAAGTCAACAGCACCCGAGTTGCGGGTGAAGGGAATACTTTATGACCGGGAAGTCGACAAGATAAATAACATTTTCCAAGTAAGGTTCCCTTATTATTAAGGAGATAGACTCGAAGAAGAATGATGTCTGAGAACCTTTCTTGATATAAGATTAATAATAATATGACTCTGAAATATTTTTCGTAATAATCGAAGAAGATAACCCTTATTGAGGTTATTCTAAGTATGGAATAAATATTCAGAGAATATTTATTGAATTAAAATATTTTACAGAATATTTAGGAATATGAAAGAATGTCTTAAATCAGAGTATTTCTCAAAATAATCCCTGAAGAAATATCAGGAGAATATTTATTGAATAAATAAATATTTAAATGAATATTCAAAACAATATTCATTAATTAATAAGACCTGAAAAGAATATTTAAGGTAATATTCATAATTAATTAGGAATTTAAATGAATATTCAAAAGTAATATTCATTTAATGAATAATATCCTAAATGAATATCAAGTAATATTCATTTAGTAATCCAAGCCTTAAGGAATATTCGAGATAATATTCGATAATTAAATCAAGCTTCAGATGAATATTAAAATAATATTCATCAAGTATTTAATATCTTAAATGAATATTCAAAAGTAATATTTATTTAATAAAATAATAATCTAAAAGAATATCCAAAATAATATTCATTTAATAGTCTCATCTTTAGAAGAATATTCGAAATAATAGTCGATAATCAATTCGACTCTGAATGAATATTGAGAAATATTATTCGTTGAATAGTTACGTTCAAATAATTATTTGAAGTAAGGATCGTTAAAATAATTAGTCTCGAACGAATATTCAAATAATATTCGTCGCCCAAATAATAGAAAATATTTACTTAAATATTTTCTTCCGAGGTAATCTCGATATATCAAGGAATATTGACTCCCGGTCTATTTTTGATTAATAAGATATATACGCCCTTCTATGAGGGTCTTACAATAACCGGCTTATAACTGATATATAACTATCTAGCTTATAAGCCAACAATAACATTCAGGGAACAAGTATATCAATTCAACTTGAAAGTAGGCATGCATGCAATGGCATATGTATATCAACAATCATATATATATATTATTCAATCACAACAACAGCCTAAAAGAAGGGAATTGAAACTTGCCTGGTAGTCGAGTACGGTAAGGGGTAGTGGTAGCGGGTCCCGGTTCAGCTTGGTGATCTATAAATAGCCAAGGCATTTGGGATTAATCACTTAACATATTAAAAGTTAAGTTATACTTAATTCGAAACTCGTTCTCGAGTTATCTCGTTATACCCCTTTTAGTGGATTACTTTTATCACTGATCCGACCCGACATTCGTTCGTTAATACGACATGTCATTGTACTTATACTTGGGACATACTTAAGTCATATGAGTTCTAAAGTCGATCGTTACGAACCAATACTATACTCCGAGTTTTATCGTTCGTTTTCTAAGCGTTTTACCAAGGTTATAACCAAGCGGGTTTTTAGGGGTTCGTTCGCGTTTAACCTCGACTCGAACATTTTTAATAAATCGAAAAATGACCCTTTTGACATACAGTTTTCTTTCACGCCTTCCTTTTTACCTCTAGTATTTATTTACCAAGGTTCGCCATGATGTTACATAGTTTACGAGGGTTCAATTACAGTTACGAACTTTCGTTTACGGATTCGAACTACTTTTAGTAATTTGGTCATAAATCCTAAACCGTAAGTCCGTTTCACGTGATCTTTATATCAAAACGAAGCTTAGAACATTACCTATCCTATCATGGCAGATAAGGTCTCTGGACAGTAGGGGTTCGACATGAAAAATGGCATACAAAACATGGTATTGCAAAATCGGGCATTATAACGGCTGTAAATCGAATATCTACCAATTCCGAATCTTCCCATAAACATAGTATCCAACCCAAACAACATATACATGACTTATATACATGAACTGAGGCCAAGCAATGCCTTTCCGTTCATCTAGCTATTTACATCATTAATCCAAAAATCCATACATAATCATGCTTATAATCTTAACATAACCATAACTAAGTTATAACTATCATAAACATGCTTAAATCTCAAACAAGGGTTAGGGTTTCAAGAGCTTTATACCTTCCTTGGAGTGTGTTCTAGCCTCACTAAGCTTTGTATGATCCTTGGGTGGCCTTAAGCTAGCTAAATCAACCATAAAAATCAAAGAAAACCAACATTAGTTCTTGAAGAACACTATTCACCCTCCTTGTAAATGATTTATTTGAAAATGGAAACAAAGGATTTTGGACTTGAAATTTCTAGGAGATTAGTTTCTTGAAATATAGAACTCACCTTAAAAATTACAAGATCAAATGATGGTGGGAGCTTGGACTTTGGATTTGGAATTAAGGAAATAGCCGAATGGATGGAATAATGGGGGGAGGAGGAGTTTTGCTTGGTTGCTCTTGACAATAATGCATAAAGTGATATGTTTAACATAATATCTCATCCTTGGTTGCTTTAATAAAGTGATGATGCATGGGGTGATGTATTTGGCAAGACAAGTGTTGAGTTTTGGATGGTGCTAAGGCTAACCAAGTGGTTGCTTGCTAAGTACTAGTTTAAATCTCTAAGCATGCTAGTTACTCTAAGCCACTTGGTTGCTAGATATTTATTCTAGTAGCTTGCACAATACTCTTGCTTCCTCTGCTTGTTTCTGTGTCCGGTTATTACCCGTTTCGATTGATCGTTCGTGAGAATATTTCACGGATTTCTAATTAGGGTTTACCGGGAATCCTCTTTAATATTAATACTTTCATTCTCCATCTTTCATTCTAACTTTCCAATTTATATTCCTTAAATCCATTCGTTAAATACTTAAGGCTATCAGTATCCAGGGAATTCTCGGAGAAAATAAAAGTGCGGTTTTTCAGAATCCGACAGCTTTTACATACACTTATTTTCCCCCTGGATCACTAATACAAACTCGGAAATCCGTTCCGAATGCTTCTGTATAGTGTCGTCTCATATTATTATATACTCCCACCAAACACTATTCATTCTGTATTCTTTACTTGTTCTCTTAGGGTGGTACAATTGTCCGTATTCTCTTTCGATCGTTCCTTAACCTTTTTACGGAACTACTGGATTAATCGTTATCGATCTGGATGACATGAGGGTATTCTCTTGCTTGAAGTTGCCATATCTTATTCCCTTAGAAGATAGATTATTCTTACCTATGTTGTCACCCTTTAGCATTCTTCAAGACATAAACATAATAAGGTCGAATTCCATTCATTCTTTCCAAATATCAATAATTACATTGTAGCCATAACCACTCCTTAGTGGTTTCCTACCTTCATTCTTAAATCAAATATAATAACATCCCAAAATATCAAATCCTCAAAGTTAATATCTCAATTCTTGGATTATAATAATATTTAATCCACTGTCCGGTCAAATATTATACCGAAAAAGAATTTGAAATTTCTGAATTCCGATCGTCTCTGCATTCACTTATTTCCTCCGCGTATTACTAATATGACTTCGAAACATCCATATCACGTCCCGTACATAGGGTGGCGTGAAAAGTTTTCCAACTTACAAAATCACTATTCATCCACCAAATTACTATGCACGTACAGGAAACACTATGCACGTACGGGAAATACTATGCACGTATGGGAAACACTATGCACGTACTCATTTCCTTTCAAGGATCCATTAGCTCCTTCCTGGATGGTAGATTATTCTTATCTAGGTTCTCAACCATCGAATTACTCTATTCTGACAATATACCAATGCATCAGGATCATTGTCCAAAGCAATATCCATTCATTACAATCATTGTTCTTTGAAACCACCATTCATTAGAGCTGGTGACCTTGTTGTCGGAATCATTGTTCTTCATTTTATCATTACTTAATAAAAAGTTTTAATTATATCCAAAATTTGGGGTTCTTACACTGATGCTTATGACTTTGCCAAAGTTGTGATCAATGTCAAAGGTTTGCTAATTTCAATAGCAACCCAGCTATGGAGCTAAGGCCCATTGGAAGCCCCTGGCCCTTTGCAATATGGGGAATTGACCAGATTGGGGAACTTCCTAAGGGCAGAGGGGGTATGAAATATGCTGTGGTAGCTGTCGACTACTTTACCAAGTGGGCAGAGGCGGAACCCCTGGCTACTATCACTGCCGGCAAGCTGAAAGAGTTTGTTAAGAGAGCCATTATATGTAGGTACGGGGTACCATACAAGTTGATTTCAGACAATGGCAAGCAATTTGATAGTAAGGAAATGAGGATTCTATGTGAAGACTTGGAAATAAAGAAGGATTTTTCACCCGTTTGTTACCCTCAAAGCAATGGGCAAACGGAAGCTGTGAACAGAATCATTAAACACACTTTGAAAGCGAAGTTGGAAGACAAAAGGGAAACTGGCCAGAAGAGCTTCCAATGGTCTTGTGGTCTTATAACACTACTCCCAGGTTCACCATCGGGGAATCTCCTTTTGTTCTAGCTTATGGCTGTGAGGCTATGGTTCCCGTGGAAGTGGGTGCGGGATCCTACAGAAGGGATAACTTCAATCAAGAAGCAAATGAGATAAATCAGAGGCTGGCCCTGGACATGGTAGAGGAAACCCGGGCTACCGCCCAGCTGAAACTTATGGCTTACCAACAGAGGACCCGCAAATACTATAACAATAAGGTACGCCCTCGACCTCTCAAGGTTGGAGACCTAGTGCTGAGAAGAATGATGCCCAACATGAGGGTTCCCGGGCACGGAGCCTTCGGAGCAAATTGGGAAGGGCCTTACAAAATAAAGTCTATTTTTTGGGAAGGCACTTACAACCTTGAAGACATGGATGGGAACACTATCCCCCGTGCTTGGAATGCCGAGCACCTGAAGAAATACTATCAGTAAGACTCTTTTCAAAGCGAATGTAGGCCTCTTTCAGGCTTAGGATGAATAAAGGCAACCTACTAGTTGTGGTTGTGTCATTTCCTATTTAGTTCTTAGGATTTCATGATTTTCAGTAGATGCCCGGGGGGTAGTGGATGCACACCCTGTCTGGATGAAATTTGATGTAATCATATTCTTTCAATTTTCAGTAAAAGTAGAAGTTGATTGTTTCCTTTTACGTTTACCACTTATAGATATTTTAGAAAGATATGGCAAACCTATAAGCATAGTTCTACATGGCAGCCAGGCTACCATCCAGAACTAGGGGGGTAGTAGTGAATACACCTCTTAGCTTAATAGGTTGAAATTTGATGAGAATTTTAAATTTCCAGACATGTGCATAACCTTGAATGGTTCACATGGCTTACCTGGTCATTAGGGCATGTATGGAACCTTGATCGGCATGCATGACTCCCTTCAACTTTTGGGCTTGTGTGGTACCCTGATCGGCACACTTGGATCCCTTCAATACCAGACATGTATGGAACCTTGAGTGGTTCACATGGCTTACTTGGTTACTAGGGCATGTATGGAACCCTGATCGGCATGCATGATTCCCTCCATCACTAGGGCATGTATGGAACCTTGATCGGCATGCTTGACTCCTTTCAACTTTTGGGCTTGTGTGGTACCCTGATCGGCACACTTGGATCCCTTCAATACCAGAAATGTATGGAACCTTGAGTGGTTCACATGGCTTACTTGGTTACTAGGGCATGTATGGAACCCTGATCGGCATGCATGACTCCCTCCATTACTTGGGCTTGTGTGGAACCCTGATGAGCACACCTGGATCCCTCATCTTTTAATCATGTATGGAATCGTGATTGGCATACATCGATCTTTTAATCATCTACCTACGCGGTTATAAGAATTAACTCGTATGGATTATCAAATACTTTATTAATGCAGCCTTGCAGGAATGGCTTACATGGCATTATCACACGCAATTTATCAAAATAGCTAAGGCTCCCGGAAGACAGGCTTCCAGGCTGAGCCTCCGGCACCCCAGGCTACCGGACAGGGTTACCGCCAAATGGGGCTTCCAAGGCCAGGTTCCCGTCTTTGGGGCTCCCAGATACTATAGGGTTACCGGACGGTACCCCCACACCCGAAATAACAGTCTCACGGACTAAGGTACAAGTAGTTTATCATTTCTGTGCAACCTAGCCAGGTATGTGCTACTATAACTACTCAAGTACACTTTCTATATCACATTACCATCCTACTGTTCAATTCTTGATTCATGATTTATCATCTATTTCATTTAATCAGCGTAAATATGACATATATCCTCTAAATACCCGTATAAACTGGTCTTATGATTAGTCAGTGGAATCGTATTGCATGCTAGAATTAGATGATTTCATTTAGTTATAAACTGTTTTAAGTCATGACAACACCTTTCTTACTTAGTAGATTAATACCCTAGAGTATGAATAAGCTTAAATTCCGAATTGTGACAACTATCAATTACGACTTAGTTTTCGTTGAATAGCTGGTTAAGTTAGAAGAGTATGTTGAAAGCCTTAGTCCGAACAGGACTACTTGTGTTATAGAGCCTGCAAGCGCCCGTCGCGGAACCCTTATACAAAAGATATATAGGGCATAACCAGTAATGATACGATAACTATATCTACCACAGAGAAATCGGATAATAAAACGAACGTGCCTTACATGAATAAAATAAGTTCAAAGGTATCAAGGCCCGAGGCCATGGAACGATCAGAGTTATAAAATCAAAAGACCACATATGTGGAGCATTATAGGAGCCCACCCCCTTTTATCAAAACTATAAGTCCATAAAATCGGCATAGTAAGAGTTCAAGGTGATTGGAAAATGACGATTTAAGAAGACGACGGATCTTTGGTAGCCTCAGAACCAGAGGAATCCTCGACAAGGTCAACCTTTTTAGTGGAATCACCTGGAGCAACCTCGGCCACATCTGTGGGAGCTTCGACCCTGATAGCCTGGGCATCCCCAGCAGTATCCTTCGGAGTGGCTGACGGCGTAGGGGTCACCTTTGTGGTAGGGGCCTGAGATTTGATAACTTCTGCCTTTAACTTCTCTACCTGCTTCACCGCATCTTCTCCCAGAAGGGCCCAATCCAGATTCGACATCACCTTCCAGGTGGCCTTCATGTAGTCATTAACGCCCTTGGCAAACCCCAACTTATACTTCCTGGAAGTGGCTCTTTCAACTTCTTCACGGAAGCTTGCAACACATCCACTTGTAGTTTCAACTCCTTCATCTCGGTGGCATGGGATGCGGTCAATTCTTCCTTATCCTTGTCCTGCTCAGAAACCATCCTACTAAGCTTATCCTTTTCTTTTGTCAGCACCGACACTTCGCCCTTCATTTTCTTGTTGGTTTCCAGAAGCTTCTTCTTTTCTTCTGCTGCGGCATCAAGATCAGATTTCATCTTTGTTAATTCTTCCCTCAGTTTCATATCCCCCCGCGTAACCGTCACAAGCTGGTTACCGATCCTCAACTGATTAAATAGATTTTCTCCTGAGGAGTATAGCATGGCCCGCGCAGCATCTGAAGTCTTAAGCTTGGACCAGCCCGAGATGACCTCCAAAGGGACTTGCCCTTCGGTTAACTTGTGGAACTACTGAATCTCCTACGACAGCCCGAGTGACTGTGGCAATTTGACTCTCTTAGAAGACCTGGTCTCTAGAGTGGAAACCAGGCTGCCAGAGGTCTGGGAGAACCTTCGTTTATCAACCGAAACAGAACCAACCTTCCCAGAAGTGGGAACCCTAGCCTGGGAAATAGGAGTAGCATTGATTGGGGGTTCTAGTGTCATCAACTCATCTTCTAGAAATAGATCTTCGTATTTCTCCGAGGGTTGCACAAAAGAGGGAACGGTGCTAGACATATCTGAAAAGACAAGATAATCAGAATGTTAGAAATCGCAACATATATGTATATAGAGAGAAGCATGAATAAGTGCCTAAATGCAGGATAAGCAGTAACTGTCATGCAACTGACATACACATGGAAGCCCATGAAGGTACAGGTAAAAACAAGTAAAAAGCAAAGAAAGAAGTACGACGATAGTAATTAAAAGAGCATGGATATAGAAAGCGGAAGCCTGGGTTACCAGGGCTGGAGCGGTTGGAAGCCCTCCTTTTCTTCCGAGCGGTACCCTGGGTATCAGATTCTCTGATAGACCCTTCCTCCACCACCATCTCCTGACCCAACCTCATTAAGGTTTCCGGGGTTAGAAGGCTTTCACCATCTCCTAAATCGGCAGCTAACTTCATAATCTTTTTAGCCCTCTTTTCCTCTACACCCTCAAGGGAAGTTTGTGTTGGAATCCATAAATGAGACAACAGAAAGGTAATGGTGAGTTCAAAAGTAATTATGATAGGGCTACTACAAGTATGTGAGGGTACCGGATGCATACCCGGAGTCAAGTTCCATTCTTTCCTCACTTCCTCGCAGTCATAACAATACAAAAACTGCTCCAACCAATCATACATTCCACGCTAGTTGCCTTTGATGCACCTGCCTTGTCTATTGTTCCAGGAAGTAAGGTAAAAGATACCTACCTTCCTACCCACATCCTTTAATTGGTAAAAATATCCCAACTCCCTAGCCGTAAGAGGAGTAGGAAAGGTTTGATCGTAAAGGATGTACATGCACGCTGCCACCCTAAAAGAATTAGGCGACAGCTGCATGGGGGCTATTTCATAAAAATTCAACATATCCACAAAAAACGGGTGCATCGGCAGAGAAAATACCATTTTAAAATAGGATGCAGATAATACTGCGTTTGGTATAGCTTGATCTGGCTCAAAGTTATCAAACCTGTGGCACCTCTCCTCGGCACTAGGCACCACCAGGCTGCATCCCGGATTACACAACTCTAATAACCTCTCGAGTCTATCCGCATTCATGGTGGAATCTAAGTCCTCGTAGGAGGGAACGAAACCCATGGGGACATGGGGTTTTCGTTCGACCTCCATCGGGAACCTAGCTCCCACCCCCTCTTCTATATCCATCAAATTCTCAGCACCAAGGAACGGTTGTGCAGCTTCGTCCCAGAATGTGCTAGATGACTTCTCTTCCTCGTCTGTATTAGAACTTATGTTAATTCTTTCGGCCTCCCCATCTTCAAGATTTGAAGAACCCACCTCCAAAGAAAAATCAGGGTGCCTATTTACAATCTCAACTTCAAGAGGGTTGATCACTTCTACCCTGGAACGAGTCCTGGAGCTTACGGACGGCTTAGATTTTAATAACGGCTGAGAGATAAGCACCTCATTTAAGTGGGTAGACCAAGAGTCGGAAGGTTTCCCAGAAATGGGAGACAGATTACCAGATCGCAACGGGGAGCCCCCAGAAAAAGATGAGGTTGACATCTACAACCACGGGAAGCAGATTAGTCGAAGGATGTGGAGCTAGGTACCTAATAAACGAGGGGGCTACCGAGTTAAAACAAGGGGGACATGTCATGGGGGTAATTGTAAGCACAAGGACTCCATACGATGACGCCGAGGTTATGCAAACCAGGGCACGAAAAGGGGCTAAGTACACTCGAAGAAACCAATTACCATTATCTATTTAGTCTGACGGGTAAAAAATAAGCAAGGTTCATTGGGAATCAACATCAAACACATACTGGGAATACTAAAGAAGAATTAAAGGGGGCGGCCGGAATGCCAACCGGCTTGACCTCAAAACACCTACATCACTGATAAGGACTCATACATGCATTTCTTTATTAAGATCTAAGCATATAAGCCAGGTCCAAATATGGTCGGAAAGAGAAGAAACGCATCAAGCAACTACGATTAAGCATGTAACACCTAGACAGATCATCAAAGCTAATGGCATGCAGAATCCACCAAAGTGTCAAAATGGATACAAGTTCAATAACCGATGCTAATATATGCATATAAATCAACAAGAACAGAATCTAGAGTATGTGCAATTATCACATGCTTAGTCAACAAAACAAAACCTTCAAGCAAATTACGAGAATCAGAGACGCACCTGTGTAAAGAGGAAGGGGCGGGGGTGCAAATGATTAAGCCTTCACCGGAGAAATCTCGTCGAAACCTCTTAGCAGTCTCTTGAAAACCCTTACTCGAGGAGAGGTATGGTGAAGAGATAAAAAATGACAATGAAAAGACTTAGTGGGTTAATATACATAAAGCATAGAAAAGAGGCGTGTCCCCTTGGCCAATGAATTTGGCACAGAATACGAGGAGAAATGGGAAAACGTACCTTGCATGGAGAATGGATCGTTTTTACCCTATCTAAAGGGGGGCGTTAGAGTCCAAGTCTGTTTACCCCTTCCCAATAGTTATCATCTTATTTCTAGAAAATAAATTTGTTTAATCTCGCATTAAAACAAATAAATTGCAAGGCTTCCATTCATTAGAAAGTTCGGACTTCCGTGACATGGTTATGAGAGATTTTCGAGCAAACACCAATATTGATTTTAATATTTACGGTTGAAAGTTTCCAATATTAGCATCTCATGTAATGTTGATTTGGCGAAATAGCTAAAGTATGGATTTTCCTAGTAAACAACACCCTACGAATAATTGGTTCCCCTTGCACTCAGTACTTCAGGGAACTGGGGGGTAGTTGTTGTGACCAAAATCTTACACGGGTTAGATTTAGGCCCACTAGAGGGTTAGGGTCCAGACCCATGATGACAATGAGTAATCTGTCAGGCTTCCAATGGCCCATGTCAGCCCTAGGGGTTACCATGTACATGGTAGTAAGGAAATATGTGGCTTAGGGTCCCAAGGGCATCCCCTTGTGGGTAACCTGTAACCACTACCAGTCATCTAGTAAGGCTTCCAGAGTTGCTTCCATGGTGGGGTTATCAGAGGGGGTACCGGAGCCAGGCTACCGGGCGGTACCCCCAGCTCTTGCCGGAAGCCTGATTAGGCTGCCAATTCAGATAAGGCAGACCTCCTACTTTTTAGGAACACGTCTATATCACCTAAAAACACTCCTTATCAGATATATATTCAGTGATTGGAGGATATATGTCATATATACTTGATTAAATCACATAAAATCATGATAATTCATACATTCTTGAGATAAATATCAAGGAATGGGCTTCCAAGAGTCCTAACACAGCTTGGTAACGTGATTATATACGTCATACATGATTATTATGAAAAATATCAGTCATAATCCCTGCAGAAATGGGATAATTCATCATAAACAACCGAATATATCATAATAGAACTACATACGGGCTTGATCCACTATAAATAGTGGTATGTAGGCATTTTACGGGATCTCTTAGACACTTTGACACCTTGAGTAAGCCTAGAGCACGTATACTCTTGTGCATCATTATTAGGGTTCTTGGCTGGCCAACGCATCATCATTGCACGGTCCTTGAGCTCTAATCCCGTAGATCCAGTCCCATCATCCGAGGAACCACCTCCCGTGTTCTTCGAAAACACCTAGCTGTGAGCTTTTCCGGGAAGCTAGCCATTGATCTCCAACTACGAGCCTTTCTGGGTGGTTGGACGATTCCGTATTCATTGGCGCTATTCCAGCAATAGGCCTTCTAATTTGTTGTGCTAAATTCCTTCCACAACAATACGTTTTCTATCAAAAGTAATATTGCTTTTAACGAATATATTGGCAAATGCGATATGAAATTGTTGTAGTGATGATATAAATTTTAGATTTTAAACATGTAAAAAATTTTACACATTTAAAAATTTTAAATTATAACTTGATATTATTTTTTGACCATTAATCAATTATAATATATTTATAAAAAGTTGAACTAATCTATTTCCATTAAATAAAGTTGTGACTATTATGATATATGATACGTATAAAATAACTAAAATATATTTATATCATCTTAAAATTTAAATTATTTAAACACTACACAATTTTGTATTGTATATGTCAATACATTCGTTAAAAGCAATATTACTTTGAATAGAAAATGTATAAATTCGAACTATGATTTAAAGTTTGGAGATGTAAAGTGCAATTTATGAAATTAGATATATTGATTGAAATTGGAGTAAAACTAGGGGATGGAAACTGTAATTAATTCTATATTTAATATAGTTTAATTTATATAAAATCTCGTGCTTTTACAAGTAATTCAATTTGCATAAATAGAAAAGGAAAATTAGTACTAATTCAGTTTGCACGAGAAGTGTGAAACCCAGTCCTCCAGATTCGTATTGGCAGAACTTGAGGACCAATTTGCTCCATTTCCCCTGTGAGTTTCATGTTATATCTTTATATATTGTTTTTATTTCCCAAAATATTGTCAATCTCGAACCCTAATCTCTAAACATGTAAACTTTATCTAATGTTTGTTATGGGTTTTACTGATATTCAAGAATATGGGGTTTTGTTTATACTTTGTTTAAGACATTGACATAATTAGAAATTTATGTTGTTTGTTGTTTGGAAGATTCAGTTTTAGTTTTCAAAGATTATGTAAGAGAGGAGAATTGATGATTTTTTTTTTGGGGGGGGGGGGGGGTATCAAGTAAATTGGGTTAAGGCATGTCTAGGTTGTGAGTATGGCAAATGTTTTTAGCTATGTAAGTAACTCACAATAAAAGCTATTGCGTGCTTGGAGTTTCGGTCTCTAAGCTAAAACTAGTGAGAGTTTCGTGCTATAAATAATTGCTAAGATTTTATTGAAAAGCAAATGTTCCAAGAAGATTTTATTGTTTGTTACTAAAATGGGTATCCCAAATTTTCAGATTTGTATACCTGAAGATTCAAGACTTGAGGACGATTGGACGAATGGGTGCATTGAGTTTCTTTTAATCTGTATCTGTGAGTTTAATATTATTAAACGATATAATCTACGTAGTTTCTTTTGTTTACTTCTCCCCCAAAATGAAGATACTCGTTTATTTGTGTAAACGTCAATCCAACACCCTAAATTTCAAACACAATACTATCCACACCTTGAATCAGTGTGTTATACTACCCACCTTTCGGTGTTATAGCAGGAAAAAAAACATCTCCACAACAGATCATACTGCATTTACAACATTCTTTCTGAAGAACAAATGTGGATTATCAGGTGAAGCTGTTATTCGTGCTTCTAAATATGTTAGTTTTGGACCCTCTGATGTGAGACCTGATAGAGTTCTCAGCCTCCTCCAAACTTTTGGATTCCCCCTGCCTAGCATTTCAAAAATCGTTAATACAGACCCACGAATTCTTCAATTCTATCCTGAAAAGGTCATAAAGCCAAAGCTTGATTTTTTGCTTTCTAAAAGCTTGTCTCAAATTGAGGTAGTCGAAATTGTCACAAAAAATCCATTTGTTCTTACCAGAAGTCTTGAGAAACAGTTAATACCCACTTTCATTTTGCTCAAGTCTGTAACTGGTAGCTACTCAAATGCAGTTGCTGTTATCAAACGCAAACCATTTGTTCTAACTTATTCCATTGCAAAATGTTTTTCGCCAAATTTGGAATTGCTGCATACAATTGGCGTGCCTCATTCCCAGATTTTGAAACTTTTGACTTGTTATTCTCAAGTGTTGGGTGAACCACATTATAAATTCCGTAATGTTGCATTGAAACTCAAGGATATGGGTTTTGATCTCGCATCTTCCTATTTTATTGCGGCTGTCAAGGCATTAACATTTATCAATGTCTCAGCTTGGGATTCTAGATGTGAGTTGTTTAGAAGCTTTGGTTTCTCTGATTATGAGATTCTATCCTTGTTCAAAAAACTGCCGGCTATCATGTGTTATGGTGAGAAGAAAATTTTAGAAAGTATGGAGTTCTTTCTATATAAATTGCGTTGGCCCCTGTCTAGGTTGGCAACTAACCCAGCTGTTATTTCCTATAGCCTCGAGAAGAGAACTATTCCTAGGTGTTCGGTTCTGCAAGTACTGGTGTTGAGAAATAGCACCAGTAAGATTTTTATGATATCATCAATATTGGCTATGACCGAGCGAGGGTTCTTGAATGACTTTGTAAATCCACATAAGGATGAAGTTCCTGAGGTAGTGGAGGCATACGAAGGAAAGTTGAAATTTGATGAATACACATTTAAACAAAAGGGAGAGTTAAATCTTTAATCTGATATCAATTTGGCACCAGTTGTATCATCGAAGTAGAAGTGTAAGTTAAGTTTCTTGCCTGTTTTTGGGGATGGCATAGATGTTTAGCAACAAAATACAATTCATTGAAATGAATTTTTTTTTTTAGTTAAATCAACTGTCATGTAGGATACTATTGTTGCTTCATGTTTTGAAAAGACCTTTTTGATCCCTTTTGCAATATATCTGGTTTCTCTTTCCTGAATTTGGATGCTTGATCACATAAGTATGATATATTGATTAGTTTAGTCCAACTGAAATATTGATTGTGTGTTATAGATTTTAAACATTCAATTGTTGCAATCAGTTAGTCTTTTGTTAATAATAATAGCTTACCAAAATGGGTATAAGATAGACCAATTACTTGAATTATATTGTTATGTTGTGAAAATAGCCTTCAACTTATCCGATTTTTTTTATAAAAGTTAATATTTGTTTGATGAGGGGATGGGGGAGTGAGGAATTGAACCGATGACCGTGACCTTTGTTCCCTCTAATTTTAAATGAAAATAGTTATTAAATTATAGCGCACAGTGCTTAGTTAACAATTTCTTTTTGGTTGTGTGGAAGGTTAGGGGTATGGGTTTTGGTTTTTCATCTTATCTTTGCTGTCCGATATTGTGTTTTTATCACTGACCTGACACTTGAATCTTATGAGGTTTCAGGACACTTCAATTTTTCTAGTAGTTAGATCCTTTCTACCTTTCTATCTTCAAGAAACAGCCATTATCATGATTTATAGCACAAAGCCTGCTGTGAATGAAAATAAAATATTTCTCCCCCATTTTGGAGTACACTAATGTTTTGAGTTAAAATGATTGTTCAAAGGTGTTCGATTTGGCAAATTTTGGCGTCAAACAACAGGATTACCAAGAGTTTTGTGATGAATACGTATAGTCAGATAAGGGTGTCGGACACGGGTACATATTCAAGTATCGGTAACTTAGTTTAAGCTTACTGTATGTGTTTTATTGACAATTATATGTTTTTAATCCATTTTACATTTTCAAGAATAGTGTCTTCTACCAATGCAACTTGTACTAGTAAGTATATATGTCAAATTCTTATAGTTGTGCATTGTTTTTTCTAAGATGTGGATTTTTGCTCACACATGGTGTGCCACATCCGCAGATAGTGTTACACAAAACTAATTATGCTTACCTGTTAGGTAAACTACATGATTAATTTATATGGGTCTTGACTCTTGATGTTTCAACCTGTATTACCCTGCTATGGAGATAATTTGTTTTGTCACCGACCCAACATGGGGTATCTTGTTAGGGTATGAGAAGCTTTGCTTCTCTAATGATGAGATCCTTTCTATGTTCAAGAAATGGCCATTTACCATGATTTGTAGCGAGAAGGGAATGAATGAATAGGATAAACCTCGTAGTGAGTAAAAATTATACTTAATGCTGTAGATACCTTCTTTGAGGAGACCAATGTTATTGGTTACAATTAGTCAATTATAACCCAGTAGTTTGAATTTAGTACCAAACAAGGAACAACAGCATTAGCAGGAGATTTTATCATTCGATTTTCTTTCACAACTTCTCTTCATTTCATTTCCTAGGAAATGAAGAGAAGTTGTTTATGGTCATGACTACTGTACTGTATATCAGTATATGAAGAGAAGTTGTTTATGGTCATGACTACTGTATATCAGTATATCTACGCCTACATTGTTTATTCACCACCCCAGGTAACCCAGGAAAAGCTGAACAAAAATATAAAGTTATAAGACATGATTCAGAGATGCCCTAGCAGCAAATGATACTATCTTCTGGTTATCATAAGTTCGTATGCGTACTCTCTGCTCTATATATAATACAGATGAATTGAAACTATGTTAAATGTATCAAGAAAAATAAAAAGAGAAAGAACTGCAATCATCTTACCCTTTTTATAAGTATAAATAGTCGTGGTGATAAGAAATTGTAGTGATAAATCTGGTTGAAGCTATGAACATATGCCATCCTAAACTTGTTGCATATACCCTTAGGCCATGTTTGTTTTAGGGGATTATAATCCTTGGAAAATTATGCTACGAGTGGAACAGCAGGGCCACAGCCACAATTAGTAACATACCAAAGACGGAACAGAGCAGGAGGACAAGGAAGGAATAAATAATATTTAGTAAGGGCAAGAAAGGGATTTCACAATTATTAAAGAAAGAGGTAGTATTAATCAGAGGGGTTGGGGGAAGTAGGGTTTATTATGTTGATTGTGAGTGTTCTCTAGACTAAAGGGAGAGTGCCCCGCCTCTCGAACTGCGTGGGTTATTGTATTCGTTATCAAACAATTTATCGTACTGTTTTGTTAGACTGAAAAATTGTGTTTAAATCCCTAGTTCATAGCAAAGTGGTATCAGAGCTGTACGATTCACCAACAAGGGATGGGGGCGCCGCCATCGAACCAATATCGGATCGAAGTGTTGGAGAAAGGGTTGGTAGAACTCAGATCTACGATGGTGGAGCAGATAGCGGCGGCGGTGCAAGGGGCGACCCTAGATCTGCAACAAACCTTCTTCACCAAGCTAACAACATCGTTAGATCAGTCTACGATGAGATTGGAAGAGAGAATAGCAAGGGCGAAGGAGATGCAAGATGCTTTGTTAAACGAATTAAGGGCAGAGCAAGTTAAATTTCAGGAGGAGGTGAGGTCGTCGTTATCTTCAATGAAAGGAGGAGAGTCGGTTCTGGGGAATCCGCCCAAATCACAGTCGGGTCAACGATCGGGTAAAGCTAGTGTTGGGGCGGGTGATGGGTCCCCGGCATATGGGTTTGGGTCGGGTCATGGAGGGTCCAATGGGTCGGGTCTGGATGGAGTAATCGGGTCGGGTCGGACAGGAGAGATCGGGTCAGGTAGGGGTCCGGAAAATGGAGCTTTCAATTACCAAGGGCAAACAGGTGGCACGAATTGGAGGTTTAAGAAGCTGGATTTGCCTACTTTTATGGGGGAGAACCCCGACGGGTGGATATTACGAGCAGAACGGTACTTCAGTTTCTACAGACTCACAGAGGAGGAACAGTTGGAGGCCGCGGTGGTATCGTTAGACGGTGACGCCTTGCTGTGGTATCAGTGGGAGCATGGGCGTCGCCCTATCCGCCGTTGGGAGGAATTAAAGGGGATGCTACTACGGCAATTCAGACCATCTAATGCTGGGAGCCTTTATGAACAGTGGTTACACCACCACCAAACTGCAAGTGTGTTCGAATACCGAAGGCAATTCATTGAGCTGATGGCTCCCTTGTCTGGGGTTCCGGAAGAGATAGCAATGGGACAGTATATCAATGGCTTGCAAGGGGAGATTAAAGCAGAGCTTCGTTTGTTGGGCCCTCGCAGTCTGGATCATGCAATGGAATTGTCTGTAAAAGTGGAAGAGAAACTCAAATGTGGGGGATATAAGGGAAACCGGCCGTTTGGGTATCAATCAGGTATGTCCAGTTCATCTTCATTTAAGTCTCATTCGGGTTCTTCTAGTCCTTCTCTACGTTCTACTTCGGTCTATTCTTTCAGTTCGTCGAACCCTTCTGTGTCGGGGTCAAAGATCAACACAACTATTCCAGTGGCAAAACCCTTAGGGGAAATAAAGAGGTTAACCGAGGCTGAACTTAGAGAAAAAAGAGCTAAGGGGGAGTGTTTCAAATGTGAGGAGAAATGGTCGGTGGGACACAAATGTAAAAAAAAGGAATTAAGTGTAATTTTGTTGCAAGACGAAGGGGAAGGCGCTGGTGAGGAAGGAATTGAGGAGGGGATGTTGGTTATGGATGAACGGGTGGAGGAAAAAAAAGGGGCTGAGATTTCCCTCAATTCCGTAGTGGGAATTACAAGCCCCAAAACCATGAAACTGACTGGGGAGGTGCTTAATCATAAGGTAGTAGTGATGATTGACCCTGGCGCCACACATAATTTCGTGTCGCTAGCGTCAGTAGAGAAGTTAGGAATTCCTGTCCTGCCCTCAACGGAATTTGATGTATCCCTGGGTACAGGGGAGGGAGTCGTGGGCACAGGACTATGCAAATCAGTGGTGCTGCATTTACCAGGGGTGACAATTGTAGAAGATTTTCTGCCACTACAGTTGGGAAACTCGGACTTGATTTTAGGTGTGCAGTGGCTGGAGAAGCTAGGCACGGTGTCAACTAATTGGAAAACACAGACAATCAGATTTGTGATGGGGGGTGAAAGTGTTACTTTAAAAGGCGATCCCTCCTTGGGCCGTTCACTGGTGTCATTAAAGTCAATGATGCGTACCCTTCGTAAAGGGGGAGAAGGATACAGGGTCGAGCTGAACCATGTGGCTGTGCAGAACCAATCACTAGCCATACTGGCCACCAAACAGGTTCCACAGTGTCTCCGACCAGTTCTGGAAAAGTATGGTCAAGTCTTCGATATGCCCCTAGGACTGCCCCCGTCTCGGGACCAAGAGCATTCTATAATACTCAAGGAAGGAGCTGATCCCGTGAACGTCCGCCCCTACAGATATCCCCAATCCCAGAAAGATGAAATTGAAGCCCTAATTAAAGACATGTTACAAGCTGGCATTATCCGGGAATCCACCAGTCCCTTTTCAAGCCCTGTTTTGCTAGTAAAGAAAAAAGATGGGTCATGGCGGTTTTGTGTGGACTACCGTGCGCTCAACAAAGTCACGGTTCCTGATAAGTTCCCAATTCCGGTAATTGACGAGTTGTTGGATGAGTTAGGGGGTGCCGCGTGGTTTTCAAAATTGGACCTGAAGTCGGGTTATCATCAAATTCGGATCAAAGGACGGGATATACCGAAAACGGCGTTCAGAACTCACGAGGGTCATTATGAGTTCCTCGTCATGCCTTTCGGCCTCACAAATGCCCCTGCCACCTTTCAATCGGTAATGAACAAAATTTTTAAACCTTGGTTGCGTAAGTTTGTTTTGGTCTTTTTTGACGACATATTGGTTTATAGTTCATCACTGGAAGATCACTGTCAACACTTGTCTTTAGTACTGGATCAATTAGCCCAGCAGCGCTTATATGCGAATTATAAAAAATGTGAGTTTGGGCAGAATCGTTTGGCTTACTTGGGACATACTGTATCGGGAGAAGGGGTGGCGGTGGACCCGGATAAGGTGGCTGCAATGGCAGATTGGCCCATACCTAGGAATCTTAGAGAGTTAAAAGGGTTTTTGGGCCTAACGGGTTATTACAGAAAGTTCATAGCAGGATATGCTAGTGTGGCGCAACCGTTGACTGACCAGACCCGAAAGTATCAATTCGGTTGGACTGAGGAGGCAACCAATGCCTTCGTGGAACTTAAGGGGCGAATGCTTCGAGCACCTATTCTAAAAATGCCGAATTTTCAATATCGATTTGTGGTGGAGACAGATGCATCAGGCTTTGGAGTTGGGGCTGTTTTGTCTCAAGAAGGTCATCCTATTGCATATTTTAGCAAAGTATTGGGGGTGAGGGCCCGTTTGAAATCTATCTATGAAAAGGAACTTATGGCTATAGTCTTGGCAGTCTTGAAGTGGAGGCACTATTTGTTGGGTCGCAAATTTATCATCCGTACCGATCAACAAAGCCTTAAATATTTATTGGAGCAACGAGAGATCGGCGTGGAATATCAAAAATGGGTGAGCAAGTTAATGGGGTTCGATTTTGACATTCAGTACCGTACAGGGGTGTCTAATAAAGCGGCCGACGCTCTCTCTCGCAAACCAAATGGGCCATTGGAATTAGGGGTGATGTTGTCATGTGGAGGGCCAAAATGGGCTGATGTTGAGCCAATTATTCAAGCTGACCCTTTTATCAAACAGCTGACACAAGATATAGTGAACGGGAACAGCGTGCCCAAAGGATATCAAGTGGAACAGGGGATCTTAAAATATAAAGGGCGTGTGGTATTACCAAGGGACTGCCAGTTGATTGCCTCTCTACTCCACGACTACCATGACTCACCTATTGGTGGACACTCGGGGGATCTAAAAACATATCAGAGATTAGCCATGTCTTGGTTTTGGCCCGGAATGCGGAAGCAAGTGGCCAGCTATGTCGCAGCCTGCACAACTTGTCAACAGTCCAAGACCTCAAACTTGAGCCCAGCAGGCCTTCTCCAGCCCCTGGCGATCCCGGACAAGGTATGGGAGGACATCTCCATGGACTTCGTGGAAGGCCTTCCTAAATCAAAAGGAGCAGACTCCATACTAGTGGTTGTCGATCGCCTCACCAAATTTGCCCACTTCATCCCTCTTCGACACCCTTTTTCAGCTGTCACAGTGGCCGCGGTATTTATAAAAGAAGTTGTAAGGTTACATGGGTTTCCAGTTACGATAGTCTCGGATAGGGATAAGGTGTTCATGTCCCTGTTTTGGAAGGAGTTGTTCGCAGCTCAAGGCACTAAACTCTGTTTCAGTTCTGCCTACCACCCCCAGTCGGATGGGCAAACGGAGGTGGTTAATAAATGTGTCGAGAACTACTTAAGGTGTTTTGTGGCTGGTGAACCAAAAACGTGGTTGAATTGGCTGCATTGGGCAGAATTCTGGTATAATACCACTAGTCACTCTTCCACTGGCTGCTCCCCTTTCAAGGCTCTCTACGGGCGAGCCCCCCCACCATTAATCAGATTCCAGCCGGGCGACACAGCTCTATCTTCTCTAGAGGACCAACTGATTGAAAGGGATGCAATGCTGGATGACCTCAAGGCCCACCTCTTAAAAGCTCAGCAACGGATGAAACGTCAAGAGGATCTCACCAGGAGAGAAGTAGAATTTCAGGTGGGTGAACAAGTCTATCTCAAGCTACAACCATACCGCCAAAGATCTGTCTCACATACACACTATGGGAAACTGAGTGCCAAATTTTATGGACCTTATGAGATTGTGCAACGAGTGGGGTCAGTGGCCTACAAATTAGCATTGCCTCCAACTTCAAAGATACATCCTGTCTTCCACGTGTCACAATTAAAGAAAGCTCTGGGTAATGTCATAAGCTCTACAGACCTTCCTTCGGAGGTACAGGAAACAAATATCCTAGATGGTACACCTGAGTTTGTGCTGGGGATTCGAAATGCAGGAGGGGTGACCCCAGACCAGTCAGAGGTCCTGATCCAATGGCTAGGGAAAAGCAAGGAGGAAGCCACTTGGGAGCTGTTCGTCAACATTGCAGCGCATTTCCCTGAGTTTAACCTTGAGGACAAGGTTCAGATTCTGGCCCGTGGAACAGCAGGGCCACAGCCACAATTAGTAACATACCAAACACGGAACAGAGCAGGAGGACAAGGAAGGAATAAATAATATTTAGTAAGGGCAAGAAAGGGATTTCACAATTATTAAAGAAAGAGGTAGTATTAATCAGAGGGGTTGGGGGAAGTAGGGTTTATTATGTTGATTGTGAGTGTTCTCTAGACTAAAGGGAGAGTGCCCCGCCTCTCGAACTGCGTGGGTTATTGTATTCGTTATCAAACAATTTATCGTACTGTTTTGTTAGACTGAAAAATTGTGTTTAAATCCCTAGTTCATAGCAAATTACACTATCTTTCTTAAATTTAAAGGATTATAATCCCATGGAAGTATATTGCTATCATCTTTTTGATTCATTTCTATGGGATTATAATACCTTCTTTCACAAGGTATTATAATCCCATGGGAGTGAACTAAAACAATGATCAAAATGTGAATTCATGGGATTATAATCCCTTACGTTTGGAATTTATAAAGTAATAATTTGGGTATTATAATCCCTTGAAACAAACATGTCCTTAATGATTATTATTCTTTATAAAGACGGAACTGATCGATAAAATAAGTGACACATAAAAAGTGTCAAATCATTCAAATTTGTGAGGATTTCTCCACATATGGTGTGTGCTAATCGGCCAAACGTTGTATTGCTTTCAAGTACGGTAAAATTTCGATAAATGAATATTCGATGAACGAATAATCTAATCAAATGAATAATTTTTTCCGGTCCCAATATAATAAAGACAGTGTATTTTTGATCTCGATAAATGAATAATCTTAATTAATGAATAAAATTTTTCAGCCCCGAGCATATTCATTTACCGAGGTTTAACTGTATTTGAACTATTCAATTGAATATCAAAATGGACAAAATTTGTGGAACAAACAATGACGGAAAGTAATACAAAATACAAAATGCATTTATACTATTATATTTGGTTGATCAGTATGGTACTGTTTTTTTTACTTAATTATTTTTTTTTAGTTATTATTTATTATTATTTAATTATCCTTACTAATTTATTTAAAGTTATAAAAAAATTAATCAATTTTCGCTTTCAGGTAAAATATATTACCTTTTATATTTTCTTAGTAATTAATTAATTTCTTTTTTTCAAGTAAACAAATTATATTTTAAATATTTCATTTAACTAAAATTTCTCATTTTATATTAACTGGCAATTCTATTTAATAATATAAAATACTGATATTATAATTACTAACCAATTATCTTTTTTAGTTAAAATACGCTAAGTTTTCTATTTTTTTCTAACTCAAACCTCTTTTTCTCCAATAATATCACGGATGATTTTATTTGATGAATAAAATAATAATATTATAATTAATAATAATTAAACCATTACCTTTTTAAGCTAAAACGTATCATCTTTTATATATTTTCTAATTAAAATCCCTCTTTTTCTTGAAATATCATGGGCAACATCTATATCCGTACTAAACTATAATAAGTAAAAGAGGTATATTTTGTAGTTTGGTTAACCTCATTTTTGGTTATCCCTTTCATTCACAAACGGTAGATCTTCAATTTAAATAGATAATAACCGTTAGATATAATATTAAAAAGTATTATATACAGATGCCTAAGATTCGAATTCCGTTAACAACATTTTAATTTAAAAATTAATACTAAAAAATGTTATATAAAAAAATTGAAGGTTCGATTACCGTCAATAATATATTAATTTATATTTAATACTAAAAGTTGTTATATACAAAAATCTAATGTTATAAAAAGATCTAATGTTCAAATCCTCCAACAACATATTAAAATTAATATTTATAACATTATATTATTAAAATTAATATTTATAACATTATATTACTTTACAAATAAATTAAAAAAAATAAAGTAATCCATAATTTACACATGATATAAGCTAGTTTTAGAAAACGCAAAAGGTCCGAAATTTAATAATCATATCAATACTCTTTTGTTGGTGGCTTGGCCAAGAAAATCAATAAATTCAAAAAAGAACGAGGGAAAAAAAAAAAAAAATCAAACCTGCAATCACTCGGCACAAAGCTCTCCCAGTATTGAAAAGTAGTCTCCGGGTTAGATTAAAACTTTAGACTGAGTACAAGCTCTTTAGTCAAATTCACAAAATAATTTCAGATATTTCTATACTTTGTGCAAATATTTATCATAATTAATACATAATGTTAGATATTATTTAAAGGAAAATGCTAGAGACCCCAAAAAATATCCCAAAATTTTCCCTAAATGCTTATGTGTCAATTGAGTAATTGGTAAGTTTCCTAAAAATAATATGTGACCCCGCATACATATGCGCCCACAAATTAAAACGTGTAGTGTCATGCCACCTCATTTGAGAAAAGTTTTAGGATAAATAGAACTACTCTTATTTAAATAACTAATATTTTTTTTAGTATATGACATTGTTTTTCCAAACTATCGGCAGCAAGGTTGCATAGCATAACAACGTAAATATTTATGCAGTGTAAAAGACAATGTATAATACAAAGATTTATCTAAGGACAAATTGACTATGTTAATTTTGGCCAGCCAAAAAGGGTATATAAACTGCAATTCCCAGTTTAATCTCTCCACTCCTCATTTCTAATTTCACATATTTACTTCCTTGTGCTCCTTTTCTTCTTGATTTTCGACATTGTCTGCTGCCGCTGAAAATGAAGCAACACTTGGGTATATGCATGTTTTCTTTACTATATACCGAGAGGATGAAAGGAAATAAATTTATGTAGCATGTGAGGGTGTGGTATGCATATATTAAAGTTACATGTTTTACTGAAATCTCGAAGTGTTAGGAGAGGGGCTTAACCAGAGCCGGTCCTGAGATTTTGGATGCCATGTACAAAACAAAAGAAAAAGTGCCCTAATACTAATAAATTTTTTTTAACAACTACATAAAATATTAAAAATTAACTGAAATTTGTAAAAAAAACATAACAAGTTCATAAAAGAGTGAATTACCAAAATGTCTATTTTTCACAAGTTTTTGCCCAAAATACTGATTTTGAAAAAAATGGCCCGAAATACCGACGGGATACGGAGAATCGTCCTCCGTGTTAGCATGATGCGGAGAATCGTCCTCCGTATTACTTAGATACGGAGCTGCGTCTTCCGTGTTATGCATGATGCGGTGGACGGTGTTCCGTGTTAGGTGGGTGCGCAGCACAATCACGGAGCATGGTCTTCCGTATCATGCATAACACGGAAGACTCAGTTCCGTATCATGCCCTGTTACGGAAGATCGTGTTCCGCAACACCCCTCATATCACGGTACACGATGTGCCGTATCCCGTCAGTAAAAAGGGCCAGCCAGTTTCCCAGATGAATATTTTGGGCTATCACCCTTCATAAAATAACTTTAAAACATAATAAAAACATAGCTGAAAATTGTAAAAAAATTGTAACAAGTACATAAATAATACAAATTAATTAAAAATAGTTCTTCTAGCATTTTTTGAAGCAAACTCGCAAATTTATTAGTGCTTCAACGTTCATATTTGAAAATCTCATTTTTATGTATTTAAATTAATATATAAGTATTTTATAATTTATTTTTAGTTTAAATTGACTTGATTCATTTAATATGTAAATTAATTAAAATAGATATGATTTCAAATTAGTCAAAAAAAAAGGAGATATGATTTCAAATCACTTAATCACCTATAAATGAATAATTGATAAACTGAACTATTACATTGTAATTGTAAAAATATATTTATGTGTAAGTTGTCAACCAAAAACATTTAATAACTTTAATGATATTTATAGTCTACACGGTTAACAATAAAAATAATAAATTTGAAAGCAAAATTGTGTGTAAGTATAATATTTTCTTAATTTGCTCAATATAATAATTTTTTAATTATTTTGACAACACCATTTTCAACTTTTTTCTCATTTACAAATTTTTTTAATCTTTAAAGTTAAACTTAACTTTTTTTTTTTTTCAAATAAAATATACATATATATATACACCTACCTAAAAAAATGTGCCCTAGTAAAATGGAGTGCCCTGTGCGATCGAACATGTCGCACATGCTCATGGCCGGCTCTGGGCTTAACCTATCGGGTCATATGTCGTGTGTGTGCTTGTGTTATTTATGCCTGGCTCCCTGTATGCCACACGTAGTATCAGTCTTGCAGACTGCCTTCTCTGGGTGGCGTGCCGGGAGTTGAGCACATTCATATTACAAGTAAATATGTCCACATTACTAGAGTAATTACCAATTAGCTATGTAATTCAACATTCATATCTCTTGTAGTACTTATGGTTTGCAACTGCTACTAATTAATTAACAGAAGCATGATTAGATAAATGCAGGATTTAGAATGTTGAACTATAACTAACATTCAACTATAAATTGTTGTACTATATGGTGTATGTGTCCTCCTGCATTTCTAGTTCTTACATATATTTCAACACTTCTAATGTCTTAACCATATTAGATACCGACCGTTTGTTTAATCACGTCGAAATTGGGAAGCCTCGTGTCAAATCGGTAACTAGAGATCGAAGATTTAAGACACCGGAGGTACAAATAACTGGAAAATTACCTCCCGGTGGTTGCAGATTGTTTAAATCATTTGGAAAGGAGTTATTGATTTAAAAGGCTCAATTCTTCAATCCACTAGTATGCTGTTGGGATGGAAGGCTTAAGCTAATGGGCATTGGTGCATAATGCATAAGGCTTAAAGCTTATGGGCATAATTAGTCTAATTTGTCTTTCGTGTACATATTAAATAATTAACTCATCTAAAATCTTAAAATGTTTACCAGAATCAATATGTCTTGCCAGGATCATACATTAATATATTCTAACATCTAGTTTTGTTGGGCTTGATCTGTACTACTTTCTGCTAGATTCTTGTCAGCCATTAGGTACTTTACAAATTTTTTTTAAAAAAATAATTTATGTAATTATACGGTCAAAGCACCTTAAAATACGTGTAAAAGTCAAACAAGACAAGAAATATGAGACAGAGGGAGTAATTGAGGATTGGCTAACCTGCATCCTGGGACACAAGATAAGGAGCATTAACTGAGGTGTCTTACTTCGGTAACATACTAAGGCCATTATTCTAGAGAGGACCTCTTTATAGAGAGAATATCAGCCTATAGATCACTCTTTAATCCAACGGCTCAGATTATTTTACTATTTAATTATCAAAACAAAAAATAAAACTTAATAGCTAGGGATGGCAAAAATACCCGACCCGATAGATACCCGATCCGATCCGTTTGGATCTACCCAAACCCGATTTTTTGGATTTGGATTTGGATTTGGATTTGGATCTTATTTTTGGACCCGAAAGAGTTTGGATCTGGATTTGGATCTTAGGTGTCCCGATCCGATACCCGACCCGAAACCCGAAATCCGATCCAAACCCGATCCGAACCCGAAACTCGATTAAAAACCCGATATATATATATATATAATGAATTATTAAATATATTAATATCTTACTTAATTTTATAACCATGATACATATTACATAATTTACATACATTTCACTAATTATTTTATCATTTCATTATTAATATTTACATGCACTTAATCTAATTATTGTTTATTATATCATTTTATTATTAATATTTACAATTAATAGTTAAATAATCAATTGTTATTTTAATTATAATATTTTAGTAATTCGGGTTCGGGTCTCGGGTAAAATCCAAACATTCGGGTTTCGGGTAAAATCCGATCCGATCCGAAATCCGTTGGATCCGGGTCCGGGTCTTAGTTTTCGGGTATTTTTCGGGTCCGGGTCGGGTCCGGGTCCTGTCAAAAAAATCGGGTCTGGATCTGGATATTGAAAAACCCGACCCGACCCGACCCGTTGCCATCTCTATTAATAGCCGTTAGTTGTATCTATAGGTCTGTTATACACTCTCCTCTCCTGCACTCTCTCCGGTCATCTCTCCAATTAAATTTCACCGGTAATTTCTCCGACGATATCTCTGCGAACTATATCTCTCTCACACTCTTCGATTATAATCGATTTTATATCGTTTTCAATCAATTCGCTCTTAGTACGATCTCCTTCTCTCGCTTTCTGTGATTTTCGACGGAAACGATGGCGTCTTCATCAAATCAAGCTCGAAACTATGATTCTACTGTTGATATTGAGTGTTCATCAGGTTTCAATCTTTAACCTTCAGTTTTGTACATATAATTTGTTAATATATGCTTCGATTTTGTAGTAGAATCAAATCACAATCTCAAAACTATGCTTCTACTGTACATTGAATTCTCATCATGCTTGAACCTTTATCCTTCTGTTTTGTACAAAAAAATTTGTTAGTTTATGTTTTGATTCTGTAATAGAATTAAAAATTATGTTTGTTACATATTTAGTTGTTCTTCTGAAGTTTATTCAATGATCAGTTAGTACTATTCATCTTAGTTTCATTTGACTTTTTATGATAAAAGTTCATATTTGTGCGCATATGCTTCCTTTTTAGCTGGATTGAATGATTAGTAACAATTGTTTTATACATATCGTTCGATTTTTAGAGTATTCTATAGTAGAATCACAAATAAATTTACGATTTTCATTGCATCTGATTAACACTTTGATTCTACAAACAACAATTACTTTGATTCTACATCCAACAATTACTTTATTATGTCAGTATTTGTCTTGGTTCTACAATAGCATCAAAATAGTTGCATAGTCAGTTTTTGTGATTTCAAACTATGTAGTTTTAAAATTATATTTGGTTCTGTTATTGAACCACATACAGTTGACCAAATTTGAGTAGTCGTAGTAGTTTGTATATGCTACGATTAATATTGAACCTAAAGGCATCGCAAGGAATTAGCATCCAATTTTTTTGTTAGGGCTACGTTTCCCTGTATATTATTTTAGCGTCGTAATGTCTAATTTTGTAACTGTTTTGTATATATCGTGCCATTTTTAGAGTTTTCTATAGTAGGATCACAATTATAAGTTCTGTATAGCATTCTGGATGAATAATTCTTAGCAATGTGTTTTTATATGTTCTAGCACAGAATAAAAAATTAATTTTGTATGTTATACCTTTAAGAAATGTAACTTTGTATTTGTCTTAAGTTTCGTTGTTTTATATGTAAACTTAATGTATTCTGATGTTCATTATTTTTCCCATTCCTTTTGTCGCTCAATGAACATTTTCAATTCGGAAAAGAGTACTCTTGTTGAAGGTGTTTGTGAATCAGCTGGTACTAGCCTAATTGAGGAGTTTGTAGAAGGTTTTGATGAATCATTCAGCAGGACAACTAAGCTGTGGAATCCTAAAGTTACAGACAACAAATTCAAACCATATTCTGGTCAGCGTTTTGATGACATTGAATCATGCTTTGATTTCTATACTGAATACTGAAGGCAAGGTGGCTTTAATGTTCGAAAATCAACCCAACATACCAAGAACAAGAAAATTGTGCTAAAGTATATTGTTTGTTCGAAGGCCGGGCATCATGAGACTTCAATGTCAAAATTTTGTGATGCTAAATTAGAAACATCGCATACATCTAGTGCTTCTGGTGTGCAAGTTAGAAGGAGGAGGACTTTGACAAAAAAAAACTGAATGTGATGCAAAAGTAATTCTCAAATACTTGGGTTCAGATGGCGGCTATGTAATCAGTTGTTTTATAGAGGGTCATAACCATCCATTAGCAACTGAATCAGGAAAGGAATTCCTCCGTGCAAATCGATCTATGACTGCACTTCAGCGCCATTTTCTTCTGGATGCTGCAAGAACAAACATTGGTGCTTTTAGAGTTCATGGTCTTTATAAAAATTATTTTGGATTGTACTCTGATATTGGCCCAACTGCTGTCAAAATTGGATGAGAGATATCAAGCTGTATATAGGGAAACATGATGCAGATATGTACTTGCAAAATTCAAAACCAAACAGGAGACATCGAATGGAGGATTTTTTTACGAGTACCAGACAGATTCAAATGGTCATCTTACTCATTTGTTTTGGACTGATGTTCGAGGTCACAAATATTATGAAGTTTTTGGGAATGTGGTTTCGTTTTATGCAACTTACCGTACCAACAAGTAAGTTTGCAAAAAAGTTGTTAAATTAAATGTGATTCTGCCGAAATTTATAGTCAGTTATGTTGATTTGAATGATACATGTGTTAGTATAGCAATTTGTGGTATAATTTTTAGGTGGCAATATAAGTTAACTTATCTAGTCAGTTGAATTACATGTATTCAGTAGTTCTAATTATGTTGAGTTTTATTTTATTTTTTGCAGGTATAGCATGGTTTTCGTCCCATTTATTGGTGTTGACAACCATTGGAAGAGCATCACTTTTGCTTCTGCTCTGCTTGACCATGAAAACGAAACAAATTTCACATGGGCAAGTGAAATGTTTTTAAAAACATTCATCGTCCTCCGAAATGTATAATCACTGATCAGTGCCCTGCAATGAAAGTATCTTTGCTGCAACGTTCCTACATTCTATTCATCGATATTGTATGTGGCATGTGATGCAGAAGTTCCCGGCGAAGGTAAATAAAATTAATTCTGTAAATTATTTTTCCCTGTCCATAATTTACTTATGTCAATTAAATTTTTGGTTCACACATATTACAAAAGACATCTAATAATTGGTTCTATTGTAGCATGAGCCTCCTTTCATAAACTTTTAAGTCATTTTCCTTTGCAGCATATTTTTTAGTTCTGCTATAGAATCAAAACTTAATGGACAGTTAAGCAAATTTAAAAATTTGACAATTGTTCATTTCCTTGGTAAATTATATCCTTCAGGGATTCCTTGGTAAATTTTACAATGTAAGACCTTTCGATTTTAAATTCTACTTGTTTACATTTTCTATAGATTGCTGAATCTGGTTTCATGGAAAAGCTAAACAAATTCGTATGGTCATCACATTTGACGGTGACTAAATTTGAGGAAGGATGGGATGCGTTGTTGAAGGAGTTTGGATTGAGCGAGCATTTATGGTTGAATGTGATCTATGCTATAAGGGAATCATGAATTCCTGCTTTCTTCAGGGACAAGCCAATGGGAGCCTTACTTAGAACAACATCAAGGTCAGAAAGCAGTAACTTCTACTTTAATCATTTTGTCCAGAAAGGAGACACACTTTCAGAATTCTACATGTGTTATGAGTGTGCAATTGACAAGCAACTCCATGAAACCAAAAAACTGGATAATGGAGATTCATGTCTTGTACAACCCATAGCCGAAAAGGAAATTGAAAAACATGCTTCTTATGTTTACACTCGTACTATGTTCTATAAGATTCAGAAACAAATAAAGGCGAGTTGTTTCCACATTAGTTTGGCAAGCCAACCAACTGTGGTTGATGGGGTTAACAGATATGTTGTTCGAGATAAAAGTTTTGATGATAGGTTGTTTGAGGTTGAATTTTCTTTCTCCAACAATGATGTTGCATGTTCTTGTAAGCTTTTCACGAGAGTAGGTTATCTTTGTAGACATTGCTTTTTTTTTTTAGGCCTTTGGGGTGTGGAAAGAATTCCACAACAATTCTTGTCTGGTCGTTGTATGAAGAATGTCTTGGAGAAATTTTGCACATTAAAGTTTCATAATGAATTGGAAAGCAGCAGTAGTCATATGATTAGGGATACATCGAAGCAGATATTGTCTGAGTTCCAAGGTTGTTTTGGCAAAGTTTCAAATGATATTGAGGGACTAAAATTCATGTTGGACAAGATGAAAAGTTTGAAAACCAGGGTTGAAGGTAGATTCCAAAATTCTGCTACAACAAAAGATGACATTCTGGAAGAAACTTTTGGTTTTAGACCTTCTGGCTCAAGCACTGTACTTCCACCCCTCCAAAGCAATAACAATGGAAGCAGGAAACGGATCGTCCGTCCAGGAGAGATAAGTCGTGATGGTAAAAAGAGGAAATTAAAGATGTGCAAAGCTTGTAACACATTAGGTTATCATGATTCACGTAAATGTCCAAAGAAGGGGCAACAGCTTCAACAAAATCCTTACTCTCAGAGCATTCAAAGTACATTAAATCAGTCCATGCAACCTCAACCTTCCAACAGTCAGAACGTTCATACAAACGGAATCCCCAATTCCACAACTGAAGTACAACAAATAGGTAAGTCTTGCTCATTGTTTTATTTCCATATTACCTGTATCAAAATGATTTTTTAAGTTAACTATGTAATTGTTTGTGGATAGATCTTTTAATTTCAGTTGAAAGAAAAAATTAAAGTCTGTATTGTTTTCATGCAGTGTGTGTAGAAAAAGAGGGGATTGAATCAAACACTTGCATTTGAGAGAGCTCATGGAGATAAAGATTGAAACTCTGTTCTTTTGAAACATTGATAAAAGATTGAAAATGTTCATTTGTGACTAATTCTTTGTATTAGAGTTTCATTGGCTACTTGAATATCTGAATCATGTCAATTTTCTTTGTTTTGTATGAACTTTTTTTTTCTTACATTGTAAAAAGACACCATTTTGCTTGAACGGTTTTAAGCATCCTTATTACTTGATGTTCTTTGTTCTGTATTTTTTTTTATTCTAGTGCTCTATGAAATTACTTAATCTTTCACTTATTGATAATCAAATCTTTCGATTTGTAGTTTTTTCATTTCTTTTGATTCCATAGTAGAACCAAAAGAGAAATACTTTTGGTTATATTGCAGAATCATGTGGATATTCACCATAAAAACATTACACAAATCCAAACCACTTATATACAAGAGTAATTTGTACAGGAATTAAAGTTATTTACAACGAAGTACCATAATTTGTCCAACAGAGTTATTTACAAGCAATCACAAAATAAAAGTTGCATTTTAACCAACAAGTCTAGATTACATAAAGCATAGTAAGCGATCAAGTGTTTAGGATCCTATTTAACACTAGTCGACCTCCATGTTGCTGTCATGCCGTTCATCTATATCATTTTCCCACTACGCCATAAATGCTCATATGCAATGCTTTTAGAAAGTGTTTCACTGAAAGTGTTTCGTTAGATATAAAATTTTGGCTCAAATAAAACAGAACTTGAACTGGTGTTGCATTAGATATAATTTAGTGTTCCATTTGACCCACAGTGTTTTATAAAATGCAACACTAAGAGCTGGCATTGCATTAGATATTTTTTAATTTAAAAAAGCTGACGTGGCAGAAGTGGGGTCCACATGTGCTGATGTGGCATTGGCTGACGTGGCAAGCGTGGGGCCCACAATTGCTGATGTGGCAAAACTGGGACCCACGTGTGCTGACGTGGCACTTACTGACGTGGCAGAAGCGTTGCATTAGATTACAACAGTGTTGCATTTGCTGTCCTGAAGTGTTGCATTAGCTAATTTCTTATTTTAAATAGATGTTGACGTGGCAGTATGGGGCCCACAAGGTGACATGGCTGGACCCCCCAATTCCTGACGTGGCAAGTATGGGTCCCACAGTTGCTGACGTGTCAGAAATGGGACCCACATGTACTGATGTGGCATTTGCTGACGTGGCAGAAGCGTTGCATTAGGTGACAACTGTGTTGCATTTACTGTTGTAAAGTGTTGCATTAGCTAGGTTTTAATTTTTAATAAATGCTGACGTGGTAGTGCGGGGTCCACAGATGCCGACCTGGCAAGTGTGGGGCCCATAATTGCTAACGTGGCAGAAATGGGACCCACGTGTGCTGACGTGGCATTTGCTGATGTGGCAGAAGCGTTGCATTAGGTAACAACTGTGTTGCATTTGCTGTTCTAAAGTGTTGCATTAGCTAATTTCTTATATTTAATAAATGCTGACGTGGTAGTGTAGGGCCCATAAGGTGACGTGGCTGGAGCCCACAGCTGCTGACGTGGCAATTGTGGGGCCCACAATTGCTGGCGTGGCAGAAGTGGGACCCACCTGTGCTGACGTGGCCAAAGCGTTGCATTAGGTGGCAAAAGTGTTTCATTTGCTGTTCTGAAGTGTTGCATTAGCTCGCTTTTTATTTTTAATAAATGCTGACGTGGCAGGCGCGGGGCCCACAATGCTGACAGTCAGTGTGGGTCCACAAGGGTAAATTTATTACTTTTAATAAATTTTTAGAAAATTTGGTAGATGTATTTGGTTTGGTTTTATAACGGTCAAACCAGTCAAATATTGACTTTCCTTCTAACTAGTCTTGTCCCGAATGATGAATCTATTTTTTAAATTATTTTTTCGACGTTCCAATCGTACGGATGACAAGATATAATGGTTTTAGTGAAGCGGCAAATTTTTAAAAAATTTGGTAGATGTATTTGGTTTGGTTTTATAACGGTCAAACCGGTCAAATTAGACTTTCCTTCTAACTAGTCTTGTCCCGAATGATGAATCTATTTTTTTAAATTATTTTTTCGACGTTCCAATCAGACGGATGACAAGATATAATGGTTTTAGTGAAGTGGTAAATTTTTAAAAAAATTTGGTAGATGTATTTGGTTTGGTTTTATAACGGTCAAACCGGTCAAATTAGACTTTCCTTCTAACTAGTCTTGTCCCGAATGACGAATCTATTTTTTAATTATTTTTTCGACATTCCAATCATACGGATGACAAGATATAATGGTTTTAGTGAAGCGGTAAATTTTTAAAAAATTTGGTAGATGTATTTGGTTTGGTTTTATAACGGTCAAACCGGTCAAATTAGACTTTCCTTCTAACTAGTCTTATCCCGAATGATGAATCTATTTTTTTAAATTATTTTTTCGACGTTCCAAACATACTGATGACAAGATATAATGGTTTTAGTGAAGTGGTAAATTTTTAAAAAATTTGGTAGATGTATTTGGTTTGGTTTTATAACGGTCAAATCGGTCAAATTAGACTTTCCTTCTAACTAGTCTTGTCCCGAATGATGAATCTATTTTTTTAAATTATTTTTTCGATGTTCCAATCGTACGGATGACAAGATATAACGGTTTTAGTGAAGTGGTAAATTTTTAAAAAATTTGGTAGATGTATTTGGTTTGGTTTTATAACGGTCAAACCGGTCAAATTAGACTTTCCTTCTAACTAGTCTTGTCCCGAATGATGAATCTATTTTTTTAAATTATTTTTTCGACGTTCCAATCATACGGATGACAAGATATAATGGTTTTAGTGAAGTGGTAAATTTTTAAAAAATTTGGTAGATGTATTTGGTTTGGTTTTATAACGGTCAAACCGGTCAAAGTAGACATTCTAGTTTAAAATGCTTGTTTAAAATTTCGTAGAGTAAATTTTTTTAAAAAGCCTGTTTATCGAAATATATAAAATGAAAATACATTATAATCTTTTTTCATTTTAAAATTTGATAAATAATATGTCTTAATTTGTGTTTAAAAAATTGTATTTTACAATAAAAAAGTAAATAAAATGTAACAAGAGTACACACACGTGACACACACACAAGCAGCACAAGTGAAAAATTGGGCGGAAAAATTCCCCCCTTAATTTTCAGAAGACTTTCCCCCTTTAACACACTCTCTCTCAAACATACATACTCTCAATTCTCAAACGTACATACTCTCTCTCTCAAACATACATACTCTCTCTCTCTCTCTCTCTCTCTCTCTCTCTCTCTCTCTCTCTCTCTCTCTCTCTCTCTCTCTCAGATCTGTTATACATGAAAGGGCTTCAGCTTAATTAGGCTTCAGCTTAATTAGGTAATTGGATATACCTTTCTTCTCGATGTTTAATTAGATACCCGACTCACTCTATTTTTTTTTAATTTGCAGCTTAATTAGGGCTTCAGCTTGAACTTGTTTAGGTAATTCATCTCTAACTTATTCCGGTTTTTTGAAAGTGTTTCTATGTGTCACCTCCAACTTATTCTATGTGCATGCTCGTTTACATTTCTTTAATTAGGGTTTTTTTTAATTAGGGTTTTTTCATCTTTGTTTTGATTTGAACTCGATTTCTATGTGTCATCTTTGTTTTGGTTTTTCTTTTTGATTTGTTTTTTAATTATGGTTTTCTTTTTGATTTTTTGTATGGTTATGTGTGTGTATAAATAATATGATTTTAATGTGATATTGTGTCTCTGTTGGTGTCTGTTTAGGTAGTAGTTTATGTGTGTATGGTTTTACTAATTAAGATATCTGTGTTTGTGCAGAGGAAAGAGGATTAAGTGGAACGCATTTGATTTTGTACTTTGGAACACATTTTATAAGTAAGCCTCCTCTGCTCTTCTTGAACTTCATGCCTATTATGTTTTAGTTTTATATGTTCTTCTTGAAAGCATTTGATTTTATATGTTTTAGTTTTATATGTTCTTCTTGAACGCATTTGATTTTATATCTTCATGCCTGTTATATGTGGTTTTACTTAATAAAATGTATGCCTGTTATGTTTTAATTCGCCATGTTTTGCTTCTATGTGGCACTTAAAAATATTCCTAAACAGAAATGCAGATAATTTTCTTGTTGTATCCTTATTTCTATGTGTGGTGTATCTGTGTGTAACTTTAATTGATCTGTTGCGCTTGTACCAGTTAAGTACGAATGTATGTGTATCTTAAGTCACACATGCCATTTCAACAAATGGACTGAGTTATGCTGATGTTGTTTGCCTGTTTTATTCAGTAAAACTTTATTATTTTATAATTTTGTAGAGGCTTAATAGATAGGGATATACAGGGAGTGATTAGGACATATAAAATCATATGTGCCAATATTTAAAATTAAATATTAGTCAGTGAATGCATTTAATGTGGTCAAACCAAACTGTACAGGGGTAGCCATTGTTCACGTGTTGGAACTGTTAGTTGTACCAAATTAGTCGTACTAGGCCACGAAGAGATTGAGGTCATGGATGATGAGTACTACCTTTGGATAGGATTTCCAAGATCTAGTCCAGAGTATATAGGAGGGATAAAAGCTTTTTTGAAAAATGCATTTCCATCTATAAAAATGGCGATGAAATGAAGTGCCCTTGCAAAAAATGTTCGGAACGTAATTGGTATTGTCAAAATATCATATACGATCATTTTGTGGTCAATGGCCCTTCTCCGTTGCACGCCAAATGGATTTGTGAGGTCTCACAAACAAAATTAGGAGCTACTGATGACTTCAAAGATTCTGAAATGGAGATGGATTTTAAAGATAATTTAGATGCGATGTTCAGTTGTGCGCGTAAGAATTTTGAAAATCACGGTTTCTGTGAAGGCGAACCAAATCTAGAGGCTCAGAAATTTACTCGGCATGTTAACAAAGGAAAACAACCATTATATCCTGGTTGTACTACATTTTCTCGATTAAGTTTCCTGATTAGACTTTATCATTTAAAGTGTGTTCATGGAATTAGTGAGTCTGCGTTTGGGGAATTGCTAATGTTGATGAAAGAAGCTTTTCCTGATGCCCATCTGCCTTTGTCTTTCAATACTGCAAAGAGTGTCATTAGGGATTTAGGTCTTGAATACCAGAAAATACATGCCTGCCCAAACAGTTGCATGTTGTATTGGGCAGAAAATCAAGATAAAGATGTTTGTGACACTTGTGGTGTTTCGAGGTAGGTTGTACAAGAAAAGAAAGGCAACACTGATGATAACGATCCACCGAAGTTGATTCACAAAGTGCCAGCAAACGTTATGAGGTACTTTCCGCTAATACCAAGGTTGCAAAGGATGTTCATGTGTAAAGAATTTTCCAAACTTATGAGATGGCACGCAGTGGGACGAACAAAAGATGGAAAACTAAGACATCCGGCTGATGCTTTGGCTTGGAAGACGATGGATGCTCTTTATCCTAATTTTTCATCGGAAAATCGAAACATTAGGTTGGGTGTAGCATCTGATGGATTTAACCCATTTCGTTCGATGAGTTCAACTCATAGTACATCAATCGTGTTGGTAAACTACAACCTTCCACCTTGGTTATGCATGAAACAAGAGAATTTAATTCTTTCAACATTAATATCCGGTCCAGATTCTCCCAGTGTTAGGAATAATTCATAAGTTGTGATGTTAAGAATAGAATTTGCTAATACTCCTTGTATATCCTGATCTTATAAAGGATTTAGCACTTTGTATAGGATATATGTGTTAGACAGTAATCTGTAGAGTTTAGTCAGGAACAATGCGTCAAAGACTACATTTCAGGAACTAAGAGTAGATCCTGATACAGCAAGTCGGATCCTGATAAAATACTGATGGGATGATCAGATCGTGATGCAATGGGAAATCCTAATATCAGTCGTGTTACTGATGATGTCATTATGGATGCTACAGAAACTGGCAAGTGCTATAAAACAAGATCTTTGTTTTGGAGAACAGGCAAGAAGATATCGTGAAGGAAACGAATTCTCTATTGATGGAAACTATCAACTGGACGACAGAACATTGTCATAGATAGATTATAATTCTGTTATTAGTTGATAGGTAGCATTATAAATACTCTCTCAATATTATTGTAACAGCGAGCGAATTGTGAATTTTAGAGTGCATATCGTGTGAAGCTCTGTATAAGGTTTGTATTCGAGAGTTCGAAACAAACAGAGAGAGAGATTTGTATTGTCAGTAGCTGCTAAAGGTATTGTACACCTTTGGTAGAGTTTTTATTTGATTTATTTAATACAAACAAAGTTTGATTCATTCGTTTGTTCTTGTTCATCTAATCAAGAAAAAATCAGACACGATTATATAACTTGTATTCAACCCCCCCTTCTACAAGTTATTCGAGTTAACAATTGGTATTAGAGCAGGTTGATTTCGAATAATCAAAAAGATCTGCAATCATGTCTGGTTACAAGGATGGTAATACTAAGATCCCTATGCTCAAGAGAAACGAATATACTCTATGGGAAGTGAAGATGTTGCATCACTTGGAAGCAACAGATCCTGATTATCTTGACAGAATCAGAGATGGGCCTTTCGTTCCAACAAGGCTTGTTCCTCAAGCAACTGTCGAAGGAAAAGTTGTTCCAGAACATACAGCAGAGAAGCCTAAATCTGAATGGACAGATAAGGAAAAGGAGAACGTTCTTAAGGATGCTAAAGTGAGAAACATACTATTCAACAGTCTTGATTCTGTTCTCACTAACTATGTTCTCTCTTGTAAAACTGCTAAGGAGATATGGGACAATCTAAAGGTTCACTGTGAAGGAACAAAACCTGTCAGGAAGAATATGAGGACACTTCTCATACAACAGTATGAGTACTTTGAATCCAAGTCTGGTGAGTCACTAACTGATACCTTTGATAGGTTTACTAAACTCATCAATGAGATGGCCATGCATGGTAAATATTATTACTTGGAGGATATGAATACTAAGTTCATGAAAGCTCTTCCTGATTTCTACAATGAGAAGATATCTGCAATTGAGGAAGCTAATGATCTGGATGAAATATCATTAGAAGTAGTTTATGGAAAATTGAGAGCTTATGAACTTGACAGGCAGCAGAAAAAGAGAAGGAGTGAAGGAAAGATGAAAACTATTGCACTCACTGCTCAATCTGAATCAAAGAAGCTTCCAGAAGAAAATACTGAATCTACTAAAAGAGACTTGATGAAGAAGAAGAGCGAAGAAAGTTCTGAGTCAGAGACTACAGATATAGACTCTGAAGATAATGATTCTGAATCAGAGATGCAAAACCTTTTTGCTATGTTTGCTAAAGCCTTCAAGAAAGGAAGATTCAACAGGAGAAGATTTAGCAAAGGATCTTTTCAGAAGAAAGAGGAGAAGAAGAGTGACAAAGGCAAGAGTACAATTATCAAGCTTGATAAAGCCAAGATCAAGTGCTTTAACTGCAGTGAGCTTGGACACTTTGCTAGTGAGTGCAAGAAGCCTAGGAATTCAGGGAAGGGTATTGAACTCATGGTCACACAGAAGGATTGGGCAGACTCCAGTGATTCTGAAGATGAATTGAATTATGACAACATTGCATTGATGGCAAGTGCTTCAGACAAACCTGGATCTCCAAAGAAAACTTCTTCATCTTCTGCTAAGGGCACTAGACAGAAGCATTCAATTATCTTGGACAATGGATGCTCTGGACATATGACTGGAAAGAAGTCCCTGCTTACAAAGTTTGAGAGGAAAGCTGGCCCAGTAATATCCTTTGGAGATGGCAACAAAGGAGAAACTCTGGGATATGGCTCAATTATTTTGGGGAATGTCATCATAGAAAATGTAGCACTGGTTGAAGGCTTGAAACACACACTTTTAAGCATAAGTCAACTGGGTGATAAGGGTTACCAATCAATCTTTGACAGTGAAGGATGCAAAATCTTGAATATGAAGAATGGAGACATTGTTCTGACTGGTCAGAGACATGGTAACATATATGAAGCCAGCTTGAGTGGCACATCTAATGGAACTATCAGATGTCTTTACAACAAAGCAACAAATGATGAAAGCTGGAACTGGCACAAGAAGCTCTCACATCTCAATTTCAAGAAGCTTAATCAACTTGTTAAGCACCATCTGGTGAGAGGCCTACCTCAGGCAAATTATGTGCAAGATGGGCTTTGTGATGCTTGTCAGCTTGGAAACCAAAGAAGAACCACTTTCAAGAGCAAGATAGAAAATTCAATTACTGAACCATTTCACATGTTGCATCTTGATTTATTTGGTCCAGTAAACATTATGTCTATCAGCAAGAAAAGATATGCTCTAGTTATAGTGGATGATTACACAAGGTTCAAATGGGTATTCTTTCTACACAAAAAGGATGAAGCTCCTCATCAAATCATTGAACTTGTCAAGAACATTCAAAATAGCTCTGAGTACAAGGTCAAAGTGCTCAGAAGTGACAATGGTACAGAATTTAAGAATTCTACAATGGAGGAGTATTGTGCAGACAATGGAATTACTCAACAGTTTTCTGCACCTAGAACACCTCAGCAGAATGGTGTAGTAGAAAGAACAGAACTCTCATAGAGGCAGCAAGAACCATGCTTGCAGATGCAAAGCTTCCAACCTATTTCTGGGCAGAAGCTATCAACACTGCATGTTTCACTCAAAACTGTACCTTGGTAAATGCACATGATAAGACTCCCTATGAGATGATCAAAGGAAAGAAACCAAGTATGAAATACTTTCACATCTTTGGATGCAAATGCTATGTCCTGAAAGTTCATCCAGAACAACTTGGAAAATTTGAAGCCAAATCGGATGAAGCAATCTTTCTAGGATATTCAGCATCAAAGGCCTTCAAAGTATGTAATCTCAGAACTCACATTGTTATGGAATCAATTCACGTTGCATTTGATGATAAGAAGTTTGGAATTTTGCAAACTGATGAAAGCCATGATAATATGGAATTTGAAAATCTTAAGTATTCTGAGATTCTCTCTAGTGATGATGAAGGTTCTCCAGAAGAAATCTCTATTGCTTCTCAAAGGGATGCTACTGTTGAGGGGGAGCAATTCAATCAAGGAAAACACAGTACTGGTCAGGATCAGACTAGTCTTTCAGAGTCTACTTCATCAGGAACTGATCCTTCAGAGTCTAATGAAGGAAGATCAGAATCAAGCAGTAGTATTGAATCCACTGATTCTACTGATCAAGGTGGAGCTTTTGAAGGAAATGAAGAATCTTCTACAAGAAATACCACTAACTTAGGGGGAGATTCTAGCAGGAGTAATCTACCACCTGTTAGAAAATGGACAAGGGATCATACTGAAGATTTGATTATTGGTGATCCAAATAGTGGTGTTCGAACTAGAAGATCAATTCAAAATGAATGATTGTACAGTTGTTTTCTCTCAAAGAATGAACCTAAGAAGGTTGAAGAAGCCTTACAGGATCCTGATTGGGTAATAACAATGCAGGAAGAATTAAATGAGTTTGAGAGGAACAAAGTCTGGAAACCGTTACCAAGACCTAAAGATAGATCTATTGTTGGTGCTAAATGGGTTTTCAGAAACAAGCTAGATGAATCTGGTATGATTGTAAGAAACAAAGCAAGACTGGTGGCCAAGGGTTATTCTCAAGAAGAAGGAATTGACTATGATGAAACCTTTGCACCTGTAGCAAGATTGGAAGCAATAAGAATGTTTCTTGCATTTGCAGCTCATTCAAAATTCAAGGTATACCAGATGGATGTAAAGAGTGCTTTTCTTTATGGCAAGCTTGATGAGGAAGTGTATGTGGAGCAACCACCTGGTTTTGTTGATCCAAAGTTTCCAAATCATGTCTACAAACTTGACAAGGCACTATATGGACTAAAGCAGGCACCAAGAGCATGGTATGAGACTTTGTCTAAATTTATTCTTGAAAATGGCTTCACAAGAGGTACAATTGACAAAACTCTATTCTTTAGAAAGATAAAAGGTGATTTTCTTTTAGTTCAAGTTTATGTTGATGATATTATATTTGGTTCTACTAATGAAAAGTTATGTGCTAAGTTTAGCAAGCTTATGAAGTCTAAGTATCAGATGAGCATGATGGGTGAACTAAATTACTTTTTAGGGTTGCAGGTCAAACAGACTGAGACTGGTATTTTCATTAATCAGTCAAAGTATATCAAAGATCTTTTAAAAAGGGTTGACTTTCAAAATTGTGCAATTGCAAAGACACCCATGGTAACAGCCACTAAGCTAGACTCTGATCCTAAGGGAAAGAGTGTTGATAACACTAGCTTTAGAGGCATGATAGGTTCACTGTTATATCTAACTGCAAGTAGACCAGATATAATGTTCTCTACCTGTTTATTTGCTAGATTCCAAAGTGATCATAAGGAATCTCATTTAATTGCTGTGAAGAGGATTTTTAGATATCTCAAGGGAACTCCAAATCTTGGTTTGTGGTATCCAAAAGAATCTGATTTCTCCCTAATTGGCTATTCAAACTCTGATTATGCAGGGCGTAAAATAGACAGGAAAAGCACTACAGGTACATGTCAATTCTTGGGAAACAGATTGATTTCTTGGGCAAGCAAGAAGCAGCAATCAGTTTCAACCTCAACTGTAGAAGCTGAATACATTGCAGCAGGCAGTTATTGTGCTCAACACCTTTGGATAAGAAATCAGTTGATGGATTATGGTATGACACTTAGTAATATTCCTATGTTTTGTGATAATACTAGTGCTATCAAAATTGCAGAAAATCCAGTTCAACACTCAAGGACTAAGCACATTGATGTCAGGTATCATTTTATTAGAGAACATATTGAAAATGGTACTGTGGAACTTCATTTTGTTCCTACTGACAAACAGCTTGCACATATTCTAACTAAACCACTTGATGAGGCTACATTCAATAGATTGGTTAGTGAGTTAGGAATGTTAAATTTTTAGATCTTTAACATCTGCACAAGTAGCAAGGTATGTTGTTTCAGTTTATAGACTTGATATTTTGTCAGGATCTATACTTGATTGTTAAATGCTTAAGCTATAACATTTTATCTTGATAAATTTCAGTATGATAGACTTATTAATAAAACATCAGGATCAGGATTGCTATCAGTATGCTGACATCAGGATTGTATCGTCAGTATCAGGATTGTGAAATTTGTGTGACTTACTGTTTCAAATTCTGAAGTTCATGTTATTCAGTGGTTCAATTCTGAGTTTTGTTAAAGTCTATGTTAGCAAGTTTTATCGCATGCATACTGATAATTTATATCATTATTCAGGTCAGTCAGTAAATAACAATAGACAAGTAGGAAATAAGAAAACTTGTATTTTCATTAATCAAAAGCATTACATACATGGAAATGAAATACAATTCTTCTTTTTGTCTAACTACTACTGATAATTCTATTCTTGTCTAAAGCTGTTACTGCTTCAATCCTCAACGATCGACTTCAGGACAAGGAGCATCTCAAGATTGGATTCCTTGTCTGGGCGACTTGAATGAAAGCAGCTGACTCATCATCATGCTTATTGAAGAAGATGAATAGCATTTCCATCAAGATCAACCTCAGGCTCTTCGCCAAATTCTTCATCCTCAAGGTGTGAAGAGTTAGAGGAGGATTGTATCCAACTGGTAGATGTTTTAGAGGAGATTCGTGGAAATCATCTGGGTTAAGACCAACCATATCTGACTCGATGAGAAAAGTCATCTCTTCTAAGAGATAGTTTACTTGCTCCTGATCATCAAGAGTAAAGAACTTATCAGTGGTAATGAACCAAAAGCTAGGGTTCATATGAAGATTTGGGTTGATAGCCATGATTAAAAGAGAAAAGAATGAAAAGGTTTTGGAGAATGGCATAAGGCGTTAGTTTCTTTTATAGAAATACGTGGGAAGCTGAATAGTCGTTTGGGGTTATCAATGCAGTCAGTCATAATTATGTGTGACCGTATTTCTTGCATTTTCAAGGAATATTGAATGAATTTAACCAATTGATTTTGTTCAGATTTTATTTATTTCTTTTACAGGTAAAAGAAAATGCCACGTGGAAACTCCATTTAGTCTCTGGAATCAGGATGATATTGATCAGGAATACATGTGTGTTCACATCAGGATTAGTAATTCTTTCTATTTAGAAATTACATTGAATCGTGTGATTATCTTAATGAGAAGATCACATCAGGAAAAGGAAGCTGATCAGTATTGACTTTTATCTTGACTTTACCTTGATTTAATTTACTTGAAATTAATTTTGGATTTTATTTTCCAAAAATCGTGGGTAACTGCATTTTTCAGGGACTGACACCTGTCAACCTACGTGTCAACGTGGGATAATGGGTCTGAAGGATTTTTGAAATATAATTATTTTGATACTCTAATCGTGTAATTGCTTTCTCTAAATTCATATTCTCTAAAGCAAAAACACTCTCGAGTTCTCAAAATCACTAATCAATTTCAAAAAATTTTAAGTTCTCTTCAGATCAAAATGGCAACTCAAAGAAGACTACCCAAATCAGTAGCTTTCAAGTTTGGTGACTTTGATTTTATGATGAACAATCATGTTGCTGCTATCACCAACAAGGAAGGGGTGCCAACTGATTTTCACCCAATTATGGACTTTATGGCGAAAGGACCATTAAGTTATGCCTTGACAGCATCTCCACAAATTAATCAAGTAGCTGTTTCACAAGCTTGGGAGAATGCTGAGGTAATTGATTCTACTCAGAGTCAATCAGGTAAGATTGTTCTACACTTAGGACAAGACTCATTTGATATTACTGAATCTGTTGTTAATTCAGTACTTCACTTACCAGTTAGTACGAATTTTGAGAATGTACCATCTGATGATGATGTGAGAACTATGTTATCTGAATTAGGTTACAATGGACCTCTAGATAACATGAGCCAGTTAAATAGATCCTTTCTTAGGAAAGAATGGTCTTTCTTCTTTGACCAACTTGCTAAATGTTTTACTGGTATGTTAAATATAATTGATGTGTTTTAATCAGTGTTTTAGTGTTACAGTGAATTATCAGAGTTTAGCTGGAAGCGGTCAGAGTTTATTGTAAACTCTGACAGGTGGAAGCTCGACAGAGTTTATCAAACTCTGTCTGGAGGCAATGTCTACTAGTCAACGGTGATTGAAAATTTATTATGGAAGCGATATCTTTGAAGATTGGATAGCTATTAAAGATATCGAGTTAACTTAGGAGACGTGTGACAATCTGTAATTGATATCATTGTATAGCTGATTATTAGGAATATCAATTAGAGATTGTATCGAAGCTGTATATTTTATAAATACAGTTAGGTTAACCCTAGAAGGGTATCGTGCAACAAATTATCTTTATTGTAACCTAGCTGCTCTTTGTGATAGTTTACATCACGAAGAGGGTTCTTAATACCAGATGTTTTTAAGTGCATAAACGTCTTACTTGTTAAACTCTCATACGAATTTGATTATTAATTGTGTACTCGGCCTAACAAGTGGTATCAGATCCAATCTGTTACTTTATTACGGGTTAAGATCCAAACACAACAATAATCATGTCAGCAATTCCTCCACCAACACCTACTGTTTCTAAAAAGGCTCCTACTACTGTGAGTCGTTATGAACCAATCAGGGTTCCTATTCTCAGGCCATTAGAGTATGCTATGTGGAAGGTCAAGATGACTATGTTTCTGGAGGCTACTGATCCAGAATATCTTGACAGGATTTATGAAGGCCCTCACAATCCTACAAAGCTATCTGTTGCAGCTGCTGGTGAAGAAGCTAAAATTGTTCCAAAGGAAAAGAAGGACATGACTCCTGAAGATCTATCATCAATTGCTAAGGATGCAAAGGTTAGGCATTTACTGCATAGTGCTTTAGACAATGTTATGTCTAACAAAGTGATTAACTGCACCACTGCAAAAGAGATATGGGATGCTCTTGAAGTCAGATGTCAAGGAACTGCTGCTATTAAGAAGAATAGGAGAAACATACTCACACAAGAGTATGAGCATTTTGAGGCTAAACCTGAAGAGACCATGACAGATACATTTGATAGATTCTGTAAATTGCTTAATGATCTGTCATTGGTCAACAAAGAGTATGATCTCGAAGACTCTAATCTCAAGTTTCTTCTTTCTCTACCTGAAAAGTGGGATGTGAAAACAACCACTATTAGAGACAACTATGATCTTGCTGAAACAGAGATTGATGAAATCTATGGGCTGCTCAAAACTCATGAATTGGAAATGGAGCAGAGAAACAGGAGATCAAGCAGGAAGGCAAAGTCTGTTGCTCTTAATGTTGAAGAGAAGCCTCAGAAGAAAGAGGCATCAAGAAGGAAAATGAAGGGAAAAGCTTTGGTCATACACTCAGAAAGTGAATCATCAAACTCTGATTGTGATTCAAACTCTTCTGAATCATCTGACTCTGAGGATGATGAAGAAGAAATGAGGAAAATGGCTGTGTTGATGGTGAAGACCTTCAAGAAAATGGGCTTCAAGAATTTCAAGAAAGGGAAAAGGTTTTCTAGAGATTCAAATGAAGACAGGAAAAGCTTCAGGAAGTTTGATAAGAGAGATTCTAGGGGGAAGAAGGATAAGTCTGAATATCAATGCTACAAGTGTAAGGAGATGGGTCACTTTGCTCCTGAGTGCAAGAAGGGTAAAACTGGAAAGGTACTCTACACTAAAGGCAGAGATTGGGCAGACACTTCAGATTCTGATGAAGAAGTGAACTAAGCTCTCATGGCTACTACTGAATCAGAAACTTCTGAAAATCAGGTACCTCTAACTACCTATGCTTATAATATTGATGACATTGCTCAATTAAGAATTTATCTTAAGTCATTACATATAAGTTATAGGGATCAGACTTTAGAGAATGAGAGGATAAAATCTGAAAATTCTGAACTTAAGGTTAGAAATAAACTTTTTGAAGAAAAACTTGAAAACATGCAACAAGTTCAGAAAGAGAGAGATGATGCTGTTTCTATAGAACAAGATTTGCTTAAGAAATATAAACAACTAGAATCTGAGTTGGAGGAAGCAAATAAGAAAATTAGGATTTGGACTAATTCTGGAAAGGACACTCAACAGATTTTTCAAACAGACACTATTGGTCTAGGTTATAATGAGGGAGATGAACTTAGATTTCAAAATCAAGTTAAAATCAGACCTCATTTTATACATGGAACCAGTAAATTTTTGTCTGAAAATGAAAAAGAAGCTGTTAAAAGTAAACCAGTAAAAACTAGTGTTAAACAGGTTAATATTGGTTCAATGACAGATAAACAGCTCAAACATAAACTAAAGGAGTTAAAATCTGTTAAGAAACAGAGAGTGTCAAATAAGAACAGAAATGGAAAAGTAGGCATCACTTCAGGAAATAAACCAATGCTTGCTAGTTATGCTCCAAGAAAGACATGTCATAACTGTGGTAGTACTAAGCATCTTGCAAATTTCTGCAAGAAAAACAAAAATATAAATTCTTTACCTTCCAAGTCTGAGGTAAAGAAGGATTTTGCTAGAACTAAGCCACAGACTTTATGCACACACTGTGGAAGCACTTGGCATTCCATTTATACATGCAGAGAATATCATGCTATCTATCATAATTACTATGAACTGAAACCCAATCTGAAATGGGTTAAAGTTGATACTGCAAGTGTAAACACTGATACTGTTAGCTCAAACTCTGATAATGTTAATTCCCCTGCAAAAGCTAACAAAGTTAAGAATGTCAAAGGATCCAAGCAAGTCTGGATCCTTAAATCTAACTCTCATTAATTGCTTGTGATTGCAGGGCAACAGGGAGGCAACCCTAGTCGTGGACAGTGGATGTTCAGGACACATGACTGGAAATAAAGCCCTGCTATTAGACTATGAGGAGAAGGCTGGCCCAAAAGTTTCCTATGGTGATGGAAATGTAGGAAAAACATTGGGATATGGCAATATTAATCTTGGAAATGTCATCATCAACAATGTAGCTCATGTCCCAGGACTCAAGCATGACTTGCTGTCTGTGAGTCAAATCTGTGACAAGGGATATCATGTAGATTTTCAACCTGAATATTGTGAAGTTATCAGCAAATCTACAGGAAAGGTAGTTGGTCATAGGCAAAACAACATTTATGAAATCAAGCTCTTAATAGACTCTGTTGGAAAAGCTGTTTGCCTGTCTACAAGAATGTCTAGTGAAGAGAGTTGGAATTGGCACAAGAAACTCTCACATTTGAACTTGAACAACATCAATGAATTGATCAGAAAGGATCTTGTAAGAGGACTCCCAAAGGCTCTGTTAAATGTTGATGGCCTATGTGATTCATGTCAGAAGGCTAAACAAAGGAAGTCATCATTCAAGAGCAAGACAGAATTTTCAATCACTGATCCCTATCATCTTCTGCATGTTGATCTCTTTGGTCCAGTAAATGTTATGTCTATAGCAAGAAAGAAATATGCTTTAGTCATTGTTGATGAATACACTAGATTCACTTGGGTGTATTTTCTAGCAAAGAAGGATGAAACTACATTAACTCTGATAGAGCATGTGAAGCTTCTGGACAAAGGATCAAGTAACAAAGTCAGAATCATCAGAAGTGATAATGGAACTGAGTTCAGAAATTCAACAATGGAAGAATTCTGCAAGGACAATGGAGTGAAGCAAGAATTTTCAGCACCTGGTACACCACAACAAAATGGTGTAGTTGAAAGGAAAAATAGAACCTTGATTGAAGCTGCCAGAACTATGCTTGATGAAGCAAAATTGCCAACTTATTTCTGGGCAGAAGCTGTTCAAACTGCTTGTTTTATTCAAAATGCTACACTGATCAATAAGCATGGAAAGATACCATATGAGATGGTGAAGAAAAAGAAGCCAAACCTGAAATACTTTCATATTTTCGGGTGCAAATGTTTTGTTTTGAAGACTCATCCTGAACAGTTGACCAAGTTTGAACTAAAGGCAGATGAAGGAATTTTTGTTGGCTATCCACAGTCAACAAAGGCATTCAAAGTTTACAATCTGAGAACTAAAGTGATCATGGAATCTATACATGTGTCATTTGATGACAAGAAGATAACTGGACTTGAAGACAAAGATGAATATGATCAACTGAACTTTGAAAATGAAGATTTAAACTCTGATGAAGTAAACTCTGATGAAACAACTTTGACAGACTCTGTTGAAACAACATCTGAACCTCTACTGGTAAACACTGGAGAAACTTCTCAGCCACAACAAAGGGAAGAACCAGTTGAGGGGGAGCATGATCAAGATGAAGACTCAAACACTGATACTGAATCAACTGAAAAATCTGGATCAAACTCTGATGATTCAAATTCTGACTCTGGGCAGTCAAGTTCAGTGGGAGTCTCAGAAAATGAAGAAAGATCACAACAAAATCAGGAGAGCATGGATCAAGGGGGAGGATCACATGCTGACAGAAGTCATTTTCCTTCTGCTAGGAAATGGACTAAATCACATACACCTGATTTGATAATTGGTGATCCAGATGCAAAAGTGAAAACAAGAAGTGCTACTGCAAGTGAATGTCTGTTTCATGCATTCTTGTCTAAAAATGAACCTAAGAAAGTGGAAGAAGCTCTTCAAGATGCTGACTGGATAACAGCAATGCAGGAAGAGTTGAATGAATTTGAAAGGAATGAAGTTTGGACCCTTGTACCAAGGCCAAAGAACAGATCTATTGTTGGTACTAAATGGGTTTACAGAAACAAGACTGACAGTGAAGGTGTTATCACAAGGAACAAGGCTAGACTGGTAGCAAAAGGATATTCACAGCAGGAAGGAATAGACTATGATGAAACATTTGCTCCAGTTGCAAGATTGGAGGCAATCAGAATTTTTCTAGCATATGCCTCTCACAAGAAATTCAAAGTGTTCCAGATGGCTGTGAAAAGAATCTTCAAGTATCTCAAGGGCACCATATCATTAGGTCTGTGGTACCCCAGAGAATCAGATTTCAAGCTACTTGGGTATTCTGATGTAGACTTTGCAGGCTGCAAGATAGACAGAAAGAGCACTAGTGGAAGTTGTCAATTTCTTGGTGACAGACTTGTCTCTTGGTACAGCAAGAAACAGAAATCAATTTCCACATCTACAGCTGAAGCAGAGTATATTGCAGCTGGTAGCTGTTGTGCACAGATCTTGTGGATGAAGAATCAATTGCTGGATTATGGATTGAGGTACAGTAAAATTCCTATTTACTGTGATAATCAAAGTGCTATTGCTATGACAGGTAATCTAGTACAGCATTCAATGACCAAGCACATCAGCATAAGGTACCACTTCATCAGAGAACATGTGGAAGAAGGGAATATCGAACTAAATTTTGTGTCTACAGAACAACAGCTTGCAGATATCTTCACTAAACCATTGAGTGAAGCTACATTTACAAGACTGGTCAATGAACTAGGAATGGTCTCTGGTTCTGACTAGGAATGTTGGTTAGATTCAAATTTTACTTATGTAATGTATTACTCATATTTCCTTGATTTGTTAAGTGCTAAGTGAACTCTGTTGATTAAATACTGTTATGCATACTCTGTTAACATGCTTTTTCTGTCAAACTCTGTTAAACTCTGTCAGCATGCCTGTATGTCATACACTGGTAATAAGTTGATAAACTCTGTGAACTCTGAGTTGATTTTTGTCTGAATGAAAACACCAATGAAGAAATATGTATGCAGCATGATTCTCAGCAATTAATCATGAATCTTTCTGAGTTATTGTGATCTAATCTTAGATTGTACAGAAAATTAACACAGCATGATACTGGTTCATATTTAAAGCATATCTTAGTTTATCTTGTCCTAAACTCTGAGTCTATAAATACTGTGTGCATTGCCTTTCATGAATAACTACTGATGTTGATGAACTCTAAACTCTGATTAGGTATACACTGGTAGATTAAAAATGCTTACTGCAATACCCCAAACAAAATGTATATAGGTTGCTATACTCCTTTGAGATTATGTTGGATACTAGGATGACCCAGGAACCTATTGGTATATAATATGTGCTAAAATTCTCTGATTTTTGGTGACTAGTCAAATACTAGGATGACCCAGGAACTTATCAAAATTATAAGGGCTAAGATTTTTGAATTTTTGGTGACTGGTTCCAACCTCTAATTACTGGAATGAATAGAATTAAAAAAAAAAAATTTAGAGGGGGTATAAAATAAATTAAATATTAGTGTATATAGATTGATTACTACAGAGTTTAGCTTTCATCATACAGTCAGTGTTTACTATGACAGTTTGTGCATCCAGTGTTTATTGATTTACTTTATGGATTTTATGAAAAATTAGATGCTCTAAAAATTGATTCAGTAAACTCTGCTTCACATACACATATTTTCACAACTGTGCAATTTATGAAAGGGTTTCGGTGATAAAGTTGGAGAATTGACAAACGCTGCTGATTCATGGTTCGTACTCTAAGGTAAATTTTCATTTGGATAATTTGAAAATTTTGGAGTAAATAGGGCTTTTCACAACTGTTAATAAGTGTATTGTTGATTTGTGGTTCGTAATGTATTCGAGAAGTGGCTAAGTGATTGATTCGAGAACTCGAATTGACTTAACCGATAACTCTGAGTTCTCGAATAGTGTTATATTGATATATCGAATCACTTCTCGAATAGCTCTTTTCTCTGGGACTCCATGAGTTCTCGAATAGAGTAATAGACATGTCGAATCTCTGAGTTATCGAATGACACTTTGACTTGTTGACTCTCAGAGATGTCGAATAGTGTTTTCACAAATATCGCCTCGACTTGTCGAATGCTAGACTTCTCGAATAGAAAAAAACACTTCTCGAATTGGTACTCTGTTCTGTTCCTGATTTAATTGTGATTATTGTTGATGAATTTGTTCCTTATATGATTACTTTAATTAGTTTACATATTCTTCTCTTTGATTTAATTCCTTTAAGAACAGTTCATAAATATAAAAAAAAATTGTAGAACACACTGAATAAGATTAGAGAAACGGAATTTTTCATTGATAATAAGAAAGAGATTACATGTAAGAATTACATCTTTTTGTTCTCTCTATCTCCTAATCTATTCAACAGGAAATAAAAAGTGAAATCCAAACCACTCTATTGTTAGCAAACATCCCAGATCCCATCTTTGCCACTTTATTTGTGTGGAAGTTGAAGGGATAAGGTTATTTTTGCTGACATATTCATTAACAATGGTTGGTGGTGTTGGATGAGGATGCCTTCGAGGAAAGCCATGCTAATGTTGCAACTTGTATCTTTCCTCCTGCAAGAGCAGCTGAATTTGTCAAGAGAACCTCCAGAACAATTACAAATCCAGAGATTCTATCTTGTCTTAAGGCTACAGTTGTACAAGTGAAGACTCTCAACTCGAGGTTTGATCTGTGTCAAAAGGCAATCTCTGATGTTCGAGGTGATGTTGTTAAGGGAACTTAAATGATTAAACTTGACAACAAGAATAAATTTCAATATCTTACTCAGAATCAAGACACTTTGTCTCACAGGCTGAACAAAGTTGAACAAAATCAGAATGATATGTCCCTAAAGATTGATTCTATTGCTACTTCATTGGAGTTAGTCACATCTATTCTTATGCCTGATGATGTCAAAAAGGGGGAGAGAGTTGCTAAAGACAAATGCAAGCAATCTCAAACTCTGATCAGAAAGGATAAAGCTGGAGATGGAGGAGCAAGTAGTAAAGGAAAGAGCAAAACTGAAGAATTTCAAACTCTGAAAACTAGCAAGTCTTCTAAATCACAGTTTGTTGGGATAAACACTGATACTCAAGGTACTTCAAAGACCAAGAGTTTGCTATTACCTTCTAATCCACAGACTGATGAAGAATTGGCTGCTAAGTTGTTTATTGAAGAGAATGAGGAAGTAGTTACAATTGAGGACATTGAAGCTGAAGAAAAGAGTTTACAAGAAGAACATCTCAAGGCTTTAAAGTCTGGTAAGTTAAAAAGAGGAAAAGCTCCTAGGCCTGTTGTTAAAGGTGTTGTGATCAAGGAAAGGGTTGATGTTAGTCAAAGATCTCAGTTTTCAAAGGAAACAATGGCATCAGAAGCTCAACTCAAGCTGAAAGGCATTGAAGGAGAAAGTTCACAGAAGAAAGTTACAACTTTTGTTGCATCACAAGTTGTGACCACACCTTTACAATCTTCTCAGTTGAAATCAGTTTTTGGAAAAGGAATAATTCATGATCCAAATATATTATCTGGAGTTTCTATGAATATTTCTGATGGAAGAGCCTTGTCTGGTAAAGTTGGAAACAATAAGGGTGGACTAGGTTCACACAAGGACAAAAGGCAATATACTGGTCCTAGAGATCCTTCTTCACTGGCTGTTCCAGGTCGTGGTGTCACTCAAGAGAGTTTGGACAGACTGGAATCAGTACAGTTAGTTCATCAGAAGAGTTTAAAGAAGGATTTTCTCTTGTACTTCATGGCTGATGGGACAGTATTTAGAATTGGTGAGAATGATAATGGCTTGAAATATTGGGAAGAACTAGAATATGTTCTATATATTTTCAAGGTGAATAGTCAAAGGACTCAATCAGTTGCTAATGTGCTCAGACAGAGGATGCTTCAGAATTTGGCAATTAGAGGAGAGAAGTATAATAGCAGATATGTTCCTAAGTACAGGGATTACAATGGAAATCTTATTGAAATGAAGAAAGGTACTGCAAAATTAAAAACTGATTTGGGAATCACAGTACTTGACTTCAATTCACAGTCAGAAGAAGTCAAATTTATCAGACTGGGAAATGAGATGAGAAAAAACAAAATCTATGATCTTAGATCTGCTATCTATCAGACAGATGAGAGTGATCCTCAGTTCAGAGAGATTAAAGAAGCTATGGAGATTGAGCTTGAAAATGCAGAAAGAAGATTGCTCATAGAATATCTCAGAGCTACACCAGATCTTGAAGAGATTAGAGATTAAAGTCTGTAAGGATTTTCTTATTCTCTGTAGATTTTGTTAAGTAGAAGCTTAAACTCTGAATTTGTATAAACACTGTATTTGTCTATTTGTTTTGACATCATCAATTACTGTTATTAACTTGTGCATTTTTGCTAATGAACAAGTTGGGGGAGATTGTTAAATATAATTGATGTGTTTTAATCAGTGTTTTAGTGTTAAAGTGAATTATTAGAGTTTAGCTGGAAGCGGTCAGAGTTTAGTGTAAACTCTGACAGATGGAAGCTCGATAGAGTTTGTCAAACTCTGTCTGGAGGCAATGTCTACTGGTCAACGGTGATTGAAAATTTATTATGGAAGCGATATCTTTGAAGATTGGATAGCTATTAAAGAGATCGAGTTGACTTAGGAGACGTGTGACAATCTGTAATTGATATCATTGTATAGCTGATTATTAGGAATATCAATTAGAGATTGTATCGAAGCTGTATATTTTATAAATACAGTTAGGTTAACCCTAGAAGGGTATCGTGCAACGAATTATCTTTATTGTAACCTAGCAGCTCTTTGTGATAGTTTACATCACGAAGAGGGTTCTTAATACCAGAGGTTTTTAAGTGCATAAACGTCTTACTTGTTAAACTCTCATATGAATTTGATTATTAATTGTGTATTCGGCCTAACATGGTAAATGTAGTTCTTTTCAACAAATTACTGCTGTTACATCATATATTGCATATGGCTTGCTTTATAACAGAGTAATTAATTTTGGTCACATTATCTTAAGTCAGATGTGTATTAAACTTGGGTCAAGAGATCATGACAGGAGTATGGTTTATTATCATAGATTCATGCAACTGTTTATTAACCATTTCATTCCTGATGTTGAAGCTAGATTTGGTAGAAAATATTGTGTTTCTTCTTATGTACAGCAAAAGAGAATTTTCTCTGACATTACAAAGAAGGACAGTGAAAAGAATCTAGATGAAATACCTGCATTACACTATCCAAACAATGTTCAGGTACTTCTAAGAACTCATCTTCCTACCATCTATGATTCTTCTTTCTTTGGTGGAGAAATGACTCAGGAATCTCAATTAGAGGAGAACCCCCCTGTGTCTACCCAAGTAGCCAAAAACATTACAGTCTTTGAAACAATTCTAGAACCAAATTTGATCCACAGCCTATTGTTTTAAAGAAGCCAACCTCTGGTGTTTCTCAAAAGACATCAGTTGTAAGGAAGAGAAGATTTGTTATTTCAAGTAGTAGTTCTAGTGAAGATGATGATAATATGTCTCTTGCTGAGAGAGTAGAATTGAAGGCTGCAATTCAACTTTCTAAGCTAGGACAAAGAGATGGAACACATAGTCACAGCCAGGCTGCAGTCTCCCAAAAGGTTGTAGTTCTTAAAAAGGGAAAACAATTACTGGATACTGTCTCTCAAAAGACTGTGTGTAACACCCCCAGATCCGGGGTCCGGGATCCGGTGGTTACGGTTTCCAATTCTGTCCACAACAATTGAACTTTCCTTAACATAAAATAAATTACGTCTCTATGACCCAACACAACAATATAAAACACACCCGTTATAGTCCCAGAGATGAAATCAGAGTAACAATCAAATTTTTATTAATCACGTTATGAGTTCTTACAATCCAAAAGAATTTCAATATAAATACATACTCTTTGCCATCCATTTACATAAGTCATACTAGACCATATTCTTGGTACTGAAAGAATAAATATATCCTACCAATAGCTTATTCTTCAGCTCTGGTAGTCTCATCGTCCTCACCCGCGTCGAGTGCGCCTTGTGCGAGTCATCTGGTCTAGCTGTTGTTGTGATATAATAATAAAGCAAGGGTGAGCAATAGCCCACCAACAATAATATATAACTGAACGATAATGTATAACAATTCAAAAGTATCTTTCAAACCATATGCCATGCATTTACGGAAATGATGCCAGTATAATATGAACCATGAAGTTACAAGGTAACTTAAAGTATTTGTTTGTAGAAATATCTGCTACATCAAAAGTAAGCGAGATATTCTCATTGTTATTAAGAAGAGGAACTTGCATGAAAAGGTTGCAATTCCAGTTATGAACACTTTTCCAGCTCTGCCAACAGCAATCATGTTGCAGGAAATAAATAAGTTTGGATGATGAACCAATGAGGGAGTATTCACCGCGCCCGCTGTTCCAATCTTGATGATCAGTCGAGATCGTACAGCTCAAATTAGATTTACTACCGGTAGAAGGAAGAACTGACGGCTTTACATGTATACCGCCTTACTAGCTCTCCCCGGCCAACGGTTGGGCCAAAGGGGATGGACCGACGCTACTCGGCCTCTTACACGACTCCTAGTTCAAATAGAATTCATGATTCTGAATGTAACGTTCGTCCCCCTTTCCCCAAGTATAATACTTGTTGATAAGACTCTACAAGGTAGTCGTATCTAGTTGGAAAGGAAAATTCACCAATAACTTCCAAGCTGTGGCTTGGTATCGAATATCAACTTGTTCCAACAATCTTACCTCTCGAAAGATGAGAAGGTAAACAACGACTTAATAAGTCAACAGCACCCGAGTTGCGAGTGAAGAGAATACTCTATGACCGGGAAGTCGACAAGATAAATAACATTTTTCAAAGTAAGGTTCCCTTATTATCAGGGAGGTAGACTCAAAGAAGAATGATGTCTGGGAACCTTTCTTGATATAAGATTAATAATAATATGACTCCGAGATATTTTTTGTAATAATCGAAGAAGATAAACCTTATTGAGGTTATTCTAAGTATGAAATAAATATTCAGAGAATATTTATTGAATTAAAAATATTTAAAGAATATTTAAGAATATTAAAGGATATCTTTAATCAGGGTATTTCTCAAAATAATCCCTGGTGAAACATCAGGAGAATATTTATTGAATAAATAAATATTTAAATGAATATTCAAAATAATATTCATTAATTAATAGGGCCTGAAAGGAATACTTAAGATAATATTCATAATTAATTAGGAATTTAAATGAATATTCAAATAGTAATATTCATTTAATGAATAATATTCTAAATGAATATCAGGTAATATTCATTTAGTAATCCAAGCCCTAAAGGAATATTCGAGATAATATTCGATAAATAAATCAGGCTTCAGATGAATATTTAAAATAATATTCATCAAGTAATTAATATCTTAAATGAATTTTCAAAAGTAATATTTATTTAATAAAATAATATTCTAAATGAATATCCAAATAATATTCATTTAGTAGTCTCATCTTTAGAAGAATATTCGAAATAATAATCGATAATCAATTCGACTCTGAATGAATATTGAGAAATATTATTCGTCGAATGGTTACGTTCAAATAATTATTTGAAGTAAGGATCGTTAAATAAATAATCTCGAACGAATATTCAAATAATATTCGTCGCCCGAATAAGGGAAAATATTTACTTAAATATTTTCCTTCGAGGTAACCTTGATATATCAAGAAATATTGACTCCCGGTCTATAGTTGATGAATAAGATATATACACCCTTCTCTGAGGGTCTTACAATAACCGGCTTATAATTGATACGTTAGCTGTCTAATTTATAAGCCAATAAACAATCAGGGAACAAGCATAATGATATAACTTGAAAGTAGGCATGCATGCTATGGCATATGTACAACAGAAAACATACATATATATATATATATTCAATCACAACAGCAGCCTAAAAGAAGGGAATTGAAACTTGCCTGGTAGTCGAGTACGGTAAGGGGTAGTGGTAGCGGGTCCCGGGTCAGCTTGGTGATCTATAAATAGCCAAGGCATTCGGGATTAATCACTTAACATATTAAAAGTTAAGTTGTACTTAAATCGAAATGCGTTCTCGAGTTATCTCGTTATATCCCTTTTAGTGGATTCCTTTTTATCACTGATCCGACCCGACATTCGTTTGTTAATACGACATGTCACTGTACTTATACTTGGGATATACTTAAGTCATACGAATTCTAAGGTCGATCGTTACAAATCAATATTATGCTCCGAGTTTTATCGCCCGTTTCCAAAGTGTTTTACCGAAGTTATAATCAAGCGGGTTTTTAGGGGTTCGTTTGCGATTAACTTTGATTCGAACATTTTTATAAAATCGGAAAACGATCCGTTTCACATGAGGTTTTCTCTCACACCTTCCTTTTTACCTCTAGTATTTAATTACCAAGATTCGCCACTGACTTACGTATTTTACGAGGGTTCAATTTTAATAACGAACTCGTACTTACGGTTTCGAACGTCTTTTAGTGAATCGGCCATAATTCCTAAACCGTAAGTCCGTTTCACATGATCTTTATATCAAAACGAAGCTTATAATATGATCTATCTTGCCATGGTAGAACATGATACTGGACAGTGACTTATGGCTACTGTCAAACACGATTTCTTAAGGTTAACAAAAATCGGGCATTACGACGGCTATAAATCGGACGTTCCAAAAATCACAATCAACAACCCAAGCCACACCGGGCATCTAAACAACTTATAAACATATTAAGCACCTCAACAAGTCCAGAAGCCACTGATCTTAGTATCAAAATCATCATGATAATCAAATCACTAAATCACTAACTAAACATGCTTATAACATGAACATAATCATAACTAAGCTAGATCCATCAAGAACATGCTTAAAACTCAAAGTAGATCTAGGGTTTTCAATTCTTATACCTTCCTTGGAGTATGTACTAGCCTCACAAATCTTGGTATGGTCCTTGGATAGCCTTAAGTTAGCTAGGATCAACCATGAAAATAAGAAAAACAAAGATTAGTTCTTGAAAACACTATTCATCATCATCTTTGATGATTTATTTGAAAATGGAAAAAGATGAATTTGAAGCTGAAATTTCTAGGGGATCTAAGCTATGATATGAAGTACTCACCATAAATATTTCAAGATCAAGTGATGGTTGGAAGCCTTACTTCTAGCACCTTGGCAGAATTTTTCAAGGAAGAAAGGCAAATGGAGAGTTCTTTGTGTTTGCTTGGTTGTTTTGATAATAATTCATAAAGTGATGAGCCTTGGATGATATCTCATCTCTTTTTACTTTATTAAAGTTCTTTTGGAATGAATGGTGAGATTTGAAAGCATGTGTAGCACTTGGATTGATTTATGGCTAACTAGAGTTTGATTTGGCTAACTACTAGTTCAATCCTTAACATGCTAGTTACTTAGCCCACTTGGTTGCTAGATATTTATCTAGTAGCTTATGCATGACTCTTGCTTCCACTGCTTGTTTCTTTTGTCCGGTTATTGCTCGTTTCGATTGATCGTTCGGGCGAATAACTAAGTAGTTTCACCTCTAGGGTTTACCGGGAAATTTCTCGATATTCATAATACCTTCCCCAATCCTTAATATAATCCTCGTGATGACCATGTAGGATATTTAATCTCGATACGAACTTAATCCGTAATCTAGGATTCGTTCGCTTTATTGATTAATCACGTTATAACGTTTTAGCGGTTTCTAGAACGCTTGTTTCACTGCCTCAGTGGTTTCCTACCTTCATTCTTAAATCAAATATAATAACATCCCAAAATATCAAATCCTCAAAGTTAATATCTCAATTCTTGGATTATAATAATATTTAATCCACTGTCCGGTCAAATATTATACCGAAAAAGAATTTGGAATTTCTGAATTCCGATCGTCTCTGCATTCACTTATTTCCTCCGCGTATTACTAATATGACTTCGAAACATCCATATCACGTCCCGTACATAGGGTGGCGTGAAAAGTTTTCCAACTTACAAAATCACTATTCATCCACCAAATTACTATGCACGTACAGGAAACACTATGCACGTACGGGAAACACTATGCACGTACGGGAAATACTATGCACGTATGGGAAACACTATGCACGTACGGGAAACACTATGCACGTATGGGAAACACTATGCACATACTCATTTCCCTTCAAGGATCCATTAGCTCCTTCCTGGATGGTAGATTATTCTTATCTAGGTCCTCAACCATCGAATTACTCTATTCTGACAATATACCAATGCATCAGGATCATTGTCCAAAGCAATATCCATTCATTACAATCATTGTTCTTTGAAACCACCATTCATTAGAGCTGGTGACCTTGTTGTCGGAATCATTGTTCCTCATTTTATCATTACTTAATAAAAAGTTTTAATTATATCCAAAATTTGGGGTTCTTACAGTCTCCCCTCCTTAAAAGGATTCCGTCCCGGAATCAGGTAGGAAGCAAAGAGTCGTTTGCCTGTCGTTCACTTTTTGGCTTCCCGGTCAATTCTTAGTCGTTCTACCCTTCCTCAGCACATCTTCTAGTGCTACAATCCATACTGTATCCTTTTTCCATCAACGTTGCTACTTTTCGTACAACTCACTATCCGGGTTATACTCTTACTCAGTCTTATCCTTATTGATACCTGCAGTAACATTGGTATCACTATCACCCTACGAATTCGGAGGTAACCTCGCTCGTACTGTGCATTTCCTGATTGCTTTAATCTTCGCAATCTCGATCAATATAGAGAAGTGGAAAGATTTATTGAGAGATCACTATGATCAATTGAACATTTGTTATATTGCATAGTTAGTACAGAAGGGGGCCAGCCTTTAGTACTTGACAAGCAATTAAACAAGTTATGGTATTCCACTTAGACTTCTATCACATAGACAGATAGTCACGTAGCAGTACCTCCCCTCCTAAAAGGGTTGTTCTTCTCAATTCATAAAGAAGATGAATAAGAGAGAAGAAGAGAACAGAGTTCTAAAGGATTATAGAAAGCTTTCATGATTGTAGAATATCATACTCAGAATTTACCTCTGAACTATAGAGGTTTATCAAAGAAGAAATTAATCATAATTATATCCAATACTATTTGATCGCAATCTCACGTGACAACATATCTTGCTGCTTTGTCCATTATTCTATGGACAAATACTCTTGTTCAATCTTAGCGATACTCACATACGGGAAATCCTTCAACCTTTCAGGTTAAATCTTAGATTTCTCACTTGACATCATTATTACTGACATCCCATATCATGTTACTAGCTTTTTCATAACTATAATATTGATACTATCAGGTTGTCATCCTGAGAATTCATTAGAAAACCCATTTATAACATTCCTTGATTCTCATTCCATAGTTGCTTTCCCAGCCTTTTCTTTATCAATCACATCCTTCTTATTATCTGATTCTTACTTATTTCTATTATTTACTTTCACCTTCACCTCTTTATTGAGACACCTTTTTGCACTTGGTACCTCCTTATCGGTATTCCGTCACATTTATTCTATAATCATCACGTTATTCCAATTTAAACTTTCCGAAATGAATCTGGCCCGATCCCTTTAACTTAGATTCATATAATCTACTTCTGCCAACCTTGTTTCTCATCACTTGTTCTTTTCTATCCGTGGTTTTCCACAAGTTGTCTTTCGTAAGTCAGACCAGGTCGTATATCTACGTGCTCGTACTCCTATCATCTGTTGAACATCTGCATTTTACTGGCGTAGCCTTGCCACATGAAAACCCGTTATGACCGTGCTATAAGTTTTGGGGGTAAGGCTGGCTCGAATACCGTCGTCCGAACACTTTAAACTCTCAGGTGGCCCAATAAGTCTCGGGCTCAACCGCCCTTCCCTCCAAGTCTCATTAATTCTTTCCATGGGAATATCTTTAACATCATGAATCATCAACCTCATATTCTCTATCTTGTTTGCGCAGAAGTACACTAACATAAACTTGTTTGTCATTCATCAACATGCCATTTAGTTAATCAATGGCAGCACTTTCTTTATCTTTACATTGTCATCTACTTTCTTAGAATAATCACCATCGCTTGTTGTTTACGTAGTGCATTAATAACTAACCCTACGGGTTTCAAATCCCTTAGGGAGACAAAGTAATCACTATTCCTTATCCATAAGGAACACTTCCTGAACTTGATGTAGATATAACATGAAGTAGATAGAATTGCAGAAGAGTTTCAAGCATCGCAGCTAGGTCCGGTTGATGAAACTATCACTTATGCATCTTCCATAAAAGACTGGAAACTTAACGGTTTACTTCATCAATTTTGTACCATGGTCCTGGTTTGCCTCAAAATGGGACCTTCTAAGGTACGTAATATGCTTAAGACTCCATCAGGAACCGAATCTTTACTTAAACTATTATTACCTTCGATTCTTGCACAATCATCAAAAGGAATGTAAGTTCCTCCACTCCAATATGACCTTCAAGGTCTTTCCAAATATCATTTTGTTTCTTCGGTATGAACATTTATAATTATTCCTTTATACTTAGACTGTCGGCCACCTCATTGGCCTTTCCTGATAATAATAATTTCTGGTAATCCTTGTTCTCTGGATATATTCCAATTCAAACATTTCTACCTCATTCCCATCATTGTTGGGTGAAAGCATTCTCCCTTAAGCTCTGCTGATGGAGAAAAATATATTTATCAGTCTTTCTCCATAAGTCATTGCTTCCACCTACCCGTGGGAACTTTATCACGTTTATTCCCAATCCTACTTAGGATACTTCTCTTCTTAGTTCTTTCCTTATCTTAGGATAATCTCAACCTTTATAGGTTCAATCCATACTTCCTCAAGGTTTCACACATGCCTCTTCTGGCATAATTATTTCTATGTCATATATTCCCTACCAAACTTCCATTTTGAACTTCAGAATATTACCTTTTTCCTTGTAAGGTTTCTTAGGTAATCCTCATCATTCTTCCTGTATTTTCTGGGTACAGGGCACATCAAAATATCAGTAATTAATCATATAATAATTCTGTCTATATACCTTTCAAAACTGCTTTTTTTTTTTATAAATCCTCAAAGTTTGATGTCCCCTTAATCAATTCAATTTATATCATCCAAATTCACAATTTCCTTTATTAGGGGTAATGCCATCCCTTGTCCATTCCCCAGGGTTTGCCTTACTCTATGGATATCTTATCCTTAATTCAACTGCCAAGGAATTCCTGCATCCTATAATTGGCAATCAAATCATGTATCCTTAATAAGGGTCTCTTTTCAATCATTCTTATTTGATAATCGATCGGTAGCTTACTGCTAATTTCTTCATTCAGATAGTGGTCAACCTATTTGACCTTCCAAAAGACAACGTATGTCTATCTGCTCTCTTACAGAACTTGTTAATGGTAGCAAGGATGTTCTGAAAGATATTGGTCGAGTTCAACGTGAATTTCCTAGTGCTTATCATTCTTCGCAAAGGTACTTGCCTCAGAGAAAATTCCTACAGCATATTGTTCAATTTCTGACCATTTCTATACTCTCTTCATATACCTTCATTGTTTACTTTCCTCCGTCATAATATATTCATGGTATTCATGATACCCTAACATCATACATCTCAAGTCATTATACTCCCATTTTACTCGTAATCTTGGATAACCATATACACATGAGTCACTTTAGTATGGGTGACCCCATCCCAAAAAGGTCTAGTGAATTCCCAATCAAAACATGGGCTGTTCAGCAGAAGATTCCTACGATCTCATTAATGTTTCCTTTATATTAGAAGGCCTTGCAGTCGGTGTTTTTTTAGAAGCAACCCTGCTTTGTCTTTTCATTGCTGGTCTAGTCACTTTATAGTCCGTTGTGACTTGGCCTCAACTGGCCACACTAAAATAAAAATATATGATTTTAGGGGTTGGCTAATAGCATTACTTTTCTAGCAATTGCCGGCATAGTGCCTTCTTCTTTGATACCTTTCTACCTTTCCAAAACTTTACTCCATATAAGTCTTAATCGACTACTCGGCGCCGTCTCCGGTCACCTTTCCTCCACTTTTATCTTTTCAACTATTCTTATCAATCCCGCGTGCCACACAAGCTTACCATTCCTGGCATAACAGCCTTTTCATTTAAGTCAATCCTGGAATTTCTCAGTCCGGCTGGTTTCTTACTTACATTTCCTGTTTTCGTCCAATCTCACTTCATCATTTTATCACTACCGTTGATTGTAATACTCAGGGTCCGTCTACTAACCCATATATGACGGCAACCTTACCCAATCCACAGGGTTCGCTCCAGTTTCCATTCTCTTCAATGATGTTCTCTGATAATCAGAAGGAAAAGATTTGCCAAAATTCGATGAATTCCCTTTTTTTTTGAATCAGGGAAATTTTGGTCAATCTATTCACCTACTGGTAACATTAAGGAGACCAATTTCGAAACCTGAAGAATAGTTCTATGAACCTCCAAGCAGGTAGAACCATAAGCAGTCATAATTAACGAAATAATCGTCATCAGGTTGGAATTTTAACCACTGGAGAGGAACCAATTATATACATCCTTTAGAGGGGAATCAACAGTTTCAAACTGAAACCAGTCACAACTTCCTGATACCTATATGTCCTGATATTCAATATTACCAAATGTTAGTCTACCCAACCACTAGTCTCAGCAGGAACCTTACCGTCGGAGTTGGTTGTTCCAAAAAATTTGGCACTACTAAGGCCATCCGAACCTGGTGAACCGTGTTGTCCAAATGCATCCGCCAGTACTTTGTCATGCTGCGCAAGCACACATCCTAATCCTTTTTGTGAAGCGTCGTTGGAAGCACAAAGTCTCCTTTTTCCATTAAGCAATGCCAACTCTTGGTCATTACCACTTTCATCTTTTAGCTCCAGGAAGATTTTCTCACATTTTTCCCTTCTGATCGTATTACTTGATCCATTATAATTCCATGTCGGAGTAAACTTAAGGTAACTACTATAATCTATTCAAAGAAAAGAAAGAATTTAATATTCCTCTGAATCACATGCATCTAACGTTTCTGGTTCATCATTTAACTGAGTTGAATTAACTCTATACTCAGTCTCTGACAGTAGTCTCATTACGAGTTCATCTTGACTCACTGGTCTTATCTTCCGGTAGGTTCTGAGATCATTGTCTTGCTTACTACTTCCTTATATAACTTTACCCAATCATGCTGTCACTTCCCAATGTCTTTACTTTCTACTGATTCATTCATGAACATTTCCCTGAATAAAACCACCTTATTAACCTCACTTTGGTTTCGTAAATTATAACCTATGACATCTGCCTTCTCGTGGCGAATTATTACTGACAATATTCATACTGATTCATTTATCAAATGATATGGCACTTACTGCCTCATTCTCAACTATTCCTAGGGACTCTGCTCCTTATCCTAACAAGATTTTCCTTATCGGCTGGAACCTCTTCCGGGTCTCCAGTAGGGTACTCCATCGAATTACCCGCTGATCTTCAGCATTTAAAGCATCATCGCGCTGCTGCTCGTATGCCTCAAGGTCTGTCACCTTACTCGTCGATACGATATCGAGCTAAGTTACTATCATGATACTTACGAGTTCCCATAAGGGTTTTATATGTCATCACTACATTAAGTAGTCCGACTATGAACTTGGCAAGAGTTCTTATTATCTTATTGAATTTATTGTTTTAACGTCACCTCATCTCTGGGATTTATAACGTACGCTCTGATACCACTTCTGTAACACCCCCAGATCCGGGGTCCGGGATCCGGTGGTTACGGTTTCCAATTCTGTCCACAACAATTGAACTTTCCTTAACATAAAATAAATTACGTCTCTATGACCCAACACAACAATATAAAACACACCCGTTATAGTCCCAGAGATGAAATCAGAGTAACAATCAAATTTTTATTAATCACGTTATGAGTTCTTATAATCCAAAAGAATTTCAATATAAATACATACTCTTTGCCATCCATTTACATAAGTCATACTAGACCATATTCTTGGTACTGAAAGAATAAATATATCCTACCAATAGCTTCTTCTTCAGCTCTGGTAGTCTCATCGTCCTCACCCGCGTCGAGTGCGCCTTGTGCGAGTCATCTGGTCTAGCTGTTGTTGTGATATAATAATAAAGCAAGGGTGAGCAATAGCCCACCAACAATAATATATAACTGAACGATAATGTATAACAGTTCAAAAGTATCTTTCAAACCATATGCCATGCATTTACGGAAATGATGTATAATATGAACGATGAAGTTACAAGGTAACTTAAAGTATTTGTTTGTAGAAATATCTGCTACATCAAAAGTAAGCGAGATATTCTCATTGTTATTAAGAAGAGGAACTTGCATGAAAAGGTTGCAATTCCAGTTATGAACACTTTTCCAGCTCTGCCAACAGCAATCATGTTGCAGGAAATAAATAAGTTTGGATGATGAACCAATGAGGGAGTATTCACCGCGCCCGCTGTTCCAATCTTGATGATCAGTCGAGATCGTACAGCTCAAATTAGATTTACTACCGGTAGAAGGAAGAACTGACGGCTTTACTTGTATACCGCCTTACTAGCTCTCCCCGGCCAACGGTTGGGCCAAAGGGGATGGACCGGCGCTACTCGGCCTCTTACACGACTCCTAGTTCAAATAGAATTCATGATTCTGAATGTAACGTTAGTCCCCCTTTCCCCAAGTATAATACTTGTTGATAAGACTCTACAAGGTAGTCGTATCTAGTTGGAAAGGAAAATTCACCAATAACTTCCAAGCTGTGGCTTGGTATCGAATATCAACTTGTTCCAACAATCTTACCTCTCGAAAGATGAGAAGGTAAACAACGACTTAATAAGTCAACAGCACCCGAGTTGCGAGTGAAGAGAATACTCTATGACCGGGAAGTCGACAAGATAAATAACATTTTTCCAAGTAAGGTTCCCTTATTATCAGGGAGGTAGACTCAAAGAAGAATGATGTCTGGGAACCTTTCTTGATATAAGATTAATAATAATATGACTCCGAGATATTTTCTGTAATAATCGAAGAAGATAAACCTTATTGAGGTTATTCTAAGTATGAAATAAATATTCAGAGAATATTTATTGAATTAAAAATATTTAAAGAATATTTAAGAATATTAAAGGATATCTTTAATCAGGGTATTTCTCAAAATAATCCCTGGTGAAACATCAGGAGAATATTTATTGAATAAATAAATATTTAAATGAATATTCAAAATAATATTCATTAATTAATAGGGCCTGAAAGGAATACTTAAGATAATATTCATAATTAATTAGGAATTTAAATGAATATTCAAATAGTAATATTCATTTAATGAATAATATTCTAAATGAATATCAGGTAATATTCATTTAGTAATCCAAGCCCTAAAGGAATATTCGAGATAATATTCGATACATAAATCAGGCTTCAGATGAATATTTAAAATAATATTCATCAAGTAATTAATATCTTAAATGAATTTTCAAAAGTAATATTTATTTAATAAAATAATATTCTAAATGAATATCCAAATAATATTCATTTAGTAGTCTCATCTTTAGAAGAATATTCGAAATAATAATCGATAATCAATTCGACTCTGAATGAATATTGAGAAATATTATTCGTCGAATGGTTACGTTCAAATAATTATTTGAAGTAAGGATCGTTAAATAAATAATCTCGAACGAATATTCAAATAATATTCGTCGCCCGAATAAGGGAAAATATTTACTTAAATATTTTCCTTCGAGGTAACCTTGATATATCAAGAAATATTGACTCCCGGTCTATAGTTGATGAATAAGATATATACACCCTTCTCTGAGGGTCTTACAATAACCGACTTATAATTGATACGTTAGCTGTCTAATTTATAAGCCAATAAACAATCAGGGAACAAGCATAATGATATAACTTGAAAGTAGGCATGCATGCTATGGCATATGTACAACAGAAAACATATATATATATATATATTCAATCACAACAGCAGCCTAAAAGAAGGGAATTGAAACTTGCCTGGTAGTCGAGTACGGTAAGGGGTAGTGGTAGCGGGTCCCGGGTCAGCTTGGTGATCTATAAATAGCCAAGGCATTCGGGATTAATCACTTAACATATTAAAAGTTAAGTTGTACTTAAATCGAAATGCGTTCTCGAGTTATCTCGTTATATCCCTTTTAGTGGATTCCTTTTTATCACTGATCCGACCCGACATTCGTTTGTTAATACGACATGTCACTGTACTTATACTTGGGATATACTTAAGTCATACGAATTCTAAGGTCGATCGTTACAAATCAATATTATGCTCCGAGTTTTATCGCCCGTTTCCAAAGTGTTTTACCGAAGTTATAATCAAGCGGGTTTTTAGGGGTTCGTTTGCGATTAACTTTGATTCGAACATTTTTATAAAATCGGAAAACGATCCGTTTAACATGAGGTTTTCTCTCACACCTTCCTTTTTACCTCTAGTATTTAATTACCAAGATTCGCCACTGACTTACGTATTTTACGAGGGTTCAATTTTAATAACGAACTCGTACTTACGGTTTCGAACGTCTTTTAGTGAATCGGCCATAATTCCTAAACCGTAAGTCCGTTTAACATGATCTTTATATCAAAACGAAGTTATAATATGATCTATCTTGCCATGGCAGAACATGATACTGGACAGTGATTTATGGCTACTGTCAAACACGATTTCTTAAGGTTAACAAAAATCGGGCATTACGACGGCTATAAATCGGACGTTCCAAAAATCACAATCAACAACCCAAGCCACACCGGGCATCTAAACAACTTATAAACATATTAAGCACCTCAACAAGTCCAGAAGCCACTGATCTTAGTATCAAAATCATCATGATAATCAAATCACTAAATCACTAACTAAACATGCTTATAACATGAACATAATCATAACTAAGCTAGATCCATCAAGAACATGCTTAAAACTCAAAGTAGATCTAGGGTTTTCAATTCTTATACCTTCCTTGGAGTATGTACTAGCCTCACAAATCTTGGTATGGTCCTTGGATAGCCTTAAGTTAGCTAGGATCAACCATGAAAACAAGAAAAACAAAGATTAGTTCTTGAAAACACTATTCATCATCATCTTTGATGATTTATTTGAAAATGGAAAAAGATGAATTTGAAGCTGAAATTTCTAGGGGATCTAAGCTATGATATGAAGTACTCACCATAAATATTTCAAGATCAAGTGATGGTTGGAAGCCTTACTTCTAGCACCTTGGCAGAATTTTTCAAGGAAGAAAGGAAAATGGAGAGTTCTTTGTGTTTGCTTGGTTGTTTTGATAATAATTCATAAAGTGATGAGCCTTGGATGATATCTCATCTCTTTTTACTTTATTAAAGTGCTTTTGGAATGAATGGTGAGATTTGAAAGCATGTGTAGCACTTGGATTGATTTATGGCTAACTAGAGTTTGATTTGGCTAACTACTAGTTCAATCCTTAACATGCTAGTTACTTAGCCCACTTGGTTGCTAGATATTTATCTAGTAGCTTATGCATGACTCTTGCTTCCACTGCTTGTTTCTTTTGTCCGGTTATTGCTCGTTTCGATTGATCGTTCGGGCGAATAACTAAGTAGTTTCACCTCTAGGATTTACCAGGAAATTTCTCGATATTCATAATACCTTCCCCAATCCTTAATATAATCCTCGTGATGACCATGTAGGATATTTAATCTCGATACGAACTTAATCCGTAATCTAGGATTCGTTCGCTTTATTGATTAATCACGTTATAACGTTTTAGCGGTTTTTAGAACGCTTGTTTCACTGCCTCAGTGGTTTCCTACCTTCATTCTTAAATCAAATATAATAACATCCCAAAATATCAAATCCTCAAAGTTAATATCTCAATTCTTGGATTATAATAATATTTAATCCACTGTCCGGTCAAATATTATACCGAAAAAGAATTTGGAATTTCTGAATTCCGATCGTCTCTGCATTCACTTATTTCCTCCGCGTATTACTAATATGACTTCGAAACATCCATATCACGTCCCGTACATAGGGTGGCGTGAAAAGTTTTCCAACTTACAAAATCACTATTCATCCACCAAATTACTATGCACGTACAGGAAACACTATGCACGTACGGGAAATACTATGCACGTACGGGAAATACTATGCACGTATGGGAAACACTATGCACGTACGGGAAACACTATGCACGTATGGGAAACACTATGCACATACTCATTTCCCTTCAAGGATCCATTAGCTCCTTCCTGGATGGTAGATTATTCTTATCTAGGTCCTCAACCATCGAATTACTCTATTCTGACAATATACCAATGCATCAGGATCATTGTCCAAAGCAATATCCATTCATTACAATCATTGTTCTTTGAAACCACCATTCATTAGAGCTGGTGACCTTGTTGTCGGAATCATTGTTCCTCATTTTATCATTACTTAATAAAAAGTTTTAATTATATCCAAAATTTGGGGTTCTTACACTGTGTCTATTGAAAAAGGATCTCATCCCAAGATCACTTCTGTGTCTACACCTCTTGAGTCTTCTCAAGATAAATCTGTTGCTCAATATACTAGGAGAACAAGGAGAAAGATTCATTTGTCACCTACACACACAGTGTCAAGTCCAATTAACATTATACAGGTCTCTACAAATAAGGCTATATCCACGTCAGTTTCTGACAAGAGAGATCTGGACCTTGATTCTTCATGGGAAACTACATTGACATACAGACTGGCTATGGAACTTATTTCTCTGAAAGTGAAGCTTTCCAGGCCTGTTCTAGATTTTCTGATTGAAAGAGTTCCCAAACTTTCATTTTCTGGAGAATATGGACTGTTACATCAAAGACTTGATTTAATGAAGACGTACTTCTATGTATCAGTCAGAAAGGAGTTGCACAAGAAATTTGGACTTCTTAAGCATGTTGCACTTCAATCACTTCATGCATATTTATTTGACAAGGATGTCATTGTTGAAGATGCTTCAGCTCAAGGTGAACAAGAGGAGGTACTTGATAGAGGGAAGCAGTCAACAGAAGATACTATTGCACCAGTGGTGAATAGTAGGATAGATCAGATCACAGTCACTGCAACACAAGAACCATCTAGTCAGAGGTTGGATGACTGAGGAACTGTGATTGCTGATGCTGGAAGGTCTTCTGTGATGACTGAATAGTAGGACTTTGATTGATTTTCCTGAAGATCAAACCAATATTGTTCTTTCAGAGTCTATCCACTTGAGGGTGTGTCTCAGCAACCAACACTTAAAGACGGTGACATACTAGCTATGGTGTCTAATGAAGTATTACTGAAGACATCAGAGTCTAGTGTAAAACCTGAAAGTGGTATATTGGAGCCTGTAGTCTCTGGAAAGAAAGTAGATGTTTGTAAGGGTTCAGAGACTATAGCAGCTCACTCCTTGGAGAAAGCCTCAAGCCCCATTCCATATGAGGAACCCTCTCTCCATGTGAGTTCAGGTATAAAAACTTCTTCTAACCCCTATTTTTCTGTAGGTCATGAGAGCACTTATTCAAATTTGAGTGATACACTTGAAAAGATGGACATAGATCCACACACAGAGAGGCTGGCTCCTGACCAGGCAAAAGGTGAGGTAGAAAAAGTGTTGACTTTAGATAGTCAAAGTAAGAATGAGGGTATGGATGATCAACTCCATAGTGAGGGAGAGAAAATTAGGAAACCACCATCGTTTGATTTTTGGGATCAGGTTTTTCCTGAATCTTGGTCTGAAAATCTTGGTATGGATGCTGGTACTTAATCTTTTATCAAGATGTATGAGAAGAATGACTTAGCACATCACAATGCAAAGCCAGAAGTTAAAGCTCAGAAACAGAAAGAAAAGCTTGCAGGAATCATCAATAGAAGAGGTGAAAGGCTAAGACAAACTTCTACTCAACCAGTACCAGAAGATATTCCTAATGATCCTAGTATTCCTTTGTATGTACTTCCAATATCAGCTAGAATTGAGACATCAACAGTATCTGATCAATCTAAGAAGGATTCAGGATTTGTAGATGTTAGTACACAGAATACTGGTGAAGGACAGGATGATCATACTTCAGCTCCAGATCAGAAAGATGAAGATGTTTGTACTTCTACTCAAGTATTATTACTTGAATATCATTCTATACAGGCAACTTCTTCTACAAGACTTGAAGATAAGGTTCTTTCTGCATCTAAATCTGAAGATACAACAAGCACTTCCAACATTGAAGTCAATTCTGAACTTCTTAAGGACATTCAGAAATCTCAAGGTGATATTCAATCGAGACTTCAAATTCTTGAAGATAACCAAGTCTCTATTATGGACAATCAAGCAGTTCTGATGAATCTCATTTGTTCAGTTACTGAATCTCTTGGTATTACTGTTGCTGATGTCAAAAAGGGGGAGATAAAGACAATTCAGAAACAACAACAACAACAACAACAATAGACCGGGGGAGATAAACAGACTGGGAGCAAAACTAAGGGTGACAGAGTTGGTAAATTTCATCATGGAAGTGGTAAAGGAAAAGAAGCATCAAATAGTTGAATTCTTTCTTCTAAGTACTAGATACATGTCTACATCTGCAGAAGGAAGTACTTAACTTCATGATCTTAAATTCATAAATTCTATTCTGGTTGTATTGTTATATGTTTTGACATCTATAACTTAGATTTATGCTTCAGATTCTAAAGCATAAATAGGGGGAGATTGTTAGGAATAATATAAGTTATGATGTTAAGAATAGAATTTGCTAATACTTCTTGTATATCCTGATCTTATAAAGGATTTAGCACTTTGTATAGGATATATGTGTTAGACAGTAATCTGTAGAGTTTAGTCAGGAACAATGCGTCAAAGACTACATTTCAGGAACTAAGAGTAGATCCTGATACAGCAAGTCAGATCCTGATCAAATACTGATGGGATGATCAGATCCTGATGCAATGGGAAATCCTGATATCAGTTGTGTTACTGATGATGTCATTATGGATGCTACAGAAACTCGCAAGTGCTATAAAACAGGATCTTTGTTTTGGAGAACAAGCAAGAAGATATCGTGAAGGAAACAAATTCTCTATTGATGGAAACTATCAACTGGACGGCAAAACATTGTCATAGATAGATTATAATTCTGTTATTAGTTGATAGGTAGCATTATAAATACTCTCTCAATATCATTGTAAAAGAGAGCGAATTATGAATTTTAGAGTGCATATCGTGTGAAGCTCTGTATAAGGTTTGTATTCGAGAGTTCGAAACAAACAGAGAGAGAGAGAGAGAGATTTGTATTGTCAGCAGCTACTAAAGGTATTGTACACCTTTGGTAGAGTTTGTATTTGATTTATTTAATACAAACAAAGTTTGATTCATTCGTTTGTTCTTGTTCATCTAATCAAGCAAAAATCAGACACGATTATATAACTCGTATTCAACCCCCCTTCTATAAGTTATTTGAGTTAACACCCAGGAACAGTATTGACGTGTATATGCAACCTTTAATTACGGAGCTGAAATCATTGTGGAATGTTGGTATCGAAACTTATGATGCCTCGACTGCTGGAAATTTTAATTTACGTGCAATGGCATTGTGGACCATAATCGATTTTCCAGGATACGCTATGTTGTCAGGTTGGAGCACGAAGGGGAAGCTAGCGTGTCCAGTATGCCATTACGAGACTTCTTCCACTTATTTGAAACATAGCAAAAAAGTTGTCTACATGAACCATAGAAAGTTTCTTGAACCGACACACAAGTGGAGGCTGGATAAGAGGAGATTCAATGGTGAAATTGAAATGGGGACCAGTCCAGAAATATTATCAGGAACAGAAATTGAAGAGTTATTGTGGGGGTATGAAAATCAGTTTGGGAATATGAACAAGCAGAACCATAGAAGTGATTGCCCTTTTAAAAAGAAGTAAATTTTTTTTGATTTATCATGTTGGTGTCATAATCCACTTCGACATAACCTGGATGCCATGCACATAGAGAAGAACATATGCGACAAAATATTAGGCACTTTGCTTAATATAAGTGGCAAGTCGAAGGATCACTTAGAAGCTCGTTACGATTTACAGGAGCGGGGCATAAGAAAGGCCCTTCATCCTGTTGATTCTGGTGATGGAAAGCATGTTGAAATTAGGGCAACGATATTTGACATGACAAATAAGGATAAAGAAATCTTTTGCACCATATTGAAGAATGCCAAACTGCCCTATGGTTGTGCTTCGAATGTTAGTCGATATGTGCACATAAAAGAGAGAAAGGTGGTGGGGTATAAAAGCCATGATGCCCATTTCATACTCCACCATTTATTACAATTTGCCGTGAAAAATACATTAAAACTTGAGGTTGCATTGCCGATAATCAGACTTAGTGCATTCCTTAGAGGTCTATGGGGCAAGGTCATTGAATTGGATGATATCAAGAGACTGCAAAAAGAAATTGTCGAGATACTTTGCCAATTTGAAACGATTTTTGTAGAGCCTTTTTTAAATATAACGGTCTACTTACCTGTTCATTTATGCAGAGAAGTCGAATACGGTGGACCTGAACACCTCAGATGCATGTTTCCAATTGAGCGATATCTAGGAAAGTTGAAATCTTATGTCAGAAATAGAAGTAGGCCAGAAGGTTCCATTGCAGAAGGGTACTTGGCAGAAGAGTGTCTGACATTTTGTTCAAGGTTTTTGAGTGTTGATAGAGGAATTGAAAATAAGTCGACTGATTTTGGAAGATGTCCAACAGATGTGGAATATCATATTGGAACAAAAAAGAATAAAGATGGCTAGATATTCAAATTGAAAGATGCAGACTGGAAGGCAACACATCGCTGTGTTCTGTTCAATTCCGGTAATAAGGAAATAGGGAGTTTGATCGAGTAAGTTCTTAAGTCCCTTTTTCATTTTACTCAACACTTTAATATTAATGTTTTCATTTTATAGATTATTTAACCTTAATAATTATTCAGGGAGCATCGAGCTTTACAAAATGGTTTTGTAAGTCAAAGAAGGTACAAAAGGGAACAAGCACACACCGAAGAGTTTTCGAAATGGTTAAAGGATGAGATTCTGAAAAAGGAAAATATTTCAAGGGAATTAGAGGTGTTTGCTTTGGGTCCTAATCGAGTAGCTAGGAAGTTTACGGGCTTTGTAATAAATGGATATAGATTCCACACCAAATTTCGAGATGCTCGATGTACCACACAAAATAGCGGGGTATTTTTGACTGCTGAAACCACTAGCTTTGCAAGTTCGAAAGACCAAAACCCAAAAGTTGGTGCTGTCAATTACTACGGATCAATTGAAGAAATTATTGAACTTGACTATTGGGGAGCTTTTAGAGTGGTCCTTTTTAAGTGCTGCTGGTACCAAGAAGAAAAAGATCCGTATGGTCTTACTCGAGTTAATTTTAATAAGTTATGCTATAAATCTGATCCTTATGTCCTGTCTTCACAAGTTCAACAAGTCTTTTATGTGGAAGATCCATTTGAAAAGAACTGTCACTATGTTATTAAGAAGTTGCCGAGGGACTGGTCTGATGCTGAAAATCAGAACGCAATGGAAGTAGACATGTGTTCACATGATATTGGAATAGATATTGGAATAGATCTTGAAATAGAAGCTGAAGTTGTTGAAGGGGGGTGGATTAGGGATGATGTTCCCTTAACACAAATTCTTGTTCCCTCTCCTTAAATCAAAGAAACTGCTGGCTATTTAGTTTATGATGTATTTGGCACTTTATGATGTATTAGGCACTTTTTGATTTGGTTGTAATTCTTTACCTTTGATTAATGTATGTGGCAGTACTTTTTAAAAATTCAATTTAGACTCTGCATTTCTTTACACTATGGCATAAATCAGTGTACTTTTTAGGAATTATGTTATATATTTAATTTTTATATGTGCTACTGTTTAATAATTTTCATAGTTTGTCTTTATATTTTCAATCTTGTGTTGCACAAATACAGCCATTAATGTATTTATTTTGTACATGTCAGGCTGCATTACGCTGGAGAGTTTCACAAGACAAGTTATGTGGGTGGAAAATCTTTGCTAGCACCCGTGGATTCTGAGAGATTTTCATATACTGTGCTTATGGAGAATGTGAAAGATTACCTCGAGTTCACAGAAATTGGAGGAGTCTATATGAGCAAAGAAAAGAGGGGTGGCTGGGAGCTTGTGTTGGATGACAAGGATGTGACCAACTTTGTAAAAGGCTTCAATAATGAAGAAGAAATTGATTTTTACATTGACAACACTGTGGACAAAGACATTGAGCCTACTAGTCAAATGCAGCCACATGTAATAATACGGCCAAGGAAAGATATAATTAAAGGTATATATGTATATGTAATTTAGATGTCATTCTCGTGTTATATATGGTTATATGTGTGTAACGAATAATGAAGTCCACCGTTTTTATTTCTGTTGTTACAGATTCTGCTAAGAAACCAGTGGCAAAGCGCAAGTACACTACCACACATCAACTTCAGCAGCAACAAAGAATGCCGAAAAGAAAGTCACCTCGGCTGAGTAAGGGGACAAAACCTGTGCCTGATTTGACTACTAGTAAACAAGATGTGGGTGTGAAAGAAAATGGAACGAGGAGGAAATTGAATTTAGAAATTGGACCAGATGACCATGCAGATACCGAAGAGAATGATGTTGAGGTACTTTTGACTTATCATTTTCTGTTCAAATTTCCTGTACATTAGTAATATGTAACTAGCACATTTTTTGCTTAACCTGCTTACAGTTGCAACCACCACCACCATTGACGAATTATGAGCTAGAGAGATTAGCACGCATGAAAGAAAATGATGTAGTTTTTGAATCACTTGGGTTGCGCAAATTAGTTACTGATATGACAACTTCTGCACAACAGAATATGAAAAGAAAAGGTAAAGATCGTGAGGCATGCGATGAATATATTCCTGAAAATGAGGGTGAAGATGATAGTGATGATTCATCAGAGGTGCATAAAGATAATTTGTTTACTACTTACTGTCTTGTTTTTATGCACATAAAAATTATCAAGCTAATAATCCTGAACTTTTACTGAAATGTAGAGAATAAAAGTTGTTCTGTCAAGCAAACCTACTGGACCAAGAACTCGTTCGCGAGCCAATGCAGCACTTCAGATTGAGAAAGAACCAACAAGCGCTCCCACTGCAACCGAGAAGCAACCAAAGAAAGCTGGCACTACCAGGGGAGCTACAAGCTCGTCTCGTCCTTCAGTTTTGAAACCAACATGTAGCAAATTGTTTAAACAACCAAGCAATCCTGGAGAAGCTGGTTCAGTCGCTGCTTATTTAGCGATGCGGGAATGTCAAAAGCAGAATGTTGCAGCTCCAGTAATGGAAATGTCAATGAATTAGACCAAGAAGGTATTGAAAATGAAGAAGTTGTAGAAGGTACAATGTCATATTTCTCGTATGATTTTTATGTTTTCCATTATATGTTTTTGTGAGGTTGTACATTGATTTTTTTATTCATTTTCTTTGAACCTGGTATGTAAAGTACAAGCTCCAAGAAAACCAAGAGGGCCGTCAAAAATGAGTAAGGTTCATGCAAGAGGTCCTGGTGATAAAGTAGTTCTCTCTGTGAATGAAGATGCTCAACCAATTTCTGATAACCGAAAAGCAGTTAATTAGTTAAGTAATTTTCTAGGGGCACTAGTGAAGGATAATGTGTCTCTCACTTACATCAATTGGCATGTTGTTCCTGTCCAATTAAAGAATGAAATGATGGAGTATACACTGGTAATCTCTATCACCCTAAATCATATATAGTTCAACAAACTTACTTTATTTATGATTTTAATTAACCAATTTATTTCATGAATTCTATGTTTGATATATTGCAGGCTAGGTATGATATTCCGGAGGGAGGACACAAGTGGGTCATGCACACACTTAATGAAACTTGGAGGTGGCACAAGTCTGTGATGAAAGCAGCGCATTATAAAAAATATGCAACTGATGAGCAAAGGATTGAGAACAGGCCCAACGCAATTCCTCTTGAAGATTTTAAAATGCTCTTGAAGTACTGGGGGGATGAATCAGATCAGGTACTTCGTAAATGTGACAAAAAAATAGAGTGACCTACTTTGTATAATGCTAATTTAGTATTAGACTGATGTGATTTAGTTAATAATATTAGTTCACATTTTAATTTATCAAGAATTTTCATATATTAGTTCACATTTTAATTTATCTTGTTTAGTCCGAATCCTTTAATTAAAAAAAAATTCTTTTGATTTTCTGTTTTGTTTTAATTTTCAGGCCCTAGCCGAGGATAATGCAGCACGTCGTAATACAATAAGTGAGACACATACTTTGGGTCCCATAACTCATGCACAAGCTAAAGAAAAGCTAGTAAGTGTTTTTTCTCAACTCCACGTTACAATAGATTGAACTTAACTCTTTATTTAATTCTGATTCTTTTTCACTTTTATCTGAATTCTTAACCCTGCAATGGTTATAGTTAAAATCTTTATGTTTATATTTATGTTCTTGTAATTAAATTGGTCCTTGTGAAGGTAATGTGTAGAAAGCTAAAAATTTAATACTTGGATAAATTTTATGATTCCAAATTATATGAACTGCTGGTAGGATATAGTCTCCCTATGATTCCAAAGTTATGGTTCAATTTGTTGCTACTAATTAAATCTGTGGGAATTGCAAGTCTGTGCTAATTGATACTTGCCTCTAAGTTTATGTTTTTTCTCCAATTAAAGCTTTTCTAGATATATATATATATATATATATATATATATATATATATATATATATATATATATATATATATATGTATATATATATATAGATATATATATCCATGGATTGTATGTACGTAAGATTTGCTTATCCATTGGCAGTTAGATTTTTAAACTCTTAATATTGAATGTTAAAAATTCTGTTTAATATTGATAATGTTGATACTTGACAGAGAAAGGACAAGAACCTTGCCAATCCATCTGATGCTGAGATCTATTTGGAAACCTATAAATGAGAACCATGGAAAACTTACAAGGCAGATACAGAAAAACTGAGAACCAAATATGTAAGTACTACGTGGATAGGAATGTGCTGATTTAGGTTTCTTATATTGATGCTAAAAGTTGCATTTTTCTAGTAAAATGGAGATGGCAAAATAATATTGTTTACAGAAGAAGTTTAGTTCATAGTTCATACTTATCACAAATTCCTACTCAAGCCAGTGGTACTCAACATAACTGTCTATAGATAGTTTCCCACATTTGCTGTTTTGTGAAATGTACAAGTACGTATTTTTGTCTTGTATTTAGAAACCTCCATGATTTTATATTACCATTTGTTTTGAATAGATTCTCCCAGTTAGTTGTCTATAGATATGGATATAATCACTTTATATTATATCAAAAAAATTAGTTTATTTAGTTTATGTAAGTATATTATATCATGCATAAGTAGTTTGAATTCATGTATGGTTTCTGATATTAATGTAACCACTTCCTGTAGATGAAAGTTCAGGAATTGGTAAATGCTGGAAAAATTGATGAGGCCAATGCACTTGTCGCTGGTGGGAGAACTCATGGACAGAACTGGTTAGTGGGTAGGAGAGGTAAAAAACCTGAACAGAATACAACTCCTCCTGCTCCTTCAGACAGTTATGTGCAGGAATTGACCATGAAAATAAAGTAAAATCTTGAGGCTGATTTTATGGCCAAGGTGAACACAAAAGTGAAAGAGAATATGTCATGGATGTTGAACAAACTTGGTGAAGATAATCCAGGTCTTAAATTCGATGTGAAAGAGCTGTGTGCCACCGCTTCAAGTAATTATGATGACAACGGTACTCCTACGACTCAAGGCGGCACCACCGAATAGAAATATGTAATGGTTTCGTACTTTTAGAATTTAGACTTAATCGTATGTGCTTTTTGGTTTAGAATTATGTTGGTTTAGAAGTTGGTTTAACACACTTGTTCTTCTGGTATTAGTATGATGTTGGTGTGGATGATTGTAACTATTTGGTGGCTGTTGAATATTTGGTGGTTGTTGAATGTTTTGGATGGCTTTGAATGCCTTTGAATGTATTTTGATGGGTTTCTTTATGTAAAAAACAGAACATTATAGAAATTTTCATTAAAGCGTTGCATTTGATATTTCTTGTGTTGCATTTCTATTGTTTTAATAGATACTTCTAGTGTTTTAAAAAGCAGATAAAAGCGTTGCATTACATAGATGTGGGGCCCAGTGCTGACGTAGCATGTTGGACCCTGTGCTGACGTGGCACGTGGGACCCTGTGCTGATGTGGCACGTGGACCCCTGTACTGACATGGTATGTGGGACCCACTACTGACGTGGCATGGCAGGCCTCGTCCCTGACATGGCACGTGGGCCCCACATGCTGACATGGCATGCCAGATGTACTGTTGCTGACGTGGCATGCCAGCTGGACTGTTGCTGACATGGCATGCTAGCTGGACCCATTGCTGATGTGGCATGCTTGTGGGGCCCACATTCGTGACGTGGAATTGGAACTATGTCTAATGTCAAATGCGACGCCTCTTTAGTGTTGCATTTGCTTGCTGTGGTGTTGCATTACATGTCAGATGCAACGCTTATTGCTGTTACTTCAGATGCCAAAATGCGTTGCATTATGGGGTCTAACGATACGGTCTCGAATGCAACGCCCCCTGGTGTTGCATTTGGTCTAATGCAACACTTTTTTGGCCTAAAGCAACAGTAAACATGGAGTTGTATATGAGCGTTTTTGGCATAGTGGCCCTATCTGGTGAACGAACCGATCTAATGGCTCGACGAGGCGCACCTGCATAATTAGGATCACCTGCATGGCTATCGACATTACTAGAGCTTCCTTCAGAAAGATTAACAAGAGGATCAGCAGAGCAGTCCATGAGATTATAATCTCTCTCAAATTCTGGTTTGTGAGGACATTTATTTTCAAGTTTGTGATCAGGGCTGCAACATAGTGAACATGATCCATTTTGCAGGTATTCTATAGTAATTCTTGCATGCGTGAATGTTTCATCAATACCAGGAACTACAACAAGAATGTGTTTTGGCCTAGAGTGCATAAGACTCATTTCAAGACATATCTTGGCAGAATATCCTGTCTCATTTCTTTCAGCGGTAGACCAGGTACTAACCCCATCCTTGTGGATGATTGTACCTAATGCCACAGCAATATGTGTAAGCCCTTCCATGGACCAATATGGGCTTGGAATATTTTTAATGTTCACCCACTGGGTACAAGTATCAAGGGTGTGTTTGATGGAATGATATTTGTGAATTATAGGAATAAAAACAAAGATCATCCCTTCTAGAGAGATGACTTTGTCCCTTATTTCTTCATTGTCAAATTTAAAGTAAAAGAAGCCCGATTCATCAAAATTTATAAAATTAAAACCCCAAGATCCAAACCTTGTTGACATGAACTGTTGTACCATTTGAAGGTTAGACTTCTTATTTAAAGCATGATCAACAAAATAGCCTAAGCAAATAAGTTTCCAAGCCTTTTCAGCATTTACAAAGAATTGTAATGGAGGATGAACGATTGTGGAGCAATTATAGGAAGAGCAGTGATAAGTGATAATTGCCCGATTCATTCGAAATAGCATCAAAAAGTGAACATTTATAGTAGTCTAATGGAGTTATACCTTTTGATTCCAAATCAGAAAAAAATTTATCCCTTGCAGAATAGCGAGATTGTGCATGCATAACCCTTTCGGGAGATGTTGGTGTTATCCATGATTGAAGTTGTTCAATCGGGACTGGTTGAATGGGATTTTAGACTCCAAAATTAGCCGTAGGGTGCGCCTCAATCCTACGACCTTCAAGGAACCATATTTCCTTGTTGATGATGAACTGCCATATTTTTTCAATGATTTGGATGATGAAACCATATTGTACAGGGTATAAATTTAGGGTAGTTTCTTTTGCTTTTTTTATGAAAAAGAAAAGATGTGGTGGTTGTAACTGAAATTCAAACTTAAATATCTGTTCATTTTTAAATTTGAGTCGTTACTCCTATATTTGTACGGTTTTTAATAATTGATTTATATTGAACTTTTTGATTCTATTGCAGAATCAGTTTCAAATTTTGGCATTTCCCTTATTCTTTTTTCCAACCTAATTCGTGGTTCTACAATGGAATCCAGACCCAATTATTCTTGATTCCAATGTAGAATAAAATTATTAATAATAATTTTTCCTAATATTAAAAATTTATATATCATTTTATTGAATTATTAATTTAAATTTTTATTGGTGTTTCCTTTGGTTTTAAATAGTTTTTATTTTGGGTTTAACGAGTTCCATTTGGTTTTTGGAACTATTAAATTTCCGGACTCGGTAAGCAAAATCAATTTTTAAAATTTTATTTGTGTTCCCTTAGGGGTAGAAGTTAACTTTTGGGGTTTAACATTTGCATTTTGGGTTTTATAAACATTCAGAATGACGAATAAATAGTATACGAACTTAGGGTTTAAGGTTTAGAGTTTAGGGTTGTTTACAACCCTAAACTCTAGACTTCAAACCCTAACTTTTCATGGTTTCTAAAAAATTGGGGCTGGTCCCCGATTTTTTAAAAACCAGGCCGCCGGACTTAGTAAGCAAAATTAATTTTTAAAATTTTATCTGTGTTCCCTTAGGGGTTCAGAAGTTAACTTTTGGGGTTCAAAATTTGTATTTTGGGTTTTAGAAACATTCAGAATGACGAACAAACCGTATACGAACTTAGGGTTGTTTACAACCCTAAACTCTAGACTTTAAACCCTAACTTTTCCTGGTTTTTAATAAATCGGGGTTGGCCCCTGATTTTTTAAAAACCAGGCCGCCGGACTTAGTAAGCAAAATCAATTTTTAAAATTTTATCTGTGTTCCCTTAGGGGTTCAGAAGTTAACTTTTGGGGTTCAACATTTACATTTTGGGTTTTAGAAACATTCAGAATGACGAATAAACCGTATACGGACTTAGTAAACAAACTCAATTAAAAAAATTATTATATAAATTTTTGATTCTATATTATAACTTTGAAACATATAATTTTTTTATAATTTGGTTATATTTTAGAACCAAATTAGATTTTAAAAATTCCTTAATATGATATTTTATTTTACTATTTAGAATATATTAGTAGTACTTTAAAATATAATGAATCGTACTCTTAAAAGGCTAGTACAAGTTACATGAGCTTATTTTTTGAATATTGGTTCTATTCTAGAACCACAGTACAACATGGGCTTACTAATAATATGGGCTGCCTATTCCATCTGATGAAAGGAATTGGCGGGGAAGTTAGAAAGTTGGGAATACAAACAGTCTTTTAAGGGTTGTCTTTTTTATTCTTTATATATTTCTATCACTTGCATAAAATATATTAGTAATTTCATCAATCTCCAAAATGGAAAACGAAGAATATGAAGGAGATGAAGAGTTTTGGTACTAGCTAGAGTTCGAAGATGATATCATATATCTAGTCAACTTTGTCTACGAGATAGCCCAAGATCTTCTCGAAAAAGTTAGAAAAATTCAAGAAGAAAACAAAATAAAAAGATGCAGTGGTGCGTGGAAGAGGAAGAGAGAAGAGCATGATGCTGATGATTTTGATCCGTCGTCAAACATGGCTACATGTGCAGCCTAGAAGTCTTAGAAGTCTAGGCTTGAGTTGTTTATCTATCTTTTCTTTTGTATTTGAGTATTTTCGAGCATTGCAATATGCATCTTTTGTCATTATCTAATGTACTGGAAATAAAAGCATGTTAAAATTTTTGAGTTTTCTAATGTTTGTTTTATCAGAATGAGCTGCAATTAAAATTGATTTTAAAACATTTAAAAAAGAACAATTGAGGTGTTTGTTATTTGTTGGATTGAGTTATGCTAGTTATGAACAGAAAAAGATTGATTAAACCGTATACGAAGTTAGTAAAATTTGACATTAAATAAATGTTTAATTTTTAAAATTTTAATTGTAATAAATATTTGATTCTATAGTATAACTTTGAAACATATAAAGATTTTTAAATATTGGTTGTAATTTACACCAATATTAGACATGGGCTTTCGATTCTATTGTAGAACCAGGTTGATATTTGGTCATTTCCCTAGATTGTTTTACAGCATAGTTTTTGGTTCTACAATGGAATCCACAATCAAGTATTCTTGATTCCAATGTAGAAATAATTTAATTTAAAAATTTACATTTATAAAATAATTTTTGGTTCTACAATGGAATCCAAATTCAAGTATTCTTAATTTCGTTGTAGAATTTTTGCAGGCTATATGTTGCACCTTTCCCATACAATCCTGGAATGGCATCGTTAAATTGCATTTGCATAATGCACATTCCGATAACAGGACAAGCATATATAGGTTGCCTTGGACCGACAGTACACAATTGAACTTGGTTTCCCACAATAATCACAAAGATATCCATTGTTCATTGTAACAACATCTGACCTCTATAATTTCAAGGTTAGATTTTGTTATAGTGACCAACATCAAATTACAATACTACAAGATGAAAACCAATCCACATTTCTTTAAATTCAAATATATATATATATATATATCGATGATCTTTTAGAACAAAAAAATACGGAAAACATTCTAACTAAGATGAAAATTCAACCTCAATGCATTTTACTAAAACACTTACTACTGTTGAAAGTTAAGACATTCACAGACAAATTAAAGTTAACTTTGCATTTTACTACTGTTAAAAGGATGCACACTTGATTAAAGGCTTCCGACACAGTATGACCATCAAGAATACATAATCAAAGAAATAAACAAAAACTACATGTCTAATTCTCTGTTATTTCATCCAACTATCACTTCCAACTATCACTGTTAATTCAAGGACTTGATATCTTTCAACATCTTGTCCTTGAAAGAATTGATTGGAGATAATATTATCTTGGCAGCATATATCTGGCGTGCTCTCTGCAGTTGTTTCTTTTGCATGTTGTCCTGCACCCATATTAAAAAATTAGTTCCACATTTGTTAAAATTATTTTTGTGAACAATTAGGCACTGGTACAGTTCTATAAAAATGAAATAATAATTACTTACAATTTCAGCTGAAAATTTTTGTTCCCAGTTTTTTGCGCCATTTCCCATTTACATCTCCATGTGGTTCATTGCAAACACTCCAGCTTCTACATTCTTGTTCTTTGTCCGCCATTTCATTTCTAAAAGTGTCATATTAGCATTCCTTATTTGCTAGCTCTTCCTTAGGCTATGCTCTTCCATGTACTTGGAAAAATTCTCTTGCTAAAATTTTATAAAACTGTATTAGTTATTGCCTGTTTGGCACACCTTTTCTTAAGGGCTTATCGACTTATTTTCGGATAAAAAAAATTATATTTTGATATTTTTTTTATACAAGTATTTAATATATGTTTGAGATTCAATAAGTTGCAAAAATAAGTTGGAAAATAAGTTGGAAAGTTAGGAATCTCTAACTTTGTTTTAAAATAAGTTGACTTATCCTGTAAAAAAGTTTCCCCAAACACCCCCTTAATAGGATTAAATGGAATAGGTATAAGGACCTTTGTAAGGCCAGAAACTTACCAAATTTTGTGGGATTCCATTATAGAATGAAAATATATCTCCCCCATATCTGTTGTCTATTATCTCAGCTGCAACATTCTTCAAATTGAAACAAACCATATAGAAATGATTTGAATAATGGATGGGGAAAAAGATCTGCATATTAGTCTATAGGTTAGAATCTAGCATATAAATCAAAGAATGAGAATTACACAATAACTGTTGTAGAATTTACCACATCAACATCACTGATTTTAACTTTATGCTTGTGAAGGACTGAATCCAAATTTAAACGAAATTTCATAAAGTTCTTAGCATTGTCATTTTTTCGCCTCCAACCACATTCCCCATCTGCCAATTCAATTTACATAATAATTATTAGTACTTTTCAAATCATGTAAGGGCATAAAAACACAATTTCGTATCAAACTCACAGATGATTAAAAAGAACCATTTAAAAGATGCTAATAAACTCTTAAATATTTTACCGTGGTCAGTGTGTTGCAAAAAAATCTTCGAGGAGAATTGGATGATCTGTATTTCTCATCCTCGTTTAGAATGCACGTATACACATCTACGACATTAAAAACTATTATCTTCTCAAGTTGCAAGCTTTGAATGTGGTGCTTGTAACATGTAGTGCCATTCCAGAAGAAAATATCATCCCTGATGAATGAATTTGTATTAGAAAATAATCATACATACATTATTGTTTCATTCATCGATCAACATAAATAATGCAGGTATTTTAAAGATGCAAATAACATCAATCAACAAGTAAGCAGTCTATATTCACGAAACACATCAATCAAAAACAAGATAAATTGCAATTCTAGAAGAACAGATAAGAAAATACTGAGAAAAGATGAACATTATACTTCATAGTCTAGTTATGGAACATAGTCTTTTTGTGTTAATTATACTTACATTGCTCCATGCCGTGTTCCATTGATCCAATTCCAAACTTCTTCCTCTTCTTTTGTAAATCTTGTTCGGTTGAAATCGATTGTTCGATCTAGGAATGGTGATTTATGGAATTCTCCCACCTTTTACTCCCTCCTTAATTTGTTTGCACCGAACTCTGTTTGCCTGGTAGATTTTCTTGCAAAAAGATCATCATCAACAATTTCCCCTCCTATATATAATTCGCCTAAGAAGTCGACTATATCGACTAATTTATTAAAAGCTCTGTCATGTTCAGGAAGCATTAAAATGTCGAATGTTTTCCAATCATTGTTGGTGAAATAAAGTGTTTTTTTGGAAAAAAATGAATTCCATGCTAAGAAAATATAAAATTTGGACCCAACTAAAATAGCAATACCTTTCTACCCCTGTGCTTGACAATTGATCCATTTTTCCAAGCTTCTGTGCATACTCTTTCAGCTCTTCATTATTAGGAAAAAGTGCTATTGCCTTTGCCAAATTATCACAACATATTTTCTTCACCTTCTACAGTTCATTAAAGTTTTTCTGGACTCTTGACAAGATTTCTTAGTAAAATATTAAATATACAGTTTTTAGCAAAACCAGAAAAAAATATGGTTAACTAACCATATCATACTTTAAAAATTAATTAAAAGGTTTATTATACCTTCTCTGTAATCTTATCAGATTCAGCATGTGTATTTTGTATTTCTCTAGCTACAGACATGATAGAATTGCTCACTTCATCTCCTTGCGAAAAAATCAAAGTTTTCTGTACTCCTCCAATAGTTTCTTTTGGAGTTCTGAAATTTTCATCGTCTCCAAATTCCAATACAATATGACAGAACATGTTAAATATGCTAAAATAAATATTGTAATTGTATTTAATTTAAACCTTGGTAAAACTTATGATTCTGTAATAGAACCATGTTTAAATATGTAAAATTTATGTTTCTACGAAAGCACTATGGAAAACAAGTCTATAGAATCAAATGAAACAGTGTGATGCTATTTATATTAACCTATATATACTTCATGATTCTATAACAGAACCATATATATATGGTTCTATAGAATTGTTTATAAATACTTACTCGACAGCTTACATTTTCAGCAAAGATCCCAGCATGCACATTTTCTTCAATTTCTCTTTCAGCACTATCCCAGTTACCATTTATATCTCTGAGCAGCTTTTTATTTACATGATAAGTTTTGTGAATAGTGATTCACCATATTAATTCTAAATAATATGCAATTAATAAAATTCAATTTTATACCGCTTCAACTTCTTGTTGTATAGAGAAATTTTTTTGGTCATTGTCTTTCTTTGTTCTCTGTTCAATCTCAAACTCCCCAACCTGCATTATTGTTTTGTTAATATACGTATTGGAAAAAGTATAACAGTAATTTGAAAAGAAAAAGTATTAAATTCACATTGCTAACAGTTTCTTCATCATGTTGGATAAAATTTGTATTGCGCGCCTCTTCCTCTTGAGCAAAATCTCCATCAACATGAATATCTCCGAATTCCTTTTTTAAATTTTGCATGAAATTTTTCAACAAGTTTCATTTTAATTTATCCTACACAATAAGACCTTATTATTAATATATTATAGATCTTTTTTACTGTATAACCATCTACACCCTTTTATTATACTGTAGAACCAACTTTATGCTTTTGTCATTCCCCTTAATTGAAGTACATTGTAATTTCTGATTCTATTACACAATCAAAACTTATAAAAACTATACTATAAAAAAATCATATAAAATCTTCAATTCTAGTTTAGAAGCAATTTATATTTTAGGCAATCCGCTTTAATTGAAAGTGCAATGTAAATTTTGATTCTGTAATGGAATAGAATCAAAACTCATAACAAATATACTATATGATGAACTACGGCCTCCTATAACATATAATAGAATTATACCTGTTCAACAGGTTTTCCATCATCCGCATCAGTTAGTTCTTGATGAACAATTTCTTCATCATGCTTCACAACAAATTCTTCAGTATTCTACTCCAAATTCTCTTCTTTTCTTGGTTTCTGGATCTCAATCTGCATTATTGTTTTTGAAAATGATTAACATACAGATATCACAATTATTGTAACTAAGTTTTTTGAACCATAAATTATACTTACAACTTTTCCTTTGCCAAAACTATTATCAAGCATCTCAGCTGTGTTCCTATCTCTCACCCTCGAGTGAACCCATCCAATGAAAGCGGGATCTATATTTTCTACAGTGACTAAACGGTTCTCTGTACTGGAAAGGTAGAAATACTACAATTTACAACATGACAATGCATCAGGTCACAGTACAATTAAATAATACTTTTAATTAAATAATCATAAATTAAATGATTTTTACTTACAAGTAGGAAAACTAGTGAACCGGTGTAGAACTGAGAATTTGTATTTACCCACCAATGCTCATGAGAAGTTTTCAAACTTTCTATTACTTGTTTGCGCCAGTTATAGTCTTTTGCATAGTCATAATTTCCAGAAAACTTCAATACTTTAGGGCAGACAAATGATGTTTTGTTTGTATTGATAAACAGGTTGGTCATCAATACCATGAAGTTTTGTTTGAAATTATCATCCGCCACTGAAGATGCTTCAATTCTTTCACGAACCTCCTTCTCGGTAATTCTTCTAACTAGCTTTGCCAAGAATTGTTTTTTCCATTCAGATATTCTTTCATTGTCACCATCGAAAGCTACCTCCACTTCTCCTCTTAGAAGACCTAGGACATCAAAAACGTCTTCCTCTATGACTTTGAGTTTCCAATCAGGAAATAGAGCCATGTAACCCTCAATATGGTCATACCACCATAGACATTTTGCTTCCAGAAAATGCGGAAACATCTTCCCCCTCATCGAGAAAGAAAGAAAATGTCCAAATCCTGCTTTGGTCACCCACTCTTTCTGAGCAGCAGACAGCCCTTCAACCACGGCTGTGAAAGTAGATGGGTACGCTATCAAATTCACTTTCTGTGGTTCCTCGTGGTTATTTGATTTTTCGGCCAGGTTCTTTGGCTTCTTCCCTTTCTTCTGATTTGTCTGACAGAAACAACAAGGAGAAAATAAGGTGTCAAGATAGCCAAGGTGACTGCCTAAAACCAAGCCAATCCAGTTTCTGTTGATCTACTGGACCTTGGCTGCCAAAGAAAATAACACTCTTTTCTTCATGTAAGACAACAAACTAAATAATTACATTATTGTTAAATACCTACACTCGGGCTATTCTTTTCTTCCCCTCCGCTGTCCCTCTTTCTTTCTTAGGTAGAGTCATTTCAAAATCACTGTCATCATCACTTATGATAGTAGACGATTTTCCTTTCTTTTTTGTTGCTGCAGTTGTTTTACCCTGATGGAATCCAAGTTAGTCATTGTATTAGTTATACTTTATTCTACTATAGATCCAATTTTGTTTTTTTTTTAATTCTACTACAGAACCATTAGCATAAAAATATATAATCATAATTACTGCATAGTTTTAATACCTGATCCTGTTTTTTCCTTTTCTTCACTTTAGAAATTTCAACAATCTGTGGCTCATCAACTTCAGCATCTACCTTTTCTTCCATCACGATTGGCTTTTTTCATTTTCCCACATCAGAAACAGCAATTACCTTAGGGTCATCAGCTTTAGCAGCTCTAAGCCTCGAAGGTGTTTTGTTTGCCCTCGCCTTTATCCTCAATCTCCTTGGAGCTTTCATTTTGTTACATTCAAAATCTGACTCATTAATGAAACTCACAGAATCCCCTTTGTGAGTTTCATTCTGGTGCACATTTTCTAGTGGTGGTTGCACTGATTTAAACATTTCTTGTGAGCTCTCTGGCTATGAGCTCTCTGGAGTGTATATCACCAATACACGTAGAGCGTCGCTTCCTTGAAACAAATCATTCACAGGTGGAGTACTTGCACCTATATCTTCATTAGTTTTATTAAAAAAACTAATTAGCTAAAGATTCTAGGAAAAGAATGCTTATATATGCAATAATACCATAGCTTTTCCAAATTCTCGTTCATTCTTGTTCTGTTGGTTTTCAGAATCACCATCCTTTGAAACATTTGTTTCAGTACCATTATGTTCGTGTTTATCTTCAAGTTCAACTTCTTCATTTGAAATAGATGTTATGGTTTCAAAAAATTCACTAACATCGCTCTCACTGAACCAATTTTCATCCATCTGTTAGGAACAACAATAAATAAAAGAATCAGTACACATTACAACTCGGATTCTACTAAAGAATATAAAATTCTTGAAACATGAAAACATTCTTACAAATCCTGGATAATCTTCTTCAACATTGAAATGCTCTAGACATGACAATATGAACTTGTATATATAATACAAAACATAGTGCCCACATTTTGTACCATCCTTCTACTGTGGGACTTTTGGAACCTTCAAAGCGATGTCGTCATATCCTTCTATGCCCTCATTTTTGTAGATATCAATTACAAACCTGTTAAACATGAAATTATTATCAACTACAAATAAGATATATAGAATAACTACACTTTCTAATTATTAGAAAGTAATTATACAAACTAATAATCATAACTAATATAAACGTATCGTCTAATTTCTGTTTCAAGGTGTTGGGGGTCTGTTGCGTTAAGCGAATCCAGTAGCAATATACAAGGACTCCTTGTGCTATTCACAGAATGACCCAAGTTGCATAAAATGATTAACACACATAAGATATCGAGAATCTATTTGCTCCGTGTTCCAACAATCAAATATAACACACATCTGTCAAAGTTTGACTAATCTACCGTCATTTACATAAAAATTCACTTGTACACATAAAACTACTACATATAATAGCATGATTCTGTCAAACACTAAACCAAAATTTCCTCAATCAAGAAAAAATCAATACACATGAACAGTTACTAATAATTTCAACAATGACCACAACAAGACATTCAAACTAGATAAAATCATGTTTAAATAAAATTAATACATATCTACACAAACATATCCACAAGGTTCTAAAACATAAATCATGTTTTCTTTACCTTTGATGTTCATCAAATGTGTTGGTGTTCAACTCTTCTTGTATATCAACATTTTTAACAGTTTTTCTTCGCATTCGTGTTCTCCTAGATGAAGAACTTTTTCCTCGAACTTTCAATTTATTTCCGGAACGCGTACCTGAAAAATTAGTATAACAAACATTTTATATATATATATATATATATATATATATATATATATGTTTCTACTATAGAATCAAATGGAATCTATAGTCTGAATATATGTAGAATCAAATGTATTCTGTTTTTCAGTTCTGCAATGCAACCATATTAGATCAGAACCAAATATACAAATATACAGGATAATTGAAATATACTAATAGTTGTTCTAATTTAGAACCAAATTTCAGACCTCCAAAATATACATGAACCTATAAACAAGATTAAACAGTCAAATCTACTAAACTTTGGTTCTATTATAGAACTTTGAACAGTCTTACTAAACACAATTTTTACCTTACGATTTATACACAAAATCTCTTAGACCTCAACTAATGTATATTCTAATATAGAATCAAAATACAACTATGTTTTTATAGCAGAATCAAAATACACAAAACTGGTTCTATTATAGAACCACAAATACAATAAAAATTTTGGTACTATTTCAGAAACATAATTTGTACCTTACAATATAAACACAAAACTGGTTCTATTACAGAACCACAAATACAACAGATGTAGTTACACATTAAACTAACTGTATACTCGCATTCTACTATCGAATCAATGTTATAAACAATAAAAACTGATTTTATTACACAAAACTGGTTCTATTACAGAACCACAAATACAATAGATAATTTAGTAACATAATTTATACCTTACAAGATAAACACAAAACTGGTTCTATTACAGAACCTAAAATACAACAGATGTAATTACACATGAAAATAACTGTAAACTTGCATTCTACTACCGAATCAATATAGAACCATATCTACTTAAGCATGCATATACATTTTTTAAAACAAAAACACCTAGTAATACCTATTCTTCTCGGAAACATTTTAATCTCTATATCCGATGGAGATTAACCTGAAAATTACAATTCAAAACCCTAAATTAACGAATTGAAGAAAAATAAGATTATAATTGAAAGAATAAAGAAGATTATAAGAAAAATAAGAACCTTCCTTTGATGAATAGCTCGAATCTGATGCTCTAATGGCGTAATTCAGCTGTTTTCTATTCGATTTCTCCCCTCTCTCTCTCTCTCTCTCTCTCTCTCTCTCTCTCTCTCTTATGTATAGTTGTATTCCGTACAACCGTTATAAGTTTTATGTTTTTTGTCTGGATTATATTTCTATTTTAAAAGATAGTCTTAAAGTTTAATTTATTTTCAAAAATGCCATTGATAAATCTGACCATTTGATTAAATGGATGTTTGAGATTATAATTCTCCCCAATTCTCCATATAATAGTTTCTCTCTAGAAGGGGACTCATAATATAATAGCTCAATAAGGGGCTATAATTTATGAGACATTGGAATTGAACTTGGATCTCCAAGTTAACTTACACCCATTATATGCTTATATATAATAAGCGTAAAAGGGATCTTATCCATAATTTTGGTTTGGTCACTGTACCGTCAAAATATTCTCAACCGTCGAATATAATATTTTTAAAAATAGACGATCAAGATTATATCATATTAAAAAGAAAGTTTTAATCTGAAAAGGATATAATTAAAAAGATTGTATTAGAATTGAATTTTAAAAAGAAGTTATAATCTGAAAAGGATATAAAAGATTGTATTAGAACTGATTTTTGTTTTTTTATTTATTAATATTAAAAAAGGTTCATATTTACTATTTAGACTCTATCTCCAGATATAGAAATCAGATTTGGATGATTTTACAGCCCATGCGAAACTCATAAAATTATCTTTAATTTAGTGATGATTTAACAATTATTATCCAAATGAAAACACTCAGAATCTCGAGAGAAAATATAATTACGAATTTTTACATTTATCCTATTTAGTATACAATACCTACATTAATAATCCTATTCAATATTGAAAACCTAATTATATATGATTTAAATCATTGACAATCACTTTTTCATATTTCAATATAAATACACTTTTTAGTTTACATGTTAAAATATTAAATATTTTTTTATGCCAGATCCAACATTTTTTATCTATTTATTTTAAGATCTAAGAGTTCTTATTTATTTTATCGTATTGAGAACCAGACTACCAACTACCAAAGTTTTAAGCCTCCTACACTTATTATTAAAACTGTTTTTGGTTGATAGTACAACTATCTTCAAATAAGAATAAGAAGGTTATTTTGATAATCAAAACGAAATATAAGTACATTTCCTAAATAAAATATAATTTTCAATATAAAAAATCGTCAATTTCATCTCTCTTTTATTTCTTGATAGTTAATTTTAATTGGAGACAAATGTTAAATCAACACTAAATTAAAGATTATTTTGTTAATTTCACGTAGGCTGTAAAATAATCCAAATCAAGTTTTAAGAATTCAAGATAAAACACATAATAAATTGAACGTGTAAAATATTATATATATATATATATATATATATATATATATATATATATATATATATATATATATATATATATATATATATATATATATATATATATATATATATATATATATAGGGCTACTCCAATAAAAACCTCCTTAGAATACAAACCTAAAAACCAAATTCCAATCCAACATTTAAGCTAATCAAATGACCAAAATAGGGGTACCCCAATACGAAAAAGTCTTATAATTCTACCCTCTATCCATTCATCGAAAAAAATAAAAAAAATGATGACGTGGCAGCAGTTTTATTTTAATTTTTTTTTTGATTAATGAATAGAGGGTTGAATTATAAGACTTTTTTGTGAAGGTGCCCCTAGTGGGGCCCTTTGAATATATGAAATATAATATATTTTGTGTTGGTTTGTAGTTCTCATTTTAAGAGTGGTTTGTATTTGAGCAAAAACCTATATATATATATATATATATATATATATATATCAATTTCATAAAAATAATTTGATATGTAAACTAATAAGAAATAAATAATAAAAAAATAATATAATAAATATTAGAAAAAGAACCATGTGTTGCACTCGTTATAAGCTAGTGTGAATTAAGTTATACACATTATATGTATGTGTCGCTTTAGTGAAAGAATACATGGTATTCTAATTATTGTGACATATAAACAATTTTCGTCATGAGTTTATTTTAATATTTATTAATTCGAACTATAATATATTTTATTATATCAAAATATAAATTAATGATGTATATTATACAGTTTGGTTATACATTTTTAAATTATAATGATAATAATAATAACCAAAATTTACTTTATAATGATAACTCCGTAACACAACAAATGGCTCATGCATACATGTTTTCAATCATAAACATAATATCTTTATGTGTGGGCCGCATAAGCGGGACCCTATTTAGGTTTATATAAAGAAAATGTAGGAAATGCATCATATATTTTTAATAAATAACAATTAAATATAAGAGCAACTCAACAACTAAAGTATATCAAAATTGTTAGCTCTTTTGGACTAACATGTGATGCATTGGTATGTTTGGGAGTTGATTATTGTTTGAAAAAATTACAATTTTTGACCAGATTGTCATAAGATTGATTATGGGAGTAAATTTTTACATATTATTTTTTATATATTACTCATTCATAAAACAAATTGAGATAATATCACAGTTTAAAATAAAAACTTGTGACATCTTTAATGATGATGAGTTCTGGATGAGATAATTACTGGATCATAATTTATTATGTCATGCAAATTTAGAAAATATAAACTAATTTTTTTATTATAAATTAAAAAGATTTTTCACCAATTTATAGAACTTGGTAAATGCATAAATATCTAAAGATTTTAGATATCACCCTCATTGAAAATATAAAAGTTATATATTCTTATTTAATTAAGATCTTATTATTTAAACATTTGTGATCAAATTTTGAACCCCATACATTTACTCACTTTAATATAGTTAGTTTTATGTTTTTAGGAATAACATAACATACAATTTATTGGAAATAATTATATAAAATTTATATTTATCAAATATTAAAGAAATTATCAAAGCTTTTTTCAAACTTAATTGAATTGAAAAATATTAAATGTTGGGTTTCGAGGCATAAAACGCAGCGGATAAACATAAATAAAACAATAAAAATCGAAACCCAAACCAGGATCCATGTATAATTACGGACAGATTATGGAGATTACGAATCATACCTTTAAAAAGCTTTACTTTCACGAACTCAACGGAGATCCTAGCTTTCACGACTTGTGTCTACCTCTCGGAAAACACCTCCATGGTATCCACACGAACACCTTCAAGAACGACTCACGAACTTGACTACGGAATGGATGTACTAGCCTCCTTATTGATGATTCGATTTCTGCCTTTTCTTGCTGCCTTCTCTAGGGTTTTTCACAAAAACGTAAAAACCCTCTTAACCTATCATTATCTATTTATAATGACTGGTTAATAGGCCCTCAACAGCAAAAGCCCAACCCTTTTAGGTATAGGATTAAATAATAAAACGAAATTCTATTATTTAATTAATAACTAAGTCACACTTAATTATTATGGGTAGAAATAATCCTCTAATTCGAATTTATATATTATCTCAATTAATTAAGTCTCACTTAATTAACATAATAAAATTCAAATAATCACCAATTAATTTAAATCCATAATTTAAATTAATTATTCCTTTAAGTGCTCAATGTGTGTGACCCTATAGGCTATTATTTAATTGGCAATAATTTTATTCTCCAATAAAACTATAAACAATGAGCAGTATCTAGTAATACATCATTGCTACCCAATTAAACAATAATTAAATCGTGATTCGATAAAACCTTTTTCGTGATTAATGTTTCCGTGTAATATAATCCCTTTAACCAAATATTATAGATTAAACTCGAGGCATGTGTTTAGTCATCCTCTTCAACATTTAATCCGGGTTTACTTGATCCATGAGTAGACTATTAAAAACAAATCATTATTTGAGCACGGCCATGCATTTTATAGTCTCACTCAATCAAGAGGCCAATAATATCTCTCCTAATTCTAGGAGGGTTAAATCCTTTATCTATCATTCATATTTCTCATACGACTCATGATATACCCGATGTCCACTTTTATCATCACCCGGTCAAAGGTAACTTTTAATGTAGTCAAAGTATATTAATCATCGTATAGAAATATAATGATCTCAAGTCAAAGGATCATTACACCATTATCACTGTGAGTCTTTCTTATGACTTTATTAAACAGGAAGAATCTCACTGTGGGTCTGTCCAGTACCATGTACTCCTACATGTACCTATGTATTGACCTTAGTATCTCCATACTTATAACCAATGAGATGTGGTTATCTGTCAAACAACATACTAGTCTATTTGTGTATTATTATTGTCCTATAATAATAATACTCGACCAGGGACCTTTTAAGAATATGATATATTATATAATCTCAAGTTCAAGTCATGTACTTAAACTATATAACGTGTATCATGATTCTAAGGACATTTATTATGTTAACAATATATCGCAGTAATTAAAGTCATAATAAATACGTTTATTGAATGATCAAATGACATAAAGGTTTATTCAAAGAAACAATGTATTGCCTCTAGGGCACCTACACTAACAATCTCCCACTTGCACTAGAGCCAATCACCCATGTACTTAATACCCATGGAACTAGTATGACCATCGTGCTTCTTCTGCGACAAGCCTTTGGTCAGTGGGTCTGCAATGTTATCATTTGTGTGCACTTTACATATGTGTATGTCACCCCTTTCATTAATCTCTCGAATAAGGTGAAATCTCCTGAGTATATGTTTGGATCGGGAGTGTGATCTAGGTTCTTTATCCTGTGCAATGGCTCCATTAGCTGCTTCAGAAGCTGCAATGTACTCAGCCTCCTTAGCTGCTTCACAAGCTACAATGTACTCAGCCTCCATTGTAGAATCAGCTACTGTTTCTTGCTTTGAACTCTTCCAGCTTACAGCACCTCTGTTTAGACAAAACACAAAACCAGACTGTGATACAGTATCATCCCTGTCTGTTTGGAAACTTGCATCGGTGTAACCTTTTACAACCAGTTTCTCCTCTCCTCCATACACCAAGAATGAATCTTTAGTCCTTTTCAGGTACTTTAGAATATTCTTGATTGCCGTCCAGTGACCTTCACCTGGATTAGACTGGTATCTGCTCGTCATGCTCAAAGCATACGAAACATCTGGGCGAGTACATACCATTGCATACATGATAGATCCAATTGCTGAGGCATATGGAACCTTACTCATGTGATCCTTCTCATCCAATGATTTCGGACACTGGTCTTTAGAGATCGTTATCCCTTGAGACACGGGGACATATCCCCTTTTTGCATTTTGCATACCAAAACGATGCAAAACCTTATCAATATATGTGCTCTGACTTAGACCGATCATCCTTCTAGATCTATCTCTATAGATCCTCATTCCTAGAATGTAGGTTGCCTCTCCTAAGTCTTTCATAGAGAAGTTGCTCCCTAACCAAGTCTTAACAGCCTTTAGAGAAGGTATGCCATTCCTCATTAGTAGTATATCATCAACATATAGTACTATGAATGCCACATGGCTCCCACTAACCTTCCTGTAAACACAAGGTTCATCTTCGTTTTGAACAAAGCCATACTCTTTAACTGTTTCATCAAAATGAATATTCCATCTCCTAGATGCTTGCTTCAATCCATAAATGGATCGACGTAATTTACATACCTTGCCAACATTCCTTGGATCGACAAAACCTTCAGGTTGTGTCATGTACACATCCTCTTCAAGGCTTCCATTAAGGAAGGCTGTTTTGACATCCATTTGCCAGATTTCATAATCATGGAATGCTGCAATAGCAAGCAAAATCCTTATGGACTTGACCATAGCCACTGGTGAGAAAGTTTCATCATAGTCAATACCATGAATTTGTTTGAAACCTTTTGCTACCAGCCTTGCTTTATAGGTCTGAACATTTCCATCCATGTCAGTTTTCTTCTTGAAAACCCATTTGCATCCTACGGGTTTTACCCCTTCAGGTGGATCAACCAAAGTCCATACTTGGTTTTCGTACATGGAATCCATCTTGGATTTCATGGTTTCAAGCCATCTCTTAGAGTCTGGACTGTTCATAGCATCTTGGTATGTAAGAGGCTCATCTTCATCTATGAGCATCAAATCACCACATTTAGTCAAGAGAAATCCATATCTCTCTGGCTCATGGCGAATTCTACCAGATCTACGAACAACCTGTGTTTGTTGAGCATTATTATCATCCTGCTCTTGTTCCACTTCAGGTTCAATGTTGTTTTGTGATTCTCGATCTTCATCGAGATCTAGAGTTCTCCCACTGTTTCTTTTGGAAACAAAATCTCTTTCCATGAAGACAGCATCTCGAGCAATAAACACTTTTTGCTCAAAAGGACTATAAAAATAATACGCCTTTGTTTCTTTAGGGTATCCCACAAAATTGCACTCTTCGGATTTAGGTCCAAGCTTGTCAGATACTTGACGTTTCACAAACGCCTTGCATCCCCAAACTTTCATAAAGCTCATGCCTGACCGTTTCTCCTCCCATATCTCATTTGGAGTCTTTTGAACCTTCTTAGTAGGAACACGATTAAGTGTGAGCATAACCCCAGAAACTTATTGGAAGATCTGCATGACTCATCATCGATCGCACCATGTCCAATAAGGTGCGATTTCTCCTCTCTGAAACTCCATTCCATTGAGGTGTACCTGGCGGAGTGAGTTGTGATACAATACCACACTCCTTTAAATACTCTTTAAATTCAGTGCTTAAGTATTCACCCCCACGATCGAATCGTAAGATCTTAATACTTGCACCACCGCCAATTTGCTTCTCTACTTCAGCCTTGTATTCTTTGAACTTTTCAAAAGAATCGGATTTGTTCTTCATAAGATATACATATCTATATATTTTGAAATCATCAATAAATGTTATGAAGTAGTAGTATCCTCCTCTAGCCATCACACGCATTGGGCCACATACATCACTATGTATTAGCTCGAGACGTTGAGTGGCCCTTTGACCTTTACCAGTGAAAGGGGCTTTAGTCATCTTACCAAGCAAACAAGATTCGCATTCTTGGTATGATTCAAAATCAAACTTATCCAAATATCCATCCTTATGTAATTTGGATATGCGTTTCTCATTTATATGGCCTAGACGACAATGCCAGAGGTATGTTTGATTTGAGTCATTAACTTTAAGTCGTTTATTTTCTATATTACAGACAGGATTATCTAAAACCAATAAACAAACGCGTAACACCATAGGTTAAATCATTCAAAGCAAAAGAGCAACTGTTGTTCTTTATTGTAAACGAAAAACCTTTCTTGTCCAAACAAGAAACAGAAATAATGTTTCTGCGAATCGCAGGCACGTAAAAACGGTCTTCTAGTTCTAAAACAAGCCCAGAGGGCAAAGATAAATAATAAGTTCCTACAGCTAAAGCAGCAACTCTTGCTCCATTGCCTACTCGTAGGTCCACTTCTCCCTTAGCCAAAGTCCTACTTCTCTGCAGTTCCTGCACATTTATACAAATGTGAGAAGCACATCCAGTATCCAATACCCAAGATGTAGAAGTAGACAGATTGACTTCTATAACATAAATACCTGATCCAGAAATCTGAACAGCCTTCATTTTCTTCAGATCCTCCAAGTAAACAGGACAGTTTCTCTTCCAGTGACAAGTTTTCTTACAATAGTGACATTCACCATTAGCAACCCCACCTTTAGGCTTTAAAGCCTGTTTGGGACTGACTTTGGCTTGGGTGTAGAATCAGATCCAGTCTTCTTCTTACCCTTCCACTTGCCTTTCCCCTTGGCCTTACCTTTATTGCCCACCATCAGTATGGGAGCAGGTTCAGATGTCTTCATGTTGGTCTCATATGTTCTCAACATATGCAACAATTCAGTAGGTGTTTTGTCAAATTCATTCATATTGTAGTTCACAACAAACTGAGTGAATTTGTTATTCAAAGAATTCATGATTAGGTCAATACTAGTTTCCGCAGCAATCGGGAAACCCAAAGTAGCAAGGTACTCAATGTAACCAATCATCTTCAGAACATGTGGGCCAACTGGTTCACTTGCCCCTTGTTTGCAATTAAAGAGTGACTTACTCGTGTTGAACCTTTCTTGACGAGTTTGGCTTGCAAACATGCTTTGCAAGTGCTCATTGATAGTATATGCATCCATATGCACATGCTGTCTTTGAAGCTCAGCACTCATAGTTGCCAACATAAGACATGCAACATCATTTCATCATTCTCATCCCTTGCGTGGGTCGCTATTTCCTCAGCAGTAGCGCCCTCGGGAAGGGGACTTGGCGGAGGGATATCAATGCAATGAAGCTTACGCTCCTGCCTGAGGACAATCCTCAAATTCCTCTGCCAGTCTAGGAAGTTGTTTCCTCCTGTCAGCTTGTCCTTCTCAAGGACTGATCGTACGGATAGTGTGTTTGTGGTGTTTGCTATTATTTAGTATCTACAATGATAAAAGCACATAATAAACATTAGATTGTCTGAATTTATAAATTATTATGTTCAAATGATTATGATATATATTCATAATATATCTCCCACTATTTTTATCAAATCAATAGCCCTTACTATTAATTCTGAAAGTATATCCCATAAATCTTTCTAGTGAGCCAAGATCCATATTTCGTCATGTCCTAAGTCAACCACTGGTAGTCATTAAAACAAGATTATTTAGGTAGACAACAGTTGTCAATTATATCATATATAATTCTTGGATAGTTTGGTGATCAACGATTGATCTTATCTATCAAATAGATTTTCAACCAAACTCTATGCTTCTGAGTTCATAATAGTTGAATATAACCTTTTATTTCCACCATATTATGACGACTCAGTTAAGTTAGACCCAATGATACAACGGCCGAATATAACGGTTTATATTCGTCACATCTCACCATGATAGACAGGAGTCCCCTGCCACTGACAGCCCTTCCCCTTATCGATCTAGGATTCGATGAGTGTTCATTCATTGGAAAGCATCTGATTAAAAACTTAATATTTTTGTTAAGGGGTTTAGAATTAAAACTGACCATGATCCCATCATAAAGAGATTCCCAATTTTCCTTGAATTAAATAGTTCAAATCAATATTCATCAATAGTTTGATTTCCAGGTTGTTGGAGGAGTCACAAGTGGCCTCGCTTAATACCCAACTTCCTTACAGGTAAAACCCGTTTTTGACAAAATCTCCCCACATCAAAATAATTGAAAATTCGTATTTAATTCCGTGTTTCATAAACACAGAAATCTCATGATCGTTATGTTAAATTTTAAAATCTCGAATCGTTAAAGATTTTAACTTGTTTAAGCAAGCATGGCATGGGTGATGTATCTAATACATACATGATTAATCTAATCAAACATGCATCTTTATCTCTACACATACATTATATATATCGCATACATTTATATATATATATATATATATATATATATATATATATATATATATATGTAAAGTGCAGTAAGTAAACGTGCTTGGTTATGGCCTTTATCCTAAATGTTCCTTTTCAAGCTAATGAAAAGAATCAAGGTCAATCTATGGTGGATAAATATAAATACAATTACAAGTCTTCATTCTTCTCTTTCTCCTTGGTTGATTCTCCTCATTAATCATCCTTCAATCTTCAAGTACATTACATTGGATAATTGAACACAACCTATACTAATGTACTTACATAATAAAACTCGAGTTACATTCGAGGTTAAACAATTACAAGAATGAAGAAAAGGACATGCAAGTCGTATTTATAAAACCACAAACCATTAAACTAAGGGTCTTAAGGCCATAACCAGCACCATGCTCAAATAAACAATTAATAACATATAAACAAACACTGCGGGGGTCCGGGGGCGGCAGCCCCAGGTGATGCTCGAACTCGGGATTTTTTTAATTCCAGAAGACTCGTCCTCTTAAGAAATCATCAATTTCTTAACAAAAGATCATATCTTTTAGCCTCTGCCGCTACTGCATCATATACAGTTCTGGAAGCATGTATCATATACATTCAAATCGTATCCCAGTTTACAGATCGTGTCCATACACAATCTGTCCAACAGTTTATATCACTATAAAAACCTGACAACGTGCATAACATACAAAAATCGTATACTTATCAGTCATGACAGATTGTAAACATGCTTGTATCATTATATCATAATATTCAACATTACAGAATCATATATGAACGACATAACATATTATAATCGACATATCTTATAACTGTTTCATGGCAGATTCATATAACATGCATACATGCATCGAATACAGTAAACACGTAACCAAATCAGCCCCTTATACACGTAGCTCTGATGCCATTATTGGGTTTCCAGGCATAGAACGCAGCAGATAAACGTAAATAAAACAATAAAAATCGAAACCGAAACTAGGATCCATGTATAATTACGGACAAATTATAGAGATTACGAATCATACCTTTAAAAATCTTTACTTTCACGAACTCAACGGAGATCCTAGCTTTCACGACTTGTGTCTACCTCTCGGAAAACACCTCGATGGTATCCACACGAACACCTTCAAGAACGACTCACGAACTTGACTGCGGAATGGATGTACTAGCCTCCTTATTGATGATTCGATTTCTGCCTTTTCTTGCTGCCTTCTCTAGGGTTTTTCACAAAAACGTAAAAACCCTCTGAACCTATCATTATCTATTTATAATGACTGGTTAATAGGCCCTCAACAGCAAAAGCCCAACCTTTTTATGTATAGGATTAAATAATAAAACGAAATTCTATTATTTAATTAATAACTAAGTCACACTTAATTATTATGGGCAGAAATACTCCTTTAATTCGAATTTATATATTATCTCAATTAATTAAGTCTCACTTAATTAACATAATAAAATTCAAATAATAACCAATTAATTTAAATCCATAATTTAAATTAATTATTCCTTTAAGTGCTCAATGTGTGTGACCCTATAGGCTATTATTTAATTGGCAATAATTTTATTCTCGAATAAAACTATAAACAATGAGCGGTATCTAGTAATACATCATTGCTACCCAATTAAACAATAATTAAATCGTGATTCGATAAAACCTTTTTCGTGATTAATGTTTCCGTGTAATATAATCCCTTTAACCAAATATTATAGATTAAACTCGAGGCATTTGTTTAGTCATCCTCTTCAACATTTAATCTGGGTTTGCTTGATCCATGAGTAGACTATTAAAAACAAATCATTATTTGAGCACGGCCATGCATTTTATAGTCTCACTCAATCAAGAGGCCAATAATTTCTCTCCTAATTCGAGAAGGGTTAAATCCTTTATCTATCATTCATATTTCTCATACGACTCATGATATACCCGATGTCCACTTTTATCATTACCCGGTCAAAGGTAACTTTTAATGTAGTCAAAGTATATTAATCATCGTATAGAAATATAATGATCTCAAGTCAAAGGATCATTACACCATTATCACTGTGAGTCTTTCTTATGACTTTATTAAACATGAAGAATCTCACTGTGGGTCTGTCCAGTACCATGTACTCCTACATGTACCTATGTATTGACCTTAGTATCTCCATACTTATAACCAATGAGATGTGGTTATCTGTCAAACAACATACTAGTCTATTTGTGTATTATTATTGTCCTATAATAATAATACTCGACCAGGGACCTTTTAAGAATATGATATATTATATAATCTCAAGTTCAAGTCATGTACTAAAACTATATAATGTGTATCATGATTCTAAGGACATTTATTATGCTAACAAATATATCGCAGTAATTAAAGTCATAATAAATACGTTTATTGAATGATCAAATGACATAAAGGTTTATTCAAAGAAACAATGTATTGCCTCTAGGGCACCTACACTAACATTAAATTTGTGGATCATTCAAAATATCACATATAAAATTAGTAATGAGTGGTGATAAAAGTTAGGAATAACTGAAATGCGCAATAGAAGAACATTTATAACATTACGAAGGCTTCCCATAATGAAAGATTGAGATGCGAATGAAACAAAAAAAAATTATGAAATCTCAACTCAAACATAAATCAAAAGGATCTATAATCCTATTTTCAATAGAAGTTCTTGATATTGTCATATTTGAATATATAAGAATTAGAGTTTAACAAATGTTCATAAATATTTAAAAAATCACTTGCAATAAATATTTATAATGGAAAAGATACACTATTATTTCAAGTAAAATTTTGCAGAAACATCTATCAATTATACTTATGTATTAACAATTTTTACATTTTTTTTACATATTTCTCCATTGCTTGTATTCATTGAATGTATAAATGATATGTCTTGTCTTATAAATAAAATAAAATTAAAAAATTACAAGTAATTTATCAATATGTTACTATTGTCCAAGTAGCACTTGCTCGCAGTCCTAAATTTCTAAATAATTTTCATATATGATGAAAAGTTCATTTAAATTTAGCAATATTTCAGGATCACTTCGAATGTGTTTTAACATATCTAACACAATAAGGACTATATTATATTCTGTTTTTATTGGTCATCTGAATTTGCATAATCAAATTATGCACTGAATATTGAAGTAAGAACATTATAACAACGGGTGTTATGAATGTAAAAAAAAGTGACGAAAATAAAAAAAATATTGTAAACGATATTAATAAATATATATATATATATATATATATATATATATATATATATATATATATATATATATATGAGAAAAATGTTCCTACAGTACTTTATGAGAATTTTCTAAAGTTAATCTTTAAAATCATGCATTTATTATCTTTTATTTATAAGGGCCCCGCAGGGGCATTAATGATATATCTTTTTTTCAGGAAACTATGTGATGTGTCTTGATTTCACTGGTTAACTTTAGGGAATTTTCCTACAGTTAATTATAGGATCATTAACATATATACTTTTAGGAAATATATATATATTTCTAGAAAATAATCCCGTGCCTCGCACGGGTTATTATTCTAGTTATAAATTATAATACAACTAACACAGGCCTAAACCAATTGTATATAAATATAATACTTTTTGATTCCTATAAAAAAGAATTTATTTTTTTAATTCTGAAAATATAACGTTTGCTTTGGTCTCTTCGGAAATAATACTTTTGGAAATTCACTTACAACAATATATTGACAACAATATATATGCCTTTAAATTTGTAAAAGAAATAAATTATATATAGCAATACTATTTTTTAGTTTCTTGTTAAGATGAATTAAGATAATTCAATTTTTCTAAAAAAAGAATTTCTTTGGCATATTCATTTTATTTTCAGTTAACAAAATTAAATTTTGAAAACTAAAATTTTATTTCACCGTAAAAACAAAAAATTACAAAACAATACATCAATCACTACACCATAGATTGCATTTAGCAACGCGTAAAATACGTTGCAGTATGTCCTAAATTCAATGCAATAGGGTCTATGGCAACGATTATGGAAAAATTAGGCAAAAGGTTTGCTCTGGTTGCCATAGGGCCCTTATGTCAACGAATTTAGTACCATATTGCAACGTTGTATTATCGTTGCAATTAGGGTATATGGCAACGATTTAATGGCTATAACAACATATTTAACACCATTGCAATATCTTGGACTACCTGTGGTAACAATTTTTTGTAACGATTTTTTGTGCTAATTGTTGCAATACATGGAGTCATGTAACCCTAAGGCAACATATATATGCCCAATTGCAACGCATTTTAAATCAAATGCAATCAATTTTATTGAATGAATATGACATATATGGCAACATTTAAGCTACTATTGCAACGCTAAATAAAAAAAACTGGCATGACATTTAGATTTCATAAATATCCACCAATTTTAATTGGTATATCAAAACATCAATCTAATCAAGCAGGTATTACTATATATTACTGTAGTTCCAGCATCAATGCACAAAGAACTCAAACAAGTTGAACTAAGTTCAAGTGACACAATCTAACTTAGTAATACATAGACCAAATTCAAAGGTTAAACATTATATAAACATGAGTCGTCATGGTGCTACTTCCTCTTCCTCTTCATCTTCAATGATATTCAGCAATGGATTCTTCTCAGCCAACTTCACAAGAATCTTTTCCAATTTCTTATTCATTTTTTCCTCTATTTCAAAAGAACTTCCAAGACAATGAACCACGCACCCAGTGAAACATCCTCATTTGCATATAAAGATGTAATTTTATTAGCTCTGTGCTGAGCAAGTATGTTCACTAGTGCACCTACATATAAAGATGTAATTTTGTGTATTAGATACACAAAAAATTATGTTGTTATTTGAGCAGTTCACATGCTAAAATGATTGAGTTATCAGTTAAGCACAATCACTATTTTCGTTGTACTAACCCAAATTTACATGGACATCATTATCAACCTCGATGTGAAATACCATCACAGTGTAGTAAAAGAAAGAGAAATCTTCTGAGCCAATACTTATTTGAAAAAGAAGATAAACTGATGAAAGACAGAACAGTGAAAACAGAAAGAGACAACTGAACGTTCTGCGTACATTAATATGCAAGTAATAGACATTTTAAAAGTTCCAGGCTAAATTGACAAATACTGACGTTATATAAAACACACATAGAGCTAAAGGAATTTACATTCGGTCATACATTATATATAGCAAGTGATTATAGGCGTAAGAGTTTTGGAGTAAAGTCAGGTGGATAAGAATATCTTATCGTGAATATTTATTCAAGTTTTCGACCTTTTGCTAAAAGTGGAAATTCATGGGCAACCAATGTTGGGAACAACAAATTTATTTTTAACTTTTGTTCTTGGGGTCTTGTTTGCACTAAATCACGCAAGCGTACGTGGTCACAAGTAATATATGTATAATTCAAGTTCATTCCCATAGAGATCTGGTTTAGGTTTCAATTCAGTTAATGCACATATGCAACAATGTATGGTTTTTATTCACTGTTAAGACAATTAACAAATTTGGGTTTTGATTATCTAAATTAACTAAGAAGCAAATTAACAAAACTAAGAATTAATTAACTAATGAGAATTGGAATCGAATTACTTATATGAGAATAAACATGGGATCCTAACTTCATTAAATACTTCGCCTAGATCTGACGCCTTTAATCACTATATGCAATGGTTATGATATCTGATCGAATAACACGAAATAAGTACACGTTACCTGTCAGCATACGTATACCAAACTACCCATACATCCACAAAAGAGATAAAAGATAAATAGACACCAATTATGCTTAGACCCTATATGTCTATAGAATTTGAAAACATAACGGTTGAAGAGCAAGTTATCCATAAAGATCACACAGGGCAGTATAAGTATTTTCATCTTACACTACGAATCATGTTGATAAACAATCATTAACCTATGCTAGCATGGCAAATTCTAAATCTCAAGATCCACTTTCACTTCACAAGAGATTAACAAATTAGATGTTAGCTACACATCTAACAATTAAGCACAACCATACGAGGATATCAGATATACATCACACACAGATCTTTAAAGCATCAAAATACTAAAGCTCCATAAATAAATCCGTTAGAGTCCCATGACAACGATTAGTTCATAATCGAACCACTCGTCATCATGGGATCTGATGAACCATGATATTAAATAAAGTATGAATAATAATAAAACCAGAGTAATAGAGTTAAGAAAACAAAGATGTAGATCTAGATCTCCGTTGCTTGTCACGAGCGTTGGGAATCCTTCTCCAAGTCTTTATCATCTCCCTCTCTGTGTTATTCTATGTTATGATGAGAATTGGTTGATTTTATGATGATAGGATGTGTTTATATAGGCCAACCATGTCTTGTCCAGCAAGAAACTACCAAAACAGACTTATAATAAAATTTCTGTAAAATACGTTCCCTAAACTGCTCTGTTTTGAAGGAAAATTCGTAGCTGACTTTTCTTCAATATTTCTGGGCCGTTTACTTCGTAATTGGACCTCTAAACCACTTTATAATGAAATAGAATCTCGTTAGCTTCGCGTGGACTGTAAGATCGCCCAAAACGGACTTGTATAACTCAAGATATGGCCAAAACAAAAATCCAAAATCTAAAAATTGTGTAAATCTTCTTTTAATTAATTAGTTTAAAAAAATAGAATAATTATAAAATTTTCTTTTAAATAGTGGTTTTCTTTTAGAAATTGATTCGTTTAAAAAATCAAAATCTTCCAAATTGTTCTGTTCGATTAAATTAAAATTTAAGGATTGTGAATAAAATTAGTCCCTATGGATCGAATCTTAAATATTAAAACGAAGATCGTGCGCTTGCGAATTTAAAATTACCATATTTCTAGCCCATCAACCTGCTCAGTAGTCATATCAGTGTCCTCCTCCATAACCCTAATATCAGATATAGCCTGGATCTCCTCTGGATCCTCATCATCAGACTCCTCACCAATAACCTCGTTGTCCTTAGCTATCTGGACCTCCTTCGGGTCCTCCTCCTCAGACTCAACAACCTCTGTGTATCCATCCTCATCACCCAAACGCTCATAATACGGATCTGTGGTCCTGAGTACGTCCTCGTCATGCTGATGCTCAAAAGCCTCAGGGTCAGAGATGTCGCTCGCCTACACAATACGAACTATGTTACTATCATGATACTAAAAAAGTTCCCGTAAGGGTTTTATGTGAACTTGGCAAGAGTTCTTATTATCTTAGTGAATTTATTATTATATAACATCGCATCATCTCTTGGGATATATAACTCTCGCTCTGATACCATTTCTGTAACAGCTCCAGATCCGGGGTCGGGGACCTGGTCGTTACGATCTCATATTCCATAAACAATACTTGCACTTGAATCAAAATAAATAAATAGCATTCTATGACCCCACAATAATACCACATCACACACAACCAGTTATAGTCCCAGAGATGAAATTGAAATAAGTCTCTACTTACAGGATCCATAAGTTAATAGTTATTATAACTCAAAATGAAGAATAAGTATAATAGTTTCTGCCGTTGATTAACATTAGTCATACATATAATTAAGGCTAATAAACATAAGTTGCCTGTCTAGTCTACTGGTTGCTCCTACCTCAGCAATGGCAGCAACGATATCAGCGGGAAGTCCTACGACTGGGGTCACCTGCTTGCGCCGAGTGCGCCTTACGTGGGCCATCAGACCTAGCTGTTGTTGTGATATAGTAAATAAAGCAAGGGTGAGCAATAGCCCACCAAAAATAATGTATAACTGAACAATAATATATAACAGTAAAAAAAGATATCCTTGAAACCATATGCCATGCATGAAATGAACAAGACACTAGTATAATGTAAAAGATGAAGTTACGAGGTAAGTAAAGGTACTTTTAGTTTTAAACAGTTTTCAAACCCTGTCAACACGAGTGATACTTCATGTTGCAGAAAATAAATAGATTTGGATGATGAACTAATATTGGAGTATGTCGCGCCAGATGACACCACCTTACGATGATTAGTCGCAGGTCGTGCATCTCAAAATTTGTTTCTCTACATGTAGAAGGAAGAACATATGGACACCACCATACGCCGGACCTCCCTAGCCATCTTTGGGCTTAGACGGGACCGGCGCTACTCGGACCCTATTTCCAGGATGGACTGTCCCACAGCCTCTTATACCAGTTTCAATGATGGAATGTCCCACAGCCTCTAACACATTACTCAAATACTCCTAGTTCGAGTAAATCCATGACTCTGAAACGTAGAGTTCGTCCCCCTTTCCCCAAGTATAAGACTTGTTGATAAGACTCCACAAAGTAGTCGTATCTAGTTGGAAAGGAAAATTCACCAATATTTCCCAAGCTGTTGCTTGTTAATGGATATCGACTTCTTCCAACAATCTTACCCCTCGAATGACGAGGAAATAATACAAAGACTCAATTTGATGAATAGCAACCAAGTTGCGAATGAAAAGAATAGTTTCAAAAGATTTATGACCGGGCAGTCAAACAAAATAAATAACAGCTCTCAAGTAAAGTTCCCTTATAATTTGGAAGATAGATTTAAATGAAAAATAGAGTTTTGGGAACCTCCCCTTGATAATAATAATCATAATAAGACTCAGAAATATTTTACATAATATTCGAAGGTCGAAGATAATACTTGAATAAATCATTTTTAAAACTAGTTAAAAGAATTAAATAAATATTCAAAGAAAATCATAAATATTTAAAGAATATTCTTAATATAAAATATTGCTTATAAATAACCCTCGAATGAATATATAAAAATATTCACTAAATAAATAAATCCTCGAATAAATATTCAAAATAATATCCATTAAATAAATCAACCTTAAATGAATATTCAAAATAACATTCGTTAAATAATTAAAGCTCAAATGAATATTCAAAATAATATTCATTAAATAAATAAAACTCAAATGAATATTCAAAACAATATTCATTAAAGAAATATTGGAAAAATATTTATTTAAATATTTTTCTCAGAAAATAATCACAATATATATGGAAATACAGACTCCCGGTCTATACTTGAAGAATGAGATTCATATGCCCTTCACTAAGGGTCTTAGCAATATCCGGCTTATAACCAATATATCACATCTAACTGGTAAGCCAATATCAAGTCATAAAACAAGTGTCACAATACTTTGAAAGCGGGCATTCTTTGCATTAATACACGCAAGCGTATGTGGTCACAAGTAATATAGATTTATGTCAAGTTCGTTCCCACAGAGATCTGATTTAGGTTTTAATTCAGCTAATGTACCTATGCAACAATGTATGGTTTTTACTCACTGCTAAGACAATTAACAAATTTGGGTTTTGCTTATCTAAAATTAACTAAAGAACAAATTATTAAACTAAGAATTAATTAACTACGAGTATTAAAATCGAATTACTTATACGAGAATAAACTTGGGATCCTAACTTCATTAAATACTTCGCTTAGATCTGATGCCTTTAATCACTATATGTAAGGGTTATGATATCTGATCGGATAACACGAAACAAGTACACGCTACCTGTCAGCATACGTATACCAAACTACCCAGGCATCCACAAAAGAGATAGAAGATGAATAGACACCAATTATGCTTAGACCCTATATGTCTATAGAATTTGAAAACATAACGGTTGAGACACAAGTTATCCATGAAGATCACATAGGGCAACATAATATATTTCTATTTATGCTACAAATGATGTTGATAAACAATCATGAACCTATGCTAGCATGGCAAGTTCTAAATCTCAAGATCCACTTTCACTTCACAAGAGATTAACATATTAGATGTTAGCTACGCATCTAACAATTAAGCATCACCATACGAGGATATCAATTATACATCACACACAGATCTTTTAAGCATCAAGATACTAAAGCTCCATAAATAAATCCGTTAGAATCCAATGACAACGATTAGTTCATAATCGAACCATTCGTCATCATGGGATTTGATGAAACCATTATGTAAAACAAAGTATGAATAAACACAATAATATTAGAATAGAGAGTTTAGGAAACAAATCCGAAAACTGAAATCCAAGGTACACCTAAGAAAAGAATACAAAAGATGAAGTAGACCTAGATCCCGTTGCTTGTCACGAGCGTTGGTGAATCCTTCTCCGCTTTTCTCTCTTGCGATTCTGAGTAATTATATGATTTACAATGATGGGTAGTGTTTATATAGGCCCTAGAATACTTCTCCAATAAGAAAAGTCCTAAACATACAATTTAATTCAAAACAGGAAAGAATTACAGGATTTCAGGCAATTTTCGAATTTTCCAGCATGCCTGCCGCACCGCGGCCCACCTACCCGCGCCTCGTCCCGCCTCTGTTTCTGCCCAGACGTGCCGCGGCCCACCTTCCCGCGCCACGGCCCACCCTGCAACCTGCCGGCAACTTTTGTCTTGCTATTTTCTTCATTTTACAACCATTTTCTCCCGTTCCTTCTTCATGTAATGCTATACTCCATTCTTTTGACTCAAAATCTCCAAAGTAACATAAAGAAATGCTACTTTCTTCATTCCAACCTAAGAATCTCCTCCAAGAACATAAAAATCTCCAACCCTAGCCGACGTTCTAGAATCCTACATAAATAGACAAAACACACAAAAATACAACATACTTGAAGCAAAGTGAATCAATTTAAGCCGATATGGAACGCTCCAAGTGGATATAAAATCCACTTATCAGGCATGCATGTTATGGCATATGTATAACAATAATCAAATCATATATATTATCACAACAACAGTTCCAAAATGTTTGGAAACTTGCCTGGTAATCTGGTGGGGGTAGTGTGTCCTGGGTGAGTCCGGTAATCTATAAACAATCAAAATATTCGAGATTAATCACTTAACGCTTTTGACATGATAAGTAGATGCTTTACTTAGGTTAAAACACGTTTTCAAGTTATCTCGTTATTCACCCTTTATTGTACTCTTATTAACACCGTTATGATCCGACACTTGTTCGTTATTAAGGCATGTCATTAGACTTACACTTGGTAGGTACTTAAGTCGTATAAGTTCTAAGGTCGGTCATTTATTAACAAAGATTATACTTCGAGATTTATTGTCCCTTTTCTAAGTGGTTTTCAAAAGTTATAACCAAGTATCCCTCAAAGGGGTTCCCTCGTACTTAACCTTGATTCGAACATTTTTATAAAATCGAAAAACGATCCGTTTGACATGACGTTTTCTCTCACACCTTCCTCATGATCTCTAATATTTAATTGTCAAGATTCGTCATTGAATTATTCATGTTAAGGGGGTTCAATTTCAGTTACAAACTCGCACTTACGGTTTCGAACCACCTTTACTAAATCGGCCATATCTCCTAAACCGTAAGTCCTTTTGTTTCGATTCTTGTGCCAAAACGATCTATGACTCGAGATCTATAAGGTCGGTCAATATAATCATTAAGGTCATATAATTACACCTACTGTTATCCACAAATTTTAAGGGTTAACGAAATTTCGGCATTACGATGGCTATAAATCGGATATTTCCAAAATTACAATCCCCCTACAAACATGGTTTCCACTCCAAATCACATATTCATGTTATTTAGCATTGAACTAAGGCAAGCACTGCCTTTTCGTTCATCTAAACCATTTAATCATAAATAAAAACCCAATCATAGCTTTAATGCCTTAAACATACATAATATCACTAAATCTCCAAAAACTCATCCAATAATCATAAAAACTCAAACTAAGATCTAGGGTTTCAAATGTTATATCTTCCTTGGAGTGTGTATAAGCCTTGATGAAACTTGTATAGTCCTTGTCTAAGCTTGATCTAGCTTTGATCATCCAAAGAAATCAATAAATCAAAAGTTAGTTGTGAAATGGAATTCACTATTCACTATTCATCCTCAACCTTCATGATTTTATAACTCAAGAATGGAATGGAATTTGAAGCTAAGATTCATAGGAGATCTTAGTTATGAAATATAGGACTCACCTAATTAATTTAGGAATTGTTGAATGGTGGAAGCTTGGATTTTCTCCTTGAATTTCTTGCTTGGGCCGAATGGAAGGATAATGGAGAGAGATGGAGTTGCTTGGTTGTTCTCTTGATCTAATCTTGCATAAAGTGATGCATTTTAGATAATATCTAGCATAAAGATACTTTAATAAAGGGATTAGGTCATCTAATACATCATCCAATGGACATGTGTTGTGTTTTAGTGGTGGAATGGTATCATGCAAGCTAACTAACTGGTTAGTTGCATATGTTACTAGTTTCTTTGATAACCAATCTAGTTACTTGCTCTTATCCACTTGCACATGCTTGTATCTTGGCTTTCTACTTGTTTCTTTGTCCGTTTCTTACTCAATTTCATTGATCGTTCGGAGGAATATCTCAAGTATTTATCGTTAGTGTTTTACCGGGAACCTCCATGATATTTGTACTACCATTCTTAATCCTCCTTTATAATCCTTGAATTTAAATTCCTCAATTCTCTTTAATAAATCCTTAAATCCTTCAGTGTCCAGGGAAATCTCAGAGAAAATAAAAGTGCTATTTTTCTGAATCTGATATCGTTTACATACACTTATTTTGCCTATAGATCATTAATATGAACTCGGAAATCCATTCGGAATACTTCTATATAGTGTCGTCTAATAATATTTCAATTTCCACCAAAAACAATATTCATTGCTTTTTCTCTCTTTTATTCCTTGTACTTAAAAAGATGTTCTCGCGCTTCCTTGAGCGTTCCCTATCTCTTTTACGGAATCACTGGACTTATACTAGATATCGATTTGGATGACATGAGCTACCAGATATCGATTTGGATGACATGAGAATATTTCCTTCCTCTTTGAAGTACCCTATCTTACTTTTTAGGAGATAGATTATTCTAATCTAAGTTGTCAACCAATTGCATTGTTCATGGCATATAAACATTTTAATCCAAATTCGTTAAATATTCATTCATTAAACCACTGATACATTGTAGTCGTAACCACTATTCATTCATACTCCATTACATAATAAAAGTTTGAATTCTACCAAAAATCTGGGTTCTTACACTGCATATGATAATCGTACTAAATATAGTGCAAATGAACTGAGGACTGGAATAAACATTAGTAAAAGTAAAATTTAAAAAAAATTATTTACAAGATCTTGGGTTAGAAAAATTTTGTTCCAACCATTAAAGAGTAATTAATGGCCCTTAATGGTGTGAATGGGTAGCACCAGTAGCTCTAAATAGCTGGCTACATCTCCAGTAGCAGTAAAGGAGTCGACAGTGTTTGTAGTGAGATCAAGTTGCTGCATACAACAATAACACTTCTACTATTAGAGGAGCCCTGATCTCTCACTGTCAACTGATGAGTGACTACTTTTGAGGCCTTGATTGTAAAAAAATCTCTTGAACAAATGTCATCATATATTTATGATCAATTCAACTAGGATGATGTTAAGGTTGATAAACATCGAGAGAACTACTTGGGTCACACCCTCGAGGCACCTGTTGGAAGATGACTGAAACAGAAAGATCTACACTACAGTGGTATGCAAGTGATTAATCTGAGACCTTAATTTTGGAGGTTACAAACAAGACAATCCAAAGGATTAAGGAAGATTAAGAGCAGGCTATGAGGGAGGCGTGGTGCTTGGATATGAGCAGTCCTACACGTTCTTCACAACCTCAAGGCAATCGAATTGATATGCATCAACTTTTAAAACTTATTAAAAAAGGATCTACAACGAAAGTATAAGGAGAAGACCATGCTTAATTAAGCACTCCAGTCCAAGGTTTAGATTTGTCCAGAACACCTAAAAGTATAGAAGACTGAGGATCGTTGAAAGTTAATATGAATGTCGAGAAACACCGTCCTTCATGGAAAAAAATGCAAAGAAGAGATGGATGAGAAAAGAGTAGAAAATAAAAGGAAGAATGAAAGAAAAAACATAAAAAGCTTAAGAAGCAATGTAACCATGATTCAATTGATAAAAAGAAATCTGTTTCAAAAAAGCAAGCAAGCGCTAGAAAAATAAAGGAAGCTCCAAATTTTAAAGCTTCATCTTGCAAAAGAAATAACAATGCAGCCTATGAGGAAGTAGAGTATGCATGTGACTTAGAGGTTGAACAATTGGTTTAAGCTCCAGGCAAAGAACTAATGCAGCATAAACGAAACATATGTCTAGCAGAAAAATACTGAAAGAAGTTCTTATCGTCCAGAAAGAAGACCGCCCTCTAATCTACCTTGAACAAGTTGCGGTGTGACATTTAAATGGGCTTGGGCATTGACGAAACTCATCAGAATGCATATATCCCCATAATATGCAATGTGGATGGACTTGCACGTGCATTCAAGTCTGTGTAAGATTTTAATCATCACAAGCGAAAACTGGGCACTCACCTAAGAAGTTGTAAAATCTGTAATTTTTATTTTTATTTTTATTTTTAAAATTAGATATTAAATTTTAAAATAATTTCTAGCTAGATATTTATTTTATTTAGAAAATTCTAGAATTCTAAAGGATAAGATTCGTTATATTTGGAAAGAAGAGTAAGAATATTTTAGTGAATCGACATCTTTTTATGTGTTAACAAAATATTATATTTTAGGAATTACTTAGAGGTGTTGCAAATATTATATAGGAAGATTTTTGAATTACCTTAATTAATTTAGGGTTAGACTGCCTATATAAAGACCCAACAGAATAACGTAAAAAATCGTACAGCTTTAACGAATTCGCAGGTATGTTCTCTTTTCCTCTGCAGTTTTCAGAAGATGTTCTTTTGATCTTCTTATTTGTTATATGCAGCATGTTTATATGAATTTGTATCAATACTATATTGGTTTTCATATTTATCTATTTTACTCGGTAATCAAATCAATATATTTCTTTTGGTACAGTAAATCTGACTTGGTGTACACCTTTAGAGTTTAGTCTAATTCATATACAGGCATAAGTAGATTATATTATAATTTTATTGATAAAGATTGTAGCTTTCGATTGAATCATTTTATTCATGATTAGTTTAATTAATTTGTTTTTTTTCTTGATAATTGAAAGTCTCATGAAATCTGACACTTGAGTTTTTACTAGTCAATTTCACATATATTTTAAGTGTTAAGTTTTGTGTTTAGATAAATTATAAGTTAATAGAAATCATAAATTAACAATTATTAATAAACAATTTTGATGAAATTTTGTTGTACGTCAGTCTGGATCCATGCATGTGTACATGTAGGTAGAATTAAAGCTATTAACTTGTTAGTGTGCAATTACATGTTAAACTTTTAAAAGATTTTCTTTCATTTTATTCATGATTTTGGACTCTACCATGTGAAAGTTTGGTTGGGCTTTTAAGGCCGATTTCGTTTGTTTATTAATAATATGCATGAATTTAAATTGATACAGTTTCATAGTAATCCATGCGTGCTAGCCGTTTGTGCGATCTATTAATATGAATAGTTATTTATATAGTGTTGATAATAGAGTGAATATGTGAAATAATGCTTTTTAATTTCTAATCAGTTATTAATTATCAAAACTATTTTAGGTTTTGTTTGTGTTTAATTTTCGATATTCAGTCGTTTTCAAGGTAAGTGAACTTCCTTTCTCACTATTATTATAAATCTGTTTTCTTATATTGCAAAATATCTGTTTGATTTGATTATCGAAAATTGTGATGTCGAAAATTGATTTTAGAAAAGAATTATTTTAGAATTCCTCAGTTTTAGTTGCGTATCGAATCATAGAATCCGGTCACTAGATAGTGTGACATATAGAATCATAGAACTAGTTTACGCACGTTCCGGAACACATAGATACCTTGTTGAGTGAGACTTAACGAGGGACGTAAACTGACCCCCATCGAACATAGAACCTTGTCACTGGTTTAGTGTGACCGTAATTTAGAACTGTGGGAATAAAATATGATTTTATTGTTTTGATTTTTGTATCGATTTAAAACTTCAGAAATTTTGTTCTCCTTTAAAAATATTATTTTTGAGCCGTTGGGCGATAGTTACTTGTTGGGCTTCGCAGCTCATTGTTTTAATATGTTTCAGGTTCGGACTTTTGGAAGCTTATAAAGATTAAGGATTTGAACTTTGTGGATTTCGTGCTACTTGATTAGATGCTATTATTGGAAAAGACTTATCGCGTTATTGAATAAATTTTCAGTACTTTATTAGATATTGAATATTGGATTTGTGGAGTTGTGTCTCCAGTTTGATAATTTTAGAATATTGAATTTGACCGCTGCATTTGACTTTTGTTAACTTTGGATTATTTGAATAAGGAATTCCATTTATTTAATTTTCGTATTTAGAATTAATATCCCGAAAAGTTGGGATGTTACAGAAGTGCAAGAAGTAAATTTAAAGAGATGATGTTAAATTCACAGAGTAGTTGCAATTGTTGTTTGATTGACCAAGTTATAAATTTAAGCAATTTAAACCCCTTCCTCTCCCTCTTCTTTTATCATAAATTTAGAGCAAAAGTGATTTTGTTGTCTTCCGGGTCTTTGTTTGACCCCATTTAGCTACATTTGACAAAGAAAATGCTAAAACCAAATTTTCAGCTCAATTTGCAAATTTTTGGTGCTACATTGAAACAAAAAAGAAAAACATTAGTGTATATAAAGAGCAAAATATCCACAAATGACAACACTATTTAAGTACCAGAGATGGTCATTAACATAATTTGGCATATAGTCTCTACTACATCATCTACAATGTGATTTCCAAAAATGAGAGTTGTAACATTCATGTCACATGCGGATAATTTAATTTACTCCTAATATGAGCCTACGTTTAACTTAAATTCAACTAACCAAAACCTTGGATGTTTGAATGAATTTAATTTTTATATTGCGTGAACAAGAATTAGGAGATCTTTCTGTTTGAGAAGTAGAAGCACTTGAGAAAATTGGCACAAAAGATTTGAACTTTTACTATTCTTTCTTTCTTTGTTTATTTAATGTTAATTATTAATTTGTCGTTATTATCTTCTCTTTGTTCTTGATCATAATATTCCAATGTCTTCTTTTATTTAATTCAATCAAATCTGATTTTTTTTTTATCTATATATATTTATTATAACGGATGTCGGCATAATAAAACGTGACAAAATCGAAATATATATATATATATATATATATATATATATATATATATATATTTATTTATTTATTTATTAAAATATGTATAATATTGTGTTCACTAATTTATTTATAGATATTTTCTTTTTGATTTCTTTCTTAAATAGTCTATATTTTGAAATTTTTTAAAAAATATTACAAGGCTACTGCAGAACGCGATTTATATGCATTTATTATAACAGGTGTCGGTCTAAGAAAATGTGATACAGAATCGACATAAAAAATAATCATATAGTTTATTTAGTTGTCTAAATATATTAAAATTATTGTGTTTATTAATTTATATATAGATATTTACTTTTCGATTTCTTTCATAAATTTATATTTTTAATTTAAAAAAAAAAACATATTACTAGGCTGCCGCGAAGCGCGGCTTAGTCAACTAGTGTTTAAAATAAGAGAATTACAAAACTTGCTTAAGATGTTTAAAGTTGTAAAATAATAACATTTCTGTGTTTATATCTTGGGTCTTGGATATTGGTTTTTGAATGCAAAAAATGGTAATAATGTATAAATACGTGGGAATGTATCACTTTTAACTACTAATATACAAAAAATTATCTTGTGAAAGAATGAAAAAAATAACGTTTTTTTACTGGTCATGTAGCAATATAACGAATTCAAATTGATGGTTAACTATAACCATTTGAATACACCATTCTTATTTGCGTATCACGTGCAAATAGTGTATCAATCTAATTTATTCATCTTTTTCTAGACTGCTAACAATTTGATAAAATATTCGCAAATATTCGTTTATTCAGTCGTGAAGGCATAAAGCTCAAAATTATTAACGAAGATGACGAAGCAGCGAAACCACAAAAATGACGATGGGAGATGAAACTCCTAAACACGATTCCACCAAATAAACGAAACCATTAGATTTCACTTCCCCGTACTACCTTCATCCTACTGACGGACCACAAATCACAATATGCCCTATTGTGTTACGTGGAGATAATTACAACGAATGGGCTCGCTTAATGCGTAATAATTTTCGTGCGAAAAATAAACTTGACTTCCTCGATGGAAACAACAACAAAACAACGACCAACGACGATCCGTTGATTATTTCTCGACGGAAACAACGACGACCGACGACGATGAACGACGACCGACGACGGTTTTTTGATTAGAAACGATGACGACTATTTTCAAGATTTTTTTTTATTTTTTTAATTTTGCTATTATTTTATAAATTCTCGATACTTGTATCCTGAGTTTGAGGGGATGTTGACATATTATTATGATGTAATACGGGAAGTTACCTTAATTATTATTAGGGAAAATGGATAGTTTCCTTTATTACGATTAGGTATTGGCTATATAAACGATCATTGAATTGTAAACGAATTAAGGCTTTATGCCTTCATAATTAATAAACAAGTATTCACGAATATTTTATCACAATTGCTTACAATCACAGCCTATTAAAATACACATATATATTCATATACATATAAACCTATGTGTCATAAATTGAAAACATGATGAGGGGATGAACATAGTTGTATATATGTTCAGACAGAGTGTAACAGCCCCAGATCCAGGGTCAGGGATCTGATCGTCACAGTCTCAATTTCTATCCACAACATCAACATGAATTAACTTACAACCTTGTGACCCAAAACAATAACATAAAACACACCCGCTATAGTCCCACGGATGAAATCAGAGTAACCAACAAATATTATTAATCACAAGTTTTGAGTTCTTATAACCCAAAGGAATTACAATTTAACTGTTACATACTCTTTGCATTCCATTTACATAGGTCATACATATAATAAGTCTGATGAATCAAAAGTTGACAGTCTAGCCTACTGGTTGCTCCTACCTCAACAATGCCGACCATGACATCAATGGGCAACCCTATGACTGCTGTCCCTGCTTGCACCGAGTGTGACTTTTGCTGGCCATCAGATCTAGCTGTTGTTGTGATATAATAAATAAAGCAAGGATGAGCGATAGCCCACCAAAATAATATGTAACTAAATAACAAAAATAATATATAACAGTTCCGAAATATCTTTGAAACCATATGCCATGTATTAACGAATATAGTACCAGTTTAATATAAAGGATGAAGTTACAAGGTAAGTCGAATTATATCTTTCGTAAGAATATCTGCTATGCAGAGATAAGAGCCAGATATCATCACTTTTCTTAAAAAGGAAATTGCAGGAAAAATATGCAATTCTAGTTTTGAACAATTCTCAATCCTGCCAACACTGATAATGTTGCAGAAAATAAATAGATTCTGGATAGTGAACCAATATTGGAGTATGTCGCACCAGATGACACCGCCTTACGATGATCAGTCGCAGGTTGTGCATCTCAAGATTTGTTTTATTACCAGTAAAAGGAAGAACATATGGACACCACCATACGCCAAATCTCCCTAGCCAACGGTTGGGCATAGTTGGGACTGGCGCCACTCGGACCCTATTTCAAGGATGGACTGTCCCACAGCCTCTTACACCAATTTTAATGATGGACTGTCCCACAGCCTCTTACACAAATACTCCTAGTTCGAATAATTCCATGATTCTGAAACGTAAAGCTCGTCCCCCTTTCCCCAAGTATAATACTTGTTGATAAGACTCCACGAAGTAGTCATATCTAGTTGGAAAGGAAAATTCACTAATATTACCAAAGCTGATGCTTGTTAATGGATATTAACTTGTTCCAATAATCTTACCCCTCGAATAGTGAGGAAGTAACAAACAGACTCAATTTGATGGTTAGCAACCAAGTTGCGAGTGAAAAGAATAGTTTAACAAGTATATGACCAGGCAGTCAACGAAATAACAGCTCTCAAGCAAGGTTCTCTTATATTTTAGAAGATAGATTCGAATGAAGAATGGAATTTTGAGAACCTTCCTTGATAAAATAATAATAATACGACTCAGAGATAATTTACATAGTATTTGAATATCAAGGAAATTTTTGAATAAAATATCTCATTTTAGAACTAGTTGAAAGAATTAAATAAATATTCAAAGAATATTTAATAAACCAGAAATAGTTCAAGAATATTCTTAATATAAATACTGCTCATGATTGACCCTGGAATAAGTGTATATAAAATATTCATTAAATAAATAATTCCTCGAATAAATATTCGAAATAATATCCAAGAAAATAATTAAAACCTTAAATGAATATCCAAGATAATATTCGTTAAGTAAATAAGCTCAAATGAATATTCGAAAATAACCAATTAACTCAAATGAATATTCGAAATGATATTCATTTAAATAAATAAAGCTCGAATGAATATTAAAATAATATTCACTAAATAAATAACTTCGAATTAATATTCCAAAATAATATTCATCTAATTCAATAGCCTCAAATGAATATTCAAAATAATATTCATTAAATAAATACTCCCGAATGCTAGTATTCAATAGCCAATATCATTTCAGGGAACAAGTATCACAATATCAATTTTGAAAGTAGGCTAGTGGTAGTGCTATATATTATCGCTCATTAACACCATTATGACCCGACACTTGCTCGTTATTACGGCTCGTCATTACAATTACACTTGGTATATACTTAGGTCATGTACGTGCTAAGGTAGGTCATTTACGAACCAAGATTATACGTCAAGTTTTATCGCCCGTTTTCTAAGTGATTAACCAAAGTTATAACCAAGTGTGCTTTTAGGGGTTCGTTCGCATTTAACGTCAATTCAAACATATTTATAAAATTGAAAAACGATCCGTTTGACACGAGGTTTTCTCCTACACCTTCCTTATGATCTCTAATATTTAATTACCATAATTCGTCACTAACTTACATATTTTACCGAGGTTCAACTTTAATAACTAACTCGTACTTACGGTTTCGAACGGCTTTTATTAAATCGGCCATAATTCCTAAACCGTAATTCGTTTGTTCCGATTCTTTCGCCAAAACGATCTATGACTCGAGATCTACAAGGACATGTCATATAATTAACATTATCAATGATTTATGTCTATTGTGATGCTTGTGTTTTAATGGTTATCAAAAATCCGGCATTACGACGGCTTTAAATCGAACGTTTCAAAAATCGCAACAACAATTCCAAGCCACACCGGGCATCCATACCACTTATACACACGATTCTCATCTTAAAACGACCAAGAACATCTCATAATCATCAATTCACTTAGATCACAAAACTAACCACATAATCATGCTAACATGCTTAACATAACATCATAATCAAAGCTAATCTAAAATCCATCAAGAACATGCATAAATCTCAAAACAAGAGCTAGGGTTTTCAAGTGGTATACCTCCTTTGGAGTATGTACTAGTCTTATTAAGCTTGATCTAGTCCTTGCCTAGCCTTAACAAACCTTAGATCAACCGAAGAAAACAAGAAAACATGATTAGTTCATGAAAATCACTATTCACCCTCCTCTTGAATGATTTATTTGAAAATGGTAAAAGAGGAGTTTGGAGCTAAGATCTGTAGGAGATTACTTTTATGAAATATAGGACTTAACATAAAAATTTGGAGATCAAATGATGGTGGGAGCTTGGACTTTGGATTTGGAATTATGGAAGGGCTGAATGGTTGTGTTCTTGGAGGGGGAGAGAGTTTCCTTGGCTTCTCTTGCTTTAGTCTCATCCAAAATGATTTATTGCTATATCTTAAGATAATACCTATGGTAAAGTAGCTTTAATAAAGTTAGTAGGTCATGCATGATGTATGTTTACACTAAAACACGCAAGCGTACGTGGTCACAAGTAATATAGATAGAAGTCAAGTTCGTTCCCACAGAGATCTGGTTAGGTTTCAATTCAGTAAATATGCCTATGCAACAATGTATGGTTTTAATCCACTGCTAAGACAAATAACAATTTGAGGTTTTTAATTATCTAAATTAAACTAAGCTGCAAATTATTAAACTAATAATTACTTAACTAATGAGAATTAAAATCTAATCACTTATGCAAGATAAACCATGGAATCCTAACTTCATTAAATACTTTGCTTAGATCTGACGCCTTTAATCACTATATGCAATGGTTATGATATCTGATCGGATAACACGAAACAAGTACACGCTACCTGTCAGCATACGTATACCAAACTACCCATACATCCACAAAAGAGATAGAAGATGAATAGACACCAATTATGCTTAGACCCTATATGTCTATAGAATTTGAAAACATAATGGTTGAAGAGCAAGTTATCCACAAAGATCACACAGGGCAATATAAGTATTTTCATCTCATACTACGAATCATGTTGATAAACAATCATGAACCTATGCTAGCATGGCAAGTTCTAAAACTCAAGATTCACTTTCACTTCACAAGAGATTAACAGATTAGATGTTAGCTACGCATCTAAACACATTAAGCACAACCATACAAGGATATCAAATATACATCACACACAGATCTTTAAAGCATCAAGATACTAAACTCCATAAATAAATCCGTTAGAATCCCATGACAACGATTAGTTCAAAATTGAACTTCTCGTCATCATTGGATCAAGTGAAACCATGATAACAAACAAGATATGGAAGAAAGAAGCAATAATATTATTAAAACTAAGAGCTGAGTAAACAAATCTAGAATCCAGAATAACACAAAGGATGAAGTAGATCTAGATCCGTTGCTGGTCACGAGCGTTGAATCCTTCTCTCCTTTTCTCCCTTGCAGATCTAAGCTATATTATGTACAAGATATCTAATTTGTCTAATTGTCTAATTGTCTAATTCTCTAATTTACAAGGGATTGGATGTGTTTATATAGGCACTCCAAGTCTTGCCCAGCAAGAAATTACCTTCTATTACAATTAGAATTCGATTAAGGTACTAAAAACTACCCAAAATATAATTAGAACTTGAAAAGGAAAAAACAGTAAATTCCTGCTCCCATCAGTCTGCTTGTCACGCAACCTGCGCCCAGCACACGCAACTTGCGCGCACGAATCCTGTCCTAAGTTGTAGAAAATCTTCCAAGCTTCGCGTGAGCTGTAAGATCGCTGAAAACGGACTTCTAGAACTCCAGATATGGCCAAAACAGTGTAGACTGCGCAACCTTCCCGGAAAATCCGAATTTTAATCAATTAATCCTCCAAACACGATAGAAGCATCGCCCATAATCGATATTCTTCTAAATCTACACAACCAAGCAAAACACATCAAAACTACAATAAGCTTGAGACCAAGACAATCAATTTAAGCCGAATTGAAGCGATCCAAGTGGATATAAATCCACTTATCAATGTAATTTCAAGGGACATGTGTTGGTTTTTAGTGGTAATAAGATGAGATGAAACTAAGTACTATGTTTTTGATTCTAAGTATACTAGTTACTCTTGTAACTACTTGGTTCCTTGGTCCCTTTGTACATGCATGTATCTTGATTCCCTGCTTGTTTCTTTGTCCGATTATTGCTCAATTCATTGATCGTTCGGAGGAATATCGCGAAGATCTATGATTAGGGTTTTACCGGAAACCGTCTTAATATTTATACTATCATTCTCAATTCTCTTTAATAAATCTCGAATCCATATTCCTTAAATCCTTTCAATAATTCCTTAATTCTCAATTATTCTTACCTAAGTTGTCAACCCCTTGCATTCTTCATGACATATAAATATTGGAATCCATATCCATTCCATAATAAAAGTTTTAATTCCTACCAAAAATCAGGGTTCTTATTGTCTCCCCTCCTTAAAAGGATTTCGTCCCGGAATCAGGTAGGAAGCAAAGAGTCGTTTTTCTGTCGTTTCACTTTTTAGCTTCCCGGTCAATTCTTAGTCGTTCTACCCTTTCTCAGCACCTTTCTCAGCACATCTACTGGTGCTACAATACATACTTTATCTCTTTTTTTTTCTATCAACTTTGCTACTTTTCGTACAACACACTATCTGGGTTATGCTCTTACTCAATCCTATACTATTATCCTTATTGATATCTGCAGTGATATTGGCATCACTATCGCACTGCAAATTCGGAGGTAACCTCGCTCGCATTATGCATTTCCTGATCGCTTTAATCTTCGCAATCTCGATCAATATAGAGAAGTGGAAAGATTTATTGAGAGATCACTATGATCAATGAACAGTTGTTATATTGCATAGTTAGTACAAAAGGGGGCCAGCCTTTAGTACTTGACAAGCAAATTAAACAAGTTATGGTATTCCACTCAGACTTTTATCACACAGACAGATAGTGACGTAGCAGCACCTCCCCTCCTTAAAGGGTTGTTCTTCTCAATTCAAAAAGAAGATGAATAAGAGAGAAGAAAAGAAAAGAATTTCAAAGAATTATAGAAAGTTTTCATGATTGCAAAATATTATACTTAGAATTTACCTCTGAACTATAGAGGTTCATTAGAGAAGAAAATAATCATAATTATATCCATTATTCTATGGACCTATACTCTGGCTCAACCTTAGCAACACTTACTTTTGGGAATCTTTCAACATCTCAGGTCAAATCTTAGATTTCTCGCTTGACATCATTGTTACTGATATTCCACGCCACGCTACTAGCCCTTTCATAATTATAATTCTAACATTATCAGGTTGTCATCTCGGGAGTTCATCAGAGTACCCATTCATCAGTCCATTCGTAGCATTCCTTGCTTCACGTTCCCATAATTACTTTCCAATCTTTTCTTTATCAATCACATCCGTCTTATTGTCTGATTCTTATTCACCTCTGTTATTTACCTCCACTGTTATCTCATTATCAAGACGTCCTTTGTACTTGGCACCTTCTTATTGGTATCCCGTCATATTTGCTCAATAATCATCACATTCTTGGGGTTAAACTTTCCTCTGTTCAACCATCTAAATTCTCACTTTTTCGATCCACGAGGCTCTTTATCACTCACTCCATCAATTTCCTCGAATCCTCTCAACTTAAAGGGAGTTAATATGTATGTCTCTTATGCTTTAAATTTCAACTATAATCTCTTTATGAGCCATCATAGCATTATCATTTATCTCAAACATCACATCATTCCAATTTAAACCCTCCGAAATAAATCTTATCGATTTCTCTAACTTAGATCCAATATAATCTATTTCTGCCAAACTTGTTTCTCATCACTTGTTCTTTTCTATCCGTGACTTTCCACAGGTTGTTCTTCGTAAGTCAGACCAGGTCGTATATCTACTTGCTCGTACTCTTATCATCTGTCGAGTACTTGCGTTTTACTGGTGTAACCTTGCCACATGAAACACGTTACGACCATGCTATAAGTTTTGGGGGTAAAGCTGGCTCGACTGCCACCTTCCGAACACTTTAAAACTCTTAGATGGCCCAATAAATCTCGGGCTCAACTCCCCTTCTCTTCAAGTCTCATTAATTCTTTCCACGGGACTACCTTTAGCATCATGAATTATCAACCTCATATTCTCTATCTTGTTTGCGCAGAGATACATTAACACAAACTTGCTTGTCATTCATCATCATGCCATTTAGCTTATCAATAGCAGCACTATCTTTATCTTTGCGTTGTCATCTACTCTCTTAGAAGAATCATCACTATATTAATGTAGTCCACTATTGCATCACCATCATTGTCATTTACGTAGTGCTTTAACAGCTAATCGTACGGGTTTCAAAATTGTTAGACCAAAATCTTTTAGGAAGACAAAATAATCACTATTCCTTATCCATAAGGAACACTGCCTGAACTTGACGTAGATATTAATGAAGCCAACAAAGTTGCAGGAGAGCTTCAAGCATCGCAGCTATGATAGGTCGACGAAATTATTAATCACATGTCTTCATTAGAAGACTGGAAACTTCACGGTTCACTTAATCAATTTCATATCATGGTCCTGGTTTACCTCAAAATGGGACCTTCTAAAGTATGTAGTTTGCTTAAAACGATATCAGGAATCGAATCTTTAATTAAACTATTATTACAGTCATCAGAAGGACTGTAAATTCCTCCACTCCGATATGACCTTCAAGGTCCTTCCAAATATCATTCCGTTTCTTCGATATGAGCATTTATAATTACTTCTCTATACTTAAAGTGTCGACCACCTCATTGGCCTTTCTCTGATAATAATAATTTCTCGTAACCATTGTTCTCTGGATCTATTCCCACTCAAATTTTTCTACTTCATTCCCATCACTATTGAGTGAAAGCTTTCTCCCTTAAGCTCTGCTGAAGGAGAAAAGTATCCATCAGTCTTTTTCCATAAATCATTGCTTCCACCTTTCTGGTGTGAACTTTACCACGGTTACTCCTAATCATACCTGGGATATTTCTTCTCTTAGTTCTTTCTTGTTTTAGGATAATTTCAACCTTTATTTAGTTCAATCCATACTTCCTCATGATATCACACATGCCTCACCTAGCATTATTGTTATCGTGTCATACATTCTCTACCAACTTCTATTTTGAAACTCAGAATATTACCCTTTTTTCTTGTAAGGTTTCTTAGGTCATCCTCATCATTCCTCCTGTATTTTCTAGGTACATGGTATATTAAAATATCACTAATCAATCCTATAACAATTCTGTTAACGTACCTTCTGAAACTCCTTCCAATAAATCCTTAAAGGTTATTGTTGTCTCATTCAATCCAACTTATATCATCCAAATTCATAATGTCTTTATTAGGGGTAATGCCACCCTTTGTGCACCCCCAGGGTTCATCTTAATTTAGGAATATTCTATCCTCAATTCTATTTTCAAAATACTTACATCCTTTAGTTAACAATCTCTTCATAATTCCTTAATCAGGGTCTCTTTTCAATCGTTCACATCTTGATAATCCATAGGTAGCTTCATGCTAACCTTCTCTTTCAAACGGATGTCAGTCTACATGGCCTTCAAAAGACAACATATATTTATCTGTTCTTCTTTCAGAATTTGGTAATGGCAACAAGGACGTTCCGGAAGATATTGGTCGTGTTCAACGTGAATTTCTTAGTACTTGTCACTCTTCTTAAAGATACTAAGTTTTGGATAACATTTATGCATCGTACTGCACCATTTCTAACAATCTTCATAAACCTTCATTGATCACTTTCCTCAGTAATAATACCTCTATGGTATTTATAAAATCCCATCATCATGTATCTCGATTCGCTTTATTACTTCTCTTTCTAGTGCATAAGTTGGTCAATCATATACGCCTGAATCACTTCGCTTTATATCCAAAGTTCTCGTGGTTGGTGCTTGGTTAGAAGCACCCCGCTTTGTCCTTACATTGCTGGTCTAGTCACTTTATCATTATTTTTCACATGGCCCCAACTAGCCCCACTAAAACATATGAGTTTAGGGGTTAACTAATGGCATTACTTTTCTAGCAATTGCCTCCTTCGTCCATAGTGAAGACAATTATCTGGGGCAGGTTACGCTTATCCATATGCTTTTCCCGTGTTTTCCTAAATGTATTGTTCACTGCTTTCCCTTACACAGCAAATCTTGGGTGCCAGAGTGGCATAGTCACTCCTCGTTCATCCTTCTTCCTTGATACCATTTCTGATCTTTTCAAAATTTTACTCCATATACATCTCAATCGACTTCTCGGTACCGTCTCCGGTCACCTTTCCTTTATTTTTATCCTTTCAAATCCTCTTATCAATCCCACGTGCTGCATAAGCTTAACACTCTTGGTGTAATAGCGTTTTCATTTAAGTCAATCCCGGAATTTTTCAGTCCATTTTGGTTCTTAAATACATTTCCTTTCTCACCGTCCAATCTCAACTTCCCCGTTTTATCTCTTCAATCAATTGTAATAATCAGGGTTTGTCCATCAACCCGTATAGTGGCTACCCTACCCAATCCGCGGGTAACAATCAAGAAGATCAATTTCGAAACCTGAGGAACGGTTCTATGGACATCCAAGCAGGTAGAATCGTAAGTAATTATGATAGCGGAATGTTTGACATAAGGTTGGAAGTTTAACCACTGAAAAGGAACCAAATATACACATCCCATAAAAGGGAAAAATCAAAAGTTTCAACTGAAGCATGCCACATCTTCCTGATGTATATACGTCCTAATAGTTGATACTACCAAATGTTAGTCTACCTAGCCACAAGTATCACAATATCATTTCAATATCATTTCAGGGAACAAGTATCACAATATCAATTTTGAAAGTAGGCATGCATGCAATGGCATATGTATAACAACATCAAACATATATATATTATCACAACAACAGCTTCAAATGGATTGAAGACTTGCCTGGTACTCCCGCTATGCTAGTGGTATGACTCGGGGTGGTCTAGAAATCTATAAACAACCAAAATTATCCCGGGTTAATCACCTATCACTTTGAAACGCCAAGTAAATACTTTACTTAAGCTAAAGCGCGTTTTCAAATTATCGCTCATTAACACCGTTATGACCCGACACTTGCTCGTTATTACAGCTCGTCATTACACTTACACTTGGTATATACTTAAGTCATGTAAGTGCTAAGGTACGTCGTTTATGAAACAAGATTATACCTCAAGTTTTATCGCCCATTTTCTAAGTGATTAACCAAAGTTATAACCAAGTGTGCTTTTAGGGGTTCGTTCGCATTTAACCCCAATTCAAACATTTTTATAAAATTGAAAAATGATCCGTTTGACACGAGGTTTTCTCCTACACCTTCCTTATGATCTCTAATATTTAATTACCATGATTCGTCACTAACTTACATATTTTACCGAGGTTCAACTTTAATAACGAACTCGTACTTACGGTTTCGAACGACTTTTAGTAAATCGGCAATAATTCTTAAACCGTAAGTCCGTTTGTTCCGATTCTTTCGCCAAAACGATTTATGACTCGAGATCTACAAAGACATGTCATATACTTAACATTATCAATGACTAATGTCTACTGTGATGCTTGTGTTTTAATGGTTATCGAAAATCCGGCATTACGACGGCTATAAATCGAACGTTTCAAAAATCGCAACAACAATTCCAAGCCACACCGGGCATCCATACCACTTATACACACGATTCTCATCTTAAAACGACCAAGAACATCTCATAATCATCAATTCTCTTAGATCACAAAACTAACCACATAATCATGCTAACATGCTTAACATAACATCATAATCAAAGCTAATCTAAAATCCATCAAGAAAATGCATAAATCTCAAAACAAGAGCTAGGGTTTTCAAGTGGTATACCTCCTTTGGAGTATGTACTAGTCTTAATAAGCTTGATCTAGTCCTTGCCTAGCCTTAACAAACCTTAGATCAACCGAAGAAAACAAGAAAACAAGATTAGTTCATGAAAATCACTATTCACCCTCCTCTTGAATGATTTATTTGAAAATGGTAAAAGAGGAGTTTGGAGCTAAGATTTCTAGGAGATTACTTTTATAAAATATAGGACTTACCATAAAAATTTGGAGATCAAATGATGGTGGGAGCTTGGACTTTGGATTTGGAATTATGGAAGGGCCGAATGGTCGTGTTCTTGGAGGGGGAGAGAGTTTGCTTGGCTTCTCTTGCTTTAGTCTCATTCAAAATGATTTATTGCTATATCTTAAGATAATATCTATGGTAAAGTAGCTTTAATAAAGTTAGTAGGTCATGCATGATGTAATTTCAAGGGACATGTGTTGGTTTTTAGTGGTAATAAGATGAGATGAAACTAAGTACTTGGTTTTTGATTCTAAGTATACTAGTTACTCTTGTAACTACTTGGTTCCTTGGTCTTATCCCTTTGTACATGCATGTATCTTGATTCCCTGCTTGTTTCTTTTTCCAGTTATTGCTCAATTCATTGATCGTTCGGAGGAATATCGCGAAGATCTCTAATTAGGGTTTTACCGGAAACCGTCTTAATATTTATACTATCATTCTCAATTCTCTTTAATAAATCTCGAATCCATATTCCTTAAATCCTTTCAATAATCCCTTAAGTCTTTCAGTGTCCAGGGAAATCTCGGGGAAAATAAAAGTGCTATTTTTCAGAATCCGATAACTTTTACATACACTCTTTTTCCCCTTGGATCATTAATACGAACTCAAAAATCCGTTCCGGGTACTTCTACATGGTGTCGTCTAATAATATTCCTATTTCCACCAAAAATAATATTCATCACTTATTCTCCCTTTATTCCTTATAATTAGAAAAATGTCCTTGTGCTTTCCCGAGTGTTCCTTAACCCTTTTTACGGAACCACTAGACTTATACTAGATATCGATTTGGATGACATGAGACTACTCCTCTGTTTGTATGCCATATCCTTCTTTCTTGACGATAGATTATTCTTACCTAAGATGTCAACCCCTTGCATTCTTCATGACATATAAATATTGGAATCCATATCCATTCCATAATAAAAGTTTTAATTCCTACCAAAAATCAGGGTTCTTACACAGAGCATAGTTGTATATATTTAAACAAGCTGATACGCATTTCACAATCCTGTAATAGCCTTCAAATACGCATATGCCAACGTCTTCAATGATACGCAACCTTGAACGGGGTAATTCAGGAATTTTGTAAGGAATATCATGTTGAATAATGCGGATCATATGTACCCGAATGATGGATGTAAGAACCCAAATTTTCGGTAGAATTAAAACTTTTCTTATTATGATGAAGTGCATCAGTGAATAGTGATTTTGGTGGATGAATAGTGATTTTGAGGGTTAAGAAATTTTTCATGCCACCTATGTACGAGATGTAGTATGGATATTTCGAAGTCATATTAGTGACCTACGGAGTAAATAATTGGATGCAAAGACGATTAGAATTCAGAAATTCCAATTTCTATTTCAGTGTAATATTTGACCGGGTAGTGAATTATCTATTCGTATTATCAAGAAATGAGATATTAAATTTGAGGAATTGAGAAATGAGAAAACAAAGTATGTACTAGGGAAGTTCATAGAGAATGAGTGTATGTAAACGAGAACAGAATTCAGAGAATCCAAGCTTTATTTTATTCCATAATTGACAGAAGAGTCAGGAATATAATAATTGGATTATTACTGGAGGATATTAAATATTAGAAGTCCAAGGAAAGATATACTATGAGAAGGAAATAGAATTGAGAATAAAACCCGGGATCAAGAATATTTGAAAGGTCGCGAGAACATTTTCTGAAAACAAGAGATAAAAAGGGATTAAACAAGGAATATTGGAATTAAGATTGATATAAGGGATTGTGCCACAGTGGATAAAATTTAACGTATAAGTTGTAACGTACTAATTTTATTCAAAAGACAAAGAGAAATCAAATTGCTGGAAAAAGGAAAGATAAAGTGACTTACATGAAAGTCAACAAACAACTAAGTGGTTTAGTTGCACTTTGACCAAAAAGGGGTAACATGTTTTTAAAGCCAACACTTGGATGAATAAGGAATTGTTAAGTGGCACCAATGAGTGACACTACATTAAAGCAAGAGGAACTAAGTTGGTTGAAAAGAAACAAGCATCCTTATAAACTAACCAAGCTAGTTAACCGACTTGCATCATCATCACCATAAAACATCAACACTTGGCCTTGGATGAGATCATCACCATGACGCAATCACTTTATAAATGTAACTTGAGATATTGTGACCAAATAATTCACTTTATGCAAAGTAACCAAGGAAGAAAAGCTCTCCATCTCTTTTTCTAAAAAACTGCCCAGCAGGACCAACAATGAAAGAAAAATTCATATCTCCACTTCTACCCATTCTTAAATCACCAAATTTTAACCAAAGCTTCCTCAATGTATGTAGAACATTCGTTCAAAGTTTCATGGCTGAAAAAGGAGTGTAGCCTAGTCAAATCTCTCCTCCAAGTTGGAGAACCAAATCTGTCCTGTTTCTGTCCAGCGGAAAGATGGGGCTGAAAACCCTAGCTAGGAAGCTTTAGATCTGATGATCTATAGCTCAAAAGAAAGCTTATGAGGAGCACAAGTTGTGGTAAAAATTTGAGAACCAAATTCTTATTTTTCAATTTTTTATGAATTTTACAAGATAAGGATAAATAGTAACTTCCATTGTCTTCTTGTTTTGATCTTAAGGATTTAGCACTTTAAGGAACATCTAAAGCTTGTTAAAGGTTTATAAACACTTGATATTGTTGTTAGAGCATCCAAGGAGGTAAAAATCTAACCCACCCTTTGAGTTCATATGAGTTTTGATGATTGTTTTGATGTTATATGCTTAAGAGATCATGTTTAAGTGTTTTAGTGGTTATTTAACCTTGTAAAATATGAAAAATGATGGGTGTTGGATTGTAGCCACACCACTGACCTTAGAGAAGTAAAAAGGTTGTTTTTTGAGGTTGTGGATGTATGGTATGCCCGGTGTGGCTTGGTTGTAATGAAAGAAAATGGAAACGTTCGATTTAGAGCCGTCGTAATGCCCGATTTTTGTAAACATCTTTAACAGTTGGAGCCCGAGACCATAAAATTGTGTAAAGGTTAACCACTGCATATGGTTGTGTAGATTTTGTTTTCAGTTTACATGGCCGCAAGAATCGTGTCAAAAATTTTATTTTACCTTGTCTAGATTGTCCTACATTGTCGCAAACCCCTATCACTTCTCGAGCATCAGGCAAGTTTTCTAAACTTGTACTTTTGAAGTATTGTTTTATAATACTGCTTTTTGCCATATATAGTATTATACTGTTTTGCGATAAATGTTATATCGTGTTGACTTTAAATTTGATTTTGGTTTATATACTAGCTTTGAAATAAGTAGTTATAAACCGGTATACCTTGTAGCTCTAGAGATAAGAGCATATTCATTGTTTTCGACTCTAAATCGGGAGTCGGTATTTTGAGATATAGAGATAGTCGTGGAAACCCAGAGGGATTCCAGCGGCAGATTATTATTTATTTTGAGGAATGTTATTTATAAACATTAATTATATTTCCATAAAGTATTAATTACTTGGAAACCATTCGTGGACTGTTATTTGAATATGATATCCTTCGAGGAATGATATTTGCTCACTATATCTTTCAAGTAATGTTATTTGAGTATTATCTCAGTCGAGAAGTACTATTTGAATATTATTTCTGTTATATATGCTAATGGAAGGCATGACTGTTTTCGAAAGTATAAGTATATTGTGATACTTGATTTACGAATTGATATTGGCTTATAAGCTAGATATGTGATATATTAGTTATAAGCCGGATGTTTCGCTAAGACCCTTAGTGAAGGGCATATGATTTTCATTCTTTAAATATAAATCGGGAGTCGGTATTTCTGTATATCTTGTGATTATTTTCTGAGGAAAATATTAGGTAAATGTTTTTCCTTATTTCTTTAAGGAATATTATTTCGAATATTCATTTAGAGTTTTATTTATTAAATGAATATTATTTTGAATATTCATTTAAGGATTCGATTTAAATAATTAATATTATTTTGAATATTCATTCGAGGAGTCTTTATGAGCAATATTTTTTCTTTAAAATATTCTTTAATTATTTAAGATTTAAAAAATATTATTTGAATATTTATTTAATACTTTTTAACTAGTTTTAAAGATGATTTCTCTTATTCAAAGTTATCTTTGACCCTCAAAAATTATGTAAAATATTACTGAGTTTTATTATGATTATTTTATCAAGGGGAGGTTCCCAAAACTCTATTTTTCCATTTATATCTATCTTATAGGAAGATCTAAATGCTCGCTCAAAACTTCCAAAATATAAGGGAACCTTACTTGAGAACTGTTATTTATTAAGTTTGACTGCCCGGTCATAAATCTTTTGAAACTATTGTTTTCACTCACAACTTGGTTGCTATTCATCAAATTGAGTCTTTTTGATACTTTCTCATCATTCGAGGGGTAAGATTGTTGGAACAAGTCGATATCCATAACAAGCAACTGCTTGGGAAATATTGGTGAATTTTCCTTTCCAACTAGATACGACTACTTTGTGGAGTACTATTAACAAGTATTAAACTTGGGGAAAGGGGGACGAACTTTACGTTTCAGAGTCAAGGATTTACTCGAACTAGGAGTATTTGTGTAAGAGGCTGTGGGACAGTCCATCATTAAAATCGGTGTAAGAGGCTGTGGGACAGTCCGTCCTTGAAACAGGGTCCGAGTGGCGCCGGTCCCGTCTAAGCCCAAAGATGGCTAGGGAGATCCGGCATATGGTGGTGTCCATATGTTCTTTCTTCTACATGTAGAGAAATAAATCTTGAGATGCACGACCTACGACTGATCATCGGAAGGTGGTGTCGTCTGGCGCGACAATACTCCAGTATTAGTTCATCATCTAAATCTGTCTATTTCCTGCCACACGTATTGAAGAGACTTCTTTCAGGTTGGCAGGGGTTTGAAAAGTGTTCAAAACTAAAGTTGCAATATATTACCTTGCAACTTCCTCTTTTGAGATACATGTTGATACTTGTGTATACTTTGCATAACAGATATTTCTACGGAAGTTATATAATTAAATTACCTTGTAACTTCATCTTTTATATTATACTAGAACTTTGTTCATAGTATGAATAACAAAAGTTTACAGAGATATTATGAAAATGATATTTGAAGTACTACAATGGTACTGTTTTTGAATATATATTCCGATAAAGGAAATACTTTCGGTAAAAAGATATTTTGACAAATATTGTCCTATACCCGTTTTATTCTGGGTTTAAGTTAAAGGTAGAGTTATGCCCTACTTTCATTACCTTGCTGAGCTATTTCTCACTCTTGCTATTGTTTTATATATATTATAGAGCAGTGAAGCAGGATGTCAAGGATACAATACATACCTCGCCAGCGAGTGGTAACCGCAAGACGTTTTCCAAAAGTAGCTTCTAGCAGTAATCCCAGGAGTAGTATGAACCAGTCAGATCAGACTGTAGTTTTGTAATTCATCTTTTGTATAGATATGAATAGTATGAGAGGATTGTAAGCATCTGAAATGCTAAGTTGGTAATGTACCAATACTAAGAAGTTGTATCAGTGACAGATTCAAAAGACATTTGGGTATTGTAATAAAAATTATTTATTCCGCAGTTATTATATTGTGTCATTTCTGAGACTCTAACTTGTGTGTCTGTGTGTGAGATCTATATTGTGGGGTCACAAACAGTTGAATTGTGTACATTACATGTAATACAGGTAAGGCAAGGAGTAAATGGATCGTGACTACTCCAAATCCCTGACCCCGAATTTGGGGCTGTTACAGAAATGGTATCAGAGCGTCAAGTTATGGTCCTCAGAAATGATAGGAGGTCGAGTCTTACAATACCCTTAAAAATGATGACAATAACTAAAGTTCAAATCAAGTTCGTAGTCGGGTTAGAGGACATGACCCTAAATGTTTGAGATGAAGCCCGAGAGGGGACTTCTTCTTGGTAACCATACTTAGGACTTCATGGGTAGTAACCTCGATTCGTATGAGTTATAGATGGATGGGATTCTGAGATAGACCCCGAGGCCTTCGAGTATGCATTTGATGATGAGCTCCTTGAGATGGACGGAGACCCGATAAAGGAAGATCCATAGGAGGATCTAGAGGAGAATCCCATGGAGGGTCAAGGGAAGAATTTTTAGAGGTCGATTAAGTGACGAGACGAAAGTTTAGAATCGTTTATGATTCATCAAGAGATATGACAAAGAGGATAGAGTAGAGTCTCAAGAGAAGATGAGATAGAGGCGGTATAGCCAGTATTAGTGGATTGATTCGACTTAAACGAAACCTGTTACTCGTAGTCGGTTATGGTTGCCCATAAGGAGGCGCCATACGTAAGAACCAAGTTGTTCAGATTTTCACGTACGATTAAGGGTAATTAGTTGCCTAGAATAGTGGAAGGAATTGCTTTGGCTATGAGCTTTCAATCCCCCGCGACCAGCGATTCCACTGGAAGTAGTGTCTATTACATCATTGAGGGATTTTATTATCTCTAGGAGAATTTTGGGTATATGTACCACGTGAATGTTATTGTAAGACAAGCATGCTAAGACGGAACCACGAACGAGATTTACCACCCTCAGGAAACCAGGAGGGAATTATGAGGATAGAACTGAGAGGCCGGAAATCAGATCCGAGTATTACTAGTGGGTAAACAGATTGATCAAATTTCCTTGATTTTGGAAAGAAATTCAACAAATTTTGGCAAACCTTGTCTTTCTGATTATCAGTGAATGTCACCGAAGAGAGTGGAAACTGGAGCGAACCCAGTGGATTGGGTAAGGTAGCCGCTATATGGGTTGGTAGACAAACCCTAATTGCTAAATTGATAGTAGAGATAAAATGACGAAGTTGAGATTGGACGATAAAGATGAAATATATTTAAGAACCGGGACAGATTGAGAAATTCCGGGATTTACTTAAATGAAAAGGCTATTATGCCAAAAATGTTAAGCTTATGTAGCACACGGGATTGATATGAGAGAAGGAATGTTTGGTATGAAGACGGTTATAATAGTAACTGGATTTAAGCACGTACTTTCTAACGATGTTCCGGAGTACCGCCTATTCGAAACGAGGAATTCGTCATTACTTAGGGTGACACCGGCATCAAAGTCTTCATATAAGAATAGAACGCTTGCTTGAGATGCTTGCGCTTAGTCGAATAGAACTCCCTGCGATTGCAAGTGTCGATGGTTGAATTCTTAGCGACTATTATGAGCTGGCAATGACGTAAGTATCGAGCACCTTAGGGTGTACATGGAAAAGAAAGGCTTTAGAATCGAACGATTATCCGTCAAAGGAGACGACATAAAAAGGCATTCGTAGAGACCTTGGTAAAACCTCCCCAATCTATAATCTATATTGGCGTCTTCTTAGAGAGAATTTCAATAAAAGATATACTCCCACTTCGAAGTTATTTTATAACATTTTTGTTAAACCACATTTAGTTTCAATTATGCCAGAGGCTGTCACGATACCTACTTTCAGGTTTTCGAAGCCCTGTCAAATGATGTTATTCCAGCTTTCACTTTTCTTCAAATAATAAATGACCCTATGGTGATACCTCACCACTTGCTTGTTGAATACCAGTATCTTTCTGGTTATCTTTATCTTGTAAATCGCACCTTGGAATCTGTTCAATATTTATCCAAGGTGTCCATTCGAGAATTATTTGTCAAAAGACGATAATTAATATTTTGACTTTGAATTGCTTTCATACTTCTCAACTTCCACTAAGATGAACAACCCTATATTTATAGGGGCCACAAGGACTATCTGTCTGTATGATGGAAGTCTGACGGGACGCCGTCACTTGTGAGTTGTGAAATACAAGAAGGCAAATTACCTTTATTAATGTCTTAATTGAGACACGCAACATTGAGTTCTTATGATCATATTGATCTCTCAGTAAATTCTCTCATCTCAAATAAGGTTACCTTAAAACTCATAACCTTATAATCACCAGTGTGTGACGTTTTCCTTGATATGGAAGCTTTCTTTTCAAAGCTCCATGATTCTTGTTATCTTTATTGAATTCCAAGGGGAGGCCAACCAGATCGAATAAGTCAAAAATTCGCTGATAGAAATTAGATTCGCAACGAAATCGCCTATGACAAGAGCGGATCCCTAAGACGACTAAAATATCGGTGACATGTCGATGAATTAGTTTATTCTCTCTCTCTCTCTCTCAAGGATATTATGATAGTGGAAAGTTGGTCAAGCGATATATGTGAAACGAATAACGAAGTATCGTGAAACTCCAATGCTAACAGTGTCAAATAGAAAACCCCAGAATTCCATTGAACCACCGACCCAGTGGAGGCCAGATCTTGGCTTAAAGAGATAAAGAAATCATAAGAGATACTGAGTATTGTAGAGAATCAGAAAATGTTGTTCGCCCCCTACCTGAAGGAAGAGGCGAGAGGGAGATAGCGTCGTGACTTGGGAGAGATTCAGCTTGTTATTTTTAGGGAAATGTTTTCCCAGAAATATATGGAGACCCAGATGGAAATAAAAGTTTCTAGAGTTAAAACGAGGAACCATGATTGTGGCAGAGTGTGAGGCCATGTTATCCGAGTTGTTGAGGTTTGTTCCAGAGTTGTGGATATAGAAGAAAAAAGAGCCCGTAGGCTTCAACTAGAGCTGAGACAATGGATCCAGAATCGCGTGGCGATGTTGGAATTAACAGATTATGCTACATTAGTGCAAAAGGTATCAATTGTGGAAAGCTTGGACAGGAGGCTAAGGAATGTCCATCTACTGGACCAGCTATACCCAGAGTTAATAAGGCTACCTCCAACGAGCAACCCCTGTCAGGACTTTCAAAATGACATTGCGAGGTGTCGTGAGAAACACGGACACGATAGTAGGTACCCTCCTACTTAAACTCAGTTGGTATTAACATTTCATTCTAGAACTGCTAAGTACTTTGCACCTTAAGATTGTACATGACAATTAGACCTTAAGGTTGAACCCTAACGAAGTGATTGCGAGTAAACATGGTCGATCAAGAGATTTTCCCGTAGAATTGGTACATCTAGGTGGTAAACCAGAAATATAAGGTCGACCCTTTTATAGATTTGATTCCTTTCGAAGTTGGGAGAATTTGATATTATAATAAGGATGAATTGGTTGGCACCCAATGAAGCCAATTAATTGTAAGGGAAAAGAGTAATAATTAAGGGACGGAGTCAGATTCAGAAATTCACAAATATAGTTAAGACTAAGAAATTATTATGCCAGAGATATGAGGCTTAATTAGCTCTTATGGTTGACACCGAGAAAAGAGACACCAAGTATAAAGGAAATTACAGCAGTTTTAGGGGGCTGTACAAGGTTTCAATGAACTACTAGATATCGATTTGGATGACATGAACTACCAGATATCGATTTGGATGACATGAACTACCAGATATCGAGTATTCAGGGTACAGTGCCGCATCTCCTATTAGCCCCATTGGGAATGAAAGTTACAAGAATTGTTGGGCAAGAATATGATAAGACCCAGTGTACCACCGAGGAGAGCCCGGTGTTGCCGTGAGAAAGAAAGATGTTAGCACGAGATTATGCATCGAACATCGAGAGTTGAACGAGTTCACCATTGAGAATAGGTACCATTATCGAGGATAGATGGTTGTTTGACCAGCTGAAAGACGCTGTGTATTTTTTCCAAAATTTATTTAAGAACTAGATATCACCAGCTGGAAGTTAAACTTGAGGATATACCCAAGACTGCGATTCATATTCGGTATAGACAATCCGAGTTTTCAGTAATGTCAGCTGGGGTGAACTAATGCACCCGCAACTTTTATGGATTTAACGAATTGGTTTAGAGTCAGCCGCAAAAGTTTTCGCCTTAAAGATTTGGAGGCATTAATTATACGGAGAAAAATGTAAGATTTATTCGGATCATAAGAGCCTCAAGTATATATATACGCGGAAGAACTGAACATGCAATAGGCCAGATAACATTCCCCGCAAACAAATCCTCCAAGAGACTCGCCTTTCTTTCAGAGAAAAAGAGAAAGAAGATAGAGGAGAGATTAGATAATAGAGAATGACTGAATACAGGAGGTAGGTTGGCTTTCTGTAAAATGATTAAGGAAAGGGGCTGGAGCAACGGGAGTTGATAGTAGATAACAATGAGACAGAAAGGCCAAAACAGCGGAGGCTCGACAAGCTCATTACTAGACAACAAGAGTTACTCGAATTGATTGCTAGAATATTCGAATTAGTTTCAATGAGAAGTACACCGTCGACAAGTGGGTTGACATTTATATAAGGGGATTAGGATAATCACTTACCATAAACAAAGTTGCGCATGACAACAATTACCATGTTAGTATAAGGATGCCACCTTGCGAGGCCTGTATGGAAGGGATGTTGTTCTCCCTTGCGTTGGAAGGAGGTTGGCGAGAGAAAGATATTGGGACCCGAGTTAGTTCAACAAACCAGAGAGACAAAAGATTTTACCATCAAGCGGCTAGTGACATCCCATGACAGATAGAGAAAGTATGTGGACCAAGCCTGCAAAGGTAGAGTTAGTACTGCTATTGATAAGCTAAATGGCATGTTGATGAATGACAAGAGAGTTTACGTTGGTATATTTCTGCGCAAACAAGATAGAGAATATGAGGTTAGAGATTTGTGATGCTAAAGATATCCCCGTGGAAGAATCCACCTGGGAGTTAAAGAGTGCAACAAAGGAGACTCCAGCTATTCCTAAACTGATTCCGGGACGGAATCCTTTTAAGGAAGGGAGATTGTAAGAACCCAAATTTTCTGTAGAATTAAAATTTTTCTTATTATGATGAAGTGCATCAGTGAATAGAGATTTTGGTGGATGAATAATGATTTTGAGGGTTAAGATATTTTTCATGCCACATATGTACGAGACGTAGTGTGGATATTCCGAAGTCATATTAGTGATCTACGGAGTAAATAAGTGTATGCAAAGACGATCGGAATTCAAAAATTCCAATTTCTATTTCGGTGTCATATTTGGCCGAGCAGTGAATTATATATTAGTATTATCAAGAAATGAGATATTAAATTTGAGGAATTGAGAAATGAGAAAACCAAGTATGTACTAGGGAAGTACATAAAGAATGAGTGTATGTAAACGAGGACAGAATTCAGAGAATCCAAACTTTATTTTATTCTGTAATTGATAGAGGAGTCAGGAATATAATAATTGGATTATTAATAGAGGATATTAAATATTAGAAGTCCAAGGAAAGATATACAATGAGAAGGAAATAGAATTGAGAATAAAACCCGGGATCAAAAATATTTGAAAGGTCGCGAGAACATTTTCTGAAAATAAGAGATAAAAAGGGAATAAACAAGGATTATTGGAATTAAGATTGATATAAGTGATTGTGCCACAGTGTAGTAATAAAATGCAACGTATAAGCTGTAACGTACTAATTTTATTCAAAAGACAAAGAGAAATCGAATTGGTAGAAAGAGGAAAGATCAAAGTGACTTACATGAAAGTCAACAAACAATTAAGTGGTTTAGTTGCACTTTAACCAAAAAGGGGTAACATGTTTTTAAAGCCAACACTTGGATGAATAAGGAAGTGTTATGTGGCACCAATGGATGAGTGACACTACATTAAAGCAAGAGGAACTAAGTTGGTTGAAAAGAAACAAGCATCCTTAGAAACTAACCAAGCTAGTTAACCGACTTGCATCATCATCACCATAAAACATCAACACTTGGCCTTGGATGAGATCATCACCATGACACAATCACTTTATTAAATTAACTTGAGATATTTGTGGCCAAATAATTCACTTTATGCAAAGTAACCAAGGAAGAAAAGCTCTCCATCTCTTTTTCTCCATAACTGCCCAGCAGGACTAACAATGAAAGAAAAATTCATATCTCCACTTCTACCCATTATTAAATCACCAAATTTTAACCAAAACTTCCTCAATGTACGTAGAACAATCATTCAAACTTTCATGGCTAACAAAGGAATGTAGCCTAGTCAAATCTCTCCTCCAAGTTGGAGAACCAAATTTGTCATGTTTCTGTCCAGCGGAAAGATGGGGCTGAAAGCCCTAGCTAGGAAGCTTCAGATCTGATGATCTATAGCTCAAAAGAAATCTTATGAGGAGCACAAGTTGTGGTAAACATTTGAGCACCCAATTCTTATTTTTCGATTTGTTATGAATTTTACAAGATGAGGATGAATAGTAACTTCCATTGTCTTCTTGTTTTGATCTTTAGGATTTAGCACTTTAAGGACCATCTAAAGCTTGTTAAAGGTTTATAAACACTTGATAGTGTTGTTAGAGCATCCAAGGAGGTAAAACCCTAACCCACCCTTTGAGTTCATATGAGTTTTGATGATTGTTTTGATGTTATATGCTTAAGAGATCATGTCTAAGTGTTTTAGTGGTTATTTAACCTTGTAAAATATGAAAAATGGTGGGTGTTGGATTTTAGCCACACCACTGACCTTAGAGAAGTAAAAAGGTTGTTTTTTGAGGTTGCAGATGTATGGTATGCCCGGTGTGGCTTGGTTGTAATGAAACAAAATGGAAACGTTCGATTTAGAGCCGTCGTAATGCCCGATTTTTGTAAACATCTTTAACAGTTGGAGCCCGAGACCATAAAATTGTGTAAAGGTTAACCACTGCATATGGTTGTGTAGATTTTGTTTTCAGTTTACATGGCCGCAAGAATCGTGTCAAAAGAATTTATGGTTTGTGAGTTATGATCATTTTAGTGAAAGCGATTCGAGAAACCCTATTGTAGAAATGCATCAACTTTGAGATTAAGTTTGAGACCCTTAAAAATGGAATTGGAGTGTAATATTTTGAGGATAAATGATAAGTTCAGTTAGAAAAGTATGAGATGTGGTTTCGAGTCCAAAAGATTATTTTCCGATTTTATAAAATTAAAACAGCAGATGTTGCGCAAGTGAAAATCCCTAAGGACGCGACTTAGAAACCAAAGTTCTAAATGGTTTAGTATAACTTGAATTCGAGGACCGGTTTCGAACCAAACTTATGACTTAAGTATTTGACGAGTAGCATGGACTTAGTATGAGTCTAGATGATGCCATTAAGTGCTTTGATTACGATTTGTTTAAGTACACGAGCATTATTAATAAGTGGATTATCCAGGGGACTAATCATATGTTTTATTTTACCTTGTCAAGATTGTCCTACATTGTCGCAAACCCCTATCACTTCTCGAGCATCAGGCAAGTTTTCTAAACTTGTACTTTTGAAGTATTGTTGTATAATACTGCTTTTTGCCGTATATAGTATTATACTGTTTTGCGATAAATGTTATATCGTGTTGACTTCGAATTTGATATTGGTTTATATACTAGCTTTGAGATAAGTATTTATAAACCGGTATACCTTGTAGCTTTAGAGATAAGAACATATTCATTGTTTTCGACTCTAAATCGGGAGTCGGTATTTTGAGATATAGAGATAGTCGTGGAAACCCAGAGGGATTCCAGCGGCAGATTATTATTTATTTTGAGGAATGTTATTTATAAACATTAATTATATTTCCATAAAGTATTAATTACTTGGAAACCATTCGTGGACTGTTATTTGAATATGATATCCTTCGAGGAATGATATTTGCTCACTATATCTTTCAAGTAATGTTATTTGAGTATTATCTCAGTCGAGAAGTACTATTTGAATATTATTTCTGTTATATATGCTAATGGAAGGCATGACTGTTTTCGAAAGTATAAGTATATTGTGATACTTGATTTACGAATTGATATTGGCTTATAAGCTAGATATGTGATATATTAGTTATAAGCCGGATGTTTCGCTAAGACCCTTAGTGAAGGGCATATGATTTTCATTCTTTAAATATAAATCGGGAGTCGGTATTTCTGTATATCTTGTGATTATTTTCTGAGGAAAATATTAGGTAAATGTTTTTCCTTATTTCTTTAAGGAATATTATTTCGAATATTAATTTAGAGTTTTATTTATTAAATGAATATTATTTTAAATATTCATTTAAGGATTCGATTTATTTAATGAATATTATTTTGAATGTTCATTCGAGGATTTATTTATTTAGTGGATATTTTTATATATTCATTCGAGGAGTATTTATGAGCAATATTTTTGATTAAAAATATTCTTTAATTATTTATGGTTAAATAAATATTATTTAAATATTTATTTAATACTTTTTAACTAGTTTTAAAGATGATTTCTCTTATTCAAAATTATCTTTGACCCTCAAAAATTATGTAAAATATTTCTGAGTTTTATTATGATTATTTTATCAAGGGGAGGTTCCCAAAACTCTATTTTTCCATTTTTAAATCTATCTTATAGGAAGATCTAAATGCTCGCTCAAAACTTCCAAAATATAAGGGAACCTTACTTGAGAACTGTTATTTATTATGTTTGACTGTCCGGTCATAAATCTTTTGAAACTATTCTTTTCACTCGCAACTTGGTTGCTATTCATCAAATTGAGTCTTTTTGATACTTCCTCATCATTTGAGGGGTAAGATTGTTGGAACAAGTCGATATCCCTTAACAAGCAACTGCTTTGGAAATATTGGTGAATTTTCCTTTCCAACTAGATACGACTACTTTGTGGAGTCCTATCAACAAGTATTAAACTTGGGGAAAGGGGGACGAACTTTAAGTTTCAGAGTCACGGATTTACTCGAACTAAGAGTATTTGTGTAAGAGGCTGTGGGACAGTCCATCATTAAAATCGGTGTAAGAGGCTTTGGGACAGTCCATCCTTGAAACAGGGTCCGAGTGGCGCCGGTCCCGTCTAAGCCCAAAGATGGCTAAGGAGAACCGGCGTATGGTGGTGTCCATATGTTCTTCCTTCTACATGTAGAGAAACAAATCTTGAGATGCACGACCTACGATTGATCATCGTAAGGTGGTGTCGTCTGGCGCGACAATACTCAAGTATTAGTTCATCATCCAAATCTGTCTATTTCCTGCAACACGTATTGAAGAGACTTCTTTCAGGTTGGCAGGGGTTGGAAAAGTATTCAAAACTAAAGTTGCAATATATTACCTTGCAACTTCCTCTTTTGAGATACATGTTGATACTTGTGTATACTTTGCATAACAGATATTTCTACGGAAGTTATACTTGTAACTTTATCTTTTATATTATACTAGAACTTTGTTCATAGTATGAATAACGAAAGTTTATGGAGATATTATGAAAATGATATTTGAAGTACTACAATGGTACTATTTTTGAATATATATTCCGATAAAGGAAATACTTTCGGTAAAAAGATATTTTGACAAATATTGTCCTATACCCGCTTTATTCTGGGTTTAAGTTAAAGGCAGAGTTATGCCTTACTTTCATTACCTTGCTGTGCTATATCTTAGTCTTGCTATTGTTTTATATATATAATATAGAGCAGTGAAGCAGGATGTCGAGGATACAACACATACCTCGCCAGCGAGTGGTAATCGCAAGACGTTTTTCAAAAGCAGCTTCTAACAGTAATCTCGGGAGTAGTATGAACCAGTCAGATCAGACTGTAGTTTTGTAATTCAACTTTTGTATAGATATGAATAGTATGAGAGGATTGTGAGCATCGGAAATGCTAATTTGGTAATGTACCATTACTCAGAAGTTGTATCAGTGACAGATTCAAAAGACATTTGGGTATTGTAATAAAAATTATTTATTCCGCAGTTGTTATATTGTGTTATTTCTGAGACTCTAACCTGTGTGTGTGTGTGTGAGATATATATTGTGGGGTCACAAGCAGTTGAATTGTGTACATTACAAGTAATACAGGTAAGGCAAGGAGTAAATGGATTGTGACTACTCCACATCCCTGATCCCGGATTTGGGGCTGTTACAATGGATGTGTAATCCAGTCGGTAGATGTTGCCTTTGTTCTTCAAAATCAGTATTATCATTATTTCTTTTCTAAAAATCTGAATAATGCGTATCATATGTACCTGAACAATGGATGCATAATCCAGTCGGTAGATATTGCCATTTTTCTTCAAAATCAGTATTTTCATTATTTCTTTTCTAAAAATCTGAATAATGCGTATCATATGTACCCGAACAATGGATGCATAATCTAATCGGTAAATATTGCCATTGTTCTTCAAAATCAGTATTTTCATTATTTCTTTTCTAAAAATCGGTAATTAGTGCCTTCAATGTCTACATAAACCCATAAACGAGTTAGAGACCCATTCGTTGCGCATCATTGTCTGCGTGACAACATATATGTTTATTGAAAAATTCAAAATTTAATCTACAGTAACTGTGACACTCCATAATACTAGACAAATCTAAGACGAGTTATTTGTGAATACACTATACAGTAGTTAAAAAAAGCCTGCTAAGAATAATAGTAATTCCTTCGATAAATGTCAATTAGAGACTTAGAGTAAATTGCAAATTAATGGTTGTTTACTTTTATATTTTGATGGTTGAAATTTTAAATTTATAAAATGCTAACCAAGCAATACTTTTATGTTTCAAAAGGATAGTTAAAAACCATTTTTTTGAACTAATTTTTATCAAAAAGTGGTTCTTAGCCACTTTTTTGAAACGTAAAATCAATATGATCAATATATTACAAATTTCAAAATACAACCACCAAATTACAGAATTGGATAAAATTTAGTCACAAATCTGTAATTTACTCAGTTAATTTGATAAAATATTCACGAATTTTCTTCGTAAAGTAAAGTAAAGAAATTTATTTTATGTAAAGTAAAAAAAATTACATCTTAATTATTTAAATAAAACTTGATATTGATAAATAGAAGTTCTAATTACTAAATTAGTATCGAATAATTTTAATGAAATATTTGAATAAAAAATAAATAAATTATATGTATTATATCTAAACTGTTACATATTATAATTTCAAATTATGATATTATATCATTTATGTATAGAGTTTCAATCTTGCATCAGTTTTCGGATTTTAGATCGGATATCGATTCAGTACAACTTAAATCTAAATCCAAATTGAAACTATTTCGGGTTTAAAATTTAAATCTAAACCTAAAACTAAAATTTTGGGTTTCAGATCCAGTACCATTAGATCGAATTAATTTACCATCCCTATTTACGGGTAAAAGAAAACTAGTATTTAATATACCCTATTTTAATAGAATAAGAAAAAAAATTCAACATACAAATTCCCAAACTGAATATACACATTTTAATTTGTTATTAAAAACAAACCGGGAGCAATCATCATAAACTATGACAATTATATCTTACTCTAAGAATGAGATATTATATTTGATATGCTTGGTTGATTGATAATGTTTATTTTTCTATAGTAACTCAATTCACTAATAAAAGAACATACAATTTGTAAAAATGATATTGAACGAACACATAAGAAATTAGATTAGATGAAAGTTTATTTATCATAACTACGTTCGTTTAATTGATCTTACACAGTAAAGATCTTTTCTCATATCGGTGTAATATGCAACTTTTTTTTTGAGAGACAATCTAATGATTTTATAACGATCGTGGAAAATAAGTGTTTATGAATTTTTTTTCAATATATTCGAAAAATTGATCATGATCCAATATATTCGAAAAATTGATCATGATCCATACAACTTTTTTGAATGAATTAATACAATAAAAAATTTAGAAACCCATAGTACTACATATTTAAATATACCAAAATTTTCAAAAAATAAAACTTAAAATTTGGGTAAAAAAACTTATGAATTTGGTAGAAAAATTCTTAAAAATGAGAGGAATTAAATGAAAAATAAAATATAGGTAAAAGAAAGAGGGACTTAGAACGTTTTTATGGGTGATGTGATTGCTATGAAAATTGTTTCATAATATTAATATTAATTAATGCAATTAACATAAATTAACGAATAAATAATTTTATACTTAAATTAATTATATTTTATTGATATTATCTTTTTTCTAATTAATGATTAAAATAATATATTTATTTAAATTAGTCAATAAATTTTACCTTGCGTAACATGAATAGAACGCTCCTTAATTTAATAATGGAAAATGCTAGGTACCCCAAATTGGTACCCAAAAAAATTCTCAAATGCCTGAAAGTAATTGGTTATAATAAAATAGATTCCCCTTCATTTACACCAACCTCCCCAATCAAAATCTTCCAATCTACCACATCATTTGGAATAATATTTGGATATCAATTTAGGATACCTAACATTTCTTTTTCTTTTTTTTTCTTAGCTTACTCAGTTATAATACCACTCAAAGTGGTGTCTGAGGAGGGTAGCTGTACGCAGACCATGCCCCTATACAATAGGGAGGCTGTTTCCGAAGGACCCCGACCATTACAAATACATAAATACAAATACAAAAAGGAAACCTAATACAAAGTAAGAAACTCATACCTAACATTATCCTTTAATAATGTTGTGCAAACGCTGGACTCACCTAGACACCTAGTCACCTACAGCGTCAAAAAGTAATTTCGTCCAAACATTCAACTCGCAAATCCCTATATGAGACCACTGCTTTTACCTGCCAGCTAAAAATTAGGTTAGTCAATAACTTTCCTTTTTAGGTTAAATATAAACATAATTCAAAGTCCTATAAATTTCCAAAATGAGAAATATTCCTCGAGAAATGCTAGAATTTCTCAAAAAAAATCCGAAATATTGGTTATTTTTTATTAATAAAATGGAATTCTCATGTGTTAATATGATTAGTATATATAAAACGATATCACATGATATTTGGAAAATTTTATAATTTTTTTTTAGGATATATAACATTAGTCATATTCTTTTCTAGTATATGTTCTACCTAATAATATACAGAGATATGAATTTTTACCAACACTCAACTTACTTTTATATTCATAGATCACAGAGATCAGTGGTCCGGGTCAACACTTAGGTATTAGGTTAGAGTATGCATTGATTAAAAATGATTGCCTAAATTACATAAAATATTGATTATGTAAAATTTGTCGAATCTGTAAGATATTGTGCTCTGAGCATCTTCAATGGTATTGGCTAAAAATGGTTTGATTAAATCAGATAAAATATTGATTATGAACTTGTAATTGGCAAAATCAGATAAAATATTGATTATGAACCCATGTTGTGCTCCAAAGGTATATTGGCTATGTTTGCTTATATTGTAAATATAGCATTTTATAGCATTTTCCTATTAGAGTAATGCTAGGTATCCCAAATTGGTACCCAAAAATTACTCCCAAAAGATGTGGCAAAGATTACATGGCATAGAGAAAATTTTTGATTGGGTGGTTAGTGTGAATGCAGCGGGTCCACTATTATTATAACCAATTAAATTGCTACACTTGGTATTTGGGAAATTTTTTGGGTTCCAATTTGGGGTACCTAGGATTTTCCTATTATTATTTTAGTTTGTTATAAATAGAATTTATTTTTATAAGGTAATAGATCATAAAAAATCTTTCTTACATATCTCTAGTGGTTGGCCGAATATAGTCAACGAAAACAGATTATCTACTATATTTTTTGCTAAGGGTAATGCCTCACTGGAGTGATTTTTTACATAATCTCTATAAATTTTATTTATGGCATTATTTATTTGATTTTAACTAAGGGGTCTTCTCCATTGGAGGTGCTCAAGCATATTGTCTATAATGATTGACTACATTTTAAAAATGGTATGTTATTAATATTTCAAGTTGTTATTAATAGAATATATTATTTTAATATAGAAATAAGTGATGTGGCAATTCAGTACAGGTCTTTAGAGGTTCGACAAATATAACCAAGGGGTCTTCTCCATTAAAAAATAAGTGATGTACAAGGATTTTGTTCCATTGAAATGGCTAATTTTTAACATGTATAAATTTTATTTTTGGAAAGTCACGTAGACTTTTATCTCACGACTTGATAAGGCTGAAAATGCTCTTAATCAATAATTTTCCACTTTTGGATGTAATTTAAAAATTCAACACGGGGTATCTTTCCGGTAAAAAACACGGAGTATCTTCATGTTTCCTGCAAATTTATTAGCAATTTTTTTTTTACTTTTTTTGCTACTTTATGAAAAAACTAGCATAAAAACTCGTGCGAGGCACGGGTCGCTAGCTTAAATTGTATTTTTTAATTAAACTATTCGTGATCAGTATTGTTTGAAACATGTGATTGATTTTCAAAGATTTCATCTTGTTACTGGACTATGGTTATTGTGTACATACTTAAATATAATCAAAATTGTACTTTGAAAATTAATATGAGTAATATTGATAGCAATCATGTCAGATTTTAATTTTGTTGTGGGTCATAGAATATAATTTGAGTATTTTATGGGTGTTGTCTAATTATTAATTAAGACGATTTTTCATAGCACCTACATTCCTAAATTTTTTTCAAAAATGATGCATCCATTTAGCTGGATCTCCAATAATATTTAAGGTAAAAAGTTAATAGTCTTCAAGATGCTGCATTCTGAGAATGTAGGTTTCAGTCCTGATTTCAATCAAAAACCTTCGTAAATTTTCTAAAACTTCTCAGGTCTTGCACTTTTACTTCTTAAAACTACATTTTTAATTCCTTTATTTGTTTTCTTCTAATTTATTCATTTTAAGAATTCTTTGCCTTTATTTCTCTTCCTATTTCCATCTGACTTTCATTGTGTTACCTCCATAAATAATATATAATATATGGTCCTTTTTTCCCATAAAATGTCATATTTTTAATTGAACATTAATTAATTTGTATATAAAAGGTAATGTGTTATTTGTAGAATTCGTCTTTTTGAAGCCAAATATTTTTATGACCCAAATAGTTTGACTAATAAATTATTGTATCTTATTTAGTAATATAATAATTTCATTTTACGTTAACACCTCAATATTTTTTACCCTAATATATTGTTAGATAATATCCATCATATTAATTATAATATCGGTTTATAACCCAATTGTGTATTTTACGTAATTATTTTATCGATAATACATATTGTGTGTATAATTTAAAATACATGTGAATATGTGATCTAATTGTATGAAGATGCAGAATTTAACTCGGTGATCCACGTTCGATTATCACTGAAAATAGTACTTCTATACAATATGAACTTAGGAGTAAATTGGTGCTTTCAAATCAGTAATAAAGTACTTTAGTTATTGACTTAATCATATATGTAATATTTTTCATAAAAAAGACATTATGCATTTCATATTGTTTCTTTATATAAAACCAAATCTTGCCCCGTTTAAGCTGTAACGACCGGGAAAATTTCGTGTATTTTATTATGTTAAAATATGTTTTTAGTTGATTTTATTGTGTTTTGTTTTATTTTTAATGCATTTAAACACATTATGATTTTATTAAATAGGAAAAATTATCTCATACGTGTTATATGACTTCTGTGTAGCATAGATTATTTTATTATATTTTTCTGTAATTTTTATATTTTTAGAATACAATTATTTCTCATTTTAATTTCTGGATCCAGCCCCTATACTGAATCTGAGGCCCTGTTTTTTATAAAATTATTTTTATAAAATGGTAGGATATATAAAAATGAATTTTTTTTGTAATTTTTGTAATATTCATAATTTTTGGGAAATTTTGACATATATATTATATTTATTTAAAAATAAAAATTTTACATTTTTATCCCATAAAAATTATTTTTAAGGCTTAATAATTTTAATTAGGGGCTAAAAATATTTTTGGGGTATTAATTTTCAGATTAGTATAAATAGCATATTTTTATTTTTAATTATCAAAATTAATCAAAAATCAGATTTTTTATTTTAATTTTCTGGAGAATTGTTCTTGAAGTTCATCAGAATCAAACCACTTTTTCGTAGTGATTCCGGGATCCAAATCGATCATGTGAGTAACCAAACTGAAGCTCTTGATCTCTACTACACGTTTATATATGTGTTGATATGTGTGTTAGCTTGAATCGTAAATTGTTATTTTGTTTTAAATTTCGAAACTTTATGAATTTATTGTGAATCATACAGTGACTTGTTGTTGATATGGTTAGTATCTATAGATTGTATATAATCCCAGGAGCATCATGATAATTTTTGTTTGATTTTCCATAGCCTAAAACTCGAAATCGAATTTTGTGGGGGTGAATATAATTTTTGATTTTCCGGATTGTTTAATGATTGATTGATGATTTTGATGATTGATATGAATTATTGAACTCATGAGCTTCGATTTGATATGTTGAACGCATGATTTGGTGGCCGATTTCGAGCTCACCGGTTTTGATTTGAAGGTCGCCGAATTTTAATTCGGTTTGGCCGGATTTTTGTTTTGGATGGTTCTGGGATTGAATGAATGGTATGGTTGTGTTTAGGGGATGATTTGGAGTGTGTTTGGTACTTAAAAACGTAACAATTGGTATGTTTTAAGCATTGCCGGAGGTTGCAGGAATTTTTTTCCAATGGCCGGAAACTGGGGAACCTCCATTGTTGGAGGTGGTGTTCTTGGAGCATTCATGTGAAGATGGTGATGAATAGTAACTGTTTGATCCTAAAAATCTGAAAATCAAGTTTTGAAAAGTGATTTTGGAAAATTATTTTCAAAATTATTTATAAATTCGAATTTTATTTTCAGAAATTCGAAAAATATTCTTAAAAATTCGAAAAATTATTTTTAAATTTCGAAATATTATTTTCAATTTCGAAAAAATAGTTTTAAAATTTTAATAAATTATTTTAATTCAAAATTTATTTTATTTGATTATTTTAAATCTATTTAGCTCATATTTTAATTAATTTAAATTGATTGGTTAATTAATAATAATCAATTAATTTATTTAATTAAATATTATTTAAATATGATGAAAAATAATCAAATTTAATTACTTTGAAAAATAAAATTATTTATTTATTTTATAAATATTATTTTACCTTTAATATTTACTCCCATGTTTGTTTAAAATGAAATAAAATTGTTTTAAAATTTTAAAATAATCCGGAAGTGATAAAAATAGTTTAAAATTTCTAAAAATTTATTTGTAAGCCGGATTAAATCATTATTAAATATTTTGGGGATCTAATAATTACCCAGAGGGTTTATTAATGATCCTTTTTGATTCAAAAGGGGGTATTTAAATCCTTTAAAAATTCTTTTAATTATTTTAAAAATTTTTAATTATTTTAAAAATAATTTTAAATATTATAATAATAATTTGAGTGTTCTTTTGCTTGTAAGTCGTATCTGCTATGTGATTACGTGTCTAAATGCTCCGTACATGTTATTAATTATTTTTAATATTTATTCGGTAGTGAGACAACTTTCGGGTAGACCCTAAAACCGAGGTTTGATTGGTATTTGACCTTGTACCTAGCCAGATGTTTAAAATAGCATGTTTTATTGTAGAAGTGGGAGAAACCCTAGCTAGTGGGCAGAGTTACCTGCAGTATTCATAGAAGTGAGAAAACCCTAGCAAGAAAGCATAAATTACCAGCAGTATATTCAGGCAAGTATTTTCTCCCTTGATCATCTTAAACACTGTTTATTTATGTTTCATTGATTCATATCATGACGAATAGCTATTGTTCAGAGCTATTTGCTATTCTTAAATATTTTGTGCGAACACGGTTGTTTGATATTGGTACCCTTGATGTGGGGAATTGTTTAAGATAAACTCTTCATATCCTTATTATCGTAGTAAATAATAGGGATGTGAACTGTATGTAAAACTAAGCATTTCCTGTTGAATTCGGAAATTGCTCTATTGGATTGGCAAATGGTAAAGCGTAGGAGGCCATGATGATTTCATGGTCCAGCAATATTTAAGGAGGATATGGTAACCATTCCATCTTCCTATAGGCTAACATTACTTGCCTATTTTGGTACCCTCATGAAATCCGGATTATACACACGGGTATAGCTATACCAGTGGAGTATAAAGGGTCCCATTGCTTTTGAACCTGATCAGGGGGAAATGGTGTTTCAGTTATGTATATCCAATCCATATCGCCCGAATGGCTATTATATATTGTGAGTTGACAAATGATTCAATTTTATGTCATGTCAAATGATTTCAATTATGATCGAATTACATTTCAGTTGTTGATTCAGTTTGCTTTATAAACTGTTTTACTTTTCAGTCGAGATTATGCAGCATCTGTTCTGGTTTTATTATAAAACTGTTTATATATATATATATATATATATATATATATATATATATATATATATATATATATACTTGCTGGGCTTTTCTTTGGCTCACTCTTGCTTTCACTAAACCTTTCCAGACGGGAAGTATGGTTCCGATCAGCAGTCCAGACCGTGTTAGAGAGAGTCAGAGGGGCCGAGTGTCAGCACCCCAGGCCGTGCAGGTACTTGTGCGTTTCAGTTGGCGCTAGATAGAATTTTAAATAAAATGGGATGTAATAACAAAACGGAACTAGACTGGATTTAAGTTGACTTTATTTATGGGTTGTAATAAGTGAATAGTTTATTTTTGGGTTATGTCTGATTGGCTTCATACAATAACCTGTTGCGATCTTTGGTTTGCGGGGTCAGTTGCGCATTCTGATTTATTTTAGTTGTGATTAGTTGGTGACCCCCGGATCTGGACCCCGGATTTGGAGGGGTGTCACATAAGCGATATACATAGAGATATTATGTGTATTATTGAAAACACGTATAGATGAGTGCTTAGGTTGTTTAAGAGAATAATTATATAGTAATTTTTTATTATTATGTTGATTATTATTGTTATTACAATTTTATAATATTATCAAACCATATATTATGTATAAATAATTTATATTTAATTTAATATGTTATAGTTCAAATCAATAAATGTAAACGCAACATGACAAAAAATTATTAATATGTCGCAATATTATAATATTAGAAAAAAATTTCACTAAAACAACACACATACATCTTTTATGTGTATGATTTAAAACACATGTGATTGAGTGGTGTAGTGGTAAAAAGATTTGTTAATTAACTCGGGGGCCCAAGTTTAATTCCCACCAACCACAACTTTTTCAAAAAAATTGAGAATAGAGGGATAAATTAATAAACATACTACATAAAAAGTCGCACAACACACACATATATCTATAATGTATATGTTTTAAAACATATGTGATTGAGTGGTGTAGTGGTGGAAGGATTTGCTAAATAACTTGAAGACCCAAGTTCAATCCCCAACAACCACAATTTTTTAAAAAATTTGAGAATAGAGGGATAAATTGGTAATTACAATACATTAAAAAATCTCACTATTTTTATCTTGTGTTGGCCTATTATATATATAATAGATTATTTATAACATATATACATGGAATGCAAAAAATTACACAATAATCCAATATTTTTTATTTAATTTGTAGATACCTAAATATGAATAAAAATGTACACGATCAGATTTAATGTATGTTTGAATTCACATTTTGGATATATACCTGATATAAAAAACTTAATATATTAAATTAAATACATACATTCTTCTAAAATTCGATTCATCTAAATTAATTTTCATCGATTACAATACTCCATTGCCCAGAAATAGGGCTGAGCATTCGGTCGGTTTGGTCCAAAACTCGACCGAACCGAAATAACCGAATAGCTATTTTTTTTAGGACCGAACCGGACCGAAATTTCATTTTGAACCGAATAAGAACCAAACCGAAATATTTCAATCGGTTCGGTCCGATCCAATTAAACCAAAATTTTTAAAAGTCTTGCATAGTTGCATATCTGTAACAGTCCCAGATCCAGGGTCGGGGATCCGGTCGTCACAGTCTCAATTTCCATCCACAACATCAAAATAAATTAACTTACAACCTTGTGACCCAAAACAACAGCATAAACCACACCCGTTATAGTACCAGAGATGAAATCAGAGTAACCAACAAATATTATTAATCACAAGTTTTGTGTTCTTATAACCCAAAATAATTACATACTCTTTGCCATCCATTTACATATGTCATATAAGTAAATACATCTGATAAATCAAAAGTTGACAGTCTAGCCTACTGGTTGCTTCTACCTCAGCAATGCAGTCCATGACATCAGTAGGCAACCCTTATAACTGATGTCCCTGCTTGCACCGAGTGCTCTTTGGGTTGGCCATCAGATCTAGCTGTTGTTGTGATATAATAAATAAAACAAGGGTGAACAATAGCCCATCGAAAATAATATCTAATTGAACAATAATTTATAACAGTTCTGAAATATCTTTGAAACCATATGACATGCATTAACGAACATAGTGCCAGTATAATATAAACGATGAAGTTACACGGTAAGTCAAAGTGTATTTTCAGTTCTGATCAGTATTCAAACCCTGTCAACAAGAGGAATATCTCATGTTGCAGAAAATAAATAAATTTGAATGATGAACTAATGTTGGAGTATTCACCGCGCCCGCTGTTCCAATCCTTACGATGATCAGTCGCAGATTGTACAGCTCAAATTAGATTTACTACCGGAAGAAGGAAGAGCTAACGGATTTACTTGTCTACCGCCCTGTTAGATCTTCCCGGCCAACGGTTAGGCCAAATGGGATGGACCGGCGCTACTCGGCCTCTTACACAACTCCTAGTTCGAATAGAATCATTGACTCTGAACGTAAAGTTCGTCCCCCTTTCCCCAAGTATAATACTTGTTGATAAGACTCCACAAAGTAGTCGTATCTAGTTGGAAAGAAAAATTCACCAATATTTCCCAAGCTGATGCTTGTTAATGGATATAAACTTGTTCCATCAATCTTACCCCTCGAGTGTTGAGGAGGTAACCAAAAAGACTTATATCGATGTTTGAAAAGAATCAAGATGTGAGTGAAAAGGTAGTTTAACAAGTATATGACCGGGCAGTCAAGGAAATAACATTTTTCAAGCAAGGTTCCCTTATATTTTAGAAGATAGATTCGAATGAAGAATGGAGTTTTTAGAACCTTCCTTGATAAAAATAATAATGATACGACTCAGAGATACTTTACATAGTATTTGAATATCAAGGAAATTTTTGAATAAAATATCTCATTTTAGAACTAGTTGAAAGAATTAAATAAATATTCAGAGAATATTTATTAAACCAGAAATAGTTCAATAATATTCTTAATATAAATATTGCTCATGATTAACCCTCGAATAAGTATATATAAAATATTCATTAAATAAATAATTCCTCGAATAAATATTCAAAATAATATTCAAGAAAATAATTAAAAGCTTAAATGAATATCCAAGATAATATTCATTAAGTAAATAAGCTAAAATGAATATTCGAAGAATAATATAAAATAAACAATTAAACTCAAATGAATATTCAAAATAATATTCATTTAATAAATAAAGCTCAAATGAATATTAAAGATAATATTCATTAAATAAATAAACTCGAATGAATATTCAAAATAATATTCATATAATACTTCTCAATTGAGATAATATTCAAATAACATTCCTCAAATAATCTGTCACTGGAATCCCTCCGGGTTTCCACGACTATCTTTATATTACAAAGTACAGACTCCCGGTCTTTATTAAAAGAATGAGATCATATGCCCTTCACTAAGGGTCTTAGCAATATCCGGCTTATAATTAGTATATCTTGTACCTAACTTATAAGCCAATATCAAATCAGGGAACAACTATCACAATATCAATTTTGAAAGTAGGCATGCATGCAATGGCATATGTATAACAACATCAAATCATATATATATATATTATCACAACAATAGCTTCAAATTGATTGAAGACTTGCCTGGTACTCCCGCTATGCTAGTGGTATGACTCGGGGTTATTGCTTAATTTATTGATCGGTGTCCGGTTATTTCTTAATTTATTGATCGTTCGGAGGAATATCTCAAGGATTTCTACTTAGGGTTTTACCGGAAACCGTATTAATATTTATACTATCATTCTCAATTCTCTTTAATAATTCTTGAATCCATATTCCTTAAATCCTTTCAATAATCCCTTAAGTCTTTCAATGTCCAGCGAAATCTTGGGGAAAATAAAAGTGCTATTTTTCAGAATCCGATAACTTTTACATACACTCTTTTTTCCCTTGGATCATTAATACGAAATCAGAAATCCGTTCCGGGTACTTCTATATAATGTCGTCTAATAATATTCCTATTTTCACCAAAAACACTATTAATCACTTATTCTCTCTTTATTCCTTATAATTAGAAAAATGTCCTTGCGCTTTCCTAAGCGTTCCTTAACCCTTTTTACGGAACCATTGGACTTATACTAGATATCGATTTGGATGACATGAGACTACTTCCTCTGTTTGTATGTCATATCCTACTTTCTTAACGATAGATTATTCTTACTTAAGTTGTCAACCCACTGCATTCTTCATGATATATAAATATTGGAATTCATATCCATTCCATAATAAAAAATTTAATTCCTACCAAAAATTGGGGTTCTTACAATATCTGGTGTGCAGAGTGTAGTTCTGAAGTAATGAAGTCAGAACTCAAAAGAATATGGCATTATTTGATACAATCATACAAAAGTTACACCTGACATTATCTGAGACTCATTAAATATAAAGTCTAATCAAACTCAAGCTTAATTTATGATCAGCAGAAGCTATCCAAATTAATAAAGAAAAGATTTAATTTAAAGTTTCAAGGAACTAAATAAAATTTAATACATGTGAGGCTCAACCAAAGCTTCATTCTCAAACGCCAGAAAGCTGTCAAGTGATCGGCTCTTAACAAGACAGCCTAGTATCATAAATTCACAAAGATTACAAATATAAGAATTAAATAAAACTGGTTGTAATTAGACATTGACATGGAGAAAGTGATCAAATTGAAAAAAGGTAGATTCATTTAGACAGAAGGGAGTGTCGAGTGTCGACTGAGGACTGAGTGTCGGGCCGTCGGCCGTCGGCCGTCGGGACTGAGGGTGAGCGAGTGAGGTTTTCAATTTAGGTTGTAATAGAGTGGTCGTATTAGATACTCCCTCCGTCCCTCTCATTTCTTTACGGTTTCTATTTTGAGACGTCCCTCTCATTGATAAGTGGATTTTATATCCACTTGGAGCGTTCCATATCGGCTTAAATTGATTGTCTTGGACTCAAGTTTGTTGTAGTTTTGATGTGTTTTACTTAGTTGTGCAGAGTTTCAAGAATGTCGATTATGGTGGATGCTTCTATCGTGTTGGGAGGATTAATTGATTAAAATTCGGATTTTCCCGGAAGGTTGCGCAGTCTACACAGTTTTGGCCATATCTGGAGTTCTAGAAGTCCGTTTTCAGCGATCTTACAGCTCACGCGAAGCATGAGAGATTTTCTACAACCTGGGATAGAAAGCAGGTGCAGGGAGCGTGTAGTTAAAATTCGCGCACGTATTCTTTGTGAAGCAAAGCTGAAAGATTACTGTTTTGCTTTTTTCTAATTCTAATTATATTTTGGGCAGGTTTTAGTACCTTAATCGAATTCTAATTGTAATAGAAGGTAATTTCCTGCTGGGCAAGAAATCTAGAGCCTATTTAAACACATCTTAGCATTGTAATTAGAGAGTTTTTTTTATTGTAACATAGCTTAGATCTGCAAGGGAGAAAAGGAGAGAAGGATTCAACGCTCGTGACAAGCAACGGATCTAGATCTACTTCATCTTTTGTGTTATTCTGGATTCTATATTTGTTTTCTTAACTCTTTGTTTATTAATATAATTACTTCTTTTATTCATATCTTTTTTTATATCATGTTTTCATCAAAACCCATGACGATGAACGGTTCAATTATGAGCTAATTGTTGCCATGGGATTCTAACGGATTTATCTATGTAGCTTAGTAGTTTGCATGCTTTAAAGATTTATGTGTGGTGAATTCTTGATATCCTCGTATGGTTGTGTTTCATGTATTTAGATGCGTCGCGAACATCTAATTTGTTAATCTCTTGCAAAACGAGAGTGGATCTTGAGATTTAGAACTTGCTGTAAGATCCCGGATTATTTTAGGATTTATTATTATTATTTTTATTTTTATTATTATTTTTTGTAAATTTATTTTGTTAATTAGTATTTAAAGGGTGGAATTGGAATTGAGAATATCGTTGTGGAATTCAACGATATTTAGTATTGAGTTTATATGAGTATATATTGAGTTGTGTGTGCCAATGTGTGCCCCAGTATTTTTTAATTGTATTTTTCGTGATTTAAAAGTATTTAAAACAAGTATTATTGATCTTCAAAAATCTTTATTTGTTTATCGGAGTTGGATTAAATCATGAAATCTTTTATGATATTATCTTTATATATTTATTGAGTTTTTAAAATTGTTGGGTGGATTATTTTGGGTGTTTAAGTATTTTAAAATGATTTTAAGAGTTTTATTGTATTTAAAGGATCAAAACTTGTAAAATTCATATTTAATTCATTTTTGATCCGAAAAATATTTTAAAAATATGAGAATGTTCATAATTTCATAAACTTTAATTTAGAATTTTTAAATTTATTTTTCTACTACTTTTCGGTTTAATTTCAAATTTAAAATGATTTAAATCGATTATATATATATGATTTTCAGCAAAATTACGGAAATGTCCCTGGGCCTATAAACCCAGCTATCTCTTCGTTATTCCAGATTGTTCCAGACAGATAGAGAGTAGTGTGGGGGAGAAAGAAAAACAAAAGAGATCGGGGAGAGAAAATTAGCAGGGAGAGATAAATTGGAGAGAAAGAAATGGGGGGATTGAATCTATACACACACACACACACACACATATATATATATATATATATATATATATATATATATATATATATATATATATATATATATATATAATGGTGTGTGTGTATATAATTTGTGTGCGGTGTGTTGGTGTTGAACGAAGCAGAGGCTGAGATGGTGGTGTTAGGCGGAGCTCAGGCGAGCCCCTGGCGTCGGGTAGCAGCAGCGGCCGGAAAAGGTCGACGGCGAGAGACTTGTGGCGGCATGGTGGTAGTGAGCACGGTAGCAGCAGTTGGTACAGAGAGAGAGAGAGAGAGAGAGAGAGAGAGAGAGAGAGAGAGAGAAAGAGAGAAGAAGAAGAAGAAGAAGTGAGATTTTTCGGAATTGGAAACGAAAAGTATGATTAGGGATTCGATATAGAGCCAGTGCACATGTTGACGGATTATTGAAAAAAAAGATGCATGCGTGATCGAGTACAGACCGAAGTACAGTAAGTAGCGAATCGACGCGTGGAACGAGGCAAGTGTACTAACCCTCGCTTATCGTTCAAGCGAGATAAACATGTTTCTATTCAATATAAGTATTTCCCTTCAAATCTTTATTGTTAGTATCCTCTCCTTCAAATTACTGATAAGGATGTATTTTGTTCCGTATATCGAATGCTTCTATGTTTCTAAATCTTTTAGTATTGCTTCCTAAAATGGTTATTAATTAAAGATGTTTTTAAAATTTCCTTATACTGGGCTGGTCTTTTGCCAGTGAGTATAAAGGACTGAAAAGTGAAATGTTTTAAAGTATTAATAAGATGGTTTATAAGTTGGATAAGCGTAAGAGGCTAGGGTGGTCATAGTCCAGCACTTTTGTTAAGCGTAAGAGGCTAGGGTGGTCCTAGTCCAGCACTTTTGTTTAGCGTAAGAGGCTAGGGTGGTCCTAGTCCAGCATTAAAGGCCAATGTGTTGCCTAATTGAGAACCCAATTTCAAAGAAAGGAAGACTTTACGTGGCTGATCACCCGTTTTGTCCGTAATCAGAAGAATAATAAAATCAATTTAAATGTTTCAAAAAGTTTTACGGAAAGTATGTTTTATTTGTGGAATGGTTTTAAAGAGATGAATGTTTTGATGTTTTATTGATGGAATAGTTTTAATGAGAGGAATGTTTTGATAAGATATACCTGTTTTACTGTAAATGATTATCGGTTTAGAAATTGTGTATTTCAGATTAAATTGTTGTCTATATGATAAAAGTTGAAACCTCAGTAAAATAATGAGATTAAGGATAGATAGAAGTTTTTCAGTTATTCCCTTCGCAAGTAACATTGTACGTGAAAGTGGAGTAAGAATGATTGGAAAATTCTTGATATTCTTTCTCTCAAAGTTTTATCTGGGGCAGAGATGGTTAGTAGTAAATAGAAGAGTGTTATGTTAGAATATTAAAGGGTGGTGTTTATGTTATGAGAAAGAGTATGAGTGCAGAAAATAGGTAGTGGTATTTTGTAAGAGTAGGTTTATATTTTGCTTGGTGAAAACTAATTCACGGTTATTACGGTCACTGTGGCATGTGTTGTGCAGTGATAGTGAGAACCGAGAATGATTTGGGATCTTCTTATTTATTCAAACTCATGATTGTCAGGCCGGTTAGGCAGCTAGGTGTGCGAACGCTTAGTGACATGAATGAAATTTGAGTAAATGAGAATTTCTTGGAGATTTTGTTAAAGAGGTAGTTAAAGTATTTTGCAGTATTAAAAGTATTGAATCTAATATTACGAACCTTCTCAGTTATTAAATTCTGATTTCGAGTTATAAATGTTTTAAATGATATTAATCTTCTGTTAAAGCTAAGAATCTGGTTTTCAATTATAGTATTGATTATAAATTGGTGAGCATTCATTCACTCATATCTATTGTTCATTTTCCTTTTTAAGTTAATCCTTCTTAAATTGCAGTTATTGCATTTAATTATCCAGTGCTATTATTATATAACTTGCTGAGCATTTCATTCGCTCACCCTTGCTGTTTTTAAATCTAATATTTCAGTAAGCTAAGTATTGGCGAGAAGTACCTGCGCAGTTCAGAAAGAGGAAGCAAGACGATGTGAAGAATGCTGACGTGGATTCGGGGTATTTGTGTTATAGTAAGATTGTTGTATGTATATATAGTTTTAGTAATTAAAGTATGTATTTGATTAGTGGCCTGGTACACTTCCTTTCGAAGTTATACCAGTGATTTAAGTTTTGTATATAAAGTTGTATTTAAGTTGGTTTGGGTTTTCTTGTTTCTAGAACTGTAACCTAAGATCCTTAATTGTGAGTTGGGGTCAAAGAACTTTCAGTTGAGATTTTATGTTTTATTTCAGTTTTAGTTGATTTCAGATTTTTAGTTTAGTATTCAGCAGGTTTATGTTGTATTTACGAATACATCATGGCCAATTTTTGTTAGAATTATTGAGTTTGTTAGCGTGACGCCCAAAGCTACTGACCCCGGATTTGGGAGCGTTACAAGTTGGTATCAGAGCGAGGTTATAGTAAGCTAGAAACGAGAGTGTGTAGGAGTGTGTATAGTTAAGTAAGGAACGTCAGAGTTCATATAAGACTCGAGTTGGACTATTGGATATAGTACCAGTTAGTGAGTTAAGATGTGAGTGGTGGCAGATAGTTGAGCGGAGTTGGGTAGAAACCCTTGAGGCTGTAGGTAGTGGAACCTTCAGAGTTTAGATCGAATGACGAGTCAGCGAAGGAGTCGACAAAGAAGATGTACGTGGAGACCCTGGCAATACCTTCCTTTTTAATCAATATTCCTTGATGAGTTTATTTTGACAATTGTTTTTCCCTGAAGTTGGATTTCCAGTTATGATGGAGGCTATAATGCCTATTTCTTTTATTTCTAAAACCCTGTCAAGTGATATTTGAGTTTCTAATTTTCTTCATCAGTGAATGATTCTATTATTGATAAATCATTATTTCTTAGTATTCTACAAGTCATTTCTTTCCTGATTATCCTTTTCTTCTGAAGTGGTACCCATGGAATCCGTTTAGTTTTAATCCAGGGGTATGTCTGAGAATTTCTCACCAATTGATTGTTAATTCGATGTTCGAATCTTTTTATGCTTCTTTACTCCAACTGAGGTGAACAACCCTATTTATAGGGGACACAAGGACTGTTTGTCTGTGTGATAGCAGTCTGATGGGACGCCATCACTTGTGTGTTGTGAAGTACAAGAAGGTTAATTACCTTTAGTCATGTCTTGAATAAGGCACGCAACAAGGTTCATTTGATCATGTTGATCACTCAGTAATCTTTCATTTCAAAGAATATTTGTTTGAAAACTCATAAATTAATTCTACAATTGTGGAACCTTTGCTACGATGTGAAATCGTTCTTTTCAAATATCATGAATCATAATATCTCGGGTAGTCTTGAACGTATGCCAATTGAGTTTAGAATACTAGTAACGCGTGACGTATAGTACTACGATTAGAGTTATTCTATATATAGAGAGATCAGTAGAGATTCCAGTATAGTAAATAAGTATCCAGAGTACAGATTAGTAGAGTTGCGGATGCAACCCGAGTTGGTAGAGTGAACCCCAGTAACCCTTCTTTACCTGATTCCGAGGTCGGAATCCTTTTAAGGTGGGTAGAATGTAAGATCCCGGATTATTTTAGGATTTATTATTTTTATTTTTATTTTTATTATTATTTTTTGTAAATTTATTTTGTTAATTAGTATTTAAAGGGTGGAATTGGAATTGAGAATATCGTTGTGGAATTCAACGATATTTAGTATTGAGTTTATATGAGTATATATTGAGTTGTGTGTGCCAATGTGTGCCCCAGTATTTTTTAATTGTATTTTTCGTGATTTAAAAGTATTTAAAACAAGTATTATTGATCTTCAAAAATCTTTATTTATTTATCGGAGTTGGATTAAATCATGAAATCTTTTATGATATTATCTTTATATATTTATTGAGTTTTTAAAATTGTTGGGTGGATTATTTTGGGTGTTTAAGTATTTTAAAATGATTTTAAGAGTTTTATTGTATTTAAAGGATCAAAACTTGTAAAATTCATATTTAATTCATTTTTGATCCGAAAAATATTTTAAAAATATGAGAATGTTCATAATTTCATAAACTTTAATTTAGAATTTTTAAATTTATTTTTCTACTACTTTTCGGTTTAATTTCAAATTTAAAATGATTTAAATCGATTATATATATATGATTTTCAGCAAAATTACGGAAATGTCCCTGGGCCTATAAACCCAGCTATCTCTTCGTTATTCCAGATTGTTCCAGACAGATAGAGAGTAGTGTGGGGGAGAAAGAAAAACAAAAGAGATCGGGGAGAGAAAATTAGCAGGGAGAGATAAATTGGAGAGAAAGAAATGGGGGGATTGAATCTATACACACATATATATATATATATATAATGGTGTGTGTATATAATTTGTGTGCGGTGTGTTGGTGTTGAACGAAGCAGAGGCTGAGATGGTGGTGTTAGGCGGAGCTCAGGCGAGCCCCTGGCGTCGGGTAGCAGCAGCGGCCGGAAAAGGTCAACGGCGAGAGACTTGTGGCGGCATGGTGGTAGTGAGCACGGTAGCAGCAGTTGGTACAGAGAGAGAGAGAGAGAGAGAGAGAGAGAGAGAGAGAGAGAGAGAGAGAGAGAGAGAGAGAGAGAGAGAGAGAGAGAGAGAGAGAAGAAGAAGAAGAAGGAGTGAGATTTTTCGGAATTGGAAACGAAAAGTATGATTAGGGATTCGATATAGAGCCAGTGCACATGTTGACGGATTATTGAAAAAAAAGATGCATGCGTGATCGAGTACAGACCGAAGTACAGTAAGTAGCGAATCGACGCGTGGAACGAGGCAAGTGTACTAACCCTCGCTTATCGTTCAAGCGAGATAAACATGTTTCTATTCAATATAAGTATTTCCCTTCAAATCTTTATTGTTAGTATCCTCTCCTTCAAATTACTGATAAGGATGTATTTTGTTCCGTATATCGAATGCTTCTATGTTTCTAAATCTTTTAGTATTGCTTCCTAAAATGGTTATTAATTAAAGATGTTTTTAAAATTTCCTTATACTGGGCTGGTCTTTTGCCAGTGAGTATAAAGGACTGAAAAGTGAAATGTTTTAAAGTATTAATAAGATGGTTTATAAGTTGGATAAGCGTAAGAGGCTAGGGTGGTCATAGTCCAGCACTTTTGTTAAGCGTAAGAGGCTAGGGTGGTCCTAGTCCAGCACCTTTGTTTAGCGTAAGAGGCTAGGGTGGTCCTAGTCCAGCATTAAAGGCCAATGTGTTGCCTAATTGAGAACCCAATTTCAAAGAAAGGAAGACTTTACGTGGCTGATCACCCGTTTTGTCCGTAATCAGAAGAATAATAAAATCATTTTAAATGTTTCAAAAAGTTTTACGGAAAGTATGTTTTATTTGTGGAATGGTTTTAAAGAGATGAATGTTTTGATGTTTTATTGATGGAATAGTTTTAATGAGAGGAATGTTTTGATAAGATATACCTGTTTTACTGTAAATGATTATCGGTTTAGAAATTGTGTATTTCAAATTAAATTGTTGTCTATATGATAAAAGTTGAAACCTCAGTAAAATAATGAGATTAAGGATAGATAGAAGTTTTTCAGTTATTCCCTTCGCAAGTAACATTGTACGTGAAAGTGGAGTAAGAATGATTGGAAAATTCTTGATATTCTTTCTCTCAAAGTTTTATCTGGGGCAGAGATGGTTAGTAGTAAATAGAAGAGTGTTATGTTAGAATATTAAAGGGTGGTGTTTATGTTATGAGAAAGAGTATGAGTGCAGAAAATAGGTAGTGGTATTTTGTAAGAGTAGGTTTATATTTTGCTTGGTGAAAACTAATTCACGGTTATTACGGTCACTGTGGCATGTGTTGTGCAGTGATAGTGAGAACCGAGAATGATTTGGGATCTTCTTATTTATTCAAACTCATGATTGTCAGGCCGGTTAGGCAGCTAGGTGTGCGAACGCTTAGTGACATGAATGAAATTTGAGTAAATGAGAATTTCTTGGAGATTTTGTTAAAGAGGTAGTTAAAGTATTTTGCAGTATTAAAAGTATTGAATCTAATATTACGAACCTTCTCAGTTATTAAATTCTGATTTCGAGTTATAAATGTTTTAAATGATATTAATCTTCTGTTAAAGCTAAGAATCTGGTTTTCAATTATAGTATTGATTATAAATTGGTGAGCATTCATTCACTCATATCTATTGTTCATTTTCCTTTTTAAGTTAATCCTTCTTAAATTGCAGTTATTGCATTTAATTATCCAGTGCTATTATTATATAACTTGCTGAGCATTTCATTCGCTCACCCTTGCTGTTTTTAAATCTAATATTTCAGTAAGCTAAGTATTGGCGAGAAGTACCTGCGCAGTTCAGAAAGAGGAAGCAAGACGATGTGAAGAATGCTGACGTGGATTCGGGGTATTTGTGTTATAGTAAGATTGTTGTATGTATATATAGTTTTAGTAATTAAAGTATGTATTTGATTAGTGGCCTGGTACACTTCCTTTCGAAGTTATACCAGTGATTTAAGTTTTGTATATAAAGTTGTATTTAAGTTGGTTTGGGTTTTCTTGTTTCTAGAACTGTAACCTAAGATCCTTAATTGTGAGTTGGGGTCAAAGAACTTTCAGTTGAGATTTTATGTTTTATTTCAGTTTTAGTTGATTTCAGATTTTTAGTTTAGTATTCAGCAAGTTTATGTTGTATTTACGAATACATCATGGCCAATTTTTGTTAGAATTATTGAGTTTGTTAGCGTGACGCCCAAAGCTACTGACCCCGGATTTGGGGGCGTTACACTTGCCATGCTAGCATAGGATAGGTTAATGTTTTAACATCATGATTTGTGGCGTAAATAGAGATATTATGCTACCCTATGTGATCTAAGTGGATAACTTGTGCTTAAACCTTTATGTTTTCAAATTCTATAGAGATATAGGGTCTAAAAATATTTGGTGTCTACCCATCTTCTATCTCTTTTGTGGATGCATGCGTAGTTTGGTATTAGTATACCGAGAGGTAGCTTTTACTTGTTTCGTGTTATCCGATCAGATATCAAAACCATCACATGTATTGATTAAAGGCTGCGACTCTAAGTGAAGTAGATAATGAAGTTAGGATTCCATGTTTATTCTCATATAAGTAAATCAGTTTTAGATCTCATTAGCTAGTTAATTATTAATTCCTTAATTCGCACCTTAGTTTAATTTAGTTAATTAAAACCTCAATTTATTTATTATCTTAGCAGTGAATTAAGATCATATATTGTTGAATAGGCACATTAGCTGAAAAGAACTTAACCAGATCTCAGTGGAACGAACTTAATTGTATTACTTGTGACCACGTATACTTGCGTGATATTGTGTAAACACTCATTTCTTTACATACTATAAATAGTATCTGCCTGTCGCGCAGGTTGCGCCTGCGTTACTGGGCAATAGGCAGGCTGCGCCTGCGTATCTGCCTGTCGCGCAGGCTGCGCCTGCGTTACTGGGCAATAGGCAGGCTGCGTGGATTTTCTCAGCTGATTTTTGTTTTTTTTGTTTTTTTTTCCTTTGCCTTTATGCAGCAGCTGTTGTACTATATATAAAAAAAAATTTAAACCCCAAAAATTCCTTTTCCAATTTTATTCTATCACCCCCAAATTTTATCCTAATCCTATATCAATTCCAAAACCCCCCATCTCCTATTCAAATCTATAAACCTATATCAATTCAAATTCTTTTTCTCTAATTTATTAAATCCTTTTTCTATCTTACATCAAATTTCATACCCTCTCAAATCTCTCCTTTACACGTTCAATTTATATTCATCCTATCACTCCATTATATATATACACCCATTCATACAAACCCAATTCATTCTCTAAACCTCTACATCTCTACATCTCTAAAACAAATTCGAGTTCAAGAAGGATTTAATTTTGGGGGAAGTTTAATTGCAAGTTCACCTCTTCGATTCGTATTGGGTAAATATTTTTCTCTAATATTATTTTTATTACGAATTTGTGTTCTTGTAATTGGGGGTTTTGTAGTATTCTTGTTATTTGGGAAATGGCCAGTCTATGGAGCTCGTACGCATTATCCTCCACCAGATTCATCCGAGGAGGGTGATGACTCAGCTGGTTATGTATGTTTTCTACTTTCCCTCGTATTTACTTCCATTCAATGCGGACATTGAATATTTTAAGTTTGGGGGTGGTTTGAGGGATTAGTAGTTGTTGTTGTATTATGTGTGCATATAGATATCATGTTTTGCATGTTTAGTAGTAATTCATTCATGTTTTGTTCGTATTAATTACGTTTGTTTCATATAGGACATTCTGTTTTTTGTTTCGTATACCATGTGAGTTCATATTAGTTGCATTTCATGGCATGCATATTTCATGATCCCTTAGAACGAGCTAATTCTGATTGGTAGGTAGGTGTCTAATTGAGTGTGGTAATGATGAATAGAGGGTTGACTTATAGTTTCTAAGAAATTGACTTATGTGTTTCAGAAACAAAACTAATTACACAGTCTCATTGGGTGCTTTTGGGCTAGGTTAGGGTCATGCTTGTTTGGATGTTTTGAGATTTAATCACTTGTTTATATTTAGAATTTTCGTTATTCCCTTGATAGTGTAGGAGCACTTCAGTCTAAGTTTGGGGGAAAACAGGGATTTAATGCTAAATTATAAATAATTGTCAATAATTGCTAGATGTCAAATGGCTAGTAACCGGCTCATATTTATATGAGTAGTCTAGGGTTGGAATTGAGAATTCTCATTCCAGATTGCATAGAAAAGAAAAAAAGAAGAGAAAAAAAAAAGAAAAAAAAATCAAAAGTTTCAAGTGTTTTTATGCAAAATTAGCCAGGGTGAGCTCTTTAATACTCGAGCAATTAAGTTCTAGGGGACTTTGTGCCTAGTGACCTAAGGCTTTTATAGTCTGGGATCCACTAACCCAACGCTCGCTACATGGGTATTATTGTATAAGCCTTTCGGGGTCTCATCCATTGCACCGTTAAATAAGCATGATTGTATATATGTGTCGTAGTAGTTAGTAATAAAGCATGAATTTCTGTCTACCTTGGATAAGGATGGAGGTGTTCCTAGGTTATGAAGTGTTTACAGTCTATTCTATTTATAAACCTGTGATTGTCTTGACGAAGAGCATGTATGATTTTTGACCTAGTTTTGGGAGTATTTCTGATGAGCATTGCACACACGCACGTTTCTGTTCATGTATTGTTAGTATACGGGAACTTGGTCAAGCTCTATTTGGATTTAGTTGCATTCTCTAATATATTTGCTTGCTAGTTGGTTTTGGTTAGTTTGAAGGGGATCGTTGCATTTTCATTCTAGTTGCATTCATGCATTGCATTAGGTTAAATGGATTTTGTGGGTACATTTGCTATAGGCCCTCACGAGACCTTACTCGTCCACTAAGACTGCCTAGGGGTTTAAAGGGCTTGTTGCATATGCCAAATGCAACCGTGATCACCTACGGAAGTGGTACTAGTTAGTTAGTTAGTTGTAATTGTTATGCTTGAGGACAAGCATCGGTTTAAGTTTGGGGGTGTAATAAATGGATTTTATATCCACTTGGAGCGTTCCATATCGGCTTAAATTGATTGTCTTGGACTCAAGTTTGTTTTAGTTTTGATGTGTTTTGCTTAGTTGTGCAGAGTTGCAAGAATGTCGATTATGGTGGATGCTTCTATCGTGTTGGGAGGATTAATTGATTAAAATTCGGATTTTCCGGGAAGGTTGCGCAGTCTACACTGTTTTGGCCATATCTGGAGTTCTAGAAGTCCGTTTTCAGCGATCTTACAGCTCACGCGAAGCTTGAGAGATTTTCTACAACCTGGGACAGAAATCAGGTGCAGGGAGCGTGTAGTTAAAATTCGCACACGTGTTCTTTGTGAAGCAAGGCTGAAAGATTACTGTTTTGCCCTTTTTCTAATTCTAATTATATTTTGGGCAGGTTTTAGTACTTTAATCGAATTCTAATTGTAATAGAAGATAATTTCCTGCTGGGCAAAAAATCTAGAGCCTATTTAAACACATCTTAGCATTGTAATTAGAGAGTTTTTTTTATTGTAACATAGCTTAGATCTGCAAGGGAGAAAATGAGAGAAGGATTCAACGCTCGTGACAAGCAACGGTTCTAGATCTACTTCATCTTTTGTGTTATTCTGGATTCTAGATTTGTTTTCTTAACTCTTTGTATATTAATATAATTACTTCTTTTATTCATATCTTGTTTTATATCATGTTTTCATCAAAACCCATGACGATGAACGGTTCAATTATGAGCTAATCGTTGTCATGGGATTCTAACGAATTTATCTATATAGCTTAGTAGTTTTCATGCTTTAAAGATTTATGTGTGGTGAATTCTTGATATCCTCGTATGGTTGTGTTTCATGTATTTAGATGCGTCGCGAACATCTAATCTGTTAATCTCTTGCAAAACGAGAGTGGATCTTGAGATTTAGAACTTGCCATGCTAGCATAGGATAGGTTGATGTTTTAACATCATGATTTGTGGCGTAAATAGAGATATTATGCTACCCTATGTGATCTAAGTGGATAACTTGTGCTTAAACCTTTATGTTTTCAAATTCTATAGAGATATAGGGTCTAAACATATTTGGTGTCTACCCATCTTCTATCTCTTTTGTGGATGCATGCGTAGTTTGGTATTAGTATACCGAGAAGTAGCTTTTACTTGTTTCGTGTTATCCGATCAGATATCAAAACCATCACATGTATTGATTAAAGGTTGCGACTCTAAGTGAAGTAGATAATGAAGTTAGGATTCCATGTTTATTCTCATATAAGTAAATCAGTTTTAGATCTCATTAGCTAGTTAATTCTTAATTCCTTAATTCGCATCTTAGTTTAATTTAGTTAATTAAAACCTCAATTTATTTATTATCTTAGCAGTGAATTAAGATCATACATTGTTGAATAGGCACATTAGCTGAAAAGAACTTAACCAGATCTCAGTGGAACGAACTTAATTGTATTACTTGTGACCACGTATACTTGCGTGATATTGTGTAAACACTCATTTCTTTACATACTATAAATAGTAACTTTTAACAATAAAATACATTATTACATTCACTACTTCACTCCACTTTTTCAACACTTTACACTATTACACCCACTACTTCACTTATTTTAACAATAAAATCATTGTTACACCCACTACTTCACTTATTTTAACAATAAAATCACTATTACACCCACTACTACACTTATTTTAATCATAATCCTTGGTCTCCGTGAAAACACCCAACGTAAACAACCACGAAGGACGGAGGAAGTAGTAGATTATAGATATTCAATTAATATATATATTATATATATTAAAGGTAAATATATATTTTGTATATTTCGATTTATTCGGTACAGAACCGAAATATTTTGGAAAAAATCGGACCGAACCAAAATATATTTCGGTCAGACCGAAAAAACGAACTAACGTATAAAACACGGAGTATCTTCATGTTTCGTGCAAGTTTATTAGAATTTTTTTTTTTTTACTTTTTTTGCTACTTTATGAAAAAATTATTTATAACATATATACCTAGAATGCATAAAATTACACAATAATTCAATATTTTTTTATTTAATTTGTAGATACCTAAATATGAATTAAAATGTACATGATCAGATCTAATGTATGTTTGAATTCACATTTTGGATATATACCTGATATAAAAAACTTAATATATTAAATAAAATATATACATTCTTCTGAAATTCGATTCATCTAAATTAATATTCATCGACTACATATTCCATTGCCCGAAATATAAAAGATTATCTTTTACAGAATAATGATAGTTTATATAGGCAGCGTAATAAAGAAAATTATCAATTTTTCCATAATAATAATAATTACAGTAACTTCCGTATTACATTATAATAATATGTTAATATCCTCTTATACTCGAAACAATAAGTATCGAGAGTTTGCAAAATAATAAAAAAATAAAAAACAAAATCTTGAGTAGTTATCATTTCCAATCGAGAAGCGGTCATCATCGTTTGTCATCGTCATATCGTTTATCATCGTCGTTTGTTGGCGTTCATTGAGAAATGATAATCGAATCGTCGTCGTTGTTTCCCATCGAGAAACAATCATCAGATTGTTGTCGTTCTTGTTAGGAATCGTCATTTTAACTGAAAAATGATCGTATGATCTTGTTATAAGTCGTCGTATCGTCATTGGATTGACATAGGGGGTGTTTGGGCAAACTTTTTTCCAGAATAAGTCAACTTATTTTAAGACAAAGTTTGAGATTCCTAACTTTCCAACTTATTTTCCAACTTATTTTTGCAACTTATTGAATCACAAACATACATTAAATACTTATATACAAAACAATTATCAAAATATAAAATTTTTACCCGAAAATAAGTCCGTAAGTCGTTGAAAAAAGTTCAGCCAAACAAGCACATAGTCTTTCACACAGCCATCATCATTGTTATTGCGATTTTGCTTCATCATCATCTTTGTTAATAATCTAAGTTTTTAACATGATAAAATATTCGCAGGTACTCAGTCTTATTCAACGATGAAGATCATAAAATTTTGATTCGTTTACAGTATAATGATCACTTATATAACTAATGTGCCTAAAAATAATAATTATAGTAATTTCCTGTATTATATATCATAATAATATGTTAACAGTCTAAAAGATAAATGAAGTATTTGATTTATGTCTAATACAAAAATTATTATTGACTAAAATTTAGTCATTAAAATTGAGTTTAAGTAATTTTATGTGAAATATCATTAATTAAATGGATATATGGGTAACTTGTTCCATTTTAGCTAATTGAACATGTCCTCCATTTTTTTATTTGCTCGGAAGTGTTCTAAAAGCTAAAATAATTTAGAGTGAAAATATTTCGGATGATGATCTTTTTTATCACTTAAATGATTCAATATATCATAATTTCAATAAATGATTCTTTATGTCACACAAAAATGCATTATTTTTTGCTTTTTATGAAAACGCATCTTTAAAATATGTTTTACAAATTTTTAGATATATGATATGGGCTGAAAATAAGCCCTAAAGACACATTTAATGTGGCATTAACTAGGCCGAGAATAGTCCAAACGTGGGGCCCACCAGCTGAGCCCAAAACCCTGATTATAGTATTAATTTCGTAATTAATATTAAGGGTAATAAACAGCTCAGCAAATAAGAGTTGGATAAGGATAATATCCCCTTCAAACTTATCCAATAAGGCATCCAATTCAATATGGAAACTGATTCCTACAAGGAATAGATCTAGAACATTCCTCAAAGACTTGCCCACCAAGTCTCCAAATCCTACCATAATTCTAAGGCTTCTCAGCCTATATAAAGGGCCTGACCCCTCATCTCAGAACTACGTTTTATTGGCTTGATTCTCTAATTACAGAGATACGTAGGCATTCTGTGAGGACCGTTTAAGTCTCGAACGCAGAAGCAGCCATTAAAGCACGAAGCTCACGAACCCTAGCATTAAATATACAAACCCTAGCCGCAATAATTTCAACCTAGTTTTTATTCCACAACATTTGGCGCCGTCTGTGGGAAGAAGACATCAACCATGGTTACCACTCGAAGAACAACACCGGTCTCAACCGAGACTACCTCTGGAACCATCGTTCCACCAATCACTGCTCCTCCTGTTGGTACAGGGCCAGGGTCTGTACCCCCATTGACGGAAACAAACCCTCGTAGTCAGGCCTCTCAACCACAAGGGACGGATCCCCCCGCTGAAAAATCTCAACCTGTAATCGTCCCTCTAGGACAGGAGACGAACCCGCTCCAGATGGTGGTCTCTCCTCTCCCTCTGAGTAGCCGCCCGCCGCTTCACAGTCTCTCCACTTCTTCGCTCCCTGTCAACACTAACCCAATGTATGGGCTGCCTAATTACCCCCAAGATCCAAGGGATCCAGGACCAAGCGGTCATGCTCAGCTGATCCATGGGCAACAACAATCCCATTATCTTAGAGGCCCGGCCCCTCCTGAGCCAGGATACTATGATTACTCTGGTCCCTATACCGGAGATTCGTCATCTGAAAACGATGATCGAGACGAAGCCCCAAGGAGGCGACGCGCTAGTAAGGAACCTCTGAGGAGGAATCCATCAAACCAAGATGGTCCTTTACCAATTGCAGAGAAAATTAAGGCTTATGAAGCCGAGATTCAGAAGCTGAAGGACGACCAAGCAAGGGAGCTAGAGAGACAGAACCCTAATCAGACTCGACCTCCTCCGACTTCAGGAGGGATTCCCTTAATAGATCTGGAGAGGTCTTCAAGGAGACCCCGAAGGGCTGAAGCCCCAACCAGAGGAACTACCAGGGTGGAACTCCCCAAGAATAATCCTAGAGATTTGATGCTACAAGGAGATCTTGATGATCCGACCCCTCCATTTACGGAGGAGGTGATGAACGCACATATCTCCCGAAAGTTTAAGATGCCCACAATCAAAGCTTACGATGGAACGGGGGATCCCGCAACTCATGTGAGAACGTTTACAAGCGCATTGTTACTGCAGCCTGCTAACGATGCCCTTAAGTGTAGGGCGTTCCCCCAAACCCTGTCAGGCATGGCGCAACGTTGGTATAGTCGTTTACCTCCAAACTCGATTAGCTCTTTCAAGGAGTTGAGTACCGCTTTTGTTAGTCAATTCATTAGCGGAAGAATTCATGAGAAAAGCTCTGCATCCCTTATGTATGTAACACAGGGAAAGAATGAGAACTTAAGAGATTACATCAAACGGTTCACTAAGGAGACCCTGAACATCACTGATCTGGAAAATAAGGTGGCCATGGTAGCCTTGCAGCACGGAACCACGGATCTCTTTTTCAAGAGGTCTTTGGCAAAACACCCCCCTGAAAGCATGGATGAACTTCAACGTAGAGCGGACAAGTATATAAAGGCTGAGGATAGCATCAAGAAAGAAGCCGCATTGGTCAATGGAGGGAACAACAAGCGGAAACAAGAACAAGAGTACGATGCTAGGGACAAGTATCCCCGAGCTAGCAGAGACTCTGAATCTGCTCCAAAAAAGAACTCGGGTCCAAGGTTTTCCGAGTATGCCAGACTTAATGCTCCAAGAAGCCAGATCCTGTTGGACATTGAAAAGGAAAAGGACTTCCGATGGCCGAAGCCACTTAGAGGAGACCCAGCTAAGCGAAATAAGGAGCAATACTGCAGGTTCCACAAAGATGTGGGACATGACACCGACGATTGTAGGCAACTCAAGGATGAGATTGAGTTCTTGATACGAAGAGGAAAACTAAGTCAGTTCACCAAAGGTGATGACCGTGGGAACCAGAGAAGGGACAATGAAAGGAGAGATAATAACAGGAGGGATGACAACCATGATCGCAATCCACAGCCCCGAAGGGCAGTTATCAACATGATCTGGGGAGGTCCGACAGCAGCTGGCACGACTAAGAATTCTCGAAAGGCTTATGCTAGAGAAGTAATGCACATTGTGGGAGAAGCCCCGAAGCGTGCTAAAACCGAGATGGTAATTGGTTTCGATGATTCAGACTTGGAAGGGGTGAAATTCCCCCATGATGACCCGCTGGTCATAACTCCCGTGATTGGAAACTCAGAAGTAAAACGAGTCTTGATAGACAATGGGGCTTCTGTAGATATTTTATTTCATGATGCATTTGTGAAGATGGGATACAACGACTCTCAGTTAACCCCTACAAACATGCCTATATATGGGTTTAACGGAGTGGAGTCCAACGTTGAAGGGACTATTCAGTTACCCGTGACTATTGGGCAAGAGCCTAAGGAAGCGACTCAGATGCTGAACTTTTTGGTGATCAAGGCAGTTTCAACATACAACGCAATCCTTGGAAGGACTGGACTTCATGCGTTTAAGGCTGTGGCCTCTTCCTATCATATGAAGATTAAGTTTCCAACACGGAATGGTGTCGGAGAACAAAAGGGTGATCAGAAGATGGCAAGAAGTTGCTATGTAGCCGCACTGAGGGCCGATGGAGTCGGGGGGCAGGTCCTTCTGATTGAAGACATGGATGTCCGCGATAATGAAGAGCATAGAGGGAAGCAAGCAGAGGATTTGATTCCCGTACCTCTAGAACCTAATGATCCTGAAAAAGTTACTTATGTTGGAGCATCTCTGAAAGAACCCCTGAAGGGCCAGTTAATAGAATTCTTACAGAAGAATAGCGACGTGTTCGCTTGGACAGCAGCTGATATGCCGGGGATTGACCCCCAACTCATAACTCACAAGTTAAATGTTGATCCCAAAAGGAAGGCAATAAAGCTGGAGAAGAGAAACTTTGCTCCGGAAAGGCAAGAGGCCATTAGGCAAGAAGTGGATAAGCTCTTGGAAGCTGGTTTTATTGAAGAGATTCAGTTTCCCGACTGGTTAGCAAACCCTGTGATGGTCAAGAAAGCGAATGGGAAGTGGAGGATGTGTATAGACTTCACTGACCTAAATGATGCATGCCCAAAAGATTGTTTTCCCCTCCCAAGGATTGATATGTTGATAGATGCCACAGCTGGACATGAGATGTTAAGCTTCATGGATGGATTCAGCGGCTATAATCAGATTAAAATGCACAAGGATGACATACCTAAGGTATCTTTCATAACTGACTTTGGTGTCTTCTGTTATCTTGTCATGGCTTTTGGTCTAAAGAATGCAGGAGCTACTTACCAACGATTGGTGAACAAGATATTCGCCCATCTGATTGGAAAAACCATGGAGGTATATGTTGATGACATGTTAGTTAAAAGCCTACTCAAGGCTGATCATATCAAACACCTCAGAGAGGCATTTGAAGTGCTGAGGCACCATAAGATGATGTTGAATCCTGCCAAGTGTGCTTTTGGAGTTGGATCTGGAAAGTTTTTAGGACTGATGGTTTCAAAGAGAGGCATTGAGGCCAATCCTGACAAGATCAAGGCAATTTTAGACATGGAGCCACCACGCTCTATAAGAGATGTGCAGAAGTTGACAGGTCGAGTTGCAGCTTTAGGAAGATTCATCTCCAAGTCTGGAGACAAATGCTTGCCTTTCTTCCAAGCGTTAAAAAAGGTGAAAGATTTTGAATGGACACCTGAGAGCCAGGAGGCCTTTGAGCAACTGAAGAAGTACATGGTTGAAGCCCCGTTGTTGACCAAACCAAGTCCTGGGGAGATTCTTAGTTTATACCTGGCGGTATCCGAACGAGCCCTGAGTGCCGTCCTTATTCGGGAAGAGGAGAAGGTCCAGAAACCTATATACTATGTGAGCAAAGTGTTGCATGGGGCTGAGTTGAACTACTCACCCATAGAAAAGTTTGCTTTGGCATTAGTAACCGCCTCAAGAAAGCTGCGGCCTTACTTTCAGGCACATAAGATTCAAGTTCTGACAAACCAGCAATTGAGGAACATATTGCATAGCCCTAAGGCCAGTGGAAGGCTAATCAAATGGGCGATTGATTTAGGAGAGTTTGACATCACATACAAGCCTCGGACAGCTATCAAAGCTCAGGCATTGGCTGACTTCGTGGTTGAATGCACTATTAACAACCAAGAAGTCGGGGGGCAAGAGATAATGACTACCCCTGGGCAAGAGGAAAAAGAAGAAGAACTTACACCTGATCTGAAGGAATATTGGGTGCTCTATTTTGATGGAGCATCAAAAACAAAATCTAGTGGTGCGGGTTTGGTTTTGCAAAGCCCCGATGGGTTCACAGTTGAGTACGCTTTAAAGTTGGATTTCCCTACTACCAACAACGAGGCAGAGTATGAGGCATTAATAGCTGGTTTGGGCTTGGCCAGGATCATGAGGGTCAAAAATCTCAAAGTTTGTGGAGATTCAAGGCTTGTGGTATCACAAGTAAATGGTGAATTCGAGGCTAAGGATGAGACTATGGCAAAATACTTGAGAGTAGTAAAGGCTGTTATGTCCCAGTTTGAGGAGTGCTATGTTGAGCACATTCCAAGAGAGGAAAACATTAAGGCCGATGCCCTATCTAAATTTGCTTCTTCCGAGATAGAAAATTATGCTGGGAGTGTCTATTTTCAGGTCTTGAAGGCCCCGACCGTTAACTCAAAGTTATTGGCACCGATCGATATAGGAGGCTCTTGGATAGACCCTATCAAGGCACACCTTGAGACTGGATGGCTCCCAGCCAATGCCTTGGAGGCACGGAAACTTTCAGTAAGAGCATTGAGATACACTTTGATTGAAGGCATTTTGTATAAGAGGTCGTTTGTCATCCCATACTTGAAATGTTTAAGGCCTCAAGAGGCAAGAGAAGCATTGGAAGAAGTTCATGAAGGGATCTGTGGCCAACACTTGGGGGGCAGGGCCCTAGCTCACAAGATAATTCGTTTAGGGTTCTATTGGCCGGAGATGTTGGCTGATGCACAAAACTATGTCAAGAGATGCGAGAGATGCCAGAAGCATGCCCCAATTGTAAGGCAACCGCCTGAGATCTTAACTTCAATTAACTCTCCCATTCCATTTGTGATGTGGGGGATGGATATACTTGGGCCTTTTCCCATGGCTTCTGCGCAAAGGAAATTCCTAATAGTGGCCATCGATTACTTCACTAAGTGGATTGAGGCTAAACCTCTGGCTAAGATAACCACCAAGCAAGTTTCCCAGTTCTTTTTGGAAAACATAATTTGCAGATACGGAATCCCACGAATCCTTGTAACAGATAATGGGACACAGTTCAATAATGAAGAGTTCAAGAAGTATTGTGAAGAGAATGCGATTGAGCTCCGTTTTACCTCGGTGGCACACCCTCAAGCCAATGGGCAAGCTGAGGTAGCTAATCGAATTATCCTTGATGGACTGAAAAAGAGGGTCGAACGCTCTAGGAACACTTGGGTAGATGAATTGTTGCCCATACTTTGGGCATATCGTACCACTTGTAAGGTAACGACTGGAGCAACCCCATTTTTGCTGGCTTATGGAGCCGAGGCAGTTGTGCCTTTAGAGATCATGCAAGCATCACCTCGAGTTGAGGCATATGAGCCAGAAACTAATGACGAAGGAATGAGACTTGCCCTTGACTTAATTGATGAGGTTAGAGATGGAGCTAATGCAAAGAATGCTGAATATCAGAAGAGAGCCTCTTTTCACTACAACCAGAGAGTTAAAGAAAGATTCTTTCGACAAGGTGACATGGTTTTAAGGAAGATTGAAGCCTCAGGAGTTGGCCAGAAAGGAAAGTTAGCACCAAATTGGGAAGGACCATATCTAGTCAGAAAGGTGTTAGGGCAAGGATCCTACAAGTTAGAAACCTTGGACGGGGTTGAGGTGCCCCGAACTTGGCATGCTGTGAACCTCAAAGTTTATTATGTCTAAGTCCTTTTGACAAAGGCTTGGACTTTTACCTATTTATTAGGAATAAGGTTTGAATGAAACCATTTTAGAGCATGTTGCTCCCAGTAGAAGATAGAATATTTATGTAAGGGTTGAACCCATTCTATTGATATCTTTTGACAACATAATGGAATTTATACTGTTTTCTCTATGAGTTATTTCTCTTTGTTAAAATAAACACGAAAGGCAAACGTTGAACTAGCTTGTGAGTTTAGTACCAGCCAGGAGGCCAAGTACTTGAGAAATTCTAAAGTTTAACGAACTAAAAAAAAAATGAGAACATGGAAACAAAAGAAACTACTACATAGATAAGTTAAGTCATAAGCCCCGAAGGGCAAAAGTTCAGAATAAATAAAGACAAACAGAAATAAGCCACGCAGGGCCATCTATGCATCTAAGTCCTCAATAACAACATCTCCCTGGGTAGAAGAAGGATCTGCTGTCTCTACCCCAGGAGAAGAAGGTGGATCCTGAGTGGGTTGAGAGTCCCCATCCACTGCTGTCTCGGTAGCAACCTCCAGAGTATCTGTCAATCCAGGGATAGCAGGTACCGCGAACTTCTCCAGGGATACCCCCTCGATCTTCCCACTCAGCTCCTCGATGATCCCCTCCCAACACTCCTTGAAGGTGCCAGGAAAGTTTGCATCATACTCGGCATTCAGGACATCTTGAAAGTCCTTAGAAGCCTTGTAATCAGCAATGATGTGTTCCCTGTTCTGCTGCACCTCCAGCTGTAGCTTCCTGTTCTTCTCCTTCTCAGCAGCCAGCTCCTTCTCCACCTCCCTAAAACGAGCAAAGTTTGCCTCGGAGGCATCAAAGTATCTGTCCCTGTCCCTCTCAGCAATGGTCTTATCAGCACGCACCTCCTTCAGGTTATGAACAGCGGCCTGAAGGTAGGCGTTCATCTGCAAAGGAAACAAGTGAATAAGGGAAAAGTAAATGCAATTAAATTAAAGAAGTTGAATAAGAAATTACCGAAGCAACAGCTTGAGCCCCGAGAAGCTCAATCTGCAAGTCATCAGAGGACTCCACAATGTGAATCCTATCTCGTGGAGTAACCACGCTCCTGGACCACTCAGCTGCAGCCCTAGAATCACCTACGGCTATGTCCCTATTGCATAAACCCCATCCCACCGTAAAGGGAGTGAGGTCTTCCTCAATAGGAACTGGCTTTTCTTGAAGAAAAGCAGGAACACGCTCCACCGCGGGAGAAGCCTCATCTGTCCTGGCCCTTTTGGCCCTAGGGTTCTCTGTTACCACCCTAGCAGTGGCAGCAGTCTCCCTTTGCCTAAAAATTGCTCCCAGAGCAGTTTTGGCTGCAAAATGATTACAAGAAGGTTAGAAAATTATATCTAGCATAAAATGTTAACAAAGCAAGAGGTGAGAATTACCCTCAGGGCCCAAATCGCTTAGCCCATGGGCCTGCAACGAATCTTCAGAAGTCAAATTTGCACATTGATGCAAATTATCCGATGTTAACAAAGTTATGGCGGCCTCTTCTTCCACGCCCAATTTTAAACTCCTGACAGGCCCATCAACGGCTCTGCAGAAGTTGGGCCGAAAATAGTTGTCCTAGTCATCCCCATCCAAAAAGATATAAAACCATTCCCTCTTCCAATTAGGAAGGGAATCAGGAGCGGAATCCGAAACAAAACAAGAACGGGCTAAGGAACGGTGTTGGATTTTGACCCAGCCCGAATTGTCAGAAGAATTGACAAATTTGAATAAATATCGAAAAACAGAAATACTGGGCTCAAGCCCATGTTTCTTACATTGGACCAAGAAACAATAGATAAAACGCCATGCATTTGGCATAAGTTGGGTTGGACAAACCCGGGCTTCGGCCAAAAGACGATAAACAAAAGGAGGAGGAGGAAGGCGAAAACCAGCATAAAAAGTCTCTTTATAAATCCTAATGGCCCCAGGCTTTGGGTGACAAGCCCTTTCGTTTGAGGCCAGAACAACGGCCCTATAAGGCCCATTAATATGAAAAAGTTGGGCTAGAATGTCTACCCTATGTTGTTTGTATTTCGATTTATACTCATAAGCATCTAAATGAAGCATATTTGGAAAAGCTTGACCAAACTCATTTAAAAGATCTCTAAGGGAAAAAACACTGGCATGGACAAGAGATGTTTTAGGGTTCTTACCCCTTGAAAGCCGTGGAGCGGTGGTAGAAGTGTTAGCAAGTTGAGACTGGCCTGAAGAGCTAGAGTCCTCCATTGATATGCTTCCCTTGAAGGCTTGAAACCCAGAAATGTTGAAAAAAGAGGGTGAAGAAGATGAAGATTCAACAATCTTCAAACAGAAACTGGAAAACAGGGCGGAGGCAAGACGCCGGAAATCGCCTCGCGACAGAACCCTAGCAGAGCTTTTTTGAAAAGTATTTGTGATAAAGGAGAGATAATTTTTGCTGAATAATGAGATGAGAAATGAGGGATGCACGCTACTCTTTTATAGAGTTCACGGTTGGTCACTCAACCGGCTATATCCAGTAAATGGGCTGTCAAGAGGTGACTGGGCCTTTGAATAGGCGGGAAGCCCATGAAATTCAAATTTTGAAATAATTCTAGAATGTTCTACGACATTTTTAGAAAATATGAAAAAAGCCCATCAGAATTTAAAGGCAGGAGGCCCAACTAAAAGGGCATACCCACGCCCAGGAGACCAAACCTCCTAGGCGTGCCTAGGGAAGGTGTCTCCTTGGCGGGGGTACCCACGCCCAGCTCGATTTTCTTTAAAGAAGGCTATACCCACGCCTAGGAGACCAAACCCCCTAGGCGTGCCTAAGGAGGGTGTCTCCTTGGCGGGGGTACCCACGCCCAGCTCGATTTTCTTTAAAGAAGGCTATACCTACGCCCAGGAGACCAAACCCCCTAGGCGTGCCTAAGGAAGGTGTCTCCTTGGCGGGGGTACCCACGCCTAACTTGACTTTTCTTAGAGAAGGGCATACCCACGCCCAGGAGACCAAACTTCCTAGGCGTGCCTAAGGAAAGTGTCTCCTTGGTGGGGGTACCCACGCCCAGAAAGCATTTCAAGGAACGCAGGTATACCCACGCCCAGGAGACCAAACCCCCTAGGCGTGCCTAAGGAGGGTGTCTCCTTGGCGGGGGTACCCACGCCCAGGAAGCATTTCAAAGGGCAAAGATACACCCACGCCCAGGAGACCAAACCCCCTAGGCGTGCCTAAGGAGGGTGTCTCCTTGGCGGGGTACCCACGCCCAGGAAGCATTTTTTGCCAGGATGACTTTTTTAAAAGTTAATCCTTTAAAAATTCTGAAAATAATGTTGGGAAATTGAAAAGTAATTCCCAAAAAAATAATTAAAATACCTGTTGGTACATAAAAATTCCTAAATTATTAGGAAAAATTACGAAAAATACCTGTTGGTACATAAAAATTCCTAAATTATTAGGAAAAATTACGAAAAATACCTGTGAGTACATAAAAATTCCTAAAATATTAGGAAAAGTACAGAAAAATACGAGGAAAATTATAGAAATACTTTCTTGACAAATTGAACAATAATTTATGCTAATAATGCATGAAAACTCTATGAAAGTGCCGAAATTGCTAAAAGCAAGCACAAATTAAAGCCTCGAATAAGGCAAATCGTCGTAAATGTGTAGGTCGCTCCACACTTTACAACCAAGGCGATACTTGTGAAACACTAGTGTAAACCAAAATTCCCATATAAGGGTAATTAAGAAGTCCCAGGTAAGGGATAAAAACGACCCCGAGTCTCGATTAAGGCAAATATAACTTCTATGAAAACCTGATCAGTTTTCCTTAGAAGTTGGGGGGCAAATGATATGGGCTGAAAATAAGCCCTAAAGACACATTTAATGTGGCATTAACTAGGCCGAGAATAGTCCAAACGTGGGGCCCACCAGCTGAGCCCAAAACCCTGATTATAGTATTAATTTCGTAATTAATATTAAGGGTAATAAACAGCTCAGCAAATAAGAGTTGGATAAGGATAATATCCCATTCAGACTTATCCAATAAGGCATCCAATTCAATATGGAAACTGATTCCTACAAGGAATAGATCTAGAACATTCCTCAAAGACTTGCCACCAAGTCTCCAAATCCTACCATAATTCTAAGGCTTCTCAGCCTATATAAAGGGCCTGACCCCTCATCTCAGAACTACGTTTTATTGGCTTGATTCTCTAATTACAGAGATACGTAGGCATTCTGTGAGGACCGTTTAAGTCTTGAACGCAGAAGCAGCCATTAAAGCACGAAGCTCACGAACCCTAGCATTAAATATACAAACCCTAGCCGCAATAATTTCAACCTAGTTTTTATTCCACAACAATATAATACAAGAATTAATTTTTTCTTAAAAATTTAAATTACATTAAATTACATGTATTTTTTACTTTACTAACGCCGTGCGACAATAAATTTTAATTGTTTTATAAACGCATAATTAAATTACATTTTGTTGTGATCGGAAGAACATTATTCTAAATTGTGATATTTTAAATATTTTAATTTTAAATTATAATAAAAAGGGATATTTCTCAAATATTTCTTCTGTGATTTGTTCCGAATATTTTGCAAACTTGCTCGCTCACTCCGGTAGTAATGTCTTTAGTTGATTGTTTTCCCTGATTTTGCTTAAAAAAAAAGGTTTGAATGCTTGACTTGCAAAAGAAAAAGAAAAGTTAATTGTTTTTTATTGCGATAAGATCAACATCGGTGCAAAAAAATAGTACAAGATCGAAGTCTATAAATATCAAAGTTAGGAAAGGATATAAACAAACACACACACACCACACACACTTACGTCCCTCCCCTACGTAATCGTCTCATTCCCCACTATTTCTACAAACTTCCCATCGATCACTTCCCCCCTCTTCACATTTCCCAATACAATTATACTTACAAAGCCGTCACTCATATACACACACATATTCACTTTCCCACTGATCACTATGGCTAACATGTTGAACAAACTCAAGAAAGCTTTTCTGCTCAAGCACTCCGAATCTCCGCCGCTCGCCACCGCCTCTCCGGTGGAATCCCCGGCGAATTCCAGTCCCCGATCCTCGTCTGTGACATCGTTATCTCGCTTGTCGAGAACGTTCAGTGCGAAATCGTCGTCTAGTGTTAGTGAATTTGTTGATAGTTTTGCGTGTGTTTTTTGAAACCCTAGTAACTGATTTCCCGGCAAAACTGTTAGTCTTCCTGTTTAGCTGCCGAAGTTTTCTCGTCTCTTTATTCTTTTGTTTTGAATTTTGTATCATTTTTTTGTTGACTAAAATGCCCTTGTATACAAAACATCATATTCATATTTATAGGGGAAATCACTTTGGTTCTTGTCCAGGAAAAATGATGATGGAATTGCTCATTTGAAAAGCATTCTGTTACAAAAATTTACTATACTATTATTCAGCCATAGTTTAAGTAACAAATTCTATATATACAAGACAATATAGGTTGCAATTTTTTATTTTTTATTTTATAATTCGGTGTCCGGGCATAGGTTGCAAATTGTATACAACGTAAGAGTTGGTTCTTATATGAACCAAGTCTATACATAATGATAGTTTAGTGCCAGTACAAGGTGGAGGAAGTAATTTTCTTGTGCTATAAGTTTTCAGTTAGTAATTTATATACAACAGCTAAATTTTTGAAATGTGTAATTGTGTATGTATCCTGGTTGCTTAGCCTGGCATTATTATTATTATACTTTTAAGAAGTTAGAGCAACTCCAATGCAATGCTATCCTTGGTGCTATTGCTATATTATAGCACCAAGTGCTAAAAAACTCATCTCCAAAGGGATGCTATAGTTGGATGCATCCTTGGTGCTATTGTTATATTATGCATCCTTGATGCTAAATTTGAAACCAAGGATGCATTCATGCATCCATGCCACATCATCATTTAACTAGAATGAGATGAGTTTGTTGAGAATATTCAATAGAAGTTAAAAGAGTTAGGTAAAAGTTAAAAGAGTTGGTTAAATTTGAAACTAATTATAGAACTAGCTTTGGAGGGTGAGTTTTATTTTAGCACCAAAATTCACTTTTTGGTTCTATATTATAGCAATAGCAATAGCAATTTAGCATCTAGCATTGGACTTGCTCTAAGGACGTGGAAGTTAATTTTCTTTCAGCTTTGACCTTTATTCTACATGACTGATATTTGTGATTTTGCTTGTGGTGACAGAAAGCTTGTGCAATCTGCCTTGAAAATGTGAAAACTTGCAAGGGTCAAGCAATATTTACAGCTGAATGCGCTCACTCCTTTCACTTTGGTTGCATTGCCAGAAGTGTTCAACATGGAAACCGTGATTGCCCTATTTGCCGCGCCAAATGGAAGGATCTTCCCGTCCAATTCCCCACCAATAATGCTGCCCGTCAAAGAAATCTTGGAGGACCAGTTCCGGTTTCTCTCCCTGTTTATAATAATGTTAACGAGTTGCCACTGGAAACAACCGTGACTGGTGCTAGTCCTGAAGTTCAACCAATTCGGTTTTCTGATGATGAGCCCCTTACTACAACATCTTCAGAGGCTACCCCATCTAGTCCATCAGATTGCTCAGAGTCTATTACTGTCAAGGCCGTCCCAGAGTTTCCTGCCATTGCATCTTCAGCAATTGTTTCCAAATTTGCCGTTCTTGTTGGTGTAAGAGCACCGCCGCTCTGTGATGATGCTCCTGATTCTAAGCGGGCACCTATTGATCTTGTTACCGTGCTAGATGTAAGTGGCAGCATGGAGGGTTCAAAGATTTCTCTCCTCAAGCGTGCCGTTCAGTTTGTAATTCAAAATCTGGGCCCTTCCGATAGACTTTCCATAGTCGTCTTCGCATCCAATGCTAGAAGAATCTTTCCCCTGCGCAAGATGACAAACAGAGGCCGGGATGATGCAATAATTGCCATTCGTTCTCTCTCGGCAAATGGTGGCACTAATATTATGGAAGGTCTAAGGCAAGGTGCTCGAATTCTTCATGAACGTCGAGAAAAGAATCCAGTTGCAAGCATCATCCTCCTATCTGATGGAAAAGACACTTTCAACCTTCATTATTTCAACGAGCCACGAACTCCTAATCAAAACGCTGCCAATTCAAGGCAGGTTCAGGATCAGTTAAATATATGTCTTAATCCTATTCGCCGGGGTAATCGAGAAGCTAGAACTGAGACTCAGCCTGTAAATATCCCAATTCACACATTTGGTTTTGGTGCAGACCATGACCCTAATAGCATGCACGCAATATCTGATGCATCTGGTGGCACCTTTTCCTTTATCCAGTCTGATGGTCTAGTTCAAGATGCTTTTGCTAGGTGCATCGGTGGGCTACTTAGTGTGGTGGTTCAGGAACTTCGCCTTAATTTGAATTCTGTGTCATCTGGAGTGCATATTGACTCCATACCTTCGGGAAAATACCTGAATGATATATCTGAAGAAGGAAGTGAAGGCGTGATAGATGTTGGAGATTTGTATGCTGATGAGGAAAAAGAATTCCTGGTATACTTGACAGTTCCTGTGTTATCCACTGAAAGCAATGGTTGCTTGACAAAAACATTATTACTCGATGTCAAATGCTCGTATAGAGAAATTGTGTCAATGGAGATGAGGGAGGTTGAAAGCAGGACGGTTGAGCTAGGAAGACCTGATGTTCTGTGTCCTGCAGACTTGATTCCGAGTTTGGAGGTTGATCGTCAGAAAAATCGTATCTGGGTGGCAGAAGGTATTGCCGAGGCACATGAGATGGCTGAGCAGGGAAACCTGGAGGGTGCAAAGGTTCTGCTAAAGAATAGGAAATCAGTTCTCCTTCATTCAGCATCTGCTCAGGCAGGAGATGGTCTCTGCATCTGGCTTGAAGCTGAGCTCAATGAAATTAGAGAGAGAATGGTCAGCATGGAGTCATACCAGCACACTGGACGAGCTTATATACGCTCAGGCATGAGCTCGCACTCCTGGCAGCGATCAACTACTAGAGGTAGCTCAACAAGTCAGATAGTGACGCAAGGGGACTCCAGCAATACTGGTCAGCATGGCTATGATACGCCTTCCATGGTCAGTATGGTAACAAAGTCACAAACTCTTAATTTCACAAATCACCCAGAGCTAGTTGAACGATCTAACAGATCATGTGTCTTAGGTTCAAAAACATGAATTAGAGGACCACTAACATGAATGGCGTTGAAAATAATGTCTAACGGATAGCATCTTTCTTTTATAAAAATATATATTTTCTGTTTCCCGACTTGGGCTTGCATGTATCGGAATCTAATGGTTTCCTTGGTTTCAGTGGTTACATGCCTTGTGTCTGAAAAGTTTCTCAATTGAGATTTTGAAATGGAGAAATCTTTTATATTTTTAATTGCAGTATTTTTACTCTTTTTATTATAACCCAGTATTATCTCAGTACTATTCAGTTTGATAATTAGTGAGGGTTTTTGGTTTCCTATTTGAGATTGCCCAACAGGAATGAGTTGAGCCGCTGTTACGGTCAAGACACGGTACATGTAATATAATGATTTAACACAAGTTTAATTGTACAAATTACAAATTTTGAAAAAACAAAATCCATCACTCCGTTTCCATGAAAAGTTGATGTACATTCCTTACAGCATTACATTAAGAATAATCAGAGGACTGGTAGATTCAAAAAACACAGAGGTTTAGACAGAGGGGTCAATCAGATCTCCATTGAGGTAAGCTCTGTAAGCAGCAACAGGCCAGCTGAAGCCTCTGAAGAGGAGCTTTGATGCCAAGGGAACATCGATGATGATCTCCTTCTGTGTTGGCTTCTTCTCATCTCTGATTGCAATCAGGTAGCTCCTTCCAACCCACCCGATCCACCCGGCAATATACAAGAACAAAATCCCTGGAGTGATGAATTCTCCCCAGTGTCTTTGATCTCCACTCACTATCAAATGTGGTAACCCATCTGATCCACATAACAAACCTTGCTTTCCATAGTTATCAAACCTGCATATATACATCGTCCTTATGATTACTTGACACACACTTCGTATTCTTTATTTTTGTAATTTTCCTTGCATCATTATATTTCATAATAAAGTTGAGGCATTTGTAAGTTTGTTATCATATATTACAACATTGCTTTCTAGTTGAGTATGTTCCAAACCTTGGTGGAGCCGTGGAGGTATGTGTGTTAAAATATTGTTTGGGGCCTTTATATATAAAAAAACAAACAAATATCACATACAAAATCAATCTAATATTGCAGTAATATTGCTAAGTACCTTCTCTTAGTCTTCTCCATGGTTGCCTTGATGGCAAGGGCAGGAGCACTATCTGGTGCATAAATTTTGAGCGAAGACTCAAGCTTCTTGAGTTGTTGCTTTTCCCTCTTAGCAAACTGTTTAGAATCTTTGCATGGGGTTAATCCTGCGATGTCTGCGGATGCTGGGAGTACCGGAGCCGATAGCAGAATTGAGGACAGTGCTAGTGCAGCTGAAAATGCTTTCAGTGATGATGACGAACTCTCCTGCTCTGTAGAAGTTGAGATATTATTGTTCTGTGGTGAGGCAGAGCACACAATACTAGCTAGCTTTGGCTTTGCTGTGAACTGAGAGTTCAACTTTGGGTTTGAAATTGGCTTGTACAGGTTTGTGGAAATTGAGAGAGCCATAGCTAGACACTGTGATTTGTTGTGTGTCTGTCTTAGGGTTGGAGTGTGGAAAGAATGTGAGATGGTGTTTTGTTTTTTAGATTTAGAGGAAGGAATTGGTGGTTGTAGAGAGGATAAGATGTGGAATTGAATAAGTGGAAGATGTCTGAGTTGGATAATTCCTATTGGTTGCTGGTATTTGGTTTTTAAGTTTGTGGATTTTACAATCTCCCTGGCTGATTCTGGCTGCTTGACAAGGATATTATGTGGAAGAGAGGATAACTAGTTGTTTCCTATTTCCTTTTCCAAATATTTATTGTGTTTATATAAAATGGATAAATAAAAAAACTGAAATTTCATATATTTATATCTATTTTTTTATTCATTATTTATTGTGTGTATAGGAAGTGGATGAACATAAAAAGATTTAAAATTCCATATCTTTAGAGTTATCACTTACTAGTTACTAGTTAGAGCAAGTCCAATGCAATGCTATTTTGGTGCTATTGCTAAATTTGAAACCATGCATTTATGCATTCATGCCACATCATCATTTAACTAGAATGAGATGAGTTTGTATTAAATATTCAATAGAAGTTAAAAACTAGTTATGGGACTAGCTTTGGAGGGTGGGTTTTATTTTAGCACCAAAATTTACTTTTTGGTTCAATATTATTGCAATAGCAATGCATTGGACTTGCTCTAAGGCCTCGTAAGTATTGCATTTTGCACATTTACTACTACCGCTTAATATCCTTACGATGCATAAATTTGTTTTATTATTGTAAGATTTTTTCCTCTAATTTGAATTAAATTTTTTAAAACATGAATTTTATAAATTTAAATTTTTAAATGATATGATTTGATAATTATTACATATATATTGACCGTGATTTTTCAAAAAAATGAGGAATTTTGGTTATAAAATATAGAAATGATGATAACGTTTTACCTAAAAAAAATACTCAGTTAATTATTACTATTAAAATATAAAAAAATTGATTAGTTATTGAAGATAACATGTTTTACATGAAAAAGAAATTTGATTAGTTATTACTAATATTTATAAATAATTAAATAAAGGTAATTAAGTAATATTATGAATTGTTAAATAAGGATATTTAAATATAACTATAAAAAAGTGTGTAAAGATAATTAGGTAGAAACACAAATTACTGTACGAATCGACCAAAGTTTTCAATGTATCGGCTATTATAATATGCACAGATTTATTAGAATATCCTAAATTTACGTGGTACACGTATGCATGAGCATTCCTTCCTCCATGTTTGACCCCGATCTGATTCCTTTCCCGTTTGGGTTGGGAATTCGGAAAATTTTTCGAATTAACAAGAAATATGATAAAATAAAAATTCGGGGGAAGGGAACGGGCTCAGGGATTAAGGTATTCCGGTCCGATCCCCAATTTCGTTCCTTGATTGATTATTAAGAAAAATATTCTTTCTAAATATATATTTACTAGATTATTAAAAAAAACTCAAAATACGTATATCTAATATAAAATTTTAAATATATAAGTCACGAGTTCACATGGTGTACATGAAATAACATGAATTTAAATTTTGGTTTCTGGTATATGTTCATTAATATTTTTTGTAAAATTATAAATTATAATATTTATCTATGTTTGTTATGCTCATAATAAAAATGAAACAAATTGACGTGATACACGTATAGATGAGCATTTTATCCTCCATGCATGACCTTGATCTGATCAATTTTTCATTTGAGTTAGAGATTCAAGAATTTTTTCGGGCCAACATGAAATGTTATAGGAAAACAATTCGGTGGAAGGGAACGGGCTCGAGGATTAAGGTATCTCTGTGACGCCCCGACTTCCCAATACTGAAAATATACTTTTTATAATAAAATAGACTTTGATTCAGGGGAATTTTAAAAAAAAAAAAAATTGGCATGAAATATTCGTAAATCATACTATCCACCTGTATGTAAAAGTAATACACCAACGATTCCTCACCGAGGATCGATTCCAGGTTATGGTATGAAACAAGAATCTAAACTTTAAAAATTTCTACAATTTCTTTCACCACTCTGAATATAATTATTATATCGTCTGGTCTGTAGCTTAATCCCAATTTGTGCTTACCCGCTCTAGCTCCGAAATCTATCCTGAATATAATGCCTCGTTGCTCTCATACGATTTGCACAATGTAGACATCCATCTTTAACCCTAACTAAAAGGTTAGGAAAAAAAAATAAAGCAAGAGTGAGCCAAATAATGCTCAGCAAGTTAATAATATAGTGAAACAACAATATCTCAATAATTCATTGATGAACAATATCAATGATTAATATTTCTGAAAGGAGTAATTCAATTTCCACCAGCACTACAGCACAAAAAATAAAACATGCTGGACCGGCGTCACCCGGCCTATTACGCCTCCAATCTGAAGAAATCCGTAGAAAACATTTTAACGGAATCCCCCAAAATAAAATCTTTAAAACCTTTAAAACATTTCACTTTTAAGTCCTTTATACTCACTGATAACAGATCAGCCCAGTATAAGGAATTTTTTTTAAAACAAAACATCTTTAATTAATTAAGCCATTTTCATTTTCAATTATAAAAGAATGAGGATCAGGGAAACATTCAATTTAAAGAATCATAGACGACAAGACAATAAGATTTAACTAAGCAGAGTAGTTTCGCAAGACAGAATTATAAATTAATGTATCAACAAGGCATCATCTATAAGTTAGAGAACAAACAATTATTAAAATTATAGAAATTGGACAACAATTATAAGGAAATTAAGGAATAAAGTGATCTGAAGTTCAACAATAGTTTTGAGTACTGTACAAGCTATAACCACTTATTCCAAGGATTATCAAATGATGAAATTTTAATGGCAAAATTCGAATTTACATAAAAGATTTGAATAATTTTAAACGAAGATTTAAGAAATTCTCAATTACACAAAGTCTCACCCTTGTCTGCTAAGCACTCATAGGCTTTAGCTGCCAGAACCGGCCTGACAATAATGAGTTTGAATAATTAAGAAGATCTCAATTCATTCTTGGTTTTAACCGTTACTGAGCAACACATGCCTCAACAACAGTATAAACCTCGAATCAGTTTACATAAATTTGAAAGAAAGCACACTTTGAAAAATATTAGCATAATTGAGGAATATTGAAATAAAATAATTTTAAAAGAAATCAACACCTGAATGATAGGTGAGGAAAAGAAAAAAACAATAACAGAATAGTTTGAAAATGATTGTTTGTAAATTAATAGAAGAAAAATGTCACTGGCAATAAAAATGAAGAGTTTAGGCACTAGCAAAATGATTTGAAAGAACATCATATAATTAGCAGAACAGGTTCGCATTATTCGGATAAATATGAAGAGTATAATTGTTTGCAAAAGGGATTTCGAAAGAACGAATAAATAATACAAAAGTTTCGCATCACTTGAACAATAAGTGAAGGATAGTAAACTTGCCTCAATACTCAGGGTTTCCATTTCCAATACTTTAACTCCTGATCACTTTACGTCCATCTCAACTTCTTTATACATTGGCCTTTTCTCGATAATACTCGTCAACTCCAAAGATTTTCCTTCTTCTCAAAATTTCCCCTTTATACTCGTACTCGCTCTCAACCGACCTCTCACTGGTACCTATATAAAAATAAAGTACTACTTCAGTACTCTAATATCCTTAATCGTCCAACTCTGTTCTACCCCAACGCGTCCTATAACGCTTTACAACTTTAACATATACAACAAGTATTACTCAATTTCTTGAAATAGTTATATATATATATATATATATATATATATATATATATATATATTTATAGCCACATAAATCACATAAACATTTAGCACATATTATTAACTTACACCTATACCCTTTTTCACGTATTTCATATATATTTACAAATAATACTCACAAATTTACTATATTAATTACAAAATAATTCTAATAAAATTTGGACAACACCTCCTCTAAAATATGTCCTAACCTGTCAGAATACAAATGACCCGAACAGGCATCAAATAATCCATAATCAAACTCCAATTCCAATTTATACTTACAACTTACGATTTTCAGTTCGATACTCCACCATTAACTCAAAATACAACACTTGTTATCAAAGGGACCAACACTTAGTCCTTATCAAATAAACATTCATTTCTTTATACATGTAAACTTCATTATTTGCTAAACATGTACCTATACGCATAGCCTACAACATTATAACAATTGCATATCTCTATCACATAATTCGAACCAACTAGTTTACGAACATTGCATCTTCCACTTATTAATATGATCGTATCTCTGTCATACTTATATGGTTTTATAAAATTTATCAATTCCTTATAGTCCTTCCAATTTGACCCCAACACGCAAATTATGACCAAAACCGAATGTCGGGCCTCTTTTAATACATGAATTTCAAACTTACACTTAGATCCAAAAACGCATTTCCAATACAACCTTTAACATTGGTAACCTCCAGAGACAAACCATAATTATGAAATCTCTTGTCATACAATTTCCAATACACAACCATTATAGGATTCCACTGACAACATACAACTTCAAGACCCAATTATTCTTATGCACACCAACACCATTTAACTCATCCAATCTACTCAAGGCTACAATCACTACTAAATCACACTAATGTTACAACCCAACCATATTACCATAGACTCAAGGTCCACCAATGTATTAACTAATTTAACTAACGAACAGAATTACAAACCCAATTATTAGCTTAATACGGAATCTCATATAACCAAACACACATTATCCTTGCCACATACACACACGGAGACAAATATGAATACTTACACAACATTATACTATCTACACCCACATCAACATGCTGCTATACCATCGAGACACGCCCACTACGACACAGGGCAAGATGGTTGTAATAACCGTGAATTTTCGAATAATTTTCCTACCCGATATTTATATTTTATTTAAGAGTGACGCACTGGTATATTTTTAATTAGCGCGTTTTGTAAGTTTTAAAATTTTAGATATTCGTATCATATTTAATTTTCTATATTTGTCTAGTATTTATTAAAATTAGGAAATTTAGAGAAATAGAATTTTAATTTTGGGTCGAATTTGTTTTAGAGAACGAAATTAGAGTATCGTTTAATTAGCCAGCACGGGAGAAACGAGATCTTTTCACCAAACATTGCACTAATATAAACATAATCATTATTTTTTTTCAGCATTTATTTTGTCTCCCACAAATTATTTCTTTTTAATTTAATAAATAAAAGGCATTAGGTTTTATCATTAGTAGAAGCACTAGTGTACATTTATAGTGTATAAACAAAGAACCCGGCCTTATATCTAGCAAACCCAGCTTACTACTTCTCTTAAATTGAAAACAAAAACTCGACCCATATACATACACACAAAAAACAGAGTTTCCACAGGTAGTTATCTTCTTAAGTTTTGTTTTAATGTTTATATCAATACTAGTATTTATATTGTTATGCTTGGCTTGGTTGTGAGTATTGTGGGTAATCGAAATCGAGAGGGATGAGTTGATTGTTTTTGTTGTGGTGTTATCGGAGAGAAGGAGGGGGAAGTCGATTGTGGGTGTGTTGTTGGTTATGTTTTGCAGCGGAGAAAGGGGGGAGTATGTGGTTGTAGTTGTTGTCGGAATAAAGGGGGGGAGAGAACGGAGAGGGATAAACGGAGAGGGAGGGGTGTACGGTAGAGATTGGAGAGATAAGAGAGAGGCGAGATTGAGAGAGAGTTAGAGGGAGGGGTGTCAGGGGTTTGGATGATGCAGCCACCACCGATTGGTGGTGGTTGTGGTTATTGCATACGGCGGTAGAGAGAGTAGGGGAGGGAGAGAAGGTAGGAGAGAGAGAAAGAAAAGAGGGAGAGGGGAAGAGGAATGGAGATATAGAGATTTGGAGAGAGATCGGAGAGAGATTGTGGGAGAGAGGGCAGGCGAGAGGTTGAGAGAGAGAGAGGGGGGAAGGAGTGAGAGAGATGCAGGGGAGGAAGGCGCGTGGTGGTGTTAGGGAGGTGGGACCCACGCCAATATTGCAGTAAAAATAATATTAGAATAATAATGTATTGATAAATTAATAATCGTATGTTTTAATCGGGATTTATATAAATATTTATATAAATAATAAAAAGGGGTATATTGGTTTTAAAAATTGGATTATTATTAAATTGTGAGAAATAATTAATTAAATAAAATGGTAATTGATTTAGTAATTAAATAAAAATATTCTGTGATTATTTACCTTTAGAGATTTATTGATTGTGAATAAATAGAGTAAAAATATGGTTTTATTTAGAAAACTAATATTTAATATTTACGATTTATTTTGATTAATCAGATGAAATCAGATTATTTTAGAGACTAAAATCGGAGTAATATTTAATTAATTTTGAGATTAATAATAATTATTATGGATTTAAATTGAATAAAAATGGATTGTTGAATTATTTTATTTTGAGAAAAATAGAGATTATTATTATTAATTATATTATCGGACTGGGAATATTTTATTCTGACGAATCGCTCACTTATTTCTGGTTGCCATTTTTAGAGAATAATTTCCGAGCTGTAGATCAAAGCCAAGTTCCCGGGTAGAGTATAAATTTTATCTGTATTCATTGCACTTCGAGATCAAGGCAAGTACCTTCTGACCCTCACTCCTTCCGAAATATTTCGAGAAATGTTTGGATATGATTCTGTTAAAATTATATTTTGAATTTCCAGTTCATTATAAAATATTCTGTTTATCATAATATTGATTTAGAAAATTTTAGAGATTTTCCCAAAATTTCGATAAATTCATAGAACGTAATTGATTGAAATCCAGGGTATCTTAATTGTTTCGAGATGACCCTTAAATATTATTCAGTTACAACTACGCTCATATATCGAGGTAGTTAGATTTTATTGACTTTAATCGGATCTATTGTTCAGATCCGATAAATGTTGTTTCAATATTCAAATTTGATTCATTCTTCGAATCAAAATAGTTGCATTCAGAATAGTGAATAGAAGAATAGTGTATCATCAGAATTTCCTCTAAAATACGTACTCTAGCAAAATTGGAAGTTTTCCTTCTAAATCGAGTCGTTCTTATTATTTCAAGACGACTTCACATGAAATATTCTAATCAACGAACCTTACTTGTTCAAGGTTGTTACTTATTGTCTTGAATTGACATATTGTTCGTGTCAACGAAATAAATTAGTTCTTTTGAAAATATTGTGACGGCCTTTTGTTCAGGTCGGTCTCGTACAAAGTGTAGACTGGCGGTCGGCCAGAATCGAATAGGTATCCAAATCAATCAATTTTTATCCGGAGGAATAATCATATAATCCACTGGTCAACATGGGAGATGGCCCATGGGTTTTTCTTTCAGATCAACACGAGGAATAAACTCGTGGTATCGAAAGAGAAATATTAACATTTTGACACAATAGTTGCCAGGTTGATTTTTTAACCACCTTTTTGCTAGCAAAACGATATAGTGGTACCTACGACATAGTAGTGATCGTGCTATGGGGTATCACGGGTGTGCGGTACTTGAGACACAGCGGTTTATCTCGCTGTGGGGTATCGTAAAGGCGGAAGACCGGTATCTCAAGTTTTTAATTCCAATTTCTTTATTCAGAGTTAAGTTGTTTGAGTTTATCCGTAAGTATTTCCGTGGCATTTTACCTGCTTACGAGTATCTTTCATAAATAGAATTGTTTTCTTTCCACCTTCCTTGTTATTGAGAGAGCGAGTCAATGGACTTGCTGAGCACCTAGTTACTCATTCTTGTTGTGCATATTGTTTTTCAGTGAAGACGGAAAAATGCGAAACCTCTCGTTTCAAGGGAAATGAGAAAATGCACCAGAGCACTGAGCTGGACTAGTGTGCTTATCTCAGAGGCGACGACGCTATCGAAGACTATTAGCATATCTTTCGATGTGTGTATTGATATCGTGTGTACTAGTTATATGTTGTAATAATTCTGAGACTTGTCGATGCTTGGACTTGTGGGATGGAACCACTGTTGTACGATAAAACCTTCATGTTTATTATGCATTGTATTGTATTTTTGGATAAGATAGGTATTGACGATAAGTGGCGACCTAAGTCTACAAGTAGTGGATTTGGGGGCGTCACAGCTTGGTATCAGAGCATTAGTTATATTTTTAGGAACCGTACGAGCCTAGAATTATAACGCGACGTGAGTGTTTAGAGGTATAATACGATGTTGAGAATTTAGCATTAAGTGCTTTACACCCTTATATATCTATACGCGTATATAGTCGATTAGAACCTGTTGGCGACCGAAACTCTTTGCTTTTGTAGATGTCTTCTTCAGGATATACCGGTTTCTTTCCTATTCGAGACAGATCTCCTACACCATACTCACTTGTACCTCTAGATCCTAGCTCAGAGTCGGATAGTGATCCATCTGAGGAGTATATGCCGATCGATAGTGATTCGGAGGATTCTTCTATTCAGATACTCACACCTTCTCCTCCGCATGTGATTGATCTAGATACACCTCCACTTGAGGTTCAGACAGAGACCGTGCAGTTAGAGCAGACTACACCTTTGTTTAATCCCGAGATGTTTAGAGCTGAGAATCCCACTACGCCATAAATGCTCATATGCAACGCTTTTAGAAATTGTTTCACTGAAAGTGTTTCGTTAGGTATGAAATTTTGGCTCTAATGAAACAGAACTTGAATTGGTGTTGCATTATACATAATTAGTGTTGCATTTGATCCACGGTGTTTCACATAATGCAACACTAACAGCTAGCGTTGCATTAGATATTTTTTAATTTTAAAAAATGCTGATGTGGCAGCAGTGGGGCCCACACGTGCTGACGTGGCATTTGCTGATGTGGCAAGTGTGGGCCCCACAATTGTTGACATGGCAAATATGGGACCCACGTTTGCTAACGTGGCATTGGCTGACGTGGCAGAAGCGTTGCATTGGGTGAAAAAGGTGTTGCATTTGATGTTTAAAAGCGTTGAATTAGCTATTTTTGAATTTTAATAAATGCTGACGTGACATTTGTGGGACCCACCAGGGTGACGTGGCAGTGTGGGGCCCACAAAGGTGACGTGGCAGGAGGCCCACAGTTGCTGACGTGGTAAGTATGGCCCCACAATTGCTGATGTGGCAGATGTGGGGCCCACATTTGCTGACGTGGCATTTGCTGACGTGGTAGAAGCGTTGCATTAGGTGAAAACGCCGTTGCATTTGCTGTTTAAAAGCGTTGCATTAGCTATTTTTTAATTTTAATAAATGGTGACGTGGTAGTTGTGGGACCCACTAGGGTGACGTGGCAGTGTGGGGCCCACAAGGGTGACGTGGCAGATGTGGGACCCACAGTTGCTGACGTGGCTTTCGCTGACATGGCTGAAGCGTTGCATTAGGTGATAGTAGTGTTGCATTTGCTGTTTTGAAGTGTTGCGTTAACTACTTCTCTTACCGGAATGATGAAACTATTTTTTAAATTTTTTTTTTCGACGTTCCAATTGTACGGATGTCAAGATATAACGATTTTAGTGAAGTGGTAAATTTTTAAAAAATTTGCTAGATGTATTTGGTTTGGTTTTATAACGGTCAAACCGGTCAAAGTAGAATTTCCTTTTAACTAGTCTTGTCCCGAATGATGAATCTATTTTTTAAAATTATTTATTCGACGTTCCAATCGTACGGATGTCAAGATATAACGATTTTAGTGAAGTGGTAAATTTTTAGAAAATTTGCTAGATGTATTTTGTTTGGTTTTATAACGGTCAACCCGGTCAAAGTAGACTTTCCTTTTAACTAGTCTTGTCCCGAATGATGAAACTATTTTTTTTAAAAAAAATTTCGACGTTCCAATCGTACGGATGTCAAGATACGACGATTTTAGTGAAGCGATAAATTTTTAAAATATTTGCTAGATGTATTTGGTTTGGTTTTATAACGGTCAAGCCCGTCAATGTAGACTTTCCTTTTAACTAGTCTTGTCCCGAATGATAAATCTATTTTTTTTTAAAAAAAATTGGCTTTCCAATTGTACGGATTGCAAGATATAACGATTTTAGTGAAGTGGTAAATTTTTAAAAAATTTGCTAGATTTTATAACGGTCAAACCGGTCAAAGTAGACTTTCCTTTTAACTAGTATTGTCCCGAATGATGAATCTATTTTTTTAAATTATTTTTTCAACATCCTAAACGTACGGATGACAAGATATAACGATTTTAGTAATGTGAGAATTTTTTTAAAAATTTGCTAGATGTTTTTGGTTTGGTTTTATAGCGGTCAAACCGGTCAAATAAGACTTTCCTTTTAACTAGTCTTGTCCCGAATGATGAATCTATTTTTTTAAATTATTTTTTCGACGTTCCAAACGTACGGATGTCAAGATCTAACGATTTTAGTGATGTGGAAATTTTTTAAAAAATTTCCTAGATTTATTTGGTTTGATTTTGTAATGGTCAAACCAGTCAAAGTAGACCTTCCTTTTAACTAGTCTTGTCCCGAATGATGAATCTATTTTTCTAAATTGTTTTTTCGACGTTCCAAACCTACGGATGTCAAGATCTAACGTTTTTAATCATTCGGTAATTTTTTAAAAAAATTTCTAGATGTATTTGGTTTGATTTTGTAATGGTCAAACCGGTTAAAGTAGATCTTCCTTTTAATTAGTCTTGTCCCGAATGATGAATCTATTTTTTAAATTATTTTTTCGGCATTCCAAACGTTCGGATGTCAAGATCTAACTATTTTAATGATGTTGTAAATTTTTTAAAAAATTGATAGATGTATTTGGTTCGGTTTTATAACGGTCAAATCGATCAAAGTAGACCTTCTTTTTAACTAGTCTTGTCTCGAATGATGAATCTATTTTTTAAAATTATTTTTTCGACGTTCTAAACGTACGGATGTCAAGATCTAAAGATTTTACTGATATGGTAATTTTTTAAAAAAATTCTTAGATGTATTTTAGTACTAAATATAAAAACTTCATTGTATTAAAGTACTCACTAATACGAATCAAACAAAATCACTCATGACTATATTTTGTTTTATAAATTATGTGTAAATTAGTAGTCAATCGTTTTATAATGAACAGTGTAAAAAGTCAAAACAGGAAAAAAATAAGTTGACTGAGGGAGCACTAGGTAAAAATTTGGGCGCCCTCAACTTTCCCCCAAAAAATTCTAACTTGCCCCCAAAACACTCCCAAAAACACTCCCAGCCTCCTTCTCTACTCATTCTCTCTCTCGAGTCTCGACAATTACCCCTCTCTCCCACTGTCTCTCAATCTCGCTCTCTATCTCTCTCGACCATCACTCTACTCGATTTACAAAATCGATTTACCAACTCTACACTCTTGATTACAAACTCGATATACAGACACTACACCTCCACTCAATAGACTCAATTTATAAACTTTACTCTTTACGGCTCCTACATCGATTTACAAACTCTTATAGCTCCGATTAGTAATTGAGCATTTTTTCCTCTCCGATTAACTACTCTCAATTCACTTTTAATTTCTTTTCTTTTGCAGGTAATTAGGGAATTGAATTTGGGGATTTGATTTTGGGGCTTTCCATTTAGGTATTCATATTTAATTGAATTGGGTTTCAATTATAGGCTTTTGTTAGGAATTCCATTTTAGGGTTTGTTTTTAATGAGTTGGGTTTTGCTTGATCTGATTTGGGTATATATATGTGTATATGTATCTTACATACATATGAAAGGTACGCACGTGATGAGGAATCAGCTGACAACCAAGAGGAGACAGGATGGAAGTACATTCATGGTGATGTGTTCCGCTTTATGGTAAATTATACTAGTAAAAGAATTTAACTGATTGAATGTTTTTTTTGTTTATCTTTCTTCGTACAAACAAGATTGCTTAACTGATTGAATGTTTTTTTGCTTACCAACGTACCAACGAGGCTGGAGTACCAGATCCTACTTGCCCTCAACCTCTTCGGACACTTGATATGCATTACATCTTGCATTTGTACATTTTCTTTCTGGTAAATTGATTTGGGTCGCAAAGTTCATTCTACTGGCTGACTAAATGAATATTAAAATGCTCTTGAGAATGTATTTTGCTTTTTGTTAGACAAGCTGTGTGTTCTTGACAATTTTAGGTGTATTTTCCTGTACTTTTCGTCGAAAAATATTTTTAAAGAACACTAAGCATCGTTATATGTCTTTCTGACTCTTTATCATTTATTGTTAGTCAATTGGTAGGTCTCTTTTTCCCTGCTGTAACGGGGATTATGGCAGGTTCCAATCGCTCTGCCTCTTTGAAAGATACTCAATGATCTATACCTATTGGAACATTGGCTGCAACTCTTGCTAAAAGTTCTATATACTTGATATCTGTAATCGTATTTGGGTCTCTCGCGACTAGAGAGAAGCTATTTTCAGACAGGTATTGTGTGTTTCCTTTGATTGTGGTGTCATGAATGACTTCTCCTGTATTATCTTTCTTTGAAGTTACATCATGTACTTACATGTCATTGATATATATGTAAAGATATAAAACAAATTGTTTGCGGCATCTAATAATGTGCATTCATTGTCTTCAGTTTAAGTTAAACTTGATTGGTTATATCGCCTGTAAGTCTAATTACTTAGTTGTGATTGTAACTCGTTCTTGAAGGTTGTTTGAGAATCAAATTTGAGTTTAAATGTAAATTAGAAAATTCGCAAGTTGAGTTCTAGTCCAAAGTGAATACCGTTAGTTAAGTAATTATTATCATATATATGATCGGGGATTCATAGCCGAAGACTAGAAAAATCTTGCCTGAGTAGATGCATTTATAATGGGTTGACTTGCACAAAAGTAATGCTAGTACACAGCCACGATTCTCAGGGATTTGGTTCTTATATTGTGACAGTCCCAGCCACGATTTGGTTCGGCACCAGGGACGTTAGTATTGTTTTCGAAGTCTTTCTACAGATGATTTGAACTTGTTCAACTGTACCATATAAGATTGGAATAATTTAATGGTTCTTTCGTGGTACATGTTTGTAAGTATATTTTCCCCCGAGTTGGAATCAATATGGCTTGCTGGATCTCTACATGAATTACAAATGAAATCTGGAAACAACTCTGCAAACCATCAACACTAGTTTAAAGTATTGACTACTGCTCCGCTGCAACAAGTTCCAGCTTATTAGCAGTTTTTCATCTAGCAATTATATATCTTTACAATATACGAGTAACAACATCGGTAGTTTCAGTTGGTCTTTCTGTTCTGCAACTGAGAAACAAGTCCGTAAGTATGTTTCAGTGTAGTTACATCTATAATTTTCTTCCACAGATTCATTGCTTAGGTGTGCTCTTGGATCTTCAGAAGAGCAATCCCTGCAGCAATATCAAAGACAAAGAATCCCTTGCTTTAAATCTTGTGTCTGGTCTTCAGTTGCCCAGGTAACAATCTAGCTGCACAAATCCTTATTTTTAATTAACCCCATCATATCCAAACTTTAGTTTCTTTATTAATACAGCGAAGAGATTCGAGGGGAGATTCTCTTTGTTCTCTACAAGATCTTAGTCCTTCAGAACACGTTTAAGGATGATAATGGCACTGATGCTTTCATTACATGTGGTTCCAAACTCTTGCGTTTATCGCTGGAAGCCCTCATGAAAACGGAGTCTGATGACGTTTGCTTGAATTTCATAGGTCTGTCCATTTCCCTTGCTCTTTATCTAGTAAATATCTTTCATATAAATACGTGATTATTCTTCTTTCTTACCCTTATGAAGTGGAAACGTAATCAAACAAATAAAACTGCCAAATGATAATAATCCAGCATATAACATTGTTACATGTTTGCAAATGGAAAGTTCCTAATTTAGTATGCATCCAATCTTATATTGTTAATTTGTGGGGTTACATATTGGTGATCTGTGTTGAATGGTTCGTACTTTTAGTACATAACATGATGTGCCAATCTGATTTGAAGTCACAGACTAAAAGTAAACTGAATTGATACTTTTAGTACATAACATGATACTAAATACAAACTCTATATATTTGTACAGTTCTGTGCATGTGTAATTTTACGGAATTGATTAAGTGATGTACTTTTTCACTGTGATAGGATGATTGTAAACTGATTCGTTGTTGGGCTCTTGAAGCATAAAAAATTAACTGATTAATTTATCATTCTTTCTCCTTTCTCGTTTGGGTTAACTGGCTTGCTCGCTACATGTGTCCAAAAAAGAACAAAACAAAATAAAATACAAATGCTACGATGCATTTTTTAGCTTATTATGATGCTAATGCGTATCCTGGATTGTTTATGTTATAACTTGATATTGTGTTGCAATTCAGCTGGCCTGAATCTGGGGCTTAGCTTACGGGAAATATTTTCTGCGAACAGATCAGATGAAAAGTAGGTAATATAGAAATATTTGATGTTTTTGAACATATGCAGATATATTTCAGTAAGTTAAGAGTGTAAACTTAGGGAACAAAGCTGAATACTTGATTTTATTGATGCACTACTACAGAAAATTAAAGCACTCCTTCAGGATGTTGGTACCTCATTGTGCCCCAACTTTTCTGACTGGTTTGGAAATGGAGGAAAAGATGCACACTTTACAGATGCTGATGAATCATTTTTTCAAAATTCTTACAAGTTAATCCTTCCGATCTTTCCACTACCAAGTTTCAGGTTTGCCTCTGAATACAATCGAGTCACAACCACTTGTGGAAGTTAATGTACCTGAGAAGCAAAGCAAAGAGAAGTTGATTGGCCCTGATACCTAAACAGGGTGATTTTGTACTTTTAAAATTTTGACTTAATCGTATGTGCTTGTTAATTTAGTATGATGTTGGATTCCTTTTAGATGTATTAATAATGGTTTTGGATGGCTGGTTGAATGCCTTGAATGTATTTTGATGTTTTGGATGGGTTTTCTTATGTATCAAACAAGATATTGCATAAATTTTAATTAAAGCGTTGCATTTGATATTTTTAGCGCTGCATTAGATATTTTAGTGTTGCATTTGGTAAGATACTGGTGTTTTAAAAAGCAAAAAAAAGCGTTGCATTACATGGCTGTGGGCCCTAGTGTTGACATGGCACATGAGACCATTGCATACGTGGCATATGGGACCTAGTGCTGATGTGGCATGTGGGACCAAGTGCTGACGTGGCATGACAGCCCCACTTCTGACATGGCAAGTGGGATCCACATGCTGACATGGCAAGTGGGCCCCCACTTGCTAACGTGGCATGCCAGCTGGACTGTTGCTGACGTGGCATGCTAGCTGGACCGATTGCTGATGTGGCATGCTTGTGGGGCCCACATTCGTGACGTGGAATTGGAACTATGTCTAATGTCAAATGCAACGCCTCTTTGGTGTTGCATTTGCTTGCTGTGGTGTTGCATTACATGTCAGATGCAACGCTTATTGCTGTTACTTTAGATGCCAAAAAGCGTTGCATTATGGGGTCTAACGAGACGGTCTCGAATGCAACGCCCCCTGGTGTTGCATTTGGTCTAATGCAACGCTTTTTTGGCCTAAAGCAACAGTAAACATGGCGTTGCATATGAGCGTTTTTGGCGTAGTGTCCAAAGCCCGAGATTACTGAGCCGGTTGATGAGAGCCAGCTTTCAACCATCCGTACGGAGGTGGTGCCTAGCTCAGCGGATCCAGTTTCAAGGGTTGCTACACCTACTAGGGCTACAGTTATCCCAGATTTGGTTACTATTCCTATTTCAATTTATACTTTGACTCCGACGGTCCCTTCTATACCGGACTTCATATTTCCACTTACCAGCGACACTCCTGTTGGTGATACTGCTCTAGTGGTGATACCGGTCGATGGTGCACCTGCGTGTGACACTGCTCCTCCTGCACCTGCTATCCATATCCCTGCTCCAGTAGTGATTCCATCTACTCCACCTTTTCCAGTACAGTCAGTTGGTGGGCCTGTGCCGTCGATAGTGGATCGAGCGCCAGTACCTTGGGCAGTTCATGATCATCTTTTCCAGTAGTTCTGTTGGGTATGGATTCGCTATGAGGAGGTTTTTGTTACTAGGGATGCTATATTGCGACTACTGTCGATTGACCCGACTGCAGTTCATGGAGGAGGCAGCTTACTTGTGAGGGATGTTCCTATGGAGATTGTACATCAGATCTCTATCTCTGTTCTGCTCGGGCTGCAGACCGATCTCACAGCCTTACCATCCTCTAGTACAGGAGCTGTTAACCGTGCTGCTGTTACTGATTTGATTACCAGAGCCATCGAGGAGTTCCAGAGATGCGTGGTTGAGATGTTTGGTCGCTGAGACCATTGCTGATGACATAGCCTGGATTTTCCTATCCCTATCTTTTGGCTAGTATAGCTAGTGGTGAACCACTTTCTGATCACGTTAGATTTTTCTGTATTAGGGTGTTTATGTATTTTAGCAATTATTTAGTATGGCTCGTGTATTAGCTGGATAGCTTATAATCAGTGAATGTACCTTATGGTACCATTATGGATTATATGTTAATATCAGTATCTTTGCACCTTCATCTGTTTCAGATTTTATGATTATTGATGCGCTTTATTAGTAGCACTCCTGTTTATAAAAAAAAATGTGTTTTCTATAACGACTAAAACATTTCCTTAAACCGCGATATTTGAGATTTAGAACTTTGCAACCGTTAATGGTTTTACCTAAATGGGAAAAATATTTTATTGTGACACATGAGATATATCTTCAGCATTTTCAGAATTCGACATATGACTTTAAGGGTTTACGTTACCAGCATCAATATTCTGCTATATATGTATACTTTTACCCTGTTTGACCAAGCGCTGTGTTTTCAATCTTAATAGAAAAAGATGCCACCTAAAAGAGGTAGACCCCGCAAGAATCAAGAAGTACCCCCAGCAGAGGACTACCCTGATGTTGATCCCAATCCTCAACCAGAACCCGAACCTGAGCCAGTATCCGCAGTACAACCAAATCTGAATCCTAATGACCCTATGGGTTTACTCGTGGAATTCCTAAGACAATTTACACAAAATCCTCCACCTAGACAGGAAATACCTCAAGTCAGAAATGATCAACCCCAGCACCACCAGCTAAAAATACAGTTGCATTTAAATCTTTCAAATCATTAAATCCCCCTGAGTTTAAGGGTAACACCGATCCTGTTGAGGCAACAATATGGTTACGAGAGATAGAAAAGACCTTTGAGATTGTAGGAGTAGAAGAAGAGAAAAAGACCATTTTTGCAGCCTACATGTTAAAAGGTGAAGCAAATTATTGGTGGGAATCAAAGAGAGCAATGGAAGGGAACGTAGTCATACCCTGGACTAGGTTCACGCGGCTATTTTTAGAGAAATATTTTCCTAAATACTTGGAAAATCAGATGGAGGTCAAATTTCTGGAACTTAAGCAAGGAAATATGACTGTAGCTGAATATGAAGCCAAATTTTCTGAACTCTCTAGGTTTGTGCCTTACCATGTGGATACTGACGAAAAGAGAGCTAAACGTTTTCAACTAGGTCTGAAGCCGTGGATCCAGAATCGAGTTGCGGTCCTAGAAATCACTAACTATTCTACTGTGGTTTAGAAAGCATCTATTGTCGAAAGTGGAACTGAGTTGTACTGAAAGGACAAGGATATGAAGAAAAGGAAGTTTCAGAATCGTGGAACTAATTTTGAGAGGAAGCCGGAGGATCAGAATGGAAAGAGACCATTTGTGAAGCGGGAAGACAGAAGCAATGATATAAAGAGAATTGAGAATCAAGACATTAGGGGAAACAATCAGAAATTCAGATCCCCTCAGGCAGCCAATCTGATTCAAGGAAGGCCACCGCTACCAGAATGCAAAACGTGTGGAAAGAAACACCCAGGAACCTGTAACCTTACCAACATTGTTTGTTACAATTGTGGACAAAAAGGGCATTATTCTTCTAACTGCAAGGAGAAGGCCATTACTTGTTTCAATTGCGGGAAGAAAGGACATATTGCGCGAGATTGCAAGTCACCACCAAAGGAGACAACTGCACCTAGACTCATGGCACCTCCTAGCAACAAGCCAATTGCACGTACTTTCAACATGACGGTGAAGGATGCTATTGCTGACAGTGATGTAATTGCAGGTACGCTTTTAGTAAATTCTGTAGATGCATGTGTTCTGTTTGATTCAGGAGCAACAAAATCTTTCATATCGGAGAATTTTAGGAATAAATTGGATATTCAGTCTGTACCATTAGGGGAGACATTGATTGTAGAAGTAGTAAATCAGGAAAAAGTTCCTGTAGATCAGATATGTCAAGATTGTGGAATCGAAATACAAGGACAACGCTTCGAAGCAGATCTTCTTTCTTTTAATCTAGGGGAGTTTTATATAATTCTTGGAATTGATTGGTTAGCACGTTATGATGCTCAAATCAATTGTCGGCGTAAGTGGGTTAGTTTAAAGGGACCCAACGGCAAACAAATACAATTTTGCGGAAGAAAACCTACCCGTAATTTTCTGACTATGGTTCAAGCGAAGAAACTACTAAGGAGTGGGTGTCAAGCCTACTTAGCTCATGTGGTTGACAACGAGAAGCAAGCCCCTGCCATTGACGAAATTCCTGTAGTGAATCAATTCGAGGATGTTTTTTCTGAAGAATTACCTGGATTACCTGGATTTGATGAATCGCGTATTCAAGAAGTATTTGGACAAGTTCGTGATCGTGTTTATTGATGATATCTTGATTTACTCTAAAAGCCAAGAAGAACACGTAAAGCATCTTCGTTTAGTATTGGAAACGTTACGCAAGGAAAGGTTATACGCTAAATTCTCTAAGTGCGAGTTTTGGCTAAGTAAAGTGCAATTCCTAGGACACATTGTGAGCAGTGAAGGAATTTCCGTTGACCCACCAAAAATGGAGGCAGTTGCAAATTGGGAAAGGCCGAAGACTCCAACAGAGGTTAGAAGTTTTCTGGGACTAGCCGGATATTATCAGAGATTTGTAAAGGATTTTTCAAAGATAGCTACACCCTTGACCAAGCTCACCAAAAAGAATGAGAAGTTTGAATGGACTCCCAAGTGTGAAGAAAGTTTTCAAGAACTTAAGAGACGATTAACATCTGCCCCGGTTTTGACATTACCAGACGATACGGGAAATTTCGTAATTTATGGTGACGCTTCCCATAAGGGTTTAGGATGTGTATTGATGCAGCATCGAAAAGTAATTGCCTATGCTTCCCGACAGTTAAAAGATTACGAGGTAAGATACCCAACTCACGACCTCGAGTTAGCTGCGATTGTTTTTGCGCTAAAGATTTGGAGACACTATTTGTACGGAGAAAAGTGTGAGATTTTCACGTATCATAAGAGTCTAAAATATATCTTTACCCAGAAAGAATCGAATATGAGGCATAGACGATGGTTAGAATTGATCAAGGACTATGACTGTTCGATTAATTATCATCCAGGGAAGGCCAATGTGGTGGCAGACGCATTAAGTAGAAAAGAAAGACTTAATATGGTAGTATCGTCAAAGGAATTGATAAAAGAAATTGAGAGATTTAATTTGGAGATTAAGATTCCTGTTCAAGCCAATGAGAGAGTATATGAAATCTCCTTACAACCAGAGTTGATCGAAAAGATTCGCCGATGTCAAGAGAAAATGATGGAAGAAGAGAGGGATCAGTTAACCGGAGAAGAATTTCAGAGTCCAAAGGATGCTAAAGGAATTAAAAGATTTGCCTCTAGAGTTTGGATACCAAATGTTGCAGAACTAAAGGAAGAGATTTTGAGCGAAGCACATAGCTCGAAGTACTCCATTCATACAGGAAGCACGAAGATGTATCAAGATATCAAGCAAAACTATTGGTGGCCTAACATGAAAAGAGAAATTGCAGACTGGGTAAGTAAATGTTTAACCTGTCAGAAAGTGAAGGTAGAACATCAACGACCAAGTGGACTTTTACAACCATTAGAGATACCTGAGTGGAAATGGGAGCATATTACCATGGATTTTGTCGTAGGATTGCCCCGAACTAGAGCCAGCCATGATGCAATTTGGGTTATTGTTGACCGACTCACTAAATCTGCGCATTTTCTATCAATCAGTGATAAGTACTCGGTGGAAAGATTGGTGAACATGTACCTGAAGGAAATTGTGGTTGGTCATGGAGTGCCTGTTTCAATTGTATCTAATAGAGACGCCCGTTTTACTTCTCGATTTTGGAAAAGTTTTCAGGAATGTCTTGGCACGAAGTTAAATTTGAGCACTACATATCATCCCCAGACCGACGGACAAAGTGAAAGGACAATTCAAACAGTTGAGGATATGTTAAGAGCCTGTGCACTGGATTTCAAAGGAAGTTGGGATGATCATCTGCCCCTAGTTGAGTTTGCTTACAATAATAGCTACCACTCCAGCATAGGTAAGGCACCATATGAGGTGTACGGAAGAAAGTGTAGATCACCTCTATACTGGGATGAGGTAGGAGAAAGAAAGATACTAGGACCATAATTACTTCAACAAACTAAGCAAGCGACCAAGGTTATTCGAAAAAGGTTAGTTGCAGCCCAGGATCGACAGAAGAAGTATGCAAATCAAAAGAGAAAAGACAAAGCATTTGAAGTAGGAGATAAAGTGATGTTGAAAGTTTCACCTTGGAAGGGAGTTATGAGATTCGGAAAGAAAGGCAAATTGAGCCCCAGATATATAGGACCTTTTGAGATTCTCAAGAAGATAGGACCACTAGCTTATCAGTTGGCCCTACCTCCAGACCTTCAGCATATCCACGATGTGTTTCATGTTTCTGCATTAAGAGAATACCATTCTAATTTCAGACATGTTATAACCTACGAACCAGTGGAAATACGTCCTGATTTGACCTACGAAGAACAATTAGTAGAGATCCTAGATCACAAAGTACAAGAGTTAAGAACTAAGAAAGTAAATTTAGTGAAAGTACTTTGGAGAAACCACCAAGTTGAGGAAGCCACGTGGGAATTAGAAAGCGAAATGCGGAATAAATATCCTGAATTGTTTAGTGCGTAATTTTGATTCCGAGGACGGAATCCTATAAGGGGGGAAGACTGTAATAACCGTGAATTTTTGAATAATTTTCCTACGCGATATTTATATTTTATTTAAGAGCGATGCACTGGTATATTTTTAATTAGAGCATTTTCTAATTTTTAAAATTTTAGATATTCGTATCATATTTAATTTTCTATATTTGTCTAGTATTTATTAAAATTAGGAAATTTAGAGAAATAGAATTTTAATTTTGGGTCGAATTTATTTTAGAGAACGAAATTAGAGTATCGTTTAATTAGCCAGCACGGGAGAAACGAGATCTTTTCACCAAACATTGAAACATAATCATTATTTTTTTTCAGCATTTATTTTGTCTCCCACAAATTATTTCTTTTTAATTTAACAAATAAAAGGCATTAGGTTTCATCATTAGTAGAAGCACTAGTGTACATTTATAGTGTATAAACAAAGAACCCGACCTTATATCTAGCAAACCCATCTTACTACTTCTCTTAAATTGAAAACAAAAACTCGACCCATATACATACACACAAAAATAGAGTTTCCACAGGTAGTTATCTTCTTAAGTTTTGTTTTAATGTTTATATCAATACTAGTATTTATATTGTTATGCTTGGCTTGGTTGTGAGTATTGCGGGTAATCGAAATCGAGAGGGATGAGTTGATTGCTTTTGTTGTGGTGTTATCGGAGAGAAGGGGGGGAAGTCGATTGTGGGTGTGTTGTTGGTTGTGTTTTGCAGCAGAGAAATAGGGGAGTATGTGGTTGTAGTTGTTGTCGGAATAAGGGGGAGAGAACGGAGAGGGAGGGGTGTACGGGAGAGATTGGAGAGATAAGAGAAAGGCGAGATTGAGAGAGAGTTAGAGGGAGAGAGGGGCTCGGTCAGGGGTTTGGATGATGCAGCCGCCACCGATTGGTGGTGGTGGTGGTTATTGCATACGGCGGTAGAGAGAACAGGGGAGGGAGAGAAGGTAGGAGAGAGAGAAAGAAAAGAGGGAGAGGGGAAGAGGAATGGAGATATAGAGATTTGGAGAGAGATCGGAGAGAGATTGTGGGAGAGAGAGAGAGAGCGAGAGATGCAAGGGAGGAAGGCGCGTGGTGGTGTTAGGGAGGTGGGACCCACGCCAATATTGCAGTAAAAATAATATTAGAATAATAACGTATTGATAAATTAATAATCGTATGTTTTATTCGGGATTTATATAAATAATAAAAAGGGGTATATTGGTTTTAAAAATTGGATTATTATCAAATTGTGAGAAATAATTAATTAAATAAAATGGTAATTGATTTAGTAATTAAATAAATATATTCTGTGATTATTTACCTTTAGAGATTTATTGATTTATTGATAAAAGAGAGAATAATTGTGAATAAATAGAGTAAAAATATGGTTTTATTTAGAAAACTAATATTTAATATTTACGATTTATTTTGATTAATCAAATAAAATAAGATTATTTTAGAGACTAAAATCGTAGTAATATTTAATTAATTTTGAGATTAAAAATGGTTGAGAAATTAGTTGGTGATATTTATAATAATTATTAAGGATTTAAATTGAATAAAAATGGATTGTTGAATTATTTTATTTTGAGAATAAATAGAGATTATTATTATTAATTATATTATTGGACTGGGAATATTTTATTCTGACGAATCGCTCACTTATTTCTGGTTGCCATTTTTAGAGAATAATTTCCGAGCTGTAGATCAAAGCAAAGTTCCCGGGTAGAGTATAAATTTTATCTGTATTCATTGCACTTCGAGATCAAGGCAAGTACCTTCTGACCCTCACTCCTTCTGAAATATTTTGAGAAATGTTTGGATATGATTCTGTTAAAATTATGTTTTGAATTGCCAGTTCATTATAAAATATCCTATTTATCATAATATTGATTTAGAAAATTTTAGAGATTTTCCCAAAATTTCGATAAATTCATAGAACATAATTTGATTGAAATCCAGGGTATCTTAATTGTTTCGAGATGACCCTTAAATATTATTCAGTTACAACACCCTTAAATATTATTCAGTTACAACTACGCTCATATATCGAGGTAGTTAGATTTTATTGACTTTAATCGGATCTATTGTACAGATCCGATAAATGTTGTTTCAACATTCAAATTTGATTCATTGTTCGAATCAAAATAGTTGCATTCAGAATAGTGAATAGAAGAATAGTATATCATCAGAATTTCCTCTAAAATACGTACTCTAGCAAAATTGAAAGTTTTCCTTCTGAATCGAGTCGTTCTTATTATTTCAAGACGACTTCACATGAAATATTCTAATCAACGAACCTTACTTGTTCAAGGTTGTTACTTATTGTCTTGAATTGACATATTGTTCGTGTCAACGAAATAAATTAGTTCTTTTGAAAATATTGTGACGGCCTTTTGTTCAGGTCGGTCTCGTACAAAGTGTAGACTGGCGGTCGGCCAGAATCGAATAGGTATCCAAATCAATCAATTTTTATCCGGAGGAATAATCATATAATCCACTGGTCAACATGGGAGATGGCCCATGGGTTTTTCTTTCAGATCAACATGAGGAATAAACTCGTGGTATCGAAAGAGAAATATTAACATTTTGACACAATAGTTGCCAGGTTGATTTTTCAACCAACTTTTTGCTAGCAAAACGTTATAGTGGTACCTGCGACATAGTAGTGATCGTGCTATGGGGTATCACGGGTGTGCGGTACTTGAGACACAGCGGTTGATCTCGCTGTGGGGTATCGTAAAGGCGGAAGACTGGTATCTCAAGTTTTCAATTCCAATTTCTTTAATCAGAGTTAAGTTGTTTGAGTTTATCCGTAAGTATTTCCGTGGCATTTTGCCTGCATACGAGTATCTTTCATAAATAGAGTTCAACATGTTTATCACATTTCTCATCACAAATTCATATAAACAGAATCCTTAAACTTAATTCTACCATGATTAACTCCATTACCCTATCCTCTGCAGATAACCAGCCAATAATTTCAACACCCATAAACAAAATGTCGACCGGAGAGTTTTCCAACACCAGTGAATAAAAATAGCAATTCAGCTCCCTTAACCAACGAAAAAAACACTGTAACTCAGCTAATCCAACTGCGAATTAAACAACAGAAACCTCCGACTAAACTCGGCAGCAACTCGACAAAGACAGTGAAAGCAAACAACTCCCAGCAAAACAAAACAATTTAACAAAAACAAAACAATTAATCAAAGCCCAGAACTCAGCTGGTGACTCAGAAAAAACCAATTACTCAATCAGCGACAACAAAACTTAACTCATTAAAACCCAACTGTTACAACCAAACCAACAAAAGTCGTAATAAAAGTAGGACACCCGACTTACCACACACCCACACAGCTTGACCATTCACACATATACGGCCTACACACACACCCACTTCCGCACAAACACACGCACACACCAGCGGGTTTCACACACACTAGTAGCAGAGATGCGTCAACACGGACGCAGAGCACAGAGGGTAGAGAGGAGAGAACGGTGAGGGAGGGCTGAAGAGATCGTGAGAGAGATTGAGAGAGAGACGGGAGAGGTTAGAGAGATTTGTCGAGAGAGAGAGAGAGAGAGAGAGAGAGAGGAAAGTTCGAGGGATTGCAAGAAGGATCGAGAGATTTGATTTTTAGGCATAATCTGACTAAGTGATTTTGGGAATAAAAGGGGATAAGGTAGTGTAATATTTACAAAATTTGAATTTCTGAAAAAAAACAATTTAAATCCTCTTTGTAAAATAGAAATTAAAGGAGTAATATTTGAGAAAAATCACGATTTCATTTTTAAAATGTAGAAAATGAAATTAGCTATCCCCCATATTTTTAAAATATTATTAGGATCAAAAACTAATTAAATATGAATTTTACAAGTTTTGATATTTTAAATGTAATATAAATCATAAAATCATTTTAAAACACTTAAACACTCAAAATAATTCTCCCAATAATTTTAAAATTTAAATAATTATATAAGATAATATCACAAAATATTTCATGATTTTTAACAACTCCAATGATTTTATAAAAATCTCAGAAGATCAATAACGCATGTTTTAAAGAGATTTTTAATCATTAAAAATACAGATAAAGATAAAGAGAAAATTACCAAAATACACTACTTTTTGGAACCCATTGCCCAAAATACCTGTAGGCGGTACGGGGTGCCCAAAATAACTATCGAACACGCATTTGGGGCATGCGTATACATGACCCCTAAAATTTTTTAAAGATCATGCATGATGAGCTTGCGCATAGGTTGTAATATTTTTTTTAGAAAACTAAGAAACGCATCATACAAATGCGTATTCTTCTTTTTTTTTTGAATGTATGCGTATTCTTCTTTTAAGTTGGGACCCACAGGATGCATGTATTAGCTTTAAAAACAATCATATTTTTTAGGGGCACGCATCTTTAGGATGCGTAAAATATTTTTTAAAAAAATTATACGCATGTCAATCTTGCGTAATCTTCAAAACAAATTCCACACGCATCTCCAAAATGCGTATACCGTGGGTAAAAAGGGCAGAGCTCAGCGCGTGTAGGTATTTTGGGCAAGTGGATTTAATTGGTGGGTATTTTTGTTTTTCACCCAAAGATAAATGGGCTTAAACGACACACATACATCACCATATAAACATGTAAACATGATGTCACATATATTTTATCTAAAAAAAATTTCACACCCTATCATTCACATTTAATATTAAATAATTAAATATTAAATATTAAATAATAATAAGTATGATATTTTTAGGGCGTTATAATCTCGGTCCGATCCCTAATTCCATTCCCTAGCTGATTCGCATATTTAAGAAATTAATTTCTAAATATATATTTACTAGATTATTAAAAATAAATATAATTCAAAAATTCAAATTTTTTATAAACTTAAAATTTCAGATATCAAATTGAACAAAATAAAATTTAATCTTAATAATTTTTTTTTCATATTTTATGATTGAAAATTAATTCGGATCGCTATTTATAATTTATTAATAAATTTATCATGATTTATCAATTTTATTATTATCTAATATATTAGAGAATAAATACATATTAAATAAAAAATAAGAATCCTTAATTTTTTTTGTAGGAATCCTCGTTCCCGGTTCGGGGTAGGAATCAAGGAGAAAAATAATCCTCATTCAAAAATTGATACGGGTTAAACGATTACATTCAAAATTTTAAAAAATTAAAATTCACATTTTCTCGCTGGGATCTCTATTTTCCATTCGGGGTAGAATTCTAGGATTATAATAATTCTCGTTTGGGAACCGGGACAGGTTCAACGATTATGTTCAAATTCGGGAAGTGTGACGGGTATAACACTCCCCGATCCTGAATTGATCTGATGCCCATTCTCAAGTATACGTAAAACATGAATTCGTTTATTGTTAAATTTGGACATCTGAATACGATATACACTCAACTAAATACCTGTTAAAAAAACATAATATCTGTAGTAGACTTGAATCTCCAAAAACCATAATATTCATCTTTCATTTTAGGGGTTGTCATTAGCTTTTTAGTTGATGATAAGCCCCATTTTAGTAATTTTTTTCTTGATTTTGTATTCAATTCAATAAGTCTCTCTCAATATCTTTATTGAGAGTTTTATAGTACCACATTAGTGGGTTTTCTCCATCCATATTTAGGTTTGTTTTATCTTCTTATGAAAGTTTGGTTAGCATCCCATAAAACAGGATGTCAATTTCATTTATGGATCGAATGATACTTTTAATATTATTTTTTTTAATAGATTTATATTATGCATTGTTTTATAAGATTAGCATCTAGGTGTGCTAACCATTAGAGTATTTTCTGAAAAAAATGTATATCAATAATGGTGTGAAAAAAAATATAAAAAATAATAATTTTTATCATGTGACAAAGTTGGCATCTATTCAAGGCTGTCAAGTGGCAACCTTTGAAGATGCTCTTATAATGAAACTCTTGTGATAATTAGCCAGTACACGAGATTGAGCACCCCCGGTTACAAAGATATTTTAGACAAATTATAATTTTTATGTAGAGAATAGTTTCGAGATTGAAAGTTATATTTGAGTTGTATCATACGTAGTATCTCGTAATTTGCGATATATTTATAACTATATATCTAGATCGAATGTGAAATACGTTGAAGAGAACACTCGAAAATTCAAAAAATTGGCATTGTTTGTGTCATATGTATGTTTTGTTTTGCACTTTGTGTTCATTTGCAAATATTTGATTTTACTGTTCTGCAGTTCTCATTCATCGGAACTTTACTAGTACTATGTACTACTAATGCAAGAATGTAATTATACAAGCGACTGTAGCTCTGTGTTGATTTATTCATTGCATACATATATTAATTATGATATAATAAACCACCTCACTACTGCCTGGCACTTAACAATAATACAAGCAGCTGCTTTAATTTATATGTTATTGAAAATAGTTGTGCATCCATGTACTGGTACCAATTATGTTCTGGTAAATGATCAGTCTTCAACAGGTGCGAAAAGAACGCCATAGACGACTAAGCCTCTTCTACCGACCTGGTGATCCCCGTAGAGTGAAAACTCGATATCTCCATCCTTTAAAGAGTTGGTGTTAAATTCCTTCCCTAGTTGAAGCCGTATAGTTTTTTCTGTAGGGTAGTCTTTCAGTTCTATAGACTGCACTTGCGATTTCTCAGATGGAAGAGTTATTTGAAGATTATTTGGAGTGGTAAATACTCTGTTCTTTCTCAGCAACACCATAAAATACGCCACATAAGTTTTATCTTTTCGAAGCAGGCTTGCGTTACACTTTCCCTTAACCTCTAGTTTCCATGAATGAACCAATTCCGCTGAACCGTCGTCACTGCATGCAAATTCATTGAAAATATAAGAATTATGTCAAATAACTGTCTTCTGTCCGCTTCCCTTTTCTGAAAATTAGTGCAATTTACCAGTCCCGTTACAAAAAATTACGGTTAAATGATATAGATAGTAAACAAAATGTAGTCTATACTTACTTAACTATAGTCCAGCCCTTGGGTTCTGCATATTGAAATTCAGATGCATGAACGTAAACCCAACCCTTCTGAAAACTTAAGACAGACGAAGTTAGTGAAAGAATAAACAATCAGTATTAAGTCATAACAGTATTGATGATACAAGTGTATGCAGCATGTACCTGACTTAGTTGCTGAGCCATAGATCTTTTTCCTTGCAAGCTTGCTCGTTATGTAATTATGGCTCTCTGTTTCTTCTTTAGTTGATGTTATGTTTTGGTTTCCTCATCTTGATACTGCATTTTATAGCACATAATCAAGATGACGAAAATGACAAAAGATTCTTTGCTTATCTAGATGCGCTCTATTATATCCATGGTTCCTTATCTTTAATCAAGTTTTATTCCCTCCTTTTTTGTAGTGTGGGATCGAATCCATCTACTCAATAACGTTAACGTCATGATGGTAGTGGTGGATTCACACAGTTGTTCCTTATTGGGTTGATGATAAGATTACGCTTGTGAAAAAGAAAAAAACTTGACTTGATTTTGGGTTTCATCCAAATTACTTGAATCGAGACAATTAGTTGAGAGATTCCAGTGTTGAAGAGAGCCCATAAGAGTTTCCAGTAACATAAAGAACACTGCGAACTTTGAAAATGAGTGCTTTCCAAGACTTAGAACCTATAGTATTTTGGTAAAAATTCCTTAAAACCATATTTACTACTAAGAGATATTGTTTCCTTTTAAAATGTATAACCATTAGAACCGACAGGAAGGTGGCCCTTGCCTTCTCATTTAGATTCCGCCACTGTATATCCAATCTTTTTACAGAACAATAAGAATGCATATGTGGTCAGATTTGTTGGAAACGTGTATGTATATATAAAAAGAAATTATAATTTCTTTTCTTTCTCTCACACAAGAGCTTCAGCTCTTTTCTCTTGAACTCACAAGTTCTCTTGGTGTGTTTACAATACTAACAGCAAGCCTTATTTATAGGCTTCAACATACATAAGTTTACATCATTGCTTACATAATCATAGACTACCATATAAGACTTTTATGTTAACCTACCTTATTTGACTAAGCTTTCTTATTTGAATTTAAAGATTCATCTCTTCTAGGAGGGTTCAATTCTAACACTCCCCCTCAAACCCGACTTTGCATTTTGAGCTTTCTTTTCATTTTCTGAAACACATCCGGCTTCAATGGCTTCGTAAATATATCTGCCAAATTTTCTTCAGTCTTGCAGTGCACTAGCTCCACAATTTTGTCATTCACCTGCTCTCGTATGAAATGATATTTGATGTTGATGTGCTTGCTTCGACTGTGTGACACCGGATTTTTCGCAAGTGAGATAGCAGATTTATTATCCACATATATAGTAACCGGATCTTCCTTTGCAAGTTTTAACTCGCTCAGTATGTAGCCTAGCCACATAGCTTGACATGCGCGCGCTGCTGCTGCCATGTATTCTGCCTCACATGTTGAGAGAGCAACTGTTTGTTGCTTCTTTGATGACCATGAAAATATCGCTGAACCGATATGAAAAGTATATCCTGAAGTGCTTTTCCCGTCATCCAAATCTCCACCATAATCACTGTCTGAGTAGCCAACTAATTTTGAATCTTGAGAATGCGTGTAAAATAGACCATGCTCAAGTGTACCTTTAATGTACCTCAAAATTCTTTTAGCTACCATGAAGTGATTTTGTTTCGGCTTCTCCATGTACCTACTAACCAGTCCAACTGCATACATAATATTTGGACGAGTGAAAGTTAGGTACCTCAAACTTCCAACCAAACTTTTGAACAATGTCGGATTTACCGACTCTCTCGTTGAATCATTTCTGAGCTTTATGCTCGTTTCTGCGGGCGTGCTCACTGGCTTGCATTCATCCATTCTGAACTTGCTTAAAATCTGCTCGGCATAGAGACATAAAAATCCCATTTTTGCTTTGCTTCACTTCGACTCCAAGAAAGTATGACATTTGACCAATATCTGTCATCTCAAATTCATTAGTCATAACCTTCTTAAAATCATCGAACATACCAGGGTTATTTTCGGTAAAGATCATGTCATCCACGTACAAGCACACGATCATAATATCTCCCCCTTGATTTGTTTTTGTGTAGAGTGCATGTTCGTACGGACTCTTCACAAAACAATTTTTCTGAAAGTATTCATCAACCCTTGTGTTCCATGCTCGCGGGGCTTGTTTCAACCCGTACAGTGCTTTCTTTAGCCTATAGACTTTATTTTCCTCGCCTTTCTGAACATATCCATGTGGTTGCTCGATGTAGACTTCTTCTTCAAGATAACCATTCAGGAATGCTGACTTCACATCCATCTGATAGATCTTCCACTGGTTCTGAGCTGCAATTGCTGTAAGAAGTCTTATTGTATCAACTCTTGCAATTGGAGCAAATACCTCATCATAGTCAATCCCGTATCTCTGCTTGTATCCTTTAGCCACTAGCCTTGCCTTGTATTTTTCCACTTCACCATCCTGATTTTTCTTTGTCTTGTAGACCCATTTGACACCAATTGCTTTGTGTCCTTCTGGAAGACTTGTAAGCTCCCAAGTATCATTCTTCTTGATTGCACCAATTTCTTCATCCATGGTTTATTCCATTTGCTTTCTTCAGAAGCTTCCTCAAATGTAACTGGATCACATTCAGCCATCAAACAAAATAGTGAATAATCAAAGGTAGTTTGTACCGGACTTGTTGCCTCATAAATACTATCCAGACTGTGCATTTTTCTGGGTGCTCCCCCTGAACTGCTGCTACTGCTGCTTCCTGAACTTGATGGTGTTGAAGCAGGAGTTTGTTGAATCGGACTTTGTGGGGAAGTTGGATCATCATCTCCGTCATCTTCAATGTTGGAGTCATCACCATCATCATCATCATCATTAAAGAACAAGCCTGCAACTTTTCTTTCATCCTCGCTCTATCTCCAGTAATCAGATTCATCGAACTCAACATCTCGAGAAATGATTAATTTTTTCGTGAGGGGATTATAGAGTCTGTACGCCTTGCTCCTTTTATCAAATCCGGTAAAGATGCACTTTTCGCCTTTGTCATACAGTTCTTTCTTTTCTGATCTGGAACATGGGCATATGCAATATACCCAAAAATTTTGAGATGCCCAACTGATGGTTTACTACCACTCCATGCTTCATTTGGAGTTTTGTTTCCGACACTTTTTGTTGGACAGCGATTTAACAAATAAACTGCACATAGAACGGCTTCAGCCCAGAAAGTCCTCGGCATATGCTTTGATTTCACCATGCTCCTTGCCATGTCTAGAATGGTGCGATTCTTCCTCTCTGCAACACCATTTTGCTGTGGAGTATATGCCGTTGTCAACTGATGATTTATTTCATGTGCTCTGCAAAAACTTCTGAACAAGTTTGAAGTGTACTCGCCTCCTCTGTCTGATCGAAGTACCTTCAAATAATGGCCACTTTGCTTTTCTGCCATAGCTTTGAACTCCTTGAATTTATCAAGAGCCTCCGCTTTTTCTTTCAAGATATATACCCAACTTTTCCTACTAAAATCATCAATAAATGTTAGGTAATACCTGTTACCTCCAAGTGATGCAACATCAAATGGACCAGCAATATCTGTGTGAACTATCTCCAGTGGCCTTCTAGCTCGCCATGATTTTTCAACTGGAAAGCTTTATCGATGTTGCTTTCCTTTAACACAAGCTTCACACAACTGATTTGGTTCGTTGATTGCTGGAAAACCGTCCACCATCTTTGTCTTTGACAATAACTTCAGACCAGAAAATCCAAGATGACCAAATCTTAAATGCCATAACCACAAGTCATTTTTAATGACTGACTTCAAACACTTCTGCAAATTTGTCTACATATTAAGAGTGAAGAGACGATTCTTTGACATCTCCACGTTTGCAATTAATTCTCGAATCTGATTTCTGATGATCAGAGAATTATCCTGCATCTGAATATTATATCCCTTTTCCACAAGTTGGCCAAGACGGATGACATTACTTTTCAAAGCAGGTATATAATAAACATCATTTATATACTTCTTATCACCTTTCTTTGACACAATCGTAACAGTGCCTTTTCCTTTGACTGGAATCTTCGATGAGTCACCAAAAGTAACTTCTCCACTGATGGTGTTATCTATCTCCGTAAATAATTCCTTATGGCCACACATGTGATTGCTGGCTCCCGAATCAAGATACCATGTATTCTTTTTGCCTTTGTCATCTCCTTTGTAAGTGAGGAACATAGCGGAACCCACATCTTTATCTTCTTTTGCTGCGGTAAAATGATTTCTTTCTTCCACTTTTGGAGATCTACACTCATAACTGAAGTGACCATATTTGTTACAATTATAACATTGTAATTGAGACTTATCACCTCGTTGTTGGAATCCGCCACTTCCTCGACCTCTGAAATTTTGACCACGACCAGATGGTTGATAACCTTGAGAATTCTGGCCTCTGTTGAAAGTTTATCTTCCACGTCCTTGTCCACCTCGGTAGCTACCTCTATAACCACCTCTGCCATGTGAAGAACTGCTACTGCCAGAACTGTCACCGATGGATACTTTACTTTGCAACGCCTTTTCCAAATGGCTTGCATCATCATATTGGTTCAACCGCTGCTCATGCGCTTGAAGTGAACCAACTAGCTCATCAATAGAAATCGTGGACAAATCTTTTGACTCCTCGATAGCAGTAACAACATAATCAAATTTTCTTGTTAGCGAGCGAAGGAGCTTTTCCATGACCCGAACATCATCGAGACTTTCGCCATTTCTTTTCATTTCATTTGTCAGCGTTTTCAAACGCGTAACATATTCACCGATATTCTCTGAAGTCTTCATTTTGATATTTTCAAATTCGTCATGAAGAACTTGGAGCCGTACCTTTTTCACTTTCTCGACACCTTGGAATGATTTTTGTAAAATCTCCCACGCCTCTTTTGTTGTCTTTGCATTTGAAATTTTTTCGAAGGTGGATTCGTCGACACCTTGAAAAATTGTGTATAACGCCTTGTTGTCTTTTTCCGAAATTCTTTTAACGCCGTCTTCTCGGCATTAGAAAGTGCTGCTTCGGCGGTAGCATCTTCGGGCTCGCTATAGCCGCTTTCAATGATATCCCAATTATTGTACGAACCGAGTAACACCTTCATTTGGATACTCCAGTTTCCATAATTTGTAGCCGTCAACTTTGGAATATTTTGTTGCACTATATTTGCCATTTTTCTTCAAAAAATATCCTTACACAGTATAAGTGAACAGTACCGTATGTATGGACAGTGTCGTATGAACAGTACCGTATGTATGAACAGTTCTGTATGAACAGTGCTTCGTATGAACAGTACCGTATGTATGAACAGTTCTGTATGAACAGTGCTTCGTATGAACAGTACCGTATGTTTGAACAGTACTTCGTCTTCTCCGACGTGAACAATACTTCGTCTTCTACGGTGTGAACAGTGCCGCCGGAATAGTAACTTGCCGGAAAATTTGCAGAATTTTCAGAATTTAACAACCTGGCTCTGATACCACTTGTTGGAAATGTGTATGTATATATAAGAAGAAATTACAATTTCTTTTCTTTCTCTCACACAAGAGCTTCAGCTCTTTTCTCTTGAACTTACAAGTTCTCTTGGTGTGTTTACAATACTAACAGCAAGCTTTATTTATAGGTTTCAACATACATAAGTTTACATCATTGCTTACATAATTATAGCCTACCATATAAGATTTTTTTGTTAACCTACCTTATTTGACTAAACTTTCTTATTTGAATTCAAAGATTCATCTCTTCTAGGAGGGTTGAATTCTAACAAGATTGATCATAGAAAATTGAAAGGGGTAACAGGAAGCACCTCAACAAGAATTTATTTCTATTATTTTAAAGATTTTAGAAGAAAACAAACATGTCTAAAAGAAGGTGACTAATTTACAACTTACAAAGAGCCTTCTAGTTTGTTCTAATCCAAATTGAAAGAAATTTACCAAATGATTGAAAGAAGATAGGCAAAGCCTTGAAGAGAATGAAGAACATGTATAAATTTATCTAACTGGTCAGGACAAGGGACTATTTGTCATTGTTCTATATATAGGACTATTAACAAAAGATCTAAAAATTAATGTTTTCTTTCTGTGTAACTGCTCCTTTAAATGTAGAATCTTTGCATCAACCCTAGCAGAGAACCCAATATTAGTCTTCTTCTTTGAGTTTTCTTGTTCCCTCAACCACACTGGACTGTCGGTGACATCAGTCATGCAGTATATCATTTCCTGGATCACATGATCATCCATGGGAAAGAATGATCTCTGAAAAACAATGTAAATGAAATATGGAAGAAGAGCAACAACTACGACAAGCAATGTAGCCATCCAATATATCGGTGCAGGGGCTATGGCTTCTACAAAGAGCTGAAATTGTCTGTAAGAGTACTTTGGTGGGAGTATTCCATAGAGATATATGAGGATGTACCAAGATAAGATGCTTCCCCATATAAAAAAATGTTGAATCCAGGTGAAATTCGTGATGATTAAGGCGATTTGACAATTGACTGTCCAGATTACGCATGTGTACATAATGGCACCAATGTGTGCACTGTCTGCTACGCTTCCCTCTTTCAAGAAAGCAGTTGGGGACAATATGTAGATGTTTAGCATAAAGATGGCCAAAGAAGCAAAAATTCCGTTCGCAATCCAACCAATAATTCGCTTCCAACTGAAGTATGTATTCCTTTGACCTTGCTGATATAGTGCTGGAAACTTTTTTAGTGACATGAAAGAAGCTGTATTAGACACTCATTCACGTTCTGATATCTTCCGAAACATTTATATTATTTAAAACATAAAATGCATCTCTGACTACTTTGTCATGATAAGAAACTGTTTTTCATATGAAATATATTGTAGATATTTGTTGGTCTCCAAACGCCATTGCACATAGACTACATCTTCAATTCAACCTCATGTATTTCAAATATAATTTGCATATATGTAGTTACTTGGCCACTTCATTAAGTACAGTTGAGTCTTTCAAATAGTTATGAACAAATGTGCTAGTATTGTGTCTTGGTATTACCTGAAGGCAGGTGTCTGCTGATACATCTTGCTCAAGAACACCCAATGCTATTACAGGCAAGGATGTCAGGAGAACGTTGAACATAACCAAATACCAATCGTCATACAGTACTGCCCCGGAAAATGATGTGTAAATTTCATAGTAGAATAGAGTTAGGCCAAATGCTACATTCTTATATACAAAGTAGAGAATCTGCAGCAAGACAAGAAACAAGTCTGATCACAAACCTTATACATATATGTGTGTCAATCGTTTCTAAAACTTAAAACAAAGAAGTAAAATGTTCACCATCTTTGATATCCTCTTATAGCACCAATGTCCATGAACTATAAGTAACCGCTCCAAGAAACGAAATTGAGGCAATGAAAAGTCACTTGCCATAACAGCCTGCAAGTGGAGTCATTGAGAATCTAGGAACGAGCATATAGAGGACGATGTTGCATATTATTAACTTATAGACTAGGCATTTAGAGCATGTTGCAAGAAAATACATTAATGTTGTGTTTGGTTGGGGTGAATGGAATGGAATGGAATGAGAGTTCAATATTCATTCATTTTTATACTTCAAATCTCATTCCATTCCATTCCATTCACCCCAACCAAACCAACATAAGGGTGATCATTTCCCACAATTAGCATCCTTCCTGATACTGTTGAACATGGATGTGAACATTTGTATTGATTTTTAGGATTACAAATCCTCAAGGGATTTAGTTATTTTCGAAACAAAGGGAATTCGAAATAAAGAACAAAAACTTATTTAAAAGATCTAAGTTATAGGTTGTAAAAAGAAAGCAAATTAATATAATTGTGCAGCCTGTCTATTATGTTCAAAAGAATGAAAGCAACAAGAATTTCATTGTAAAAGATTTGCTTACTTGCATTCCTTCCATGCCACTGATTCCAATTCCAATATCAGCTTCTTGAATCATACCGACGTCATTTGCTCCATCTCCAATAGCCAACGTTGTTTTGCCAGTGTACTCCTTAACTGATCTAGTAATCTGAAACCATGCCAATTTCATGACTATACATATATAATATATTTAGGCATATCAGCAGAAACTATACCATGGCTGCAAATGCTATTTAACAGAAAACTCAAAGAAACATCCTAGCATGTAACACAGTACAGAAAACTAAGAACTGAAGAAAACATATGATGCATTGCATTATGAAACAGTTATTTCTCTAAATTGCATATGTCCTATGTCCTCCAGTTTAAGATATAAGTAACAGTAAATAGCCAAAGTTGTGGATGTAAATAAAGCATAACAGTTGTACCTACCAATGCTTTTTGCTTTGGTGAAACTCGGCAGCATATAACAGCAGCACAGCTCACGGCCAATTGTAAAAACTTCGGCCTGATATCGTTTCCTAGAGCAATTTGGAGTGCTTTTCCATCTATTATCATTGCAAAAGGATGTTCTTTATTTTCTTCTTTTACGGTTAACTGATATGAATTCTCAATTTGCTGTAAAATGTCTTCTTTCATTGCCTGCAAAACTAAAGATATGGAAAATTTGTGATCTCCAATTTTTTTGTCAACATTTGTTGACTTGTATCTAGAGCTTTACACAAGAACACATAAGAATATCAGGCGAAGAAGTTGGTTTCACCTTCACTTGATTGGTTGATTCAGCTTCTTTGCTCAAACTTAAACGAATTTGCTGCATATCATGTCGAAGTAAGCTACAAGCGAATCTGACCAATCAAAGGAGAACGGATGAAGAAATGTTAGCTACTTTGTGTTTTTGGACTGAGTGATACTATCTGCTTCTGGTAGTACTAAGAAAGAAGAAACTTGCATTGCATTCAGCAAAATATACTGAAACTACAAATCTCACCCAATATTGACTGCAGTCTCCTTCTTGTCTCCAGTGAGAAGCCATATTTTCATGCCAGCTTGTGCAAGCTTATCTATGCACTCCGGAACCTGTTACCGAAGTTCAACAATATATTATTAGTAGAACAAGAAATATAGGAAACTAGGTTTTAGGTGTTTTTAGATATTTAGGGCAGTCTTATATATTTATGTGTTGCTAATATGCTAGTGAAAAAGCAGCCCTAAACAAAACCTATAAATTAGCAGTGCATATGAGAAATGTGTGTGTTTATAGATAAAAAAAGAGACACAGAGCTAACCCCATCTTGTAACTTATCATCAACAGCTACAGCTCCTAACAAGTATAGATTCTTCTCGATAATTTCGGAGGCAGCCTCAATAAGTTCTTCTCTTTCAGAACCTATTATAGCCTTGGCTTTCATGAATTGTAAGTTCCAATTTTCATACTCCACAACTTCAATTTTTTTATATGCAAAAAGCATGGTGCGCAAGCCATCTTCTGCATAGTTCGACAGGTGCATTGTTGTCGCCTGTTGATATGTCCTACCACCATCTGCCAGCCTATCAAAGATGATGCTGGAATTCAAAGTAACAGGATAAGATATTGCAAACAACCTGATAATATTGTAATCATTGATTCATCTTCCAACTCCAATTATACAGAACATAGTTCCGATGGTCAAGTATAAAACACACTCACAAGTCACAAAACGGAGAGAATTTCAGTGTCAATTCTTTTTCTGTTTATCTTAGATTCAAATACTAAACAATTTCAGTGTCAATTCTTTTTCTGTTTATCTTAGATTCAAATACTAAACAATTGCTAAACAGGCACATCACTTGGATTGGAACTTTATAATAAAATACTTACTTGTCAGCTCCTTTACAAAAGAGGAAGATCTGACCATCTTCATCCCTAACTATCACAGACATCCTTTTCCGAGAGCTATTGAATTCAAGTAGGTTCAAAAGCTTATATTCCCTATTTTTAGTCAAAGTTGTGAGTATAAATATCTTAAACAAGTATGTGTAAAAAATTACATAAAAGATAAAACAATTCGTAGATATCCTTACCTTTCCACTTCCACACCAGAAGGATTGGGCTCCATGACAACTAGTTTGGACTGGGTTCTTCGACAGAATTTAAAACCAAATTCTTGTGCTGCAATAAGAAAGCATACTTCCTCGGGAGATTCTGCCTCGTACTTCAACTTACCAGTTTGACTATCTTCAATTGGTATGCCTGTGTGACATAAGGTCATGACCCTGAAAAACATCATCATGTTTGAAATCTCTGACCTATGGATCCACAATTTTTTCAATAGTCTAGCATCCCTAAAATTGAAGCCCTTTATATCAGCTTCTTTTCCAGGAACAGAATACCCCGAATTACCAACACCGAAATTATCCATAACTTGATCGTTTGCTAGAGTTACTTTGTCTTTGCTAGAATTCTCTGCTGAGATTTCAAACATTTCCAAGCTTCGACTTGTTGAATCTGATCCATCTAAACTAAACCGATACCTCTCAATTTCAATATTCATTCGTCTAGATGCTGCAAGATCAATTTCAGTTGTATCACCCCCATATGATATGCCTTCAATCGAACATTTCCTAAATTCCATCTGATTACATGTCAAAGTTCCTGTTTTATCTGACAAAATTATTTCCACCTGACCAAGTTCTTCATTTAAATTTGAAGTGCGGGCTTCAACTGGCTTGCCTGCTACTTTGTCATACATTTGCAAGTCCTTGTTTATGAGCATAGCTTGTAAAACTTTGACAATTTCTATGGACACATAGAGGGAAATAGGAATCAAGTATCCGTACAGAATGAGGGCCCTTACAAACTGGTAAAGACATGAGACCAGGGGCTCTGTTGGATCAAAGGAAGGATCTTTACTATCTTCATCTTTTAATCGAAGGTACCACGAGTTGACCATATCGTGTTCAGTGAATATTGCAGAACCAACTGAGGTGACTAAAGATATAAGAACCAGTATGGAGAAGAGAACATAGATAACGTGGTCCATCTTCCTCTCAATCCGGCTACGTTTAGATGGAGATCTTGTGGAATTCCTCACTACTTTTGTGTCTGGGCCACTAAAGATTACCACTCCGTAAATGTAGTCAGTATTTCGAAGTTTAGAGTCGCGTAGGAGCACTTGATCTGGGCTCAAGGGGTATGATTCCTTCTCAAACTCCAAATTTCCTACAAAAGTATAAAGGTTGGTGTTTGGGTCCTCACAACGGATAGTTGCACTAAATGTTCTTAGTCCTGCATCTTCATCAAGATTAAGAGTGGCTTCTAAACATCTTTTGACTTTCAGATTGGTCTCACCGTCAAGATTCATAGTCTCAACATAGCAAACGCCATCCTCAAAGCTAGAAGATAGTAGTAAAAGATCACTAGGAAAATATTCATCCTTTGCAACTTTTACTACATCTCCAACTAAAAGTCCTCTCCAAGCTTTCTCCACAAATAAACCATTCCCTATGTGAACCTTCACTTTTCTAGAGTTTACCTTCATATCCTGCAATACATCATTTATGAATGTGATCGACAAGTTTGTTACAAAAACTAAGTTACTTACTTGAATATCGACAATCAGTTATCTGTTTATGGTTTAAATTTTTAAGATAAAATAAGGAAATTTAGGAAAATCAAATAGTGACTTCATAATAATAATAATTCCTTTGAAAAAGAGGAATCTGGGAACAAAGATTGTGCTGTTCCCTGTTTTCTATCAAGTCGGTATTTTTTATGCATATGATGCCTACCATCAGGTTGGTTCTTCTGGTGCAGAACTGTATATATTGTAGGACAATGGGTTGTTTGCAGCTTTTTATATATCTGCATTCATGGAATCCTACAATAGGATGTATCTTAGTATCATGAATGATCTCTTTTCAAGGGATTTGAAAATGGAAGATAAAGCCAGAGGGATTTAATGTTGTGGAATCAATTATAACAGAGATATAGCCTTCAACAGGAGAAGATAATTATATATATATATATATATATATATCAGGAGCCAGTGCTTTCCAGAAACGTTAAGAATTAAAAACATGAAACTCCAATCGAATTTACCTTGGGAAACAAAGGAAACATCACATAATACTAACTTTTTTTGCTTAAATGACGTTGAGTACTAGCATATACAGTAACTTACAGTAACTAGAATATGAAGATTTAGCAAAATATAGAGATATGAAAGGGGAAAAAAAAAAAAAAAAAAGAAGAGGAATTCGTATTGTATACAAAAACTTACCTGCAGAAATCTACTCCAGTCCTCCACAGCTTCTTTGATCATGCTAAGCCCAACGACAAATACGAGAGGAGCAATCATACTTGTAGGAGTAAATGGAGCTAAGGAGGTAGCAGATAATATAGCTGCCAAGAGGAAATATAAATTTGCAACTCGACGAAACTGCTCAAAAAGTGCTTTAGGAAGAAAACTAACAACATTGTATTTTGTTGTGGATATGTAATTGTTGGGATACTTATATGGTTTGGTCTTATGCAGTTCAGGTTTATTGCAAAAAACCACCCTTGAAAATCCCGGTTGACCAAGAAGCTGTTGATCATCAAAATTTGGTTTTAGGCATGAGAATGTATACAGCTTACTCCACTTCACCTTCCCTTTCCTTCTATTACTCTTTGACTGCTCTGTCATACTAGTAATCACCTGAACTTGTGCTTTATTTTGGCAATCAGATGACATTCCATCAAAATGCTGCCGAACTCAAGTTATCACAAAGACTTTGTATTCGACACCAACGCGTGATCATATATAAAAATACTAATTACTCTCTTTCTAAATAATTCACTCCATTCTGCAACTCTGCAAACTAAGAACCTCAACAAGAAAAGTAGTTTTAAAGCCGGCTCATGAATAAAGAAACCACCTCCGCTTTGTCTTTAGCAAATGGTAGTTCTGTCCTTGTACACGAACTCTTTCTTAACTTGACCTCGCAGCTCTTGCCACCACAGGATTTAAGAAATTTTAACATCTAGTATTTGACTTTCTTGGATCTAGCAGACGGCTTGGCACAAACAATCAAACAACGATTCTTTTCGAAACCCCACGTCCTTGAATCCCTTAAAATGTCGCACAAATAACAGAATGCCACTAACTAGATCCACAATCACTATATATATAATACCTGCAGAACTTCCTTCAGAGACCTAGACCTCAACACATGGTGACTGCTTAGTATTAGTCCTTTCTTAATTATGTCGAAATGCCACTACAATTAAATCTAATATACATTATAGATAATGTATATTTATATGACACTTTGCTTGTTCTGAATCTCTTGTATTTGACAGAAGGCATGAAAATAGTTGCAAGTCATCTAACCAGATAAAAAATTTATTGCATCATGCCATGCCTCATTGATAACATTTATGAGGGGGTAGTTAACATGTCAAGAGTAATGTGTTAAAATAAAGTAAAATTTGTCGAAAAGTAGAATTTCCAATCAATTTAAGTATGATAAAATACAGCTATAATCCTACAGTTAAGGTGATTCTTATGACTTAAAAATTGGTTAAGAACATTAAACTAAACTTTATTTGATACTATAATCTAGATCTGAAAGACTAAAACATGCATTCGAACGCAAAGCAAGGAGTAGAAGTTTGAAGTCAGCATGAGCCATTAATGTCACTGAATAAACTATTACAACGCTACACAATATTTACATGCTGCAGAATCTTTTGCTATGATTTGATCACTTCAGTCTTTGTTCAATTTTCCATGTAAATTTCTACGTTTTACAAGAAGTTCGTATCTGAAACGGTAATTAAAAGTGTCTACATTTTATCCGCTAAGTGAGTCATATCGTTGAAAATAAGGAGTAAGTTTAGCTCAAGAATAGTAATAGGTTTTGCTGTTGACTAGATAAATATATATTCCTAACTCTTGTTTTGGTTGATGTATTTTATGTAGTTTTGGAAGAGCTAATTGCTGGGTGAGGATCCTCTGTCCCCTTCTTTCATGTCCCCTATACAAAATGGGTGCCCCTGGCGGGTCATTGTAAGAAAAATGGAAATAAAAATATTTTATTTCCATTTTCCTTACAATGTGCCCCGCCAGGGGCATCCATTTTATATAGAAGACACAAAAGGGGATACAGAGAAAGGGACATAAGATCCGGGCTCCTAATTGCTATGAGTTTGTGGAAGGAACCATCCTGGCATGCAACGGCTCTATATAATTGTTGACTATGATCTCTAAATTATCGCCTTCATTGTTGCTAAGTGGGATTAGTAAACTAATTAACAATCTTTGTAAGCTGCTCCAAGTGTCCATAAATTTCAGTTTTGATGCTTGTCCCCATTTGAACGTCGCCTTTTTGGATTGGTTTTTATTATTTTTCTTGCTGATTAGTGGCACCTATTTTATTTTTACTGACCCTAATATTAATGTTTACAAGTCACCTCATAAGATGTTCTGATAGTTACCAGGACCTCAAATTCACTCCTTTGGTCATATTTTACTCCATTTATAATCGAATCAAATTTTGAACAAGAAAAATAATCAAACCGAATCAAGTTTGGAGGATAAGATATATACGGATCATAAAAATATAAATTATATCATTTCTCGGGGAGATTTCTCTAATACTTAAATTAGTATTTTTTGGACAGTTGTATAGCATGTATTCAATAACATACAGTCCAAAATATACATTATTTTTATGTTTCGAATGATGTACTTGAACCCTGAAATAAAGTCAAGGTGACACCCACGAAGTAGCTTATACATTCATTAAAAACATACTTGATCATTCGTTTAGATTTTATTAATATGGTGGTTAAATGAATAACGTCAAGAAAATGGATTATATGAATGGATTGTTTTTATTTTTATTACATAACTTGGTCCAAAAGAAAAAGTTAAACTTAAGTTTAGTTAGGCTGAGAAAATGATTGATATAATCTCAGCGAGTTTCCTAAGATACTTAAAAAAATAAGTCTTAAATTTATTGAAATCGTAAGACTAGTTAATAAAATTTTAAATGAATCATGATTTTACAAAAATACCTCCCATATTTGTATACAAAATTTATGTATCTCAGAAAATTTAGCTGAGATGTATCTCAGGCTCCCAACTCTCTGTAATTAATTTGCTGCTTTTACGTACATTTATGTAACTAATTTGCTACTTTTACGTACATTTAGTTGTCATAAATTCTAGGTAAGATGATAATCCAGACTGATACCTTGTTTTCCCATCCTCATAACATAACCGTAGACAAGAATCACATATTTTAGAGGATCAAAACAAAACGAAGAATGTTATCTCAATTTCGTAAGTTTTTCGTCGTAATTTTTTTTATTAAAATGTTTTTAACACTCCCCTCACTCGAGTTATGAACCTTAATGACAGTTTCATTGAGGCCTAATCACCGAGGAGCAAAAACAAAAGAAATGCACCATTTGAAAAATACAAGTACATGAGCTGAACTGGATCATATACGTGAATAGAAATCAAACATCTCAATTAGGAATTTATGATCCATTCCAAAGTATGGCACATAAGCAGGGAGGGTGTTTATGTGAAAATTTCCAACTTAAAACAAATCTTAGAACTTTTTAACTTCTTAATAAAAAGCAAATGGAGTCTCTGATTCAAAAAAATTGGACTTCTTTCCTTATCTTTATGATAAACAAAATAATAATTGAATAGCTAGTAAAATTACATCTGTATTCTGTTCTGTGGCATTTTATTTGAGTATTCAACTACCAGATGAAATGAGAAACAACAATGCTCTTGATTTACAAATGAGTCGTGGATAACTAAGAACTTAGGAAGAAGACAGTAGAAACAATTACCTGTCAATTTACATTATCTTGTATAATATATCTAGTTTCCCAGAATCTGATCGGATTGTGGAGGAAGGTAGGTCGTCAAAACTTCTTGGATGTCTGTTTGTGAGACGGTTTTGCTACTAAATGTTTTACAAACATTTCCTTCATTACCGTAACGTAGGACCGAGCTATCAGTTTTTGTTTCTGCTGCACTATAATCACCGAGCTTCCAAGAGCTTGGAAGGTTCATATGTCTAGTCCATAATGCCAAGGCAACTGCTGGATTTGGATCGCTTTATAATAGCACATGTTACAAACAGAAATATAAAATTGTCAAACAGAATTGAGCAACAAAACTATGCGATTCTTTGTACCAGAAGATTTTGACATATTAATTATACGTTGCTATATCTGCATACAGCTAAATATCTTTGGTTCTATTAAGCATGCAAAATCGTATATTTATTAAAATCTCACAAGTCATATATAATCAAAAGTACAACTGCATTTCTCTTTGAAATAATGCAAAAATATTTAAGGATTGGATTATGCAATTGTAGAATTAATTAGATAATCATAGTTAAAAAAAGGAATATCTAATACCTTTTCTTACTATTCAGAACTCTACTCCACCACAGGATCGCTTCCACAAGATCCTTTTCCAATTTAGCAGCATTGAACAGAACCACGCCTAACTCTGGCATACAAGCATTTGCAGCATATGTACTAGAAACCCAAGGTTTTGATGCTGATCTCTGAATTGCATCCAGAACATCTGAATTGGCATAGTCGGATAGCCTTTTAGAGCAGTCCTCAGCCATAGCGACACCATAATTGCTCAAGTCTACGCGAAGCAGTTCTTCAACTCTTCCCTGCATTTTCAAAAGAGTGATTACCATAAAGTTGGCTACTTCCTTTTCCACATTTGCGAAGTTCTGAACTTTAAATACAAAGGTAACTATGGAAAGTAAAAGCAGTAGAAGAGAATTTTCACATGATGTGCATCAAGACATAAAGGATTAACATTAAGATATACATCCATGAAACAACTTAATTCCAATATTAAGGTGGTGGTGCGTGTGCATGCACATTACAGCTAGGAGTCTTAATAACACTAACACTATTAGTTACTTGACATTTGGAAGATAGATGTGGAATACAAAAGGAAACGAACCTTCATAATCACATTCTGTGAGACATATATGAACTTGCTTAATGAAGGGTGAACAATTGGTATAGCAAAAGGTGCTATCTCGTCAATAGAAGGGTCAATATGTTCTCCAGCAGAAGAAGCTGCCAGAATAGCTTCTTTCACATCTCTCTGCCTATATTTTAGCCCAGGGACATTAGTTGAATCCACACTAACAAGCATTAAAATTAAGAAATAGGACATGGCTTACCCAAGGAGTTCTAGGTTTGAGTGTGGAAATAATACTTTCAACTTGTAGTATGATACTTTTTCATCAAGCTCTTCTGGTACGAAAAAATGAAAATGTACTAATTCTGGATATCTGAAAACAAGGAAATAGTAAGCAATTAATTATGACATTCATCATATATAACAACACGAGATATAATGGCACAAATCGAGGCCATAAATAGATGGGGCTCCTACTACTTTGTCTATATATTTGTTCAAGTCTACTAGACTCTAATCTCAACTTTTTTATGTTTGGAAATACATCTCAAAGAGAGATTTGAGAACTCGCTAGTTTCAGTCAACATAGCATACACAACTTAGTTCATGACAACATTTAACTTTGTAGGTTCAATTGCTAGAACACCACATAGAAATGATGAGAAGACTCCTGATTTAGGTTTGCCTCAGTAGAAGACATGAGTTCAGTACATAAAAAATTCGATATGCAAAGGCTCTTGTCGGGCAGGCAACCATTTTTTCAAGGAAGACTAGGATGTAAAATCAGTATGAAGTATATGGTTCATTTCAAACCAACTGGCCTCATCATGAAAACAACCAAATGAAACAACCATATGGCCTATTAGCTCAGACAGAAAATGATAGTGCCAATAGACCAGGTTAACTATAAAGATGAAAAATATAACAAATTGACCAACTGGCCTATTAGCTCAGCTGGTTAGAGCGTCGTGCTAATAACGCGAAGGTCGCAGGTTCGAGACCTGCATGGGCCATTTTTCATTCATCTTTTTTATATACAAGGAGACTCACAAAATGGGTTCTCTATCTTGATTTATTTAATTTTTTTCATTCATCTTTTTAGATACCACGAGACTCACAATATGAGTTCTCTATCTTGATTAATATAATTTAAACATCAATATTCAATCAATTTAAAATTTCGGTAACATCTATCATCTGACAAAAGTAAACAAACCGTGAACTTGATAGAGTAGAATTTGCAAGGATTGCAAGCAAACGTAGGTCCAGACAGTCCATCCAAGAGACAATGTGCACCATTTTATCTTCCTCACCATGTGCCGAGGCCAGTCCTGGATCATTATCCTTTGAAGCCTTAGATACATCAGCCTGCAATTTCAGAAAGACAGGAAAAAATAAATATAAATTTCTAATACTAGCTTATAACCCGTGCAACGCACGGCTCCTTTTCTAATTATCTATAATTATATTAATTGTTTTAATATTTATATGTTATTAATTTACATATCAAATTGATGTTAAAAAATTGATATATATAAGATTTTGCACGTTCAATTTAATATTTGTGCTCTATCTTGAATTATTAAAATTTGATTTTGACGATTTTACCGCCCGCTTGAAATTAACAAAATAATCTTTAATTTAGTGATGGTTTAAAAATTATTTTCCAATTACAACTTTAATATTAATAAAATAAAATAAATAAAATTGAATTGTATCCTTTTTTAATTATATCCTTTTCATATTATAATTTTCTTTTTAAAATTTAATTCTAATACGACCTTGTTTAATTATATCCTTTTTAGATTATATTTTCCTTTTTAATATGATATAATCTTGATCGTCTATTTTTAAAAATATAGATTCAACGATTGAGATTATTCTGGTAGTACAATGACCAAACCAAAATTATGGATAAGATCCCTCTTACGCTTACGCTTATTATATATAAGAATATAATTTAAATTTTTGAGGTGGCTCCCATCTACCAAGCATCAAGGTTTATATGGGCCATACAGCATAATGCAATTATGTCTCCATGATAAACTTGGAGAAACAATCTAAGAGTGCACGTAGGATAAGTTCATATTTATGGAGGATCAGTTACTATCTGTCAGTGGAGTTCAGGAAAGAGCAAATTAAAAGAGAAGAATTGAGGTAACCGTCTTAGCACAATGAACCATATTCCCAGTAAAACTTAGTGGAACTCTATGCAGTGATACATAAAACCTCGTGTTATACATTAAAAACATACACGATCACAATTCAGACACATTCAACACATTTTGCGAAGCAGCTCTTATATCATCATCAATTTCTTAGTATTGGAATGTGTAAAATTTTGCAGTCAAGTGCGCACAAATCTGCTGCAAAAATACGTAATGGTTATCATTAGCATTGTAGCCTAGTAGATATACTCTTCTTTTCGTAACATGAGGCCAAGAGCACTAGCCATAGTGGAGGCATGTGTGTGTGTGTGTGTGTGTGTCTGAATAATCAAATTTTTGTAACTGAACATACCAAAAAAATAGAAGAATTTGTCATGGTTACTGCTAAGTTAAAGATATCAGTCATCAAGTGGTGGATGACAGAGAGAATATCAACTTCTTTTTTTTTTTTTTTTGGAATATGTACATTTCTATCAAACAATCTTAGTTAACTATCTAATATAAATAACATTATTATTCTTTTCAAGTCTTACTAACAAACAAACAAACTTTTCTAAGTGAGCAATTATCTTTTGGATCTTTGTTAGTAGTAATGATATTCTTAAGACCCAAAATTCAAATCCAAAACCTCTGAAACGAAAAAATCACAAGGACCAGTTTGAAAATCCAATAGCTTAGTGCATTCAAGAAAGTATTTATTAGCCTCACAAATTTCATGCTTAAAAAAACAAATAAAACATGAATTCTTTGAATTGGTAAACAAAAATATCTTGAGCTGAAGATCTAGTGATAGCCTAGTTGCTAAGCCTCATCTCCCTCCCCCTTCCCCCATGACATGATCATTGCTTTAAATGTGAACAACCCCCGCTTTCCCCATGACACTAGCATTGCTTGGAACACCCACTCCTCCTCCCCTTATACTTCAAAACTAAGGAAACCCCCCCCCCCCCCCCCCCCCACAAAACAAAACCCGAAACAAAAAATTTCTAGAGCTGGAGCACATTAAAATGACACAGCTGGAGCACATTAAAATGACACAGCTACTTTGACCTTTTAGAAGAACCCTGGCCTAAGGCCCCAAAAAAACACTTGCCCTCCAAATTAATTAAACTACACTGATCGAATCACGCCATTCCATTCCAACAGTCTCGAAAACAGATAGAAAACTTAAAATACTGTAACAAGAAACAATGTTCATATTTTATAACCTGCAAACCAAATAAATTTAACTTGCTCATTCCATGCACTTCGAAAATTGATTTATCAACTTAACCTTCATTTCCTAATATTATCTACCACAACAAAATAACAAAAAAAATGAAAATGAAAAAATTAACAAGGGCAGGCAGTGTGATAATAAAGTTGTTGAATATAATTTGAACAAACAAAGTAAAGAGAGCCAAAACTTACAAATGAATCAAAAGCAACCCATTTTCTAAACGGGTCGGATGCATCTCTAAAATGGGTGGCCGGCAAGAACTGCAGCAAAGCTAACACAATGATAACACCAAACGCAAGCAATTGAGAAACGGGTCGGGGAGTGGGAGGCGGATCCGCAACTGGGTCAGCTGCATTAGAAGGTAATTTCGGGTCGGGTGGAGATTCGAAAATATTGCGACGAGTAGCTGAACGCGATGCTATGGAAGATGAAGACATTGACTTTTGACTTTCAAATCTTTGTATGTCTTGAGTTTGACAATATATATGGGGTTGTAAGTACGTGACATGTTTGGGATCGTTTAAAATAAGTTATTTTTGATTTAATGGGGGTATTTTTAACTTAAAGGAGAAAGTAAAGTTGTTTATTTTAAGTTGAATAAAAGTGTTGGGTAATTTTACTTAAAGTTAAATGGAGGTTTAATAATTTTGGCTTAAAGTGAAATTTGACTTAAAAAAAATTTAAATTCATGATATTTAAGCCTTACAAGAATTTTGAAAAAAAATAAAAAAAAATCCATAAATCATAAGTCATAAGTCAAATAAGTCATAAGTCAAAAGTACATAAATGAAACTTATGACTTAAAATAATTTTTTAATTTAAAATCGACTTAAAGCTCCCATTACCAAACACCTCAAAAATGACTTAAAACTAATTTTTGTTTCAATCCCATATAGGCAAACGGGCTCGTAGTACTAGTAGTACTTATTTTAGGATATTTTCGGCTACTTTGACTTGTGGTTTACCCGCGCGTGCTCTTTACTATTCAAACCCGGAATAACATGGGTCATGGGCTTAGACCATCTCCATTCTCTAAGGATAATAGTTATAATGTTTAGCTAAAATAATAAATAATTGGAACCCGGATTTTCGATCTTTTTTTTCAAGTCCCCTTCTGTATTCTTTGTATTAAAGAGCCCGGATCCTCTGTCTCCTTCTCCATATTCCCTTCTGTATTCCTTGGATTAAAAAGTACCCTTGGCGAGGTACATTTTAAGAAAAAATATTTTTATTTCTATTTTTCTTAAAATGGATCCCGCCAGGGGCACTTTTTGTACAAGAGGGACATGAAGAAGGGGACAGAGGATCCTCACTCAAATAATTGTTAGTTAAAATTTGCTGAACCGGTAAAGATTTTGTTACAACGATGTTAACTATAATTCAAAAATAATATTTTATTATTTTTAAATCATAATAACCATATTCCAACCATTATATCCATAACGTACTTATAAGCACCTTATAAGCTCAAAAATAACTCAACTTTTGTCCATAAGTATCATACGTACAATAACGTAGACACCATAAGTACTGTGTTAGCCCATAATATATCACAACTTTAATACTATAAATATTATAACTTTGGCCCATAAATATCATAAATCTTAGCCCATATAATAACTTTAATACCACCATAAACATTACCCCATAAATACCATAACTTAGATACCATAAGTACCGTATGAGCCCTGAAGTACCATAAATTTAATACCGGAAGTACCATAGTTGCAACACCATAAGTAGCATAAACCTAAACCCATAACTAAAATAAACTTTCATCCCATAAGTATTATAAATATTAGCATTATTTATTTTTTATTAGTGTATTACTAAACCCATGTAACACGTTACGAATCATAAAAAAATTGTATATATCTTTTTATCATTAAAATAATATTTTAACTTTATAAATGTTATGAATTTAAATATTATCATAATTATTTATTTTAATTATCAAAAACAGTATTTTAATTATATAAAATGATGAAACTATACCTATGCACCACAAAGATAAAACAGGAAGATAAAATAGCGGGAAGAATGGAGCAGCGGAAAAGAAACAAGCGAGAGATGATGTAGAGGTATTTAGATGATGGGGTGTAGGGTTGTCAATGGATCGGATATCCGGTCCGATCCGATCCAATCCAAAGGCTAATGGAACGGATATGGATCATATAAAAAAAATTCGATCCGGAAAAAAAATCGAAAGCTAATGGAACGGATATGGATTTGATACGATCCGATCAGGTTTATATATATATATATATATATATATATATATATATATATATATATATATATATATATATATATATATATATATACTAGCCTATAACCCGTGCAAAGCACGGACTTTATTTGATTATGAATTAATATATAAATTATTTGATTATTATTATGAATTAATATATAAATTATTTGATTTAATATAAAATTTTAATTTATTTTATTATTAAATTTAAATTTAAATATGTTCCATACTTAATTTCATGACATAAATAAATATCATTAATTTAACTTTATTTTTAAATTTATTTTAAATATCTTAAGAATTCAAAAAAAAATTAAAAATTAGTTAGTGTTTTATAACCTAAAATCGTAGAAGAAAGAATTGTAGTAAGAAATGTGTGTAGGCGATGATTTTAATCGGGATATAATTGAAAACGTTTATAATTCTATAAAACATGTGTTTTTTTATTTTTAATAAATATATATAATTTTATTGAATTTGGAATTTTTTACACGTTACTTTAATAAAAAAACAAAAAATAAATTAAAACGTATTTAATTTTAATTAAAATTAAAAAACATTTTGATTATATTTCCATTAGAATTCTCCACCAACACCCAACTTCACTTCAGACTCTTTCGAAAACCAATATCTTTTAAAATTAATATAAACAATTTCAATATAAAAATTTATTAATAAGTAAACAAATTAAAAAAAGGAAAATTAAAAGAAAAATAAATATACTATCTATATGTACTATACTTTTATAAAGAAAATATGGTATAATTGGTTGGTTAATTAAAATCTTTCTAAAAAACTTATTCGCACTTCTAAAAAAACAAATTAAAATATATATTATAATTTATTAAAAAAAAGTAAAACACATAATTTACATAAATACATACTTTATGATTTATACTTCAACTGAAATTCAACTACATGCTCTTTCAGTTATATTTTTAATATAATTTTTTTAATTTGTTATTTTTATGAAGGTGTTAACAATTTTTTTGAAAGCCGCTAACCAACCAATCTGTACAAAACACGCGCTAGTATCTATTATTATTATTAATTAATTAATATATTAATTATTTGATTTAATAGAAAATTTTAATTTATTTTTATTAATTATAATAATAATTTTAAATTTATATATGTTTCATACTTAATTTCATGACATAAATAAATATCATTTAACGTTAGTTTTAAATTTATTGTTAAATATTTTTAAAATTCAATAGATATTTTTAAAATTTATTTATTGTTAACTAGAATAATAGAGGAAAGAATCGTAGAAATAAGTTTGTGCGGGTGATGATTCTAATCAAGATAAAATTGAAAACATTTATAATTCTATAAAACATGTGGTTTTTTGTTTTTAAAAAATTACATACTCTCTCCATTCCATTTATGTTTGATGAAACAAATTAAGGGTTAAATATGTTAAGTTTTTGTAAATATATAAACAATTGAGAGTAAGTATGACAATTTTTACTTGATTATTAAATACATGTTAAAATTTTATTGCTTATTATATAGTTTTAGATTGTCTTTACTTTGTTGATTTATAATTTTTTGTAAATTTGTTAATAAATATGTGATTTTATTTCAAATATAATTGAAAGAGTATGTAATAATTAAAGAGTTTGTTATTAAGTTAAATATGTAGTTTATTTTTTGCAAAATAAATTTTATATGCATCTTAATTTACTTTTTATTTTTTGGAAAGTGTTATTATACTTTTTGGGAAGGTGTTAACCGACCAACCGATCAACCGATTATACCCTGTTTCGCTTATAATAGTATAGTATAGATAGATTTGTAAATTTGTTAATAAATATGTGATTTTATTTCAAATATAATTGAAAGAGCATGTAATAATTAAAGAGTTTGTTATTAAGTTAAATATGTAGTTTATTTTTTGCAAAATAAATTTTATATGCATTTTAATTTATTTTTTATTTTTTGGAAAGTGTTATTATACTTTTTGGGAAGGTGTTGACCGACCGACCAACCAATTATAGTATGGTATTGATTTTATTTCAAATATAATTGAAAGAGTATGTAATAATTAAAGAGTTTGTTATTAAGTTAAATATGTAATTTATTTTTTGCAAAATAAATTTTATATGAATTTTAATTTATTTTTTATTTTTTGGAAAGTATTATTATACTTTTTGGGAAGGTGTTAACCAACCGACCGACCGACCAACCAATTATACCCTGTTTCGCTTATAATAGTATAGTATAGATTTGTTAATAAATATGTGATTTTATTTCAAATATAACTGAAAGAGCATGTAATTATTAAAGAGTTTGTTATTAAGGTAAATATGTAGTTTATTTTTTGCAAAATAAATTTTATATGCATTTTAATTTTTTTTTATTTTTTGTAAAGTGTTATTATACTTTTTGGGAAGGTGTTGACCGACCGACCAACCAATTATACCCTGTTTCGCTTATAATAGTATGGTATAGATTTTATTTCAAATATAATTGAAAGGGTATGTAATAATTAAAGAGTTTGATATTAAGTTAAATATGTAATTTATTTTTTTGCAAAATAAATTTTATATGCATTTTAATTTATTTTTTATTTTTTGGAAAATATTATTATACTTTTTGGGAAGGTGTTAACCGACCAACCAATTATACCCTATTTCGCTTATAATAGTATAGTATAGATATATATTAAATAATTTATTTTATAAATATATTTATATATTAAAATTTTGTCCATCATACTTGAGGATTATTTGAATGTACATGTGTTATGCTCTCGGAGTTGCTTTTCTTGTGAGTCTCACGGTAACACATCATTTTTTTTAATTTTTTCGGGCTCTTAAATACTCCACTCAACATCACTGTATCCTCTCTTCCCTTTTCCATGGCGAGCAGAAAAATGACATGCAGGTCATCACTGTAGCTCTACCAGTACACTTGCATATCTTGTTACTGGATTTATTTGTTTGTGTAATTTCTAGGATTATTACAATATTTATAATTTTCTTAATGTATTGCAATGTTCTAAGTTTCTCGGATTTATAAAGACTTGTAATATTTTGTTTTTGTACTTTACATTTTAAAATGTTGCTATTATTATTCGTAAATTGTTGAATTAAATTAAAAGTTTTTTCTCTACATATAAACGGATCGGAGCTCCGATCCGATAATCCGTGATCCTAACGGATCCGGATATGGATCTTGTTGAAAAAAATTCGGCTATGATCCGATCCGAATCCGAATCCGGTAAAATTAAATGGATCAGGATATGGATCATGCCTGATCCGATCCAGATTCGATCCATTGACAGCCTTAATGGGGTGAGCTTCAACAAATATAGAGAATATGTTTCTGTTATCTATAATTATGCCTAACAGTTATCTTTCCTTGAAGTGCTCTTTTTTTTTTAAGGATCTCTATAACTTGTACTATTCAAGTGTCATATGGACATTATTGCTAACAGGTGAGGAACGTTGGAGATACTCTTATACTTTCTTTGTCACTTGCTAGTTTGAAAATATCTTTTCAGTTTTTTCTGTATGTGTTGGAGTTTTAGATTTTCTTTTTTTGTCAAAATACGAAATTTGCTTTGAAAAAAATCATGATTCACTTAGACATGCTGAGTGAGAGAAAGATTGGAAATGTGGGAATTACAGAATTACAATACAACGGTATAAGTTAACAACTAATCAATATCAATATATTCTTAATGGTGCTTAGTGAAGGATTTAATCAAATTACCCCAAGTACCCTTTGAAATCAATATTATCCAATTTTTCTACATAGGCTTTTTAGTCTTTTTACGTTTAAATTACACCAATTACCCTTTGAAATCAATATTATCCAATTTTTTTACATAGGCTTTTTAGTCCTTTTACTTTTTGATTATATTAACGGGTTAATGGATATCCATGTTTACTCTAATTTACCGACATAATATCATACATGGCTGCAGGTTTTCCTTATATTCAAACAATCATCTCCATATACAATCAATTATACACTCAATTACTTCCTTATGGCTGCATATACGATCAATTACTCAATTTTACAATCAATTATACAGTATCTTTCTCCCCTTCTTTCACAATTGCTGCAATATCTTTCTCCCCTTCCTTCACAACTGGGTTTCAGCATCTCAGACGTAGTATTATTGGAACTGTATCTCTCTCTCGGTAGGCATTCAAGATTTCAGGCTAATTTGTTATGTTTATGTATATTGGTTACATGAATTGTTTGCTTATGAATATGTGTAGTTATCGGCTTAAGAGGGAGGGTCAGTTGGGGAGAGTTTAAAGGGAGGTCGTTTCTATCCATAAAGGGAGTACTACCAGAGACGGAAAATAGCTTCCTTCTGCTAAAGGTATCATCCATCAATACTATCGTTGTTGTGTTGTTTGATTGCTTAATTTAAAAAAGGATATGATGTAATTATAAATAATAAATAATATTGTATGAATAATTTGGTAACGATATTAATAATTACCAAATTATAGCATTGTGTATAAATATCGTTGTTGTGTTGTTGTGTTGTTGTGCTGCTTACTGTTATGATTTACTGTTTTTAAGGTTTGAATATTTGTAATTATGTTATCATGTTGTTTGTGTTGCTTAATTGTATGTAATTATTAGCAAATGAGAGTAAAGGTGCAAACTTTACAAGTTCTTTTAGGGGCCTTCCATAGAATATTTTGCTACACTGTTTGCATCTGGAGATATTTAGAGATTAGAATACAAGAATATTTACATACTATCTATGTTATCTAGATTTTTGTTATTGCAAGAAGTGTTAGAAAAGTATGTCAGCTCAGTTGTAAAAGCTAAGAACCAATAGCTTCTAACGCAGAAGATAGGAACTATCTTTAGTGCTGCATTCACTTACCTTCACCAGGACCAAAAAACCTCTAATAGCTATTTTGTTTGTGCACCAATAGTACTAAGAGTAGAAGGAGAATGTCTACGCCTTCAATATCCACTTTTCGCGAATAAGGATAGTGTCTACCTACTACGAACTTGGCTGGAGGTGATACACTGATCTTAACTTCATTTGAGAGTAAGGGACGGAAGGACTTTGGATATATTATTCCTAAAATATGCATGGAGTTGTTTGAGTAAAACTTCTGTTAAGTCTACCCTTCAACCAATTGGAAAAACTTTGCATATTCTTTTATTTAGCATTGTTTCTTCGTGGTCACTGCTACATGGAATCCAAGTTATTCATGTTGTTTCTAACTGCATAGCCCAGCTACTTATAAAATTAAAACAATACAAAGACCTCTGTTATTACAAGAAGGGTTACAAAAGTATGTCAGCTCAGTTGTAAAAGCTAAGAATCAATCATACTCTCATGTACTGAATTATTTTGTCGCCCGCATGGCATTAAAGTAGAACAACCTTGCATTTTTCTGCAAATTTCTGCAAGTCTGGACAACTTGATACCTCTTTACTAATGTGGTCATAAGTTTCTGTCGAAAATTCCTTTTCACGCACCGTTTGTTGCATAGAAAACTAGACTTCAAGATCTTTCTATTGGGATATAATTCACTTCCCAGAAATTTCTCAATCAAAGCAGTTTATTCTTCAAAGTTAGGCATTTCTGCAAATTTCTGCAAGTCTGGACAGCTTGATACCCCTTTACTGATATGGTCATAAGTTTCTGTCGAAAATTCCTTTTCGCGAACCATTTGTTGCATAAAAAACTAGACTTCAAGATCTTTCTATTGGTATATAATTCACTTTCCAGAAATTTCTCAATCAAAGCAGTTTATTCTTCAAAGTTAGGCATTTCTTCAAATTTCTGCAAGTCTGGACAGCTTGATACCCCTTTACTGATATGGTCATAAGTTTCTGTCAAAAATTCCTTTTCGCGAACCGTTTGTTGCATAAAAAATTAGACTTCTAGATCTTTCTGTTGGTATATAATTCACTTTCCAGAAATTTCTCAATCAAAGCAGTTTATTCTTCAAAGTTAGGCATCTGCAGCTTCCAGTTTTTTTGTGTCTGCTATTTTTCTGTTTCTTTTATTCTTTTCTCCGTTTGCTCTCTTCATGCATATGATAAAGAGTAGGTTCCGATGGCTGATTCTGATGGATGGTGTGTAAACTTTGGAAAAAACGGATATATGATCCTCTTTTTTTCCCCTCTTTTTCATTGTAAAAAATTACCAGCAACAGATTTCTCCATAGCCAAGGCTTAGTTTCTTTTTCGCTGATTGACTTCCATGTATGCTTCTGGCTTTACCTTTCCAGATTTTACTACAGTTGTACACCCAGAAACCACTTCAAATAGTACCTCTTTAGTTAGTACTAAGAGTAGAAGGAGAATGTCTACGCCTTCAATATCCACTTTTCGCGAATAAGGATAGTGTCTACCTACTACGAACTTGGCTGGAGGTGATACACTGATCTTAACTTCATTTGAGAGTAAGGGACGGAAGGACTTTGGATATATTATTCCTAAAATATGCATTGAGTTGTTTGAGTAAAACTTCTGTTAAGTCTGCCCTTCAACCAATTGGAAAAACTTTGCATATTCTTTTATTTAGCATTGTTTCTTCGTCGTCACTGCTACATGGAATCCAAGTTATTCATGTTGTTTCTAACTGCTTAGCCCAGCTACTTATAAAATTAAAACAATACAAAGACCTCTGTTATTACAAGAAGGGTTACAAAAGTATGTCAGCTCAGTTGTAAAAGCTAAGAATCAATCATACTCTCATGTACTGAATTATTTTGTCGTCCGCATGGCATTAAAGTAGAACAAACTTGCATTTTTCTGCAAATTTCTGCAAGTCTGGACAGCTTGATACCCCTTTACTAATGTGGTCATAAGTTTCTATCGAAAATTCCTTTTCACGCACCGTTTGTTGCATAAAAAACTAGACTTCAAGATCTTTCTATTGGGATATAATTCACTTCCCAGAAATTTCTCAATCAAAGCAGTTTATTCTTCAAAGTTAGGCATTTCTGCAAATTTCTGCAAGTCTGGACAGCTTGATACCCCTTTACTGATATGGTCATAAGTTTCTGTCGAAAATTCCTTTTCGCGAACCATTTGTTGCATAAAAAACTAGACTTCAAGATCTTTCTATTGGTATATAATTCACTTTCCAGAAATTTCTCAATCAAAGCAGTTTATTCTTCAAAGTTAGGCATTTCTTCAAATTTCTGCAAGTCTGGACAGCTTGATACCCCTTTACTGATATGGTCATAAGTTTCTGTCGAAAATTCCTTTTCGCAAACCGTTTGTTGCATTAAAACTAGACTTCAAGATCTTTCTATTGGTATATAATTCACTTTCCAAAAATTTCTCAATCAAAGCAGTTTATTCTTCAAAGTTAGGCATCTACAGCTTCCAGTTTTTTTGTGTCTGCTATTTTTCTGTTTCTTTTATTCTTTTCTCCGTTTGCTCTCTTCATGCATATGATAAAGAGCAGGTTCCGATGGCTGATTCCGATGGATGGTGTGTAAACTTTGGAAAAAACGGATATATGATCCTCTTTTTTTCCACTCTTTTTCATTGTAAAAAATTACCAGCAACAGATTTCTCCATGGCCAAGGCTTAATTTCTTTTTCGCTGATTGACTTCCGTGTATGCTTCTGGCTTTACCTTTCCAGATTTTACTACAGTTGTACTCCCAGAAACCACTTCAAATAGTACCTCTTTAGTTCATATATATTTTCTGGGCCAGCGAGTATTGTAGAAGAAAGTTGCCAATTAGCGAAAGATCAGAATTCTGGACATTTATGCCATTGCTCAGTAAAACAGCTCTATGTTACAAGTCCTCCCATTATGAAACTCTATAAAAAAATCTGAATGTAGTAGTAGTGCTTAAAATCATGGAAGACTTATGAAAATATGTTTGTGTATGTTAATATAAAAATGATAAATTAACCCTCTTATTCACAATATTATTTCTCATATATTATCTTTGTACAGAAAAATTGATATTCTTCATATCATAAATTTATGGATGGGTCGCAGCAACAATATTCTTCTACACCCCTATCAGGTACTAATAAACCTTTTGAAAATTTGCCACTTGATAAAAAAAAACTATGTACTTACGCACTATTACACATATAACCTTTTTATCTACATCTACAGGTCACAAACGAAATTTACGTAATCAAATCTCTCTGCCTTCATCTGAACCTGGTAATTAAGGAAAAATATAGATGCTACTCTGTGCTGTGTTTTTTTTTTTAAAATTAAGATTATGATATAATTATTTTTTTTTGCAGTATCGAAAAGACAGACGTATGATAATGGATGTTGTGACATCCCCAAATCCGAGGTCAGAGATTCAGGTCGTCACGTCACCATCCAACCATATCATACCTGTATTAACTTCACAACTCAACAATACATCCATCCAGACCTCAATCTTACACACAAACAAGTTAGAGCCTCAGAAACGATAATCAAAAGTAACACTAAATATTACAATTCATCTGTACAATCCAGAGTCTTACGCAATTCCACTTATACAACTACACTTGAAGACAAGTCTTACTATTACAGTTGAAAACCTATCAGACTTACTCTCCAGTATTTATCAGGAACTAAATCATCTCCGGGGTAAATCTTCTACTCCTCTTCTACTAGTGCGGAGTTAACCGACCAAATTCTTCTCTTTCTGAAAAGTTTTTATAAAGCAAGAATGAGCTACATAACGCTCAGCAAGTTCACCATTTTGAAAAATAATGATGTGGTTTATTTTGAAAACATTCCCAACTGTATGGGCATATATCTCAGATTTCAAAACATAATTGGACAATATATATGTCCGAGTTTGAATAAAACATTTATACTCACTAAGGAGCTTTAAGAATAACATATGAACCCTTTATAAGGTTCCCATTTCAACATATCTCAAGTTTGAAAATATATACATATGAGTATATCATTTTCGGCAAAACACTCTACGGTTAACATACTGTACAGGGAATACATCGTTGCAAACCTCTTTCCTTCCATTAGCTTAGAAGGTTTCTCATACAAAAACATTTCATTCTTTGAAACAATTGCAAAAGTGCACTAACACGTGCCAATCTTTATAGAAAATCTTGCAGTTCTAGATACTGCACGATGTCAATATTTTTCTTATCAAAAACCACACTATCGGCAACTTGGCACTTAGGCCCAAGAAGCAGTGTTTGAGTATTTTTCCAAAGTGGAGAATGGGACTGGAAGAAAACATAAAAACCTGATAGGGATTGACGATGATCAGTCGCCACATCCAAGTCCAATAATCCGCGGGTCTTCTCTACCGGTAGAAGGATAGAAACTACATCCGTAACTATCCCCAAGTGAAAACTACATCCGTAATCACCCTCGATGAAAACTATATCCGTAATCATCCTTCGGCAACACCTGGGCCGGAATAATAATTGATGGACCGCCTGGCTCACGGCCGCTTACACATCCCGGGAATCGTTCGTCAACGGTTCCCACACCTGCCAGAGTCCCTTTTTCTTTTTCTTTTAAAAACTTGATTTTGATTGAAAACTGAGTAATTGAGGTCCGACATCAGTCGACCGATGATTCTTGAAATCACACAAGAAGCAAACCTGACCGGGGGTTTTTGAAAATGTTTTGAGTTTGAAAGAGTTCGAGTTTGAAAGTGCTAAAGGTATCTTGGATTAGCTTTGTCTTTAAAATAATGAACAATAATTAATAAATGATATTTTAAGATTTAATATTAATAATTAATAAAATAATTATTTAATTAAATAAGCTTTTAATCCAAGATAGGTATTTTGAGTATTTATGATGATATTAAAATAATTACATGAGTATACGATACTTCCCGAATGACCCTTCGGGTTTTCGCAATTTAATTACGATATAATAATATACCGCTCCCCGGTCAATAGTATATATGGACCGCTACGACCTTTATTGCTAGAGTCGTTGTCCGAAGAAAACATTTCATTCTAAGTTCAAGGGGTGCAAACATATATGTGCTTATACATCTCAATTTCATCAATACTTCGATAAGCATAAACATTTGATACTATTGAAAACTACAAACACAACAGTGAAAGTCCTTGTATATATTTAAGTTTTGAAAAGTAAACTTGCCTTGGTGAGGTTGGGGTGGTCGAGCTTGCGGGGTGGAATGATCTATACATAATCAATAGCCGTTCGTTTGTAACCTTAACATTATCTCTTTTAATTGCGAGGTTTTAGGGGGTACAAAATTAACTTAATGACTTTGTCTTATGACTCTCTAGCCCCACTATAGGTTCATGTCATCACTCGATTACGCTCGCCACTTATTCGACTTAATTTGGTTACCATATCCGAATCACATTCATTACCCCTTAAATCACACTCCACATACGACTTTTTCCCTTGCGCGAATTTTACTCTAACATTTTTATAAAATTGAAAAATACATATTTTAATCCAATTCTTTTTGGGTAGCCTTCACTACTGCATTTACTAGCTTCCCTAATTTTTCCATGATCCTACATAAATTTTTAGGGGTTTAAACAAGGTTCACAAGGGAACCATTTAGTGCAGTCCGGATTCCAGAAACACATTTCACTTCTCAGGCCAGAACTCAAAATCTATACATCACCTAGTCATGAACCTTATATTTCTGGAAACTACATTCAAATACCTTTCCAACAATATATATTAGGACTTCAGGGGACAAGATTAATGGGTTCAAAACCCTCCTACAAGACAGTACAAGTTCCTGGAAAAATACTCAGCATGCTTTTACCACTTAACCAACCAAGAATCTTATATAAACATCACACCCATCATCTAAACCACCAAGATCATACTCTATAACATACATGGAGTTACATACACTAACCACAAGCTTAAAAATCACAACCACAACATTTAAACTCAAGATCTACATCATCCATAACTTATATGTCCAAGATTTACACTAATAACCATGGATCTAACATTAAACATCACAAATACTACATGGCCAAGAGGGGTTAGGGTTTTTATACCTTCTTGAGTATCTAGGAGCCTTGGGTATGCCTTACAAGTCTCAAGAACACCTTGGATGAGCTCCTACAATCCTTACAACTCAAGATCTAAATGAAAACTCAACATTGTTACTATTCAACAAAACTTCAACAATTTATATCTTGAAAACTAATGGATGAAAAGGGTTGGAATTCATAGTATACCTTCCTTATATGATGTAGAGTACCTAGGATTTTTGCCTTGAATTAAGAGTGAAGAGAAGTGGAAGAAAGAAAAATTTTCTTCCCCTTTTCTAGCTTTGGCCGAGAGCAACAATGGCAAGGGGGGGGAAGAGTTTTTGTTTTGATTTTTGGGGTTGGTTGAATAAAGTGAAAAGTGTTGGGTGATATGTATTAGGTGTGTGTATATGTATCACATGTGCATGTCTAGTGTCATGTGCATGTCTAGTGTCTAGACCACCATACCTCCTTGTCTCCTTGGACAATGTACCAACTAGTTACTATTCCTCTTGTTAACTTTGTATTACTAGTTTGCTTTCCTAACTACTTAGTTGCATGGGACTTGCATGCAATATCATTCCTTGTATCTTTATTCTTCCACCAATGCTTGTCACTTAATCTTTAATTCGCATCGTATCTTAATTAATTTCTCGTAATAATATTTTGTCGCGTAGAGATTTCCCTTGTAATTCCTTAAGTACTTAATTGTGTCAATTCCTCGAATATCCATAACTCCTCGTCATAATTCCTAATAAATCTTTTAATACTCCAATAACTCTCAAGTCCCAAGTTTTATAAATCTTACTAACAATAAGACTCTTGACTTCAACAACCTTCCCTTTATCTTACATGGTGAATGTAACAACATAATTTCTCAGACAATCAATTCCATTAAACAACAGGGATGACTAGAAAGGTTCCAAATTGACAATGTCACAAGATATTATATAAAAGAAAATATTACACAAATTAGGGTTCTTACAGCCTCCCCTCCTTAAAAGGATTCTGTCCCGGAATCAGGTTGAAAACAGTTGGGGTGCTTTTCACGCATCGTGCTCTCTAGTTCCCATGTTGATTCTTCGACATTCTGGTTCCTCCACAAAACTCTCACTAGTTTGACAACCTTGTTCCTCAGCACCTGTTCTTTTCTATCCATGATTTCTACGGGTTGCTCCACATAGGTCAAGTCTGGTTGCAAATCCACTTGGTCATATTCTATCACGTGCCGAAAGTCCGTATGGTAGGGTCGTAGCATGGACACACGAAACACATAATGCACTTGCTGCAAGCTCGGGGGCAAGGCTAGTTCATAGGCTAACTTTCCAACACGCCTCAAAATCTCAAAAGGTCCAATAAACCTCAGACTTAGCTTCTCTTTCTTAACAAACCGCATCAATCCTTTCCAGGGGATACCTTTAGCATCACGAAGTCTCCCACCTCATACTCCTTTGATATCTCATAAAATTTGACCATTCGAAATAATGGGTTTCGTAAAAAAAAAACTAATGACTTTTACATACACTCGTCTGTACCGCAAAGACGTAATATCGATTCGAAATCTTCATTTAATAATTCGTACATATCGTGATTACGACAATTTCTCATCCACCCATAAAATTACTATTCGTCCCGGTTCGAATATTCACGAAAATTTGGGTTATTGCAGTCTCCTCTCCTTAAAAGGATTCTATCTTAAGAACCTAAGGAAAATAGTTGTGGATACAATTCCAACTTTACCCTTTCCAACTCTCAGGTTGACACTTCAACCCTTTTGTTCTCTCACCTTGGTCTCCTTTAATGTTGTTTCTCAACGCATGCTCTCCTCGACCTGTATTCCTTATCGGTTGTTCTATGAATGAAAATTTCTATCCCACTACTTATACGTTCCTCTTCTACATTGTTCATAGTATCCGTGTTGAGTCCTTGTATCGTTGGCCCGTGAATACTTTGTGGTCGCGTTTTATAATCTGAGATAACGTCAATACGCACGGTATTCCTCATTTTCCTTGGCTTGATTAGAACGCATGTGTTGCCTCCCGTCAGTCGTTACCACTTGCTATGGATACTGTATAGTCTTCGATATGCGTCGAACCAGTTCAGCTATCATATCCCTCGTTCATTGACTTCTTCGTAACGCAAGAAAAGCAAAACTTCTTCTTTTGTAGTACGCTTTACAAGAGACGTCCTTACATTCGCATGGTGACGATCGTGATAACAACATTCGTTTCATGGATAAGTTTTTATTCTCGACTGCCCCGTGAAATGTAAGGCACGACACTAAATATAAATTCGATCGTCTGGATAATTCTTCTTCCATGTCCATCAGCCACAGATCAAATTAGTACATACGCTCAATCTCTTCGTTAAATATACTTGAAAGCACCTTCAATATTCGAAGTTTAACCTTAAGTCTTTATCTGACGTAATCGCTGCAGAAGTTTTATATTGCACCACCATCTCTTCCGTATATAATTCGATAATCTTCTAAATTGAAAGTCTCTCGTAGCTAAATCACTTGGTCCAACAATTATATCTCAACTAGGGCCATCTCTTGGCTCGGTCTTCGGCGACCTACTTATGAAATTCATTATAATTTTGTCCACGTTCAAGATTTTCTACAGGCGGAATTAATCTACTAGATCTCTATCATTCTGCTTTTGACATGTCACGTTTGTACTTAATAGTTTGCCAATACCATTCTTCATATCCGTTTGCCAAACATTCTCTTAATTCTCTATACATCTTTGTCCTTCCCCATAATTTATTTATTTTCCTCTAACATTATTCTTTATTGTATATACTCTATTTTCTTGGTCAATACTGACTGAATTCCAATTTCGAATAATACCTTCTATAGGTATCGGCCACCACACTGGCCTTCCCTAGGTAATAACAAATTTCTCCATTATACTTCCTGCTCCCTTTCGTCACCTTCTCTTTCTTATGTTTAGTTCTAATATGAAGATATACTTACGGCACTTGTGGAAAAATTTCACACTTTTCTCATAAGGTTAACGTCTCAGTTTTATGCGTGAACGCTATCATGACTAATCCCCGACTCGCGGTTAGTATATCATATCCCGTAACCTTTATGTTGTTTAGAAGTATAGGCTATCATCCCATTTCTACTGCATCAGCACACCTCTTAAACTCTTGAAAGACGCATCATCGTGACCCTCAAAGTCCTTTTCTCATTATAAAGTATAGCTAACAATGAGGTTGTTACTAATCTCTCATATCATTCTTAAAACTTTATTTATTAACCCACATGGGCTTCTGACTCACTAGTCAATCCACATGATACTACCAAAATTTATAATGTTTATATTAATGTGAAATTCCAACTTTGGTGCCGTACAGAGGTCGATCTTGAGTTGGTGAAACCTTTTCTTCAACCTTATCCTTGAAAAAAAAAACAACTACGCATTTTAACTAGTCAACAATTCCTCCCTTTCTGATAAGGGTATCAGTTCTCGATGGTATATGTAAGATATCATACGCTCGTCCTCTTTCACAACTGGCGCCAATCAGTCTGAGGCCTGCATGCTGCTGCGATTCCCAATAAAATCAATTAGGTGGTAATCTCGAAGGATCATTGGCATATATCCATGCATCCATTTGCTATTAGGGCCTGTTAAACTTTATGTCTCTCTATGTGCATCAATCCCTTTAAGCTAAGTAAAGCTTCACATTCTTGCCACGATATTTCTTCCTTTCTTGTCCATCTCACTTCCATGTTAGTTTCCTCTAAGGATATGTTTTACATCGCAATCGATTTGCATTTCCTGGATCAGGAAAAGGCTTGGTAACTCCAGAATTCATTAATATAACATCCTGACAACGGTTGGTAGGAGCGTACTCCAAACCACCTCATCATTTCTTATAACTTTCCTCACACTAATATTAAAGGTCTTGTGGTATGCCCCGACATGTTATTTCTACTTTAATAATTGCTCGGCATAACACTCTGGCTGCACAATTACAACATTTGGTTTTTGATCTTATATTGGTGTAACGGTTCATAATTGTACCTCCCGTTCACCTTAGAGTCACTACTTTGAAAGGAATGGTTTCAAAATAACAAGGTCCAATAGATAATTTCAATAAGAATTCCACATTGGATGTTCCAAGAATGTTGATGGTTCCAAATACTAGGAGTCTCGATTTTCGGAGATGTAAGGATAGACAGAAAGAGTACAACAAGGTTTATTCCTTCAGGTTCTGATAATTCTGTAATAGGATATCATAGAGAATGTTGCACGAGGGCAATGATTGTTGGATACAAAATTCATAAAGACGGTCTTTATACAATTCTTACATCGGGCGGATACTTTTCCTCCTGAATAATAAGAGGAAATCTAAAGTCGCATTGATGAAGGTCAGCCAATAGAAAGCAATTTTACTCCATGACAATTAAAGAATGAAGTAGTTTGTCATTCAAGTAATCAATGGTTTCAAATGAATTCTCCTTGTATGAATGAAAGAATAAAATATTCAAGTGATATAAAGTCTAATACGAAGATGGGTAAGAGTTCAAGTCGAGTGGGCGACCTCACTAGGACTCAATCGAGTTATTCATCGAACTTTCATCATCATGCTTTACCGCAGGCAAAATGCATGGCAGAATTGCTGAATAAATTAAATTGGGAGTTGGACCAGTGAAACAGTAACTAGTCCTTTTCAAGAAACACTAGCAACTAGCTAGACAAAATTTGCTCGTCCACCTGTTTGAGACATCACCACTAGCTAGGACAATTAGCTAGGTGTTCTTCACAACATTACAATTTTGACTAGTTAGAACAATCAGCTAGTCATTCATATTGACATATCGACTAGCCAGTTTCAATTGGCTAGAACGAAACTTCAACATCGTAGCCACTGAAGAAACTTTAGGCTACTCGGACAACGAATGGAAATAAGAAGTTCTTAAGTTTGAAAAAGAAAACTATAAAATCTGAAGAGAATGTTCTAGGTATCGGAACAATCGATAACCTCTCATCAAATATTACTTACCAGTGAAACGGTCCACCCAAGGGTGCCTCCGTACACATGCTTTATCAGATCCTACAATAGAATTAAATTCGGAATACCAATATCAAAATGATATCTTTACTATGATTTCAATGTACGATGTACAATCTCATCTTGAATAGAAGAAAAGAATTCATGAAGGATGTCTGGACATTAGATCATCCATGTCCTCAGTAATTTGTTAAATATTTATGAGCTCAACTGAAGAGTGCAAGTATAAAAGAAGCAATCAAATATCAATATTCGTTAAGAAATATTCATCGATTAATTAAGGAAATATTTGTTGAACCTTCCTTGGATAATTGAAAGAAAGTGTAAATAGGCCTGAGCCGAACAAGATCATCATAAATTTTTTGAATAGAATGTTCATGGATCAAATAAGATTACTTCGGATAAGTCCGGCTTTAGGGAAAGTATATCACTGGTTGTTATTCCACAAGTTTGAAGTAGAAGGGTTACCTGATATAAACTAATCGAGGTAACATAGTTAGTGAAAAGTTAAAAATGAAGTAGTGCACCAGCCGGTAGTTACCAAAATAAGTTAATAATCATTCGTGCATCTCATTATCACCATTATGAGGGTAGCTCCGTCTCTTCGTCTTCGTAATACAAGACACCAACTAGTGCGTCTCTCAATCATCATCTTAAAGTCATTTATCGAGTTAGGGTTTCACAAATATATCTGTCATTTCCGTGCTTTATCATGAAGACCAAACTTCACATCATTTCGGGGACACCTACTAAGTCCATAGGGTCCTACTTCATGCCTTCCGACATGAATCACAAGTGGCCAGTTCCCCCTGGGAACAGATCAAAGAGATCTCTCAGGGATCTCAGTGCAGTCCATAGGTTCAGTGGCGGGTGTGTGTATGTGAACATATACCAAAAATATTGAGGTCTACAATACATATATCCGTAGTCCCTGATAACATCTCTATCAAAGGATCCCACTCTAGACCCACTGGTATTTTCTTTTGGTAGACTCTGAGATCACTGTATCGCTCGTTGCAATCATATTCAACTTCTCTTGAGTCCCTTTGTTAATTCTACTTGTTTGTTCTTTAAGTTGAACTACCATGCTCTAGCGTCCGAATCATGTGTGGAATTATCTAGCACGCTCGTCTTATGATAACATTCTCGTATAACACATGTAAAATTCGCCATCAAGGGTAATGAAATCGACAACGACATAGTGACCAACTTTCAGGTAAACCCGTTACTTATCGAAAATCGGATCTTATAGCCCAAGTAAAAGACTGTCATTATTCCAAGTACTAAGTACCCTTAATTATGTAGGGAAGTCTAAACTTCTTGATTCTTAAAATGCCGACTCCTAAATTGTGGAGGACTATGGGCCACAAAATTTATGCCAGCCTAGTCATCCGATAATATTGGCAATATCGCCTCTACCTCAGCTGCTCTTGAGGTTTCGCTCTGCTTCCTATATCATTACCTATGATAGGTCATGTACGACTCTCAAACCTCTATTCATCATTCTAAAGGTCTCTAAGGATTCTATCGACCCTAGTACAATACCTCCAGTAAACACTCCAGTCCATTCTACTCACCGGTACCTCTTCCGGTAGTCCAATAATAAGTTTACTACGATCTCTTATGTCATTCTCCTACTTAGACTTAACTCTCAACACTCTCGTTTCTGAGTACTGTAACTTATCGCTCTGATACCATTTCTGTGACGCCCCCAAATCCGAGGTCAGAGATTCAGGTCGTCACGTCACCATCCAACCATATCATACCTGTATTAACTTTACAACTCAACAATACATCCATCCAGACCTCAATCTTACACACAAACAAGTTAGAGCCTCAGAAACGATAATCAAAAGTAACACTAAATATTACAATTCATCTGTACAATCCAGAGTCTTACGCAATTCCACTTATACAACTACACTTGAAGACAAGTCTTACTATTATAGTTGAAAACCTATCAGACTTACTCTGCAGTATTTATCAGGAACTAAATCATCTCCGGGGTAAATCTTCTACTCCTCTTCTGCTAGTGCGGAGTTAACCGACCAAAATCTTCTCTTTCTGAAAAGTTTTTATAAAGCAAGAATGAGCTACATAACGCTCAGCAAGTTCACCATTTTGAAAAATAATGATGTGGTTTATTTTGAAAACATTCCCAACTGTATGGGCATATATCTCAGATTTCAAAACATAATTGGACAATATATATGTCCGAGTTTGAATAAAACATTTATACTTACTAAGGAGCTTTAAGAATAACATATGAACCCTTTATAAGGTTCCCATTTCAACATATCTCAAGTTTGAAAATATATACATATGAGTATATCATTTTCGGCAAAACACTCTACGGTTAACATACTGTACAGGGAATACATCGTTGCAAACCTCTTTCCTTCCATTAGCTTAGAAGGTTTCTCATACAAAAACATTTCATTCTTTGAAACAATTGCAAAAGTGCACTAACATGTGCCAATCTTTATAGAAAATCTTGCAGTTCTAGATACTGCACCATGTCAATATTTTTCTTATCAAAAACCACACTATCGGCAACTTGGCACTTAGGCCCAAGAAGCAGTGTTTGAGTATTTTTCCAAAGTGGAGGATGGGACTGGAAGAAAACATAAAAACCTAATAGGGATTGACGATGATCAGTCGCCACATCCAAGTCCAATAATCCGCGGGTCTTCTCTACCGGTAGAAGGATAAAAACTACATCCGTAACTATCCCCGGGTGAAAACTACATCCGTAATCACCCTCGATGAAAACTACATCCATAATCATCCTTCGGCAACACCTGGGCCGGAATAATAATTGATGGACCGCCTGGCTCACGGCCGCTTACACATCCCGGGAATCGTTCGTCAACGGTTCCCACACCTGCCAGAGTCCCTTTTTCTTTTTCTTTTAAAAACTTGATTTTGATTGAAAACTGAGTAATTGAGGTCCGACATCAGTCGACCGATGATTCTTGAAATCACACAAGAAGCAAACCTGACCGGGGGTTTTCGAAAATGTTTTGAGTTCGAAAGAGTTCGAGTTTGAAAGTGCTAAAGGTATCTTGGATTAGCTTTGTCTTTAAAATAATGAACAATAATTAATAAATGATATTTTAAGATTTAATATTAATAATTAATAAAATAATTATTTAATTAAATTAACTTTTAATCCAAGATAGGTATTTTGAGTATTTATGATGATATAAAAATAATTACTTGAGTATACGATACTTCCCGAATGACCCTTCGGGTTTTCTGTAACACCCCCAAATTCCCTACCGGAATCCAGGTTGTCACACCTCTTGCGGAATATACAATCACCTGCTCATAATATAATCTACAACAATATTCTTAATAGACTCCACAATTACTCCACGGGTTATAGTCTTAGAACAAGCATTCCATAAATCAAAGGTTAATACAACACGAGTTCATCTACTAGAATTTCTGAATGTTATTACAATTCCAAAATACTAGATAACAAAATACTAAACCACTACTCTTCAGCTTCCACCTTACTTAGATACTACAAGGCCACCGCGCTGAATCAGTAGTTCGTCGCTTTCCCCTTGCCTCGATTGGCCATACTTGAGTTAGCCCTGGATGCCGCTGCTTAACAATATATAAAATAACAAGAATGAGCCAAAGAATGCCCAGCAAGGTTATAACTATCCCCTATTCCCAACAATTCACACAAAATATTACTAAACCGCTCTACAAAACTTTTCCCCTCATACGAATATATATTTATTTTGAAAAGAGATTTATCTCGGAATTTTAATACCCAAATGATGGAATAAATACATCTCAATAACTTCTCCATATTACTCAACGGTAACATGATAATTGCTCAAACTCCTCAATATAATAATATAATATAATAATTTCTCAGATCGATACCCTAGTTAATCCGAACCACAAAGGCATCGGTTAATAGCTAGAGAATCAATGATTGGACTTTTCCTCGAACGCTGCATCAAGTAATGGATGATCAATCCATTGTCACATCTCAATTTTTCTATCGATAGAAAGGACAGTCGACGTCTCGAACCATCCAATAATATTCCTCATAAGGATGAGTCGACAGACTCGGACCCTCACCCTTAGTTGGGCCGGTGCGTTACTCCGGTCACTTTCATCAATTTATGTGCCGAGCCGGCCCTGTCCCGGTCTCGTACGCACTTTCATCGATTTATGTGCTGAGCCGGCCCTATCCCGGTCTCTTACGCACTTTCAGTCCAGGATATTAGGTGTCGGAATCTTCGATCACCTTTAACAACAAATAGCTTAGGCGTCACGGTGAAATAACACGTGCACCTTTATTTATTTTGAAACGAATTAATACTCCAATATCGTTCAGAAACAATGAACGATATACACCTCCAATAATTTGGTTCTCCTTCCGAATGAGTGGAGGAAAATATTTATGAAAGATTGTTCTGACTATGAATCCAGAATGAAGGACCCATGTCAGTATATATAAATATATACATAACTCCACCCTTAAATAACAGTAAATATATAGTATGAAGATATTATTAATACGCCTTTATTATCTCCTCTTCGAGTACGAATGAAGTAACTCGATAAATGTCCCACAATACGGACCATCTCATGAACTAAAATAGAACATCTAGCATAATAATATTATTCAAGTAACAGCTCAAAAATAATATATATATATATATATATATATATATATATATATATATATATATTGCAAGAAGAAAACATCTCTAAAAGTAATCACCTCGATAGAATAATTTTGTAAATCAACATTGATATTTCTCCGGACAAAGTTGTTTTAAGAAAACATTTTTTTGAAAATAATATTCTTCTAATTAAATAAATCTAATTAGACGAATAAGGTTCATTTAATCAGTAAATGCTACCCAAGTATCTACTTGATTAATAAACGCTAGATTATTGGTGATGTTTCCTTTAGGTTCATTATTGCGAAATTCTTTAAAATCTTTTTCCGGGTTTTTGAAGAAAATCCAACTCCTCACTACTTCGTATTCACTATTTACTCCTCATGTTACATCATCTAAAGGGAAACGTAAGTTACTCCTAACCATACTTCCCTTATCTCCTCAATATAATAATTCACATATAACTACCATTACGAACATTTTATACACAAAACATCTCTACTCTGAATGATAGAGTAAGAGTTAGTATACTTGCCTGGTACTCCTGATGCAGTAACGGCTGGTAGCGGGGTCCGACAATCTAAATAAAGTCAAGAAAACATGCTATTAATCCCCTATACAATCCAACAATAGTCCAACACTTAGACACTTAAGTCAATCAAAACAAAGCACTAAGGGGTCCCTCTAGACTCGTCTAAGTCCATGTTATACTTAACCATTTTTAACCCCGTTCTTTACACCAATATGTTGCCTTGATAATTCTTAACAAGTTTCATGTTTTAGTCGACTCGAAATTCCTCTTTTAACTCAGCCAAAGCGGATGGTCAAGTAGCACCTCTAGAGTTGACTTTCCTGAGATTCACTATTCCGTGACTCGCACTCCAACACTTTTAATAAATCACCGGGAATGTATTTAAATACGAAACCACCTCTAAAATCACCTTTGGTATTTGTAATATTTATCATAAAAGTTTCGATTCAAATCTACGGGTCTAGGCAGGGGAATTGTATTTTTGAAGTTCAGTCAACTACGGGTTTTACTATTTGCACCTCTTTCACTAAAATGTTCATAACTCGATAACCGTTAACCCAAATGACGCACCGTTTTCGCGTACACGATCTAGGGAATGTCTAGAAGGTAACTAACTCAAAACTTGGCTCTGGTCAGAAGGCTCATTTTTCGGAATTTTCAAAACAGGGCAGTGGCTATGCAGTGAGTCTTATGGTCTTTCTAAGGGGTTTTCCACTTGCGCAATCTCGGCTTACGCCCTTTTTATAAAATCGAAAAATAATCTTTTTAACTCGAAACCTTCGTACAAACCTTTCTAACTGACCTTAGTATTTATCCTCAAAATATCATACTCTAATTCAATTTTTAAGGGTCTCAAACTTAACCTCAAAGTTGATACATTTCTGCGACATGGTTTCTCGAATCGCTTTCACTAAAACGGTCATTACTCACAAACCGTAAACTCTTTTGACACGATTCTTGCGGCCACATAAACTAGAATCCAAAACCTACCCAATATGGTCAGTGGTTGCAATTTAAACATGTTTAAGGACTCGGGTAGCTACTGTCAACATTGTTCAAGAAATTTGGGCATTATAACGGCTCTAAATCGAACATTACCATTTTTGTAACTCCTCAATCAAGCCATACAAGGCAACCCATACTCTAATATTACACACCAACACTCATACTAGGCCTCTAAGGGCAGTGGTAAGGTCCAATGACCACCACTCAACATATACACCTCAAGACAAAGCTAAACAATCATATAAATTCTTAACATGAACTAATCTTTACACTAGCATCAAAACTTCACCAAAACTCATATATATAAAAGGTAAAGTTGAGGTTTATACCTTTCTTGATACTCTCACAACACTAACAAAGCTTTGTACACCTTATAATAGCCTTGGGTAGTCTTAACAAAGCCTAAAAGCCATGAACAAAACAAGAAACCAACTTAAAACACTATTCATCATCAACTTTGTAAAATCTATATAAAATCGAAAAATTAGAGATTGGTTCTCAAATTTTTACCACACCTTCTACTCTTCAAGGGATTTCTTTTGAGCTATAGATCACAAGATTTGGTGCTCGGTTGCTAGGGTTTTGAGGCTCTTCTTTCTGCTGATCAGAATCTGGACAGGTTTGGTTCTTCAACTTGGGGAAGGGATTTGACTAGGCTACACTCCTTTGTTAGCCATGAAATTTTGAACGAATGTTATACATATATTGAGGAAGTTATGGTTCAAATTTGGTGATTTATAAATGGATAGAAGTGGAGATATGAATTTTTCTTTCATAGTAGCTCATGCTGGGCAGTTTGGAAAGAAATGGAGTTAGCTTGCTTTTCTCTAGCTTTCTTGACTTGTTTTCTAGCTAATGTGTGATATTTTGCTATGTTTATCAGCTGTGCTACTCTTCATATTCTCCTTCCACACAAGTGTCAAGTAATGGGAGAGTTTAGGTGTTTTATTTGCATGGTTTTAACAAGAACACCTCACCTTGTACTATTCTTAATCCACTTGCATCTTGTTTGGTTTCACACTACTTCTATTGATTTGTTGCACTTAATAATCTTGCATGGTATTTAATCTTGTCATGTGTTCAATCTATAATCCAATATTAAATCCAACATTCCTTGTTTATTCTCTCTTTATCTCTGGAAACGTCCTCCCGATTTTCTCAAGTATTCTCTATTCCTCACCTCTAGGGTTTCATCCTCAATCCCATTTTCCTCTCATAATATATATCCCTCCTTGGACTTCTCATATCCAATATCCTCAATTAATAATCCAATTATTATATCCCTGACTCCTCTGTCAAAATTGGAATAAAATAAAGTTTGGATTCTCTGAATTCTGATCGTCTTTACATACACTTATTTACTCCATGGGTCACTAGTACGACTTCGGAATATCCATTCTACGTCTCGTACATAGGTGACATGAAAACTTTTCCTAATCCTCAAAATTATTATTCATCCACCAAATTACTATTCACGTATGACAACACTATTCACGTATATACCTATTCTTAATAATAAAAGTTTTAATTCTACCGAAAATTTGGGTTCTTACATTTTCGCAATTTAATTACGATATAATAATATACCGCTCCCCGGTCAATAGTATATATGGACCGCTACGACCTCTATTGCTAGAGTCGTTGTCTGAAGAAAACATTTCATTCTAAGTTCAAGGGGTGCAAACATATATGTGCTTATACATCTCAATTTCATCAATACTTCGATAAGCATAAACATTTGATACGACTGAAAACTACAAACACAACAGTGAAAGTCCTTGTATATGTAAGTTTTGAAAAGTAAACTTGCCTTGGTGAGGTTGGGGTGGTCGAGCTTGCGGGGTGGAATGATCTATACATAATCAATAGCCGTTTGTTAGTACCTTAACAATATCTCTTTAATTGCGAGGTTTTAGGGGGTACAAAATTAACTTAATGACTTCGTCTTATGACTCTCTATCCCCACTATAGGTTCATGTCATCACTCGATTACGCTCACCACTTATTCGACTTAATTTGGTTACCATATCCGAATCACATTCATTACCCCTTAAATCACACTCCACATACGACTTTTTCCCTTGCGCGAATTTTACTCTAACATTTTTATAAAATTGAAAAATACATATTTTAATCCAATTCTTTTTGGGTAGCCTTCACCACTGCATTTACTAGGTTCCCTAATTTTTCCATGATCCTACATAAATTTTTAGGGGTTTAAACAAGGTTCACAAGGGAACCATTTAGTGCGGTCCGGATTCCAGAAACACATTTCACTTCTCAGGCCATGACTCAAAATCTAAACATCACCTAGTCATGAACCTTATATTTCTAGAAACTAAATTCAAATACCTTTCCAAAAATATATATTAGGACTTCAGGGGACAAGATTAGGGGTTCAAAACCCTCCTACAAGACAGTACAAGTTCCTGGAAAAATACTCAGCATGCTTTTACCACTTAACCAACCAAGAATCTTATATAAACATCACACCCATCATCTAAACCACCAAGATCATACTTTATAACATACATGGAGTTACATACACTAACCACAAGCTTAAAAATCACAACCACAACATTTAAACTCAAGATCTACATCATCCATAACTTATATGTCCAAGATTTACACTAATAACCATGGATCTAACATTAAACATCACAAATACTACATGGCCAAGAGGGGTTAGGGTTTTTATAACTTCTTGAGTATCTAGGAGCCTTTGGTATGCCTTACAAGTCTCAAGAACACCTTGGATGAGCTTCTACAATCCTTACAACTCAAGATCTAAATGAAAACTCAACATTGTTACTATTCAACTAAACTTCAACAATTTATATCTTGAAAACTAATGGATGAAAAGGGTTGGAATTCATAGTATACCTTCCTTATATGATGTAGAGTACCTAGGATTTTTGCCTTGAATTAATAGTGAAGAGAAGTGGAAGAAAGAAAAATTTTCTTCCCCTTTTTTAGCTTTGGCCGAGAGCAACAATGGCAAGGGGGGGGAAGAGTTTTTGTTTTGATTTTTGGGGTTGGTTGAATAAAGTGAAAAGTGTTGGGTGATATGTATTAGGTGTGTGTATATGTATCACATGTGCATGTCTAGTGTCTAGACCACCATACCTCCTTGTCTCCTTGGACAATGTACCAACTAGTTACTATTCCTCTTGTTAACTTTGTATTACTAGTTTGCTTTCCTAACTACTTAGTTGCATGGGACTTGCATGCAATATCATTCCTTGTATCATTATTCTTCCACCAATGCTTGTCACTTAATCTTTAATTCGCATCGTATCTTAATTAATTTCTCGTAATAATATTTTGTCGCGTAGAAATTTCCCTTGTAATTCCTTAAGTACTTAATTGTGTCAATTCCTCGAATATCCATAACTCCTCGTCATAATTCCTAATAAATCTTTTAATACTTCAATAACTCTCAAGTCCCAAGTTTTATAAATCTTACTAACAATAAGACTCTTGCCTTCAACAACCTTCCCTTTATCTTACATGGTGAATGTAACAACATAATTTCTCAGACAATCAATTCCATTAAACAACAGGGATGACTAGAAAGGTTCCAAATTGACAATGTCACAAGATATTATATAAAAGAAAATATTACACAAATTAGGGTTCTTACAGATGTCTTTCATCTACAAGACCATTGTCTAATTCAGGTTTATTTGTTCAATCCGCTGTTAACATGAAATATTTTATCTATTCTAAAAGCCCAATATGGAACCATTCATAAAAAAAAAATAGCATATAAATATTCAATAAATATAAGGAAATTATAAATACCCTCTCTTATAATGAGTCTCATCTCATATTTCATCTATTCTAAAGGGCCCTGCCAGGGGCACCCAATACGAAACCAATCATAAAAAAAAACATATGAATATTTAGTAAATATTATAAATTTATAAATTGAGTTACCTAGGAACCAGAACCTTAACCCTTAAAAAGTGAATAGAGTACTCGACACACTGCACCATTTTAATTCCGTATTTATTCAGTATATCTAATTTTTTTATGCAGGATTAAGCTATCAAAGTCCTGCATCACGACTTATTAAAAAACCTACCTCAACGACTCCTGCATCACGGCTTATTAGAAAACCTACCTCAACGACTGCCAATAAAATTCCTTTTCATCTTCCATCGTCAAGACTGTCCGCTAATAAACCTCAGTATACGAATGACATCAATCCTACACTTCTGAACGCTTACAATCGAGATATCAATTTTTCTAATATTTTCTATTAATTTTAATATTAACTTTTAATTAGTTACCACATAAGAGGATGTGATACATTGCTTATTACGATTTATGTTATTGATTCAGATAGAGGAATAAAAGATATGCGACCATCAAATTATATTAATCGTCGGAATCAATTTGATCATCGCATTACGGAGACACCCGAATCTGCCCAAAAGAATGAAAATAGTCGACGTGTGATTGTCAATATCCCAGATATTAATGAACTTGATATACAGCGTCCAGGTTCAATAATATGTTTTGGTCTGCCTAATTTAACCAAAACATACATGTTAGGCAATTTCTAATTTTTAGTTTGTGTTTGTGTTTTTTGTAGAATGGTTTCCTACATCTGGTAGTTTTGGTGAACAAACTAAGAGACATGAATCATCAAGTTCCAAAGGAAAAAATTTAATGAATAATTTCAATGCTGGTGAAGATGATTTTGATGACAAAAATAAAAATTATGACGCTATGATGTCCGGTAAGAGATTTAAGCACAATGTCTTCTGTTAATATACTCAAATAATGGCCAAACTTTGCATAACTGTCTATTAATAATATGATTTTTTTTTACCATAGATGATGATGTTACAGAACACGATGATCAGTGTATGTTTCATTTCGGTATCTCCTTTTATCATAGTTCAAATCCCGTAATAGTTTTTAAACCTCTCACTCCCCAAATACACTTGAATTCTTTCAGCTCATCATAGAGGAGAGTACCTAAGTGATGATGAAATCGATATGAATCTTGATAGGTCAGGTAAATTTATCTTCTCACCCATTCACAAACCATTATTTTTAATCAATAACACGTCGTCAAACATTGATAATCATATAATTATTCTTTCTATTTTATCATAATTAAGAATTTATAATTGTTGTTCTAAAAAGAGCCTTATAATTGTAGTAGAGTGTGATAATTATCATGTTTTTAAAAACAAAGAATGAACAAAATAATTAAACTTCAGATTCACCTCATCTAAGGAACAAAATAATTAAACTTCATATTCACCTCCTCTAATTTAGTAAAATGCTGTTAAATTTTTGTACAAATCATGTATTCATTTACATTTGCAAAATGTATATTTTGCACCTTAAATTCATCATATTCCACTTATATTTGCAGAAGTTTGGAAGGGATATATTGACCTTGGAAAGCCAACAAAAATCTGCCAAAAGTGTAAGGCACAAATGTGGAATGAAGAGCGAAATAATAAACTTTCAAAGAACAATGTGGCAACATTCTCAATATGCTGCAAAGATGGCCAGGTACAACTTCCTAAAGAGAGGCCACCTCCTCATTTCTTAGCTTCTCTTCTATCTGGAGGTGAAAAAACTAAACACTATTTGAAGAATATTCGGACATACAATTCACTATTCCAATTTACCTCAATGGGAGGGAAAATTGATAGAAAGTTAAACAATGGTGGAGGGCCATATTGTTTTAAATTAAATGGTCAAAATTACCATTTCATTGGTAGTCTCAAACCAAAGGAAGGTGAGACGCCTAAATTTTGCCAACTCTATATCTATGATACTGAAAATGAAATACAGAATCGGATGAATGCAGTTCCTGGGTCAGATCAACTTGATCCTGAAATTGTAGAGGGATTGTTAAGGATGTTGGACAATGACAATAAATTGGCGGAAGGCTTTCGAATGGCCCGCGATCGATTTCAAGTGCAAGAGCCAGATGAGTTCAGCTTGCTTTTAGTTTCTTCTAAATCAGCATCTGGAAGACCAAATCAAATCGGACCATCAAATGAGGTTGCAGCATTAATTGTTGGAGATGATGAGGATACTGATCCATTTAGGGATATAATAGTGGAAACCAAACAGGGATTTCTAAAAGGGGTTTTTGAGACGTGTAAACATTTTATGCAACTACAATATCCCTTGCTCTTTCCCTACGGTGACGTTGGTTTTCACGTTGACATTCCGTTGAATTCTAAACCACGCAAAACCACTATCGAGACATCAAATGATGAGTTTCCAGATGAAGCTAAACACAGAACTACAATGACGATGAGAGAATTTTATGCATACAAGTTGATGATATGTCCTGACCAAGGTAAAAAACTTAAAATATTACAACTTAACTGAACATTTAAATCGATTAGTGTTGCAAGAAACAAAATATGACCTACTGATACATTTTGCTTCACATATCTAACTATTGATTAAATTTTAGTTAAAACACAATGTTTATGTTTATTATAAGAGCAATTCAAAAGAGTAAATTTAATTACTCTTTAGTCATATCCCTTGTGTATATACCCATATATCTCTTCCACATGTCCAAATATGTTATGCTTTAATCTTCATATATTTGTACACGGAATTCTAATATTTTAATCCATATTTTAGGTATGACTCTACATCTTGGTGGTCGATTATGGCAACAATTTGTTGTCGATGCTTTCGCAGCGGTTGAGCAATATAGGTTGGACTGGATAAGGACACATCAACATGTCATACGATCTGATTTGTACAAAAATGTCCGAGATTTTATAAGAAAATGTGATGCAAATCCACAAACTCTTGGCCAAAATGTTATTCTTCAAGCTACTCACACCGGATCCCAAAGATATATGAATCAGTATTTCAAGGATTCATTGGCTATTTGTCGCACAATTGGACATCCCTCTTTATTTCTAACAATGACTTGCAACACTCAATGGCCTGAAATTAAACATATGCTTGAATATCTTCCCGGTGTTGATGCCGCTGATGCACCTGACATAATTGCTAGAGTCTTCAAGTTAAAGCTTGATCAGTTACTTGATCTGATCAAGAATAAAAATTATTTTGGGAAATGCATCGGAGGTAAATTTCATGCGATTAGTTTATTATGTATTTTGAATAAATTTTTTTTATCAATATTTGTCATATAACATTTTTGCAGATAGTTTATTTACATGTTTTTCTTATTTTTATTTCCACAGTTATGCATGTTATTGAATTTCAAAAACGTGGACTTCCTCATGCACACATGTTGATATGGTTGCATCCGCAAGACCGTCCAAAACGTGTTGAGGAAATTGATGAATTGATATCTGCAGAAATTCCAGATGAGCTACTGGATCCAATTGGTTATCACGTTGTAAAAGATTTTATGATTCACGGACCATGCGGGAATGACAATACATATTCACCGTGTATGACCAAAGGAAAATGCATTCGTCATTTTCCAAAGAGGTATGAATATGGCAAATATATAAGTTCCAGATTAATTCTCTTAATCTACCTTCTACAATTTAAGTAGTCCATTATGTATATATTCAGTATGATACATAGCTAAGACCAGTGGGAGGTGATTTATAATTGCATCCCGTTCTCATCTTTTTGTAACCAGTCACTTTATAGCTAGATAAACAAAAGTGTAAGTTACATTACAAATATAGACAGATAAACATGTGACTTTAGTTTTTAAGGTTTGCTTGTGCAGTATGTTCTGCATATATTTGTTGTAGGGCCCTTTTTACCTTCATGCTGAATTACAAGTGACCAAAATTAAAAATAAGGCTCTCTCTATTTACGAAATATAGGGATGGTAAGCATCAGTGTAATGCACATACAGATATGAATTTTTCATTAAAACTGACTGGTACTATAAAACTCATTGAAATACTATAGAATACCATACATGTGTATGAGTTCATATTTTGACTCAATCATGATTAAATCCACATTTTTAACTACTCTACATTATACTTTGTCAGGTTTAATGCACATACCTTCTTTGTTGACTGTGGTTTTCCAGTCTATCGCAGACGTCGAACGGATGCTACTGTCAAGAAGAAGGGAGTTCTTTTAGATAACCAATATGTTGTTCCGTACAACAGAGAATTATTAGTTCGCTTTCATTGCCATATTAATCTCGAAGTGTGTAATAGTTCTCGATCACTAAAATATCTTTTCAAATACTGCTTGAAGGGTCATGACACCGCTACAATGATATTACGAAAAAACAAAGCAAAAGAAAGTGGAAGCACGTCGGGAAACATTGAAAAAAAGACTGATGAAATACAAAATTATCTTGACGGCCGTTATGTTTGTGCTGTTGAGGCTGCATGGAGACTTTTTGGATTTCACATACAATACCGATGTCCTTCAATTGAGCGATTACCTGTACATTTAGAAGGTGAGAAAAATGTGTCATTCAAAAAGACCGACAATATGGTAGCCGTGGCTGAAAAAGCGTCTGCGAAACATAGTAAACTTGAAGGATGGTTTGAGGCAAATAAATCAATGCCGGAAGCAAGACAGTACACATACTCTGAATTTCCTCAGTTTTTCACATGGAAAAGCGATGCAGGTAAGTGGAAAATGAGAGAAAGAGGCACTGTATTTGGGAGGGTTGTTGATGTTCATGCTTCCGCTGGTGAAACATTCTTCCTACGCATGTTGTTGATGCAACAAAAAGGAGCAAGATCTTATAAAGATTTGCGTACTGTCAATGGAACTGTTTATAGTACTTTTAAAGAAGCATGTTCAGTCCTTGGTCTTCTCAAAGATGACAACCAATGGCATGTAGCTATGTCAGAAAATGCTATCTTCTCTATGCCACGTCAACTCAGGGAATTGTTTGTGCATATTTTAAGTAACAATCAAGTTGCTTATCCGTTGAGACTTTGGAACCAACATTGGGTGTCCATGTCAGAAGACGTGCTTCTCTCTCATCGCCGGCTCACCAACAATGAAAATCTTCAACTGAGTGAAGATGCTATCATGAACCTAACCTTGGCAGGTAATATTTTAAATTTTATTCCATTAGTAGATATGTGAATCAAATTTGTCTTTACTTTTATAACACATTCCTGCTTGCAGTATATCATGTTATAACAAATCATATTTATACCTGTTGTTATAATTTGTTAGAATAAGTAAAACAAATAAAAGTCTTATGTATGCCTTTTTTAAGATAAACACTAACATGTAAATTCTTAGTTTAACATGTAATTTCTTAGTTTTTATTTTATATACCCTCTGATATTTTCCTATATATTTTTAAATTCTTTTAATGTCGTAAAATTGCAAATTATGCATTCAGTTAGTGTTAATTTCACAAATTCAAAATATGGATATCTATTATCATATGAACACTTATTTATAAATTTGTATAATAACTAAAAGAAAAAAAAACTCTTATGCATGCTTAATTTTGTATTTATATAATTAGTTTGTTAGTAATATAACTTTACTCTATCATTATTCTTATTAATAATCATTGAGGTGTGAATCCATTTGACACTTGATTATAACTACAAATTACATGTGAATTTCAGAAATTGAAAAACTATTCAATGAAGTTGGAAAGAGTTTGAAAGATTATGGCAACATGCCTTATCCTGAGGATGGCTATATTAACGATTATGAAAATCGCCTGTTAGTTGAAGAACTTGGATATGACAGGACTCAGATGAAAATTCAGTTTGACAATCTGCACAAAAATCTAAATCGAGAGCAGTTACAAGTTTACAATTCCATCATTGATAGTATTGAAATAAAAGGGTGGGGTCTTCTTTGTTTATGGTAGTGGAGGCTGCGGCAAAACATTTCTGTGGAATACACTTTGTTGTATTTTGCGGAGCAGAGGTCAGATTGTTCTACCAGTAGCAACTTCTGGAATTGCAGCAACTTTGTTGCCTGGTGGTAGGACTGCTCACTCCAGATTCCGTATCCCTCTAAAGTTAGACCAACATTCTACTGCCGGTATTAAGCATGGAACTGACATTACAGATTTAATCAAACAAACCAATCTAATCATATGGGATGAGGCTCCCATGCAACATCGACATGCATTTGAAAGTGTTGATCGTACTTTGCGAGATATTATGTCTTCGGTAGATGCTGCTAGAGCTGGAATTCCTTTTGGTGGAATAACGATTGTCTTCGGTGGTGACTTTAGACAGATCTTACCGGTTATACCTAAAGGTTCTCGAGCACAAATTGTAAATGCATCCTTGAATCATTCAAGGTTATGGAATCATTGTCATGTCTTCTTATTACAGCAAAACATGCGATTGACAAAAGGAAAATCAAGAGAAGAAAATAAGCAAATAGCTGATTTTAGCCAATGGGTACTCGATCTCGGAAATGGAAAGGTTCCAAATATTCATCCAGATGATATAGTCAGTGATCCTGAAGTGGTCATTCCGGATAAATACTTAATCAAATCTTCCACACAACCAATAAAGGATGTCGTAAATGCTATTTATCCAGATCTTACCACAAACATTTCAAATCCTGCTTATTTGAGACAAAGATCCATTCTTACTCCAACAAATGCAATCGTTAATGTTATCAATTCTTATATTCTTGATGCAATTCCAGGTACGGCTTATACATATTACACTCCAACAAATGCAATCGTTAATGATATCAATTCTTATATTCTTGATGCAATTCCAGGTACGGCTTATACATATTACAGTCAGGATTCCCTCTCTGACAATATAGGAAGTGTGAATGATTTTATATCTGCATTCCCGGTTGAATATCTAAATTCAATCAACATGCCATGTCTTCCAAAACACGAACTAAAGCTTAAGGTTGGAGCCGTAATTATGCTTATGAGGAATTTGAATCAAATAATGGGTCTTTGTAACGGAACTAGGATGATTGTCAGAAAGTGTTTGCCTAATAGTATTCAGTGTGAGGTACTGAGTGGTGCCCAAGCTGGTACTACTCATATTATTCCAAGGATTGAGATGGAACCATCAGACACAAAATGGCCTTTTGATTTCAAGAGATTACAGTTTCCCGTGCAATTGTGTTTTGCCATGACTATTAATAAAAGTCAAGGACAATCATTGGATAAAGTCGGATTATACTTACCAAGTGCTGTATTCACACATGGTCAATTGTATGTTGCGGTGTCCAGAGTTACATCTCCTTCTGGGTTGTACATATTAATTGATGATGACACGGGAAGACCTACAAACATTACTTCAAATGTTGTTTATCAGGAGGTCTTCTGCAATATGCCCAGTGCTAATTAAGGGTACATATTTAGGATCTAAAAATAAGGTACTGTACATGTTAGTATGTACTGTACATAAAAAAATAAATTATATTTTTATTATTTCTTTTAATCTATTATCACTATTGTTCATTTATGTGAACTTTTTGCTAATATAGTAAATTGTTGGTTTATATGCAGGGAACTTCTACATGGATAGCGAGGATTTTTTCCCATCATTTACAGTAAGGTTTTTCCATTTTCTGATTCTCTTTCTTAATTTATTCTTTGTTTTATATATTTCATCTACTTATTATACAAAGAACATTAAATAAATTACACTATTCATTAAGTACACAGAAACATAAATTATTATCAGTCTCCCCTGTTATAGCTGAAATATCTAATAAACTTATGAAAAAAAATTATCTTACATTGAGGTGGTCGTGTTTAGTGATTTGAATTTCCTTTTGTATTGGTTAAAGTATAATAGGAGTACCGAACTTCTGGAATATGCTAATATTTCAATGCCCTTTTGTATTGTTTAAAGTATAATAATAGCAGAACTAATCTCCAAAACTGTTGATGTGAGGCAGAGCTTTACTACTTCTACATCTATGTGCACTACATCCTTTTCATATTTTATATTTTTATTTTTATCCAGGTAAATTATTATTTTAAGGAGATACCTCAGCCATACAAAAACCTGTATTCTTAAGAGGCGGCATTCTTTATTCATTGTGTGTTGGTCAGGTTTAAGAAATGTTGGTACTTAATTAGGATTCAGTTTTGATCTTCTGTAACTGCCTCTAATTTGTAAGTACATTTAAAATTTACAGTATTCAGTAGGGACTGGTTGTCATTGGTGGTTGTGCACACGGATTTGTGGTTGCTTTTGGTTGCTTACTACTTTGGCGCTCGCCTTAACCGGAATGAGAGGTATTATTAAATTTGCAGGTCATATGATATATCATATATATGAATTAGTAAACTGTTGTGATTTATATTATAGCAAAATTTGCTGTTTTTGATAATGTGTGTGAAGAATAGCTATGAAATTAAGAACTTATTTGAGAAGTAATAAGTATAAGTGATGGGTATTGCTGTATTGGGTGCATGGTTTTTGGGAATTTCTCTAGCAAGAGAAACAACTGGGCGATTTGGAAGTCAGAAGTTCCTCTTAATAATAAACCTAAAGATTAGTAGGTATATTTAAAATTAATAAAAAACAACTAAAAGCTTAAGTAACAGGCTTGCAAAGACTTATATTTTTTTTCCTATATTTTTATTTTTATGAAATTGTCTCATGTTTCCTTTCTCTTGCATCATTTTCGTTTGTCCAGATAAAATCTCTCCGTTGCCTTTAATAAGTATGCTTCATCCTCTATGACAATTATTTTAGACTAATATGTTATTTTGCAATTTTTTGTAACTTTTCTTTTTTGGAGTTAGTCACAGGAATTTGTAAAACTACCAAAATATATTATCCAGCTGAGGCAGCATAATGTTTCTGAATTCATAAAAGTTGAAGGTGTATGGTAGCTTTCTCCACATTTTCCTGTTTTTTAGGATTGAACAGCTTTTGCATTTGTTTTTCAGTTTCTCCTTTGTGCAATGGCTCCTAAAAGAAGAAAGTTCCATCTTCTACAACAATTGATGATTTGGCAAATTTGTATGCTGTAATGATACTAATATTGCATTGTCTTTTTCATTCTTTTTTAGAATTGTTGCCTGCGCCTGATCAGCGTTTAGCATTAGTCATCAACGTACCTTTTATCTTTCATAAGATTACTCATGTATTATAATTTCAATGGTTTTCTATGATAATCTTTATTACTAAGAAAATGCTTGAGAATGCTGTCTCAGTACGTACTTAGTTAAAGTTGTTAACACTTAACACTATGAAGTTGGATCATAATCCACGGCATGCTCAGATTTACGAACAACAAGATGGAAGTTAATAATTTCCCATTTGATTTTATTAATAGCGGATTCGTATGCCAGGATTGGCAATATGAAAAGTAGGCTAGGGAAGCTCTATGATTTTGCAAGCACCAGGTTAACTAATATTCTCCATATGTATATTTTGCAACAAAGTGTTATATGTTTCTCTGCCTAAATGGTTGTGTTGATCTTGATCTCTATGACATTTTAGCTAATAGGTTCTGGTCTGGATGTTGTTCGAAAAGAGAAGAAATTAGTAGAGGCCAATCTAAATCAGCTTCATACAGAAAAGGAGACCATAGACAAACTAAGTTGTCCATGACACTTCAAGCATCGGCATGCAAATATTCCTGTTGGCGGAAGAAAAAGAAGTCTACGAACAAGATGGGCCGTGCAATTTTCATGCTCGCCATGCGGAATTCACTGTGAACATACTAAAAAAAAAACAATGTGTTTCCCGTGCAGGTTGCAAGTGCCCCATGCAAATGTCCCTGGATAAAAAATTTTAAAAGACTCCAAATGGGTGGCCCTCTCAATTATTTTTTACTACATTATCTCTACCTCTAACCAAGACCCTAAACCAGACATGAAAATTTTAGCATTTTAATTCTTTCTTGAAACATTAGATTTTAATTTTAGCATTTTAATTTTTTTCAAAAAAAATTAGATTTATATGTCTTAATTTGTTCTCATAAAAGGTAAGCCATACGATTAACAAATTCATTTTAACATACAAAAGGTTAATTTGAAAAAAAAACATATAAAAGGTAAACTATACTATCAATTAGCAAGCTAAAGTAAATCATACGATCGATTACAAAACAACTTTTTAACATAAGGTAATTTATGTCTCAAATATGACAACTCCGTTTACAACCTTTAATTTGAAGCTTGACAATCAAGATAATTAACTCGAAAAAGTTTAGTCGCCAACATACAAATACAAGGCATTTACACAAACAACATATAATTCTGACAACATTATCTTTGATTTTTTGTAAATCAAGTAAAACAAACATGTTCACATTTTCATATAATTGACATGCCTTTCTTAAATTCATTTGTCTTGGATCAATGTGTCAATGTTATTTGTTACCAAAAATATGCATGCTATCAATTACTTTTATGATAATTACTAAATTATTTGTTGACATAATTGAGAACAGAATCATTAAATTGATTTACAAAATAATTAACATTTTACAATGTGATATTATCCATAGTATCAATTACTTTTATGATAATTACTAAATTATTTGTTGACATAATTGAAAACAAAATCGTTAATTTGATTTACAAAATAATTAATATTTTTTATGATAATTAATAAAATATTTGCTGACATAGTTGAGAACAGGATCGTTAAATTGATTTATTTTTTACAATGTGATATTATCCATAGTATCTATTACATTTCAATTACTTTTATGATTATCTGTTGAACACAATTATTAATTTGATTTACAAATAAATAATATTTAAAGAAAAAATTATGTTGTTCTAATCCAATACATATATGTATATGTTGCTCTACTGATTAAATTTTTAAATTATAGGATTTAGCTATTATCAAATTGATTAATTGATTCTCTAATCCCTATTTACATCGTTAACATTACAAAACAAAATGTCCTAACTGCATGACCAAGATCGTTGCCTAAGTTAGAAAAAAATATATACATGATTTTCAAATATTAGTTTAAGATATTTTTATGTTAACATTTTATTTTGATTAAAAAAATTTCTTCCAGAGAAGTCAAAAGTTACCAATGAAGAAACAAAATAAAATTGAATTTTAAATCCTAAAAAAATTATAATAAAAGTGGCATATATTTTCAAATTTTTATATTAATATCGGATGTTAGAAATATGAAATAAAAATAAAAAACAAATAATATTATTTATAAAAGTTTACAATCATTTTACTTTATAAGATGAAGTATAAATACTATTTAAAATATTAATAAAAAATTTAGTTTACAATATTATTTAATTTTAAATAATATTATAATATTATTTAATATTAAATATAAATTATTTAATAAATATTTAAATATAAATTATTTAATAAAATTTATAAAATAAAAATATTTAATAATATAAATAATATTATAATATTATTTGTAAAATAATATTATACTATTAATTTGTATAATATTAAAATTATTGAATAATATTATTTTATGTGAATCTATTAACTGTAGTACGAGGTAAAGTCCTAGATAGTGCTGCGAATCATATTTTGCTTTTTTGAATGTGTGCATTCATGAAATCTTAATATGCAAATAGATGAACTGAGTGAAGCTGTGACTGAGATAACTTGTAAAATCTTTGCATTTACCTTACTATTCTTCATCAAGTGTTCTTTTTTGCCAAGCCATCAAGTGTTCCATCGACGAAGGGGTGGAGGTTAAGATAGAAGATCAGATCGTCCCGCGTACGGATAAGTTCAAGTATCTGGGGTCGATCATCCAGAAGGAAGGTGAGGTTGAAGACGATGTCAAGCATCGTATCAATGCGGGTTGGCTAAGGTGGAGGGCAGCGTCGGGGGTGATGTGCGACAAGAAGGTTCCTTTAAAGTTGAAAGGGAGATTCTACAGAGCGGCAATCCGGCCTGCGTTGTTATATGGTTCTGAGTGCTGGGCAGCGAAGAAGACTCATGTAAGCAAGTTGGAAGCAGCTGAAATGAGGATGTTGCGGTGGTCGTGTGGCCGCACGATGCTGGATAGAATCCCTAATAGGGTGTTTCGGACCGAGCTCGAAGTGGCGCCCCTTTCTGCGAAAGTCAGGGAAGGGAGGTTGAGATGGTTCGGCCACGTCCGTAGGAGGCGGCCGGAAGCCCCAGTGAGAAGGGTCGAGAGTCTTTCGGTTGTTGGGGTGAGGAGGAGAGGCAGACCGAGGAGGTCTTGGGAAGAGCAGCTTAGGCTGGATTTGAAGGCTTTGAACCTAAGTGAGAACTTGACCGCTGACAGGTGTGCGTGGAGGCGGCAGATCAGAGTGGTGGACTCTCTTCTAGGGGATGGCTATGTAGTGGAGAACCTCAGAGTTGGGTTGTCTCGGTTGGCCTTATCTTAGTAGTTCGGCTTTTTCCGTCATCTTTTGCCATTTTCTTTTTGTTTTTCTATTTTCGTATGTTTCCCGATTGTGCAGGTGCAGGGAGCTTCGCTCGGTGGTATCTACAGGCATGGTAGGTAAGTCCCGTGTGGAGAATGCCATGGGCTCTGGTATTGCTGTGAACTTTGTCGCGTATCTTTTATATTTCTTTGTTTATATCACACACCGTATTTGTCGTGCACATAGCCGAGGGTTTTCACGGAAACAGCCTCCCCACCCTAAAAAGTGGGGGCATGGTCTGCGTACAATCTACCCTCCCCAGACCCTGCCCTGAGCGGGAAATACTGGGTATGTTTGGTTTGGTTTGGTTTGGTTTGTTTTATTAACTGTTCTGAATGTGACAAATTTTATCGGTTTACTGATTGGGTGGATGAAAGTAATAAGTAGGCTACCAGATATCATAATTACACAACATTCTTGTGTACTGATTCCACACTTGGATTTTATCAAAGAAATATTCTGAAATATTTTACTGCATAAATTTTCCCTCATATCAATTATTTTTTATGATAAAATTTATTATTAAGCTAATTGAGAACAGAATCTTTAAATTGATTTACAAAATAATTACTAGAAATACAAAATATCATGTTGTACTAATCCAACAAATATGTGTATCTGTTGGTCTCCTCATCAAATTTATAATTATGGGATGTAGTTGTCAACAAATTGATTAATTAATTCTTTAATACCCAACCACCTACGTTAACATTAGAACCTACGTTAAGATTACAACCAAATTACCCTAATTGTAATCCAAAATATGTACCCTAATGTAATCCAAAATATGTACTATATAATCTCCTGTAACAATAGTTTTACCATCATCTTTACATTCATCATGTTTTATCTTAACAAAATAATGGCGGAAGAACAGTGTTAAAGATTACAATTCTTGAATGCCTCAAAAAACTCTTGGAAGATTAAAGTTAGAGTGACAAGAATGTGGCCAGTACTGAATGCTGAGAGAGTTTTCCGAGGACAGAATTGTTTGTTGGTAGATATAGATGTATGTACCTATTGCATTATATATTATTCTTTTTTATGTAAACTTATACTGATTATAACTTCTAATTATTTGTCATATATGCTGTATCGCAGGGTTATCATATTCAAGCATTTGTATATGTGGATATCTGGAAAGATCCAAAGAAAAAACTAGAGGAGGGAGAAATTTATATTATTACTAACTTTACTGTGAAGAGCGCATTTGGAAGACTGCGACCGGTATCATCAAAAATGGCTATTTCTTTTACAAATGCAACGGAGGTGGTTCATGTAAAAGAAAATGATCCACTTTTGGTGATGAACAAGTACGAATTTGTAGAGTTGGAAGATTTAAAATCATTGGCAATTGAGACGTGTCCTGATGATCCTAATTATAAAGATGGAGAACCAGAATTCGCATATGGTATACTTGAGTATACCATTTAAGTAATATTTTAATTTTATTTATATTATTCGAAAATATATAATAAGTATTGTAATTGTTTTAATTTACAGATGTTATAGGAGTTCTTGAAGAGTCCGAGGGATTTCAAATGAAGAAGACTAAATATGGTGACAGACCGCAATTTAAGTTTAAGCTCAGTGATGGAAGGTTAGAAAGTCAATTGTCCTCAATTACTCACAAATATATGAGTTAACTTAATTACTTTTAATTATTTCTATGAAAGATGATACTAACACATATTTAATAGAAAAAAAACATGGTAATATTGTGATGTTGTGCAGTTAGTCAAGAGATATCGATCTATAAGACCTTTATTGTTTGATGCCTATATTATGCTTATGTGCTGGTTGATGCCTATATTATGCTTATGTGCTGGTTGATGCCTTGGTGGTTTTACTTGAGTGGCTTCTGCTTAGTGCTCTGTTTTTTTCATTCCCTTATGTTTGCTTCATTTGTCTATACTGTTTTGTGGGTTGCATCTGTTCACATCGCCCAACTGTGAGAAGCTTATTGACAGTTTAAATGATGATATAGACCATTATCCATCTTACCAAAGAATATACTAAACTTATATGTCATGGACTACTTTTACAATCAAATATATTAAATTTAATTGTCAAAATAATACTTATGTACACATACTAATTATTACTATTATAAAAATATTTGAATTATCTAATACTAATGCACAAACAAAACTTAATATATAGAAATTTTTAAAAAATATATGAATATTGCTACATAATTTTTTTATATTTATTGTAATTATTATACCTGTTAAAACTATGATTGCATTTCCTCGCAAACAATTATGCAATTTTGCTTGACGAATCCAGAAACTTTACTAGATTCGTCCCGGACTGTAAATATTTGAATTCAAATATGATGGAGTACCAACTGGGGAAATTTCACAAAATCACAAATAATATGTAACGAGCCATGTTGTTCCGCCCTACCTCTTTCTTTGTGCTTTTCAATTACCAGCATTCAGTCTTTATTTCATTTTAGCTAGCAAGTTCTTATTTAGCCATAATAAGATAATTTAAAATGGCCAAACACTTACAAAAATGGCAAGATCGGTTGCGTCGCAAACCTTTAAAGAAATTTGCATCAACCAGACAAAAGAAACATCAAGAGTAACTATGTTGTAAATGCCTTGCAAATCATAGCTTGAGTGCACAGACAAAACTTTAAATATAAAAAAATTAAATTAATAATAATTATTATTATTGCTACATAGTATTTTTATATTAATTATAATTATTTTATAATGTGCACAAACAAAACTTTAAATTTAAAAAAATTAAAATAATAATAATTATTATTATTGCTACATAGTATTTTTGTATTAATTATAATTATTTTATAATATAATACTTATTTTTATATTTAAAATTTAAATATAAAATTAATATAATATAACAATAGTCATTAAAATATTAACATATATAAAATATAAAATATATTTAGTCATTCAATTTTAATTAGTATGTTAATGTTGGTACGCAATTTTTTTTATTTAGAAAAAATCTCACTAATTAAAAAAAAAATATCTATTCTTCAAACAGATGTGCTCATGATGTGCTTATATGGGGAGATCTTGCGTCATCAGTTAAAAGGATGATTGATGTTGATGATTCGGAACAAAAAATTATAATTCTAGCCAGTACGAAAGTCGTGACTTGGAAAGGTATGTAATAATAATGTCATTTAATTAATTATCTATATTGTAACAAACTAACATGATTTTCTTATATTTCTCAAATCCAGGCGCTGTGCAAATTAAATCATTGCCATCTACTAAAGTGTATTTGAATATTGATGATGATGCCACTGAAATAATGAGAGAGAGGTATTTTACATATTTCACATATATTTCCATTTACATTTAACAATGGAAAAAACAAGCTACTAATGTTTTATGTCATTATTATAGACTTGATGAAGTTGGATACGTGGCATCCCAATCTATCTCAAGCATTCAAGAACAAGTTGTCCCAACTCAAACTGAATTTTACACTCTGAATGGTCTCCGTAATTTGAAAGATATCGAATTTATAGAGGTTATATTGTAAAAATGTGAATTTCAGTATAGTTGCATTCCAATATCTAACTTTTTTTATATAGGATATATTTTATAATATCTTTTGCATGCAGAAAGAAGTTATTTGTCGAGTCAAGATTAGCAAGATCAATGAGGAGTATAAATGGTATTACAATTGCTGCCCTGATTGCGAAAACGAGGTTGATAAGATTGATTCCAAATTTAAATGCCTACGTTGTACAAAAAGATTCCCTGTTCCTGATAAGAAGTAATTCTATGTCCCCAATCTCGCTGTATATATTTACATCTTTTTAGGAAAATATATATATATCTATTTCATTATATATCTGATATTTTCTTTGCTTATTAAATTCAGATTTAAGCTGCTTATTTACATCCTTCTTGATCTACCTGCAAAGAAAATTTTTAATACCACTGCAATGAATTTAAGTCGAGAATTAAAAAAGGTATAATTTACAAATGTAATATTTACCTGTATTACATGATCTATTTATTTTGTCAAGTAACTTTTTAAACTCTAACAAAGTTTTTCTTCTTATTTTGTAGAAAAAAGCTGCTGATACATTTCCAGAAGACCTCAAAACTATTGTTGGGAAAGAATTTTCCTTCACCATACTTATGAATGAAGAAAACATTCTGAATAATTCTGACATTTTTTATGCATCTGATCTTCGTCAACAAGTATCTAACATTAATTCAGAATCTCAACCTCATGGCCCGATCAATATAGATGATGTATGTTACTCATATATAAACGTAATGGATAATATAATCTATAATGTTCTCATTTAATTATTTTAATTATGTATTATTGTTTTTTTTTACAGGATATCAATTCACAACATAGCGAGGCTACACCATCACTTTCAAAATATTCGAGTAAAATGAATACCGACACACCGGGAACCGGAAAATCATCAAGTAATTCATCAGCAGGCAACCAAAACAAAAAACAAAAACAGGTTTGATTTAAAATTTATGATAATTTCAATACACTATTATTATTTTCTTCTTTTTCCTATTTTCTTTTCAAAATTCTGTTTCAGGTTTAATGACTTGGAGCCATTGCGGGTGAATGGATTATCATTTAACCATTTGAATAATGAAGACAATATATTATTTACTTCAATTAGAGAACAATATTTGTAAAACTATTTATTTTTTACTTTTATTGCACATTTTGGGATTAAATAAATTTACAACATTGTCAAAATAGAATTGTATGCTACTCTTTTATATGAATTTTACCATATCACTATTTTATTAAATACTTATATAGCTGTATACAATATATTTTGAAGAAATCATTATTTATATAAATGCATAGAATATAATTTTAAGAAAACAATTAAATTTTAAAAGTTTTAATATTGTCGTTTTGAATTAAATAAGAAACCGTGTACGAAGTACGGGCAAAATGCTGGTTATAAGAATATGCGTTAGTGTAGGAGTGAACAAAAAAATTAAATTGAAATCGAAATTGACAAAAATCTATCTATTATTATGGCCATTATCTATCAAAGATTGCCATTTTAATGATGAAATTATAATTTTGTTTTTATATTTTAAAATTACAAAAATATGACTTTTTAATAATTACATAAAAAGTAAGAGAAATTATGTTGGTATTTGGAATCGAGCCATCAACTTTCTCTTATCAAACTCTTGCTATAGTCGACAATGCTACAATTATGTAAAAATTAGAGATATTATGTCGGTATTTTGAATTGAACCACCAACTTTTTCCTTTCAAACTCATGCTATAACCAACTATGTTACACTTAATTTTGAATTTTGTTTAAAAATTCTATAAAATAAATCATATTTGCTCTTCTTGTTCATCCTCTTTTATTTTTAATTTTGAGTAAAATGTTGGTTTATATTATTTTTTGAATTTTGGATAGATAAAATTACAATAAATATTCTAATCGATGAAGTGTACTCTACAATATTTTTTGGCCATTTTAAATAAGTGTTATATAAAATAAAATTTTAGATAAAAAGGATTTATTTACGTGCATCTTCATATGGATATTAAAATATTAAAATAAAAAATTAGATTTGGTTTTAAGAAATTTGTAGATCTTAACTATCAAATGATACATAATTAATAATTGCATCACATAACTTTTAGGTATATATAAAATGTGAGTCATACTAGATAGGGGTGGGCATTTCACCCGCCTCGCTCGATTCAGATCCGATCCTGTCCCGTTCGGGTTGGAGATTCGGAAAATTTTTCGAATTCAAAACGGGGAATGGGGTATATTTCAAAAAAAAAAATCGGGGAATAGGATGGGATCGGGGATTAAGATTACCATGCCCCGATCCCCGATTATAATATTTAAGAAAAAAAATATTTGTATCTATGTAAAATTGAATAATTGTAGATAAATATATTTAAATGTATTATTATTGTTATAAAATTTTAATTCATTTCACACATTCAAATTTTTAATTTGTAAAATATCCATTAATGATAATAATATAATTACATTTTTATTTTTTTATTAAGAATAAATATTAATTTGAATTACTTTCAATAATATGTTACTAAATTAGAAAAAATATAAATTTTATTTTTTTAAAAAAAATGAAAATTCCTGATTACCCGCTGCCCGCGGGGATCCCCGTTCAGGGCAAGGATGATGGAGAAAAATCATCCCGATTCGGGAATCGAGGCAAGTTCGGAGAACGAATATAGGTTCGGGGATCGGGATCGGGAACGGGACTAGGACTCTCCGATCCCGTACTAACCCGATACCCAACCTAATAGAGGGTTTTGGTCTACCAACTTTGTAGACTTTCAACCATTTATATATAGAGAATTACCATTTATACGGTCTTTTACATATTTTTTTGCAAATATACGTTCTTTTAAACTTATTTGCATATTTACGGTTTCTTTCACTTATATTTTCAAAAACCCGGTGATAAGTGGATTTCATATCCACTTGGAACGCTTCGTATCAGCTTAAATTGATGACTTGACCTCAAGTATGTCGTGTTTTTGATGTGTTTTTAGTGAGATTGTGCAGGGATACTAACTTGAAGCAGGGAGATACTTTTGCATGTTCATATGGTGGATTTAAGCTCAAGAACTGAAGAATGGCAATTTGCGAAAGAAGTGGAGCAGAAATAAAGAAAAGCAAGAAAAAGCAGAATTTTTCCAGAATGCAGCAGCGCGGGTGCGCAGGTTGGCAGTGCGGGCGCGCGTTCTCAATTTCCTTCAGCGCGGGCGCGCCATGTAGTAGCGCGGAGGCGCTGCTAGTCGCTGCCAGAATCCTGTTTTAATTATAATTTGGAATTTCTTGCTGGCCAAGGCACGGAAGGGCTATATAAACACATGTTATCAATAGAGAAGCACGTTTTTTTTTCATAGAGAGTCAAGAGACAAGTTGGAGAAGGATTCCAGGAGCACGTGACATCTACGGAGATCTAGATCTACTTCATCTTTTGTATTCTTCTATTAGGCGATACTTTGGATCCTCATTTTTGGATTTGTTTTCTTAACTCTATTACTCTAGCACTACCGTTTTTATTCAGACCTTGTTTTATGAACTAATCGTTTTCATGGGATTCTAACGGATTTATTTATGTAGTTTAGTAGTTTGATTGCTTTAAAGATTTGTGTGTGATGAATTGAGATATCCTCGTATGGTTATACTTAATGCTTTTAGATGCGTAGCAAACATCTAAATTGTTAATCTTTATTGAAGCGACAGTGGATCTAGAGATTAGAACTTGCCATGCTAGCATAGGTTTATGGATGTTTTGACGTACATGATTCGTAGTGTAATTTTAACCATCTTACGCTGCCCTATGTGATCTCAATGGATAACTTGTACCTAAACCATTATGTTTTCAAATCTTATAGACATATAGGGTCTAAACATAATTGGTGTCTACCCAGCTTCTATCTCTTTTGTGGATGTTGAGTAGTTTGGTATACGTATACTGAAAGGTAGCGTGTGCTTGTTTCGTGTTGTCCGATCAATTATCATAGCCATCACATACATTGATTAAAGGCATCAGCTCTAAACGAAGTATTTAATGAAGTTAGGATCCCATGTTTATTCTCTCATTAGTAAATCAGTTTTACACCACGTTAGTTAATTAGATCTTAGTATTGTTAAATTGCTTAATAGTTAATTTAGATAATCAAAACTCGAAATTGATACTTGTCTTAGCAGTGAATAGAAATCATACATTGTTGCATAGGTGCATATTCTGCATTACACCAGTCTCTGTGTGTAACAGCCCCAGATCCGGGGTCGGGGATCCGGTCGTCACGGTCTCAATTTCCATACACAACATCAACATAAATTAACTTACAACCTTGTGACCCAAAACAACAACAAAAAATACACCCGTTGTAGTCCCAGAGATGAAATCAGAGTAATCAACAAATATTAATAATCACAAGTTTTGTGTTCTTATAACCCAAAAGAATTACAATTTAACTATTACATACTCTTTGCCATCCATTTACATAGGTCATACATATAATAAGTTTGATGCATTAAAAGCTGACAGTCTAGCCTACTGGTTGCTCCTACCTCAACAATGCCGACCATGACATCAGTGGGAAACCCTATGACTGCTGTCCTTGCTTGCACCGAGTGTGACTTGTGCTGGCCATCAGATCTAGCCGTTGTTATGATATAATAAATAAAGAAAGGGTGAGCAATAGCCCACCAAAAATAATATGTAACTGAATAATAATCTATAACAGTTCTGAAATATCTTTGAAACCATATGCCATGCATTAACCAACATAGTACCAGTATAAGGCAAACAATGAAGTTACAAGGTAAGTCAAAAATATACTTCTGTGAAAATATCTGCTATGTCAAAGATAAGCAAGATAGCATTATTTATCATAAAAGAGGAACTTGCAGAAAAAATATTGCAATTCCAGATTCAATCACTTTTTCACCCGCCAACACCGATAGTGTTGCAGAAAATTTCTAACATTTGAAAGGTGAACTAATACTGGAGCATTGACGCGCCAGGAGACATAACATTCACGATGATCAGTCGTAGGTTATGCTCCCCACCTCTTGTTCTCTACATGTAGAAGGAAGCACCGACGAATTTACTTGTCTACCGCCCTCTGGAACCCCCCGGCCAACGGTTGGGCCATTGCTGGACCGGTACCACTCGGCCACTTACGCGGCTCCTAGTTCGTATAACATCCATAACTCTGAAACATAAAGTTCGTCCCCCTTTCCCTAAGTATAATACTTGTTGATAAGACTCCACAAAGTAGTCGTATCTAGTTGGAAAGGAAAATTCACCAATATTTCCCAAGCTGCTGCTTGTTAATGGATACCAACTTGTTCCAACACTCTTAGCCCTCGAATGATGAGTGGGTACACAAGATTCAATGAATAATAGCACTCAAGTTGCGAGTGAAAAGAATAGTTTCAAAGAATTTATGACCGGAAAGTCAACAAGATAAATAACATTTCTCAAGCAAGGTTCCCTTATGATTTGGAAGATGGATTTGAATGAAGTATATAATTTTGAGAACCTTTCTTGATTTAATAATATTAAATAGGCTCAGAATAATTTACATAAAACTCGAAGATAATATTTGAACGAAATAAATCATTTTTAAACGAGTCAGAAGAATTAAATAAATATTCCAAAGAATATTTATTAAATCGAAATATCGAAGGAATAATCTTGATATAAAATATTACCCAGAATAAACCTCGAATAAATATTCACAAATAATATCCATTAAATAATTAATGAATATTTAAATAAATAGTACTTATCAAATAAATAAAGCTCGAATGAATATTTGAAATAATATTCACTGAACAAATAGTAAATATTCAAAATAATACTTATCGAATAAATAAAACTCGAACGAATATTCGAAATAATATTCACCGGATAAATACTGAATATTCTAATTAATATTACTGATTTCAGGAATAATTACTAAATGAATATTCGAAACAATATTCGATAATTGAATCGACTTTAAACGAATATTGAAAAATAATATTCGTTGAATAAATGAAGTTCAAATGAATATTCAAGATAATATTTATTAAATGAATAAGGCTTAAAAAGGAATTTAGAAATAATATTTAATAGGTAATTAATCTCGAATGAATATTCAAATTAATATTCATTAAACAAATAATGGGAAAATATTTACTTAGATATTTCCCTTCGAAAATAATCGCGATATATCAAGAAATACTAACCCCCGGTCTATAATCAAAGAATGAGATTCATATGCCCTTCTCTAAGGGTCTTAGCAATATCCGGCTTATAACTGATTATTCACTATCTAGCTTATAAGCCAACAATAATTCAGGGAACAAGTATATCAATATAACTTGAAAGTAGGCATGCATGCTATGGCATATGTATAACAGAAAGCATATATATATATATTCACAACAACAGCCTTTAAAAGGATTTGAAATTTTCCTGGTACTCCTACTATGCTAGTGGTATGACTTGGGGTGGTCCGGCCATCTATAAACAACTAAAATTATCCCGGGTTAATCACCTATCTGTTTGAAATGCCAAGTGAATACTTTACTTAAGCTAAAGCACGTTCTCAAGTTATCGCTCATTAACACCGTTATGACCCGACACTTGCTCATTATTAAGGCTCGTCATTACACTTACACTTGGTATATACTTAAGTCATGTAAGTGCTAAGGTAAGTCATTTACGAACCAAGATTATACCTCGAGTTTTATCGCCCGTTTTCTAAGTGATTAACCAAAGTTATAACCAAGTGTGCTTTTAGGGGTTCGTTCGCGTTTAACCTCGATTCAAACATTTTTATAAAATTGAAAAACGATCCGTTTGACACGAGGTTTTCTCCTACACCTTCCTTATGATCTCTAATATTTAATTACCATGATTCGTCACTAACTTACATATTTTACCGAGGTTCAACTTTAATAACGAACTCGTACTTACGGTTTCGAACAACTTTTAGTAAATCAACCATAATTCCTAAACCGTAAGTCCGTTTGTTTCGATTCTTTAGCCAAAACGATCCATGTCTCGAGATCTACAAGGACATGTCATATAATCAACCAGGTCAGGATATTATACCAACTGTTATGAACGGATTCCTAACGTCTAACGAAAATCGGGCATTACGACGGCTATAAATCGATCGTTTCCAAATTTACCACAATCAAACCAAGCCACACCGGGCATCCATACAACTTATACATATGTTATTCATCTCAACAAGTCCAGAAATATTACACTTCACCATCATGTACATCATTTTACTTAAATCACTAAACCACTAACTAATCATGCTTATAACATCACCATAATCATAAGTAAGTTAAAATCCATCAAGAACATGCATAATCTCAAAGTAAGGGCTAGGGTTTCATGAGTTCCATACCTTCCTTGGTGTGTGTAAGACCTTACTAAGCCTTGAATAATCCTTGTACAACCTTAACCAAGCTTAGATCATCCAAGAAATCAAGAAAACAAAGTTAGTTTCTTGAAAGTTACTTTTCACCCAAAACTTGTAAAAGTCATAGAAAATCTAAAAATAAGAGTTTGGCTATCAAATTTTTACCACATCTTGGCCTCTTCATAAGAGTTGTTTTGAGTCCTAGTTCATCAAATTTTAAGCTTCCTAGCTAGGGTTTTGAGTCCCCTTTTTCCGCTGGACAGAAACTGTCAAGAATAGGGCAGTTTGGTTTCTTCAACTTGGGGAAGGTATTTGACTAGGCTAAACTCCTTTGTTGGCCATGAAATTTTGAAAGAATCTTACCCATGGAGTGGAGAAGCTATGGCTAAAATTTGGTGATTTTAGAATGGGTAGAAGTGGAGATATGAATTTTTCTTTGTGCTTGGTTCAAGCTGGGCAGTTTTGAAGAAATGGAGAGAATGGAGTTTTGCCTGGGTTGCTTTGATCTTATCTTGCATAATACACCTTATCTTGATAATATCTAGCTAAAGTGACTTTAATAAAGTGATTTGGTCATGCATTGCATTATCTTGAGCCATGTGTTTGATTCTTGTGGTGGAAGGATGTCATCCTTGCTAACTAGCTTGGTTAGCTTCCAATGATGCTAGTTTCTTTGTAACTAGCTTGGTTACATGATCTTATCCACTAGCACATGCATGCACCTTGGTTCTCTGCTTGTTTCTTTGTTCGGTTATTGCTCAATTCATTGATCATTCGGAGAAATACCTCGAAGATTTCTAGTTAGGGTTTTACCGGAAACCGTCTTAATATTTATACTATCATTCTCAATTCTCTTTAGTAATTCTTGAATCCATATTCCTTAAATCATTTCAATAATCCCTTAAGTCTTTCAGTGTCCAGGGAAATCTCGGGGAAAATATAAGTGTTATTTTTCAGAATTCGATAACTTTTACATGCACTCTTTTTCCCCTTGGATCATTAATACAAACTCAGAAATCCGTTCCGGGTACTTCTATATAGTGCCTGTTTGGCGTACTTTATAAGCATCTTATTTGGACTTTAAGTCCAATCCAGCTTAAGTGTAAGTGTTTGGGTGATTTTATCAGCGGGCTTATATAAGGCTTATAAGATCTAATTGAGAAGTTGAGCAGTCCTAACTTTCATCTTATTTTTCTTTAACTTATTTTGGTCAGAATTTCTCTCTCTGTCATGATTACCTCTTATCATTACCTCCGGTTTTGTTGTGTGTGCGTATATTTTATACTCTTTTGTACTTTTTTTTTACCTTTTACTTTTAGGAATTGTTTGATGATTTCTTTTCTTGTTTAGACCACTCACGGGAATCGAGTGAAAAAAAATATTATATATCACAATTGCCATAAAAAATTACAAACATTTATTTTATAAGTTTATACTAGCTTATAACCCGTGCGATGCTCGGGTTTTTTTTGACATAAAATAAATTTATTTTATGTTACAATTATATTTTTATATAATTATTATTTTAATAATTATTTTAATTTAGTTTTAAGTTTTGACAAACTTTCAATTTTTCCACTTTAATATAATAGTACAGATTTTACCAAACACTTCACAACTTATAGGTAACTTATAAGTAAACTCATCCAAACACCAGCATAACTTAAAAGTTCTGATTTACTTATAACTTATAATCAACTTACTGACTTAAAGCAATAAGTTACTTTTTTTAAGTTACGCCAAACGGCCCCATAGTGTCGTCTAATAATATTCCTATTTCCACCAAAAACACTATTCATCACTTATTCTCTCTTTATTCCTTATAATTAGAAAAATGTCCTTGCGCTTTCCCGAGCGTTTCTTAACCCTTTTTACGGAACCGCTGGACTTATACTAGATATCGATTTCGATGACATGAGACTACTTCCTCTGTATGTATGCCATATCCTACTTTCTTGACGATAGATTATTCTTACCTAAGTTGTCAACCCATTGCATTCTTCATGACATATAAATATTGGAATCCATATCCATTCCATAATAAAAGTTTTAATTCCTACCAAAAATCGGGGTTCTTACAGTCTCCCCTCCTTAAAAGGATTCCGTCCCGGAATCAGGTAGGAAACAAAGAGTCGTTTGTCTATCGTTTCGCCTTTGTTGGTGTGGTTGGCCTTTCTCAATTGGACTGCCTTTAACTCGACGGGGTCAACCAACGCTACTCACTATTGGTCACATGTCCTAATAACTGAATTCCATTTTACCAGAACTCATACTCCGAGAACCTGGCATACACTTGCTCTTTTAGGTTTCATCCAAAAATCTCACTCACTTCTTAACCATTGATCGTATTACTTGATCCATTTATGATTCATCATCGGAATAAACTTTGAAACTACTATAATCCATTCAAGGAAAAGAAAGAATTTAATATTCCTCTGAATCACATGCATCTAATGTTTCTGGTTCATCATTTAACTAAGTAGAATTAACCTTATACTTAGTCTCGGACAATGGTCTTATTACGAGTATATTATAGACTCATTGGTCTTTTCCACTAGTAGGTTATGAGATCATAGTCTCGTTTACTACTTCCTCATATAACCTTATCCAATCATACCATTAATTCCCAATGTCTTTGCTTTCTAAGCTGATCCATTAAAGAAAAAAAATGAACAATCCCTGGATAAAACCACCTCATCAATCTCAATTTGACTCCATAAATTATAACCTATGAAATCTACCTTCTCATGGCGAAAATACCATTGACAATATTCTCACTAATCCATTTATCAAATGATATGACACCTGCTGCCTCTATCTCAACTGCTCCTGGAGACTCTGCTCCTCGTCCTATATCGATGTCTTTGACAATCCTGCATCATTCTAACTCTTTTCTCATTAATCTGAAGGTCTCTAACGATTCTTATCTATCCCCGTATAAGATCTCAAGTAATTCTTCCAATCCGTCTTACTTGCTAGTACTATGTCCTGGTAGTCCGGCTAGGAATTCAATATGCATCTTCAGATCTCTTAATAATATCTCAGTTCTTTATACTCACTTCTCGGAGCACAATACTTTCACTCTTATAGTCTCTCTGGATGCAACCCATATTTTCTCAAGGGTAAACTCTTTATCCTTAACAGGATTCTCCTCCATAGCTGGAATCTCCTCCAGGTTCTCAGTAGGGTACTCTATCGAATCTACAAGCTGATCACAAAGCATCATCGTGCTACTGCTCATAAGCCACAAGGTCTGTCGCCTTGCTCGTCGATACGATATCGAGCTAAGTTACTATCATGATACTTATAAGTTCCAGTAAGGGTTTTAAGTGAACTTGGCAAGAGTTATTATTATCTTAATGAATTTATTATTATAACGTCGCATCATCTCTGGGATATATAACTCGAGCACTAATACCATTTCTGTAACACCCCCAGATCCGGGGTCAGGGATCGGGTCGTTACGGTCTCAATTCCATCAATAATACTTGACTTGCATCAAAATACATAAGCAACATGCTATGACCCCGCAATAATATCACAAAACACACACACAACCAGTTATAGTCCCAGAGATGAAATGAGAGTAATCAACAAATATTATTAATCACAAGTTTTGTGTTCTTATAACCCAAAAGAATTACAATTTAACCGTTACATACTCTTTGCCATCCATTTACATAGGTCATACATATAATAAGTCTGATGAATCAAAAGCTGACAGTCTAGCCTACTGGTTGCTCCTACCTCAACAATGCCGACCATGACATCAGTGGGCAACCCTATGACTGCTGTCCTTGATTGCACCGAGTGTGACTTGTGCTGGCCATCAGATCTAGTTGTTTTTGTGATATAATAAATAAAGTAAGGGTGAGCAATAGCCCACCAAAAATAATATGTAACTGAACAATAATCTATAACAGTTCTGAAATATCTTTGAAACCATATGCCATGCATTAACGAACATAGTACCAGTATAAGGCAAACAAGGAAGTTATAAGGTAACTCAAAAATATAATTCTGTGGAAATATCTGCTATGTCAAAGATAAGCAAGATAGCATTATTTATCATAAAAGAGGAACTTGTAGAAAAAATATTGCAATTCCAGATTCAATCACTTTTTCACCTGCCAACACCGATAGTGTTACAAAAAATTTCTAACATTTGAAAGGTAAACTAATACTGGAGCATTGACGCGCCAAGAGACATAACATTCACGATGATCAGTCGCAGGTTATGCTCCCCACCTCTTGTTCTCTACATGTAGAAGGAAGCACCGACGGATTTACTTGTCTACCACCCTCTGGAACCCCCCGGCCAATGGTTTGGCCATTGCTGGACTGACGCCACTCGGCCACTTACGCGGCTCCTAGTTCGTATAACATCCATAACTCTGAAACATAAAGTTCGTCCCCCTTTTCCCAAGTATAATACTTGTTGATAAGACTCCACAAAATAGTCGTATCTAGTTGGAAAGGAAAAATCACCAATATTTCACAAGCTGCTGCTTGTTAATGGATACCAACTTGTTCCAACACTCTTACCCCTCGAATGATGAGTGGGCACACAAGATTCAATGAATAATAGCACTCAAGTTGCGAGTGAAAAGAATAGTTTCAAAGAATTTATGACCGGGAAGTCAACAAGATAAATAATATTTCTTAAGTAAGGTTCCCTTATAATTTGGAAGATGGATTTGAATGAAGTATATAATTTTGAGAACCTTTCTTGATTTAATAATATTAAATAGGCTCAAAATAATTTACATAAAACTCAAAGGTCGAAGATAATATTAAAACGAAATAAATCATTTTTAAACGAGTCAGAAGAATTAAATAAATACTCCAAAGAATATTTATTAAATCGAAATATCGAAGGAATAATCCTGATATAAAATATTACCCAAAATAAACCTCGAATAAATATTCACAAATAATATCCATTAAATAATTAATGAATATTTAAATAAAAGTACTTATCAAATAAATAAAGCTCGAATGAATATTTGAAATAATATTCACTGAACAAATAGTGAATATTCAAAATAATACTTATCGAATAAATAAAACTCGAACGAATATTCGAAATAATATTCACCGGATAAATAGTGAACATTCTAATTAATATTACTGATTTCTGGAATAATTACTAAATGAATATTCGAAACAATATTCGATAATTGAATCGACTTTAAACGAATATTGAAAAATAATATTCGTTGAATAAATGAAGTTCAAATGAATATTCAAGATAATATTTATTAAATGAATAAGGCTTAAAAAGGAATTTAGAAATAATATTTAATAGGTAATTAATCTCGAATGAATATTCAAATTAATATTCATTAAACAACTAATGGGAAAAATATTTACTTAGATATTTCCCTTCGAAAATAATCGCGATATATCAAGAAATACTAACCCCCGGTCTATAATCAAAGAATGAGATTCATATGCCCTTCTCTAAGGGTCTTAGCAATATCCGGCTTATAACTGATTATTCACTATCTAGCTTATAAGCCAACAATAATTCAGGGAACAAGTATATCAATATAACTTGAAAGTAGGCATGCATGCTATGGCATATGTATAACAGAAAGCATATATATATATATATATATATATATTCACAACAACAGCCTTTAAAAGGATTTGAAATTTTCCTGGTACTCCTGCTATGCTAGTGGTATGACTTGGGGTGGTTCGGCCATCTATAAACAACTAAAATTGTCCCGGGTTAATCACCTATCACTTTGAAATGCCAAGTGAATACTTTACTTAAGCTAAAGCACGTTCTCAAGTTATCGCTCATTAACACCGTTATGACCCGACACTTGCTCATTATTAAGGCTCGTCATTACACTTACACTTGGTATATACTTAAGTCATGTAAGTGCTAAGGTAAGTCATTTACGAACCAAGATTATACCTCGAGTTTTATCGCCCGTTTTCTAAGTGATTAACCAAAGTTATAACCAAGTGTGCTTTTAGGGGTTCGTTCGCGTTTAACCTCGATTCAAACATTTTTATAAAATTGAAAAACGATCCGTTTGACACGAGGTTTTCTCCTACACCTTCCTTATGATCTCTAATATTTAATTACCATGATTCGTCACTAACTTACATATTTTACCGAGGTTCAACTTTAATAACGAACTCGTACTTATAGTTTCGAACGACTTTTAGTAAATCGACCATAATTCCTAAACCGTAAGTCCGTTTGTTTCGATTCTTTCGCCAAAACGATCCATGACTCGAGATCTACAAGGACATGTCATATAATCAACCAGGTCAGGAAATTATACCAACTGTTATGAACGGATTCCTAAGGTCTAACGAAAATCGGTCGTTACGACGGCTATAAATCGATCGTTTCCAAATTTACCACAATCAAACCAAGCCACACCGGGCATCCATACAACTTATACATATGTTAATCATCTCAAAAAGTTCAGAAATATTACACTTCACCATCATGTGCATCATTTTACTTAAATCACTAAACCACTAACTAATCATGCTTATAACATCACCATAATCATAACTAAGTTAAAATCCATCAAGAACATGCATAATCTCAAAGTAAGGGCTAGGGTTTCATGAGTTCATACCTTCCTTGGTGTGTGTAAGACCTTACTAAGCCTTGAATAATCCTTGTACAACCTTAACCAAGCTTAGATCATCCAAGAAATCAAGAAAACAAAGTTAGTTTCTTGAAAGTTACTATTCACCTTAAATTTGTAAAAATCATAGAAAATCGAAAAATAAGCGTTTGGTTCTCAAATTTTTACCACATCTTGGCCTCTTCATAAGCTTTGTTTCGAGTCCTAGTTCATCAAATTTGAAGCTTCCTAGATAGGGTTTTGAGCCCCCTTTTTCCGCTGGACAGAAACTGTCAAGAACAGGGTAGTTTGGTTTCTTCAACTTGGGGAAGGTATTTGACTAGGCTAAACTCCTTTGTTGGCCATGAAATTTTGAACGAATCTTACCCATGGAGTGGAGAAGCTATGGTTAAAATTTGGTGATTTTAGAATGGGTAGAACTGGAGATATGAATTTTTCTTTATGCCTTGTTCAAGCTGGGCAGTTTTGAAGAAATGGAGAGAATGGAGTTTTGGCCTTGGTTGCTTTGATCTTATCTTGCATAATACACCTTATCTTGATAATATCTAGCCAAAGTGACTTTAATAAAATTATTTGGTCATGCATTGCATCATCTTGAGCCATGTGTTTGATTCTTGTGGTGGAAGGATGTCATCCTTGCTAACTAGCTTGGTTAGCTTCCAATGATGCTAGTTTCTTTGTAACTAGCTTGGTTACATGATCTTATCCACTAGCACATGCATGAACCTTGGTTCTCTGCTTGTTTCTTTGTTCGGTTATTGCTCAATTCATTGATCGTTCGGAGAAATACCTCGAAGATTTCTAGTTAGGGTTTTACCGGAAACCGTCTTAATATTTATACTATCATTCTCAATTCTCTTTAATAATTCTTGAATCCATATTTCTTAAATCTTTTCAATAATCCCTTAAGTCTTTCAGTGTCCAGTGAAATCTCGGGGAAAATAAAAGTGCTATTTTTCAGAATTCGATAACTTTTACATACATTATTTTTCCCCTTGGATCATTAATACGAACTCAGAAATTTGTTCCGGGTACTTCTATATAGTGTCGTCTAATAATATTCCTATTTCCACCGAAAACACTATTGATCACTTATTCTCTCTTTATTCCTTATAATTAGAAAAATGTCCTTGCGCTTTCTCGAGCGTTCCTTAACCCTTTTTACGGAACCACTGGACTTGTACTAGATATCGATTTGGATGAGATGAGACTACTTCCTCTGTTTGTATGCCATATCCTACTTTCTTGATGATAGATTATTCTTACCTAAGTTGTCAACCCATTGCATTCTTCATGACATATAAATATTGGAATCCATATCCATTCCATAATAAAAGTTTTAATTCCTACCAAAAATTGGGGTTCTTACACTGTGGGAATGAACTTAACTGTATCTTATATTACTTGTGACCACATACGCTTGCGTAATTTTGTAAGAACAAATTTTTGGCGCCGCTGCCGGGGACTCGATGTTTATTATAGTTTATGTGCTTGTCAGCAGTGGTCGTTAAAGTTCACTGACTCGGATTAATTTCTTACTTAGTTTGCTTTGTTCTGTGTGTTTCAGGTACTTGAACGTGTATGCGAACACGTTCTCAATCTCGTAAGGATAAACTGGCAGAAGAAGAACTTGAAGCAACAGTAAAAATGGGAGAACCTGCAGCAACAACGAAAGCATTGAAGGATTATTCTCAACCGAAAATCAGTGACATTCAATCTAGCATTGTTAGACCAGCCATTACAGCTAATACCTTTGAAATCAAGCCTGGCATGATTCAAATGGTACAGAATTTAGTTCAGTTTGGGGGTGCTCCAATGGAAGATCCTACTATGCACATCCGGAACTTTATCGAGATCTGTGATACTTTCAAGTTCAACAGTGTGGCGAAAGATGCTGTGAAATTGAGACTTTTTCCATTTTCTCTGAGGGATAAGGCTAAGGGCTGGTTACACTCTTTACCAGCAGGTTCTATTACGACATGGGAGGATCTTGCTCAAAAATTTCTCACAAAATTTTTTCCCTTGGCAAAGACTGCAGCTATAAGGAATGCTCTTACTCAATTTTCTCAGCAGTCGGGTGAATCTTTATGTGAAGCATGGGAGAGATACAAAGAGATGCTTAGACAATGCCCTCATCATTGCATGCCGAACTGGATGGTAATAAACTATTTTTACAATGGATTAGGATGGCAGTCGAGACCGATGGTGGATGCAGCTTCAGGAGGAGCATTATGGGCTAAGAGCTATGAAGCGGCGTATGATCTTATCGAGATGATGGCAGCTAATGAATATCAGAATCTAACTCAGAGACTACCACAAGGCAAAGTAGCAGGAATTCTGGAAGTTGATGCAGCTACAACTATAGCAGCTCAGTTAAAGGCTTTGACTATGAAGGTGGATTCTCTAACTAATTATAGAGTTCAACAGGTAGCTAGTGTTTGTGAGCTTTGTGCGGGTGCACATGAGACGAATCAGTGTGCCATATCTTTTGAATCGGCGCAGTTTGTGAGCAATTTTCAGAGACCACAGCAACCAGCTCCAGCCACCTGTCATCCCAATAAAAGAAATCATCCTAATTTCACCTAGAGCAACAATCAAGGCGGTGTTCAACAACCACAACAACCTTATCAACAATTGCAGGATCAGCAATATGGAGCTAAGCCATTCAATCCTGCAGGTTTTCAGCAGCAGTATGCTCCTAGGCAACAATTCCAACCTCCGGGTTTTCAGCAACAACATTCATATGCAGGTTCTGGGCATTCCACTTCTAAAAAATCAGAACTAGAGGAGTTGAGATTGATGTGCAAAAGTCAAGCTGTCTCGCTCAAAGACCTTGGAAAATCAGATTGGGCAAATTGCTACTTCTCTGCTAAATAGGCCGAAGGGAGTGCTTCCTAGTGACACGGAGGCAAATCTAGGGAATAAAGTTGTCCATTAATAAGAGAAAGCTATCACTTTGAGGTTTGGAAAAGTCACAGGAAGCATGGTAAATGAAGCAGAGAATCAGTAGAGCAACGAGCAGATGCCATTCACCACGGCCCCGCGCACCCTTGTAAATGATGAGCTTAAAAAATTAGATTTGCACCCTCGTGATGATGCGGAGAAAGAGAAATCAGATGCTGAGTTGGAAAAATCAGATTTGAGCAGTGGAGCGGTAGAAAGCAAGAAGTCTTCTAAAAAATCAGTTTTAGAGCAGAAGAAGGACGATGAACATATCTACCCTCCTCCACCATATCCTCAGAGACTCTAGAAGCAGAAGCTAGACAAGTAGTTAGGTAAATTTCTTGAGGTATTCAGAAAATTACAGATTAATATACCTTTTGCAGAGGCACTTGAAAATATGCCTAGTTATGCACAGTTCATGAAGGGTATTCTCTCAAGGAAGTTGAAACTGGAAGACTTAGAGACGGTTGCTTTGACAGAAGAATGCAACGCTGTTCTGTAACAGAAGTTGCCTCCTAAACTTAAAGATCCGCGAAGTTTCACCATACCGTGCACTATCGGCAACTTATCTTTCGATAAATGTTTATGTGATTTGGGAGCTAGCATTAATCTGATGTCGATGTCTGTTTTTAAGCAACTTGGGTTGCCTGATCCGAAACCGGTTAATATGATCTTGCAGTTGGCAGATCGGTCGATCACGTATCTGAGGGGTATAGTGGAGGATGTATTAGTGAAGGTGGATAAGATGATTTTTCCAGTTGATTTTTTTATACTGGACTTTGAGGAGGATAAGAGGATTCCCATCATCTTGGGAAGGCCATTTCTACCTACGGGCCGAACTCTAATCGATGTGCAAAAAGGAGAGCTTACCATGAGAGTGCATGATCAGAAAGTCACTTTCAATGTGTTCAAGGCAACAAAATATCCGTCAGATTCAGCGGAGTTTTTCAAGGTGGACGTTGTTGATAAGATTGTGAAGAAGGAGATGGAACAGCTAAAAAAATCAGGTTCCGTGGAAAAAGCTTCAAGAGGTATTTTTGACATTGAGAATGAAGAAAGAAATGGTCTATTTCAGTTGTTGGATGCAACTCCATGGGAAAGAAGAGTTAACATTCTGCATAAGTCTCGTGGGCTAGCTGATTCTATTAATTTTCAGGTGCTACGTAAGTTGTCAAGTGAGGAAGCTTTTGCACTTGAACTCAAGCCATTACCACCCGAGGAGCCACCACCAGATTCACCACCCAAAGGAGGGTGGCCCTGCTGATAGTTAGGTATGTCCTCTACTATCCTTTTATTGCCTTCAATGGGGACATTGAATATTTCAATTTTGGGGGTGATTTGGGGATAAGTAGTTAGTAGAGTCGTTGTGCATGAGTAGGAATCATATTGCATGTGTAGTAGTAGTTTCATTCATATTATTGCATGACTGTTCATGTAGAGCATGTTTGTTTGCATATTTGTTATGTATTTCATGTGAGTCCATTTAGTTGCATTTGCATTGCATATTTCATGATCCCTTAGGACGTGGCTATTTCCGTTTGGTAGGTCGATGTTGATTTGAGTGTGGTAATGATGATAGAGGGTTGATTTAAGTGCCTAGGAATTGACTTGCATGCTTCGGAACAAAATCTTTACACAGTCTCATTGTTTGCTTTTGGGCTAGATCAGGTCATACTTGTTTGGTTGTTTGAGATTTAATCACTTGTTTATATTTCGAATATTCTTTATTCCCTTGATGGCGTAGGAGCACTAAAATATAAGTTTGGGGGAAACCAGGGCTTGCATGCTAGTTGTTAATAAAAGTTAGGTGTCAAAAGGATAGTAGCCGCTCATATTTATGAGTAGTCTAGGGTTGGATGAGATGGAGCGAAACGCACTCATTCCAAATTAGTTGTGTTTGAAAAAAAAAGAGAAAAAAAAATCAGGAAAAAAAGAAAAAAAAAAGAGTTATGTGAGTGTGTAATTGCAGAATTGACCAGGGCGAGCTCTTTAATACTCGAGCAATTAAGTTCTAGGGGACTTTGTGCCTAGTGACCTAAGACTTTTTCGGTCTGGGATGCACTAACCTAACGCTCGCTACATGGGTATTATTGAATAAGCCTTTAGGGGTCTCATCCATTGCACGGTCAAATAAGCATATGTGTTGTGTTATGTGTCGTTTTTTGTTTAGTAATTTAGCATGAATCTTTGTCTAACTCAAATGATGATGGAGGTGTCTCTGAGTTATGAAGTGTTTAGCGTTCATTCTATTTATAAACCTGTGATTGTTTTGGCGAAGAATAGGCTGTGGCTTTGATCTAGTGTTAGGAGTATATCTGATGAGCGTCGCACACACCCACGTTTCTGTTCATGTAATGTTAGTATGCGGGGATTTAGTCGAGCTTTGTTTGGAGTTATTGCATTCTCTAAGATATTTGCTTGCTGAATTGGTTATGGTTATTCCGAGGGGATCTTTGCATTTTCATTTAGTTGCATTCATGCATTGCATTTGTATGTGTTGAGTCTGTTTATGCTTGAGGACAAGCATTGGTTTAAGTTTGGGGGTGTGATATGTGGATTTCATATCCACTTGGAACGCTTCGTATCGTCTTAAATTGATGACTTGACCTCAAGTATGTCGTGTTTTTGATGTGTTTTTATTCCAGGGATACTAAATTGAAGCAGGGAGAAACTTTTGCATGTTCATATGGTGGATTTATGCTCAAGAACTGAAGAATGGCAATTTGCGAAAGAAGCGGAGCAGAAATAAAGAAAAGCAAGAAAAAGCAGAATTTTTCCAGAATGCAGCAGCGCGGGCGCACGTTCTCAATTTCCTTCAGCGCGGGCGCGCCATGTAGTAGCGCGGGGGCGCTGCTAGTCGCTACCAGAATCCTGTTTTAATTATAATTTGGAATTTCTTGCTGGCCAAAGCACGGAGGGGCTATATAAACACATGTTATCAATAGAGAATCACGTTTTTTTCACAGAGAGTCAAGAGAGACAAGTTGGAGAAGGATTCCCGTAGCACGTGACATCTACGGAGATCTAGATCTACTTCATCTTTTGTATTCTTCTATTAGGTGATACTTTGGATCCTCGTTTTTGGATTTGTTTTCTTAACTCTATTACTCTAGCACTACCGTTTTTATTCAGACCTTGTTTTATATCATGTTATCACTAGATCCCATGATGACAAGTCGTTCGATTATGAACTAATCGTTGTCATGGGATTCTAACAGATTTATTTATGTAGTTTAGTAGTTTGATTGCTTTAAAGATTTGTGTGTGATGAATTGAGATATCCTCGTATGGTTATTCTTAATGCTTTTAGATGCGTAGCTAACATCTAAATTGTTAATCTTTATTGAAGCGACAGTGGATCTAGAGATTAGAACTTGCCATGCTAGCATAGGTTTATGGATGTTTTGACGTACATGATTCGTAGTGTAATTTTAACCATCTTACGCTGCCCTATGTGATCTCAATGAATTTACTAAAACGCCCACCCCAATTTTACATATAAAAGATAGGTATATCAGGAACTTACCTGAGATATATCTCAGGCTCCCTAATCACTTTATTTATTCATTAAAATCATAAAAATCTTTTGATCAAAAAGGAAATTGTATTTTCTCTCTCTTGTTCTTGAAGATCAAACTCAATTTTAGAGACGTTATCGATTTCAGATTTCAACGCTCAAGTACTAAAATCGAAGCTCCCGAAGTCTAGTTTCATAATCTATCATCAGTTTTCAAGTGGGGTAATTTCTCAAAATTTTATGAATTTTTCTTTTAAAATTCCGAATTTAGGTTATTGGTCAATTTTGGGCTTTTTGATTTAAGCTTCGCTCATATATTTTGATGGCTTGTATAGCTTCAGGAGGTTGTATATGATTGATTACGTGCTTAATTGCTTTGTTTATTTAAGAATTATTATAATTCAAAGTTTAGAATTTTGCTTGATTTTCAAACTATTCGTTCGTGATATACAATAATCGATCAGTTATAAGGTTATGGGGGTTAGTTTGATGGTATTCTCAGCTTTGTTTTGAGCTATTAATTACTGAGTTTGGTTCTGAATTCATGTAAATCGCTGTTTCGTCGGATTATTGTACCGAGCTTGCCGGAATTAATGGTTTTGAGTTGTATAACAGATTTATTGTGGAGTTGAATTGTAATAATGTAGTATAATGATTTGTTTATACCATAACCTATATGCAATCTTGGATCAGGGGTATTTTATCATTATATTTGACTTATATCTTGGTATTAATTGTGGTTCGTGACCCTAAATCAGTACCCTGGATTGTGGAATGTCACAGTATATATATGTACAGAAACACATATATGTATGTATAACTGAGATCATGGTAATTGTTCATTGAGAAAGCAATGATCCAATTGCACTCTAAGATTAGTTTTGTAGCGAATTGGTGGGGTTTAGAAAAAATCAAAGTTTATTTTGGTTGCTTCTGGTTTATTATTAAAGTTGTACTTAAATGATAATTAGTTAGATTTTGGTTGTTTTTTTGTGTTTGCTTTTGGTTTCTTTTTAAAAATTAAAGTTGCATTTTAATGAATTTTAATTGATTTCATGAGATTTTAATTGCTTGTGGTGTTGATTTGGAAATTTTTTGTTGATTTTGCATATGTGATTGCGCAGCAAGTTGTAGTTGCATAAATGGTTGCAAGAACTTGCATATGAGGTTGCAACCTATTATGCTACTAAACAAAATTTCGATTATTTTAAAATTTAAATTTGCTTTTAGTTGATTTTGTTTGATTTCAATTGCAAATCTGGTTACAAGGTTGCAAACCGTATTTCTAAAAATTATTTTTAAAAATTCATATTTTTGCAACTTTTTCAAGAAAAACATATTTATGCAAAATTGACAATGTATTTTGCATGTAAAAACTTTTTCTATAGTCGATATTTTTCTAACAACCTCTTAAATATATGATTGGTCTAAAAACATAAATATTTAAACTTATACGAAAAATAATTGAAATTATGTTAAATATATGTGAACTCTAAAATTATGATCTATGTTATATATAAAGAATAGCATAATTAATATTTAAATTAAATCAAAAAAAAGATAAAATTTTGAATCATAAATATTATAAAACTACAATAATTATTTACAATGATCAATTAAAGTATAACTCGACTGTAAAAGTATGGTAGATATGAATTTTTATATAATATAATAATTGATCAATATAATATATAATGGTCGAATTATGACATATACTTAGATCAATTTACGATAAAATAAAAAAAAATTGATTTTAGATTTCATATACATGTAAGGGTCATTAAGGTCGATTTATCATATTTTACAACGATTGAAATATTTATAAAACTTAAAATTAAGTTAAAAAAATTCAAAATTATGTGATATATAAAAAATTTCAATTTATCCACTTTTAATTGAACTTTGATGAGTGTAATAAACATTAGAATAAAACTAAATATTTGAGTTTAAAAGTGTATAACTATATTTGTATAAGAAAAAATGATTGAGACAATCATAAAGATGATTTTTACTCAATATTAAGAGATTTTGTAATTAGAGATTTTTTACATCAAAATCAAATGAGTTTACATATACGTCTCTATTACATATGGACAATTTTACTAAGATAATTATTTATATATACTTAAATGTTCAATTTGATAAAATTTATTTCACGTAACTAAAAACTAAATTAATAAGTTAGGAATTATAATTTTTCATGCTATTATTATCATATGGATTATCCAAATTTTAGGAAATTTAATCAAATTATAAATAATTTGGTTCGAGAAATTGTTATGCAATATTACAAAATAACTATAAATATATGAGATAAATCAAAATTTTATCGTTTATTATATTTTTGATTATAAAATTATTTCAGTATATATATAGGGTTTTGGATGAAACTCGCACGGGTTTATTTTTGTTAGTTATATATTAAACTTTAATACAAAAGCAAAGATTACCACTTTAATTGCTATAAATTTACGATTTTACCTCTACATTTTCAAAAATTACAAAAATATCATATTTTTATGATTATGTGAAAAGTAGTGAAATTATGTTAATGTTATGATCCAAACCACTAATCTTCTCCTATCAAAAATCATGCTATAACCAAGAGTGCTACATTTGATTTTGAGTTTTGTTTAAAAATTCTATAAGATAAAACCACATCTCTCTTATTGTCTCAATCTCTTTTATTTTAATATTTGAGTTAATGAAATGTTGGTTTATATTATTCTAGAATATTGGATAGATAAAATTACAAAAAAAATATTCTAATCGATTGAGCATATTCTACATTTTTCTTTTGCAATTATAAATAATCGATGTAAAAAATGAAATCTTAAATTATACATAATGTAATTGGTAAAAAAAAAAGAATTCATTTACATGCATCTCCATGTAAATACTAAATATTAAACTATTAAAATAACAAATATGATTTGTTTTTAAGAAATATATTAATTTTAGTTATCAAATCATACATAATTAATAATTACGTCACATAACTTTTAGGTATATAAAATTTTATATATTTGAGTCATATTAGAGGGTTTTAGTCGACCAACTATTTAGACATTCAACGATTTAAATACCTAATTGGTCCAAAAATATAAATATATAAACATCTACCAAAATTAATTGAAATTATGTTAAAAATATGATCTATGTTATGTAATAAAAAACAACATAATTAATATTCAAATTAAATCAAAAAATATATAAATTTTTGCATCATAAATATTAAAAAACTATATTTAGCCAAAAAAAACTACAATAATTATTTGAAAATGATCAATTAGACTATAACTCGATAGTAAAGTATGGTACATACGAGTTTTTATATAATATATTAAATTGATTAATATAATATATGATATTTAATGGTTGAGTTATAACATATAACTTAGATTCCATATACATGTATGGGTTAGTAGGATCATTTTATCATATTTTAAGTCGATTAAAACATTTAGAAAAATTTAAAACTAAGTTAAAAAGTAATTCAAAATTTTAATATAAAAAATATTTCACTTTACCCATTTTTAATTAAACTTCGATATTACGTAATAAATATTAGACAAAAACTAAACATTTGAGTTTAAAAGTGTATAAATGTTTAAGTATAGAAAAAATGATTGAGACAACTATACTCAGTATTAAGAGACCTTGTAATGTGTCTTACAATGTAATTTTACATATATGATCAATTTTTTATAACAAAATCAAGTGAGTTCACAAACGCCTCTATTATACACGGATAAGCCTCTATTATACACGGATAATTTTACTATGATAGTTATTTATATTACTCAAATGTTCAATTTGATAAAATTCATTTCACGCAATTGAATATTAAATTAATAACTTAGCAATTATAAGTATTCATGTGATTATTATCGTATGGATATTTATCCAAAATTTATAAAATCTAATCAAATTATTAAAATTTGGTTCAAAAATTGTTATGCAATATTACAAAACAACTATAAAATATGAGATAAATTGAAATCTTATTGTTTATCATATTTTTAATTACAGAATTGTTCAATATATATACAATCTCGTGCATGAAATTAGTTCAGTCCCGTGCCTTGCACAGGATTTTATTCTAATTAGTAAAAATTGAACGAAACTGAACGGGCAATACAAGGATTTTTGCTTTAGACAACATGCAAAACGTGTTGTCTGAATATACCAGAAACTGTTGACTATTGAGAAGTCGTCTGATACACACCTCAGACAACACACAGCAAACTGTTATGTGAAAGTTGAAAGACAAGTAAAAGCCACCTGAAAACTGTTGTCTGATACCTAGTAACAACAACAGTATGTTAAAAAACTCTTGTCTGAAATCATTTCAGACAAGTGTTTTCTAAATTTCGACTGTTGTTATTCAGAAGAAAAGACAATGGTTTTTGAAATAAAAGCTGTTGTTCAATCGTTTGTGATACAATGGTTTTTAGAAACAAATGCATTGCATGAGTGCCCTCACACAACTATTTAGTATTCCAAGAACTGTTATTGTAGTTCTCCATAGACAATTGTTTTGTTTCTTTTAATGTGTTGTATTAATTTTATTTACACAACTAGGACAAGATGAAATTTTTTTATAGTGTGTGTTGTGTTTCTCTATATTAGACAATAGTTTATGTACACATAAAATGATTTTAAATAATTCCCCCAACCAAATAATGAATCAATAAATTTATCAATACAAAAATTTCTAATTGATCTACAATTTCTATGTAAAAATTGTATACATAGAAATTAAATCAAGCATATAGTAGATTGCTTTATCTCTTCCTGTTGCTTTCCAGGATCTAGCAGCTATACCTGCATACATGCACACCCTAGCAAAGAGGAAAAGAATGATTCTTAGTCCCTTACGAATCCTATTAAAGCTAAACATTAATTCCGAAAACTAAGAAACAACACTTACGTGCAATAGACCATATCAGACAAACAATTGAGAATCTGAGATGCTTATGATATTTCATCACTGCCAACTATAATTGCGACAAGGGAAAATATGCATGCTAGTTGTTGAAGACAGACCATGAAAGCCTGTGTTGCCGAAAGGCCCGAAAGACAACAGTTAGTTTGCTAGAAAAAGAGATCAGGGATGAGGATGCAAGTAAAGGGTGGAGAAAATGTACAATGATGCAATTATCACATTTCGTTGTCAGTATATTGAACTGATCTTGCAAAAGGAAACGAGTTGATGCGACAGAATTTGCAAAGCAAAGGAAGACCTATAAAGAATGACAATATTAGAATTCATAACATCACAACAATGCTCAAGACAGCTGGGAAACAATTAGTACAACATTATAAGTAAATATTACTAGTATTTTGGAGAACATGAATGAGGTCTATCTAGTTATTTGGTATGTGACAATTGTCGAGACTATTCCACTGAAACAATCAAAAGCTACATGGAGGTGAAAAACAGAGAATATTTTTTAGTACAAACTTTTCAAGGCAATTCCTCTACCTCAGTGCAAAGACAGAACTCAGGGAATTTGCTTTCTCCGCAATGACCACTGCAGGGCAGATAACCACCACAGCAAACATACCTGTGGCATAGTACAACTAATCATTTGCACCTATTTAAATGCTGCAACAACAGAAACAAAGTTTGGAAATTGTACAGACCTTGACATATCATTGTAAAGAGCTCGCTTACGAAGCATGTATGATGCACATGGTGCGTTGCAATCCGAATGAACAAAATGTACTTAAATGCAGCATAAGAGCAAAAATAAAATTGCAGACCAAAGTATTATCAACTAAAGGCACACACGCACGCAGATGCATGGAATACAATGTCAGTAAATTAGATCAAGTATTAACAGACATACTTTACATGCATTGTGGGCACAAATATCAAATTGCTACAGTGTCACCAGAATTCAATTTGACGTCCTTGGTTCAAAGATCAGTTTTAGCTGCAGAAATTCCTAGAAGCTTAGCCAGTTCTCCACTTTCATAGGCATCAACTGTGTCTGGTACCAAAATTCAAAAGTTTTACGAGATTATACAATGAAGAACCTGCTAAAATGATTCATGAAAAGTACGCAAAGATTATGAACTTACCATCTGAGCCTCCAATGTGCTTTCCGTTGATGAATACCTGAGGTACAGTATGCCTCCCAACAAGCTGACCAACAGAACCCTGTATCTCCCAGCCATCTTCTGTAAAACATAAATCATTCCATGTCAATACCTTTACCAGTGAAGTAAGAGAACTTCAGATCCATGGGTTGTTCATCATTCAATAATATAGAGGGTAATAGAAAAATTGATTAATAATATATTGCTAGCAAAAGCTGACAACATCAAAATGATTTTGTTCAATTAATAGCAAACACCTGAGGCCATTTGGACTCTACACCTACATTTCCTCTCTTCTTATTCTCTTGTAATATTTCTGTCATCATCATTTACCATCGATGAAAAGCCCCCTTATCTACACCTATCTTTCCTCTCTTCTTATTCTCTTGTAAGATTCCATTATCACTGTTTACAACTTCTTTTATATTAAAGTCCATATAAATTTCCACTGAAGCACTCTATTTTAGAGATGAAAAGAAGGCATCAAGCCGATATTTGAAAAACTAACAAACCTCTCTCGTCGAGCTCCACAACATAAGGCTTTTGATTCAATTCTTTAAAGATGCAGCTAATGGTTGTGTAAAATCCACAATTTTCATCCGATTTGTGACAATAGCAATGTCACCAACTGCACCATCAAGAAACTAGGGCACGAAAAAAAGAAATAGAAAGAAAAATAACATAAGTATAAAGTTTCCCTCTCAATCAAAATCCCTAAATTGAATTTAATTAAAACCCAAATCAATTAAATTGATGAATTACCTGAATCAATAAGAGGAAGAAGCTAGTCAACTGTAGAGGATTGGACATCGATCTGGAAAGGTGAGTTGGATCTGTGTGTTTTGACTTGAATCTGTGTGTTTTGTGTTGGGTGTGTGATTTGGTTGGGAGATAAAAAGGGAAAAAAATTTAGAAGGGGTAAAATGAGAGAGTTCATGAGCTGGGTTTGTAAGAAAAGAGAGAGTTGTATCGTGTATTAGTGGTTGAGAGGGTGGGAAATAAAAATCTGATAAAGGGGGGAAATAAAATTTGATAAAGGGGGGAAATGAAATATTGGGCATGGTGGGAAATGAAATTTGCAAAGTCGGGAAAGGAAATATAGTAATTTTGGGATGAAAAACTATTTTTAAAAAGATATTAGGTATAATCGGGACTGGATATTAGGTATTTTTTTTGAATAATTTCTTCGATGATCGAACCGTACGAAAGTTAATAAACACTCATTTTAGTGTTGGGAAATAATAATCGAAAAATAAAAAGGTCGGGTTGTACGAGATTTAAACAAAAACGTAGTACAAGTGCTGCTTCCTATAATGGGACACGATCCAAATTCAATGAATAATTTTTTTGAATGATTTCTTCGACGATCCAACCGTACGAATGTTAATAAACACTCATTTTAGTGTTGTAAAAAAAATAATCGAAAAATAAAAAGGTCGGGTTGTACGAGATTTTAACAAAAACGTAGTAAAAGTGCTGTTTCCTATAACGAGGCAAGATCCAGATTCACTGAATAATTTTTTTTAATGATTTCTTCAATGATTGAACCGTACGGATATTAATAAACACTCATATTAGTGTTTGGAAAAAATAATCAAAAAATAAAAAGGTCGGTTGTACGAGATTTTAACAAAAAATAGTTAAAGTGCTGCTTCTTGTAACGAGGCACGATCCAGATTAACTGAATAATTTTTTTTGAATGATTTCTTCGATGATCGAACCGTACGAAAGTTAATAAACACTATAGTGTTGGGAAAAAATAATCGAAAAATAAAAAGGTCGGGTTGTACGAGATTTTAACAAAAAAGTAGTACAAGTGTTGCTTCCTATAATGGGGCACGATCCAAATTCACTGAATAATTTTTTTGAATGATTTCTTCGACGATCCAACCGTATGAATGTTAATAAACACTCATTTTAGTATTAAAAAAAATAATCAAAAAATAAAAAGGTCGGGTTGTACGAGATTTTAACAAAAACGAAAACGTTGTAATAATATAGATTCCGGTAAATATTGTTCTTGAAGATCAAAGTCCAATTCGAAGATGTTATTGAATTCGGATTTTGACGCTACTATAGTCGAATCGAAGCTCTCAACGAACCCTACGTGTTCTTTCCAACATATGTGGTGCAGGTGATTTCATTTTGTTTTATAAAATTCGATTTAATTTCGAAATTATTAGGATTAAAAATAAAAAAAATGCCAACAGTGTTTGTTGTGAAATCTGAAGATGCCATGTTGTAGATCTTGTTTTTCTGGTCAATTTCATATATCATATGTTGAATTTTGAGCTCCATAACATATAGAAATTGGAGATTGATTATAGTGTTCTTCGTGTTCTTGGTGTTCTTGGAATGAAAGCTTGAAGATGGTGATGAATAGGATTATTTTGATCATGCTTTGGTAAAAAGGTAAAAAAGGAAATGTTTTTAACCTTTTCACCTTTTAACTTATTTACTTCTAATTACTAAATTACCTTTTATTTAAAAAGGTAAATTATTTATTTACTTTTCATAATTGTTTTTATTTAGATTATTTATTTTAAATCCAAAATTTAGTTATAAAAATGCAGAAAAGTTATTTTCTAAAATTGTCATTCTAACAATACTTTTTACGAAGTATTGTCTATGCTTCATTCACATAATATTTCTAAAAAATGTTGTGTGTTGGTTCGCTATCACACAACACTATGGATAACATATTGTATGACTGCTACTTAGACAACAGACCTAAAAACACTTGTCTGAATACAACAATGGTTTTCCGGTATATTGTGTTGCAAGCATTCACACAACACTTATTTGCTAACGCTTGTCTAATCTTAAAAATACTTATGCATTTACACAACACCCCTGGTCAAGAAATGGTTGTCTGGTAAGATTTATCACACAACGGTTTTGGCCCATTGTGTGAATGTTGGATTACACAATACTTCCTCGAGTAGGAAAATAACAGTTGTCTGATCATTTCGGGCAACACTTTTTTCCATGGGTGTTGTCTGATACGTGTCGTCTATTGCCAGATTTCTTGTAGTGGGGAATCAAAATCCAAAGATAAAGATTTGAACAAATTTAGATGGTTCCGGTCCAGTTACAGGTTTCAACCGAATATTAAAAAACGAAATTTAACCGATTATTAATATAAATAAATAATTTATATAAAATTTTAAAATTAATAAATATGTTCAAATAATGCAAACGTAAGTTATTCACTGTGAATTTAATGTGGGCCTTGCTTGAAAATTGCCTGGTTGGCATCTATTTCAAAGAAAAAGTGTAGTAGGCTTTAGGAAAAAACTAAAATAGAACACCCCAATTGCCTGGTTGGCATCTATTTCAAAGAAAAAGTGTAGTAGGGTTTACGAAAAACCTAAAACAGAACACCCCAAGTCCCTGACTATCTCCTTGATTGCTCTGTCATTCGCTGCAAGTGAAATGCTCATCTGTGTATAGTTATAAGTTTACTTGCTTTTAGATTGAGTATGGCATGTTAGTATCTCCCTACTGCACTTCTTTTGCATTCCTTACTTTTTCTTTTTTTGTTGTTCATCTTAATGGCTGGCACTAGTAGTTACTTGACATTTTGAAGATAGATGTGGAATACAAGAGAAAACCAACCTTCAAAATCACATTCTGTGAGACATATATGAACTTTCTCAATGAAGGGTGAACAATAGGTATAGCTAAAGGTGCTATCTCGTCAATAGAAAATGTTCTCCAGCTGAAGAAACTGGCATAATACTTTCATCAAGCTCTTCTGGTATAAAAAATGAAAATTTACTAATTTTGGATGCCTAAAAACAAGGAATGTAGTACGCAATTAATTACGACATTCATCATATATAACAATACGAGATTAAATGGTATAAACGGAAGCCACTAATAGATGGGGCTTCTACTACTTTGTTTATGTATATGTTCAAGTCTACTGGAGTAAACTTTTTATGTCCGGAAATCCATCTCAAAGAGAGATTTGAGCGATCACTAGTCTTTGTCAACATAGCATACACAACTAACTTAGTTTCTGTATTTTACTATGTAGGTTCAATCTCAAGAACACCACTTAGGAATGATGAGAAGACTCCTTCTAATTCAGATTTGTCTCAGCTGAAGAAATGAGTTTGTCTTAAGAAATTCGATAAGCAAAGGACTGTCGGACAGCCAGCCATTTCTTCATGGAAGACAAGGATGTAAAATCAGAATGAAGCATATGTTTCATTTCTAACCAAATAACCTCGTCATGAAAGCAACCAAATGGCCTATTAGCTCAGATAGAAAATAATAATGCCAATATATCAGACTCAAAATATAAGGAACAAATTACAAAAATACCAATCAGACTCAAAATATAGGGAACAAATTACAGAATAACTCTTGGCCTATTAGCTCAGCTGGTTAGAGCGTCGTGCTAATAACACGAAGGTCGCAGGTTCGTGACCTGCATGGGCCATAGTTTTCGTTCATCTTTTTTACATACCAGGAGAGCAGAGGTCAGTTCTGAATCTTTATCCTTTGGAAAAACTACTCCTCAATTACGTATGTGGTTTGAATTTTTTTATTTTTTTTTTACATTGATACTTGAAATATTATTTTTTTCTTTGGTGAATTTTTTAAGCGAATTATATATACTTATATGATAATTTTTAATAATTTTAACTATATACATGTATACTACAACAAATACGGCCAACTTACGACGGAAATCATAACTTTCTACTTGAGCAAAAGCGACGGAAATATTCCGTGAACGGTTTCAGTTCAAAAAAACCGTTGTAAATGGCACAGATTTTTGTAGTGGTATGATAATTATAATATTTAATTACTATAGCTTTAAAGTTTTGAAATTGTTTTTATTTATTTTTAGTCATAATATTTTGTTACGATCATACAATTATAAGAATATGATAATGTTACATTTATTTAAAATGGTAATACTATAAGAAAAAAATCATTCAGCTCCTTTGATTTTTTTTTTCAAATAGAATCAGTCATTCAAGAATTAGATTTCTTAATCATTCAAAAATTTTAATCATTAAGATGCTTATATTCAGATTTGCCAAATGACTTCTAGGTTTTATATTTTTGGCCCCTCAAAAAAAATAAAGTTCCATATTTAATGAGGAAACAAAGAAGAAATTCAACTTATGTCTTAACACAGTCGACCATAATTTTAGCAAAATTTAGTACATTATAAGTTATGTTTATTTATTTATTTTTTTTTATGAAAGGTGATAATTCAATTCATAAAAGCCATACGGCATCTACAAGAATGATCAAATCGATCAAACATAGAACATGATGACACGCTCGTCTTCATAATCAAAATGAGACAAATAAGCATATGTCTGGAAAAAATGATACATCTATAAATACTCGCTCTACGCTCAATATCTTCACCAAAATCCGAACAAGCTCTTATCGTTGAATCCGAACCAACTCTCACAATTGAAGGAGAGAAATCCACACCTCTCATCAAGGAGAGAAATTAAAATACAAGCCAACAACCGAATAAAACAAACTGAAAATGCAAAAAAATTAAAAACAAAAAAACTTAAATCTGACAAACGAAACCATAGATAGGCGGCTAACTCTCGAAATCTTCGCTTGAATCGAAGAAGAAAGATGGCCGGAAGCTCCGATAATATAGATCTGGAAAAACAAGCCAACGCAAACCAAGAGGATAGAAATCCTTACCCAAAGAGGGAGATTATTGAAAGAGATAAGTGAAACAAAATAAGAGAAAGAATTTGGGGCTTTCCACCGGAAAAACCGGTGGAAGCCCCGCCGGTTAAGGTACAGAGAAGGAGACTGGAGGGAGAGAGAAAAGGGAGAAATTTAGTTGTGTTCAAAACTGATAAGTTATGTTTATTAGTAAGTGTTTAATGTGCTTGAGGATGAACTCAGGTTATACCTAGGTTAAAACATTTTTAATACAAATTTAAGGATATTTATGTAAAATCATTGAAAAAAAATTATATTTATAAAAATGCCCATGTGGGGCTTCTTACTTTATAAGTACAAATCTCTTATAATCATAGGACCTGAGGCCCAATTTTCTCTTATTAGTAATACTAGCTTATAACCCATGCAAAACACGGGTTACCTTTAAATATTTTTAAAATTATATGATTAAACAAAATAAAGTATAATAATTTATTATGGATATAAATTAACTTTGTAATATTATTTAATAAAATTAATAATAATAAAAATAATTATTTAATAAATGACATGTATTGTTTAAAACAAATAATATAAAATCTTAATGTAAATTTGTTGTTGACGGTATTCGAACCTTAGATCTTTAAAAGAGTGATTTAAATATAGAATATTCCTTATTATTAGATCTAACAGTTACCATCTATTTACTAAATATCTAACGATCACTATTCTTTTAACGGTTGATTGAACTAAACAACCAAACTACCAGTTATCTCCTAATTTGCTTATTATATATTACTAGCTTATATCCCGTGCAATGCATGAGTTTCTTGTATTATGTTATAAATTTTATTTGATATTACAATTATGTTTTTATATCATCATTATTTTTAATAATATTTGATATAATTTAACATACTTATGTTTACGAATTATACTAATATTTCCTTATTATAAACAATGTATACGATTTTTAATATATTTTCATTAATAATTGAAAAATATGATGTGATATTTTCGGGTATATATTAATGATTGTAAGATTTGTTGTAAGTTAAAAAGGTAACGTGTTTTAATTTGAAAGAAAATATTAATGATTGAAATATATGATACGATTGATCTTTTGAGGTATTTATAAAAGGTAATATCTCTAATAAAAAGTAATTGTGAAAAAGAAAATTGAATAATTACCATTAATTATATTATGTTATTATTTATTTTAGGTGTTATATTTTTCTTGAAAATTATGGTGTGATATTTTCAGGTATATATTAGTGATTGTAAGATTTGTTAATTAAAAATGTAACGTGTTTTAATTTGAAAGAAAATATTAATGATTGAAAGATATGATACAATTGATTTTTTGAGGTGTTTATAAAAGGTAATATCTTCAACTAAAAGTAAATATGAAAAAGATAATCAACTAATTACCATTATTATATTATGTTATTATTTATTTTAGGTGTTATATTTTTCTTGAAAATTATGGTGTGATATTTTCAGGTATATATTAGTGATTGTAAGATTTGTTAATTAAAAATGTAACGTGTTTTAATTTGAAAGAAAATATTAATGATTGAAAGATATGATACAATTGATTTTTTGAGGTGTTTATAAAAGGTAATATCTTCAACTAAAAGTAAATATGAAAAAGATAATCAACTAATTACCATTATTATATTATGTTATTATTTATTTTAGGTGTTATATTTTTCTTGAAAATTATGGTGTGATATTTTCGGGTATATATTAGTGATTGTAAGATTTGTTTTAAATTAAACAGGTAACTTGTTTTAATTCGAAAGGAAATATTAATGATCGAAAGATATGATACGATTAATGCTTTTAGATATTTATAAAAGGTAATATCTTCAACTAAAAGTAAATGTAAAAAAAACAATCGACTAATTAGCATTAATTTTAGAGAAATTGCCAAAAATACCATACTTAGAGTACGTTTTTGCAAATTTACCATCTTGACAAATTAATTGCAATATTACAGTTTTTTTTAAAATTGGCAAGTTCACTTTGCATTTATACGGCCTAACCAGTAACCACCCACCTCGCTTATACCCCCATCATTCGCTATTTCTCTCTCTGTACTATCTCTATCAATCTCTATCTGTTACTATCTCTGTACTATCTCCGTTTCGTTCTATCTCTCTCCGTTTCGAGCTTTCATTCAGGTAGTTTCTAGGGTTTTGATTTCGAATTTATGATTAAGCTTTCTCTATGAACATATATTCAGCTGTATTAACAAAGACGATTTTCCTCTTGCATGCAATTTCTATTATGTTTTGGTTGTCGTTTATGTGTAGTTAATTGAACTGTTTTTGTTTAGAATCGACATGGTTCATACACGATTCTCTTCTGGCTTTGTTTCGGAGTCATCTGCATCTCATGCCAAACGGAAACTGAAGCTTCCCCCAAAAAAATTGAAGGGCAAAGCATCCCCAAAGAAGTCGAAGGGCAGAAATTATAAAAAATCACCATTAAAGTATAAGTAGTCAAAATTGATGTTTGGGGCTGATTTATTCCCACCTCCTCAGGTACATTCCTTGTGAATTACCATGTTACTAATGTGTTTATAAGTCTATTGTTAGTTATATATATATATATATATATATATATATATATATATATATATATATATATATATATATATATATAAATGTGTTTGTGTATTGTTAGTTAGAGTTTTGTATTTTACTTGCATGTGTGGTTGATTTAACTTTATAATCTGATTTTAATTTTAAGGGTTTGGTTTACTTTTTATTATGTTTATAAGTCTATTTACAATTTTTATTGTGAGAGTGCTCAAAAATTGTCTAGTCTGTTTTTTTTATTTGAGGTTTGTTAGAAATTTAACTCTGTTTGTACTTTAATTACTAGTTCCATTAGGTTTTTTATTTTCATTTTAGTTGCAATTGTGATAGTTAAAGTGTGTTATAGTATATTACATATGTGCATTGGGTTTCTGGTGTAAAATTCATTTATACTTTAGTTGCTATTGATCAGTTTTTTAAAAATGGTTTCATATCTATTTGGTTTGATTAGGATAATAATATTCTCTGCCATTTTTCATTTGTATAGGGAATGAAGTATGAAATTCCTATTGCTAATCATAAGTCTGCGAAACTTAGCACCCTTAACAAGTACGAGCCAATTTCAGATGTAATGGCGTTGTTGTCTGCTGAACAGCTATCGGATTTCTCTAAGAGTTGCTTTGGGCATTTTATAAAAATGCCACATTTTAAGGTCCAGCACCAGCTCATTCACAATCTTCTTATTAGACAACTACAGCACCCTGATCCAAATGAGCTGTATATTGGTGTTGGTGGCGTTAAAATGAAATTTGGTATAGAGGAATTCGCTACCGTCACTGGACTTCTCTGTGTTGGAAAAATTGATAAAATGGGTTATTCGAAGTCTGATAACAGTTTTATCAATACCTACTATGAAGGTAGAAGTTCTGTGTCCAAATCTTCTATTAAGGAATTGTTTTTGTCTAAAAAGTGGAAGACTAATAGTGATGCAGTGAAGATCGCAAAATTATATTTATTGCATCATTTTCTTCTTACGTCTAACACGGATTGGCTAATTCCCAAAGGTGATCTTGATCTGATAAATGGTGTGGACTTCGATAAATATCCGTGGGGGAAGGAGGTTTTTAAATTAACTATTGAATCATTAAGAAGTAATGCAAACACTACTTCTAAGGACAATTATTATAGACTAATCGGGTTTCCTTATGCCCTGCAAGTCTGGTTCTACGAGTGTTGTCCATATTTGAATGAAAGGTACTGTGACCGCAAGACTGTGTCCATCCCACGCCTTTTGAACTGGACAACTGAATACCATGCTAAGTTTGGAGAAGTTTATACAGTTTTTTCATTGGATGCAAAAGAGGTATGATTTTGTACTTTTATGATTTTGTACTTTTCCCTCCCTTTTTTTCAATGTTATGTTGCAAGCCTTATCAATTTTTGTTTTTATTTGCATTTGTAGTTGCAACTTGTCAAGTTTACTCCTACTGCCGAAGAAATTGAGGAGTTTAGGTTGAAGGAGTTGTTAGCTAAGCCTTCTTATTTGAATATCACTTTCAATGAAAGTGATGATGATTTCGTTTCCCAAGCTCCCCCCTCTGCTGCTGGTGCTGGTTCATCATCAGGGGTTTCTAAAAATGCCATGTCATTACAGAGAATTCGAAGTCGACTGCGAAAAGTTGAAGCAACTCAGAAAATTTTAGAAGATGCAGTTAAGGATTTAAAAAGTATTGTCACTGATCAACGTTCTTATTTTGACATTGAATTGTCAACACTTCGCGATTTATTGCTGAAGAAGGTATGATCTTATCCAGAAATTCAATAAACATTTTTCCAGAAAACTACCAAGGGTCGCGTCTTTTTATACAGTGTTTCAAATATTTTGTTAAATAGAGGCCCCGCAGGGGCACCCATTCAGATTCAAACCTTTTAATTGTTTTAGAATTGGAAGTTGCATATGTGGTTGCTTCTGATTGATTCTAGTTGCATATATGGTTGCTTTTGATTGATTTCAGTTGCAAGTATTATAAATATTTCTATGCGCAATTTTATAATTTTTTTTAAGTTATACTGTGTTGGAAACATATTTTCACTTATACGATCTATACCTGACATTCAATAAACATATTTTTAAAAAACTACTGATGGTCACGTCTTTTTATACAGTGTCACAAAGATTTTGTAAACTATAGGTGCCGCAGGGGCACCCATTCAGATTCAATAAATTTTTAAATTTAATTGTTTTATAATAGGAAGTTGCACATGTGGTTGATTTTGGTTGATTTCAGTTGCAAGTACATTTTCCTTCTGTTTCTCTCTGTTTTTAAATTGTTCTGTTTTTCGCTTTATGTTTGCATCAAGATGTTATTATTTTTTTCAGGATGGCGTTGTTACTGATGATTGTGAGAATGTAAATAGTGAACATAATGATGTCGTTGCAGAGGAGGTTTGATTTTTATCATTTTAGCTTATATTTAGAGCTATTCATTGGTATTCTAATTTTGCTTTTGTAGTTTAAGAATTAATTGTTTTCCCCTTCAATCAAAATAGGTGTCCCCTAGGGGTAATTCCAAATCTCCAAATGTTGCAGCTGATGAAGTATTTGAGCATGATGGAATTGATGAACAATACGAGAATAATCGAATTTTCGATGATGATTTTTCTCCAAATAGAATCAATTCTCCAAATGTTGTAGTTGATGAAGAAATATCCAATGAGGGAATTGATAAACAATGCGGGAATGATCGAATTTTGGAAGATGATTTTTCTCCAGAAACGATGGAAAAAGTTGAAAGTATGATGAAGACATTAGAGACAGATCCAAATAAGAAAAAAACAGATTCAGTAATTCTTTATAAACTTTTTGTCTTCATTTTTTAGCTTTATTATTTTATTAATTACATTCTGACATGTACATGTGATACAGGTTGTAGAGGTTGCACCTACTGTTCAAACAAATGCTACAGAGGATGAAATTGATGTTTTGGTTACAAAAATTGTGGAGAATTCAGGGCTAAATCGTGAGAAGGTTTAAGACACAGCTGAATATAATAGGAAAGAAGTTGAAGTACCTCCAGAGGTCATCGAACCAGTTTGTAATAGTTTAGATTTATTTGATCCAGACTTTGCAAAACCAAATTTTAGGGTTGACGAAGTGATTGCACCAGATTTTAATATAGGTGCAGAAAGTGCTGAACATTTTGTGTTACAGGTTGCACATGAGATTAACGAGGTTAATGTTTGTGATGACAAGATTGATGATGTTGAAAATGCATTCGAAAAATCAATGGATGTTGAGAAGAAAGATGCAGGAGTGGTAAATTTATATTTTCCATTTTACAGTTATTTTTGTTCCCTGTAGTTTAACTTGTTTTTAGTTCCTCTTTTTTTATAGTTGAATGTTGGGTTGAAAATAGTTGCATCTTTGGTAGAATTTAGTTATATGTATTGTTTCAGCCTTGACTCTAGTTGAATGTGGTTGAACATAGTTGCATCTTTGGTTGGATTTAGTTGAATGTTTACCAGTTCTTCTTTCTTGTGGATTTTCATATAATATAACTACATAATTTTCTAAAAAAATTTCATGCTTTTTCAGTACAAATCAAAAGTTGTTGTGTTGCGGAATGTTGGTGGAAGTAGTACGACTAAGTTGGGCAAAGTTACTCCTGCTTTGCCAAAAAGATCTGTGAAGCTGCCCGCATATTTGCATTCTCCATTTTTGCAACATTTTGGATCTAGTTCAAAACAAACTAGTGATTCGAAAGATTTTGACAATTTGAAATCTATTTGCCCATTGGATGGCAAAGTTGGGTAGTTACCAGACATGGATTTAAGCGTAGAGTACTACAGTTGGCTAGACAATGGAATGCTGAAGAAGAATAAGTAATATAAATGTTTATATTTAATATTTACTTTTTCTGCTTTACTTAGATATGTGTGACTTATTTTATTATTTTGATTTCAGGAAAAAGTTTTATTCAAAAGAAGCTAATGTTATTTCTCCTCCACTAAAGTTGGGATCAGCTTTAATCTCGGAAAAGACTTGGTTTCACACCGTGGAATATGGTAGCAGCAATCTCTCAAATTCTGTGAGTGCTATCGTTATTTAGTTGTTTGTGGTTTAAATATTTTTATGTCGTTGCTTATGGATTATGGAGTATGTCATAAGTAGTTTATTTAAGTTGCTACATTTTTGTCTGTTTAATTGTTCATGTAAGTGATTCTTTTTTTTTTTTTTTGTAGCATGTTGATGTGTTTTTGTATTACCTGAGAAAGTTTTCAAAGTACAATCCTGATTGTAAGCTGAGCTTTACTACATCTGACTGCTAGTTCCAGAAAAAAGTTTCTTCTGTATATTCAAAAGTTGCTGAATCTACAAATATTGAAAGCATAATTACTGCAAAGAAAGATATCTTTGATGTTATTAATGGAAAATCCCTACCTTTCTCTACTCCTTGGTATCTGGTTGATAATGTGCTAATTCCAATTTGGTTGGATGAGAAAAAGCAGTGGGTTCTTGCTATAGTAAGCTTCAAAGAGAGGATGATCCGTGTTCATAATACATTGTCTTGTGAAGGCATTATACTGATTGTCAAGAATGCAGTACTACCATTGGCTATGCTATTACCTCATTACTTGTTGCTTACCGAGTTTTACTCTAGGACTGATATGAACTTTACAGCAAAGTGCTATAGGGAAAAGTCTAAGACTGATTGTTTCCAAACGGTGATGTACAATGAATGTATTTCTGAAGATTCAATGTGAGTACTATTATATAAAAATCTAATTTTTGGTTTGTTGGTTTTGACAACTCTTTGAACTTATGATTTTTTTTACTTTATTCCATTCAGTGACAGTGGAGTGGCGATGATCTCAGTTGCTGAGTATTTGGTTTTGGAAAAGGATTTCCCCAGAGATTCGTTTGACGTTGCTTCCCATAGAAGTAGGATTTCGTTTTCATTTTATGCTTATGGAATGGCGAAGCAGATTTATGCATATGAAAGTGATCGTGAGTATTTTCATGCTCGAGATGAAGATTCTGTACCAAAGAAGAAAAAGACTGGAAGAGTTGAAGGAAGAAAGAGAAAGGTTGCAAATGATTTGCAAAAAATCAAGAAGGAAAGGAAGAAGTAGGCAATGTAATTTCTTTGATTTATTAGAACAATATAAGTTTATGTGGACCAATTTTAAATGTATTAAAGCCTATCAGTACTGTCTTTGCTTCAACATTGTATTAATTTTAAATTTATGAGCTATGGATTTAATTTTATCTTTTTGCTTATGGTTGGAAAGTTTAAATATTTCAACAATTCTTACTTACATTTTACTAGTTTCAAATTATAACTCATCTTATGCATTGCACTATATTTGGTCCCTGCTTTTTCAATTTGTTGTTTATTACACAAGTTTTTTTTATAGTTGAATGTTGGGTTGAAAATAGTTGCATCTTTGGTAGAAATTAGTTGCATCTCTATTTAAGCAATGTTAAACCAAAAATGTAACCTCCACATAAATTTTGAAAGAACTATACATAAAGTATGCCAAATTTAATCCACATAAATCAGAGTTACACTTCAACTAAATTTCATATACATCAATGTATGCCACATTTATTTGCAATAACAACTAAATGTTCTTCATTGGATTTCTGCAACTCCTCTTGTTATGTCCAGTTTGCTTGCATTTACTACATTTTATTTCTTTGAATGTGTGTGAATTTCTTTCCCAATTAGACTCACGTCTCCTTTTCTTTGGTCTTCCAACTCGAATTCTTCCTTCTGGAGGGAGTACTATCACTGATTTCACAGATTCAGGTATTTGCCACGTGTCTTTGTTCCCAACAGGATACACATTTTCTTTATAAGCTGCAACCATAGTTTCGGTTTGGTAATAAGCTGCACAAAAATCATAAGGATCCAGCTTACATTTCTGAAAGACTGCAATTGCATGGGCACAAGGAATTTGGTCCAGTTGCAACCTGCTTATTAACAAAGTGATCAAGAAAATCTATTAAATAATGCACTAAAATGGACATTAAGATATACATAATTAAAAGAAATTACACAAACCTTTTGCATGTGCAGCTTCTTTTAGCAATATCAACCACATTCTTTCTGTCACCTTTTTGCACTTCAAATAATATGTGGTTTGTGGGGTTCACCTATCAATTTCAACCAAAGATGCAACTATATTCAACCCAACATTCAACCAAAAGATACAACTAATTTCAACCAAAGATGCAACTATGTTCATCAACTAATTTCTTTGGAATTAAGTGAAACAAATATAAAAGAGTAGAAACTAAATTTGCAGTAGAGTATAAAGAATTTACATTGAAATCGGCAGAGAAGGTATAGTTTTTCTTCAGAAGTTCTTCGTATTTCCTAGTTAATCTTGTGCAGGTTGCATGTGCTTCATTTCTGTTTCTCCAGCTCCATTTTTGTATCAAAGCTCACATACTTTCCAACAACGTACATATAGGTAACTCTCTGATTGCCATGGTTACTGAATTTAAAGATTCTGCAATATTCGACGTCATGTGTGAATATCTATTATTCACTGAATGAACCTTGGCCCATTTGTCATATCCCACCTCTTCTAGAAATAGCTTAACTCTTTGGTCAACTTTCTCTAATTCTTTCATATGATATTCAAACTTCTTCAATGTATAAGCATTTGCAGCAGAGAAGAATATGTCTTTTACCTTTTTCAAATTCTTCTTAAACTTACTCTTAATGTTGCCAAGGAGATGGAAGATGCAGAATACATTTGGAAGTTCTGGGTAAATTTTATTGGCACCTTTGATAATGCTTTCATGCCGATCCGATACAATAATCATGCCATCCCTTCTGCCATATGCTTTCCTGAACTTTTCAAAAAACCAGTGCCATGACATATCATTTTCTGAGTCAACCACAGCAAATGCGAGAGGGAATATTTTCCCACCTGCATCTTGCGTTGCTGCAACCAACAATGTTCCTCCATATGTTGATTTTAAAAAAGTTCCGTCGACAACTACAACTGGAAGACAGTAGTTCCATCCTTTTATCGACGAATGCAATGCAACAAAAACATAGAGGAAGCAACTATTTTCAGTTAGTTGCAGCTCTATTATTGATCCTCCATTTGTAGTGTATAGCATATACAAATAACTGTAAAGCTCGGCAAACGATTCATTTGCATTTCCTCTTATAAGTTCTACAGCTTTTTCTTTAGATCTCCAAGCTTTGTTGTACTTCACTTCCACATTGTGATTGTGCTTCATATCTCTGATTACATCTGCAACACTGTATTTTGTTTTAATATTTGTGAATTTGTGCTTGATGACATCTGCTATAAGACTTGTGGTAGCTTGGCGTTTGTCTTTAAACCTTATCTCAAGAGAACAAGTATGAATATTAACCAACCTTCGAACAATAAACTGACTTGTGTTGCCATTACTGGAAGCGCGCAACAACCATTTGCAATCCTCATCAACGCATTTAAGTAAATATTCTTTTTTGCAAGACTTCTTCACTTTAAACTGAAAATTGTTCTTGATTGCATAGAAACTGAGAACCATCTGCAAGGTTTCTTTATCTTTATAGATTTGATTCAAAGATATCTCCCGATTCTGGTTGTTTGTGATTACCTCATCGCTGCTAATTTCTATTATTTCATCCTCTGTCCTTGATTCAGGAGACATGTCAATCACTTGTCGAGAAATCTCTTTAGCAAAATCAACGTAATCTTCAACCTTATCTTTACTTGCTTCCTCACTGTTGTTATCAACAATATTAGATGACACTCTTTCTGTATTTGCAACTTCGAAACCAACATCACTACTTGTTAATCCACTATGAATTGAAACTGAAGATGGTTGCATATCTTTGTTTGTAACAGTCAGACAGAGAGGGTACGTAGTGAAGTCTGCATCAGTTTTCTTGAGCTGAATATAGAAGCTCACATGGTGATCCTCAATTATTTTAAAAGCTGGGTAACCATGTTTAACTTGATATTCAATATTCACTGATGTTGTATCTGGTTGCAGCTTTAGTTCATTGCATATGATAGACTCCAAGGTAGTGTAGCTGCAATTGGTTGGAATTAGAATCCCAAAAGCTTGAAAGTTTAAATATGTTGAATTCTCATCCCAATGACCACTGTGTTGCACTATCACAGGAATATTATCCATTCCTACAAATTAACCAATGAAGAATACTTTGTAAAACTAAAAGCAACCTTCTCTAAAAAATGCAAGACACCTATTAGAAATACACTAAAAGCAACTAAAAGCAACTAAAATCAACCTTCTCTAAAAAAATGCAAGACACCTTTTAGAAATACACTAAAAGCAACTAAAAGCAACTAAAATCAACCTTCTCTAAAAAATGCAAGACACCTTTTAGAAATACACTAAAAGCAACTAAAAGCAACTAGAATCAACTGCACATAACTAAGTAATACACTAAATCAACTAAAAGCAACTAAAAGCAACTAATGCACATTAACTAAATAATATAAAAATACACTATGTAACTCAATTTGTTACATAAATCAACTAAAAACAACTCAACAATTGAATTATTTAATAAAGTAAAAACTGTATTGATTCTTTTTGCTCAATTTGTACAATATGTTCTTCAAATCTAGAACAAAAATATTGAACTGCCCTAATTACATTGTTAATTGAAATAACAGCCAAATTATCTAAATAATACATTACATGAAACTTAAATCTAGATTTAAAACCTTCCGATGATGGTGTCAAAGTTGTCCAAATTTTGAAATTCATCTAACATTTATGTAATCCTAGAGATCTTCGGAGTTTGCTGTTAAAACGAATCTGAATTTCTATAATATCCATATTCATGTTAAATGGTTGCCGTAGATGCATCAGAACTGTGAAATATAGAGGATTTGAGATATCCCAAAAGTATATTCCAGTTTCGCACTGAGAGACAGATAACTCTTCCCTGGTTCGTTCATCCATTCATTCAAAACCGGCTGAAATTTCTGAAGAAGGGTAATGTCTTAAAATTCTAAATATATTTTGGATAATTGCAACTTGATTTCGTATTTTAATCAACAAAAAAACACAGATACCTGTTCAACACGTTTGGAATCACATTATCTCAATCATTTCAAAAGAATTCTAGAAACAGGTACAATTATAAAGGCAATTTACAACACTCTCCGCAACTGGAATTGGCAGTTGATTCAACTCAATACGACTGAAAGCAACCTATTCTACATATTTTCAATCACAATATCTCAAACATTTTAAAAAAGTTTTAAAAGCAGTTACAAATTACAGAGGCAATTTACACGACTCTCCGCAACTCAATTTGCCAGTTCAGTCAACTCAATACAACTGAAAGCAACCTGTTCTACAGGTTTTCAATCACATTTTCTCAATGCTTTTAAAAAATTTGTAAAAACAGTTACAAATTACAGAGGTAATTTACACGACTCTCCCCTACTCGATTTGCCACTTCAATCAACTCAAAACAACTCAAAACAACCTGTTCTACATGTTTTCAATCACATTATCTCAATGTTTTCAAAAAATTTGTAAAAACAGTTACAAATTACAGAGGCAATTTACACGACTCTCCCTACTCGATTTGCCACTTCAATCAACTCAAAACAACTCAAAACAACCTGTTCTACATGTTTTCAATAATATTATGTCTATGATTTCAAAAGAGTCGTACAAATGAAGCACACAATTAAGAGAATCTGCTCAATTTGTTTATACAGTTCAATCAACTCAAATCAACATCAAATATATAAAAATTAAACACAGAACTGAATTTGAACTTTCAAATCTGTATCTCAATTCCTCAACTCAATACAACTCAGTAAATACATACAGATTAGCGAATCGAACATACCTTTTTAGAAATTTGAAAGTCGTATTTGTTTGGTGCAGAATCCACTCGTTTCGGTGATGATTTGATAGAGAAATAGTTGAGATCAGAGTTTGCGTATGAAACAACTAACGACCAACGCGAACGAAGTAATAACTAACTACCGTACTTTTGCAAACTTTTTTGTAGATATGGTATAATTGCATTTAATAAGGTATTTATGCAAATTACTCTTTTTAGAGAAAGTAAAAATGCAAAATTTAATTTTTAATAATATATTTATCAAAAAAGCCCTTAATTTTATTATGTTATTATTTATTTTAGGTGTTATATTTGATTGGTCTTTTTAGGTGTTTATAAAAGGTAATATCTTCAACTAAAAGTAAATGTGAAAAGGGTAATCGACTAATTACCATTAATTATATTATGTTATTATTTATTTAGGTGTTGTATTTTCCTTGAAAATTATGGTGTGATATTTTCGAGTATATATTAATGATTGGAAGATTTGTTTTAAATTAAAAAGTTAGCATTAATTTTATTATGTTATTATTTATTTTCATTAATTATTTTATGTTATTATTTATTTAGGTGTTATATTTTCCTTGAAAATTATGGTGTGATATTTTCGAGTATATATTAATGATTGGAAGATTTGTTTTAAATTAAAAAGGTAGCATTAATTTTATTATGTTATTATTTATTTTAGGTGTTATATTTGATTGATCTTTTTAGGTGTTTATAAAAGGTAATATCTTCAACTAAAAGTAAATGTGAAAAAGGCAATCGACTAATTACCATTAATTATATTATGTTATTATTTATTTTAGGTGTTATACTTTCCTTGAAAATTATGGTATGATATTTTCGAGTATATATTAATGATTGGAAGATTTGTTTTAAATTAAAAAGATAACTTGTTTTAATTCGAAAGAAAATATTAATGATCGGAAGATATGATACGATTGATGTTTTTAGGTGTTTGTAAACGATAATTTTTCAACTAAAAGTAAATGTGAAAAAGTCAATCGACTAATTACCATTAATTATGTATCTTCAACTAAGAGTAAATGTGAAAAAGACAATCACCATTAATTATATTATGTTATTATTTAGTTTAGATGTATTTATTTTTTAATAATGAAGGGTAAATAAGTAAATTCTCGAAATACCAAAAAACTGGTACCAAAAAACAGGTACCAAAACTTTTAATGTTTCGACTTTTATATAATATTATAGATTAGTATAGATATGTTAACATAGTGAACCATTCATTCTAGAGTAATACTACGTACCCCGAAAATAATTTTGAAAATGTTCATATCACTAGTAAAAAAAGATAACCAATTATGTTATGACAACTCAACATTCGGGAATGATTTTGAGAACGTTTTCGGGAACTCTAGCATTTCTCTTCATTCTAGTACAGAATCTCCTCGTAGTAATATTAAATTTGATCAGAATGTAAAATATGAATGATATATTAATTTTATAAAAAATTTAATACTTAAAACTTGAATTTTGAATAAATTCACTTTATTATTTATTAATATAAATCTAATCGTACCAATGTATACATAACACAAACATAAGCAAATATGTCAATTTTTAAATAATGTTGTAATTCGGATCAATGATTTTATAAACAAAAAAAGTATACTCAATATGTAACGTCAGAATCATAAAAGAGAGTAATATTAGCATAAAAATAATATTTTATAATTTAAAACTAAATATAAATAATTACATAATGATATTTTGACAAGATGTTTATGATATTAATATAAATAATTATTAACAAAATTAATATGAAACCTTTTTATTGTAATCTTTAGAAACAATATGTAATCTTTGCATCTTGAATAGAGTTGTAATTTCGAAACTATTTTGAATTCTAATAAACATTTGGGCTTATTAATAATTAATTTCGGGCTCTAAAACTAGTTACTCCCTGTTCCCTTTTTCTTTTCTTGTTTGTTGATTGTCACAGGTTTTTATGCAAACAAATGATTAGAGGGAAAGTTAAAATATTTGAAAAAGAAGTGGAAAATGATATTACCGCCTAATCTTCATTTACAAGGACAAATCCACAATTAAATCTCTCCACCAATAAGATTACAGGAGAATAATTCAACAACCAATCAAATGTAAGTATTACATGCACACAGATTATGCCACTAATACAAGTACAAATACAAGTACATCTATAAATTAAAATCTGCATCATTGCTTTGCCTCCATTTGTTCAGAAATGAATTCTTCTTTCCCTTTTGATTTGAATCTGCCAGCAGATGAAGACACATCAGGGCAAACACAGGAAGAAACACATGCTCATCATCACAAAAACAGGCCAAAGCTCAGCTGTGACTCAAGGATGCAAGTAGTTATGTGGCTGTTGAACCACCAGATAGAGGGGAAACTAAAGCATGGTGCAATTCAAGAAGTGGCCAATCTGTTCAATGTAACAACAAGAACAATCAGCATAATATGGAACACTGCAAAGAGGCAAAAGACAGCAGGTCAGGCATACAACATGGCAACAAAGGGTCATAATGCAGGGAGGAAAAGAATACAAGTGGAAGCTAATGCAATTACAGAGATAAGCATGGGGGACAGATAATGCATAAGAGACTTGGCAGTGCAGCTTAAATTGTCTACAACTACAACAAGTAGAATGATAAAGAGGGGACAGATTAAGCCTCACACAAACCCTTTACATCCTGCTTTGAAAGAGGTAAACCTATTTCAAAGGATTGAGTGGATTCTAAACCTGTTAGTGGGAGACACACCAACAAAAAAGAGGCAATATTATCCCATGTACAACTTTGTACACATTGATGAAAAGTTGTTTTATTTAAGCAAAAAATCATAGAGGGTTTACCTGGAAAGAAATGAAAAGGGCAAGTACAGGGTTGCCAAGTCTAGCAAATTCATACCCAAAGTTATGTTCACAACTGCTGTAGCAAGACCAAGATTTAATGAAAGAAATGAGTGCACCTTTGATGGGAAGATAGGTATCTTCCCATTCACTTACCAAGAACCAGCCAAGAGGGCTTCCAAATACAGAGCAAAGGGGACAGTTATCACTAAGATAGTTGAATCAGTTGGGAAAAAGGAGACAAGGAGCATGTTAATCAATGATGTAATACCAGCAATCATGCAGAAATGGCCACAAACTGAAGGTCCAAAAACTGTATACATACAGCAAGATAATGCAAGGACACATATAACTCAAGATGGCCTAGAGTACACATATAAGTACACATATAAATTGAAAACAATTTTATATCTATAAATTGAAAGCATCTGCATCATACGAACAAGCATATACGAACAAAAACAGGACATTCGATTAACTACAAGCATTCTATTAAAAACAGGGTATTCGATTAACTACAAACATTCGATTAAAAATAGGACATTCGATTAACTTCAAGCATTCGATTAAAAACAGGGCATTCAATTAAGTACATGACATTATTAACTACAAAAACAAGCATATAAGTACACATATAAGTACACATATAAATTGAAAACAATTTTACATCTATAAATTTAAAGCATCTGCATCATACGAACAAGCATATACGAACAAAAATAGGATATTCGATTAACAACATAAGAGCAAACAAGCATTAAAGGGGACTTGAAACAAGAACAAACAAGCATTCGATTAACTACAAAACAAACACTTAAGTACAAGCGATTAAAAACAAGCGAGTCAATATAACTAAACAAACAAGCAATTAACTACAATTACACGCGATTAACTATACAAACAAGCAATTAACTATAATTACAACCGATTAACAGCAGAAAGAAGTTGAAGATAGAACATCTTTACTCCGATTAGGACCGAGAGCATGCATCATCTGAATTAGCCTCAACATCCAGATCTAAGTCATCGCTCGATGGTTCCGGAGCAACAACGGCGGCCACTTCAACTGGATCGGAAGAAACAGGGGACAGAGGAGCTTGATATTCATCCAAGGGGACTTGAATAACACTTTCATGCAACGGCGATCGAGGGTTTTGATCCACCGTCACATCTGATTTGGGCACCGATTCCTCATAATCAGTAGGACCAAACTTTAATCGCAGATATTCACCACTATAACCGTGTTCCCCATCACAAGAATCACCTTTGCCACAATGATCAGGATCTGAGCACTCGTACTTAACTGTATTACCAGATTCATCATCGGAATCGGAAAACCCATAATGTAAACTCATGTTTTTTATAGAGTAATTAGGGTTTGGTGGCGGAGAATAGAGAGAGGCGAAGGGATGAGAGAGAGACGGAGAGAATCCCAAATCACCTTTATAGATTTAATTATGATCTTGTAGTACTATTGAACATACCAAATCACCTTTATAGAATCCCAGGTTTAATAATGTAAGTAAAATACCCATCTAGAACTAGGTTGTGTTGGGAAAGGAATAAGTAGCCTCGATTTGTAGGGAATAGCAGTTGTATTTGCATGTTGCCCGGATTCTTTCTTTGAGCTCTGCGACAATAACTAAATGAAGATTGTTACTTCTTTTAACTTCTATTATTAGATTGGAAATGGTAGCACGAGAAAGATCAGAGTATGGTTGCATTTTATTATATTTTGATATGTAATTTGCTATATTGCAAATTGAAATATTTGTTAGTATGGATCCATGAGATTATGGAATAGGGTAAAGAAATGAAATTTGTCTGGTGCTGTTTGAATGGCTTGATGGATTTATTGTAGTCGGTCTGAATTCGATGTACGGGAAAAGATGATATTGGATCTTGTTCATTTTAAAGTGCTTCCAGAATAGAAATAAGGCTTGCTTCAATTAAACCCTCCGAATATCTGACTAAAACAAAAAAAGTAACATAGTGCATAAAACTATCTGTTGATGTTTACTGAGGAATGAATTAAAGGCTCTTTACTTGATGTTGGTATGGATAAATAATATATATATGATTCTGAAGTTAGAGTTACATCTTCTTTAGGCCTTGCTGCTGGAACCTCAACACCAAGTCTTACATAATTACTTTCGAGTTCAGATTCAGTAGTTGAGACGCCGTGTTAGTTACTTAGTAGTTGAGCCGTGTTAGTTACTTAGTTGTTGCATCCATGATCCATGCTCTAGGTGCTGCAGTTTCTTGTCGATGTCTGGTTACAATATATATTTTTAGTAAGTCCGCAAAAAATATTTATCACCGTTACCGATTCTGATATAATTATGGTCTTATATTTCACCTTAAACGATTACAATATCAATGTTTATATAGCCAACATCTAGCCATATTAACGGAAATATTCCTATCATGAAAATTATAATAATCTAACGGAAACAGTCATATTATTGAAATTTTCATATAATATATGATTATATATAGTTAACATACCCCTCAAACTCAAGATGCTACTATTGTGAGTTTGTAACAAAATCATCAATTCCAATCAGTTTCGTCGTGTGGTCCGTTCAACTTTTCGATCGAGGGAGATTTCATCATGTGCATGAGTGTTGCCCATTGATCTTTAGACAAATCTGGAATTCCAGAACGATCAGAATCTTAATTGTTTTATTAGCTGCACGAGTACCCACTCTTCCACCTCCTCGACCAGCAGCTCTTCGACCGGTAGGTCTGCCTCCCCTCCTTTGCACCGCTGTTTCACGATTTTCTTCATACCACCATTTTGGACAACTCGAAAACAACCCTCCTTGTCATGTCCAGGTTTAGCACAATGAGAACAAATTCCTTTTTTTTCTTGCATCCACTGAAGCCGAAAATCCTAGTATTTGTTTCTTATGCACGAGCAACATTATAGTGACGTTCTTTAGACAGAACTTTAACGAATACAATATTGAGACTTGGCAAGGGATCCATCATCAAAATATTTGAACTGCGTTTTTATAAAGATCAGAATCCAAACCAATCAAAAATTCATGTAGCTGTTAGTCCTTTTTATCTTTAAGGATTCTGCTTGAACGGGTAAAATTCGAGACCTTGGAGTACCCTGCAAGTTCATCCCAAATTTTTCACAACTCATTGTAGTAGTTAACCATTGACTGGCCTCAGTGCTTACAATTGCTCAAGAGAGATTTCAATTCATTAATTCTTGGTCCGTTTTGAATCGAGAATTGTTGTTTTAAATCATCCCATATATCCTTCACATCGTCTGGTTGGGGTACAAACGAACGTATAACAAGATCTAGATTATTATGAACCATCCCACAAGCATCGAATTCACTAGAATCCAAAGAGAGTCTTCTTGTGATCCCTTTGCTGGTTTGGTTTTTGTACCATTGAGGAAGCCAAGTTTATTCTTCGCATGATAATGATTACGCATCACGCGAGCCCATTCGTTGTAATTATCTCCACGTAACACAATAGGACATAATGTGATTTATGGTCTATCGGCAGGATGGAGGTAGTACATGCAAGTGAAATATAGTGGTTTCATTTGATTGATGGAATCGTGTTTAGGGGTTTCATCTCCCCTTGTCATCATTGTCGGATTCATCATCGTTGTTGTCGGTTCGGTCATCGTCGATTTTGTCGTTGCTAAGTTTAGGTCAAGGTCTAAATTTCTTGCGATCCCTTTGTTAGTTTGCTTATCGTTCCATCGAGGAAGCCAAGTTTGGTTTTTGAATGAAAATTATTATGCATCAAGCGAGGCCATTTATTTTAATTATCTCCACGTAGCACAATAGGGCATTGTGATTTGTGGTCCGTCGGCAGGATGGAGGTAATACGGGGAACTGTAATCTAGTGGTTTCATTTGTTTGGTGGAATCGTGTTTAGGGTTTTCATCTCCTATCGTCGTCGTTGTTGGTTCGGTTGTCATCGATTTTGTCATCGTTAAGTTTAGGTCAAGGTCTCCAATTTTTGTGAGGTTCTGATACTATGATACAATAATTAGGGTTATATATATTTCACCTTTGAAAGGCATATGTTTAGCCTATTTGTATTTCGAGGATACAACTCAACTTAAACAAGATTGTAATAGTAAATAGTATATAGACTGTCACTAGGAATCTCATATAGTTATATCTGTCAGAAGAAAAAGATCAAGGTCAATATACAGACTTGATGAATTACTACATTGAAATTAGCTCAGTCTTCTGATCAAGCCTCAGTGGAGTATTCGTTAAGAAGTGGATTCGTCTAAAGTGACATAGATTTCAAAGGTGACAGAGACAGTACAGAAGAATTAATGAAGAGTTGAAGAGAGAGAGAAGAAAAGAAAAGGAACCACATCATAGAGTCAAAAATAAAGAAAATCCGTTGGAGTTAGTCGTTCATGAACCAAACCGTGCATCGAGCGTCAGCAGAAATTCAGTGGTACTTCTTTATTACTTTCAGTGGTTCGAGAAAAAGATTGTGCTGTCAATGATGATATTAATTCTCATTTAATTAATATAATTATGTAATTGATTTAATTAATTAATTAATTCATTCTGAATTAATTTATTAAATTAATTATCATGTTAATTAAATTTGAATTAATGTATTAATCTAAATTATTTTAACTAATTAATTAATTAATCATTAATTGCTTAAATGATTAATTGATTAAACTAGTTAATTCAGTTAAGTAAAGAATACGGTTGCTGTGATTTAAACTATTGATCAAAGGAAAGGTGCAGCTGCTGATTATTCAACAAATGAATTGTAAGATGTATTGCAAAAGAATTGAATAGTTAGGCAGGAAACAAGAACTCGACTGTTTATACAAATAAAAAAGAAACAAAGGAATTAGGTGCAGAGGTTGTAGGCAGCTGTCGGCCAAGCTCCATACGCGCTTGCCCCCGCGCGTGCATTCCACGCGCCCGAAAGAAAAAGAAGGAAAGATCGTGTGTTCCTCACCTGGCTGTCCTGAGAGTGGTCTTCGTGTGGTCAGCTTAGCAGTACTACAACTGAGTTTGTTCAGCAAATAAACGAATATCCTTGGAAACCTTTTATACTCGTACCGAGCTTTATAGTCATACCCTTGCTAGCCTAAGTTCATACCCTTTCCAAGTCAAATTAATACCCTTACGAGTATTAATTTGATATCCTTGCAAAGCCTTAAATCAATACCCTCACCGACCAAATAAATTCAATACCCTTGCATTTGGATAGCCTTACCGAACATTAAATACAAATACCCTTGGAAGCTATTTTGATACCTTTGCAATCTACATACCCGACCGACAGATTTGATACCCTTGAACGGGTTAAATTAAGAAAAAGAGGCAGTAGATATTTGTTTAAAAGCAAACCAAGGCGGCTGCTTCTGAGGATCACTTGAACATTTCATCAAACAAAAGAAAAAACACTCAGAAGCTTTCTCTCTCAAAAACCATCAAGAACACAGGAGTTATTTTAATTCATAGAAAATCAGGTTCTTAGCCTTTGTTATATTTTATCCGGTAGAACTTGATCATTTGTATCTCTTGTACTATTATCGAGTTTTTACTCCTAATCTATATCTCGATTTTTATTAACAAATCTTGAAAAGTTTATGTCGAATTTTCTAATTTGTTTTTATTAACTTTATATTAATTCTGTACTGAAATTGTAACAACCTTTCAAGTTTAATATAGTTTATAGTCAACTTGAATTTTGTTTCATTTAAATTTCCGCATCAAATTTGTTATTGGATTAAATATAAAATCTATCCGAACAAAATTCGATAATTCAGTACTGTTTGTATTCAACCCCCCTTCTACAAACATTTTGGACCTAACAACCTTGAACGATTATAATATCGATGTTTATATAGCCAACATCTAGGCATATTTACGGAAACAATCCTATAACGGAAACTTTCATATAATATATAATTATATATATATGTTAACAAATTCGATCGAGGAGTGTACAGAAGGGGTGAATTCCTAATTATTGCATCGCCTCTAAAAGGGAAGCATTTCATTCATCGGTTCATGGTTTGATATAGATTTTTCTACAGCTTTTTGGAATAGAAAATAATGAGCACAAACATGGCACAGTTGCTAGTTTCTCTATCCTTAAAATACAAACGTTACCAAACACAATTTACATCTCACGCTGAAAACTATAGAATTCAGGACAAGCTGTTCTCATGTACTCAATATAGTGAGTATAAGACTGACTATGTGTTAGAAAATGGAAAGTTTGAGGCATATTTTAAATATGTTCTTGATGAAATTTTTGGAGACTAACAAGTGGAGGTTGATCCTTGTAATGAGGACTTAAACTTTCATGTTTGGATCTAAGACATTTTCTTAGTGGAATCCATAAATAAATTCAGTTGAAAGAAGGATGTTTTGAAATGGGTTATGTGGGTTGTTTAGTTGAAATAACTTATATCCCACATTGAATTGGTAAAGGAAGGTTGGTGGCTTTATATAGCTCCATGTGCAAGTGTAGTTCACAACTACTAAGGCATGTGGGTGTGCATGGTTGTAGTGTGGGCCTCGCGCACACACACACGCGCACCACCTCCGCCCGCCTCGCCACGCCACGACACGACTCGGGTCGAAGGGCGATTTGGGCGAATATCTCGGCGTCTCACGAACGCGAGGTGACCTAGGCGAGGAATTTTATTACCTGGATTATTGATTTATTTTAACAGGAAATCAGACTTTATTTGTTACTGTAGTGGATCAGTACTTGGACTATTGGACCTGGTCAGTAATCTAATCCTGATGGACAGATCCTGAAGATGACCAAATACTGATGGGCATCAGATCCTGATGGACCAAAATCCTGATCCTGACGGTGCTCAGATCCTGATACTGATGGATATAAAATCCTGATGGGTATTAGATCCTGATGCTACTATAACTGAAAAAATAAATCCTGATACCGAAGTTAATGCAATTAAATCAGAATATTTACTTTCCTTTTATGGAGTATCAGTTACGTTTTATTTCTTGTATTATATACATACAGAATAGAACGTTGAGAGATAAGATACGTCCTAAGGAGAAAAAAACCCTACTTACTTCTTCTTTCTCTGGTTTCCCTCAATACATACAGACTATATACATAGTTCTCAGGTGAACTGAGGTGCTGATCGCTGTTGATCTCTCCGTTTCTGTGATCAGTTTGATCTGTGCTGTTTTATCCTGAAAGTGATATTGCTGCGACCCAACACAACGTAAGTGGGCTAATAATCTCTTCAAGAACAATCAAGTCCTCTCGAAGGGTTTGGCGACTCAGCTGTTCTTTTTCTTATCAGTTGTTGCTAAAGCTTCTGTGGGAGATAAGTTTTTCTTGTTTCTCTCGTTAATTACAGTCTCTAACTATATTTTGTTTATGCCTTCGTGATTTGTTTTGTTAATTGGTTATATGCCTGTTCTTGTGTTCTACTATAGGATGTAAATTGGTCTGCAAAAGCAAGATGAACCTGGATGGCTCAATAGATAAGTATAAGGCTAGGCTAGTATCTAAGGGTTTTAAGCAAAAAGAAGGCATTGATTACTTTGATACATACTCTCCTGTTGCTAGAATGACAACAATCCGAATGCTTGTAGCATTGGCTTCTGTACATGGTCTTATCATCCATCAAATGGATGTAAAGACAGATTTTCCTCATGGTGAACTTGAAGAAGAGATTTATATGGACCAGCCTGAGGGATTTGTTGCTTCTGGTAATGAAAGGAAAGTATGTTAGTTAATCAAGTCTATATATGGCTTAAAATATGCTCCAAGAGACTGGCATAAAAAGTTTGATGAAACTGTTTTAAAATCAGAATTTGTAGTTAATGAAAGTGAAAAGTGTGTCTATTACATGGTTAAAGGGAATGAATGCATTATTGTGTGCCTATATATGTATGATATTTTGTTGTTTGGAACCAATATTGAGATTATAAATGGGATATGGGAGAGGCTAGTGTGATTCTTGGTATCAAGTTGACTCAATCAATTGATGGAATAACCTTGTCACAATCTCATTATATAGAGAAATCTATACTTGAGAAGTATGGTTATTCAAATTGTAGAATTGCAAGTACTCCATATGATCCTAAAATTGCCCTTGTCAGGAATAGTTCTGGAGTTCCTGTGTCTCAGTTAAGGTACTCTCAGATTATTGGGAGTGTGTAGTATCTTGCTAATGGTACTAGGCCGGATATTTCATATTCAGTGTCTAAATTAGCAAGATATACAAGCTGTCCAAACAAGACTCATTGGAATGCTCTAGATAGAGTACTTAGATATCTGAAAGGCACCATCTATCTTGGTTTGCATTAAAGGAGGTTTTCTGGGGTGCTAGAGGGATATAGTGATGCAAGTTGGATAGCTAAGAAGTCTGGTTCCAATGGAGTGACTGGATACTTGTTCACCCTTGCGGGTGGAGCTATATCTTGGAAGTCTTCTAGACAGACTATTATGACTCGGTCTACTTTTGAGGCTAAGTTGTGTGCATTAGATGCCACGGGAACGAAGGCTGAATGGTTACATGGACTTATGTCATTGTTACCTGTAGTAAGTCGACCACTTCCTGCTTTTGATGTTCATTGTGATAGCCCTACAACTATCGACAAGATAAACAGCAAGAAGTATAATGGGAAAACAAAGAGACATATCCAAGTTAGACTGAAGTCTATAAGGGGTCTAATGTCTGATAGGATCATAGCTGTTGAGTTTATTGGAACTCAAGAAAACCTAGCTGATCCTTTGACTAAGGGACTTGAGCATGCTGTTGTCTTTAAGTCTAGTTTGGGGATGGGACTGATAGCCCATAATGATTCATCTATAGCGGGAACCTAATACACATGAGAGGAGATCCCTCGAAAGTGTATTCAATGCGGTAATAACAAGTTGTAAGGGTGAATTGGTTATACCTTTAAATACATAGATTGATACTAAAGTATCTGGAGTCTATCCCCTGTAAACCTAAAAGGTACTGTAACTGCCAGAATATCAAGAGTTATTTGAACTCTGAATGGGGTCAAGTCTTATGATGAGAAGCTAGCAGTACATCTCTGGAGATGCCTAGCTAAGCGAATGTAATTGTGTGGTCACAATTAGAGAAAAGGGTTATTTCTTGAAGCATTCGACGAACAGGATCGAGACATGACCATTAACGTCTCAAAACCGTAGATTAGCACCGTAGCCTTTGACTTGTCGTCATCTATGGAGTGTGGTTACACCAAATGGATAAAGATTCAAGGTGAAACATTCCATCTGTATCCGATAGCCATCGAAGTAGGGGACTTAGGAGGGTTCAAACCTGGAAGGGTACCTACTCTGAAAAACAAGTCATGATGAGGATATATATGCATTTCTGTATGGATTTATGGGGGATTGTTAGAAAATGGAAAGTTTGAGGCATATTTTAAATATGTTCTTGTTGAAATTTTTGGAACTAACAAGTGGAGGTTGATCCTTGTAATGAGGACTCAAACTTTCATGTTTGGATCTAAGACATTTTCTTAGTGGAATCCATAAATAAATTAAGTTGAAAGAAGGATGTTTTGAAATGGGTTATGTGGGTTGTTTAGTTGAAATAACTTATCCCACATTGAATTGGTAATGGAAGGTTGGTGGCTTTATATAGCTCCATGTGCAAGTGTAGTTCACAACTACTAAGGCATGTGGGTGTGCATGGTTGTAGTGTGGGCCTCGCGCACACACACACGCGCACCACCTCCGCCCGCCTCGCCACGCCACGACACGACTCGGGTCGAAGGGCGATTTGGGCGAATGTCTCGGCGTCTCGCTTACGCAAGGCGACCTGGGCGAGGAATTTTATAACCTGGATTATTAATTTATTTTAACAGGAAATCAGACTTTATTTGTTACTGCAGTGGATCAGTATTTGGACTATTGGACCTGGTCAGGAATCAAATCCTGATGGACAGATCCTGAAGATGACCAAATACTGATGGGCATCGATCAGATCTTGACGGACCAAAATCGTGATACTGACGGTGATCAGATCCTGATACTGATGGACGTAAAATCCTGATGGGTATTAGATCCTGATGCTACTGTAACTGAAAAAATAAATCCTGATACCGCAGTTATTGCAATTAAATCAGAATATTTACTTTCCTTTTATGGAGTATCAGTTACGTTTTATTTTTTGTATTATATACATACAGAATAGAACGTTGAGAGATAAGATACGTCCTAAGGAGAAAAAAACCCTACCTACTTCTTCTTTCTCTGGTTTCCCTCAATACATACAGACTATATACATAGTTCTCAGGTGAACTGAGGTGCTGACCGCTGTTGATCTCTCCATTTCTGTGATCGGTGTTTTATCCTTGAAGTGATATTGCTGCAACCCAACACAGCGTAAGTGGGCTAATAATCTCTTCAAGAACAATCAAGTCCTCTCGAAGGGTTTGGCGACTCAGCTGTTCTTTTTCTTATCAGTTGTTGCTAAAGCTTCCGTGGGAGATAAGTCTTTCTTGTTTCTCTCGTTAATTATAGTCTCTAACTATATTTTGTTTATGCCTTCGTGATTTATTTTGTTAATTGGTTATATGCCTGTTCTTGTTTAAATATATATCACTGCCTCATTGTTGCTGTAGTCGTAATTATACCCAACACTATGAGTTGCTTTCATTTTCGCCTAGCTTGATTTATTGTACAATCTATACTTTTTAGATTAATTTTATCTTGTGACTTGTTTCGTTTTAAACACGACTTATTGTTCTAGGTCCCGAGTTCGATTTTCGCTCACCCGAGAGAACATATAAGGCATATGAGCTTACTTATTCAAAAACTATAATCTATTCGGCTTCTTCCGACCTACAATTTATAAAATGAAAAGAAAATTATAAATGATAAAATCAAAATTAAATTTTATGTTTATTTATCCACCTATCATAAAAACTTTAAATAATGACAATTTGTGTGGTGATGAGTGCATATTTTTATTACCTATTTATTGCTTGAATTCGTATTTTAATAAATTATTTTGTTGCATTTCAGGAAAATTCGAGAAAAATGAAGAAATGACAAAATAAAGAAATAAATGACAAAAGAAGAAGAAGAAGGACCAAAATAGAAGAAAAGGGAAAGAGAATGGAGGGTGGTGCACATTTTGCCAAAACAAAATGGATGGCCAAGATTTAGCCAACCCAAAACCAAATGAATGGTTAAGATTAGTCCAAACCAACCAAAAACCCTAATTATTTTCTATAAATAGCCTCATTCTTCATTTGTAAAAACATCTTAGAATTAGGTTAGTTTTAGTTTACCCTAAATTTAGCCTCCATCTCCATTTTGTAATTTATTTTTCTTTGTAAACATTTCTCCCATTTTAATACAAGCTTTGTTTTTGTTATTTTCGTAAATCCGATTAGTGGACAAAGTAGCGAAATGCTATCCACATGGGATTGAAAATAACGATTTCAATTTCTTGTTCATATTTAATATTTATATTTGAGCCCCTTTAAATCTCAATTTTATTGTGGGTTTGATAATTTCGGTTGTAAATCTAATTTTTATGTTTTATGTGTTAGTGAAATAATAAAAAAAACCAACAAAAATATTAATTTTAATTTTCGAATCGTATTTTCTGTTTCATTTTAATCGTTAAATTCGAAGCTTTTATTTTGATTCCCCTATTTTATTTTATCTTGGTCGAACTAAAAATCACAAACCCAGTACTCTCCCCCTTTTCTTTCCAATCTCTGCAAAAACCATTTCCATGTGTTCTTTCTTTTTCCTTCATTTTTAACACAGTTTTCCTCTATTTTTCTTATGTTCAGTTCGATCACATCTCTCTCTACTCGTCTCTCTCATTCCTTGTTTCTTTTTCTCCTCCTTCCCCCTCTTCTCTTACTTCCCTTCTTCTCTTCTCTTTCGTCGAACGAAGCCACCAGCCCCTACACTCCCCTTTTCGATTCCATTCTCTTTTCTCTCCCTAACCTTCGATCTCTCTCGAACCTCGCCGACCCGCCTCCTCCGTCCTTCAATCGAACCACCACAAACTCCTCTCTCCCCTCTTTGAATCTCACATACACCCCTCCTCTGTTGTCTTCGTGCTATTTCAGTTCACCGAGTTTCGATTATGTTTTTTCTGTTTTCGCTGTTAATTGTGGAGACCGAGTTTGTTAGTCCATTGTTTACTGAGTTCGTATGTTCCTTGAGTTTGAGTTCTGTTTGAGTTTCGTTATTTTTCCGAACTGAGTCCATTTCGTTGTTGGTTGTTAGTGTTACTGAGTTCGCTGCTAAGTCTATACCGAGTTTTTAACCGAGTTCAAGTCTGGTGTTTATACTGAGTTTAGTACTGGAACGTTTTCTGCATTTTGTTTGTTAGAATTTTGCGTTTTTGTAAATATCGGTTTCGAAGTCCCAGTCAACTCGGTAATTTGTTTGCTGGATGATTGTTTCATGTTTGTTGTGTTGGACTGTTTAGTTTTGGAGATTGAGAAATGCTTTTGGTTCAATTTTGGCTAGTTAATATTGCGAACAAGTCATATTTAATTTTTCTTTAAAATTTATCGTAAATAAATCTGGTTTTAATTCGTATTTGAAATCTTTAAATAATTTAGTTGTTGTTCTTTTAATTTTTAATTACTTAGTTTAAAATTAGAATAATTAAATTTTCTTTTAAATAGATTACATTATCTTTTAGAAATTAATTATTAAAATCAAATTCTCCAAATCCAAAAATTGTTCTAATTCGCCTAAGTTAAAAATTAAGGATCACGAAATCAATATTATTCCCTGTGGATCGAATCTGAAAATACTAAAACGATGGTCGTGCGCTTGCGATATGTAATTTTCATATTTTTAGCACATCATGTGGGTTGTCTCGAAAAATTTAAGGAACATATGACAAAATTAATATGAGGTCCTAGTTAATTTAAAAAAACCATTTATATATAATAAAAGAATTAAAGGGATATTTATAAAATTACCTAACTTTTTGAAACTATTTACAAAAATACGGTTTTTAGGTTTCAAAGGTTGCAAAACTGGCACCGCAGGTGAAAAAGGTTGCAAGTGTGCTTAAAACGTAGGCAAAAAAATGTTGCAAAGGTTGCACACAGGCAAAATAAAGGTTGCAAGTCGTATTTTTGAAAAAATCTGTTGCAACTTGGGTAGTTTTGAAAAAAGCCCATTAAATATACTACATCCAGTTGTTTTGCTTTTTACAAAATTTAAGCGATAGACTTCAAATAAGATACAAATAATGTTAGAGAAAATCAATTGTTACGTCCCTGAACTATTCCGGTTTTTTAGTTCAGGTCCCTGAACAAAAGATTCCCCATTTCGGGTCCTTTAACTTCTCAAATATTTAGTTCAAGTCCTTCCGTTAATGAGAATCTTAATGTCCGTCAGAATCTCCGGCAACTAAAAAATTCCGGCCACTTTCCGATTTCCGGCCAACACAAATTGTACATAAAACTTTGATTTTATTATATCAAATCGAAGCTTAAGCTTGCTTCCAGGAACTCATTGAAATCAACCAAATCACTAACCAATACCTTGATTGGCCGGAAAAATCAAAAAACGACGACGCAGCTCCGATTTCCGGCCAACACAAATCGTACATGAAAAATAATAAAAAATTTCCTCCATACTCTATACTAGCAGATCTACCATCCTAGGCTATCATTAACATCAAAAGATCAACATATATAAATTATAGAAAATTCGAATATAAATTAAAAAAACCAACTGTAAAAAAAAAATTACCCTTTCATAAAAGTGATATTAGAGGATGAATCCACAGGTTGTGGGATTCAATTTGACTACTCAAGCTTCGAATTTGGACTCCAATAACACCTCCAAATCGTGGTTAATCCTCAAGAACAGTAGAAACACTATTTAAAGATTCTGACGGACGTTTAATAGAAGGACTTGAACTAAATAACGAAAAAGTTAAAGGACCCGAAATAGGAAATCTTTTGTTCAGGGACCTGAACTAAAAAACCGGAATAGTTCAGGACGTATCAATTGATTTTCCCATAATGTTATTTATGATAATACATACATCTGTAAAAAGTGAAATAAATAATTCAAACAAGGAAAAATAAATTCATATGTTCTTAAATTATTCGAGTTTTTTTAGTTCCGATCCCTAAACAAAAAATCCGCTACCTTAGATCATTTAACTTTCAAATTTTCTAATTTAGATCCTTCTGTTAAAATCCTATTAACAGCCGTCTATTGTATAAGCTCACGTGAAAATTATTTTTAATTTTCCTTAAAATTTTATCTTTAGTAAAAAATAGTATTGAGTTAAATATTATATCATAAATATAGATAGCAAGACCAAAGGAATGCAATATATTAGAATTCAAGTTGAAAGCCTTATATGAATTTCCTGGATAGAGTTAGCAGGTGAATTATAGGTATATTTGCATCTAAATTGTAATGAAAAGATAAAATTAATCAAAAAAAACAAGCCAGCCATATTAATTCTACCCAGTACACAAAACGATTTTCAAACATAGATTTTGTCAATAACATACATGTTTGTCCTTGTAATTAAACACGCAAAATACGAATAAAAGAAAACAAGTGGAGTAGGTTTTTTAACTTAACATTCAAGTGCTACTAATTAGATGGCTTATTGTACACCATCTTTCCTCTAAACTTGAATCCTTTAGAACTTGAAAGTGGTTGACTTGCACCTTCAGTTGTGGCACCTGAATCTCTAGAATAGTAGTTGCAGGTTGTGAAGTAGAAACTCTAGGCTTGTTTACATTTCTAGTATAGTACTGAACTCAACTTTCTTTTATGGTGCAATTCATTCTAACTTTTTCATTTCTGGTATAGCTGGAGAAAGTTAACAGAAAACGCCACTTCAAGTGGCGAATTCTGCTGAGCTGAATTTTAACATTAATAGCCACTTGAAGTGGCGATTTCTGTTGCCCGTTTTTTTTAGTTTTCCTCCGGCCCTTAGCACATTTTTCCCCTTGGCACATTTTTGTAACTAGAAAATATAGTTTCTAATATTCATTTTACATGATTTTGAAGATGTACTTATAAATAATTTTTTTTTGTTTTTTCTAATATATATTAAAGAATTTACTTCCTACTTTGATACAATACGAAAATCTCGAAAAATTATTATGTCTAACAATTCCTTCGTGAAATCATGTTGAGGGCCATAAAAAACATATTTGTACATGTTTTTCTTTCGTTCTTTTTGTTCCGTATTAAAGTATTGACGCTCTACTTTGGTGTAAACCCAAAAAAATTAATATATCATATGCGTAGACGTGACAGTGGGCCCCACACTATTGATTGGACTTTGCTGACGTGGCAAGCTGAAGTGGCAGTGGGCCCCACCCTGTTATCGTGGCATGCTGGCATGGCAGGTGGACCCCACCCCCGTTGACGTGGCAGGTGGGACCCACCCCTGTTGACGTGGCATGCTGATGTGGCATGTGGGACCCACCCCTGCTGACGTGGCATGCTTACGTACCAGGTGGAACCCACCCTGCTGAGGCAGCATGCTGATGTGGCAGCTGATGTGGCAGTGGGTCGCACCCCTTGCTGACGGCAGTTGACTGGTCAGGTGGTTGACTGCTGACGTGGCAGTGGGGCCCGCAGGGCTAATTTTTATGTTTTTAAAATATAAAAAAAATACACACAATAAATGACACTTTACATAAAATGTAGTAAAATTGTTACTCGTTACGCGTAGTAAATGTTTTTAATTTTCTAAGAAAAGTGTTATTTTTACTTTTTTTATCCCTAAAATATGATAAAAAGATAATAAAAAATTAGAATATTTATATATATAAATATTTAATATATTTATTTATTCAATATTTTTAAGTTAATAAATTATAATTATAATAGTTGAAAATTTTGAATAAAAAATTAATCAAAAACTGAAAAATTGAAAGCGACGGTTTTTATTTTCAGTGAAAAAATTCCCCCATAAATGAAAACTTAGACTAAACTTTCCCCCCAATCAAAAATTTGTGGACTTAAACTTTCCACCTCAATCACTCACCCCCCCAATCACTCACCTACTCTCCTAACCTAAATTTTCTCTCTACCGCACTCAAAACTTTCGCCGTCTCTTTGAGATAAACGAATTGAAGAACAAAATGAAGGACAATTAGGCTTCACAATTGGGGGTTAGATTAGGATAGTCATTCTCTCTCTCTCTCTCTCTCTCTCTCTCTCTCTCTCTCTCTCTCTCTCTCTCTCTCTCTCTCTCTCACACACACACACACACACACACACACACACTGTCGACCATCTCTCCGTGTCTCTATTCGATTGGGGGTTCGTTTTTAAAGATTTGATTAAGGTAAAATTGGAACTTTTTTTTGGGTTTTCATTTGGATGCATATATGTAAATTGGGGCTAATCTGTTTGTGTCTAATTAGGGCTTTTTGTTGTATTTAATTGGTATTTAATTGTGTATAAGACTAATCGGAGTTTTACATTACATGTCCCTTGAGAAGATGTGTGCAGATTGAACGAGACAAGACTGGAGGTAATTGCCAGTTTGCTATTGGCACCGATGTCTACCATGTTTCAGGGGTTTTAAAGATTTTTAAAAGCTATTTGGTACTGATGTTTGGTGTTTAAAACGTTCTCACTTTATTGCAGGGGCTGACTTTCTCTCCCTCTTTCATAATCGTTGTTTACTTGTAATACATTAGTATTGATGAAAAACAAGAAAGATCTTTATTTTATTATTTTGTTGAAGTAGAAACAAATGCAGATTCAAGGCCTCTTGTTCTTTGGTTAAATGGAGGTATAAGTTATAAGTAAAACCCATTTTTTTCTGTTTCTTTTTTGGTATGTTTAAGGAAGATTATTTGATTTTAGGGGATTTAAGATTGGTGCTTTTTCGATTTTTCAGGGCCCAGATGTTCATCTATTGGAGCTGGAGTTGTACCTTGAGTCACCTGCACGAGTTGGCTTCTCTTTTTCGACAAATAAATCCTTTTATGACTATGTTAATGATGAAATGACAGGTTTAGCTTCTATACTTCATTTACATTACCTTGGTTTCAGTCTTGAATAGGTACTTTTCCTAGTAAAAGAGAAAAGAAAGTTGATTAAGGTTCCTTAATTTAGTTTTTCTTTCTGTTTTTGATTAAGTACTTTCATTCCAAATTGAAATTTCTATGTGTAAATAACAATGGAAAAATGTATTGCAGCAAGCCCCAAGTTAAAGAACAATATTACAATGAGGACCTCATTAGTGAATATTTTGTTGGGAATATATATCGTGCAAGTAAAAGTTAGCTTATATGCACAAATGATTCTCGCTACTCTCACAACTCACAAGTGATGTGCCTTTTGCTTTCTGACAAAGGACAACCTTAAGGATCATTCCCACGGAGCGCGCGGAGAAAATAAGTAGTCCCAAAGATGCTCTATTACTCTGTACCAGATGTATGGACAACATATCTTTTTGAGTTGCTGTGAAGATTATCAGGGTTGTGTATTCTATTCCTTCTTTTCAGGATTCTATCCCATGCCTTATAAGGACACGCTTGAGCACAGCTCTAGTTGTGAATTCGTCTAAAAATAATACATAAGAGCCTTAACAAAATTTCTCCAGAAGAATCAAAATTTTAAAGTCGGTGGTGAGGAGCATATCTAATCAAGAAGTTGAAGTTAAAAACCACAACCGTTAATCGATATGTAAAAGGGTCGTAAGCCTGCATTATACTTATTTAAAAGGGTCGCATGAATTCAGGAAAAATTTTAAATAAATTATCTAATGGATATGAAGAATTTTAGCCTCAAAATTTTACAGTTGTGCTAATAAGCTTATGGTCTTTTCTTTAGCAAGCTGAAACTGTTGACATAGAGACTTGCGAACAGGTTACCAAAGCCTATCCTACTACAGCTAAATGATTTGAGGGTTTAATTTAGATGTATTCTTTCAGTATGGATGATGCATAATTTATACTACCATCACCTGCTTACATGGTTTTCCGAATACTGTTAGAATTTCTGCCATATTTTGTAGCTCTCTTTATTACTTTGACTATGATTGTGTAACAGTACAAGGTGAAAAACTTATCGGCTGTAAGTGAGAAACTGTTACTTGGTTACGTACATGATGCAGTGGTTATAGACTTACAGTTTTGTCAATAAAATCGTGGTATTACATTGGTTATAATCTTGTCAATAAAATTGTTGTATTTCACTGGTTATAATTTTGTCATTAAAATCATTAGTAGTACCTGTAAAAAGAAGTGTCAGGAGTGGAATTTGAACCTTCTCCCCGTGAGACCGGACCTTGGTGAGGCGCCTTCGACCACTTGGCCATCCCGACTGTTGTTAACGAAGTATGCTTTTTAGTTATATAAAGATAAAAAAATATGTAATTTTTTTTGAAATTATGTGTAGTGATAGTAGTAGTATTAACTTTTATCAAGTCAAATATGAACCTAGAATAAGTTGGACAGTACGTGGTGACAGTAACCTAAGTCTTCTATGCTGTAGAATATATGTTCACACATATGTTCATATATGCATAGCGTTATCTCTTCTCTATCGTATGTGTCCTTCTGATATACATCACCAACCAGTGCTCTTCTTCCTTTTTGACAATCCCCTCTCCTTCTCCACATTAGTTCTCCACCCCAGGTTGACATGTGTATATATTTTTAATAATATAAATACTTTCATGTATTGTACGGATTAAATTTTTTGTCAATAAAATTGTTTGTAGTACCTGTAAAAAAAATAATTATCAGGAGTGGGATTCGAACCCACGCCCCGGGGGACCTAGACCTAAGTCAGGCGCCTTAGACCACTCGGCCATCCTGACTGTTGTTAACAAAATATAAATGTTTACTTTTTCAGTTATTAAAAATATAAAATTTAGAAATTATGTATAGTGATAGTATTAAAAACTTTGGTCAAGTTAAATATGAACTTAAAATAAGCACATATGCACATATAGCATCTTCAATTCTTCTGTATTGTGTGCGTATCCTTCTGATATACATCATCAACCAGTGGTCTTCTTCTTTTCTGACTCTTTATCCCCCTTGTCCATACCAGGTTTACCGTCATCGTCTTAACCACTTTCTTCCTTTTGTATGTAAACATGTATTCAATTCCCTGTAAAGAAGTCGCACAAACTAACTGTGGAGATTGTTAGCATGGATGAGCTTTTGATTTCAATACCTCTGGTGATGATTCATTGGAAAGAAATTGAAAAAATATCTAGAAATTAGTGATTAATCAGAAGAGAAGTTGAGACTGAAGAACCCTAATATCGAAGTTATATAATTGTTGAGTACTATTATTATGCACGTGGCAAATCCTTTTATAGTTGACGAGTATGTATTATATAATCTAATGATTGTTTTGTATGTTCCGGTTGTGTTATATTAGCGTGTTGCTGATTTGGTATGCATATACTCGATGGTTCTAGACTAATGACAAGATGCCCTCTGTAGAAAAACAAAAGAGAGAGAACATCGTCGTTATAGGACCAGAACTATTTGGCATGGTTTAATTTAGATGTATTCTTTCAGTATGGATGATGCCACCGAATGAGTAGTACATCTATTCAATTTACATGAAAAGAAAATGCAAGCAAAATCAAGAATCAACATAATACAATAAAGAAATATTTTAACACAAAATTTCATACATTTGTGTTTCAGATCAAGAGGGATTTTGGGTCATTTGACAAATACCTATGGGGATTTGTCAACAACAATCCCATTGTCACACAATACAAATTATGCAACAAAATGCCTGTAAAAACCTCAAAATCAGAGGCCATTAGCAAAGACATGGTGAAGAGAGGATTCCGATTAGTCGGACCCACCGTTGTACACTACTTTTATGGGTAAATAGCGGAGACACAGATGTTGTAGTGCCAGTGACACCATGGTACCCCTGGTACACTTAAGCCGAGGTACATTTTATTATTTAATTTTAACTTAGCCACTAAAACACTACTAATTCTTTTGTAATCTAGTATTTTCATGCATGCATGCTTGTTTATTGTACCACCAGTATACTTTTTTTACTTATACTCTTCTTTATTGAACTCCAGGACTCTTCATGGCAACAATGTGCTATCTTCAATTCTTCCCACCACTATATCACACTGATCGTACGGGACACTGATGGTAGGCCCATATCACAGTGATCTTGCGGAGCTTTGTGGCACCAACTGTTATTTTAATTCTAGGATATCTTATGTTTAGACCATTTCCTTTTGTTGTTAGTATATGTAATTTCTAGGATATCTTTACGCCAACAAGTTTTATTTTAGAGTTGATGATTGTGAAATGGAAAATATTATCAGAAGTGTTTTAACAGAAGTGCATTAGCTTGTACTGTAAATTGTATTTATCAGAAGTGTATTCTTAATTTTTCATTACAAAGGTGTTGCAATAGCTATAAAAAAGTGTTGCCATATGCTACAACATTTATCAAAAAATGTTGTAATAGTTTAATTTGGTGTTGCCATATGCTCCAACAAAGTGTTGCTAAAGATAGGTACTCATAAACAAAGTGGGCCCCACTTGTGGGTTCCAAAGAAGTGGGTCCCACTTGTGGGTCCCGCCACGTGTCAGTGGGTCCTGCCACATGTCAGTGAGGCCAGCCACGTGTCAGTGGGGGTCCAGCCACGTGTCAGTGGGTCCTGCCACGTGTCAGTGGCCATTTACACCAAATGTGTATCCTACGGCAACACATTTTATCATGTTGCTGTAGGTGTAAAAGTGTTGCTATTGACCCTACGCCAACATCGAAAAAGCTAACACCCGAAAACTGTTGCCGTAGATATTTTTGAGGCTACGCCAACAGTTTTTGGACCTTCGGCAACAGTTTTGAAGTGTTGTCGAAGGCCTTCTATGGCGTAACCCACTGTCCATGTCGACTTACAATATCTAGTCCATTAAATTAAATAATTTAATTTTTTTATGATCCTAGGACAAATATTACATTCAATCCTTGCCATGTAATCCCTTTTTTTATGAATTCTTTCCATTACTTGTAATCTGATATCATCTAACATTGCTACAATTGGCATGTATCGGCTACAATTGGCTTGTATCGCGCCTCTAAAATCCAACTATTAAAACACTCAGAAAGATTGTTATCAACATATCACAAAGGGTCAATGTATATCAATGAAAAATCTGCTCCAATACCTAGGTTTAGTTTAAATCAAGTCAAAATATGCTAGTAGAGATGTTCCTAGCTTTTATTTCATCTATTGCAATATTAAACTCTTCAATAGTGTAGATTTTGCAGCTTTCTAGAACAAGGATTCAAGACCGTCCCAGGATGACTCTTCTTCCAATTGGCATGGGTTATACCCAAAATCTCGCTCGGGTATTAAATTCTGGATTCGGGTCAATATTAGGTTCAATTCGAGTGTTTCTTAGAAAAATTAGGATTTTGATAAGAAATTACAAAAGGAGGACGCGCCCTCACCTCCAGTACATGGAGGGCGCGCCCTGAGAGGTATAAAAGCTGTCAAAAAGGATGTTTTTGGTTTTCCAAAGATTATTGAAGAATTCCTTCCTGTCGTATCTCAGGAGGGGGATGTCCGCCATAGAAGGCCTCCAAGGGTTTGCCTGGATTCAAGGACCCTTCTTAGACACATAGGGTGTGCCCTAAGGTGGAAATATGGGGACTTTTTGGTGTGTGCTTTGGAGCTCTGTTCCGGTATTCAATGGGCGCGTCCTCATTGGGGAACTTCGGGGTAATCCTGCACTTTGCAACCCAAAGCTCTAGATCACTTGTCCTACTATCTGGTGGGTGCTTCTCATTCGGGGGACAAGGATGCGTTCTGCACTTGGGGTAAACCAAGGCTATACTTGCGTCCATGAAATTAGGAAACAGCTGGTACCGGAAAGGACTAGTCCTCGACGGGGGAAGTTTCCTTATCTGTGAAGTCCAAAGTTCATGGACGAGCCTTGGGCCTTGGTGGTTAGGTCTCATAGTAGAACATTCCGGAAGCTAGACCGTCAATCCAACCCCAATTGGGTTTCTTGCTCTCCAAGAACTACGTGGGCTTGATCCTCTATAAATACAGAGGTACGTAGGTAAATTGAGGGGGATGGAAGCGAAGAGTTCTACGATCCACCACAAAAAACCCTCTCAATCTCAGCCCCCAATTCATCACAGCCACCACACTCCGAAAACTTTTCCGACGAAGAACCACCGTCATAGATCTTGATTCCGGTGACGAACCTCAAATTTGTTGTTACCAAATTCCTCCGTCAACAGCATGTATATGACGTGCACAACATATAGTCTCCGCCCTTGATAATATGGAGTCAATGGCATGCTTTAAACCCTGCACATATATGCACTTCTCATAAATCGAAAGATATAGTAAACATGTCATCAAAGTATAATAAAAAAACACATGATTGTACCTTTTGTTGATCCATCATCAAATTAAATCTAAAACCATTATCGAGATTTAAATCTTCTTTTAAATACTTAATAAACCACTTCAAGAGTCTGTGAATTCAACCTCTACAATGGCCCAAGCTATTGGGTACATTTGATTGTTCCAGTCTCTACTGACCGCGGACAACAACTCACCTTTCACATAACTTTTTGAAAAACAACCGTCCAAATATAATATTTTTTTACAATTCTTAGAAAATCCTTCCTTTAACGCAGCAAAACAAATATGCATTGTACAGAATATGGCTGGACTATTTAAATATGGTTTTTCAACCTTTATCTTAATTGTGCTACCAGGATTGAACCTCAAAACCTCACTAGCATAGTTATACAATCTTTTATATTGTTTTATCGATTCTCCCTCAATTTATGCAAAAGCCTTCTTTTTACCAACCAACATTAATTTTTCCAAATGACCAAACCATGCAATTCATTTATATGTTGCTGAATTTCTCTAAGTTTCCATTTGGGATTTGCCCGTATCTGATTTCCATATCTTCTTGCTAGCCAATGAGATCTAACAATCTTATGCTTATTCACCATTATGCCACTATGATTTCTATTATATCTTTTGACCTGGAATGCTCCATCCTCATAAACTCTGTTTGCGAACAAATAACAAGGACAATTGTCCCTACCCGTTGTCTGAACCCTCTGTAGATCATTCTTACAATACCGGATTTCTTTTTTTGCTCTACTGCATAATCTATAATTGGATTAATCGCATTTTTCCGCACTTACACACTTGTTAACAACAATCCAATCTCAAAATTTATATTTTTCATTGGAGTCTTAGGATTAAATGTTGTATTCATTTTAATGCTCCTAGTTTTCTTTTTTAGTTTCTTGGTTTGCACAGAATCCACCTCCAAATCACTAGAATCTGTTGACTCAAGTTCCGTAACATTAAAAGAGTCGCTCTAGCTCATAATCACTTTCAAAATCTCTCTTATCTTCACCATTGCTAGTTAATTTAAAGATGAAATAATAAACATCTAACTATGTTCTTTAAGATACCTGAATTAATAATCGAAAGTACTAAAGATTTCACCAAAATCCCCAATTTAATCAAAGCAAAACCCTGGTATTTTAGTTGTATAAAGAGAACTCTTCGCCCGTGCCTCAATGAAAACTGTAAGTATATATTTTCGTTTATTAAAACAGGAAATAAAGGTCATGTGCAAAGTATATGATCCTCCATGCCAATTAGACAGAAAAGTTGGCATCCAAATCAACTTTATGCGGGTTTATAGTTTTCCACATAAGCATAATATAAGTGGTGTCGGTCAGATTTTAATGGAAGGATCTAAATTAGAAAAATTTAAAAGTTAAAAAGATCTAAAGTCGGGTTTTTTGTTTAGGGATGAGAACTAAAAAACCTAAATAGTTCAAAGGACGTATGAATTTACTTTCCCTTCAAACAAAGATTGAATCATGTTTATTCGAGATTAATTATATTTCAATAAAATGAATAAAATTTGAAGTTTATACAAAAAATTAAATTACATATATACAATTTTTTATATAAAAATAAGTAATTATTATATAAAAATATAATAAAGGGTACAAAAATACAAATATATATAATAAAAATACATCTTCAAAGTAATTTCATGTAGAATGTTTCCATATAATTTGATATAGTTAAAATTAAGAGTAATAAAAGATATAGCTCTACGTAATTTCACATGTTTCTTATATTTTTAATTCCCAATAATATATTTAAACATTTTTGTTTAGTAAATACTTCTAATAAAGTTTGGATCTAAATTTTAGGATCTCGGCTCTCACAACTTGTTACCCGGCTCTGATGTTTGTATCTTGAGTAGGGGTTCTCTAATTTGAATTAAGTTTGCTTGAATTTGATTTGATTTTGTATCTTGAGTAGGGGTTCTCTAATTTGAATTAAGTTTGCTTAAATTTGATTTGATTTTAATTCAACAAAATGGATTTCTCCCGGCTCGAATTCAATTTCAAGTCCAAATAAATATTTGCGCTTGAGAGTGGATTCAAGTCAGTTTGTGATTTAACAAGTTGGGTTGAATCGTTTAGCCTGAACTCAATTTTTAATTTTAATAACACTAATATTGGATTACTTAACCTATAGTGTAAACTAAAGTGTAAACCAAATTGATTCGAGTTCAATACGGATTGGGACTCTACTAATACATAAATGGAATCTGTCAATAAGCGAAATGCTCTAAGTATGTATTTACACTGTTTTTCTTTTCTTTCAAAAAAAAAAAAAGTTTCTGTGTTAATTTATTTTAATGGCATTATTGTAAAAAAAATGATCTTATAAAAAATAATTGGAAAAAATAATTCGAACTCGATGACAATTAACAACTGCTTTGCACTAGGTTACAGACTTAGAGCCCTAATCTACATATATAAACGTACAAGGACGAGAACAGAAGAAAAGGGGTAATCAAATTCCAATTCAAACAAGAAAAAAGATGGAAGACGATGCTGCATATGATATCCAAAGGATGCCTTTATTATTGGCTATGAAAAGGAACATTGCTCTTGCATGCCCAGACCACTTTAATCTTGAATTGCAAGATTTGATTGTAACTAGGCTGCAACTCACACAACAATTACTTCAATGGCGTAATGGACAACCGTTTGATCTCGAACAAATGGCACGAATCTCAGGATCTTTATCTCGTGTGAAGGCTGGAATTGCTGAACTCGAAAGGATTGTCAGTAACCACACTCATATTGCTAGGAGAATTGAGTCAATTTTTCTTACACAGCTTGTTCGTGCACCACTTCTTGAAGTGAATAATGCTGATAGTGCGGACTTTGCGAAGCTGCTGCATGAGAAGTTTGAATGGACTGGGACAGCATGTATCGATCGTGCACTTGATGCTGATCTGCGAGCTGACATTGTTCAGCATCTTGATAATGTGCCATATCGTATTTTTGTGAGGATTGGAGAAGAGGTGGTTTTTGAGTGATTTGGTATGATGGTTTTTCGAGATGATTGATGTTTTAAGCCCGATTAGATATGAATATTACGTAAATTTGCATATGTGGCTACCTAGTATAGGGTGCAAGATTTGACATTATAGTGCGATATATAGTATGCAATTTAAAATCTCTGGATGTTTTTTTGCGGTTTTATTATTATTATCTGATGATGGTGTATTTTGCCAGAAACGTTGCAAATTGAATATATAGCACTCTTGGTTTACAATTTTTCCCAAATTATGAGGTTTATTCCATTGTATTTTTTTTTTTTTTTGAAGTCTTTGGATCGAGTTAAGGTTCATGTAGTACATGTATTAGTGCGGCATATGTTCATCTATTCTGGTATTGCAATTAACTAATCTAATTTTTGATTCTGTTCTTCCATATATGTAACTCGTGAGGATGGATAAGATTAATAAATTGAATGTGTATATATGAAATTTTTCTTGTTCTGCTCTATGGTTGGAAGTTGTAGGGAATCGGGTTTATGTATGAAACAGGTTACTAAATAGCTAAAATGTGTCCTACATTTGTTGATTGATTTCTTTGCTAATTGCTGGGGTGAATTGATTAATGCAGTAGTATTGTTTAAAGATATGCCTAATATGGTTAGTGTTCAGCTTGAATGAAACTGATTACCTTAACAGTTTTAGTAATATCATGGATTGAAGGAAGATAAATCAGGGACAATAGTGTGTTTGTTCCGGTTATGTTGTCCTCTGTAGCAGATGCTAGAAAGGTGCTAACAGAGTTGGATACGGAACCCAAATGTGAAATGAGTGCTGCCAGATGTTACAAACATAACTTTGCCTTGATACGGAACCCAAATGTAATTCTCTCACATGCTGATTCAGAAAATTAGACTATAAATTTACTAATTGACCTGGTAATGATTTTGCACTTGAGTGTAAGACTTTTGATATATCATTAATTGACTAGCTAATTGTGAATAAATCGTAATTTTAAAAGAAAGAGGAAAGTTATGCGGGTTCAGGTTGTTCTCTTGTTTTGTGATTTATGGGAACTGATGAGAAGTGTAATTCTTGTGCTAATGATTTGAAAAGCATATCAGTATGTAATGCATCCTGGTGCACTTACTAAAGTTCCATGGTCCATGAGGATAGCTCTATGTACATGGAAATTGTCTATGCTTATAAATGCTCACATTTAAGGCAGTTAGAAGGATCTGATCCAGATGCATCTTTCTTTGTTACAGCTCTTCCTTTCCTCGTGCCATAAAATAGTTGTATTTGTTTAGAGAAAGGGCTATGGTTGTTGTTTCTACTTGAAGTAATCACTTCAGCTATGTTGGAAACGTGTATGTATATATAAGAAGAAATTACAATTTCTTTTTTTTCTCTCAAACAGGAGCTTCAGCTCTTTTCTCTTGAACTTACAAGTTCTCTTGGTGTGTTTTTTACAATGCATATGGGCAGCCTTTTATAGGCTCTAAAATGCTTACATCACTGCTTACATGTTTTTTTCTAGCCTACCTTATTTGATTTCAAAGTTCAAACTAGCCTACCTTATTTGATTTCAAAGTTCAAACTTGCCTCCCTTATTTGACTTCAAATGTTATCTAGAATATGAGTTTGAATTCTAACACTCCCCCTCAAACTCGACTTTCCATTCCGATCTTCTCTTTCATTTTATGGAACACCTCCGGCTTCAATGGCTTCGTGAAAATATCTGCTAAATTGTCTTCAGTCCTGCAGTGTACCAGCTCCACGATTTTATCGTTCACCTGCTCTCGTATGAAATGATATTTAATATTGATGTGCTTGCTTCGACTGTGTGACACCGGATTCTTTGCAAGTGAGATAGCAGATTTGTTATCCACGTATATAGTAACCGGATCCTCCTTTGCGAGATTTAACTCGCTCAATATGTAGCCTAGCCACATAGCTTGACATGCGCACGCTGTTGCTGCCATATACTCCGCCTCACATGTTGACAGAGCTACTGTCTGTTGCTTCTTTGATGACCATGAAAATATCGCTGAACCGATATGAAAAGCATATCCTGAAGTGCTTTTCCCGTCATCCAAATCTCCACCATAATCACTATCTGAGTAGCCAACTAATTTTGAATCTTGAGAATGCGTGTAAAATAGACCATGATCAAGTGTACCTTTAATGTACCTCAAAATTCTTTTAGCTGCCATGAAGTGATCTTGCTTCGGCTTCTCCATGTACCTACTAACCAGTCCAACTGCATACATAATATCCGGGCGAGTGAAAGTTAGGTACCTCAGACTTCCAACCAAACTTTTGAACAATGTCGGATTTACCGACTCTCTCGTTAAATCATTTCTGAGCTTTATACTCGTTTCTGCGGGCGTGCTCACCGGCTTGCATTCTTCCATTCTGAACTTGCTTAAAATCTGCTCGGCATATTTTTTCTGAGACATAAAAATCCCATCTTTGCTTTGCTTCACCTCGACTCCAAGAAAGTATGACATTTGACCAATATCTGTCATCTCAAATTCGTTAGTCATGACTTTCTTAAAATCATCAAACATACCAGGTTGTTTCCGGTAAAGATCATGTCATCCACGTATAAGCACACGATCATAATATCTCCCCCTGAATTTGTTTTGGTGTAGAGTGCATGCTCGTATGGACTCTTCACAAAACCATTCTTCTGAAAGTATTCATCAACCCTTGTGTTCCATGCTCTCGGGGCTTGCTTCAACCCGTATAGTGCTTTCTTTAGTCTGTAGACTTTATTTTCCTGGCCTTTCTGAACATATCCGGGTGGTTGCTCGATGTAGACTTCTTCTTCAAGATAACCATTTAGGAATGCGGACTTCACATCCATCTGGTAGATCTTCCACTGGTTCTGAGCTGCAATTGCTGTAAGAAGTCTTATGGTATCAACTCTTGCAACTGGAGCAAATACCTCATCATAGTCAATCCCGTATCTTTGCTTGTAGCCTTTAGCCACTAGCCTTGCCTTGTATTTTTCCACTTCTCCATTTTGATTGGTCTTTGTCTTGTAGGCCCATTTGACACCAATTGGTTTGTGTCCTTCTGGAAGACTTGTAAGCTCCCAAGTATCATTCTTCTTGATTGCACCAATTTCTTCATCCATGGCTTTTTTCCATTTGCTTTCTTCAGAAGCTTCCTCAAATGTAACTGGATCACATTCAGCCATCAAACAAAATAAAGAATAATCAAAGGATGTTTGTACCGGACTTGTCGCCTCATATATACTATCCAGACTTCGCATTTTTCTGGGTACTCCCCCTGAACTGCTGCTACTGCTGCTTCCTGAACTCGATGGTGTCGAGGCAGGATTTTGTTGATTTGGACTTTGTGGAGGAGTTGGATCATCATTCTCGCCATCTTCCATGTTGGTGTCATCACCATCATCATCATCATCATCATCATCATTAAAAAATAAACCTGCAACTTTTCTTTCTTCCACGCTCCATCTCCAATAATCAGATTCATCGAACTCAACATCTCGAGAAATGATTAATTTCTTCGTCAGGGGATTATAGAGTCTGTACGCCTTGCTTCTTTTGTCATATCCGGTAAAGATACACTTCTCGCCTTTGTCATCAAACTTCTTTCTTTTCTGATCGGGAACATGTGCATATGCAATGCACCCAAAAATTCTGAGATGTCCAACTGATGGTTTGCTTCCACTCCACGCTTCATTTGGAGTTTTGTTTCTAACACTTTTTGTTGGACAACGATTCAACAAATAAACTGCACATAGAACGGCTTCAGCCCAGAAAGTCCTCGGCATATGCTTTGTTTTCACCATGCTCCTTGCCATGTCTAGAATGGTGCGATTCTTCCTCTCTGCAACACCATTTTGCTGTGGAGTATATGCCGTTGTCAACTGATGATTTATTCCATGTGCTCTGCAAAAACTTCTGAACAAGTTGGAAGTGTACTCGCCTCCTCTGTCTGATCGAAGTACCTTCAAATAATGGCCACTTTGCTTTTCTGCCATAGCTTTGAACTCCTTGAATTTATCAAGAGCCTCCGCTTTTTCTTTCAAGATATATACCCAACTTTTCCTACTAAAATCATCAATAAATGTTAGGTAATACCTATTACCTCCAAGAGATGCAACATCAAATGGACCAGCAATATCTGTGTGAACTATCTCCAGTGGCCTTCTAGCTCGCCATGATTTTCCAACTGGAAAGCTTTATCGGTGTTGCTTCCCTTTAACACATGCTTCGCACAACTGATTTGGTTCATTGATTTCTGGCAAACCATCCACCATCTTTGTCCTTGACAATAATTTCAAGCCATTAAATCCAAGATGACCAAATCTCAAGTGCCATAACCACGAGTCATTTTTAATGACTGACTTTAAACACTTCTGCACCTTAGTTTGCATATCCAGAGTGAATAGACGATTCTTTGACATCTCCACATTTGCAATTAATTCTCGAACCTGATTTCTGATGATAAGAGAATTATCCTGCATCTGAATATTATATCCCTTCTCCACAAGTTGGCCAAGACTGATGATATTACTTTTCAAAGCAGGTATATAATAATCATCATTTAAATACTTTTTATCACCTCTCTTTGTCACAATCGTAATAGTACCTTTCCCTTTGACTGGAATTTTTGACGAGTCACCAAAAGTAACTTCTCCGCTGATGGTGTCGTTTATCTCCGTAAATAATTCTTTATGGCCACACATGTGATTGCTAGCGCCTGAATCAAGATACCAAATATTTTTCTTGCCTTCTTCATCTCCTTTGTATGTGAGAAACATAGCAGAACCCACATCTTTGTCTTCTTTTGCTGCGGCAAAATGACTTCTTTCTTCCACTTTTGGAGATCTACACTCATAACTGAAATGACCATATTTGTTACAGTTATAACATTGTAACTGGGACTTATCACCTCGTTGTTGGAATCCGCCTCTTCCTCGGCCTCTAAAATTTTGACCACGACCAGATGGTTGATAGCCTTTATTATTCTGGCCTCTACTGAACGTCTGTCTTCCACGTCCTTGTCCACCTCGGTAGCTACCTCTATAGGCACCTCTGCCACGTACAGAACTGCTAGTGCCAGAATTTTCACCGATAGACATGCTGCTTTGCAAAGCTTTCTCCAAATGGCTCGTATCATCATACTGGTTCATCCGCTGCTCATGCGCTTGAAGTGAACCAACTAGCTCATCGATAGAAATTGTGGACAAATCTTTCGACTCCTCGATGGCAGTAACAACAAAATCAAATTTTCTTGTTAGCGAGCGGAGGAGCTTTTCCATGACCCGAACATCATCGAGACTTTCGCCATTTCTTTTCATTTCGTTTGTCACCGTTTTCAAACGCGTAACATATTCACCGATATTTTCCGAGCTCTTCATTTTTAAATTCTCAAACTCGCCACGTAATACTTGAAGCCGCACCCTTTTTACCTTTTCAACACCTTGGCATGATTTTTGCAAAATCTCCCATGCCTCTTTCGCTGTCTTTACATTTGAAATTTTTTCGAAGGTGGATTCGTCGACACCTTGAAAAATTATGTATAACGCCTTGTTGTTTTTTTTTCGAAATTCTTTTAACGCCGTCTTCTCGGCATTAGAAAGCGCTGCTTCAGCGGTAGCATCTTCGGGCTCGCTATAGCCGCTTTCAACGATATCCCAATTATCGTACGAACCGAGTAACACCTTCATTTGGATACTCCAGTTTCCATAATTTGTAGCCGTCAACTTTGGAATATTTTGTTGCACCATATTTGCCATATTTTTTTTTAGGGAAAAAATATCCTTGTACAGTATAAGTGAACAGTACCGTATGAACAGTGCCGTATGAACAGTGACGTATGAACAGTGTTTCGTATGAACAGTTCCGTATGTATGAACAGTACCGTATGTATGAACAGTACTTCGTCTTCTCCGGCGTGAGCAATACTTCGTCTTCTACGGCGTGAACAGTGCCGCCGGGACAGTAACTTGCCGGAAAATTTGCAGAATTTCCAGAATTTAACAACCAAGCTCTGATGCCACTTGTTGGAAACGTGTATGTATATATAAGAAGAAATTACAATTTCTTTTTTTTTTCTCTCAAACAGGAGCTTCAACTCTTTTCTCTTGAACTTACAAGTTCTCTTGGTGTGTTTTTTACAATGCATATGGGCAGCCTTTTATAGGCTCTAAAATGCTTACATCACTGCTTACATTTTTTTTCTAGCCTACCTTATTTGATTTCAAAGTTCAAACTAGCCTACCTTATTTGATTTCAAAGTTCAAACTTGCCTCCCTTATTTGACTTCAAATGTTATCTAGAATATGAGTTTGAATTCTAACAAGCTATAGGCTTGTTCAACTCCATGGTTGGTGGTGGCTGTAATGGATGTTTGAGGCCTGATCATGTTGGTGATCTCACTCGTAGTTGGCCAGCGTGCAACAGCTGTTCTTATGCACATGTATGTTCGTACACTACTCTTTGTACTGTGGTTATAAAACTCGACTAAATATTCCTGATAGAAGTTAATTTTTCTTGAAAAAAATCATCAATAGCTAATTACAAGAGAAGAATTCCAGAATACCCGGGCGATGGGTTGACACGAAGATAATAAGACCTTATAACTGCTAGGATGATGAATATGTTTTTATTCCATAATGTACCATATTAAATTAATAAGAAGATTCATGCCTGAACTAGTATTGATATACTTTGTGATTTATACTAAATCACTTGATGGTAAACTAGTTGGTATTACCCCGAATAAAAGAAAGCATACGAGGGAATATGTTTCTTCTGTACACATGGGTTGATTGTACATGTAGCTATGTAAATAGTTGTCTTAATTAATTTTATTTGGCTACAGCATGTTGAATCATCTGTGGCCTATTGTGTGAATTGTGATCTTGCAGTACTATATGATCCAACCGACCTTTATAGATTCCCAAGTTAAATAGTGAAAGTGGTATACCTATCTGGAACTGGTTTGTGTTGGGAAAGGAAAATAGTAGCCCGATTTGTAGGGATTAGCAGTTGTACTTGCATGTTGCCAGGATTGTTTCCATGAGTTGTTGAAAGAAGATCATTGTTTTTTTTAACTTCTGTTATTAGCTTAAAAATGTAGCATTGATAAAGATCAAAGTACGGTTGCATTTTACTATATTTTTGATCTGGATATGCTATAAGGGTGACTGAAATCTTTGTCAGTATGGATCCTTGAGAATATATAATGAGTAAAGAAATGAAATACATGTGTCTAATGCTGTTTAAATGGCTTGATGGACTTCTTGCAGTCGTTCTGAATTCAATGTACGGGAAAAGATGTTATTGCATCTTGTTTAAATTAAAGTATTTCCTGGATAGAATGATGCTTGATGTTCAATAAAATCCTCGGAACATCTGTCTAGAACAGAAAAATTTTTGCAGTGCAAAAACAATCTGTCAAATATTGTTAAGTCAGAAAATCTACAGTAGTAAGTGATGTAACTGATTACGTTTATGAATTGTAGTAGGTAGGAGTTAGACAGACATATAATCTATATATAGACTCCTTCATCTCCTGTAATAAGACACACAAATATATACAATCTTAACTTTTTTTGTAAACTCTCTATATTATATAATTTCAACATGGTATCAGAGCGGGTTATAACATAGGAAGAACTGCTCATCAGAATTACTATTGGGGCTCTAAGTTTTCAAGAAAACTACAAACCCAGTGAAAATTTTGAGTTTTACAAAGGTGGTCGAAACTCAGTTTTGAGGATATCATTAGATTCCTCACGTTGAGACGAGTTCGGAGGTATATTTGGAATACAAAACCGACGTCAAACGAAGCCGTACGGACTGCCGAAAGAATCTCAAGGTTGAAGACGATGAATAGTACTGTTCACTGATACGGTACTGCTCACCGATACTATACGGTTCCCTGTTCACATATACGTACGGTATTGTTCACGGATACTGTACGCCACTATTCATTTTCCGAAAAAAAAATTATCTGAAGAAGCTTTGATTAAATCATGGCTGAGATTATTAACACAACAAAAGAGGATATTGCTACAAGTAGCGATAAATTTGGGTTTCATGGTACACCATATATAAGTCCTAAATTTGATGGAAAGAATTTTTTGGAATGGTCGGAGTCTTGCACACTTGCACTTAAATCCCATTGATTGATGAAATACATCAATGGGAAGGCCAAGAAGCCCTTGGCAACTGATACAAGCTTCGATGATTGGGATAGCGAGAATGCCATGGTCAAGTCGTGGTTGTTTAACTCTATGGAGTTACGTATTCGTAAAAGTTATCTGTTTCTTGATACTGCGGAAGCTGTTTGGAATTCCATCAACCGAACATGCTCATATTCGGGTAATATGGCCAAACATTTCGAGATAAAGCAGAAAATATGGTCTCTAACTCAAGGGGACAGAACATTGACCGAATATTATTCGAAACTCACATCTCTATGGCAGGAGTCAGACCATTACACTGTGTTCGAGTGTAAGCAGGCTGAAGACCAAGAGAAGTACCAAAAATTGGCACAAGAAGAAAGAGTGATGAAGTTTCTTGCTGGACTGACAATGGAGTATGATTCAATCAAGAATCAACTCATTGGTCAGATTCCCTTTCCTACAGTTGAAGAAGCACATGGCCGTGTGCAGCTCGAAGAGAGTCGGAGAGAAAGCATGGCTCCGATTGATACTGTGCCTGATCGATCTGCACTTTTTACGGGAAGTGTTCAGAATCAAGGCAAACCAGAACAGATGGTTGATGCTTCAAATGTTGAAAAAGGTGTTCTCCGGTGTGACTATTGTAAAAAATTTTACCATTCTCGTGAGGAATGCTTTATCTTACATCCTCACTTACGAGGTCGTGACCGAGGAGGACGAAGCCGTGTCAATTCATCAGGTAGAAGCTCAGGAAGAGGCACTCACTATAGTGCTCATCACACTGCGTCAGAAGAACATGTTGACTCTGGTATCTCAGCAACGGGAGCAATGAGTGCGACTGAACTCAGTTCTCTTCGTCAGCTATTGTCTCGAATGGAGACAAATTCACCAGGACCTTCATCAGCCAATTCTGCCCATGTAGAATCAGGCGACAAACAAAATTCCTGGCAGAGGTAAAAGGGGTCGAAAACCTCTTAATAAAGTGGCTATCTACTATAGAGCTAACAACAAAACTTTCTGCATTTTCATATTGCCTAAAATATATCGTGTGGTCAAAAATTCGAGTCCCGGTATCCCAACATTCTCAATTACATTTTCCCAAGATAGGTAAATCCCAAGATGGGCAATCTCAAGATGGATCTTTAACTCCAAGATGAGTAAATCTCAAGATTGGTCAATCCTAAGATGGGTCTTCAATTCCTAGAGATGGGTCAAGTTGAATACCTAGGATACGCTCAAGAGCTCCTAGTGTTCCACTCTTCAATCCCAATATAGGTATTTAATCCCAAGATGGGATTTCGAGCGAGGGGGCATGTCAAATATTGTTAAGTCAGAAGATATACAGTAGTAAGTGATGTAACTGATTACATTTATGAATTGTAGTAGGTAGGAGTTAGGCAGACATATAATCTATATATAGACTCCTTCATCTCCTGTAATAAGACACACAAATATATACAATCTTTACTTCTTTTGTAAACTCTCTATATTATATAATTTCAACACAATCTACTGACGTTTACAGGAATTTGGCATGTTTTGACAAGAATTGAATCAGCTAATTATATAATGAGTTCTTTTCTACAAAAGGTGCAACAAAAACTTCCATGCTACGCGGATATGAGTTGATTGTATTGTAAGTGAGACCATATATTGTGCAAAGATTAACGGCTCATTACTTAAATGTTGTTAATGGATAGATACTATCATAATATAAATAACTCTGAAGTTGGAGTAAGCATTTTCTTTCGGCTAGGACGTTGTTGCATCTGTGCTCCTAGGTGCTGTGGTTTCTTGTTGATGGCTGGTTACAAATTGTAAGCTTATTAAAGTAAGTATGAGGTAGATTCCTGATTATTGCAATCACGGGAAGCATTTCATTCATCAGTTCGTGGTTTGATTTAGAATTTTCTACAAATTTTTGAAATAGAAAATAATCAGCACAAATATGACACCGTTGCTAGTTTCTCTATTCTAAGAATGCAACATTACCAATCATAAATCTATGCATTTCAGTGACCACCACCTACACCGAAAACTATAGATCACGTCTCATGCTGAAAACTACAGGATTCAAGACAAGCTGTTTGCACGTACTTATGAATTATGATAGTAGGGTTACCAGACTGAGAACTGCTTATGCGTGCACTTATGCACTGTATTGTCATGGACTGCAGAATTATCTTGCAAAGCTCAGCTTTCAACTGACTATGAGGTACTTCCATTTCCGCCTAGCAAGATTTCTTGTACATATGATACTCTTTGGTGTTTCGTTATAAACCCTGCTATAATCTATTCAACTTCTTCAGATCTGCAATTCACTGGCCTACTGCCATCCCACTAATTTAATTTCAGGCCAATAATTCCAAAGTTACATTTATGTTTTTAATTTTAGAGAAAGAAATGTATATAGTTATTGTTTGGCTTCGAGAAAGAGAAACCGAAATAGGACTTAACCCAATCGTTCGTAGCTCTGGAAGGCAGTGTTATAGAACTCATTTTATAAATTAGGTTCATTTGTACATACGTACTATTTATTTAAAAATGTTTTCTTTGTGCTCTTCTTGTTGTCTTCCAAAGATCTCGGCATTTGTCCTAAAGGCAAACATCGTTAGACCTGCAATGGCAGCTGGAGAGGCAGTCAAAGAAATTGAAGAAAGTTTGATGGCGCAGCTGCTGGTTGGTTGGAATTAGAGTTTCAACTTCTACCTGATATGAGAAGCCAAGATGACACGGATGTGGAAGACCAATAGGATGATACTGACATAGAAAAGCCCTAGACATACATTAAGAGCACTTGGTTATCATATTTAATATTTGTCATTCTTGTTAATTTATCATCTCTAGGAAAATGTTATGAGAGCACGGCTCTGGAAATAACATCTCCCTAAAAGAAACAGAACTTTTGTTAAGCTATAAGAGTTTTGTTGATATATATCTATCAAATAATTAATGAACTTAATTTTTGGATACTCAAAGTATCGCTTTAAGTAGCTGACATTATTAGTGAATACCTGCAGTGTTAGTTTTGCTTTTCCATGGCTCTGTCTTGCAATAATATTGGTTTGTAGAATGCTAGCTAGGTCAGTTATTCTAAAGAATTACGTTCAGGGCACGTGAAATCAAAGATCCTGGGATTTTCGGACTTTGCTGGTTACACATAAGAAAAAACTGATTGCATAAATCACTTTTGAAAGCTATTATAAGACCTACAGCACCAATATCTCATTCCAATACGTGCTTATATTTGTTAACTTAGCTGATTATTAATAGGTTTCTGCACACTGGTTGACAGCATTCATCATGATGTGTTGGACATATCACATGACTGCTGCCAGCTGGAATTATTGCTATTTTCTTTATTCTGTAAATATTATCAGTTAGTTAGAGCAACTGATTTTCCCCCCACATTGGCTTGTATTTAAACTCTTGCACTTGTACATTTCTGATCAACAATCTGAATACAACTTTGCAAAGTTCTTCTTCTTCTTCTTCTTCTTCTTCTTCTTTTTTCTGCAACTTTACACATACTTACACACAGTCAGTAGGTTAACATGGTATCAAAGCAGTGATTGCTCAAGCTTTTCATCAATTGTGACGTAGTAATTCTGCACTCTTCCGCATTCTTAATGTGATCTCTTTCATCTCGATCATCATAATCTCTCTCGACGTAATCTCTCTGGTCGCAATCTCTCTCGCAGCAATCTCTCTCACCGTAATCTCTCTTACTGTAGTTTTCGTTTGTTCTTTCCTGTATCTCTTTACATTTCTTGATCTTTACATTGCATCGTATCTTTTCTTGATCTTTTCTAGTTGACAGATCAATTTTCTCTTTTATTTTCCTATCATTTTGAGATTGATTCTTCGATTTGTGCGTAATTTTCACTTGTTTTGAGGTTAATTTGCGTTGTACGTATACTTGTGGTTATGTATAATAATCTCACTTTATAAAACTCTCATTTCCTCAAAGTGCACACGTTGTGTTTGTGAAAATTCCTCTTTTAATTTCATTGAATTTTTTTCTAATTAAGTCCGTCATGACTACTAATAACATCATTTCTGATACTACTACTGCAAATCAAACTCAAGATACTATTGAATTGCAAGACACTCAGTCATTTTTTGACATGTATCGAAATCTATCTAGTAATTCATCATCAATCAATATTGATAATCCTCTGCACTTACAATCTTCCAATAGTCCTGGTATGAAACTAGTAAATGAACCTTTTGATGGCACTTGTTTTGGTAATTGGAAGTGATCTATGCTTATTGCACTTTCTGCTCGAAACAATCTATGCTTTGTTGATGGTTCTTTGCCTAAGCCACTGTCTACATCACCTTCCTATAAAAGTTGGACTCGATGCAATGACATGGTTATTTCATGGATACTTGGTGCCTTATCATAGAATATTGGCCGTAGTGTCATCTATTCAACTACTGCTCATCAAATGTGGCTGGAGCTTGAAGAACGATATGGAATCTCTGATGGTGCTCAACTTTTTGGTTTACATAAAGAACTATCTAAAATTTCTCAAGGCAACCAGAGTATTTATTTAATTCACAAAGATCAAAATGCTATGGGATGATATTGATTCCCTTTGTTTAGTACCATTTTGCCCTTGTGGCTGCACATGTGGTGCTACTCAGAAAACTGCTCAATTTCAACAAGATCAAAGAGTAATACAATTTTTGATGGGACTAAACAATTCATATCACATGATGTGAGGTACTATCCTTATAAAATCTCCACTGCCTACTCTGGGGCATGTCTACAGTCTACTACTGCAAGAGGAAACACAAAGAGAAATACATTCTGCAAGTCATTTCTTGGATGATTCAGCATCATTGAATGCAAATTCATCAAGACCTCAATTCAACATAATCAAAACTGCTGCTAATGATACAAGAAAGAATTCACTCCACTGCAATTATTGTAAAAATCCAGGACATCTCATGGACAAGTGCTACAAACTCCATAGTTTCCCTTCTGATTTCAAATTTACCAAGAACAAGAAATTTGCTGCTCAGGTTGATAGTTCTTCAGTCAGTCAAGCCACTTCTGATGATAAGCAAGTTTCAACCTCTGTTCCAACTACACTTACTCCTGAGATATGTTCTCAACTCATGAACATGCTTAAGTCAGCTCAACAGTCAGACATTCCTTCTTCTACAAATTTTGCAGGTACTTTTTCAGTCTATTATTACATAGCATGTTTCTCTGGTGTTAACAAATGTGCTTGGATAATTGATAGTTGGGCTAGTGACCACATGTGCTTTGACAAATCTTTCTTTTCTTCATTCAATACCATACTTAAACCTTTGACTATTTCTCTTTCCAATGGTCATATTTTGAGAAGTCACTGCCATAGGTCAAGTCCACATATCACATGACATTATCTTGAATGATGTACTTTACGTACCTATGCTCAAATACAACTTACCATTCCAAGATTGACTCAACAATTACACTGCATGGTCAATTTTACTTCTGATACTTGTTATTTGCAGGGGTCTTCTTAAAAGAAGCCTATGGTTCTTGGTAAACATTGTCAAGGTCTATATCTCTTTTCACCAGTTGCATCTTTACCAGCTGTTTCTGCTGTTTCTTCAGTTGCATCTTTACCAGCTTTTTCTCTTTTCACCAGCTGCATCTTTACCAGCTGTTTCTGCTGTTTCTTCAGTTGCATCTTTACCAGCTTTTTCTACTGTTCCTTCACCAGCTACTTGTTCTAGTTTGAATGTTCATACCACTACTACTACTACTACTACTACTACTACTACTACTACTACTACTACTACTACTACTACTACTACTACTACTACTACTACTACTTGTAATAAAACTGGTATTCAAGATTAGGTCATTTACCTGTATCAAAACTCGAAACATACCTGTATCAAAACTCAAAACATACCACTACTACTACTACTACTACTACTACTACTACTACTACTACTACTACTACTACTACTACAACTACTACTAATACTACTACTACTACTACTACTACTACTACTACTACTACTACTACTACTACTACTACTACTACTATAACTGGTATTCAAGATTAGGTCATTTACCTGTATCAAAACTCAAAACATACCTGTATCAAAACTCAAAACATACTACTAAAACATACCTGTATCAAAACTCAAAACATACTACTACTACTACTACTACTACTACTACTACTACTACTACTACTACTACTTGTAATAAAACTGGTATTCAAGATTAGGTCATTTACCTGTATCAAAACTCAAACTCATTTACCTGTATCAAAACTCAAAACATACTACTACTACTACTACTACTACTACTACTACTACTACTACTACTACTACTACTACTACTACTTCTACTACTACTACTACTACTACTACTACTACTACTACTACTACTACTACTACTACTACTACTACTACTACTACTACTACTACTAATACTACTACTACTACTACTACTACTACTATAACTGGTATTCAAGATCAGGTCATTTACCTATATCAAAACTCAAAACATACCTGTATCAAAACTCAAAACATACTACTAAAACATACATGTATCAAAACTCAACTACTACTACTATAACTGGTATTCAAGATTAGGTCATTTACCTGTATCAAAACTCAAAACATACCTGTATCAAAACTCAAAACATACTACTAAAACATACCTGTATCAAAACTCAAAACATACTTCAAGATTAGGTCATTTACCTGTATCAAATCTCAAAACATACTTGTATCAAAACTCAAAACATACTACTAAAACATACCTGTATCAAAACTCAAAACATACTACTAAAACATACCTGTGTCAAAACTCAAAACATACTTCAAGATTAGGTCATTTACCTGTATCAAAACTCAAAACATACCTGTATCAAAACTCAAAACATACTACTAAAACATACCTGTATCAAAACTCAACTACTACTACTATAACTAGTATTCAAGATTAGGTCATTTACCTGTATCAAAACTCAAAACATACCTGTATCAAAACTCAAAACGTACTACTAAAACATACCTGTATCAAAACTCAAAACATACTACTACTACTACTACTACTACTACTACTACTACTTGTAATAAAACTGGTATTCAAGATTAGGTCATTTACATGTATCAAAACTAAAACTCATTTACCTGTATCAAAACTCAAAACATACTACTACTACTACTACTACTACTACTACTACTACTACTACTACTACTTCTACTACTAATACTACTACTACTACTACTACTACTACTACTACTTCTACTACTAATACTAATACTACTACTACTACTACTACTACTACTATAACTGGTATTCAAGATTAGGTCATTTACCTGTATCAAAACTCAAAACATACCTGTATCAAAACTCAAAACATACTACTAAAACATACCTGTATCAAAACTCAACTACTACTACTATAACTGGTATTCAAGATTAGGTCATTTACCTGTATCAAAACTCAAAACATACCTGTATCAAAACTCAAAACATACTACTAAAACATACCTGTATCAAAACTCAAAACATACTTCTAGATTAGGTCATTTACCTGTATCAAATCTCAAAACATACTTGTATCAAAACTCAAAACATACTACTAAAACATACCTGTATCAAAACTCAAAACATACTACTAAAACATACCTGTGTCAAAACTCAAAACATACTTCAAGATTATGTCATTTACCTGTATCAAAACTCAAAACTTACCTGTATCAAAACTCAAAACATACTACTAAAACATACCTGTATCAAAACTCAACTACTACTACTATAACTGGTATTCAAGATTAGGTCATTTACCTGTATCAAAACTCAAAACATACCTGTATCAAAACTCAAAATATACTACTAAAACATACCTGTATCAAAACTCAAAACATACTACTACTACTACTACTACTACTACTACTACTACTACTACTACTTGTAATAAAACTGGTATTCAAGATTAGGTCATTTACATGTATCAAAACTCAAACTCATTTACCTGTATCAAAACTCAAAACATACTACTACTACTACTACTACTACTACTACTACTACTACTACTACTACTACTACTACTACTACTACTACTACTACTACTACTACTACTACTTCTACTACTACTACTACTACTACTACTACTACTACTACTACTACTACTACTACTACTACTACTACTACTACTTGTAATAAAACTGGTATTCAAGATTAGGTCATTTACCTGTATCAAAACTCAAAACATTGTCTCTCTGTAATTTTGATTTTGATTGTGTCAATCTTTTTTCATCTTGTGATATTTGAGCTAAGGCAAAACTGGTATTCAAGATTAGGTCATTTATCTGTATCAAAACTCAACCTCATTTACCTGTATCAAAACTCAAAACATACTACAACTACTACTACTACTACTACTACTACTACTACTACTACTACTACTACTACTACTACTACTACTAATACTACTACTACTACTACTTGTAATAAATCTGGTATTCAAGATTAGGTCATTTACCTGTATCAAAACTCAAACTCATTTACCTGTATCAAAACTCAAAACATACTACAACTACTACTACTACTACTACTACTACTACTACTACTACTACTACTACTACTACTACTACTACTACTACTACTACTTCTACTACTACTACTACTACTACTACAACAACTACTACTACTACTACTACTACTACTAATACTACTACTACTACTACTACTACTATAACTGGTATTCAAGATTAGGTCATTTACCTGTATCAAAACTCAAAACATACCTGTATCAAAACTCAAAACATACTACTAAAACATACCTGTATCAAAACTCAACTACTACTACTACTATAACTGGTATTCAAGATTAGGTCATTTACCTGTATCAAAACTCAAAACATACCTGTATCAAAACTCAAAACATACTACTAAAACATACCTGTATCAAAACTCAAAACATACTACCACTACTCACTACACCAAACTGGCAAATTACTAACAGATAAAAAAAGCCATTAGTAACGGATATATCCGTTACTAATTAGTAACGGATATATCCGTTACTGATGGCATTAGTAACAGATATATCCGTTACTAATTAGTAACTGATATATTCGTTACTAATGTGTCAGATATCCGTTACTAATTAGTAACGGATATATCCGTTACTAATTCTATGTATCCGTTACAAATTAGTAACGGATATATCCGTTACTAATATTAAATATCTGTTACTAATTAGTAACGGATACATAGAATTAGTAACGGATATATCCGTTACTAATTAGTAACGGATATATCCGTTACTAATGCCCATATATCCGTTACTAATTAGTAACGGATATATCCGTTACTAATTCTATGTATCCGTTACTAATTAGTAACAGATATATCCGTTACTAATATTATATATCCGTTACTACTAAAATCATTAGATATTAACAACCGTACGGTTGGATCGTCGAAAAAAGATTTTAAAAATATTGTTTTGTGCAATCGGGACGATACTAGATATCGTGAGTATTGTTTTTTGGAGATTTATATTATAAAATCACATCAAATAAGCTTGTAATTTTTTAATTTTTTGTGTATATCACTAAAATCCTTAGATATTAACAGCCGTACGGTTGGATCGTTGAAAAAATATTTTAAAAATATTGTTTTGTGCAATCGGGACGATACTAGTTATCGCGAGTATTGTTTTTCGGAGATTTATATTATAAAATCACATCAAATAAGCTTGTAATTTTTTAATTTTTTGTGTATATCACTAAAATCCTTAGATATTAACAACCTTATGGTTGCATCGTCGAAAAAATATTTTAAAAATATTGTTTTGTGCAATCGGGACGATACTAGTTATCGCGAGTATTGTTTTTCGGAGATTTATATTATAAAATCACATCAAATATGCTTGTAATTTTTTAATTTTTTGTGTATATCACTAAAATCATTAGATATTAACAACCTTATGGTTGCATCGTCGAAAAAATATTTTAAAAATATTGTTTTGTGCAATCGGGACGATACTAGTTATCGCGAGTATTGTTTTTCGGAGATTTATATTATAAAATCACATTAAATAAGCTTGTAATTTTTTAATTTTTTGTGTATATCACTAAAATCATTAGATATTAACAACCTTATGGTTGCATCGTCGAAAAAACATTTTAAAAATATTGTTTTGTGCAATCGGGACGATACTAGATATCGTGAGTATTGTTTTTTGGAGATTTATATTATAAAATCACATCAAATAAGCTTGTAATTTTTTAATTTTTTGTGTATATCACTAAAATCCTTAGATATTAACAGCCGTACGGTTGGATCGTCGAAAAAATATTTTAAAAATATTGTTTTGTGCAATCGGGACGATACTAGATATCGTGAGTATTGTTTTTTGGAGATTTATATTATAAAATCACATCAAATAAGCTTGTAATTTTTTAATTTTTTGTGTATATTACTAAAATCCTTAGATATTAACAGCCGT